>CM018586.1:8702369-11279683 GCA_009078335.1 Salix brachista
TTTTCTAATTTAAACCTACATTTATTTCTCGAGGTTTACATTCTCCCCTCCTATTAGAAATTTCGTCCACGAAATTAAATTTACGTACTTATTTCTAGAAATAAATGCGGCTACTTCTCCTTTATCTTAGACTCTCTTTCTCATATTTCCTCTATTTGTGAGCTTCTCCATAATCTCACCAAGGGAACTCTCTTATTCCTCAACACCTTTACATTCTGATCTCAAAACTTGACGAGTTTAACTTCCAAGGTTAAATCCTCATTAACTTTCAAGGGAACCTGTGGCAGTACTCGTGAGGGGTCTATTTTGTCCTTTCATAACAAGGATATATGGAACACATTGTGAATCTTGTCTAAATCTGTAGGTAATTCCAATCGATAAGCAACTAGTCTGATTTTTTCCAAGATTTCAAAAGGGTCAATATATCATGGGGCTAATTTCCCCTTTACTCCAAATCAAATGATGGCTTTCCAAGGTGCCACCTTCAAGAACACTTTATCTCGAACTTGGAATGGGTTCTTACTGATCAAGGCAATTAGCAAGAAAAAAAATGGTGATTGACATTTAGGGCTCCTGGGTCTTAATTTATGAACACAACAAATGTTAAAGAAGACGGATCACATGTGCGAGAAGATAGTTAAATCAAGTTGTTGCTTTTGTTAATTTTAATTAACAAAAAAACAGGTTTAAGGTATTAGTTAGTTAAGAAACCTGTGACTCTGAATGATTCAGTCATAACTGTTTGGTGATATTTTGTCAGTTATCTTATATTTTGTGGGTTGTACAAAGTTTAGTGATTGTTTAAGATAAATTTTTTCTAAGATTGACATGCATGTATTTAAGAGTTATCTTATTCATTTTGTTAATTTGTTTTTAACTATTTATTGGAATTACAAAAAATGTATCTTTCTAGAAAAAGTCCAACAGTTTTTCTTTGATTTTTTTAAATAATTAATATTAGTATATGTACTTTCTAGTCAATCTGATGATATTCATTTTGTTCATATAAATATATTTAATTTCAATAATGATTTTATTTATCTATATTTGAATATTTGATTAATGAATTTAATATCTAAGTGATGAATTTAACAACTATAAATCTCTATAGGATGCACCAACCATGATTTATTAAATACACAGAATACCACACATGCAATAACTGGCTTGAACATTTTTAAAACTATGAAGTTGGAACTAATCTCATACTAAACTAGGTCAACATGCCTTTTGCTACCAGAGCTCTTCCTAAAACTACTTTATATATTTGCTTTTCTTTTCTTTTCTTTTTTGCTCAGGTATATATTATGGACTTTGATTTCTAGTAGTATGCTGCTAAGGTCTAAAGAAATTACTGGATATTGTTTTTGGAGAAAAATGGTTGAATTACAACATCTCACCATAAATCCTTCTAACAATAATTTATTAGGACAAGTAGATACAAGAACATTGCTAATATCTTTTTAATTTTGTAACAACAGTGAGGATGTTATAAGTTTTCATATGTTTTTTTTATAAAACTACATATTGATAGAAAATTGATTGAAACCAAAGAGGTTGATCTTGAATATTCTATTGTTTTTTTCATTTTCAATTGTTATCTTACGCTATATTACAAATCAGTGGAGATTAAATAGCTACAATCATGGCTTCATGTTATTAATATGGCTTAAATGAATTTTAAGACATATTTCATATATGGGAACGAAATTATAATCCCTTAAAACTTGAGAGAAAAAAAGGGGTATTAGTTGTAATTCACCATTTGGTTTTATCCTGACAACTTACATATTTTTTTAAGTGTATCTCAAATGATAAGTTCAATGAAGCCAAGGTTTATATTGTTTGAGGACTTCAATCTTTAGGTTAGGGTAAAGTCATTTTTTAAACTCAAATTTGGTTACTTTTAAAAATAATTTGAGTTATTCGTAGATCTTGACATTTTAAGTCAACTTTAGAACTTCTATATGATTTATGAGTTTTAATCCATTGCTCTACCATCAAACTTCAAGATAATCAACCCCAACAAGATCTATGCTCCTTATTCTTCAACCTTCCATGCTATAAGAAGAGTAAACTGGCATGGGCCTACTTTTGTCGAAGTTTAAAGGTGCTAAAAAGAGCCAAGCCTAAAAAATATCCGAGGCGCTAGGTGCTAGGCACTCAACCTGTATGGTATAAAACATTACATGTATAATATTATATTATGATATATAAATCTAAAATGTATATCAATGAAGATTAAATCATTAGAAATCAAAAGAAAATATAAAATATCATTGTATAGTCATATAAAGTTACCTTTTTCACCCTTGAAACAAAAACTAATTTAAGGAATTTTATATGACATGACATAGTAGAATTTTAATATGAGAAATTGAAACAAAAAAGATGAGATGACAAAAGAAAAAAAGTTAAAAGAAATACGGTTATTGTTCTTCACTCTTATTTCTCTTCTTCTCTGGTGGTGTTTCATGTTTGTTTTTATTCTTTTTGTTTCAACTTTGGCGTTTGTTTCTCTTTTCCTGTTTTTTTATTTTACACTAATCTATGTTTTTTTTTAATAAAACTACCCTTAATTTTTTTTATAAGACTAGAAAAAGAGAACCAAGACAAAGCACAAGTCCTTTTGTTTAAGAATGAAAAAAAATCAGAAATCGAAGAGATGCCTCTTCAAACTAACCTTTTAGTGTCAGTGTTAAATAATTTTCATCAGGCGACGACTTTATTGCCTGCCTCCCATGCATCAGTGCTTGCCTAGGTGTCGCCTCTTCAAACTTCATCGACTCAAGCTAAGAAAGGCGCCTCAGCCTCGCCTCACCTCACCTGCAGTGCTTAAGCAAGTCCCGAGGTGTCTTGTGACAACATTGTATCATTTTGATGGCAGATGGCATGGAGCATCCAATGGGGTATATTTTCAAAAGGAGCCAGGTAACATGATCAAAGGGTTCACATTAAGGGCCTGTCAAAATGGAGATCAAACTGCTCACATGCAAATTATAGGTCCCTATCTGATCCAACCAAAGATTAGTAGACACTTGTGCAAATAGAAAACATATGTTTAGTCAACAAATAAATAAAACATTAACAATAAAACTCAAGGCTACAGGGGGTGAAGATATGACAACAATGATGAAAAAAATAAAAATAAAACTTTTTTCCACCCATTTCTCCTCTGCATACTGCGAATTTATAGGGGAAGAGGACATGCATATTGGGTGTAATTGTTGCCCCTACATTTTGCAAGGGCTGCAGAGCCGTTACTGCTGTAGACCCGTTCTTGCACTGTTCAAGTGTCAGAACCTGCAAATTTGATTTTGGGAGGGTGAAAGTATGATTTGGTCCTTAAATTTACAATTGTTCTAATTGCATCCCCAATTAGCTTTAAACTTTTAATTTTATGCAATTGTATCCTCTTCGGAATTTCAAGAGCATCCTTAGCTTTGCACCCCCTTTTTCATTTTGGTCCTTGATTTCTAATTTGTGCGATTTAACTCTCAATGATCCCATTGGACTCTCAATTCGTTCAATTTCGCCCCCTGATTTCGCACAATTGGCTTGAAGAAATTCACTTCGGTCTCTGAAAATTCCAAATCTTGTCAATTGAACCCGAATTAAATTCAAGAACTTGATTTCTCATCGATTACGCCCTTAATGAAATTAATTTGACCAATTTAAAGTATAATTAAGTCCTTGCACTTAATTAAATTATTCGATTGAACCCTAAATTAATTCTTCAACATGATTACACTTTTATATTGGCCAACGATTAAATCGCATTGGCCTATAAAAATATAAGCATATCTTTCAACTTAATTTTTACATAGATTTATCCAATAATAAATTATGTTAGCCTTGAATCTGCGTTTTTCTTCGTTTCTAGGCATAAACTAGGTATGATCGGATAATTTCACTTTTAAATTGGTTAGCGATTAATTACACGTTTAAATTGGCAAACGATTAAATCCAACTGGCCCATAAAAATACAATTATATCTGCGGATTTATCAAATAATAAATTACTTTAGCCTTAATCTGCATTTTCCTTCATACTTGGGTACACAAAAAAGTACGATTGAGCTATCAAAACGTCCAAAATTTTACCTTTATTTTCCTACCGACAACGACCTCTTTTATTTTGTTTTTTTGTTATTTTTGGGTAGACTTGGGGAATGACCTAAAATTGGGTTATGACAATCTTGATGGATCCTCATCAGTATCGACCGATCCACAAGAGCTAATTGCATGGACTACTAAGGATGCGAAGATTGTCTCTTGGATACTAGGGTCTGTTGAACCCCTAATGATCAACAATCTTCGATCGTTTGGCACCGGGAAGGAGATTTGGGACTACTTCCGATGTATCTATTCCCAAAACAATTCAGCTAAAAAATTTCAGGTAGAAATGGATATTGCTAATTACAAACAAGGTAATTTCTCAATTAAACAATTTTATGCTGGATTTCTAAACCTATAGAGTGAATATACTAGCATAATTTACTCTAAAATACCTAAGGAGAGTTTAGAGGCACTGTATCTTGTTTATTCTGAAAGCTAGAGGGACCAGTTCTTGATGAAGCTCCAGCCAGATTTTAAGGTCGTGAGAGCTAGCTTGATCAATCGAAGTGCAGTACCCACTTTGGATGAATGTTTGGGGGAATTGTTGCGGCAAGAATGACTTGCCACTAAACATGAGTTGACTTAGGACACTATCACAAAGATGAATGTGGCATACATGGCTCAAGGAAGGGGACGACAGAGGGGTGTGGGTGTTCAGTATTTTAAATGCAAAGAATTAGGGCACATCGCCAGAAATTGCAGCAAGAAATTCTACAATTATTGTAAGAAAGAAGGGCATGTTATCAAGGAATGCCGTATGCGACCACAGGATCGACAGGGGTTTACTATTCAGTCAAATTTAGGGGCTGCTTCTATGGCTACCGCAACTGTGTCCTCGCTGTCGGCACCAGAATCTTCATTGTCGGTGAACTCTTCGTCATCCACTCTTACTCCTGAGATGGTGCAGCTGATGATTGTATATGCCTTCTATGCATTTAGGATTTCAAGTAAGAGATATGAATTTCATTCTCACTTGGATTCAACACATAATAAACAATGGTTAATGGATTGGGCAACATCGAATCACATGTCCAGCAGTGAAACTGAGTTACATAATGTGCAAAAATACATAGGTAATCAGCATATACAGGTAGCGAATGGTAATATTCTGCCTATTTCGTCAATTGGTAATTTGGGGTCTCATTTCAAAAATATTTTTGTGTTACCAAAATTATCTACAAATTTACTCTCTGTTGGCCAAATGGTAGAGAATAATTGTGAAATTCACTTTAATCTTCATGGTTGTTGTGTGCATGATCAAGTGTCGGGGAAAGTGATCGCGAAGGGGCCTATAGTGGGACGTTTATTTCCAATACAATTTTCTATTCCTAGTATTAATTCCAATGCTTATTCTACTGTCATTAATAATCATCATTTTTGGCATAAGAAATTCGGGCATCCCAATTCTAATGTATTGAATCATCTTATGAAACATGGTTATTTGGAGAATAAAAATTCACTTTCAACATAATTTTTGGATTGTATCTATTGCAAATTGGGTAAAACAAAATTGTTATCATTTCCGTCACATGATAGTCGAGCTTCTAATTGTTTTGAAATTATTCATACTGATGTATGGGGGGTGAGCCCTGTTCTCTCTCATGCTTAGTATAAATATTTTGTCACATTTATTGATGATGTTAGTCGTTTAACTTGGATATATTTTCTTCGATCTAAAGCTGATGTGTTCTCAATATTTCAGGCTTTTGTTGCATTTGTTGAAAGTGAATTTTCTGCTCATATTAATATTCTACGCTAACTCTGGGGGGAATATGTATCCAAAGAATTTCAGGAATATCTCAAAACAAAAGGATTCTCTCTCAAAGATCTTGTCCTTACACTACTCAACAAAATAAAGTTGTTGAGCATAAGAATCGTCATCTTTTAGACATTGTCCGCGCCCTATTAATTGATTCTTTAGTACCTACTCGATTTTGGGTAGAAGCTTTGTCAACAGTTGTTCATCTACTTAATCGTTTGCCTTCCCAAGTCCTAAAATTTGAATCTCCATACTCTATTTTATTTGGTGTTACTCCTGAGTATGATTCTCTTCATGTCTTTGGGTGTGTTTGTTTTGTTCACTTACCATTTATGACGCAAATACTCATAAAAATCATATCTCCTGAAATGTGATTTTTTTTTAACACCAGAATTTCTTCTGATCTTGTCCCTCTTCAGAATCCACTTCTATTGAACTTCCTACATTTGATGATGATAGTCCATCTTATACCTTTGAATGTTTTAAGCCAGGAATTATATATCAAAGACGTCATCCACCATCCTCTTTGTGCCTTCCGAACACGGAACCGACATCTTATCATCCCCATCAATGAAGACAATCATCTCGAGTTTCACGCACCCCAAATAGGTATGGATACTCAGCAACTACTACTGATAGTACTTTTGTTCCTAAGACTTATGCTCAGGCTTCTACTCAAGACTGTTGGAAACAGGCCATGAAAGAGGAACTTCAGGCTCTTTAGGATAATCATACATGGGATATTGTTTCTTGTCCTACTGGAAATAAACCTATTGGTTGAAATGATCTCTGTATAGTCTAAAACAGGCACCCCGGGCATGGTTTGAAAAGTTTCACACTACTCTTTTGAAACTTAAATTTATGTAGAGCCAATATGATGCTTCTTTGTTTCTTCAGTAAACTGCTACTGATATTGTTGTTCTGGTATATGTGGATGATATTATTATAACAGGATTTGACATTCAACTTATTGAGAATTTATAGCCTTATCTTAACATTGCATTCCATATGAAGGATTTGGGACACCTTCAATATTTCCTTGGTTTACATGTGCACTCTATGTCCAATGGGATTTTTCTACATCAACAAAAATACACCCAAGAGATTCTTCTCTTGGTTGGTCTTGAATCAGGAAATAGTGTTCTTACACCTCTTGGAGATTAATTTAAAACTTTGTGAGAATGATAGAGACCTGTTACTTGATCCTTTCATATACAGACAATTGGTGGGCAGTTTGAATTATCTAAGCATTACTCGACCATATATTTTTTTGCAGCACAACAAGTCAGTCAGTTTTTATAGGATAATCATACATGGGATATTGTTTCTTGTCCTACTGGAAATAAACCTATTGGTTGAAATGATCTCTGTATAGTCTAAAACAGGCACCCCGGGCATGGTTTGAAAAGTTTCACACTACTCTTTTGAAACTTAAATTTATGTAGAGCCAATATGATGCTTCTTTGTTTCTTCAGTAAACTGCTACTGATATTGTTGTTCTTCTGGTATATGTGGATGATATTATTATAACAGGATTTGACATTCAACTTATTGAGAATTTATAGCCTTATCTTAACATTGCATTCCATATGAAGGATTTGGGACACCTTCAATATTTCCTTGGTTTACATGTGCACTCTATGTCCAATGGGATTTTTCTACATCAACAAAAATACACCCAAGAGATTCTTCTCTTGGTTGGTCTTGAATCAGGAAATAGTGTTCTTACACCTCTTGGAGATTAATTTAAAACTTTGTGAGAATGATAGAGACCTGTTACTTGATCCTTTCATATACAGACAATTGGTGGGCAGTTTGAATTATCTAAGCATTACTCGACCATATATTTTTTTGCAGCACAACAAGTCAGTCAGTTTTTATAGGCTCCTCGTCAATCTCACCTAGCTGTTGTTAAAAGGATTCTTCGCTATCTTAAGGGTACATCTAGGCGAGAGTTATTTTTTCCTACTGATAATTCATTACAATTAAAAAGTTATAGAGAAGCAGATTGGGCAGTGATGTGATCCAACCATCAAAGGATCCATTGGAGGTTTCAGTTGGTCCAGTTACTAGGCTTAGGGCTAAGAAGTTCAAAGAAGCTTTCAATGGACTTCTTCAAGATACATGGGCTAAGGTGGACTTCAAGAGGATTGTAATAATAAAGAGAAAGCCTTGATTAATCTCATTCATGTTCAAGAAGGGCTTGTTGGTGGAACCAAGACCATTACACAAGGATTGGGAGAAGAAGACTAGATTCGGACAGTTTGACCTTCGGTTACTCTCTTAGTCATAACTGAAGCTACAGATCGAATTTTGATGTGATTCTAGTTGGGATGGAAACTAGACTTCAATACCTTTCCAACGGTATATGGAACGCCTCTAATTCATTAAGAAGAGAGAGAACCATCCGTTTTAAGTTGGGTCTTGCTGCTGCCCGATAAAATGTGGAAACAACGAAGTTGTCTTATTTAATTAGTTGGGCTATCAAATTTTAATTATTTTGAGAGGAGACAATTTGTTTGGGTTTCTAGACTTGTTTATTTGTTTATTTTAATTAGTTTGGGCTAGTTTTAGCTTGGGTTGATTATTATTTATTTTGGGCTTATGTGAGACCCATTAGGGAAACTAGGGTTTTGGCTTGGAGTATAAATACTCTTTAGGAATAATGTTAGGAAACTTTTTGAACAATATTTTCCAGCATTGTATCCGTCTTTGGTTGCTTCATCTTTGTTCTTGATTGAACTTTTCAACTCTTCAAAGAATTGACCATTCAATTTATACTTCCTTTGCTCGTCTCTAGGTGTAGGCGTTGTGATCGAGTTGGTTTATAGTCTTGTTGCCTTGGAGCAAGTCTTCCATTGTGATAAGCTCATTCAATTCTCAACAAACTTGGGTTAGATTGATCTTGGGGTCGCGAATACCATTAAATTCCGCTAGGGTTCGCATCAGTTGGTATCAGAGCTAATCTAATCACAAGTTATATCCTTCAATTTGAGTTTTAATTGTTTCCTGTTTTGTTTTTTTGATAGATTCGGCCACCAAAAAAAAATAGGGATCTTACTTGTTATTG
Organism: Salix brachista; assembly: GCA_009078335.1. Classification (NCBI taxonomy): domain Eukaryota; kingdom Viridiplantae; phylum Streptophyta; class Magnoliopsida; order Malpighiales; family Salicaceae; genus Salix; species Salix brachista. Next base: position 8,711,317 of record CM018586.1, read on the forward strand.
CTTTGTTGAACACTTAATCATAAGTTAGTGTTCTTGCTGAAATATATACATATATAGATAAAAAAAAAAAAGGTGCTTGATCTTGAAATTTTTATTGTTTCTACATAGAAAAAAAAAGAAAAAAAAAAAGAAAAAGAAGAAGAAAAAGAGAAGAATAAAAGAAGAAGAAAAATCACTTTTATTGTTGTTGTTTTGGCCAAATACATGTTTGAGAAACCTTGAGCATTGGGAAATTAGTTAATCTTCCACTTAGTAGTCCTATTTGTGTACCTTGACAATTTGGGTAGTTTAGTTGATTTTTTTTTTGAGTAACTGGAATTTTCTTGAATTAAATCCTTAGTTCTTGATAATTCGGAATTATTTCGCTCTTTTCTGATTTTTTTTGTTCGTGTCTTCAAATCATCATATTATTCATACAAATTTGCTTTGCTATTCGTTAATTTGTCATCGAGTTTTGTTTTGTTAGTTTTGTAATTTCTTGCTTCTAGAGTCTATATCAAATTTATAAGTTCACGGCTTAGTTGGTTGCTTTTTCTGAATTGTTGCTAAGTGATCTCAAGAACTAAAGAAAGGCAATTTGAGTGGAAAAAGGCATAGGGAGCATATTCGAGTGAAAAGCCTATAAATTTGTGTGAAACACGAGTGTGTGAGGTGATTTTTTTATTGCTAATGATTTTCGTGCAGGTTTCAAAAAAACAATGTCTTCTAATTGTGTGCCACAGAAGATTGGTGAAATCCAAGAAGATGGGTTTTCGAGAATGCAACAACAGATGGAATTTATGTTTGGTGAGGTAATGAATAGGATTCAAAAATTAGAGACTAGGTCTGATGGAGGACGAAGTAAAAGGGGTAGAGAAGCTAGGAAAGAGGAGAGTGTTGATGGAAACTCTGCAGATGAAGCCGAGGATGATCTTAACCGTAGTGGTGGGTTCTGTACACATAGGGGAGAGAGGTATGAGAATCGACCAAGGAGGGGACATATTCGGCCACATAGGGATTTTGAGCATAGAGGGGATTTTGATGATTTGGGAGATATAGACCGAAATTTGGGTTGTATTAAGTTAAAAATCCCAGCCTTTAAGGAAAAACTGATTCAGAAGCATATTTAGATTGGGAAAAAAAGGTGGAGATGATTTTTGACATCCATAGGTATTCTGAAGAAAAGAAGGTTAAGTTAGTTGTAGTAGAGTTTACTGACTATGCCATGGTTTGGTGGGAGAGATTGGTGGTAGAAAGAAGAAGGAATAGAGAAAGACCAATCAGCACATGGGAGGAGTTGAAAACAATAATGAAGAAGAGGTATGTTCCTAAACATTATTATCGGGAGTTGTTTAATCGTTTACAAATGATTACACAGGGTACTAAGAGTGTGGAGGAATATCAGAAAGAATTAGATGTGGCTATGATTAGAGCTAATGTTAATGAAGATGAGTAAGTTACGATGTCTAGGTTTTTGAATGGCTTGAATAAAGACATAGCTAATGATGTGGAGTTGCAATCATATGTTGATTTGGAGGAGTTAGTACACTTATCCATTAAGGTTGAAGGACAGTTGAAAAGGAAGGGTAATACACGATTTGGAGCTTATACAGGGTCTTCTTCGGGTTGGAAGATGAATTATAGGAGAGAGGGTAATGCATCATCGAAGCCTTTGGTGACTTTTAAAGTTGTAGATAAATATTCAGAATATAAATTGATGTGTCGTTTCCATGATCCGTTCTGATTTTTGTAGGTGGATGTTGACTTGTGATGAAGGTTTGCTTTATTGATAAATTTCAGTTTTATATAAGTTTGGCTTAGTTTGCTTTAGCCTAGCCTAGACAACTTCCAACCCTCCTAATTGCATAGCATATAGCACGAAAATCTTAACTAAATTGTCTCGTGGGATCGACCCCTTGCTTGCTCTATACTATCTTGTTTGATTTGTTTTAAGCTAGGGTAATTAATTTGTGCGACCGCGACATTGCAACAAATTTTGGCGTCGTTGCCAAGGAAGTGATTTTAGTTGATTCTGGTGTTCTTGTGTTGTGCTATGATTTATTCTACTTGTTGTGATTTTTATTTATTCTGAAAAAAAATGAAAAAAGAAAAAGAGAAAACATATTTGTGTTTACGGTGGTTCTGTTCAAAACAAACTTTTTGGTGGAATTAAGTATTGGTCTAGCATAGGATCCTCGTGCCTATTGCGTTGTTTTCAATCTTTTGTGTCCTTGGTTTCTTTTGAGTTTTCTTTGTGATTTATGCATGTAACCCGTTCTGCTAACCAAAGTCATCAAGTGCAGGTTGATCTCGAAATAGAAAACACTTTACGCAGGTTATGAAAGGAAGCTCGCATCAACATCATGGCTGTTGCACGACAACAAACACTCAAGGAGCTTGTTGCTCCTAGCATGGAAAACCAACCATTGTGCATAAACATAAACAACATTAAGAACTAGATAAATTGATCAATTAAGAAACATAATTGTCCGCAATATATGTTTAGTTTGATTGAATGTTCTCTCTAAGATAAATAACATAGATGCACTACAACTATTAACTTAGTTGCTTCACAAGTTCATATACCACAACTCCGGTTTTGATATCAAACTTAGCAGTAGATTGTCTACAATAATAACTTGGAGTGCGCTCTTAGCAATTAAATAAAAAATAATAGGAAAATAAGCATAGGAGAACAAACATATTCATCATTTAAACTAAAAAATTGAGGTAAAAATAGATCTCACAATTCTTGAAATCTGAAGGTTTCCGTGTCCTTGCAATCAAGCAAAAGAGTCTAGTCTTGCATGTTTATTGAACTACTAAATAAAAAGATGGAAGAAAACATGATTTAGGGTTTGGAGGAGGAAGATTTGTGTTTTCTTTGCTGCTGGATGAAGTCCTTTGATGCCTCTCCTCCTTTATATATGCTTAGAAACTCTAGTTTCTATTTTACAAAATAGTCCTTCCTTAAGTTGGCAGAATTTAGTTGACCCTTGTAAAATTCATATCTCGTTCATAACACATTGTTTTGAGATTAAATTGGGAGAGTTTATAGGTCTTTGAGTCCTGAATCCAACAAAATTGGGTTTGCAGCAATCGGGCTTTTGTAGCTCCATATATTGAAGTTGGAATGGACAAAGGTCGACATCTACAGATTGCAAGATTTGACTTTGAAGGCTGCGATTTCTATGCTCTTCCTTATTTTATTTCTTTTGCCTTAGCTTTCCAGATAGTTATGGATGTTATATTTTTAATTCCACCGAATCACTTCATTTTGATCTCTAGAGCTTCTGCTGTGCACAAAACAATGACTGAAGGTCAAATCTGCCAATCAACTCCAATTATCTCCTTTCTGCATCTGTCATCCAAAAATGCCTTCAAAACATTAAACAAAGAATATCAAGGCATTTTATACACAAAACATATGCAAAACACTAGGTAAATATGGATGAAACTATCAAATAATATGGTTGCATCATAAACCTTTATAATTGAATTTTCAAATAGATAGGGATTTAATAATTTTGGTACTTATTGATAATTTGTGAAAATCCTCGTGGGATGATACTCTACTCGTCATTTTATTACTTGTTACGATTTGTGCACTTGCGATTTCTACCAACAAGTTTTTGTCGCCGTTGCCAGGCATTTTAGATAAAATTGTTTAAAATATCGGTCATTGTTGAATTCGAAGTAATTTGATTTATTTTTGTTTGTAGTGCATGAGAAACAACAAAAAGCATTCGTTGTTGCCTTAAAACCCGGAGATTGAGAGAACTGCAAGGGGATTAAGAAAGAAAACGCGAGAGAGTGAAAACAACTTAAGGATCATGGTAGACAATGAGAATCCTGAATATGACACACGGGCATTGAGAGATTTTGCTCTCCCACAGGTAGCAGGAATTTGTTATGTTATCAGGAAACCAAGGATTGGGGCCAATAATTTTGAGATTAAACCAGCAATACTGCAAAAACAACTTTATTCCTGGTTTGATTCGGACTTTGCATTTCGAGTTGATTTTTGTACTTCAAAAAAGAAAAATTGGGTTGTTCTCATTGAATAAGAGTTGTAGGCCTATGTATCCTCTTTTCAAAAAGCTAAAGAAAACATGAAACGGAGTTGTATAACTCTTGTTATACCTTAAAAACCAATCGGTGCTTAGGCTTGTCTAGGCAGACCAACCAGTGTTTGAATTCTAAGCTCATCCCATTGTTTGCTTCTTCATATAATCTCAATTTCTGCATATTCCATTAGTTAAATACCTGAAAATATATTGAATACTCAAGAAATTAAGAATTCTGAAAGGTACCTAAAATGTTAGACAATTTCCTGAAAATCCATCGAAATTCTCTAAAATAGAGTAGTAATGACTTAAAATATGTATGCAATATATTCCCTTATCAAATACCCCCAAACTTGAATGTTTGCTTGTCCTCAAGCAAAAGGAAACCATTACAATGGAGAGTAAGATTTTATCTAAGTTCAACTTTCAACACCGAAGGATCCATTATGCAAACATTGACACCTTAACTTTTATAGGCAATATAAAATAAAAGAAAATTAAGTATACCTACTTTTTCTAGTTCAAATCTCTGTACATACTTCCAAACTCAGTCATATGTATCATGTAACCAACATAATTTAATCATGCAATATTTTTCCTGCAATTACTCCTTACTACTACAAACAAGATAGCAAGCTAGAGCGATAATTCTTCTTTTTTTCTTCTCTGTTTTTTTTTACTTTCAAATTTTCTTCATGTTGTAACTTGTCTTTTGACGCGAATACAAATATTTGTGATGAGTGCATCCGGTTACTTAAAAAGTCACAAACTAAAAGTGCTTTACTTACTCATATTTCAAGTTGTCGTTGACGTAAAAGCAAATATTTGTGATGAATACCCCTAGTTACTAAGCAACTCGAAACATTGGAGTAGATCAAATTTCAAATATATGTATTCATTCAATTTCTTAATTGCTATCACTCTTATTTGCTTAAACCTTGTTTAGGACTGGATCAAAGGGGATAATCTCAAGAAAAACATCACACTTATCTTTTAAACTCAGAGAACCATGAAAGAAAAGATGTACTTCAATAATTCCCAAGAAAATGAGTATAATTAAACTTTCTTTATAAGATATTGCCTAGTCTAAGTCGAGGAATGTCATGTTAACATAATGAAGAACCTCAAAGTGTTAATGTTGATCCTAAGTGCATCTTAAAGTCACCCTCCATTTTGAAAAAAATATTTCAACCAAAATTTAGCCATAGGTAAATATGCATGCATCCCCCCCAAACTTAAATTTCACATTATCCTCAATGGGAAAGGGAAAAGAAAATAAATAAATAAATAAATAAAGAGAAAGGTAAACAAAACACTTCCCTTTTTACTCAGCAAGAATGTAGTGCTGGTTGCAAAATGTCTGCGTGAATTATGAATAGCCATGGCCATCGTGATTTAAGCTTACTACGAAACAAGCCAAGTCATGAGTTGAAGAGCAACACTTGTTACCAGGGGAAAATTCCTTACGTGCGATATGCTTGTCATGCCATGCCTTAGTCTTTTCTTTGTAGATTTTAGCATTCTAATAAGAATCATTGCAGAATTCATTCATGTCATTGATTTGCAAAATTCGTTTCTCACCTGCAGTTTGTAGTTCCATGTTCAGCTGCCTCATTGCCCAATACGCCTTATGCTCTAATTCAATAGGGAGATGGCATGCTTTCCCAAAGACTAAGCAATATGGAGACATTCCCAATGGTGTTTTAAATTGTGTCTGATAAGCCCACAATGCATCATCTAGGTTTCTTGCCCAGTCTTTTCGGGAGTTACCAATTGTTTTCTCTAGAATTCTCTTCACCACCCTATTTGATACCTGTGTTTGGCCATTTGTTTGTGGATGATAAGCCAATGTTCTTTTGTGTCGGACTCCATATTTAAACAAAAGTGCTTCAAACTACTTGCTGCAAAAATGAGTTCCTTCATCACTGATGATGGCTCTAGGAGTACCAAATCTAGTAAAGATGCTCTTCCATAGAAAATTAAGTACAAGCTTGCCATCATTTGTAGGTGTTGCAATTGCTTCTATCCACTTTGATACATAATCCACTGCTAAGTGAATGTATTTGTTGTTGTTGGATGATGGAAAAAGTCCTATGAAATCGATGCCCCACACATCAAATAATTCAACTTCTAGGATATTCTACAGTGGCATTTCATTTCATCGAGATATATTCCTTGTATGATGACATCTATCACAAGCACTAACAATAGCATGAGCATCTTTAAACATGGTGGGCCAATAAAAACCAGACTGCAAAACTTTGGTTGCAGTGCATTGCGCTCCAAAGTACCCCCCATATTCAAGTGTGGCAGTTCTTCAATATGTTTGTCATTTCCTCTTCTAGAATGCACCTCCTAATAACTTGATTTGCACAATGCCGATAGAGTATCGACTCCTCCTAGAAATAGTGTTTGACTTCGACAAGAAATTTCTTCTTTTGTTGGTAAGAAAAACTTGGCAGGATGATCTTACCTACAAGAAAGTTAACATAATCTGCATACCAAGGAGTGAAAATGTCAGTGAAATTGCTAAAATTCTTTCATCAGGAAAGCTTTCATTTATAATAGTGAATTTAAGCTCCAGTTGTTGTGTCAGTTCCATCCTTGAAAGGTGATTTGCCACCACATTCTCAGTCCCTTTTTTATCTGTAATTTCTACATCAAATTCTTGGAGTAACAGGATCCAACAGATGATTCTAGGTTGGCATCTTTGTTGGACACTAGGTGTCTAATTGCAGCATGATCAATATACACCAACACCTTGTTTCCCATCAAATAAGGCTGAAACTTATCAAAGGTGTAGACCACAACAAGCATCTCTTTTGTCACGACTCGATTCCCGGATCCGTGATCGGCACATAGGCATGGTCTCCCTCCAAGGTTCCACACCTATGCGAACCCAAACTTACACACAAACTTATCATTCATATTCAAAGTTCAACGCAGCAGAAATAACAAAGTAAACTTTATAACATAATTCGATTGTCTTTATACAAGAGTTGATTACATATTGTTATACTTGTGGAGCACTACCTAGACATATGAACAAAAAGTGTCAACTTCAACCAAAATAGCAGGTTCCAAGAGTATGACAAAAATGACCTGCTAGCAAGCTACAACCCTGAAAATGATAAATAATGAGGGGGTGAGTTCAACAACTCAGTGAGTAGATAATATCCAATATACACATACGAGATAATACAACAAAGAGAAGTATTATATCAAATCGGCTCGAAGTTCTTACAAGAAGTTTCTCAAATAGGTCATAACAACAATGTATAGGTAAAGCTCATCAAAAAATCAAAATGCAATGAGCATGAGGCTCCGTATTGTGGGATGATCAGTCCACACAGGTTGGTGACTCCCCTGACCAACTAGGGTTTCAGATACGATGTGCACAAAGGCTAACACTACCCTGTTAGCATGGATATTCTGACTGGCATACCGTAAGCATATATTATAATCAAACAGACATATTCATATCTCAAGGCTCAACTCATGGTATCAATCAAATGAGGAGCTATCAATTCACAAACAGATATAGGCTCATATCAAGAACGTATATTCAACAAATGATTATGCTTTATCGTATCAAGAATATAATCAAGGTATATATTATCAAAAAGCATAATCCAATTCATACTAGCAAATTCAAATATTTATACTATTATCATGCATATTAAATATTATCCACTCACCGGACTCAAAAGCAAACAAGGTTCAGAAGCAGAATGTTGACGAAATCATATTGATGTCCCGCGGGTTGAATATCGGGATTATCTGAATATATAAAAGAAGATATACTCAAAAATGACTCAAAAGAAGTAAAATACCTTTAATAACATATCTAAGAGTTCAAATCATAATCCTATGTGTTTTTGAATCAAACTATCCATTTCTTCTTAAAAACCTAAAACAACGGTTTCTTCCGAAGTCTAGTTCTAAAATACACAATTCATAAAATTGATATTAATCCATCAAATGAGCTTCAATTATCCATCAAACCAATCTAAAATACTAATATTTCTCTTAGGGACCATTCTGAAATTTTCCTATATTTTAGGGTCAAATTGTATTTTTATCAAATTGAAGGACTAAATTGAACACTTCATAAATTCATAGCTATCCTAAAATCTTGTCCATAATTCATCCTCAATTCTGTCCAGAATCTCCAATTTCACTCCAGGGACCAAACTGTAATTTTTTCCAAAGTTCATGGACTAAAGTGAAATTTTCACAAAAAGGACCAAAATGAATTTTCATCATCTTCAACCTCAACCCAAAATTCCAGCAAGGGATTTTCAAAATTTCTCAACATTATTTCACCATTTTTCTCAATATTTTCTTAAACCAAACATCTCAAAACTTCAAAATCATATACAATCAAACTAATTAAACCATTACCCAACACATTCAACCCTTAACATCTCTCTTAATTCATCAATCAAACCCAAATAAAATTCTCAAACCCTAACAATCAATACAAGCAAAAATCATAGCTAATAATCACATTTATACATAATAAAACATACACATTACCTTAACAACTTATTTCTCCTTCTTCTTTTCTCCTCCTCTTCTTTTTCCCTCTTTTCTCTTCTTCTTCTTCTTTCTTCCTTTCTTCCCGATTCTCTCTCTCAAATTTCAGATCTATTTCCTTTCTTTTTTTTGTTTTTGTTTTTCTTTTCTCTTCTTTTCTATTTATATTTATAAGCTCATGCAATTACTACCCTGCCCTTAATTTATTTACACACCTAATTCTAAGCCACCAAGGGCACTCATGTATTTTCCCTTTTTAAAATTTGCAAAATACTACATCTTTCTTGGGTTGTGGCATAATTGAGTTGGGCATCATTAAGTGTCTTGCTGGCATAGTATATGGTGTGAAACACATTGTTTTTTTTATGCCCTAGTGCTACCCCAATTGTATAATCACATGCATCACACATCAGCTCAAATGGTTTCTCCCAATCCGGTGCAATTACAATAGGAGCTGTCACCAACTTCTTTTTCAATAGTAGAAGGTTGTTTTGAAATATTCATCAAACTGAAACTTCATGTCTTTTAGCAGCAAATTGCATAGCGGTTTGGATATTTTAGAGAAGTCTTTGATGAACCTCCTATAAAATGTTGCATGTCCAAGGAAACTCCTGACCCCCTTTACTGTAGTTGGTGGCAAAAGCTTCTATTGCCTCAATTTTAGGTGTGTCTACCTCTATTCATTTTTTTGAAATCTGGTGCCCCAACACAATATCTTCCTTTACCATGAAGTGACATTTTTCCTAGTTCAATACCAAGTTTGTTTTTTTCACAATGCTCTAAAACCAACGCTAACTTTGCAAGACAGTCATCAAAAGAAGTCCTAAATACAAAAAAGTCATCCATGAAGATCTCAATGATTTGCTCCACCATATCTAAAAAGATAGCCACCATGCACCTCTGAAAGGTAGCTGGTGCATTACACAACCCAAAAGGCATTCTTTTGAAAGAAAAAGTACCATAAGGGCAAGTGAAAGTGGTCTTCTCTTGGTCTTCAGGTGCAATGTCTATTTGGTTGTATCCTGAATAACCATTGAGGAAACAATAGTATTCATGTCCGGCTAACCTGCCCAATATTTGATCAATGAATGGTTAAGGGAAGTGATCTTTGTGAGTTGTGTGGCGATGTCGCGGTCACACAAATTAATTACCCTACCTTAAAACAAATCAAACAAGATAGTATAGAGCAAGCAAGGGGTCGATCCCACAAGGACAATTTATTTAAGATTTTCATGCTATATGCTATGCAATTAGGGGGGTTGGAAGTTGTCTAGGCTAGGCTAAAACAAACTAAGCCAAACTTATATAAAACTGAAATTTATCAATAAAGCAAACCTTCGTCACAAGTCAACATCCACCTACAAAAATCAGAACTGATCATGGAAACGACACATCAATTTATATTCAAAATATTTATCTCTTCTTAAAATTGGTTCGTTAACGGATCCGCCGTATAACTTACCCTAACCATCAAACAACCATAGTGTCCGCACTAGTAATTTGATTCAATGGCAGCATTAAAATCTAGATAAATTGATCAATTAAGAAACATAATTGTCTGCAATATATGTTTAGTTTAATTGAATGTTCTCTCTAAGATTAATAACATAGATCCGCTACAATTATTAACTTAGTTGCTTCATAAGTTCATATATCACAACTCCGGTTTTGATATCAAACTTAGCAATCGATTGTCTACAATAATAACTTCGAGTCCGCTCTTAGCAATTAAATAAACAATCATAGGAAAATAAGCATAGGAGAACAAACATATTCATCATATAAACTGAAAAATTGAGGTAAAAATAGATCTCACAGTTCTTGAAATCTGAAGGTTTCCGTGTCCTTGCAACCAAGCAAAAGAGTCTAGCCTTGCATGTTTATTGAACAACTAAATAAAAAGATGGAAGAAAACATGATTTAGGGTTTGGAGGAGGAAGATTTGTGTTTTCTTTGCTGCTGGCCGAAACTTCCTTGCTCCTCTCTTCTTTTATATATGCTTAGAAACCCTAGTATCTATTTTACAAAATAGTCCTTCCTTAAGTTGGTAGAATTTAGTTGTCCTTTGTAAAATTCATATCTCATTCATAACACATCGTTTTGAGCTGCAATTTGGAGCGTTTATAGTTCTTTGAGTCCTGAATCCAACACAATTGGGTTTTCAGCAATAGGACTTCAGTAGCTCCATAGTTTGAAGTTTGAATGGACAAAGGTTGATATCGGTAGATTGCAAGATTTGACTTTGAAGGCTGCGATTTCCATGATCTTCCTTATTCTATTTCTTTTTCCTTAGATTTACCTAAAGTTATGGATGTTATCTTTTGAATGCCACTAGAATCACTTCATTTCGATCTCTAGAGCTTCCGCTCTATACAAAGCACCGACTTAAGGTCAAATTTGTCAATCAGCTCCAATTACCTCCTTTTTGCATCTGTCATCCAAAAATGCCTTCAAAACATAAAACAAAGAATATCAAGGCATTTTATACACAAAACATATGCAAAACACTAGGTAAATATGGATGAAACTATCAAATAATATGGTCGCATCAAGTTGCCTTGTTGAGCTTTCATTAATCCATGCAAATCCATCATCCAGTTTTCATTCTACTAGGTATCAGTCTGTTATCTGCATCCCTTGCCACCGTCATTCCTCCTTTCTTTGACAAAACTTGAAATGGGGTCACCCATGAGTTGTCAGAAATTGGATAAATAACATCAGCATTTAACCATTTCAGAACTTCTTTTCAAACTACCTCTTTCATTGTCGGGTTAAGCCTTATCTGATGTTCTACTATTGGCTTGACTTCATCCTCTAACAGAATCTTGTCCATGCAAATGGAGGGACTGATGCCTTTGATATCTGTCAATACCTACCCGAGAGCTGGCTTATATTCTCTTAACACCCTCAACAATTTTTCTTCTTATGCATTATAGAGATTTTAAGAGATGATGACAGAATAAGTGGAGGCTTCTCTAAGGTATGCATAATGAAGGTGCTCTGGAAGAGGTTGCAATCCCAGAACTGGTGCTTGTTCACTAGTTGATTTCGGCTTTGGAGGCGCTTGTCCCAAATCTTCAAAATACTTCCTTCGGTTAGGTTCGAAAGAGTCCATCCAACATGTATATTTTGCTATATCCGCATCCTCCTCAAGTGCATTATTTACCAGGCATGCTTCCAATGGATTAGTTGGCCACTTGACTTTGTCAATAATTAAGGAGTCCACCACTTGAATGTTGAAGCAGCTCTCCCCCATATCTGGTTGTTTGATGGCTTTGAACACATTGAAAATCACCTCCTTTTCATTCACCCTTAATCGCAACTCCTCTTTCTTCACATCAATCAATGCACCTCCAGTGGCCAAGAATGGTCAGCCAAGCAAGATAAGGATCTCACTATCCTCCTCAATATCCAGTATGATGAAGTCTGCTGGAAAGATGAACTTGCCCACTTTCACCAGTACATCTTCAATTATTCCTTTTGGATGCTTTAGTGACCGATCAGCTAGTTGCAGTGTTATTGTTGTTGGCTTTGCTTCACCTAAACCAAGCTTCTTAAAAATAGATAAAGGCATGAAATTAATACTTGCACCTAAATCATATATAGCCTTTTCAAATATAGAGTGCCAATCAAACATGGTATAGTAAAACTACCTGGATCTTTAAGTTTAGAAGGTAATTTCTTCTACAAAATGGCACTGCATTCTTCAATGAGAGCAACAGTCTCATATTCCTTTAGCTTTCTTTTGTTTGAGAGGATGTCCTTCAGAACTTTCACATAACTTGACATTTGTTCAAGAGCATCTGCAAAAGGAATGTAATCTGCAATTTCTTAAACACATCAAGATATATAGAAAATTGCTTATCAGGTTTATTCTTCTTGAGTCACTGTGGAAATGGAATTCTATGCATTATTTGTTGTGTTGATTCTGGCAGAAGGTCAGATATTTTTATGTTTTGAAGTTGTTTGGCCACTTGCTCCTCTTTTTTGCTTGCACTCTTGTTTCCAGCAGTCCGCTCCATTTCTTTTCCACTTCTTAAGGTGATGGCCTTGCATTGCTCCTTAGGATTAATTTTAGTTGTGCTTGGTAGATTTCCTTGTTGTCTACCCTTCAGCATGTTGGCTAGTTGGGCAACTTGAACCTCCAAATTTCGAATTAAAGCTGGTTGGTTTTGCAGATTGGTGTTTGTTTCAGTCATGAATCTGCTGGTGTTGTTTGCTAATTGTGTCATAGCTTCTTCAAGTTTGGATTTCTCCTTTGTTTGCTCACTTGAGGATGGCATAACTGGATTCTTCATGACAATTTGATTGTTCCATGAGAAATTAGGATAATTTGTCCAACCAGGATTATATGTTACACTATAGGGGTTGTTCTGTCGGCTGTAATTTGACACAAAATGAGCATGTCCTACTTGAGTGAAAGGGTTCCCAACTTGAAACTCTTTACTTTTATGATTTCCATGGAAAAACTCACATGTTATATGGATGGCATTTGTTATCAGTTGAGTGCCCTTTAGTTGTTGAGTCAATGAATGAACTTGAGTTGTTAATTTTGTGATTGCATCAATTTCATGCACCCCAACCGTCTTCTTATGTATGCTTCTTTCATTTGGCCACTAGTAATTGTTCATGGATATTTCTTCCAATAAGTTGTAAGCATCATATTGTGACTTACTCATAAAAGCTCCTCCTCAAGCTACATCATTTAGTGTTCTTGTTGACACATTCAATCCATTGTAAAAATTCTGCACTTGCATCCACTTTGGCAGTCCATGGTGAGGGCATCGCCTATGCAAATCCTTGTATCTCTCCCATGCCTCATATAGTGGTCACTCTCAAGTTGGGCAATATTAGAGATTTCAATACGCATCTTTGCTGTCTTGGCTAGTGGGAAAAATTTAGCAAGGAATTTCTAAGCTAAATCTTCCCAACTGATGACCAAGTCTAAAGGCATGGAGTTTAACTAGTTCTTCACTCTATCTCGCAGAGAAAACAAAAACTATTTAAGGCGATTGGCATCATCAATAACACCGTTAAGCTTAAATGTGTCACAGATCTCCAAGAAAAATGCAATATAGGCGTTAGGATCATCACTTGGCAACCCATACAACTGAACTAAAGTCTCAATCATTTGCAGTATTGCTGGTTTAATCTCAAATTTATGGGCCTCAATCCTTGGTTTTCTAATAACAGAACGGATTCCTATTACCTGTGGGAGAGCAAAATCTCTCAAAGCCCGTGTGTCATACTCAGGATTCTCATTGTTTTCCATGATCCTTAAGTTGTTTTCACTCTCTCGCGTTTTCTTTCTTAATCCCCTTGTAGTTCTCTCTATCTCTGAATTTTAAAGCAACAACGATTGCTTTTTGTTCTTTCTCATGCAATACAAACAAAATAAATCAAATTAGATCGAATTCAACAAGTACTGATATTTTAAACAATTTTATCTTAAATCCCCGGCAACGGCGCCAAAAACTTGTTGGTAGAAATCGCAACTGGACGAATCGTAACAAGTAATAAAGTGATGAGTAGAGTAGTGATTTGTAGAAATTATCAATAAGTATCAAAATTATAAAATCCCTATCTATTTGATAGTTCAATTATAAACGTTTATGAAACTAAGAATAATTAAAACAAACAACCAAAAAATTAAATGGTGTTGAAATCAAGTTTAATAGATCCTAGGATTTCTGATTTCACCATAACTAATCTTATGTGAATTTTATCAATTGAATTAATCGTCTCAAAATTTCCTTCTTATTATTGATAACATGTTTTACTAATTTAATCACTAATCTCTCTTGAGCATCAATGAATTATTTTAACAAGCAAACTTCCTACCTCTCCGTGAAAATTCTAAAACTCGTCAAAATATATTAAGAATGATAAAACCTTGCACGATTACACAAGTTCCATAGATATCTCTATCCTATAGATTTCTTATGGTATTTCAAACAATGGCTGAAACAATTATCACTTCTTAGTCTCAAATCGAATCCCAAATCATGCAACGATGATCAAGCGTATACAAGCATTAAGCATAGAATGAAACACTCAACAAGAATTAGATTAATTAAATCACATAAATTGTTCACATATTCATAGCTAGGCCATATCAAAAATCCCAGAATTAAAAACTACTCCATAGCAAATTGAAAAGAAACAAACTTGATACGATGAACATCACTCAAGAGTATGGGAAAATTGGAAAGTTGGATGTCTTGAAGGGGATGTTGTTCTTGACTTCTTTCTTTCCGATTTGCTTGCCTCCTCTCCTAGATGCTACGTCCTCTCTTTTGTAATGTTTTTAGGGTTTTGTCCTCTCCAAAAGACTCCCTTTAGCTGGTGCCTTGCAAGATATATATATATATATATATATATGCTGAGTTTTTCCTCCAAAGGAAAACGTGGATTCTGCGCCTTCTTGATATTGCGAGCCAATGTCGGGCAATAAACTTGTGAATTACGACTCCTCTATTTCTGGAAAAGTTGTAGACAATCCAATTTTATTTCCAATGGACTTGATCTCGCAATTATTCGACATCTTTAACTCTAGATATGGTCCTAAACATGAGAAAGTGTCTAGGTCGCATGGATTCCTGGTCTGATTCGGACTCTGCATTTAGCTCGATTTTTGGACTTAAAAAAGCAACATTGGGTTCTTCTCATTGAATAAGAGTTGTAGGCCTGTGTATCTTCTTTTCAAAAAGGTAAAGATTACTTGAAACGGAGTTGTATAACTCCCGTTATACCTCAAAAACAATTAGTGCTCAGGCTTGTCTAGGCAAACCAACCAGTGTTTGAATTATAAGCTCCTCCCATTGTTTGCTTCTTCATATAATCTCAATTTCTGCATATTCCAGTAGTTAAATACCTGAAAATACATTGATTTCTCAAGAAGTAAATAGTTCTAAGAGATACCTAAGACTCTAGACAATTTGCTAAAACTCCAACAAAACTCTAAAATAGAGCAACAATGGCTTAAAATATGTATGCAATATATTCCCTTATTAGCCACTCAAGTGAATGCACCATTGTTAGAAAAAAAAGATATTGACTATTTTATAACACCTTTAAAATCTTTACTCTAAAATCTTTACTTTAAACCTCATGTGGGAACCATAACTCAACACTTTATATACATATTGATTGTGGTTAAGAGAAATGAAAAATCACCAACCTTAATAAGAAGAAAAACTTTACTAGGATGAAAAAGTATAAGAAAATGAACAATGTTAAAAGCAACTTCCAAATGTTTATCCCTTCTATAGCAAACATAAATTTATCCACACCATTCCTTAGAAAGCAAGCCAATACTCAAACTATCCCACCAAGAGACAACACATTCTGCCCATGAAAAAACCTTCTAAAAAAGCCAAAAACAATTACTACCATTATCTATACCATTAACTGAAATGTACAAAAGGTTATTGAGTATAAGCTAATTTACCCTCTCCCTTATAAAACCCTCTACAACCACCTTATCCAAACTAGCTAAATGCATAAACTTGTTTACACAATTATTAAATAATATGAAGACCTATATATATGCAAGGAAATGCCAGGTAGCTCAATAATACTATGGATTGATTTTTCTAATGACAAATAAATCTGAAAAAGTAAACTCTAAGAAATTATTTTCCATGAAATATAATAGTAAAATAGTCCTAATTACTTCCCAAATGCTGGTAATTACTTCACGAGCACCGTAGATTTTCTCATATTTTCATGTGCCAAAGAAAAAAATGTTTAAAACAAAGAAATAGATATAAAGCGGGAAAGTAAAAGAGCAACAAACCAAAACGCAATGGACGATTCATGAGCGATTCTCTGTCAAATCTCTTCTCTAAAAGACATGCTTGATTAAGTATTTATCTTCTCCTCTCTTCAATGCAATTACTATATTACCCTAGAGAGGCCGATGGGTTCTTAATTCTTATTACTACAACAAGAATTTGGTGTTTTTCTTCCTAAAATAAATAAATTCAATGCTTAGGTAAATGAGGAAATCGAAGCTAACATTCAGATAACTAGAGAGATTTAGTCAGATATCGTCAAATGCATCGAGTTTGAGGTCGCTTTGGCTGCCAGAAAATCGGACCTCACCTAGATGCTCTATTTCTCGCATTTTTATTTATCTTTATGTTTTTCAAAAAATGTGCAGATGAGTCAAAGAAGTATGTTAAATTCTTAGAGCAAGAGATTTGTGGTCTAAAAAAAAGAAGATGGAGATGCCTGAAAGCATGGACGACAAGCGGTATTTACTCCAATCTCTATTTATTTGTGTTTGGATTCAATCTTTTTTTTTTGTCAAACCATCATGTCTTCAATATACACATTAATTAATTATGTCTTATCGTTGTTTTATTTGAGGGCTTACGAAATGGTAATTTGTATTATCTTCTTCATGAATTTGAAGTTATGTGTTTTCGGATATAGTTTAATGAGAATTGAGAAAGTGTTTATTATTAACCAGTGCCCAAGAGGAAAACACATCAAGGGGATGGTCTTAACCAAATCCTTCTGGAAGAGTGATAAAAATGTGGCAGTAAATATAACAAGGCATTGACAACAAAACCTGATCAATTAAATTTTCTTGCAAATGGATCACATCCAAGTGCTTAGTGTACTCATGCCAAAAAATCATCCCAATCTATAACCAAGTTATTGAAGATAGATTGTTTTCTGCTAACTAGATGGACTGAAGTATCCAAAACATCATAGAAAACAAAACATTTTGTTGCATATATCCTTTAAAGGCCAATGTTCATATAGAGTAAATATTGAGCTAGGGACTTTCTGTTGAACACTAAGCCACTTACTGAGCTATGTACAATTGCAGAAGATATGCCTGCAAGGTTGTTAACCGAAGAAGAGGAAGAAACAGGGGCTCAAGTTATAGCTTTACAATTGTTGACTAAGTGTAATTGACTTCACAAAAGTAGTTACAATTCTGTTATAGGTTGTAGCAAATGTAAAACACATGCTCAAGAATCAGAACTATATAAGAGCATTTCATCGAGCATTTAAAGTGTAAGAAATACAGAAATACGATCTTACCTTTTACTCTGCAATTATCTTCTTCTCAGCTCTCAAAGCTTTTCATCTCTCTCAAATATATCAACCTGCAATCAAACCATAAAAAAACCACAATCAATTCATAAACTTTGACATGGTATTAGAGCTCTAATTCAATTCAAGAAGGGGCGTATATTGTGAAAATCAAACAATCAATCAGAATTCAATATCAAAGCATGGCAGGATCATCAAGTTCTGGAGGAGACCTAAAAACTCCACAATTTAATGGAAGTAATTATGATTTCTGGGTAGTAAAGATGGAGATTGTCCTAATTGCATATGATATATGGGAGGTGATTGAGATTGGCATGATATCTCAAGAAAATGAAGCTGAAAAAAGGAGCAGAAGCTGAAACTTCAAAAACAGTAGTTGTATCTGCTACTTCAAGAGAAATGAAGATCAAAAATGCAAAAGCTCTAAGTTTCATTCAAGGAGCAATTACAGATGAATTGTTTCCAAGTCTATTGTTTCAATAATTGAAGAAACAAGAGACCTAGACGTGCTTAGAATTGAGGAAGTGATTGCCTCAATTAAAGTTTTTGACAAGAGAGAAGGTATGCATGATGAGAGGGAGAAGATTAATGGTATTGAAAGAGCATTTAGCACTTTGAAAATTGGCAGTAATCAATTTCATGGTGGAAATAAAGGCTCACGTATGAAGACAAATCAAGGTTGTCAAGGTCAAAACAGAACTGGAATCACAAGACTGGAATCAACAATAACATGCACTACAACTCACAAAACAGATAAGCTAGCAGCAGCCAAGGTGTGAAGCCACAATGTCAAGTATGTCAAAAATACCATTTTGGTATTTGTAGATACAAAGGCAAGGTAAAATGTGGAAGATGCAGTAGATTTGGGCACAACACAAAGGAATGCAATGTGCACAAGAAGAAGAAGTGTCCACTGGAAATCTCTTCTATGCTTGTCATGCGGCAAGTATAAAGAACAACGATGAATGGTTTGTAGATAGTGCATGTAGTAAACATATGACTTCATAAGAGTCAAGTTTAATTGATATTGACAGATCAATTAAATGTAAGGTGAAAATGGGCTCGGGTGACTTAGTTCAAGCCACTGGAAAGGGTACTTTGGTGGTTGAAACCAGAAGGGGAAGAATGTATATAAGTGAAGTGTTGTTGGTTCCCGGATTTGATGAAAATCTCCTAAGTGTAGGGCAAATGATGGAGCATGGATACTACATCCTATTTGGGGGAAATACAACAGTGATATTTGATGATGAGAGGCTTACCAATGTGTTAGCCAGGGTAGTGATGAAGGGAAATCGATGTTTCCCACTGTTATTAGAATCCTTAATGCCTGCAGCAAGGAAGGCATCATTAGTTGAGGATTCTTGGGTATGGCATAGAAGACTAGGCCATCTAAACTTTGCTAGCATGAAGAAAATGCAAAGTAAAGAAATGGTGACTGGACTGTTAGCCTTAACAGAAATCAAAGAAGTTTGTGAAGGGTGTGTGACAGGGAAACACCACAGGGAGAAGTTTGATAAGGGAGAAGCATGGAGATCAAGCTATCCACTGCAGTTGGTACACACAGATTTGTGTGGACCTATGCAACATGAGTCTAATGGGGGTAATAGGTATTTCATCATTTTATCTTGTGGAATGATTCCGCTGGAAGGATTGAATTTCTCTAGGCCATAGCAATTCACGTGCAGTAGTTCAAAATTCATTTTATCTTATATTTTTAAGTCATATAATTTATCTTGTGTAAGGTGTTTTCATTTTCTCTGAAAAGAATTACCATATTAGTATGAAAAAATTCATGCATTAGTTATTTGGACATTGCCACTTTTTTTCAAGTTTGTAGAATCATAACTTCGAACAAAGGTTCTCATGACTTTTGCATGTGTTTGTAAGATATGATTGCTCCTCTTTTGGCTTATTTAATATTTAACATTTGTCACAAATATCAAATTTCTCTGTGTAAATTTGTTCTGTAATTCATTGATTTTTTAAGGAGGAATTAAATCCTCTAAATTACAGTTTGTAATTCCTGATTTATAGTCTATAATAAATACAAGATTTTCTGCTACAATTTGCTTGCCATATATTGTTGATATGCTGTAAATTCTGTTGATGTTCTTTCCATATATATACTATTGACATCCCCCCTTAAATTGATGTTGGTTGATCAAGCAGCATCAATTTGTCAATCATGAATTGATGCCTAAGACGAGACAAAACTTTCATAAAGACATCAGTAGTCTGATGCTCGGTGGAAATATGAGGTAGTGTAAGAATATTATGATCAAGAGCTTCACGAATGTAGTGACAATCAACTTCAATATGTTTATTGGTTCATGAAACACAGGATTAGTAGCAATTTGAATAGTACTTGTGTTATTGGTATGAAGAGGTGTAGGAGTGTTCTGCGGAAAAACAAGTTTGCGTAGCAAACCCTGGACCACACAATTTTAGAACATGTAGAGGATATAGCTCGATACTCAGATTTTGTGGAAGATTTTGAGATTCGGTCTTGCCTTTATCTTTTCCATGAAATTAATGCATTTCCAAGAAACATGCACCATCTAGTAACAGAACGACGTGTATCCATGCATCCTGCCCAGTCTGCATCACTATAACTTGTTAATTGCAATGAATTATCAGTAGGAAAAAATAACTCTCGCCTAGATGTACCCTTAAGATAGCGAAGAATCCTTTTAACAACAGCTAAGTGAGGTTGACGAGGAGCCTGTAAAAACTGACTGACTTGTTATGCTGCAAAAAAATATGTGGTCGAGTAATGGTTAGATAATTCAAACTACCCACCAATTGTCTGTATATGGAAGGATCAGGTAACAGGTCTCTATCATTTTGACAAAGTTTTAAATTAATCTCCAAGAGGTGTAAGAACATTATTTCCTGATTCAACACTGCCCAAGAGAAGAATCTCTTGGGTGTATTTTTTTTTTATGTAGAAAAATCCCATTGGACATAGAGTGCACCTGTAAACCAAGGAAATATTGACGGTGTCCCAAATCCTTCATATGGAATGCAATGTTAAGATAACGCTGTAAATTCTCAATAAGTGGAATGTCAAATCCTGTTATAATAATATCATCCACATATACCAGAAGAACAACAATATCAATAACAGTTTGCTGAAGAAACAGAGAAGCATCATATTGGCTCGACATAAATTTAAGTTTCAAAAGAGTAGTGTGAACTTTTCAAACCATGCCCGGGTGCCTATTTTAGACTATACAGAGACCATTTCAACCAATAGGTTTGATTCCAGTAGGACAAGAACCAATATCACATGTGTTATTATCCTAAAGAGCCTAAAGTTCCTCTTTCATGGCCTGTTGCCAACAGTCTTGAGTAGAAGCCTGAGCATAAGTCTTAGGAACAAAGTACTATCAGTAGTAGTTGCTCAGTATCCATACCTGTTTGGGTTGCGTGAAACTCGAGATGATCATCTTCATTTATGGGGATGATTAGATGTCGGTTCCGTGTCTAGAAGGGGCAAAGTGGATGGTGGATGACGTCTTTGATATACAATTCCTGGCTTAAAACATTCAAAGGTATAAGATGGACTATCATCATGAAATGTAGGAAGTTCAATAGAAGTGGATTCTGAAGAGGGACAAGATGGGAAGAAATTCTGGTGTTCAAAGAAAATCACATTTTAGGAGATATGATTTTTATGAGTATTTTCATCATAAATTGTAAGTGAACAAAACAAACACACCCAAAGACATGAAGAGAATCATACTCAGGAGTAACACCAAATAAAATAGAGTATGGAGATTCAAATTTTAGGACTTGGGACGACAAATGATTAACTAGATGAACAATTGTTGACAAAGCTTCGACCCAAAATCGAGTAGGTACTAAAGAATCAATTAATAGGGCGCGGACAATGTCTAAAAGATGACGATTCTTATGCTCAACAACTCTATTTTGTTGAGGAGTGCAAGGACAAGATCTTTGAGAGAGAATCCCTTTGTTTTTGAGATATTCTTGAAATTCTTTGGCAAATTATTCCCCCCCCCAGAGTCAGTGTAGAATTTTAATATGAGCATAAAATTCAGTTTCAACAAATGCAACAAAAGCCTGAAATGTTGAGAACACATCAGCTTTAGATCGAATAAAATATATCAAAGTTAAACGACTAACATCATCAATAAATGTGACAAAATATTTATACTGAGCATGAGAGAGAACAAGTCTCACCCCCCATACATCAGTATGAATAATTTCAAAACAATTAGAAGCCCGACTACCATGTGACGGAAATGATAATGATTTTGTTTTACCCAATTTGCAAGAGCTACAATCCAAAAATTCTTTTGAAAGTGAATTTTTATTCTCCAAATAACCATGTTTCTTAAGATGATTCAATACATTAGAATTGGGATGCCCCAATTTCTTATGCCAAAAATGATGATTATTAATGACAATAGAATAAGCACATGAATTAATACTAGGAATAGAAAATTTTATTAAAGTTTTATGAAATAAGAGTGTCTTTTCTCCATTATCATAATCTCTATTGTTATTAAAAGGAATTGGTCTTGTGCTTATCATATGGCGAAACATCTTGTTAATTTATATCAATCATCACTAAGAAAAAGAGAAAAACATAGAAGTAATTTTTCTCTCACCCACATCAAGATAATAATGATAGTTATTTTAACCTTTTGAATATGACGCGACTTGACATTGCTAATTTGTTTTGAGTAAATTGGTGAAAAAGTTGATATTTATTATAATGATAATAATTAGTTCAAGATTATAAAGAGGTAAGAATTCAATTTTGCTATCATTATTATGTATGTTAATGATTTAAATATAATTGGAAGTCATGAAGAGATACCAAGGACAATAAATTATTTAAAGAAAAAAATTGAGATGAAAGATTTGAGAAAAATAAAATTTTATCTTCGCCTGCAAATCAAACATTTAACAAATGAAATTTTTATTTATGATTCAACTTACATAGAAAAGGTCCTTAAAAGATCTTATATGGATAAAACACATCCATGGAGTGTCTCAATGTTTGTTTAATCACTTGATGTGAAAAATAACCATTTTAGACCTTATGAGAACAACAAAGAATTACTTGGTCTTGAAGTATCATAACTTAGTGCAATTGGTGCGCTAATGTATTTTGCTAGTAATACATGATCTGATATAGTATTCTCTGTGAATTTTTTAACAAGATATAGTTCTTCTACTTGGAGACATTGGAATGAAATTAAGTTTTTTTTTTACCTGCACGGACATATCGATATGAACCTATTTTATTCAAATAATATTAATCATAAATTAATTGGCTATGTTGATGCAAGATATTTATCTAATCCACATAAAAGTTGATTTCAAACAATAAGTGTTGTAATATTGTTATATCATGAGTAATATTGCTATATCATGAAAATCTATAAAGAAAACATTAGTTGTGACTTCATCGAATCTTGCTGAAATACTTGAATTTAATGAAACTAGCTGAGAATACATGTGATTGAGATTCTTGACCCCATATATTCGTAAAACATGTGGTTTATCCTCCAACTGCGAAACTCCAATCAGTTTGTATGAAGACAATGTTGCTTGTATAACTCAATTAAAAAATGATACATCAAAGGAGATAGAGCAAATCACATATCACCAAAATTCTTTTTCACACATGAACTTGATAAGTGTGGTAACATTGATGTCCAATAGATTCACTCAAAAGATAATCCAGCATTTTTTTTCTATAAAACATTACCAACTATAACATTTAAAGGATTGCGATTTAATATTAGAATGCATCAATTTAAGGATTTAAAGAGATACATTGATAAGGGAGAGTTAATTCACACTACATTCTTTTTTCGTTAACTAAGGTTTTTTACCATTGAGTTTTTTCTAGTAAGGTTTTTAATGAGTTAGTTTTCATTGTGTAAGACTGCAATAGACATCCAATGAGAAGTGTTATAAAATTATACATTGTATATGTGGATGTCTAGATACCTTCATACATCACTACTTTTTATATTTTTTTCTCATTATTTAAAGTTCATTTGAATCTATCGAAGTTCATCTTAATCTACAATCATTATGACTTTTGATACTAGCAACATAAATAAGTGCAATGGTAGGAGGATGAATAAGTGATATGTAATTGAAAGTTATATGAAATAAGAGTGTTGTCTTTCCATTATCATAATCTATATTATTCTTATTATTATACTTATTTTTTAGTAAGTATAATGTATGACTCTAAATATATAAATTTATTATTGAATGTATCCAAATACATAGCAAATACATAATTATATAAAAAATGTATTTTTTTTTTTTAACTATGCAGTATAATTTTAGTTTCCCATTTAGTGCTTGTACTTTCAAAAGCTTATCAATAAGTGTTACTAATTTTGAAATCTAACAAATATGATCTTTGCAATCTTATTTGACCAAGCTAACTTTAAAATAACCAAGAAGTTCTAGCACAAATTAGAGCACGCAAAACAAAATCACTTTGCAAGAATATCTAACACTGCACAACCATTAACTGATCCCAAGTATCACTAAAGAAAGCATAATCTTGCATCAAAACAATTTATGGAAGAGGAAAGGGGCAAAACCAGTCATTAGATACCACACATGTTTCATTCTATATTCATCTATTATCATAAAACTCAAGCTCCTAATTGACAATTTAGCAGTTTCTTTGCCACAAAAGGTGTGTTTTCCATTACTGATTACAGCCCTATATACACAGATTTATATGCTTTTAAAGGAAGTAAATACAAGTTGATTTTCAGCCCTTATCATATATACATCTATCATATATCATACAATCAGTATGAAAGAAAATAAATGCAAATCTGCTGCCATTATTCCTGGAAATTTTCCATCTTCAATGTAGATCTGCTGCCATTTAAGTTTTGTCTAAAAATCTGCCATTTTCAATGTAGAAATATATTTCCTTATGTAGAGATATATTTCCTTTGACACTAAATTAAGTATTCTTTCTCTTATGAGTAATTGGTGACAATAATTGGGAGAAGTTAGCAAACATAATGCTTAGAGTCATGTGGTGGTTCTTGTGATGAAAGAGCCATTATAAATTGTAAGGAGCATCCATAGATAAAGCCATTTTATGTTTAATTTGTTATTCTTTCATTTTCATTATTTTTAACAAATTTTTCCAATCAAAATATAATTATAGACATCTATTTTTTAACATAACTTATTTATTTTCCTTTAATGCGTCTAACTGTTGACATATAATGTCATACTTGTATGCTTTATATATTTTGATGATAACAATAAAAAGAAAATGGACTAATAATATGCTTGGATGAGATTAAGTTATAAACAGGTATTATACGAAGAATACATCAACAAGCATAATGGAGTACACGAAGAAATCACTCCAGGAAGTCCAAGATGCAAGCAAGTGAAGACTTAGAATAAGTTTTCATTTTAGTGCTTTATGTAAATCTCAATTTCTAACTTGATAGCACAAATTAAAATGAACTCACACACTTCACATTGCATGCATTAAAAGGGTTTGATGATTATAGGTTTAAGTCATAATCAATCGGTTCAAGAAATTCAGAAAAGATAATTTGTCAAAATAGAATTTCTGCATGAACCGGTCGACCGCTTGAGTTATCCGTTGTTAACCGGTCGACCGCTTGAGGTGTCTGCATGAACCGGTCGACCGCTTGGTTTTTACCAAGTTGAACCGGTCGACCGCTTGGTCAAAAAGATTGATTTTCTGGCTTTTAAATGAACCGGTCGACCACTTGATTTATCCGTTGTGAACCGGTCGACCGTTTGAGATGACAGTTGCACTAAAACGGCTAGTTTCTTTTTGAAACTTATAAATAGGTCTCTTAATTGCAAAATCGACACACAACTTTCATATCTTATATTGAGGCAATTAGCAGTGCATAAACACCTTCATATCATCAATCCTCATTAATACTCATATTTGTGTTCAAATCTTCATATCCTAACACAAAGAGTATTTCTCATTCTCACTACACTTAAACACCTTCAAATATTCTAAGTGCTATTAAGTGAGAAAGAGATCATAGATCTTCATTTGTAATATCCACACTATTAAGAGTGTATTGTTGTTTTACAAAAACAACCATTGTGAAACTCTTGAGAGTTGAGTATAAAACTCTTGGTATTGGTGAGGGAACATCACCAAGGAAAAATCTTGAAGAGGGGACATCTTCAAGTGGAAAAGGAAAATCTTGAAGAGGGCATATCTTCAAGTGGTGTAAAAGTCTTGGTGTGGATTCATCAAGCGGAAATTGTAATCTTGTTACTTGGGCTAGTAAAAGAGTACAATACTCAAGTACGGGTTGGTACTTGAGTCGTGGATGTAGGCTTGCCGAACCACGTTAAAAACCGAGTTAGCAATCTCTCTCTCTTATCTCTTTACTTTAAAGTAATTAATTTTAAGATTGCATTATTTATTGTATTTACACCTAATTCCCCCCCCCCCCCTTAGGTGAATAGTTGCCTTAATCCGTGGACAACAATTGGTATCAGAGCTTAGTTCTCAATTATTAAGTTTGCTTAGACTTTGAGTAGAATGGCAACTACAAGCTATAATCTCCAAAATGAAGGTGCCTCAACATCTAGACCACCATTTTTTGATGGTAATGACTATGCCTATTGGAAAGCTAGAATGACAATATATCTTCAATCTATAGATTTCGATTTATGGCTTTCTATTGAAAATGGACCTCATAGACCACTTAAAACCGAAAATGGTATTGAGATTCCAAAAAGCATGATAGAATATACGGACCTAGATAAAAGATTACTTTCTATGGATGCTAAAGCCATGAACACTTTATACTGTGCATTAAATAGAAGTGAATTTAATAGAATATCTTCTTGTAAAAATGCTAGGGATATATGGCATACTTTAGAAGTAACTCACGAAGGAACTAATCAAGTAAAAGAATCAAAAATTGATATGTTAGTTCATCAGTATGAGTTATTTAAAATGTTGCAAAATGAATCCATAACAAGTATGTTTACTCGTATGACTAGCATTACAAATAGTTTACATGCTCTTGGTAGAACTTACACAAATGCAGATATTGTAAGTAAGGTTCTCAGATCTCTACCGAAAGCTTGGGAAGCTAAAGTGACAGCAATACGAGAAGCTAAAGATCTCACAAAATTGCCATTAGAGGAGCTCATCGGTTCTCTAATGACTCACGAGATAACTATGGATAAACAAGATCAAGAAGAAAGGCCAAAGAAAAATTTGGCATTTAAAACTGTTCATCAAGTTGAAAACGAGGATAATGATGATGATGAAGACAGTCACGACGATCTTGAAGAAGATGTAGCATTGATCACAAGACAATTTCGAAACTTCCTTAGAAAGAAAAATGATAAGAGAAAGTTCTCGAACTTCAAAAAGGAGGGAAACAAAGGAGAATCAAGTAAAGAAACTCCAAGATGCTACAAATGCAACAAGTTGGGACATATCAAAACCGATTGTCCCCTTCTTCAAATGAAGAAGAAAAACCGCTTTCAAAAGAAAGCTTTGAAAGCAACATGGAGCGATGACTCGGACTCAAGCTCCAGTGATGAAGAAGAACATGTGGCTAACATGTGTTTCATGGCAATCGAAAGTGAAAATGAGGAACCAAGGGAACATGGGGAGTGGTTTTTGGATAGTGCTTGTTCAAGACACATGACCGGAGACGGCACTCTTTTTTCAAGCCTTACCAAAGCTAAAGGAGGAAAAGTGACTTTTGGGGACAACTCAAAAGGAAAAATTGTTGGAATTGGTAACATTGGAGGTATGTCTTCACCCTCCATTGAAAATGTATTTCTTGTTGATAGTCTTAAACATAACTTGCTTAGTATAAGTCAATTATGTGACAAAGGTTATAAAATCATTTTTGACCATACATGTTGCTTAATACTTGAAAATGATAAAATTATCTTTATCGGTAATAGAATTGGAAACATCTATAAAATCAAAATAGATACATGTATGATTATTGAAAGTTGTCTTGTTGCTAGTATAAATGATAGTTTTCTATGGCATAGAAGACTAGGTCACATAAGCATGGACATCCTTTCTAAATTAGCTAAAAATGATTTAGTTAAAGGTCTTCCTCATATTGCATATAAAAAGGAAAAACTATGTGACGCTTGCCAAATGGGCAAACAAGTTAAAACGTCTTTTAAAAGTAAGAATCACATATCAACCGAAAGACCTTTAGAATTACTTCATATAGATCTATTTGGTCCAACTAAAACAAGAAGTTTAAGTGGTAATAGATATGTGTTTGTAATCGTTGATGACTTTACTAGGTATACATGGGTTATATTTTTGAAATCAAAAGATGAAACCTTTTATGAATTTGTAAAGTTTTCAAAGAAAATCGAAAACGAGAAAGGATTTTCTATAATAAACATAAGGAGCGATCATGGTGGTGAATTCATAAGTGATTTATTTGAAACGTTTTGTGAAGAAAAAGGATACCACCACAATTTTTCAACGCCTAGAACTCCCCAACAAAATGGGGTTGTGGAAAGGAAAAATCGGTCTCTTCAAGAAATGGCAAGAACAATGATAAATGAATTTAACACCCCTAAATATTTTTGGGCGGAAGCCGTAAATACTTCTTGCTATGTTTTAAACCGTGTTACTTTGAGACCTGAGTTGAAAAAGACTCCTTATGAGCTTTGGAAAGGGAGGAAGCCCAACATCTCTTATTTTAAAGTCTTTGGTTCAAAATGTTTTATTCTAAACACTAAAGACAACCTTGATAAATTTGATTCAAAATCCGATGTTGGAATTTTTCTTGGATACTCCTCCTCTAGCAAAGCTTACAGAGTATACAATAATAGAACACTTTGTCTTGAGGAATCCATGCATGTCGCTTTTGAGGAAACTCAAAATGACAAAATTGTTGAGATTCTAGATGACTTAAATGAAAGTGTTCAAAATTTGAATCTTCATGATAAAAACCCTAAGGAGTCATCAAATGAAGACATGAACAAGGACCAACCAAGCTCAAGCAATCAACAAGAGTTGGTAAGTAACTCCTTTGAGCCACCAAAGGAGCTAAGGTATGTAAGTTCTCATCCTCCAGAATTAATTATTGGTAATCCTTTTGAGGGAACTAAAACTAGAGCATCCCTTAGAAACATTAGTGGGCATTATGCATTTGTTTCTCAAATAGAACCTAAAACCTTTATTGAAGCTGAAAATGATGAAAAATGGATTTTAGCCATGCAAGATGAGCTAAATCAGTTTGAGAGAAATGATGTTTGGGAACTAGTCCCTAGACCAAAAGATTTATCAATAATTGGTACTAAATGGGTCTTTAGAAACAAAGTTGATGAACATGGGACTATTGTTAGAAACAAAGCAAGACTAGTTGCTAAAGGTTATAATCAAGAAGAAGGAATAGATTATGAAGAAACCTTTGCACCAGTAGCTAGACTTGAATCTATAAGAATGCTATTAGCCTATGCATGTCATGCAAATTTTACGCTCTTCCAAATGGATGTTAAAAGTGCATTTTTAAATGGCTTTATAATGGAAGAAGTATATGTTGAACAACCTCAAGGCTTTGAAAATTTTGAATTTCCTAATCATGTTTTTAAACTCAAAAAGGCCTTGTATGGTTTAAAACAAGCACCTAGGGCATGGTATGATAGATTAAAAACATTTCTTATTGAAAATGATTTTAACATTGGCAAAATTGACACCACCCTGTTTACGAAAAGAAAAGGAAAAGATATCCTTATTGTACAAATCTATGTTGATGATATAATTTTTGGTGCTACTAACGAATCTCTGTGTAAGGAATTTGCAAAATGCATGCAAGAGGAATTTGAAATGAGCATGATGGGAGAATTAAATTTCTTCCTTGGATTGCAAATTAAACAAACAAGAGATGGCATCTTCATCAACCAAAGCAAGTACACCAAGGATCTTCTGAAAAGATTTGGGATGGAACATGTCAAAGACGCCGACACACCCATGGGGACATCTACTAAGCTTGATATGGACGAAAAAGGTAAAACCGTAGACATCACCAAATATCGAGGTATGATCGGTTCTCTTTTATATTTAACCGCAAGTAGACCCGATATTATGTTTAGTGTATGTTTATGTGCACGATTTCAAGCATGTCCAAAAGAATCCCATGTTAGTGCAGTAAAAAGAATTTTTCGTTACTTGCATGGTACAAATTGATTTAGGGTTGTGGTATCCGAAGGGAAGTGAAATGAGTTTAATTAGTTATTCGGATGCAGATTTTGCGGGTTGTAAAATTGATAGGAAAAGTACTAGTGGAACTTGTCATTTTCTAGGATCATCACTAGTATCATGGGCGAGTAAGAAACAAAACTCGGTAGCCCTATCAACAACTGAAGCAGAATATATTGCGGCAGGTAGTTGTTGTGCACAAGTATTATGGATGAAACAAACTCTGGAGGATTATAGACTTAGGTTTGAAAATACTCCGATTAAATGTGATAATACAAGTGCTATTTGCCTATCTAAAAATCCTATTCAACACTCTCGTACAAAACACATAGAAGTAAGACATCACTTCTTAAGGGATCATATTGCAAAAGGAGATATTGTACTTGAGTTTATAGGTACAGAACATCAACTTGCAGATATTTTTACAAAACCCTTAGGAAAAGATCGCTTTTGCGAAATAAGAAGGAACCTAGGGTTTATCCATGCAAATGATGTTTGAATTATGTATACATCAATGGTTATAAGTTGGATTTATTTGATGTTAAAATGTATACACTTGAAGCATAAGAAATTGTTCAAAACAAATTTTAGGGAGTTTAAATCAAGATTTTAAAGTCCAAGTGCAAAATTCTCCTTTTTTTTTGCATGTAACGGTCGACCGGTTCATGCATCTGGATCAACCGGTCGACCGGTTGAGTCAGAGGAACAGTAGCGTTGGCTACTGCCGAAAATTAGCACTTTTAGCCCCTTGATTTCTTTGCCTTTTGGACATAATTTTTACATTAAAAGGCTACATTTTGAGTGCAAAGAACGGTTCAAAAGAGAAATTTGGAAAATTCTCAACTTGGGATTAAACCGGTCGACCGGTTTAAATTACCCAAGTCAACCGGTCGACCGGTTTAAATTACCCAAGTCAACCGGTCGACCGGTTTCTCGATAGTATAAGTACTATCCAGGATTTCAGAAATCATTAAACGGGAGAAAATAAAATTTCCGAAACCCTAACTCAAAAACCTCTCAAAAATCACTCAAAATCAGAACACCTGAAGCCTAATTGAAGTTAATGGCACCCCAGAAACGCTTAAGGAGGACTGAATCAAGGAGCAAACGAGCCAATGATCCAGCTTCCTCATCAGGTGATAATGTTCAAAGATTTTTGAGTAATTTCTCAAATAGAGCTATTAGTGTAGAAAGAGGTTTAGGCAATGATTTGTCTGCTTTAGGTATAGATACTCTATTTGCTGAAATGGGTTGGTACTCATTGTATGAATATAGGAAACCTACATACCCTAAGATGATGAGAATGTTCTTTGCCAACATGAGGGTTAATGTAGAACCAAGAATAATGAGTACTCTTCAAGGAAATCCCATTGAATTTAATTGTGCTGAACTAGCCGATATTTTGGGTATGTCTAATGATGGTCCAAGAGTTTTCGATATTAAAGTAATTCCGACCATTGAGGGTTTTAGCTATGATTATGCTGTTGCATTACACACTGGAAATACTGGATTTGCTCCAGGTGCTAAAATAAAGAGTCAGGATCTTCTGTTGCGACCTAGACTACTCCATAGGATTATTGCTCACAATATCTTGCCCAAAAAAGGGCATTATGATGAAGTTACATTTATGGAGTTATGCTTAATTGATTGTATGATTCAGAGAAGACCAATAAACCTTCCATACATCTTGATTAGGAATATGATCTTAGCATACGATCAAAAACAAAAGGCTCTACCTTATGGTCAAGTGTTTACCACTATTTTTGAGCATTTTGAGATCTTTCTGACAGGTACGGATAAGAAACCGTACTCAGATAAGACAGAGATTAATAACACCACTCTCACTAGAATGAAATATGTGCTTAATGAGGATGGTGAGTGGATTCAAGGGCACCAAGAGGGTGCACATGCTGAGGAAGAGCATGTAGATGCTGAAGAGGAGGAGAATGTGGCTGAGGCTCAGGGTGAGGATGAGTTCCCCAATTTATTTGAGTCACCACCTCCGGCTTCCTCACCAGATGAACCATCTGCGAGTGGCTGGTCGCATAGGATAGAAAGTCATCTCACGCACATTGAGACAGATGTGCGATCCATAAGAGATTCTCAGACAGAGATGCGGGCTGATATACAAAAGATAACGGAGATGATGACTTCATTTCTCTCACGATTCCCACCTCCTTAGAGACTTTGTATCATGCATCTCATTTTATTGTATTTATGTTTTTCATTTTGGATATATGTTGTTATTGAATATTATGTTTTTATTTATCTAAAATGTTAATTTTCTTTTTGTTGATGCCAAAGGGGGAGAGAATATGTAAATATCAAATGCATCAATAATGGGGGAGAAAAATATGAGAATATGAAAAAAATTATATGCATATATTTAGGGGGAGAAAAATGATTTTTTCTTGAAATTGCATATGATATTTTTACTTAGATTAAATTGCTAAAAATGTTCAATGCCTCTTATATATTGCATTACAAAATATAGGGGGAGACTCAATTTTTTATCTAAGTTTTTTTGTTTATTGTCATCATCAAAAAGGGGGAGATTGTTGACATATAATGTCATACTTGTATGCTTTATATATTTTGATGATAACAATAAAAAGAAAATGGACTAATAATATGCTTGGATGAGATTAAGTTATAAACAGGTATTATACGAAGAATACATCAACAAGCATAATGGAGTACACGAAGAAATCACTCCAGGAAGTCCAAGATGCAAGCAAGCGAAGACTTAGAATAAGTTTTCATTTTAGTGCTTTATGTAAATCTCAATTTCTAACTTGATAGAACAAATTAAAATGAACTCACACACTTCACATTGCATGCATTAAAAGGGTTTGATGATTATAGGTTTAAGTCATAATCAATCGGTTCAAGAAATTCAGAAAAGATAATTTGTCAAAATAGAATTTCTGCATGAACCGGTCGACCGCTTGAGTTATCCGTTGTTAACCGGTCGACCGCTTGAGGTGTCTGCATGAACCGGTCGACCGCTTGGTTTTTACCAAGTTGAACCGGTCGACCGCTTGGTCAAAAAGATTGATTTTCTGGCTTTTAAATGAACCGGTCGACCACTTGATTTATCCGTTGTGAACCGGTCGACCGTTTGAGATGACAGTTGCACTAAAACGGCTAGTTTCTTTTTGAAACTTATAAATAGGTCTCTTAATTGCAAAATCGACACACAACTTTCATATCTTATATTGAGGCAATTAGCAGTGCATAAACACCTTCATATCATCAATCCTCATTAATACTCATATTTGTGTTCAAATCTTCATATCCTAACACAAAGAGTATTTCTCATTCTCACTACACTTAAACACCTTCAAATATTCTAAGTGCTATTAAGTGAGAAAGAGATCATAGATCTTCATTTGTAATATCCACACTATTAAGAGTGTATTGTTGTTTTACAAAAACAACCATTGTGAAACTCTTGAGAGTTGAGTATAAAACTCTTGGTATTGGTGAGGGAACATCACCAAGGAAAAATCTTGAAGAGGGGACATCTTCAAGTGGAAAAGGAAAATCTTGAAGAGGGCATATCTTCAAGTGGTGTAAAAGTCTTGGTGTGGATTCATCAAGCGGAAATTGTAATCTTGTTACTTGGGCTAGTAAAAGAGTACAATACTCAAGTACGGGTTGGTACCTGAGTCGTGGATGTAGGCTTGTCGAACCACGTTAAAAACCGAGTTAGCAATCTCTCTCTCTTATCTCTTTACTTTAAAGTAATTAATTTTAAGATTGCATTATTTATTGTATTTACACCTAATCCCCCCCCTTAGGTGAATAGTTGCCTTAATCCGTGGACAACACTAACATCATCGCTTCGTGACCTTCCACTTCTTTCTTTTTTCCTCTCAAACCTGCCAACAAGGGTCGGATTCCAACCTCTGCCCAAAATTTTCACTATAACAGGAGTTTTAGAACTTCGTTTTGTACAAAATTGATCTCGTTGAAAAGCTAACAAACAGGGTTATAGCTCTTATGAAGGAAGGAAAACCCAGTTCTTCAAATGCATTACAAATGTGATAGACCTGCTGTTCTGCAGAGTTTGCCTTGCATAGTCACATTTAGTGACCCTTAACTAGAGTTATAAAATTCCTAATTAAATCAAACCAGTTTCCTTGGATGGTACACATCTATAATTGCAACTCCTATGAAGGAAATCGATTCTAATTCCCTTGTTTTCCCACTCAGATTCTCTCCAAAAGTCAAGTGATGAATCTGCCCAACTGTTAACTTCTACATCATATACATTTGGCCAAAACTTGGCCTTGGGAAAAGAATACTTCCCATATTATTTTCATGCTCAATCATTCATTACACAAACATTCACATCCAACACAGCATATACAATAATTATTTTGCAAAACACAATCTTTCCCTCCTAATTATTACCCTCAATGGCTAGCCATGGCCTTTCTTAGGGGCTCCCCTTTTCCTTTTCATTTCTCTTTGAAATTAGCTCTCATTTCATCCCATTTCATGTCACATTCATAAATTACACACAATTCTTCATTTCCCAAAAACATATCTAAGAACCCTAACCAAAATCTCATAAAGAAAATCATGCAATTTAACCAATGAAGTCAAGAATCTTTTATATGCATATAAGAAACACCATACCAAGGAATATTTAAGATCCTAATAGCTTGTGAAATCACAATATCCTCCTCCCCTCTTTTTTTTCCTGTTGTTGCCAGCCCAACACTCCTTTTTTTCCTCCAATTTCTTCTTCCAATAATACTCCAAATCCTTGTGTTTTTTATGTTTGAATGTTTTGGTAACACTTAATCTCACTTTCACTTTGAAATTATTCTTCAATTGGGTAAGAAAAATATTAAAATCTCCCTCCCTTTCTTCCCCTCATTCCGCTGGACATCAGAGAAGAGAGAGGGATATTTATACCCCTCAATTTCTCTTATTGCACTTAGGCTCCCATTTCCTTTAAATGTTTTCTTTTTACCCCACATCTTCTCTTCTTATAATTTCAATCATAATCTTTACATTTATTTCAATTCCACTCCCTCAACCTATTTTATTTCTCTTTCAATTCATTCCTTTAATTTAAGACTAATCCCAATTAATTCTGAGTTAAAAATTACAATATCTTAACTATTTTGTCCGGATGTTATATCTAAAATTTCTGAATTCTCATTTTATCTAAATTTGTTTGTGAATTCTTCCACTTTTATTTTTTTTATTTTTTTTATTTAGTTTATAAGTTACACCTACATTTATTTCTCGAGGTTTACAGCCTGCATGCAAAACATTTTTCATATATCTTGCTTGCACCAATCTTCTGTTCATGGTGTAAAAGTTAAATCTTTACGAGTCTTGCAAGACTTCCTTCCCATGTTGTTGCTTACCACATAATCTCACCTCATATCATATCATCAAACACAACTGCATGCCTCCTAGAAAAGGCAAACAAATGCATATATTTTGGCATGGTCGATGAAGAATTTTAGCATGAAATCATAGAAGATGCAAGGAAATAGTGAAACAAAAAACAAGATATTGACAAAATAACTACACATAAACCAATTTAAATCATCACCAAATCTCTGTGTTTCATGAGAAATACATTGACAACTCAATGAATTTTGAAATGAAAGAAAGGGGATTTCTTAAATGGAGATATAGTATAAGTCCCGAAGTTTGAAGGATTGAGCAACTCCATAGTAGATAGTGATTATGGGACATGGATAATTGAGCATAAGAATTATCATTTAGCACAACACAGTGCTAGATGACATTGTCCAAAATATCTAGATATAACCACATAGGTCTACGTGCATAGATGTAATCTATGATGCGAAGAATATAAAACCCGGTGACAATTGAGTGTTCAAAATAGGTAATTATGAACAATTTTTATCACAAAATGCATGAAATGCTTAGCTTTTACCCATTTCTGATAAAAATGAATATGAGCTCTTGGATTTCCAAGACATAAGTGGACATGATAATCATGCTATTAAAAATTGAACATACCAAACAATCATGTTTGAAATGTCCTCCAAACTAGTCAAATGCATTTACTGATTCCTACCTTCACACAGTTTATGGGTAAAGTTGCTTAATTTTGTTTCTAATGTCAAAAGTGAGTTTTTCTAAAGAAGAAAAAAAATTTACTGTTTGATATATGCACTAAAGTAATGAACAAAGACAAGAGTTTCTTTTCTATATGGAATGCAAAGAACCATTCCATTTACAAGGAAACCAACATCAAGGGCTCTTTTATCACAAACCTCTATCAATTACATACTGGGGAAAGCACGCCATGGAAGAAGCCGCTTCACAGTAGTTAATGCAATCCTCTCTAAAGCTGCAAACGCTAGCTTGTTTCTGATGACTATTTGGGATGATACTTTCCAAAACAAAGAGGAAAGACGTACTAAAAAGTCTATGACTTCCAAAAGATATACTCTGATAACTGGTGTGGAAATAATTTAAATCCCTTGATTTTTTTGGTATAGCAATTTGTCTTATTTTCAATTTTGTCCATTATTTGAAATTAATTATATATTGATTTTCATTTCGGTCCCTATTCCTTTAATTTTGATTTTAGTTTGAAATCCCTTTATATTTTTGGTATAGAAGTTTGGATTGTTGTCAATTTGATCCTTTGATTGAAATCAATCATATATTTTATTTTTATTTCGAACCTTATACTTTTAATTGTTCTATTAAAATTTAAGTCCTTTATTATTGTTTATATATTTATGCATTAATCCCTATTACTATCCATGTTTATGTGTTTATGTTTTTTTTGTTTTAGTTTGGATTCTTTTTTTTTCTTTTGTTGGGGTTGTATTTTTTTTATTTTGTCTTTCAATTTTAATTTGTGTTAGTAATTAGAGATGTGTTTTTTCTTGCTTACTCTTTTGTTAAACTTTTTAGGTTTTTTATTCCTCAGGATAAGTTAATAATTTTTATTATTTTAACAGTACTTGCACAATAGCAACATTCGATAACTTCGATACACAAAACAAATAACCTATTTTAAAGGGATTTTATTTATGATAATTTAAACACATAAGTCTACGTGCACAGATGTAATCTATGATGCCAAGAATATAAAACTTGACGACAATTGAGTGTTCAAAATATCCTATGTTGTTCATACAGTAAGCAAGTTCATGCAAGCCCCACGGCATCTTCATCTTTCTGCCGTTCACCGCATCATTCGCTACATTCATGGGACATCTAGTCGTGGCTTATTCTTTCCTGCTGGTTCTTCACTTCAATTACAACATTATTCTTCTCTGCTATTGTTTCAATAATGTGCCAAGTATCAGTATCAATAAGTCCCAGTCCAGCCTTCACAATGACATGAAACATGAAACATCAAAGAAGATCACCATGTATAATGCCACCAGAATTAGCTATGTTGTTACTAAAGCTGGATAATTGGCTGACTAGCATCAATTTGATGCTCGTTGATTTGCTACTAGCATCAATTTGAGGGGGGATGTCAAAGGAAATATATCTCTACATAAGGAAATATATTTCTACATTGAAAATGCAAGATTTTCAGAGACACAAACTTAAATGGCAGCAGATCTACATTGAAGATGGCAGATTTCCAGGAATAATGGCAGCAGATTTGCATTGATTTTCTTTCATACTGATTGTATGATATATGGTAGATGTATATAGGGGTGAGCAAAAAAACTGATAAACCGATTAAACCGAGAAAACCGAAAAAAAAATAACCGAAAAAAGCGAACCGATAAAAAAAACCGATTATATTTAAAAAAAAAAATGTCCGGTTCGGTTCGGTATCGGTTTTATAAGGCAAAAACCGATTAACCCAAACCGAACTGGTCCGGTTCGGTTAAAACATTTCATATAAATATAGAGTTACAATATTTCATTTCTTCAACCCTAGCCGGCAGCCCCCTCTCGCCCCTCTCCCTCTCCCTCTCCCTTGCTCTGATAAAAAACCCTAGCCTCCAGCCCCCCCCCCTCTCGCCTCTCTCCCTCTCCCTTGCTTTGATAAAAAAAACCTAGTCGCCAGCCCCCCTCTCGCCTATCTCCCTCTCCCTCGCTCTCGCCTCTCGGCTCAGCCCCCTTCTTGCCTCTCTCCCTCCTTCTCGCCTCTCGGCTCAGCCCCCTTCTTGCCTCTCTCCCTCCTTCTCGCCTCTCGGCTCAGCCCCCTTCTTGCCTCTCTCCCTCCTTCTCGCCTCTCGGCTCAGCCCCCTTCTTGCCTCTCTCCCTCCTTCTCGCCTCTCGGCTCTCCCTCCCTCTCGCCTCTCGGCCTCTGTTTTATTGGAACCTTTGTTTACAAAGGGTAAGTAAATAATTTTCTCTGTTTTATTTCTATGTTTTAGTTAATGTTCATGGGTACTTGGTCTCTTTGAAAATCGAAGCCTTGAACAGAAGATACATATGAATTGTTCATATATGTCGCCCTCATTAACCTAACCCTTTGCTATGTTAGCTTGTGTTGATCTATGTGGAAACAGAAGAGCATGTTTGATATGTTTTAATGTTAGCTTTGTAGAGCATGTTTTAATGTTGTTGATGAAAATTGATGACAAATTTGATATGTTTCCGGGTGTGGATGTCCATTGTTCAGTATGACAAATTTGACAAATTTGAAAGGGGTTTTCTTTCAACTGCAACTTTACACTTTAAAAAAGACAACTTGTTGCAATGGATCAGAACTTTAAATTATGGATTTTGTTCTGGTATGAAAATGTAGCTCAGGATAGCACCTCCATGTCGGAACAATATATTTCTAGCTTAGGTGGATGTAGAACATCAAGTTGCATCGCCTGTACCTGAACTAAATTTAGGATGCAGGTCTATATGTACTGTTGTTACCTTTGGTTTTTACAGTACATTAGTGATGTTTATATCATCTTGCTCGGTTTAATAGCGAATTCCTGTGTCATTTATATGTCTTTGTTGAAAGATTAGTTTACACTGGAATGGAGTGAGTTATCTCCTGACTTTCAGGTCCAGAACCAGATAAGAATCAAGGAGGGGGAAAAGAAGCGTGCTTTCTTAACACTGCAAATCTATAGGTATGTTGGCAGACATGCATCAGTACATTATGGCCAGGGTTGCTTCTTTAATTAAGACTGCAAACCTCTGTGTGATGCCTTATTTCTATATCAATCATGGAATGGGTGTCTTTGATAGTTAGCTATGTTAGGTTATTTTTCTTATACACATGTACTTTTATTTTTAATCTAACATTTCTATTTTTTTTTTTTTTTTTTTGTAGAATTTGGTGGAAAGTTAAATCTAGTGATCGATGATAACTAGATCAAAACCGGATGTATTTTTTGAAGTTTTTTTGTTGATGTTGCTTGTTGTTTATTTTGAAGCCTTTTGAAGGCAATATTCTGTAATTTAAATTTTAATTATTTCATCTCATGCTAAATTAAACAAAACAAAAGAATTAGAAAGGTAAATTTTTTTAATAAACATCGTATTAACATTAACAATTTAATATAATAATATTTATATTAGTGGTAAAAAAAATTAAAAATACTTCGGTATCTTATAAGAAAACAATCTTTTTTTTTATTTTAATTGTAAACCTATTAGAAAGCCCATCAAATGGCCCATTAGAAAGCCCATTAAATAGCCCAGAATCAAATTTCGGTTTTTTCAATTATTTAATCATAAAATCCGAACCGAAAATGGTCGGTTTTTATAATAGGTTCGGTTCGGTTTTGGTTTTTTTTAAAAAAAAGTTGTAATTTTCGGTTTGGTTACTTTTTTTTGATAAAAATCGAACCGAACCGAAAATGATCACCCCTAGATGTGTGTGTGTGTATATATATATATGTGTATATATATATGATAGGGGCTGAAAATCAGCTTGTATTTACTTCCTTTAAAAGCATAAAAATCTGTATATATAGGGCTGTAATCAGTAATGCAAAATACACCTTTTTGTGGCAAAGAAACTTCTAAATTGTTGAAGCTGGATTATCGACAAAGACCAAATTTAATGGATTGATGAGCAGGTTGTTTTAACTGTTTTCTAATCATTGTAAAAAATATTAGCAAATAGTTAAAAAAAGAAAATTAATTAAGATTATCACAATTTGTTGAGAATGTGCTTCCATACTTGCTTGAAGGATGCTCCATTAGATACTCAAAGTACCCCTCCCAGAACCTGCAAGAAAATCAAACAGAGCATCTAAAATCTCCATTTCTATCTTCTTTTTGACAATTAACAATTCATTAAAGCAACACCACAATAGGATTATGCGAGCTGCTTTCAAGACAAAAGAAAAGGAAGCTAAAGATAAGATTAAAATATGATACGAAAGAACGGATGAATACAAATCCTAGTTTAAAGCAAACGGGACTCATTTTACAAAAGACTATAAAATTAAGTAATGACAATAAATTAAATCCAGCAGAAAATTACTAAAAGCATACCGTAGCTCCTCCCATATACACAGAGAAATAAGATGACGCTGGACATAGTCAGAAACATTATTAGCATCTCTTTTATAAATCTCAGCAGAATCTTCAATGGTTGACACATCATTCCGGGAGGTTGCACAGCTAATTGCTGTTTTACGCTGAATTTACACGGATAACATATAGGGAATTAGTTAACATGAAAGGTCACAGAGGATGAGGATGAGTCAGGGAGAGTAAAAGAAGCTTAGATTCTGACGCAACCAATTTACTTGTAAGTGGGTAACCATCACCAGAGAACTTAATCATCAAATCCACTATGACTTCGTTTTGTAATGTAATTCAGAGATACATTTTAGAAATTTTCAACCAATAGCAATTCTCCCATGCTAAAAGAAAGCCTTGATGCATCTTCTACATACCAGTTCTTTCACAGCAATAAACTGCTCATCGGTCAATCCCTGCAAGAGTAAAATCCAGAAAAAGGTTTATTCTCTCCAACATACTGAGTGTATATCCTCCCTTATACATTCAACAAATCCACCACCACCAATCAGTGCTGCAAAGCCAGTAAACAAAACATCAATCAACATGCAGAACACTTTTGAACTATAAAGCAAATAAAATTGAGAATCGAAAGGCATAAAATGTTGTCTAAAAAATGACAATGAAAGGTTTGACCTCTTGCAGAAGCATACCAAGGATAGTGCCATATTCAAAAGATGAAAGTGGATCATCAGTGGCTCTTAGTTTATAAGAAGACGCAGCCACAAACCCAGTATAGAAGTAAAAATAATACTTCAAACCAGAAGTGCATGATTATGGAAAGAAGACAGACATAGCAATTCCAGCATTGTTATCAACTTGAAATTCTACCAAAATTACATTTTGTTTTCCATATCACAGCAGCAGAGAAATAGAAATAAGATTTGAACAAATAAATTTTACCTATGCTTGCATAGTTAATTCGTAATTATATTGCATGTATGTAAGTTGCATCTTTGAAAAGTTAAATGATGTTTCCTGGACTTGCAAACTTAAACTAATTGCATAACAAGTCCCATTACAAGCAGGACTTTTCCTTCCATCAAGAGAAAACAGCAGTAACAATACCCCTTCCAAACCCAGGAATATGGGAGAAAATAAAGACAACAAAAAAGAAACCTTCTGGGATGAAGTTGGTCCACAATATAAAGACATATTCAAGCGGCTAGGATGATAGGCTGCTGCATCCTAGAGGTATGTCTTGTATTCTGATTGATTACAGTGAAACTCTAAATAACAAGAAGGGGAAATAACAATAAATGCGGAGACAGGTGAGGTGTTGTACATTATATGTAATCACATGCTTAGCAGTGCAATAATACTACTAACAAGCATTCAAGCTACAAACTTGATTGCTGCCAACAAGCATAACCATCATTATTGGCATTTTCAAAATAATTGCACGTCTTTATGCTTCTCAAATTCTCAGTTAAGCAAATAACTGAACATCCATCTCTTATATATTATAAAAACTATACCAATATAACAGAAAGGCAGAGCAGTTACAAAACCTGTCGATTATATATAGATAATAGTCTAGAGAGCTTTGACAAACAGTTTATGTAAACACGCAGTAAATTTAACCAAGGAGAGAAATGAGTACTTCATAAAGATTTCATGGTGCATCCAAATATCACCTAAGTTGAAGGTCATGATCTTCTCCCCAGGGCTTGTTACAGCCTTTAAAATACTGCTCAGATGAGTTGACCAGACCAGCCTTCATCTGATCTATTCCCGTTTCATTGGGGTACAATAGCTTCAGTATCTCACCCCGCAAAGTACTTAATCCTGGCTCCGGAGTAGGGGGTATTTCCTATGAGGTACAAATTCAATTATACTCTCAAGGTCCACAACCACTACCTGCAATATAATGAAAAAGGGACAGAATATCATAAACCAAAGCTCAAGAAAGTGACCTAACGATAAAAAGCTGAAAGTATTTCAGTCAAATATCATGAAATTCTGACATAGAACAGAAAAGGAAAGAAGATGCATTTTGATTGAATATCAGCCTGTATAAGCAATAAAAGACAACATAGCAATACTCAAAGCTAAACTAAACCTCAATCCAAAACTAGTTAGGGTCAACAACGAGATCTACCTCCACTCAGTTCTAAAGGCTAGAAGACCATGGAGCAATCTGCCACCATCTATTAGTAATGAGAAGTATATTAATGTACATAGCTGCCTCTTAGTGCTACACATGAAAATGATTATTATACTGGAAAATATTTGCACAACTTCTTAATTGAAGAGAGAAACTATCACCAATCAAAGTGTAAGTAGTTGAAGATGCAAGGGAAACACCTAATTATGGGCTTTACATGATCCTATGGTCATTTAATTTAATGACTCATGTTGTGCAAGTCCCCAGCATACTGCTGAATCAGATAAGATTACATGACAGAATTCTCGCAATTATATCACTAACCCAAAATATGTGATTTACTATGATCTTAAACTGTAAAAGTGATCCCTACCCAGACATGTCATTATATCTTAGGTTGCTAACCAAACAAAAAATTCAAGAGTAATATGAAACTCTCTTATGAAGTAATTTAGTAGGTAGGATCCTACCCACATTCTGCATTTGAGCTTCTACTATGCAATGTATGCTGTAAATATCCCTACACTATTTGCACCATTATTCAGGAGAATCCATCCACAGTTTGCTCAACATGGAAATCACAGTTCTATTCATTTCAGGATTCAATTTCAAGCCAAACAGGTGATTCAACCATAATTTTAAGCAAAAAACTTACACCATCCATTGCAAGGTGTACCAACAGATGAATGGAGACCCGTCATATAAGGTGTACAAACAATAATCAACTCCACTGAAAAAAAGTAATGGAGTGTAGACATGCTTCGGCACAACAAACATAAAAATAATTAGAAGTGATATTCACATGAATATATGATTAGCCTATCTAGAGAAAGAAAAACATTTCATCTGCAATTTTCATCTAGGAAGATGAAAAAAGGTTCCAGCATAAGAAGACAAACCTAGAAGTGATATTCCAATCTGGTAAATGAGCAGTGAACTTTCAAATAATTAAAACTCACTTGCCACCTAAAGGGATAAATCAAATGACATATGGCCTCTAATGCTAGGGTTAAAAGTGAATACCTGCATCACAAGAAAATAACAAAATTAAAGCTTAAAAGATATTAGCAATTATTATTTGAACTAATTTTACCAAGATTATAGTGAGATTCCTGATAATATAAATCAAGAATTTGCAGATAAACAGTTGCTTTGGTAAAGAATGCAAGCAGTATTTTAGCACAGCTAGTGGCCTTGAGTAAGAGAGCATGTATATATAAAAAGGATTTGCATCGATTTAATTTCAAAACCTGTCTTCTTAAGATTTTTACAGAATTTCCATCTTCAGAAAGACTGCTGACTAGAAATTTCAGGTCATGATAATTGAAATCCAATGCTCAAGACAAAAACAGATCCATTAAATTTCTAATGTACATTTCCTTAATTGTATATGAACCCAGGGATTAACAATTGGAAAAAAGGTAATCAAACAATGGGAGCTAGTGGCTAGAGCAGCACATAAATACATCTAAATGAAGACCACGCCAACTATCAATAACATAATTGGATGTTGACTCCTCTAACATTCCCAAGAAATCAAATTCAAACCATCTCCTGATAATGGTAAACCAAAGCAAACAAGATAGGTTCAACTGAAATAATAATCAAACCAACAATACACTTTACCTCTAATAATACACACCCTGGAGCCTTGCACAAATCCAAGTCATCTCTGCCATTTAGTGTGCATTTAAACAGATTTTACATACCCACCACCATCACTAACTGAAATTCACCGCATCATTCTTGTATGCATAACATAACAAAGTTGAAGCAGAATTCAAGGCTATTAATATATAATCAGGAACCTGAAGTTGAGCAAATGATGATTCAGAAACTTGACCAATAAAACCAATGCACAAGTTTTATAAGCATGCAAACACATCCCTGATGACTTCTGAAAATTTTCAGTGTAGTGAGAATAGATAAAGAATCAAATAAATGGTAATTAGATTTGATTACTTCTCTTAAACAACTATTATCTCTGCAAGGTTCAGAGAGATACTTGTTGGAATGAAGTAAAATTCTCCTTTCATGTAACACAGCAGTAAGAAGTTTGCGAAAGTTGTCCACATCCAAACATTGTACCAATGGCTGAAATGATATTTGCATTCAGCAAAATCTAAACTCATTTACTGTATAATGTGAATTTCTGTTAACCCTCCACTACACCAAACAATCAGCAAAGGCAGAATCCAGCTAACAAAACTGAAGGGACAGGAGGTCATACCTCAACATGGGGGAGTCCATCTTTGGGTGGAGCCTCAACGGAAAGCAGGCAATTCTCAATGGCAAACAAGACCAGGTCCTTTCCAGGAGTAGGCAAAGGTACATCGGAG
The DNA here is from genome assembly GCA_009078335.1 of Salix brachista. NCBI lineage: Eukaryota > Viridiplantae > Streptophyta > Magnoliopsida > Malpighiales > Salicaceae > Salix > Salix brachista. Next base: position 8,756,122 of record CM018586.1, read on the forward strand.
ACCATGTATAATATAACATCCCATAATGGCTTGCTGAAATTTTGATAGAGCTGACACCAGTAATGAAATGAAATGGATAGAATGGAATTCCATTTTTTTAATGAAATGATAAACTTATCCATACCATAACATCTAATAACTATTAATTAATATTTTGATGCTGTAAAGGTAGAGTCATGCGTGCATGTATACCAGGAAAAAGCCAAAAAGTTATTAAAGTCCCAATCAGCACCTCTTGCTGACCGTATCAGAGAACCTTCCATAACTAAAGATACTTACCTACTTCCTGCAGGGGAAAAGCAGAGAGCAAATAACTCCTCCAGTGCAGTTCTAAGAATACCAAAACTAGGAGAGCGGGAAACAAGGCAGATACTCTGCAGAGGGTGATGGATCCAAAAATAATAAATAGAATTAAAGCAAAAAAAACAGAAAAATATCAGGCTTTAAGAAATCCATATACATGAAATAAAACTGAAGCCATTGAGAAGTGAACGGACACTAAAAGTAAATGGCAGTAATGATCTCTGTTGTTCGTCAAACATAATTTCATATACTAGAGTTGAATCTTACTGTTTTCTTTCTAGCACTGTGGAAGCACATTCCACCCTAGTGCGTACTTTTATAGAAATCATAAGAAATCTAAAGACTATGAATCTTGTAAACAAACCCAGTTCAAGATTTATCAAGAAAGACAACATTCATAAACATACCCATATTGAGCGCCGGGTCGCAAAAGAAAGCACAGTATATATCAAGATTTGGTGGCAGAACCTGGTCACGTAATTGCAAAGAGATCCCAAAACACTCTTGTTGCCCATATTTACTTGAGTGAACTGCAATTGTTGGTGCGGATAAGAGTTTCTCTGATATAGATAGCCACCGTTCTGCTTCTACTCTGTGACCGTTTCCTCCTCCGCTGCTGCTCCCGTCCATTTCTTTTTATTTCTCTCTTTAGATATAGTTTCTCTCTCTACGAATTCTTTGCTCTGTTATCTTCAGAGGGAGAGAAGGAGAAAAGGTGGTTTTTAGATTTGTTATTTGTGTTTGGAGTAATATCATTAAACCTGGTTTGGAAGGATGTAACCACTTAGCATTGTTGAGCCAGGCCTGGACAGAGGTGTGACCTGCAGCTACATGACACCACCAAGTAGGGCCGGCTGGACGCTCCCAATACGGAGCAACAGTAGGACCGAATCCATCATCTGCCAAACTTACAGTCTGTGCTGGCCACTCACCATCAATTTGCACAGAATGAACGAGCTGAGAAATTCTATCAAAAGAGAATTGTTATAGAAATCTAAAGACTATGAATCTTGTAAACAAACCCAGTTCAAGATTTATCAAGAAAGACAACATTCATAAACATACCCATATTGGTCTTGAACATCCTCACCTTTTCCTCGCAAGTTCAAGTGACAACCGTGTTGTTACCGTCACTTACTATATGTTTTGCCTCCATTTTCTCTTCTCTCGTATTTGTCCATCTTTCTGACGGTGAAGACGTCAGATGTTGAAGCACGCACCTTTCATCCTATGCTATGGGTAAGGAATCGAAGGCAACGAGCCAAACCCAGTTGTTTTTAGGAAGCAACCTCCTCACTGTGGTTTCACCAATGCCTTGACGGCCTTTTCTTTTAAGCGCCTCTCACAACGGACCCGACACCAATCCCGACAGAGGGATGTGGTTATCATCGAGAATTTGGCCCTTCTTTTTTTTTCAATCTGCTGTGTTTTAAGTCCTCTCTCTCTCAAGATCAGGAGAGAGAGAATAAATAAGTTGAACGTGCTCGGTTATGCCACCTTTAGCTTTTGTTCTGTACTAACGACTAGAAGATCAATGTCTAGGATTGATTATTTATTAACTAGATCTACGGTCAAATAAATAAAGATGTTTTTCTGTTGCTTCGCGCGTGCTAAATAATTAAAACGAGCAATTAGCCTGCGCTCCTCCGCATTGGGAAATCTTTTTTTTTTTTGTCTCATGTGTAATTTTTTTTTGTTTGGATTTCGGTTCTTATTCTTTTATTTTTTAGTTTAGTTTCAATCTCTTTATTTTTTCATTCCTTCTAGGATAGTTCTTAATTTTTTATTCATATTTATATCTCTATACTCTTAGTTCTGACTTTTAATATTTAGTGCTATTTATCTTTATATTAAATGCAGTTTGCGTTAAAAAACAGAGTAAATTTAGCTTTGGTGGCGTGAAATGATAGTGAAACTCTTTCTCTCTTATGCATGTTAGTGATTTGTTATCTTTTCCACAAAACGAAACCAAAAGAGGAACCAACCAGACCAGGGCCAAGCACCAAGGCCAACAGGAGAGACTCCCGGAAATTGGCCCATAGAACACCAAAAGGATCTTGAAGGATCGGCCCAATAAAACCAAAAGGCCCAGCCCAGCAGACCAAGGGAGAGAAGCTCATCTCCGCAGCACCCAAGCAGCCCAAGGGAAAGAAACATGCATGTTATCGCATAACGTTGTTGTAAACAATCTTTATTTATTTGACCGTAGATCTGGTTAGTAAATAGTTAATCCTAGCCATTCATTTACTAGTCTAACATACAAAACAAAAGCTGGCATAACAACATCTCCAATGGTAAGAGCCATTTTAGAGAGTCAAATCTCTAAAATGGCTCTTTGAATAATGTATATATGATTTTTTTGGTGATGTGTGCTCCAATGGTAAAAGCCATTTTAGAGAGACATTTTTTTATATTATTTTAAATATAGTGCAATTATTTTGTATGTGATTTAATTATATAATTAATTATACAATTACTAGGAGTAAGTTATATAAATAAATAATTACTTTTGAAAAATCCTCCAACAATAAAATTATTATTTTTTGTTTATATTTAAATAAAAAAAGAATTTAAATATAATTAAAAGACCTGTAATATTTGAAATTTAAAATTTAAGCTACTTATTGTATGTTTTTCAAATAATTTGTATTTTTTTTATGGTTGTTATATTTGAAGTTAATTAATGTTATTTATTGTTTTTGAGTGTTAGAAAAATTAAAAAAAAATAAAATGAACACATTAATAAATAACTAATAAGTTCAAACATAATTAATAAAAATACATTCCATTACAGATAATTCAATCAAATTAATTACAAATTAATACCTCTATTTTTTTATACTAACTATTATTATAATAATATAATAATAATTATTACAATATAATAATTAATATTATAAATAATAATAATTATTATTATTATAATTAAAACCCACTCCACCCGTCCATTCCCTCACTCAAAGTTAAAAGTTAAAAAACCCTACTACCCCATTCTTTAACTTCTTCCCTGGCCGCCGCCGCCCCCCCACTCCTCTCCTGAGCCATTTTCCACTTTCTTCGACTCTTTCACCCAAATCCATACCTCCTCCTTATAAACAAAACCCTTTAGCCTCTTCACAAAGAAACCTTTTAAAATTCAAATCCCATAGTAGTAGTAGCGGTAGCTCTCTCTGTTTCAATTCGAAATCTTAAAATTCAAATGGTGAGCTAGTCAAGCCCTTGTTTTCACTTCTCTTTTTCTATATTGCAATAATCCCAAGACTTTATTTTTATTTTCTTTTTGATGATATTTATTAGTAATTGGTGTAGGCTTTGCCGAATCAGCAAACTGTTGCTTATCCAAGCTTCAAGCTTGTGATTGTTGGCGATGGTGGCACAGTTATGTATTTTTGGCCAAACCAATATCTCTTCATTTCTATTTCTGTTAATTAGCTCATTGTGTTGCCAACATTCCAACGGCTAGTTTAACGGCTATTTTAATTTTTTGCTCCTGGATCAATATATGTAGAAATGCCTTCAGCCGAGAAGAAGAGGCAAAATGCCTCCTGGGATGGCTCTCCCGTTGGAGAGCAGAAATTGACAAAAACAGCCATATTTTTAAATATTTGGCTTTGGCTCCCGGATAGCTCCTCCCGTTGGAGATGCCTAACAGCTTTTGTATTCGACGGGGCAACTTCCAGTTACTTATTTTCTCTCTCTCTCCTGATCTTGAAAAACAAAAGAAGGGCCAAATTCGGCGGTGAGGTTGGTGTTGTCTAAGGTTTAAGTTTCTTTGAAATAGAATAGAAAGGAAAATAAAAGAAAAGAAAATGGGGGATCTTCGAGTATTTTGTAGTGCGGGGGTTGGGTCCGGAGATGAGAACTATGGATGGAAACAAAGGATATCATGGGATGCAGTGTTGTATTTGCCCTTTCTACTCGATCAATATCCTCCAGATAATCACTCTCTTTATCCTCCGCCGCCTTCTCAACTCCCAACTGTATGTCCCCCCTGATTTTGATTAATTAATTATTGGTGTGCGGCAGTGTGTGCTTCCTGCTGGTGTAGAGTTTTACCCGTCGGGATTCGATTCAAATGATTCTTCCACATTTCCAAAGAGTTACCCCATTGTTTTTACTGGTAACGTTTTTTCTTTTATTCTGTCAGCTATTTGTTTAGTTCACAATTAAAGTTTGCTGTAAATTAGATTTGTTGTATTCTTGTGAATGGGTGGAATTTTGCCAAGTTGTTCTTTTGCTTGAAACTTTGAAGTATGAACATGCAGCATGATCCAACCGTATATTATTAATGTTGTCTTTCTTGATAAATCTTGAACTGCGTTTGTTTAGAAGATTCATATTGTTTTGGTATTCTTAGAACTGCACTAGAGGAGAGGAGTTATTTGCACTTTGCTTTTTCCCCTGCAGGAAGTAGGCAAGTATCTTTAGTTATGGAAGGTTCTCTGATACGGTCAGCAATAGGTGATAATTGGGACTTTACTAACTTTTTGGCTTTTTCCTGGTATACATGCACGCATGACTCGACCCTTACAGCATCAAAATATGAATTAATAGTTATAAGATGTTATGGTATGGATAAGTTATCAGTTCATTAAAAAAATGGAATTCCGCTGTATCCTTTTCATTTCATTAATGGTGTCAGCTCTATCAAAGTTTCAGCAAGACATTATGGGATGTTATATCATACATAGTCTCCAATGTACCTTTCCCTATTCCTGGAAAGGACCTGGTCTTGTTTGCCATTGAGAAATGCCTGCTTTCCGTTGAGGCTCCACCCAAAGATGGACTCCCCCATGTTGAGGTGTGACTTCCTGTCCCTTCGGTTTTGCTAGCTGGATTGTGCCTTTGCTGATTGTTTGGTGTAGTGGAGGGTTAACAAAAATTCACATTATTAGTTTTGATTTTGCTGAATGCAGATATCATTTCAGCCATTGGTACAGTGTTTGGATGTGGACAACTTGCTCAAACGTTTTACTGCTGTGTTTCTTGAAAGGAGAATTTTACTTCGTTCCAACAAGTATCTCTCTGAACCTTACAGAGATAATTATTGTTTAAGAGAAGTAATCAAATCTAATTACCATTTATTTGATTCTCTTATCTATTCTCACTACACTGAAAATTTTCAGAAGTCATCAGGGTTGTGTTTGCATGCTTATTAAAACTTGTGCATTGGTTTTATTGGTCAAGTTTCTGAATCATCATTTGCTCAACTTCAGGTTCCTGATTATATATTAATAGCCTTGAATTCTGCTTCAACTTTGCTATGTTATGCATACAAGAATGATGCGGTGAATTTCAGTTAGTGATGGTGGGTATGTAAAATCTGTTTAAATGCACACCAAATGGCAGATATGACTTGGGTTTGTGCAAGGCTCCATGGGTGTGTGTTAGTAGAGGTGAAGTGTATTGTTGGTTTGATTTCTTGGGAATGTTAGAGGAGTCAACATCCAATTATGTTATTGATAATTGGCATGGTCTTCATTTAGATGTATTTTTATGCTGCTCTAGCCTCTAGCTCCCATTGTTTGATTACCTTCTTTCCAATTGTTAATCCCTGGGTTCATATACAATTAAGGAAAAGTACATTAGAAATTTAATGGATCTGTTTTTGTCATGAGCATTGGATTTCAATTATCATGATCTGTTTCTAGTCAACAATCTTTTTGAAGATGGAAATTCTGTAAAAATCTTAAGACTTGTTTTGAAATAAAATGGATGCAAATCCTTTTCATATATGCATTCTCTCTAACTCAAGGCCACAAGCTGTGCTAAAATGTTGTCTACATTCTTTACCAAAGCAACTGTTTATCTGCAAATTCTTGATTTATCTTATGAAGAATTTCACTGTATTCTTAGTAAATTTAGTTCAAATATTACTTTTTAATATCTTTTAAGTTTTTAATTTTACTATATTCAAATTCTGATGCGGGTATTCACTTTCAACCCTAGCATCAGAGGCCATATGTCATTTGATTTATCCCTTTACGTGGCAGGTGAGTTTTAATTATATGGAAGTTCATTGCTCATTTACCAGACAGGAATGTCACTTCTAGGTTTGTCTTCTTATGCTGGAACCTTTTTTCATCTTCCTAGATGAAAATTGCAGCTGAAATGTTTTTCTTGCTCTAGATAGGCTATTCATATATTCATGTGAATATCGCTTCTAATTATTTTTATGTTTGTTGTGCTGAAGCATGTCTACATTCCATTACTATTTTTCATTGGAGTTGACTATTTTGATGCTCCTACACCTTATATGACGGGTCTCCATTCATCTATTGGGACACCTTGCAATGGACAGTGTAAGTTTTTTGCTTAAAATTATGGTTGAATCACCTGTTTGGCTTAATAAATGATGTCTTAGTTGGTAATATTTTATCATGCCTTATTCTTTATTGCTTGTGTTTATATTTAATTTTTCTTTAGCAGGAATTTGGCAGCATTTCATTATCAGCTCTTTTGTGTTAGGGACAGCTCAACAGAGTAGAATAATTTGAAAATGCTATGATATGATTTCTAGTTTTGCTCTATAGAATGCACTGCATGAACTAGACCATGTGTTCTTCTTGGAAAGAACAATTAATATACACATTCTGCTCAATAGAGATCACTGAGTTTTTTTTTCTTCCAGGTTACGCCCTTGACAGATGAACTATAACCTGTTCTGTATTCATTTATGTTTTTTTAGCCTCTATCCCATGCCTTTTACTTTTGCATGGCCAGCCTTGAGGTGGTCTACGTGGAGGGCTTAATATTTTGTTGCTGTTAGTTAGTAGCTAGGAAAGAGGAGTGAGTGTCTAGTGAAGGAGCAAGGTGCGCACAATTCAAACAATACTGGATGCATTCATCATATGATGTAACTTGAAATTGAATCCTGAAATGAATAGAACTTTGATTTCCATGTTGAGCAAACTGTGGATGGATTCTCCTGAAAAATGGTGCAAATAGTGTAGGGATATTTACAGCATACATTGCATAAGTAGAAGCGTAAATGCAGAATGTGGGTAGGATCCTACCTTACGTCATAAGAGAGTTTCATATCACTTTTGAATTTTTTGTTTGGTTAGCAACCTAAGATATAATGACAAGTCTGGGTAGGGCTCACTTTTACAGTTTAAGATCAAAGCATATCACATTTTGGGTTAGTGATATAATTGCGAGAATTCTGTCATGTAATCTTATCTGATTCAGCAGTATGCTGGGGACTTGCACAACATGAGTCATTAAATTAAATGACCATAGGATCATGTAAAACCCATAATTAGGTGTTTCCCTTGCATCTTCATCTTAGGGTATCTAGTACTTAGGAGCTTGGCTCCCCTTTCTCCTATTTTACACTTTGATTGGTGACAGTTTCTCTCTTCAATTAAGGAGTTGTGCAAATATTGTCCAGAATAATAATCCTTTTCATGTGTAGCCATGTACATTAATATACTTCTCATTACTATTAGATGGTGGCAGATTGCTCCATGGTTTTCTAGCCTTTAGAACTGGGTGGAGGTAGATCTCGTTGTTAACCCTAACTAGTTTTGGATTGAGGTTTAGTTTAGCTTTGAGTATTGCTATGTTGTCTTATATTGCTTATACAGGCTGATATTCAATCAATATGCATATTCTTTCCTTTTTCTGTTCTATGTCAGAATTTCATGATATTTGACTGAAATACTTTCAGCTTTTTATCGTTAGGTCACTTTCTTGAGGTTTGGTAGTGATTGTGAACCTTGAGTATAATCGAATTTGTACCTCAGAGGAAATACCCCCTACTCCGGTGCCAGGATTAAGTACTTTGCGGGGTGAGATACTGAAGCTATTGTACCCCAATGAAACGGGAATAGATCAGATGAAGGCTGGTCTGGTCAACTCATCTGAGCAGTATTTTAAAGGCTGTAACAAGCCTTGGGGAGAAGAGCATTACCTTCAACTTAGGTGATACTTGGATGCACCGTGAAATCTTTATGAAGTAATCATTTCTCTCCTTGGTTAAATTTACTGCATGTTTACATAAACTGTTTGTCAAAGCTCTCTAGACTATTATCTGTATATAATCGACAGGTTTTGTAATTGCTCTGCCTTTCTGTTATATTGGTATAGTTTTTATAATATATAAGAGATGGATGTTCAGTTATTTGCTTAACTGAGAATTTGAGAAGCATAAAGACGTGCAATTATTTTGAAAATGCCAATAATGATGGTTATGCTTGTTGCCAGCAATTAAGTTTGTAGCTTGAATGCTTGTTAGTAGGTATTGCACTGCTAAGCATGTAATTACGTATAATGTACAACACCTCACCTGTCTCCCCATTTATTGTTATTTCCCCTTGTTATTTAGAGTTTCACTGTAATCAATCAGAATACCAGACATACCTCTAGGATGCAGCAGCCTATCATCCTAGCCGCTTGAATATGTCTTTATATTGTGGACCAACTTCATCCGAGAAGGCTTCTTTTTTGTTGTCTTTATTTTCTCCCATATTCCTGGGTTTGGAAGGGGTATTGTTATTGCTGTTTTCTCTTGATGGAAGTAAAAGTCCTGCATGTAATGGGACTTGTTATGCAATTAGTTTAAGTTTGTAAGTCCAGGAAACATCATTTAACTTTTCAAAGATGCAACTTACATACATGCAATATAATTACGAATTAACTATGCAAGCATAGGTAAAATTTATTTGTTCAAATTTTATTTCTATTTCTCTGCTGCTGTGATATGGAAAACAAAATGTAATTTTGGTATAATTTCAAGTTGATAACGATGCTGGAATTGCTATGTCTGTCTTCTTTCGATAATCATGCACTTCTGGTTTGAAGTATTATTTTTACTTCTATACTGGGTTTGTGGCTGCGTCTTCTTATAAACTAAGAGCCACTGATGATCCACTTTCATCTTTTGAATATGGCACTATCCTTGGTATGCTTCTGCAAGAGGTCAAACCTTTCATTGTCATTTTTTAGACAACATTTTATGCCTTTCGATTCTCAATTTTATTTGCTTTATAGTTCAAAAGTGTTCTGCATGTTGATTGATGTTTTGTTTACTGGCTTTGCAGCACTGATTGGTGGTGGTGGATTTGTTGAATGTATAAGGGAGGATATACACTCAGTATGTTGGAGAGAATAAACCTTTTTCTGGATTTTACTCTTGCAGGGATTGACCGATGAGCAGTTTATTGCTGTGAAAGAACTGGTATGTAGAAGATGCATCAAGGCTTTCTTTTAGCATGGGAGAATTGCTATTGGTTGAAAATTTCTAAAATGTATCTCTGAATTACATTACAAAACGAAGTCATAGTGGATTTGATGATTAAGTTCTCTGGTGATGGTTACCCACTTACAAGTAAATTGGTTGCGTCAGAATCTAAGCTTCTTTTACTCTCCCTGACTCATCCTCATCCTCTGTGACCTTTCATGTTAACTAATTCCCTATATGTTATCCGTGTAAATTCAGCGTAAAACAGCAATTAGCTGTGCAACCTCCCGGAATGATGTGTCAACCATTGAAGATTCTGCTGAGATTTATAAAAGAGATGCTAATAATGTTTCTGACTATGTCCAGCGTCATCTTATTTCTCTGTGTATATGGGAGGAGCTACGGTATGCTTTTAGTAATTTTCTGCTGGATTTAATTTATTGTCATTACTTAATTTTATAGTCTTTTGTAAAATGAGTCCTGTTTGCTTTAAACTAGGATTTGTATTCATCCTTTCTTTCGTATCATATTTTAATCTTATCTTTAACTTCCTTTTCTTTTGTCTTGAAAGCAGCTCGCATAATCCTATTGTGGTGCTGTTTTAATGAATTGTTAATTGTCAAAAAGAAGATAGAAATGGAGATTTTAGATGCTCTGTTTGATTTTCTTGCAGGTTCTGGGAGGGGTACTTTGAGTATCTAATGGAGCATCCTTCAAGCAAGTATGGAAGCGCATTCTCAACAAATTGTGATAATCTTAATTAATTTTCTTTTTTTTTACTATTTGCTAATATTCTTACAATGATTAAAAAAACTGCTCATCAATCCATTAAATTTGGTCTTTGTCAATACTCCAGCTCCAGCCAATGCTGAAGTTAGTATTCTTTCTGTTATGAGTAATGTGGTGGTTCTTATGATGCGATTATAAATTGCAAAGAGCATCCATAGATAAAGCCATTTTTTGTTTAATTTCTGCTGTCCGCTCCTCCTGCACGCTCCTACAGAGAGAAAAGGGGAAAAACATACTGATGAAGGATGCATGAAATTTAACCCTTTTCTTTTCTTGATGAAGGATTATTATCACTTTGTTTTAGAATGGACATGCCAAGCTTCTGAGGTGTAACGTAGGTGATCATAGTGTTCAAAGTGGATGGAAAGTATTGCCAATGCTTACCAAATCTTTATTTAGGATAAAATCGCCAAGTAAGGGATTTTCAACTTGCTATTCTTTTCCTATTCGTGTGTAGTAGAGTCGGATATCCAACTATATTAGTACCTGTACTTTATCAAAATCTATCTCTACTTGAACTTTAAATATTTTTTCTATTTGAGTTCTTGTTCATTTAATAAACTATCAATCGAGTATACTACTTCACAAGTACCCATCTAAAGAATATTTCAACTATTTCCACACCAGTTATAAGTCATATACTTTTTAGGAGGCCTTTCCTCTTCTTTTTGGAAAGTATCATCCCAAATAGTCATCAGAAACAAGCTAGCAATTGCAGCTTCAGAGAGGGAAGCGGCTGCTTCCATGTCGTGCTTTCCCCAATATGTAATTGATAGAGGTTTGCGATAAAAGAGCCCCTGATGTTGGTTTCCTTGTAAATGGAATGGTTCTTTGCATTCCATATGGAAAAGAAACTGTCTTTGTTCATTGCTTTAGTACATATATCAAACAATTTGAACTTTTCTTAATTCTTTTTCTTATTAAAAGATTACGTGGGAGTTTAGAAGAACTCACTTTTGACATTAAAAACAAAATTAAGTAACATTACCCATAAGCAGTGTGAAGGTAGGAATCAGTAAAAGCATTTGACTAGTTTTGGAGACATTTCAAACATGATTGTTTGGTATTTTCAATTTTTAATAGCATGATTATCCTGTCCACTTATGTCCTGGAAATGCAAGAGCTCATATTCATTTTTATCAGAAATGGGTAAGAGCTAAGCATTTCATGCATTTTGTGACAGAAATTGTTCATAATTACCTCTTTTGAAAACTCAATCGTCGGTAGGTTTTATATTGTTTGCATCATAGATTACATCTGTGCACGAAGACCTATGTGTTTATATCTAGATATTTTGGAGAATGTTACTTGACACCGTGCTATGCTAAATGATAATTCTTATGTTGAATTGTCCATGTCCCATAATCACAATCTACTAGGAGGTGCTCAATCCTTCAAACTTGGAGACTTGTAATAATCAGCTATATCTGCATTTAAGAAATCATTTCAAAAGTCATTGAGTTGTCAACGTATTTCTCATGAAACCCAGAGATCTAGTGTTGATTTAAATTGGTTTGATGCATGGTTATTTTGTCAATATCTTGTTCCATTTTTTTTGTTTTCACTATTTCCTTGCATCTTCTATGATTTCATGCTAAAATTCTTCATCGACCATGCCAAAATAAATGCATTTGTTTGCCTTTTCTAGGAGGTATGCAACTGTGTTTGATGATATGATATGGGGAAAGAGTATGTGGTAAGCAACAACATGGGAAAGAAGTCTTGCAAGACTCATAAAGATTTAACTTTTACACCATGAACAAAAGATTGATGCAAGCAAGATATATGAAATATGCTTTGCATGCAGGCTATAAATAAATGTAGGTGTAAATTATAAACTAAATAAACAAAAATAAATAAATAAAATGGAAGAATTTTTGAACAAATTTAAATAAAATGAGAATTTGGAAATTTTAGATATAACATCTAGACGAAATAGTTGAGATATCGTAATTTTTAACTCCGAATTAATTGGGGTTAGTTTTAGTTAAAGGAATGAATTAAAAGAGAAATAAAATAGGTTGAGGGGGTGGAATTGAAATAAATGTAAGGATTATGATTTAAATTATAAGAAGAGAAGATGTGGGTAAAAAGAAAACATTTAAAGGAAATGGGGGCCTGAGTGCAATAAGAGAAATTGGGGGGTATAAATACCCCTCTCTCTTCTCTTATGTCCAGCAGAATGAGGGGAAGAAAGGGAGGGAGATTTTGATATTTTTCTTACCCTATTGAAGAAGAATTTCAAAGTGAAAGTCAGATTAAGTGTTACAAAAACATTTCAACATAAAAACACAAGGATTTAGAGTATTATTGGAAGAAGAAATTGGAGGGAAAAAAGGAGTATTGGGAATGTTTATCAACGTCACCCACTAATATCATTAACTATTCTGAAACTGAATAGTTAATAACGTCTATAAATTTGCTGATATCGACGTCACCTGCAGATATCATTAACTATTCCGAAACCAAATAGTTAATCAATCAAGTTTATAAATGTTGCCGATATCGACGTCACCCGCCGATATCATTAATTATTTCGAAGCCGAATAGTTAATCAAGTTTGTAAATTGTGCCGATATCACCATCACCCGCCGATATCATTAACTATTCTGAAACTAAATAGTTAATCAGGTTTTATATTTCGCCTCCCATGTACTGGTAATGCCAATGCCAACAACTTGTTTCTTCCTATATATATATATATATATATATATATATATTTATATTCTCCCATCCCTTACCCTCCCTTTACCCCTTTTCTTTTCCTCATCAATAAGCATCAAATTGTTTCTTATAGTTCAATAATTAGTGGTTAGAGGAGATATAGATATCAAGTACCTACTTGATGTGAACGCTCGACTTGCGTTCCCCTGTTGTTGTTGTCCTCCTCCCGCGGTTCCTCCTAAAACCACAAACACCCACCATTATTCCATATTAATCCACATATCTCACACAACAACAATAACAATGGTAATAATATTCATTTCTCTTTTACCAAATTTTTTCTTTTTCCCTTACATTCCTCATTATCATCCTTTAACTTTTCAACTCATTTGTAGTCCAAGTGGACATCATAAATTCAATTTTTAATCACCGTTTATTCTCTTCTTTTATTTTCTAAGGATCAAGACACACTTTTTGAAGGGCAAGAAAACAAATTCTACCCTTAACATGGTTAATTTTTGCTATTTTCTCAACTTGGCCGAATCTGCCAACAGAGGTGACAGCTCGACCTCTCCTCAGAGTTTTACCCATATTTGGAGTTCTAGAACTCCAAATTAGACAAGGTTAGACTAGTTGTAAAGATAACACTCTCAGATAGAACTTCTATGAAGGGATCCTCCCTGAATTATGTATTTTTCAAGTCCAAAATCCACTAAGAAACAGGGCAACGAATCTGCCCTGTTTTGCAAAAATGGAGGAAATATCTCGAATTCATCTTAAATCCTTGCTTCCTCATCAATAACAGCCAGGTCTCCCCTTTATTCATGAAAACCTTACTCATTCATGCATTTTCCCAACATTTTGTATTAAAAACCCTAATTCCCAATTCAAGAAGAATCATGAAATTCTAATCAAATTGAAGTTAATTTCATAGAAATTGGAATTAGAACTCCTTACTTGGATGGAATCTTGACTTTACTTCACAATTTTGGAAGAATCTTAGCATTCTTCTTCTTGGAAATAACCATCCACTCTTCTCCCTCCTTTCTTCCCCAATTCTTCACTTTCTTCTTGTTAACTCTCCACCAAATTGTGTTCTTCCACTTTAAAATTCCAAGGCTTATATGGGCTTACAAATTTTTGGGTGTTTTCTCCTAGTTTTGTAAAGTAAAATTTGAGATTCTCCCTCCCCTCTTTCTTCTAGTTTCCAGTCGACTATGGATGAGAGAAGGGATGGGTATTTATAGTCCCATCTCTTCTTAATTCTATTTTGACCCTGTTTTTTTTTTCTTTTCATAAATTTTGTATTATAACAACATTTTAAATTATTATAAACCTACTGACTCTTTGTATACTTGATTCTCGGGTTTCACAAGAAGATTGTGATTTCACAAGCTATGAGGATCTTAAATCTTCCTTGGTATGATGTTTCTAATATGCATATAAAAAATTCTTGACTTTATTGGTTAAATTGCATGATTTTTTTATGAGATTTTGGTTAGGGTTCTTGGAATTTTTTGGGGGGAAATGAGGAATTATGTGTAATTGACAAATGTGACATGAAATGGGATGAAATGAGATCTAATTGGCAAGACAAATAAAAAGGAAAAGGGGAGCCCCTAGGAAAGGCCATGCTGGCCATTGAGGGTAGTAATTAGGAGGGAAAGATTATGTGTTTTGCAAAATAATTATTTATATGTTGTGTTGGATGTGAATGTTTGTGTAATGAGTGATTGAGCATCAAAAGAATGTGGGAAGTATTGTTTTCCCAAGGCCAAGTTTCGGCCAAATGTATATGATGCAGAAGTTTTTTTTTTTTTTTTTGGTAAAATATGATGTAGAAGTTAACACCTGAGCAGATTCATCACTTGACTTTCAGAGAGAATCTGAGTAGGAAAACAAGAGAATTATGATCGGTTTCCTTCGTAGGAGTTGCAGTTCTGGATGTGTACCATCCAATGAAACTAATTTCATTTAATTTATAATTTTATAGCTCTAGTTAAGGGTTACCGAATGTGACTATGCAGAGCAGACTCTGCAAAACAACAGGTCTGTCACATTTGTAATTCATTTCGTGAATGTTAGGGGAAGAACTGGGTTTTTCTCCCTTCATAAGAGTTGTAACCATGTATGTTAGCTTTCCAACGAGATCAATTTTCTATAAAAGGAGTTCTAAAACTCCCGTTATAGTGAAATATATGGGTAGAGGTCGGAATCCAACCTTTGTTGGTAGGTTTGAGAGGAAAAAGGAAAGAAGGTGGAGGTCGCCAAGTGATGAAGCTACACGCATTAAAGGAAAAGAAACAAGTTATGTTAAAAAATGGATGTTTTTAATTATATTTTGATTGGCAAAAGTTATTATAAAAAATAAAAATGAAAGAATAACAAATTTAAAGGCATATTGGATTGTTTTGGTGTGGTTATTAGGAAGTGTATCGGTGGTTGAAAATGATTTATGAGAATTTCCTGTAATTGTAGGAGGGACCACGGGTGTGGTGCAATACCAGCAATAATGGACCACGAGCAGAGCATCCACAATAGGAAGGTGATTCATCCCTATGTTTTTTATTTAATTTTCATAATGAAAATGTGTGAATTATGCTTAAAGCTTTGGTGGAAGTTTGAAAAAATATGATTTGTTGTATTTAGTATCGGTAATACTTAGTATTGATAGTACATAGTATCGACAATATGTAAGTGCAGAAGTTAGTTTATGTTTCAAATAGCTATGTTGATTATTCTAATTATGTATGATTGCATACCGCAGATTTAATAACTTTAATATTATTTTTTTCAAATTTTCTTTATAGAATTATCTTATATTTTTGTTTTATGTCCATCATCTTTACATCAGGAATAAAGTTGTTTTTTCAGTATTGTTGGTTTAATCTCAAAATTATTGGCCTCAATCCTTGGTTTCCTGATAACAAAATGGATTCTTGTTACTTACGGGAGAGCAAAATCTCTCAATGCCCGTGTGCCATACTCAGGATTCTCATTGTCTGCCATGATGCTTAAGTTGTTTTGACTCTCTCATGTTTTCTTTCTTAATCCCCTTGCAGTTCTCTCAATCTCCGAATTTTAAGGCCACAATGACTGCTTTTTGTTGTTTCTCATGCACTACAAACAAAAATAAATCAAATTAGATCGAATTCAACAAGTGCTGATATTTTAAACAAGTTTATCTAAAATCCCCGGCAACAACGCCAAAAACTTGTTGGTAGAAATCATGAATCGTAACAAGTAATAAATTGATGAGTACAATATCATCCCACGAGGATTTGCACAAATTATCAATAAGTACCAAAATTATTCAATCCCTATCTATTTGATAATTCAATTATAAAGGTTTATGAAACTAAGAATAATTAAAACAAACAAGCAAAAAATTAAATGGTGTTGAAATCAAGTTTAACGGATCCTAGGATTTCTTATTTCATCGTAAATAATCATATGTGAATTGTATCGATTGAATTAATCCACTCAAAATTTACTTCTTATTATTGATAATCAGGTTTTACTAATTTAATTACTAATCTCTCTCGAGCATCAATGAATTAATTTAACAAGCAAACTTCCAACCTCTTCATGAAAATTCTAAAACTCGTCAAAATACAATATTGAATAATATTTTTTTCAACTACACAAGTACCCATCTAAAGAATATTTCAACTATTTCCATACCAGTTATCAGAAGTGTATCATTATTGTTAAATTATCACAATTATTATAGTTGTCATTATAACCATTATTTTAAATAATTAATATTCTAATTATTATTGGCAATATCATTGTAGAAACTAAACTAAAAAAGGGATTGAAACTAAAACAAAAAATAAAAGAATAAGAACCAAAATACAAAAACAAAAAATTATATATGTAGAAACGAGGCAAAAAAAATCTCGCTACGACAGAGCACATGTCAATGGCTCGTTTATTCTAAAACAAAGACATTTTGAGTTTTATTTTTTAAATGAAACAATACCACGTGGATAAAAAAAACTAAAAAAGTATAGAATGTTTTATCACAAGGTCTTTATATTCTCTGATAGCTTTGAAATTTTAAGCTAATATATAGAAATATGTGAAGAGACTCCTCGCAAAATTTTATATCAATCTAATGGTCGAATTGAGAGATATGATTGATATTCTAAAACTATTAATTATTTTAAAAAAACACTCTTTGGCTGGAACGTAATGGGCGGAATGTAACTAAAACATTCTGGGCGGAATTTACTGAACATACCGAGATTGTGAGCAAGATAAATTGTGAAGCCCGAGAATAAAGTATATAAAGAGGGGGAGGTTTATAATAATTTAAAATGTTGTTGTAATACAAAATTTAGGTTAAAAAAATGGAAACAAAAGGGGCTATAAATAAGAAAAAATGGAGAAAGATGGGGCCAAAATAGAATTAAGAAGAGATGGGACTATAATACCCATCCCTTCTCTCATCCATGGGCGGTTGATAACAAGAAGAAGGAGGGGGGGGAGAATTTCAGATTTTTCCTTCATCAAACTAGGAATAAACACCTAAAATTAGTAAACCCATATAAGTGTTGGAATTATTAAGTGGAGGAACACAATCGGGTGGAGAATTAACAAGAAGAAAAGTGAAGAATTGGTGAAAAAAAAGAGGGGAAAGAGTGGGCGGCTATATACACGGAGAAGAAGGCTAAGATTCTTCTAAAATTTATGAAGTAAAGTTTAGATTCCATCCAAGTAAGGAGTTCTAATTCCAATTTCTATGAAATTAACTTCAATTTGATTAGAGGTTCATGATATTCTTGAATGGGGAATTAATGTTCTTTAACATAAAATGTTGGGAAAATGCAGAAACGAGTGAGTTTAATGGACTAGAATAATCTAAGTGCCTTGAAGAAGAACAAATGAGTACATAAAAGAGAGGAAGGTCCCGTGGGCATGTTCTCGGCTGAGATACTGCAGAGAGGGAATAAGAACTTATGATATGCTTAATTAATTAACTTGGTACAAATGACCTTAAGAAGACATAAATGAGACTATTGACATAAATAAAGGGAAGGTATGGATGTGACTGATGAGGAAGCAGGGATTGAAGATGAATTGGAGATACTTTCTCCATTAGCAAAACAAGGTAGGTTCATTGCCCTGTTTTCTAGGGGAATTTGAACCGGAAACTACAGAATCCAGGGAGGGTCCCTTGATAGAAGTTGTAGAAGGGAGTGCTATCTTTCCAACGAGTCTAACCCCGCCTAATTTGGAGTCCTGTAACTCTAGATACAAATAAAAATATGAGGATAGGTCAAGCCTGCCACCCCTTTGGCAAATTCGGCCAAGTTGATAAAACGACAAAATATTAAGGGTAAAATTTGTTTTCTTTCCCTTCATAAAGTGTGTCTTCATCTTAAAAAAAAAAAAACTGTGATTAAAATTGAATTCATTATGGTTTCATGAATACTTGGATGGAGTAAGATTGTCAAATTGATGGGATTTTTTTCTGTTTTGCATCCATCTCATGGATGAAAATTTCTGGAACTAAGTGTTTGAGTTTGTTTGATCATTTTGCAGGGGTCCTCGAAGAGTTCTAAGTTGTATGGAACATTCAAGAACTTCAATTTTTTTTAGTGTTACCTGCTCCTTTTCTTTCTTTGCTTGTATCTTTTTGTCTTGCTTTAGAATTCTGAGTTTAGGATGGCATCAAGCATTAAACTTTCATTTTTTGACTCTAGGATAGCATCAACCATCAAGGAATGCCATAAAGTGATCAGGGAATTATAGCCCAGGAGAAGCTTTACAAAGAGGAGTCATTTTTCTTTTCCATTATTATCATGATCTATCCTTGTTGTTCCTTTCCATTAAATTTTCTTTCTTTCAACATTTTGTTTATTTTCTTTCATTTTGCGTCGATGTTTCTAAACAAATGTTTGCAAGAATGTTGTGCTAGATGTTATGTAATTTTATTTTTACAATTAAATCCTTTTAAAAAAATATGATATTTATCTGCTCATTTCTCTATATTTGCCATGATCCTGCATGTTTATCAAGGGATATGTGAATGAGTGTCAAGCTAGGGAGTAGTTGATGTATTGCCTAACGACTCCTTGCTAACTATTGAAGTCTTTATTTTTCAAGTTTTCATGCCAGGAATAATGAGTTTTTATTGGATCTTGAGCCATTGATCCTCACGAATTTGCAGGGAACTAAGTATCTGTATTATATACTTTTATTTTTTTTGTTGAGCTACACTGCGAGTTTATTTATGCATTCAATGAATGGACCTTTTTGGCATGATTTTCAGTATTAATAAAAAAATTGTGTTTGGTATAAGATCCTGATTGTTTTGCATATGTGAATTTCAAAACTTTTCATTGCTTTGAACTTTTTCTTAACTTTGTTTTTTTATCATACAAATCCTCTACTTGTTTTAATAAAGCAGGGTTTGAGCTGTAATCGCTAGTTTTTTAGGATCTCATCAAGCATCCTAGGGGATGGTGTAAAATTGGACAAGGAGTTCTCAACTCAGCGCAGTCTACTATGCAGTGATTACTTTTTACTGGTTTTTACAGTTTCAGTTCCAAGCATTTGCAAATGTTGGCTATTTTTTCATCAATTCCTTTTTTCTTTAACTTATTGCAGTGTAGTGATTGCTTTTTTACTGGTTTTTCCAGTTTCATGAGCAAGCTTTGACCAATGTTTGCTATTTCTCATCTACTCTTGTTTTCTTTTTGCTCTGCACAACAATGGTTCATTTTTAATGGTTCTTCTGGTATCAGGTATAAGCATGTACTAATGTTAGCTATTTCTCATTTACAATTGTTTTCTCTTAACTCAGCACAGTCAACTAAGCTAGTGACTCCTTTTTAATGGTTTTTTCTGTTTTAGGCCTTAGCATTTACCAAAGTTTTTTCTCTTAACTTCCAATCTTTTGTTTTGCATGTTTTTCCTGGATTAGCCGGTTTTCAACTAACATGGAAGACTAGGAGTACCTTGGGGGTGTTTAATGCATTTCCTCTTCAATTTCAATGCTTGCTATATTTTTTTTTGGTGGAAAAGAGGTAACAGTGGGATGGTTATTCTACATTTTTGTTTTCATGGTCACAACTTTGACTGATAAGATATGTGTAAGGGATGCTTTTGAAACTTGTGTTGGAGATATGTTCTTTTAATTTCCTTTTGTAGATTTTAATAAAATTAATGTTGGTTTATTAGCTAGCATTTGAGTTCAATTGTGTGTGCTTTCAGGAGTCTATCAACTGCTTCAAGGAAGACTGTTGTAGTTCTTTGAGGCTTTGGAAGTGGTTTATTATTACCTTTTGCCAGCTTCATAACTGACCTCATCAATACGGCTGATGGGTTTGCTCTTTTTATCTCCATGTACTTTTCAACGTCAATCAGCTCTTATGCAATTGGTTATTTTGTTTTAATTTGTCTAGATGATTGTGTTTTCAACAAGATTACATGAAGTGTTTCCTAGCTGGCCTTTTGATTTTCCATCAAGACAAGTGTTTCTTTACTTTTCTATTTCATTCTAGTCAATAAGAATAATTTCCTAAATTATAACGACTGTCTGAATTACCCTTTCATGTTTTTCTAGGAAAACTCCAATTTACCAGGGATCATTTTCAGACTTCAATTTCCTTGGATTGTTTGATTAATTACCAACTCTTTTCCGTTACTACATTTGTCTCTCTGTCTTGAGAATTTATGTGCTTAGTCTAAGATATCGATTATGTGTCTTTCTAGGAGCTTGAATCTGAGCAATGGTCCTCACTACATTATGCTTTGGAATCCCATGTCTCTGTATTTGATTGTTACACAACTTCTAATTCAAGGTCACATACTTTTAATGATAAGATCTATGCATAAGATATGTTTGAAACTTGCATGGGAGATAATGTTCTGTTTAATTCCTTTCGTATATCTTGTATTATTTATGCTGGTTAATTAGCTAGCATCCGAGTTTAATTTCATGTTGTTCCAGGAGTCTATGAACTGCTTTAGGTATCACACGACATGATTTTTTATTTGGTAATTTTTGGGATCTATTGATGGTGGTGAAGAGTTAGGTATTCTTGTGAAATGTTTTTTTATTGCTGTATTCCATGTAAGAAGTACTTGGTTCTTTCAATACTAGTTGGCTAAATATATTTGATGCATGAGTAGCCTTTGCTCCATGATCTCTTTATGAGAATTTTCACGACAAATTATAACATGCTCTCTCATTTTGAAGAAAAATTGTAGTCTTAACTTCTTATCTCAAGTCTAAGCGTTTGTCTATGTCTATACTTTTTTTTTATATATATAGATAGATTATACCGTTCCATACGTTATGTGCAACGTAGCTTTGCTTATGTCCTTTTCAGGGATTGTTACGTGATTTTGCCTTCTGATTTTAGACAATTATATTTTCAATCGTAGATGTTTCCTAACTTGGCTTCTGATTTTAGATCAAGACAAGTGTTTGTTAACCTTTCTTTTACATTCTTGTCAACAAGCTTAATTTTGTTCTTTGAGCTTGCTCAATAGACCTCCTAGGGTTTGAGATCAATTTTTTTTTACTCTAGGATAGGCATCAAGCATCAAGGAATGCCATAAAGTCAAAAAGGAATTATAGCTCAGGAGACGCTTTACAAAGAGGAGTCATTTTTCTTATTCATTATTTTCATTATCTATCCTTCTTGTTCCTTTCCATTAAACTTTCTTTCAACATTTTGTTTATTTCTTTCATTTTGCATGGATGTTTCTAAACTAATGTTTGCAAGAATGTTGTGCCAGATGTTCTGTAAATTTATTTTTACAATTTAATCCTTATAAAAGATATGGTATTTATCTATTGCTTTCTCTGTATTTTCCATGATCCTTCATGTTTATCAAGGGATATGTGAATGAGTGTCAAGTCAGGGAGTGGTTGATGTATTGCCTAACCATTCCTTGCTCATTGTTGAAATTTTATTTTTTGGGCTGTCATGCTAGGAATAATGAGTTTTGATTGAATCTTCTTCTCTTGATCCTCATGAATTTGCAGGGAATTGGGTATCTGTATTATATACTTTGTTCAAGTCGCATTCATCATGTAGCTATTTTCTCACCTTTTTTTGTTAGCTATTTCTCATTTACAATTGTTTTCTCTTAACTAAGCATAGTCTACTAAGCTAGTGATTTCTTTTAATGGTTTTTTCTGTTCCAGGCGTAAGCTTTTACCAAAATTGGCTATTGCTCATATGCTCGTATTCTTTTAACTCGGCACAGTGGTCTACTCACTTTAACCATTAATGACTATGCCTCATCTACTCATTTTTCTAAAACCAGTCTCCTGGGTTCTTTTAATTAAATACATATCGGTTAATGCAATGGTTTTCTGACTTTTGATTTTTGTTGTTATTTGTATTGGCTGTTGTAGCTTGTGCTTTGATTTAGTTTTTTTTTTTTTTGTCTTTAAGGATTAAGTTATTTCTTTCCAAGGACAATAAAATGATGATGGTTAATGCTTATGTCCTTTTTTCTTCATTTAAATTGATGGCGTTACTCCTTTGATGGAATGTTTTTTATATGATACCCTTTCCATATGTTATGTGCCATGGAACTTTGCTTATGTCCTTTTCAAGTTTTGTTACGTGACTTTGCCTTTAAAAAATGCTTATCAATTTGGTGAACTTTTTGGTTAGTGTGATTTTTGTATTTTGGCTGAGCTTCTGAGTGGTTTCTTATGTGATAATAGCTGTATTGGGACTTGGTTTGTGTTGAGATTGCTCTAGATTGGAAAGGATGATACCAACATGGTGATCAATCCAATCTGTTAAATCATTTATGCAAATGTGTGAAGTCATGTGATGGTAATATGCCTTTTTGAATTTGTTGACTATCTCTTGCATCGTTTGTGTTGAAAACAAAGTTGTTGAAATTTCTAATTGTATGTGGCTGCTGCTCCTTATGAATTGTTTTGTATGATGGTCTTGATGCAATATGATTGGTTGCAGTGAGCTTGAGACTATCTCTTGCACTTTCTGTGTTGAAAATGAAGTTGGTGTAATCTCTAATCGTCAACGTTGCTGCTCCTTATGAATGCTTTGTATGATTTGTTGGCAGTGAGCTCGGATTTTGGCTCTTCATTCCAGATTGTGGTGACGTGACCTTTTATTTGTCCACGTGTGATTCTGAAGCGAGCTAGAAGAAAAATTATGCGGTTTGATGTTATTCTTTTTTTTTTTGTGTTGAAAACAAAGTTGGTGTTGAGATTTCTAATCGTCCATGGCTGCTGCTCCGTATGAATTGTGTTGTATGATGGTCTTGATACAATATGATAGGTTGGCAGTGATCTTGAGACTGTCTCTTGCATTGTCTGTGTGTAAAAAGATGTGTTGTATGATGGTCTTGATACAATATGATAGGTTGGCAGTGATCTTGAGACTGTCTCTTGCATTGTCTGTGTTTAAAAAGAAGCTGTCGGTGTTGAGATATCTAATCATCCATGTATTTTTTTTTAGATTCTTGATTGTTGCTTGGGCTGTATTTTATTTGTTTCTTTTATTATCCAGGTCTCAGGTTGTCTACTAGAGTTTGCATTCTATGCACCCTTCTTTCTATGTGTGGTTGTAAACAAATCAGTAACTGCCTTTGTTCATATTGCCTTCATCATGCAGGTATGTCGTTGCACGCTTGCTTTGTTGGAACAGATGGACATGGATGTATCATTCAGCTGGTGGGGATACTATGCTTTGCTATGTATCACTGCTAGATTGGTAGGAGCTGACTTCTACATCATGCACTTGTGCTGCTTCATATTTTGATTTCCAAGGACCAGTTGAATTTCATATACTCTTAATGTAATGATAAATATTAACAGTTGATCTTAGTTTCAACCACCTTTCTACAATTTAATTTAAAATTTCCTCTCTTAACATTTAATTCCCTAAATAAAAGTTGCGGGAAAGAAAGCAGCAGCTCATGATGAGATGAGATGATCTTGCAATTCAAAACAGGTATATATGATCCTGTCCTCATCGCTGCTGTTTTTCTGCTTTGACTGGCTTGGCATGAAGGGTTTTGCTGTTCAAGCATGCCTAACATGGAAGGGTTTTGTTGTTCAAGCATGCCTAAATGGAAGGGTGGAACAACAATATGAGGACAATGACCCGTTAACAGAAAGTTTGTGCTTGTCTTGTTGACATAATTATATTTCCAGAAGGTAAGTGGTGAAGCTGTTCGACCCTGTCGCTTCCTTTCCCTACTTATTATATTTTAATCTCAAGTTTGTGCTCTTAATTTCCTATTTATCTGTCTTTCATCATTTTATGTAATTTCTACTTGTTCAATAGACCTAGGGTTTGAGTTTTAATTTTATGTTCTTTAGGATGGCATCAAACATCAAGGAATGTATCAAAAAGTCAACAAGAAATTATAGCTCAGTAAAGTCTTTTTATTGTTGTGCTTTGTGAACTTCAAGGTGAACAAGCTTTACAAGGAGTCATTTTTCTTTTCCATTATTTTACTTATCCAACCAACCTGCTGGTTCCGTTCTATTAAACCTCATTTATTTTAACATTTTGTTTATTTAATTTCATTTTGTGCCGATGTTTCTGAACTGATGTTTTCAAGAATGTTTCACCAGATGTTTTGTAATTTTATTTAACAATTTAATCCTTGAATCTAATAAATGTGATGAGTGTCTGCTCCTTTTTGTGTATTTTCCCAGATCCTTCATGTTTGTCGAGGGATATATGTGAGTAAAGGTCAAACCAAGAAGTGTTTGGTATATTACCCACCTATTCCTTTACATGCTTATTATATTTTAAGTCTTATGTTCCAGTTTCAGGCCGAAACACAATGTTGACTGTTTCTCATGTGCTCAATCTTGACTATTTCTCCTCTGCTCATGTTTTCTTCATACATATATTGCATTTTTTTGTAAACTAGTCTACTGGGTTCTTTTAATTAAATAAATGCAGGGTAAGAGAGTGCTCTTATAGCTTTTAATTGTTTTTTGTTATTTATATTTTCTACTGCAGTTTGTACTTTGACTATGCTTTGATTGTTTTTTCTTCTTCAAGGATTAAGTTATTTGTTTACAGGGGCAATCAAATGATGACGGTCTCCACAACGATATGAGCACCAAATGTCGTGTTGTCTTCATTTTATATCATTATTATCAGATAGAGGTATGTTTGCATATTTTTTCTAGGAGATCATGTCAAGTACTATATAAGCAAAGAATGAACTAACAAAATCTTGGAGTTTATTTGTTAAAAAGTGTTTTATAAGCAAATATTGATGTTGATGTGGTTTTATATGGTTTCATAAATACTCAAATGTAGTAAGAATGTCAGATTGATTCGGACTTTCATTTTTTACAAGGAACTATGTATTTGTATTATATATATATATATATATATATATATATATATATATTTAGTTGATCTATAGTCAAAGTTTATTTATGCATCCAATGAATGACCTTCCTGACCAGATTTTCCTAGTATTTCTTAATTTCATAGAGAGATTCATTTGGTTTGCAATTAATATGTTTCCTACTTCTATCTTTTTTCCTTGTGTTGCATTAAAATGAGTGTTTAGTATAATATCCTAATTTTTCGTACATGTGAAGTTACAAAAATTTGCGTTGCTCTAAATTTTTCTTTAACCATGTTTTTTTTTTCTTGTCATAGAAATCCTCTACTTATTCAAACATGTTTGGGTTCTAATTGCATGTTTTTTAGGATCCAATCAAACATTCCAGGGGATGGTCTAAAATTGGACAAGGAATTTCAGTTGTTAGAGCCAAGGTATGAGTTCTAATTTCTTCATAACTATTGCATTTTTCTATAAATCAATCTCTTGGGTACTTTTAATTCAATAAGTCATGCGCAAGAGAGTGACCTACTAGCTTTTGATTTTCATTATTGTTATTTGTAGTCTCTACAACAATTTGTACTTCCACTGTGCTTCAGATGTGTGTTTCTTTTCTTCTTCAAGGATCATGTTATTTGTTTCTATGGGCAATCAAGTGATAATGACAGTCTCCACAACTATCTCATCACCGAACATCTCGTCCTTTTCATTTTATCCGATTATTCTTGGATATATATATACACACACATATTTTCAAGGAGATCCTGTCAAGGGTTAAGTATGAACTAATTGAAGCGGGATGATTATTTCTTAAATAGAGTTTTCTAAGGCTTCCTATGAAAATCTTTTTTTGTATATTTTTCTTGACTTGTTATTCCTCTCCATGTAAAATTAACTTTCAACTCTTTTTTCTACATTTTTTTGCTTTTGCTTTAAATTTTTTATTTAAGATGAGGATTTTCTTGACAACTTACAACATATTGGCTCTTTAAGTTTTATAAGTTTAATTTTGATGAAAATTTCTAGTTTCAACTTCTTACATCAAGTCTGAGGTTTTCTTTGCATCTATGCTCTCTATTTAGTTTATGTTTGGTTTTTTGTTGAGCTTATGAGCTCATATTGATCTGGTTTTATTGTGGTTTCATAAATAATTGCATTGAGCAAGACTGTAAGTTTCATAAGGATGTTTTCTATGATCACAGATGAAAGTTTCTTGCACATAGTGTTTGATTTTGTTTAGGAAGTCCTTGAAGTGTTCTAAATTTGATACGCTGATTTCCTTTTTGCTTGCATATATGCGGGAATATGTTAGTTACAAAATACAAGTGAGTTCTCATTGCTCATATTTTTTTCTAGCAAATTTGCATGGCTAGATGCTTTGCAGGTAGGACAAAGTGTCAATAATGTATACATGGAAAGATTACGAATATGGAAAGCACAGATATTACATTAATTGTATATTTATTTTCCTATTGTAACAACAGATATTACATTAATGGTAGATTGTAAATTAGGGTTTTCACATGTATTTAGAGGCATGAGATCCTCCTGCAATGAACAAGGAAAATACACAGAAATTCAGTATTTGTGACATGGTATCAGAGCCTCAATTCTGAACCGAATTGTCAATTTTTTTCTTCAATTTTTTTGAGATTTCAAAGATGTCTGGAGAGACTTTTCTTACTCGATTCAATGGCAAAAATTATGCCAGTTGGGAGTTCCAATTTCGGATGTTTGTGAAAGGGAAGGAATTATGGGGGCATCTTGATGGAACCACAAAGGCTCCAACCGATGCACAGGAACTGGCTGCTTGGACTACCAAGGATGCCAAAATTGTTTCATGGATTCTGGGGTCTGTTGAACCCCATATGATCAACAACCTCAGGGCATTTGACACAGGGAAGGGGATTTGGGACTATCTTAGACGCATTTATGCTCAGAATAATTCAGCTCAAAAATTCCAACTGGAATTAAGTATTGCTAACTACAAGCAAGGTAATCTATCAATTGAACAATTTTATGCTGGATTCATGAATTTATGGAGTGAATATACTGGTATAATCTATTCTAAAGTACCAAAGGAAAGCTTAGAGGCACTGCACCTTGTTCATGCCGAAAGCCAGAGAGATCAATTCTTGATGAAGCTTCGACCAGAATTTGAGGCTGTGAGGGCTAGCCTAATTAATCGAAATCCAGTACCTTCATTGGATGATTGTTTGGGAGAAATATTACGGGAAGAACAACGCCTCGCAACTCAGCACGAGTTGACTCAGCCGACTGCTACAGAGATGGTGAACATGGCATACATGGCTCAGGGAAAGGGACGACAGAGAGGAGTGGGTTTGCAGTGTTTTAATTGCAAGGAAAGTGGGCATATTGCTCGAAATTGCAGTAAGAAATTCTGCAAATATTGCAAGAAAGAGGGCCATCTTATCGGGAACTGTCGTATGCTACCACAGCACCGACAAGGAGGAGGGAGGCCGATGACCACTGCGTCCATGGCCGCCGCAGCTATCTCATCGTCGACACCAGAACCGTCGTCCACGATGTGCTCTTCATCGACAACCCTCACGCCGGAGATGGTGGAACAGATGCAACAAATGATCGTGTCTGCTCTCTCGGCATGTGGATTCCAAGGTATGAAGAATGAATTTAAGTCTAGGGTTTCGGCAAATAATCTTGATTTGGCAGATTGGTTTAAGAAATTGAAATTGGCAGATGGGTTTAAGAAATTGAAATCGGCAGATGGGTGTAAGATGGCAGATGGGGTTATTATTCCGGCAGTTGGGTTTAAAGGAAAGCAAGTGGAATTGATAGATGGGTTTAAACGAAATAAATCTGATTTTAAGTCAGATGGGGTTATTTCGGCTAATGATAAAATTTGGCTAATGGATTCGGCAACTTCAAATCACATGACAAACAATGAAAATGAGTTGTGTAATGTGCAAAAGTATATGGGTAATCAGCATATACAGGTAGCAAATGGCGATAATTTGCCGATTTCGTCAATTGGTGATGTGGATTTGAATTTTAAAGATATTTTTGTGTCACCGAAATTATCTGCAAATTTACTCTCTGTTGGGCAAATGGTAGAAAATAATTGTGAAATTCGATTTAATCATAATGGTTGTTGTGTGCAGGATCAAGTGTCGGGGAAGGTGATCGCGAAGGGGCCTAAAGTGGGACGTTTATTTCCATTACAATTTTCTAGTATTAATTCCTGTGCTTATTCTACTTTCATCAATAATCATCAATTTTGGCATAAGAAATTGGGGCATCCCAATTCTATTGTATTGACTCATCTTATGAGACATGGATATTTGGGGAATAAAAGTTCTTGTTCAACAGAATTTTTGGATTGTAGTTCTTGCAAATTGGGAAAAAGTAAATCTTTATCATTTCCTTCACATGGCAGCCGAGCTTCTAAATGCTTTGATATCATTCATACTGATGTATGGGGAGTAAGTCCTGTTCTCTCTCATGCTCAGTATAAATATTTTGTCACGTTCATTGATGATTTTAGTCGTTTCACTTGGATATATTTTCTCCGATCTAAATCCGAGGTGTTCTCAACATTTCAGGCTTTCGTTGTGTTTATTGAAAATCAATTCTCTACTCATATTAAAATTTTACGTTCTGACTCTGGGGGGGAATATATGTCTAAAGAATTTCAGGAGTTTCTCAAAAATAAAGGAATTCTTTCTCAAAGGTCTTGTCCTTACACTCCTCAACAAAATGGAGTTGCCGAGCGTAAGAATCGTCATCTCTTAGATATTGTCCGTACCTTATTAATTGATTCTTCAGTACCTACTCGTTTTTGGGTAGAGGCGTTGTCAACAGCTGTTCATCTAATTAATCGTTTGCCTTCCCAAGTTCTAAAATTTGAATCTCCATACTCTATTTTATTTGGTGTTATTCCTGAGTATGATTCTCTTCATGTCTTTGGGTGTGTTTGTTTTGTTCACTTACCATTTACTGAACGTAATAAACTTACAGCCCAAGCTGCTCGGTGTGCTTTTCTAGGATACAGTAATTCTCATAAAGGGTTTGTGTGTTATGACGAAAATGCTCATAGAATTCGTATATCTCGAAATGTTATTTTCTTTGAGAATCAAAAATTTTTCCCTTCTTGTTCATCTACACAATCCAACTCTATCCAACTTCCCACATTTGATGATGATTGTCCATCTTCTCTCTTTGAACGTTTTAAGCCAGGAATTGTATATCACAGACGTTCCACTTTGCCCCTTCCGGACACAGAACCGACATCTGATCTTTATCAACCTAGACGATCATCTCGAATTTCACGACCTCCAGACAGGTATGGTTACTCAGCTACTGCTATTGATAGTATTGTTGTACCCAAGACTTATGTGCAGGCTTCTACCCAAGACTGTTGGGCACAAGCCATGAAAGAAGAACTTCAGGCTCTTCAGGATAATCACACATGGGATATTGTCTCTTGTCCTCGTGGAACCAAACCTATTGGATGCAAATGGGTATACAATGTCAAATTAAAACCGGATGGGTCTGTGGAACGGTATAAAGCACGGTTAGTTGCTCTTGGAAATTGTCAAGCATATGGTATTAATTATGAGGAGACATTTGCACCTGTTGCTAAAATGACCACCATACGCACTATTTTGGCAATTGCTGCTGCCAAGAGATGGTCAATTCGTCAAATGGATGTAAAAAATGCATTTTTACATGGTGATCTGAAAGAAGAGATCTATATGAATCCTCCTCCTGGTATGTTTACTCAACCATCAGATAAAGTTTGTTGGTTGAAACGTTCTCTGTATGGTCTAAAACAGGCACCCCGCGCATGGTTTGAAAAGTTTCGCACTACTCTGTTGGATCTCAAATTTATTCAGAGTCAATATGATTCCTCTCTGTTTCTCCAGCGAACTGCTAATGGTATTGTTGCTCTCCTGGTATATGTGGATGATATTCTTATTACAGGATCTGACATTCCACTCATTGAGAATTTACAACGTTCTCTTAACACTGCATTTCATATGAAGGATCTTGGAGAACTTCATTATTTTCTTGGTCTACAGGTGCACTCTATGTCTAACGGAATATTTTTGCATCAGCACAAATATACCCAAGAAATACTACTTTTGGCCGGTCTGGAATCAGGAAACAGTGTTCTTACACCTCTTGAGATTAATTTAAAACTTTGTCAGAATGATGGAGATTTATTGCCTGATCCTTCCATATACAGGCAATTGGTGGGTAGTTTGAATTATTTAACTATTACTCGGCCAGATATTTCTTTTGCAGTACAACAAGTCAGTCAATTTTTACAGACTCCTCGGCAACCTCATCTAGCTGCTGTCAAAAGAATTATTCGTTATCTTAAGGGTACATCCGGGAGAGGGATATTTTTTCCTGCCGACACCTCATTACAATTAACTGGTTATAGTGATGCAGATTGGGCAGGTTGTATGGATACCCGTCGATCTGTTACGGGATGGTGTATGTTTCTTGGAAATGCTTTGATTTCATGGAAAAGCAAAAAGCAAGACCGTATTTCAAAATCTTCTACAGAATCTGAGTATCGCGCTATGTCAGCCGCATGTTCTGAAATTGTATGGCTCCGGGGTTTGTTACACGAACTTGGTTTTACTCAGCACCATCCTACACCGCTTCATGCCGATAACACAAGTGCTATTCAGATTGCTTCTAATCCTGTGTTTCATGAACGCATCAAACATATTGAGGTTGATTGTCACTATATTCGTGAGGCTCTTGATCATAATGTTCTTACGCTACCACATATTTCCACCGAACATCAGACTGCTGATGTCTTCACGAAGGCGTTACCGCGGCCACGACACCAACTGATGATTGACAAATTGATGCTTCTTGATCGACCAGCATCAATTTGAGGGGGGATGTCAATAATGTATACATGGAAAGATTACGAATATGGAAAGCACAGATATTACATTAATTGTATATTTATTTTCCTATTGTAACAGCAGATATTACATTAATGGTAGATTGTAAATTAGGGTTTTCACATGTATTTAGAGGCATGAGATCCTCCTGCAATGAACAAGGAAAATACACAGAAATTCAGTATTTGTGACACAAAGCTCAAATGAATTTGTAAGTGAAGCATTTATTTTTTTCTTCTCATCTTTGTAATGTTATAAATATGCATATTTATCCTAGGATGGTACCATGTTGGCATTCCCATTCAAGAGTTTTCTTAAATCAAATTTGTTATTCTTGAACTTCCTTGAAACCTTGATTTTTGATAGGTGACTCGAGAGTCCTTGGTGCTTGATGATGCTTTAAATGAGCTTTCTTTTCAAGCTTATATACGCTTCCCTCCATAATATTTTATCATGCTTCCTTGTTGATTGCAGCTCACTGATCAGCTTCTTATTGGGATATCATTAGGAGCTTGAGTTTTATGATAATAGATGAATATAGAATGACACATGTGTGGTATGTAATGACTGGTTTTGCCTCTTTCCTCTTCCATAAATTGTTTCGATGCAAGATTATGCTTTCCTTAGTAATACTTGGGATCAGTTAATGGTTGTGCAGTCTTAGATATTCTTGCAAAGTGATTTTGTTTTGCGTGCTCTAATTTGTGTTGGAAGTTCTTGGTTATTTTAAAGTTAGCTTGGTCAAATAAGATTGCAAAGATCATATTTGTTAGATTTCAAAATTACTAACACTTATTGATAAGCTTTTGAAAGTACAAGCACTAAATGGGAAACTGAAATTATACTGC
This sequence comes from Salix brachista, assembly GCA_009078335.1. Classification (NCBI taxonomy): domain Eukaryota; kingdom Viridiplantae; phylum Streptophyta; class Magnoliopsida; order Malpighiales; family Salicaceae; genus Salix; species Salix brachista. The sequence continues at coordinate 8,788,143 of CM018586.1, forward strand.
ATAGTTAAAAAAAATAAAGAATACATTTTTTATATAATTATGTATTTGTTATGTACTTAAAATAATGATAAACAAATATAAAAAGATAGTGATGTATGTAGGTATCTAGACATCAACATATACAATGTATAATTTTATAACACTTCTCAATGGATGTCTATTGTAGTCTTACACATTGAAAACTGACTCATTAAAAACCTTACCAGAAAAAAAACTTAATGGTAAAAAACCTTAGTTAACAAAAAAAATGTAGTAACTCTCCCTTATCAATGTATCTCTTTAAATCCTTAAATTGATGCATTCTAATATTAAGTCGCAATCGTTTAAATGTTATGTTGGTAATGTTTTACAGAAAAAATTTGCTCGATTATATTTTGAGTGAATCTATTGGACATTAATGTTACCACACTTATCGAGTTCATGTGTGAAAAGAATTTTGGTGATATGTGTTTTGCTCTATCTCCCTTGATGTATTATTCTTTAATTGAGTTATACATGCAACATTGTCTTCATACAAAATAACTGGAGTTTCTCAGTTGGAGGATAAACCACATGTTTTACGAATATATGGAGTCAAGCATCTCAACCAAATGTATTCTCAGCTTGTTTCATTAATTGCAAGTATTTCAACAAGATTAGATCAAGTGACAACTAATGTTTGCTTTATATATTTTCATGATATAGAAATATTACCACACTTAAAGAGATAACTTGTTTGAGATCAACTTTTATGTGGATCAAATAAATATCTTGCATCAGCATAGACAACTAATTTATGATTAATATTATTTGAATAAAATAAGTTCAATCCGTATGTCATCGCAGGTAAAAAAAAAACTTAATTTCATTCCAATGTCTCGGAGTAGAAGAACTATATCTTATTAAAAAATTCACAGAGAATACTATATCAGGTCATGTATTACTAGCAAAATACATTAGCGCACCAATTGTACTAAGTTATGATACTTCAAGACCAAGTAATTCTTTGTTGTCCTCATTAGGTCTAAAAAGGTTATTTTTCACATCAAGTGATTGAACAACCATTGAGATACTCAATGGATGTGTTTTATCCATATAAGATCTTTTAAAGACCTTTTCTATGTAAGTTGACTCATAAATAAAAATTAATTTGTTAAATGTTCGATTTGCGGGTGAAGATAAATTTTTTTTCTTAAATCTTTCATATCAATTTTTTTTTAAAATAATTTATTGTCCTTGGTATCTCTTCATGACTTCCAATTATATTTAAATCATTAACATACATAATAATGATAGCGAAATTGAATTCTGACCTCTTTATAAAAACACGTGCATATAAGGTCATTATTATACCCTTCTTTCAATAAATACTCATCAAGGGGATTTTATCACATGCGTCTTGATTACTTTAACCCATATATGAATATTTGTAACTTAATTGAGAGAAACCTTCTAAGTATTTAAATTATATGCTCTAAACATTCTTAACCCTTCAAGGATTTCATATAAATATCATTATCAATAGGCTATAACATCCATCAATAGATCTAGTTTTTCACAAGTTGTCAGGTTAATAAGATAATGAAATGTAGTTGCATATACTATATAAAAATATGTTTCAAGTGATATTATATAAAAAAATATTGTTGACAACTATCTTATTTTGGTTCCATCTTTTCTTCATAAAGAACTTATTGATATTTTTTATTTTTACTATTTTCAAGCACCTGGACTTTCTCTAGGGTTTAATGATCAATTATGTCTACATCTTTTCGAATATTCTTTTTCTTAATTATTTCAACTTGATTATTTGCTTCTTTTCTTTGTTGATGATTTTTAGCTTTTGAACCGATTGGTTTACAACGCTTCTAGCGTGCTTTATACTCATTTGCTATAATTTTAGTGGATTGTCCTATTGGGACTTTGGTCCTAGTTTGAGCATTTAGAACTGATATATGAGGTTTAATTACTTCTTTTGAGTTAGTGAATGGATTTGGTAATTGATTTGTCATTATGTCTTGCAAACAAAGTATATTTTGAACTTTTTGTTTATATTTTTTTATATGAGGATCAAAATTCAATATTGACAATGCATTCCATGTAATATTTTTATCAAACTGTTTAATTTCTCCTCCTAATGCTGAGAACATAGTCTCATCAAAATGACAGTCGACAAAACATGTTGTATATTAATCACTTGTTTAGGTTCAATGTATTTAATTATTGATGGGGACTCAAACCCAATATATATTCTCAACCTCATTTAAGGATTCATCTTTGTATGTTATAGTGGATAAATTGGAATATGTACCACATCACCAAATATTTGGCTCATTACCAAAAAAACAATTGTAAAAGAGAGAATTTGTGTGATATGGTGTTGGCCTAATGTGTATGAGTGTTGTTGCATGTAAAATAGTGTTCCCCCAAATAGAGACAGGAAGTTTTGGTCTCATGAGTAATGGTCTTGCAATGAACTTGAGGCATTTGATAAATGATTCAGGAAGACCATTCTAAGTATGAATATTATGCAATAAGATGTTTAATGTTTATCCCCAGTGACAGGCATTAATTATTAAATGTTTGAGATGTAAATTCACCAATATTGTAAAGATGAATAATTTAATTATGTGGTTGGGAAATTATACTCGTAATCTAATAATTTGAGCAAGTAATCTTGCAAATGTTAGGTTACGAGTTGATAATAAACACACATGTGGCCATCTTGTTGATACATCTACTAAAACCATAAAATATTTAAATAGTTCATATGGAGGGTGAATGGGCCACAATATCACATTGAATGTGTTCCAGATATCTTGGGAATTCAACAATTTTCCTTGAGAACAAGTAGTAGCACATGAGAATTCCTTAAATTGAATAATCTTCTGGTTCTTCAATGTATGACTATGAATTTTCAATAATTATTCACATCATTATTGATCTAGGATGGTCCAACCAATCATGCCAAATAATAAAATTATTTGGTTCATTGACCTTCTGGTTCATTATTGCATTGACTTCAATTATATTAATACTTGTATATTATAATCAATACGTCAATATGAAAGAAAGAAAACAAAATACATAAAAATATACTAGCTTAAAGAAACACACTTAAGAGATTAACTCAATCTTGAACTAATTATTATCATTATAATAAATATCAACTTTTTCATCAATTTACTCAAAACAAATCAGCAATGTCAAGTTGTGTCATATTCAAAAGTTTAAAACAACTATCATCACTATCTTGATGTGAGTGAGAAAAAAATTACTTCTGTCTTTTTCTCTTTTTCTTTCAATGATGATTGATATAAACCAACAAGATGTTTGGCCATATGATAAGCACGAGACCAATGCCTTTTAATAACAATAGAGATTATGATAATGGAGAAAAGACAATAAAACTTTATAATCATATCACTTACCCATCCTCTCAACAATGCACCTATATATAGGCAGATATACATAAAATATTGATATATCTAAAGTCATAAAAAATATAGATTAAGATGAACTTGGATATATTCAAATGAACTTAAAATAATGGTGAATGTATGTAAAAAGAGATGTTTCTTGACATCCACATATATAATGTATAGTTTTATAACATACATTTACTTGATTGGAATTAAAATGAATTGTTAATTTATACATGACTAATAAGCCAATATGATGATATCTTGATTTTATAGCCACATAAATGTGTGTTTAAGAAAATCTAATAGACTTAATTACAAAAGAGATTAAGAAAAGTTCACACATTTAAATAGCAAACAAAAAATTTAATACATTCAAATTGAATATTCTAGAAAATACATTCATCAAAAACATTATAAACTCTTTTATCTAAGTTTGGGAACCTAGAAAGAAAGCTTTCATTTCACCCCAAAGACAAGCAATTTATAAAGACTCAAGAAAGCGTGGCATGAACATATAACTTGGGTATTACTCGGCTCCAATTTTAAACCATCCTCATTTTTGGTAAGATAGTCAAGTGAAAAACACATAAATTTAACGGTACAACTAGTAATATTATAGTAGTTATTTTATTTGTTTTTTTTTAAACAAATATAAAGAGAAGAGAGAGAATTAAATTTATGACACATCAAACTGTAAAAATATCTTTAGAATTTCTCTTTACTACTTGTGTTAGTTTCTTTCTTCAAAATAGAAACTCCATATAAGAACTACTAGTATGTCATTAGTTACTCCATATGCATTATAAAGCAACTAGTAGAGTGTTTTTTATAAAAAATAATGTACAACATAAAAAAATCTAGTATGGTGGAACAATTGAAAAAAAATTAGAGAAATATCTTAGTTAATAGATTTCACTGTGGAAATAGCTTTATATATATAAATAATTATTTATATGAAAATAATTCTTTAGTTAAATTTAAAATAATATTTACATCAAGACAATTATTTTATTGATGTTATTCTATTCTCAATTATTATAATAATAATTAATGAAAAACATTAATTATAGTCATTTTAAATTTCAACAAATTCCTTGAAATAATAAGTTAACTAGTAATTATAATAGTTATCAATGAAAATGATTATGGTGCATACCATTCATAAATGCTTTGCCAAAACATTTTTTGATATGCGTTACTTTTGAGGAAAAAAACTTCAAATAGCAAGGTAACTTGTGATCATTATGGTGCATCCACTAAAATGAGGCTACAATCTTGTGTTCCCCGTCATAATCATTATTTTAAAGTGAAACTTAACTTATGATTTTTTCACTATGTTAGGCTCCATTGTTCATCTTCTCACACGTTAATATGAATGGATTCTAGAAATGTTTTTGATTATTCGATATGTTCCTCAAAGTTTCTATTTCCAGTAATCTAGTCCTAATTGAAAACCAATTAATTATCATTTCTTATGAAATTATGGGATTGAAAGTAAAAGGGCGGAAAACACGGGTGATGTACCATAAAATTTGCAAAAGATTCATTTTGGTCCTTGAACTTTAAAAACCATGCAAATTATATAATTTTAGTACCTCAATATTTTTCCAACTCAATTTTGCTATAAAAAGTTTATTTATTTTTTATTTTTAGTCCCTAGTGTAGACAAGAGAAAGGTGATAATAGTGGTAGAGAAAGAAAATATATATATATATATATATATATATTCACCAAAATTTCTATCAAATCTTCAATAGAGCCTCCCTTGTATAGACAGATCTCAAGTTATCGATATATAACATAACCTATAATTCAATCTTGACCCAATCATTCTGGGTCTATAAAACCACAAGCATCATCCTCATCAAAATCATAATAAATAAACCATATATTTAACAACAATCAACAATTTGCACCACAATCAAGATAATTTCAGTCACATTTAATAGAATATGACAAAAATATTTAATTTTTTTATACTCAAATCTTTTCCAAAATAGTGATCATACATATTAGTTTATCAACATTTACTTTATACAAAATACTACTAGATACAAAAATCTAAGAAACAACAGATTTACTCCTGACGTGCAGATGATGGACATGTAAAGGAAATAAAAGCTAATTCCATAAAAAAAATTGGAAAAATAATATTATATTAAAGTTATTAAACCCAGGGTATTCAATCATACATAATTATAATAATCAACATAGTTATTTGAAGCACAAACTAAATTCCCCATTTACATACTGCCAATACTAAGTAGTGTCGATACCCTCATCACCCTACCGACATTAGAAATAAGAGAAGAACCCTTCCCGGGTCCTTCCTGCAATTACAGGAAATTCTCATACATCATTTTTAGCCAACGATACACTTCATAATAACCACGCTAAAACAATCCAATAAAACTTTACATTTGTTATTCTTTCATTTTTATTTTTATAACATTTGCCAATTAGAATATCATTATAAATACCCATTTTGGAAAATAACCTATTTCGTTTCCTTCAATGCATCTAACTTCCTCACTTCACGACTCCCACTTCTTCTTTTTCTCTCTATCAAACCTGCCAACAAAGTTCGCATTTCGACCTTTGCCCAGATTTCTCATTATAACAGTAGTTCTAGAACTCTGCTATGTACAAAACTGATCTCGTTGGAAAGCTAACATACAGGGCTACAACTCTTCTAAAGGAAAGGAAACCCAGTCTAGACCCCAAAATTCATGAAAGGCATCACAAATGTGATACACCTTCTCTTCAGAGGCTTCCCTATATAGTCACGTTTGATGACCCTTAACTAGAGTTATAAAATTCCAAATTAAATGAAACTACTTTCCTTGGATGTTACACAACCAAAAATGCAACTCCTACAAAGGAAACCAACCATAATTCCCTTGTTTTCCTACTCAGATTCTATCCAAGAGTCAAGAGATGAAACTGCCCAATTGTTAACTTCTGTATCATATACATTTGGTCAAAAATTGGCCTTGGAAAAACAAGACTTCCCTCATTCTTTTCATGATAAATTCATTCATTATACAAACATTCACATCCAACACAACATATACAATAATTAATTTGCAAAACACATAATCTTTCCCAAATAATTACTGCCCTCAATGGCAAGCCATGGCCTTTCCTAGGGGCTTCCCTTTTCCTTTTCATTTGTCTTGCCAATTAGCTCTCATTTCATCTCATTTCATGTCATATTCATCAACTACACACGATTCCACATTTCTCCAAAAAAATTTCCAACAACCCTAACCCAATTCTCATAAACCAATCATGAAATTTAACAACAAAGTCTAGAATTTTATATGCATATAAGAAACACTATACCAAGGAGGATTTAAAATTCTAATTGCTTGAGAAATCAAAATCTCCTCCCCTCTTTTTTTTCCTGCTGCTGTCAGACCAATACTCCTTTTTTCTCCAATTTCTTCTTCCAATAATACTTCAAATCTTTGTATTTTTGATGTTTCAATGTTTTGGTAACACTTAATCTCTCTTTTACTTCGAAATTGTTTCTAAATTTGATAAGAAAAATGTCAAAATCTCCCTCCCTTTGTTCCCCTCACTCTACTGGACATAAGAGAAAGAGGGGTATTTATACCTCTCAATTTTTCTTATTTGCACTTAGGCCCTCATTTCCTTTAAATGTTTTCTTTTTTTACTCATCTTCTCTTCTTATAATTAAATCTTACTCTTTACATTTCTTTCAATTCCACCCCCTTAACCTATTTTATTTCTCTTTTAATTCATTCCTTTAATTTAAATCTAACCCTAATTAGTTCTGATTTAAAACTACGATATCTCAAATATTTCCCACGATGTTATATCCAAATTTTCTTAATTCTTATTTTATTTAAATTTGTTCGTGAAATCTTCCACTTTTATTTTTTTTAATTATTTAGTTTTCTAATTTAAACCTACATTTATTTCTCGAGGTTTACATTCTCCCCTCCTATTAGAAATTTCATCCATGAAATTAAATTTACGTACTTATTTCTAGAAATAAATGCGGCTACTTCTCCTTTATCTTAGACTCTCTTTCTCATATTTCCTCTATTTGTGAGCTTCTCCATAATCTCACCAAGGGAACTCTCTTATTCCTCAACACCCTTACATTCTGATCTCAAAACTTGACGAGTTTAACTTCCAAGGTTAAATCCTCATTAACTTTCAAGGGAACCTGTGGCAGTACTCGTGAGGGGTCTATTTTGTCCTTTCATAACAAGGATATATGGAATACATTGTGAATCTTGTCTAAATCTGTAGGTAATTCCAATCGATAAGCAACTAGTCTGATTTTTTCCAAGATTTCAAAAGGGTCAATATATCATGGGGCTAATTTCCCCTTTACTCCAAATCAAATGATGGCTTTCCAAGGTGCCACCTTCAAGAACACTTTATCTCGAACTTGGAATGGGTTCTTACTGATCAAGGCAATTAGCAAGAAAAAAAATGGTGATTGACATTTAGGGCTCCTGGGTCTTAATTTATGAACACAACAAATGTTAAAGAAGACGGATCACATGTGCGAGAAGATAGTTAAATCAAGTTGTTGCTTTTGTTAATTTTAATTAACAAAAAAACAGGTTTAAGGTATTAGTTAGTTAAGAAACCTATGACTCTGAATGATTCAGTCATAACTGTTTGGTGATATTTTGTCAGTTATCTTATATTTTGTGGGCTGTACAAAGTTTAGTGATTGTTTAAGATAAATTTTTTCTAAGATTGACATGCATGTATTTAAGAGTTATCTTATTCATTTTGTTAATTTGTTTTTAACTATTTATTGGAATTACAAAAAATGTATCTTTCTAGAAAAAGTCCAACAGTTTTTCTTTGATTTTTTTAAATAATTAATATTAGTATATGTACTTTGTAGTCAATCTGATGATATTCATTTTGTTCATATAAATATATTTAATTTCAATAATGATTTTATTTATCTATATTTGAATATTTGATTAATGAATTTAATATCTAAGTGATGAATTTAACAACTATAAATCTCTATAGGATGCACCAACCATGATTTATTAAATACACAGAATACCACACATGCAATAACTGGCTTGAACATTTTTAAAACTATGAAGTTGGAACTAATCTCATACTAAACTAGGTCAACATGCCTTTTGCTACCAGAGCTCTTCCTAAAACTACTTTATATATTTGCTTTTCTTTTCTTTTCTTTTTTGCTCAGGTATATATTATGGACTTTGATTTCTAGTAGTATGCTGCTAAGGTCTAAAGAAATTACTGGATATTGTTTTTGGAGAAAAATGGTTGAATTACAACATCTCACCATAAATCCTTCTAACAATAATTTATTAGGACAAGTAGATACAAGAACATTGCTAATATCTTTTTAATTTTGTAACAACAGTGAGGATGTTATAAGTTTTCATATGTTTTTTTCTTCTTTATAAAAATACATATATGAAAAACTGATTAAAACCAAAGAGGTTGATCTTGAATATTCTATTGTTTTTTTCATTTTCAATTGTTATCTTACGCTATATTACAAATCAGTGGAGATTAAATAGCTACAATCATGGCTTCATGTTATTAATATGGCTTAAATGAATTTTAAGACATATTTCATATATGGGAACAAAATTATAATCCCTTAAAACTTGAGAGAAAAAAAGGGGTATTAGTTGTAATTCACCATTTGGTTTTATCCTGACAACTTACATATTTTTTTAAGTGTATCTCAAATGATAAGTTCAATGAAGCCAAGGTTTATATTGTTTGAGGACTTCAATCTTTAGGTTAGGGTAAAGTCATTTTTTAAACTCAAATTTGGTTACTTTTAAAAATAATTTGAGTTATTCGTAGATCTTGACATTTTAAGTCAACTTTAGAACTTCTATATGATTTATGAGTTTTAATCCATCAAACTTCAAGATAATCAACCCCAACAAGATCTATGCTCCTTATTCTTCAACCTTCCATGCTATAAGAAGAGTAAACTGGCATGGGCCTACTTTTGTCGAAGTTTAAAGGTGCTAAAAAGAGCCAAGCCTAAAAAATATCCGAGGCGCTAGGTGCTAGGCACTCAACCTGTATGGTATAAAACATTACATGTATAATATTATATTATGATATATAAATCTAAAATGTATATCAATGAAGATTAAATCATTAGAAATCAAAAGAAAATATAAAATATCATTGTATAGTCATATAAAGTTACCTTTTTCACCCTTGAAACAAAAACTAATTTAAGGAATTTTATATGACATGACATAGTAGAATTTTAATATGAGAAATTGAAACAAAAAAGATGAGATGACAAAAGAAAAAAAGTTAAAAGAAATACGGTTATTGTTCTTCACTCTTATTTCTCTTCTTCTCTGGTGGTGTTTCATGTTTGTTTTTATTCTTTTTGTTTCAACTTTGGCGTTTGTTTCTCTTTTCCTGTTTTTTTATTTTACACTAATCTATGTTTTTTTTTTTTATAAAACTACCCTTAATTTTTTTTATAAGACTAGAAAAAGAGAACCAAGACAAAGCACAAGTCCTTTTGTTTAAGAATGAAAAAAAATTTGAAATCGAAGAGATGCCTCTTCAAACTAACCTTTTAGTGTCAGTGTTAAATAATTTTCATCAGGCGATGACTTTATTGCCTGCCTCCCATGCATCAGTGCTTGCCTAGGTGTCACCTCTTCAAACTTCATCGACTCAAGCTAAGAAAGGCGCCTCAGCCTCGCCTCACCTCCATTGGACTCTCAATTCGTTCAATTTGGCCTCCTGATTTCGCACAATTGGCTTGAAGAAATTCAATTCGGTCTCTGAAAATTCCAAATCTTGTCAATTGAACCCGAATTAAATTCAAGAACTTGATTTCCCATCGATTAAGCCCTTAATGAAATTAATTTGACCAATTTAAAGTATAATTAAGTCCTTGCACTTAATTAAATTATTCGATTGAACCCTAAATTAATTCTTCAACATGATTACACTTTTATATTGGCCAACGATTAAATCACATTGGCCTATAAAAATATAAGCATATCTTTCAACTTAATTTTTACACAAATTTATCCAATAATAAATTATGTTAGCCTTGAATCTGCGCTTTTCTTCGTTTCTAGGCATAAACTAGGTATGATCGGATAATTGCACTTTTAAATTGGTTAGCGATTAATTACACGTTTAAATTGGCAAACGATTAAATCCAACTGGCCCATAAAAATACAATTATATCTGTGGATTTATCAAATAATAAATTACTTTAGCCTTAATCCGCATTTTCCTTCATACTTGGGCACACAAAAAAGTATGATTGAGCTATCAAAACGTCCAAAATTTTACCTTGATTTTCCTACCGACAACGACCTCTTTTATTTTGTTTTTTTGTTATTTTTGGGTAGACTTGGGGAATGACCTAAAATTGGGTTATGACAATCTTGATGGATCCTCATCAGTATCGACCGATCCACAAGAGCTAATTGCATGGACTACCAAGGATGCGAAGATTGTCTCTTGGATACTAGGGTCTGTTGAACCCCTAATGATCAACAATCTTCGATCGTTTGGCACCGGGAAGGAGATTTGGGACTACTTCCGATGTATCTATTCCCAAAACAATTTAGCTAAAAAATTTCAGGTAGAAATGGATATTGCTAATTACAAACAAGGTAATTTCTCAATTAAACAATTTTATGCTGGATTTCTAAACCTATAGAGTGAATATACTGGCATAATTTACTCTAAAATACCTAAGGAGAGTTTAGAGGCACTGTTGTTTATTCTGAAAGCTAGAGGGACCAGTTCTTGATGAAGCTCCAGCCAGATTTTAAGGTCATGAGAGCTAGCTTGATCAATCGAAGTGCAGTACCCACTTTGGATGAATGTTTAGGGGAATTGTTGCGGCAAGAATGACTTGCCACTAAACATGAGTTGACTTAGGACACTATCACAAAGATGAATGTGGCATACATGGCTCAAGGAAGGGGACGACAGAGGGGTGTGGGTGTGCAGTATTTTAAATGCAAAGAATTAGGGCACATCGCCAGAAATTGCAGCAAGAAATTCTACAATTATTGTAAGAAAGAAGGGCATGTTATAAGGAATGTCGTCTGCGACCACAGGATCGACAGGGGTTTACTATTCAGTCAAATTTAGGGGCTGCTTGTATGGCTGCCGCAACTGTGTCCTCGCTGTCAGCACCAGAATCTTCATTGTCGGTGAACTCTTCGTCATCCACTCTTACTCCTGAGATGGTGCAGCTGATGATTGTATCTGCCTTCTATGCATTTAGGATTTCAAGTAAGAGATATGAATTTCATTCTCACTTGGATTCGACACATAATAAACAATGGTTAATGGATTGGGCAACATCGAATCACATGTCCAGCAGTGAAACTGAGTTACATAATGTGCGAAAATACGTAGGTAATCAGCATATACAAGTAGCGAATGGTAATATTCTGCCTATTTCGTCAATTGGTAATTTGGGGTCTCATTTCAAAATATTTTTGTGTTACCAAAATTATCTACAAATTTACTCTCTGTTGGCCAAATGGTAGAGAATAATTGTGAAATTCACTTTAATCGTCATGGTTGTTGTGTGCATGATCAAGTGTCGGGGAAAGTGATCGCGAAGGGGCCTATAGTGGGACATTTATTTCCAATACAATTTTCTATTCCTAGTATTAATTCCTATGCTTATTCTACTGTCATTAATAATCATCATTTTTGGCATAAGAAATTCGGGCATCCCAATTCTAATGTATTGAATCATCTTATGAAACATGGTTATTTGGAGAATAAAAATTCACTTTCAACATAATTTTTGGATTGTATCTATTGCAAATTGGGTAAAAAAAAATTGTTATCATTTCCGTCACATGATAGTCAAGCTTCTAATTGTTTTGAAATTATTCATACTGATGTATGGGGGGTGAGCCCTGTTCTCTCTCATGCTTAGTATAAATATTTTGTCACATTTATTGATGATGTTAGTCGTTTAACTTGGATATATTTTCTTCGATCTAAAGCTGATGTGTTCTCAACATTTCAGGCTTTTGTTGCATTTGTTGAAAGTGAATTTTCTGCTCATATTAATATTCTACGCTGACTCTAGGGGGAATATGTGTCCAAAGAATTTCAGGAATATCTCAAAACAAAAGGATTCTCTCTCAAAGATCTTGTCCTTACACTACTCAACAAAATAAAGTTGTTGAGCATAAGAATCGTCATCTTTTAGACATTGTCCGCGCCCTATTATTTTATTCTTTAGTACCTACTCGATTTTGGGTAGAAGCTTTGTCAACAGTTGTTCATCTACTTAATCGTTTGCCTTCCCAAGTCCTAAAATTTGAATCTCCATACTCTATTTTATTTGGTGTTACTCCTGAGTATGATTCTCTTCATGTCTTTGGGTGTGTTTGTTTTGTTCACTTACCATTTATGACGCAAATACTCATAAAAATCATATCTCCTGAAATGTGATTTTTTTTTAACACTAGAATTTCTTCTGATCTTGTCCCTCTTCAGAATCCACTTCTATTGAACTTCGTACATTTGATGATGATAGTCCATCTTATACCTTTGAATGTTTTAAGCCAGGAATTATATATCAAAGACGTCATCCACATCCTCTTTGTGCCTTCCGAACACGGAACCGACATCTAATCATCCCCATCAATGAAGACAATCATCTCGAGTTTCACGCACCCCAAATAGGTATGGATACTCAGCAACTACTACTGATAGTACTTTTGTTCCTAAGACTTATGCTCAGGCTTCTACTCAAGACTGTTGGAAACAGGCCATGAAAGAGGAACTTCAGGCTCTTTAGGATAATCATACATGGGATATTGTTTCTTGTCCTACTGGAATCAAACCTATTGGTTGAAATGATCTCTATATAGTCTAAAACAGGCACCCCGGGAATGGTTTGAAAAGTTTCACACTACTCTTTTGAAACTTAAATTTATGTAGAGCCAATATGATGCTTCTTTGTTTCTTCAGCAAACTGCTACTGATATTGTTGTTCTTCTGGTATATGTGGATGGTATTATTATAACAGGATTTGACATTCAACTTATTGAGAATTTATAGCATTATCTTAACATTGCATTCCATATGAAGGATTTGGGACACCTTCAATATTTCCTTGGTTTACATGTGCACTCTATGTCTAATGGGATTTTTCTACATCAACAAAAATACACCCAAGAGTTTCTTCTCTTGGCTGGTCTTGAATCAGGAAATAGTGTTCTTACACCTCTTGGAGATTAATTTAAAACTTTGTGAGAATGATAGAGACCTGTTACTTGATCCTTCCATATACAGACAATTGGTGGGCTGTTTGAATTATCTAAGCATTACTCGACCATATATTTTTTTGCAGCACAACAAGTCAGTCAATTTTTATAGGCTCCTCGTCAATCTCACCTAGCTGTTGTTAAAAGGATTCTTCGCTATCTTAAGGGTACATCTAGGCGAGAGTTATTTTTTCCTACTGATAATTCATTGCAATTAAAAAGTTATAGAGAAGCAGATTGGGCAGTGATGTGATCCAACCATTAAAGGATCCATTGGAGGTTTCAGTTGGTCCAGTTACTAGGCTTAGGGCTAAGAAGTTCAAAGAAGCTTTCAATGGACTTCTTCAAGATACATGGGCTAAGGTGGACTTCAAGAGGATTGTAATAATAAAGAGAAAGCCTTGATTAATCTCATTCATGTTCAAGAAGGGCTTGTTGGTGGAACCAAGACCATTACACAAGGATTGGGAGAAGAAGACTAGATTCGGACAGTTTGACCTTCGGTTACTCTCTTAGTCATAACTAGAGCTACATATCGAATTTTGATGTGATTCTAGTTGGGATGGAAACTAGACTTCAATACCTTTTCAACGGTATATGGAACGCCTCTAATTCATTAAGAAGAGAGAGAACCATCCGTTTTAAGTTGGGTCTTGCTGCTGCCCGATAAAATGTGGAAACAACAAAGTTGTCTTATTTAATTAGTTGGGCTATCAAATTTTAATTATTTTGAGAGGAGACAATTTGTTTGGGTTTCTAGACTTGTTTATTTGTTTATTTTAATTAGTTTGGTCTAGTTTTAGCTTGGGTTGATTATTATTTATTTTGGGCTTATGTGAGACCCATTAGGGAAACTAGGGTTTTGGCTTGGAGTATAAATACTCTTTAGGAATAATGTTAGGGAACTTTTTGAACAATATTTTCCAGCATTGTAGCTGTCTTTGGTTGCTTCATCTTTGTTCTTGATTGAACTTTTCAACTCTTCAAAGAATTGACCATTCTTTGTTGTGAATTTATACTTCCTTTGCTAGTCTTTAGGTGTAGGCGTTGTGATCGAGTTGGTTTATAGTCTTGTTGCCTTGGAGCAAGTCTTCCATTGTGATAAGCTCATTCAATTCTCAACAAACTTGGGTTAGATTGATCTTGGGGTCGCGAATACCATTAAATTCCGCTAGGGTTCGCATCAGTTGGTATCAGAGCTAATCTAATCACAGGTTATATCCTTCAATTTGAGTTTTTATTGTTTCCTGTTTTGTTTTTTTGATAGATTCGGCCACCAAAAAAAATAGGGATCTTACTTGTTATTGCTTTGTTGAACACTTAATCATAAGTTAGTGTTCTTGCTGAAATATATACATATATAGATAAAAAAAAAGGGGGCTTGATCTTGAAATCTTGATTGTTTCTACATAGAAAAAAAAAAGCAAAAAGAAAAAAAAGAAAAAAAAGAAAAAGAAGAAGAAAAAGAGAAGAATAAAAGAAGAAAAAAAATCACTTTTATTGTTGTTGTTTTGGCCGAATACATGTTTGAGAAAACCTTGAGCATTGGGAAATTAGTTAATCTTCCACTTAGTAGTCCTATTTGTGTACCTTGACAATTTGGGTAGTTTAGTTGATTTTTTTTTTGAGTTACTGGAATTTTCTTGAATTAAATCCTTAGTTCTTGATAATTCGGAATTATTTCGCTCTTTTCTGATTTTTTTTGTTCGTGTCTTCAAATCATCATATTATTCATACAAATTTGCATTGCTATTCGTTAATTTGTCATCGAGTTTTGTTTTGTTAGTTTTGTAATTTCTTGCTTCTAGAGTCTATATCAAATTTATAAGTTCACGGCTTAGTTGGTTGCTTTTTCTGAATTGTTGCTAAGTGATCTCAAGAACTAAAGAAAGGCAATTTGAGTGGAAAAAGGCATAGGGAGCATATTCGAGTGAAAAGCCTATAAATTTGTGTGAAACACGAGTGTGTGAGGTGATTTTTTTTATTGCTAACGATTTTCGTGCAGGTTTCAAAAAAACAATGTCTTCTAATTGTGTGCCACAGAAGATCGGTGAAATCCAAGAAGATGGGTTTTCGAGAATGCAACAACAGATGGAATTTATGTTTGGTGAGGTAATGAATAGGATTAAAAAATTAGAGACTAGGTCTGATGGAGGACGAAGTAAAAGGGGTAGAGAAGCTAGGAAAGAGGAGAGTGTTGATGGAAACTCTGCAGATGAAGCCGAGGATGATCTTAACCGTAGTGGTGGGTTCTGTACACATAGGGGAGAGAGGTATGAGAATCGACCAAGGAGGGGACATATTCGGCCACATAGGGATTTTGAGCATAGAGGGGATTTTGATGATTTGGGAGATATAGACCGAAATTTGGGTCGTATTAAGTTAAAAATCCCAGCCTTTAAGGGAAAAACTGATCCGGAAGCTTATTTAGATTGGGAAAAAAAGGTGGAGATGATTTTTGACATCCATAGGTATTCTGAAGAAAAGAAGGTTAAGTTAGCTGTAGTAGAGTTTACTGACTATGCCATGGTTTGGTGGGAGAGATTGGTGGTAGAAAGAAGAAGGAATAGAGAAAGACCAATCAGCACATGGGAGGAGTTGAAAACAATAATGAAGAAGAGGTATGTTCCTAAACATTATTATCGGGAGTTGTTTAATCGTTTACAAATGATTACATAGGGTAATAAAAGTGTGGAGGAATATCAGAAAGAATTAGATGTGGCTATGATTAGAGCTAATGTTAATGAAGATGAGTAAGTTACGATGTCTAGGTTTTTGAATGGCTTGAATAAAGACATAGCTAATGATGTGGAGTTGCAATCATATGTTGATTTGGAGGAGTTAGTACACTTATCCATTAAGGTTGAAGGACAGTTGAAAAGGAAGGGTAATACACGATTTGGAGCTTATACGGGGTCTTCTTCGGGTTGGAAGATGAATTATAGGAGAGAGGGTAATGCATCATCGAAGCCTTTGGTGACTTTTAAAGTTGTAGATAAATATTCAGAATATAAATTGATGTGTCGTTTCCATGATCCGTTCTGATTTTTGTAGGTGGATGTTGACTTTTGATGAAGGTTTGCTTTATTGATAAATTTTAGTTTTATATAAGTTTGGCTTAGTTTGCTTTAGCCTAGCCTAGACAACTTCCAACCCTCCTAATTGCATAGCATATAGCACGAAAATCTTAACTAAATTGTCTCGTGGGATCGACCCCTTGCTTGCTCTATACTATCTTGTTTGATTTGTTTTAAGCTAGGGTAATTAATTTGTGCGACCGCGACATTGCAACAAATTTTGGCGTCGTTGCCAAGGAAGTGATTTTAGTTGATTCTGGTGTTCTTGTGTTGTGCTATGATTTATTCTACTTGTTGTGATTTTTATTTATTCTGGAAAAAAAAGAAAAAAGAAAAAGAGAAAACATATTTGTGTTTACGGTGGTTCTGTTCAAAACAAACTTTTTGGTGGAATTAAGTATTGGTCTAGCATAGGATCCTCGTGCCTATTGCGTTGTTTTCAATCTTTTGTGTCCTTGGTTTCTTTTGAGTTTTCTTTGTGATTTATGCATGTAACCCGTTCTGCTAACCAAAGTCATCAAGTGCAGGTTGATCTCGAAATAGAAAACACTTTACGCAGGTTATGAAAGGAAGCTCGCATCAACATCATGGCTGTTGTACGACAACAAACACTCAAGGAGCTTGTTGCTCCTACCATGGAAAACCAACCATTGTGCATAAACATAAACAACATTAAGAACTAGATAAATTGATCAATTAAGAAACATAATTGTCCACAATATATGTTTAGTTTGATTGAATGTTCTCTCTAAGATAAATAACATAGATGCACTACAACTATTAACTTAGTTGCTTCACAAGTTCATATACCACAACTCCGGTTTTGATATCAAACTTAGCAGTAGATTGTCTACAATAATAACTTAGAGTGCGCTCTTAGCAATTAAATAAAAAATAATAGGAAAATAAGCATAGGAGAACAAACATATTCATCATTTAAACTAAAAAATTGAGGTAAAAATAGATCTCACAGTTCTTGAAATCTGAAGGTTTCCGTGTCCTTGCAATCAAGCAAAAGAGTCTAGTCTTGCATGTTTATTGAACTACTAAATAAAAAGATGGAAGAAAACATGATTTAGGGTTAGGAGGAGGAAGATTTGTGTTTTCTTTGCTGCTGGATGAAGTCCTTTGATGCCTCTCCTCCTTTATATATGCTTAGAAACTCTAGTTTCTATTTTACAAAATAGTCCTTCCTTAAGTTGGCAGAATTTAGTTGACCCTTGTAAAATTCATATCTCGTTCATAACACATTGTTTTGAGATTAAATTGGGAGAGTTTATAGGTCTTTGAGTCCTGAATCCAACAAAATTGGGTTTGCAGCAATCGGGCTTTTGTAGCTCCATATATTGAAGTTGGAATGGACAAAGGTCGACATCTACAGATTGCAAGATTTGATTTTGAACGCTGCGATTTCTATGCTCTTCCTTATTTTATTTCTTTTGCCTTAGCTTCCAGATAGTTATGGATGTTAGATTTTTAATTCCACCGAATCACTTCATTTTGATCTCTAAAGCTTCTGTTGTGCACAAAACAACGACTGAAGGTCAAATCTGCCAATCAACTCCAATTATCTCCTTTCTGTATCTGTCATCCAAAATGCCTTCAAAACATAAAACAAAGAATATCAAGACATTTTATACACAAAACATATGCAAAACACTAGGTAAATATTGATGAAACTATCAAATAATATGGTTGCATCATAAACCTTTATAATTGAATTATCAAATAGATAGGGATTTAATAATTTTGGTACTTATTGATAATTTGTGAAAATCCTCGTGGGATGATACTCTACTCATCATTTTATTACTTGTTACGATTCGTGCACTTGCGATTTCTACCAACAAGTTTTTGTCGCCGTTGCCAGGCATTTTAGATAAAATTGTTTAAAATATCGGTCATTGTTGAATTCGATGTAATTTGATTTATTTTTGTTTGTAGTGCATAAGAAACAACAAAAAGCATTCGTTGTTGCCTTAAAACCCGGAGATTGAGAGAACTGCAAGGGGATTAAGAAAGAAAACGCGAGAGAGTGAAAACAACTTAAGGATCATGGTAGACAATGAGAATCCTGAATATGACACACGGGCATTGAGAGATTTTGCTCTCCCACAGGTAGCAGGAATTTGTTATGTTATCAGGAAACCAAGGATTGGGGCCAATAATTTTGAGATTAAACCAGCAATACTGCAAAAACAACTTTATTCCTGGTTTGATTCGGACTTTGCATTTCGAGTTGATTTTTGTACTTCAAAAAAGAAAAATTGGGTTGTTCTCATTGAATAAGAGTTGTAGGCCTATGTATCCTCTTTTCAAAAAGCTAAAGAAAACATGAAACGGAGTTGTATAACTCTTGTTATACCTTAAAAACCAATCGGTGCTTAGGCTTGTCTAGGCAGACCAACCAGTGTTTGAATTCTAAGCTCATCCCATTGTTTGCTTCTTCATATAATCTCAATTTCTGCATATTCCATTAGTTAAATACCTGAAAATATATTGAATACTCAAGAAATTAAGAATTCTAAAAGGTACCTAAAACGTTAGACAATTTCCTGAAAATCCATCGAAATTCTCTAAAATAGAGTAGTAATGACTTAAAATATGTATGCAATATATTCCCTTATCAAATACCCCCAAACTTGAATGTTTGCTTGTCCTCAAGCAAAAGGAAACCATTACAACGAAGAGTAAGATTTTATCTAAGTTCAACTTTCAACACCGAAGGATCCATTATGCAAACATTGACACCTTAACTTTTATAGGCAATATAAAATAAAAGAAAATTAAGTATACCTACTTTTTCTAGTTCAAATCTCTGTACATACTTCCAAACTCAGTCATATGTATCATGTAACCAACATAATTTAATCATGCAATATTTTTCCTGCAATTACTCCTTACTACTACAAACAAGATAGCAAGCTAGAGCGATAATTCTTCTTTTTTTCTTCTCTGTTTTTTTTTACTTTCAAATTTTCTTCATGTTGTAACTTGTCTTTTGACGCGAATACAAATATTTGTGATGAGTGCATCCGGTTACTTAAAAAGTCACAAACTAAAAGTGCTTTACTTACTCATATTTCAAGTTGTCGTTGACGTAAAAGCAAATATTTGTGATGAATACCCCTAGTTACTAAGCAACTCGAAACATTGGAGTAGATCAAATTTCAAATATATGTATTCATTCAATTTCTTAATTGCTATCACTCTTATTTGCTTAAACCTTGTTTAGGACTGGATCAAAGGGGATAATCTCAAGAAAAACATCACACTTATCTTTTAAACTCAGAGAACCATGAAAGAAAAGATGTACTTCAATAATTCCCAAGAAAATGAGTATAATTAAACTTTCTTTATAAGATATTGCCTAGTCTAAGTCGAGGAATGTCATGTTAACATAATGAAGAACCTCAAAGTGTTAATGTTGATCCTAAGTGCATCTTAAACTCACCCTCCGTTTTGAAAAAAATATTTCAACCAAAATTTAGCCATAGGTAAATATGCATGCATCCCCCCCAAACTTAAATTTCACATTGTCCTCAATGGGAAAGGGAAAAGAAAATAAATAAATAAATAAAGAGAAAGGTAAACAAAACACTTCCCTTTTTACTCAGCAAGAATGTAGTGCTGGTTGCAAAATGTCTGCGTGAATTATGAATAGCCATGGCCATCGTGATTTAAGCTTACTACGAAACAAGCCAAGTCATGAGTTGAAGAGCAACACTTGTTAACCAGGGGAAAATTCCTTACGTGCGATATGCTTGTCATGCCATGCCTTAGTCTTTTCTTTGTAGATTTTAGCATTCTAATAAGAATCATTGCAGAATTCATTCATGTCATTGATTTGCAAAATTCGTTTCTCACCTGCAGTTTGTAGATCCATGTTCAGCTGCCTCATTGCCCAATACGCCTTATGCTCTAATTCAACAGGGAGATGGCATGCTTTCCCAAAGACTAAGCAATATGGAGACATTCCCAATGGTGTTTTAAATTGTGTCTGATAAGCCCACAATGCATCATCTAGGTTTCTTGCCCAGTCTTTTCGGGAGTTACCAATTGTTTTCTCTAGAATTCTCTTCACCTCCCTATTTGATACCTGTGTTTGGCCATTTGTTTGCGGATGATAAGCCAATGTTCTTTTGTGTCGGACTCTATATTTAAACAAAATTGCTTCAAACTACTTGTTGCAAAAATGAGTTCCTTCATCACTGATGATGGCTCTAGGAGTACCAAATCTAGTAAAGATGCTCTTCCATAGAAAATTAAGTACAAGCTTGCCATCATTTGTAGGTGTTGCAATTGCTTCTATCCACTTTGATACATAATCCACTGCTAAGTGAATGTATTTGTTGTTGTTGGATGATGGAAAAAGTCCTATGAAATCGATGCCCCACACATCAAATAATTCAACTTCTAGGATATTCTACAGTGGCATTTCATTTCATCGAGATATATTCCTTGTATGCTGACATCTATCACAAGCACTAACAATAGCATGAGCATCTTTAAACATGGTGGGCCAATAAAAACCAGACTGCAAAACTTTGGTTGCAGTGCATTGCGCTCCAAAGTACTGAAAAACTTGGCAGGATGATCTTACCTACAAGAAAGTTAACATAATCTGCATACTAAGGAATGAAAATGTCAGTGAAATTGCTAAAATTCTTTCATCGGGAAAGCTTTCATTTATAATAGTGAATTTAAGCTCCAGTTGTTGTGTCAGTTCCATCCTTGAAAGGTGATCTGCCACCACATTCTCAGTCCCTTTTTTATCTGTAATTTCTACATCAAATTCTTGGAGCAACAGGATCCAACAGATGATTCTAGGTTGGCATCTTTGTTGGACACTAGGTGTCTAATTGCAGCATGATCAATATACACCAACACCTTGTTTCCCATCAAATAAGGTCGAAACTTATCAAAGGTGTAGACCACAACAAGCATCTCTTTTGTCACGACTCGATTCCCGGATCCGTGACCGGCACACAGGCATGGTCCCCCTCCAAGGTTCCACACCTATGCGAACCGAAACTTACACACAAACTTATCATTCATATTCAGAGTTCAACGCAGTAGAAATAACAAAGTAAACTTTATAACATAATTCGATTGTCTTTATACAAGAGTTGATTACATATTGTTATACTTGTGGAGCACTACCTAGACATATGAACAAAAAGTGTCAGCTACAACCAAAATAGCAGGTTCCAAGAGTATGACAAAAATGACCTGCTAGCAAGCTACAACCCTGAAAATGATAAATAATGAGGGGGTGAGTTCAACAACTCAGTGAGTAGATAATATCCAATATACACATACGAGATAATACAACAAAGAGAAGTATTATATCAAATCGGCTCGAAGTTCTTACAAGAAGTTTCTCAAATAGGTCATAACAACAATGTATAGGTAAAGCTCATCAGAAAATCAAAATGCAATGAGCATGAGGCTCCGTACTGTGGGATGATCAGTCCACACAGGTTGGTGACTCCCCCGACCAACTAGGGTTTCAGATACGATGTGCACAAAGGCTAACACTACCCTGTTAGCATGGATATTCTGACTGGCATACCGTAAGCATATATTATAATCAAACAAACATATTCATATCTCAAGGCTCAACTCATGGTATCAATCAAATGAGGAGCTATCAATTCACAAACAGATATAGGCTTATATCAAGAACGTATATTCAACAAATGATTATGCTTTATCGTATCAAGAATATAATCAAGGTATATATTATCAAAAAGCATAATCCAATTCATACTAGCAAATTCAAATATTTATACTATTATCATGCATATTAAATATTATCCACTCACCGGACTCAAAAGCAAACAAGGTTCAGAAGCAGAATGTTGACGAAATCTTATTGATGTCCCGCGAGTTGAATATCGAGATTATCTGAATATATAAAAGAAGATATACTCAAAAATGACTCAAAAGAAGTAAAATACCTTTAATAACATATCTAAGAGTTCAAATCATAATCCTATGTGTTTTTGAATCAAACTATCCATTTCTTCGCAAAAACCTAAAACAATGGTTTCTTCCGAAGTCTAGTTCTAAAATACACAATTCGTAAAATTGATATTAATCCATCAAATGAGCTTCAATTATCCATCAAACCAATCTAAAATACTAATATTTCTCTTAGGGACCATTCTGAAATTTTCCTATATTTTTAGGGTCAAATTGTATTTTTATCAAATTGAAGGACTAAATTGAACACTTCATAAATTCATAGCTACCCTAAAATCTTGTCCATAATTCATCCTCAATTCTGTCCAGAATCTCCAATTTCACTCCAGGGACCAAACTGTAATTTTTTCCAAAGTTCATGGACTAAAGTGAAATTTTCACAAAAAAGGACCAAAATGAATTTTCATCATCTTCAACCTCAACCCAGAATTCCAGCAAGGGATTTTCAAAATTTCTCAACATTATTTCACCATTTTTCTCAATATTTTCTTAAACCAAACATCGCAAAACTTCAAAATCATCTACAATCAAACTAATTAAACCATTACCCAACACATTCAACCCTTAACATCTCTCTTAATTCATCAATCAAACCCAAATAAAATTCTCAAACCCTAACAATCAATACAAGCAAAAATCATAGTTAATAATCACATTTATACATAATAAAACATACACATTACCTTAACAACTTATTTCTCCTTCTCTTCTTTTTCCCTCTTTTCTCTTCTTCTTCTTCTTTCTTCCTCTCTTCCCGATTCTCTCTCTCAAATTTCAGATCTATTTCCTTTCTTTTTTTTGTTTTTGTTTTTCTTTTCTCTTCTTTTCTATTTATATTTATAAGCTTATGCAATTACTACCCTGCCCTTAATTTATTTACACACCTAATTCTAAGCCACCAAGGGCACTCATGTATTTTCCCTTTTTAAAATTTTCAAAATACTACATCTTTCTTGGGTTGTGGCATAATTGAGTTGGGCATCATTAAGTGTTCTGCTGGCATAGTATATGGTGTGAAACACATTGTTTTTTTTATGCCCTAGTGCTGCCCCAATTGTATAATCACATGCATCACACATCAGCTCAAATGGTTTCTCCCAATCCGGTGCAATTACAATAGGAGCTGTCACCAACTTCTTTTTCAATAGCAGAAGGTTGTTTTGAAATATTCATCAAACTGAAACTTCGTGTCTTTTAGCAGCAAATTGCATAGCGGTTTGGATATTTTAGAGAAGTCTTTGATGAACCTCCTATAAAATGTTGCATGTCCAAGGAAACTCCTGACCCCCTTTACTGTAGTTGGTGGCAAAAGCTTCTATTGCCTCAATTTTAGGTGTGTCTACCTCTATTCATTTTTTTGAAATCTGGTGCCCCAACACAATATCTTCCTTTACCATGAAGTGACATTTTTCCTAGTTCAATACCAAGTTTGTTTTTTTCACAATGCTCTAAAACCAACGCTAACTTTGCAAGACAGTCATGAAAAGAAGTCCTAAATACAAAAAAGTCATCCATGAAGATCTCAATGATTTGCTCCACCATATCTAAAAAGATAGCCACCATGCACCTCTGAAAGGTAGCTGGTGCATTACACAACCCAAAAGGCATTCTTTTGAAAGAAAAAGTACCATAAGGGCAAGTGAAAGTGGTCTTCTCTTGGTCTTCAGGTGCAATGTCTATTTGGTTGTATCCTGAATAACCATTGAGGAAACAATAGTATTCATGTCCGGCTAACCTGCCCAATATTTGATCAATGAATGGTTAAGGGAAGTGATCTTTGTGAGATGTGTGGCGATGTCGCGGTCACACAAATTAATTACCCTACCTTAAAACAAATCAAACAAGATAGTATAGAGCAAGCAAGGGGTCGATCCCACAAGGACAATTTATTTAAGATTTTCATGCTATATGCTATGCAATTAGGGGGGTTGGAAGTTGTCTAGGCTAGGCTAAAACAAACTAAGCCAAACTTATATAAAACTGAAATTTATCAATAAAGCAAACCTTCGTCACAAGTCAACATCCACCTACAAAAATCAGAACTGATCATGGAAATGACACATCAATTTATATTCAAAATATTTATCTCTTCTTAAAATTGGTTCGTTAACGGATCCGCCGTATAACTTACCCTAACCATCAAACAACCATAGTGTCCGCACTAGTAATTTGATTCAATGACAGCATTAAAATCTAGATAAATTGATCAATTAAGAAACATAATTGTCTGCAATATATGTTTAGTTTAATTGAATGTTCTCTCTAAGATTAATAACATAGATGCGCTACAATTATTAACTTAGTTGCTTCAGAAGTTCATATATCACAACTCCGGTTTTGATATCAAACTTAGCAATCGATTGTCTACAATAATAACTTCGAGTCTGCTCTTAGCAATTAAATAAACAATCATAGGAAAATAAGCATAGGAGAACAAACATATTCATCATATAAACTGAAAAATTGAGGTAAAAATAGATCTTACAGTTCTTGAAATCTGAAGGTTTTTGTGTCCTTGCAACCAAGCAAAAGAGTCTAGCCTTGCATGTTTATTGAACAACTAAATAAATAGATGGAAGAAAACATGATTTAGGGTTTGGAGGAGGAAGATTTGTGTTTTCTTTGTTGCTGGCCGAAACTTCCTTGCTCCTCTCGTCTTTTATATATGCTTAGAAACCCTAGTATCTATTTTACAAAATAGTCCTTCCTTAAGTTGGCAGAATTTAGTTGTCCCTTGTAAAATTCATATCTCATTCATAACACATCGTTTTGAGCTGCAATTTGGAGCGTTTATAGTTCTTTGAGTCCTGAATCCAACACAATTGGGTTTTCAACAATAAGACTTCAGTAGCTCCATAGTTTGAAGTTTGAATGGACAAAGGTCGATATCGGTAGATTACAAGATTTGACTTTGAAGGCTACGATTTCCATGATCTTCCTTATTCTATTTCTTTTTCCTTAGCTTTACATAAAGTTATGGATGTTATCTTTTGAATGCCACTAGAATCACTTCATTTTGATCTCTAGAGCTTTTGCTCTACACAAAGCACCGACTAAAGGTCAAATTTGTCAATCAGCTCCAATTACCTCCTTTCTGCATCTGTCATCCAAAAATGCCTTCAAAACATAAAACAAAGAATATCAAGGCATTTTATACACAAAACATATGCAAAACACTAGGTAAATATGGATGAAACTATCAAATAATATGGTCGCATCAAGTTGCCTTGTTGAGCTTTCATTAATCCATGCAAATCCATCATCCAGTTTTCGTTCTACTAGGTATGAGTCTGTTATCTGCATCCCTTGCCACCGTCATTCCTCCTTTCTTTGACAAAACTTGAAATGGGGTCACCCATGAGTTGTCAGAGATTGGATAAATAACATCAGCATTTAACCATTTCAGAACTTCTTTTCAGACTACCTCTTTCATTGTCGGGTTAAGCCTTATCTGATGTTCTACTATTGGCTTGACTTCATCCTCTAACAGAATCTTGTGCATGCAAATGGAGGGACTGATGCCTTTGATATATGTCAATACCTACCCGATAGCTGGCTTATATTCTCTTAACACCCTTAACAATTTTTCTTCTTCTGCATTATAGAGATTTTAAGAGATGATGACAGGATAAGTGGAGGCTTCTCTAAGGTATGCATAATGAAGGTGCTCTGGCAGAGGTTGCAATCCCAGAACTGGTGTTTGTTCACTAGTTGATTTTGGCTTTGGAGGCGCTTGTCCCAAATCTTCAAAATACTTCCTTTGGTTAGGTTCAAAAGAGTCCATCCAACATGTATATTTTGCTATATCCGCATCCTCCTCAAGTGCATTATTTACCAGGCATGCTTCCAATGGATTAGTTGGCCACTTGACTTTGTCAATAATAAGGAGTCCACCACTTGAATGTTGAAGCAGCTCTCCCCCATATCTGGTTGTTTGATGGCTTTGAACACATTGAAAATCACCTCCTCTTCATTCACCCTTAATCGCAACTCCTCTTTCTTCACATCAATCAATGCACCTCCAGTGGCCAAGAATGGTCGGCCAAGCAAGATAAGGATCTCACTATCCTCCTCAATATCCAGTATGATGAAGTCTGCTGGAAAGATGAACTTGCCCACTTTCACCAGTGCATCTTCAATTATTCCTTTTGGATGCTTTAGTGACCGGTCAGCTAGTTGCAGTGTTATTGTTGTTGGCTTTGCTTCACCTAAACCAAGCTTCTTAAAAATAGATAAAGGCATGAAATTAATACTTGCACCTAAATCATATATAGCCTTTTCAAATATAGAGTGCCAATGGAACATGGTATAGTACAACTACCTGGATCTTTAAGTTTAGAAGGCAATTTCTTCTACAAAATGGCACTGCATTCTTCAATGAGAGCAACAGTCTCATATTCCTTTAGCTTTCTTTTGTTTGAGAGGATGTCCTTCAGAACTTTCACATAACTTGACATTTGTTCAAGAGCATCTGCAAAAGGAATGTAATCTGCAATTTCTTAAACACATCAAGATATATAGAAAATTGCTTATCAGGTTTATTCTTCTTGAGTCACTGTGGAAATGGAATTCTATGCATTATTTGTTGTGTTGATTCTGGCAGAAGGTCAGATATTTTTATGTTTTGAAGTTGTTTGGCCACTTGCTCCTCTTTTTTGCTTGCACTCTTGTTTCCAGCAGTCCGCTCCATTTCTTTTCCACTTCTTAAGGTGATGGCCTTGCATTGCTCCTTAGGATTAATTTTAGTTGTGCTTGGTAGATTTCCTTGTTGTCTACTCGTCAGCATGTTGGCTAGTTGGGCAACTTGAACCTCTAAATTTCGAATTTAAAGCTGCTTGGTTTTGCAGATTGGTGTTTGTTTCAGTCATGAATCTGCTGGTGTTGTTTGCTAATTGTGTCATAGCTTCTTCAAGTTTGGATTTCTCCTTCGTTTGCTCACTTGAGGATGGCATAACTGGATTCTTCATGACAATTTGATTGTTCCATGAGAAATTAGGATAATTTGTCCAACCAGGATTATATGTTACACTATAGGGGTTGTTCTGTCGGCTGTAATTTGACACAAAATGAGCATGTCCTACTTGAGTGAAAGGGTTCCCAACTTGAAACTCTTTACTTTTATGATTTCTATGGAAAAACTCACATGTTATATGGATGACATTTGTTATTAGTTGAGTGCCCTTTAGTTGTTGAGTCAATGAATGAACTTGAGTTGTTAATTTTGTGATTGCATCAATTTCATGCACCCCAACCATCTTCTTATGTATGCTTCTTTCATTTGGCCACTAGTAATTGTTCATGGATATTTCTTCCAATAAGTTGTAAGCATCATATTGTGATTTACTCATAAAAGCTCCTCCTCAAGCTACATCATTTAGTGTTCTTGTTGACACATTCAATCCATTGTAAAAATTCTGCACTTGCATCCACTTTGGCAGTCCATGGTGAGGGCATCACCTATGCAAATCCTTGTATCTCTCCCATGCCTCATATAGTGGTCACTCTCAAGTTGGGCAATATTAGAGATTTCAATACGCATCTTTGCTGTCTTGGCTAGTGGGAAAAATTTAGCAAGGAATTTCTAAGCTAAATCTTCCCAACTGATGACCAAGTCTAAAGGCATGGAGTTTAACCAGTTCTTCGCTCTATCTCGCAGAGAAAACAAAAACTATTTAAGGCGATTGGCATCATCAATAACACCGTTAAGCTTAAATGTGTCACAGATCTCCAAGAAAAATGCAATATAGGCGTTAGGATCATCACTTGGCAACCCATACAACTGAACTATAGTCTCAATCATTTGCAATATTGCTGGTTTAATCTCAAATTTATGGGCCTCAATCCTTGGTTTTCTAATAACAGAACGGATTCCTATTACCTGTGGGAGAGCAAAATCTCTCAAAGCCCGTGTGTCATACTCAGGATTCTCATTGTTTTCCATGATCCTTAAGTTGTTTTCACTCTCTCGCGTTTTCTTTCTTAATCCCCTTGCAGTTCTCTCTATCTCCGAATTTTAAAGCAACAACGATTGCTTTTTGTTCTTTCTCATGCAATACAAACAAACATAAATCAAATTAGATCAAATTCAACAAGTACTGATATTTTAAACAATTTTATTTTAAATCCCCGGCAACGGCGCCAAAAACTTGTTGGTAGAAATCGCAACTCGACGAATCGTAACAAGTAATAAAGTGATGAGTAGAGTAGTGATTTGCAGAAATTATCAATAAGTATCAAAATTATTAAATCCCTATCTATTTGATAGTTCAATTATAAACGTTTATGAAACTAAGAATAATTAAAACAAACAAGCAAAAAATTAAATGGTGTTGAAATCAAGTTTAATAGATCCTAGGATTTCTGATTTCACCATAACTAATCTTATGTGAATTTTATCAATTGAATTAATCCTCTCAAAATTTCCTTCTTATTATTGATAACAGGTTTTACTAATTTAATCACTAATCTCTCTCGAGCATCAATGAATTATTTTAACAAGCAAACTTCCTACCTCTCCGTGAAAATTCTAAAACTCGTCAAAATATATTAAGAATGATAAAACCTTGCACGATTACACAAGTTCCATAGATATCTCTATCCTATAGATTTCTTATGGTATTTCAAACAATGGCTGAAACAATTATCACTTTTTAGTCTCAAATCGAATCCCAAATCATGCAACGATGATCAAGCGTATACAAGCATTAAGCATAGAATGAAACACTCAACAAGAATTAGATTAATTAAATCACATAAATTGTTCACATATTCATAGCTAGGCCATATCAAAAATCCCAGAATTAAAAACTACTCCATAGCAAATTGAAAAGAAACAAACTTGATACGATGAACATCACTCAAGAGTATGGGAAAATTGGAAAGTTGGATGTCTTGAAGGGGATGTTGTTCTTGACTTCTTTCTTTCCGATTTGCTTGCCTCCTCTCCTAGATGCTACGTCCCCTCTTTTGTAATGTTTTTAGGGTTTTGTCCTCTCCAAAAGACTCCCTTTAGCTGGTGCCTTACAAGATATATATATATGCTGAGTTTTTCCTCCAAAGGAAAACGTGGATTCTGCGCCTTCTTGATATTGCGAGCCAATGTCGGGCAGTAAACTTGTGAATTACGACTCCTCTATTTCTGGAAAAGTTGTAGACAATCCAATTTTATTTCCAATGGACTTGATCTCGCAATTATTCGACATCTTTAACTCTAGATATGGTCCTAAACATGAGAAAGTGTCTAGGTCGCATGGATTCCTGGTCTGATTCGGACTCTGCATTTAGCTCGATTTTTGGACTTAAAAAAGCAACATTGGGTTCTTCTCATTGAATAAGAGTTGTAGGCCTGTGTATCTTCTTTTCAAAAAGGTAAAGATTACTTGAAACGGAGTTGTATAACTCCCGTTATACCTCAAAAACAATTAGTGCTCAGGCTTGTCTAGGCAAACCAACCAGTGTTTGAATTATAAGCTCCTCCCATTGTTTGCTTCTTCATATAATCTCAATTTCTGCATATTCCAGTAGTTAAATACCTGAAAATACATTGATTTTTCAAGAAGTAAATAGTTCTAAGAGATACCTAAGACTCTAGACAATTTGCTAAAACTCCAACAAAACTCTAAAATAGAGCAACAATGGCTTAAAATATGTATTCAATATATTCCCTTATTAGCCACTCAAGTGAATGCACCATTGTTAGAAAAAAAAGATATTGACTATTTTATAACACCTTTAAAATCTTTACTATAAAATCTTTACTTTAAACCTCATGTGGGAACCATGACTCAACACTTTATATACATATTGATTGTGGTTAAGAGAAATGAAAAATCACCAACCTTAATAAGAAGAAAAACTTTACTAGGATGAAAAAGTATAAGAAAATGAACAATGTTAAAAGCAACTTCCAAATGTTTATCCCTTCTATAGCAAACATAAATTTATCCACACCATTCCTTAGAAAGCAAGCCAATACTCAAACTATCCCACCAAGAGACAACACATTCTGCCCATGAAAAAACCTTCTAAAAAAGCCAAAAACAATTACTACCATTATCTATACCATTAACTGAAATGTACAAAAGGTTATTGAGTATAAGCTAATTTACCCTCTCCCTTATAAAACCCTCTACAACCACCTTAATCAAACTAGCTAAATGCATAAACTTGTTTACACAATTATTAAATAATATGAAGACCTATATATATGCAAGGAAATGCCAGGTAGCTCAATAATACTATGGATTGATTTTTCTAATGACAAATAAATCTGAAAAAGTAAACTCTAAGAAATTATTTTCCATGAAATATAATAGTAAAATAGTCCTAATTACTTCCCAAATGCTGGTAATTACTTCACGAGCACCGTAGATTTTCTCATATTTTCATGTGCCAAAGGAAAAAATGTTTAAAACAAAGAAATAGATATAAAGCGGGAAAGTAAAAGAGCAACAAACCAAAACGCAATGGACGATTCATGAGCGATTCTCTGTCAAATCTCTTCTCTAAAAGACATGCTTGATCAAGTATTTATCTTCTCCTCTCTTAGATGCAATTACTATATTACCCTAGAGAGGCCGATGGGTTCTTAATTCTTATTACTACAACAAGAATTTGGTGTTTTTCTTCCTAAAATAAATAAATTCAATGCTTAGGTAAATGAGGAAATCGAAGCTAACATTCAGATTGTAACGTTTCCACTTAATTTGAGAAAATGAATATGGATTTTCGAGGAATCCAAAACCTCCTATGAAATTTTATTGATAATTCTTCAGCTACAATCCCTCCGGAATTCGGAATAATATAGCCAAAATTAAACTAATTACCGGGTTCCAAGGACCCCCAATAGACACGACTTGAACATTAAACTTATCATCAGCTATCTAACCTTAATTGACTTATTCAAAATAAACAATGCTGACACGTAAGCAAAATTAACTTAATAACCCGCCCAACCGGACTGGTTGACTGACCCAAAATAACCCTATTACTTCCTAACAATTTATTCAACTGGTTCTTTATAATTGAACTAATTCCATTACATCTCAATGGTTTATTTCCCGAGACTTGACACCTGCAGCTTCACAGGCGGCTGAGGTGACCTTCAGCTTACGGATGTCGTCCATCTGTCCACCATCCCGCACTGCCTCGCCTGATTTCACTCTCGCCGTCCACCTGTCCACCATCCAGCTCTTCTTCACGCATGCCCATGCTTGTCCATCTGCCAACACCTGTCTCTCGGCCTCCATCTGCCGACACCTGTCACGCACGCCTACCCTTCCATATCGGCACGTGACAATGCCACCCACTTTTAGAAGACCTTGTCCACAAGGTCTGGAAACCTTTTGGCCAAGTCGTCTCTCTCAACCCACGAAGCTTCCTCTTCAGACAACCCTCTCCACTTAACCAACAATTCCGTCACAGCCCTTCCCCTTGCTTTCTTCAACCTTCTCTCTAACACTCCTTCAGGCTCGGGACGCACCACACCTTCCTTGTCAGTGGGTGGTAGCATCACCACCAATTGATGCCGATGACCCAATTTTTGTTTAAGACAAGAAACGTGGAAAACGGGATGAATTTTTGACTCCTCCGGTAAATCCAGCCGATAAGCCACAGAACCCACCTTTTCAACCACCTGAAACAGTCCATAAAATCTCGAGGCTAGCTTCATGTTCTTCCGTTGTGCTACTGATTGCTGTTTATACGGCTGCAACCTAAGGTAAACCCATTCCCCCTTCTCAAATTGTCTC
This sequence comes from Salix brachista, assembly GCA_009078335.1. Classification (NCBI taxonomy): domain Eukaryota; kingdom Viridiplantae; phylum Streptophyta; class Magnoliopsida; order Malpighiales; family Salicaceae; genus Salix; species Salix brachista. The sequence goes on from CM018586.1 coordinate 8,820,656, forward strand.
TCGGTTCTCTTCAAATCAACAAATCATTTCATTCTATCTTGGGCATGTTGCAGGTTGGACCGCAAGAGACTAAGGATCTACTCTCGGGATTTTAAGGTATTTTCCACCTCTTGTACCCTTGTAGTTCCTTCTGTGAATGGTAGCAACTTAGGTGGGGGGTAGCCATAAACTGCTTCAAAGGGGCTTAATTTAGTAGATGCATGAATAGATGTGTTGTACCACCACTCTTCTAAAGGAATGAACCGAGACCAAGCCTTAGGTTTATCACCCGAAAAACACCTTAAATACTGCTCAACCAATTTGTTCACTATCTCAGTCTGACCGTCAGTCTGAGGATGATAGGCACTAGTGAATTTTAAATCAGTTCCCTGTAACTTGAAGAACTCCCTCCAAAAAGTACTAGTAAACGTGGGATCTCGATCAGTAACAATCGATGATGGCATCCCCATGCAGCCTAAAAATATTGTGTAGAAACACTTGGGCAATTTTAGAAGCTGTGTAAGGATGTGAAATAGGTATGAAGTGAGCATATTTTGACAACCTATCCACCACCACCATAATAACACTAAACCCTTCTGATAATGGCAAACCCTCTCAATAAAGTCCATAGAAATATCAGTCCAAATTTTCATAGGTACTGGTAAAGGCTGTAGTAGCCCCAGGGTATGGATGTTTTCAGCCTTGTTTTGCTGACATACATCACATTCCCTTATAAACTTCCTTAGAGCACCTTTCATTCCAGTCCAGTAAAATTCAGACCTTGCTCTGTGTAGGGACTTATGAAATCCCGAATGACCCCCTTGAGAACTACTATGCACCAACTGTAAGATCTTAGTCCTCAATTCCTGAGAAAAAGGGATAACTAGCCTTCCCTTGTAAAACAATATGCCATTCTTCTCTGTGTAATGCTTATGTGATGTTGCTCCTTGCTGTAATTCCTTGAATATTTTCTGCACATTATTATCTGTAGCATAGTTTACCTTTAACTGGTCTAGCCAATCAGTAGATGGAACTGTAATTGCTGAAATTGTGTGTTCCTGTTCTTCCATTTTTCTTGATAAAGCATCTGCAACCTTATTTTCTTTGCCCTGCTTATACTCAACTGTGAACTCATACCCCAAAAGCTTGGTAATCCATTTCTGCTGTAATGGAGTGCCAATCTTTTGTTCTAACAAATACTTCAGGCTTTGATGGTCTGTTTGTATTTTAAAATGGTGACCCAGTAGATACGGTCTCCATTTTTTTACTGTTAGGACCAGCGCCATCAACTCTTTTTTCATAGGTCGATAACTGTAGAGCTTTCCCTTTTAAGGCCTGGCTCATGTAAGCTAATGGCCTATCCTGTTGCATCAAAACAACACCCACACCAATACCCGAAGCATCACATTGAATAACAAATGGAATAGAAAAATTAGGAAGGGCTAAAACTGGAGGGTTAGTTACAGCATGCTTAAGATTTTGAAATGCCCTCCTTGCTAAGTCATTCCATTGAAAGGAATTTTTCTTTAATAGAGCTGTGAGAGGGGCTGCTATTAATCCATACCCTTTGATAAATTTTCTATAATATCCCGTCAACCCTAAGAATCCCCTTAGAGATTTTAGGTTTTTTGGTAATGGCCAATCAAGCATAGCTTCTATTTTACTAGGGTTAGCCCGAACCCCCTCCTTAGAAATTAAATGCCCCAGATATTCTATTTCCTCACAACCAAAACAACATTTAGATTCTTTGGCATATAACTGATGTGTCTTCAAAATCTCCAAAACCTCCTTTAAATGTTGGAGGTGGTCTGTCATACATCTACTATAGACCAAAATATCATCAAAAAACACTAGGATGAATTTTCTCAAGTATGGCTTAAAAATCTCGTTCATGAGGCTTTGAAAAGTTGCCGGGGCATTAGTGAGCCCAAATGGCATGACCAAGAATTCATAATGGCCCTCATGTGTCCTAAAGGCTGTTTTAGGTATGTCTTCTGGATGAACCCTAATTTGGTGATAACCAGACCTTAAGTCTAGTTTACTAAAAACTGTTGCTGTAAACCCCGGGAAATAAATGTAAGTGTTAAATTAAAAGAGAAATAAAATAAGTTGAGGGGAGGGTGAAATTGAAATAAATAAAAAGATTATGATTTAAATGATAAGAAGAGAAGAGGAGGAAAAAAAAAAAGGAAAAAGAAAAAGAAAAGAGACATTTAAAATGGGGGGAGATATAAGAAGAGAAGAGGTGGAAAAAAAAAAGGAAAAAGAAAAAGAAAAGAGACATTTAAAATGGGGGCGATAAGTTAGGGGGGTTAGAGAGAAAAAGGAGAAGAAGGGGGTTGTGCTCCGACAGCCATATCTCTGCCGGCCACCGTTAGATTAGGCTGAGTTTTGGATATGTTGGGCAGCTCACTATTGTCTAGCATCTGACCGGAGGGATTGTAATTATCTGCCGTCGTTTGAGAAACCCGATCATCTGAAGATTTCTGGAAAACCCCTTCAAACCCGTCAGAGTCGCCGGACAGTTCCTCCACCGTCCACCGTTGGATCAAGCTTATTTTTGAGTATTGTGTTCGTCTTGGTTGTTACTACATATTCACCGAAGGGATTCTCCTGGTTTTTCTCCGTTAGAGGTGAGTATTCTTTTGAAGAAAATAGCGAAATCTGCTTTCTTCTGCCAGTCAGAGTCGCCTGCTATTTTCGCTTCATATCACCGTTGGATGAAGCTGAAATTTGGGTATGTGGTGCTACTGAGTATGATTAATGTTCTGAACGGTGGAGATGAGAAATTGACAGTCCAGCAAGGAGATATGTATGTTGAACAGTAGCTCTCCAGTTTAAGGTCAGTCTCCGGTTTAACTCCGATCTTGGTAGATCCAACCGTTGGAATACCCTGAAATTTGAATATGTTTTATATAAGGAGCTGTTCTACATATTAACCGTTGGTATTTGATAATTGTTGAGTTAATTGTGATTTATTGCTATTACAATGTTCGTTTCAAAACAGGTTTGTTAGGATTTTATTGAATGATTATGTGCTGAAATTTATGGGTTCAATGTGTTTCGGTTGGAATGTTGTTGATGGATTAGGTGTTGAAATTTATGGTTTCAATGTATGATTTTGTTGAAATAAGTATGGTGATGAATGTGAAATTGAAAATAGAAATATACTGATTTTTGTGGACAATGATGTCGCAGGCGGTGCAGTTGGGATTGAACCATCGTCCAGACAAGAACAACCCAGAAGTAGAGCAGGTAGGTGAATTACACCTCTCTTTTTATACTACACGTAAGAAGTATTTTAAGTTAAATATTATTCGAATGCGATAGAGTTTATATTAGATTGTTGAATGCTTAAATGTGAATAATCGATTGATTAGTTTCGGCTAATGGCATCCGAAAGGATGGCCGGGATAAACGATTAATTGGTTTCGGCTAACGGCATCCGAAAGGATGTTTAAAGGTTGACAAAAGAATGATTAGCTTTGGCTAATGGCATCCGAATAATTATTTTTCTTTATTAGTTGTGGAACTATAAGTTACAATGTGGGTGCCTATTGATGAGGAAAATAAAAGGGGTAAAGGAAATGTTAGGGGATGGAAAAGAAGAAAAAAAAGAATAGTTAATGATATCGGCGGGTGACGTCGATATCGGCATAATTTATAAACTTGATTAACTATTCGGTTTCAGAATAGTTAATGATATCGGCGGGTGACGTCGATATCGGCATAATTTATAAACTTGATTAACTATTCGGTTTCAGAATAGTTAATGATATCGGCGGGTGACGTCGATATCGGCATGATTTATAAACTTGATTAACTATTCGGTTTCAGAATAGTTAATGATATCGGCGGGTGACGTCGATATCGGCATGATTTATAAACTTGATTAACTATTCGGTTTCAGAATAGTTAATGATATCGGCGGGTGACGTCGATATCGGCATGATTTATAAACTTGATTAACTATTCGGTTTCAGAATAGTTAATGATATCGGCGGGTGACGTCGATATCGGCATGATTTATAAACTTGATCAGCTTTCTGAGATGAAAGCGAAGCAGTCAAAAGAAATAAAGTTTCTTCTATATAATCTTAAAATGGTGAATATGGTTGTATTTAGAATCTCATGTGATCTAAGTAGATTGATGGATATATTGTATAAATTCTTCTGTAAATTGCTAGTATTTACTAAATTGTTTTACTTATATGGAAAAAATCTACATTTTGCAGGTTCTTCCCATTCTCGTCAGGAATAGATTTTAAGCCTTAATTCCTTTTTGTATAAGCTAGGAACTTAGGGAGTTATGGTGAAATTTTGATATGTAGAAGAACATGTAAATTGTATAGAATAGTATTTTTGTAAATTTTATTTCTGGAATATTAAACGTATCCACCTACGCTCGGGATATTAGAAAGTACTAGATTATCTTAGAATATTAAACTATGTTATGTTCTATGTATATGTATATATGTATCTATATGTGAAATCTTCGTGTGCGAATTGGCTTTTTAATTTTTATCTTATGCGGGTGATGTAAGATGAAGTTTGGGAAGGAATATGGTCCTGAACATATTCTGGAATGAATTATGCAGTTAATTGTATTAAACATGAATGTGATTGTGGATGAGCTATGATTGAAATTGTGCAGGTTGTGTTATTGGTAACTTGGGATCTCCCGATATAGGGGAGACTCTGCTGAAATTTCGTTAGAAATTTCGGCGAGAGAGAAAAAAAAAAAATTCATGTTTCATCTACCCTTTTATAGGGGTAAAGATTAACAAATAAACAAATAGGAGAGAGAGAAAAAAAAATATCGGGGTTGTTACAGTTGCCCCATGCAATTCATCTAGAAGTTCATCCACAATAGGTATTGGAAACTTAACCTTCACAGTCTCTTTATTTAGAGCTCTATAGTCCACACATAATCTCCAACTACCATCCTGTTTTCTAACCAACGGTACTGGGGATGAAAAAGGGCTATGGCTGGGTCTGACAATACCAGACTGTAACATTTCCTGAATGATCTTTTCAATTTTTGTTTTCTGAAAGTAAGGATATCTGTAAGGACCAACACATACTGGTTTTGATTCTGAATGTAGGATTATATGATTATCATGGTCTCGGCTAGGGGGTAATTGCTTAGGTTCAGAAAAAATGTTTGAGTATTCATGCAATAGGTCATCTATTAACGGCTCATTAGATTTATCAATGGATTGCAACTTGGGTAAATCATCATCTAAAAGCTGTATAACTAGCCCTCGGTTGTTTTGTCTAGCCATTTTACCAATTTTTCTACCTTCTGTTATTAATGTACTAGCAGAAGCCATACCTTGTAGTCTGCGTGAAGCTCCCAGTATTGAGAATTCCATGAATAGCTTGCAAAAATCCCATAGGATTGGTCCCAATGTCCTGAGCCACTGTACTCCCAACACAATATCACAACCCCCTAGTGTAAGTATGAAAAAATCAATGGTATAGCTATACCCTTGCATGTGTAGTGGAACTGCCCTTGACCTCCCTTCACAACCCACGATTTGACCATTAGCAACTCTGACTTTTAGATGCTCCTGTTTATCAAAAACCAACTTCCCAGCCTTGACAATTGATGGGTCTATAAAGTTGTGTGTGCTCCCTGTGTCCACCAAAATGACCACTGCTCTCTTGCCAATAAATCCTAAAATCCTCATAGTTTTAGGATTAGGTGATCCACATAAAGCATGGATAGAAATTTCAGGTTCCACATCATCCTGAATAATTGCTCCTTCCCATTGTTGACCTTCATTCTCCTCAGCTAGTCCTTCCCTGTCTAACCCGTCACCTTCCAATTCTTCTCCTTCCATTACAAACAATCGGGCCATTTTACATTTGTGGTCGGGCCCCCACTTCTCATCACAATTATAACATAGGCCCTTATCCCTTCTCTCCTTCATCTGGGCTGGTGACAGCCTTTGGATTGGGATGGTGGCCTTTTTCTCAAACTGAGAATTTAGCCCATTCAGCCCATTCAGCCCGCGGGCTGGCCCACTGGGCCATGGCCCACATTAGATATTGAACTGAACCTGGCATTTCTCCTCATAGCATCTATGTTCTCCTCTTGCATTTTGGCTAAGCCAAAAGCCATGTGCAAGTTAATGGGATTTAACATCCTCACCATAAACCGAATGTCCTCACGCAACCCACTCATAAAACAACTGAGTTTGTAAGACTCATCTAGCCCTCTTAACTGGTTTGAAAGATATTCAAACCGTCCCTTGTACTCCTCAACAGTAGAGGTTTGCTTGAGTCTGATTAGGGCCTCCATTGGATCATCATAAGGAGAGGCCCCAAATCTGGTTTGTAAGGCCCGTAGGAAGCCTTCCCAACTGTTCAGCCCACCTGCTGCCTCTATGTCCTGAAACCAAACCAATGCCTTCCCTTCCATGTGGAAGGATGCCAAAAGAATTCTGTGATGAGGATTAGTTTGATGGTAACTAAAAAACTGGTTCGCCCGGTAGATCCACCCGCTGGGGTTTTCCCCATTGAATTTGGGAAAATCCAGCCGAATCGCTCTTGTTTGTATGCCTCCTGGATTATCCTCATAGAGAGGATTGGTGATTTGGGTTGACCCTCCTGGTTCACCCGAATTTTGGGCAGCCTTTAGCTGCACCAGAGCTTCTACATGAGAAGCCACCACGTCCAGCTTCTGTGCTAATCCTTGAACTATTTCCTGTAAAGCATTCAAGTTGTGTTGTGTTTGATCCTGATTTTGTTTTACAGATACAAGTGAATCTGTCAACTGTGCAAATCTGGTGCCCTCAGCCATGGATGACCGCGCTCTGATACCAATGTAACGTTTCCACTTAATTTGAGAAAATGAATATGGATTTTCGAGGAATCCAAAACCTCCTATGAAATTTTATTGATAATTCTTCAATAACAACCCCTCCGGAATTCGGAATAATATAGCCAAAATTAAACTAATTACCGGGTTCCAAGGACCCCCAGTAGACACGACTTGAACATTAAACTTATCATCAGCTATCTAACCTTAATTGACTTATTCAAAATAAACAATGCTGACACGTAAGCAAAATTAACTTAATAACCCGCCCAACCGGACTGGTTGACTGACCCAAAATAACCCTATTACTTCCTAACAATTTAATCAACTGGCTCTTTATAATTGAACTAATTCCATTACATCTCAATGGTTTATTTCCCGAGACTTGACACCTGCAGCTTCACAGGCAGCTGAGGTGACCTTCAGCTTACGGATGCCGTCCATCTGTCCACCATCCCGCACCGCCTCGCCTGATTTCACTCTCGCCGTCCACCTGTCCACCATCCAGCTCTTCTTCACGCACGCCCATGCTTGTCCATCTGCCAACACCTGTCTCTCGGCCTCCATCTGCCGACACCTGTCACGCATGCCTACCCTTCCATGCCGGCACGTGACACAGATAACTAGAGAGATTTAGTCAGATATCATCAAATGCATCGAGTTTGAGGTCGCTTTGGCTGCCAGAAAATCGGACCTCACCTAGATACTCTATTTCTCGCATTTTTATTTATCTTTATGTTTTTCAAAAAATGTGCAGATGGGTCGAAGAAGTATGTTAAATTCTTAGAGCAAGAGATTTGTGGTCTAAAAAAAAAGATGGAGATGCCTGAAAGCATGGACGACAAGCGGTATTTACTCCAATCTCTATTTATTTCTATTTGGATTCAATCTTTTTTTTTTTGTCAAACCATCGTGTCTTCAATATACACATTAATTAATTATGCCTTCTTGTTGTTTTATTTGAGGGCTTACGAAATGGTAATTTGTTTTATCTTCTTCATGAATTTGAAGTTATGTGTTTTCGGATATAGTTTAATGAGAATTGAGAAAGTGTTTATTATTAACCAGTGCCCAAGAGGAAAACACATCAAGGGGATGGTCTTAACCAAATCCTTCTGGAAGAGTGATAAAAATGTGGCAGTAAATATAACAAGGCATTGACAACAAAACCTGATCAATTAAATTTTCTTGCAAATGGATCACATCCAAGTGCTTAGTGTACTCATGCCAAAAAATCATCCCAATCTATAACCAAGTTATTGAAGATAAATTGTTTTCTGCTAACTAGATGGACTGAAGTATCCAAAACATCATAGAAAACAAAACATTTCGTTGCATATATCCTTTAAAGGCCAATGTTCATATAGAGTAAATATTGAGCTAGGGACTTTCTGTTGAACACTAAGCCACTTACTGAGCTATGTACAATTGCAGAAGATATGCCTGCAAGGTTGTTAACCAAAGAAGAGGAAGAAACAGGGGGTCAAGTTACAACTTTACAATTGTTGACTAAGTGTAATTGACTTCACAAAAGTAGTTACAATTCTGTTATAGGTTGTAGCAAATGTAAAACACATGCTCAAGAATCAGAACTATATAAGAGCATTTCATCGAGCATTTAAAGTGTAAGAAATACAGAAATACGATCTTACCTTTTACTCTGCAATTATCTTCATCTCAGCTCTCAAAGCTTTTCATCTCTCTTAAATATATCAACCTGCAATCAAACCACAAAAAAACCACAATCAATTCATAAACTTTGACATGGTCTAATTCAATTCAAGAAGGGGCGTATATTGTGAAAATCAAACAATCAATCAGAATTCAATATCAAAGCATGGCAGGATCATCAAGTTCTGGAGGAGACCTAAAAACTCCACAATTTAATGGAAGTAATTATGATTTCTGGGTAGTAAAGATGGAGATTGTCCTAATTGCATATGATATATGGGAGGTGATTGAGATTGGCATGATATCTCAAGAAAATGAAGCTGAAAAAAGGAGCAGAAGCTGAAACTTCAAAAACAGTAGCTGTATCTGCTACTTCAAGAGAAATGAAGATCAAAAATGCAAAAGCTCTAAGTTTCATTCAAGGAGCAATTACAGATGAATTGTTTCCAAGTCTATTGTTTCAATAATTGAAGAAACAAGAGACCTAGACGTGCTTAGAGTTGAGGAAGTGATTGCCTCAATTAAAGTTTTTGACAAGAGAGAAGGTATGCATGATGAGAGGGAGAAGATGAATGGTATTGAAAGAGCATTTAGCACTTTGAAAATTGGCAGTAATCAATTTCATGGTGGAAATAAAGGCTCACGTATGAAGACAAATCAAGGTTGGCAAGGTCAAAACAGAAACTGGAATCACAAGACTAGAATCAACAATAACATGCACTACAACTCACAAAACAGACAAGCTAGCAGCAGCCAAGGTGTGAAGCCACAATGTCAAGTATGTCAAAAATACCATTTTGGTATTTGTAGATACAAAGGCAAGGTAAAATGTGGAAGATGCAGTAGATTTGGGCACAACACAAAGGAATGCAATGTGCACAAGAAGAAGAAGTGTCCACTGGAAATCTCTTCTATGCTTGTCATGCGGCAAGTATAAAGAACAACGATGAATGGTTTGTACATAGTGCATGTAGTAACCATATGACTTCATAAGAGTCAAGTTTAATTGATATTGACAGATCAATTAAATGTAAGGTGAAAATGGGCTCGGGTTACTTAGTTCAAGCCACTGGAAAGGGTACTTTGGTGGTTGAAACCAGAAGGGGAAGAAGGTATATAAGTGAAGTGTTGTTGGTTCCTGGATTTGATGAAAATCTCCTAAGTGTAGGGCAAATGATGGAGCATGGATACTACATCCTATTTGGGGGAAATACAACAGTGATATTTGATGATGAGAGGCTTACCAATGTGTTAGCCAGGGTAGTGATGAAGGGAAATCGATGTTTCCCACTGTCATTAGAATCCTTAATGCCTGCAGCAAGGAAGGCATCATTAGTTGAGGATTCTTGGGTATGGCATAGAAGACTAGGCCATCTAAACTTTGCTAGCATGAAGAAAATGCAAATTAAAGAAATGGTGACTGGACTGTTAGCCTTAACAAAAATCAAAGAAGTTTGTGAAGGGTGTGTGACAGGGAAACACCACAGGGAGAAGTTTGATAAGGGAGAAGCATGGAGATCAAGCTATCCACTGCAGTTGGTACACACAGATTTGTGTGGACCTATGCAACATGAGTCTAATGGGGGTAATAGGTATTTCATCATTTTTATTGATGACTACTCTAGAATGTGTTGGGTGTATTTTTGTAGGAACAAGTCTAATGCATTGACTGTGTTTAAGAAATACAAAGCACTAGTTGAACTGTAGAGTGGATACAAAGTGAAGAAGCTAAGAAGTGATAGAGGGAGAGAATATACCTCACAAGAATTTGAGGAATTTTGTGCTGAGATTGGCATCGAAAAGCAGCTGATAGTAGCCTATTCCCCTCAGCAAAATGGAGTGGCTGAGAGGAAAAACAGAACTATCATTGAAAGTGCAAGGTCAATGTTGACAGAGAAAGGTTTACCTCTAAGTTTCTAGGCTAAGGCTGTCAACACAGCTGTATACCTGCAGAACAGAAGCTACACTTCTTCAGTATTCAACAAGACTCCATTTGAGGTCTTTACTGGAAGAAAACCAGGCATCAAACACTTGAAAGTGTTTGGATGCATATGCTACATTCATATCCCAGCACACTTAAGGCAGAAGCTAGATGTGAAAGTTGAGAAGGGGATTTTTCTTGGATATGGTAATTGTGAGAAGAGGTATAGAATCTATGTGATACAATCTAAGAAGATTGTATTGTCAAGGAGTGTGGTGTTTGATGAAGATAAATTCTTCAGTTGGGAAGAACAACAACAGGTGGTTGTTATGTCATAGCCTTGGTTCAAAGGCTTGGAAGTGGATGTTAATGCAAGTGAAGAAGAACAAACTGAAAGAATTCATTTTGTTGATGATGAAGTGTACTCACCAGTTGTGCCGACTGGAAATGGAACTGAATGCAGCAGTCTTCAATCATCACCAACCTCAACTCCAGTAAAGCTTAGATCTCTTAAGGAGATTTATGCAAGGTGCCACATGAGCATTGTGGAACCTAAAAATTACAAAGAAGCAATAGCTAAAATAGCTTGGGAAGAAGCTATGAATGCAGAACTTGAAATGATTAGGAAGAACAACACTTGGGAGTTGGTGAATAGGCGTGCTGACAAACCAGTGATTGGGGTCAAGTGGGTGTTCAATACAAAGTTGAACCTAGATGGAATAGTCCACAAACACAAGGCAAGGCTACAATGAAACCTTTGCTCTAGTTGCAAGGTTAGACACAATTCAGACCTTAATTGCACTAGCAAGTCAAAAGAGCTGGAAATTATTTCAGCTTGATGTTAAATCAGCATTCCTAAATGGGGTGCTTGAAGAGGAAGTCTATGTTGAGCAACCCGAAGGCTTAGAAAGCAGAGAGCAAGATGTATAAGCTGAAGAAGGCTCTTTATGGGCTGAAACAAACTCCTAGGGCTTGGTATAGTGAGATTGATGCATATCTCACTATGTGCAAGTTTAAGAGGAGTGCAAGTGAAGCTACCCCCTATACAAAGATTGACAATGAAGGGAAGCAGATTATTGTGTCCATCTATGTAGATGACAAAGTTTATACAAGCAACAATGCTGCGTTGATGGATGAATTCAAAAGAGAAATGATGCAAAGGTATGAGATGACTGACCTTGGTCTTCTCCATCACTTTCTGGGAATGGGAGTGCTGCAAACCAGTCAAGGCATCATTCACCAAAGAAAGTGTGCCAAATCTTTGCTTAAAAAGTTCAGTCTTGAAGACTGTAAACCAGTCTCAATTCCTCTGCCAACTGGAGAAAAGCTAAAGAAGATAGATGGGAGTGAGTTAGCTGATGAATGCACTTACAGGAAGATAGTTGAGAGCCTATTATACTTGACAACTACTAGGCCTAATTTAATGTATGCTGCTAGCCTACTGTCAAGGTTCATGAATCAGCCAACAAAGAAGCATATGGGGTTGCTAAAAGAGTTCTAAGATATGTGCAAGGAACACTACATTACGGAATTGAGTATGCTCGAAATAGTCATCAACATTGGTTGGATTTTGTGATGCAGACCGGGTTGGGAGTGAAGATGATAGCCGAAGCACTTCAGGCTATGCATTTAGCTTTGGAAGTGGAGTTTTTTCATGGGCTTCTGTAAAACAAAACACAGTAGCTCTATCTACAGCAGAAGTCGAGTATGTCTCAGCTTCTAAAGCAAGAACTCAAGTCATTTGGCTGAGGTTTGTGCTTGATGATTTCAGGGAGATGTAGACAGAGGTGACACCTCTGTTTTGTGACAACATGTCTGCCATTTCTATGGCAAAGAACCCAGTCTTTCATCAAAAGACTAGGCATATTAACAGGAGGTTTCATGTCATAAGGGAAGCACTGCAGAAGGGAAAAATTAGCATGAAGTTTTGCAACAGTGAGGATCAACTTGCAGACATTTTTACTAAGGCATTGCTTAAGGAAAGGTTTAACCAATTAAGGTTTAAGCTTGGGGTGAAGCCAGTAAGTAGCTTAGGAGAGGCTGTTGAACACTAAGCCACTTACTGAGCTATGTACAACTGCAGAAAATAAGCCTGCAAGGTTGTTAACCGAAGAAGAGGAAGAAACAGGGGCTCAAGTTACAGCTTTACAATTGTTGACAAAGTGTAATTGACTTCTCAAAAGTAGTTACAATTCTGTTATAGGTTGTAGCAAATGTAAAACACATGCTCAAGAATCAGAACTATATAAGAGCATTTCATCGAGCATTTAAAGTGTAAGAAATATAGAAATACAATCTTACCTTTTACTCTGCAATTATCTTCTTCCCAGCTCTCAAAGCTTTTCATCTCTCTCAAATATATCAACCTGCAATCAAACAACAGAAAAACAATCAATTCATAAACTTCAACACTTTCTAACTAGTAACATACCATTTCATAATCCAAATTTCCCAAACTTTGTTGCTGTGTAAAAGAAGATGTATTGTTGTTTCTTCAAAGTTGTTGCAAATAAGGGAAAGTAGTTCCTTATGATGATCCTGCGAAAACAGGTGCTATATGGTGCTTAGCTTGTTTATAGATGCCATCCATTTAGGCGGGGCGATAGACGTCCAAACATTAGTGAATGATGAAGCATTGCAGCATGCTTTCTCATTGCATCCTCCATGTATCGAGCGTCTTTATATTATTCTGTCAGGTTCATGAGGACATCATGAAATATTAGAGATCGAGGACAGTAATTGATTTCTAAGATTACATCCCTTGGACAAACTGTCCCCATCTTATATTCTAGAGCCAAGTTTTTCCATAACAGTATCTCATGTTTGAAGCAGTTTCATTTCTATCCTCGTATTTTTTGAATAATTATGTGAATGAGAAACACAAAGGCTTATCATCTAACCACCTACCTATCTAGAATTTCATGGAACACCCAAACCACCTGAGAAATCTCTTGATTGTAGCATTAGATCAGAATAGGATGGAATGATTCCGCTGGAAGGATTGAATTTCTCTAGGCCATAGCAATTCACGTGCAGTAGTTCAAAATTCATTTTATCTTATATTTTTAAGTCATAGAATTTATCTTGTGTGGGGTGTTTTCATTTTCTCTGAAAAGAATTACCATATTAGTATGAAAAAACTCATGCATTAGTTATTTGGACATTGCCACTTTTTTTCAAGTTTGTAGAATCATAACTTCGAACAAAGGTTCTCATGACTTTTGCATGTGTTTGTAAGATATGATTGCTCCTCTTTTGGCTTATTTAATATTTAACATTTGTCACAAATATCAAATTTCTGTGTGTAAATTTGTTCTGTAATTCATTGATTTTTTAAGGAGGAATTAAATCCTCTAAATTACAGTTTGTAATTCCTGATTTATAGTCTATAATAAATACAAGATTTTCTGCTACAATTTGCTTGCCATATATTGTTGATATGCTGTAAATTCTGTTGATGTTCTTGCCATATATATACTATTGACATCCCCCCTCAAATTGATGTTGGCCGATCAAGAAGCATCAATTTGTCAATCATGAGTTGATGCCTAAGACGAGACAAAACTTTCGTAAAGACATCAGCAGTCTGATGCTCGGTGGAAATATGAGGTAGTGTAAGAATATTATGATCAAGAGCTTCACGAATGTAGTGACAATCAACTTCAATATGTTTATTGGTTCATGAAACACAGGATTAGTAGCAATTTGAATAGTACTTGTGTTATTGGTATGAAGAGGTGTAGGAGTGTTCTGCGGAAAAAACAAGTTTGCGTAGCAAACCCTAGAGCCACACAATTTTAGAACATGTAGAGGATATAGCTCGATACTCAGATTTTGTGGAAGATTTTGAGATTCGGTCTTGCCTTTTTCTTTTCCATGAAATTAATGCATTTCCAAGAAACATGCACCATCTAGTAACAGAACGACGTGTATCCATGCATCCTGCCCAATCTGCATCACTATAACTTGTTAATTGCAATGAATTATCAGTAGGAAAAAATAACTCTCGCCTAGATGTACCCTTAAGATAGCGAAGAATCCTTTTAACAACAGCTAAGTGAGGTTGACGAGGAGCCTGTAAAAACTGACTGACTTGTTATGCTGCAAAAAAATATGTGGTCGAGTAATGGTTAGATAATTCAAACTACCCACCAATTGTTTGTATATGGAAGGATCAGGTAACAGGTCTCTATCATTTTGACAAAGTTTTAAATTAATCTCCAAGAGGTGTAAGAACATTATTTCCTGATTCAAGACCGCCCAAGAGAAGAATCTCTTGGGTGTATTTTTTTTGATGTAGAAAAATCCCATTGGACATAGAGTGCACCTATAAACCAAGGAAATATTGACGGTGTCCCAAATCCTTCATATGGAATGCAATGTTAAGATAACGCTGTAAATTCTCAATAAGTGGAATGTCAAATCCTGTTATAATAATATCATCCACATATACCAGAAGAACAACAATATCAATAACAGTTTGCTGAAGAAACAGAGAAGCATCATATTGGCTCTACATAAATTTAAGTTTCAAAAGAGTAGTGTGAAACTTTTCAAACCATGCCCGGGTGCCTATTTTAGACTATACAGAGATCATTTCAACCAATAGGTTTGATTCCAGTAGGACAAGAACCAATATCACATGTGTTATTATCCTAAAGAGCCTAAAGTTCCTCTTTCATGGCCTGTTGCCAACAGTCTTGAGTAGAAGCCTGAGCATAAGTCTTAGGAACAAAGTACTATCAGTAGTAGTTGCTCAGTATCCATACCTGTTTGGGGTGCGTGAAACTCGAGATGATCATCTTCATTGATGGGGATGATTAGATGTCGGTTCCGTGTCTAGAAGGGGCAAAGTGGATGGTGGATGACGTCTTTGATATACAATTCTTGGCTTAAAACATTCAAAGGTATAAGATGGACTATCATCATGAAATGTAGGAAGTTCAATAGAAGTGGATTCTGAAGAGGGACAAGATGGGAAGAAATTCTGGTGTTCAAAGAAAATCACATTTTAGGAGATATGATTTTTACGAGTATTTTCATCATAAATTGTAAGTGAACAAAACAAACACACCCAAAGAAATGAAGAGAAACATACTCAGGAGTAACACCAAATAAAATAGAGTATGGAGATTCAAATTTTAGGACTTGGGACGACAAATGATTAACTAGATGAACAACTGTTGACAAAGCTTCTAACCAAAATCGAGTAGGTACTAAAGAATCAATTAATAGGGCGCGGACAATGTCTAAAAGATGACGATTCTTATGCTCAACAACTCTATTTTGTTGAGGAGTGCAAGGACAAGATCTTTGAGAGAGAATCCCTTTGTTTTTGAGATATTCCTGAAATTCTTTGGCAAATTACTCCCCCCCAGAGTCAGTGTAGAATTTTAATATGAGCATAAAATTCAGTTTCAACAAATGCAACAAAAGCCTGAAATGTTGAGAACACATCAGCTTTAGATCGAATAAAATATATCAAAGTTAAACGACTAACATCATCAATAAATGTGACAAAATATTTATACTGAGCATGAGAGAGAACAGGTCTCACCCCCCATACATCAGTATGAATAATTTCAAAACAATTAGAAGCCCAACTACCATGTGATGGAAATGATAATGATTTTGTTTTACCCAATTTGCAAGAGCTACAATCCAAAAATTCTTTTGAAAGTGAATTTTTATTCTCCAAATAACCATGTTTCTTAAGATGATTCAATACATTAGAATTGGGATGCCCCAATTTCTTATGCCAAAAATGATGATTATTAATGACAATAGAATAAGCACATGAATTAATACTAGGAATAGAAAATTTTATTGGAAATAAACGTCCCACTATAGGCCCCTTTCCCCGACACTTGATCATGCACACAACAACCATGACAATTAAAGTGAATTTCACAATTATTCTCTACCATTTGGCCAACAGAGAGTAAATTTGTAGATAATTTTGGTGACACAAAAATATTTTTGAAATGAGACCCCAAATTACCAATTGATGAAATAGGCAGATTATCACCATTCGCTACCTGTATATGCTGATTACCTATGTATTTTCGCACATTATGTAACCCAATTTCACTACTAGACATGTGATTCGATGTTGCCCAATCCATTAACCATTGTTTATTATGTGTCGAATCCAAGTGAGAATGAAATCCATATCTCTTACTTGAAATCCTAAATGCAGAGAAGGCAGATATAATCATCTACTGCACCATCTTAGGAGTAAGAGTGGATGACGAAGAGTTCACCAACAATTAAGATTCTGGTGCCGACAGCGAGGACACAGTTGCGGCAGCCATAGAAGCAGCCCCTAAATTTGACTGAATAGTAAACCCCTGTCGATTCTGTGGTCGCAGATGACATTCCTTGATAACATGCCCTTCTTTCTTACAATAATTGTAGAATTTCTTGCTGCAATTTCTGGCAATATGCTCTAATTCTTTGCATTTAAAATACTGCACACCCATAGCCCTCTGCCGTCCCTTTCCTTGAGCCATGTATGCCACATTCATCTTTGTGATAGTGTCCTAAGTCAACTCATGTTGAGTGGCGAGTCGTTCTTGCCGCAACAATTCCCCCAAACATTCATCCAAAGTGGGTACTGCACTTCAATTGATCAAGCTAGCTCTCACGGCCTTAAATTCTGGCTGGAGCTTCATCAAGAACTGGTCCCTCTAGCTTTCGGCATAAACAAGGTACAGTGCCTCTAAACTCTCCTTAGGTATTTTAGAGTAAATTATGCCAGTATATTCACTCCATAGGTTTAGAAATCCACATAGAATTGTTTAATTGAGAGATTACCTTGTTTGTAATTGGCAATATCCATTTTGACCTAAAAAATTTTAGCCGAATTGTTCTGGGAATAGATGCATCGAAAGTAGTCCCAAATCTCCCTCCCGGTGCCAAACGATCAAAAATTGTTGATCATTTGGGGTTCAACAGACCGTAGTATCCAAGAGACAATCTTCACATCCTTAGTAGTCCATGCAATTAGCTCTTGTGGATCAGTCGGTGTTGGTGAGGATCCATCAAGATGCCCCCATAATTCTTCCATTTCACAGACATTCGAAACTGAAAATCCCAACTGACATATTTTTTATCATTGAATCGAGTAAGAAAAGCCTCTCCAGACATCCTAGGAACCGGAAAAAAAATCACCAAATACCGAAGAGAAGATTCAAAAATCTAGATCAGCATTATTGGCTCTGATACCATGTCACAAATATCAAATTCCTGTGCGTAAATTCGTTCTCTAATTCATTGATTTTTGAAGGAGGAATTTAGTCCTCTAAATACGTGTAATAAACTCTAAATTACACTATAATCCCTGATTTATAGTCTATAATAAATACAAGATTTTCTGTTACAATTTGCTTGCCATATATTGTTGATATGCTGCAAATTATGTTGATGTTCTCGCCATATATATACTATTGACAACATTAATACTGAATCGTGATTGATTCTGCACAGAGAACAGTTTGTCATGCAATGCCTAGAATTTCAAAGGGACATCGACAAAGGTGAAAATGAAGTGGTGAATTTGTTGTCAGAGAAGGAGTTTCTTGAAAATGAAAATCCATCCCTGGGATGAGAGAAATAATGCTTTAAAGAATTTTATGTTGGCTTTCATGGATGAAACTGTTCAAGATCTTCTTGATTACAACTCTGGTACATTTTCAACTTGCTAGTGCCTCTTGCTTCTTCTGGTTGAAGTCATTGTTTCATTAAAATCTTGTTTTTTCTGTGCTTAAGTTTAAGTTGCTTGTCTTCATTCCTTGCGTCAATGGTTACCCAACATCCGTTTCTATTTCTAGTTTATGCTACTTTATCAATAGATTACTTATTTGATGTGGCATGCCAACATATACACTTGGCATAATTTGCAGTTACATGTATTTAAGCTGAATTGTTAGACCATTTTTTGTTTTGTTATTTAATGAGCTCTTTATTACGAGATTTATTGTATAAATGATTTATGCTAAGATCGTTCTTGGAGTACATGTATGGGTAATTATTAGATAAATAGTTATATAATATAAATAAAAAAAATTAAATTATAGTATCAAGCTCTAGTGTGAGAATATCTTTTAGATGAATACAAGAGTTGATCTAGTAGTTCTTCAACTTCCATTTCTGCAATTGAACCAAAACCTATCATGAGAAACTCTCCGCTTATTTTCTTCCCTTGTTTATTGAAGGCTTTAGCATGATCAGAGCTCAACTTTGGATTTTTTTAATTAAGTTTTAATTTGTATTTTTTTTCATCATTGTTGTCATATCTTCACCCCTTTTTTTACAACTAATTCCCCTTTTTTTTCTCTCAAGTTTTAAGCGATTATAATTCCGTTCGCATATATGAAATATGACTTAAAATTCATTTAAGCCATATTAATAACATGAAGACATTATTATAGCTATTTAATCTCCACTGGTTTGTAATATAGGGTAAGATAACAATTGAAAATGAAAAAACAAGAGAATATTTAAGATCAACCTCTATGGTTTCAATCAATTTTCTATCAATGTGTATTTTTATAAATAAAAAAAACATATGAAAACTTATAACATCCTCACTGCTGTTGCAAAATTAAAAGGATATTAGCAATGTTCTTGTATCTACTTGACCCAATAAATTACTGTTAGAAGGATTCGTGGTGAGATGTTGTTATTCAATCATTTTTCTCCAAAAAACAATATCTAGTTATTTTCTTTAGATCTTAGCAGCATACTACTAGAAAGCAAAGTCCATAATATATACCTGAGCAAAAAATAAAAGAAAAGAAAAGAAAATATATAAAGTAGTTTTAGGAAGAGCTCTGGTAGCAAAAGGCATGTTGACCTAATTTAAGTATGAGATTAGTTCCAACTTCATAGTTTTAAAAATGTTCAAGCCAGTTATTGCATGTGTGATATTCTGTGTATTTAATAAATCATGGCCGGTGCATTACAGAGATTGATAGTTATTACCACTCAATTCCTTAATAACATCCATTTTTGTGAATTATGATGAGATTTTGAAATAATGCATAGTGATCCTCACCTTGAATATTTCTCTAATTATTTTTTCAATTGTTCCACCTTACTAGATTTTTTTATGTTGTGCATTAATTTCTCTAATTATTTTTTTCAATTGTTCCACCTTACTAGATTTTTTTTTGTTGTGTATTATTTTTTATAAAAAAAACCTCTACTAAGTTGCTTTATAATAAATATGGAGTAACTAATGACATACTAGTAGTTCTTATAAGGAGTTTCTATTTTGAAGAAAGAAACTGACACAAGTAGTAAAGAGAAATTCTAAAGATATTTTTATAGTTTTGATGTGTCATAAATTTAATTCTCTCTCTTCTCTTTATATTTGTTTTAAAAAAACATATAAAATAACTATTATAATATTACTAGTTGTACCGTTATATTTATGTGTTTTTCACTTGACTATCTTACCAAAAATGAGGATCGTTTAAAGTTTTATGAAATAAGAGTGTCTTTTCTCCATTATCATAATCTCTATTGTTATTAAAAGGAATTGGTCTTGTGCTTATCATATGGCGAAACATCTTGTTAATTTATATCAATCATCACTAAGAAAAAGAGAAAAACATAGAAGTAATTTTTCTCTCACCCACATCAAGATAATAATGATAGTTATTTTAACCTTTTGAATATGACACGACTTGACATTGCTAATTTGTTTTGAGTAAATTGGTGAAAAAGTTGATATTTATTATAATGATAATAATTAGTTCAAGATTATAAAGAGGTAAGAATTCAATTTCGCTATCATTATTATGTATGTTAATGATTTAAATATAATTGGAAGTCATGAAGAGATACCAAGGACAATAAATTATTTAAAGAAAAAATTTGAGATGAAAGATTTGAGAAAAATAAAATTTTATCTTCGCCTGCAAATCAAACATTTAACAAATGAAATTTTTATTTATGATTCAACTTACATAGAAAAGGTCCTTAAAAGATCTTATATGGATAAAACACATCCATGGAGTGTCTCAATGTTTGTTTAATCACTTGATGTGAAAAATAACCATTTTAGACCTTATGAGGACAACAAAGAATTACTTGGTCTTGAAGTATCATAACTTAGTGCAATTGGTGCGCTAATGTATTTTGCTAGTAATACATGATCTGATATAGTATTCTCTGTGAATTTTTTAACAAGATATAGTTCTTCTACTCGGAGACATTGGAATGAAATTAAGTTTTTTTTTTACCTGCACGGACATATCGATATGAACCTATTTTATTCAAATAATATTAATCATAAATTAATTGGCTATGCTGATGCAAGATATTTCTCTGGTCCACATAAAAGTTGATTTCAAACAATAAGTGTTGTAATATTGTTATATCATGAGTAATATTGCTATATCATGAAAATCTATAAAGAAAACATTAGTTGTGACTTCATCGAATCATGCTGAAATACTTGAATTTAATGAAACTAGCTGAGAATACATGTGATTGAGATTCTTGACCCCATATATTCGTAAAACATGTGGTTTATCCTCCAACTGCGAAACTCCAATCATTTTGTATGAAGACAATGTTGCTTGTATAACTCAATTAAAAAATGATACATCAAAGGAGATAGAGCAAATCACATATCACCAAAATTCTTTTTCACACATGAACTTGATAAGTGTGGTAACATTGATGTCCAATAGATTCACTCAAAAGATAATCCAGCATTTTTTTTCTATAAAACATTACCAACTATAACATTTAAAGGATTGCGACTTAATATTAGAATGCATCAATTTAAGGATTTAAAGAGATACATTGATAAGGGAGAGTTAATTCACACTACATTCTTTTTTTGCTAACTAAGGTTTTTTACCATTGAGTTTTTTCTAGTAAGGTTTTTAATGAGTTAGTTTTCATTGTGTAAGACTGCAATAGACATCCAATGAAGTGTTATAAAATTATACATTGTATATGTGGATGTCTAGATACCTTCATACATCACTACTTTTTATATTTTTTCTCATTATTTAAAGTTCATTTGAATCTATCGAAGTTCATCTTAATCTACAATCATTATGACTTTTGATAC
The DNA here is from genome assembly GCA_009078335.1 of Salix brachista. Classification (NCBI taxonomy): domain Eukaryota; kingdom Viridiplantae; phylum Streptophyta; class Magnoliopsida; order Malpighiales; family Salicaceae; genus Salix; species Salix brachista. The sequence continues at coordinate 8,842,145 of CM018586.1, forward strand.
TAGCAACATAAATAAGTGCAATGGTAGGAGGATGAATAAGTGATGTGTAATTGAAAGTTATATGAAATAAGAGTGTTGTCTTTCCATTATCATAATCTATATTATTCTTATTATTATACTTATTTTTTAGTAAGTATAATGTATGACTCTAAATATATAAATTTATTATTGAATGTATCCAAATACATAGCAAATACATAATTATATAAAAAATGTATTCTTTATTTTTTTTTAACTATGCAGTATAATTTTAGTTTCCCATTTAGTGCTTGTACTTTCAAAAGCTTATCAATAAGTGTTACTAATTTTGAAATCTAACAAATATGATCTTTGCAATCTTATTTGACCAAGCTAACTTTAAAATAACCAAGAAGTTCTAGCACAAATTAGAGCACGCAAAACAAAATCACTTTGCAAGAATATCTAACACTGCACAACCATTAACTGATCCCAAGTATTACTAAAGAAAGCATAATCTTGCATCAAAACAATTTATGAAAGAGGAAAGGGGCAAAACCAGTCATTACATACCACACATGTTTCATTCTATATTCATCTATTATCATAAAACTCAAGCTCCTAATTGACAATTTAGCAGTTTCTTTGCCATAAAAGGTGTGTTTTCCATTACTGATTACAGCCCTATATACACAGATTTATATGCTTTTAAAGGAAGTAAATACAAGTTGATTTCCAGCCCTTATCATATATACATCTACCATATATCATACAATCAGTATGAAAGAAAATCAATGCAAATCTGCTGCCATTATTCCTGGAAATTTGCCATCTTCAATGTAGATCTGCTGCCATTTAAGTTTTGTCTAAAAATCTCCCATTTTCAATGTAGAAATATATTTCCTTATGTAGAGATATATTTCCTTTGACACTAAATTAAGTATTCATTCTCTTATGAGTAATTGGTGACAATAATTGGGAGAAGTTAGCAAACATAATGCTTAGAGTCATGTGGTGGTTCTTGTGATGAAAGAGCCATTATAAATTGTAAGGAGCATCCATAGATAAAGCCATTTTATGTTTAATTTGTTATTCTTTCATTTTCATTATTTTTAACAATTTTTTCCAATCAAAATATAATTATAGACATCTATTTTTTAACATAACTTATTTATTTTCCTTTAATGCGTCTAACATCATCGCTTCGCGACCTTCCACTTCTTTCTTTTTTCCTCTCAAACCTGCCAACAAGGGTCGGATTCCGACCTCTGCCCAAAATTTTCACTATAACAAGAGTTTTAGAACTTCGTTTTGTACAAAATTGATCTCGTTGGAAAGCTAACAAACAGGGTTATAGCTCTTATGAAGGAAGGAAAACCCAGTTCTTCAAATGCATTACAAATGTGATAGACCTGCTGTTCTGCAGAGTTTGCCTTGCATAGTCACATTCAGTGACCCTTAACTAGAGTTATAAAATTCCTAATTAAATCAAACCAGTTTCCTTGGATGGTACACATCTATAATTGCAACTCCTATGAAGGAAATCGATTCTAACTCCCTTGTTTTCCCACTCAGATTCTCTCCAAAAGTCAAGTGATGAATCTGCCCAACTGTTAACTTCTACATCATATACATTTGGCCAAAACTTGGCCTTGGGAAAAGAATACTTCCCACATTATTTTCATGCTCAATCATTCATTACACAAACATTCACATCCAACACAGCATATACAATAATTATTTTGCAAAACACAATCTTTCCCTCCTAATTATTACCCTCAATGGCTAGCCATGGCCTTTCTTAGGGGCTCCCCTTTTCCTTTTCATTTCTCTTTGAAATTAGCTCTCATTTCATCCCATTTCATGTCACATTCATAAATTACACACAATTCTTCATTTCCCCAAAAACATATCCAAGAGCCCTAACCAAAATCTCATAAAGAAAATCATGCAATTTAACCAATAAAGTCAAGAATCTTTTATATGCATATAAGAAACACCATACCAAGGAATATTTAAGATCCTAATAGCTTGTGAAATCACAATATCCTCCTCCCCCTCTCTTTTTTCCTGTTGTTGTCAGCCCAACACTCCTTTTTTTCCTCCAATTTCTTCTTCCAATAATACTCCAAATCCTTGTGTTTTTTATGTTTGAATGTTTTGGTAACACTTAATCTCACTTTCACTTTGAAATTATTCTTCAATTGGGTAAGAAAAATATTAAAATCTCCCTCCCTTTCTTCCCCTCATTCCGCTGGACATCAGAGAAGAGAGAGGGATATTTATAACCCTCAATTTCTCTTATTGCACTTAGGCTCCCATTTCCTTTAAATGTTTTCTTTTTACCCCACATCTTCTCTTCTTATAATTTCAATCATAATCTTTACATTTATTTCAATTCCACTCCCTCAACCTATTTTATTTCTCTTTCAATTCATTCCTTTAATTTAAGACTAATCCCAATTAATTCTGAGTTAAAAATTACAATATCTTAACTATTTTGTCTGGATGTTATATCTAAAATTTCTGAATTCTCATTTTATCTAAATTTGTTTGTGAATTCTTCCACTTTTATTTTTTTTATTTTTTTATTTAGTTTATAATTTACACCTACATTTATTTCTCGAGGTTTACAGCCTGCATGCAAAACATTTTTCATATATCTTGCTTGTACCAATCTTTTGTTCATGGTGTAAAAGTTAAATCTTTACGAGTCTTGCAAGACTTCCTTCCCATGTTGTTGCTTACCACATAATCTCACCTCATATCATATCATCAAACACAACTGCATGCCTCCTAGAAAAGGCAAACAAATGCATATATTTTGGCGTGGTCGATGAAGAATTTTAGCATGAAATCATAGAAGATGCAAGGAAATAGTGAAACAAAAAACAAGATATTGACAAAATAACTACACATAAACCAATTTAAATCATCACCAAATCTCTGTGTTTCATGAGAAATACATTGACAACTCAATGAATTTTGAAATGAAAGAAAAGGGATTTCTTAAATGGAGATATAGTATAAGTCCCTAAGTTTGAAGGATTGAGCAACTCCATAGTAGATAGTGATTATGGGACATGGACAATTGAGCATAAGAATTATCATTTAGCACAACACAGTGCTAGATGACATTGTCCAAAATATCTAGATATAACCACATAGGTCTACGTGCATAGATGTAATCTATGATGCGAAGAATATAAAACCTGGCGACGATTGAGTGTTCAAAATAGGTAATTATGAACAATTTTTATCACAAAATGCATGAAATGCTTAGCTTTTACCCATTTCTGATAAAAATGAATATGAGCTCTTGGATTTCCAAGACATAAGTGGACATGATAATCATGCTATTAAAAATTGAACATACCAAACAATCATGTTTGAAATGTCCTCCAAACTAGTCAAATGCATTTACTGATTCCTACCTTCACACAGCTTATGGGTAAAGTTGCTTAATTTTGTTTCTAATGTCAAAAGTGAGTTTTTCTAAACTCCTACATAATCTTTTAATAAGAATAATAATTAAGAAAAAAAATTTACTGTTTGATATATGCACTAAAGTAATGAACAAAGACAAGAGTTTCTTTTCCATATGGAATGCAAAGAACATTCCATTTACAAGGAAACCAACATTAAGGGCTCTTTTATCACATACCTCTATCAATTACATATTGGGGAAAGCACGCCATGGAAGAAGTCGCTTCACAGTAGTTAATGGAATCCCTCTCTAAAGCTGCAAACGCTAGCTTGTTTCTGATGACTATTTGGGATGATACTTTCCAAAACGAAGAGGAAAGACGTACTAAAAAGTCTATGACTTCCAAAAGATATACTCTGATAACTGGTGTGGAAATAATTTAAATCCCTTGATTTTTTTGGTATAGCAATTTGTCTTATTTTCAATTTTGTCCTTTATTTGAAATTAATTATATATTGATTTTCATTTCGGTCCCTATTCCTTTAATTTTGATTTTAGTTTGAAATCCCTTTATATTTTTGGTATTGAAGTTTGGATTGTTGTCAATTTGATCCTTTGATTGAAATCAATCATATATTTTATTTTTATTTCGAACCTTATACTTTTAATTGTTCTATTAAAATTTAAGTCCTTTATTATTGTTTATATATTTATGCATTAATCCCTATTACTATCCATGTTTATGTGTTTATGTTTTTTTTGTTTTAGTTTGGATTCTTTTTTTTTCTTTTGTTGGGGTTGTATTTTTTTTATTTTGTCTTTCAATTTTAATTTGTGTTAGTAATTAGAGATGTGTTTTTTCTTGCTTACACTTTTGTTAAACTTTTTAGGTTTTTTATTCCTCAGGATAAGTTAATAATTTTTATTATTTTAACAGTACTTGCACAATAGCAACATTCGATAACTTCGATACACAAAACAAATAACCTATTTTAAAGGGATTTTATTTATGATAATTTAAACACATAGGTCTACGTGCACAGATGTAATCTATGATGCCAAGAATATAAAACTTGACGACAATTGAGTGTTCAAAATATCCTATGTTGTTCATACAGTAAGCAAGTTCATGCAAGCCCCACGGCATCTTCATCTTTCTGCCGTTCACCGCATCATTCGCTACATTCATGGGACATCTGGTCGTGGCTTATTCTTTCCTGCTGGTTCTTCACTTCAATTACAACATTATTCTTCTCTGCTATTGTTTCAATAATGTGCCAAGTATCAGTATCAATAAGTCCCAGTCCAGCCTTCACAATGACATGAAACATGAAACATGAAACATGATAACAGCAAGTGAAGCCTGCAGGAGGCTACAAAAAGTCGTGAAACAAAAGAAATATAGACAAAGAAGATCACCATGTGTAATGCCACCAGAATTAGCTATGTTGTTACTAAAGCTGCATAATTGGCTGACTAGCATCAATTTGATGCTCGTTGATTTACTACTAGCATCAATTTGAGGGGGGATGTCAAAGGAAATATATCTCTACATAAGGAAATATATTTCTACATTGAAAATGGAAGATTTTCAGAGACACAAACTTAAATGGCAGCAGATCTACATTGAAGATGGCAGATTTCCAGGAATAATGGCAGCAGATTTGCATTGATTTTCTTTCATACTGATTGTATGATATATGGTAAATGTATATAGTGGTGAGCAAAAAAACCGATAAACCGATTAAACCGAGAAAACCGGAAAAAAAAATAACCGAAAAAACCGAACCGATAAAAAAACCCGATTATATTTTTAAAAAAAATGCCCGGTTCGGTTCGGTATCGGTTTTATAAGGCAAAAACCGATTAACCCAAACCGAACCGGTCCGGTTCGGTTAAAACATTTCATATAAATATAGAGCTACAATATTTCATTTCTTCAACCCTAGCCGGCAGCCCCCTCTCGCCCCTCTCCCTCTCCCTCTCCCTTGCTCTGATAAAAAACCCTAGCCTCCAGCCCCCCCCTCTCGCCTCTCTCCCTCTCCCTTGCTTTGATAAAAAAAACCTAGCCGCCAGCCCCCCTCTCGCCTATCTCCCTCTCCCTCGCTCTCGCCTCTCGGCTCAGCCCCCTTCTTGCCTCTCTCCCTCCTTCTCGCCTCTCGGCTCAGCCCCCTTCTTGCCTCTCTCCCTCCTTCTCGCCTCTCGGCTCTCCCTCCCTCTCGCCTCTCGGCCTCTGTTTTATTGGAACCTTTGTTTACAAAGGGTAAGTAAATAATTTTCTCTGTTTTATTTCTATGTTTTAGTTAATGTTCATGGGTACTTGGTCTCTTTGAAAATCGAAGCCTTGAACAGAAGATACATATGAATTGTTCATATCTGTCGCCCTCATTAACCTAACCCTTTGCTATGTTAGCTTGTGTTGATCTATGTGGAAACAGAAGAGCATGTTTGATATGTTTTAATGTTAGCTTTGTAGAGCATGTTTTAATGTTGTTGATGAAAATTGATGACAAATTTGATATGTTTCCGGGTGTGGATGTCCATTGTTCAGTATGACAAATTTGACAAATTTGAAAGGGGTTTTCTTTCAACTGCAACTTTACACTTTAAAAAAGACAACTTGTTGCAATGGATCAGAACTTTAAATTATGGATTTTGTTCTGGTATGAAAATGTAGCTCAGGATAGCACCTCCATGTCGGAACAATATATTTCTAGCTTAGGTGGATGTAGAACATCAAGTTGCATCGCCTGTACCTGAACTAAATTTAGGATGCAGGTCTATATGTACTGTTGTTACCTTTGGTTTTTACAGTACATTAGTGATGTTTATATCATCTTGCTCGGTTTAATAGCGAATTCCTGTGTCATTTATATGTCTTTGTTGAAAGATTAGTTTACACTGGAATGGAGTGAGTTATCTCCTGACTTTCAGGTCCAGAACCAGATAAGAATCAAGGAGGGGGAAAAGAAGCGTGCTTTCTTAACATTGGAAGAGCTGCGGCAAGTTCCTGATGATACAAATACATACAAATCTATAGGTATGTTGGCAGACATGCATCAGTACATTATGGCCAGGGTTGCTTCTTTAATTAAGACTGCAAACCTCTGTGTGATGCCTTATTTCTATATCAATCATGGAATGGGTGTCTTTGATAGTTAGCTATGTTAGGTTATTTTTCTTATACACATGTACTTTTATTTTTAATCTAACATTTCTATTTTTTTTTTTTTTTTTGTAGAATTTGGTGGAAAGTTAAATCTAGTGATCGATGATAAGTAGATCAAAACCGGATGTATTTTTTGAAGTTTTTTTGTTTATGTTGCTTGTTGTTTATTTTGAAGCCTTTTGAAGGCAATATTTTGTAATTTAAATTTTAATTATTTCATCTCATGCTAAATTAAACAAAAACAAAAAAAATTAGAAAGGTAATTTTTTTTAATAAACATCATATTAACATTAACAATTTAATATAATAATATTTATATTAGTGGTAAAAAAATTAAAAATACTTCAGTATCTTATAAGAAAACAATCTTTTTTTTTTATTTTAATTGTAAGCCTATTAGAAAGCCCATCAAATGGCCCATTAGAAAGCCCATTAAATGGCCCAAAATCAAATTTCGGTTTTTTCAATTATTTAATCATAAAAACCGAACCGAAAATGGTCGGTTTTTATAATAGGTTCGGTTCGGTTTTGGTTTTTTTTAAAAAAAAATTGTAATTTTCGGTTTGGTTACTTTTTTTTGATAAAAACCAAACCGAAAATGATCATCCCTAGATGTGTGTGTCTATATATATATATATATGTATATATATATATGATAGGGGCTGAAAATCAGCTTGTATTTACTTCCTTTAAAAGCATAAAAATCTGTATATATAGGGCTGTAATCAGTAATGCAAAATACACCTTTTTGTGGCAAAGAAACTTCTAAATTGTTGAAGCTGGATTATCGACAAAGACCAAATTTAATGGATTGATGAGCAGTCGTTTTAACTGTTTTCTAATCATTGTAAAAAATATTAGCAAATAGTTAAAAAAAGAAAATTAATTAAGATTATCACAATTTGTTGAGAATGTGCTTCCATGCTTGCTTGAAGGATGCTCCATTAGATACTCAAAGTACCCCTCCCAGAACCTGCAAGAAAATCAAACAGAGCATCTAAAATCTCCATTTCTACCTTCTTTTTGACAATTAACAATTCATTAAAGCAACACCACAATAGGATTATGCGAGCTGCTTTCAAGACAAAAGAAAAGGAAGCTAAAGATAAGATTAAAATATGATACGAAAGAACGGATGAATACAAATCCTAGTTTAAAGCAAACGGGACTCATTTTACAAAAGACTATAAAATTAAGTAATGACAATAAATTAAATCCAGCAGAAAATTACTAAAAGCATACCGTAGCTCCTCCCATATACACAGAGAAATAAGATGACGCTGGACATAGTCAGAAACATTATTAGCATCTCTTTTATAAATCTCAGCAGAATCTTCAATGGTTGACACATCATTCCGGGAGGTTGCACAGCTAATTGCTGTTTTACGCTGAATTTACACGGATAACATATAGGGAATTAGTTAACATGAAAGGTCACATAGGATGAGGATGAGTCAGGGAGAGTAAAAGAAGCTTAGATTCTGACGCAACCAATTTACTTGTAAGTGGGTAACCATCACCAGAGAACTTAATCATCAAATCCACTATGACTTCGTTTTGTAATGTAATTCAGAGATACATTTTAGAAATTTTCAACCAATAGCAATTCTCCCATGCTAAAAGAAAGCCTTGATGCATCTTCTACATACCAGTTCTTTCACAGCAATAAACTGCTCATCGGTCAATCCCTGCAAGAGTAAAATCCAGAAAAACGTTTATTCTCTCCAACATACTGAGTGTATATCCTCCCTTATACATTCAACAAATCCACCACCACCAATCAGTGCTGCAAAGCCAGTAAACAAAATATCAATCAACATGCAGAACACTTTTGAACTATAAAGCAAATAAAATTGAGAATCGAAAGGCATAAAATGTTGTCTAAAAAATGACAATGAAAGGTTTCACCTCTTGCAGAAGCATACCAAGGATAGTGCCATATTCAAAGGATGAAAGTGGATCATCAGTGGCTCTTAGTTTATAAGAAGACGCAGCCACAAACCCAGTATAGAAGTAAAAATAATACTTCAAACCAGAAGTGCATGATTATGGAAAGAAGACAGACATAGCAATTCCAGCATTGTTATCAACTTGAAATTCTACCAAAATTACATTTTGTTTTCCATATCACAGCAGCAGAGAAATAGAAATAAGATTTGAACAAATAAATTTTACCTATGCTTGCATAGTTAATTCGTAATTATATTGCATGTATGTAAGTTGCATCTTTGAAAAGTTAAATGATGTTTCCTGGACTTGCAAACTTAAACTAATTGCATAACAAGTCCCATTACAAGCAGGACTTTTCCTTCCATCAAGAGAAAACAGCAGTAACAATACCCCTTCCAAACCCAGGAATATGGGAGAAAATAAAGACAACAAAAAAGAAACCTTCTGGGATGAAGTTGGTCCACAATATAAAGACATATTCAAGCGGCTAGGATGATAGGCTGCTGCATCCTAGAGGTATGTCTTGTATTCTGATTGATTACAGTGAAACTCTAAATAACAAGAAGGGGAAATAACAATAAATGCGGAGACAGGTGAGGTGTTGTACATTATATGTAATCACATGCTTAGCAGTGCAATAATACTACTAACAAGCATTCAAGCTACAAACTTGATTGCTGCCAACAAGCATAACCATCATTATTGGCATTTTCAAAATAATTGCACGTCTTTATGCTTCTCAAATTCTCAGTTAAGCAAATAACTGAACATCCATCTCTTATATATTATAAAAACTATACCAATATAACAGAAAGGCAGAGCAGTTACAAAACCTGTCGATTATATATAGATAATAGTCTAGAGAGCTTTGACAAACAGTTTATGTAAACACGCAGTAAATTTAACCAAGGAGAGAAATGAGTACTTCATAAAGATTTCATGGTGCATCCAAGTATCACCTAAGTTGAAGGTCATGATCTTCTCCCCAGGGCTTGTTACAGCCTTTAAAATACTGCTCAGATGAGTTGACCAGACCAGCCTTCATCTGATCTATTCCCGTTTCATTGGGGTACAATAGCTTCAGTATCTCACCCCGCAAAGTACTTAATCCTGGCTCCGGAGTAGGGGGTATTTCCTATGAGGTACAAATTCAATTATACTCTCAAGGTCCACAACCACTACCTGCAATATAATGAAAAAGGGACAGAATATCATAAACCAAAGCTCAAGAAAGTGACCTAACGATAAAAAGCTGAAAGTATTTCAGTCAAATATCATGAAATTCTGACATAGAACAGAAAAGGAAAGAAGATGCATTTTGATTGAATATCAGCCTGTATAAGCAATAAAAGACAACATAGCAATACTCAAAGCTAAACTAAACCTCAATCCAAAACTAGTTAGGGTCAACAACGAGATCTACCTCCACTCAGTTCTAAAGGCTAGAAGACCATGGAGCAATCTGCCACCATCTATTAGTAATGAGAAGTATATTAATGTACATAGCTGCCTCTTAGTGCTACACATGAAAATGATTATTATACTGGAAAATATTTGCACAACTTCTTAATTGAAGAGAGAAACTATCACCAATCAAAGTGTAAGTAGTTGAAGATGCAAGGGAAACACCTAATTATGGGCTTTACATGATCCTATGGTCATTTAATTTAATGACTCATGTTGTGCAAGTCCCCAGCATACTGCTGAATCAGATAAGATTACATGACAGAATTCTCGCAATTATATCACTAACCCAAAATATGTGATTTACTATGATCTTAAACTGTAAAAGTGATCCCTACCCAGACATGTCATTATATCTTAGGTTGCTAACCAAACAAAAAATTCAAGAGTAATATGAAACTCTCTTATGAAGTAATTTAGTAGGTAGGATCCTACCCACATTCTGCATTTGAGCTTCTACTATGCAATGTATGCTGTAAATATCCCTACACTATTTGCACCATTATTCAGGAGAATCCATCCACAGTTTGCTCAACATGGAAATCACAGTTCTATTCATTTCAGGATTCAATTTCAAGCCAAACAGGTGATTCAACCATAATTTTAAGCAAAAAACTTACACCATCCATTGCAAGGTGTACCAACAGATGAATGGAGACCCGTCATATAAGGTGTAGAAACAATAATCAACTCCACTGAAAAAAAGTAATGGAGTGTAGACATGCTTCGGCACAACAAACATAAAAATAATTAGAAGTGATATTCACATGAATATATGATTAGCCTATCTAGAGAAAGAAAAACATTTCATCTGCAATTTTCATCTAGGAAGATGAAAAAAGGTTCCAGCATAAGAAGACAAACCTAGAAGTGATATTCCAATCTGGTAAATGAGCAGTGAACTTTCAAATAATTAAAACTCACTTGCCACCTAAAGGGATAAATCAAATGACATATGGCCTCTAATGCTAGGGTTAAAAGTGAATACCTGCATCACAAGAAAATAACAAAATTAAAGCTTAAAAGATATTAGCAATTATTATTTGAACTAATTTTACTAAGATTATAGTGAGATTCCTGATAATATAAATCAAGAATTTGCAGATAAACAGTTGCTTTGGTAAAGAATGCAAGCAGTATTTTAGCACAGCTAGTGGCCTTGAGTAAGAGAGCATGTATATATAAAAAGGATTTGCATCGATTTAATTTCAAAACCTGTCTTCTTAAGATTTTTACAGAATTTCCATCTTCAGAAAGACTGCTGACTAGAAATTTCAGATCATGATAATTGAAATCCAGTGCTCAAGACAAAAACAGATCCATTAAATTTCTAATGTACATTTCCTTAATTGTATATGAACCCAGGGATTAACAATTGGAAAAAAGGTAATCAAACAATGGGAGCTAGTGGCTAGAGCAGCACATAAATACATCTAAATGAAGACCACGCCAACTATCAATAACATAATTGGATGTTGACTCCTCTAACATTCCCAAGAAATCAAATTCAAACCATCTCCTGATAATGGTAAACCAAAGCAAACAAGATAGGTTCAACTGAAATAATAATCAAACCAACAATACACTTTACCTCTAATAATACACACCCTGGAGCCTTGCACAAATCCAAGTCATCTCTGCCATTTAGTGTGCATTTAAACAGATTTTACATACCCACCACCATCACTAACTGAAATTCACCGCATCATTCTTGTATGCATAACATAACAAAGTTGAAGCAGAATTCAAGGCTATTAATATATAATCAGGAACCTGAAGTTGAGCAAATGATGATTCAGAAACTTGACCAATAAAACCAATGCACAAGTTTTATAAGCATGCAAACACATCCCTGATGACTTCTGAAAATTTTCAGTGTAGTGAGAATAGATAAAGAATCAAATAAATGGTAATTAGATTTGATTACTTCTCTTAAACAACTATTATCTCTGCAAGGTTCAGAGAGATACTTGTTGGAATGAAGTAAAATTCTCCTTTCATGTAACACAGCAGTAAGAAGTTTGCGAAAGTTGTCCACATCCAAACATTGTACCAATGGCTGAAATGATATTTGCATTCAGCAAAATCTAAACTCATTTACTGTATAATGTGAATTTCTGTTAACCCTCCACTACACCAAACAATCAGCAAAGGCAGAATCCAGCTAACAAAACTGAAGGGACAGGAGGTCATACCTCAACATGGGGGAGTCCATCTTTGGGTGGAGCCTCAACGGAAAGCAGGCAATTCTCAATGGCAAACAAGACCAGGTCCTTTCCAGGAGTAGGCAAAGGTACATCGGAGACCATGTATAATATAACATCCCATAATGGCTTGCTGAAATTTTGATAGAGCTGACACCAGTAATGAAATGAAATGGATAGAATGGAATTCCATTTTTTTAATGAAATGATAAACTTATCCATACCATAACATCTAATAACTATTAATTAATATTTTGATGCTGTAAAGGTAGAGTCATGCGTGCATGTATACCAGGAAAAAGCCAAAAAGTTATTAAAGTCCCAATCAGCACCTCTTGCTGACCGTATCAGAGAACCTTCCATAACTAAAGATACTTACCTACTTCCTGCAGGGGAAAAGCAGAGAGCAAATAACTCCTCCAGTGCAGTTCTAAGAATACCAAAACTAGGAGAGCGGGAAACAAGGCAGATACACTGCAGAGGGTGATGGATCCAAAAATAATAAATAGAATTAAACCAAAAAAAACAGAAAAATATCAGGCTTTAAGAAATCTATATACATGAAATAAAACTGAAGCCATTGAGAAGGGAACGGACACTAAAAGTAAATGGCAGTAATGATCTCTGTTGTTCGTCAAACATAATTTCATATACTAGAGTTGAATCTTATTGTATTCTTTCTAGCACTGTGGAAGCACATTCCACCCTAGTGCGTACTTTTATAGAAATCATAAGAAATCTAAAGACTATGAATCTTGTAAACAAACCCAGTTCAAGATTTATCAAGAAAGACAACATTCATAAACATACCCATATTGAGCGCCGGGTCGCAAAAGAAAGCACAGTATATATCAAGATTTGGTGGCAGAACCTGGTCACGTAATTGCAAAAAGATCTCAAAACACTCTTGTTGCCCATATTTACTTGAGTGAACTGCAATTGTTGGTGCGGATAAGAGTTTCTCTGATATAGATAACCACCGTTCTGCTTCTACTCTGTGACCGTTTCCTCCTCCGCTGCTGCTCCCGTCCATTTCTTTTTATTTCTCTCTTTAGATATAGTTTCTCTCTCTACGAATTCTTTGCTCTGTTATCTTCAGAGGGAGAGAAGGAGAAAAGGTGGTTTTTAGATTTGTTATTTGTGTTTGGAGTAATATCATTAAACCTGGTTTGGAAGGATGTAACCACTTAGCATTGTTGAGCCAGGCCTGGACAGAGGTGTGACCTGCAGCGACATGACACCACCAAGTAGGGCCGGCTGGACGCTCCCAATACGGAGCGACTAAATCTGCAACAGTAGGACCGAATCCATCATCTGCCAAACTTACAGTCTGTGCTGGCCACTCACCATCAATTTGCACAGAATGAACGAGCTGAGAAATTCTATCAAAAGAGAATTGTTATAGAAATCTAAAGACTATGAATCTTGTAAACAAACCCAGTTCAAGATTTATCAAGAAAGACAACATTCATAAACATACCCATATTGGTCTTGAACATCCTCACCTTTTCCTCGCAAGTTCAAGTGACAACCGTGTTGTTACCGTCACTTACTATATGTTTTGCCTCCATTTTCTCTTCTCTCGTATTTGTCCATCTTTCTGACGGTGAAGACGTCAGATGTTGAAGCACGCACCTTTCATCCTATGCTATGGGTAAGGAATCGAAGGCAACGAGCCAAACCCAGTTGTTTTTAGGAAGCAACCTCCTCACTGTGGTTTCACCAATGCCTTGACGGCCTTTTCTTTTAAGCGCCTCTCACAACGGACCCGACACCAATCCCGACAGAGGGATGTGGTTATCATCGAGAATTTGGCCCTTCTTTTTTTTTCAATCTGCTGTGTTTTAAGTCCTCTCTCTCTCAAGATCAGGAGAGAGAGAATAAATAAGTTGAACGTGCTCGGTTATGCCACCTTTAGCTTTTGTTCTGTACTAACGACTAGAAGATCAATGTCTAGGATTGATTATTTATTAACTAGATCTACGGTCAAATAAATAAAGATGTTTTTCTGTTGCTTCGCGCGTGCTAAATAATTAAAACGAGCAATTAGCCTGCGCTCCTCCGCATTGGGAAATCTTTTTTTTTTTTGTCTCATGTGTAATTTTTTTTTGTTTGGATTTCGGTTCTTATTCTTTTATTTTTTAGTTTAGTTTCAATCTCTTTATTTTTTCATTCCTTCTAGGATAGTTCTTAATTTTTTATTCATATTTATATCTCTATACTCTTAGTTCTGACTTTTAATATTTAGTGCTATTTATCTTTATATTAAATGCAGTTTGCGTTAAAAAACAGAGTAAATTTAGCTTTGGTGGCGTGAAATGATAGTGAAACTCTTTCTCTCTTATGCATGTTAGTGATTTGTTATCTTTTCCACAAAACGAAACCAAAAGAGGAACCAACCAGACCAGGGCCAAGCACCAAGGCCAACAGGAGAGACTCCCGGAAATTGGCCCATAGAACACCAAAAGGATCTTGAAGGATCGGCCCAATAAAACCAAAAGGCCCAGCCCAGCAGACCAAGGGAGAGAAGCTCATCTCCGCAGCACCCAAGCAGCCCAAGGGAAAGAAACATGCATGTTATCGCATAACGTTGTTGTAAACAATCTTTATTTATTTGACCGTAGATCTGGTTAGTAAATAGTTAATCCTAGCCATTCATTTACTAGTCTAACATACAAAACAAAAGCTGGCATAACAACATCTCCAATGGTAAGAGCCATTTTAGAGAGTCAAATCTCTAAAATGGCTCTTTGAATAATGTATATATGATTTTTTTGGTGATGTGTGCTCCAATGGTAAAAGCCATTTTAGAGAGACATTTTTTTATATTATTTTAAATATAGTGCAATTATTTTGTATGTGATTTAATTATATAATTAATTATACAATTACTAGGAGTAAGTTATATAAATAAATAATTACTTTTGAAAAATCCTCCAACAATAAAATTATTATTTTTTGTTTATATTTAAATAAAAAAAGAATTTAAATATAATTAAAAGACCTGTAATATTTGAAATTTAAAATTTAAGCTACTTATTGTATGTTTTTCAAATAATTTGTATTTTTTTTATGGCTGTTATATTTGAAGTTAATTAATGTTATTTATTGTTTTTGAGTGTTAGAAAAATTAAAAAAAAATAAAATGAACACATTAATAAATAACCAATAAGTTCAAACATAATTAATAAAAATACATTCCATTACAGATAATTCAATCAAATTAATTACAAATTAATACCTCTATTTTTTTATACTAACTATTATTATAATAATATAATAATAATTATTACAATATAATAATAATTATTACAATATAATAATTAATATTATAAATAATAATAATTATTATTATTATAATTAAAACCCACTCCACCCGTCCATTCCCTCACTCAAAGTTAAAAGTTAAAAAACCCTACTACCCCATTCTTTAACTTCTTCCCTGGCCGCCGCCGCCCCCCCACTCCTCTCCTGAGCCATTTTCCACTTTCTTCGACTCTTTCACCCAAATCCATACCTCCTCCTTATAAACAAAACCCTTTAGCCTCTTCACAAAGAAACCTTTTAAAATTCAAATCCCATAGTAGTAGTAGCGGTAGCTCTCTCTGTTTCAATTCGAAATCTTAAAATTCAAATGGTGAGCTAGTCAAGCCCTTGTTTTCACTTCTCTTTTTCTATATTGCAATAATCCCAAGACTTTATTTTTATTTTCTTTTTGATGATATTTATTAGTAATTGGTGTAGGCTTTGCCGAATCAGCAAACTGTTGCTTATCCAAGCTTCAAGCTTGTGATTGTTGGCGATGGTGGCACAGTTATGTATTTTTGGCCAAACCAATATCTCTTCATTTCTATTTCTGTTAATTAGCTCATTGTGTTGCCAACATTCCAACGGCTAGTTTAACGGCTATTTTAATTTTTTGCTCCTGGATCAATATATGTAGAAATGCCTTCAGCCGAGAAGAAGAGGCAAAATGCCTCCTGGGATGGCTCTCCCGTTGGAGAGCAGAAATTGACAAAAACAGCCATATTTTTAAATATTTGGCTTTGGCTCCCGGATAGCTCCTCCCGTTGGAGATGCCTAACAGCTTTTGTATTCGACGGGGCAACTTCCAGTTACTTATTTTCTCTCTCTTTCCTGATCTTGAAAAACAAAAGAAGGGCCAAATTCGGCGGTGAGGTTGGTGTTGTCTAAGGTTTAAGTTTCTTTGAAATAGAATAGAAAGGAAAATAAAAGAAAAGAAAATGGGGGATCTTCGAGTATTTTGTAGTGCGGGGGTTGGGTCCGGAGATGAGAACTATGGATGGAAACAAAGGATATCATGGGATGCAGTGTTGTATTTGCCCTTTCTACTCGATCAATATCCTCCAGATAATCACTCTCTTTATCCTCCGCCGCCTTCTCAACTCCCAACTGTATGTCCCCCCTGATTTTGATTAATTAATTATTGGTGTGCGGCAGTGTGTGCTTCCTGCTGGTGTAGAGTTTTACCCGTCGGGATTCGATTCAAATGATTCTTCCACATTTCCAAAGAGTTACCCCATTGTTTTTACTGGTAACGTTTTTTCTTTTATTCTGTCAGCTATTTGTTTAGTTCACAATTAAAGTTTGCTGTAAATTAGATTTGTTGTATTCTTGTGAATGGGTGGAATTTTGCCAAGTTGTTCTTTTGCTTGAAACTTTGAAGTATGAACATGCAGCATGATCCAACCGTATATTATTAATGTTGTCTTTCTTGATAAATATTGAACTGCGTTTGTTTAGAAGATTCATATTGTTTTGGTATTCTTAGAACTGCACTAGAGGAGAGGAGTTATTTGCACTTTGCTTTTTCCCCTGCAGGAAGTAGGCAAGTATCTTTAGTTATGGAAGGTTCTCTGATACGGTCAGCAATAGGTGATAATTGGGACTTTACTAACTTTTTGGCTTTTTCCTGGTATACATGCACGCATGACTCGACCCTTACAGCATCAAAATATGAATTAATAGTTATAAGATGTTATGGTATGGATAAGTTATCAGTTCATTAAAAAAATGGAATTCCGCTGTATCCTTTTCATTTCATTAATGGTGTCAGCTCTATCAAAGTTTCAGCAAGACATTATGGGATGTTATATCATACATAGTCTCCAATGTACCTTTCCCTATTCCTGGAAAGGACCTGGTCTTGTTTGCCATTGAGAAATGCCTGCTTTCCGTTGAGGCTCCACCCAAAGATGGACTCCCCCATGTTGAGGTGTGACTTCCTGTCCCTTCGGTTTTGCTAGCTGGATTGTGCCTTTGCTGATTGTTTGGTGTAGTGGAGGGTTAACAAAAATTCACATTATTAGTTTTGATTTTGCTGAATGCAGATATCATTTCAGCCATTGGTACAGTGTTTGGATGTGGACAACTTGCTCAAACGTTTTACTGCTGTGTTTCTTGAAAGGAGAATTTTACTTCGTTCCAACAAGTATCTCTCTGAACCTTACAGAGATAATTATTGTTTAAGAGAAGTAATCAAATCTAATTACCATTTATTTGATTCTCTTATCTATTCTCACTACACTGAAAATTTTCAGAAGTCATCAGGGTTGTGTTTGCATGCTTATTAAAACTTGTGCATTGGTTTTATTGGTCAAGTTTCTGAATCATCATTTGCTCAACTTCAGGTTCCTGATTATATATTAATAGCCTTGAATTCTGCTTCAACTTTGCTATGTTATGCATACAAGAATGATGCGGTGAATTTCAGTTAGTGATGGTGGGTATGTAAAATCTGTTTAAATGCACACCAAATGGCAGATATGACTTGGGTTTGTGCAAGGCTCCATGGGTGTGTGTTATTAGAGGTGAAGTGTATTGTTGGTTTGATTTCTTGGGAATGTTAGAGGAGTCAACATCCAATTATGTTATTGATAATTGGCATGGTCTTCATTTAGATGTATTTTTATGCTGCTCTAGCCTCTAGCTCCCATTGTTTGATTACCTTCTTTCCAATTGTTAATCCCTGGGTTCATATACAATTAAGGAAAAGTACATTAGAAATTTAATGGATCTGTTTTTGTCATGAGCATTGGATTTCAATTATCATGATCTGTTTCTAGTCACCAATCTTTTTGAAGATGGAAATTCTGTAAAAATCTTAAGACTTGTTTTGAAATAAAATGGATGCAAATCCTTTTCATATATGCATTCTCTCTAACTCAAGGCCACAAGCTGTGCTAAAATGTTGTCTACATTCTTTACCAAAGCAACTGTTTATCTGCAAATTCTTGATTTATCTTATGAAGAATTTCACTGTATTCTTAGTAAATTTAGTTCAAATATTACTTTTTAATATCTTTTAAGTTTTTAATTTTACTATATTCAAATTCTGATGCGGGTATTCACTTTCAACCCTAGCATCAGAGGCCATATGTCATTTGATTTATCCCTTTACGTGGCAGGTGAGTTTTAATTATATGGAAGTTCATTGCTCATTTACCAGACAGGAATGTCACTTCTAGGTTTGTCTTCTTATGCTGGAACCTTTTTTCATCTTCCTAGATGAAAATTGCAGCTGAAATGTTTTTCTTGCTCTAGATAGGCTAATCATATATTCATGTCAATATCGCTTCTAATTATTTTTATGTTTGTTGTGCTGAAGCATGTCTACATTCCATTACTATTTTTCATTGGAGTTGACTATTTTGATGCTCCTACACCTTATATGACGGGTCTCCATTCATCTATTGGGACACCTTGCAATGGACAGTGAAAGTTTTTTGCTTAAAATTATGGTTGAATCACCTGTTTGGCTTAATAAATGATGTCTTAGTTGGTAATATTTTATCATGCCTTATTCTTTATTGCTTGTGTTTATATTTAATTTTTCTTTAGCAGGAATTTGGCAGCATTTCATTATCATCTCTTTTGTGTTAGGGACAGCTCAACAGAGTAGAATAATTTGAAAATGCTATGATATGATTTCTAGTTTTGCTCTATAGAATGCACAGCATGAACTAGACCATGTGTTCTTCTTGGAAAGAACAATTAATATACACATTCTGCTCAATAGAGATCACTGAGTTTTTTTTTCTTCCAGGTTACGCCCTTGACAGATGAACTATAACCTGTTCTGTATTCATTTATGTTTTTTTAGCCTCTATCCCATGCCTTTTACTTTTGCATGGCCAGCCTTGAGGTGGTCTACGTGGAGGGCTTAATATTTTGTTGCTGTTAGTTAGTAGCTAGGAAAGAGGAGTGAGTGTCTAGTGAAGGAGCAAGGTGCGCACAATTCAAACAATACTGGATGCATTCATCATATGATGTAACTTGAAATTGAATCCTGAAATGAATAGAACTTTGATTTCCATGTTGAGCAAACTGTGGATGGATTCTCCTGAAAAATGGTGCAAATAGTGTAGGGATATTTACAGCATACATTGCATAAGTAGAAGCGTAAATGCAGAATGTGGGTAGGATCCTACCTTACGTAATAAGAGAGTTTCATATCACTCTTGAATTTTTTGTTTGGTTAGCAACCTAAGATATAATGACAAGTCTGGGTAGGGCTCACTTTTACAGTTTAAGATCAAAGCATATCACATTTTGGGTTAGTGATATAATTGCGAGAATTCTGTCATGTAATCTTATCTGATTCAGCAGTATGCTGGGGACTTGCACAACATGAGTCATTAAATTAAATGACCATAGGATCATGTAAAACCCATAATTAGGTGTTTCCCTTGCATCTTCATCTTAGGGTATCTAGTACTTAGGAGCTTGGCTCCCCTTTCTCCTATTTTACACTTTGATTGGTGACAGTTTCTCTCTTCAATTAAGGAGTTGTGCAAATATTGTCCAGTATAATAATCCTTTTCATGTGTAGCCATGTACATTAATATACTTCTCATTACTATTAGATGGTGGCAGATTGCTCCATGGTTTTCTAGCCTTTAGAACTGGGTGGAGGTAGATCTCGTTGTTAACCCTAACTAGTTTTGGATTGAGGTTTAGTTTAGCTTTGAGTATTGCTATGTTGTCTTATATTGCTTATACAGGCTGATATTCAATCAATATGCATATTCTTTCCTTTTTCTGTTCTATGTCAGAATTTCATGATATTTGACTGAAATACTTTCAGCTTTTTATCGTTAGGTCACTTTCTTGAGGTTTGGTAGTGATTGTGAACCTTGAGTATAATCGAATTTGTACCTCAGAGGAAATACCCCCTACTCCGGTGCCAGGATTAAGTACTTTGCGGGGTGAGATACTGAAGCTATTGTACCCCAATGAAACGGGAATAGATCAGATGAAGGCTGGTCTGGTCAACTCATCTGAGCAGTATTTTAAAGGCTGTAACAAGCCTTGGGGAGAAGAGCATTACCTTCAACTTAGGTGATACTTGGATGCACCGTGAAATCTTTATGAAGTAATCATTTCTCTCCTTGGTTAAATTTACTGCATGTTTACATAAACTGTTTGTCAAAGCTCTCTAGACTATTATCTGTATATAATCGACAGGTTTTGTAATTGCTCTGCCTTTCTGTTATATTGGTATAGTTTTTATAATATATAAGAGATGGATGTTCAGTTATTTGCTTAACTGAGAATTTGAGAAGCATAAAGACGTGCAATTATTTTGAAAATGCCAATAATGATGGTTATGCTTGTTGCCAGCAATGAAGTTTGTAGCTTGAATGCTTGTTAGTAGGTATTGCACTGCTAAGCATGTAATTACGTATAATGTACAACACCTCACCTGTCTCCCCATTTATTGTTATTTCCCCTTCTTGTTATTTAGAGTTTCACTGTAATCAATCAGAATACCAGACATACCTCTAGGATGCAGCAGCCTATCATCCTAGCCGCTTGAATATGTCTTTATATTGTGGACCAACTTCATCCGAGAAGGCTTCTTTTTTGTTGTCTTTATTTTCTCCCATATTCCTGGGTTTGGAAGGGGTATTGTTATTGCTGTTTTCTCTTGATGGAAGTAAAAGTCCTGCATGTAATGGGACTTGTTATGCAATTAGTTTAAGTTTGCAAGTCCAGGAAACATCATTTAACTTTTCAAAGATGCAACTTACATACATGTAATATAATTACGAATTAACTATGCAAGCATAGGTAAAATTTATTTGTTCAAATTTTATTTCTATTTCTCTGCTGCTGTGATATGGAAAACAAAATGTAATTTTGGTATAATTTCAAGTTGATAACGATGCTGGAATTGCTATGTCTGTCTTCTTTCGATAATCATGTACTTCTGGTTTGAAGTATTATTTTTACTTCTATACTGGGTTTGTGGCTGCGTCTTCTTAAACTAAGAGCCACTGATGATCCACTTTCATCTTTTGAATATGGCACTATCCTTGGTATGCTTCTGCAAGAGGGTAAACCTTTCAATGACATTTTTTAGACAACATTTTATGCCTTTCGATTCTCAATTTTATTTGCTTTATAGTTCAAAAGAGTTCTGCATATTGATTGATGTTTTGTTTACTGGCTTTGCAGCACTGATTGGTGGTAGTTGATTTGTTGAATGTATAAGGGAGAATATACACTCAGTACGCTGGAGAGAATAAACTTATTGAATATTTTCTGTGCATATGATTAAGCTAACTTTTTGCTGGATTTTACTCTTGCAGAGATGGCACTGTGAATTGACCGATGAGCAGTTTATTGCTGTGAAAGAACTGGTATGTAGAAGATGCATCAAGGCTTTCTTTAAGCATGGGAGAATTGCTATTGGTTGAAAATTTCTAAAATGTATCTCTGAATTACATTACAAAATTAAGTCATAGTGGATTTGATGATTAAGTTCTCTGGTGATGGTTACCCACTTACAAGTAAATTGGTTGCGTCAGAATCTAAGCTTCTTTTACTCTCCCTGACTCATCCTCATCCTCTGTGACCTTTCATGTTAACTAATTCCCTATATGTTATCCGTGTAAATTCAGCGTAAAACAGCAATTAGCTGTGCAACCTCCCGGAATGATGTGTCAACCATTGAAGATTCTGCTGAGATTTATAAAAGAGATGCTAATAATGTTTCTGACTATGTCCAGCGTCATCTTATTTCTCTGTGTATATGGGAGGAGCTACGGTATGCTTTTAGTAATTTTCTGCTGGATTTAATTTATTGTCATTACTTAATTTTATAGTCTTTTGTAAAATGAGTCCTGTTTGCTTTAAACTAGGATTTGTATTCATCCTTTCTTTCGTATCATATTTTAATCTTATCTTTAACTTCCTTTTCTTTTGTCTTGAAAGCAGCTCGCATAATCCTATTGTGGTGCTGTTTTAATGAATTGTTAATTGTCAAAAAGAAGATAGAAATGGAGATTTTAGATGCTCTGTTTGATTTTCTTGCAGGTTCTGGGAGGGGTACTTTGAGTATCTAATGGAGCATCCTTCAAGCAAGTATGGAAGCGCATTCTCAACAAATTGTGATAATCTTAATTAATTTTCTTTTTTTTTACTATTTGCTAATATTCTTACAATGATTAAAAAAACTGCTCATCAATCCATTAAATTTGGTCTTTGTCAATACTCCAGCTCCAGCCAATGCTGAAGTTAGTATTCTTTCTGTTATGAGTAATGTGGTGGTTCTTATGATGCGATTATAAATTGCAAAGAGCATCCATAGATAAAGCCATTTTTTGTTTAATTTCTGCTGTCCGCTCCTCCTGCACGCTCCTACAGAGAGAAAAGGGGAAAAACATACTGATGAAGGATGCATGAAATTTAACCCTTTTCTTTTCTTGATGAAGGATTATTATCACTTTGTTTTAGAATGGACATGCCAAGCTTCTGAGGTGTAACGTAGGTGATCATAGTGTTCAAAGTGGATGGAAAGTATTGCCAATGCTTACCAAATCTTTATTTAGGATAAAATCGCCAAGTAAGGGATTTTCAACTTGCTATTCTTTTGTCCATGTTCAATTGTCCATGTCCCATAATCACTATCTACTATGGAGTTGCTGAATCCTTCAAACTTAGGGACTTGTAATAATCAGTTATATCTGCATTTAAGAAATCATTTCAAAATTCATTGAGCTGTCAATGTATTTCTCATGAAACCCAGAGATCTGGTGATGATTTAAATTGGTTTGATGCGTAGTTATTTTGTCAATATCTTGTTCTATTTTTTTGGTTTTCACCATTTCCTTGCATCTTCTATGATTTTATGCTAAAATTCTTCATTGACCGCGTCAAAATATAAGCATTTGTTTGCCTTTTCTAGGAGGCATGCAGTTGTGTTTGATGATATGATATGGGGAAAGAGTATGTGGTAAGCAACAACATGGGAACGAAGTCTTGCAAGACTCGTAAAGATTTAACTTTTACACCATGAACAGAAGATTGATGCAAGCAAGATATATGAAATATGCTTTGCATGCAGGCTATAAATAAATGAAGGTGTAAAATATAAACTAAATAAA
This sequence comes from Salix brachista, assembly GCA_009078335.1. Lineage (NCBI taxonomy): Eukaryota > Viridiplantae > Streptophyta > Magnoliopsida > Malpighiales > Salicaceae > Salix > Salix brachista. The sequence continues at coordinate 8,865,728 of CM018586.1, forward strand.
CAAAAATAAATAAATAAAAGTGGAAGAATTTTCGAAAAATTTAAATAAAATGAGAATTCAGAAATTTTAGATATAACATCTGGATGAAATAGTTGAGATATCGTAATTTTTAACTCAGAATTAATTGGGGTTGGTTTTAGTTAAAGAAATGAATTAAAAGAGAAATAAAATAGGTTGAGGGGGTGGAATTGAAATAAATGCAAGGATTATGATTTAAATTATAAGAAGAGAAGATTTGGGTAAAAAGAAAACATTTAAAGGAAATGGGGGTCTGAGTGCAATAAGAGAAATTGAGGGGTATAAATACTCCTCTCTCTTCTCTTATGTCCAGCAGAATGAGGGGAAGAAAGGGAGGGAGATTTTGATATTTTTCTTACCCTATTAAAGAAGAATTTCAAAGTGAAAGTGAGATTAAGTGTTACAAAAACATTTCAACATAAAAACACAAGGATTTGGAGTATTATTGGAAGAAGAAATTGGAGGGAAAAAAGAAGTATTGGGCTGGCAGCAACAGGAAGAAAAAGAGGGGAGGAGAAGTGTAACAACCCCATTTTTTTTTCTTCCTGTTATTTTATTTGTTAATCTTTCCCCCTATAAAGGGTAATTGGAGCATAATTTTTTTTTTCTCTCGCTGAAATTTCTAACAAAATTTTGACAGTCTCCCCTATATCGGGAGATCCCAAGTTATCGACAATGTAATCTGTACACAGTTCAAATCATATCTCATCCACAATCACATCCATGTTTAATACAATCAACTGCATAATTCATTCTAGAATATGCTCAGGACCATATTCATTCCCAAACTCCATCTTACATCACACGCATAAGTTAATAAATAAAGAGCCAATTTGCACACGAAGATTTCATATATATATATACATATACATATACATATACATATACATATACATATAACATAACACAGTTTAATATTCTAATATAATCTAATACTTTCTAATATCCTGAGCGTAGGTTGATACATTTAATATTCCAGAAACAAAATTTACAAATATACTATTCTATACAATTTACATGTTTTTCTGCATAACCAAAATTACACCACAACTCCCTAAGTTCTAACTTATACAAAAAGGGATTAAGGGCTTCAAAATCTATTCCTGACGACAATGGGAGGAACCTGCAAAATATAGATTTTTCATATAAATAAATAAAAACAATTAAGTAAATACTAGCAATTTACAGAAGAAGTTAAAACAACATATCCATCAATCTACTTAAATTATATGAGATTCTAAACACAACCATATACACCCTTTTTAAGGTTATATAAAAAAAAATTTATTTCCTTTGACTACTCCCCCCTCCACATTGAAAAAACTATAGCCGACACTAATGACCTCCATTAGTGTCTTTAATTGCCCATCCTAGGAACAACTAATCAGTTTCATGAAAATACCGACACGAACATAACCGTTTGTGTCATTAACTATTTTTAAAACCAAAATAGTTAATCATTATTCCGTATTACCCTGGGAGGCTCTAGGGTATGCCGATGTCAAGAATTCTTGGCTTCATCAGCTTTCACCTCGGAAAGCTAATTAAGTCTATAAATTTTGCCGATATCGACGCCACCCACCGATATCATTAACTATTCCGAAACTGAATAGTTAATCACATCTATAAATTTGCCAATATCGACGTCACCCGCCGATATCATTAACTATTCCAAAACCGAAAAGTTAATCAAGTTTATAAATGTTGCCGATATCACCATCACCCGCCGATATCATTAACTATTCCGAAACCGAATAGTTAATCAAGTTTATAAATTATGCCGATATCGGCGTCACCCGCCGATATCATTACTATTCTGAAATTGAATAGTTAATCAGGGTTTATATTTCGCCTCCCACGTACTAGTAATGCCAATGCCAACAACTTGTTTCTTCCTATATATATATATATATATATATATATATATATATATATATATATATATATATATATATATATATATATTTATTTATTTATTTATATTCTCCCATCCCTTACCCTTCCTTTACCCCTTTTCTTTTCCTCATCAATAAGCATCAAATTGTTTCTTATAGTTCAATAATTAGTGTTTAGAGGAGATATAGATTTCAAGTACCTACTTGATGTGAACGCTCGACTTGCGTTCCCCTATTGTTGTTGTCCTCCTCCCGCGGTTCCTCCTAAAACCACAAACTTCTATGATTTCATGCTAAAATACTTCATCGACCACGCCAAAATATATGCATTTGTTGCCTTTTCTAGGAGGCATGCAACTGTGTTTGATGATATGATATGGGGAAAGAGTATGTGGTAAGCAACAACATGGGAAAGAAGTCTTGCAAGACTCAGAAAGATTTAACTTTTACACCATGAACAAAAGATTGATGCAAGCAAGATATATGAAATATGCTTTGCATGCAGGCTATAAATAAATGTAGGTGTAAATTATAAACTAAAAAAAAAAAAATTGGAAGAATTTTTGAACAAATTTAAATAAAATGAGAATTTGGAAATTTTAGATATAACATCTAGACGAAATAGTTGAGATATCGTAATTTTTAACTCCGAATTAATTAGGGTTAGTTTTAGTTAAAGGAATGAATTAAAAGAGAAATAAAATAGGTTGAGGGGGTGGAATTGAAATAAATGTAAGGATTATGATTTAAATTATAAGAAGAGAAGATGTGGGTAAAAAGAAAATATTTAAAGGAAATGGGGGCCTGAGTGCAATAAGAGAAATTGGGGGGTATAAATACCCCTCTCTCTTCTCTTATGTCCAGCAGAATGAGGGGAAGAAAGGGAGGGAGATTTTGATATTTTTCTTACCCTATTGAAGAAGAATTTCAAAGTGAAAGTGAGATTAAGTGTTACAAAAACATTTCAACATAAAAACACAAGGATTTAGAGTATTATTGGAAGAAGAAATTGGAGGGAAAAAAGGAGTATTGGGAATGTTTATCGACGTCACCCACTAATATCATTAACTATTCCGAAACCGAATAGTTAATAACGTCTATAAATTTGCCGATATCGACATCACCTGCCGATATCATTAACTATTCCGAAACCAAATAGTTAATCAATCAAGTTTATAAATGTTGCCGATATCGACGTCACCCGCCGATATCATTAACTATTCCGAAGCCGAATAGTTAATCAAGTTTGTAAATTGTGTCGATATCACCATCACCCGCCGATATTATTAACTATTCTGAAACTAAATAGTTAATCAGGTTTTATATTTCGCCTCCCACGTACTGGTAATGCCAATGCCAATAACTTGTTTCTTCCTATATATATATATATATTTATATTCTCCCATCCCTTACCCTTCCTTTACCCCTTTTCTTTTCCTCATCAATAAGCATCAAATTGTTTCTTATAGTGCAATAATTAGTGGTTAGAGGAGATATAGATATCAAGTACCTACTTGATGTGAACGCTCGACTTGCGTTCCCCTGTTGTTGTTGTCCTCCTCCCGCGGTTCCTCCTAAAACCACAAACACCCACCATTATTCCATATTAATCCACATATCACACACAACAACAATAACAATGGTAATAATATTCATTTCTCTTTTACCAAATTTTTTCTTTTTCCCTTACATTCCTCATTATCATCCTTTAACTTTTCAACTCATTTGTAGTCCAAGTGGACATCATAAATTCAATTTTTAATCACCGTTTATTCTCTTCTTTTATTTTCTAAGGATCAAGACACACTTTTTGAAGGGCAAGAAAACAAATTCTACCCTTAACATGGTTAAATTTTGCTATTTTCTCAACTTGGCCGAATCTGCCAACAGAGGTGACAGCTCGACCTCTCCTCAGAGTTTTACCCATATTTGGAGTTCTAGAACTCCAAATTAGACAAGGTTAGACTAGTTGTAAAGATAACACTCTCAGATAGAACTTCTATGAAGGGATCCTCCCTGAATTATGTATTTTTCAAGTCCAAATTCCACTAAGAAACAGGGCAACGAATCTGCCCTGTTTTGCAAAAATGGAGGAAATATCTCGAATTCATCTTAAATCCTTGCTTCCTCATCAATAACAGCCAGGTCTCCCCTTTATTCATGAAAACCTTACTCATTCATGCATTTTCCCAACATTTTGTATTAAAAACCCTAATTCCCGATTCAAGAAGAATCATGAAATTCTAATCAAATTGAAGTTAATTTCATAGAAATTGGAATTAGAACTCCTTACTTGGATGGACTCTTGACTTTACTTCACAATTTTGGAAGAATCTTAGCCTTCTTCTTCTTGGAAATAACCATCCACTCTTCTCCCTCGTTTCTTCCCCAATTCTTCACTTTCTTCTTGTTAACTCTCCACCAAATTGTGTTCTTCCACTTTAAAATTCCAAGGCTTATATGGGCTTACAAATTTTTGGGTGTTTTCTCCTAGTTTTGTAAAGTAAAATTTGAGATTCTCCCTCCCCTCTTTCTTCTAGTTTCCAGTCGACTATGGATGAGAGAAGGGATGGGTATTTATAGTCCCATCTCTTCTTAATTCTATTTTGACCCTGTTTTTTTTTCTTTTCATAAATTTTGTATTATAACAACATTTTAAATTATTATAAACCTACTACTGACTCTTTGTATACTTGATTCTCGGGTTTCACAAGAAGATTGTGATTTCACAAGCTATGAGGATCTTAAATCTTCCTTGGTATGATGTTTCTTATATGCATATAAAAAATTCTTGACTTTATTGGTTAAATTGCATGATTTTCTTTATGAGATTTTGGTTAGGGTTCTTGGATTTTTTTGGGGGGAAATGAGGAATTATGTGTAATTGACAAATGTGACATGAAATGGGATGAAATGAGATCTAATTGGCAAGACAAATAAAAAGGAAAAGGGGAGCCCCTAGGAAAGGCCATGCTGACCATTGAGGGTAGTAATTAGGAGGGAAAGATTATGTGTTTTGCAAAATAATTATTTATATGTTGTTTCGGATGTGAATGTTTGTGTAATGAATGATTGAGCATCAAAAGAATGTGGGAAGTATTGTTTTCCCAAGGCCAAGTTTCGGCCAAATGTATATGATGCAGAAGTTAACACCTGAGTAGATTCATCACTTGACTTTCGGAGAGAATCTGAGTGGGAAAACAAGAGAATTATGATCGGTTTCCTTCGTAGGAGTTGCAGTTCTGGATGTGTACCATCCAATGAAACTGATTTCATTTAATTTATAATTTTATAGCTCTAGTTAAGGGTTACCGAATGTGACTATGCAGAGCAGACTCTGCAAAACAACAGGTCTGTCATATTTGTAATTCATTTCGTGAATGTTAGGGGAAGAACTGGGTTTTTCTCCTTTCATAAGAGTTGTAACCATGTATGTTAGCTTTCCAACGAGATCAGTTTTCTATAAAAGGAGTTCTAAAACTCCCGTTATAGTGAAAAATATGGGTAGAGGTCGGAATCCAACCTTTGTTGGTAGGTTTGAGAGGAAAAAGGAAAGAAGGTGGAGGTCGCCAAGTGATGAAGTTACACGCATTAAAGGAAAAGAAACAAGTTATGTTAAAAAATGGATGTTTTTAATTATATTTTGATTGGAAAAAGTTATTATAAAAAATCAAAATGAAAGAATAACAAATTTAAAGGCATATTGGATTGTTTTGGTGTGGTTATTAGGAAGTGTATCGGTGGTTGAAAATGATTTATGAGAATTTCCTGTAATTATAGGAGGGACCACGGGTGTGGTGCAATACCAACAATAATGGACCACGAGCAGAGCATCCACAATAGGAAGGTGATTCATCCCTATGTTTTTTATTTAATTTTCATAATGAAAATGTGTGAATTATGCTTAAAGATTTGGTGGAAGTTTGAAAAAATATGATTTGTTGTATTTAGTATCGGTAATACTTAGTATTGATAGTACATAGTATCGACAATATGTAAGTGCGAAAGTTAGTTTGTGTTTCAAATAGCTATGTTGATTATTCTAATTATGTATGATTGCATACCGCAGATTTAATAACCTTAATATTATTTTTTTCAAATTTTCTTTATAGAATTATCTTATATTTTTGTTTTATGTCCATCATCTTTACGTCAGGAATAAAGTTGTTTTTTCAGTATTGTTGGTTTTAATCTCAAAATTATTGGCCTCAATCCTTGGTTTCCTGATAACAGAATGGATTCTTGTTACTTACGGGAGAGCAAAATCTCTCAATGCCCGTGTGCCATACTCAGGATTCTCATTGTCTGCCATGATGCTTAAGTTGTTTTGACTCTCTCATGTTTTCTTTCTTAATCCCCTTGCAGTTCTCTCAATCTCCGAATTTTAAGGCAACAACGACTGCTTTTTGTTGTTTCTCATGCACTACAAACAAAAATAAATCAAATTAGATCGAATTCAACAAGTGCTGATATTTTAAACAAGTTTATCTAAAATCCCCGGCAACAACGCCAAAAACTTGTTGGTAGAAATCATGAATCGTAACAAGTAATAAAGTGATGAGTACAGCATCATCCCACGAGGATTTGCACAAATTATCAATAAGTACCAAAATTATTCAATCCCTATCTATTTGATAATTCAATTATAAAGGTTTACGAAACTAAGAATAATTAAAACAAACAAGCAAAAAATTAAATGGTGTTGAAATCAAGTTTAACGGATCCTAGGATTTCTTATTTCACCGTAAATAATCATATGTGAATTGTATCAATTGAATTAATCCTCTTAAAATTTACTTCTTATTATTGATAATCAGGTTTTACTAATTTAATCACTAATCTCTCTCGAGCATCAATGAATTAATTTAACAAGCAAACTTCCAACCTCTTCATGAAAATTCTAAAACTCGTCAAAATACAATATTGAATAAATTTTTTTTCAACTACACAAGTACCCATCTAAAGAATATTTCAACTATTTCCACACCAGTTATCAGAAGTGTATCATGATTGTTAAATTATCACAATTATTATAGTTGTCATTATAACCATTATTTTAAATAATTAATATTCTAAATTATTGGCAATATCATTGTAGAAACTAAACTAAAAAAGGGATTGAAACTAAAACAAAAAATAAAAGAATAAGAACCAAAATACAATAACAAAAAATTATATATGTAGAAACGAGGCAAAAAAAATCTCGATACGACAGAGCACATGTCAATGGCTCGTTTATTCTAAAACAAAGACATTTTTAGTTTTATTTTTTAAATGAAACAATACCACGTGGATAAAAAAAACTAAAAAAGTATAGAATGTTTTATCACAAGGTCTTTATATTCTCTGATAGCTTTGAAATTTTAAGCTAATATATAGAAATATGTGAAGAGACTCCTCGCAAAATTTTATATCAATCTAATGGTCGAATTGAGAGATATGATTGATATTCTAAAACTATTAATTATTTTAAAAAACACTCTTTGGCTGGAACGTAATGGGCGGAATGTAACTAAAACATTCTGGGCGGAATTTACTGAACATACCGAGATTGTGAGCAAGATAAATTGTGAAGCCCGAGAATAAAGTATATAAAGAGGGGGAGGTTTATAATAATTTAAAATGTTGTTGTAATACAAAATTTAGGTTAAAAAAATGGAAACAAAAGGGGCTATAAATAAGAAAAAAGGGAGAAAGATGGGGCCAAAATAGAATTAAGAAGAGATGGGACTATAATACCCATCCCTTCTCTCATCCATGGGCGGTTGATAACAAGAAGAAGGAGGGGGGGAGAATTTCAGATTTTTCCTTCATCAAACTAGAAATAAACACCTAAATTTAGTAAACCCATATAAGTGTTGGAATTATTAAGTGGAGGAACACAATCGGGTGGAGAATTAACAAGAAGAAAAGTGAAGAATTGGTGAAAAAAAAGAGGGGAAAGAGTGGGCGGCTATATACACGGAGAAGAAGGCTAAGATTCTTCTAAAATTTATGAAGTAAAGTTTAGATTCCATCCAAGTAAGGAGTTCTAATTCCAATTTCTTTGAAATTAACTTCAATTTGATTAGAGGTTCATGATATTCTTGAATGGGGAATTAGTGTTCTTTAACATAAAATGTTGGGAAAATGCAGAAACGAGTGAGTTTAATGGACTAGAATAATCTAAGTGCCTTGAAGAAGAACAAATGAGTACATAAAAGAGAGGAAGGGAACTTTTGGTTCCCTTGGGCATGTTCTCGGTTGAGATACTGTAGAGAGGGAATAAGAACTTATGATATGCTTAATTAATTAACTTGGTACAAATGACCTTAAGAAGACATAAATGAGACTGTTGACATAAATAATGGGAAGGTATGGATGTGACTGATGAGGAATCAGGGATTGAAGATGAATTGGAGATACTTTCTCCATTAGCAAAACAAGGTAGGTTCATTGCCCTGTTTTCTAGGGGAATTTGAACCGGAAACTACAGAATCCAGGGAGGGTCCCTTGATAGAAGTTGTAGAAGGGAGTGCTATCTTTCCAACGAGTCTAACCCCGCCTAATTTGGAGTCCTGTAACTCCAGATACAAATAAAAATATGAGGATAGGTCAAGCCTACCACCCCTTTGGCAAATTCGGCCAAGTTGATAAAACGGCAAAATATTAAAGGTAAAATTTGTTTTCTTTCCCTTCATAAAGTGTGTCTTCATCTTAAAAAAAAAAAAAAACTGTGATTAAAATTGAATTCATGATGTCCACTGGACTACTAATGAGCTGGAAAGTTAAAGGATAATAATGAGAAATGTAAGTGAGAAAGAAAAGATTGGTAACAGAGAAATGAATATTATTGCCATTGTTGTTGCTGTGTGTGATATGTTGACTAATATGAAATAATGATGAGTGTTTATGGTTTTAGGAGGAACCATAGGAGCAGTACAACAACAAGGGAACCCAAGTCGAGCGTTTACAGCAGGAAGGTACTTGATACCTATATCTCCTCTAATTAATAATTATTTTAACTAACTATTGAAATATAAGAAAAAAATTGGTGCTTATTGAAGACGAAAAGAAAAGGGAGAAAGGAAAGGTTAAATGACAAAAAAATAAAATAGAAACAGAGGACTAGATTTAATTTATAGGTTCTTTTGGAGGAAATGAATAGTAACAACGAATTTTGGTAATGACTGTTTCTTGAATTTGATTTGTTTGTCCATGATATTGGAGGCTAATGATGTTAACCAAGCTGGTTAACATTGACATTACCGGTATATGGGAGGATAAATATAAACCTTGATTAACTATTCGGGTTCGGAATAGTTAATGATATCAGTGAGTTACGTCGATATCGACAAAATTTGTAAACTTGATTAGCTTCCCGAGGTGAAAGCTAATGATGTCAAGAATTCTTGACATCGGCACATCGACATACCTAATATTCTCTCAAGGTAATATGGAACAGTGATTAACTATTTTAGATTTAAAAATAGTTAACGACACAAACAGTTATGTTCATGTCGGCATTTTCATGAAACTGATTAGTTGTTTCCAGGACAGGCAACTAAAGACATTAATGGAGGTCATTAGTGTCGGAGATAGTCTTTTCGATGTGGAGGGTGGTGAAGAAGTCAAAAGAAACAAAAAAAATTAACCATTAAAAGGTTTATGGTTGTATTTAGAATCTCATATGATTTAAATAGATAGATATGCTGTTTAATTTTTCTTCTATAAATTGCTTGTATTTTAATCATTTATTTTTAATTATATGGAAAATTTATATTTTGCAGGTCCCTCCCATTCATGCCAGGAATAGATTTTAAGTTCTTTGATCTCGTTTTGTATAAGTTAGGAACTTAGGGATTTGTGGTGAAATTTTGTCATGTAGTAACCATGTAACCTGTATAGAATATTATATTCATAATATTTTATTTCTGAAATATTAAATGTATCAACCTATGCTTAGGATATTAGAATGTATTATATTATGTTAGAATATTAAACTGTGATGTGTTATATATATATATATATATATATATATATATATATATATATATATATATATATATATATATAATCTATGTGCTCGAAATGGCTCTTTATTTATTAACTTATGCGTGTGATGTAAGATGGAGTTTGGGAATGAATATGGTCCTGAACATAATCTAGAATGAATTATGGAGTTGATTGTACTAAATATGGATGTGATTGTGGATGAGATGTGATTCTAAATGTGTGCAGGGTACATTGTCGATAACTTGGGATCTCCCGATATAGGGGAGACTGCCAAAATTTTGTGAAATTAACGAAATTTCGACGAGTACAAAAAAATTGTGCTTCATGTACCCTTTATAGGGGGAAATATTAATAGATAAACTAATAGTAAAAATTAGGGTTGTTACCTAAAATTTGTTCCTGTTTGTTCTGTTTTTTAAATTAGAATGAGATATACAAGTCAATCCGGACGGAATGAAATTGACAACCTTGATCTGAACTCAATCACGAGTAGTTGATTAGCCAGCTCATCCAAGTTTTATACATATCGACTCCTTACTTTTTTTTAAAACAAGCTTACCTAGGTAAAAAGCAACTCTAACACATAAGCAACTTCAACTTATAAGCTATTTGAAAAATCAAAGTTAAAAACTTATACTTTTAGCTTTTATTTTAACTTTTGACTTCTTCAGTGGAATAACTATTTCAATAACTAAAATAGCTTTATTGCTCTTGAGTTGTTATTTGTACACATTTTGATAGAAAAACCAAAAGATAAAAACATACATATACACATTGGAATACCATTTATATTTGTGAATTAAAACACAGAATAAGAGAACAATAGAAGAAGAATTGTTTCTTCTTTCGGAAACCAAATAGGACAAGAAAAAAGCCCTAACTTTTCTCTTCATCTTCTTCTCCTTCGTCTCAACAAATTCAATCTTCCTCGGCAAACCACCTACACACACAGACCCATGACAACATCCCGCTAGACCCATCATTATCACCACCGAACATCCTTGTTTTGTCCTCTCTCTTTGTATATTTGTTGGGCTTTGTATTTTCTCTTTCTCATCTCCATCTCACTTGCCTTAAACTCAAGAACGCAGGTAACAGTAATTTTTTTGGGTCAACTCTTGAATTGGTGTATGAAACTGTATTAAGAAATAAATAAATTAGATCGTGAATTTATTGTGACATTAGACACATATTATTGTGGATTGTAATAGTATAATTACTTATTTACCTCTCATTGCACCTTAATTTTAGCTTGGACTTAGGGCCATTGTTGACTTTTTCAAGGGATCGATTGGCATTACCTGAATGTTTGGAGGTGTTTTTATCTTTTCTACCTCATGCTCCATTCAGGCAGCGCGTGCGGCGTCTTCCGGTGGTGAAAAGTGTCCATCCAGCATCTCATCGGATGTGTCGCCATGTCCTCTTTCTCATGGTGGTGCTCGTGGTGTCCCACGGTGATTGATTGATATTTTTTCCCCTTTTCTTTCTCTTGCAAACTAAATTATACGGAACTCCCCTTTTTTTATGGTGTTTTTCATTTTAGTCCCTGATCTTTTGATTGTTTTGTATGGTCTTGATTTCTGTGATATAAGTTTTGATCTATTTCAATTTTATCCTTCAATTGAAATTGATTATATATTTCAGTTTCATTTCGGTCCTTATTCCTTTAATTTTGGGATTGGTTGTAAATCCCTTAATATTTTTGGTATAGAAGTTTGGGTTCAATTTTGGCCTTCGATTGAAATTTATCATATATTTTGTTTTCATTTAGGTCTTTATATTTTTCAATCTTTGATTTCATTTTAATTCCTTTATTTGTTTATATATATTTCCAAAATAGTCCCTTTTTTTTCCATATTTATACTTTATATGTATATGCTCTTAGTTTTTGTTTGTAACTTTTATTATTTTCTCTTTTGTTGAGGTTTTTTTTTTTTTAATGTGTTGGTGATCATTTGTACAATTGATATTTCTTATTTCTTACCATTTGTTCTGTTTTTTTTATTGTTCAAGTCAAATGATTTTCTTAAGCTAGTAATATTTATTTTTGTCTTGTCATTTATTTTATTTTTTTGCTTGATCTTTTGTTAAAGTTTTTAGGTTTTTATTTTTATATTTCGAGGTAATTTTAATAATTTTAGTTTTTTTTCTTGCTTGCTCTTTTGTTAAGGTGTTTGCGTTTTTTTATTCCTCGGGGTAATTTAATATTTTGCATTGGTTTAGTAGTAAGAGTAATAATAATTTTAGGTGTTCTAATCATGATAATAATAGTGACATTATTAATCATAATGATAATAGCAATTGTAATTTATTGTAATGTTTATAGTGCTTATGGTGTTAATAATTATGACTTTGATGGTAATAATAACAATAACTCATAAAATAATATAAAGAATATCAACAATGACAAAAACAATTGAAATAATGATAATAATACTAATTATAATTTAAATGATATTAATAAAAATAATAATGGTGGTTATAATAATGATTATTGTCGTAATAACGACAATGATTATAATAATAATGATGGTGGTAGCAATAATATTGCCAATAATAATTCGAATATTGATTATTTGCAAAAATAACTATTGTCGCACCCTAAAAAAAATGAGAATGCGGCATCGTGACGACTCTTCCCTATGAGCGGGGGATTAAATGTCGGGGGGTTCTTTATTTTCGTAAAAAAGGGGAGTCGCCACCTAGTATTAATGGTTACCAGGAAACCTAAAACTGGTCTTTCAGAGATTCTAGGGTAAGAGGCTGGTTGCGTAAAGGGAAGGTTTTAGCACCCCTAGTACGCCCTACCTAAGGTAAGCTGCTTGACGTTTTGGTTTGCTTATGACTTGCTATGGCTTTGACAAAAAACATATGTTAATTAAATGGCTAATGGGATATCATTCCCGCCGAATATTTTGGATATCAACCCCTTAGGATTTATTTATCCAAACAACGACAGTGAATAATAGCATATTATTCCCACCGAATGTTTTGGATATTAACCCCTTTTGGATTTATTTATCCAAATACCGACAGTGAATAATAGCATATCATTCCCGCCAAATATTTTGGATATTAACCCCTTAGGATTTATTTACCCAAATACTGATGGTGAATAATAACATATCATTCCCGCCGAATATTTTGGATATTAACCCCTTAGGATTTATTTATCCAAATACCGAAGGTGAATAATAGCATATCATTCCCGCCGAATATTTTGGATATTAACCCCTTAGGATTTATTTATCCAAATACCGATGGTGAATAATAGCATATCATTCCCGCCGAATATTTTGGATATTAACCCCTTAGGATTTATTTACCCAAATACCGATGGTGAATAATAGCATATTATTCCCGCCGAATATTTTGGATATTAACCCTTTAGGATTTATTTATCCAAATACCGATGGTGAATAATAGCATATCATTCCCGCCGAATATTTTGGATATTAATCCTTTAGGATTTATTTATCCAAATACCGATGGTGAATAATAGCATATCATTCCCGCCGAATATTTTGGATATTAACCCCTTAGGATTTATTTATCCAAATACCGATGGTGAATAATAAATTCCCAAAAAAAGATTTTTATATTTTTTTGAATATTGGCCAATACCCTTTGGATTTTACAAACATGTTGTAAAATCTCAAAATGCAAGAAATGACTTTTTTCTTTGCGAAATCCATGCTAAAACTCATTTTCTCTTCAAAACTCAAGATAATATATATTTTTTCAAAAAGAAAAATAATTTTTTTTAAAATATGCTAGTGTATTGGCCTTATGCAAGAAAACAACACATTTTTTCTTTTAATAAAATATTTTTGGAAAATTGTATATTTATATTTTTTTTAATTTATTATATATATATCTATAAAGATGGGCTGGACTGCCACAGCCTATGGGGCTGGGCTTCCAGCCCGCCTGTGGGGCTGGGCTGCCAGCCCGGCTATGGGCTGGGCTTCCAGCCCGCCTGTGGGGCTGGGCTGCCAGCCCGGCCCTGGTGAGCTGGGCTGGACTTATCAATTTAATTCCAAGCTGGGCTTCAGCCCATGAATCCTCTCGGGCCGGTTTTAAAACCATAAAAGGGCTGGGCTTCCAGCCCGTTAAGGCTGGAAGCCCTGCCTTCTTCTGGGCTGGGCCGGGCACAAAGCTCGGCCCGACCCGATCCGGCGGGGAGTGAATGAATTCACTCCCCACTCATGCAGACGAAGAAGATGAACAGTGAATATGGGGGATTTTCGAGTACAACGAATGGCTTACCTGTTACTACAGTTGCGTAGAGGAGTTCGTGGTGATTCTTCTGGACGTTGTGGTGTTGGAGATGGTGGCCTGAGGTGGCCGGAATAGTCGTCGGAAACTGGCGGTAAAACAGAGGCACCTCTGTCATTTTTTTTCCTCTCCGGTCACAAGCTTCAGCAGCCCAATTCCAGCCAAGCATCACCACCATAAGCCACCCATATCCATAGAAACTCAGCCGTCATCTCAGGCAAAGGAAGAGGTGACGACAGCCGAGGCAGCAGCAGCCCTCACAACGTGACCGCCAGTTTCCGACGACTATTCCGGCCACCTCAGGCCACCATCTCCAACACCACAACGTCCAGAAGAATCACCACGAACTCCTCTACGCAACTGTAGTAACAGGTAAGCCATTCGTTGTACTCGAAAATCCCCCATATTCACTGTTCATCTTCTTCGTCTGCATGAGTGGGGAGTGAATTCATTCACTCCCCGCCGGATCGGGTCGGGCCGAGCTTTGTGCCCGGCCCAGCCCAGAAGAAGGCAGGGCTTCCAGCCTTAACGGGCTGGAAGCCCAGCCCTTTTATGGTTTTAAAACCGGCCCGAGAGGATTCATGGGCTGAAGCCCAGCTTGGAATTAAATTGATAAGTCCAGCCCAGCTCACCAGGGCCGGGCTGGCAGCCCAGCCCCACAGGCGGGCTGGCAGCCCAGCCCCACAGGCGGGCTGGAAGCCCAGCCCCATAGGCTGTGGCAGTCCAGCCCATCTTTATAGATATATATATAATAAATTAAAAAAAATATAAATATACAATTTTCCAAAAATATTTTATTAAAAGAAAAAATGTGTTGTTTTCTTGCATAAGGCCAATACACTAGCATATTTTAAAAAAAATTATTTTTCTTTTTGAAAAAATATATATTATCTTGAGTTTTGAAGAGAAAATGAGTTTTAGCATGGATTTCGCAAAGAAAAAAGTCATTTCTTGCATTTTGAGATTTTACAACATGTTTGTAAAATCCAAAGGGTATTGGCCAATATTCAAAAAAATATAAAAATCTTTTTTTGGGAATTTATTATTCACCATCGGTATTTGGATAAATAAATCCTAAGGGGTTAATATCCAAAATATTCGGCGGGAATGATATGCTATTATTCACCATCGGTATTTGGATAAATAAATCCTAAAGGGTTAATATCCAAAATATTCGGCGGGAATGATATGCTATTATTCACCATCGGTATTTGGATAAATAAATCCTAAAGGGTTAATATCCAAAATATTCGGCGGGAATAATATGCTATTATTCACCATCGGTATTTGGGTAAATAAATCCTAAGGGGTTAATATCCAAAATATTCGGCGGGAATGATATGCTATTATTCACCATCGGTATTTGGATAAATAAATCCTAAGGGGTTAATATCCAAAATATTCGGCGGGAATGATATGCTATTATTCACCTTCGGTATTTGGATAAATAAATCCTAAGGGGTTAATATCTAAAATATTCGGCGGGAATGATATGTTATTATTCACCATCAGTATTTGGGTAAATAAATCCTAAGGGGTTAATATCCAAAATATTTGGCGGGAATGATATGCTATTATTCACTGTCGGTATTTGGATAAATAAATCCAAAAGGGGTTAATATCCAAAACATTCGGTGGGAATAATATGCTATTATTCACTGTCGTTGTTTGGATAAATAAATCCTAAGGGGTTGATATCCAAAATATTCGGCGGGAATGATATCCCATTAGCCATTTAATTAACATATGTTTTTTGTCAAAGCCATAGCAAGTCATAAGCAAACCAAAACGTCAAGCAGCTTACCTTAGGTAGGGCGTACTAGGGGTGCTAAAACCTTCCCTTTACGCAACCAGCCCCTTACCCTAGAATCTCTGAAAGACCAGTTTTAGGTTTCCTGGTAACCATTAATACTAGGTGGCGACTCCCCTTTTTTACGAAAATAAAGAACCCCCCGACATTTAATCCCCCGCTCATAGGGAAGAGTCGTCACGATGCCGCATTCTCATTTTTTTTAGGGTGCGACAGAATGGCGACTCCACTGGGGACTTGGGCTAAGCTTGACAGTTTTTTTTATTTTGTTTATGATATGTTTTATTTGTTTATTTGTTTATTTATTTATTTATTTTCATGTTGTTATGGATTATTTATAAGCTTTAGCATGCATCTTTACATCCTGTCATCATGCATCACTTTTTTATTATTTTGGAGAGCACACACTAAACTTTAAGTTAAGTGGGGGACTAGCAGCTTACCTATGACTTGAGTCAAGGTTGAAGTTTGTGTAAACCCCAACTCTTTGCTGAGTGTTTAGACTGGTGGTGATTGGTATACGTGCCATATCACTATCTGCTGAACCCCCATATCGCCTTTACGAGGGTGATCACTGGGACAGCAAGAGACCCTCTTTAGAGACCAAGTAGTAAACCTACCTTATGTCTCACGTAAAGGAACTAGAACCTATCGTTAGGATGTATGCTCCGTAATATCTTTCACATAAAATGGAAAAACCTAAAAAGCATCTTTGCTTTACAGGTCTTGTGAACGAAATGGCCACAACCACTAAACTTTCTGTCATGGAGTATGGGAAAAGTTCTGAATTGTCGCAATTGACTGAAGGAGACTACCTTAAAGGCGATGCTATGAGGCTATCACCAATCAAGAATCTGGATTCCGTTATAAATGAGGTGAACAAGTTAACGACTCATTTTCAGGATGTGGATAAGGACGCATTTTTCAGGAAATACGGACGCCTGATGGAGATTGCGAAGGTAGATGTTTTAAGCCTAGCGGTGCGAGCTCTAGTTCATTTCTGGGACCCTGACTACCGTTGTTTTTCTTTTGGGAGCGTAGATCTATGTCCTACTATGGAGGAATACGGGATGTTGACTGAGTTTCCGAATGACCTATACAGAGTTTATTTCCCTTTGAGATCTGACAAGGTCATTCCTGAACTGTCGAAGCTACTCAGGATCCCCAACTTGGAAAGGTCTTTGGAAAAGAAAGCTGCTGGTCTGAGATGGAAGATGCTGGAGTTGGAACTAGAACAGAAGTCCGGGTTAGAGAAAGAAAGATTGATTGCATTAGGCATATTTGGCCTTGTGTTATTCCCAAGTCGAACGGGTATAGTAAGCTTAGAAGCTGCTGCTGCTTATGTGGAGTATGAGAATACACAAATCAACCCTGTGGCCTCTGTTTTGGCTGAAACCATCATGACACTGAATCACTGTCGGAAAGCCGGGAAAGGGGCAGTGAGATGTTGCACGCAGCTGCTATATATCTGGATGGTCAGTCACATTGAGACAAAAAAACCTGTCTTCAATAATTTTTGGTGGTTCAACCAGAAACCATTGAGGATAGTGGAGGAAGAAGAATGGGGAGATCTAGACAACCAAGGTTGGGTAGAAAAGCTAAAAGCTATGCCTAGTGGTGGTTTGAAATGGAAGGCCCCTTGGGCCAAAGCAGTGGATGTCCTAATGAGTTGCGGGCAAAGGTGTTGGGTTCCGTTGGTAGGGATTACCGGTTATGTGAGTTATGCTCCTGCTCTCGTGGTAAGACAGCATGGGGGCATGCAATTCGTTCCAAGGACCAAAGGAATTGCTAAATTTTTTGGTTTGTTTAAAGATCCTGTTGCACAAGAAGTCGTAAGAGCCATCAAAAAAGATTGGAAACATCTAGTTTTGTTGGAAATAAAAGGTTTGGGAGATCCCAGTGCAAGTGAAGGGTATGCAAAATGGAGAGACTTAGTTGCCTCAGCCGCGACCAATGAAGAAGTAAAGTCTCCACAAACTGAAGAAAAGTCTGTTAAGAGGAAAAGAGTTGACAGTGAAGGAGAATTGAGGAGACAAATTGAAAAGCTTCAGATGGAATTGAACAAGACCCGAAGAGACAAGTTGATGATGGAAGAAATGGTATTGGAAGGTGATAAAATGAGAGCATTTTTAGATGAGCAATTACAGTCCAGAGATGCAAGAATAACCAAGCTCGAGCTGAAGATGGCCGAGGAGGAGAATGCTAGGTTGGGAGTTGAGAGAGAATTAACGGAGGTGAATCTGAAGTGGATGCAAAGTTGCTCTGAAATTGGCGCATTGAAGACTGAACATAATGAATGCCAAGATAGCATAGAATATTACCAGGAGAAATTTGCAGAAGTTCAGTGTGAGCTGATGGATAGAATTGAAAAGTATGAAGATTTGTATAAGAAGTATGTAATGTCGGAAAGTCGTTCGACGGGGTCCGAGAAAGATGAAGCCATTGAAGCAGAGTTAGCAGTCAAGGGAGAGGAGATAAAAGCTCTGAGAACGAAGCTCAACAAAGAGAAAGAAAAGGTGAAGCATCTGGATGAGAAACTAGCATCGATAGAAAAACACAAGGATCAAATCGATACTAATAACACTTCATTGAACAGAACCAACATGTTGCTTATTGAAAAAATGTCCAAGATGGATGAGCAAATGGATGAAGCTGCTGCGCACGCTCGGGTCATTAGAACCAATGCGAGAAATGTGGGGAGAGACATCATCCGTTATCAGCGAAGTCTAGCTCAGACCGATGCTTTCTTGGAGACAATCGAGAACCGCGGATCCGCTTTCCTACCCTTGGCTAAAGATGTGGCAGAAGAAGGATTTTAATTTGCTTTTCCTCTTTATGTTTTCGAAAATGTAGCAAACTTATCCATTCAATAAAAAGGGCGTTGACCCATCTCTTATGCAAATCCTGTCTCTTGGTGAATATGACTCAAGCATCGACCCGAAAAGCAGTACTTCTAGCGGCAAATGTGACAAGAAACCCATATTCTATGAAGTGTTTGGCCATTAATTGTTCACAAGAGAAATCCATTGCATTACATATACATTCATACAAGCATATTCATCATACCACATACATTTTACATTCTCTTATATATTCATGCAAACAGCAACTACGAAACATAGGTCCCCCTGCAAAAGTCCACAACACTCGTTTAAGAAGAAGAATGGAAAATGAAGAAAAGGCCGAGCCAGAATCTCCATACCAAAAAGAGCTCGAAGCTGTCCGAAACGATGTGGCACGTTTAGCCAGCCTGCTCGAGAAGGCGTTAAGAACAAGAGATGGAGAGGGAACGTCAGCTCAGACGGATGAAGCACCACCGACAGTTCAAAGCTCGGGAGCACCTCATATTTTAAGGACAAGCTCACCAAAAAAGCAGCCCGAATCCACTCGGCCTGTCCCAATCCCTATTACATTGGATTTGACAGATGAGGAACCACAAGACGCTAGATTCTCTGACCATGCAGGATATGACAAGTGGTCCGCACTAGAAGAAAGGATAAGAGCAGTTGAAGGGAATGATCTATCTGACCCAGTTAGGGCAGCCGAAGCATGCTTGGTGCCTAACATTGTGATACCGCGGAAGTTCAGGGTTCCAGAATTTATCAAGTATACTGGGACAGAATGCCCAAAAACCCATCTTCGTTCCTACTATAACAAGATGGCGGAAGTCATACACGATGATAAATTGTTGATATATTTCTTCCAAGACAGCTTGATGGGGTCGGCCCTTAGCTGGTATATGAGGTTAGATAACATCAGGATTAGAAAGTGGGCAGACTTGGCAGATGCTTTCTTAAAGCAGTACAAGTTTAATATGGAGATTGCTCCTGATAGGACCAGTTTGATTACCATGGAGAAAGGAGTTCAGGAGTCAGTAAGGGCTTATGCACAGAGGTGGCGAGACCAGGCTGTTAATGTACAACCACCGTTGATAGAAACAGAAATGGTGAATCTGTTTGCTAATACCTTTAGAGCCCCATATTATGAGCATCTGATGGGTAGCTCTGCCCAACATTTTTTCGATGCAGTGCGAATTGCTGAGAGGATTGAACAAGGAATCCGGAGCGGAAGAATTATGGAACCCGTAGAAAAGAGGGGTTTTGTTGGGAAAAGAAAAGAAATTGAGGTGAATACTCTGGAGGATAGGTACAAGGGGAAAGACAAAAGTTATAAAAGTTACCAAACACCTGCACCCCAAACTACCAGTATCAACTTTTCCAAACCTACCACCCCAAACCAGCCTTTTTACCCAAAATTCCCCGCACATAACCAAAATAATTTCCAAATGAGAGATTATCAACAACCGGAAGAACAACTACCACCTTTGCCCATGACCTTAAAGGAGTTATGTGCGCAATTGCTAAACATCGGACATGTTGCCCCCTACCACTACCCCCTTTGAAACCACCTTTCCCTGCCTGGCACAACCCCAATTTGACTTGCGAATACCATGCTGGTAATGCAGGTCATAGCATCGAAACCTGTGTAGCGTTTAAGAGGAAGGTATTGCAATTGATCAAGATCGGATGGATCACCATTGAGGATCCCCCCAACGTGAACCTGAATCCTTTGCCCAAACATGCTGCAGGAAGTAGTGGGGTAAATGCAGTAGAAACTGATAGCAAAGTAAGGGCTCTCAAGGTGACTATGACCAGATTATACAGTATGTTGGTGCAATCTGGACATCTGATGAGATCAACCAAGCATGACATGAGCGAAAATGACTTTTGCCCATTCCATAATGAAAAAGGGCATCACATTGATGAGTGTATCGAATTCCATCAAAAGGTCACGAGGATGTTGACTTTGGGGGAGCTAAGGATAGAGAGTATGGGAAGTAGTGGAGAGGTAGTAGGAATTGAGAAATGTAGAATCCAATCAACAGCTAGTGGGCTATCGAGATTGGTTTTGTATAAGCCCTCGTATGCAAAGGAGGTAGACTATAAGGCAACACCCGGAAATTATGTTGTCACCGCAAACGGTGAAGCTCCTTTCTTTCAAGGTGAAATAGGTGGTTTGACCCGAAGCGGTCGTTGTTTCACGCCTGAGGAGTTGGCAAATCAAAGAAAGGCTAAGGGTAAAGAGGTAATGGGTTTTGAAAAAGAGTTGGAGGTAAACAAACCTGTGATAGAGGAAGAGATGAACGAGTTCTTGAAGCTGATGAAGCATAGTGAGTACTGTGTGGTGGACCAGTTAAAAAAGACCCCTGCCAAGATCTCCATTATGTCTTTAATACTTAGTTCTGAGCCGCATCGTACTGCCTTACAAAAGGTACTAAATGAGGCTTATGTGCCTCAAGATATTGAACAAAAGACTATGGAGCATCTGGTAGGGCGAATTCATGCTTCAAATTACTTATATTTCACCGAGGATGAACTTGACGCTGAAGGAACAGGACACAACAAGCCTCTGTATATCACAGTCCGATGTAAGGATTGTCTAATTGGCAAAGTTCTTATTGATAATGGCTCAGCCCTAAATGTGTTGCCAAGACATATGTTGGAAGAGATGCCAATAGATCCCTCTCACATGCAGCCAAGTGGGATTATGGCTAGAGCATATGATGGTGCACCGAGGCAAGTGTTGGGGTCGATCGAAGTTGAACTCGCCATAGGTCCCCAAGTCTTTTTGGTAACCCTTCAGGTGATGGACATTCACCCTTCCTATAGCATGTTATTAGGAAGACCATGGATACATGCTGCAGGAGCAGTTACTTCCTCACTGCATCAATGTTTGAAGTACATCGCCAATGGTGTCCTGGTTACTGTTAAGGCCGAAGAAGCTATATCTATGACGAAGAATGTGGCGGTACCTTTCATTGAAGCTGAAGATTGTATGGATGGAAACCTGCATGCGTTCGAGGTTGTGAATACTGAGTGGGTGCCTGAGAATACCATAAGAAGAAAACCAAGGATCTCAGAGGCCACTAAAATGGCCGTTGAAAGCCTTTTAAAGCACAAGGTTCCTGCCCGATTTGGTGCAAGAAAAAGGAAGTTCGAGTGGATTGGGATAACGAAGTTGAAGGTCATAGAGCAAAGGTTTGGTCTGGGATATAAACCTAGAAAGGAGGATTACCAGCGGGCTGCTATGGTAAGAAGAGAAAAAAGAATGGCGAGGATTGAAGGAAGGAAGCCTGAAGAACAAAAATTAGTCATTCCTCCGATCAGAGTCTCATTCCCAAAGGCAGCATATGTCATACAACCTGATCCAGGACATGAAAGCTCTCTTCAGAAGTTGTCATCTATGAGCATAAATATTGTGGAAGAGGAGGAACTCAAGGGCATTATCAAGAAGACTCAGTCAGAAAAAAGGGATGAAGAGCTACCACAGTTAACTATCTATGCTCTGGAGGAAGCTACGGCCTCTGCTTGTATTCGGAAGCTAGCCAAGGGAGAGAAGTTCCAGAATTGGGTGACCCAAGAAGCTCCATTGGTTTTCAGAATGTAATGAGCAATGTTTGTTTTGTTGTTTTTGTTTTGTTTTAAGGCCCAATAGGCCAATCGAATTTTATCTTTGTTTTTGTTGTGAACCGAATTTTTTATAAGATCATGCATTTTTAGTTCATCTCTCTTGTTATTTTTATTTTGTTTTGTGCATTTACACTCATTTTCCGCTTTCAGGAACCCTGAAAGCGGAACTTCCACAACACCACTTGCACTTTACACTGAGAATGAATGGCCGAATTTTAAAGAGCACATAATAGCTGTAGAAGAGGAAGAAGGGGATGAAAATAGCATTAGGGAATTCACAAAATTAATAGAACAACACGAACAGGTTTGGAAGCCCACTAAGGAGGAACTTGAAACCATAAATGTGGGTACTGAAGAAAATCAGAGAGAGCTCAAGATAGGAACTTTGGTCACACAGAAGGAAAGAGAAGACTTGATTGCATTGCTGCGAGATTATGTGGATGTTTTCGCTTGGTCTTATGAGGATATGCCTGGTTTAGATACGAATATCGTAGTACATAGGGTACCATTGGAAGAAGGTTGCAGACCGATTAAGCAAAAGCTAAGAAGAACGCATCCAGAAGTTTTGATCAAAGTAAAGGCGGAAATTGAAAAACAATGGAACGCTGGTTTCCTAGAGGTGGTCAAGTATCCGCAGTGGGTGTCCAACATAGTAGTGGTACCCAAAAAGGAGGGAAAAATTCGAGTCTGTGTGGACTTTAGGGATTTAAATCGTGCTAGCCCTAAAGATAATTTTCCTCTACCACATATAGACATGTTAGTTGACAATGCAGCTCGTAGCTCCATATATTCCTTTATGGATGGTTTCTCAGGCTATAATCAGATAAAAATGGCGCAAGAAGATAAGGAGAAGACGACATTTGTTACACCATGGGGGACATTCTGCTATAAAGTCATGCCATTTGGGTTAAAGAATGCTGGTGCCACTTACCAAAGGGCTATGGTGACTTTATTTCACGATATGATGCACAAGGAGATTGAAGTATACGTGGATGACATGATCGCTAAATCCGGAGAAGGAGAGAATCATGTCCAAGTATTGAGGAAATTATTTCAAAGGTTAAGGAAATATAAGTTGAGACTTAACCCTGCAAAGTGTTCGTTTGGGGTGAAATCTGGGAAGTTGTTAGGATTCGTGGTGAGTGACAAAGGAATAGAAGTGGATCCTGAAAAAGTAAAGGCTATTCAAGCCATGCCAGCTCCGAAGACTGAAAGGGAAGTAAGAGGGTTTTTAGGAAGGTTAAATTACATTGCTTGATTCATATCCCAATTAACCACAACCTGTGACCCAATCTTTCGTTTGTTAAGAAAGAAGAATCCTGGGATTTGGAACGCAGAATGTGAAGAGACTTTTGAGAAAATCAAGCAATACTTGCTAAAACCACCTCTACTTGTCCCTCCTGTACCAAAAAGGCCGTTGATATTATACTTAACAGTGACGGAGACGGCGATGGGATGTGTGCTTGGACAACAAGATGAATCCGGGAGGAAGGAAAGGGCCATTTATTACCTAAGCAAGAAGTTCATGGAGTGTGAGTCTAGGTACACTATGATTGAGAAGTTATGTTGCGCGCTTGCATGGGCTGCAAAAAGGTTGCGACAATATATGTTGTACCATACCACATGGTTAATTTCCAAATTAGACCCGTTGAAGTACATCTGTGAAAAGCCTTACTTATCCAGCCGAATTGCCAGGTGGCAAGTTCTGCTATCCGAGTATGACATAGTGTACATGACAAGGAAAGCTGTAAAAGGGAGTGTTATTGCTGATCACCTGGCGGACCATGCTATGGAAGATTATGAGCCGTTAGATTTTGATTTTCCTGATGAAGATGTTCTTTTAGTTGAGGAAGGGAAACTAGAACGGTGGACTATGTACTTTGATGGTGCTGTAAACGTATGTGGGAATGGAGCAGGGGCAGTGATAATATCTCCTGACAAGAAACAATACCCAGTGTCAACTAAATTGCAATTCGGTTGCACTAACAACACAGCCGAGTATGAGGCCTGTATTCTGGGTTTAGAGACTGCGTTGGAGTTGAACGTAAAGAAGATAGATGTTTATGGGGATTCGATGCTAATTATTTGTCAGGTAAAAGGGGAATGGCAAACCAAAGAAGAAAAGCTAGTACCCTACCAAGAATACCTGTCTAAACTGGCTGATGAATTTGAGGAGATAGAGTTCACACATCTAGGAAGGGAAGGAAATCAGTTTGCAGACGCCTTGGCTACACTAGCTTCTATGGCTAGAATAGACTTCGGGCAAAACTTACAGCCAATACACATTAACATCAGAAATAACCCAGCTCATTGTTGCTCAGTTGAAGGAGAAATAGATGGAAACCCTTGGTACTACGATATCAAGAACTTCATCCAAAATCAGGCTTATCCCATGGGGGCATCCAACATCGAAAAGAAGACTTTGAGGAGACTGGCAATGGATTTTTATCTTGATGGAGAAGTTTTGTATAAGAGGTCATCTGACGGGACTTTGCTAAGATGCCTAGATGGAGTTGAAGCCAGAAACGCGTTGCGAGAAGTCCATGAAGGGATCTGCTCAACCCATGCTAGTGGACATATGATGGCTAGGAAGATACAAAGAGTTGGTTACTTCTGGATGACATTAGAGAAGGATTGCATTGACTATGTCCGCAAGTGTCATAAGTGTCAGATCTACGGTGACAAAATGAGTGCCCCTCCGACCCCTCTATTTAATTTGTTATCTCCATGGCCTTTTGCGATGTGGGGAATCGATGTGATTGGACCTATCAACCCTAAAGCCAGCAATGGTCATAGGTTCATTCTCGTGGCAATCGACTACTTTACAAAATGGGTAGAGGCCGGGTCATTTGCTCATGTAACACAAAAGGTGGTAAAGAAGTTTGTTGAGAGAGATTTGATATGCCGGTACGGGCCACCAGAAAAGATTATAACTGATAATGCACAGAACTTCAATGGGAAGTTGATAACAGAACTCTGTGCTAAATGGAAGATCAAGCATTCAAATTCATCTCCTTATAGGCCAAAGATGAATGGTGCTGTAGAAGCTGCTAACAAGAACGTCAAGAAGATTGTTCAGAAAATGGTAGTCACCTATAAGGATTGGCATGAAATGTTGCCGTTTGCCCTTCATGCATATCGTACCGCAGTTCGGACCTCAACAGGAGCCACTCCGTACATGTTGGTGTATGGAATGGAGGCAGTAATGCCTTTAGAGGTAGAAATCCCATCATTAAGAGTATTGATAGACTCTGAACTAGATGAAGCAGAATGGGCAAAGGTCAGATATGAACAGTTGAATTTGATCAGCGAAAAGAGGTTAGCTGCAATCTGTCATCATCAGTTATACCAAAGAAGGATGGCCAGATCATATGATAGGAAAGTCCGACCTCGAAAATTCCAAGAAGGCGATTTGGTATTGAAGAAGATATTGTTTGTACCAGGGCAAGATCAGAGTAAATGGGCCCCGAACTATGAAGGCCCTTATGTGGTGAAGAAGTCGTTCTCGGGAGGAGCTTTGCTATTATCTAGAATGGATGGAGAAGATCTAGTCAGGCCTGTGAATTCCGACTCTGTAAAGAAATATTATGCCTGATATTTTGTAACCTTCCTCAATAAGATAAAATTCGGCCATGAATTCTCGTTACAAGAAATTTTTTTCAAAGCACATGATTTTATAATATTTATTTATGTTTTACTTTATTTTTTGACATATTTTGTGCACCACACCGGGGGCAAAAAGAGCAAAATCATAAAAATGTGATTTTGCATTGAAAGTGTCAATTTGCATAAACAAAACCATGTTTTGAATATTTCTTTAAAGTATATATCGGTTTGAGTTTTTAGACATCGTTAAAG
Organism: Salix brachista; assembly: GCA_009078335.1. Taxonomy (NCBI): domain Eukaryota; kingdom Viridiplantae; phylum Streptophyta; class Magnoliopsida; order Malpighiales; family Salicaceae; genus Salix; species Salix brachista. The sequence continues at coordinate 8,892,052 of CM018586.1, forward strand.
ATATTATAAAAAAGAAATTTCAATGGAGCTAGAAAGGGCCCTATGTAGAACAAAAGTCTCTTCACCCAGTGTGAAAGTATAGCACGAGAAACATATCCTATGAAGGAAGACCACAACGGACAGGGGGGACCTATGTTTCTATAGAGGTAACAAAAACATGCATATTATTGTCATAACACTAACCTGACAGGAAAGGTGTGGCGAAAGCTGATGTGATTTCGAGTTTTGGAAAATATAGAGAAGCAGAATCTCAGGTCAGCAAAATCACGGAAGATGAATTGAAGATCGATGATGAATTGAAGAACGATGTTGCTCGAGACGGGTCGGTCACCCAGAAAATGAGACCACGCTAGCCGGGTCGGTCACCCAGAAAAATGAGACCACGGGTCGGTCACCCATCAAATGAGGCCATGATAAACGGGTCGGTCACCCAGAAAAATGAGACCACGGGTCGGTCACCCATCAAATGAGGCCATGATAGACGGGTCGGTCACCCAGAAAAATGAGACCACGGGTCGGTCACCCATCAAATGAGGCCATGCTAGCCGGGTCGGTCACCCAGAAAAATGAGACCACGGGTCGGTCACCCATCAAATGAGGCCATGCTAACCGGGTCGGTCACCCAGAAAAATGAGATCACGGGTCGGTCACCCATCAAATGAGACCATGCTAGCCGGGTCGGTCACCCAGAAAAATGAGACCACGGGTCGGTCACCCATCAAATGAGGCCATGCTTACTGGGTCGGTCACCCATCAAATGAGACCATGCTAGCCGGGTCGGTCACCCAGAAAAATGAGACCACGGGTCGGTCACCCATCAAATGAGGCCATACTAACCGGGTCGGTCACCCAGAAAAATGAGACCACGGGTCGGTCACCCATCAAATGAGGCCATACTAACCGGGTCGGTCACCCAGAAAAATGAGACCTTTCTAACCGCTAACCGGGTCGGTCACCCATCAAATGAGGCCATACTAACCGGGTCGGTCACCCAGAAAATGAGACCACGGGTCGGTCACCCATCAAATGAGGCCATGCTAACCGGGTCGGTCACCCATCGAATGAGGCCATGCTAACCGGGTCGGTCACCCATCGAATGAGGCCATGCTAACCGGGTCGGTCACCCATCGAATGAGGCCATCCTAACCGGGTCGGTCACCCATCAAATGAGGCCATGCTAACTGGGTCGGTCACCCGGAAAAATGAGACCTTGCTAACCACTAACCGGGTCGGTCACCCAGAAAAATGAGACCCTTCGTATCTAGCTTGGGTAGGTCACCCAGAAAAACGAGACCCATATCCTCCATTCTATTTTTCTTTACAACACTTACTATTTAAAGTCTTTTACAAGACTTTAGTTGTAAGCATTGTAAAGAGGGGGCATCTGTTGCTACCCAATTTTTGACTCTTTATTTTTTATGTTTCGAAAAGAAAAGTATTTCAAAAATAGATTTTGGGTTCAAGGGCGAAATCGAGCAATTTGGAGTTTAATGGCCGATTGAGGGCTAAATCGCGAAAATCAGGAGCCAAGGACCAGATAAGGAGTCACGTAAAGCCAAGGTTGAGATTGAAGTTTTGATGGGATTTAATTGCATAAAAAGTTTAAATCCAATTGGGTGCAATTAGGAAATTTTTAAAGGATCAAATCATTTTTTATTTTTTCTTTCCTTCCTAAAAAATTTCGAAATCTGCACTGTTCCGGCATGCATTGACGTTGTTTTTTTGGCGCGCTTAAAGCAGATCAAGCAAATTTTCCTTCCCATCAATGTTGATTTTATTGCCCGATTCATCTCCTTCACAGCAGATCAATATTTCTTTTTCTTCCTTTTTCGATTTAATTTTCTTCCCAATTCGGCCCTCTCAATGCAGCAGCATTCAATGGAAATAAATGGCAATCAATTAGAATTAAAACAGAAAATCAACAGCAATGCAGCAGCAGATCAACAGCAGATTTGATAACAGCTCAATTCCAAAATCCTGCGTGATTCTCTTCCCGTTTCGTCTCCATCACAGCAAGGCAGATCGAATTTATCTCCAGCATTATTTCCTTCCCGATTTTATCTCCAGCATGATCTCCTTCTTGATTGCTATCGATTTGCATTGCATGTGCCAGCTGCATCATTTTTTTAAAAAAACTTTGAAAATTGCACTAATTACACATTTAAAGATTTGCAAATTTACATTGAAACGTCTCCGGCGTATCCCGGCCTTAAATGCTAGGCGCGCCCTGCATTCAAAGACTCTTTCTCTGCTATAAATAGCAGTGCACACGGTGAGAATGGGGACGAAAAAAAACGGAGAAAAGATTTACGTGAGAAACTTATCTTAAGGTCGCAGCAAACAGAGAGGGAGCCGAGCATTTTTTTTCTTCGTTTTACCCTGCCTTTCTCTCTCTAAAACAGAGGCACCTCTGTCATTTTTTTTCCTCTCCGGTCACAAGCTTCAGCAGCCCAATTCCAGCCAAGCATCACCACCATAAGCCACCCATATCCATAGAAACTCAGCCGTCATCTCAGGCAAAGGAAGAGGTGACGACAGCCGAGGCAGCAGCAGCCCTCACAACGTGACCGCCAGTTTCCGACGACTATTCCGGCCACCTCAGGCCACCATCTCCAACACCACAACGTCCAGAAGAATCACCACGAACTCCTCTACGCAACTGTAGTAACAGGTAAGCCATTCGTTGTACTCGAAAATCCCCCATATTCACTGTTCATCTTCTTCGTCTGCATGAGTGGGGAGTGAATTCATTCACTCCCCGCCGGATCGGGTCGGGCCGAGCTTTGTGCCCGGCCCAGCCCAGAAGAAGGCAGGGCTTCCAGCCTTAACGGGCTGGAAGCCCAGCCCTTTTATGGTTTTAAAACCGGCCCGAGAGGATTCATGGGCTGAAGCCCAGCTTGGAATTAAATTGATCCAGCCCAGCTCACCAGGGCCGGGCTGGCAGCCCAGCCCCACAGGCGGGCTGGAAGCCCAGCCCCATAGCCGGGCTGGCAGTCCAGCCCATCTTTATAGATATATATATAATAAATTAAAAAAAATATAAATATACAATTTTCCAAAAATATTTTATTAAAAGAAAAAATGTGTTGTTTTCTTGCATAAGGCCAATACACTAGCATATTTTAAAAAAAATTATTTTTCTTTTTGAAAAAATATATATTATCTTGAGTTTTGAAGAGAAAATGAGTTTTAGCATGGATTTCGCAAAGAAAAAAGTCATTTCTTGCATTTTGAGATTTTACAACATGTTTGTAAAATCCAAAGGGTATTGGCCAATATTCAAAAAAATATAAAAATCTTTTTTTGGGAATTTATTATTCACCATCGGTATTTGGATAAATAAATCCTAAGGGGTTAATATCCAAAATATTCGGCGGGAATGATATGCTATTATTCACCATCGGTATTTGGATAAATAAATCCTAAAGGGTTAATATCCAAAATATTCGGCGGGAATGATATGCTATTATTCACCATCGGTATTTGGATAAATAAATCCTAAAGGGTTAATATCCAAAATATTCGGCGGGAATAATATGCTATTATTCACCATCGGTATTTGGGTAAATAAATCCTAAGGGGTTAATATCCAAAATATTCGGCGGGAATGATATGCTATTATTCACCATCGGTATTTGGATAAATAAATCCTAAGGGGTTAATATCCAAAATATTCGGCGGGAATGATATGCTATTATTCACCTTCGGTATTTGGATAAATAAATCCTAAGGGGTTAATATCCAAAATATTCGGCGGGAATGATATGTTATTATTCACCATCAGTATTTGGGTAAATAAATCCTAAGGGGTTAATATCCAAAATATTTGGCGGGAATGATATGCTATTATTCACTGTCGGTATTTGGATAAATAAATCCAAAAGGGGTTAATATCCAAAACATTCGGTGGGAATAATATGCTATTATTCACTGTCGTTGTTTGGATAAATAAATCCTAAGGGGTTGATATCCAAAATATTCGGCGGGAATGATATCCCATTAGCCATTTAATTAACATATGTTTTTTGTCAAAGCCATAGCAAGTCATAAGCAAACCAAAACGTCAAGCAACTTACCTTAGGTAGGGCGTACTAGGGGTGCTAAAACCTTCCCTTTACGCAACCAGCCCCTTACCCTAGAATCTCTGAAAGACCAGTTTTAGGTTTCCTGGTAACCATTAATACTAGGTGGCGACTCCCCTTTTTTACGAAAATAAAGAACCCCCCGACATTTAATCCCCCGCTCATAGGGAAGAGTCGTCACGATGCCACATTCTCATTTTTTTTAGGGTGCGACAACTATAATGACGACTTCAATAATTGTGACAATTTAACAATCATGATAATAACAATGAGAATAATAATCGAAATAATTCATTAATAGATGTTGTTTTTTGTTCAAAATTGACTTTTGTGGAGTTTTTATATATGATAATTTAGATCTAATATCATGTAAATGAAAAATATACAAAGCCACATGTAGACAAAATGGGTGGAAAAATTGGGTCAAATTATCTATAATGAAAAAATATACGAGCCACTTGCCCTGCGCTTCGTCGCAACCAGAACCAAATTTTTTAATATGTAAAAAAAATATTAATGGTCCTAGATTTTTTTTATGATGTTATACATCTAAGCGAAATAATCAACCTACAAAACTTTTGATTATTTAGCTTTTTTATATATTCATTTTACTATGGATAAGGCAATTAAAATAATGATAAAGATTATTTTTAAGGTATTTTTTTCTTAAGAATATATAAGACTGATTACATATTTTGATATTTGTTTAATATTAACGCCTTAATATATGTATAAATGAACAAAGGATGTTTCTCAAATTAGTTTAATCTCATTGTTCTAAAATACTTTTAATATAATGATATCAACAATAAATCTTAAAAAATAAACATAATTTAATCTATTTTTAAATAAAAATCACTTTAAACTAAAAATATACCAAGCCACACATAGATAAAAAAAAATGAAAAAAACACAAAGATAACAGATCACTAACATACATAAGAGAGAGAGAGTTTCACTCTCATTTCACGCCACCAAGACTAAACTTACTCTGTTTTTTAACGCAAACTGAATTTAATACAAAGATAAATAATAATAAAAATTAAAAGTCAGAACTAAGAGTATAGAGATATAGAAGGAATGAAAAAATAAAGAGATTGAAACTAAACCAAAAAAATATAAGAATAAAAACAGAAATCCAAACAAAAAAACTTACACATGAGACAAAAAAAAAATTTCCCAATGCGGAGGAGCGCGGGCTAATTGCTCGTTTTAATTATTAAAATGACTAAATAAAAAGACATTAATTTTATGTTTTTTTTTTTTTAATGTAAACTACATTTTTAAACCGTAATCCAAAACATTCCCTTCATCCCAGTAATGAGATGTGAGAGTTTTATTTGTCTCAATGAGATCGATCCCTAAAGCTTAAAATGTTTTAATGCAGTCCTCCTAGATCCTTCCACCCATATTTTATTTTTAATGTTTTTTAAAATGAATCAGAATAATATATTTTTTATTTTTTAAATATATTTTTTATATAATCTCATCAAAATTAATTTAAAAACAATACATCATATTTCATGAAAAAATTGAAATAGTTTGGAAAACCGACTGAGTTTATAATATGCATCTCCGTCATAATCAAGGGGCTAATTTACTACTCCTTTTTCTCGAAAAAAACAAGAGAGAGATATTTTATGCCGCGTCCTCATCCCACTAGGCACTAGCACAGCATCTATCCATCCGAGCCCTTCAGCTGACTTCGAAGAGGAGAAGGATTACTTTCGTGATTCATGCTGCGCACCCCCAGCGTAATCTAGACACCACCCCCTCCAGTATATCGCAGCACGCGCGAAGCAACAGAAAACCATCTTGACCGTAGATCTAGTTAATAAATAATCAATCCTAGACATTGATCTTCTAGTCGTTCGTACAGAACCGAGCACGTTCAAGTTATTTATTCTCTCTCTCCTGATCTTGAGAGAGAGTAGACTTAAAACACAGCAGATTGAAAAAAAAGAAGGGCCAAATTCTTGATGATAACCAAATCCCTCTCGGGTCCGTTGTGAGAGGCGCTTAAAAGAAAAGGCCGTCAAGGCATTGGTGAAACCACAGGGAGGAGGTTGCTTCCTAAAAACAACTGGGTTTGGCTCGTTGCCTTCGATTCCTTACCCATAACATAGGATGAAAGGTGCGTGCTTCAACATCTGACGTCTTCACTGTCAGAAAGATGGACAAATACGAGAGAAGAGAAAATGGAGGCAAAACATATAGTAAGTGACGGTAACAACACGGTTGTCACTTGAACTTGCGAGGAAAAGGTGAGGATGTTCAAGACCAATATGGGTATGTTTATGAATGTTGTCTTTCTTGATAAATCTTGAACTGGGTTTGTTTACAAGATTCATAGTCTTTAGATTTCTTATGATTTCTATAAAAGTACGCGCTGGGGTGGAATGTGCTTCCACAGTGCTAGAAAGAAAACAATAAGATTCAACTCTAGTATATGAAACAATGTTTGACGAACAACAGAGATCATTACTGCCATTTACTTTTAGTGTCCGTTCACTTCTCAATGGCTTCAGTTTTATTTCATGTATATGGATTTCTTAAAGCCTGATATTTTTCTGTTTTCTTTTGGTTTAATTCTATTTATTATTTTTGGATCCATCACCCTCTGCAGTGTATCTGCCTTGTTTCCCGCTCTCCTAGTTTTGGTATTCTTAGAACTGCACTGGAGGAGTTATTTGCTCTCTGCTTTTCCCCTGCAGGAAGTAGGTAAGTATCTTTAGTTATGGAAGGTTCTCTGATACGGTCAGCAATAGGTGATGATTGAGACTTTAATAACTTTTTGGCTTTTTCCTGGTATACATGCACGCATGACTCTACCTTTACAGCATCAAAATATTAATTAATAGCTATAAGATGTTATGGTATGGATAAGTTTATCATTTCATTAAAAAAATGGAATTCCATTCTATCCTTTTCATTCCATTACTGGTGTCAGCTCTATCAAAATTTCAGCAAGCCATTATGGGATGTTATATTATACACGGTCTCCGATGTACCTTTGCCTACTCCTGGAAAGGACCTGGTCTTCTTTTCCATTGAGAATTGCCTGCTTTCCGTTGAGGCTCCACCCAAAGATGGACTCCCCCATGTTGAGGTATGACTTCCTGTCCCTTTAGTTTTGTTAGCTGGATTCTGCCTTTGCTGATTGTTTGGTGTAGTGGAGGGTTAACAAAAATTCACATTATTATACAGTAAATGAGTTTAGGTTTTGCTGAATGCAAATATCATTTCAGCCATTGGTACAATGTTTGGATGTGGACAACTTTCGCAAACTTCTTACTGCTGTGCTACACGAATGGAGAATTTTACTTCGTTCCAACAAGTATCTCTCTGAACCTTGCAGAGATAATAGTTGTTTAAGAGAAGTAATCAAATCTAATTAGCATTTATTTGATTCTCTTATGTATTCTCACTACACTGAAAATTTTCAGAAGTCATTAGCGGTGTGTTTGCATGCTTATTAAGACTTGTGCATTGGTTTTATTGGTCAAGTTTCTGAATCATCATTTGCTCAACTTCAGGTTCCTGATTATATATTAATAGCCTTGAATTTTGCTTCAACTTTGTTATGTTATGCATACAAGAATGATGCGGTGAATTTCAGTTAGTGATGGTGGGTATGTAAAATCTGTTTAAATGCACACTAAATGGCAGAGATGACTTGGATTTGTGCAAGGCTCCAGGGTGTGTATTATTAGAGGTGAAGTGTATTGTTGGTTTGATTATTATTTTAGTTGAACCTATCTTGTTTGCTTTGGTTTACCATTATCAGGAGATGGTTTGAATTTGATTTCTTGGGAAGGTTAGAGGAGTCAACATCCAATTATGTTATTGATAGTTGGCGTGGTCTTCATTTAGATGTATTTATGTGCTGCTCTAGCCACTAGCTCCCATTGTTTGATTTCCCTCTTTCCAATTGTTAATCCCTGTAGATCTGTTTTTGTCTTGAGCATTGGTTTCAATTATCATGATCTGAAATTTCTACTCAGCATTCTTTCTAAAGATGTAATTAAATCGATGCAAATGCTTTTCTTATATACATGCTCTCTTACTCAAGGTCACTGGCTGTGCTAAAATGCTCTTTGCATTCTTTACCAAAACAACTGTTTATCTGCAAATTCTTGATTTATATTATCAGGAATCTCACTATATTCTTAGTAAAATTAGTTCAAATAATACTTGCTAATATCTTTTAAGTTTTAATTTTATTATTTTCTTGTGACGAGGGTATTCACTTTTAACCCTAGCATTAGAGGCCATATGTCATTTGATTTATCCCTTTAGGTGGCAGGTGAGTTTTAATTATTTGTACGTTCACTGCTCATTTACCAGACTAGAATATCACTTCTAGGTTTGTCTTCTTATGCTGGAACCTTTTTTCATCTTCCTAGATGAAAATTGCAGCTAAAATGTTTTTCTTTCTCTGGATAGGCTGATCGAATATTCATGTCTTCATGTGATTCTCTTATTAGCTCACTTCTAATTATTTTTATGTTTGTTGTGCTGAAGCATGTCTACATTCCATTACTATTTTTCATTGGAGTTGACCATATTGATGCTCCTACACCTTATATGATGGGTCTCCATTCATCTGTTGATACACCTTGCAATGTATGGTGTAAGTTTTTTTGCATAAAATTATGGTTGAATCACTTGTTTGGCTTAATAAATGATGTCTTGGTAATATTTATCATGCCATATTCTTTATTGTTTGTGTTTATATTTTATTTTTCTTTAGCAGGAATTTGGCAGTGTTTTCTCTATCAGCTCATTTGCGTCAAGGACAGCTCAACTGAGTAGAATAATATGAAAATGCCATGGTATGGTTTCTAGTTTTGCTTTATAGAATGCATAGCATGAACTAATCCATGTGCTCTAAACTTCTTGGAAAGAACAATTAATATACACATTCTACTCAATAGAGATCACTGAGTTTTTGTTTGCCAGGTTACACCCTTGACAAATGAACTATTGCCTGTTTTCTATTCATTTATGTTTTTATAGCCTCTATCTATGCCTTTTACTTTTCCGTGGCCAGCCTTGAGTTGGTCTACGTAGAGGGCTTGATATTTCTGTTGGCTGTTAGTTAGTAGCCAAGAAAGAGGAGTGAGTGTTTAGTGAAGGAGCAAGGTGTGCACAATTCAAAACAATAATGTATGCATTCATCATATGAAATGAATAGAATTGTGATTTCCATGTTGAGCAAACTGTGGATGGATTCTCCTGAAAAAATGGTGTAAATAGTGTAGGGTTATTGACAACATACAATGCATTAGTAGAAGCTCAAATGCAGAATGTGGGTAGGATCCTACCTGCTAAAATACTTATAAGAGAGTTTCATATTACTCTTGATTTTTTTTTTGGTTAGCAACCTAAGATATAATGACATGTTTGCATAGGGATCGCTTTTATAGTTTAAGATCAAAGTATATCACATTTTAGGTTAGTGATATTAAGTCCTGAATTTCTTAGCTGATAAAAGGCTATTTTTAATGTTTTTTTCACTTCTTATTTCTTTGTTATAAATAGAAAAAAAATAGAAAGAAGTTAAAAAGCTCTCTTTTCTTCTTCTAATTTCTATGTATTCCAAATGAAAGATCTTTCATGGGTCTTAAATATGCAATCACAAATCATACTCTGATTTCCTATGCTATGTTGGTGGTTGGCTTGTTTGGTATTTAGACATCTAAGGGAATTGGTTACAATAGATCCAATATGTTATATGCTAGTTATTTGGAGATGTGATGTGTCTAAGAAAGTTTAACTACAATGTACAAATCAGATGACTTTGTTCCTAACTTTGGTTTTTTCTGCCATAAAAAGTCTAAATGTTGGGACCCCTCGTTGTATGGCATCTTCTTTTATACTAGGCATGTGACACATGTATTAACATTACTTATTTATGGATTCACAGTTTGGTTTTGGAAAGAGATGAAGAATGCTTATGTCTTAAATTGCTTACCCTCATGTATACCTCATTATTGCTCATATTCCTTCTAGATGCTTTCTTCCCCAATTGCCTTGCTAGGCATGTAACTCATTATTGTTCACATTCATTCATTCATTTATCTTCTTTTATACTAGGCATGTGATACATGTTTTAACTTTAGTTATTTATGGATTGATAGTATGTTTTTGGAAAGGAATGAAGAGTGCTTGTCTTAAAATGCTTACCCTCTTGTATACCTCAATATTGTTCACATTCATTCTAGATTCTTTCTTCCCCAATTGCCTTACATATATGCAGGCTTTGATGATTTTGATCCATGGAATATTTTTAACTCAACTTAAGCATGTTGGTTACGTTTACACGAGTTTTTAAAGGTTTTCGATGGCTTGGACATCATAATCTTCTGCAAAGAATCACTTTTTTCTCTACTTGTTTTAATAGAGCAGGGTTTGAGTTGTAATTGCTACTTTTTTAGGATCTCATCAAGCATCCTAGGGGATGGTGTAAAATTGGACAAGGAGTTCTCAACTCAGGCAGTCTACTAATGTAGTGATTACATTTTACTGTTTTTTACAGTTTCAGTTCTAAGCATTTACAAATGTTGGCTATTTTTTTTTCTTTAACTTAGTGGAGTGTAGTGATTGCTTTTTTACTGGTTGTTCCAGTTTCATGAGCAAGCTTTTCCCAATGTTTGTTATTTCTCATCTACTCTTGTTTTCTTTTTTCTTAGCACAACAATGGTTCATTTTTAATGGTTCTTCGGGTATCAAGTACAAGCGTGTATCAATATTAGTTATTTCTCATTTACAATAGTTTTCTCTTAACTCAACATAGTCTACTAAGCTAGTGACTCCTTTTTAATGGTTTTTTCCATTTTAGGCCTAAGCATTTACCAAAGTTTTTTCTGTCTTAACTTTCAATCTTTTGTTTTGCATGTTTTTCCTGGATTAGCCAGTTTTCAACTAACATGTATGACTAGGAGTACCTTGGGGGTGTTTAATCCTCTTCAGTTTCAATGCTTGCTATATTTTTTTTTTGTGTGGAAAAGAGGTAACACTAGGATGGGTATTCTAAGTTTTTATTTTCATGGTCACATACTTTGAATGATAAGATATGTGTAAGGCATGCTTTTGAAACTTGTGTTGGAGATATGTTCTTTTAATTTCCTTTTGTAGATTTTAATAAAGTTTATATTGGTTTATTAGCTAGCATTTGAGTTCAATTGTCTGTACATTCAGGAGTCTATCAACTGCTTTAAGAAGACTGTTGTAGTTCTTTAAGCCTTTGGAAGTGGTTTATTATTACCTTTTGCCAGCTTCATAACTGACCTCATCAATACGGCTGATGGGTTTGCTCTTTTTATCTCCATGTACTTTTCAACGTCAATCAGCTCTTATGCAATTGGTTATTTTGTTTTAATTTGTCTAGATGATTGTGTTTTCAACAAGATTACATGAAGTGTTTCCTAGCTGGCCTTTTGATTTTCCATCAAGACAGGTGTTTCTTTACTTTTCTATTTCATTCTATTCAATAAGAATAATTTCCTAAATTATAACGACTGTCTGAATTACCTTTTCATGTTTTTCTAGGAAAACTCCAATTTACCAGGGATCATTTTCAGACTTCAATTTCCTTGGATTGTTTGATTAATTACCAACTCTTTTCCGTTACTACATTTGTCTCTCTGTCTTGAGAATTTATGTGCTTAGTCTAAGATATCGATAATGTGTCTTTCTAGGAGCTTGAATATGAGCAGTGGTCTTCACTACATCATACTTTGGAATCCCATGTCTCTGTATTTGATTGCTACACAACTTCTAATTTAAGGTCACATATTTTTAACGATAAGATCTATGCATAAGATATTTTTGAAACTTGCATGGGAGATAATGTTCTGCTTAATTCTTTCCGTATATCTTGTATTATTTATGCTGGTTAATTGGCTAGCATCCAAGTTTAATTTCATGTTCTTCTAGGAGCCTATGAACTGCTTTAGGTATCACACTACATGATTTTTTATTTGGTAATTTTTGGGATCTATTGATGGTGATAAAGAGTTAGGTATTCTTGCAAAATGTTTTTTTATTGCTCTATTCCATGCTAGAAGTACTTGGTTCTTTCAATGCTAGTTGGCTAAATATATTTGATGCATGAGCAGCCTTTGCTTCATGATCTCTTTATGAGAATGTTCACGACAAATTATAACATGCTCTCTCATTTCGAAGAAAATTTAGTCTTAACTTCTTATCTCAAGTCTAAGCGTTTGTCTATGTCTATACTGTTTTTTATATATAATTAGATAGATTATACCGTTCCATATGTTATGTGCAATGTAGCTTTGCTTATGTCCTTTTTAGGGATCGTTACGTGATTTTGCCTTCTGATTTTAGACAATTACATTTTCAATCGTAGTGTTTATCAACCTTTCTTTTACATTGTAGTCAACAAGTTTAAGTTTGTTCTTTGAGCTTGCTCAATAGACCTCCTAGGGTTTGAGCTCAAATTTTTTGACTCTAGGATAGCATCAAGCATCAAGGAATGCCATAAAGTCCACAAGGAAATATAGCTCAGGAGAAGCTTTACAAAGAGGAGTCATTTTTCTTATCCATTATTTTCATGATCCATCCTTCTTGTTCCTTTCCATTAAACTTTCTTTCTTTCAACATCTTGTTTATTTCTTTCATTTGGCGTGGATGTTTCTGAAGTAATGTTTGCAAGAATGTTGTGCCAGATGTTCTGTAATTTTATTGTTACAATTTAGTCCTTATAAAAGATATGATATTTATCTGCTCCTTTCTCTGTATTTTCCATGATCCTTCATGTTTATCAAGGGATATGTGAATGAGTGCCAAGCCAGGGAGTGGTTGATGTATTGCCTAACTATTCCGTGCTAATTGTTGAAATTTTATTTCTTAGGTTGTCATGCCAGGAATAATGAGTTTTGATTGAATCTTCTTGCCTTGATCCTCATGAATTTGCAGGAACTAAGTATCTATATTATATACTTTGTTCAAGTCACATTCATCATGTTGCTATTTCCTCACCTTTTTTTGCTAGCTATTTCTCATTTACAATTGTTTTCTCTTAACTAAGCACAGTCTACTAAGCCAGTGATTTCTTTTAATGGTTTTTTCAGTTGCAAGCCTAAGCTTTTACCAAAATTGGCAATTGGTGATATGCTCGTGTTGTTTTAACTCGGCACAGTGGTCTACTCACTTTAACCATTAATGACTATGCCTCATCTACTCATTTTTCTAAAACCAGTCTCCTGGGTTCTTTTAATTAAATACATATCGGTTAATGCACTGGTTTTCTGACTTTTGATTTTTGTTGTTATTTGTATTGGCTGTTGTAGCTTATTCTTTGATTTAGTTTTCTTTTGTCTTCAAGGGTGAAGTTATTTCTTTCCAAGGACAATGAAATAATGATGGTTAATGCTTATGTCCTTTTTTCTTCATTTAAATTGATGGCGCTACTCCTTTGGTGGATTGTTTTTTATATGATACCCTTTCCATATATTATGTGTCATGGAGCTTTGCTTATGTCCTTTTCAGGTATTGTTATGTGACTGCCTTTAAAAAATGCTTATCAATTTGGTGAACTTTTTGGTTAGTGTGATTTTTGTATTTTGGCTGAGCTTCTGAAGTGGTTTCTTATGTGATAATAGTTGTATTGGGACTTGGTTTGTGTTGAGATTGCTCTAGATTGGAAAGGATGATACCAGCATGGTGGTCAATCCAATTTGTTAAATCATTTATGCAAATGTGCGCAATCATGTGATTGGTTGCAGTGAGCTTGAGACTATCTCTTGCACTGTCTGTGTTGAAAATGAAATTGTTGTAATTTCTAATCGTCAACGTTGTTGCTCCTTATTAATGCTTTGTATGATTTGTTGGCAGTGAGCTTGGATTTTGGTTCTTTGTTTTAGATTGTGGTGATGTGACCTGTTATTTGTCCACGTGTGATTATGTAGCTAGCTAGAAGTTTTCAAATTATGCGGTTTGAAATTATTCTTTGATTTGGTGCTGAAAACAAAGTTGTTGGTGTTGAGATTTCTAATTCTCCATGGCTTTTGCTCTATATTAATTGTTTTGAATGATGGTCTAGATGCAATATGATAGGTTTGCAGTGAGCTTGAGACTATCTCTTGCATTGTCTGTGCTTAAAATGAAGCTGTTGGTGTTGAGATATCGAATCATCCATGCTGTATTTTTTTTCAGATGATTTATTGTTGCCTGGGCTGTATTTTATTTGTTTCTTTTATTATCCACGTCTCCGGTTGTCTACTATAGTTTGAATTCTATGCACCTTTCTTTTTGTGTGGTTGTAGACAAATTAGTAACTGCCTTTGTTAATGTTGCCTTCATCATGTAGGTATGTCGTCGCATGCTTGCTCTATGTGTGTGATTTAGCTGTGTGTGGTTGCATACATGTAACTCTATTTGTCGTGCATCATGTGCAGCTCACAGCTGCTGTCGAGCCCAAGGGAAATCAGAGCAATGCTTGTGATGAGCAGTTAAGTGCCTTTGTTTAAGTCACATTTATCATGTAGCTATTTCTCTATGCTGATAACTTAATTCTCTTCCACTATATTACTATTCTTGGAATCCAAAATAAACTTTCCTTGCATGCATTTCAAAAAAATGTTTTTTTCCCTATTGTTTATTGTTTTTATTTACAATGGGTTCATTTAGTCCAGTGGAGACATAAAAGTTGAATTTGCATGTTCCTCCTCTCCTCACAAACATAAGGATGGTTTTGTGTACAAACGAGGAGTCGTTTTATGAATCTTTCAACTCGTAATTCATCTTATAAAAACACGTGTTTAGATTGTTCCTTCGCTTAATTTTTTGTTTATTCCTCTTTATGTTTTTTTGGCTATTACGTTTTGTTGGAATAGATGGACAGGGATGTATCATCTTGCTGGTGGGGATACTCACTACCAGATTAGCAGGAGCTGACTTTTACATCATGCACTGTGCTGCTTCATTTTTTGATTTCTTAGAAATTTCATATACTCTTCATGTAATGATAAATATTAACAGTTGATCTTAGTTTCAACCTCCTTTGTTCAATTTAAATTAAAATTTCCTCTCTCTTAACGTTTAATTCCCTAAAGAAAAGTTGCGGGAACGAAAGCAGCAGCGCATGATGAGATGAGATGATCCTGCAATTCAAAACAATAGGTATATATGATCTTGTCCTCATCGCTGCTATTTTTTTTGCTCTGATTGGCTTGGCATGAAGGGTTTTGTTGTTCAAGCATGCCTAACATGGAAGGGTTTTGTTGTTCAAGCATGCCCAAATGGAAGGGTGGAGCAACAATATGAGGAGAATGACCAGTTAACTGAAAGTTTGTGCTTGTCTTGTAGACATAATTATATTTCTAGAAGGTTAGTGGTGAAGTTAATCGACCCTGTCGCTTCCTTTCCTTGCTTATTATATTTTAATCTAAAGTTTGTGCTCTTAATTTCCTATTTATCTGTCTTTCATCATTTTATGTAATTTCTACATATTCAATAGACCTAGGGTTTGCGATTTAATTTTGTGTTCTTTAGGATGGCATCAAACATCAAGTAATGCGTCAAAAAGTCAACAAGTTATAGCTTAGTAAAGTCTTTTTATTGTTGTGTTCTATGAGCTTCAAAGTGAACAAGCTTTACAAGGAGTCATTTTTCTTTTCCATTATTTTACTTATCCAACCAACTTGTCGGTTCTGTTTTATTCAACCTCATTTATTTTAACATTTTGTTTACTTAATTTCATTTTGTGCAGACATTTCTGAACTGATGTTTCCAAGAACATTTCACCAGTTGTTTTGTAATTTTATTTAACAATTTAATCCTTGATCCTAATAAATGTGATGAGTGTTTGCTCCTTTTTGTGTATTTTCCAGGATCCTTCATGTTTGTCGAGGGATATATGTGAATGAAGGTCAAACCAAGGAGTGGTTGATATATTACCCACCTATTCCTTTACATGCTTATTATATTTTAAGTCTTATGTTCCAGTTTCAGGCCGAAACACAATGATGACTATTTCTCATTTGTTCATGCTTTCTTCATACATATGTTTCTTTTTTCTGTAAACCAGTCTACTGGGTTCTTTTAATTAAATAAATGCGGAGTAAGAGAGTGCTCTTATAGCTTTAAATTGTTTTTTTGTTATTTATATTTTCTACTGCAATTTGTACTTTGACTGTGCTTTGATTGTTTTTTCTTGTTCAATTATTAAGTTATTTGTTTACAGGGGCAATTAAATGATGACGGTCTCCACAACGATATGAGCACCAAATGTCTCGTTGTCTTTATTTTATATCATTATTATCAGATAGAGGTATGTTTGCATATTTTTTTTAGGAGATCATATCAAGTACTATATAAGCAAAGAATGAACTAACAAAACCTTGGAGATTATTTGTTAAAAAGAGTCTTATAAGCAAATATGATTGTGCTTTCTCATTTTGTTGAAAACTTATTGGCTCAACTTCTTACATCAAGTCTAAGCTTCTCTCTCCATCGGTGCTTTTTTTTATAGGTTATGCCTATATTTTTTATTTAATTATGAATTGATATTGATGTGGTTTTATTATGGTTTCATAAATACTCGCATGTAGTAAGAATGTCAGATTGATTCGGACTTTCATTTTTTACAAGGAACTAAGTATATGTATTAGATAAATATTTTATTTTAGTTGAGCTATAGTAAAAGTTTATTTATGCATCCAATGAATGACCTTCTAGACAAGGTTTTCTTAGTATTTCTTCATTATACAGAGAAATACATTTGGTTTACAATTAATATGTTTCCTGCTTCTATTTTTTTCCTTTTGTTCCTTGTGTTGTATAAAAATGAGTGTTTAGTATAATATCCTAATTTTTCGTACATGTGAAGTTACAAAAAATTTCATTGCTCTAAATTTTTCTTTAACCATGTTTTTTTTCCTGTCATAGAAATCCTCTACTTATTCAAACGTGTTTGGGTTCTAATTGCATGATTTTTTGGATCCCATCAAACATTCCAGGGGATGGTCTAAAATTGGACAAGGAATTTCAGTTGTTAGAGCCAGGGTCTAAGTTCTAATTTCTTCATAACTATTGCATTTTTCTATAAATCAATCTCTTGGGTGCTTTTAATTTAATAAATCATGCGCAAGAGAGTGACCTACTAGCTTTTGATTTTCGTTATTGTTATTTGTAGTGTCTAAAACAATTTGTACTTCCATTGTGCTTCGGATGTGTGTTTCTTTTCTTCTTCAAGGATCATGTTATTTGTTTCTATGGGCAATCAAGTGATAAAAACAGTATCAACAACTATCTCAGCACCAAACATCTCGTCCTTTTCATTTTATGTGATTATTCTTGGATATATATATATATATATATATATATATGTGTGTGTGTGTGTGTGTGTGTGTGTGTGTGTGTGTGTGTGTGTATTTTCAAGGAGATCCTGTCAAGTGTTAAATATGAACTAATTCAAGCAGGTATGATTATTTCTTAAATAGAGTTTTCTAAGGATTCCTATGAAAATCTCTTTTTGTATATTTTTCTTGACCTGTTATTCCTCCTCCCCATGTAAAATTAACTATCAGCTTTTTTTCTACATATTTTTGCTTTTGATTATTACAAATGTTTTTTAAGATGAGGATTTTCTTGACAACTTACAACATATTGTCTCTTTAAGTTTTATAAGTTTAATTTTGATGAAAATTTCTAGTTTCAACTCTTACATCAAGTTTGAGATTTTCTTTGCACACGAGAATTCCTTAAATTGAAGAATCTTCTGGTTCTTCAATGTATGACTGTGAATTTTCAATAATTCTTCATATCATTATTGATCTAGGATGATCCATCTGATCATAACAAATAATAAAATTATTTGGTTCATTGACCTTATGGTTCATTATTGCATTGACTTCAATTGTATTAATACTTGTATATAATAATCAATAGGTCAATATGAAAGAAAGAAAACAAAATACATAAAAATATACTAGTTTAAAGAAACACACTTAAAAGATTAACATAATCTTGAACTAATTATTATCATTATAATAAATATCAACTTTTTCATCAATTTACTCAAAACAAATCAGCGAGATGTCAAGTCGTGTCATATTCGAAAGGTTAAGACAATTATCATCATTATCATGATGTGGGTGAGAGAAAAAAATTACTTCTATGTTTTTCTCTTTTTCTTTCAAGGATGATTGATATAAATCAACAAGATGTTTGGTCATATGATAAGCACGGGACCAATGCCTTTTAATAACAGTAGAGATTATGATAATGGAGACAAGACACTCTTATTTCATAAAACTTTATAATCATATCACTTACTCATCCTCTCAACAATGCACCTATATATAGGCAGATGTACATAAATATTTATATCTCTAAAGTCATAATAAATATAGATTAAGATGACTTGGATATATTCAAATGAACTTAAAATAATAGTGAATGAATGTAAAAAGAGATGTATCTAGGCATCCACATATCTAATGTATAGTTTTATAACATGCATTTACTTGACTGGAATTAAAATGAATTGTTAATGTATGCATGACTAACAAGCCAATATGATGACATGTTGATTTTATAGCCACATAAATGTGTGTTTAAGAAAATCTAATAGAAACACTTAATTAGAAAAGAGATTAAAAAAATTCACATATTTAAATAGCAAAAAAAAAAAAAAATTCAAATTGAATATTCTAGAAAATTCATTCATCAAAAACATTATCAACTCTTTTATCTAAGTTTGGAAACTTAGAAAGAAAGCTTTCATTTCACCCCAAAGACAAGCAACTTATAAGGACTTAAGAAAGCGTGGCATGAACATATAACTTGTATTACTCGTGCTCCAATTTAAACCATCCTAATTTTTGGTAAGATAGTCAGGTGAAAAACACATAAATTTAACGGTATAACTAGTAATATTATAGTAGTTATTTTATATGTTTTCTTAAACAAATATAAAAAGAAGAGAGAGAATTAAATTCTGACACATCAAAACTATAACAATATCTTTAGAATTTCTCCTTACTGCTTGTGTTAGTTTTGTTCAAAATAGAAACTCCATATAAGAACTACTAGTATGTCATTAGTTACTCCATATGCATTATAAAGCAACTAGTAGAGTTTTTATTATAAAAAATAATGCATAAACAAAAAAAAATCTAGTAAGGTGGAACAATTGAAAACATAATTATAGAAATATCTTAGTTAATAGATTTCATTGTGGAAATAGCTTTTTATATATATAAATAATTATTTATATGAAAATGATACTTTAGTTAAATTTAAAATGATAATTACATCAAAACAATTATTTTATCGATGTTATTCTATTCTTAATTATTATAATAATAATAAATGAAAAACAAATAATTATAGTCATTTTAAATTTCAACAAATTCCTTGAAATAATAAGTTCACTAGTAATTATAATAGTTATCAATGAAAATGATTAGTTATAGGCATTTTAATTTTCAATACTTAATTATAGCCAATTTAAATTTTAATAGGCTTCTTCAATTTAGTACGTTAATTACAAATTATGGACAAGATTTTAGATATAAAATGATGCCAATAAATCAATAAATATTAAGAGTATAAAAACAAAACATTTTGCTTTTAATTTTGATCACTTTTTTTCAACAACTTAATGCATTGAATTTTGTTGTGTTGGAGAAAATATAATGTTGCAAAATGAGTAGCTAGTAGCATGTTGTTAGTTATTTTTCTAGGTCCACTAGAATAAATAGAAAAGAAGATAGACACACAAAAGGAAAAGAAAGTCAAATCCAAAACCCATTAAAAGTAATAAAAATATATTTGCCTAAAAAATAACTAATAGCATACCATTCATAAATGATTTGCCAAAACATTTTTTTTTATATGCGTTACTTTTGAGGAAAAAAACTTCAAATACCATGGTAACTTGTGATCATTATGGTGCATCCACTAAAATGAGGCTACAATCTTGTGTTCCCCGTCATAATCATTATTTTGAAGTAAAACTTAAGTTATGAGCTTTTCACTATGTTAGGCTCCATTGTTCATCCTCTCACATGTTTTTGATTATTCGATATGTTCCTCAAAGTTTCTATTTCCAATAATTTAGTCCTAATTGAAAACCAATTAGTTTTGATTTCTTATGAAATGATGGGATTGAAATTAAAAGGGCACCAAACACGGGTGACGTACCAATTTTTTTGCAAAATATTCATTTTGGTCCTTGAACTTTAAAAACAATGCATATTATATAATTTTGGTACCTGAATATTTTTCCAACTTAATTTTGATATAAAAATTTTATTTATTTTTTATTTGTTAGTCCCTAGTGTAGAGAAGAGAAAGGTGATACTAGTGGTAGAGAAAGAAAAGTGTCATTACCATCGATTTGTGCAACCAAAACTATAACGTCCATGTCTCTAGTAGACAAATAATCTTACTAATACACATTCCAAAAAAAAAATGTAATATATATATATATGGTTTCACCAAAATTTCTATCAAAATTTTAGTAGAGCCTCCCTTGTATAGGTAGATCTCAAGTTATCGATATATAACATAACCTTTAATTCAATCTTGACCCAATCATTCTAGGTTTATAAAACCACAAACATCATCCTCATAAAAATCATAATAAATAAACCATACATTTAACAGCAATCAACATTTTGCACCACAATCAAGATAATTTCAGTCACATTTGATAGAATATGAAAAAAAGAGTTAATTTTGTTGTACTCAAATCTTTTCCAAAATAGTGATCATACATATCAGTTTACAAACATTTAATTTATACAAAATACTACAAGATACAAAAAGCTAAGAAACAACAAATTTACTCCTGACATGCACATGATGGACTTGAAAAGGAAATACAAGCTAATTCCATAAAAAAAATTGGAAAAATAATATTAAAGTTATTAAACCCAGGGTATGCAATCATACATAATTATAATAATCAACATAACTATTTGAAACACAAACTAACTTCCCCGTTTACGTAATGCCGATACTAAGTAGTGCGATACCCTCATCACCCTACCGACATTATAAATTAGAGAAGACCCCTTCCCGGGTCCCTCCTGCAATTACAGGAAATTCTCATACATCATTTTCAGCCAAAGATGTACTTCAAAATAACCACATGAAAACAATCCTATAAAACTTTAAATTTGTTATTCTTTCATTTTTATTTTTATAACATCTGCCAATCAGAATATCATTATAAATACCCATTTTGGAAAATAACTTGTTTTATTTCCTTCAATGCATCTAACTTCCTCACTTCACGACTCCCACTTCTTCTGTTTCTCTCTCTCAAAGGTGCCAACAAAGTTCGCATTTTGATCTTTGCCCAGATTTCTCATTATAACGGGAGTTCTAGAACTCTGCTTTGTACAAAACTGATCTCGTTGGAAAGCTAACATAAAGGGCTACAACTCTTTTAAAGGAAAGGAAGCCCAGTCTAGCCCCCAAAATTCATGAAAGGCATCACAGATGTGATAAACCTCCTTCTCTCCAGAGTCTACCTACATTGTCACGTTTGGTGACCCGTAACTAGATTTATAAAATTACAAATTAAATGAAACTACTTTCCTTGGATGTTACATAACCAGAAATGCAACTCCTACGAAAGAAACCAACCTTAATTCTCTTATTTTCCTACTTAGATTCTATCTAAAAGTCAAGAGATGAATCTGCCCAATTATTAACTTCTGCATCATATACATTTGGCCAAAAATTGGCCTTGGAAAAACAAGACTTCCCTCATTCTTTTCATGCTCAATTCATTCATTATACAAACATTCACGTCCAGCACAACATATACAATAATTAATTTGCAAAACACACAATCTTTCCAAAATAATTATTGCCCTCAATGGCAAGTCATGGCCTTTCCTAGGGGTTTCCCTTTTTCTTTTTATTTGTCTTGCCAATTAGCTCTCATTTCATCTCATATTCATCAATTACACACGATTCCACATTTCTCCGAAATTTGTTCCAATAACCCTAACCCAAATCTCATAAGCAAATCATGAAATTTAACAATTAAGTCTATAATTTTATATGCATATAAAAAACACCATACCATGGAGGATTTAAAATTCTAATTGCTTGTGAAATCAAAATCTCCTCCACTCTTTTTTTCTTGCTGCAGTTAGCCCAATACTCCTTTTTTTTCTCTTCCAATAATACTTCAAATCCTTGTATTTTTGATGTTTTGATGTTTTGGTAACACTTAATCTCTCTTTTACTTTGAAATTATTTTTCAATTGGGTAAGAAAAATGTCAAAATATCCCTCCCTTTCTTCCCCTCACTCTGCTGGACATAAGAGTAGAGAAAATAGGTGTATTTATACCTCTCAATTTTTCTTATTCGCACTTAGGCCTTCATTTCCTTTAAATGTTTTCTTTTTTTACTCATCTTCACTTCTTATAATTAAATCCTACTCTTTAACCCAATTCTTCTATTTCTTATAACATCTTCTTAATGAATTGCTAGAGTTTGCATAAGAGAGTTCGAGAAGTCTTGCTTCATATTTGTTCCCGAGAAATTAGCATCTAAGGGATAATAAGTCTAATTATTTCCAAACCTTTTATATTATAATGACCAGCAGGTTCAACATGCATATTTATATCTTCAACATGAAAAATAAAGTTCTTGGTATAAGAACTATAACCGCAACAACTCTGGTGAGTCAAAAATTTGACTAGGCTTCTCTTTACAATGTCAACAAATTATGTATCATTGTAAAAGCTTATTAATTTGATAGCTCCACTCCACTGAGGTTTTAGCCAACAAAAAAAGTTTGACGAGAAATAGTCCAACTTTAATGAAGCCCATAACAACATTATCAAGGCTTTAGTCACAGTTTATAAGACTACTTTTATCAATTAACTCAGAAAATGTGTAGCAATACCTGATGCATCACGGTGTAGCCCTGACACATTTTGCAAGACCTGAGTAAACAATACACTAGGTCATAACCTAGCCTTCAGTTATTAGACAACCATTTTTGTGCTCACAAAAGTTTTGAAAATCAGCACCCGAGGTGAGGATCACTGTGCATTATTTCAAAATCTCATCATAATTCACAAAAATAGATGTTATTAAGGGATTGAGTGGTAACAACTATCAATCTTTATAATGCACCAGCCATGATTTATTAAATACACAGAATGCCACACATGCAATAATTGGCTTGAACATTTTTAAAAACTATGAAGTTGGAACTAATCTAATACTTAAATTAAGTGAACATGCCTTTTGCTACCAGAGCTCTTCCTAAAACTACTTTATATATTTCCTTTTCTTTTCTTTTCTACTCAGATATTTATTATGGACTTTGCTTCCTAGTAGTATGCTGGTAAGATCTAAAGAAAATTACTGGATATTTTTTTTTGAGAAAAATGGTTGAATAATAGTATTATGGTTCATCAAATACTTCTCTAAAATATCAAACCGCTATATAATTTGCTGCTGAAAGACACAAAGTTTTATTTTGATGAAGATTGCAAGACAACCTTTTTTCTATTGAAAAAGAAGTTGGTGACAGCTCCTATTGCAATTGCACCGGATTGGGAGCAACCATTTGAGCTGATGTGTGATGTAAGTGATTATGCAATTGGGGTAGTACTAGGGCATCAAAAAAACAATGTGTTTCACACCATATAGGGTGTGTTTAGTATTGTTTTTGCTTTTGTGGTTGAGGTTTTTAAAAAACAGTTTCATAAAAAACACTTTAGCTGCGGTTCAAAATAAGTTTTGAAGTGTTTGGTTAAAACTGCTTTTGAGTTTGAGATTAATGAAAAACAGTTTCATGTGTTTGGTTACCAAGCTTTTCATATTGCTTTTAACTTGTGAAATTACTTTAAAGGGTATATATATAATTTTTTAAAATATTGTAAATTTAATAATTATAATAATATAATGTAATTAATAATTAATGAAAAAACAATTTTTTTCTTTTATTCTCCCATCAAACTACTTGCAATTTCATCACGAACAAATATATATATATATATATATATATATATATATATATAAATTGTTTTTTAAATTTTGTAGATTAATAATCATAAAAATAAAATGTAATTAATAATTCATGAAAAAAACATATATATATTTTTTATTCTCCCATCAAACTTCTTGCAATTTCATCACGAACATATATTTCCCTTCCATCAGGACTGATCTGTATCTACACATTTTTTTATTTTTTTTAAATATATATTTTAAAAAAGGGGTTGGGCCGAGAGCAGGCCCAGCCAAATTGGGCCTAAGCCCAACTCTGCTGGACTTGAGCTGGGCCTGCACAGCCTACGTCCAACTTAAAAGCTGAAGACATGAAACGGTGTGCTGCATTGTTCATGTCTTCTTCACGTGACAATGCAGCGCTACTGTGCACGTGAATTAATGTGCACAGTAGCTACCGACCGACCACGACCATAGCTTCAACAGACGATGCTGATGGGTAGAGCAGGCCGAGGTGGTTCTTCTTGTGGTGGTTTCGTCGGAGATGGTGGCCTGTGGTGGCCGGCGGCAGCGTTGGAAGGTGTTGTTGTGGAGAGAGAGAGGGAGCTTTTGTCTTCTTCCATGGTTGTTTTGGAGAGAGAGGGAGCTTCTGGTGATCTTCTTCCATGGCACTGAATCTCTTCTCTCAACATGGGCACAGTCCAATTCTCTGAATCTCTTCTTCCATGGTTGTTGCTACCTTCAGCTTTGCAATTAAAGCATGAGAAGAAGAAGCCATTTGTTTTCGTGTAAAGAGTGAGGACTGAGTATTTCATTCACGTGAAATTATTCTTTGGCAGAGATATGAATCAGTCACTGTAGTGGCTTAATGCCCGATTCATCAAACGCAGGCAAAGCATAAAAAACCCGCTTCTCGTGAACCATGGTTTGAGTGATTTTTTTGATGGGGCCCATGTTAATTAACCTGCGTTTTGTACATTACCAAACACTACAAACCTGCTTATTTTGTAACCATTGTTTGAAACACTGGTTGGAACGCATTACCAAACGCCTTTATACTATGCTAGGAGAACACTCAATGATGCCCAACTCAATTATGTCACAACCAAGGAAGCGATGATTGTTGTTGTCTATGCCTTTGATAAGTTTTGGCCTTATTTTGATGGGAAACAAGGTGGTGGTGTATACTGATCATGCTGTAATTAGACAAATAGTGTTCAATAAAGATGCCAAGCCTAGACTCATCTGTTGGATCGTGATACTGTAAGAATTTGATGTAGAAATTAAAGATAAAAAAGGGACTGAGAATGTGGTGGCAGATCATCTTTCAAGGCTGGAACTAACATAACAACTAGAGCCTAAATTCACTATTATAAATGAAAGCTTTCCTGATGAAAGAATTTTAGCAATTTCCATTAACATTTTCATTCCTTGGTATACAAATTATGTTAACTTTCTTGCAGGTAAGATCATCCTCCCAGATTTTTCTGACCAACAAAAGAAGAAATTTCTTGTCGAAGTCAAACACTATTTATGGGAGGAGCCGATACTCTATCAGCATTGTGCAGATCAAGTCATTAGGAGGTGCATTCCAGAAGAGGAAATGACAAATATATTGAAGCACTACCACACACTTGAATATGAGGGGGACTTTGGAGCGCAATGCGCTGCAGCAAAAGTTTTACAACCTGATTTTTATTGGCCCACCATGTTTAAAGATGCTTATGCTTTTGTTACTGCTTGTGATTGATGTCAGCATACTGGGAATATATCTCTACAAAATGAAATGCCACTGCAGAATATCCTAGAAGTTGAATTATTTGATTTGTGGGGCATTGATTTCATGGGACCTTTTCCATCATCCAACAACAACAAATACATTCTCTTAGTAGTAGATTATGTATCAAAGTGGATAGAAGCAATTGCAACACCTACAAATGATGGAAAGGTTGTACTTAATTTTCTATAAAAGAACATCTTTACTAGATTTGGTACTCCTAGAGCCATCATCAGTGATGAAGGAACTCATTTTTTGCATCAAGCAGTTTGAAGCACTTTTGTTTAAATATGGAGTCAGACACAAAAGAGCATTGACTTATCATCCGCAAAAAAATGTCCAAACAGAGATATCATATAGGGAGGTGAAGCGAATTCTAGAGAAAATAGTTAGTAACTCCCAGAAGGACTGGGCAAGAAAGCTAGATGATGCATTGTGGGCTTATAGGACAGTATTGAAAACACCATTAGGAATGTCTCCATATCTCTTAGTCTTTGGGAAAGCATACCATCTCCCTGTTGAATTAGAGCATAAGGCATATTGGGCAATTGAGGCAACTGAACATGGATCTGCAAACTGCAGGTGAGAAACGAATTTTGCAAATCAATGAGATGGATAAATTCCACAATGATTCTTATGAGAATACGTAAATCTACAAAGAAAATAATAAGGCATGGCATGACAAGCATATCACACGTAAGGAATATTTCCCTGGTCAACAAGTGTTGCTCTTCAACTCATGGCTTCCCTTATTTCCTAGTAAGCTTAAATCCCAATGGTCAGGGCCATTCACAGTTGTTAAGGTGTTTCCTTATGGAGCAGTGGAAGTCACTCATGATGAGAAGAGAACATTCATGGTAAATGGGCAACATCTGAAGCATTATGTGAATGAGCAATTAATTGGTAAGAAGGATACCATCCGTCTTGCCCCGGCATAGCCATGTGAAGGGTCAAGCTAATGACTATAACTAAGCGCTGATTGGGAGGCCACCAATTTTTTTTATTAAATTCACCTTAATTCGTTTGATTGTGTAGCGTAGGATTGAACATTCACGCAAACATTTATTTTGCAACCAGCACTACATGCTTGCTGAGCAAAAAGGAAAGTGTTCGTTTACCTTTCTCTTTATTTATTTCTTCTCTTTTCCCTTTCCCATTGAGGACAATGTGAAATTTAAGTTTGGGGGGGATGCATGCATATTCACCTATGGCTAAATTTTGGTTGAAATATTTTTTTCAAAACGGAGGGTAAGTTTAAGATGAACTTAGGATCGACATTAACACTTTGAGGTTCTTCATTATTTTAAGCATGACATTCCTCGGCTTAGACTAGGCAATATCTTATAAAGCAAGTTTAATTATACTCATTTTTCTTGGGAATTATTGAAGTACATTTTTTCTTGCATAATTCTATGAGTTGTGTGGTTAAACATAGAAGATGTGTGATGTTTTTCTTGATATTATCCCCTTTGATCTAGTCCTAAACAAGGTGTAAGTAAATAAGAGTGATAGCAATTAAGAAATTGAATGAATAGATATATTTGAAATTTGATCTACTCTAATGTTTTGAGTTGTTTAGTAACTAGGGGTATTCATCACAAATGTTTACTTTTACGACAAACAACTTGAAATATGAGAATGCAAAGCACTTTTAGTTTGTGACTTGTTAAGTAACCGGGTGCATTCATCACAAATGTTTGTATTCGTGTCAAAAGACAAGTGACAACTTGAAGAAAACTTGAAAGTAAAAAGTAAACAGAAGAAAAAAAAAAGAATTTATCGCTCTAGTTAACTACTATGTGTAGTAGTAAGGAGTAATTGCAGGATAAACATTGCATGATTCAAAATGTTGGCTACATGATACATATGACTGAGTTTGGAAGTATGTACAAAGATTTGAACTAGAGGAAGTAGGTATACTTAATTTTCCTTTATTTGATATTGCTTATAAAAGTTAAGGTGTCAATGTTTGCATAATGGACTCCTTGGGTGTTGAAAGTTGAACCTAGATAAAATCTTTACTCTCTGTTGTAATGGTTTCCTTTTGCTCGAGGACAAGCAAACATTCAAGTTTGGGGGTATTTGATTAGGGAATATGTTGCATACATATTTTAAGTCATTATTGCTCTATTTTAGAGAATTTCGTTGGATTTTTTAGCAAATTGTCTAAAGTTTTAGGTATCTTTTAGAATTATTCACTTCTTGAGTATTCAATGTATTTTAAGGTATTTAAGTATTGGAATATGCAGAAATTGAGATTATATGAAGAAGCAAACAATGGGATGAGCTTAGAATTCAAACACTGGTTGGTCTGCCTAAACAAGCCTGAGCAATGATTGGTTTTTGAGGTATAACAGGCGTTATACAACTCCATTTCATGTGTTCTTTACCTTTATTAAAATAGGATACACAGACCTACAACTCTTATGCAATGATAAGAACCCCGTTTTGCTTGTTTGAAGTCCAAAAATCAAGTTGAAATGCAGAGTCCGAATCAGACCAGGAATCCATGTGACCCAGACACTGTCTCGGGTTTTGGACCATATCTAGAGCTAAATATGCCCAATAATTGTGAGATCAAGTCCAATGGAAATAAAATTGGATTGTCTACAACTTTATTTTATGGAATTATTGGAGTAGATGCATATTGAGTAGCAGTCGCATAATGAGCTGAGGGTCCTTTTCCTGACTAGGACCTTGGAGCTTTCTTAAGTAGGCTAGTGATTCTAGTTGTCATAACCCAATTTCTGGGTTACCCCCTAAAATCTACCCAAAAATAAAAAAAATAAAATAAAAGGGGTCGATGTTGGTAGAAAAATAAATGTGGAAATTTTGGTTGTTTTCAAGAGTCCGATTGTATCTCTTTTGTCCAAAAAATAGAGGAAAGTACAGATTAAAATACATTTTCATCCACATGCATCCATCACTGTGCAAAACATATCATCGACAGATTAAAATATAGATCCCAGAAGATCTCCTAACACTCGACTTCATCAGACAAATATGGAGGATGAAGAACGTGCACACGGTGATGCTCATTTCCAAGAAGAACTAGATTGTATGAAAGCTTGCGTGACTCGTCTTACTAGCTTGCTTGAGCAAGCACTAAGAAATACCTCTGGGGAGGGTCCTTCAACTAGACCCATAGTGCCTACTCAACCATAACCAATGAACCACCATGAAGAGGTGATAGGAGAAAGGGTTCAGGATCCGCAACAAAATCTAACTTTTGTACAATCAGTAACGCTGACACCTGTGGCAACCCCGACGATTATAGAAGTATCAGAGGGTATCGACCAAGATAAGATGGCAACGCTGGAAGCCAGGATAAGAGCCATTGAAGGGGTAAACTTATATGACTCATTACAAGTTGTAGAAATGTGTCTAGTCCTGAATGTTATAGTACCAAAGAAATTTAATGTTCCTGAATTTATCAAATACACTGGAACACAATGCCCTGTCACTCACCTAAAATCATACTGAAACAAAATGGCAGAAGTAGTGCAGAATGAAAAATTACTATTGCATTTTTTCCAAGACAATTTGAGTGGGGCAACTTTGAATTGGTACATGAGACTAGACAACACC
Organism: Salix brachista; assembly: GCA_009078335.1. Classification (NCBI taxonomy): domain Eukaryota; kingdom Viridiplantae; phylum Streptophyta; class Magnoliopsida; order Malpighiales; family Salicaceae; genus Salix; species Salix brachista. The sequence goes on from CM018586.1 coordinate 8,921,462, forward strand.
AAGATCCATAGTTGGAAAAATCTGGTAGATGCTTTCATCAAGCAATATAAGTACAACATGGACATTGCTCCGGACATAACAAGTTTGTCCAACCTGGAGAAGAAGTACAAAGAAAGCATAAGGGAATATGCTTAGAGATGGAGAGATCTCGTTGCACAGGTACATCCCCCGCTTATGGATAAAGAGATGGTGACATTATTCGCCAACACGTTAAGAATGCCCTATTAAAAACATGTGATGGGCAGTTCAGCATTGCAATTTATGGATGCAGTAGCTGTGGCGGAGCGAATAAAGCAAGGAATCAGAAGTGGTAGAATTTCTGCACCTGTGGAGAAAAAGTGCTTCGAAGGCAAGAGAAAAGATGTCGAGCATTTTGAAGACGACTATAAGGGTAGGAACAACCAATTCCAAAACTACCATAACCCTTCATCTCAAATTGCCAACATCAATCTTCAAGCCAAAGATCCACTTAAAAATTTCCCAAAAAGAAATTACTAGAAAACCGAAGAACAACTACCTCTGCTACTATTTCCTTTGAATGAGATGTATCAAAAGTTGGTAAGCATTGGGCAAGTCGCTCCTGAACCTCAGGCACCTTTGCAGCCACCTTACCCTGATTGGTACAAATCCGATCTCACTTGTGAATACCATGCTGGAGCCGCAGGGCATAGCATTCACACTTGTGGTGCTTTTAAGAAAAAGCTCATGCAATTGATTAAAGCGGGGTGGATAACATTCAAAGAAAATCCAAGTCTTACGCCCCATTAAGCTTCATGAAAATGGGGTCTCAAGTGTCCGCACCATTAAAGTGACCTCGACAAAAAGGGAGTGCGCCAGTATTGGGAGATAGAGTTTGCTTTCACGATTTCTTTCTGTTTTGTTCATGCCTGCGCATTATGTTCCTGTTTGGACTTGTTGGCAATTTTGCTCGTAACGCCACAAGATCTTTTTTTGTTAAACAAACATTTCTCTTTAGTGATCATGTATTCTCTTGTGTTTACGATGTGTTCTAGCTTATTGTTTAAATAACACAAGCACACTTTATACCCTTTCATCCAAATTATACATGATCCCATGATTTCATAAAGATTTTTGGCAAATCAAAGTCTAGTAAGAAAAGAATGTCAATATGATGTTTGTTTAACAAATGTGTTCTAGGAATTCAAAAGATTTCATTGCAAGGTAATCTAATACCTATAAAACCCCATATAATAAAGTTAAGCTCTTAACTAAACAAATAATCCAAAAAAATCATAAAATCATTTCGCATGGAAAAGCAAAGCCAAGCCTCTTCTCTGCCACCACCTGCTCAACTGCAGCTTCCTCCCATCCACTCTCTTTTCCACTCCTTATCCCGGCCAGCCACCACATTGGCCTTTCCCCCCATGTTCATTCCTTTGTTCTCCTGGTCGACATCTCCTCTCTGTCCCCCTCCAGCGATTGACTCAACCCCCTCCTGTCAGCTCTCCTCTCCAACCGTCGGTGGCCAACTCCTCTATGCCAATGACCTCCCTTCTCTTCCCCATTTGGCAGCGCCGTCTGCCCCCAGCCACCAACCTCTCACTGCCTTTTCCTCCAGCCGAACTGAATAGCCCCGCTGACTCCACAAATTGGCCATCCACGGTGGCTCTCTCTCTCGGCCAATCTCCATCTCTTCTCTTCTCCTCTCCTGCTTAGCTCCTCCCCTAACGCTGGAAGCCACCTGATTCAGAAGATTGAAAAGCATATTTTAGACCTAGAGAAGAGAAGAACAATCCATTTGTGTTTGTGTTGCGTTTGTGTGTTTTGTCTATGTTTGCAGGTTACCATGAACGTCACCACCGACAAGAGAAGGAATGGGAGAGGCAAATCCACTCCCCCATGTCCTGCTTCTCCATCAACGACAGTGCATGGTTCCACACGCCGCCAGGGGCAGGGACGCGTGAGCTGATGCGCCACCAATGCTCCTGCACTGCCTCCACTATCAATAGTGTTCCAGAGGTGGTGTAATTTTATGAAATGGGAGAAGGGGTAAATCATTATCATGATTATTTAGTATTTTTATGAGCTTTTAAATTATTATGATAAAGATTTTACTTATGTCAAAAAGATTTGAAGGCATTTTATAAAAAATGTGATATTAAAGAAGTTAGTTCCAAGAAGTATGTTTGTATTTGATTTTCCAAGTCAAAATGAATTAATAAAATGTCATGGTTGGTCAAGCTTATGAAATCCAAATGATAGCTCATGAGATCCATGATGAAGGCATCTAATTACACAAACAAATACAAGTTGCAACCACCATCAACAAAATTTCTAAATCTTTAAAAGACATTGCTAAAAGTTTGAGGCACACACAAAAGATCCTCCAAATTATAGCTTTTTTACTCATTTAAGAGTAGAAAAAAACCAAGACAAAGTCATTGAACTCAATTGTTTAAATGATACCAAGGCAAATTTAATCACTTCTCATGAAAACCCTTCTCTCATTCAAAAATCTCATGGAATGTTTAGGTAAAAGTAAAGATATTTAATAAAAAAAAACTTATGAAAACAATTTCCACTCCAACCTAGAAAGAAATAATGGTCATCAAATAATGACAACCACAACTATGATAAAAATAATAATTCATTTTTTTAGTAAACCCATACATGATGTTATAACTTGTTGTTTTAAAAAACATGGTCATACCGCATAAGAGTTACTCGTGTCTATGATTTTTATATTAATATTCGTAAAGAGTCAGATACATGGTGAATTCATTCGAGAACTACTAGGTATATGTTTTATGATAAAAACTTGTTTAAGACTTATACCATACTAGATGATTAAACAAAACCTACTTGAAGATTCACTCATTATTCATGTAGTTAAAGTTAAAGATGCTCTTATCAAATTTATATCTGGAAGAGAGGTCACTATTAAGGATGTGTTACATAATCCTAAAATATTTAAGAATTTAGTTTTCGATTTCTTTTTGAATAAGTATGGTTTTAAGAAAATTATTGAGGTTGATCAATATATACTTTTCAAAAAGATATATTTTAAAAAATAGGTTATACATGTAACGAGATATTTAAGGTCAATGTTAAAATGAATGAAATTCCTACTTATGCTTATATTGTGTCTTGTATGAATGACTGACATAGTACATTATGTCATATAAATTCTAAATATGTGAGAAATTGAAGTAATCTTAGCTTTTTACCACAACTTGAAAATGAGTTTGAAAAATATGATTCATGTAGCATGGATAAGATTCCAAGAAAACATTTTGGGTAACCTGTCTTTGTTTTATGTTAAGATGACCTATCCATTGTCATTATATCTCAGCTTTCACCATGAGTGCCATATCCTTATGAGTTGTTCTTTGTTTCTACTTCACGAGTATGTTTCCTTCATTTATTAGCACCTTATGTACTACAATGTCAATATCTAAACCAAATATATCGACGTGGGACTAAACAAACACATCAACATATTCTTGCAGCAGCGAGATCAAGTCCTCCCTTTCTCTAGTTATTATTAGAGTCCCTATTTTGAAAAAAAAAATCCCCCCTTGCTCTATACCAATATTAATTGTCTCTTTGCATTTCTCTAGCTAGTTTCCAAACTTGCTTTGATCATTCTACCAACCCATTGAATTCTTTCACATAATCTTCTTTCCATTCGTTTTTTCCATTGCAATTATGTAGTCATCAAATTTTAGCAATTCATTCTCATTGTAATGTGCTCATGGTTTAATGGATTGTCCACTTTTAGACTTCCTTATGCAACCATATTATTTAAGGGTTTTACACGCTCTTACTAAGTATTTTGCCTATGTTTTATCTATAAAATGCTTTGATATTCTTTATTTTATGTTTCAAAAGTATTTTTGGATTTGGATTTAAAAAGAAGTAATTTGGAACTCAAATTTGGACTTAAGAGCGAGATAAAGCTAATTGGATAGTTTTAATAAAAGAACTCCAATTGAAGCGATTCAAACTGGTATGGAAACCTAAGAGACAATTCTACAACTTTCTTGTTTTGAGGTATGAAGAAAATATATGATGAGCAACTAAAATTGAAGAAGGGGAAATGGCTGAAAAGTAGAGTTTATATTTCAAGTATACCTTATTTGTTAATAAAGTTCTTTTAGGCTTTGATGATGATGTTATTTTTTTGACTTGGTACTGATTTGTTTTCTTTAAGGAATTCATGTTATAGATTCAAGGAAAAATCCTTCAGAAGAGGGAGGAGATGATACAAACCAAGTTCAATTTGAATTTGACCTTAAAATATTTATTGATTAGCTTTATGAGATCAGACATCTTTTCAACTGTACATCCTATCAAGATAAAAATTACAAGAAAATACTAGGAGATATATTTTTGAATAATATCAGGTCAATTAAAATTTAAAAGCATATTATTTAAATTGGTCAAAGTTGTTGTTATTATCTTGGAAGATTCATTGACAAAAAGAATTTCAGATTTTATTCAGAGAGAATTCTTGAGAATTTATATTTCTAAGGTTTTGCTGCTTCAGTTGGAAGTAAATACAAAACTGTCCCTTTGTAAGAATCAGAAATGGGAGAAAGTATAGGGGGGATGGATATATCTATATGATTATAAACACTACTTATCACTGCAAGTCAGTGAATAAATTACCTTATATGAAGAAATCAGTGTATGGAAAATAATGATCTTGATGAACTCAACGAATGACATCTAAATTACTACCATCGCTTTGGAGGCTTGACTAAGTTGGAATTGACAGTATTCTTGATACCTGAAAGAACCAGTTATGGGAATTTTAAGAGAGAAATTAAAGTATAATCACCAAGAAAAACAATCTGCTCATTCCCATCTTATTTTACTTACTTGTGGACCCTTTTGGGTTGTCCCTTGACACCATCACTGTCTTTGATGCGTTTTGCGTTTGGTTTTGTAGGAGTCGAATGGTGGACGCCACTTTACTCCTGCAGAAAACCAAGTTCTTAAATCCCATGTCTGCAAATACATGTATATAGCTGAAAACTGAAAGTCCAAAGCTATACTTTTGACACAAATTATCACATTCAAAGCATTGTTGTACCGTCAAGAAAAGCACCTCCCTTACATTTTAAAAGAAAAATAGATGTTTCTTCAAATGCATGTAAGTCCATGAAAAACATCTCAAGGAAGCAGAAAAAACACAAGAAATTAGTCACTCACTTCCGGAACGTCTCCGATAGTTTTTTGCTTTGATCTGTTGCACCATCAGGATCTGTTACGACTGAAGGAACACCATCAGAAATGTCACTCGATCTATCCTCGTAGTCTCCATCTTCAAATCTTAGTATCTCAGAATCCGCAGATGACATATGACCTGTATCCCCATCAGAAAGTTTTGATTGTTGGGAACCAGCTTCAGAATGCTTGTCACTGAACTCTGGAATGCTTTCCTGATATGCAGAAGTCTCACTTCCTACACTTCTCCTGTCTGATGGTTTTCGGGTTCTATGAGGAACAACACCTGGAGAATCATTGCTCGCAGAGGAATCACCATACCTCATGCATTGAACCAGGATAGTCATTTTTATGATCTTTAATTAATTGCAACTGCTCAATCTCATCATCTTTTCTTGCAATTGTGTCTTTGAGAGATGCCAACTGCATGATGAATACAAGATTCAGAAAGCGCTAACCACATGTGCCCTGCTGAGCTGAGCTGTAATATAAATTCAGCTTCTTAAATGTTCTGTTTACCTATATTAAGTCACTAATGGACATAAAGAGCTAACCATGCTATGATTTTTGTCAAAGAGCTACATGTTACTCCTGAATGTTCTCTGGAGTTCAAAATTCTCATGGCAGCTTTGGAGTGTGACCAGAGAAATAATAAAAACTGTTTAAACCATTTTTCTCATCAGTTAATCAGAAAATTATAGTTTTTCATAGTTTAGACCAACTCCGACATGGATCAATTTCAGTTATTTTCGTTCAGTGTGGAACTCTTCCTAGATTTCCATTATTTGTTATCAATTAAAACTCTAATATATTATACTGAGTTTAGTCAGTTCTAAGAGAATGCTGGATCAGAAGAATTACCTAACTATCAGAACTTATGAATACATTACAACACATAGCAATTTTTTATCATTTAGTGTTTTATTGCCATTTCATTGATTTTTCAAGTTGAGATACTAATAAGATTAAGATATAAATCATAAATCAACAAAAACATAGAAAATTAGCACTCTTCAAGTCCAACCATTTAAGTTTCAGACAAAGCAATCAAGGTAAATTTTCAAAAAAACTCAAGCAGCTACTGGTATTATTAATTTACAAACTTCTCGAATAACTTTAGCTTGCAAAAACAACAATGGCAGCCTCCTCACCGTGAGGTTGCCGTTCATCCTAAATCTTTTCTAGGTGAGTAATTTGTTCTTCCTTTCGTTTTCTTTGTTCAATCTTATGGCTCCAAACAAGAAGAAAACCGCTGCCAAGAAATTGAAGAAAGGTGAGGAGCTGCGGCAAGCACTGGTTTATGCTCTTGCAGCTGCCACTTCAGCAGCATCAACCTCTCCCCCATCCTCTTTGCAAGGGAATGACAACAAAGGTCCAAGCCCTCCCACGTCCCAAGGCAGTTCCGTTCCCAACTATGCACAATTTGAAGATAGTGATGAGGAAGAAGAAGAAGATGAAGAAGTCGGCTCTCACTGCTGCATGGAAGATGAAGCTAGTGCTTCAAAGTTTTTCTTTCTTTCTCCTATGTCTCATAAGGGGGATGAAGCTTGTCTTTTGATGCATGAAAGCCACGCACACTCTAGTGCACACGAAGGTGAAGGGGCTGCTGAAATTCTGGGCAGTGGGAATGGCGGGAATCCCTCCCTCCTGCTAGAAGGTGTTGTTGATGCCGCTGCTGTTGTAGGTAGAGGAGATGATGGGATTCTTCCCCTCCAGCTCTCGGCTCATCCTCCTCCTTCTCCTTCAACTTTTAAAAATCATGTTGGCTGCGGTGAAGTTATGTCAGAAACTCTTAAGAATCATTTTGGCTGCTGCGATGCTGTGTCCGAAACGTTAGTAAAAGAAATAGAGAGACTAGGGGCTGTTACCCTCCCGGTTGGGACTGTCCCTTTGGCTGTTCCTTCTCAATCTTCTCCTTCCAAGTTCAACGTTAAGGAGCATGATGGCTTTACAGTAGTCTCAGCTAGAGGAAAGGAGAAATTAGGGGCTGATGTTCCATCTATCCAGCTCTCGGCAGCAGCAGGTGGCAGTAATGGTGGTTGTTCTTCCTCTTCCCATGCTAAGGAAATGGATGGTACTGGTTCCACTTCTTCTCCAGCCAATGATGTGGGAAATAATGGCCCAAAAGATAGCGACAAACTGGGGAACATGGCTGCGAAGAGTGGGAAATGGAAGGACTTATTCTCTTCCAATCGTAGTGCCGAAAGTGGGACTAAATTGGTACACTTTTCTGAACTCATTAATGCTTCTTCGTGTTCCTTGCTTGAAAATGATCTTGGTAATCTTAAGGATGTTTGGAAGTATTGTATTGTGGGGTATGTTGCGGGTAAATTTCCGGGATTCAAAGCTCTTAATCATATTATTGTTAATTCCTGGAAATGTAAGGCTTCACTAACCATACATGAATCGGGTTGGTTAGTTTATTGATTTTTGCATGAGGAAGATAAGCTTGCTATGCTTAGTGGAGGTCCGTACCTAGTGTATGGTAGACCTTTGATATTAAAATCCATGCCTGAATTTTTTGATTTTTCAACTGCGGATATGTCCACTGTCCCGGTTTGGATTAAGCTTCCTAATCTCCCGTTGCAATGTTGGTCGCCAGTCTGTTTGTCTAAGATTGGGAGTGTTCTTGGAAAGCCTGTTCAGTGTGATGTATTAACGTCTTCTATGTCCCGACTTTCATTTGCTCGAATCCTGGTGGAGATTGACTTGCTTGCTGATCTTAAACATTCTGTGAAACTTGCGCTGCCTAATGGTACATCTGTGAATCAGAAAATTGTTTATGAAACTTTGCCGAGATATTGTAAGCATTGTAGAGTTATCGGGCATAACACTTCTCTTTGTCCGCACTCGTCTGAGAAGAAAGTGGCTTCAGCTCCCATGACAGTCAAAGTAGTTGAGGCAGTTGAGAAAGGATTAGTGAAAAGGTGGGTGCCGGTTAAAAAAGTGATTCCAGATCAGGTTAAGTCAATTGAGCCGCAGTTGAGTGATGAGCCATCTCGGCCGACTAATTGTGAAGAGCCCTCTCGGCCAACTAATTGTGAAGATGCCTCTCGGCCAACAAATTGTGGGCAGCAGTTTCGGCCTAATGATATGCAAGTTTCTTCTCCTTTGAATGAGTCTCTTGATGCGCAACGGGTTGATCCCACGCAAATGGAAACTGATGCCGGGGAATGGACGGTGGTAAAAAGAAGAAATGGGAAATCTAAAGTGGCAAGTGATAATGGAGTTGTTGTGTCTAGTCTGGGGGATCCAGGTTGTTCGGTGGGCATAGATGTGGACCAGCTCTGTGGTGTGACCACGCGGAGTGGTATTCGGCGATCAGGTGATCTTGCTAGGAGCAAAGGGCTGAAGGCCTTAGCTCCGAAGCAGTTATGTTAATCTACTGTTGGAATATCAGGGGGCTTAATAGTCCTCTGAAGCAGCATGAGGTTGTTAACCTCATCAGGAAGAAAGGTGTGGATGTTTTTGGTTTGTTGGAGTCTAAGCTTTCTGCGGCTAAGGTTGCAAATATGCAGAAGTTTCGTCTGAAGAATTGGAAGTTTTTGTCCAATGCAGAAGTAGCGGGTACTTGGGCTCGGGTCATTGTGTTCTAGAACCCGTCCTCTGTCTCAGTGGATTTAATTGCTAGTTCAGCGCAGGGGCTTCATGTCTCCATCTGCAGTCTGGTCCATCAAGTCAGTTTCAAAGCTACTTTTGTTTATGGTTTTAATACGGTTGTTGCTCGTCGGACTCTTTGGAATGATCTTAGATGTTGGGACTCGTGTACGCCTTGGATGATTCTTGGTGATTTCAATGCTGTTATGTCTCCGGCGGATAAGCATAATGGAGAGCCAGTGACTGGTTATGAAACTTCAGATTTTTTTCATTGTTGTTCTGACTTGGGCCTAGCTGATGTTAACTATTCAGGCAGTCATTTCACTTGGTCTAATGGTAGGATTTGGACAAAGATTGATAGAGTTCTGGTGAACCACGCTTGGTCCTCTATTCAATGTGCTCTTCAGGTCCATTATGATTCCCCGGGTCCATTTTCAGATCATTCTCCGGCTATTATTAGGCTTGGTAGTAGTCCTGCCATTGGGCGGTGGTGTTTCAAATTCTTTAATATGTGGGGGCTGCATGAGAACTTCCTTGATTTGACGGCTGATTCGTGGAATCTGGAGGTCTATGGCTCTCCGATGTTTGTTTTATGCTCTAAACTGAAGAGGTTAAAATTGCCGCTGAAGGAGTTGGGTAAGCATCATTACAGTCACATTTCGGAGAGGGTTACTAGTATGGAAGGTGAGCTTCGGCATTTCCAAGAATCTTTGCAGGATGACAGGGACAACTCTCAACTCTTGGACATTGAGCGACAAATGCGTAGCAAGTTGGTCCATCTTAAATCTGCGGAGAAAATGTTTTTTAGTCAGAAGCTCAAGTTTTTTACTTCAAAGATTGTGATAGGGGCACCAGCTTCTTTCACGCTATCATGGGCCAGAAGCAGCGAAAGAGGTTCATAGCCTCTATTATGAGCAGTAATGGAGTTCCTACCAATTCGGAATCAGAGGTTGGGGCTGAATTTGTTAAATTTTATCAGAACCTCCTGGGAGTGACAAAAGACACAGATGCTTTGGATTTAGAAGTTATTCGGTGTGGACCGTGTCTTAATCCCTCTGCCCATGACAGTCTTTTAGCTCCTTTTTCAGGTGATGACATTAAGGCGGCTTTGTTTAGTATTGGTAACGACAAAGCTCCTAGGCCAGACGGTTACTCTGCTTTTTTCTTCAAAAAAGCGTGGGATATTGTGGGGACTGACTTTGTCTTGGCGGTTCAGGATTTTTTCATCTCTGGGAGAATGCTTAAGCAGATAAATCACTCTATGATTGCTCTTATCCCTAAATCTGATAATGTCAATTATCCGAGTGACTTCCGGCCGATATCCTGCTGTAATGTCATCTATAAAGTAATCTCTAAGCTTCTATCGGACAGGCTAGCTCGTGTTTTGCCGGATATTATTAGCCCTTTGCAGAATGCTTTTTTTGGGGGGCGGAAAATGGCAGATAATATTTTTCTGGTCCAAGAATTGCTTCGGGAATATGGTCGTAAGCGGACTTCTCCAAAATGTCTTATGAAAATTGATTTCAGGAAAGCCTTTGACTCGGTTCAGTGGGATTTTCTGGAGAATATTCTTGGATTGCTTGGGCTTCCTTCGGGTTTTGTTCATCTGATTATGCAGTGTGTCTCCATAGCCTCCTACTCGGTCGCGGTCAATGGTAATCTTTATGGCTACTTCAAGGGTCGAAGCGGTATCAGGCAAGGTGACCCATTATCGCCTTATCTGTTTATTTGCTGTATGGAGTACTTTTCCAGAATGCTTAAGCAGGCTTCCAGCTTGCCAGGCTTCCACTTTCATTCGAAGTGCAGTACTCTTGGCATTACTCATCTCGCGTTTGCTGATGATGTTCCGTTGCTTTGTCGAGGAGATCTTAGTTCGGTGAATACGATGTATCAGCAGCTTCAATCCTTTGGTAAAGTGTCGGGTCTTAATCTTAACCCCTCCAAATCTTCCATCTATTTTGGAGGAGTAAAGCCGACCATGAAAACTGATATTCTCCAGCTGACCGGTTTCGTTGAAGGGGTTTTTCCCTTTACCTACTTGGGAGTGCCTCTTAGTCCCCATAGGCTTTTGGCAAGTCAATTCACTCCTCTTTTACAAAAGCTGGAGTCTGCTGTTCAGGGCTGGATGTGTAAATTCCTTACTTATGCGGGGAGGTTGGAGCTTCTGCGGTCCGTGCTAAATGGGATGGTTCAATTTTGGATTGGTATCTTTCCTATCCCGGGGGTTGTTTTATCTCGTATTATCAGTATTTGCAGGAGTTTTTTGTGGACGGGGAGCATAGGGAAAAAAACTGCTTTGGTGGCTTGGAAGCAAGTCTGTCTTCCGAAGACTGAAGGGGGGTTGGGGCTTTTGGAGCTGAAAGCCAGGAGTAGATCTGTCTTGGCTAGTCATATCTGGAATATTCACCTCAAAGCGGACTCTATCTGGATTCAATGGGTGCATCATGTTTACCTTGTTTTCTCCTCTATATGGGATGCGCATGCACCTAAAACTTCTTCTCCGCTTTGGAAAGCCATTCTGCTCCTAAAAAATCATATTTTGGGGGAGTGTGGCACACAGGGTGCAGCCATTAACTTGGTCAGAAGCTGGGATAGCAGCGATAAATTCACCAGGAATGCCTATGATTATTTCAGGTTTCGCGGGAATGAAGTTAATTGGCTTCGGGTTGTTTGGGATACTTGGGCTATGCCAAGATATAATTTTATTCTCTGGCTAGCAGTATTGGGAAGGCTCCGAACAAAAGATCGTCTTCAGTTCATGTCCCCAGATCCTATCTGTCCCCTTTGCAATCAGGATAATGAATCGCATCAGCACCTATTTTTTGAATGTAATTGGTCAGCGCAGCTTTGGAATTCTATCATGTCCTGGTTGAGGATTAATCAGCAGATGATGTCTTTAAGTAGCGCGCTTTGTGAGCTCAACAAGGGAGGTAATAGCATGGAGCCCAGGTTAAGGAGGATTTCATTAGGTATTACAGTATACTTAATCTGGGAGGAACGTAATAATCGTGTTTTTCATTCGAAACGATTATCGGTGTCCAATCTTTTTCGTAAATTCCAGGTTGTGTTCTACACCATCTTCCATTTCCGTGAAAAGGACCACCATAATCTGCGTTTTGGGTGATGATCTTGTTCCGGTTAGGCGTAAATCCTCGTTTCAGTTGGAGCAAGATGATTTGTTCTTCTTGTTATGTGGCCTGCCAGTGTTTTTCCATGCTTTTTGCGGTGTCAGCTGTTGAGTTAGCTGTGCCATCCAGCTGGATATCTTGGGAGGGTGGCTTTTCAGCGTGCTCTCTGGCTTGGTTAAATTGTGGCTGGAGGTGGTGGTGTTGTCAGATTATTAGGGGGGTGACTTTCGGTTTTCTAGGCCCGGCAGGCTCCACGTGGGCGTCAATTTGCATTGATCTTCAAATTGTCTTTGGCGTGGGGAAGGTGGCTAAGTTAGCGCTGCTTTTAGGCTGCTGCAGATGTCCCTTTTTTCTTCGCAGAAAGGTGAGTGGCGTCGGTTTGTGTTGCCAGCTCATTGAGGCAGCTCTTCAGTTCTTTCTTCTCTTTCGGCGGAGAAGCTTTGGCGTGTGTCAGCCTCACCTACATTGGGAGGCTTATGTTGGTGTAGCAGGCTCCACGTGGGCTGGTTGCCTTTTGAATTTGCATTCAAATTCAAATTCAATTTCAGCTGCTTTGAGAGCGTTTTAGCTTTCCCTCCGAGCTACGTTTGGAGTCGTTTTGATTTTCTCCTTGGGCGGGAAGCTGCTGCCATCCGTGGTCTTCTTTGGTGGGCCTTTCTTCTTCAGCTCCTATTTTCGGGCCTTGTTGATGGGCTGAGTTTAGGCCTTCTTTTTTGGGCTATCCACAAGCTTCTCTCTTTGGGATGGTCCTTGTTTGGGTTGGGCTTTTTGGGAGGGCTTTGTTGTTTATTCTTGATTTCCTAGGGCCTTTGTTTTGCGTTAAGGGAACATGTTCCCTTTTCGTTTTTGTGTTTATTTGCCGTTCTCTCCGAGTTTTACTCGGTCTTGTATATTCTTTGCTCTTTTAATATACTTACAATTTACCAAAAAAAAAAATATTTACAAACTGTCCCGTGTGTCCTTCCATTCTGTTTTAACCTTGGTGTCCTAAATGTAGATTTAAGTGAGCATAAATTGAAATGTGATATAGAAAAAATAATAGATTATATCATGAATTTATCATTTATAGCCCTTAATATCTATCCCGGGATCGTTTGATATACAGCAACAAGCAAAAGATTTCTAGGAACTTACACTGCTGCAATATTATTTTTTCGTTTCTCTATTTGGCCAAAAAGAAATACCATGTCCGCTATTGTGATCCAAATAAATGTGATCTGGAATGAGACGTGGCAGAAGATTCCTTCATGATATTGGTAGTTTCGTTGTAGTATACTACAGAAGGAAAAACTCATTCATCAGAACAGCCAAACTCGTCATAGATCGTAACTACAAAATCCTGGAAGTAATGGAACTTCCTGTTTGATTTTATTTTGGTTCCTGTTTGTGGGATTTCTACCATTCAATATTCATTCTTTGTTGTTCTTGGTTTCCCCTTCTCGTTTCTTTCTCTATGCCTCAATCTTCTTCTTCGTCCCACACCCTATCTATCAGCAAGAATGGATGGTAGATGATTTTTCTTGGAAAACTTGTGCCTTCACATCAAGATATACGTAAAATATGATGATTAATAACTGAATTCATTGAGTTCCAGCCAGAAATCTGATCTGATGATGGAAGGTATTGTTTATAGCAACAGAAACAAACCTGGTCCATTAATTCCCTAACATCCCTGCCCTCTTTGCTGCTTCGAGCTGCACCTAGCTCAACTCCAGAGACCCTCTCTGCAAACTTCAGAGTGCTTATAGTTTCAGAATATGAACTAACATCAGGATTCAGCTGCACAAACATAAGTGTCTTTGCCTGACCTCCTGCAACATGAAATGTAAGAAAATATACATTCATATCAAATCGAAAAGCAGTTCAAGACCAGAAGGGAACACAAAAAGCAGTACCTAAAGAGCTTTGAAGGAGTTGAGTGAGCTTGCTGTTTCTGTATGGTACATGAGAGTTCTTTTGTGCAAGAGAGAAAATGACATCCCCAAGGGCAGATAACGATCTGTTTATAAAGATTCTTTATAGAAAACTAATTAATTAATTAATATATATATATATATATATATATTAAATTAAATTCTCAATCAACTTAATGTTCAAAAATAAAATTGAAAACTAATTTCAAATAAAAATGAGTCGAGTCAACCTCGATTAACTTTCGAAATCCAGGTCATGAAACTAGAATAAACCCATAAAAGTACATCAAAATAAATTATGAAGCTCAATCATAGTCAACTTAATATTAAAGGATGAAATTAAAAAAAAAGACACAAAAAACATCCAAGTCAACAAAACAAACTCGACATCCCGGCCATAAAACCATTAAAATCTCATAAAACGCACATTTTAATAAGTTACAAAGAATATTTTTTTATCAACTCAATATTGAAGGTTGATATTGAAAAAAAAAAACAGATAAAAAGGCAAAAATAAAGTCAACCTGCTTAAATGGTGACCAAGTTATACACATTGTGATAACCCTATGAAAAACAAATAAAAAATAATATGCAACTCAATTACCAAATAATCCAATAACATATTGACTTGAGTCGATCCGAGTTAACTTATGAATATTGAGTGAAGAGACCAGAATGATTCCATATAAAACAAAATTGAAGTCTAAAACCTAGTAAACTTAATTAGGAGATGAAATTGAAAAACACATCAACTAAAAAACAAAACTCTCACAATTTTTAATTTTTTAGGACCAAAATGTATAATTCCTTGGCATTTCATTGTTATAGTGAAATGCTATGGAGTTTTAGTATATTACTAGATAATTGTATGCACTATACTACAAGTTAGATTGATTTTTTTTTCTCGATATAAAAAATATTTAGGTGTTGTTGTTGTGTTTTTAGTAGAAAAAAATTAAAACTACATAGGAATTGACATGATATAACCTAATTGACTTGGTAGGTCTAAAGAGAACCTGAATGACAAAGAAAAATATAGTTTAACTAAAAACACCACGATGACATGTTTTTTCAGGTTTTGAAATGACAATGTATTGGATTGACTTAGATCAATTAGGGTTAACGTGTCAAATTTGTTGTCCAGATCATGAGATCTTGATAACCTTATAGAATAGAAATAAAGTAAAATATTCAATCTAATTATTAATCAACCTAATATTAAAAGATAAGATTAAATATAAAAAGATAAAAACAATGACTCAAGTTAATGCATGTTAACCTTTCAAAACTAGGTGAGAAGTCTGTGATACATTGAAAGGAAATTGAGAAAAAGTTCTCAACTCTAATTCAACATCAATCCAATATTGAAGGATGAAATTGAAACAAATATCAATTAAAAAAAAAGAGTAAAAACCTGCAAGACTCGCGATCGAAATCATGATACCATGATAACCTCATAAAAAATATAAAAATAATTTTTATAATTTTTATAATTTATAATCAACCCAATATTGAAAGATGTAGTTGAGAAAAAAATTAAAAAAAAAAAAAACTAAGTCAACATGGTTAACCCGCAAAACTTGTGACATGGATCATAACACTAGGAACTCCATAGAAAAAATAATAATGATAAATTATGAAGTCCAATGGTCAATAAACCTGATATGGAGGATGGAATTGAAAACAAAAAGATAGATCTATTTTTTTTTGAAGGATCAAATCGTAAAACGCCTTGATATTTCATTGTCACTATAAAATATGAAGGCCTTTCAGTATAATTACTAGATAATTGAGTGTATTATGCTACGACTTAGATAAAAATATTTCTGGACTTCAAAAAAAAATCATGTGTCCTTAATGTATTTTTAAGTATAAAAACAAATTAAAACTATATAGGAATTAACTTGATATGACCTAGTTAATTTGACAGGTCAATAACTAACCCATATTACTGAGAAAGATATATTTTAACTCAAAAAATCAAGACAATATATTTTTTATAAGTATTGAAATGACAATATATCAAATCAAATCAAATTAAACTAACAAATCTGTTACTCAGGTCATTAAACCCTCATAACCCTATAAAAAGAAAATAAAAAATTATTCAACTCAATTCTCAATCAACCCAATTTTATAGGATAAAACCAAATAAAAAGGACACCAACAATAACCCGAGTTAACTTGGGTTAACCTATCAAACCCGAGTGAGGAGACTAAGATAACTCAATATAAAACAAATAAAATTGAAATTGAAATAAAGTACAATTCCTAATCAATGTAATTTGAAGGAAGAAACTGAAATAAATTTCAATTAAAAAAAGAAAAAAAAACTAAGTCAAACTCGCTAACCCATAAAACTTGCGACCTAGGTCATGAGACAATAATAATTTCATAGAAAGCAAATCAAGTAAGTATTATTATTATTATTATGATTATTATTATTATTATTATGAAGTCTAATTCGTAATCAAACTATTATTAAAAGATGAAATTGAGCAAAACAACAAATATAATAATAAGGAAAAAAACCCTAAGGTAACACGGCTAACCTAGAAAATTCACTAAACAAATCATAAGACTAAGATACCTTTATAAAATGCAAATAATTTTTTTTATAAAGACTAATCCTAACAAACCTAATGTTGAAGGATTAAATTGAAAAACAATATTTAATAATTAAAAAAGGTTCTTAATTTTTTATTTTAAAGACTAAATTGTAAAACACCTTGGCATTTCACTATTCACTGCTACATTGAAACACCAAGGACTTTTAGTATATTTACTAGATCATTGATCGCTCTATGTTGTGGGTCAACTCAAGTTTTTCTTGAACATAAAAAAATATTCAAATGTTGTTAATTTATTTTTTCTAGTATAAAAAAAATTAAAACGTGTAAGAGTTAACTTGTTTTAACCCGATTAATCTTGCAGGTTCAAGAACAATTCATACAAATCATAAAAGATAGTTTAACTAAAAACAATTTCCATATGAAATATTTTTTAATATTAAAATAACAATATATTGGTTTGACCTCGATCAACCCAAGTTAAAACGTTAAATTTGCAACTCGAGTTATGAAACAATGATATTATCCATAAGTGGGGGATGTACTTGTGCAGCGAGATCTCTCCATCTCTGGGCATATTCCCTTATGCTTTTTTTGTACTTCTTCTCCAGGTTGGACAAACTTGTTATGTCTGGAGCAATGTCCATGTTGTACTTATATTGCTTGATGAAAGCATCTACCAGATTTTTCCAACTATGGATCTTGGTGTTGTCTAGTCTCATGTACCAATTCAAAGCTGCCCTTCTAGGAACTTACACTGCTGCAATATTATTTTTTCGTTTCTCTATTTGGCCAAAAAGAAATACCATGTCCGCTATTGTGATCCAAATAAATGTGATTTGGAATGAGATGTGGCAGAAGATTCCTTCATGATATTGGTAGTTTCGTTGTAGTATACTATAGAAGGAAAAACTCATTCATCAGAACAGCCAAACTCGTCATAGATCGTAACTACAAAATCCTGGAAGTAATGGAACTTCCTGTTTGATTATATTATGGTTCCTGTTTGTGGGATTTCTACCATTCAATATTCATTCTTTGTTGTTCTTGGTTTCCCCTTCTCGTTTCTTTCTCTATGCTGCAATCTTCTTCTTCGTCCTACACCCTATCTATCAGCAAGAATGGATGGTAGATGATTTTTCTTGGAAAACTTATGCCTTCACATTAAGATAAAAGTAAAATATGATGATTAATAACTGAATTCATTGAGTTCCAGCCAGAAATCTGATCTGATGATGGAAGGTATTGTTTATAGCAACAGAAACAAACCTGGTCCATTAATTCCCTAACATCCCTGCCCTCTTTGCTGCTTCGAGCTGCACCTAGCTCAACTCCAGAGACCCTCTCTGCAAACTTCAGAGTGCTTATAGTTTCAGAATATGAACTAACATCAGGATTCAGCTGCACAAACATAAGTGTCTTTGCCTGACCTCCTGCAACATGAAATGTAAGAAAATATACATTCATATCAAATCGAAAAGCAGTTCAAGACCAGAAGGGAACACAAAAAGCAGTACCTAAAGAGCTTTGAAGGAGTTGAGTGAGCTTGCTGTTTCTGTATGGTACATGAGAGTTCTTTTGTGCAAGAGAGAAAATGACATCCCCAAGGGCAGATAATGATTTGTTTATATGTTGTGCTTCCTTAAGTCTATCTCCAGTTGCCTCAGAGCGATCAACCCTTTCACTCCCTGCTAGATCCACCAAATGAAGATTACCATGTAAAGCAGCACCAGAAAGCAAATCCTTTCCTCGAACATGGATACTGACAACACTGTATGAACAGATAGAGATCAAATCACAACTAAATTTGAGATAATGTAATATGGAGGTGGAGGTAAGACAAAGATTGATTGCAAGTACCTATGAGAGCGGCTACTTCTTTCATCCATGGCAGTGGCTCCAACAGCTCTATTTTTTAGTCCAACACCTATTAATTCTAACACGTCTGAAGTTGATGTAACAGGATGCATGCTAGCATCTGGTACAGCCAAACCATTGGGCTGGACAGCAGAAATAATCCTGAGTGTGTGCAAATCAAGGGGAAACAAAATATTTGAGAGCATTAAAGTGTACTCTCCATTCGAATAGCACACTTTATGGAAAGAAATAGGTGGAAAACTCAACATTTCTTTTATTTATTTATTTTTTTTTTAAAAAAAGTATGAATCATAAATTAAATCTGAAATTTGTAATGGTCAAAATAAACTATCCTTGGTGAAAAAACTATGTTGTCAGTCAAATGACAAAGAAAGAGTGCCTCGTGCATTTGATGAGAGAGATGAAAAGCGAACTAAATGGTGAGAATATGCATGATTAGATCACATAGACCTAATAGAAAAGGATATTTTTTCCGAGAACCATCACTCAATAGTAAATCACGCACTTGCTCGTTATATATTTCAACCATTTGAACCTGAATCTCGTATAAAAAGGAGTCTCTTCTATTCTGAGAAATACTGAATAGATCATTTAGAGCCCGGTAATTAACCCCCCAATCCTCTTCAGATGCTCCATTCGGACCTGTCTACAACATTAAGTCAAGTTGAGTTAGAATTGCTAGAAAACTTTATTGCATGAAATGATCGAGTGTCTGAATATACATACCATTGTGTAAGTTTTTCCTGAACCAGTTTGTCCATAAGCAAATATACACACGCCGTTTCCATCCAGGACAGATCGTATCAATGGTTGAGTGTCTGAATATACCTCAGCTGCCAAAATCCAGAGCAGATAGAAGGTTTGAGAAGTTTCTTCCAGAGCCATGCCAGTAGAGTGTAAGAGCACAAAAACAATATAGCATGCTCAAGTAAATCCTATCCACGTCGAAAAAGATGAAAACCTTGAGTAGATTCTGGACCAAAGATCTTATTGAACTTAAAATTGCGGCGTCTATCTTTCCCTTGTTTGGAGGGGTTCACAACAGCCAACTCTCCATGTTCACCTATATATTCTACCGTTGTGTGTTTTGCAGCCTGCCCAGGAAGAAACGGCCTTATCCGGCAATAAACTCTGATGTTTCCTGCAAAACAAAAATGGAAGAATTACGTATTAAAAGACTGAACCCACATATAAACCTGGTACAGCAAGGGCTAGCAGTGGCACCTTTTAGTTCCTGGAGCTCATTAAACATCCTTCTATTTTCAGCTAGGACTATATGATAATCCCCGGTTGCATCAATCAATGCTTTTAACTTTACGCCTGAGCAGGATCAAAACTATATATTCAAAAACATACCATCACTGAATGCATAAATTGACAAACTGTACTACCAACCAACCAACCTAGGTCATTGAATTCCTCCAAGTTGCTTTTCTGTACTTGTAAAATTTCATGCTTGATGGACTTAGAGGACAGCATCAGTTCCTAAACGTTCTCATAAGATCAGTCAGATTCATAATACATAACGACGCCAGGCTAAAAGAGTTCCTAGTTATATTATACCTTCAGTGCACCAAATTGAAACTCGACAAAGCTCTTAAAGATGTGTTCTTTCTTGTTAAACATGTTAGATTTTGACTGAGAATATGCCTCAAGCACTCTCACTTGGTTCCTGGAATCTTCTAAGAGGATTTCAAGCTTTTTCATTCTCCCCTCGAGGCCATCTTTAGCAGCCTTGGCTTCTGTTTCCATTTGCAGGCAATGCAGTTCATGTCTCTGTTTTGCTAATTTTAATTCTTGTTTCAAATCTGAAAGTTCAACATCTCTTTGCTCCTGCTCTTTGATCAACTTCGCAACATGCTCCACTCCAGTTTTCTTCTCTTCTTCCATTTTGGACTTCTCAATCTGTAATAAGGAAAAAAAAATCCCATTATATGAATATTATGAAGATCATCCGCAAAACAAGTACAGGCAAATGGTTCTTTTATTTCTTTTTTTATATAGTAAAATGTACACGTCCTAATACTTTCTAAACTAGCCAGATGATATAAATAGAATATATTTATGTAGTCTGGCTAACAGCTCAAAGGAGTCCACAAAAGGAGAACTACCCAAAAGAGATTGACATCTGTCAGGACACCAGAAGTATTTTGCAGAACATAATATCAGTATGTGATAAGATAGCAAAATAATTCCGGAAAGAGTAACAAATAAAAGCAGTTCATAGAGCAAGTTATGGTGTAAATAACTTAAGAGTTGTTTCTTCTTGTGTCTAAAACATACCTTAATTTGTTGAAGCCGGTCCATAACAACCTGCAAAAATATTAGTATCAGAAAACCAGGTGTATTGTGGGAAGGTTTGTGCCAGTCTAGTCTTAAGTTTTCCATACCCCCCTTTCTTCACCAGTTCCAGATGCTAGGGCTTCAAGTACTCTGATTCTCGCTGTTCTTAAGTGTTCCGCTTGAGTTGAAATACGGCGTTCAATCTCCTGTACAACTTTTTTCAGCAGACAAGCCACACGCTGAGAGACAAAATAAATGTCAGCCATACCTATAACACATGGCAGTCGCAGAAATACATTGATAAAGAGACACTTAGTTAATATACGGAATACTACTCCTGATGCATACATGTGGTATCTCGTCATTCTTTCTTTCAATGCTTTCATCCAATATTCCATTCACAACACTCAAAAGTGACTGAGTTGGTGCATTCTGCAAATCAAGATGATGTTGAAATGTTACTGACAATGGATCAGAGTGAAAACCTAATGAGAAAACTGTAACATAAGAAAACATGAACGTTCATCAATATCCAACAAATGAGAAAACTTACATCCAAACTATTTGATTTCATCATTTCAGAAATTTTTGCTGCAGAAAGATCTGAATAGCGGCCTTGTTTCAGTTGAAACACCTCATGGAACTTGTGAACAACATGGTGCATGGATGCAGCTGATGGCTCTGTTGAATATGAGAAAGATTCTTTTAAATTTCAAAAACAGCATGCAAGATTTTAATACTTGAAGTCTGCATTTTAGTCACACGTGCATTAGAGGAAAGTTGCGTGCAATTTTCATATTGCATAAGATCAGATTGAAAATTGCTTCAGGTTCAGTAATACTGTGCTCATATGAGAACTCTTCAAGCCCAGCCTTTTTAAGCCAATCAAGTACGCATATGAAAACCATATATAGTTCGATCACGGGAGAGAGTAAGCCATACCTGTCATAACTGTTGAATTTCTTGATTTGTGTTTGTTGTTATTGTTTGCAGGTTAGTGTTTGTTGAATTTGAGAAGAAGAAGAAGATATTTTTCAGAGAATTGGAGAAGAGAGAAATCTGCAGAAGAAGGTAATTCGTATTTTTTTTTATTATTATTGCAATTGAACTGCTTGACAAAAGTCCCCTTTTATACACTTTGGGGAAGAGCACACGTTTTGTGTGTGATCTTGACAGCCTGTAACCACAAAATGTTGGGGAAGAAGAAAGGCCATTTGAAGATGCATCCCCATGAGGGCTGCCATATTTATTCCCACCAGTGGGAGAAACAACTCCCATATATGCAAACTGTGCTCGAAGTGTTGAAAGGCAATCCATGACATTCTTCATAGATCCCTGCAGATTTGAAACACAGCAGATGGATACAGGGAGAGAGAGAGAGAGAGACGCTAGAAGAAGAATAAAATCCTTCACGTGCACAGACCAACAAGTGGGATAGACTAGCTTTAGTTGACAGCAATATCATTCTTCAAAATTACAGCGAAGGATGTAAAACTGGCAAAAATCATGAATGTTTTGGTAGATGGAAAGCATAACTGTGAACTTCTTACCTAGCATTCAAATGTTCATATGCATAAAATTGTTCTACGGGGAACAATAGGGAAGACAAACTGGATTACCTTCTCCAGGTCTGACAGTTCGAACTTGAGAATCCCCAACTCATCCATGATTGCCAGAAACTTCTTTACATTTTCAGAGCTAGAACTACCAGCCTAAAATAGAAATGCACTATCAAATCAATTAGGCAAATGCCTAAATCGTCCACTCATAAGTAACGCGACTATAAAAAAGCAAAACAAATAAGCGACCTTGCATGCATAACCAGGTCTACGCTTATTTAAGCAAATGATAATAAAAGTGGTCACGCCCATGAAATTGATTGAATAAAATATAAAAAGATAACATTATGTAAGGGTGCACATATTCTAAGAAAATACTGTAGTTTTATATGAAAACCAAGTGAAAAATAAATTATTTGTAATGGTTGTAGACATTTGAACTCGAAACTTGAACTACAAGTTTGATTGCATTTAATAACATTGTTTCTTGGAACTAATGGTTTATTTAATAAAATGTTAATAAAAAAAAACATAGAAAAGTGATTGAATAAAATTAAAGAGAAAAAAATTAATTAGGCTACAAAAAAAAGAGTTTGTTTACATAAAAAAATGATAAAATTTTGGTCGTAAGGTAAGTAAATATTAAATGATATTCTATAAGAAAATAATTAAAAAAACAAACAGTAAAAAATGAAATTGCAAATTAAAAATTAGAAATTAAAGTAAAGCATTACATATAGGCTTGACCTAGGTTGCCCGATGCACTTAGGACCTGTTTGGGAGGGCTGTTGCGGTTGCTTTTGAAAGTACTTTTCATTTAGAAATACATCAAAATAATATATTTTTTTTATTTTTTTTAAATAATTTTTGACATCAGCACATCAAAATGATTTTAAAACACCAAAAACAATTCATTTAAAATAAAAACAAATCATTTTTTTTAAAAACAGCGGTTGAAACGCCATCCCAAACGGGCACTTAGACTTATAAAAAAAGCTTAGCCCAAGTGCTTTGCTGATACTTATTATTATTATTAATAATAATAATAATAATAATAAGAATAGGGACAACCTATCCTTCACCTCTAATTTGTTTTTATATTTTAATAAACATGCAACACATCATCTATCTTTTTCTAGATTTTAGCCATGGTGGTAGCCAAAAAATCAAAGTTTATGGGGTTTTTATTATCTAGAAATCTATTTTTTTTACCCTAGACATCATAAACCTATATATGGCCTCAAACAACCCAAGAATCCACCCAAACACCCAAAGTCAACCTTAATCAAATAAACTTTTCAACCTTACATTTGTCATCTAGGGAGAAAGAAAAAAAAAAAGAGGTAAAAGAACACCTATTATAAACTCTCTCCATCACAAAATTTAACCTTTTTGTTGTTCAAAACAAGGTCAAATGAGACACTTTATTTTAACCACTAAAATTCAACCACGCTCTTTTTCCTCTCTTAAACTAGGAACTAAAAAAAAATAGTTTCAACCAAAAATGAAATTTTAAAAAAAATCAAGGGACTAAGTTTATAATATGAGAAGTATGACAAAACTACACTTTTTTTATCGAATTTTGAAATTGTCACCTATTTTCTTTTATCTTTTTTCATTATTATCTTTTAATTTTATCCTTGGTCAGCAAATGTCAAGTATATGGGCTCCAAATTGGCTCTAAAAGGATGCAATAAGCAAAAACAATTGAAAATGAAAATTAAAAAAGAAAAAAGTTGTCACACTGAGTCCATGGTGAATTGTAAGAGTATAACCTCATATATTTAACCCGAGTTCTTTTTTTCCTTATTGCCTTCACACTCACAATTGGCTCTTATTCTCGTAATTTATTTCTCTTCTCTGTATTCATTACCTTAACAATATTATTTAGAAGTTTAATATGATGAAGTTTTTATATTGATTGACTGACTGATTTTTATTTTGTTTTTATATGTAAATTGTTATAGTTTTTGTATTATTTTTAATATATATATATTTGAGGGGTCTTATAATATTGTAAGCCACTATTTTTTTAGTACAATTGAAGAATAAAAAAATTAATATGGTCAAGTCATCAAAATTTACAAAAAATCTAATATATTCAACCCGGGTTAAAAAATTAAATAAATCAAATTTATATATTTTTGTTATAAAATTCAAAATTCCACCCCCTGTGAGAAACATACTCGGAAGAAATGTATCGGGGCAAAGAAAAATGAAAGAAGGCAAACAAATGAGTGTGTGCACATGTAGCCAAAGACATTAGCAAGCTGCCGCTGTCTGTAAGGTCATGCCCAACCCTATCTCCCTACCCTACTCACCATCTGACCTTTCAACCACTAAGCTTCTGAACTTGAAAAACCAGGGAAAGACCCATTTTCAATCCCTTTTGCATCCCTTTTCTCCTCCTCTTGGACCCGCTACCTCATCTTTCTACAACACAAAATCCCAACACAGTATCTCCATGGAGATCCCACAGTACCCCCATACTGTGTTTGTTTTATTTCTATCCTTTTTTTTATATATATAATTGAGATGTTCTAGTCAGTTTACTAGTTGGATTGCCCGCACTACGTTGCGGGCGAAACAAATAATCTTTATAATTGTTGAGATTAAAATATAATATTTCAGTATGTAAAATTTGATATAATGAAAAAGATCAACATCTTTTATTATAATAATAGTAAATCAAAGTCTTTAACTTTTTAAATTATCATCACCATCACTGTCAAAACAATAAACATTATTCAACAAATCTCAAAGAAAAACAAAAAAAAAAATATTAATAAAAAAGCACGTAAGAACAAAAACTAAAATTATTATTATTATTCTTAATATTAATATTATTATTGTTTTAATAACGGGAATAAAACGAAATTAAATCAAAGGCTTAAAAAAACCTAAAAACATTAACAAAAGAGCAAATGAAAAAATAAAATAAATGAAAAAAAACTTGAAAAAAATAATTTGACCTGAAAATTTATAAAAAAAATATCACACTACTTTGCGGGCTGAGTAAAAAGTTTGTATAACTGTTAAAAGAATAAAAATTATCAAATTATCCTGAGAGAGAAAAACCTAAAAAACATTAACAAAAGAGTAAGTAAGAGAAAAATATTAAATTATTATTATTATTATTATTATTATTATTATTATTATTATCACTATTATTATGCTAATAATGAAAAAA
The DNA here is from genome assembly GCA_009078335.1 of Salix brachista. Lineage (NCBI taxonomy): Eukaryota > Viridiplantae > Streptophyta > Magnoliopsida > Malpighiales > Salicaceae > Salix > Salix brachista. Next base: position 8,946,773 of record CM018586.1, read on the forward strand.
AAAAGACTAAAAAAATCATAAAAACTTTAACAAAAGATCAAAAAAAAATTATTAGGTAAAAAAAGTCATATGACGTAAAAATAAAAATAAAAAACGAAAAAAAGCTAAAAGAAATAACAAAAAAAAATACAAATATCAATTTCCAAATGATCATAGATATAAAATAAAATTTAAGAACTATTTTTTTTGAAAAACATATACCAGCCCAACAAATAAGAAAATAACAAAAATTAAAAATCAAAGCTAAGCACACTTATATATATATATATATATATATGGACAAAAGTAAGGATTATTCTTGAAATAAAAAGAAATAAAGGGATTAAAATAAAAAATTAAAAGTAATAGGGCTGAAATGAACATTAAATATAAAGGGATTAAAATCCAAAATTAAAAGTATAAGGGCCGAAATGAAAACATCGAAATTTTAACATCTAAGAATATTATTATTATTACAACTATAACAATAAAAATTATTAAATTATTACGATGAAAAAAATAAAAAACATAAAAAATAAAGCAAGAAAAATAAAACTAATATTATTTTTCTTATTGAGTTAATAATGGGGAAAAAATTCAATAAAAAAAAATCAATATTTTTTTAAAAAAACAAATATAAGTGAAAAAAACATTAACATCAAAATAAATAAATAAAAACATAAAAATAAATAAACAAATAAAAAAACAATCAAAATAAATAAAAATGAAAAAAAAAATCATAAGTGAAAAAAAAAATCATAAAAGCAAACAAAAAACGAAAAACAAAATAAAAGCAAAAATTTTGCGCTAGGCAGGGGTCGAACCCCCGCCCTCTTTAAGTCTGGCGCGTCCATTTGCCAGTGAGCCACATGCGTTTCTTTGTCTCTTCCTGTGACAGTATATATAAATAGTAAGAATATGCGAAACAAATGAAAAAAAAAAAAAAACACTATTGAAATCTACAGTGTTTTCACTCACAAGCTACAGTGTTTTCCTGAGCTTTTTTAGTTTATTGTATAATACGTATCGTAATTAATTTTTAGATCTACTGAATACTCTATAAAACCAGTAGACAAGTAAGACACTGCAAAATAACAAGTATACACTGAAAAGCTCGAATCCAGGCACAGAAAAGAAGAACAAGTCTTTTCCACCGCTAGACCAATACCTCAAGTGCTTCTTTTTTATTCTTTTATTTGCTTGGACATTGCATGGTTCGATTTTAAGGATAGCATCGCCACTTCAAACATGACAAGGGATAAACAGAAGGGATTGATAAAGATTGCTCATTTACACCATGATACAATTAGAAACAAGGATTGGATTAGAGTGGCAAACAGATAATCATTACAAAGGAAACCTTACCAACTCTCCCTCTCTGAAAATAATAATAATACAAAGAGAAACCGTTGCATCTCCTTTTATTCCTTCGAAAATTTAAACATTTGTTCTCTCATCATCTTCATTGCAATGTACATATTATGAGTGAACACCGACAACCTCAACATGGAACACCCATTACACCACTGTATATACACTCGCCAAAAAACACTATCAGTACAAGTACACTACCACCACCATTAGCTTTCTCTCCCTCTTAAATAATCAAAAATTTGCTGCCTTGAAGGTTCACCAATTCAATGTTCATGCCACAGCAGAGATGCTACAGTTTCGCCCATCTCTGTGGAGACAAACAAACCCTTCAATCCTTACTGCAGCTGGCATGTGCCCAAATTTCATTCGGACACAACCTCCTTTACGTGCAGATGACGAGGATGGGGATGGTGGCGCAGGCGATAACGGGGTTATTTTTTCAATACCAAATTGAGCATCTTGGATTACAGGATTTGATACCCTACTTGGTGGTGATCCACTGTAAAATGGTGGTGATGTTGCCACCTGGAAACCGGGTTTGTCCCGGCCATAACCTCCCTGCAATAATTTGTATCAACAAGTTTCCTTTTCACAGTAAATATGAAAATCGATATGATTCTCTTTATTTGGGACAGAGAGAGTCTAAACGAATTTTACTCCTACACTAATTGGTAAGGGAAAGTAATTGCGCTATTAATCATCTTCTTCAAGAATGTATTGCCAGTGAGGGAGCTCAAACAAATCTAACCCATGAACACAAAGAAAACTCAAACAGCAATGGGTGCCAATAACACCTTTTCACAACTTACACATAAGAAATTCGATTTAAGATTATCCAAAAACAAAAGGATGCAAGGGTCTTTGATACTTTTTGAGTACAAGCACACGCTGACCTCAATCAAAATCATTAAAAAGGTAGTAATTAGAAAATAATAACTTCAGAAATTTGTAGCCAAAATTCATCTCCAACACACAGCAATGAAGAACAAAAAACTCTTGAAAGTTGCTTAAAATAATTAGAGACGTAGATCTCTACACGGCTGAGCCTATTTACCTCCAGCTTTTAGGTTTAGCTACCAAACAAAACAAAGAAAAAGGTCACAAATTAAACTTTACAAGAAATTAACCACTACATTGCAGAAAGAGATGTACCTTAGTAAGAATTATGTCTAGTAGCTCTGCCCCGGCTTTTGAATCTACCATCTCCGCATGGTGACTGCATACAAGACTAAAATTATTCATAGTAAAAATACAAAAAAATAAATAATCATAAGAAAAGGGTACAATTCATGGGATCAAAGAGGGAAAACATACTTGACAGGCAATCTTAGATGTCTGATTTGTTCACTGAGAGGAGGATTTAAAAGCCCCAATCTCCTTGGCTTTGGACAAGCGACAGACTCCACCACCACCATCCTCTCCCTTTCCTCACAACCTCCTGTCATGGCGCTCTTTTGCTCATATCCATAATAATTCATTTTCACTTATAAACAAACCACGAAGCCGAACCTCTGTAAATAAACAAACAATAAAGAAAATCAAAATCATTGAAATTCAAGTGAAAAAGGAAAAAAAAAAGTCGCAACGCTTCAAAGTTTAGGTCAAAAGATCATCTGGCTCACCAACAAAAACATCACATCATTATGAAGGATAGAGCTTTAGGCAAAAACCAAAATATATGGGACACCAACAAAATCATCAACACTATAAATTTTAATATCACATGATAGAAATATAGAAGAAAAAAACTTGTCAGGAGAAAGGGAAGAGAGAGGAAAAGAGAAAAGGAAAGACCTGAGCTGAGCTGCCACGAAGACCTCTCCACGAAGACCACCATCCTCTCCCTTTCCTCACAACCTCCTGTCATGGCGCTCTTTTGCTCATATCCATAATAATTCATTTTCACTTATAAACAAACCACGAAGCCGAACCTCTGTAAATAAACAAACAATAAAGAAAATCAAAATCATTGAAATTCAAGTGAAAAAGGAAAAAAAAGTAGCAACGCTTCAAAGTTTAGGTCAAAAGATCATCTGGCTCACCAACAAAAACATCACATCATTATGAAGGATAGAGCTTTAGGCAAAAACCAAAATATATGGGACACCAACAAAAGCATCAACACTATAAATTTTAATATCACATGATAGAAATCTAGAAGAAAAAAACTTGTCAAGAGAAAGGGAAGAGAGAGGAAAAGAGAAAAGGAAAGACCTGAGCTGAGCTGCCACGAAGACCTCTCCACAAAGAGGAGAGATTCAAGGAGGAGGAAGAGAGAGGAGAAATCAAAGCTTAGATTTTTAAGGAGAGATAAAAGGCAGTTAGTGGAAGAGAGATAAGGATGGGTTAAGATAGGCCGGGTGATAGATAGGAATGGCGATGAGAGTGCAAGAAAGTGAAGATGGGAAGAGGTCTTAGGTTTGTGTGTAGTCAAGAGTTGGGTTGGTTTTGTGAGATTGATGTTATTTATTGTTGGATTTATTATTATTATTATTATTATTATTATTATTATTATTATTATTATTATTATTTTATGGTGACAATTTTTGTGCCATTGGTAACATGTACAAGAAATTCCTAGGAGACAATTTGCTTTATTCTTAGATTTTGGAATTGATTTTTTCAAAATAAGTTTTGTGAAAGTTTTAGACAAATTAAATGGTTAGAATTTTATTTTAAAAAATAATATAGTTTAAGTATAATTATGTTTTTAAATAGTATCTTTTTGTGTCATTATTATTTTTAATATTTAGCCTATATTTAAAAATATGTTTTTTTGTGTATTAATTATTTTAAATAAAAATCAGCTCAATTTGTTTTGATGATCCAATGATCAAAAGATAAGATTTGAGACCTAATTGAGAAGAACAAATGATGGAGATAAGGTGTTGTGTCAAAAAAGATAAATGAAAATAAAAATAAAAATAGGTCACTAAAGACACACTCAAACTCTATTTTTTTCACACCTGGTATTGTTAGAAAGATATTCAAAAGACAATTTCAATAACATCTTAAAAGATCCTAAAATGATATTTTAATTGATAAAACTATTATATTTATCTAATTCTTTTTTAACATGTGTTATTTCCAAAAAAAAAAACTTTTAATAAATAGTGTTAGAATGATAAAAGACTCTTGATTTTATGATAAAAGATGGAAACTATCTTATCCACATGATCATCCACACATGTTTACTTTTTTTTATTAGTCCATTTTTGCCCTTTTTTAAAGGAATTTAGTGGTCCATTTCATGTTGAATAAAAGAAATTAAGAAAAAAAAAAGAAGATGATATTATTATATTTTTTAATAGAAAAAAAATCTTAATTGTAAAGGAAAAATTGGTGTATATATTTTCTAAATAGTTTTAATAAATATATGTTTTTAACAATATTAAAAAGTAATATTAATGTTAACTAAAAAGTAAATTGTAAATATAAGAAATATATGCAAATTAAGATATATGATCTTTGTATAAAGGTTGTTGAAAAATCCTAAAAATACAACCTTAGAACATCAATAAAACCAATCCCTTAACCTAGAATATCACTAAATTAGTATAAAAAAATTACATTAAATTGGAAAACAATTCTTCTCATCCCCGATCCACTTTTCTTTGTAAGACGAATGGTAACAAATATCTCAATGAACTTGTTTTTGTGGTTGACACCAACTCATTATCTTTTATTAAATTTCTGACTTGGTACGATGTTATTTTTTTGACTTGGTACTGATTTGTTTTCTTTAAGGAATGACCTTCATGTTATAGATTCAAGGAAAAATCCTTCGGAAGAGGGAGGAGATGATACAAACCAAGTTCAATTTGAATTTGACCTTAAAATATTTATTGATTAGCTTTATGAGATCAGACATATCTTTTCAAGTGTATATCCTATCAAGATAAAAATTACAAGAAAATACTAGGAGATATGTTTATGAATAATATCAGGTCAATTAAAATTTAAAAGCATATTATTTAAATTGGTCAAAGTTGTTATTTATTATCTTGGAAAATTCATTGACAAAGTGTTCTTGGTTATTTTAAACTCAATCATTCCAGACTTGTTATGGGTTAATTTTATACATCAAAGGGAGATTAAATGAGGCTTATTTAGATCCTAAACTTGTGTATGGACTTGCCCTAAGATTCATTAAAGAATTCGAGTCCTTTCTATTTTGATTATAGAAAATAAAATAAATTATAGATTTACCAAGTGAATTAATCTATTTTGACTATATTTTGAATATAGTCAAATGATTGTTTTTAGGTGTTTTCATATGATTTTGATTCCCTAATATAAATAATAATAAAATCCATAAAAAAAAAACATTGCATTTAATGGCAATACTATTGTCATAACCCAATTTTGGGTCATTCCCCAAAACTACCCATAAATAACAAAAAAAAAAATAATAAAATAAAAGTGCTGGTGGTGGTAGGAAAATCAGGGTGAAATTTTGATTATTTTCGAGAGTTCAATCGTACCTCTTTTGTGCCAATAAATGAAGGCAAACGCATATTCAAGGCTAAAGTAATTTATTATCGGATAAATCTGTGTAAAAATTAAGTTGAAAGATATGATTATATTCTTATGGGTCTGTTTCATTTAATCGTTGGCCGATTTAAAAGTGTAATTATGTTTGAGAATTAGTTTAGGGCCCAATTGAAAGATTTAATTAAGTGCAAGAACTAGATTATATTTTAAATTAGCCAAATTAATTTTATTAAGGGCTTAATCGATGATAAATCAAGTTCTTAAATTTAATTCGGGTGCAATTGATGAGATTGGAATTTTTGGAGACCGATTTGAATTTTTCTAAGCCAATTAAGCAAAATCGGGGGCCAAATTGAATGAATTGAGAGTCTAATGGGGATTAAATCGCGCAAATCAGAAACCAGGACCAGAATAAAAAGATCGCGCAAAGCTAAGGTTGAGATTGAATTTTTGATGGGATATAATTGCATAAAATCACAAGTTTAAATCCAATTGGGTGCAATTAAAGAAAATATAAATTGGGGGACCAAATCATATTTTTACCTTCTTAAAATTTTTGAAACTTGCATTAGTCGGGCGTGCCCTGCACCACATTTACCGGCGTAAGCATGCACTGTTCCGGCGTGCCTGGCATTGAATTTACAGGCGCGCCTTGCATTGAATTTTCAGCGGCGGCACCCTGCATTAAACATTCTGGCGGCCGAATGGTTGGGTTTTCTCTGCTATAAATAGCAGCATGCAGTGGACAGGAAAGGAAAAAAAATGGAAACGAAAAGGAAGAAAAAACAACAGAGAGAGAAGAAGAGAAAAACAGAGGAGTGAAAGAGGCAAAAAAAAAGAGAAAATAGAGTGAAAAAGGGTAAGCAGTTTGATCGGAGAAGAGGTAAACCTCACGTAAGAAAACTCCAGTAATTTGTCTTAAACAGCCCCAGAATCCCCAGCTCCTTTCTTTTTCTTTCTCTTCTCTCTCGGTCAGTCGATCGTCTTCTCTCTCTAAAAACAGAGGAGCTTCTGTCTCTCTCTCCCTCTCGGTGCAGCGACTCCGGCCACCAACTCCAGCCACTTCGCTCCATTTTGTCGTCCCTAGAATCTCCACTACCCCTCCAGCAACTCAGCCATCATCTCAGGCGAAGGCAGAGGCAACGTTCACCGTCGCGGGAAGCACAAACCGTCACTTTCTGGCGCCCATTCTGGCCACCACAGGCCACCATTTCCGACGCCACCACGACCAGAAGAACCACCATGACCTTCTCTACCCAGCAGTATTAACAGGTACTCCATTGTCCATACTCGAAAATCCTCCTTGTCACTATTCATCGTCCCTGAGGTTGCATGCGGGGAGTGAATTAATTCCCTCCCCGCGTGGGCTTGGCAGGGCGGGCCTTGTGCCCAGCCCGGCCCCTGAAGAAGGCTTCTAGCCTTTGAGCCGAAAGCACAGCCCAATCAGTTCGCGGGCTGCAGCCCAACCCGGTAGGTGGGCTGACAGCCCATCCCAGTGAGTGGGCTGGCAGCCTGGCCCATCAGGGCTGGGCAGCCAGCCCACCAATAATAAAAAATAAAAATAAAAAAAATATATAAAAATACAAAATTTGCAAAAAAATATTTTAAAAAATAAATAAATAAAATGTGTTGTTTTCGTCCATACGGCCAATACACTAGCATATTTTAAAAATTCGTTTTTCTTTCAAAAATATATATTATCTATGAGTTTGAAAAAATGTGTTTTAGCATTGACTTCGCAAAGAAAAAATCATTTCTTTCATCTTGAGATTTTACAACATGTTTGTAAAATCCAAAGGGTATTGGCCAATATTTCAAAAAATATAAAAATCTTATTTTTGGGAATTTATTATTCACTGTCGTTAATCAGATAAGGGGTTAATATCCAAAATATTCAGCGGGAATGATATACTATTATTCACTTTCGGTGTTCGGATAAATATATCCTAAGGGGTTAATATCCAAAATATTCGGAGGAAATGATATGCTATTATTCACTTTCGGTGTTTGGATAAATAAATCCTAAGGGGTTAATATCCAAAATATTCGGCGGGAATGATATGCCATTATTCACTATCGGTGTTTGGGTAAATAAATCCTAAGGGGTTAGTATCCAAAATATTCGGCGGGGTAATATCCCATCACCATTTAACCAACATATGCTTTGAAAGATCAAAACCATAACAAATCATAAGCAAACCAAAACATCAAGCAACTTACCTTAGGTAGGGTGTATTAGGGGTGCTAAAACCTTCCCTTTACGCAATCAGTCCCTTGCCTTAGAATTACAGACCAATTTTAGGTTTTCTAGTAACCATAATACTAGGTGGCCACTCTCTTTTTCATGAAAATAAAGATAAGACCCCGACATTGAATCCCCTGCACACGGGGAGGGTCGTCACGATGCCGCGCGCTCGCGATGGAGTGCGACAACTATGATGTTTGGATACATTTTCAATTAAAAAATACCCATGAAGCACATTTTTCAAGAGTAAGATATTGTCTTTATAGTTTTTGGAGGCTAAGATATGTTGTTGAAAATCATTGAACTTTATGGAAGAAATTCTAGACACTTACCAAGAAAGTCCCCTTAATTGCAGTATCAGTGTCATCATAGAAAATCTCGCCATCAACCACGTTAGAAAGAAGAACATGGATGGAATCTTTCTCCTCCTTGTTGATGCTTCCATTAAGCTTGTTTGGTCAATGATCCTTCACCCAACTACTAAACAGACTGTCTGTCTCCATTGTTGTCCTCTTCATTTTGCCTAAATATCCCTTAACATAATCCAACCAACCATGAAACGGAACAACATCTGAAATGAAGAATAACCCCAATAGATAGAAGAAATCTCCCAAGCCTTTGAAGTCTCCCCAACTCCTCATTCCCAATTGTATCAGTACCAAAATATCGCTTCTAAGCAAGCATTCTTACTATTATGTTCATTGTCAACTTCGCAAACTTCCCCTTCATTTCCACCACAACATACCCTCCATTCTTTATTGATATGTCATGCAAGTCCTTCAAAAGCAACTTAGTTTTCATGTCCCAGACATGCTTGAGCATCTCAAGCCTACTGTTTGGGAGGAGTTCAGTCATGGTTAGCTTTCTCTTATCACACTAATATTGCCCATGAGGTGAAAAGACGAGCATAGCATGATCATAGCCCATGATTTTTACTGCTAAGTATTTCGGATGTGGAGGAAAAACCTTGTTGTTCGTAGTTAAACATTCTTTCACAACTTCCTAGTTGCTCACAACCAGCATTTTAACAAATTCCAAGGCAGACAGAGAAGATCAGTCCGTACTTATCATCCATGTCCCCAAATCATCTATGTAGTAAAAATCCTTGATTTTTTCTTCATATTAAAAGTATTTTAGAACACTGAAATTAAATTAATGTAAGATTTATAAACAAAAGTTAGTTAAGTTTTTTATATATTATTTTATGACGTTAATATAAAAAAAATATTACAATATATAATTAGCCTCACCTAGTTTTCAAAGAAAAAGTCCTAATAATAATTCTTATCATTATTCTAAATGTCTTATCTATAGTAAAATAAATACATATAAAAACTACATAATCTTAAGATTTTTAAGTTGATTATTTAGCTTAGATGTATAACATTATAAGAAAAATATAGGACCATTAACAATTCTGTTATATTTTACAAAATTTGGTGTTGGCTACGCATGGCTTTTTTTATTGTAGATAATTTGGCACAATTTTTCTACCTATCTTGTCTACGTATGGCTTCGTATATTTATTTTACGTGATATGAAATCTGAAATATCATACATAAAAAAGATGCAAAGTTATTTTTTCACAAATATAACATTGATCGGTGAATTATTAAGAATATTATTGCAAATAAGTAATAGTCTAATTATCAGTGGCAATACATTCTTTTGAAAGTTTTGTATGTTGATTATTTTATTAAGATGTATAGTCTAATTGTCTTTGCTGCGTTCTGATCTTTTTACTCTCCTCCTTTGCTGCTGAAATCATCATGATTTGTAATGCTAAATCCATCCTTTCTTTATATAGTATTTAAGTTTGGGTAAATACTTAGAATTTGCAATGATTTTGCTATTGTTGCAATTCTGTTCTAATATCGAATTTTTGTTCCTACTTAGACTTTGATTCTGACTTGGCTTTGTGCAATATTTGAGCATCCCATCTATATTCTATCATTCATGACATGTTAGAGAATTGTACCTTTATTGGGTCCTAGAGCCCACATATCTATATCAAACTCTTAGTGAGATGGGGGATGCTCGGCATTGTTAGTTTTTGAATTAGATCAGGAGATCTTTTTTACCACGGAAATTGCAGGCATATTCTGTTGTTCAAAATGATTTTCTCACTTTTGATCCTTTATGAAAGTAGCAGTCCTGTACATATAGATGAATTTGGGTTCTTGAATCGCCTGATTTTGATATTAGAAGCTTAAGATATTATCGTTTGAATGTCTAGTGTAAATGCACAAAATCCTGTCACGATAAGGATTCTGACTCGAGTTTGCAAGTTTTATTTGAGAGACCTGATTTAATGATTAGAGGATTATCGCAAAAATCAAAGACCAGTTTTAAATTTGAGAAAGTTAATTAGTCTCGTTGAAACAAAATCAGGGTCAGGATCACAAAACATCACAATAATTTAAGTTACTTCACTATTCATGTATGTATATATGAATTTGGGTTCTAAAAATGTTTGATTTCGATATCAAAAGCTCAAGATTTTCCCGTTTGAATGTTTTGTGTAAAAGTAGAGAATCCTGTCATGATTTATTTAGCTCAAATGTATAACATTATAAAAAAAATATAGGACTGTTAACAATTTTGTTATATTTTCATTTTGAGAACAATCCCCCCATCTAAAAATTATTTCCTTTTCTCTTCAATTTCCTACTGGTTTCCAAGATTCTATCATTTCATTTTAAGCTGCAAATCACGTTTTGTTTCTGCCTTAGAATCATTAGAATATGAATTAGAATTTTTTTTTGTATTTTGTTTTATCTGATTGTAAGTGACCCGAGATTTAAATCTTAGATCAGTGCACTGATTTTTTTACTAAAAAGAACTTTGTAAAGGCTATATATTTACACCCCCCCTACTGACCTCAAAGGGGAGGAAGAAAAGGAGGGCAAGAGATCAAAAAAGAGGCAACCAACAAAACAAATAAAGTGCAAGAAAACAACAGGGGAAGAACGTTCATTCAACCAGCACATCACACCTTCATCATCATCTACATCATCTCCATCGTCTCCAGCAAGAAGAGAGACATAGACAAACACCTACTTTGCTATTGTTTGTCACTGTCTCTAGAACCAGTGATCACCGGTCCATCAACATTGTCTTTGCCTGTTAGTTGCCAGAGAAGTTTCTATGCATTCCTCTTCACTTCCCATTTTGATTACATAGTCACTGTGCATGCTTTTGCTTTAGTGTTTAGGTGAATTATAATTCATTTGAATAGTAACTAAGGAGGCATGCATGAGGAAGCTCAAGCGTGCCTCTTGGTTGGGCAGCCAGGTCATTGGTTTGGCCAAGTGTATTTATGATTTTCTGGCATATTTCTTTTAAGGTTTGTATTTTTTAATAATATATAATTGAAACTTTTAATAATAGAATTTTAGCTCCAAATAAACTTTTGTTATTTCTTATAAATTTTTAGTAATGATTGTATTCATGCTCGACGACCTATAATAGTTTTCTAATAATTTTTACCCTTTGTTACTAGTATAATTAGTATTGAACAAGGTTACTTACCTACGCGTTGCGCTGAGCTTTTTTCTATTACAGAAACTGATTGATTGAATTGGTGAAATTGTAATTGATAAAATCTGTTAGAAATGATTTTTTCGGCCTAAAAGTGATTGAATGTTGCTTAAATTGTTTTCATAATTATTTAATTGGTACATTGTACAATTGGAAGCACTAAAATTCATTGAAAATGAGTCATTTGCTTCATGCAACACATTGATTGATTGTTGTGTATGTTTTATTTGTTTGATAAATTATTTCATTAGCAATTAGAAAAATCATAATCGATGATTTTTAGCACAGATGAGTGATTTGTTTTACGCGGTAAACAATTTGATGGGTGATTTTGTTTTAACTACTTGGGTAATAATTTAAATGGTAGATAGCAAAACTTTAATTGATCAAATTGACTAAAGATGAGTTATTTGTTGTCTGCAACATACTAATTGTTTGTTGGGTGTGTTTTAATTACTTGATGAATAATTTATTTGAGAGATAGCAAAAATGCAAATGCTAAAATTTAGTAATTATGAGTTTTTAATATTTTTTCTTCATTTATCATATTAAAAGTATTTTAGAATATTGAAATTAAATTAATGTTAATTTTTTATATATTATTTTAGGACATTAATATCAAAAAAATATCTCAATATATAATTAGCCTCACCTATTTTTCAAGGAAAAAGTCCTACAAATAATTGTTATCATTATTCTACATGTCTTATCTATAGTAAAATAACTACATATAAAAACTACATAATCTTAAATTTTTTAAGTTGATTATTTAGCTCAAATGTATAACATTATAAAAAAAATATAGGACCGTTAACAATTTTGTTATATTTTACAAAATTTGGTGCTAGCTGCAGCGAAACGCCAGGTATTTTTTTATTGTAGATAATTTGGAACAATTTTCTACTTGTCTTGTCTATGTATACCTTTGTATATTTGTTTTATGTTATATGAAATCTGAAATATCATACATAAAAAAAGCCGAAAAAGTTATTTTTTCACAATAATAACATTGACCGGTAAATTATTTTGATTATTATTCTCATTATTACTGTTACGATTGCTAAATGGTAATAAATATTATCACTAATATTATGAATATTATTGCAAATAAGTAATACATACATTCTTTTGAAAGTTCTATAGGTTAATTATTTCGTTAAGATGTATAGCATTATTAAAAATAAATATTGTTCCGTTAATCTTTTTTAACATGTTAAAAATTTGGTTTTATCTGCGGCGAAGTGACTTCTTTTTTTATTTTTAGATGATGTGACCACAGTTTTTTACATGTTTTGTCTATTTGTAGCTTCATACATTTTTTATTCATGTAATATTACATATGAAATACCATACATAAAAAAGTTGCAGAAGTCATTTTTTAACAAAAACAACATCGATTAATGAATTATCTTGATTACTATTCTTATTGTTATTATCATGATTATTAATTTGTCACAATTATTATAGCTGCTATTGTAACAATTATTGTATATAATTAATACTTTAATCATTAATGACAATATTATCGTTGTCACTATCATGATCGTTATAAAAAAACATTCATTTTTTTGCATGTTAAAAAGTTTGTTTATGGCTACGACAAAGTGGAAGGCAATTGACTTGTATATTTTTTCATTGCAGATAAGTTGCCCAGATGTTTCCACCCGTTTTGTTCATGTGATATTATCGATGAATTATTTTGATTCTTATTGTCATTGTTATTACCATGGCTGTTAAGTTTTCATAATTATTATAGATGTCATTTAAATATTATTATAAATTATTGATATTCTAATTAATGTTGGTAATACTATCAATGACACCATAATTATTGTTAGACAAAGAAATTAAATTATTTTGTTATTTTATAAGATTTATTCCTCATATTATTATATTAAAAGTATTTCAGAACACTTATTAGAATTTTAAAAAAATAAATATTATTAGATTTAAAAAAAATATTTAATCTGAAAAATAAAAAAAACAAAAAGAAAAAAAATAACAAATATAAATTTTCAAATGATCACCAACAAAAATTAGAAACAAACACTATGAGCATGTACATATAAACATGGAAAAAAATAGGAAACCATTTTAAAAATTATATATAAAAATCTAGGTATTAAAATAAAATCCAATATTAAAAGTATAAGTGTAAAACACTGTTTAGAAACCTGTTTTATTTATGTTAGCTTTTGTAGTAATTTGCTCCTCTTAAATAGCGTCACAAGATGAAAACTAGCCGGAGATGTTTTGTTATTATTAAAAAAGATTTGGCGGGAAAACTTTAAAGGCCTAGCAAGATGGGCCCACTGCACACCCGACCGTTAGACATCTCACCCGACCGCTGTGCATATAAGAAATATCACTTAATTGGATATTTTCTACTAAAATCACTTCTCTCCGCTCTTCTTCTTCTTTCGTTCTGTCCCCAGATTTAAAGTTTCAGATCCTTCATGGGAAATCCTGTCCAAGAATACAGGCGGGCTCTCGTCAAATAATGCCACAACAATACAACCTCCCCCCTGAACGGTATTCATTTATCTTGTTGCTCTTCTCTTTCTTTCATTGTAATTAAAGATTAGTGTTTCGATGCTGATCCATAATCATAAATCTGAGTCCATTACTGCGGCAAGAATTGGCAAATCTTGACAAAGATGCTGATAGTCGTATATCAGCAATGAAAGCACTGAAATCATATGTGAGAGGCTTGGATTGTAAGGCAATCCCACAATTTCTTGCTCAAGTTTCTGAAACAAAAGAGACTGGGTCTTTGTCCGGTGAATGCACAATTTCACTGTATGAAGTTCTTGCTCGTGTCCATGGAGGTAATTTTCCAGAAAAGTAGCACATTTTTTTCAAAAAATAATCAGCAATTCAATTTCCAGGATTTTGGTTTCTTTTTTTGATTTTCCATTGAAAGATCCATACGGGTTTTTGGATCTTGATCAGGAGTAGAATTCTTTCTCCCTAAGAATAGGGTTAGGGCCTCTGTTCTGTTATCTTTTTGTCAATTTCTTTTCCTGTGAAACGGAAGGCTATGCATTTGGGTTTATGATTGTATTTTTGATTGGTTATTCTCGGCGATGCAATTAGGTGCCCACTGTGTGGCAGCTTATTTTCTTTTGCTAAAATAAGTCGATGGCTTCTCAGTTTTTTCTGATCAAGTGCGTTTTTGAACATTAGGTGCATATATTTTGTGGGCTCTTACGAGCTGCAATCACTTTTGAATATTTACTTTGTAGATAGAGAAGACCATATTCTATTGAATAACTTTATGCTTCAGTATGTTTCGGTGTCAGTTTGTAATCTTTGGATGGAGCATAAATGAAGGCAAAAATCCCTACTTGTCCTTTGTAAGAAGAAATGGTAATTTCTTGTGCTTATCTCTGCTTTTTTCTATTTTTTTGTTGTTTCAAATGTATTTCAACCCTGTTGCACCTTTCCTCCTATGTGACTTATCGTTAAGAAAAAAAGTACCCAACTGGACTCATTTTTTACCTGGGCTGAGGATTTCTTAGCTGTTATTGTTAATCCAACGATGATATTAGGTGGAAACTTTACGACATGTTATATTTTAGGTGTTCTCTGAAATGGTCCCTCTAATCTCTGATTGTGATCCCTTTAGGTGATTGTTTTGCACAAAATGCCTTTTATTGCAGCCATAACCTTTTATTACAGCCATAACCTTTTATTGCACCCATGCCTTTTAGGGAGTTCACGCTGATATCCTAGAACCAATAATGGGAAAAGGACTTATACCTTCGACACATTGAAGCTAAGGATAAAAGGTGAGCAAGTCGTCACTTCTGTATTTGGACTGCTTACCTCTGCTAGTCATTGAGTCCCAAATGGATTTTGAGCTCGTATTAGCTAGTTTTTCTGAGAATACTCAGTCAATTCCAGTAATTGCCTCTGGTAAGTCATCTGTTAAGCTGGTAGAATTGCTGTGTTGAAATAATAATCTGATATACTGTGCCAAATTGTTCTTTTGCAGTTTACAAATCAGAGTGATCGACTGTAATGACTTGTGATTTTTGTGGGAAGAACAATAATAGTAAGAGAATAATCCAAACGAAGGCCGATTCTTAGACATATAGTCAAAGTAAAAATCGGATCAAAAGAAACCAGACGTAAAATAGCTTGTATTTTGAGAATAGAATTTGGCCAGTCTCCATTCAAATATTTTTTCCTGAATAACAAATAAAATTAAATGAAGCCCGTAACTTCCATTATTGACCAAGATTTTCCTAGATAATTAGGATCGTTGCTGTGCCAATTCTGAAATAGAGAATAGAATTTGGCTTGTCTTCATTCTCGTTACTCGTCACCTTGAATTCAGTCCTTGAACCCCAAACTTAGAAGTTTGGCTAAATAGCTAAAGTCAATTAGAAAAAGTTTATTTTGAGCTACAACCACTTTTAATGAGTTTCATAATGAAGTTAGTATATGTATTTCTATTTGAAGCTTCTTCTTTTACTTATGCAGTAATTGCTCCTGGGTTTCATGCCTTGTACTTGGAAGCTACGGTCAAGGTATTCACTCAATGTTCAGAAAGATCAATATAGAAATCTTGATATTGTTGGCCTTGGTGTCTTCAACTATGACTTTGTTTCAGTTACAAAGGAATCACCCGTGATTAAGGTTTGGTGAAAATGTTATCATAATTTTGCATCTGTCTTTATGCATTCTCAATCTGCTATCTTTTATATTTATATCTTGCTGCTAGTGATGATTTGTTTGTTAGCAGATGAAAGCTCTACTTATTGAATTTAACATGAAATTGAGTAAACTTCTTGCCGCTATTTATTTTACATGACAAAGTTGTTTTTTAGTGTAAGACTTTGATTGGTTTAATCAAAGTGACAATTGAGAGATTAGTGTCCATATATAGCAACTTTCATGAAGCAGTTAAAATGAATCATTATCTTGAAGGATTAGGGATGTGGGAAATTTGAATCTATGCTAAATGATCTTCTGTTTCTTGCCTTCTCATCCTTTTATTTTCTTATGTTGCTACCATGGTGATATCTTTTAACTATTGTTTTGTTTTGTTGGGATATTTCCACATGCTAATAATATATACTATTAATAGTTTAGGTCCAGATTTTATATAGGCCTATAGTAGCACTGTTATGTTTTTAGATTAGAAGTCCACACTCTCTGATCAAAAGTCTGCATCTTTTAATGGATGCTAAGCTTACATTTATATTGATTTGCTGGTTATAGCTAGAAGGTTCTTGGAATCAAAATAGATGACATAACATTTATATTTATCCAAAGGCTATATGTAACTCTTTCGGATCTGCATCTTTTAACGATGGCATTGCATGTTATGTTTTTAGATTAGAAGTCCACACTCTCTGATCAAAAGTCTGCATCTTTTAATGGATGCTAAGCTTACATTTATATTGAATTGGGGGTCATACGTGATTTACAAGGTCAAGTTACTGCAAAATCAGGGGCTTCTAAGCAGAGTTCATCTTTCCTTAAGGCCACAACTAGGACTCTTTTCACAATTAGTGAATCTGAGAAAGCGAGCTATAAGAGTGTTCATATCTCCTGATCAATGGCTGCAAAATCAGTTTATGCAGGTTTAGCTTCCCAGCCTTAAGTCAAAAGTATGTTGTCTTCTTTGCTTACACGTTATTTTGTTATTTTTACGTTCATATAAGGATGCTATGCATCCTTTTCATGATTCTAGCTTAATTTTTCAATTCCTTTGTGTGCTCTAGTTTGTATCAATAAAGAACTAGAAAGGCAAAGTTATTGTTGGAGATTTGCCACCTGTGACGGGAAAATTAAAAGCTTTTATTTAACAAGGAGGAGATAACTGGTATATTGAACGAGTTGTATGCTGACTTCAGCAATGAGATTGAATTTGAAGACTTCCTCAAGCTCAGTTCTTTTTCTGTCTAATTTTGAGTTTCATTGGTCCCATCCACGTTCTCTTCCTTTCTTCATCAAGTAAAATTCATGTTAGCAGCTGCCACTACTGATGTTTGCACTCCCATTTAGTGCCTAGAAGTTGGAATAAATTAGGAGGCAACATATAATGGGGGTCATACGTGATTTACAAGGTCAAGCTACTGCAAAATCAGGGGCTTCTAAGCAGAGTTCATCTTTCCTCAAGGCCACAACTATGACTCTTTTCACAATTAGTGAATCTGAGAAAGCATCGTATGCCGATCAAATAGATAGCTATCTCGGGAATGACCCATTTCTGAAGCAGTTTCTTCCTATAGATCCAGCTACAAAAGACTTATTCAATCTTGTGAAAGATGGAGTGCTGTTATGGTAATTAAACCTGTTTTGATTGAGTTGCTCTGCTCATCAGTATTGTTTTGTGCCAGGGATAATAGATAAAATGCTGTCAACACAAAACTTGTTCTTAATCCATGGGAAAGAAGAGTAAGTTTTAGCTAATTTTGATTCACATGGTATTTTGTGGTGTAGGCTAAAGGGGTTTATTTTGTTTGTTCATTTTGCAGCCTCATCTGTTGCCTGGCTTGATTTCTCTGATTATAAAGGTGATCCATAGAATTTTTGGTATATTAATTTTTCCACAGACCAAGAAGACAGCTTTTTTACTACAATAACCACATTACAGTGGGCATTCTGTTGTAATTGAAAAATTAGAATCTCTTGATATTGATGTGAATTTGTCATATGACTGCATGCAGAATGGTAAAATAGGATCCATGTAGTCAATCACAACTAGTTTGGGGTTGAGGCTTGGATGTTGCTGTCTCTGTAGTAATTGAGTTTTTTCCTTATCATTTCTAATAATTTTCCCATCTGATACTGAATGTTGTACCATCAGATCCAACTGTTGGTGGACCTTAGCCTTAGGAAGACACCTCAGCTAGTGGAATTGCTGGATGAGAACCGAGAACCATGTCATGGATTTTTTATTTAATTTATTTCAAACTTTTGGTCAAAATCTTTCTTTTTATGTAAATTTATAAGCTTTGAAGATCATGGATAATTTTTGCAGCATGATAAACTTTCATTTCATATACCTTTTTCAATTGCTGATTATACTTTAAATACTTGTAATAACATCTTATGTCATGTGTAGGATGGAAAGGCTTATGCATACCTTCTTAATATTCTTGCACCAGATCACTGCAATCCATCTATGTTGGATACCAAGGATCCTAAAGAAAGGGCTAGGGTGATTCTTGACCATGCAGAACGTGAATCTGCTATTCTTAAGAGGTATGCACTTCTGGGCTCTCTTTGATTTTACATTTTCTTTCATGGGCTCTTTTGCATTCATTGTAATATGCTCCACTCCACCCCCTGCTCTCTATTTCTATTTATAATATAAATATTTTGATTTCTTGGAACGTTAATCTGCTATTCTTAAAAGTTATGCAATTCTGGGCTATCTTTGATTTTACTTTTTCTTTCATGGGTTCTTTTGCACTCATCGTAATATTTTGTTTAGCTGTACAACATTAACATTTTTTTGCTGTGTTTCCAATTATTTATTTATTTATTTATGCTGTGAATGTGGATTGGTGCATCTATATCTAGTGTTTTTGTTGCCTTGTTTATTAGCTTTATCTTTATTTTCTTGTGATTTTATATTTTTTTCAATATTTAATTTTATTTGGATATGCCATTTGTGTATTTATGTCTCGCCATTTGTTTCTTTTAATTTCATGTCATTTGTTTTCATGCTATTTAATTAAGACGGTACTGATTCAATTTTTGGTGTTATTAATGAGTGGAGGATCATCTTGGTCCTTCTTTTATTGCTTGTTTATATGCACAGAGCCTTATTTGAAGTGAGTATTTCAGGGTTTTTCTTTTTCCAGGGATTGAGAGGTGGGGTCTTTGCGATTCAGGCAAGTTAAGACAATCTCCTAGGATTTGTTTTTTGATAATCGGGTGTCTGGGTAGCTTGCGCCCACCAAATTAAAACCCTGGGCCTAGGCCATCTCCTTGGATTATTTGGTAGCAGGTTCTTCTATTTGTATATATTAGCATCAGCATTTCAGTCTATGTTTCTGTTGCTTTTTGGACTCTGGTTCCACATACTCTGAGGCTTTTTTTTTTAACCAGTTTTTGACAAATCTGCTGGAGAATAGATAGTTTTGTTGCGTTGGCAATTCCAAGAGATGTCGAGTTATATGAGTGTTCATGTCTCCTGATCAATGGCTGCAAAATCAGTTTATACAGGTTTAGCTTCCCAGCCTTAAGTCAAAAGTATGTTGTCTTCTTTGCTTACACGTGTTTTTGTTTATTTTTACGTTCGTTTAAGGATGCTATGCATCCTTTTCAAGATTGTAGCTTAGTTTTTCAATTCCTCTGTGTGCTCTAGTTTGTATCAATAAAGAACTAGAAAGGCAAAGTTATTGTTGGAGATTTGCCACCTGTGACGGGCAAATTAAAAGCTTTTATATTTAACAAGGAGGAGATAGCTGGTATATTGAACGAGTTGTATGGTGACTTGAGCAATGAGATTGAATCTGAAGACTTCCTCAAGGTCAGTTCTTTTTCTGTCTAATTTTGAGTTTTATTGGTCCCATCCTCGTTCTCTTCCTTTCCTCATCAAGTAAAATATTCATGTTAGAAGCTAGCACTACTGATGTTTGCACTCCCATTTAGTGCCTAGAAGTTGGAATAAATTAGGAGGCAACATATTTATTCTACTGCATGGAATTGGGGGTCATACGTGATTTACAAGGTCAAGCTACTGCAAAATCAGGGGCTTCTAAGCAGAGTTCATCTTTCCTCAAGGCCACAACTATGACTCTTTTCACAATTAGTGAATCTGAGAAAGCATCGTATGCTGATCAAATAGATAGCTATCTCGGGGATGACCCATTTCTGAAGCAGTTTCTTCCTATAGATCCAGCTACAAAAGACTTATTCTATCTGCTGTGCGTGCCGCCTTACCGTCGATCCAATCACTAGAAATTAAGAGAAAGAGTATGCTACCTCCTGCACTATTCATTCTTTGGTAAGGTATTGAATGAGATTCTTAGCTCTAATATCAGTTTATGTAGAAATAAATTGTCTTAAAAAACTAATCAGACTGATGGTAGTGGGCAGATTTATTCCTATATGCACTGAATCATTGTTGTGAATCTAATGATCATTTGTTGTAGACTGTCCAATCATGGATCCCATCATAGGATTTCCATCCTAAAAGAAAGAGGATGCTCCTGCACTCGTCATATCAAAGTTGGAGGTCACAGATTCTCAGAGCAGCAGCACGGCAGGCTCGTCGATCGTCGGCGGCGGCGGCAGTCTCATCATCTGAAACAAGGTGGGTTTGATTTGTGGAGTGAAAGAGATGGTCCCCAGTTGTTTGAGACCCCTGATGGGGTTCCATCTGCCAGATTTTCCCCAAAAGGTGCTGTTCAAACGGCGGGACTCTTGGAGTATGACCTGATCGACTACTGATGTTTGCACTCCCATTTAGTGCCTAGAAGTTGGAATAAATTAGGAGGCAGCATATTCATTCTACTGCATGGAGTTGGGAGTCATACGTGACTTACAAGCTCAAGCTACTGCAAAATCAGGGGCTTCTAAGCAGAGTTCATCTTTCCTAGAGGCCACAACTATGACTCTTTTCACAATTACTACAGGACATAGTACAGTTTCATATTGTTGATGTGGTTTGTTGCTTGCAGAGGCATCTCTTTTTCCAGGCGGTGGAGAATGCATCATGTAAGGGACGGTGATGGGGAGCGTGGGGCCCTACTTCCATTCACATCTTGAGATGATGTTGACTTCTTTTCAAACCTGGAGATGCCTCTGAGACAAGACCACCCACCTATGTGTGGAAGAGATCATATGGCATATAGGTCTACTTATTTTCCTGTTAAGGTAACATTATTGATAGTTTCATTTGATTATAGTTTCTCAAAACCAATTTAAAATGTTACTACAACCACTGTGCTGTTTCAAATGGGAACAATTTATTGCATGTACTTTTTGTCTCAGTAATGTATTTGGTTTTTTTTAAAGATCTTGTCTTCATAGTTGTATGTAGACTGTATAAGCCATACTGCTACCTGGTATTTTCTAGTAGAATGCTCAAGTCTTGGGGTTAATTTTGCAGGATGTGATTGATGGAGATCTATGTGAGCAGTTCCCAACTTTGCCGCTATGCACAGAGAAAAATTGCAGATCAGCTAGACAAAATATCAATGACTTGTCTGTCATTTACAGCCTGTACAAATCAAATTCAAATTCAAATTCGTAATTCCTTTATCTTAGGCCTAATCTTATCAGAAATCCTAAATTGTAGGATCTCATTATTGAGAAATCTGTATTTAAACACTTGTGATGGTTAATGACAAAATGCAATTCATGCCCTCTGTTACAAAACTCCAGGGGAGATACTCAAGGAACTTGAAGAAGTTCAAAACAAGATCATCTGAGGAATGATTAACTTGAAGGTACCCCCTTTTCCCTTGTAACTACTGTGATCATTTTGTTTTTAGTTCAATACGCATTTGCATAGTTGTTTTAGGTATGCGTGGGTCCTTTTGGGATTCAGATATGAAACTATACATGAACTTATACAATAAAAAAGGCTATGATATGGAAGATTGCTAGAGCAACCCTCAAAGAGGAGCAATTTATGATTGAACCCCTCAGAAAAGGGGCTTGATCTCTTACCTTCTGGCCCTTCTAGGAGAGGCTAGAAGTTTCCAATGTCAACCCTCTTCTCCACGAAGTGATTCTATCAAAACCTGTTGACAAGATGATGGTCAAAACTTTATTAAAAAAATAACTTGTTCAAAAAATGTGTCTACATATTGTTTCCACCATATTAAATGTTAGCCTTAGTTGTGGAAAGGTGGGATTAGGAGGTAATGTCACGAAGGCTTTTCACATGCAAGTTGGTGAGCATTTTAAATAAGAAAAAAGTCAATTTTTGCTTTGAACATTTTTTTACTTTTGATATTGTGTAGTCTCTTTCGTTCTCTTCCTTTCTTCATCAACTAAAATTCATGTTAGCAGCTAGCACTACTGATGTTTGCACTCCCATTTAGTGCCTAGAAGTTGGAATAAATTAGGAGGCAGCATATTCGTTCTACTGCATGGAATTGGGGGTCATACGTGACTCACAAGGTCAAGCTACTGCAAAATCAGGGGCTTCTAAGCAAAGTTCATCTTTCCTAGAGGCCACAACTATGACTCTTTTCACAATTAGTGAATCTGAGAAAGCATCTTATGGCGATCAAATAGATAGCTTTCTCGGGGATGACCCATTTCTGAAGCAGTTTCTTCCTATAGATCCAGCCACAAAAGATTTACTCAATCTTGTGAAAGATGGAGTGCTGTTATGGTAATTAAACCTATTTGGTGTTGATTTTTTCTTGTGGCTTGTGATGCTGTAAGCTCGTCAATATTGTTGTGCCAGGGATAATAGATGAACGTGCTGTCAACATTAGAACACATGGTATTGGATGCACGGTGGTAAACATTAGAACACGGGACTTGGTGGGAGGAAGAGTAAGTCTTAGCTAATAATTTTGATTATCACATGGTGCTTTGTGTTGTAGAAGTGTAAAGGGGTTTATTTTATTTGTTCATTTTGCAGCCAGCCTCAAACATGGAAAAGTTTGGAAACTTAAATTGGACTAAATTATTCCTTCTCACTTTTCAAAGATTAAATCGGAGTTGGAAAAGATGATATTTCAGCATTTATTTTGTCTAATACAAGTGGAGGCAACTAATTGATGCTTGTTCTTTCCCTGTGCCAGAGTAATCTTTCTTGCCTCTATTCAAGTCATTCTACGAAAACATTTCTTTGTTTTCTACATTTGTTTAGTTACCCATCCCTTTGTTTATGAGCTCTCTCTGTATTAAGTTTTTTTTTTTATTAATTTTAGATTTTTTAATACGTCTAAGGCAAGTGTTCCTGATACTTGCATTTCTTTTAGTATTCGAGGCACTTTATTCATTCCAATCCAACTCTACCCCTATGACCTGAAGATTTCGTTTGGAGAATGGTTTGTTACTCTCTCCCGCTGCAAAAGTCATACTACTCTCTCTATATATATATGCATGCATGTATAATTATGGCAGGCGTGCTTTCAATATTGTTTTATTACAAAAAATTATGTTATTGCTCTGTTATCTGATAGCATCATTTGTTTTAGTAACTTGTTGCTCTATATGTTTATTTTAATAATTATGGTTGGTTGAATCAAAGTGACAATTGAGAGATTAGTGTCCATGTATAGCAACTTTCATGAAGCAGTTAAGTTGAATCATTATCATGAAAGCTTAGGGATGTGGGAAATTTGAATCTATGCTAAATGATCTTCTGTTTCTTGCCTTCTCATCCTTGAATATTTTGTTGTTGTTTCAGATAGCTGTCCCCTCAAGTTTTTAAAATTAATGTCCATTCCATTCCATTATTACAACTTACTCTTCAACATAATGCTCGTAAACTTGTTTGTTTGAAACTGATAGTGTCTTTGAGGAGGACATGTTTGATTTTCATCTCGTATGCAAACATATGGCTGGTGAGCATTAGGCTTCACACACACTCGGAGATCACAACGTATTATGGTAGAGTCTAGAAGTGTATGTGCTTGTGAACGTGTCAACTTTACAGGTCTGAATCTTTGATGAGACAAGGATAAGTGTTTCATGGTCATTGTATATTTTGACTATATGGAATAGTAGCAGATAATTAATAATGATTTGTGTTAAAGATGATGTTTCAGCTAGATTTGTGAATCATTGAATTTTCTCCCTTTTAAATACAGTTATTGAACAATTTGTATTGTAGAGGAAACACTTTGGTTTACTTGGGTGATTTTAAGCTTAGATTTATGTTTATAAGGATTAAATGACTTACCTAGCTAGTCGATCATTTTCTTTTCCTAGACTTCATACCTTCAATCCTACCTTGGTTTGATATTAGCAGAAAGTTAATAGGGGGGCAAGTATCTGAATACATGAGAAAAAAGTTCCAGTTATAGGCATTTTGATTTCCATGAATTGCTCATCCATGATACCATTTGCGTTACATAGTTTCGTAATCCCCTTTTCTCCACCTGCTCATAATTAGCAACAGAAAATCCATAACTAATACTGGCAATGGATTTGTCGTTTCTAATAAAATAGCATTGGTAAATCCATTACTAAGTTAAGACTAATGAAGTCGTATTCAACAACAAAATCTCCATTGCAGAGCATTCGAATTATCCTTGGAGAAGGCGCCCAAGCATCACCACGCTACCATTTAGCACCATTGAGATTACCGGACCCATAATTGTGCCTGGATTCACCACCGCCACCACATCCAAACCCTTGTCCTTCGAAAACTCCCACGCAACTTTCTTGGCTAGAGTTTTCTTACACCATTTTCCTTTCCCACCTTTAGTACATTTATTGTTCCTTTAATTGTCAGATCTAGATGCTCAATGTTTCAAGAAAAAGAGAGAGAAAGAGATGCACAATTTTTTTTATGTAATCAAACAATTAAACAACCAATCAATGCCAGAGCGACAAGATTTTGCTACAACTTTATTTGTTTTTGTTTTTCACATCTGAGCGGGGGAGAGATTGAGTGAACGAATCAATAGTTTGTATTATTTTAAAATTTAGATCAACGGAAGAGATTTAAAACAATTTTCTTAATTAGCATTGGATAATCTGTTGCAAGGATTTTTTAATCACTAACATGTAATCCGTTGCTAATTGATACGACCACATCTGCAACGGAAAATCCTTTGCATATTATTTAAATAATTGATTTTCTTTTTCTAATAATTTATTATTTTTCAGCAACGGATTTTCCATTGCTAAACACTTTTCAATGTTGATCCATTGCTACGGTCGTAACCAAGTTTTGGGATATTACCACAATCCACTTGAAATAAAATAAAAATAACAAAAATAAAATAAAAGGGGGCTTAAATGTTGTTGAAAAATCAAGTTGTAAATTTTGCATCGATTCGAGAGCGTGTCGTATCTCTATTGTAACCAAAAATTAAGGAAAACGCAGTATTATTTAAATAATTGATTTTTTTTTCCAATAATTTATTATTTTTCATCAACAGATTTTCCATTGCTCAACACTTTTCAATGTTGATCCATTGCTATTGTCGTAACCCAGTTTTGGGATATTACCACAATCCACTTGAAATAAAATACAAATAACAAAAATAAAATAAAATGGGGCTTAAATGTTGTTGAAAAATCAAGTTGTGAATTTTGCATCGATTCGAGAGCCTGATCGTATCTCTATTGTAACCAAAAATTAAGGAAAATGCAGATTCAAGGCTAAGATAAATAATTAATGGATAAATCTGCATAAAAAATTATGCCAAAATGAATAATTATAATTTTTATAGGCCTAATTGCTTTGATTGTGGGCCAATTTAAAGTATTATTATGTTTAGGAATAAATTTAGTGTCCAATTGAAGGATTTAATTAAGTACAAGGACTTAATTATACATTAAACTGGTCAAATTAATTTTATAAAGGGCTCAATTGATGAAAAATCAAGTTCAGAAGCCTGATTTAGGTTTAATTGAGAAGATTAAAACTATCGGAGACCAAATTCAATTTTTACCAAGTTAGCTAAATGAAATCAACGGTGAAATTAAAGAAAATTGAGAGATGGATGGTCAATTGAAGGTCAAATTGCATAAATCCAAAACCAAGTACTAAATTAAAAAGGATGTGCAAAGTTAAAGATACTATTTAAATTTTAGTGGGGATAAAATTGCATAAATTTAAAAGCTCAAGGACAATTAGGAGAGCAATTAGAAGAGTTATAAATTGAGGGACCAAAGTATATTTGTGCCACTCTACAACATTTGCAGGCAAGAAGCTGTGAACAACCCCTTGGCACCTCCAGTTTTTTGTCTCCTCTCCTCATCATCAATAGCAACCCCTTTCTTCTTTACCTCGGGCCATAGAAGGTGCAACAACCACCAACAATAATTTTGTTATCTTCTTCCCAACCGGCAACAACTGCAGCCCGTACGACAACCTTTTCTCTCATGCAACTGTGAACAGTAGGACGACAATTAATTCACATCCTATTGTTCACATGGTGAAGAGTATGAAGGGATGCACATTTTGTCAAGCCCGACCCGAGAAATATGTTGGGCCAAAATGGGCCATTATGGCTTGGTAAACCCATTTTATGAAGCCCAATCCACTTTGAATTTTTTAAAAATATATATATAAAAAAAATACATCTTTAGAAACAACAACAAAAAAAATTATGTTGTTTTTGTGCATAAGACCGAATTCTAAGAATTTCCTAAGCATATTTTTTGTACAAAGGAGTTGCATTTTTTCTCATGTGTTTGAAATGAAAAAAAGGATAAAAATTACATCTTTATGATTATCCATTAGAGTTCGGCCCAAATATAAAAATCTTTCAACGATGATTTTGTTCTTTTTTTCATAAATTTTAATTATCGAGGTGTAAAATTATATTGTAAATCACACCTATAGGTATTAAAAATTTAACAAATGTAGTGCTAAAATTCAAACTTTAGAAAAGTTAGGTTTTCAACCCAATGAAGTAGAGACCCCCCACGAAGAGAGATTTGCTTCGATCCTTAGAAAAGACCAATGAATAAAAAATCTTACTTGGAAAAACAATCAAACTATAATGCAACTTACTTTAGTTAGGGTGCACTAGGGGTGATGTGTTTTTCCCTTGCATAACAAGTCGCCTTACCCAGACTATCACAGACCATTAGGTTTTTAAGTGACCTTAATACTAGGTAGTGACTCGTAAAAATTATAGTCATAATTTTATGATTATAAGAACCCTTTTCCCACGCGCCGCCTCCCTTCTTTGGGGATGGCAACGCGAGAGGCAAGAAAAAAATTGACTGTCGCGACAGCTATATCACCAACTAAATTATTCCGTCGCTACAATTCATTGCTAACAACCTTATTTTTTTAGTACTAACATGCATATTTGTAGGTCTTATTGTATCTGGTTTAGCCTTAATCCTTCTTGGGTTATGGCACGCCATCAACAATACCAGAGCCTTCTGCAATAAAGGCTCTTATAATTGTACTATATTATTCAATTGCTACATTTCACTTCTTAAGCTTATAATTAGAGTTTTGGTGAATAATTAAACAAGATCATTTTACTTTCTTCTCAATTCAATCATAGAAGTACTGCTCTTAATTTCTTTGCCTTTGTTTTCCTTCTCTTTGTCTTTATATGAATGTGAATTTGTTGTGACTATTATAATTAAGCGTCTTCCTTTGTGTTCTGCTGAACCCCACAGTCATATGCTCAAATGTTTTCCCGTTACGCGCCGATGTTGGTTTGCTTTTTAAAAAGTGATTTTTAAATTATTTTTCATTAGAAAAGAATTCAAATGATTGTTTTTAGGTGTTTTCATATGATTTTGATTCCCTAATATAAATAATAATAATAATAATAATAATAATAATAATAATAATAATAATAATAATAATAATAATAATAATAATAAAATCCATAAAAAAAAACATTGCATTTAATGGAAATACTATTGTCATAACCCAATTTTAGGTCATTCCCTAAAACTACCCATAAATAACCAAAAAAATAATAATAATAAAATAAAAGGGCTGGTGGTGGTAGGAAAATCAGGGTGAAAATTTGATTGTTTTCGAGAGTTCAATCGTACCTCTTTTGTGCCAATAAATGAAGGCAAGCGCATATTCAAGGCTAAAGTAATTTATTATCGGATAAATCTGTGTAAAAATTAAGTTGAAAGATATGATTATATTCTTATGGGTCAGTTTCATTTAATCGTTGGCCGATTTAAAAGTGTAATTATGTTTGAGAATTAGTTTAGGGCCCAATCGAAAGATTTAATTAAGTGCAAGAACTAGATTATATTTTAAATTAGCCAAATTAATTTTATTAAGGGCTTAATCGATGATAAATCAAGTTCTTAAATTTAATTCGGGTGCAATTGATGAGATTGGAATTTTTGGAGACCGATTTGAATTTTTCTAAGCCAATTAAGCAAAATCGGGGGCCAAATTGAATGAATTGAGAGTCTAATGGGGATTAAATCGCGCAAATTAGAAACCGGGACCAGAATAAAAAGATCGCGCAAAGCTAAGGTTGAGATTGAATTTTTGATGGGATATAATTGCATAAAATCACAAGTTTAAATCCAATTGGGTGCAATTAAAGAAAATATAAATTGGGGGACCAAATCATATTTTTACCTTCTTAAAAATTTTGAAACTTGCATTAGTCAGGCGTGCCCTGCACCACATTTACCGGCGTAAGCATGCATTGTTCCGGCATGCCTGTCATTGAATTTACAAGCGCGCCTTGCATTGAATTTTCAGCGGCGGCACCCTGCATTAAACATTCTGGCGGCCGAATGGTTGGGTTTTCTCTGCTATAAATAGCAGCATGCAGTGGACAGGAAAGGAAAAAAAATGGAAACAAAAAGGAAGAAAAAACAACAAAGAGAGAAGAAGAGAAAAAACAGAGGAGTGAAAGAGGCAAAAAAAAAGAGAAAATAGAGTGAAAAAGGATAAGCAGTTTGATCGGAGAAGAGGTAAACCTCACGTGAGAAAACTCCAGTAATTTGTCTTAAACAGCCCCAGAATCCCCAGCTCCTTTCTTTTTCTTTCTCTTCTCTCTCGGTCAGTCGATCGTCTTCTCTCTCTAAAAACAGAGGAGCTTCTGTCTCTCTCTCCCTCTCGGTGCAGCGACTCCGGCCACCAACTCCAGCCACTTCACTCCATTCTGTCGTCCCTAGAATCTCCACTACCCCTCCAGCAACTCAGCCATCATCTCAGGCGAAGGCAGAGGCAACGTTCACCGTCGCGGGAAGCACAACCCGTCACTTTCTGGCGCCCATTCCGGCCACCACAGGCCACCATTTCCGACGTCACCACGACCAGAAGAACCACCATGACCTTCTCTACCCAGCAGTATTAACAGGTACTCCATTGTCCATACTCGAAAATCCTCCTTGTCACTATTCATCGTCCCTGAGGTTGCATGCGGGGAGTGAATTAATTCCCTCCCCGCGTGGGCTTGGCAGGGCGGGCCTTGTGCCCAGCCCGGCCCCTGAAGAAGGCTTCTAGCCTTTGAGCCAAAAGCACAGCCCAATCAGTTCGCGGGCTGCAGCCCAACCCGGTAGGTGGGCTGACAGCCCATCCCAGTGAGTGGGCTGGCAGCCTGGCCCATCAGGGCGGGGCAGCCAGCCCACCAATAATAAAAAATAAAAATAAAAAAAATATATAAAAATACAAAATTTGCAAAAAAATATTTTTTGTTTAAAAAAAATAAAATGTGTTGTTTCGTGCATACGGCCAATACACTAGCATATTTTAAAAATTCGTTTTTCTTTCAAAAATATATATTATATATGATTTTGAAAAAAATGTGTTTTAGCATTGACTTCGCAAAGAAAAAATCATTTCTTTCATCTTGAGATTTTACAACATGTTTGTAAAATCCAAAGGGTATTGGCCAATATTTCAAAAAATATAAAAATCTTATTTTTGGGAATTTATTATTCACTGTCGTTATTCGGATAAGGGGTTAATATCCAAAATATTCGGCGGGAATGATATACTATTATTCCCTTTCGATGTTCGGATAAATAAATCCTAAGGGGTTAATATCCAAAATATTCGGAGGGAATGATATGCTATTATTCACTTTCGGTGTTTGGATAAATAAATCCTAAGGGGTTAATATCCAAAATATTCGACGGGAATGATATGCTATTATTCACTGTCGGTGTTTGGGTAAATAAATCCTAAGGGGTTAGTATCCAAAATATTCGGCGGGGTAATATCCCATCACCATTTAACCAACATATGCTTTGAAAGATCAAAACCATAACAAATCATAAGCAAACCAAAACGTCAAGCAACTTATCTTAGGTAGGGTGTATTAGGGGTGCTAAAACCTTCCCTTTACGCAATCAGTCCCTTGGCTTAGAATTACAGACCAATTTTAGGTTTTCTAGTAACCATAATACTAGGTGGCGACTCCCTTTTTCACAAAAATAAAGATAAGACCCCGACATTGAATCCCCCGCACACGGGGAGGGTCATCACGATGCCGCGCGCTCGCGATGGAGTGCGACAACTATGATGTTTGGATACATTTTCAATTAAAAAATACCCATGAAGCACATTTTTCAAGAGTAAGATATCGGCTTTACAGTTTCTGGAGGCTAAGATATGTTGTTGAAAATCATTGAACTTAATGGAAGAAATTGTAGACACTTACCAAGCAAGTCCCCTTAATTGCAGTATCAGTGTCATCATAAAAAATCTCGCCATCAACCACGTTAGAAAGAAGAACATGGATGGAATCTTTCTCCTCCTGGTTGATGCTTCCATTAAGCTTGTTTGGCCAATGATCCTTCACCCAACTACTAAACAGACTGTCTATCTCCATTGTTGTCCTCTTCATTTTGCCTAAATATCCCTTAACATAATCCAACCAACCATGAAACGGAACAACATCTGAAATGAAGAATAACCCCAATAGATAGAAGAAATCTCCCAAGCCTTTGAAGTCTCCCCAACTCCTCATTCCCATTTGTATCAGTACCAAAATATCGCTTCTAAGCAAGCATTCTTACTATTATGTTCATTGTCAACTTCGCAAACTTCCCCTTCATTTCCACCACAACATACCCTCCATTCTTTATTGATATGTCATGCAAGTCCTTCAAAAGCAACTTAGTTTTCATGTCCCGGAAATGCTTGAGCATCTCAAGCCTACTGTTTGGGAGGAGTTCAGTCATGGTTAGCTTTCTCTTATCACACTAATATTGCCCATGAGGTGAAAAGACGAGCGTAGCATGATCATAGCCCATGATTTTTACTGCTAAGTATTTCGGATGTGGAGGAAAAACCTTGTTGTTCGTAGTTAAACATTCTTTCACAACTTCCTAGTTGCTCACAACCAGCATTTTAACAAATTCCAAGGCAGACAGAGAAGATCAGTCTGTACTTATCATCCATGTCCCCAAATCATCTATGTAGTAAAAATCCTTGATTTTTTCTTCATATTAAAAGTATTTTAGAACACTGAAATTAAATTAATGTAAGATTTATAAACAAAAGTTAGTTAAGTTTTTTATATATTATTTTATGACGTTAATATAAAAAAAATATTACAATATATAATTAGCCTCACCTAGTTTTCAAAGAAAAAGTCCTAATAATAATTCTTATCATTATTCTAAATGTCTTATCTATAGTAAAATAAATACATATAAAAACTACATAATCTTAAGATTTTTAAGTTGATTATTTAGCTTAGATGTATAACATTATAAGAAAAATATAGGACCATTAACAATTCTGTTATATTTTACAAAATTTGGTGTTGGCTACGCATGGCTTTTTTTATTGTAGATAATTTGGCACAATTTTTCTACCTATCTTGTCTACGTATGGCTTCGTATATTTATTTTACGTGATATGAAATCTGAAATATCATACATAAAAAAGATGCAAAGTTATTTTTTCACAAATATAACATTGATCGGTGAATTATTAAGAATATTATTGCAAATAAGTAATAGTCTAATTATCAGTGGCAATACATTCTTTTGAAAGTTTTGTATGTTGATTATTTTATTAAGATGTATAGTCTAATTGTCTTTGCTGCGTTCTGATCTTTTTACTCTCCTCCTTTGCTGCTGAAATCATCATGATTTGTAATGCTAAATCCATCCTTTCTTTATATAGTATTTAAGTTTGGGTAAATACTTAGAATTTGCAATGATTTTGCTATTGTTGCAATTCTGTTCTAATATCGAATTTTTGTTCCTACTTAGACTTTGATTCTGACTTGGTTTTGTGCAATATTTGAGCATCCCATCTATATTCTATCATTCATGACATGTTAGAGAATTGTTACCTTTATTGGGTCCTAGAGCCCACATATCTATATCAAACTCTTAGTGAGATGGGGGATGCTCGGCATTGTTAGTTTTTGAATTAGATCAGGAGATCTTTTTTACCACGGAAATTGCAGGCATATTCTGTTGTTCAAAATGATTTTCTCACTTTTGATCCTTTATGAAAGTAGCAGTCCTGTACATATAGATGAATTTGGGTTCTTGAATCGCCTGATTTTGATATTAGAAGCTTAAGATATTATCGTTTGAATGTCTAGTGTAAATGCACAAAATCCTGTCACGATAAGGATTCTGACTCGAGTTTGCAAGTTTTATTTGAGAGACCTGATTTAATGATTAGAGGATTATCGCAAAAATCAAAGACAAGTTTTAAATTTGAGAAAGTTAATTAGTCTCGTTGAAACAAAATCAGGGTCAGGATCACAAAACATCACAATAATTTAAGTTACTTCACTATTCATGTATGTATATATGAATTTGGGTTCTAAAAATGTTTGATTTCGATATCAAAAGCTCAAGATTTTCCCGTTTGAATGTTTTGTGTAAAAGCAGAGAATCCTGTCATGATTTATTTAGCTCAAATGTATAACATTATAAAAAAAATATAGGACTGTTAACAATTTTGTTATATTTTCATTTTGAGAACAATCCCCCCATCTAAAAATTATTTCCTTTTCTCTTCAATTTCCTACTGGTTTCCAAGATTCTATCATTTCATTTTAAGCTGCAAATCACGTTTTGTTTCTGCCTTAGAATCATTAGAATATGAATTAGAATTTTTTTTTGTATTTTGTTTTATCTGATTGTAAGTGACCCGAGATTTAAATCTTAGATCAGTGCACTGATTTTTTTACTAAAAAGAACTTTGTAAAGGCTATATATTTACACCCCCCCTACTGACCTCAAAGGGGAGGAAGAAAAGGAGGGCAAGAGATCAAAAAAGAGGCAACCAACAAAACAAATAAAGTGCAAGAAAACAACAGGGGAAGAACGTTCATTCAACCAGCACATCACACCTTCATCATCATCTACATCATCTCCATCGTCTCCAGCAAGAAGAGAGACATAGACAAACACCTACTTTGCTATTGTTTGTCACTGTCTCTAGAACCAGTGATCACCGGTCCAGCAACATTGTCTTTGCCTGTTAGTTGCCAGAGAAGTTTCTATGCATTCCTCTTCACTTCCCATTTTGATTACATAGTCACTGTGCATGCTTTTGCTTTAGTGTTTAGGTGAATTATAATTCATTTGAATAGTAACTAAGGAGGCATGCATGAGGAAGCTCAAGCGTGCCTCTTGGTTGGGCAGCCAGGTCATTGGTTTGGCCAAGTGTATTTATGATTTTCTGGCATATTTCTTTTAAGGTTTGTATTTTTTAATAATATATAATTGAAAATTTTAATAATAGAATTTTAGCTCCAAATAAACTTTTGTTATTTCTTATAAATTTTTAGTAATGATTGTATTCATGCTCGACGACCTATAATAGTTTTCTAATAATTTTTACCCTTTGTTACTAGTATAATTAGTATTGAACAAGGTTACTTACCTACGCGTTGCGCTGAGCTTTTTTCTATTACAGAAACTGATTGATTGAATTGGTGAAATTGTAATTGATAAAATCTGTTAGAAATGATTTTTTCGGCCTAAAAGTGATTGAATGTTGGTTAAATTGTTTTCATAATTATTTAATTGGTACATTGTACAATTGGAAGCACTAAAATTCATTGAAAATGAGTCATTTGCTTCATGCAACACATTGATTGATTGTTGTGTATGTTTTATTTGTTTGATAAATTATTTCATTAGCAATTAGAAAAATCATAATCGATGATTTTTAGCACAGATGATTGATTTGTTTTACGCGGTAAACAATTTGATGGGTGATTTTGTTTTAACTACTTGGGTAATAATTTAAATGGTAGATAGCAAAACTTTAATTGATCAAATTGACTAAAGATGAGTTATTTGTTGTCTGCAACATACTAATTGTTTGTTGGGTGTGTTTTAATTACTTGATGAATAATTTATTTGAGAGATAGCAAAAATGCAAATGCTAAAATTTAGTAATTATGAGTTTTTAATATTTTTTCTTCATTTATCATATTAAAAGTATTTTAGAATATTGAAATTAAATTAATGTTAATTTTTTATATATTATTTTAGGACATTAATATCAAAAAAATATCACAATATATAATTAGCCTCACCTATTTTTCAAGGAAAAAGTCCTACAAATAATTGTTATCATTATTCTACATGTCTTATCTATAGTAAAATAACTACATATAAAAACTACATAATCTTAAATTTTTTAAGTTGATTATTTAGCTCAAATGTATAACATTATAAAAAAAATATAGGACCGTTAACAATTTTGTTATATTTTACAAAATTTGGTGCTAGCTGCAGCGAAACGCCAGGTATTTTTTTATTGTAGATAATTTGGAACAATTTTCTACTTGTCTTGTCTACGTATACCTTTGTATATTTGTTTTATGTTATATGAAATCTGAAATATCATACATAAAAAAAGCCGCAAAAGTTATTTTTTCACAATAATAACATTGACCGGTAAATTATTTTGATTATTATTCTCATTATTACTGTTACGATTGCTAAATGGTAATAAATATTATCACTAATATTATGAATATTATTGCAAATAAGTAATACATACATTCTTTTGAAAGTTCTATAGGTTAATTATTTCGTTAAGATGTATAGCATTATTAAAAATAAATATTGTTCCGTTAATCTTTTTTAACATGTTAAAAATTTGGTTTTATCTGCGGCGAAGTGACTTCTTTTTTTATTTTTAGATGATGTGACCACAGTTTTTTACATGTTTTGTCTATTTGTAGCTTCATACATTTTTTATTCATGTAATATTACATATGAAATACCATACATAAAAAAGTTGCAGAAGTCATTTTTTAACAAAAACAACATCGATTAATGAATTATCTTGATTACTATTCTTATTGTTATTATCATGATTATTAATTTGTCACAATTATTATAGCTGCTATTGTAACAATTATTGTATATAATTAATACTTTAATCATTAATGACAATATTATCGTTGTCACTATCATGATCGTTATAAAAAAACATTCATTTTTTTGCATGTTAAAAAGTTTGTTTATGGCTACGACAAAGTGGAAGGCAATTGACTTGTATATTTTTTCATTGCAGATAAGTTGCCCAGATGTTTCCACCCGTTTTGTTCATGTGATATTATCGATGAATTATTTTGATTCTTATTGTCATTGTTATTACCATGGCTGTTAAGTTTTCATAATTATTATAGATGTCATTTAAATATTATTATAAATTATTGATATTCTAATTAATGTTGGTAATACTATCAATGACACCATAATTATTGTTAGACAAAGAAATTAAATTATTTTGTTATTTTATAAGATTTATTCCTCATATTATTATATTAAAAGTATTTCAGAACACTTATTAGAATTTATAAAAAATAAATATTATTAGATTTAAAAAAAATATTTAATCTGAAAAATAAAAAAAAGAAAAAGAAAAAAAATAACAAATATAAATTTTCAAATGATCACCAACAAAAATTAGAAACAAACACTATGAGCATGTACATATAAACATGGAAAAAAATAGGAAACCATTTTAAAAATTATATATAAAAATCTAGGTATTAAAATAAAATCCAATATTAAAAGTATAAGTGTAAAACACTGTTTAGAAACCTGTTTTATTTATGTTAGCTTTTGTAGTAATTTGCTCTTCTTAAATAGCGTCACAAGATGAAAACTAGCCCGAGATGTTTTGTTATTATAAAGATTTGGCGGGAAACTTTAAAGGCCTAGCAAGATGGGCCCACTGCACACCCGACCGTTAGACATCTCACCCGACCGCTGTGCATATAAGAAATATCACTTAATTGGATTTTTTCTACTAAAATCACTTCTCTCCGCTCTTCTTCTTCTTTCATTCTGTCCCCAGATTTAAAGTTTCAGATCCTTCATGGGAAATCCTGTCCAAGAATACAGGCGGGCTCTCGTCAAATAATGCCACAACAATACAACCTCCCCCCTGAACGGTATTCATTTATCTTGTTGCTCTTCTCTTTCTTTCATTGTAATTAAAGATTAGTGTTTCGATGCTGATCCATAATCATAAATCTGAGTCCATTACTGCGGCAAGAATTGGCAAATCTTGACAAAGATGCTGATAGTCGTATATCAGCAATGAAAGCACTGAAATCATATGTGAGAGGCTTGGATTGTAAGGCAATCCCACAATTTCTTGCTCAAGTTTCTGAAACAAAAGAGACTGGGTCTTTGTCCGGTGAATGCACAATTTCACTGTATGAAGTTCTTGCTCGTGTCCATGGAGGTAATTTTCCAGAAAAGTAGCACATTTTTTTCAAAAAATAATCAGCAATTCAATTTCCAGGATTTTGGTTTCTTTTTTTGATTTTCCATTGAAAGATCCATACGGGTTTTTGGATCTTGATCAGGAGTAGAATTCTTTCTCCCTAAGAATAGGGTTAGGGCCTCTGTTCTGTTATCTTTTTGTCAATTTCTTTTCCTGTGAAACGGAAGGCTATGCATTTGGGTTTATGATTGTATTTTTGATTGGTTATTCTCGGCGATGCAATTAGGTGCCCACTGTGTGGCAGCTTATTTTCTTTTGCTAAAATAAGTCGATGGCTTCTCAGTTTTTTCTGATCAAGTGCGTTTTTGAACATTAGGTGCATATATTTTGTGGGCTCTTACGAGACTTTTGAATATTTACTTTGTAGATAGAGAAGACCATATTCTATTGAATAACTTTATGCTTCAGTATGTTTCGGTGTCAGTTTGTAATCTTTGGATGGAGCATAAATGAAGGCAAAAATCCCTACTTGTCCTTTGTAAGAAGAAATGGTAATTTCTTGTGCTTATCTCTGCTTTTTTCTATTTTTTTGTTGTTTCAAATGTATTTCAACCCTGTTGCACCTTTCCTCCTATGTGACTTATCGTTAAGAAAAAAAGTACCCAACTGGACTCATTTTTTACCTGGGCTGAGGATTTCTTAGCTGTTATTGTTAATCCAACGATGATATTAGGTGGAAACTTTACGACATGTTATATTTTAGGAACAAATTGACTGGTTGTTTTCAAGTGGCAATTAGGTGTTCTCTGAAATGGTCCCTCTAATCTCTGATTGTGATCCCTCTAGGTGATTGTTTTGCACAAAATGGCTTTTATTGCAGCCATAACCTTTTATTGCACCCATGCCTTTTAGGGAGTTCTCGCTGATATCCTAGAACCAATAATGGGAAAAGGACTTATACCTTCGACACATTGAAGCTAAGGATAAAAGGTGAGCAAGTCATCACTTCTGTATTTGGACTGCTTACCTCTGCTAGTCATTGAGTCCCAAATGGATTTTGAGCTCGTATTAGCTAGTTTTTCTGAGAATACTCAGTCAATTCCAGTAATTGCCTCTGGTAAGTCATCTGTTAAGCTGGTAGAATTGCTGTGTTGAAATAATAATCTGATATACTGTGCCAAATTGTTCTTTTGCAGTTTACAAATCAGAGTGATCGACTGTAATGACTTGTGATTTTTGTGGGAAGAACAATAATAGTAAGAGAATAATCCAAACGAAGGCAGATTCTTAGACATATAGTCAAAGTAAAATCGGATCAAAAGAAACCAGACGTAAAATAGCTTGTATTTTGAGAATAGAATTTGGCCAGTCTCCATTCAAATATTTTTTCCTGAATAACAAATAAAATTAAATGAAGCCCGTAACTTCCATTATTGACCAAGATTTTCCTAGATAATTAGGATCGTTGCTGTGCCAATTCTGAAATAGAGAATAGAATTTGGCTTGTCTTCATTCTCGTTACTCGTCACCTTGAATTCAGTCCTTGAACCCCAAACTTAGAAGTTTGGCTAAATAGCTAAAGTCAATTAGAAAAAGTTTATTTTGAGCTACAACCACTTTTAATGAGTTTCATAATGAAGTTAGTATATGTATTTCTATTTGAAGCTTCTTCTTTTACTTATGCAGTAATTGCTCCTGGGTTTCATGCCTTGTACTTGGAAGCTACGGTCAAGGTATTCACTCAATGTTCAGAAAGATCAATATAGAAATCTTGATATTGTTGGCCTTGGTGTCTTCAACTATGACTTTGTTTCAGTTACAAAGGAATCACCCGTGATTAAGGTTTGGTGAAAATGTTATCATAATTTTGCATCTATCTTTATGCATTCTCAATCTGCTATCTTTTATATTTATATCTTGCTGCTAGTGATGATTTGTTTGTTAGCAGATGAAAGCTCTACTTATTGAATTTAACATGAAATTGAGTAAACTTCTTGCCGCTATTTATTTTACATGACAAAGCTGTTTTTTAGTGTAAGACTTTGATTGGTTTAATCAAAGTGACAATTGAGAGATTAGTGTCCATATATAGCAACTTTCATGAAGCAGTTAAAATGAATCATTATCTTGAAGGATTAGGGATGTGGGAAATTTGAATCTATGCTAAATGATCTTCTGTTTCTTGCCTTCTCATCCTTTTATTTTCTTATGTTGCTACCATGGTGATATCTTTTAACTATTGTTTTGTTTTGTTGGGATATTTCCACATGCTAATAATATATACTATTAATAGTTTAGGTCCAGATTTTATATAGCCCTATAGTAGCACTGTTATGTTTTTAGATTAGAAGTCCACACTCTCTGATCAAAAGTCTGCATCTTTTAATGGACGCTAAGCTTACATTTATATTGATTTGCTGGTTATAGCTAGAAGGTTCTTGGAATCAAAATAGATGACATAACATTTATATTTATCCAAAGGCTATATGTAACTCTTTCGGATCTGCATCTTTTAACGATGGCATTGCATGTTATGTTTTTAGATTAGAAGTCCACACTCTCTGATCAAAAGTCTGCATCTTTTAATGGATGCTAAGCTTACATTTATATTGAATTGGGGGTCATACGTGATTTACAAGGTCAAGCTACTGCAAAATCAGGGGCTTCTAAGCAGAGTTCATCTTTCCTTAAGGCCACAACTAGGACTCTTTTCACAATTAGTGAATCTGAGAAAGCGAGCTATAAGAGTGTTCATATCTCCTGATCAATGGCTGCAAAATCAGTTTATGCAGGTTTAGCTTCCCAGCCTTAAGTCAAAAGTATGTTGTCTTCTTTGCTTACACGTTATTTTGTTATTTTTACGTTCATATAAGGATGCTATGCATCCTTTTCATGATTCTAGCTTAATTTTTCAATTCCTTTGTGTGCTCTAGTTTGTATCAATAAAGAACTAGAAAGGCAAAGTTATTGTTGGAGATTTGCCACCTGTGACGGGAAAATTAAAAGCTTTTATTTAACAAGGAGGAGATAACTGGTATATTGAACGAGTTGTATGCTGACTTCAGCAATGAGATTGAATTTGAAGACTTCCTCAAGCTCAGTTCTTTTTCTGTCTAATTTTGAGTTTCATTGGTCCCATCCACGTTCTCTTCCTTTCTTCATCAAGTAAAATTCATGTTAGCAGCTGCCACTACTGATGTTTGCACTCCCATTTAGTGCCTAGAAGTTGGAATAAATTAGGAGGCAACATATAATGGGGGTCATACGTGATTTACAAGGTCAAGCTACTGCAAAATCAGGGGCTTCTAAGCAGAGTTCATCTTTCCTCAAGGCCACAACTATGACTCTTTTCACAATTAGTGAATCTGAGAAAGCATCGTATGCCGATCAAATAGATAGCTATCTCGGGAATGACCCATTTCTGAAGCAGTTTCTTCCTATAGATCCAGCTACAAAAGACTTATTCAATCTTGTGAAAGATGGAGTGCTGTTATGGTAATTAAACCTGTTTTGATTGAGCTGCTCTGCTCATCAGTATTGTTTTGTGCCAGGGATAATAGATAAAATGCTGTCAACACAAAACTTGTTCTTAATCCATGGGAAAGAAGAGTAAGTTTTAGCTAATTTTGATTCACATGGTATTTTGTGGTGTAGGCTAAAGGGGTTTATTTTGTTTGTTCATTTTGCAGCCTCATCTGTTGCCTGGCTTGATTTCTCTGATTATAAAGGTGATCCATAGAATTTTTGGTATATTAATTTTTCCATAGACCAAGAAGACAGATTTTTTACTACAATAACCACATTACAGTGGGCATTCTGTTGTAATTGAAAAATTAGAATCTCTTGATATTGATGTGAATTTGTCATATGACTGCATGCAGAATGGTAAAATAGGATCCATGTAGTCAATCACAACTAGTTTGGGGTTGAGGCTTGGATGTTGCTGTCTCTGTAGTAATTGAGTTTTTTCCTTATCATTTCTAATAATTTTCCCATCTGATACTGAATGTTGTACCATCAGATCCAACTGTTGGTGGACCTTAGCCTTAGGAAGACACCTCAGCTAGTGGAATTGTTGGATGACAACTATGTCATGGATTTTTTATTTAATTTACTTCAAACTTTTGGTCAAAAAATTTCCTTTATTGTAAATTTATAAGCTTTGAAGATCATGGATAATTGTCGCAGTATGATAAATTATTTCTTTCAGGATGTTGAGGGGCTTATGGAATTGGCCGCTGAAAAGGTCTCTTTGAAATGGATGAATTTTCATCCGAAGAAAGCAGGCTACGAGAAACCTGTTTTGACTTTTTCTTCTGATGTGAAGGTATATGGCCATTTCAGCTGTAGATGTAGTTTCATTTGATGAAGTTACAAGGAGCTGTGTATTTATTCATTGATTAAGTTGACATGCATATTTCTCATCATTTGTTCTTGGGGTTGGAGTTTATAGCTCAATTAGATTATGTTCAAAAACTTATATCACATGTTTGACTTATATATGCCATTTTTCTCATCATTTGTTCTTGGCGTTTGAGTTTATAGCTCAATTAGATTATGTTAAAACTCATATCACAT
Organism: Salix brachista; assembly: GCA_009078335.1. Classification (NCBI taxonomy): domain Eukaryota; kingdom Viridiplantae; phylum Streptophyta; class Magnoliopsida; order Malpighiales; family Salicaceae; genus Salix; species Salix brachista. The sequence continues at coordinate 8,988,229 of CM018586.1, forward strand.
GTTTGCCTTGTATGGACATATGGGAAACTATAAAAATCATAGGTTTTGTTTTTATCAAGAAATGTTATGGAGGTAAAAATATGATTTCAATTACATGTTTCTTATTCAGAACATGTTAAATATTTTGTTGTGTGTTAATGCATATCTACTTAGCTCCTAACTGTTATTCTTTCTTACCCATGCTCTTTATATCGAGGGTTCATTTCAAATACCTTTTTCATTTTCTGATTATAATTTAAATACTTGTAATAACATCTTATCTTTTAGGAACAAATTGACTGGTTGCTTTCAAGTGGCAATTAGGTGGTCTCTGAAATGGTGTTTATCCAAACCTTCTAATCTCTGATTGTGATCCCTCTAGGTGATTGTTTTGCACAAAATGCCTTTTATTGCAGCTTCAATTATTCCAATTTGACTGTCCAATAATAAGGCATTTTCATTGTCTCAAGCCCGGGCATTCTATGGATTTCAAATGACAATAGAGAAAACTCTGATAGAACTTTGTGAGTTAAGTTAGTGGACGTTTTCTGCTATGATGCATTACAAACACCTTGATTTGGAAAATTGTTGCTTCTCATCTTCAGAGGTATAGTTTGGTTTTAGAGATGTACTTCAAAGACTCAAGGGAAGCATTCATTGTATGGCCAAGAACGCAAAGTAAGCATTGGATTGGATCCAGAGGTAACATCATTCTTCTTTGACACTTTTAAAGCAATATATAAAAACCTTGCAAAGAGGATTAGAATTACTGTTTGAGCCTGTGCTCACTGCTATTGAAAACATTCATTGCCTGCTAGAACTTCAGGACAATGAAGCGCCTTTTAGTGTGTGCACTGTAAATTTCCACGACAAGGAGCATGGAATTATCTTAGCTTTTGGTACAGCCAAGGGACTGGTTTTGGCCCAAAAGACGCTTAATTGCTGGGTTCATTCACATTTATAAATTTTTAGATGATGGTAAAAGTCTGGAACTTTTACACAAGACACGAGTAGAAGGAGCTCTACTTGCCTTGTGTAGGTTTCAGGGAAGATTACTCGGATCAGTGCCGAGATTATATGAGTTGGGGAAAAAGAGGTTGTGAGGTTGCCACAGTATAGTTTTTTTGATAATAGTGTTCCAAGATGGGTTACAGCATCATACCATGTAGATTTTGATGCCATCTGGTGCAGACAAGTTTTGGAATGTATAGCTTGTGAGGTTCACACAGTATATTTCTAATGAGATAGAAGAAGATCCAACCGGCGGAAAGATAAAGTGGGAGCAGGGAAAGCTTAATGGAGCTCCAAACAAGGTAAAGGACATAGTGCAGTTTCATACTAGTGATGTGGTTTATTGCTTGCAGAGGCATCTCTTTTTCCAGGCGGTGGAGAATGCATCATGTACGGGACAGTGATGGGGAGCGTGGGGCCCTACTTCCATTCACCTCTCTAGATGATGTTGACTTCTTTTCACACTTGGAGATGCTTTTGAGACAAGACCACCCACCTATGTGTGGAAGAGATCATATGGCATATAGGTCTACTTATTTTCCTGTTAAGGTAACATTATTGATAGTTTCATTTGATTATAGTTTCTCAAAATCAATTTAAAATGTTACTAAAACCACTGTGCTGTTTCAAATGGGATCAATTTATTGCATGTACTTTCTGTCTCAGTAATGTATTTGGTTCTTTTAAAGATCTTGTCTTCATAGTTGTATGTAGACTGTATAAGCCATACAGCTACCTGGTATTTTCTAAAAGAATGCTCAAGTCTTGGGGTTAATTTTGCAGGATGTGATTGATGGAGATCTATGTGTGCAGTTCCCAACTTTGTCGCTATGCACAGAGAAAAATTGCAGATCAGCTAGATAAAATATCAATGACTTATCTGTCATTTACAGCCCGTACAAATCAAATTCAAATTCGTAATTCCTTTATCTTAGGCCTAATCTTATCAGAAATCCTAAATTGTAGGATCTCATTATTGAGAAATCTGTATCTAAACACTTGTAATGGATAATGACAAAATGCTATTCATGCCCATCTGTTACAAAACTCCAGGGGAGATACTCAAGGAACTTGAAGAAGTTCAAAACAAGATCATCTGAGGAATGATTAACTTGAAGGTACCCCCTTTTCCCTTGTAACTCCTGTGATCATCTTGTTTGTGGTTCAATACGCATTTGCGTAGTTGTTAAAGATATTGCAGAATGAGATGTATTTTCATGAATGCACGATAATGTATGCGTTGGTCCTTTTGGGATTCAGATACGAAACTATACATGAACTTATACAATAAAAAAGGCTATGATATGGAAGATTGCTAGAGCAACCCTCAAAGACAATCACTTTATGATTGAACCCCCTCAGAAAAGGGGTTTGATCGTTTACCTTCTGTCCCTTGTAGGAGAGGCTAGAAGATCCAATGTCAACCCTCTTCTCCACGTAGTGATTCTATGAAAACTTGTTGAGAAGGTGATGGTCAAAACCTTATTAAGAAAATAACTTCAAAAAATGTGTCTACATATTGTTTCTCATCATTTGTTCTTGGGGTTTGAGTTTATAGCTCAATTAGATTATGTTAAAGCTCATATCACATGTTTGCCTTGTATGGACATATGGGAAACTAAAAAATCATAGGTTTTGTTTTTATCAAGAAATGTTATGGAGGCTAAAATATGATTTCAATTACATGTTTCTTATTGAGAACATGTTAAATCTTTTGCTGTGTGTTATTGCATATCTACTTAGCTCCTAACTATTATTCTTTCTTACCATGCTCCTTATATCGAGGATTCATTTCATATACCTTTTTCATTTTCTGATTATACTTTAAATACTTGTAATAACATCTTGTGTGCTCTAGTTTGTATCAATTAAGAACTAGAAAGGCAAAGCTATTGTTGGAGATTTGCCACCTGTGAGGGGTAAATTAAAAGCTTTTATATTTAACAAAGAGGAGATAGCTGGTATATTGAACGAGTTTTATGGTGACTTGAGCAATGAGATTGAATCGGAAGACTTCCTCAAGGTCAGTTCTTTTTCTGTCTAATTTTGAGTTTTATTGGTCCCATCCTCGTTCTCATCCTTTCTTCATCAAGTAAAATGCATGTTATCAGCTAGAACTACTGATGTTTGCACTCCCATTTAGTGCCTAGAAGTTGGAATAAATTAGGAGGCAGCATATTCATTCTACTGCATGGAATTGGGGGTCATACGTGACTTACAAGGTCAAGCTACTGCAAAATCAGGGGCTTCTAAGCAGTGTTCATCTTTTCTAGAGGCCACAACTATGACTCTTTTCACAATTAGTGAATCTGAGAAAGCATCTTATGGTGATCAAATACATAGCTTTCTCGGGGATGACCCATTTCTGAAGCAGTTTCTTCCTATAGATCCAGCTACAAGAGATTTACTCAATCTTGTGAAAGATGGAGTGCTGTTATGGTAATTAAACCTGTTTTGATTGAGCTGCTCTGCTCTGCTCTGTATGTCCATGAAAGCCAATATTTGGTGGCGGTGTTGATTTTATCTAGTGGCTTGTGATGCAGTAAGCTCATCAATATTGTTGTGCCAGAAAAGAGAATCATACACAAAACGAGTTCTTAATCAATGGCAAAGAAATGAGAATCATACCCTATGCCTCAACTCTTCAAAAGCCATTGGATGCACGGTGGTAAACATTGGAACACAGGACTTGGTGGAAGGAAGAGTAAGTTTAGCTAATTTTGATTATCACATGGTATTTTGTGTTGTAGTCTAAAGGGGTTTATTTTGTTTGTTCATTTTGCAGCCTCATCTTTTGCTTGGCTTGATTTCTCTGATTATAAAGGTGATCCTTAGAATTTTTGGTATATTAATTTTGCACAAACCAAGATAACAGCTTGTTTACTACAATAACCATATTACATTGAGCATTCTGCTGTAATTGAAAAATTAGAATCTCTTGATATTGATGTGAATTTGTTATATGACTGCATGCAGAATGGTAAAAAAGGATCCATATAGTCAATCACAACTAGTTTGGGTTTGAGGCTTGGTTGTTGCTGTCTCTGTAGTAATTGAGTTTTTTCCTTATCATTTCTAATAATTTTCCCATCTGATACTGAATGTTGTACCATCAGATCCAACTGTTGGTGGAGCTTAGCCTTAGGAAGACACCTCAGCTAGTGGAATTGGTGGATGAGAACCATGTCATGGATTTTTGATTTAATTTATTTCAAACTTTTGGTCAAAATCTTTCTTTTTTTGTAAATTTATAAGCTTTGAAGATCATGGATAATTTCCGCAGCATGATAAACTTTCAGGATGTTGAGGAGCTTATGGAATTGGCCCCTGAAAAGGTGTTTTTGAAATGGATGAATTTTCATCCCAAGAAAGCAGGCTACGAGAAACCTGTTTTGACTTTTTCTTCTGATTTGAAGGTATATGGCCATTTCAGCAGAGTATGTAGTTTCATTTGATGAAGTAAGTTGCAAGGAGCTGTGTATTTATTCATGGATTAAGTTGACATGCATATTTCTCATCATTTGTTCTTGGGGTTGGAGTTTGTAGCTCAATTAGATTATGTTCAAAAACTTATATCACATGTTTGACTTATATATGCCATATTTCTCATCATTTGTTCTTGGGGTTTGAGTTTATAGCTCAATTAGATTATGTTAAAACTCATATCACATGTTTGCCTTGTATGGACATATGGGAAACTAAAAAAATCATAGGTTTTGTTTTTATCAAGAAATGTTAAAATATGATTTCAATTACATGTTTCTTATTGAGAACATGTTAAATCTTTTGTTGTGTGTTATTGCATATCTACTTAGCTCCTAACTATTATTCTTTCTTGCCCATGCTCCTTATATCGAGGATTCATTTCATATACCTTTTTCAATTGCTGATTATACTTTAAATACTTGTAATAACATCTTATGTCATGTGTAGGATGGAAAGGCTTATGCATACCTTCTTAATATTCTTGCACCAGATCACTGCAATCCATCTATGTTGGATACCAAGGATCCTAAAGAAAGGGCTAGGGTGATTCTTGACCATGCAGAACGTGAATCTGCTATTCTTAAGAGGTATGCAGAACGTGAATCCACTTGAAATTCAATGGGGCTTAAATGTTGTTGAAAAATCAAGTTGTGAATTTTGCATCGATTCGAGAGCCTGATCGTATCTCTATTGTAACCAAAAATTAAGGAAAATGCAGATTCAAGGCTAAGATAAATAATTAATGGATAAATCTGCATAAAAAATTATGCCAAAATGAATAATTATAATTTTTATAGGCCTAATTGCTTTGATTGTGGGCCAATTTAAAGTATTATTATGTTTAGGAATAAATTTAGTGTCCAATTGAAGGATTTAATTAAGTACAAGGACTTAATTATACATTAAACTGGTCAAATTAATTTTATAAAGGGCTCAATTGATGAAAAATCAAGTTCAGAAGCCTGATTTAGGTTTAATTGAGAAGATTAAAACTATCGGAGACCAAATTCAATTTTTACCAAGTTAGCTAAATGAAATCAACGGTGAAATTAAAGAAAATTGAGAGATGGATGGTCAATTGAAGGTCAAATTGCATAAATCCAAAACCAAGTACTAAATTAAAAAGGATGTGCAAAGTTAAAGATACTATTTAAATTTTAGTGGGGATAAAATTGCATAAATTTAAAAGCTCAAGGACAATTAGGAGAGCAATTAGAAGAGTTATAAATTGAGGGACCAAAGTATATTTGTGCCACTCTACAACATTTGCAGGCAAGAAGCTGTGAACAACCCCTTGGCACCTCCAGTTTTTTGTCTCCTCTCCTCATCATCAATAGCAACCCCTTTCTTCTTTACCTCGGGCCATAGAAGGTGCAACAACCACCAACAATAATTTTGTTATCTTCTTCCCAACCGGCAACAACTGCAGCCCGTACGACAACCTTTTCTCTCATGCAACTGTGAACAGTAGGACGACAATTAATTCACATCCTATTGTTCACATGTGAAGAGTATGAAGGGATGCACATTTTGTCAAGCCCGACCCGAGAAATATGTTGGGCCAAAATGGGCCATTATGGCTTGGTAAACCCATTTTATGAAGCCCAATCCACTTTGAATTTTTTAAAAATATATATATAAAAAAAATACATCTTTAGAAACAACAACAAAAAAAATTATGTTGTTTTTGTGCATAAGACCGAATTCTAAGAATTTCCTAAGCATATTTTTTGTACAAAGGAGTTGCATTTTTTCTCATGTGTTTGAAATGAAAAAAAGGATAAAAATTACATCTTTATGATTATCCATTAGAGTTCGGCCCAAATATAAAAATCTTTCAACGATGATTTTGTTCTTTTTTTCATAAATTTTAATTATCGAGGTGTAAAATTATATTGTAAATCACACCTATAGGTATTAAAAATTTAACAAATGTAGTGCTAAAATTCAAACTTTAGAAAAGTTAGGTTTTCAACCCAATGAAGTAGAGACCCCCCACGAAGAGAGATTTGCTTCGATCCTTAGAAAAGACCAATGAATAAAAAATCTTACTTGGAAAAACAATCAAACTATAATGCAACTTACTTTAGTTAGGGTGCACTAGGGGTGATGTGTTTTTCCCTTGCATAACAAGTCGCCTTACCCAGACTATCACAGACCATTAGGTTTTTAAGTGACCTTAATACTAGGTAGTGACTCGTAAAAATTATAGTCATAATTTTATGATTATAAGAACCCTTTTCCCACGCGCCGCCTCCCTTCTTTGGGGATGGCAACGCGAGAGGCAAGAAAAAAATTGACTGTCGCGACAGCTATATCACCAACTAAATTATTCCGTCGCTACAATTCATTGCTAACAACCTTATTTTTTTAGTGCTAACATGCATATTTGTAGGTCTTATTGTATCTGGTTTAGCCTTAATCCTTCTTGGGTTATGGCACGCCATCAACAATACCAGAGCCTTCTGCAATAAAGGCTCTTATAATTGTACTATATTATTCAATTGCTACATTTCACTTCTTAAGCTTATAATTAGAGTTTTGGTGAATAATTAAACAAGATCATTTTACTTTCTTCTCAATTCAATCATAGAAGTACTGCTCTTAATTTCTTTGCCTTTGTTTTCCTTCTCTTTGTCTTTATATGAATGTGAATTTGTTGTGACTATTATAATTAAGCGTCTTCCTTTGTGTTCTGCTGAACCCCACAGTCATATGCTCAAATGTTTTACCGTTACGCGCCGATGTTGGTTTGCTTTTTAAAAAGTGATTTTTAAATTATTTTTCACTAGAAAAGAATTCAAATGATTGTTTTTAGGTGTTTTCATATGATTTTGATTCCCTAATATAAATAATAATAATAATAATAATAATAATAATAATAAAATCCATAAAAAAAAACATTGCATTTAATGGCAATACTATTGTCATAACCCAATTTTAGGTCATTCCCCAAAACTACCCATAAATAACAAAAAAAATAATAATAATAAAATAAAAGGGCTGGTGTTGGTAGGAAAATCAGGGTGAAATTTTGATTGTTTTCGAGAGTTCAATCGTACCTCTTTTGTGCCAATAAATGAAGGCAAGCGCATATTCAAGGCTAAAGTAATTTATTATCGGATAAATCTGTGTAAAAATTAAGTTGAAGATATGATTATATTCTTATGGGTCAGTTTCATTTAATCGTTGGCCGATTTAAAAGTGTAATTATGTTTGAGAATTAGTTTAGGGCCCAATCGAAAGATTTAATTAAGTGCAAGAACTAGATTATATTTTAAATTAGCCAAATTAATTTTATTAAGGGCTTAATCGATGATAAATCAAGTTCTTAAATTTAATTCGGGTGCAATTGATGAGATTGGAATTTTTGGAGACCGATTTGAATTTTTCTAAGCCAATTAAGCAAAATCGGGGGCCAAATTGAATGAATTGAGAGTCTAATGGGGATTAAATCGCGCAAATCAGAAACCGGGACCAGAATAAAAAGATCGCGCAAAGCTAAGGTTGAGATTGAATTTTTGATGGGATATAATTGCATAAAATCACAAGTTTAAATCCAATTGGGTGCAATTAAAGAAAATATAAATTGGGGGACCAAATCATATTTTTACCTTCTTAAAAATTTTGAAACTTGCATTAGTCAGGCGTGCCCTGCACCACATTTACCGGCGTAAGCATGCATTGTTCCGGCGTGCCTGTCATTGAATTTACAGGCGCGCCTTGCATTGAATTTTCAACGGCGGCACCCTGCATTAAACATTCTGGCGGCCGAATGGTTGGGTTTTCTCTGCTATAAATAGCAGCATGCAGTGGACAGGAAAGGAAAAAAAATGGAAACAAAAAGGAAGAAAAAACAACAAAGAGAGAAGAAGAGAAAAAACAGAGGAGTGAAAGAGGCAAAAAAAAAGAGAAAATAGAGTGAAAAAGGATAAGCAGTTTGATCGGAGAAGAGGTAAACCTCACGTGAGAAAACTCCAGTAATTTGTCTTAAACAGCCCCAGAATCCCCAGCTCCTTTCTTTTTCTTTCTCTTCTCTCTCGGTCAGTCGATCGTCTTCTCTCTCTAAAAACAGAGGAGCTTCTGTCTCTCTCTCCCTCTCGGTGCAGCGACTCCGGCCACCAACTCCAGCCACTTCACTCCATTCTGTCGTCCCTAGAATCTCCACTACCCCTCCAGCAACTCAGCCATCATCTCAGGCGAAGGCAGAGGCAACGTTCACCGTCGCGGGAAGCACAACCCGTCACTTTCTGGCGCCCATTCCGGCCACCACAGGCCACCATTTCCGACGTCACCACGACCAGAAGAACCACCATGACCTTCTCTACCCAGCAGTATTAACAGGTACTCCATTGTCCATACTCGAAAATCCTCCTTGTCACTATTCATCGTCCCTGAGGTTGCATGCGGGGAGTGAATTAATTCCCTCCCCGCGTGGGCTTGGCAGGGCGGGCCTTGTGCCCAGCCCGGCCCCTGAAGAAGGCTTCTAGCCTTTGAGCCAAAAGCACAGCCCAATCAGTTCGCGGGCTGCAGCCCAACCCGGTAGGTGGGCTGACAGCCCATCCCAGTGAGTGGGCTGGCAGCCTGGCCCATCAGGGCGGGGCAGCCAGCCCACCAATAATAAAAAATAAAAATAAAAAAAATATATAAAAATACAAAATTTGCAAAAAAATATTTTTTGTTTTAAAAAAATAAAATGTGTTGTTTCGTGCATACGGCCAATACACTAGCATATTTTAAAAATTCGTTTTTCTTTCAAAAATATATATTATATATGATTTTGAAAAAAATGTGTTTTAGCATTGACTTCGCAAAGAAAAAATCATTTCTTTCATCTTGAGATTTTACAACATGTTTGTAAAATCCAAAGGGTATTGGCCAATATTTCAAAAAATATAAAAATCTTATTTTGGGAATTTATTATTCACTGTCGTTATTCGGATAAGGGGTTAATATCCAAAATATTCGGCGGGAATGATATACTATTATTCCCTTTCGATGTTCGGATAAATAAATCCTAAGGGGTTAATATCCAAAATATTCGGAGGGAATGATATGCTATTATTCACTTTCGGTGTTTGGATAAATAAATCCTAAGGGGTTAATATCCAAAATATTCGACGGGAATGATATGCTATTATTCACTGTCGGTGTTTGGGTAAATAAATCCTAAGGGGTTAGTATCCAAAATATTCGGCGGGGTAATATCCCATCACCATTTAACCAACATATGCTTTGAAAGATCAAAACCATAACAAATCATAAGCAAACCAAAACGTCAAGCAACTTATCTTAGGTAGGGTGTATTAGGGGTGCTAAAACCTTCCCTTTACGCAATCAGTCCCTTGGCTTAGAATTACAGACCAATTTTAGGTTTTCTAGTAACCATAATACTAGGTGGCGACTCCCTTTTTCACAAAAATAAAGATAAGACCCCGACATTGAATCCCCCGCACACGGGGAGGGTCATCACGATGCCGCGCGCTCGCGATGGAGTGCGACAACTATGATGTTTGGATACATTTTCAATTAAAAAATACCCATGAAGCACATTTTTCAAGAGTAAGATATCGGCTTTACAGTTTCTGGAGGCTAAGATATGTTGTTGAAAATCATTGAACTTAATGGAAGAAATTGTAGACACTTACCAAGCAAGTCCCCTTAATTGCAGTATCAGTGTCATCATAAAAAATCTCGCCATCAACCACGTTAGAAAGAAGAACATGGATGGAATCTTTCTCCTCCTGGTTGATGCTTCCATTAAGCTTGTTTGGCCAATGATCCTTCACCCAACTACTAAACAGACTGTCTATCTCCATTGTTGTCCTCTTCATTTTGCCTAAATATCCCTTAACATAATCCAACCAACCATGAAACGGAACAACATCTGAAATGAAGAATAACCCCAATAGATAGAAGAAATCTCCCAAGCCTTTGAAGTCTCCCCAACTCCTCATTCCCATTTGTATCAGTACCAAAATATCGCTTCTAAGCAAGCATTCTTACTATTATGTTCATTGTCAACTTCGCAAACTTCCCCTTCATTTCCACCACAACATACCCTCCATTCTTTATTGATATGTCATGCAAGTCCTTCAAAAGCAACTTAGTTTTCATGTCCCGGAAATGCTTGAGCATCTCAAGCCTACTGTTTGGGAGGAGTTCAGTCATGGTTAGCTTTCTCTTATCACACTAATATTGCCCATGAGGTGAAAAGACGAGCGTAGCATGATCATAGCCCATGATTTTTACTGCTAAGTATTTCGGATGTGGAGGAAAAACCTTGTTGTTCGTAGTTAAACATTCTTTCACAACTTCCTAGTTGCTCACAACCAGCATTTTAACAAATTCCAAGGCAGACAGAGAAGATCAGTCCGTACTTATCATCCATGTCCCCAAATCATCTATGTAGTAAAAATCCTTGATTTTTTCTTCATATTAAAAGTATTTTAGAACACTGAAATTAAATTAATGTAAGATTTATAAACAAAAGTTAGTTAAGTTTTTTATATATTATTTTATGACGTTAATATAAAAAAAATATTACAATATATAATTAGCCTCACCTAGTTTTCAAAGAAAAAGTCCTAATAATAATTCTTATCATTATTCTAAATGTCTTATCTATAGTAAAATAAATACATATAAAAACTACATAATCTTAAGATTTTTAAGTTGATTATTTAGCTTAGATGTATAACATTATAAGAAAAATATAGGACCATTAACAATTCTGTTATATTTTACAAAATTTGGTGTTGGCTACGCATGGCTTTTTTTATTGTAAATAATTTGGCACAATTTTTCTACCTATCTTGTCTACATATGGCTTCGTATATTTATTTTACGTGATATGAAATCTGAAATATCATACATAAAAAAGATGCAAAGTTATTTTTTCACAAATATAACATTGATCGGTGAATTATTAAGAATATTATTGCAAATAAGTAATAGTCTAATTATCAGTGGCAATACATTCTTTTGAAAGTTTTGTATGTTGATTATTTTATTAAGATGTATAGTCTAATTGTCTTTGTTGCGTTCTGATCTTTTTACTCTCCTCCTTTGCTGCTGAAATCATCATGATTTGTAATGCTAAATCCATCCTTTCTTTATATAGTATTTAAGTTTGGGTAATTACTTAGAATTTGCAATGATTTTGCTATTGTTGCAATTCTGTTCTAATATCGAATTTTTGTTCCTACTTAGACTTTGATTCTGACTTGGCTTTGTGCAATATTTGAGCATCCCATCTATATTCTATCATTCATGACATGTTAGAGAATTGTTACCTTTATTGGGTCCTAGAGCCCACATATCTATATCAAACTCTTAGTGAGATGGGGGATGCTCGGCATTGTTAGTTTTTGAATTAGATCAGGAGATCTTTTTTACCACGGAAATTGCAGGCATATTCTGTTGTTCAAAATGATTTTCTCACTTTTGATCCTTTATGAAAGTAGTAGTCCTGTACATATAGATGAATTTGGGTTCTTGAATCGCCTGATTTTGATATTAGAAGCTTAAGATATTATCGTTTGAATGTCTAACGTAAATGCACAAAATCCTATCACGATAAGGATTCTGACTCGAGTTTGCAAGTTTTATTTGAGAGACTTGATTTAATGATTAGAGGATTATCGCAAAAATCAAAGACCAGTTTTAAATTTGAGAAAGTTAATTAGTCTCGTTGAAACAAAATCAGGGTCAGGATCACAAAACATCACAATAATTTAAGTTACTTCACTATTCATGTATGTATATATGAATTTGGGTTCTAAAAATGTTTGATTTCGATATCAAAAGCTCAAGATTTTCCCGTTTGAATGTTTTGTGTAAAAGCAGAGAATCCTGTCATTATTTATTTAGCTCAAATGTATAACATTATAAAAAAAATATAGGACTGTTAACAATTTTGTTATATTTTCATTTTGAGAACAGTCCCCCCATCTAAAAATTATTTCCTTTTCTCTTCAATTTCCTACTGGTTTCCAAGATTCTATCATTTCATTTTGAGCTGCAAATCACGTTTTGTTTCTGCCTTAGAATCATTAGAATATGAATCAGAATTTTTTTTTTTTGTATTTTGTTTTATTTGATTGTAAGTGACCTGAGATTTAAATCTTAGATCAGTGCACTGATTTTTTTACTAAAAAGAACTTTGTAAAGGCTATATATTTACACACCCCCTACTGACCTCAAAGGGGAGGAAGAAAAGGAGGGCAAGAGAACAAAAAAGAGGCAACCAACAAAACAAATAAAGTGCAAGAAAACAACAGGGGAAGAACGTTCATTCAACCAGCACATCACACCTTCATCATCATCTACATCATCTCTAGAACCAGTGATCACCGGTCCAGCAACATTGTCTTTGCCTGTTAGTTGCCAGAGAAGTTTCTATGCATTCCTCTTCACTTCCCATTTTGATTACATAGTCACTTTGCATGCTTTTGCTTTAGTGTTTAGGTGAATTATAATTCATTTGAATAGTAACTAAGGAGGCATGCATGAGGAAGCTCAAGCGTGCCTCTTGGTTGGGCAGCCAGGTCATTAGTTTGGCCAAGTGTATTTATGATTTTCTGGCATATTTCTTTTAAGGTTTGTATTTTTTAATAATATATAATTGAAACTTTTAATAATAGAATTTTAGCTCCAAATAAACTTTTGTTATTTCTTATAAATTTTTAGTAATGATTGTATTCATGCTCGACGACCTATAATAGTTTTCTAATAATTTTTACCCTTTGTTACTAGTATAATTAGTATTGAACAAGGTTACTTGCCTACGCGTTGTGCTGAGCTTTTTTCTATTACAGAAACTGATTGATTGAATTGGTGAAATTGTAATTGATAAAATCTGTTAGAAATGATTTTTTCGGCCTAAAAGTGATTGAATGTTGCTATTACTTAAATTGTTTTCATAATTATTTAATTGGTACATTGTACAATTGGAAGCACTAAAATTCATTGAAAATGAGTCATTTGCTTCATGCAGCACATTGATTGATTGTTGTGTATGTTTTATTTGTTTGATAAATTATTTCATTAGCAATTAGAAAAATCATAATCGATGATTTTTAGCACAGGTGAGTGATTTGTTTTACGCGGTAAACAATTTGATGGGTGGTTTTGTTTTAACTACTTGGGTAATAATTTAAATGGTAGATAGCAAAACTTCAATTGATCAAATTGACTAAAGATGAGTTATTTGTTGTCTGCAACATACTAATTGTTTGTTGGGCGTGTTTTAATTACTTGATGAATAATTTATTTGAGAGATAGCAAAAATGCAAATGCTAAAATTTAGTAATTATGAGTTTTTAATATTTTTTCTTCATTTATTATATTAAAAGTATTTTAGAATATTGAAATTAAATTAATGTTAATTTTTTATATATTATTTTAGGACATTAATATCAAAAAAATATCACAATATATAATTAGCCTCACCTATTTTTCAAGGAAAAAGTCCTACAAATAATTGTTATCATTATTCTACATGTCTTATCTATAGTAAAATAACTACATATAAAAACTACATAATCTTAAATTTTTTAAGTTGATTATTTAGCTCAAATGTATAACATTATAAAAAAAATATAGGACCGTTAACAATTTTGTTATATTTTACAAAATTTGGTGCTGGCTGCAGCGAAACGCCAGGTATTTTTTTATTGTAGATAATTTGGAACAATTTTCTACTTGTCTTGTCTACGTATACCTTTGTATATTTGTTTTATGTTATATGAAATCTGAAATATCATACATAAAAAAAGCTGCAAAAGTTATTTTTTCACAATAATAACATTGACCGGTAAATTATTTTGATTATTATTCTCATTATTACTGTTACGATTGCTAAATGGTAATAAATATTATCACTAATATTATGAATATTATTGCAAATAAGTAATACATACATTCTTTTGAAAGTTCTATAGGTTAATTATTTCGTTAAGATGTATAGCATTATTAAAAATAAATATTGTTCCGTTAATCTTTTTTAACATGTTAAAAATTTGGTTTTATCTGCGGCGAAGTGACTTCTTTTTTTATTTTTAGATGATGTGACCACAGTTTTTTACATGTTTTGTCTATTTGTAGCTTCATATATTTTTTATTCATGTAATATTACATATGAAATACCATACATAAAAAAGTTGCAGAAGTCATTTTTTAACAAAAACAACATCGATTAATGAATTATCTTGATTACTATTCTTATTGTCATTATCATGATTATTAATTTGTCACAATTATTATAGCTGCTATTGTAACAATTATTGTATATAATTAATACTTTAATCATTAATGACAATATTATCGTTGTCACTATCATGATCGTTATAAAAAAACATTCATTTTTTTGCATGTTAAAAAGTTTGTTTATGGCTACGACAAAGTGGAAGGCAATTGACTTGTATATTTTTTCATTGCAGATAAGTTGCCCAGATGTTTCCACCCGTTTTGTTCATGTGATATTATCGATGAATTATTTTGATTCTTATTGTCATTGTTATTACCATGGCTGTTAAGTTTTCATAATTATTATAGATGTCATTTAAATATTATTATAAATTATTGATATTCTAATTAATGTTGGTAATACTATCAATGACACCATAATTATTGTTAGACAAAGAAATTAAATTATTTTGTTATTTTATAAGATTTATTCCTCATATTATTATATTAAAAGTATTTCAGAACACTTATTAGAATTTATAAAAAATAAATATTATTAGATTTAAAAAAAATATTTAATCTGAAAAATAAAAAAAACAAAAAGAAAAAAAATAACAAATATAAATTTTCAAATGATCACCAACAAAAATTAGAAACAAACACTATGAGCATGTACATATAAACATGGAAAAAAATAGGAAACCATTTTAAAAATTATATATAAAAATCTAGGTATTAAAATAAAATCCAATATTAAAAGTACAAGTGTAAAACACTGTTTAGAAACCTGTTTTATTTATGTTAGCTTTTGTAGTAATTTGCTCCTCTTAAATAGCGTCACAAGATGAAAACTAGCCGGAGATGTTTTGTTATTATTAAAAAAGATTTGGCGGGAAAACTTTAAAGGCCTAGCAAGATGGGCCCACTGCACACCCGACCGTTAGACATCTCACCCGACCGCTGTGCATATAAGAAATATCACTTAATTGGATTTTTTCTACTAAAATCACTTCTCTCCGCTCTTCTTCTTCTTTCGTTCTGTCCCCAGATTTAAAGTTTCAGATCCTTCATGGGAAATCCTGTCCAAGAATACAGGCGGGCTCTCGTCAAATAATGCCACAACAATACAACCTCCCCCCTGAACGGTATTCATTTATCTTGTTGCTCTTCTCTTTCTTTCATTGTAATTAAAGATTAGTGTTTCGATGCTGATCCATAATCATAAATCTGAGTCCATTACTGCGGCAAGAATTGGCAAATCTTGACAAAGATGCTGATAGTCGTATATCAGCAATGAAAGCACTGAAATCATATGTGAGAGGCTTGGATTGTAAGGCAATCCCACAATTTCTTGCTCAAGTTTCTGAAACAAAAGAGACTGGGTCTTTGTCCGGTGAATGCACAATTTCACTGTATGAAGTTCTTGCTCGTGTCCATGGAGGTAATTTTCCAGAAAAGTAGCACATTTTTTTCAAAAAATAATCAGCAATTCAATTTCCAGGATTTTGGTTTCTTTTTTTGATTTTCCATTGAAAGATCCATACGGGTTTTTGGATCTTGATCAGGAGTAGAATTCTTTCTCCCTAAGAATAGGGTTAGGGCCTCTGTTCTGTTATCTTTTTGTCAATTTCTTTTCCTGTGAAACGGAAGGCTATGCATTTGGGTTTATGATTGTATTTTTGATTGGTTATTCTCGGCGATGCAATTAGGTGCCCACTGTGTGGCAGCTTATTTTCTTTTGCTAAAATAAGTCGATGGCTTCTCAGTTTTTTCTGATCAAGTGCGTTTTTGAACATTAGGTGCATATATTTTGTGGGCTCTTACGAGCTGCAATCACTTTTGAATATTTACTTTGTAGATAGAGAAGACCATATTCTATTGAATAACTTTATGCTTCAGTATGTTTCGGTGTCAGTTTGTAATCTTTGGATGGAGCATAAATGAAGGCAAAAATCCCTACTTGTCCTTTGTAAGAAGAAATGGTAATTTCTTGTGCTTATCTCTGCTTTTTTCTATTTTTTTGTTGTTTCAAATGTATTTCAACCCTGTTGCACCTTTCCTCCTATGTGACTTATCGTTAAGAAAAAAAGTACCCAACTGGACTCATTTTTTACCTGGGCTGAGGATTTCTTAGCTGTTATTGTTAATCCAACGATGATATTAGGTGGAAACTTTACGACATGTTATATTTTAGGTGTTCTCTGAAATGGTCCCTCTAATCTCTGATTGTGATCCCTCTAGGTGATTGTTTTGCACAAAATGCCTTTTATTGCAGCCATAACCTTTTATTGCACCCATGCCTTTTAGGGAGTTCTCGCTGATATCCTAGAACCAATAATGGGAAAAGGACTTATACCTTCGACACATTGAAGCTAAGGATAAAAGGTGAGCAAGTCGTCACTTCTGTATTTGGACTGCTTACCTCTGCTAGTCATTGAGTCCCAAATGGATTTTGAGCTCGTATTAGCTAGTTTTTCTGAGAATACTCAGTCAATTCCAGTAATTGCCTCTGGTAAGTCATCTGTTAAGCTGGTAGAATTGCTTTGTTGAAATAATAATCTGATATACTGTGCCAAATTGTTCTTTTGCAGTTTACAAATCAGAGTGATCGACTGTAATGACTTGTGATTTTTGTGGGAAGAACAATAATAGTAAGAGAATAATCCAAACGAAGGCAGATTCTTAGACATATAGTCAAAGTAAAAATCGGATCAAAAGAAACCAGACGTAAAATAGCTTGTATTTTGAGAATAGAATTTGGCCAGTCTCCATTCAAATATTTTTTCCTGAATAACAAATAAAATTAAATGAAGCCCGTAACTTCCATTATTGACCAAGATTTTCCAAGATAATTAGGATCGTTGCTGTGCCAATTCTGTTATAGAGAATAGAATTTGGCTTGTCTTCAATCTCGTTACTCGTCACCTTGAATTCAGTCCTTGAACCCCAAACTTAGAAGTTTGGCTAAATAGCTAAAGTCAATTAGAAAAAGTTTATTTTGAGCTACAACCACTTTTAGTGAGTTTCATAATGAAGTTAGTATATGTATTTCTATTTGAAGCTTCTTCTTTTACTTATGCAGTAATTGCTCCTGGGTTTCATGCCTTGTACTTGGAAGCTACGGTCAAGGTATTCACTCAATGTTCAGAAAGATCAATATAGAAATCTTGATATTGTTGGCCTTGGTGTCTTCAACTATGACTTTGGTTCAGTTACAAAGGAATCACCCGTGATTAAGGTTTGGTGAAAATGTTATCATAATTTTGCATCTATCTTTATGCATTCTCAATCTGCTATCTTTTATATTTATATCTTGCTGCTAGTGATGATTTGTTTGTTAGCAGATGAAAGCTCTACTTATTGAATTTAACTTGAAATTGAGTAAACTTCTTGCCGCTATTTATTTTACATGACAAAGCTGTTTTTTAGTGTAAGACTTTGATTGGTTTAATCAAAGTGACAATTGAGAGATTAGTGTCCATATATAGCAACTTTCATGAAGCAGTTAAAATGAATCATTATCTTGAAGGATTAGGGATGTGGGAAATTTGAATCTATGCTAAATGATCTTCTGTTTCTTGCCTTCTCATCCTTTTATTTTCTTATGTTGCTACCATGGTGATATCTTTTAACTATTGTTTTGTTTTGTTGGGATATTTCCACATGCTAATAATATATACTATTAATAGTTTAGGTCCAGATTTTATATAGCCCTATAGTAGCACTGTTATGTTTTTAGATTAGAAGTCCACACTCTCTGATCAAAAGTCTGCATCTTTTAATGGATGCTAAGCTTACATTTATATTGAATTGGGGGTCATACGTGATTTACAAGGTCAAGCTACTGCAAAATCAGGGGCTTCTAAGCAGAGTTCATCTTTCCTTAAGGCCACAACTAGGACTCTTTTCACAATTAGTGAATCTGAGAAAGCGAGTTATAAGAGTGTTCATATCTCCTGATCAATGGCTGCAAAATCAGTTTATGCAGGTTTAGCTTCCCAGCCTTAAGTCAAAAGTATGTTGTCTTCTTTGCTTACACGTTATTTTGTTATTTTTACGTTCATATAAGGATGCTATGCATCCTTTTCATGATTCTAGCTTAATTTTTCAATTCCTTTGTGTGCTCTAGTTTGTATCAATAAAGAACTAGAAAGGCAAAGTTATTGTTGGAGATTTGCCACCTGTGACGGGAAAATTAAAAGCTTTTATTTAACAAGGAGGAGATAACTGGTATATTGAACGAGTTGTATGCTGACTTCAGCAATGAGATTGAATTTGAAGACTTCCTCAAGCTCAGTTCTTTTTCTGTCTAATTTTGAGTTTCATTGGTCCCATCCACGTTCTCTTCCTTTCTTCATCAAGTAAAATTCATGTTAGCAGCTGCCACTACTGATGTTATCATTGCATATACATCTGCACACTGGAATGATTGTCAAAAGAATTATTCCACTGTCAAGAAAGAAATTCTTTCTATTGTTTTATGCATTACAAAGTTTCAAAGCCCCATTTTGATGCGGACGCATACAAGGGGGCGACGGTATGGCCAATGTACTTATAACTTCTGTGATCTTTCTAGATTAAATTCTTCGATCGAACGGCACACAAGTAGTCACATCCCACGGACAGCAAGCATACGGGGAACCGTCGCGAGCATTGGGGTACACAAGGTCTTTGACATTGTGACGTCGTGTCAAAGAAAGCAATATCAGGTGGTGAATGGCATAATCAACGCTAACGGGACTAACACGTGTCAATATCTTGTGGAGACAGAGGGATTCCAGGAAGTACCGAAGGTGGGTTAGGTATGGCGGACGGTTGATGTTCACGGGTAGTGTATCTTTACTTGTAATATAATTAAAAAAAAATATGATAAATAATAATAATAATAATAATAATAAAATGTTATTTAAGTCCATGATCTTGAATCAGGGTATAATGTATATTTTCTAACGGGCACTTAAATTTTATTAGCAGATAAATATAAGGTTGACAGTTCTAGGCAAATGCAAGGAACCCGAAATGAACATTGAAAATTGAAACAATTTCTATTTGGAAATATTTTGTGGATTCAAACAAAAATAATGCTAAAATATTATGATTTCTTTATTATTTTTTACTGAGTGAAACATTAATTTACAATGAGTGTGATCTAATTGACAAAGCTATTTTATCGCTGGTGTCTTTTTTTCAACCACGTAGAATATAAACTTTGACCTTTCCTATCAAATTAAAATCCTTATATATGACATATAGGGCTGTTTGGGAGTACGGTTGCAATTGCTTTTGAAAGTGTTTTTCATTTAGAAATACATAAAAATGATATTTTTTTTATTTTTTAAAAATCATTTTTGACATCAGCACATCAAAATGATTTAAAAACACCAAAAAAATTCATTTAAAATGAAAAAAATCAAATTTTGGAGGAAACGGCGGTACAACCGCCCTCCCAAACAGGCTCATAGTCAACAAATGTGCTGCGTTTGTACACAGTAACTGTTTGCCGCTAAGTATTTTTTTTAAAAATAAGTTTATTTCATTTTATTTGTGTTTTAAATTAAAAAAAATAATATTTTGAGATTATTTTGATGTATTTTTGAATAAAAACACTTTAAAAAATAACTTCAACTATACTTCTAAACATAATTTCTGATTTTAATGGCGTATAGTATCATATCTTTAATGGTGTATTGATTCTTTTTACCAGACACCCAAAATTTAGAGATATGTAAACTCATTTTCTCCGGTTTAATTAAATTTCAACACGGCATAATTGTTATCTTGAGCGAATTTAAAATTTTAAAAAAAATCAATTGAAGGGTGAGTTAAAAAGCAAAATAATTGTTATTGTTTGGAATTATGGTATAAATTATTTTATCAAAGTGCTTTTAGTTGGGAAAAAATTATAAAATATTTTTAAAATTTTATCTCTGGTATTAACACGTTAAGACGACTAAGAAATACCAAAGAAAATTATAAAATCTAAAAAAAAAACATTGTTAGGCCACAAAAACAAGCAATGCCGAAAAATATTGTTTTAGGCTATACTTGTTTGTTCCATGAAAGGTTGTAAAGTATTTTCTAAACTCCCCCGTGTTTATTCACTATTAAAAATTTGGTCTCTATTAAAACACTTTCGAGTAGAAAACAAAACTGGCTTTAAGCAAGAAATTATAGGCGAAAAACACTTTCTAGAAGTTGCAAGAAAATAGAAAAAAATATAGTTATTTGTCAATTAAATAGAATTTGCTACGTGAATTATTGAATATATACAACATTTATTTAGGCTATTATTTTTATTTTTATTATTATATTTGAAGCTAAACAATGAAAATATTTTTTTGTCAAAACCAAACGATGAAAATAATTTTTGGACTGAAGAAAAAGTTTTATATATTTTATTTTCTATTTTGGTCTTGTCATTTATTTTTATTGTTTCTTTTGCTCTTTTGTTAAAAAAGAATTGTTTTGTTGTTAGGCATAATTTTATGATTATTATTGTTCACACAATAATAATAATGTTAGGTAAATTCTAACCTCGCTCTTTATATAACAGGAAAGTTAGTTTCATGGCCATCTAGCAAGAACCAACATTAACTATGCTTGTTTTCGTGGTTTAAAGTATTTTTAAAATTGTATTTGACTTGAAAAATAATAAATTAGTTTTTTCATGATTTTGATATATTTTTTATTAAAAAAATATTATTTAAATATATTTTTAGTTAAAATTATTTTTTATCATATAAGTTTTCCTTCTTCTTTTTTTTTTATCTAAATAGAGAGGTTGGTGATATATCTCTCACTTTTCTTTTCCTTTTTATAAAAACAAAAGCAAATAACATGTAATTTACCTTTCTAGTTTTGATCATAGGAGGAATGATTGAAAAATTAAGCAAGAATTTTTTTTTTAATTCAAAAATTTATTTTCAACTCATCTTATTTAATTTTAAATAAAGAATAAAAATAAAAAAAACTTTATTTTTTAAAAAAATCATTTATGAAACACAATGACAAACAAAATATTAGCCTTACTTAGTAATGAAATCTACTCAGCTTATGCTACCGGCAATAGAAACACCAGGTATACTAGTCAATCAAAATAAAATTATTTTTTAAAAAAAAATAATTTAGATTTTAATCGGATTGCATATTGATATGCATGTTATATGAAAACAATTCCTAAATAATAATTTAGATTTTAATCGGATTGCATATTAATATGTATTAGTGGACCAGTGAGTTAAATTAGCAAATTTAGAGAATACGAGAATCTCTGGGTGCAGAAATTTAAAAAGTAGAGAGGATGGGGGAGCTAGAATGAGTGGAAAATATAGTTCTACACAGATGTTAACTTCTGTATGGATCCACTTGTTCTGAATCAATTGCAATCACTAAAGCTTGCTGGGGTAAAAGAGCATGTAGCTGATATGTCAGATATTATCCTGCCTGCATAGCGATATTTGATATTGCTAAAAAGTTTAGACTTTAAATTCTTTTCTGTGACAAAAAATTAACCTCATATTACCCTTTCAATGCAGGACGTCAAGCTGAAGTGCGCGGGATAGAAAAGTGTACTGGCTGCTTCCTATTTTCATGTCATTTTGTATCGATCAGGACCAGATAATCTGCCGCTTCATCCATGAAAACCAGTGGAGAAACCATGCAGCAGTGTATTGTTTCCCGGTCAGGATCCAGGAAGCTATAGTGAGCCCGTGCTTCTTCTTCCTTGGATATCCACAGCAGGTCGAGTCGTCATATGCTGGTTACATGCACCCAGTGGATAATGGCAGCCTGACTTGAGTGGATAAATTAACGGGGGATTATTTCTTCAAGTGCGCGGTTTCCTTTATGTTTCAGTGTCATGTCAACCTGCATATTTTACAAGGGGCAACAGATCTCTCTCTCTGCATGCCTATGAACAATAGCCTTTTTCAAACAAAATCTTCAATCAGGATATCGATCGCATAGCTTAAAATTGAGAAAAACGCACCATAGGAAGCAAAACTTGAATTTCCCTGCTGTTTGTTCAGTGTACTCCCTTTTATTTGAGTTCTGTTGGCTTATAAAAAAACATAGAATTTCAAATCAATCAATTTCATGGCAACAACAATTTTCTTAACCTAAAGCAAGACGAATATGTAAGACATGAATACATTCTAATGAAAACCACCACTTCGGTTCAGTATCTTAGAGCTCAGAAATGTTTTACAACTACGATTTTCTATTCTCACGTGATATCTTCACATAAGCGATATGTGACTGAAAAGCGATATCGCTTCACATAAGCGATATTTATCCTCAGCTTTTGCTTGTGTTAGCCTCATCCCTCTATATATTTCTGAAGATCCAGGGAAAGTTGCACTGACTTTTGCAGCTTGGCAAAAGAAAAAGCAATATTCATGGAATGATTTTCCAGGAAAAGGAAGTCTTGATGAATGATTTCCAGACAAAACAAGGGCAAACAAAAGACATTCCTGTAATGGAAGGAGCAGATTTCTAAGCCGACAAGAACCAGATGGGACTGTCTCGCATTCGATTGTCAAGGGACCCCCTTAGTACGCATGTTACATGTTCATGCCAAACAAATCATGGGGGGCCTGCGTGATCTCTACCACAAACCACTGTGTTTCACAATCATGTTTATTACAGGATTAGATTCTTCACATCCCTTAGGTCTGATACAGAGGGACAAGACATTGAAAATGGAAGGTCGGACAATAACTGAGGCCAGCCATCCAGTTCATGGTTTGCTGAATGAGTTGAAAGCTTCGCACCCTTTTCTGGGAAGCCGGAGGGTCACATTCTTATAACCGATTAATGATCGTTTGGTGGCTGAAATCAATTAAAAGAGATAGAAAATTGATATTTATTAAATTCCAGGGTTGAAAGCGTGTGCTCGCGCGCTTGTCTGAAAACAAAATCTTCAATGCTGCTAGATTTACCGAATCATGGTGGCCACCTAACGTAGTTAAAGAGACTGGACATTCAAGTAGTTGAGAGAACTCTGTCCAGATTAGATAAGAGTGTGTGGGCCATGGCTGTTTTGGTCTTCTCTGCGGACTAAAGCATAAAAAAAAATTAAAAAAAAAGTGAAACCCTCATCCAGTGAGTAGCAAGTTTCCCAGGTGATGCAAAAAACTGATCGATAATTCTATGGTGGATAATGTTGGATCAAGCTATCGGATGTATTGCTCCATCCAAGAGTATAATATTTGACCCTTTTTTTAGTCGATTCTACAGCCATTAACAACTTGCCTGGATTTTTGACAGGCAAGCTTAGAGCAAGACTGGAAATGTTCAAAAATGAGAGTAGAGAGGGGTCCTCATTTCGTCATCCATGCTTGTTTTAGGATCATATGTCATCTCTTTAAATTATAATATCCTTAGAACTCATCATTAAGCGATCGAGTAGCCATTTTTCTTACTGGAGGAGCTTCTTCAAGATAAACATGAACACGAACTCGTTGTTTTACCAGGCCTATCAGAAGAAAAGACAACAAACGATAATTTGCAGACGCCGAGGGAGCAAGAGATAAACCAGGCAACACAAACATTTGAAGAACTGGGATTTCAAACGATCCCAACGAGATTTCATCTTTCCATACAATTAATCGTAACAAATACATGCTTCGGTGTTTAGTAACGTGTAGGGCTATCAGAAAGCAAGTCCGAGCATTGATGAAGAACAAGATTAGTAAACAATGCCCCTCTCATTCAGATGGCCAGGCCACAACCCTCTCACAATAGCAATTTCACACAAAACGCCATCTTCTAAAGAATCTCAACAAAAAAAAATCTTAATGTGTTCTTCAGATATCTTTTATAGTTTCCCTACACTTGCTTCTTCATGTGCCAATCAGTTCTTCATGTCAGGTACAGTCAGCCAGATTTGAGCAAAACATAGGAAAGTAATCTCCTGTCCGAGGCAGGGTGCTGTTGAGTATATACAGGACCTAAAAAATTTGCCTCTCCAGTCCATGTGACTGCAGAATTAGTCTCTGGTTTGCAATTTAGGCCTCTTTGACAAACTCAAAGTAGAAAATGGTGATGATGACTTGAGTTCAGACGGCAAAAAATCAAACACGGGGGATGAGGATGACTGTACAAGCGACGATGGTGATAATGAATAGATACGATCTTCCCTTCCTCTCTTCCTAACACTTCTCCTCTTCTTTTACTTTCCATCGCCTCCCATTATAACATCTTTAATTCGTTTCACATCTGACAATTTCACTGGCTTAATAATGTATTCTTCTGCCCCTTCTTCTAAGCACCTGAGCCATTTAATAATAAGCAGTTAGAGGAAAATTCATCATGGAGATTAACTTGTCGAGCGAGCTCACGCCATATATAATTTTGATATTCTATAACTCAAGATGCATGGAAAAAACAGTAAAGATGAGCGGAAACTAGTTAGGATTTCTACATCCTTCATATTCCTCTAGGTACCGAAAATTGTGGTCTCGGCAAACACACAACATTTGAGATGGCTATATTATTTCATTTTAATGAACTCTGCCTATGAGATCAACAAAGCATAATCAAGATGTGTCCTAAAATATTGAGGCAAAGACAATCACATCATAATATGTCTCTTTTTTCTTTTCCATTGCATATGCGCTAGGCTATTGAATGATTTCAGAACAGCACGGCAAAAAGCCAGGCAGATGCTAAACTGAAATCTTCTAAAAAAAAAAATATGGAACTGGGCTGTGGTTGAACAAGCCATCTTAATACACCAAAACATGCTGCTTATAAACAATGAATCAGAGAGTTTTAAACACTGGTTAAGTGATCAGTAATCGCATCAAATTAGCCCTTCATCTCCACAGAATTATACATGGGCAGAGTTTTAGAAAGAACTGTGTCCTACCCAGCACGGATTGAAATCTAAGATATTCATCCAGATTTGCTATTTGAATTGCTAGTTACCATGATATCTAACGAATTTATCAAATTTATTTCTTTTTCAAATTCAAAGTTCATCGATTGACAGAGAACTCCAAAACATCAGACAAGATGAAAAAATTATCTTTTCACCCCTCCCACAAAAAAGAATGATTAGCCAGAGAGGAGGATACATACCTATCAATACGAGTCAAGATGTTCTCAGATGACATGATCACTACAGGAATCTCTCTGAAAGCCGATGATTCCTGCTTGAAGAAAAAAAAACAAATTCCCAAAACCCCATCAACATACAATTCAATAAATTAATTTTCATTTTTCAAAATAAAGATTGAACAAAAAGGGTATTGTCACGACCCGATTCCCGGATCCGTGACCGGCACATAGGCATGGTCCCCCTCCAAGGTTCCACACCTATGCGAACCCAAACTAACACACAAACTCATCATTCAACTTCAGAATTTAACGCAGCGGAAATAACAAACGGAAACTTTATAACATAATTCGATTGTCTTAATACAAGAGTTGCTTATATACAATTACAATTGTGGAGTACTAACTAGACATATGAACAAAAATATCAAATACAACCAAAATAGCAGGTTCCAAGAGTTGGACAAAAATGACCTGCTAGCAAGCTACGACCCTGAAAATAATAAATAATGAGGGGGTGAGTTCAACAACTCAGTGAGTAGATAATATCCAATATACACATACGAGATAATATAGCAAAGAGAAGTATAATATCAAATCGGCTCAAAGTTCTTGCAAGGAGTTTCTCAAATAGGTCATAACAAACATGTGATAGGTAAAGCTCGTCAGAAAATCAGAATGCAATGAGCATGAGGCTCCGTACTGTGGGATGATCAGTCCACACAGGTTGGTGACTCCCCCGACCAACTAGGGTTTCAGATACGATGTGCACAAAGGCTAACATTACCCTGTTAGCATGGGTATTCTGACTAGCATACCATAGGCATATCTCATAATCAATCAAACATATCCATATCTCAAGGCTCAACTCATGGTATCAATCAAATGAGGAGCTATCAATTCACAAACAGATATAGGCTCATATCAAGAACGGATATTCAACAAATGATTATGCTTTATCGTATCAAGAATATAATCAAGGTATATATTATCAAAAAGCATAATCCAATTCATACTAGCAAATTCAAATATTTATACTATTTCTCATGCATATTAAATATTATCCACTCACCTGACTCAAAAGCAAATAAGGTTCAACAGCAGAGTGTTGACGAAATCTTACTGATGTCCCGCGGGTAGAAGATCGGGATTATCTGAATATATAAAAGAAGATATACTCAAGAAATGACTCAAAAGAAGTAAAATACCTTTAATACCATATCTAAGAGTTCAAATCATAATCCTATGTGTTTTTGAATCAACTATTCATTTCTTCGTAAAACCTAAATCAAAGGTTTCTTCCGAAATCTAATTCCAAATACCTAACTCCTAAAATTGATAATAATCCATCAAATGAACTTCAATTATCCATCAAACCAATCTTAAATGCTATTATTTCACCTAGGGACCATTCTGAATTTTTCTCATATTTTTAGGGCCAAATCGTAATTTTATCAAATTGAAGGACTAAATTGAACACTTCATAAATTCATAGCTATCCTAAAATCTTGTCCATAATTCATCCTCAATTCTGTCCAGAATCTCCAATTTCACTCCAGGGACCAAACTGTAATTTTTCCAAATTTCGGGGACCAAACTGTAATTTTCACAAAAAGGACCAAAATGAATTTTCGTCATCTTCAACCTCAACCCAGAATTTCCAGCAAGGGATTTCGAAATTTATCAACATTATTCACCATTTTTCTCAATATTTTCTTAAACCAAACATCTCAAAACTTCAAAATCATCTACAATCAAACTAATTAAACTATTACCCAACACATTCAACCCTTAACATCTCTCTTAATTCATCAATCAAACCCAAATAAAATTATCAAACCCTAACAACCCATACAAGCAAAATCATAGCTAATAATCACATTTATACATAATAAAACACACACATTACCTTAACAACTTATTTCTCCTTCTTCCTTTCTCTTCCTCTTCTCTTTCCCTCTTTTCTCTTCTTCTTCTTCTTTCTTCCTCTCTTCCCGATTCTCTCTCTCAAATTTCAGATTACTTCTTTTTTTTTTTCTTTTCTTTTCTATTTATATTTACTAGCTTGTACAATTACTACAACACCCTTAGCCTAATTCTAACCCACTAAGGGCATTCATGTATTTTCCTTTTTAAAATTTTCAAAATACTACAATCTCCCCACCTTATAAAAGTTTCGTCCTCGAAACTAAATAAATGTTTGAATACGTACCGAGATTATAAAAAAAAGATGAGGATATTCCTCACGCATCTTATCCTCAAGTTCCCATGTCGCTTCTTCAATTTAATGACCTTTCCACTTCACCTTCACCGAAGCTATATTCTTGGACCTTAGCTTTCTCACTTGTCGGTCCACTATAGTTTCTGGTTGCACCTCATAAGTCACATCATCTCTTAACTCAACTGGATGCACTTCTAACACATGAGATGGATCCGGCATATACTTCCGTAGCATAGAAACATGAAATACAAGATGTATAGCCGACAAATTTGGTGGTAAGGCCAACCTATAAGCAACTGCTCCAATTCTCTCCAAAATCTCATAAGGCCCAATAAATCGAGGACTTAGCTTGCCTTTCTTTCCAAACCTGAATACTCCTTTGGTCAGTGAGACCTTTAAGAACACACAATCACCCACTGAAAACTCTAAGTCACGCCTCCTTTTATCCGCGTAACTTTTCTGCCTACTTTGAGCTGTCTGAAGCCTCTTTCTGATCACCTCTATCTTCTCTGAGGTAATTTGAATCAACTCAGGTCCCATTAGCCTTTTCTCACCAACCTCAAACCAACAAACTGGTGATCTACATTTTCGTCCGTACAAAGCCTCATAAGGTGCCATCTCTATGCTAGCTTGATAACTGTTGTTGTAAGCAAATTCCACTAATGATAGGAACTTACTCCAACCAACCCCAAAATCCATAACACAGGCTCTCAACATATCCTCCAATATCTGAATAGTCCTTTCAGACTGACCATCAGTCTGAGGGTGAAAAGTTGTGCTCAACTGCACTTTAGTACCCATCGCTTCCTGAAACTTCACCCAAAATCGCGATGTGAATTGTGGACCTCTATCTGAAATTATCGAGATTGACACTCCATGCAATCGTACAATCTCGCTAATAAACAATTCTGCCAACTTTGCATACCCATAAGTAATCTTAACTGGTAGAAAATGGGCTGATTTTGTCAATCTATCAACAATCACCCATATCGAATCATAACCCTCCTGACTCCTAGGCAACCCAGTCACAAAGTCCATTATGATCCTTTCCCACTTCCATTCTGGTATCAACAATGGTTGCAGCAATCCAGGAGGTCTTTGATGTTCACCTTTTACCCTTTGACAGGTCAAACACCTAGAAACAAAGTCTGCTACATCAGCCTTCATCCTATTCCACCAATAGCACACCTTAAGATCTTTATACATCTTGGTGGAACCCGGATGCACTGTATAGACTGTCTGATGTGCCTCTGTCATCAGTTCTCTCTTCAGATCATCAACATCAGGTACACAAAGTTTATCCCCAAATCTCAACACATCCTCATCACCAATCACAAAACCTGCAGTTTTACCTTGCTCAACCTCACTTCTAATCCTGAGTAGTGAATCATCTTCTTTCTAAGCTGCTTTTATCCTCTCAAACAAGTCTGACTTAACCTGAAAGTGAGCAATCATTGCTCTACCTTTGCTAAGGTTAAATTTAACTCCTTCATCCACTAATCAATGCAACTCCTTAATCAAAGGCCTTCGTACCTCTTGAATATGAGCTAGGCTCCCTGATGATTTCCTACTCAAAGCATCGGCAACTACATTTGCCTTGCCTGGGTGATATTGTATAGTACAATCATAATCTTTCAACAGTTTCATCCATCTCCTTTGCCTCATATTCAGATCTCTCTGCTGAAAGATGTACTTCAAACTTTTATGATCCGTAAAGATTTCGCAAGTTTCTCCATATAGGTAATGCCTCCAAATCTTCAAAGCAAAAACTACCGCGGCCATCTCTAAATCATGTGTAGGGTAGTTTTGTTCATGCTTCTTCAGCTGCCACGAAGCATAAGCAATAACCTTGCCATTTTGCATTAAAACACATCCTAACCCTACTTTCGAGGCATCACAATAAACTGTGTAACCACCAGAACCCGATGGTACTGCTAGAACAGGAGTTGTAGTCAATCTCTGCTTCAATTCCAAGAAGCTTTTCTCACAAGCTTCAGACCACTGAAACTTAACATTTTTCTGTGTTAACTTAGTCAATGGTGCCGAAATCCGAGAAAAGTTCTCCACAAACCTCCTATAGTATCCAGCCAAACCCAAGAAACTCCTAATTTCTGTTACTGAAGTAGGCCTAAGTCATTGCTTTACTGCTTCAATCTTTTGAGGGTCAACCTCAATCCCATTTCTTGACACTACATGTCCAAGAAATGCTACCCTCTCCAGCCAGAACTCACTTTTTGAGAATTTACCATACAATTGATGTTCCCGCAGAGTTTGAAGCACAATCCTCAAGTGTTGCTCATGCTCCTCTCTAGACTTTGAATAAATCAAAATATCATCAATAAAAACTATCACAAATTGATCGATAAACTGTTTAAACACTCTGTTCATCAAGTCCATAAAAGCTACTGGCGCATTCGTTAATCCAAAAGACATCACCAAGAACTCATAGTGACCATACCGAGTTCTAAAGGCGGTTTTTGGAATGTCTTCCTTCCTTATCCTCAACTGATGATACCCAGATCGAAGATCAATCTTAGAAAAGAATTGAGCTCCCTGCAACTGATCAAACAAGTCATCTATTCGAGGGAGTGAGTATCTATTTCGAATTGTCACTCGATTTAGTTGTCTATAATCTATACATAACCTCAATGACCCATCTTTCTTCTTCACAAACAACACTGGGGCTCCCCAAGGAGACACACTTGGCCAAATAAACTTCTTATCTAATAAATCCTGCAATTGTTCCTTCAGCTCTCTCAATTCTGCTTGTGCCATCCTATATGGTGCCATTGATATTGGTTCGGTACCAGGAACCAAATCAATAGAAACATCAATCTCCCTATATGGAGGCAATCCAGGTAACTCATCAGGAAATACATCAATGAACTCCTTAGCTATAGGAACTTGGTCCAAATGGGGAATTTCCTTATCTACATCCACTATGTGTGCTAGGTAACATTGTACCCTTTTTCGTGCTATTTTCCTCGTGATAGTCAACAACATAATTGATGAAGACACAATCTTATCTCCTCGAAACACTAACCTTGTTTCTCCATCTAATTCAAATACTACCTCCTTACCCCCAACAATTTACTAAAGCCTTATGCTTTGACAACCAATCCATTCTCAAAATCACATCAAAATCAATCATATCTAAGACATTCAAGTCTCCCATAAGGATTTTATCTCCAATTTCTATCTCACAATTTTGATACACATACTTCATTAATATTAATTCCCAAAATCACATCAAAATCAATCATATCTACAACATTCAAGTCTCCTATAAGGATCTTATCTCCAATTTCTATCTCACAATTTTGATACACATACTTCACTAATATTAATTCCCAAAATCACATCAAATTCAATCATATCTAAAACATTCAAGTCTCCCATAAGGATCTTATCTCCAATTTCTATCTCACAATTTTGATACACATACTTCACTAATATTAATTCCCATCCATGGAGATATAAACAGAAATGAGAAATCCTAACAGAGTTAGTTGTCTATCTAACCTCATGGCAATATATAAGGACATAAACAAAAGGGTTGCACCCGTATCAAACAAAACTTTTGATTCAAAAGTGCAAACAAAAAGAATATATTCAGGTGTGAATACATCACCCCTCCTATAAGGAATATATCTTGCATTTCTTAACTACACAATACGGTCATCTTTCTGATCGTCACATACTCCAATAGTATTAGCTATATGTCTATTCCTCGACATATCATATAAGGACAAACATTTTTGTCATGTCGAAACAATAGCACAATAGTTATCGTATAATTATCGGAAAACATATCTATAGAAAAACATAAGAAATTAAGAAGACATGCTTGATGAGAATTCAGAATTTCAAGGATAACAGACAAGACAAAACGAATCCTAATGCTCCACAATACGAATCCTAACTTTACTATTATTTCATGAATAACAAGCTTTGATACTAAGTCGTAACTACTACCCTTCTTTTTATCTTTTGTCACATACTCTTTTACTTTTATTCATTTATAAATTTTAGCTCTGATACCATCTCTGTCACGACCCGATTCCCGGATCCGTGACCGGCACATAGGCATGGTCCCCCTCCAAGGTTCCACACCTATGCGAACCCAAACTAACACACAAACTCATCATTCAACTTCAGAATTTAACGCAGCGGAAATAACAAACGGAAACTTTATAACATAATTCGATTGTCTTAATACAAGAGTTGCTTATATACAATTACAATTGTGGAGTACTAACTAGACATATGAACAAAAATATCAAATACAACCAAAATAGCAGGTTCCAAGAGTTGGACAAAAATGACCTGCTAGCAAGCTACGACCCTGAAAATAATAAATAATGAGGGGGTGAGTTCAACAACTCAGTGAGTAGATAATATCCAATATACACATACGAGATAATATAGCAAAGAGAAGTATAATATCAAATCGGCTCAAAGTTCTTGCAAGGAGTTTCTCAAATAGGTCATAACAAACATGTGATAGGTAAAGCTCGTCAGAAAATCAGAATGCAATGAGCATGAGGCTCCGTACTGTGGGATGATCAGTCCACACAGGTTGGTGACTCCCCCGACCAACTAGGGTTTCAGATACGATGTGCACAAAGGCTAACATTACCCTGTTAGCATGGGTATTCTGACTAGCATACCATAGGCATATCTCATAATCAATCAAACATATCCATATCTCAAGGCTCAACTCATGGTATCAATCAAATGAGGAGCTATCAATTCACAAACAGATATAGGCTCATATCAAGAACGGATATTCAACAAATGATTATGCTTTATCGTATCAAGAATATAATCAAGGTATATATTATCAAAAAGCATAATCCAATTCATACTAGCAAATTCAAATATTTATACTATTTCTCATGCATATTAAATATTATCCACTCACCTGACTCAAAAGCAAATAAGGTTCAACAGCAGAGTGTTGACGAAATCTTACTGATGTCCCGCGGGTAGAAGATCGGGATTATCTGAATATATAAAAGAAGATATACTCAAGAAATGACTCAAAAGAAGTAAAATACCTTTAATACCATATCTAAGAGTTCAAATCATAATCCTATGTGTTTTTGAATCAACTATTCATTTCTTCGTAAAACCTAAATCAAAGGTTTCTTCCGAAATCTAATTCCAAATACCTAACTCCTAAAATTGATAATAATCCATCAAATGAACTTCAATTATCCATCAAACCAATCTTAAATGCTATTATTTCACCTAGGGACCATTCTGAATTTTTCTCATATTTTTAGGGCCAAATCGTAATTTTATCAAATTGAAGGACTAAATTGAACACTTCATAAATTCATAGCTATCCTAAAATCTTGTCCATAATTCATCCTCAATTCTGTCCAGAATCTCCAATTTCACTCCAGGGACCAAACTGTAATTTTTCCAAATTTCGGGGACCAAACTGTAATTTTCACAAAAAGGACCAAAATGAATTTTCGTCATCTTCAACCTCAACCCAGAATTTCCAGCAAGGGATTTCGAAATTTATCAACATTATTCACCATTTTTCTCAATATTTTCTTAAACCAAACATCTCAAAACTTCAAAATCATCTACAATCAAACTAATTAAACTATTACCCAACACATTCAACCCTTAACATCTCTCTTAATTCATCAATCAAACCCAAATAAAATTATCAAACCCTAACAACCCATACAAGCAAAATCATAGCTAATAATCACATTTATACATAATAAAACACACACATTACCTTAACAACTTATTTCTCCTTCTTCCTTTCTCTTCCTCTTCTCTTTCCCTCTTTTCTCTTCTTCTTCTTCTTTCTTCCTCTCTTCCCGATTCTCTCTCTCAAATTTCAGATTACTTCTTTTTTTTTTTCTTTTCTTTTCTATTTATATTTACTAGCTTGTACAATTACTACAACACCCTTAGCCTAATTCTAACCCACTAAGGGCATTCATGTATTTTCCTTTTTAAAATTTTCAAAATACTACAGGTATATAAGGAAAATAGGAGGATGGCACGGACCTTAATCTTTTTAAGCAGCTCATACCCTGTCATCCCCGGCATGGAGTAATCGGTCATTATAAGATTGATTTTCAAATCCTATAATCACAACAATTAAACAATGATAAACCGTCAGCACTTCTTAGTTTCTCAGCAAAAAAGACAGAGATCCATTAAAGTTACTCTTTTTATCCTTACATTGAACCCAACAGAGCTCTTCTCTCCATCCAATCCAAGATACTGCAAGGCTCTGCTCCCACTCTCTACAACAGTCACTGCATATATCCAAAAATCCCAATCAGTTTCAAAAGCACAGAAAACAAAGACCATTAATTAAAACCTCAAAAAACAATCACCTTTACAAGATGATATCTTAAGCAGCCTCTCTATAACCTTCCTGTCTACAAAGCTATCATCTACAGCAAGAACATGAAACTCCTCTGAACCAGAAACAGACCCTTTGGAAACTCCAACTTCATCCGTCAAACTTCGCCTTAAAATCTCGTCGGCCGTTGCCATATCACCAGAAAACATCTCTCTTTTGACAGGGTCTTTGGTTGGCAATGGCTTTCTTGCAGTACAGAACTATATGTCAAAGTTTAAAAGTAGTGAGGTTTGAAAGTTTGTGGAGGAATTTATATGAAAATTAAAAGGGGAAGATTTGGGGGAGATATTGCCATGTTCACCTCTTTCGTTTCAGGAATACTAAAAATCCTTTGGACAATCCAAAGAACAAACAACTCATTGTTTTTATGGATCCAGTAAAGACCTCCTTCGCTTGACCATGTTGTAATAGCATGCAACATGGTCAAGCGAAGGAGGTCTTTACTTGGTGAGTATTCATCTTCTCTTGGTGTCGTTAGTTTTGATATATATGTAAACAACTTTAACCTCACCTAAATGATCTTCTTTTTCGTGTTTAGGCTTCTGATGGAGAACCAGTCTATATATGGAGGATAATTGAGATGTTTGAGTCTAAAGACAGGAATCAGTGGCCTCAATCGTTTCAGGAATACTAAAAATCCTTTGGACAATCCAAAGAACAAACTAAAGAGGATATCAATACTGATCCCATGCAATCTGATCCCATGCAAGCTGCTGAATCTGCTGGGAACACTTAAACACAAGCAACGGCTCTATCCTGGTTAATACACAAGCAACGGCTAGTTGGATTAATTGTATTGATTCTGATTAATTGTCTTTCCATATGCAATTAGGACAATTGATTATGTTTACCTTATACAGCTAACTTTCTGTAAATAGACTTGCCAAGTCAAGACCCTTGTATCTCTATTTATACTGCAAATAACAAAATAATACAAACAGTGAATACTGCAATTCAACATCTCAACCCCTCTGTTCTCATCTTCTACCCGTGAACCTTAATTTCCTATACAAACAACTCATTGTTTTTATGGATCCAGTAAAGACCTCCTTCGCTTGACCATGTTGTAATAGCATGCAACATGGTCAAGCGAAGGAGGTCTTTACTTGGTGAGTATTCATCTTCTCTTGGTGTCGTTAGTTTTGATATATATGTAAACAGCTTTAACCTCACCTAAATGATCTTCTTTTTCGTGTTTAGGCTTCTGATGGAGAACCAGTCTATATATGGAGGATAATTGAGATGTTTGAGTCTAAAGACAGGAATCAGTGGCTTCAATCGTTTCAGGAATACTAAAAATCCTTTGGACAATCCAAAGAACAAACAACTCATTGTTTTTATGGATCCAGTAAAGACCTCCTTCGCTTGACCATGTTGTAATTGAGATGTTTGAGTCTAAAGACAGGAATCAGTGGCTTCAATCGTTTCAGGAATACTAAAAATCCTTTGGACAATCCAAAGAACAAACAACTCATTGTTTTTATGGATCCAGTAAAGACCTCCTTCGCTTGACCAAGTTTTGCTTCCTATGGTGCGTTTTTCTCAATTTTAAGCTATGCGATCGATATCCTGATTGAAGATTTTGTTTGAAAAAGGCTATTGTTCATAGGCATGTAGAGAGAGAGATCTGTTGCCCCTTGTAAAATATGCGGGTTGACATGGCACTGAAACAGAAAGGAAACCTGCAAATATAGTGATGGTTTGTTATTTTTTAAAATATTTTTTGTTTAAAAATGTATTGATATGATATTTTTTAAAAAAATATTATTTTTGATATCAGTACATGAAAATAATATAAAAATATCAAAAAAAAAAAAATTATTTTTTTTTAAAAATATTTTTAAAACACAGTGGCAAACATCCAATTATAATACATTACAACAAGAATCAATTTTTTTAAAATATAAATAATAGCAAGAGTTTGCTTTTTTATAATACCATATACTTGTCAAAGATAATTAGTTTGTATAGTATTCTCGTCAATTAATGTTAAAAAAATATTTACAAGACAATTTTTCATATTTAATAGTAATATGAAGTAATACGATTTTACAAAAATAATATAAAAAATTAAAAACACCTATACCAGCAAATTTATGAGCAAATAATTGATAAAATCTATTAGTCATTTATTTTCTGCAAACAATTGATTGATTGTTAGGTTTGCTTTGACTCTTTGATTGAATATTTAATTGGAATATACTAAAATTACAATTGATAAAATCCACTAA
Source organism: Salix brachista (assembly GCA_009078335.1). Classification (NCBI taxonomy): domain Eukaryota; kingdom Viridiplantae; phylum Streptophyta; class Magnoliopsida; order Malpighiales; family Salicaceae; genus Salix; species Salix brachista. The sequence continues at coordinate 9,024,806 of CM018586.1, forward strand.
AGATAAGTTATTTATTTTCTACACCAAAGTGATTGATTGCTATAAATTTGTAAATTGAATTTTCTATTGATTTTATTATGATTGAAGGCGAAAAAATAATAATATTAGCAACATAAAAAAATATTATTTAATTGGAAGAATATATCAAAATAATTCAAGAATAAAAACAAAATTAGTATTATTATCATTATGAATATAACTATTCTAATTGTTTGGATTATAATAAATTTATTAAATTATCCCGGATAATAAAAATATGTTGTAGAACAGCATGCAAAAAAAATATCTAAAAAAACAGTTACTAAAATTATTATTATTGTGTGAACAATTAAAATCATAAAATTATGCCTAACAACAAAACAATTCTTTTTAACAAAATAGAAAATAAAATATATAAAACTTTTTCTTCAGTCCAAAAATTATTTTCATCGTTTGTTTTTGACAAAAAAATATTTTCATTGTTTAGCTTCAAATATAATAATAAAAATAAAAATAAAAATAATAGCCTAAATAAATGTTGTATATATTCAATAATTCACGTAACAAATTCTATTTAATTGACAAATAACTATATTTTTTTCTATTTTCTTGCAACTTCTAAAAAATAAAGTATAATTTCTTGCTTAAAGCCAATTTTGTTTTCTACTCGAAAGTGTTTTAATAGAGACCAAATTTTTAATAGTGAATAAACACGGGGGAGTTTAGAAAATACTTTACAACCTTTCATGGAACAAACAAGTATAGCCTAAAATAATATTTTTCAGCATTGCTTGTTTTTGTGGCCTAACAATGTTTTTTTTTTAGATTTTATAATTTTCTTTGGTATTTCTTAGTCGTCTTAACGTGTTAATACCAGAGATAAAATTTTAAAAATATTTTATAATTTTTTTCCCAACTAAAAGCACTTTGATAAAATAATTTATACCATAATTCCAAACAATACCAATTATTTTGCTTTTTAACTCACCCTTCAATTGATTTTTTTTAAAATTTTAAATTCGCTCAAGATAACAATTATGAGTTTACATATCTCTAAATTTTGGGTGTCTGGTAAAAAGAATCAATACACCATTAAAGATATGATACTATGCGCCATTAAAATCAGAAATTATGTTTAGAAGTATAGTTGAAGTTATTTTTTAAAGTGTTTTTATTCAAAAATACATCAAAATAATCTCAAAATATTATTTTTTTTAATTTAAAACAGAAATAAAATGAAATAAACTTATTTTAAAAAAAATACTTAGCGGCAAACAGTTACTGTGTACAAACACAACGCATTTGTTGACTATGAGCCTGTTTGGGAGGGCGGTTGTACCGCCGTTTCCTCAAAATTTGATTTTTTTTCATTTTAAATGAATTTTTTTGGTGTTTTTAAATCATTTTGATGTGCTGATGTCAAAAATGATTTTTAAAAAATAAAAAAAATATTATTTTTATGTATTTCTAAATGAAAAACACTTTCAAAAGCAATTGCAACCGTACTCCCAAACAGCCCTTATATATCATATGTAAGGATTTTAATTTGATAGGAAAGGTCAAAGTTTATATTCTACGTGGTTGAAAAAAAGACACCAGCGATAAAATAGCTTTGTCAATTAGATCACACTCATCGTAAATTAATGTTTCACTCAGTAAAAAATAATAAAGAAATCATAATATTTTAGCATTATTTTTGTTTGAATCCACAAAATATTTCCAAATAGAAATTGTTTCAATTTTCAATGTTCATTTCGGGTTCCTTGCATTTGCCTAGAACTGTCAACCGTATATTTATCTGCTAATAAAATTTAAGTGCCCGTTAGAAAATATACATTATACCCTGATTCAAGATCATGGACTTAAATAACATTTTATTATTATTATTATTATTATTTATCATAAATTTTTTTTTAATTATATTACAAGTAAAGATACACTACCCGTGAACATCAACCGTCCGCCATACCTAACCCACCTCCGGTACTTCCTGGAATCCCTCTGTCTCCACAAGATATTGACACGTGTTAGTCCCGTTAGCGTTGATTACGGCATTCACCACCGGATATTGCTTTCTTTGACACGACGTCACAGTGTCAAAGACCTGATATTGGTTCCCCGTATGCTTGCTGTCCGTGGGATGTGACTACTTGTGTGCCGTTCGATCGAAGAATTTAATCTAGAAAGATCACAGAAGTTATAAATACATTGGCCATACCGTCGCCCCCTTGTATGCGTCCGCATCAAAATGGGGCTATGGGAGGCACCGGCTATTAATATGTGTTTAGTAATGACGAGCGGTTTACCCGCGCGATACGGCGGTTTTTTTTATCTATATAGAAAATTAATTGTTTTTTTATGTATTGTATTTTATTATTTTAATATTTAGTTAGTATAATTATATTTAAGAATACTGATACGAATCTTTGTCTTTCAAAAAATCCAAAGTCATTTTTCCTCTCTCTCAATATATTTTTAGGCGATAATATTCAATAAATATCTAACATATTAGAAATAAAAATATTGTAATTTGTTTTTAAAACATAAACTTAATTTTTTTGTGCGCTATAATTATTTATTTGCCGTCTAAAAAGAACAGTCTAATGGAAACGGGAAGTGACTTATAGATAATGCAGGTAAATTTGTCAACATTTTTTTTTTGAGATGTTTTTTTTTCCCAGTAATATTAGATCAAAAATATTAAAAATGAAAACATTGGAAATTCTTGTAAAGAAATAAACTTGAATAAAAGAGCACAAAGTTAAATTTTGAAGCCAATCTTTTTTTATATAAGATTTATTAATCATATTATTATATTAAATATATTTAAGAAAACATGATATGAATTTCTGTCCTTCAAAAAATCTTAGGTCATTTTTCCTCTCTCTCAATATATTTTTAGGCGATAATATTCAATAAATATCCAAACATATAATTAGTTTTACATATTTTAATTTGACATAAATATACAAATATATAATTAATTTGACATAATTTCAATAATATATTTAATTCAAAGGATAATCTTAGGCTATTTTGTTCTCTCTCTATATATTCTTAGGCGATAACATCCAATAAATATTAGAACATATAATTGGTTTCACATATTTTAATTTGACATAAATACACAAATATATAATTAAAAAGTCAAAACACTGCAAATTTATTTAAAGAAACAAACTTAAACAAAAGAGCATAAAATTTAATTTTGAAGCCAATATTTTTTTTATAAGATTTATTCATCGTATTATTATATTAAATGTATTTAAGAATACTGACATGAATTTCTGTCCCTAAGAAAATCCTAGGTCATTTTTCCTCTCCCTCTATATATTTTTAGGCGATAATATTCAATAAATATTTTGAACATTATATTAGTTTTACATACTTTAATTTGACATAAATATAAAAATATATAATTAATTTGATATATTTTCAATAATATCTTAAATTTAAAAGACAAAATTGAAGTAGACCCAAACATTGAAAATTGTGTATTTATGTCTATGTAGAAAATTGATTGTTTTTTTATGTATTGTATTTTATTATTTTAATATTTAGTTAATATAATTATATTTAAGAATACTGATACGCATTTTTGTCTTTCCAAAAATCCAAAGTGACATATTAGAAATAAAAATATTGTAATTTATTTTTAAAACTTAAACTTAATTTTTTTGTGCGCTATAATTATTTATTTTCCGTCTAAAAAGAACAGTCTAATGGAAACAGGAAGTGACTTGTAGATAATGCAGGTAAATTTGTCAACATTTTTTTTTTGAGATGTTTTTTTTTCCCAGTAATATTAGATCAAAAATATTAAAAATGAAAACATTGGAAATTCTTGTAAAGAAATAAACTTGAATAAAAGAGCACAAAATTAAATTTTGAAGCCAATATTTTTTTTATATAAGAATTATTAATCATATTATTATATTAAATATATTTAAGAAAACATGATATGAATTTCTGTCCTTCAAAAAATCCTAGGTCATTTTTCCTCTCTCTCAATATATTTTTAGGCGATAATATTCAATAAATATCCAAACATATAATTAGTTTTATATATTTTAATTTGACATAAATATACGAATATATAATTAATTTGACATAATTTCAATAGTATATTTAATTTAAAGGATAATCTTAGACTATTTTGTTCTCTCTCTGTATATTCTTAGGCGATAACATCCAATAAATATTAGAACATATAATTGGTTTCACATACTTTAATTTGACATAAATATACAAATATATAATTAATTTGATATATTTTCAATAATATCTTTAATTTAAAAGACAAAATTGAAGTAGACCCAAACATTGAAATCAAATAATTCAAAACAAAACCGGAAACTAAAAGAACTGGGACTGAAATGACACTGAAATCCATAATTAACTTGCATAAAAGGATAGAATTGAAAGAAATCAAACTTTTGATACCTAAAATATTAAGGATTTATAATAAATTTGCATGGAAGGATGAAATTGAAATTAATCAAAACTTTGATACCAAAAATATTTAGAATTCCAGCCCAACCCGCAAAATTAAAAGCATGAGGACCGAACTGAAACTTCAACACATAATCAATTTCAATTGAAGGATTAAATTGAAACAAATCAAAACTTATATAATTGCAATAAGGGCCAGAAAAACAAATTATAATATTCAGGGACTGAAATGAACTTTGCCAAAACCACTGTTTCGATGACGTCAGATTGCGCAGGAGGAGAGAGAAATGACGGGGGGAGATTCAAACGCCAATTGACACGTACCTGGGAACCACATGCATACACGCGCCGACCCATGTGGAAGAGAGCATGGCTAAACATCGTTCTAGACGGCGGTTGATCATTTTCGGACGCCGTATGACGTCGCAATCGCGCCGCCTGAAAAACGCGTGCCTGATTTCTTCCACAAACGACGAAACGCATTGACTAGGTGAGTTTCGCGATATTCCGACTTCGACGACCCGGTTGCCGAAATTCAGTTGCCTTTGAATTTCGGGTGATCCCTCTTCAGCATGTATGATTCCGCAACCTGTTCTACATCATTAGATGTTATCTACTCACTGAGTTGTTGAACTCACCCCCTCATTATTTATTATTTTCAGGGTCGTAGTTTGCTAGCAGGTCATTTTTGTCCTACTCTTGGAACGTGCTATTTTGGTTGTAATTGATACTTTTTGTTCTTATGTCTAGTTAGTGCTCCACAATTATAATTGTATATAATCAACTCTTGTATGAAGACAATCGAATTATGTTATAAAGTTTACTTTGTTATTTCCGCTGCGTTGAACTTTGAAATTGAATGATAAGTTTGTGTCTAAGTTTGGGTTCGCATAGGTGTGGAACCTTGGAGGGGGACCATGCCTATGTGCCGGTCACGGATCCGGGAATCGGGTCGTGACAGATCTCATGAGCTATCATTTGGATTTCATAAGCTTGACCAACCATGACATTTTATTAATTCATTTTCTACTCTTAAATGAGTAAAAAAGCTATAATTTGGAGGATGTTTTGTTTGTGCCTCAAACTTTTAGCAATGTTTTTTAAAGATTTAGAAATTTTGTTGATGGTGGTTGCAACTTGTATTTGTTTGTGTAATTAGATGCCTTCATCATGGATCTCATGAGCTATCATTTGGATTTCATAAGCTTGACCAACCATGACATTTTATTAATTCATTTTGACTTGGAAAATTAAATACAAGCATATTTCTTGGAACTAACTTCTTTAATATCACATTTTTTATAAAATGCCTTCAAATCTTTTTGACATGAGTAAAATCTTTATCATAATAATTTAAAAGTTCATAAAAATACTAAATAATCATGATAATGATTTACATCCTTCTCCCATTTCATAACTGCTATATAATGTTCAACTAACTCTTCTTCACTCGTATTTTCATTCTTATTGTTCTTAGGATTTATTATAGTTAAGACATAGCTAACATTCAATAGTGTGAGATAAAACAATGATTTATATATTTACATGTTAGAAGTGATGAGAAGTTAGTTGGGTACTATAACTTAATCTTTTTACGCCCTTGTTGGAAACTAACCGAGTACTTGTCAGCCCATTGTTTGAAGTCTTTGAAGAAGACTATAATATTTGGCAATCCACCCTCATTAGGCACTTTGTAGGTCATAAACTCCCTTTCCTAGTGGTAAATAATATAGCTAAAATAATTTGGGAATCACTTGGAAGTGTTATAATTGTAGAATGGATTCTTTCTTTTCACATTTGATTCGGTTTATCATGCAACTACTATTTTCGATCGAGCTCCTTGCCATATGTTATGAGAGGTGGCAAGTCAAGGTAACTTATATCGCTGTTTGGTTTATTCTTTCCAATTTATTTTTTTGTTTATCAGATGTTAGAATGTTAAAGGCTTGAATAATCCCTCAAAGCATTCAAAACTACGTAGCTTTGTTCAAATATATGTGATAACACTTTGTTGCTTGGTGTAAGCTCGGGTTAAAAGATGAGTACGAATAGTGTTTCTAGCATTCTTTGTCAAAAGTGGTCATACTTGCATAATTATGATAGTTCTAGTGGTGCTTGTATTTAAATGTGTTGGGATCCTAGAGTGTTAAAGGTTGATTTTTTGGATTCTTCAGATCAAATTATTCATGTTAGTGTTACGTTTGATCACCGTTTCACATTCAACTGAAACGGTGGTGCTTTAATATACAACCTGTTCCGTTCCAAACATAGGTTGTATATTTAGTGTCCGTTTGACAGTGTGGTTAAGGTTGTTTTTAAAAATAATTTTCATTCAGAAATGTATCAAAATGATATTTTTTTTATTTTTTAAAAATTATTTTTGACATCAGGACATGAAAACGATCTAAAAACACCAAAAACACATTTAATTTAATGTATTATTTTAAAAGGGGATAGATGAGATTATTGTTCAGTAAAACAATACAATCCCCTTTTAATGATGGAAGCAAAGGTTATTTATATGTCGAAAACTTGGGATCTGCCAGTACATGGGAGGTTCTGCTGATATTTCGATAGAAATTTTAGTGAAACCTTATATATATATATATATAAAATTAATTAAGTATTCTTTTCTTGGCTAATGTGTATTAATAAGATTGCTTGTCAAATTGTCTCCCAAAGAAGGGGACGTTACACGGGCTATCGCTATAGCATATTTTAATTTGCTTTTTAAGGAAGCAAAGGATTTGTTCTCCCTTTTCAACCTGTCAAGTTTGTTCCATTTCTAACGAACTAACTAACTACATTCTTTCCTTCTTTCTTTACTAGTTGTTATATATATATATATCTTTGCGCAAGGAAAGAAGGAGATTAAGTATTGGATGTTAGGGCTCGTCTAATACTTCATTTATCTTAAAATTGAAGTATATAAAGAAAAAAACCAAAACTTCTCGTTAAAACATAATATTTTTACCCATCATGCATGAATGATGATCTATATCACCCCTAAAAGATGAATCCATATCCAATATATGTTTTTTTAACATACTATACTCATGAATTTTACACAAATATACTTATGAACTGTTATATATCCATACTCACAAGATTGCGTAGGTAGGTCCCTTAAGAAGTAGAACATACAAAATAAAGAAAATAAAAAAATGAAGAAAAGCCTCAAATGGAAACTTAGTATTAAAAGGAAAATAAAAACCATGAAAGACAACATCATTAGTGTCGCGATAACGATTTTTTTTGCGCTTTGCGCCCCGCCATCTTCTCATGGGAGAGACAACGGCGCACGATGAAAATGAGATGTATTATATAGTCATAAAAATATAACTATAATTATCAGGAGTTGCCACCTAGTATTACGGTCACTAGGAAACCTATTGGTCTACCAGAGTCTAGGTAAGGGGACTTGTTGTGCTAGGAGAAGACACATCACCCCCAGTGCACCCTACCTAAGGTAAACTGCATTGTTGTTTGATTGTTTTTCTAAGTCATTTATTCTATGTGTAGGTCTTTTCAAAGGTTCGACGTAGATTTCTCTCCGTGAGAGAATCTCTACCTCATTGAGAGTTGAAAGTCTAATCCAAAATAATTTTACACTGCATTTTTAAAACCTTGTTTTTTAACGATCTACGAGTGAACTTTACAATGTAATTTTACACCGTGATAGATAAAACAAAATAATTATTAAATTATTTTTGATATTTTGACCGAATTCTAACGAATAATCACAAACTGGTTACGATATCCAATTTTTGCTTTAAAATATGAGAAAGATGCAACATATTTTTTTTACGAAAAATATGATGGGAAAAACCTTGGAATCCGACCGTATGCACAAAAACAACACATTTTTTTGTTTTTGTTATTCTTTTATGCAACACAGGCACCCATTCTCTTTTCATTATTTTTTGTTACATTTTACACATTACATGACATTTACAAAACAAAAAAAATAAATGAACATAACAACAATTTAAACAAACACATGACATCTAAAATTACACCACCTCTGGAACATTATTGATAGTGGAGGCAGCGCAGGAGCATTGGTGGCGCGTCAGCTCACGCGTCCCTGCCCCTAGCAGCGTGTGGAACCATGCGCTGTCATTGATGGAGCAGCAGGACACGGGGGAGTGGATCTGCCTCTCCCATTCCTTCTCTCGCCGGTGGTGATGTTCATGGTAACCTGCAAACATAAACAAAACACACAAACACAACACAAACACAACTGGATTGTTTTTCTCTTTTCTAGGTCTAAAATATGCTTTTCAATCTTCTGAATCAGGTGGCTTCCAATGTTAGGGGAGGAGCTAAGCAGGAGAGGAGAGGAGAAGAGATGGAGGCTGGCCGAGAGAGAGAGCCACCGTGGATGGATGATTTGTGGAGTCGGCGGGGCTGTTCGGTTTGACTGGAGGAAGAGGCAGTGAGAGGTTGGTGGCTGGGGGCAGACGGCGTTACCAAATGGGGAAGAGAAGGGAGGTCATTGGCATAGAGGAGTTGGCCACTGACGGCTGGATAGGAGAGCTGACAGGAGGGGGTTGAGTCAATTGCTGGAGGGGGACAGAGAGGAGATGCCGACCGGGAGAACAAAGGAATGAACATGGGGGGAAAGGCCAGTGTGGTGGCTGGCCGGGATAAGGAGTGGAAAAGAGGAAGCTGCAGTTGAGCAGGTGGTGGCAGAGAAAAGGCTGGCTTTGCTTTTCCATGCGAAATGATTTTATGATTTTTTTGGATTATTTGTTTAGTTAAGAGCTTAACTTTATTATATGGGGTTTTGTAGGTATTAGATTATCTTTCAATGAAATCTTTTGAATTCCCAGAACACATTTGTTAAACAAACATCATATTGACATTTCTTTTCTTACTAGTCTTGTGGCGTTACGAGCAAAATTGCCAACAAGTCAAAACAGGAACATAATGCGCAGGCATGAACAAAACAGAAGGCAATCATGGAAGTAGACTCTATCTCCCACTACTAGCGCACTCCCTTTTTGTCGAGGTCACTTTAATGGTGCGGACACTTGAGACCCCATTTTCATGAAGCTTAATGGGGCGTAAGACCTGGATTTTCTTTGAATGTTATCCACCCCGCTTTAATCAATTGCATGAGCTTTTTCTTAAAAGCACCACAAGTGTGAATGATATGCCCTGCGGCTCCAGCATGGTATTCACAAGTGAGACTCCAGCCTGCACTTAATCCGTGAGTAAGGTACGAAGGTGCCTCGAGGTTCAAGAGCGACTGCGTTCCAATGCTTACCAACTTTTGATACATCCCCATTCAAAGGAAATGGTAGCTGAGTAGTTTATAAAGTACATATGTAGATAAAAAAAGGTTTGTAACTGCGGTATAAAAATTGTAAGTACACATGAGACAAAAAAATATTTTTTGAAATGTGTGCAAAACTTTTAACTTAGAAAAACAATCAAACAACAATGCGACTTACCTTAGGTAGGGTGTAGGGTGCTCCCCTTGCAAAGCAAGTCCCTTACCTAGACTCTCGCCCAATGGGTTCCTAGTAACCTTAATACTAGGTGGCGACTCCAATATGTTATAGTCGTAAATTTTCGACTATAAAACACCCATCTTCCTTGCCGTTTATTAGACAACCATTTTTGTGCTCACAAAAGTTTTGAAAATCAGCATTCAAGGTGAGGATCACTGTGTATTATTTCAAAATCTCATCATAATTCACAAAAATAGATGTTATTAAGGGATTGAGTGGTAACAACTATCAATCTTTATAATGCACCAACCATGAATTATTATATACACAGAATACCACACATGCAATAATTGGCTTGAACATTTTTAAAAACTATGAACTTGGAACTAATCTCATACTTAAATTAAGTCTACATGCCTTTTGCTACCAGAGCTCTTCCTAAAACTACCTTATATATTTCCTTTTCTTTTCTTTTCTACTCAGATATTTATTATGGACTTTGCTTTCTAATGGTATGCTAGTAAGATCTAAAGAAAATTACTGGACATTTTTTTTTTGAAAAATGGTTGAATAATAGTATTATGGTTCATCAAATACTTCTCTAGAATATCCAAACCGCTATATAATTTGCTTCTGAAAGACACAAAGTTTCATTTTGATGAAGATTGCAAGACAACCTTTTTCTATTGAAAAAGAAGTTGGTGACAGCTCCTATTGTAATTGCATCGGATTGGGAGTAACCATTTGAGCTGATGTGTGATGTAAGTGATTATGTAATTGGGGTAGTACTAGGGCATCAAAAACACAATGTGTTTCATACCATATAGGGTGTGTTTGGTATTGTTTTTGCTTTTGTAGTTGAGGTTTTTAAAAAACAGTTTCATAAAAATCACTTTAGCTGCGGTTCAAAATAAGTTTTGAAGTGTTTGGTTAAAATTGCTTTTGAGTTTGAGCTTAATGAAAAACAATTTTATGTGTTTGGTTACCAAGTTTTTCATATTGCTTTTAAATTGTGAAATTACTTTAAAGGGTATATATAAAATTTTTAAAATATTGTAAATTTAATAATTATAATAATATAATGTAATTAATAATTAATGAAAAAACAAATTTTTTCTTTTATTCTCCCATCAAACTACTTGCAATTTCATCACGAACAAATATTTATATATATATATATAAAAAAATCATTTTTTAAATTTTGTAGATTAATAATCATAAAAATAAAATGTAATTAATAATTCATGAAAAGAACATATATTTTTTTTATTCTCCCATCAAACTACTTGCAATTTCATCACGAACATATATTTCCCTTCCATCAAGACTGATCTGTATCTACATTTTTTTTTATTTTTTTAAATATATATTTAAAAAAAGGGGTTGGGCCGAGAGCAGGCCTAAGCCAATCTCTGCTGGACTTGAGCTGGGCCTGCACAGCCTAAGTCCAGCTTAAAAGCTGAAGACATGAAATGGTGCGCTGCACTGTTCATGTCTTCTTCACGTGACAATGCAGCGCTACTGTGCACAGTAGCTACCGACTGACCACGACCATAACTTCAACAGACGATGCTTATGGGTAGAGGAGGCCGATGTGGTTCTTCTTGTGGTAGTTTCGTCAGAGATGGTGGCCGGCGGCAGCGTTGGAAGGTGTGTTGTGGAGAGAGAGAGGGAGCTTTTGTCTTCTTCCATGGTTGTTTTGGAGAGAGAGAGAGCTTCTGGTGATCTTCTTCCATGGCACTGAATCTCTTCTCTCAACATGGGCACAATCCAATTCTCTGAATCTCTTCTTCCATGGTTGTTGCTACCTTCAGCTTTGCAATTAAAGCATGAGAAGAAGAAGCTGTTTGTTTTCGTGTAAAGAGTGAGGACTGAGTATTTCATTCACGTGAAATTATTCTTTGGCAGAGATATGAATCAGTCACTGTAGTGGCTTAATGCCCGATTCATCAAACATAGGCAAAGCATAAAAACCCCGCTTCTCGTGAACCATGGTTGGAGTGATTTTTTTGATGGGGCCCATGTTAATTAACCTGTGTTTTGTACATTACCAAACACTACAAACCTGCTTACTTTGTAACCATTGTTTGAAACACCGGTTGGAACGCATTACCAAACGCCTTCATACTATGCTAGGAGAACACTCAATGAAATGAAATGCCACTGCAGAATATCCTAGAAGTTGAATTATTTGATGTGTGGGGCATTGATTTCATGGGACCTTTTCCATCATCCAACAACAACAAATACATTCTCTTAGTAGTGGATTATGTATCAAAGTGGATAGAAGCAATTGCAACACCTACAAATGATGGAAAGGTTGTACTTAATTTTCTATAAAAGAACATCTTTACTAGATTTGGTACTCCTAGAGCCATCATCAGTGATGAAGGAACTCATTTTTTGCAACAAGCAGTTTGAAGCACTTTTGTTTAAATATGGAGTCAGACACAAAAGAGCATTGACTTATCATCCGCAAAAAAATGGTCAAACAGAGGTATCAAATAGGGAGGTGAAGTGAATTCTAGAGAAAATAGTTAGTAACTCCCAGAAGGACTGGGCAAGAAAGCTAGATGATGCATTGTGGGCTTATATGACAATATTGAATACACCATTAGGAATGTCTCCATATCTCTTAGTCTTTGGGAAATCATACCATCTCCCTATTGAATTAGAGCATAAGGCGTATTGGGCAATGAGGCAGCTGAACATGGATCTGCAAACTCCAAGTTGAGAAATGAATTTTGCAAATCAATGAGATGGATGAATTCCAAAATGATTCTTATGAGAATACGTAAATCTACAAAGAAAAGAATAAGGCATGGCATGACAAGCATATCACACGTAAGGAATATTTCCCTAGTCAACAAGTGTTGCTCTTCAACTCATGGCTTCCCTTGTTTCCTAGTAAGCTTAAATCCCAATGGTCAGGGCCATTCATGGTTGTTAAGGTGTTTCCTTATGGAGCAGTGGAAGTCACTCATGATGAGAAGAGAACATTCATGGTAAATGGGCAACGTCTGAAGCATTATGTGAATGAGAAATTAATTGGTAAGAAGGATACCATCCGTCTTGCCCCAGCATAGCCATGTGAAGGGTCAAGCTAATGACTATAACTCTAAGCGCTGATTGGGAGGCCACCAATTTTTTTTTATTAAATTCACCTTAATTCGTTTGATTGTGTTGCGTAGGATTGAACATTCACGCAAACATTTATTTTGCAACCAGCACTACATGCTTGCTGAGCAAAAAGGAAAGTGTTCGTTTACCATTCTCTTTATTTATTTCTTCTCTTTTCCCTTTCCCATTGAGGACAATGTGAAATTTAAGTTTGGGGGGGATGCATGCATATTCACCTATGGCTAAATTTTGGTTGAAATATTTTTTTCAAAACGGAGGGTGAGTTTAAGATGAACTTAGGATCGACATTAACACTTTGAGGTTCTTCATTATTTTAAGCATGACATTCCTAGGCTTAGACTAGGCAATATCTTATAAAGCAAGTTTAATTATACTCATTTTTCTTGGGAATTATTGAAGTACATCTTTTCTTGCATAATTCTATGAGTTGTGTGGGTAAACATAAAAGATAAGTGTGATGTTTTTCTTGATATTATCCCCTTTGATCTAGTCCTAAACAAGGTTTAAGTAAATAAGAGTGATAGCAATTAAGAAATTGAATGAATACATATATTTGAAATTTGATCTACTCTAATGTTTCGAGTTGCTTAGTAACTAGGGGTATTCATCACAAATGTTTACTTTTACGACAAATAACTTGAAATATGAGAATGCAAAGCACTTTTAGTTTGTGACTTGTTAAGTAACCGGGTGCATTCATCACAAATATTTGTATTCGTGTCAAAAGACAAGTGACAACTTGAAGAAAACTTGAAAGTAAAAAGTAAACAGAAGAAAAAAAAAAAAATTTATCGCTCTAGTTAACTACCATGTGTAGTAGTAAGGAGTAATTGCAGGATAAATATTGCATGATTCAAAATGTTGGCTACATGATACATATGACTGAGTTTGGAAGTATATACAGAGATTTGAATTGGAGGAAGTAGGTATACTTAATTTTCCTTTGAAGAGGAGAAAACCCTAAACACATTACAAAAGAGAGGACACAACATCTAGGAGAGGAGGCAAGTAAATCCGAAAGAAAGAAGTCAGAACAACAACCCCTTCAAGACCTCCATCTTTCCAATTTTCCAATACTCTTGAGTGATGTTCATCGTATCAAGTTTGTTTCTTTTTAATTTTGCTATGGAGTAGTTTTTAATTCTAGGATTTTTGATGTAGCTTAGCTATGAATATATGAACAATTTCTTTGATTGAATTAATCTAATAGTTGTTGAGTGTTTCATTCCATGCTTAGAACGGGAGTTTTTTGCACTACTATTAAATACTAAAAGAGGCCTTTGCTTGTATATGTTTGATCACCGTTTGCATGATTTGGAATTTGATTTGAGACCGAGAAGTGATAATTGTTTCATCCATTGTTTGAAATACCATAAGAAATCGTAGGATAAATATATCTATGGAACTTGTATATTCATTCAATATTTTATCATTCTTAATGTATTTTGATGAGTTTTAGAATTTTCACTGAGAGGTAGGAAGTTTGCTTGTTAAAATAATTCACTGATGCTCGAGAGAGATTAGTGATTAAATTATGAACAATAATAAAGAAATTTTGAGAGGATTAATTCAATTGAGAAAATTCACATAAGATTAGTTATGGTGAAATCAGAAATCCTAGGATCTGTTAAACTTGATTTCAACACCATTTAATTTTGTGCTTGTTCGTTTTAATTATTCTTAGTTTCGTAAACCTGTATAATTGAATTATCAAATGGTGCAAATCCTAGGGATTTAATAATTTTGGTACTTATTGATAATTTGTGCAAATCCTCGTGGGACGATACTCTACTCATCACTTTATTACTTGTTACGATTCCTGCACTTGCGATTTCTACCAATAGTGGCCTTCTCACAACATCTCTAGGTTTATTCTTAGATAAATTCTTTTACTTCTTTTTTCCATTACTAGTAAGCTTGACCTATCTAAAACAATGTCTATGTTGAACTTGTATTGACTCATAAAAGCATAAACCAAGTCTTTCCACCATCTAATATTGGTATAATTCGGTCTTCTATACTAAGTTAAATGGATAAGTAACTTCTCATCATGCATCACTTCACTATCTCATTACAATATGCTTTTAGATGAGTTATTGGAAGTAAGGTAATAGTGCATTTTACGAACTCTAGTACTCTAAACTTCTTTAACAGCATGACCAACATACATTTTGGTAGCTTTGATTGATCATCCCTTCCATCACCCATATCCTCTCCTCAAGGGAAGTTAGCTTACCTAAATCACTTTTTTCCACCATATTTTTCCTTATAAGTTTCCTCAACAATCAAATATATAATGTGTGGAACTCTCGTCGTAGATGCAGGCTTGGGAAATAGATGTGGGCAACAAATTATGATTCGAATGCACCTATATTTTATGGAATTAGGAGTAGATGCATATTGAGTAGCAGTCGCATAATGAGTTGAGGGTACTTTTCCTGACTAGGACCTTGGAGCTTTCTTAAGCAGGCTAGTGATTCTAGTTGTCATAACCCAATTTTCTGGGTTACCCTCTAAAATCTACCCAAAAATAACAAAAATAAAATAAAAGGGGTCGATGTTGGTAGAAAAATCAATGTGGAATTTTTTTGTTGTTTTCAAGAGTCTGATTGTATCTCTTTTGTCCCAAAAAATAGAGGAAAGAATAGATTAAAATACATTTTCATCCACATGCATCCATCACTGTGCAAAACATATCATCGACAGATTAAAATATAGATCCCAGAAGATCTCCTAACACTTGACTTCATCAGACAAATATGGATGATGAAGAACGTGCACATGGTGATGCTCATTTCCAAGAAGAACTAGATTTATGAAAGCTAGCGTGGCTCGTCTTACTAGCATACTTGAGCAAGCACTAAGAAATACCTCTGGGAAGGGCAGCTTTGAATTGGTACATGAGACTAGACAACACCAAGATCCATAGTTGGAAAAATCTGGTAGATGCTTTCATCAAGCAATATAAGTACAACATGAACATTGCTCCGGACATAACAAGTTTGTCCAATCTAGAGAAGAAGTACAAAGAAAGCATAAGGGAATATGCTCAGAGATGGAGAGATCTCGCTGCACAGGTACATCCCCCGCTTATGGATAAAGAGATGGTGACATTATTCGCCAACACGTTAAGAATGCCCTATTATGAACATGTGATGAGCAGTTCAGCATTGCAATTCATGGATGCAGTAGCCATGGCAGAGCGAATAAAGCAAGGAATTAGAAGTGGTAGAATTTCTGCACCCGTGGAGAAAAAGGGCTTCGAAGGCAAGAGAAAAGATGTCAATTTGAAGACAACTATAAGGGTAGGAACAACCAATTCCAAAACTACCATAACCCTTCATCTCAAATTGCCAACATCAATCTTCAAGCCAAAGATCCACCTAAAAATTTCCCAAAAAAAAATTACTAGAAAACCCAATAACAACTACCTCCGCTACCATTTCCTTTGAATGAGATGTATCAAAAGTTGGTAAGCATTGGGCAAGTCGCTCTTGAACCTCAGGCACCTTTGCAGCCACCTTACTCTGATTGGTACAAACCCGATCTCACTTGTGAATACCATGGTGGAGCCGCAGGGCATAACATTCACACTTGTGGTGCTTTTAAGAAAAAGCTCATGCAATTGATTAAAGCTGGGTGGATAACATTCAAAGAAAATCCAGGTCTTACGCCCCATTAAGCTTCATGAAAATGGGGTCTCAAGTGTCCGCACCATTAAAGTGACCTCGACAAAAAGGGAGTGCGCTAGTAGTGGGAGATAGAGTCTACTTCCATGATTGCCTTCTGTTTTGTTCATGCCTGCGCATTATGTTCCTGTTTTGACTTGTTGGCAATTTTGCTCGTAATGCCACAAGACCTTTTTTTGTTAAACAAACATTTCTCTTTAGTGATCATGTATTTTCTTGTGTTTACGATGTGTTCTGGCTTATTGTTTAAATACCACAAGCACACTTTATACCCTTTCATCCAAATTATACATGATCCCATGATTTCATAAAGATTTTTGGCAAATCAAAGTCTAGTAAGAAAAGAAATGTCAATATGATGTTTGTTTAACAAATGTGTTCTGGGAATTCAAAAGATTTCATTGAAAGATAATCTAATACCTACAAAACCCCATATAATAAAGTTAAGCTCTTAACTAAACAAATAATCCAAAAAAATCATAAAATCATTTCGCATGGAAAAGCAAAGCCAGCCTTTTCTCTGCCACCACCTACTCAACTGCAACTTCCTCCCATCCACTCTCTTTTCCACTCCTTATCCCGGCCAGCCACCACACTGGCTTTTCCCCCCATGTTCATTCCTTTGTTCTCCCGGTCGGCATCTCCTCTCTGTCCCCCTCCAGCAATTGACTCAACCCCCTCCTGTCAGCTCTCCTATCCAGCCGTCAGTGGCCAACTCCTCTATGCCAATAAACTCCCTTCTCTTCCCCATTTGGTAGCGTCGTTTGCCCCCAGCCACCAACCTCTCACTGCCTCTTCCTCCAGTCAAACCGAACAGCCCCGCCGACTCCACAAATCATCCATCCACGATGGCTCTCTCTCTCGGCCAGCCTCCATCTCTTCTCCTCTCCTCTCCTGCTTAGCTCCTCCCCTAACGTTGGAAGCCACCTGATTCAGAAGATTGAAAAGCATATTTTAGACCTAGAGAAGAGAAAAACAATCCAGTTGTGTTTGTGTTGTGTTTGTGTGTTTTGTTTATGTTTGCAGGTTACCATGAACATCACCACCGGCGAGAGAAGGAATGGGAGAGGCAGATCCACTCCCCCGTGTCCTGCTGCTCCATCAATGACAGCGCATGGTTCCACACGCTGCCAGGGGCAGGGACGCGTGAGCTAACGCGCCACCAATGCTCCTGTGCCGCCTCCACTATCAATAGTGTTCCAGAGGTGGTGTACTTTTAGATGTCATGTGTTTGTTTAAATTGTTGTTATGTTCATTTATTTTTTTTGTTTTGTAAATGTCATGTAATGTGTAAAATGTAACAAAAAATAATGAAAAGAGAATGGGTGCCTGTGTTGCATAAAAAAATATAAAATTTGCATTTCAAAAGAAAAACAAAACAAAAAAATACGTTGTTTTTGTGCATACGGTCGGATTCCAAGGTTTTTCCCAGCATATTTTTCGTAAAAAAAATATGTTGCATCTTTCTCATATTTTAAAGCAAAAATTGGATATCGTAACCAGTTTGCGATTATTCGTTGGAATTCGGTCAAAATATCAAAAATAATTTAATAATTATTTTGTTTTATCTATCGCGGTGTAAAATTACATTGTAAAGTTCACTCGTAGATCGTTAAAAAACAAGGTTTTAAAAATGCAGTGTAAAATTATTTTGGATTAGACTTTGAACTCTCAATGAGGTAGAGATTCTCTCACGGAGAGAAATCTACGTCGAACCTTTGAAAAGACCTACACATAGAATAAATGACTTAGAAAAACAATCAAACAACAATGCAGCTTACCTTAGGTAGGGTGCACTGGGGGTGATGTGTCTTCTCCTAGCACAACAAGTCCCCTTACCTAGACTCTCATAGACCAATAGGTTTCCTAGTGACCGTAATACTAGGTGGCAACTCCTGATAATTATAGTTATATTTTTATGACTATATAATACATCTCATTTTCATCATGCGCCGTTGTCTCTCCCATGAGAAGATGGCGGGGCGCAAAGCGCAAAAAAAATCGTTATCGCGACACTAATGATGTTGTCTTTCATGGTTTTTATTTTCCTTTTAATACTAAGTTTCCATTTGAGGCTTTTCTTCATTTTTTTATTTTCTTTATTTTGTATGTTCTACTTCTTAAGGGACCTACCTACGCAATCTTGTGAGTATGGATATATAACAGTTCATAAGTATATTTGTGTAAAATACATGAGTATAGTATGTTAAAAAAACATATATTGGATATGGATTCATCTTTTAGGGGTGATATAGATCATCATTCATGCATGATGGGTAAAAATATTATGTTTTAACGAGAGGTTTTGGTTTTTTTCTTTATATACTTCAATTTTAAGATAAATGAAGTATTAGACGAGCCCTAACATCCAAGAGTTAATCTCCTTCTTTCCTTGCGCAAAGATATATATATATATATATATATATAACAACTAGTAAAGAAAGAAGGAAAGAATGTAGTTAGTTAGTTCGTTAGAAATGGAACAAACTTGGCAGGTTGAAAAGGGAGAACAAATCCTTTGCTTCCTGAAAAAGCAAATTAAAATATGCTATAGCGATAGCCCGTGTAACGTCCCCTTCTTTGGGAGACAATTTGACAAGCAATCTTATTAATACACATTAGCCAAGAAAAGAATACTTAATTAATTATATATATATAAGGTTTCACTAAAATTTCTATCGAAATATCAGCAGAACCTCCCATGTACTGGCAGATCCCAAGTTTTCGACATATAAATAACCTTTGCTTCAATCATTAAAAGGGGATTGTATTGTTTTACTGAACAATAATCTCATCTATCCCCTTCTAAAATAATACATTAAATTAAATGTGTTTTTGGTGTTTTTAGATCGTTTTCATGTCCTGATGTCAAAAATAATTTTTTTTTTTTAAAAAAAATATCGTTTTGATACATTTCTGAATGAAAATTATTTTTAAAAACAACCTTAACCACACTGTCAAACGGACACTAAATATACAACCTATGTTTGGAACGAAACAGGTTGTATATTAAAGCACCACCGTTTTAGTTGAATGTGAAACGGTGATCAAACGTAACACTAACATGAATAATTTGATCTGAAGAATCCAAAAAATCAACCTTTAACACTCTAGGATCCCAACACATTTAAATACAAGCACCACTAGAACTATCATAATTATGCAAGTATGACCACTTTTGACAAAGAATGCTAGAAACACTATTCGTACTCATCTTTTAACCCGAGCTTACACCAAGCAACAAAGTGTTATCACATATATTTGAACAAAGCTACGTTGTTTTGAATGCTTTGAGGGATTATTCAAGCCTTTAACATTCTAACATCTGATAAACAAAAAAATAAATTGGAAAGAATAAACCAAACAGCGATATAAGTTACCTTGACTTGCCACCTCTCATAACATATGGCAAGGAGCTCGATCAAAAATAGTAGTTGCATGATAAACCGAATCAAATGTGAAAAGAAAGAATCCATTCTACAATTATAACACTTCCAAGTGATTCCCAAATTATTTTAGCTATATTATTTACCACTAGGAAAGGGAGTTTATGACCTACAAAGTGCCTAATGAGGGTGGATTGCCAAATATTATAGTCTTCTTCAAAGACTTCAAACAATGGGCTGACAAGTACTCGGTTAGTTTCCAACAAGGGCTTAAAAAGATTAAGTTATGGTACCCAACTAACTTCTCATCACTTCTAACATGTAAATATATAAATCATTGTTTTATCTCACACTATTGAATGTTAGCTATGTCTTAACTATAATAAATCCTAAGAACAATAAGAATGAAAATACGAGTGAAGAAGAGTTAGTTGAACATTGTATAGCAGTTATGAAATGGGAGAAGGATGTAAATCATTATCATGTTTATTTAGTATTTTTATGAGCTTTTAAATTATTATGATAAAGATTTTACTCATGTCAAAAAGATTTGAAGGCATTTTATAAAAAATGTGATATTAAAGAAGTTAGTTCCAAGAAGTATGCTTGTATTTGATTTTCCAAGTCAAAATGAATTAATAAAATGTCATGGTTGGTCAAGCTTATGAAATCCAAATGATAGCTCATGAGATCCATGATGAAGGCATCTAATTACACAAACAAATACAAGTTGCAACCACCATCAACAAAATTTCTAAATCTTTAAAAAACATTGCTAAAAGTTTGAGGCACAAACAAAACATCCTCCAAATTATAGCTTTTTTACTCATTTAAGAGTAGAAAATGAATTAATAAAATGTCATGGTTGGTCAAGCTTATGAAATCCAAATGATAGCTCATGAGATCTGTCACGACCCGATTCCCGGATCCGTGACCGGCACATAGGCATGGTCCCCCTCCAAGGTTCCACACCTATGCGAACCCAAACTTACACACAAACTTATCATTCAATTTCAAAGTTCAACGCAGCGGAAATAACAAAGTAAACTTTATAACATAATTCGATTGTCTTCATACAAGAGTTGATTATATACAATTATAATTGTGGAGCACTAACTAGACATAAGAACAAAAAGTATCAATTACAACCAAAATAGCAGGTTCCAAGAGTAGGACAAAAATGACCTGCTAGCAAGCTACGAGCCTGAAAATAATAAATAATGAGGGGGTGAGTTCAACAACTCAGTGAGTAGATAACATCTAATGATGTAGAACAGGTTGCGGAATCATACATGCTGAAGAGGGATCACCCGAAATTCAAAGGCAACTGAATTTCGGCAACCGGGTCGTCGAAGTCGGAATAACGCGAAACTCACCTAGTCAATGCGTTTCATCGTTTGCGGAAGAAATCAGGCACGCGTTTTTCAGGCGGCGCGTGCGACGTCATACAGCGTCCGAAAATGATCAACCGCCGTCTAGAACGATGTTTAGCCATGCTCTCTTCCACATGGGTCGGCGCGTGTATGCATGTGGTTCCCAGGTACGTGTCAATTGGCGTTTGAATTTCCCCCCCTCATTTCTCTCTCCTCCTGCGCAATCTGACGTCATCGAAACAATGGTTTTGGCAAAGTTCATTTCAGTCCCTGAATGTTATAATTTGTTTTTCTGGCCCTTATTGCAATTATATAAGTTTTGATTTGTTTCAATTTCATCCTTCAATTGAAATTGATTATGTGTTGAAGTTTCAGTTCGGTCCTCATGCTTTTAATTTTGCGGGTTGGGCTGGAATTCTAAATATTTTTGGTATCAAAGTTTTGATTAATTTCAATTTCTTCCTTCCATGCAAATTTATTATAAATCCTTAATATTTTAGGTATCAAAAGTTTGATTTCTTTCAATTCTATCCTTTAATGCAAGTTAATTATGGATTTCAGTGTCATTTCAGTCCCAGTTCTTTTAGTTTCCGGTTTTGTTTTGAATTATTTGATTTCAATGTTTGGGTCTACTTCAATTTTGTCTTTTAAATTAAAGATATTATTGAAAATATATCAAATTAATTATATATTTGTATATTTATGTCAAATTAAAATATGTGAAACCAATTATATGTTCTAATATTTATTGGATGTTATCGCCTAAGAATATACAGAGAGAGAACAAAATAGCCTAAGATTATCCTTTAAATTAAATATACTATTGAAATTATGTCAAATTAATTATATATTCGTATATTTATGTCAAATTAAAATATGTAAAACTAATTATATGTTTGGATATTTATTGAATATTATCGCCTAAAAATATATTGAGAGAGAGGAAAAATGACCTAGGATTTTTTAAGGACAGAAATTCATATCATGTTTTCTTAAATATATTTAATATAATAATATGATTAATAAATGTTATATAAAAAAATATTGGCTTCAAAATTTAATTTTGTGCTCTTTTATTCAAGTTTATTTCTTTACAAGAATTTCCAATGTTTTCATTTTTAATATTTTTGATCTAATATTACTGGGGGAAAAAAAAACATCTCAAAAAAAAAATGTTGACAAATTTACCTGCATTATCTACAAGTCACTTCCCGTTTCCATTAGACTGTTCTTTTTAGACGGCAAATAAATAATTATAGCGCACAAAAAAATTAAGTTTAAGTTTTAAAAATAAATTACAATATTTTTATTTCTAATATATCACTTTGGATTTTTGGAAAGAGTAAAATGCGTATCAGTATTCTTAAATATAATTATATTAACTAAATATTAAAATAATAAAATACAATACATAAAAAAACAATCAATTTTCTACATAGACATAAATACACAATTTTCAATGTTTGGGTCTACTTCAATTTTGTCTTTTAAATTTAAGATATTATTGAAAATATATCAAATTAATTATATATTTTTATATTTATGTCAAATTAAAGTATGTAAAACTAATATAATGTTCAAATATTTATTGAATATTATCGCCTAAAAATATATAGAGGGAGAGGAAAAATGACCTAGGATTTTCTTAGGGACATAAATTCATGTCAGTATTCTTAAATACATTTAATATAATAATACGATGAATAAATCTTATAAAATAAAAAAAAATATTGGCTTCAAAATTAAATTTTATGCTCTTTTGTTTAAGTTTGTTTCTTTAAATAAATTTGCAGTGTTTTGACTTTTTAATTATATATTTGTGTATTTATGTCAAATTAAAATATGTGAAACCAATTATATGTTCTAATATTTATTGGATGTTATCGCCTAAGAATATATAGAGAGAGAACAAAATAGCCTAAGATTATCCTTTGAATTAAATATATTATTGAAATTATGTCAAATTAATTATATATTTGTATATTTATGTCAAATTAAAATATGTAAAACTAATTATATGTTTGGATATTTATTGAATATTATCGCCTAAAAATATATTGAGAGAGAGGAAAACTGACCTAAGATTTTTTGAAGGATAGAAATTCATATCATGTTTTCTTAAATATATTTAATATAATAATATGATTAATAAATCTTATATAAAAAAAAAGATTGGCTTCAAAATTTAACTTTGTGCTCTTTTATTCAAGTTTATTTCTTTACAAGAATTTCCAATGTTTTCATTTTTAATATTTTTGATCTAATATTACTGGAAAAAAAAAACATCTC
The DNA here is from genome assembly GCA_009078335.1 of Salix brachista. Taxonomy (NCBI): domain Eukaryota; kingdom Viridiplantae; phylum Streptophyta; class Magnoliopsida; order Malpighiales; family Salicaceae; genus Salix; species Salix brachista. The sequence continues at coordinate 9,048,574 of CM018586.1, forward strand.
AAAAAAAAAATGTTGACAAATTTACCTGCATTATCTACAAGTCACTTCCCGTTTCCATTAGACTGTTCTTTTTAGACGGAAAATAAATAATTATAGTGCACAAAAAAATTAAGTTTATGTTTTAAAAACAAATTACAATATTTTTATTTCTAATATGTCAGATATTTATTGAATATTATCGCCTAAAAATATATTGAGAGAGAGGAAAAATGACTTTGGATTTTTTGAAAGACAAAGATTCGTATCAGTATTCTTAAATATAATTATACTAACTAAATATTAAAATAATAAAATACAATACATAAAAAAATAATCAATTTTCTACATAGATAAAAAAAACCACCGCATCGCGCGGGTAAACCGCTCGTCATTACTAAACACATATTAATAGCCGGTGCCTCCCATAGACCCATTTTGATGCGGACGCATACAAGGGGGCGACGGTATGGCCAATGTATTTATAACTTCTGTGATCTTTCTAGATTAAATTCTTCGATCGTACGGCACACAAGTAGTCACATCCCACGGATAGCAAGCATACGGGGAACCGTCGCGAGCATTGGGGTACACAAGGTCTTTGACACTGTGACGTCGTGTCAAAGAAAGCAATATCAGGTGGTGAATGCCGTAATCAACGCTAACGGGACTAACACGTGTCAATATCTTGTGGAGACAGAGGGATTCCAGGAAGTACCGGAGGTGGGTTAGGTATGGCGGGCGGTTGATGTTCACGGGTAGTGTATCTTTACTTGTAATATAATTAAAAAAAAATAATGATAAATAATAATAATAATAATAATAATAATAAAATGTTATTTAAGTCCATGATCTTGAATCAGGGTATAATATATATTTTCTAACGGGCACTTAAATTTTATTAGCAGATAAATATAAGGTTGACAGTTCTAGGCAAATGCAAGGAACCCGAAATGAACATTGAAAATTGAAACAATTTCTATTTGGAAATATTTTGTGGATTCAAACAAAAATAATGCTAAAATATTATGATTTCTTTATTATTTTTTACTGAGTGAAACATTAATTTACGATAAGTGTGATCTAATTGACAAAGCTATTTTATCGCTGGTGTCTTTTTTTCAACCACGTAGAATATAAACTTTGACCTTTCCTATCAAATTAAAATCCTTACATATGATATATAAGGGTTGTTTGGGAGTACGGTTGCAATTGCTTTTGAAAGTGTTTTTCATTTAGAAATACATAAATAAATATATTTTTTTTATTTTTTAAAAATCATTTTTGACATCAGCACATCAAAATGATTTAAAAACACCAAAAAAATTCATTTAAAATGAAAAAAAATCAAATTTGGAGGAAACGGCGGTACAACCGCCCTCTCAAATAGGCTCATAGTCAACAAATGCGTTGTGTTTGTACACAGTAACTGTTTGCCGCTAAGTATTTTTTTTTAAAATAAGTTTATTTCATTTTATTTCTGTTTTAAATTAAAAAAAATAATATTTTGAGATTATTTTGATGTATTTTTGAATAAAAACATTTTAAAAAATAACTTCAACTATACTTCTAAACATAATTTCTGATTTTAATGGCGCATAGTATCATATCATTAATGGTGTATTGATTCTTTTTACCAGACACCCAAAATTTAGAGATATGTAAACTCATTTTCTCCGGTTTAATTAAATTTCAACACGGCATAATTGTTATCTTGAGCGAATTTAAAATTTTAAAAAAAATCAATTGAAGGGTGAGTTAAAAAGCAAAATAATTGGTATTGTTTGGAATTATGGTATAAATTATTTTATCAAAGTGCTCGTAGTTGGGAAAAAAATTATAAAATATTTTTAAAATTTTATCTCTGGTATTAACACGTTAAGACGACTAAGAAATACCAAAGAAAATTATAAAATCTAAAAAAAAAAACATTGTTAGGCCACAAAACAAGCAATGCCGAAAAATATTGTTTTAGGCTATACTTGTTTGTTCCATGAAAGGTTGTAAAGTATTTTCTAAACTCCCCCGTGTTTATTCACTATTAAAAATTTGGTCTCTATTAAAACACTTTCGAGTAGAAAACAAAACTGGCTTTAAGCAAGAAATTATAGGCGAAAAACACTTTCTAGAAGTTGCAAGAAAATAGAAAAAAATATAGTTATTTGTCAATTAAATAGAATTTGTTACGTGAATTATTGAATATATACAACATTTATTTAGGCTATTATTTTTATTTTTATTATTATATTTGAAGCTAAACAATGAAAATATTTTTTTGTCAAAAACAAACGATGAAAATAATTTTTGGACTGAAGAAAAAGTTTTATATATTTTATTTTCTATTTTGTTCTTGTCATTTATTTTTATTGTTTCTTTTGCTCTTTTGTTAAAAAAGAATTGTTTTGTTGTTAGGCATAATTTTATGATTTTAATTGTTCACACAATAATAATAATTATAGTAACTATTTTTTTAAATATTTTTTTTGCATGCTGTTCTACAACATATTTTTATTATCCGGGATAATTTAATAAATTTATTATAATCCAAACAATTAGAATAGTTATATTCATAATGATAATAATACTAATTTTGTTTTTATTCTTGAATTATTTTGATATATTCTTCCAATTAAATAATTTTTTTTTTATGTTGCTAATATTTTTTTTTATTCGCCTTCAATCATAATAAAATCAATAGAAAATTCAATTTACAAATTTATAGCAATCAATCACTCTGGTGTAGAAAATAAATAACTTATCTTTAGTGGATTTTATCAATTGTAATTTTAGTATATTCCAATTAAATATTCAATCACAGAGTCAAAGCAAACCTAACAATCAATCAATTGTTTGCAGAAAATAAATGACTAATAGATTTTATCAATTATTTGCTCATAAATTTGCTGGTATAGGTGTTTTTAATTTTTTATATTATTTTTGTAAAATCATATTACTTCATATTACTATTAAATATGAAAAATTGTCTTGTAAATATTTTTTTAACATTAATTGACGAGAATACTATACAAACTAATTATCTTTGACAAGTATATGGTATTATAAAAAAGCAAACTCTTGCTATTATTTATATTAAAAAAAAATTGATTCTTGTTGTAATGTATTATAATTGGATGTTTGACACTGTGTTTCAAAAATATTTTTTAAAAAAATTATTTTTTTTTTTTTTATATATTTTTATATTATTTTCATGTACTCATATCAATAATAATAATTTTTTTAAAAATATAATATCAATACATTTTTAAACAAAAAATATTTTAAAAAATAACAAACCATCACTATATTTGCAGGTTTCCTTTCTGTGTCAGTGCCATGTCAACCCGCATATTTTACAAGGGGCAACAGATCTCTCTCTCTGCATGCCTATGAACAATAGCCTTTTTTCAAACAAAATCTTCAATCAGGATATCGATCGCATAGCTTAAAATTGAGAAAAACGCACCATAGGAAGCAAAACTTGAATTTCCCTGCTGTTTGTTCAGTGTACTCCCTTTTATTTGAGTTCTGCTGGCTTATAAAAAAACATAGAATTTCAAATCAATCAATTTCATGGCAACAACAATTTTCTTAACCTAAAGCAAGACGAATATGTAAGACATGAATACATTCTAATGAAAACCACCACTTCGGTTCAGTATCTTAGAGCTCAGAAATGTTTTACAACTACGATTTTCTATTCTCACGTGATATCTTCTATGCTAGGATGTACAGATAGGCACCTTCCACCATCTTGATTAACGTTAGGAGGGCTGAATTCTCTTCAAACGCTGGACAACCTGCCTCATCGTAGGCCTGGATGAGAGGCTGTCAACTGTACAAGTGACGGCCAAGTACAGCATATCTACCAGAGTTTACAGCTATGGCGTGGTGCTACTTGAGTTGATATCAGATAAGAAACCCCTGGATCCTTCATTTTCTTCACATGAGAATGGGTTTAATATTGTTTCTTGGGCATGCATGCTATTACAACATGGTCAAGCGAAGGAGGTCTTTACTACAGGACTCTGGGATTCTGGTCCGCATGATGATCTGGTAGATATGCTGTACTTGGACGTCACTTGTACAGTTGACAGCCTCTCATTGATCTACAATTAAAAAATATTCGAGTCACTTCCCGTTTCGATTACATTTTTTTTTAGACGGCAGATAAGTAATTATAGCGCGCAAAAAAATTAGGTTTATTTCTACAAACAAATTACAATATTTTTATTTATAATGTGTCAGATCTAATATTACAAGAGAAAAAAGGCAACTCATAATTTTTTTTTTACAAATTTACCTTGATTATCTACAATTAAAAAATCTACGACCCACTTTCCATTTCGATTACACTATAAAGTATGTGAGACTAATTATATATTTTAATATTTATTAAATATAATCGCCTAAAAATATATAGAGAGAGAAAAAATGACCTACGATTTCTTGCAAAAAAAATTAATATCGGTATTCTTCAATACATTTAATATAATAATATGATTAATAAATCTTATAAATATAACTTTGGCTTTGAATTTAAATTTCTATGTTATACTCTTTTTTTTCTTTTAATAAACGATAACCTTTTTTTCATATATGTTTTTTTTTTAATAACCGTCGTGTCCAAGTCTTTTTTTTTCGACCGGGTTTCTTTTTTTGTATTTTTTATAACAAGAGTATTCGTGACAACAAATGTCTAACAAATCATTTCACCTTTTTACCAAATGTTCTAACAAATTTTATCAAAAGTTTTTTACCAATAGCAATATTCAATCACTTTTTGGTTGAAAAACACCATTTTTGACAACCTCTTTCAATGACAATTTTACTAATGAAATATTAAATAACAAAATACAACATTTATAGAATCAATCAATTTTCTACATAGATAAAAAAGCCAAGCGGAGCGGGCAAATCTTCTCGTTTCTGCTATGACGGCGTTAGTCAAGTTAGCAAGTGAGGCTAGAAAATGGTGCCACATGGCGAAAGATAAATGGCTGGGATAGGCCGTTGTAGTGGTAAATTCTAACCTCGCTCTTTATATAACAGGAAAGTTAGTTTCATGGCCATCTAGCAAGAACCAGCATTAACTATGCTTGTTTTCGTGGTTTAAAGTATTTTTAAAATTGTATTTGACTTGAAAAATAATAAATTAGTTTTTTCATGATTTTGATATATTTTTTATTAAAAAAATATTATTTAAATATATTTTTAGTTAAAATTATTTTTTATTTTTTAAGTTTTCCTTCTTCTTTTTTTTTTATCTAAATAGAGAGGTTGGTGATATATCTCTCACTTTTCTTTTCCTTTTTATAAAAACAAAAGCAAATAACATGTAATTTACCTTTCTAGTTTTGATCATAGGAGGAATGATTGAAAAATTAAGCAAGAATTTTTTTTTAATTTAAAAATTTATTTTCAACTCATCTTATTTAATTTTAAATAAAGAATAAAAATAAAAAAAAAAACTTTATTTTTTAAAAAAATCATTTATGAAACACAATGACAAACAAAATATTAGCCTTACTTAGTAATGAAATCTACTCAGCTTATGCTACCGGCAATAGAAACACCAGGTATACTAGTCAATCAAAATAAAATTATTTTTTTAAAAAAATAATTTAGATTTTAATCGGATTGCATATTGATATGCATGTTATATGAAAACAATTCCTAAATAATAATTTAGATTTTAATCGGATTGCATATTAATATGTATTAGTGGACCAGTGAGTTAAATTAGCAAATTTAGAGAATACGAGAATCTCTGGGTGCAAAATTTTAAAAAGTAGAGAGGATGGGGGAGCTAGAATGAGTGGAAAATATAGTTCTACACAGATGTTAATTTCTGTATGGATCCACTTGTTCTGTATCAATTGCAATCACTAAAGCTTGCTGGGGTAAAAGAGCATGTAGCTGATATGTCAGATATTATCCTGCCTGCATAGCGATATTTGATATTGCTAAAAAGTTTAGACTTTAAATTCTTTTCTGTGACAAAAAAAAATAACCTCATATTACCCTTTCAATGCAGGACGTCAAGCTGAAGTGCGCGGGATAGAAAAGTGTACTGACCGCTTCCTATTTTCATGTCATTTTGTATCGATCAGGACCAGATAATTTGCCGCTTCATCCATGAAAACCAGTGGAGAAACCATGCAGCAGTGTATTGTTTCCCGGTCAGGATCCAGGAAGCTATAGTGAGCCCGTGCTTCTTCTTCCTTGGATATCCACAGCAGGTCGAGTCGTCATATGCTGGTTACATGCACCCAGTGGATAATGGCAGCCTGACTTGAGTGGATAAATTAACGGGGGATTATTTCTTCAAGTGCGCGGTTTCCTTTCTGTTTCAGTGTCATGTCAACCTGCATATTTTACAAGGGGCAACAGATCTCTCTCTCTGCATGCCTATGAACAATAGCCTTTTTCAAACAAAATCTTCAATCAGGATATCAATCGCATAGCTTAAAATTGAGAAAAACGCACCATAGGAAGCAAAACTTGAATTTCCCTACTGTTTGTTCAGTGTACTCCCTTTTATTTGAGTTCTGCTGGCTTATAAAAAAACATAGAATTTCAAATCAATCAATTTCATGGCAACAACAATTTTCTTAACCTAAAGCAAGACGAATATGTAAGACATGAATACATTCTAATGAAAACCACCACTTCGGTTCAGTATCTTAGAGCTCAGAAATGTTTTACAACTACGATTTTCTATTCTCACGTGATATCTTCTATGCTAGGATGTACAGATAGGCACCTTCCACCATCTTGATTAACGTTAGGAGGGCTGAATTCTCTTCAAACGCTGGACAACCTGCCTCATCGTAGGCCTGGATGAGAGGCTGTCAACTGTACAAGTGACGGCCAAGTACAGCATATCTACCAGAGTTTACAGCTATGGCGTGGTGCTACTTGAGTTGATATCAGATAAGAAACCCCTGGATCCTTCATTTTCTTCACATGAGAATGGGTTTAATATTGTTTCTTGGGCATGCATGCTATTACAACATGGTCAAGCGAAGGAGGTCTTTACTACAGGACTCTGGGATTCTGGTCCGCATGATGATCTGGTAGATATGCTGTACTTTACATATTAATTTTTGCTCGATAAATTGAGTCTATAAAAACTAAAACTGGCAGTATATAATAACCTTTTATTTTATGTTATAATTACTAAAAACAATTTGTTAACATTCTACCTTTTGACAAGCTGTATTGATCCACCATAAAACAATCTTAATCCATGCTTGATAAAGCACAAAACAATTTAGTAGAAAAAGAGAAAGAGACCGGGAAAGCGTAAACATTGAATATCCTTTTCTTAATATTTTTATAGAGCAGTTAATATTTTATACATGCGCCTCGGTTTGAGAACATATTCTATTTGATAATTAATTAATTAATTAATTTACCATTAGCAAACGTAAATTCTTTGGAATTATTCTACTGTAGCATATTGTGTTGGGGTCCAAGGCAGCAGCACCCTTTAAATACTTGTCATCCGAACTCAATCTATCCAAAAATTAAGCAGATAAAACCCTAGCTAAACCCCTGCACTTATTTGACTACGAACTGTTTTCTAGGTCCTAACCATAAAAAATTTCAGCGCCTTTTAGGATCAGCCAAGAAAGTAGCCAAAACGGGTCTTCCTGTGTGGATGCTTGGGTGGGGTGTGGATCGGTTACGAGCCGATATGAGCCGTTTGCTAGCAATTCTATTCCACCAGGTAATTCACAAGTGTGTGTATGTGTCACCACCTTTCCTTGTTTCTTACAAATTCTCCTTAAATTTGATCTCATTTTAAGAGTTCATGACACTAATTTTGTGTTTTTTGCGTTAGGAGGTGCTAGATGAGCAATTCTTGCAGCTCCAGCAACTTCAAGATGAGAGCTCACCGAATTTCGTATTTGAAGTTGTCAACATCTACTTCCATGAGTCCGAGAAACTTTTACGAAATCTGAGGGGCCTATTGTAATCATATCCTTCTCCCATCTCAGACTCTACATTTTCATTGTTCTTCCTCTAACGGGATTTGCTTTAATGGGGTGGGTACGCAGTGCAAAACTGATGGGTACTGCGATTGCAGGTTGGATAGAGATTTCTCGGACTACAAGAAAATGGGAATCCATTTGAATCGGTTCATGGGAAGCAGCTCCAGCATTGGTGCCAATAGAGTCAGAAATGTGTGCGTTGCCTTCCGCGCCGCTTCTGAGCAGAACAACCGTGCTGGGTAGACCCCCTCCTCCAATCTCCCCTCTGTATTCGTGCTCATTTCGTTTTTGTCACCTCCTCTCCCAAGGTGCAGGCAAAAATGTAGTCTAGAGAGAGAGAGAGAGAGGACAGAGAGAGAGAGAGAGAGGTGGTGGCTAACAAGAAATGTTTTGATTCAGGTGCCTGAGAGCGTTGGAGTTGCTAGAGCACGAGTACTGCTACCTCAAGAACAAGCTGCACGAACTGTTCCAAGTACACTGCTAACATTTCCAACGCTTTTTAGATCTTTTTGTTTCTCAGTTTGGCATAAATATAATTATAGTTACGAATTGTATCGCTAATTTCCATGCAGATGGAACAGCAGAGAGTTCTGGCAGCTGGAGCAAGGTACCCGCTGCAGCAGCAGCAGCAGCATTAAAGCGAAGACGATGACTTTGGTTTCCATGAAGCTTGTCCACCAGAACCATTCCTCATGCTGATGCTACTTATTATATATATATACTAGCCAATGCCTCCGTGCCTCGTCGCGGGCGGCACCATATTTTTTTAACATAAAAAATATTAATTATATGTGTTTTTTTATTATAATATAAATTTAATCAAAATAATAATTATATGCAACATTACCCTGAAGTGCAAGTTTTCTATAAAATATATGAATTTTAAAGTGATATAACTTTATCTGTTTAGTAAGTTTTAACAAAATAACCAACATAAAATTATCATCTTCATTAAAAAAGCAAGAAGATTCGGATATTTGAATTATTGAATTCATAGTATTAAGATTAGTTCATTTTATAACTCAATTTAAATCACATTTAAAAATAAAAATATAAATTGTGAGAAAGTAGTTAATTTTCTATCCATAAAAGATGAAAACATAAATTGAAAATTCATCCCTACATTATTGTCATTTTCATTACAATAACAGTTAAAATTATTATCAACATTACTGCTCAAATAATTAAAATCATTAAATTACCTAAAAAAAAACATTTTAACAAAAAAATACTAAGAAATAATCACTAAAATTATCATCATTATTGCGCAAACAATAAAATTATAAAATTATCTTATCTGAAAAACAGATAACATAAAAAAAAAACACATAAAAAAAAGAATAAATAGAAAAAAAGAGCAATATTAATTTAAAAATTATCACCAATATAAATTAAAATTTCATAACAGAACCTGATAAAAATAAAACCCTTACAAAAAATGAATAAAAACAAATTCTAAAAGCATAAATGAATAAATACGGACAGAAAACAAACATTGTTCTTAGATTATTTTCATGTGTTAATATTAAAAATAATTAAAGAAACAATTATCATTTTAATATATTTCTAAACAAAAAATATTTTTTTTAAAAAAAATCAATCACATTTCCAAGCAAAATAAAAAATGTTTCATGGAAAAAAAAACATAATAAGGAAAAAAAAATATTTCTAAGCAAAAAATATTTTTTTTTTAAAAAAATCAATCACATTTCCAAGCAAAATTAAAAATATTTCATAAAAAAAAATATAATCAGGAAAAAAACAAAAAAATTCTAAAAAAATTGAATTTGAGGATTAATCATACTGCATTTAAGTTAGCCCAGATAACTCAATTATAAAAACAACAAATCATATATATATATATATATATATATAAGTGGGGAAAAAAGAAGAAAAAATAATAACCAGGAAAAAAATAATGGACAAAAAAGAAAAAGAACGTAATAAAAAAAAAAGAGCAAGAAACATAAATATTTGCTGGGAATAGGATTCGAACCGCGGTTTTCTCGGAAGACAGGCGCGTTTTGGACCAGTTCGGCTAGCTGCACATTTCGGTTATAGTTCAAGACAATGTATATTAATAGGTTTTGTTTGTGGCAAATTAAGAACATGCGGAGAGTGGGATTCGAACCCGCGCCCTCTCTCATAATTTTGCTCTCCTTGGAACAACTCGGCTACACCAACATATCGGTCATAACTCACGATAGCGTAGATAAATAGTCAGTAGTACTGTAGATTCAAACAGTGAAAACCCCACGTCTTTTATATATATAGTGGGAATAGGATTCGAACCGCGGTTTTCTCGGAAGACAGGCGCGTTTTGGACCAGTTCGGCTAGCTGCACATTTCGGTTATAGTTCAAGACAATGTATATTAATAGGTTTTGTTTGTGGCAAATTAAGAACATGCGGAGAGTGGGATTCGAACCCGCGCCCTCTCTCATAATTTTGCTCTCCTTGGAACAACTCGGCTACACCAACATATCGGTCATAACTCACGATAGCGTAGATAAATAGTCAGTAGTACTGTAGATTCAAACAGTGAAAACCCCACGTCTTTTATATATATAGTGGGAATAGGATTCGAACCGCGGTCTTCTCGGAAGACAGGCGCGTTTTGGACCAGTTCGGCTAGCTGCACATTTCGGTTATAGTTCAAGACAATGTATATTAATAGGTTTTGTTTGTGGCAAATTAAAAACATGCGGAGAGTGGGATTCGAACCCGCGCCCTCTCTCATAATTTTGCTCTCCTTGGAACAACTCGGCTACACCAACATATCGGTCATAACTCACGATAGCGTAGATAAATAGTCAGTAGTACTGTAGATTCAAACAGTGAAAACCCCACGTCTTTTATATATATAGTGGGAATAGGATTCGAACCGCGGTCTTCTCGGAAGACAGGCGCGTTTTGGACCAGTTCGGCTAGCTGCACATTTCGGTTATAGTTCAAGACAATGTATATTAATAGGTTTTGTTTGTGGCAAATTAAAAACATGCGGAGAGTGGGATTCGAACCCGCGCCCTCTCTCATAATTTTGCTCTCCTTGGAACAACTCGGCTACACCAACATATCGGTCATAACTCACGATAGCGTAGATAAATAGTCAGTAGTACTGTAGATTCAAACAGTGAAAACCCCACGTCTTTTATATATATAGTGGGAATAGGATTCGAACCGCGGTCTTCTCGGAAGACAGGCGCGTTTTGGACCAGTTCGGCTAGCTGCACATTTCGGTTATAGTTCAAGACAATGTATATTAATAGGTTTTGTTTGTGGCAAATTAAAAACATGCGGAGAGTGGGATTCGAACCCGCGCCCTCTCTCATAATTTTGCTCTCCTTGGAACAACTCGGCTACACCAACATATCGGTCATAACTCACGATAGCGTAGATAAATAGTCAGTAGTACTGTAGATTCAAACAGTGAAAACCCCACGTCTTTTATATATATAGTGGGAATAGGATTCGAACCGCGGTCTTCTCGGAAGACAGGCGCGTTTTGGACCAGTTCGGCTAGCTGCACATTTCGGTTATAGTTCAAGACAATGTGTATTAATAGGTTTTGTTTGTGGCAAATTAAAAACTTGCGGAGAGTGGGATTCGAACCCGCGCCCTCTCTCATAATTTTGCTCTCCTTGGAACAACTCGGCTACACCAACATATCGGTCATAACTCACGATAGCGTAGATAAATAGTCAGTAGTACTGTAGATTCAAACAGTGAAAACCCCACGTCTTTTATATATATAGTGGGAATAGGATTCGAACCGCGGTCTTCTCGGAAGACAGGCGCGTTTTGGACCAGTTCGGCTAGCTGCACATTTCGGTTATAGTTCAAGACAATGTATATTAATAGGTTTTGTTTGTGGCAAATTAAAAACATGCGGAGAGTGGGATTCGAACCCGCGCCCTCTCTCATAATTTTGCTCTCCTTGGAACAACTCGGCTACACCAACATATCGGTCATAACTCACGATAGCGTAGATAAATAGTCAGTAGTACTGTAGATTCAAACAGTGAAAACCCCACGTCTTTTATATATATAGTGGGAATAGGATTCGAACCGCGGTCTTCTCGGAAGACAGGCGCGTTTTGGACCAGTTCGGCTAGCTGCACATTTCGGTTATAGTTCAAGACAATGTATATTAATAGGTTTTGTTTGTGGCAAATTAAAAACATGCGGAGAGTGGGATTCGAACCCGCGCCCTCTCTCATAATTTTGCTCTCCTTGGAACAACTCGGCTACACCAACATATCGGTCATAACTCACGATAGCGTAGATAAATAGTCAGTAGTACTGTAGATTCAAACAGTGAAAACCCCACGTCTTTTATATATATAGTGGGAATAGGATTCGAACCGCGGTCTTCTCGGAAGACAGGCGCGTTTTGGACCAGTTCGGCTAGCTGCACATTTCGGTTATAGTTCAAGACAATGTATATTAATAGGTTTTGTTTGTGGCAAATTAAAAACATGCGGAGAGTGGGATTCGAACCCGCGCCCTCTCTCATAATTTTGCTCTCCTTGGAACAACTCGGCTACACCAACATATCGGTCATAACTCACGATAGCGTAGATAAATAGTCAGTAGTACTGTAGATTCAAACAGTGAAAACCCCACGTCTTTTATATATATAGTGGGAATAGGATTCGAACCGCGGTCTTCTCGGAAGACAGGCGCGTTTTGGACCAGTTCGGCTAGCTGCACATTTCGGTTATAGTTCAAGACAATGTATATTAATAGGTTTTGTTTGTGGCAAATTAAAAACATGCGGAGAGTGGGATTCGAACCCGCGCCCTCTCTCATAATTTTGCTCTCCTTGGAACAACTCGGCTACACCAACATATCGGTCATAACTCACGATAGCGTAGATAAATAGTCAGTAGTACTGTAGATTCAAACAGTGAAAACCCCACGTCTTTTATATATATAGTGGGAATAGGATTCGAACCGCGGTCTTCTCGGAAGACAGGCGCGTTTTGGACCAGTTCGGCTAGCTGCACATTTCGGTTATAGTTCAAGACAATGTATATTAATAGGTTTTGTTTGTGGCAAATTAAAAACATGCGGAGAGTGGGATTCGAACCCGCGCCCTCTCTCATAATTTTGCTCTCCTTGGAACAACTCGGCTACACCAACATATCGGTCATAACTCACGATAGCGTAGATAAATAGTCAGTAGTACTGTAGATTCAAACAGTGAAAACCCCACGTCTTTTATATATATAGTGGGAATAGGATTCGAACCGCGGTCTTCTCGGAAGACAGGCGCGTTTTGGACCAGTTCGGCTAGCTGCACATTTCGGTTATAGTTCAAGACAATGTATATTAATAGGTTTTGTTTGTGGCAAATTAAAAACATGCGGAGAGTGGGATTCGAACCCGCGCCCTCTCTCATAATTTTGCTCTCCTTGGAACAACTCGGCTACACCAACATATCGGTCATAACTCACGATAGCGTAGATAAATAGTCAGTAGTACTGTAGATTCAAACAGTGAAAACCCCACGTCTTTTATATATATAGTGGGAATAGGATTCGAACCGCGGTCTTCTCGGAAGACAGGCGCGTTTTGGACCAGTTCGGCTAGCTGCACATTTCGGTTATAGTTCAAGACAATGTATATTAATAGGTTTTGTTTGTGGCAAATTAAAAACATGCGGAGAGTGGGATTCGAACCCGCGCCCTCTCTCATAATTTTGCTCTCCTTGGAACAACTCGGCTACACCAACATATCGGTCATAACTCACGATAGCGTAGATAAATAGTCAGTAGTACTGTAGATTCAAACAGTGAAAACCCCACGTCTTTTATATATATAGTGGGAATAGGATTCGAACCGCGGTCTTCTCGGAAGACAGGCGCGTTTTGGACCAGTTCGGCTAGCTGCACATTTCGGTTATAGTTCAAGACAATGTATATTAATAGGTTTTGTTTGTGGCAAATTAAAAACATGCGGAGAGTGGGATTCGAACCCGCGCCCTCTCTCATAATTTTGCTCTCCTTGGAACAACTCGGCTACACCAACATATCGGTCATAACTCACGATAGCGTAGATAAATAGTCAGTAGTACTGTAGATTCAAACAGTGAAAACCCCACGTCTTTTATATATATAGTGGGAATAGGATTCGAACCGCGGTCTTCTCGGAAGACAGGCGCGTTTTGGACCAGTTCGGCTAGCTGCACATTTCGGTTATAGTTCAAGACAATGTATATTAATAGGTTTTGTTTGTGGCAAATTAAAAACATGCGGAGAGTGGGATTCGAACCCGCGCCCTCTCTCATAATTTTGCTCTCCTTGGAACAACTCGGCTACACCAACATATCGGTCATAACTCACGATAGCGTAGATAAATAGTCAGTAGTACTGTAGATTCAAACAGTGAAAACCCCACGTCTTTTATATATATAGTGGGAATAGGATTCGAACCGCGGTCTTCTCGGAAGACAGGCGCGTTTTGGACCAGTTCGGCTAGCTGCACATTTCGGTTATAGTTCAAGACAATGTATATTAATAGGTTTTGTTTGTGGCAAATTAAAAACATGCGGAGAGTGGGATTCGAACCCGCGCCCTCTCTCATAATTTTGCTCTCCTTGGAACAACTCGGCTACACCAACATATCGGTCATAACTCACGATAGCGTAGATAAATAGTCAGTAGTACTGTAGATTCAAACAGTGAAAACCCCACGTCTTTTATATATATAGTGGGAATAGGATTCGAACCGCGGTCTTCTCGGAAGACAGGCGCGTTTTGGACCAGTTCGGCTAGCTGCACATTTCGGTTATAGTTCAAGACAATGTATATTAATAGGTTTTGTTTGTGGCAAATTAAAAACATGCGGAGAGTGGGATTCGAACCCGCGCCCTCTCTCATAATTTTGCTCTCCTTGGAACAACTCGGCTACACCAACATATCGGTCATAACTCACGATAGCGTAGATAAATAGTCAGTAGTACTGTAGATTCAAACAGTGAAAACCCCACGTCTTTTATATATATAGTGGGAATAGGATTCGAACCGCGGTCTTCTCGGAAGACAGGCGCGTTTTGGACCAGTTCGGCTAGCTGCACATTTCGGTTATAGTTCAAGACAATGTATATTAATAGGTTTTGTTTGTGGCAAATTAAAAACATGCGGAGAGTGGGATTCGAACCCGCGCCCTCTCTCATAATTTTGCTCTCCTTGGAACAACTCGGCTACACCAACATATCGGTCATAACTCACGATAGCGTAGATAAATAGTCAGTAGTACTGTAGATTCAAACAGTGAAAACCCCACGTCTTTTATATATATAGTGGGAATAGGATTCGAACCGCGGTCTTCTCGGAAGACAGGCGCGTTTTGGACCAGTTCGGCTAGCTGCACATTTCGGTTATAGTTCAAGACAATGTATATTAATAGGTTTTGTTTGTGGCAAATTAAAAACATGCGGAGAGTGGGATTCGAACCCGCGCCCTCTCTCATAATTTTGCTCTCCTTGGAACAACTCGGCTACACCAACATATCGGTCATAACTCACGATAGCGTAGATAAATAGTCAGTAGTACTGTAGATTCAAACAGTGAAAACCCCACGTCTTTTATATATATAGTGGGAATAGGATTCGAACCGCGGTCTTCTCGGAAGACAGGCGCGTTTTGGACCAGTTCGGCTAGCTGCACATTTCGGTTATAGTTCAAGACAATGTATATTAATAGGTTTTGTTTGTGGCAAATTAAAAACATGCGGAGAGTGGGATTCGAACCCGCGCCCTCTCTCATAATTTTGCTCTCCTTGGAACAACTCGGCTACACCAACATATCGGTCATAACTCACGATAGCGTAGATAAATAGTCAGTAGTACTGTAGATTCAAACAGTGAAAACCCCACGTCTTTTATATATATAGTGGGAATAGGATTCGAACCGCGGTCTTCTCGGAAGACAGGCGCGTTTTGGACCAGTTCGGCTAGCTGCACATTTCGGTTATAGTTCAAGACAATGTATATTAATAGGTTTTGTTTGTGGCAAATTAAAAACATGCGGAGAGTGGGATTCGAACCCGCGCCCTCTCTCATAATTTTGCTCTCCTTGGAACAACTCGGCTACACCAACATATCGGTCATAACTCACGATAGCGTAGATAAATAGTCAGTAGTACTGTAGATTCAAACAGTGAAAACCCCACGTCTTTTATATATATAGTGGGAATAGGATTCGAACCGCGGTCTTCTCGGAAGACAGGCGCGTTTTGGACCAGTTCGGCTAGCTGCACATTTCGGTTATAGTTCAAGACAATGTATATTAATAGGTTTTGTTTGTGGCAAATTAAAAACATGCGGAGAGTGGGATTCGAACCCGCGCCCTCTCTCATAATTTTGCTCTCCTTGGAACAACTCGGCTACACCAACATATCGGTCATAACTCACGATAGCGTAGATAAATAGTCAGTAGTACTGTAGATTCAAACAGTGAAAACCCCACGTCTTTTATATATATAGTGGGAATAGGATTCGAACCGCGGTCTTCTCGGAAGACAGGCGCGTTTTGGACCAGTTCGGCTAGCTGCACATTTCGGTTATAGTTCAAGACAATGTATATTAATAGGTTTTGTTTGTGGCAAATTAAAAACATGCGGAGAGTGGGATTCGAACCCGCGCCCTCTCTCATAATTTTGCTCTCCTTGGAACAACTCGGCTACACCAACATATCGGTCATAACTCACGATAGCGTAGATAAATAGTCAGTAGTACTGTAGATTCAAACAGTGAAAACCCCACGTCTTTTATATATATAGTGGGAATAGGATTCGAACCGCGGTCTTCTCGGAAGACAGGCGCGTTTTGGACCAGTTCGGCTAGCTGCACATTTCGGTTATAGTTCAAGACAATGTATATTAATAGGTTTTGTTTGTGGCAAATTAAAAACATGCGGAGAGTGGGATTCGAACCCGCGCCCTCTCTCATAATTTTGCTCTCCTTGGAACAACTCGGCTACACCAACATATCGGTCATAACTCACGATAGCGTAGATAAATAGTCAGTAGTACTGTAGATTCAAACAGTGAAAACCCCACGTCTTTTATATATATAGTGGGAATAGGATTCGAACCGCGGTCTTCTCGGAAGACAGGCGCGTTTTGGACCAGTTCGGCTAGCTGCACATTTCGGTTATAGTTCAAGACAATGTATATTAATAGGTTTTGTTTGTGGCAAATTAAAAACATGCGGAGAGTGGGATTCGAACCCGCGCCCTCTCTCATAATTTTGCTCTCCTTGGAACAACTCGGCTACACCAACATATCGGTCATAACTCACGATAGCGTAGATAAATAGTCAGTAGTACTGTAGATTCAAACAGTGAAAACCCCACGTCTTTTATATATATAGTGGGAATAGGATTCGAACCGCGGTCTTCTCGGAAGACAGGCGCGTTTTGGACCAGTTCGGCTAGCTGCACATTTCGGTTATAGTTCAAGACAATGTATATTAATAGGTTTTGTTTGTGGCAAATTAAAAACATGCGGAGAGTGGGATTCGAACCCGCGCCCTCTCTCATAATTTTGCTCTCCTTGGAACAACTCGGCTACACCAACATATCGGTCATAACTCACGATAGCGTAGATAAATAGTCAGTAGTACTGTAGATTCAAACAGTGAAAACCCCACGTCTTTTATATATATAGTGGGAATAGGATTCGAACCGCGGTCTTCTCGGAAGACAGGCGCGTTTTGGACCAGTTCGGCTAGCTGCACATTTCGGTTATAGTTCAAGACAATGTATATTAATAGGTTTTGTTTGTGGCAAATTAAAAACATGCGGAGAGTGGGATTCGAACCCGCGCCCTCTCTCATAATTTTGCTCTCCTTGGAACAACTCGGCTACACCAACATATCGGTCATAACTCACGATAGCGTAGATAAATAGTCAGTAGTACTGTAGATTCAAACAGTGAAAACCCCACGTCTTTTATATATATAGTGGGAATAGGATTCGAACCGCGGTCTTCTCGGAAGACAGGCGCGTTTTGGACCAGTTCGGCTAGCTGCACATTTCGGTTATAGTTCAAGACAATGTATATTAATAGGTTTTGTTTGTGGCAAATTAAAAACATGCGGAGAGTGGGATTCGAACCCGCGCCCTCTCTCATAATTTTGCTCTCCTTGGAACAACTCGGCTACACCAACATATCGGTCATAACTCACGATAGCGTAGATAAATAGTCAGTAGTACTGTAGATTCAAACAGTGAAAACCCCACGTCTTTTATATATATAGTGGGAATAGGATTCGAACCGCGGTCTTCTCGGAAGACAGGCGCGTTTTGGACCAGTTCGGCTAGCTGCACATTTCGGTTATAGTTCAAGACAATGTATATTAATAGGTTTTGTTTGTGGCAAATTAAAAACATGCGGAGAGTGGGATTCGAACCCGCGCCCTCTCTCATAATTTTGCTCTCCTTGGAACAACTCGGCTACACCAACATATCGGTCATAACTCACGATAGCGTAGATAAATAGTCAGTAGTACTGTAGATTCAAACAGTGAAAACCCCACGTCTTTTATATATATAGTGGGAATAGGATTCGAACCGCGGTCTTCTCGGAAGACAGGCGCGTTTTGGACCAGTTCGGCTAGCTGCACATTTCGGTTATAGTTCAAGACAATGTATATTAATAGGTTTTGTTTGTGGCAAATTAAAAACATGCGGAGAGTGGGATTCGAACCCGCGCCCTCTCTCATAATTTTGCTCTCCTTGGAACAACTCGGCTACACCAACATATCGGTCATAACTCACGATAGCGTAGATAAATAGTCAGTAGTACTGTAGATTCAAACAGTGAAAACCCCACGTCTTTTATATATATAGTGGGAATAGGATTCGAACCGCGGTCTTCTCGGAAGACAGGCGCGTTTTGGACCAGTTCGGCTAGCTGCACATTTCGGTTATAGTTCAAGACAATGTATATTAATAGGTTTTGTTTGTGGCAAATTAAAAACATGCGGAGAGTGGGATTCGAACCCGCGCCCTCTCTCATAATTTTGCTCTCCTTGGAACAACTCGGCTACACCAACATATCGGTCATAACTCACGATAGCGTAGATAAATAGTCAGTAGTACTGTAGATTCAAACAGTGAAAACCCCACGTCTTTTATATATATAGTGGGAATAGGATTCGAACCGCGGTCTTCTCGGAAGACAGGCGCGTTTTGGACCAGTTCGGCTAGCTGCACATTTCGGTTATAGTTCAAGACAATGTATATTAATAGGTTTTGTTTGTGGCAAATTAAAAACATGCGGAGAGTGGGATTCGAACCCGCGCCCTCTCTCATAATTTTGCTCTCCTTGGAACAACTCGGCTACACCAACATATCGGTCATAACTCACGATAGCGTAGATAAATAGTCAGTAGTACTGTAGATTCAAACAGTGAAAACCCCACGTCTTTTATATATATAGTGGGAATAGGATTCGAACCGCGGTCTTCTCGGAAGACAGGCGCGTTTTGGACCAGTTCGGCTAGCTGCACATTTCGGTTATAGTTCAAGACAATGTATATTAATAGGTTTTGTTTGTGGCAAATTAAAAACATGCGGAGAGTGGGATTCGAACCCGCGCCCTCTCTCATAATTTTGCTCTCCTTGGAACAACTCGGCTACACCAACATATCGGTCATAACTCACGATAGCGTAGATAAATAGTCAGTAGTACTGTAGATTCAAACAGTGAAAACCCCACGTCTTTTATATATATAGTGGGAATAGGATTCGAACCGCGGTCTTCTCGGAAGACAGGCGCGTTTTGGACCAGTTCGGCTAGCTGCACATTTCGGTTATAGTTCAAGACAATGTATATTAATAGGTTTTGTTTGTGGCAAATTAAAAACATGCGGAGGGTGGGATTCGAACCCGCGCCCTCTCTCATAATTTTGCTCTCCTTGGAACAACTCGGCTACACCAACATATCGGTCATAACTCACGATAGCGTAGATAAATAGTCAGTAGTACTGTAGATTCAAACAGTGAAAACCCCACGTCTTTTATATATATAGTGGGAATAGGATTCGAACCGCGGTCTTCTCGGAAGACAGGCGCGTTTTGGACCAGTTCGGCTAGCTGCACATTTCGGTTATAGTTCAAGACAATGTATATTAATAGGTTTTGTTTGTGGCAAATTAAAAACATGCGGAGAGTGGGATTCGAACCCGCGCCCTCTCTCATAATTTTGCTCTCCTTGGAACAACTCGGCTACACCAACATATCGGTCATAACTCACGATAGCGTAGATAAATAGTCAGTAGTACTGTAGATTCAAACAGTGAAAACCCCACGTCTTTTATATATATAGTGGGAATAGGATTCGAACCGCGGTCTTCTCGGAAGACAGGCGCGTTTTGGACCAGTTCGGCTAGCTGCACATTTCGGTTATAGTTCAAGACAATGTATATTAATAGGTTTTGTTTGTGGCAAATTAAAAACATGCGGAGAGTGGGATTCGAACCCGCGCCCTCTCTCATAATTTTGCTCTCCTTGGAACAACTCGGCTACACCAACATATCGGTCATAACTCACGATAGCGTAGATAAATAGTCAGTAGTACTGTAGATTCAAACAGTGAAAACCCCACGTCTTTTATATATATAGTGGGAATAGGATTCGAACCGCGGTCTTCTCGGAAGACAGGCGCGTTTTGGACCAGTTCGGCTAGCTGCACATTTCGGTTATAGTTCAAGACAATGTATATTAATAGGTTTTGTTTGTGGCAAATTAAAAACATGCGGAGAGTGGGATTCGAACCCGCGCCCTCTCTCATAATTTTGCTCTCCTTGGAACAACTCGGCTACACCAACATATCGGTCATAACTCACGATAACGTAGATAAATAGTCAGTAGTACTGTAGATTCAAACAGTGAAAACCCCACGTCTTTTATATATATAGTGGGAATAGGATTCGAACCGCGGTCTTCTCGGAAGACAGGCGCGTTTTGGACCAGTTCGGCTAGCTGCACATTTCGGTTATAGTTCAAGACAATGTATATTAATAGGTTTTGTTTGTGGCAAATTAAAAACATGCGGAGAGTGGGATTCGAACCCGCGCCCTCTCTCATAATTTTGCTCTCCTTGGAACAACTCGGCTACACCAACATATCGGTCATAACTCACGATAACGTAGATAAATAGTCAGTAGTACTGTAGATTCAAACAGTGAAAACCCCACGTCTTTTATATATATAGTGGGAATAGGATTCGAACCGCGGTCTTCTCGGAAGACAGGCGCGTTTTGGACCAGTTCGGCTAGCTGCACATTTCGGTTATAGTTCAAGACAATGTATATTAATAGGTTTTGTTTGTGGCAAATTAAAAACATGCGGAGAGTGGGATTCGAACCCGCGCCCTCTCTCATAATTTTGCTCTCCTTGGAACAACTCGGCTACACCAACATATCGGTCATAACTCACGATAACGTAGATAAATAGTCAGTAGTACTGTAGATTCAAACAGTGAAAACCCCACGTCTTTTATATATATAGTGGGAATAGGATTCGAACCGCGGTCTTCTCGGAAGACAGGCGCGTTTTGGACCAGTTCGGCTAGCTGCACATTTCGGTTATAGTTCAAGACAATGTATATTAATAGGTTTTGTTTGTGGCAAATTAAAAACATGCGGAGAGTGGGATTCGAACCCGCGCCCTCTCTCATAATTTTGCTCTCCTTGGAACAACTCGGCTACACCAACATATCGGTCATAACTCACGATAGCGTAGATAAATAGTCAGTAGTACTGTAGATTCAAACAGTGAAAACCCCACGTCTTTTATATATATAGTAATATATAAGTGGGGAAAAGCCATTTACCCGCGTTTCACCGCGGCTACGATAATATTTTTTTCAACGCAAAAATATATATTAAAAGTGTAATTTTTTTATTATATTATAAATTTGGGTAAAATAATAAATCTGCGCAGAATTCATTTGAAGCGCAAGTTTTCAATAAAATATATAAATTTTAAATCGACATAAATTTATTTGTTCAACGAAATCACCAGCATCAAATTATCATCGTCATTAAAAAAGCAAGAAGATTTGGATACCTGAATCATTGAATTCACTGTATCAGGATTAGTTCATTTCATAATATAATTTAAATTAAACACAATAATAAAATATAAATTGTGAAAACATTTACGATAACTAAACAATCAAAAATAAATAGTGGAACTCGTTAAGGGCACAACCGTCAATGTACTTTCACAATCTACAGTAAAATACCTCAGAAGTTACAATGTACTAAACAGTAAACAGCCACACATATATATATATATATTCTCATTCAGAGTTTCTCTTTTCAATATTTGTATTTTGATTTTGTTAAAGTAATATTTATAATTTTATCAACTAAATTATTTTATGATGAACAACTAAGCAATTTTTGTTTTCTCCAAACATTGTATTGGTTCTTGGATGATTTTAAGTGTTGTTGTTGTTGTTTCTAAGGTTGATGCTACTATTTTTGAGGTTGATGTTGATGTTTGTGTTTTTAATGGTTGCTTGCTGGTTGTGTTTTTGTTTTTGATGTTGCTATTGCTGTCAAGGTTATTGCTATTATTGTTGAGGTTATGTGCCGGTTGTTTTATTGTTTTTGTTCCTATTGTTGTTGAGGTTGTGTTTGTTGTTTTACTGTTTTTGTACCTATTGTCGTTGAGGTTGTGTGTTGGCTGCAACTATATATTCATGTGTTGCCTTGATATGATTTTGCAAGATGCTTTCTAAGGCTGCAATTTTAGTTGCAATCATGGCATTCTTCTCATCAAAGTTTGCTTTGCACACCAATTCTTTTTTACATATTTGCAGCAATTTCCAATTGATTGATATCATTTTTTTTCCAATTCATTTAATAGCTTGCAATGTAGTTTTTTAACAGGAGAATTAGCAAGGTGATGGAATGTCTCATTTTGAGGAGAGATTTTATCTTCGTTCTTCACATCAACATCTCTCTTTTTTGCGATGATCCGCAAGTAGTATAATTTATGCTCTTTTGTAATGTTTTATAACACATCAAATTCATTCTCAAAAAAGTAACCTGCGATTGTGTAACAAACTCCAATGTCAAATTTACTCATTGTGTTTCATGTTCTATAACTTTTTATTGCTTATATAATATGAGTTTATCGTTATTTTAAATTATATACACAGGAATGCTCGCGGCAACGCGTGGGCAATATGTCTAGTATATATACAAACGTTGTTGAGAGAGCGAAACCAGGAATTGGCGGGCGGGTTTTTTAATGCGCAACAAACGCGGGTTGCCTCGCTGTGTGGTAACGTTGTGGACACTGACAAATTACGTGATTCTCCTTATTTGTGGGTTTTGTTGAATTTTACAGGAAAAACCCCAATTGAGGCCTTATATTTTGTTAATTTATAAAATCATTCCTTATAAAATCAGGCCTTACGTGATTCTCCTTATTTGTGGGTTTTGCTTATGAAATGCGACAAAGTGAACTTCAATCTTCTTCTTCTACCGGATGATCAGATTATAATGATCAGTAAAGTCAGTAACTAGTTCTGAAAATAATAAAGAAGATCTCAAAACTATCAAAACTAAGAGTTGTAACTATATTTTTTTATTTAAAAATATGACAGGTTTGAGTAGTGACATGGTCTCTACTATAGAGAAAACAGTCGCGATTCATAATCACTCACTATTATGTAAATAATAACTTTACGAGATTTTAATTGAAGTTTAATTTTTGGTCTACAAGTTAGAGAGAAAAAATGACTTATAATATATTTAGAGAAAAAAATAATAAGATTAAGGTTTTTATATGAAACAATCGACTGATTAATACAACTAGATCCAACCGGCCGACAAAACTCAGAGTTTAACCTTGTCTTGCTTCTAAAATGTGATATTTACTTGATGACATTATTTTAAAGGCTAATAATTATCTTGTTACGCTTAAAAAATAATAATAATAAATATAAATATCATATTTTTAAAATGCAACATAATTATGTTGATTTACTGTTTTTTTATATAAAAAATAATCTCGGCATGGCTGGCAAAGATTCAGTATCTTATTGGACGTGACGAGAGAGAGAATGTGAATGGGATTCTTGTTGGATGAGTTACCAAAAATCTCTTCATCAATGACTAGATTTACCTAAATTACTAATTAAAAAAATCTTCGCTAAGATTTTCAAATGGATTTTGTTAGATTTTTCTTCCATTCCGTCACTTCTCCTCCCTCCGTTTGTGCTTACAGTCCTATAAAAAAACATTTCTTTTTCTCCAATTTTGAAATGTTTTGTTTTCAATTCAATATTTGCCTGCTAGGTAGAGGTATTTTACACGGCTATTATTATTTATGTAAAGCACATTGAATTAAAGTTTTTTTAAAATAGTTTTAGTATATTTTTAAAAACACTATTTACCATAATCGAAAAGCTAAGAAATGTGAATAGAAGAAATGTGCTTACAGTCCTATAAAAAATCTTTTTCTTCTATTTCAATGTCAGCCAATGTTAAAAACATAATATCAATCTAATTGTTAATATAATAATTATAAAAGATCTACATGATTATTAACTTTCAAATCCATAAAATTAATCAAGATATATATAAACTATATATTATCATGTTAATAATTGTAATAAAAAACATGATATTATGGAATTTCGTATTGGGATACATACTACTGTGGAAATAACAGGCTCAACTTCTCAACCAAGGGCGCAAATAACTTGAAAGATTTTTTTAAAAGCTGAGCTTTATTTTTTGTTACATTTAGAAGATATTTTATAATGTATTTTTGACAAAAAATATTTATTAATTTATTTGAAATTAAATATTTTTGATATTTTTATGTTATTTTTCTAAGGTGATATCAAAAATAATTTTTAAAAAATAAGAATAGAAATTATTTTAATATATTTATGATCCAATATAACTTTGAAAGAAAATCTTAACCAAAATCACGAACAGTAATGTAGTTGCAATCAATGCTACTTTTTTTTCCTTTTCTTTTAATTGAATAAGATAAAAGCATGGCTGAAGTTCAATAGTTGGCTCTCATTCTTCCACAAAATCGAGAGCGGCGCATGAGTTCTTTTCTATGTGGCGACTCTGCAGCGAGACACGAGGATTGATTTGAACGAATTGGAGGTTACTTTGATGAGGGGTAAAGGTATACTATTCATAGATATGGGCAAAGCTAAAGCTAGTGAGAGGAGTGGATAAGCTGAGAATGACGTGGATCTCAAGGAGTGATGTTTGTCGACCACTCAGTCAAGAAAGTAGGGGCCTACAAAATTTTAGATTTTCTACGCAGTTTAAATCGTGTTTTTTATATATGATAAATTTGATTTATTTATAAATATATAATACATATTTCTTAGTAAATAATAATTAAGGGCCTGTTTGGGAGTGCGGTTGGGGTTGTTTTTGAAAATGCTTTTCATTTAAAAATATATCAAAATAATATTTTTTTATTTTTTAAAAATTATTTTTGATATTAGCACATCAAAATGATTTAAAAACACCAAATAAATTTCATTTAAAATAAATAAATTTTTTTTCTAATTTTGAACAAACAGCGGTACAACTGCAGAATCAATACATTCCAAATGTGAACTAATATATTAAAATAATAATTTTTTATTTTAAACAGTGAAAACCCCACGTCTTTTATATATATAGTGGGAATAGGATTCGAACCGCGGTCTTCTCGGAAGACAGGCGCGTTTTGGACTAGTTCGGCTAGCTGCACATTTCGGTTATAGTTCAAGACAATGTATATTAATAGGTTTTGTTTGTGGCAAATTAAAAACATGCGGAGAGTGGGATTCGAACTCGCGCCCTCTCTCATAATTTTGCTCTCCTTGGAACAACTCGGCTACACCAACATATCGGTCATAACTCACGATAGCGTAGATAAATAGTCAGTAGTACTGTAGATTCAAACAGTGAAAACCCCACGTCTTTTATATATATAGTGGGAATAGGATTCGAACCGCGGTCTTCTCGGAAGACAGGCGCGTTTTGGACCAGTTCGGCTAGCTGCACATTTCGGTTATAGTTCAAGACAATGTATATTAATAGGTTTTGTTTGTGGCAAATTAAAAACATGCGGAGAGTGGGATTCGAACCCGCGCCCTCTCTCATAATTTTGCTCTCCTTGGAACAACTCGGCTACACCAACATATCGGTCATAACTCACGATAGCGTAGATAAATAGTCAGTAGTACTGTAGATTCAAACAGTGAAAACCCCACGTCTTTTATATATATAGTGGGAATAGGATTCGAACCGCGGTCTTCTCGGAAGACAGGCGCGTTTTGGACCAGTTCGGCTAGCTGCACATTTCGGTTATAGTTCAAGACAATGTATATTAATAGGTTTTGTTTGTGGCAAATTAAAAACATGCGGAGAGTGGGATTCGAACCCGCGCCCTCTCTCATAATTTTGCTCTCCTTGGAACAACTCGGCTACACCAACATATCGGTCATAACTCACGATAGCGTAGATAAATAGTCAGTAGTACTGTAGATTCAAACAGTGAAAACCCCACGTCTTTTATATATATAGTAATATATAAGTGGGGAAAAGCCATTTACCCGCGTTTCACCGCGGCTACGATAATATTTTTTTCAACGCAAAAATATATATTAAAAGTGTAATTTTTTTATTATATTATAAATTTGGGTAAAATAATAAATCTGCGCAGAATTCATTTGAAGCGCAAGTTTTCAATAAAATATATAAATTTTAAATCGACATAAATTTATTTGTTCAACGAAATCACCAGCATCAAATTATCATCGTCATTAAAAAAGCAAGAAGATTTGGATACCTGAATCATTGAATTCACTGTATCAGGATTAGTTCATTTCATAATATAATTTAAATTAAACACAATAATAAAATATAAATTGTGAAAACATTTACGATAACTAAACAATCAAAAATAAATAGTGGAACTCGTTAAGGGCACAACCGTCAATGTACTTTCACAATCTACAGTAAAATACCTCAGAAGTTACAATGTACTAAACAGTAAACAGCCACACATATATATATATATATTCTCATTCAGAGTTTCTCTTTTCAATATTTGTATTTTGATTTTGTTAAAGTAATATTTATAATTTTATCAACTAAATTATTTTATGATGAACAACTAAGCAATTTTTGTTTTCTCCAAACATTGTATTGGTTCTTGGATGATTTTAAGTGTTGTTGTTGTTGTTTCTAAGGTTGATGCTACTATTTTTGAGGTTGATGTTGATGTTTGTGTTTTTAATGGTTGCTTGCTGGTTGTGTTTTTGTTTTTGATGTTGCTATTGCTGTCAAGGTTATTGCTATTATTGTTGAGGTTATGTGCCGGTTGTTTTATTGTTTTTGTTCCTATTGTTGTTGAGGTTGTGTTTGTTGTTTTACTGTTTTTGTACCTATTGTCGTTGAGGTTGTGTGTTGGCTGCAACTATATATTCATGTGTTGCCTTGATATGATTTTGCAAGATGCTTTCTAAGGCTGCAATTTTAGTTGCAATCATGGCATTCTTCTCATCAAAGTTTGCTTTGCACACCAATTCTTTTTTACATATTTGCAGCAATTTCCAATTGATTGATATCATTTTTTTTCCAATTCATTTAATAGCTTGCAATGTAGTTTTTTAACAGGAGAATTAGCAAGGTGATGGAATGTCTCATTTTGAGGAGAGATTTTATCTTCGTTCTTCACATCAACATCTCTCTTTTTTGCGATGATCCGCAAGTAGTATAATTTATGCTCTTTTGTAATGTTTTATAACACATCAAATTCATTCTCAAAAAAGTAACCTGCGATTGTGTAACAAACTCCAATGTCAAATTTACTCATTGTGTTTCATGTTCTATAACTTTTTATTGCTTATATAATATGAGTTTATCGTTATTTTAAATTATATACACAGGAATGCCCGCGGCAACGCGTGGGCAATATGTCTAGTATATATACAAACGTTGTTGAGAGAGCGAAACCAGGAATTGGCGGGCGGGTTTTTTAATGCGCAACAAACGCGGGTTGCCTCGCTGTGTGGAAACGTTGTGGACACTGACAAATTACGTGATTCTCCTTATTTGTGGGTTTTGTTGAATTTTACAGGAAAAACCCCAATTGAGGCCTTATATTTTGTTAATTTATAAAATCAGTCCTTATAAAATCAGGCCTTACGTGATTCTCCATATTTGTGGGTTTTGCTTATGAAATGCGACAAAGTGAACTTCAATCTTCTTCTTCTACCGGATGATCAGATTATAATGATCAGTAAAGTCAGTAACTAGTTCTGAAAATAATAAAGAAGATCTCAAAACTATCAAAACTAGGAGTTGTAACTATATTTTTTTATTTAAAAATATGACAGGTTTGAGTAGTGACATGGTCTCTACTATAGAGAAAACAGTCGCGATTCATAATCACTCACTATTATGTAAATAATAACTTTACGAGATTTTAATTGAAGTTTAATTTTTAGTCTACAAGTTAGAGAGAAAAAATGACTTATAATATATTTAGAGAAAAAAATAATAAGATTAAGGTTTTTATATGAAACAATCGACTGATTAATACAACTAGATCCAACCGGCCGACAAAACTCAGAGTTTAACCTTGTCTTGCTTCTAAAATGTGATATTTACTTGATGACATTATTTTAAAGGCTAATAATTATCTTGATACGCTTAAAAAATAATAATAATAAATATAAATATCATATTTTTAAAATGCAACATAATTATGTTGATTTACTGTTTTTTTATATAAAAAATAATCTCGGCATGGCTGGCAAAGATTCAGTATCTTATTGGACGTGACGAGAGAGTGAATGGGATTCTTGTTGGATGAGTTGCCAAAAATCTCTTCATCAATGACTAGATTTACCTAAATTACTAATTAAAAAGATACATGCTTTCTTTCTTTCTTTCATTAATTCTAAATTATGTTAATTGCTCAAGTAAAAATGAAATGTTCAATATTTTGAGAATATAAGGGAGGTACAATTGCTTATATGGCAAAACTTCTGGAATATCTGGATTGAAATACCAAAGTGACGCAGCAGTCACAGTTAAATTTGCTGCACCTGAATGTAAGTAACAAAAACAAAAGTTACAAATATTAATTAGAAAAAAATTAGCACTTGTGTAATAGAAGGAAAATAGGGATTATGCTATTGTATTAAAAATAATAAAGCAAACCTCGAAATTCTGTAACTCGAAACCCAGCAAAAACAATGATAATAGGAGATTCTTGTGCATTAACGATATTATCATCAAAGCTTCGAGCAAGATCGCCCCATAAAGTAACTCGTAGATCTTCACCTCTGTTTGAAAAATGGAATTTTTAGACAAAACAATGAAAAACATAGGCTAGAAATGTAAAGTTAGAAGCGGAAAAACCTTATATTTTCAATGATGAACTCTTTTTTATCTTCAAATATAGTAACTATATTTTTTTATTTAAAAATATGACAAGTTTGAGTAGTGACATGGTCTCTACTATAGAGAAAACAGTCGCGATTCATAATCACTCACTATTATGTAAATAATAACTTTACGAGATTTTAATTGAAGTTTAATTTTTGGTCTACAAGTTAGAGAGAAAAAATGACTTATAATATATTTAGAGAAAAAAATAATAAGATTAAGGTTTTTATATGAAACAATCGACTGATTAATACAACTAGATCCAACCGGCCGACAAAACTCAGAGTTTAACCTTGTCTTGCTTCTAAAATGTGATATTTACTTGATGACATTATTTTAAAGGCTAATAATTATCTTGTTACGCTTAAAAAATAATAATAATAAATATAAATATCATATTTTTAAAATGCAACATAATTATGTTGATTTACTGTTTTTTTATATAAAAAATAATCTCGGCATGGCTGGCAAAGATTCAGTATCTTATTGGACGTGACGAGAGAGTGAATGGGATTCTTGTTGGATGAGTTGCCAAAAATCTCTTCATCAATGACTAGATTTACCTAAATTACTAATTAAAAAAATCTTCGCTAAGATTTTCAAATGGATTTTGTTAGATTTTTCTTCCATTCCGTCACTTCTCCTCCCTCCGTTTGTGCTTACAGTCCTATAAAAAAACATTTCTTTTTCTCCAATTTTGAAATGTTTTGTTTTCAATTCAATATTTGCCTGCTAGGTAG
Source organism: Salix brachista (assembly GCA_009078335.1). Classification (NCBI taxonomy): domain Eukaryota; kingdom Viridiplantae; phylum Streptophyta; class Magnoliopsida; order Malpighiales; family Salicaceae; genus Salix; species Salix brachista. Next base: position 9,078,740 of record CM018586.1, read on the forward strand.
AGGTATTTTACACGGCTATTATTATTTATGTAAAGCACATTGAATTAAAGTTTTTTTAAAATAGTTTTAGTATATTTTTAAAAACACTATTTACCATAATCGAAAAGCTAAGAAATGTGAATAGAAGAAATGTGCTTACAGTCCTATAAAAAATCTTTTTCTTCTATTTCAATGTCAGCCAATGTTAAAAACATAATATCAATCTAATTGTTAATATAATAATTATAAAAGATCTACATGATTATTAACTTTCAAATCCATAAAATTAATCAAGATATATATAAACTATATATTATCATGTTAATAATTGTAATAAAAAACATGATATTATGGAATTTCGTATTGGGATACATACTACTGTGGAAATAACAGGCTCAACTTCTCAACCAAGGGCGCAAATAACTTGAAAGATTTTTTTAAAAGCTGAGCTTTATTTTTTGTTACATTTAGAAGATATTTTATAATGTATTTTTGACAAAAAATATTTATTAATTTATTTGAAATTAAATATTTTTGATATTTTTATGTTATTTTTCTAAGGTGATATCAAAAATAATTTTTAAAAAATAAGAATAGAAATTATTTTAATATATTTATGATCCAATATAACTGTGAAAGAAAATCTTAACCAAAATCACGAACAGTAATGTAGTTGCAATCAATGCTACTTTTTTTTCCTTTTCTTTTAATTGAATAAGATAAAAGCATGGCTGAAGTTCAATAGTTGGCTCTCATTCTTCCACAAAATCGAGAGCGGCGCATGAGTTCTTTTCTATGTGGCGACTCTGCAGCGAGACACGAGGATTGATTTGAACGAATTGGAGGTTACTTTGATGAGGGGTAAAGGTATACTATTCATAGATATGGGCAAAGCTAAAGCTAGTGAGAGGAGTGGATAAGCTGAGAATGACGTGGATCTCAAGGAGTGATGTTTGTCGACCACTCAGTCAAGAAAGTAGGGGCCTACAAAATTTTAGATTTTCTACGCAGTTTAAATCGTGTTTTTTATATATGATAAATTTGATTTATTTATAAATATATAATACATATTTTTTAGTAAATAATAATTAAGGGTCTGTTTGGGAGTGCGGTTGGGGTTGTTTTTGAAAATGCTTTTCATTTAAAAATATATCAAAATAATATTTTTTTATTTTTTAAAAATTATTTTTGATATTAGCACATCAAAATGATTTAAAAACACCAAATAAATTTCATTTAAAATAAATAAATTTTTTTTCTAATTTTGAACAAACAGCGGTACAACTGCAGAATCAATACATTCCAAATGTGAACTAATATATTAAAATAATAATTTTTTATTTTAAACAGTGAAAACCCCACGTCTTTTATATATATAGTGGGAATAGGATTCGAACCGCGGTCTTCTCGGAAGACAGGCGCGTTTTGGACTAGTTCGGCTAGCTGCACATTTCGGTTATAGTTCAAGACAATGTATATTAATAGGTTTTGTTTGTGGCAAATTAAAAACATGCGGAGAGTGGGATTCGAACCCGCGCCCTCTCTCATAATTTTGCTCTCCTTGGAACAACTCGGCTACACCAACATATCGGTCATAACTCACGATAGCGTAGATAAATAGTCAGTAGTACTGTAGATTCAAACAGTGAAAATCCCACGTCTTTTATATATATAATGGGAATAGGATTCGAACCGCGGTCTTCTCGGAAGACAGGCGCGTTTTGGACCAGTTCGGCTAGCTGCACATTTCGGTTATAGTTCAAGACAATGTATATTAATAGGTTTTGTTTGTGGCAAATTAAAAACATGCGGAGAGTGGGATTCGAACCCGCGCCCTCTCTCATAATTTTGCTCTCCTTGGAACAACTCGGCTACACCAACATATCGGTCATAACTCACGATAGCGTAGATAAATAGTCAGTAGTACTGTAGATTCAAACAGTGAAAACCCCACGTCTTTTATATATATAGTGGGAATAGGATTCGAACCGCGGTCTTCTCGGAAGACAGGCGCGTTTTGGACCAGTTCGGCTAGCTGCACATTTCGGTTATAGTTCAAGACAATGTATATTAATAGGTTTTGTTTGTGGCAAATTAAAAACATGCGGAGAGTGGGATTCGAACCCGCGCCCTCTCTCATAATTTTGCTCTCCTTGGAACAACTCGGCTACACCAACATATCGGTCATAACTCACGATAGCGTAGATAAATAGTCAGTAGTACTGTAGATTCAAACAGTGAAAACCCCACGTCTTTTATATATATAGTAATATATAAGTGGGGAAAAGCCATTTACCCGCGTTTCACCGCGGCTACGATAATATTTTTTTCAACGCAAAAATATATATTAAAAGTGTAATTTTTTTATTATATTATAAATTTGGGTAAAATAATAAATCTGCGCAGAATTCATTTGAAGCGCAAGTTTTCAATAAAATATATAAATTTTAAATCGACATAAATTTATTTGTTCAACGAAATCACCAGCATCAAATTATCATCGTCATTAAAAAAGCAAGAAGATTTGGATACCTGAATCATTGAATTCACTGTATCAGGATTAGTTCATTTCATAATATAATTTAAATTAAACACAATAATAAAATATAAATTGTGAAAACATTTACGATAACTAAACAATCAAAAATAAATAGTGGAACTCGTTAAGGGCACAACCGTCAATGTACTTTCACAATCTACAGTAAAATACCTCAGAAGTTACAATGTACTAAACAGTAAACAGCCACACATATATATATATATTCTCATTCAGAGTTTCTCTTTTCAATATTTGTATTTTGATTTTGTTAAAGTAATATTTATAATTTTATCAACTAAATTATTTTATGATGAACAACTAAGCAATTTTTGTTTTCTCCAAACATTGTATTGGTTCTTGGATGATTTTAAGTGTTGTTGTTGTTGTTTCTAAGGTTGATGCTACTATTTTTGAGGTTGATGTTGATGTTTGTGTTTTTAATGGTTGCTTGCTGGTTGTGTTTTTGTTTTTGATGTTGCTATTGCTGTCAAGGTTATTGCTATTATTGTTGAGGTTATGTGCCGGTTGTTTTATTGTTTTTGTTCCTATTGTTGTTGAGGTTGTGTTTGTTGTTTTACTGTTTTTGTACCTATTGTCGTTGAGGTTGTGTGTTGGCTGCAACTATATATTCATGTGTTGCCTTGATATGATTTTGCAAGATGCTTTCTAAGGCTGCAATTTTAGTTGCAATCATGGCATTCTTCTCATCAAAGTTTGCTTTGCACACCAATTCTTTTTTACATATTTGCAGCAATTTCCAATTGATTGATATCATTTTTTTTCCAATTCATTTAATAGCTTGCAATGTAGTTTTTTAACAGGAGAATTAGCAAGGTGATGGAATGTCTCATTTTGAGGAGAGATTTTATCTTCGTTCTTCACATCAACATCTCTCTTTTTTGCGATGATCCGCAAGTAGTATAATTTATGCTCTTTTGTAATGTTTTATAACACATCAAATTCATTCTCAAAAAAGTAACCTGCGATTGTGTAACAAACTCCAATGTCAAATTTACTCATTGTGTTTCATGTTCTATAACTTTTTATTGCTTATATAATATGAGTTTATCGTTATTTTAAATTATATACACAGGAATGCCCGCGGCAACGCGTGGGCAATATGTCTAGTATATATACAAACGTTGTTGAGAGAGCGAAACCAGGAATTGGCGGGCGGGTTTTTTAATGCGCAACAAACGCGGGTTGCCTCGCTGTGTGGAAACGTTGTGGACACTGACAAATTACGTGATTCTCCTTATTTGTGGGTTTTGTTGAATTTTACAGGAAAAACCCCAATTGAGGCCTTATATTTTGTTAATTTATAAAATCAGTCCTTATAAAATCAGGCCTTACGTGATTCTCCATATTTGTGGGTTTTGCTTATGAAATGCGACAAAGTGAACTTCAATCTTCTTCTTCTACCGGATGATCAGATTATAATGATCAGTAAAGTCAGTAACTAGTTCTGAAAATAATAAAGAAGATCTCAAAACTATCAAAACTAGGAGTTGTAACTATATTTTTTTATTTAAAAATATGACAGGTTTGAGTAGTGACATGGTCTCTACTATAGAGAAAACAGTCGCGATTCATAATCACTCACTATTATGTAAATAATAACTTTACGAGATTTTAATTGAAGTTTAATTTTTAGTCTACAAGTTAGAGAGAAAAAATGACTTATAATATATTTAGAGAAAAAAATAATAAGATTAAGGTTTTTATATGAAACAATCGACTGATTAATACAACTAGATCCAACCGGCCGACAAAACTCAGAGTTTAACCTTGTCTTGCTTCTAAAATGTGATATTTACTTGATGACATTATTTTAAAGGCTAATAATTATCTTGATACGCTTAAAAAATAATAATAATAAATATAAATATCATATTTTTAAAATGCAACATAATTATGTTGATTTACTGTTTTTTTATATAAAAAATAATCTCGGCATGGCTGGCAAAGATTCAGTATCTTATTGGACGTGACGAGAGAGTGAATGGGATTCTTGTTGGATGAGTTGCCAAAAATCTCTTCATCAATGACTAGATTTACCTAAATTACTAATTAAAAAGATACATGCTTTCTTTCTTTCTTTCATTAATTCTAAATTATGTTAATTGCTCAAGTAAAAATGAAATGTTCAATATTTTGAGAATATAAGGGAGGTACAATTGCTTATATGGCAAAACTTCTGGAATATCTGGATTGAAATACCAAAGTGACGCAGCAGTCACAGTTAAATTTGCTGCACCTGAATGTAAGTAACAAAAACAAAAGTTACAAATATTAATTAGAAAAAAATTAGCACTTGTGTAATAGAAGGAAAATAGGGATTATGCTATTGTATTAAAAATAATAAAGCAAACCTCGAAATTCTGTAACTCGAAACCCAGCAAAAACAATGATAATAGGAGATTCTTGTGCATTAACGATATTATCATCAAAGCTTCGAGCAAGATCGCCCCATAAAGTAACTCGTAGATCTTCACCTCTGTTTGAAAAATGGAATTTTTAGACAAAACAATGAAAAACATAGGCTAGAAATGTAAAGTTAGAAGCGGAAAAACCTTATATTTTCAATGATGAACTCTTTTTTATCTTCAAATATAGTAACTATATTTTTTTATTTAAAAATATGACAAGTTTGAGTAGTGACATGGTCTCTACTATAGAGAAAACAGTCGCGATTCATAATCACTCACTATTATGTAAATAATAACTTTACGAGATTTTAATTGAAGTTTAATTTTTGGTCTACAAGTTAGAGAGAAAAAATGACTTATAATATATTTAGAGAAAAAAATAATAAGATTAAGGTTTTTATATGAAACAATCGACTGATTAATACAACTAGATCCAACCGGCCGACAAAACTCAGAGTTTAACCTTGTCTTGCTTCTAAAATGTGATATTTACTTGATGACATTATTTTAAAGGCTAATAATTATCTTGTTACGCTTAAAAAATAATAATAATAAATATAAATATCATATTTTTAAAATGCAACATAATTATGTTGATTTACTGTTTTTTTATATAAAAAATAATCTCGGCATGGCTGGCAAAGATTCAGTATCTTATTGGACGTGACGAGAGAGAGAATGTGAATGGGATTCTTGTTGGATGAGTTGCCAAAAATCTCTTCATCAATGACTAGATTTACCTAAATTACTAATTAAAAAAATCTTCGCTAAGATTTTCAAATGGATTTTGTTAGATTTTTCTTCCATTCCGTCACTTCTCCTCCCTCCGTTTGTGCTTACAGTCCTATAAAAAAACATTTCTTTTTCTCCAATTTTGAAATGTTTTGTTTTCAATTCAATATTTGCCTGCTAGGTAGAGGTATTTTACACGGCTATTATTATTTATGTAAAGCACATTGAATTAAAGTTTTTTTAAAATAGTTTTAGTATATTTTTAAAAACACTATTTACCATAATCGAAAAGCTAAGAAATGTGAATAGAAGAAATGTGCTTACAGTCCTATAAAAAATCTTTTTCTTCTATTTCAATGTCAGCCAATGTTAAAAACATAATATCAATCTAATTGTTAATATAATAATTATAAAAGATCTACATGATTATTAACTTTCAAATCCATAAAATTAATCAAGATATATATAAACTATATATTATCATGTTAATAATTGTAATAAAAAACATGATATTATGGAATTTCGTATTGGGATACATACTACTGTGGAAATAACAGGCTCAACTTCTCAACCAAGGGCGCAAATAACTTGAAAGATTTTTTTAAAAGCTGAGCTTTATTTTTTGTTACATTTAGAAGATATTTTATAATGTATTTTTGACAAAAAATATTTATTAATTTATTTGAAATTAAATATTTTTGATATTTTTATGTTATTTTTCTAAGGTGATATCAAAAATAATTTTTAAAAAATAAGAATAGAAATTATTTTAATATATTTATGATCCAATATAACTGTGAAAGAAAATCTTAACCAAAATCACGAACAGTAATGTAGTTGCAATCAATGCTACTTTTTTTTCCTTTTCTTTTAATTGAATAAGATAAAAGCATGGCTGAAGTTCAATAGTTGGCTCTCATTCTTCCACAAAATCGAGAGCGGCGCATGAGTTCTTTTCTATGTGGCGACTCTGCAGCGAGACACGAGGATTGATTTGAACGAATTGGAGGTTACTTTGATGAGGGGTAAAGGTATACTATTCATAGATATGGGCAAAGCTAAAGCTAGTGAGAGGAGTGGATAAGCTGAGAATGACGTGGATCTCAAGGAGTGATGTTTGTCGACCACTCAGTCAAGAAAGTAGGGGCCTACAAAATTTTAGATTTTCTACGCAGTTTAAATCGTGTTTTTTATATATGATAAATTTGATTTATTTATAAATATATAATACATATTTTTTAGTAAATAATAATTAAGGGTCTGTTTGGGAGTGCGGTTGGGGTTGTTTTTGAAAATGCTTTTCATTTAAAAATATATCAAAATAATATTTTTTTATTTTTTAAAAATTATTTTTGATATTAGCACATCAAAATGATTTAAAAACACCAAATAAATTTCATTTAAAATAAATAAATTTTTTTTCTAATTTTGAACAAACAGCGGTACAACTGCAGAATCAATACATTCCAAATGTGAACTAATATATTAAAATAATAATTTTTTATTTTAAACAGTGAAAACCCCACGTCTTTTATATATATAGTGGGAATAGGATTCGAACCGCGGTCTTCTCGGAAGACAGGCGCGTTTTGGACTAGTTCGGCTAGCTGCACATTTCGGTTATAGTTCAAGACAATGTATATTAATAGGTTTTGTTTGTGGCAAATTAAAAACATGCGGAGAGTGGGATTCGAACCCACGCCCTCTCTCATAATTTTGCTCTCCTTGGAACAACTCGGCTACACCAACATATCGGTCATAACTCACGATAGCGTAGATAAATAGTCAGTAGTACTGTAGATTCAAACAGTGAAAACCCCACGTCTTTTATATAAATTAAAAACATGCGGAGAGTGGGATTCGAACCCGCGCCCTCTCTCATAATTTTGCTCTCCTTGGAACAACTCGGCTACACCAACATATCGGTCATAACTCACGATAGCGTAGATAAATAGTCAGTAGTACTGTAGATTCAAACAGTGAAAACCCCACGTCTTTTATATATATAGTAATATAGGGAAAGAAAATCAAAGGGGCTAGAGCCCTGTTACTTGTCTTCAATGTTTTTTTTCTTTTTTTTGTTCTTTTTCAAATTTGAATCTGTCTGGTTGACTGCACAAGAATTTGAGTTGAAGTTGCTGTTTTGGCTCTGATATCAAATATAATCTTCTTTTCGTAATACTATTTTGTACGTTGTGATATATATATATATATATATATATATATATATATATATATATATATATATATATATGTGTATTAATTTTGGGATCAGCTTTATGGCAAAAGTAATGCAATCGGCTCTTTCTTTCTAGAACTGTCACATTTTACAGCTATAGACGACACCTATCGATCTCTCTTTTCCATCACGTCCTGTAGTTTGCTACTATTATTCGGTTAATGTTAAATTAAATTTTTTAAATTAAAATAATAGGGCCATGTGTGATTAATGGAAAATAGAGGTATAAATACTCATTTTGTGACCAACTATTTCCATTAACCGGAAATAATGTTCACCAAGTTTAAGAGATTATTTTCTGATTAATAGAATTAGTGTCCTCTTTAATTGGCGAGTTGAGAAGATTATTCCATGATTAATAGAAACAATGCGTTGATAAATAGTTGCATGAAGATGATGATTTCCTGGTTAAGGGAAATATTGTCCTACAAAATAGTCAAGGTAAGATGATTGACCATTCATTTTTAAAGTATTAGAATCTTATGGCCCGATCTGGTTTGGTTTAATGGTACTTTGAGTTTTATGAAATCAAAATCAAACTGAACCGAGTAAATCTCAATGTTTTAAAATTAGTTTATTCAATTTTTCCTCTCATTTCAATGTGTTTTTGCTTTCCTAGTTGATCAGTCTTTTTGGAACATCTCTAATGGAGATGATTTGAATATATAGATGTAGTGGTGCATCACCTCGTCGGAATTAGCAAAACATGGCAATGAAATCATAAGAGAAAGATTTTCTTTTTAAATTACCACATAAATTTAAAAGTTTTAGCATAATAACATTGTTTGAGAATTTTTTTAGTGAAATAACATATTTTCATCAAACGATATTTACTAGATCACAAGAAAATGAAAATTAGATAAATTTCACCTAATGAAAACTTAATATGAATTAGTAAATACATAATAAGCAGAAGCCTCCTCCAAACATTACCTTTATTTGTCTTTATTTTTCGTTTATGTTCTATGGTATTCTCTTCACTTCTAGTCTATTTACTAGCTAAATTGCCCGCAACGGAACAAATAATTTTTATAATTGTTGGAATTGAAATAATTAATAGGTTTTGCTAGTTCAAAAATAAAATATAACATCTATACATGCAAAGTTTGATATAATAAAACACATCAACACACTCTATTATAACAATAGCAACATTAAAGCCTTAATGTCTAACAATATCATTACTATTATTGTTAAATCAATAAAAATTATTAACAACCTTAGAATTCTAATTATTATTATTGCTTCGATCATTTTTCACAATCTCAATAAAACCCAAAAAACCATCAGCAACTATATTAAATGCATGCAATATTTATTTGGTCTAACATTGGACCAGTCTTCCTCCTCCTCCTCCTTTTTTCTTCTTCTCATTGATAAACATGTGAACTAAATCATTAGAGCTAGTTCGTCTAAAAAAAAATCATTTCTGGTATGCCGCTGGATCTTTAATTATGAGGGGAGCAGACGGCACCGTATTACACTGCGGGTAACCCTGCAATTTTGACTGTTGAACCTCACAACATCACAACTATATACAGCATATCATAGGCTCCCTTACTGGCCACTAGTTTTTCAAGAAAGCTATCCTAAATGTGGCACGATCTTTTGCCCATATGAGTTCCCTGAAAAAAACTCCATCTCTTTTTCTCTACAAAATGGAAAACAAATCTTGGTGCGCTGAGTAACCTGCGTGTCTTCCAAGTACATGGAGCTGTGCAAATCACAGCTTTTTGGAATGAAATGGAACTGGCGCACCAAGATGTGATTTGCAAATCGTTTGTTTTTGACAAAAAAATATTTTCATTGTTTAGCTTCAAATATAATAATAAAAATAAAAATAATAGCCTAAATAAATGTTGTATATATTCAATAATTCACGTAACAAATTCTATTTAATTGACAAATAACTATATTTTTTTCTATTTTCTTGCAACTTCTAGAAAGTGTTTTTCGCCTATAATTTCTTGCTTAAAGCCAGTTTTGTTTTCTACTCGAAAGTGTTTTAATAGAGACCAAATTTTTAATAATGAATAAACACGGGGGAGTTTAGAATATACTTTACAACCTTTCATGGAACAAACAAGTATAGCCTAAAACAATATTTTTCGGCATTGCTTGTTTTTGTGGCCTAACAATGTTTTTTTTTTAGATTTTATAATTTTCTTTGGTATTTCTTAGTCGTCTTAACGTGTTAATACCAGAGATAAAATTTTAAAAATATTTATAATTTTTTTCCCAACTAAAAGCACTTTGATAAAATAATTTATACCATAATTCCAAACAATACCAATTATTTTGCTTTTTAACTCACCCTTCAATTGATTTTTTTTTAAATTTTAAATTCGCTCAAGATAACAATTATGCCGTGTTGAAATTTAATTAAACCGGAGAAAATGAGTTTAACCGGAGAAAATGAGTTTACATATCTCTAAATTTTGGGTGTCTGGTAAAAAGAATCAATACACCATTAAAGATATGATACTATGCGCCATTAAAATCAGAAATTATGTTTAGAAGTATAGTTGAAGTTATTTTTTAAAGTGTTTTTATTCAAAAATACATCAAAATAATCTCAAAATATTATTTTTTTTAATTTAAAAAAGAAATAAAATGAAATAAACTTATTTTTAAAAAAAATACTTAGCGGCAAACAGTTACTGTGTACAAACGCAGCGCATTTGTTGACTATGAGCCTGTTTGGGAGGGCGGTTGTACCGCCGTTTCCTCAAATTTGATTTTTTTTCATTTTAAATGAATTTTTTTGGTGTTTTTAAATCATTTTGATGTGCTGATGTCAAAAATGATTTTTAAAAAATAAAAAAAATATCATTTTTATGTATTTCTAAATGAAAAACACTTTCAAAAGCAATTGCAACCGTACTCCCAAACAGCCCTATATGTCATATATAAGGATTTTAATTTGATAGGAAAGGTCAAAGTTTATATTCTACGTGGTTGAAAAAAAGACACCAGCGATAAAATAGCTTTGTCAATTAGATCACACTCATCGTAAATTAATGTTTCACTCAGTAAAAAATAATAAAGAAATCATAATATTTTAGCATTATTTTTGTTTGAATCCACAAAATATATCCGTCACTCAAACCCTAGACAAGACCATCGCAGACCCTAAGTAAGTACGAGATTCGCAACTGCATTTTACGTATCAATCAAACCTAGCCTATCTATGTTGAAGTCTTGTCTGGATATCTAAATTAAAACCCTAAGCAACAATTAGGATCAGTCGGCTTCGCAGGGGGGAGAAAACAAACCAATGGTTAACGAGGTGAAACTAACTAACAAAGCCGAATCAAACAGCAGGTAAAAGCGGTCGGCTTGGCTTGGCTTTGTCAGCCACCCGCAAACAAACCCTTCTCCTTCTGCTCCTAACGAAAGTTCTGCATTCTCTAACCCATAATAGTAAGCTTCTCTCTATTGCTCTGCCCTGTTCTCTGACCTCTCTCTTTAACTCGATCCTTTAATATATCATCTCCTCCCACCTTCACTTTGAAATCAAGAAAAGAAAAGAGTTCTCCGGGTTTGTAGAGAGAGATGGGGAGAGGTAAGATTGAGATCAAGAGGATTGAAAACTCAAGCAACAGGCAAGTGACCTACTCGAAGAGGAGAAGTGGGATCATCAAAAAAGCTAAGGAGATCACAGTCTTATGCGATGCTCAAGTTTCTCTTGTCATCTTTGCTAGCTCTGGAAGGATGCATGAGTTCTGCAGCCCTTCCACTACGTATGTAGTTCCAGTTTAAGTGGAAGGGCTGCAGAACTCATGCATCCTTCCAGAGCTAGCAAAGATGACAAGAGAAACTTGAGCATCGCATAAGACTGTGATCTCCTTAGCTTTTTTGATGATCCCACTTCTCCTCTTCGAGTAGGTCACTTGCCTGTTGCTTGAGTTTTCAATCCTCTTGATCTCAATCTTACCTCTCCCCATCTCTCTCTACAAACCCGGAGAACTCTTTTCTTTTCTTGATTTCAAAGTGAAGGTGGGAGGAGATGATATATTAAAGGATCGAGTTAAAGAGAGAGGTCAGAGAACAGGGCAGAGCAATAGAGAGAAGCTTACTATTATGGGTTAGAGAATGCAGAACTTTCGTTAGGAGCAGAAGGAGAAGGGTTTGTTTGCGAGTGGCTGACAAAGCCAAGCCAAGCCGACCGCTTTTACCTGCTGTTTGATTCGGCTTTGTTAGTTAGTTTCACCTCGTTAACCATTGGTTTGTTTTCTCCCCCCTGCGAAGCCGACTGATCCTAATTGTTGCTTAGGGTTTTAATTTAGATATCCAGACAAGACTTCAACATAGATAGGCTAGGTTTGATTGATACGTAAAATGCAGTTGCGAATCTCGTACTTACTTAGGGTCTGCGATGGTCTTGTCTAGGGTTTGAGTGACGGATATATTTTGTGGATTCAAACAAAAATAATGCTAAAATATTATGATTTCTTTATTATTTTTTACTGAGTGAAACATTAATTTACGATGAGTGTGATCTAATTGACAAAGCTATTTTATCGCTGGTGTCTTTTTTTCAACCACGTAGAATATAAACTTTGACCTTTCCTATCAAATTAAAATCCTTATATATGACATATAGGGCTGTTTGGGAGTACGGTTGCAATTGCTTTTGAAAGTGTTTTTCATTTAGAAATACATAAAAATGATATTTTTTTTATTTTTTAAAAATCATTTTTGACATCAGCACATCAAAATGATTTAAAAACACCAAAAAAATTCATTTAAAATGAAAAAAAAATCAAATTTTGAGGAAACGGCGGTACAACCGCCCTCCCAAACAGGCTCATAGTCAACAAATGCGCTGCGTTTGTACACAGTAACTGTTTGCCGCTAAGTATTTTTTTTAAAAATAAGTTTATTTCATTTTATTTCTTTTTTAAATTAAAAAAAATAATATTTTGAGATTATTTTGATGTATTTTTGAATAAAAACACTTTAAAAAATAACTTCAACTATACTTCTAAACATAATTTCTGATTTTAATGGCGCATAGTATCATATCTTTAATGGTGTATTGATTCTTTTTACCAGACACCCAAAATTTAGAGATATGTAAACTCATTTTCTCCGGTTTAATTAAATTTAAACACGACATAATTGTTATCTTGAGCGAATTTAAAATTTAAAAAAAAATCAATTGAAGGGTGAGTTAAAAAGCAAAATAATTGGTATTGTTTGGAATTATGGTATAAATTATTTTATCAAAGTGCTTTTAGTTGGGAAAAAAATTATAAATATTTTTAAATTTTATCTCTGGTATTAACACGTTAAGACGACTAAGAAATACCAAAGAAAATTATAAAATCTAAAAAAAAAACATTGTTAGGCCACAAAAACAAGCAATGCCGAAAAATATTGTTTTAGGCTATACTTGTTTGTTCCATGAAAGGTTGTAAAGTATATTCTAAACTCCCCCGTGTTTATTCACTATTAAAAATTTGGTCTCTATTAAAACACTTTCGAGTAGAAAACAAAACTGGCTTTAAGCAAGAAATTATAGGCGAAAAACACTTTCTAGAAGTTGCAAGAAAATAGAAAAAAATATAGTTATTTGTCAATTAAATAGAATTTGTTACGTGAATTATTGAATATATACAACATTTATTTAGGCTATTATTTTTATTTTTATTATTATATTTGAAGCTAAACAATGAAAATATTTTTTTGTCAAAAACAAACGATTTGCAAATCACATCTTGGTGCGCCAGTTCCATTTCATTCCAAAAAGCTGTGATTTGCAAATCACATCTTGGTGCGCCAGTTCCATTTCATTCCAAAAAGCTGTGATTTGCACAGCTCCATGTACTTGGAAGACACGCAGGTTACTCAGCGCACCAAGATTTGTTTTCCATTTTGTAGAGAAAAAGAGATGGAGTTTTTTTTCAGGGAACTCATATGGGCAAAAGATCGTGCCACATTTAGGATAGCTTTCTTGAAAAACTAGTGGCCAGTAAGGGAGCCTATGATATGCTGTATATAGTTGTGATGTTGTGAGGTTCAACAGTCGAAATTGCAGGGTTACCCGCAGTGTAATACGGTGCCGTTTGCTCCCCTCATAATTAAAGATCCAGCGGCACACCAGAAATGATTTTTTTTTAGACGAACTAGCTCTAATGATTTAGTTCACATGTTTATCAATGAGAAGAAGAAAAAAGGAGGAGGAGGAGGAAGACTGGTCCAATGTTAGACCAAATAAATATTGCATGCATTTAATATAGTTGCTGATGGTTTTTTGGGTTTTATTGAGATTGTGAAAAATGATCGAAGCAATAATAATAATTAGAATTCTAAAGTAAAAAAATGTATTTCTTCAAATCTTTTTGACATGAGTAAAATCTTTATCATAATAATTTAAAAGCTCATAAAAATACTAAATAATCATGATAATGACTTACATCCTTCTCCCATTTCATAACTGCTATATAATGTTCAACTAACTCTTCTTCACTCGTATTTTCATTCTTATTGTTCTTAGGATTTATTATACTTAAGACATAGCTAACATTCAATAGTGTGAGATAAAACAATAGCTTGGGTGCTTTTGCAACCATTAACCACCTTCACTTTCAGGTTACTATCCAGACAACTCTATACTTTTTGACCTGAATATTCATATCCCCTACAACATGGGTTACTATCCAGACAGCTCTATACATTCTAATGACCATGTTGTAATAGCATGCATGCCCAAGAAACAATATTAAACCCATTCTCATGTGAAGAAAATGAAGGATCCAGGGGTTTCTTGGGCATGCATGCTATTAATCCCACGTGTTCTGGACTGCTTGCCGCAGAGGATTGATTGTGATAGCTTGATGCTTGCAATTTACATGGCAGCTGAAGCTGGGAATCCATACTTCCGACTGGATTACAATAGCTTGGGTGCTTTTGCAACCATTAACCACCTTCACTTTCAAGTTACTATCCAGACAGCTCTATACTTTTTGACCTGAATATTCATATCCCCTACAACATGGGTTACTATCCAAACAGCTCTATACATTCTAATGACCATGTTGTAATAGCATGTATGCCCAAGAAACAATATTAAACCCATTCTCATGTGAAGAAAATGAAGGATCCAGGGGTTTCTTATCTGATATCAACTCAAGTAGCACCACGCCATAGCTGTAAACATCAGCCTTCTCGGAGACACGACAGGTCATAGCATATTCCGGGGCAACATATCCAAATGTGCTATGACCTGTCGTAAGGTGCTATAAAAGGCCACATTTTGGCGCTCTTCTCTCACACGATAACTCATTCTTTCTTCCCCTCCCAATCTCTCTCTCTCTCTCAGAACAAGAAGCCATTTATTCCTACATCAATGGCTGACCAGGATCAGAGGTAAAATAGAAATCATAGTTCCTCTTAAATCATATGTCTGGTATCTTTTCTATGTCAGTGACCGTAAAACACATGTTTGATATCTATTCTATGCTTGCAGCAATAATTTCTCTGTGCTTATTGTTGATGATGACCGTATTGTTCGGGAAACCAATCGGAGGTTCACGGCGTTAGCCGGGACACAAAAGCAGCTTAGAATGGAATTTCAAGAGGCAAAGAATGGGAAAGAAGCTGTATATCTTCATCTTGCCGGGGCTTCTTTTGATCTCATTCTTATGGACTTTCAAATGCCCATCATGAATGGAATTCAGGTATATAATTTTTGACCAGCTTCAACTTATCAACGTTTTTCAAAACCCCATTTGTAGTTTTTTGATAAAATTGGAATAAAATTAACTTATATGATATTTGCATTTGCTCCTGATCACATACGATATATGATATTAGGCTACACAGTTGTTACGCCAGATGGGTGTTAAGAGTCGGATTGTAGGCGTGACTTCTGAGTCTGACCAACAAGCTTTCTTCGATGCTGGCCTCAACAACTGCATTCAAAAGCCACTGAATCCTGCAAAGATTGCTGAATTCCTCATTGTTTCCAAAAAGCGAAAAAGGATCGGTATGATAAGTCCCGAAGATACAAGAGGGGCCATAAACCAAATCCCAAATATGGGGGATAAGTGGGGGTAGTGCATGGGCATACAGCGCCAGTTGGAAGAACGTGGGTTTAATTTGTGGTAATGGGTCTTTATTAGTTGTAATGGGTCTTTACCAGCTTCACAACATGTTTATGTTACGTGGGTTTAATTTCACTTTGATTTATTTTGTGTGTTCTGTTTCCGTTAGTATTACGTGGGTCTTTATTTGTGGTAATGGGTCTTTATTAATTGTAATGGGTCTTTATGTTGCAGTTAATTTCATTTCATGTAATTAAGGAGGGATTGTAAACGGCTTCCTTATTTAAGCAGCAAGAACATTCTCATAATATCAAGTAACAATTTCACAAAACACTTGTGGTCTGTTTCTCACCCGAAGAGAACACAAACAAAGATCAGTGTAAACTGATTATTATTTAGTTGGGACCTATCAAGGTACTTCACAAGCTTGAAAGTTTCTGGGTTTCCTTGGTCTGCGCTTCTCTTTTCTTTTTTCCCCAAGATCCTTCGATGTAGAGACGAACTCTATGAATAAAGTTTCTGACTCCATAGTTGCTCTAAGAATATAAATAAATAGTTGAAAGATAGATGGAATGACTTGGATGAATGTGACGGGCAACAGATTACTGCATGTATGCATGTCTGCCTCCTGAAATTGAGTTTTTCACAGGTGTTTTCGTTGATTTAAACCCTAAAATTTTCTGTTGTTATTATAAAAACAGCAAATGGAGTTCATTTTCTTTGTAACACGTACAAATATTTATTTGTAGCCTATGAAGAAAACTGAGTTCACACTTCATAGACTTCATTATCCTTTAAAAAATATTCTAAGATATTTTTCCCTTGTGGTCAAGCACAAATAAATACACTGTAAAATTTATATTTTCCTTTAAAATTCTTGTCATTTATTTAATTCATCCCAAGTGAACCAATCACAACCTCTCAACAACTCTTGAAAACCAAACTAACTTTCCCGCTAGAGTTCTATTAAATACGCGCGGGGCCGGGTGAGAATTAACCACTGCAACAGCCTATTCAGAACACCCCTGCCATTTATCTTTCACCTCGTGTCACCTTTTTCCAGATCAACATCACCGTCATGTCAACCTAGCTAATCCCTTCAAAGCGGAGATAACCGCTCTATAAAAGAAAACATTTTGGCGCTCCTCTCTCACACGCACATCAATAACTCATTGGCTTTGTCTTTCTCGCCCTCTCTGAGTCTCTCTCTCTCTCTCTCTCTCTCTCTCTCACGAACCAACGAGAAGAAGGTGAAAAACAATTAGAATTTCAATTAGTAACCAAAACGACTGTGTCTGTGCAGCTTCTATTTTATTCCAGTAGATTAGCCATGTAGACGATGTCAAGAGGCACGTGAATGGTTTTGTATTTAAATTCACTAATAAGACCTGCAGAAGGTACTCAAGAAATATAACAGAATTTCCAGCTCCCTCTCCCCTGCTCCTATTCTCTGGCTCACGCAGAGTGCGTGTTCAACTTATTCTCTCTCTTACTCTCCTTCTTCCCCAAATTTCTCTCTGTTTTCCTGCAAGAATTTCTAACCTGCAGCAAATCAGAGCCTCTTCTTTGGACTGAGATTAATGGCACCAGAAACTCGGTCCCGAGACGCAAGAAGGATGGTTGATTCTCTGGAAGTTGTACATCAGAGGATCAATGGAATAGAAGTTAAGCTACAGGTTCAATCTGATGACTTAGCCCAACTTAAAACCATGATGATGGAGCTAGCAACCCAACAAATTGCAATTAAACAAACCATACAAACCTTATCTGGTGAAGCTAGTATAGCTAAAACAGCTCGGCCAGTCCACTGTGCACGCACACTCATGTGCACTGTGGACTGGCCATTTTTCTCTTTTGCTCCGCGCGCATATGTGCACCTGTTTCTGTTTTTTTTTTTTGCACAGAGATGCCTTTTATAACATTTATGGTGGAGAAGACTAAGAAAAATGCTTGTGGCCGAGCGGCTCGCCTGCGCGCTGGGGTTTGAACCCCTCAGCCAACAAATTTAGTTTTTTTTTTTTTCCTTCTTCTTCTCTTCTCTTCTGAAATACGTTTTGTTTTGTTTTTTTGGGAATAGTTGCTTTCCTTTTTCTTTTTATTATAATTCTTTTTCTTTTTCTTTTTATTATAATTCTTTTTCTTTTTATTATTTTGTTTTGTTTTTTGGGAAAGCAACTGTCTAGGACAGTTGCTTTCCTTTTTCTTTTTATTATAATTCTTTTTATTTTTATTATTATTCTTATTATTCTTATTTTTTTAAACTACCATGTTTTTGTTTTTTCCTTCTACAATGCTGATTTTAAAAATATCTGTCTGTAAAACTTGCTTTCTCTTTTCTTTTTTTTCTTATTCTTATTATTTTTTAAAACTAGGGTATCAATGATAGTTTACGCGTACCATGACTAAAATTATCCTCCCTGCAATGATAATTTTAGATTTTCAAACTTTTATTTTGCTATTGTTATACTAGGGGGTGTTGATCTATTTTATTATATTAAATTTTGCATAAATAAAAATTATATTTTTATTTGCATCCAGCAAATCCTATAAAAATTGTTTACTCGGCCCGCAACGTCGAACATATATTTTTGAAATTTTCAAATTAAATGATTTTTCCAGCTAATAATTTTTTGTTTTGTTTTATCATCTATTATAATTTTTTATGTGCTCTTTCATTTATTTTTTTATTGGTTTTATTGTTATTATTTTCAAGTTAGATGAATTTTCCCCCCTGATAATTATGTTTTTTTTTTTAAAAAAATTAGTATGATTTTTTTTCTTTTATTTATTTCTATTCTTTATTCATCATTAACACAATAATAATAATAATAATAATAATAATAATAATAATAATAATAATAATAATAATAATAATAATAATAATAATAATATATTCTTTTTCTTGCTTACTCTTTTGTTAATGTTTTTGAGTATTTTTTCTTTCGGGATAATTTGATAATTTTTATTGTTTTTGCAATAATAATAATAGTCATTTTGTATCTAATATTACTGGGGATAAAAGACAACTCAAGAACAAAAAATAGATAAATTTACCTAGATTATCTACAATTAAAAAACAATACAAGTCACTTTTGTCTTGATTACACTGTTCCTTTGAAATGGCAAACAAGTCATTATTATATGTTTTAATATTTATTGCATATTATCGTCTAAAAATATATAAGGAGAAAAAAAAATGACCTCGGATTTTTTGCAGGAAAAAAATTTATATCAGCATTATTAAATACATTTAATATAATAATATGATGAATAAATCTTATAAAAAAAATTGCTGTGAATTTTAATTTTGTCCTCTTTTGTTCAAGTTTATTTCTTAAGAAAAAAATGGATTTTTAATATTTAAGATCTAATATTACCCGGGAAAAAATATAACTCAAAAAAACAAAAGGTAAACAAATTTGCCTACATTATCTACAATTAAAAAATATACAAAGAACTTTCCGTTTCGACTACACTGTTCTTTTTAGACGGTAAATAAATTATTATAGCACGCAAAAATTTTATAGTTTTTTTTTTTGGAATGAAGAAGAATGTGGAATGGAGAGAGCCAAGAGGGCGTAAAGCGGACAGTCTGGCATGGAAGTTGACAAAACCTGAGACTATTAGACATATGGAGACAGGGTGGTGGTGGACCAGAGGATGCAGTTAAGGCCATCATGTGACCTCTCCATTCCCTAATATTTTTCAGCAGCTCTGTCGTCTGTCGTCTGTCGTCTCCTCCTCTTCGATTATCATGAGGTCATCATGTCATGTCTCCTTCCTCCTCTGCCCAACGCCAAACTTTACTTTAATAATCCTATGTAGTTAAATCTTGTCCATGTAGTTAAATCTTGTCCGTTTCTTTTCTTTTTCTTCTTTTTATTAATGTTTGTATTTGAATCAGCTTGTGTATACCTCGACTAATTTAACGAGTCTTGAAATTAATGATCATGCAAGTCTCCACTCTTATGCCCAAACGCCAAACTTGAACAATCCTATGTAGTTAAATCTTGTCTGTTTCTTTTTTTTTAAAATTTAATGTGGGTGTTCGGGTTAGCTTGTATGCACTTCAACTAATACCACAGGTCTTGAAGTTAACGACCATGTAATCCTCAACTCTTCCACCCAACGCCAAGCTTGAATAATCTTTTGTAGTTAAATCTTATCCATTTCGTTTCTTTTTTTAAAATGTGAGTATTCGGGTCAGTTTGCGCGCATCTCGAATAATCTCACAGACCTTGAAGTTAATAACCATGTAAATGTCCAGTGACTATCATATTAACAACCATAGAGTTAGAACCTGAAATCATAAAGACAACAAATCTTTTAGTTTCAAACTCTTATCATTATAGCATGTAATCTTTACAGTTTCTTTCTTCACAGCACGTATGGAATTTTGAGAACATTGCTACAGTTGCAGGGAGGGAGGGGCCTTCACAACATTGAAGAAAACTATAATATATACTATGGATGCTGATTGGATTTAAGCTTATAAGCTAGCATAGTTATTATAGTGTCGTTTTTAAATTATTTATATGATCAAACACTTAATATATACCTGACTTGGCCTAAAACATTTTATTTTTCACAGAATTTGATAGCATTTCAAAATTCAACTTATCTTCTATCTTTATGGATTTATTGAATTTCTATTGTTTAGAGAGAAAACAATTCTCAACCACCCTGAAATTTGAAGCTATTTTTAAAAAAATAATAATAATTTGAATTTTCATTGGTGTTTGTGAAAAATATCAACCTAGAAATGCTTTTAAATGTATTTTTTATAGAGGATTTTAATCAACTATCAACATTGGATTTGCTGACTTCGGTAAAATATATAAATAAATTAAAAATGAAAGTTCAAGAACATGACTAAATTAATAGTTTAGGTTTTACTATGGTCCAACCTTGGTCATAATCTATTTTTACCCCTATTTTCAACGTATATATATTTTTTAAAAAAGCAATAAAATAAAATAATCATATTAAATTAGAGAGTGAAGCGGCGTACAAGCAAAAAAAAATGGACCCGAAATATATGAGAGTGCGAGTCTTTCTGAAATAATTACGAGATAAAAAGTGATTGAAAGGTAAGGAGATGGAAAGATGATATTTACGGATAAGTAATAATAAAAAGTAGAAAGAAAATTAGAAAAAAAAGGTTATAAATAGCCTAGATATAAGAAGAAGGGACCGTTACAATAAGACATACCTAGTACAAAATCAGATGACAACTTCTATTTTTAATTTTATCACATTTAATATACTCGCAAAAATATACCTAGTACAACCTCGACAATTTAAAAACAAGATTTTCATTAAACTAATTATTATGCACTTAAAAAGGATTAATTAACCACATTCTTACCATTTTGGCTTTATTTTCTAATGAATACAGACGGTAGGGTGGTGAGGTAATTACAAAAATTAGGTTTTGGGAATGCATTTGGCATATTGGACAATACAAGACAACTTATTTAGTATTTGATACACATGGAAAAAGACACGATAAGTTATACAGTTTTTGGAACAAATCCTTGTCACGTACAAAGTTTTGTCCAAGAAAAAAATTTATTTTTTATTAACGTCGGTGTATGAGTCAGTTTGTGTGAATCTCGATTAATTTCATGGGCTCTGAAGGTAATGACCATGTAAATCTCTAGTGGTCATCATATTAACAACCACAAAGCTTGAACCTGAGACCACAAGAAGAGCAAACTCTTTAGTTCCAAGCTCTCTTAGCATTGGAGCACCTATGAGATGGTTTGCAAGACAAATCTTATTTCTGTTAAGGAACCATCTCACCTAAAAGTTTAAGCTGTTAGTTGAGCTTCCAAAATATGATTTATATTATTCTCTAACACACCATTTCAAATGAAAACTTTTAGGGCTTGAAACTTGCACACAGATCCACACTACCTTCTACTTGATTTTTATCAAATAGTATGGGGGTGGTGAGATTCGAACTCATGACAGTTGGGTCAATAAGGTTCTGATACCATATTAAAGAACCGTCTCACCTAAAAACTTAAGCTGTTAGATGAAGCCCAAAAATATAATTTATATTATTCTCTAATAGTTTGAGAGTAGTATAAACTTAGGCATTGGACAAAATCATTATTTCTCAATTTTCTATATAATCCAACGTCTACTCATCATTCGTTTTTTTTTTTTATAAAAGAAAAGAAATTGGTGGCTAAATTTTCTATGTTTCACTAAAATAAACTTATACATGCCGGAGATTAATTATAGCTGATTAAGGGACCAAGTTACATATATTAAAAATTAAAGGACCAAAAGTTTTTTACATAAAGATAAAAATGACATAAAATTAAGGATCAAAGATTTTTGAATATAAACTCCACCCAGCTTGTCCTCTTCGGTGCACAAAATTCAAGACAATAATTTATATTTGTCCAGACCAATATATTTCAATCTCATTTATCATATTGATCCAATGTATCAGACATAACTAGAAAAATCAGGTTTTGTCATTGGCTTGGAAGAGCAATTATTAACTACAGCCCCTTTCATCATTTATGGGCTGGGCTGCAAACATTATCCGATATCGAGCTACGAGTTTTTTTTTTTTTTATTTATGAAAAAGGCCATTTGGAATATTCAATTGAATTTTGATGTCAGAATTGTTTAAATTGAAAGTGAATAGACCAAAATAAGTGCACTTTCTTTCTTATATTACAATTATTAGATGTGGCAATTTAGTCCTTTTTTGGAAGTTGTTTTTTGTAATTTTGATATATTAATGCAATTTAGTCCTTCGTTCCTTATTTGTGTAATCCACTAAAAATTCAGCAAAAAATCCAAATATGCGTTGAGGATCCTGGAGCCAGAATTTGGACCCACGTGGCTAACTTAACTCTAGCGCAGCAGATAGGCCAGAAAGTAGCAGAAGTCAGCGACGTTCCATGCGGACACAGTGGTGGTCAGGTACAACTTTTTGAATAATATAGTACTCGATTTTATTTATTTTAACAAAGAAAAAATATAGAATAATATTATTTTGAAGAAAAACAATTTTCATATATCATTTCCTTATCAATGTCAAGTCTTAAAATTATAATTTATAAAATGCATTTTTATTTGGTTAAATCATCAATGATCACCCTAAACTTCCCGTAAGACCAAGATTGACGTTAATGTTTTATTTTTTTTAAATAATTTGATTAATATCAATTACATTTTTTTTTGTTTGTAAATAATAGGTTATTTAAGCTATTTTTTTCAGCAATGACTTCCTGTGATAGTTTATAAAATTACTCTTGTTATCTGTTGAGTTTGACGAAACAATTTCCTTTTACTGTAAACCCAAAACTCAATCCCTGTATTCATCAATTCAGCTCTCTTTTATAGAGATGTTTACAGAAAAGACAAAAGACACAACAAACAACTTGACAGACAAATAACAAGAAATGAAATAACAAACTGAAACAACTAACTGAAATTGAACTGACTGAACCAATTCCTAACAGACCCAACATACCCTCCCTTAAACTGAATACTAAGAAGCAATCACTTTAAAGGTATAATCCCTACTCCCATCAGTTCCCTCAATTTGACAAAGGCATCCAGTTTTATTGGCTTTGTCATGATATCTGCAATTTGATCCTGAGTTCTGCAATACTTGAGCTCCACTATTCCTTCCTTTGATAGGTCTCGCAGGAAGTGATAACGTATGGCTATGTGCTTGCTTCTTCCGTGCATAACAGGGTTTTTGGACAGTTTAATTGTTGAACAATTATCACAGTAAATAACACAGCTTCTTTGATCCCAGCTAAGATGATTAAGAATTCTCTGAATCCATATGACTTGACAGACATATAAGGCAGCTGAGATGTATTCTGCCTCTGTAGTTGATAGTGCAACCACAGCTTGCTTCTTTGAGCTCCAGGAAACAGTTCCAGACCCCATCATAAACACATAACCTAATGTGCTTCTTCTGTTGTCCAAATCCCCAGCGTAGTCACTATCAGAATACGCCACAATACTGCTAGTTCCTCCTCCTTTCTTGTAACAAATACCCAGTTCATAAGTACCTTTAAGGTATCTTAAGATCCTTTTAATAGCCACCATATGTAGAGCCGTAGGGTTCTCCATATATCTACTCACCAAGCTCACCACATAAGTTAAGTCAGGTCTGGAAACCGTGAGGTACATCAAGCTCCCAATCATCTGTTTGTACTGAGTGGGATCAACTTTGGCTCCTCCTTCATCCTTGGTTAATTTGAATCCAGGTACCATAGGACTTTTTGTAGCATTGCTGTGTTCCATGCCAAATTTCTGCAATATCTCCAGTGCATATTTTCTTTGACTGATGTAGATACCTTCCTCATTCTGTGTAACTTCTACCCCTAGAAAGAACTTCATCTTCCCAAGATCAGTCATATCAAACTCCTCCTTCATTGAGCCCTTAAAATCATTCATTAGCTCTTTGTCATTGCCTGTGTAGATTACATCATCCACATAAATGCTCATTATTAATAGTTTTCCAACCTCCTTAGATTTAGTGAACAAGGTGTGTTCACTTGCATATTTCTCAAAACCTTCCTTGAGAAAGTATTTCTCAATTCTGCTATACCATGCCCTAGGGGCCTGTTTCAGCCCATACAATGCGCTATTCAGCTTTAACACTTTCCCTTCTTCACCCTTCTTCACAAACCCTTTAGGTTGTTCTACATACACATCTTCCTCCAATTCACCGTGTAAAAAGGCACTTTTTACATCTAATTGGTACACAACCCACTCTTTCATGGCTGCCAGTGCCAAAATCACCCGAATTGTGTCCCACCTTGCGACAGGGGCAAACACCTCAGTAAAATCAACTCCTGGTTTTTGTGCATACCCCAAAGCCACTAGTCTGGCCTTATATTTATCAACCTCTCCCTTTTCATTCAGTTTTGTTTTAAACAGCCATTTCACTCCTATGGCCTTAGCTCCCACTGGGAGAGTAGTCAATTTCCAAGTCTCATTTTTTTCTATGGCCTGCAGTTCACATTCCATGGCCTTTTTCCACTTAGGGCTCCTTTCTGCCTCCTCATATGAACTTGGATCACCTGACTCGGTATACATCACCAAAGCTTGTATTTCATCATCATCAGATAGTCCCTCTCCACTCACATGATCAGCCATCCAAGCTGGTTGCTTGGTTACTCTTCCCTGTGATCTGCTAGCATTCCCCAAGGTACTGTTATCTACGATGCCACTGCTTGATGCAGCTGCTACACCACTGCTTGATGCTGCTGTGTTACTTGCAACAATAATCCCATGTGCATCTTCTGTTTCTCTTGGAGACTGCTCATCTGCTTCGGCTGCTTCATTACCAACACCATCAGCACCAGCACCTTCCATAATTTCTTCATTGTTGAAGTCTTCACTCCCTTCAGTTTCAGTCACATTGTCTCCCCACTCAAAAATATCCTTCTCAGCTCTAGATTCTTCAGTGTTCCACTCCCAATTCTCCTCCTCATCAAACATGACATCTCTGCTTATGATAATTTTCTTGGTGGCTGGGTTATATATTTTATAGGCCTTAGATTCACTACTTACCCCCAAGTATATGCACTTTACACTTTTATCATCCAATTTCACTCTCCTTTGATCAGACACATGCACATAACCCACACTTCCAAATACCTTGAAGTGCTCAACAGATGGCTTTATGTTGCTCCAAGCTTCTTCAGGTACCATGTCACTTACCACAAGAGTAGGACTTCGGTTCAGTATATGCACAACCCAAGATGATGCTTCTGCCCAAAATTCCCTAGGAATTTTCTTCTCAATCAACATGCATCTTGTCATGTTCATAATGCTTCGATTCTTCCTCTCTGCAACTCCATTTTGCTGTGGGGAGTATGTAGAGGTCAGCTGTCTGGTTATTCCATGGATTCGGCAGAAATCATGGAAATCTCCTGAGGTGAATTCACCACCTCTATCAGTCCTCAAGCACAAAATCTTCCCATTAATTTCAGTTTCCACCAGTTTTTTGAAATTTTGAAATGTGTGGAAGGCCTCAGATTTCTCCAACAGGAAATAAACCCATGTTTTCCTTGAGAAATCATCTATGAAGGTAATTAAATACCTCTTCCCACTCATAGATGATGGAGTCACGGGGCCACATATATCACCATGGATCAGCTGCAATTTTCCAGTAGCTCTCCACTGACTCTTCTTGGGGAAGGATTCCCTGTGTTGCTTGCCTTTCAAGCAGCCTTCACACACCCTTTCTGGAGTTTTCAACAGGGGCAATCCCCTCACCATGTTCTTGTAGTACAAGGCTCTCAAGCCCTTGTAACTCAAATGTCCCATTCGACTGTGCCACAGCCCAGCATCACTTCCAGTTGCAGTTCTAAAGCATGTAAGACTACTATGATTCACAGACTCATCATGCCTTACAGATTCAGTATGATTTACAGAAGCTAGCATTACAAACATACGATTAGCAGTCATCTCACTTTGCATTATGAGTCCCCTAGAGAAGTGATACAATTTGCATACATTATTCCGAATAAGTATAGCTAGACCCTTTTCTTGCAACTGCCCAATGCTAAGCAAGTTATTTTTCAGTTCAGGTATGTAATATACGCAAGTAATTACTTGAATCACTCCCCTTACATTCATTCTAACATTTCCTCTACCCATCACAGTCATTCTAGAGTTGTTACCTAGCTTCACAGATTGTCTAAATTGTTCATCTAAGTTCTCAAACCACATTTTATTTCCAGTCATGTGGTTGCTACAACCCGAGTCTAAGAACCATACCTCACTTCTTTGAGCTTGATGCAGTTCAACATGATGCATAAGCAACATCTCCTCTTCATCATCCAATTCAGCATAGTTGACTCCTCTTTCCCAATTAGGGCATTCATTTTGGAAATGCCCTAATTTATGGCATTTGTAACACTCGATTAGCTCCCTGTTGAAAGGTTGCCTTCCCCCAACTGATTGTCTTCCCCCTCTGCCTCGAAACCCTCGGAATGCACCTCTGCCCCTTCCTCTTGGTGCTCGATAGTCATGAACAATTTTCAGTGCTTGATCCTCCTCTTTGTAATCCAACATTCTTTGCTCATGAACCAATAGACTGCCATGAAGCTCATCGATGCTCAAGGTATCTAGGTCATTAGATTCCTCTATAGAACAAGTGACATAGTTGTATTTTGAGGTCATAGTCCTCAAAATTTTCCCCACCACAGCATTTTGCTTCATCTCCTCACCATGAGCTCTCATTTTATTGACCACTGTCAATGTGCGAGAGACATAAGCATCCACTTTCTCTCCCTCTTTCATACACAGCAACTCAAATTCTCTTCTAAGGGCTTGCAGCTGTGATCTTCGTACCTTAGTAGAGCCTTGATATTTTTGCCTCATAGAGTCCCAAATGGCTTTAGCAGTTCCTTTATCCAGAATCGTCTCCAAGATTTCTCTGTCAATTGCTTGGAATAGAAAATTCTTAATTCTCAGATCCTTGAGCTTCACATCTTCCGCTGCTTTCCTTTGCACTTCGGTTGCAGTTGGACCCAAGACTACAATTGGAACTCCTTCTTCTACTAGCTTCCACATTTCTTTGCTTCGAAGAAAGTTCTCCATCATCATTGCCCAATGATCATAGTGGCCCAGAAATTTGGGTATGGAGGCTTGCACAAACTGTTCTGAGTTTGTAGACATTTTCTTCGCAGGGGACTTTTCACAAACACTTGGCAAGTTACTTTTCACACACACTGGTTTTCCTTCTTCTTCTTCACTCACAATCAAGAAATCCTGTTTCTCTTCAAGATTTCTTGTTTCTCTTCTTCTTCTTCACTCACACTCACTCACTCAGTGTTTCCCAAAAGTTTTCCCCAATTTCTTTCTCTCACTCTTCTCACAGTCACTCTGTGTTTCCCTTTTCTTTTCACCCCGATCAGGTCCCTTCTTGGGAGCTCTGATACCAATTGTTGAGTTTGACGAAACAATTTCCTTTTACTGTAAACCCAAAACTCAATCCCTGTATTCATCAATTCAGCTCTCTTTTATAGAGATGTTTACAGAAAAGACAAAAGACACAACAAACAACTTGACAGACAAATAACAAGAAATGAAATAACAAACTGAAACAACTAACTGAAATTGAACTGACTGAACCAATTCCTAACAGACCCAACATTATCTAACTCATATTATAATGCTTTTGTCACCTCTTAAATTTTATTGAAGGTAGTGGAATATATATTAGTTTTAAAGTTAGGTGATCTATACATGTAGTGTTTGTTTGGAAGTATATTAAAATTTATTTTTAATATAAACACGTAAAAATAATTAAAAACATAAAAAAATCAATTTGAAGCTAAAAAAATTATGTTTTAGAAAAAAAAATAGTTTAACCACAATCTCAAATCACCTAGACTTATTATATATATATATAGTTTATAATAGTCAAATTATTTTTAAAAAATAATAATTAAGAAGCTATTTCTGTTTGACAAAAAATCATGACAATTGAGGATCGAAAAAGAGTTGCTGGACAGATGGATGTAACAGTAATTAGTAAAGAGTGCTTTCTTTTGAGTGGCTGAAGATAAAACCCTAACGGGTTCCTGCGGCATTGAGTCAACAGAGTCGACGCAGGTGAGTTTATTTGGAGAAGTGTCGGTGCTTGGATTGATAGGTTTACTTATAATACTGCCATGGATGAAGGCTTGTCGGCATTTTCCTTGTCGGCACCTCAAGAGGTTGTTACTGACTCACCAACCATGTTCTTCCCTGCCACTGGGAACTCACCATTTCCCTTCCATTTCTCCATTGTCTTAGCAGATATGTGTACGGGATTAATTTTTTGAGAACAGTTGTTGTGTAACCTAATTTTTTCGATAGGGTTTGAAGACCTCTTTCTAGTAGAATAAAAAGAACGAAAAAAGGAAATATATGCTCAGTTTGTTGGAAATTTTAATTTAACTCATGATTAATTGGTGTATTTAAGGTTAATTTAAAGTGGGTTCAACGTATTTTTAAGGTTAAAAATTTGTTGGAAATTATCGTTTTATATAAGTTCTTTAACATTCAACATTAATATAATTAAAACAAATTATGGGTGTATGAAAAATTAATCTTAAACAATTCTTGGTTGACATGTTATGGTGAAGTTTATAACTTTTGGTTGACAAGATTTTGTGAAATCCAAACCTTTTCTCATATAAGAAAAATACAAGAGTTTGGCAAGTTAAAGAGTCTTAAATAAGGTAGAGCAAAATCGTATAGGTTTAACTCACACGGACTCGAGCCCTAGGTTTGGGTTTGTTTCTCGCTATCATATTTTGGACTTAGATTTAGGTTTATTGTGAAACAATTATAATATCTAGACTTGTTGCGCATGTAGTAGATGCCAACAAGTTTCTCAAATAATTAACGTATACAAAAATCAACATGTACTTTTATAAAGATTCATTGGCATGAAAGAAACAAAAATAATGACCTAATGGTTAAAAAACAAATTGAGAGACAAAGATGAGAGAAAAGAAAAGAAATATTTGTGGGAGACGTAGTAGAGCTTCGATGATTAACTGATTTTTAGTGTTACATCATTTTTTATTTAAAAAAATAGTTTAAAATGGGGTTGAATGGAAGTTTTGCACACCTTTGCAATAGCTCTCAAGCCTTCAACTCTGTTATTTTTTCAGTTTCGTTTGACTTTTCCTCCATCCTAGAGCCTAACTTTCAGTCCCTTGTAGAGAGTTTTTGAGTTCATTATTCTCTTAGTTTGTTCACTTTCACAACCAGAATATCGCATATCATCGATGAAATATTTTGTTGATGTTTAAACTATAATTCAATTATAAATAACTTTATTGATAGAATCATTGACTAAAAAACAATGTTGGAAAACACATCATCTATGATTTATATTATGTCAATAAAATAGTTGGTAATATAGTCACCAATAAATTATGGACAAAAACAGTACACCAAAAAAAATATTGGTATTAATTATGTTGATAAACCCATCGATGATTATGGCATATTACTGATAAAATATATTGTTGGTAAATTCATTGGTGATTATAAGCATATTATCGATGAAATTAAATCATTAGAGAATTATATCTAGTAGTGGTAAATCTTGTGGTTTTTCTTTCAACTATCTAAAACTTGACTTAATTCATTGAAAATTCCTTTGGTGATTCAAATTTATCGTTAATTTTGTCAGTATTATATTTCATGTTTTTTAAGATATTAAAAGAATCAATACAAAAATAAAAAATAAAATAAAAAGTCAAATTTATTTAATTGATAGAAGTTGGAGAAGGAGGTAAAGGCAGATCTTCGTCGAAACTAGGATGACAACAAGGTTGAGCTTGAGGAGATTCACTCTACGTCTAAGGGTTTCCAACAACAACTTGAGGACATTTACTTTATCTCTCAAGTAATCCTCTTGAGACCCAACTTGGGTTATCTCAACACAAAGCTGGGTCAGCTAATCTAGAAATTGTTCTCGTAAAATTGCCGAGATAAATAAAGATCGCTAACTCAATCTAGACTATGAGTAACCAACAGTCAATAAACTAAGATCCTCTTGTAGATCCTCATCCATAGTGTTAGAAGTACCATAAACTCAATTTTTATTGGGTTCACCAGTAAATCCAGCTTCTAACTACAAATTTGGATTGAGTTATGACTAGGTTGAAGGATTTTCCTTGTATCTCTCATACAATCAACTACTCCATTGATTGAGTTATGACTATCCACGAGCTATTGTACTCATTTTTGTCAGTTCTTCTTTTGCACATAGGTTACAATAAAAAGCTTCATTAGTCTTACATCTAGCATTATAGCTTGCAAAAAAATGTTATTATTACTTAAACATTTTTATTTAATACAATAATTAAAAAAAAAAAAAATCTTGTAAAACATAATCTTACCATCCATTTTGCATGTAAAACGAATAAAATGGATTCCCTAGTGTACGTGGTAATGAAACCATGAATCTTCTTTGTTAAGATCTCCACATCAGTCTACAATCACCATAAGAAACGCTTATATGTTACATGTTGAATATATACATTCCAGATATCCCCTAAGACATGAGGATGTCAAAAATCCCTCCATAAAACCATGTCTTCCAAGCCTAAAAAGTCGTTATCTTTTGCATATTTCTTTGATTTTTTATGGGTCTTATACGAGAAATCACACAACCTAGCTTGTAGAAAAAATTACTGGATAGGTTTATGAAAAAAATTAACATTTAAAGAAATATCACAATTTGAATTCAATCTTATCTAATGATATGATTTCCCCATACTATTTTGTTAACAATGTTGGTAGCCTTCTCCTAGTAAACTTATCCTCACATGCAAATTTCATTAAATAATTAGTTTATTAAAATTAAAATACTAACCACATTAAAAAATATTAATATATATACTAACCATGAACATTCTAAACCAAGCATTAATCATAAGCTTCCATTAAGAATTTCTGGAAACCTAACTCCACCAAAATAGAAGCACTTCCATTGATGATTTTATCAATGATGTTATCGTGTGAGCAACCTCCATATTTATAAACTTGAAACATCATTCTTAAATTGAAGCTAATTAATTAAAAAAAATTCATTGTTTTTTTGCTTTTTTATCGTATATGAAAGAAAAACAAACTTACATATTATGGTTGAGCTTCCATTAAGTAACTTCACAATGTATACACCCTGCTAAAAAAGGACACCCCCTTTATACATTTCCCATGCACTCAAAAGTTTGCATCAAGGGATGGTGTTTCTGCCCGAGGTGCGTAGACATGGTTGACACCTAGTAGCTCATGATCATTAGAAGCAATGCTAAAAGAATCTATAACGCTTTTGTCTGTATTACTCTCTAATAAACTTTTGTTCATCATCTAAACAAATTAAGTATATAAAACTTAATAACATTATCATTATATCATATTTTAGAAAACATTTGACAGCACTTTCCCTATAAAAAATACCACCTAAGTTCTTATTACTTGCAAATACATATAAAAAATAAAGTAACAAACCAAGTGAATTTTTGTTTATAAATAATATTTAATTTAAAAGCATTCCATAAATTTAATTAACATCTTAACTTCCTAATATATTTTACAATTATTACATATTATTGCTATCCAAATTAAATACATACCATCAACATGTCAATCAATTTAAAACATAATAACATTATCTCAATCACAAAATTTATATATTTATATTTTTTCCATATTACCACACATAAGCATTACATGTGTCACACGTGTGCGCTTGACGTTGTGGCATTGAGATCAAGAAGTCATCACCTAATTGTTTGGTTTAGGATTAATAGAAGAACTTGGTGGACTAGTCTTATCTGTATTAGCAACCTAAAACACCTTACTTAAAGTAATCTACATTATGTGGTATGCATGTGGTTTAAAGGTGTTTATGAGTTTCTAACTAGTGGTTCATCTAAGACTCAAAACAAAAAAAATTACGCTAATGAATAAATTTGACATTTCAGATT
Source organism: Salix brachista (assembly GCA_009078335.1). Lineage (NCBI taxonomy): Eukaryota > Viridiplantae > Streptophyta > Magnoliopsida > Malpighiales > Salicaceae > Salix > Salix brachista. Next base: position 9,111,208 of record CM018586.1, read on the forward strand.
TATTATGGATTTGTATGCCTAGGTAAATGTTTATAGGAAAACTTCATATAGGTTCCTTGATAAAGTTCGCAAAATCTGGAAGGAGAAAACATTTCCTAAAAGTCGTATATTATGATGAAAAATACTCACAGTTAAAATTAGTAAATATCCAAAATAATTTTGAGAATTTTTAATTAACTTTTGATACTTAAATACCAAACTACTAGTAACACTAACCAAATCCTTATAGATTTTTTTAACAAACTTAATGTCAATTCTGAAAAAAGTGCAAAGAAAAAAGACAAATTCTAAAACAATGCTAAAAATATTTTCTCCATTTTTATATATACTATGCAATTTTTTGCAAGGATTAGGCCATGCACAACAAGAAAAAGTTATATCTTGGTTACTTATTTATTTATTTTTATAGGAACATGTTTGCCAAAACCATCATTTCCTTATCTAAAACACTACCAAAATAAACTTAAAAGTGTTTTTGTCAAATACCCTCTCAAACCAAATTTCCTTAACAAGAAAGTGACCAACAAACAAAGTTCTTAGTAGTTGACCCAAAACAAAACCAAATGGGTTGACCCAAAGTATTAGTTAAACCATGAGCCTAACCAAAAACCAAGGTTTGACCCAAATACTAAACCAAAACAAAGGCTTAAATTGAAACAAAGGCTCAAACATGAGCCTAAACAAAGGTTTCTCTGGCGGTAGTGGTAGTAGCAGCTGCTATTCTCCAGCAGCAACAACAGTTTTTTCTTCTTCTCTGGTGACAGCAGCAGCAGCTGGACTCTTCTTTCTCCTTTGGTGGTAGCAGAAGCAACAGTTGCTCTTCTACGATGACAAACAATACTTCTTCTCCTCAAACAATAGCAACAACTACCTTTCTTTTTCTTCTTTGGTGACAACAGCAACAACTACACTCCTCCTTCTCCTCCAACCACAACAACTGCACTTCTCCTTCCCTTTCGGCAACAGCAACAACTGCACCATTATGTCCATGCAGTGACAACAACTGCTTCTTTTTCCTCCAACCAACACTAGCCTCCAACTCCCAACCATACTTTAGTCGGCCCTACTCCATCATCGGGTAGCTTCCTTCCCCTACCTTTTTCACAATGGGCATCCACTGTTTACATAATACGTGAATAGTGCATAGTGGATTAATTTACTTTGCAATGTTCATGCAATACGTGAACAGTGCAGAGTGGATTAATTCATTTGGGATTGCTCTTTTTTTTTCTTCTCTTCGAGCTAGACCTGATTTGGCTCAGCTGACCCATTTTAGCCTAGCCCAGTCGGATGGGCCGGGTTTAGCCCAAACCTAACATGGCTGGCCCGACGCATTCGATTCGACCATCCTAACCCGAGCACACACCCACCCACCCACACATATAATCTGCATTTTTTTAAAAATATAAAAAATATATGTTTGTGTACATACAACCAAATTCTGAAAATTTTCTCAGCATATTTTCACAAAAAAATTCTCATGTTTTAAAATGCAAAATAGATATCATAACCAATTTATAATTATCCATTAGAGTTCGACCAAAATATCAAAAATCTTTCAATAACCATTTTTTTCATTTTATTTAGTTGTAGACTTTAATATGTGAGGCGTAAAATTATATTGTAAAGTACACCTTCATATATTAAAAAGATAATAAATGCAATGCTAAAATTCAGACTTTAGAGGGGTTAGGTTTTTCACCCAATGAGACAGAAACTCCCTCATGAAGAGATCTACTTTGAAACTTAGAAAAGACTAGCAAATAAAAATTTGACCTAGAAAAACAATCAGACAACAATGCATCTTACCTTAAGTAGGGTCCACTAGAGGTCATGCGTCTTCCCCTTACATAACAAGTCCCCTTACCCGCACTATAGCAGACCATTAGGTTTCCTAGCGACCTTAATATTAGGTGATGACTCCTAAGGCTTATATTCATAATTCTATGGTTATAAAAAAAAAGTTTTCCGTGCACCTCCCCCCCTGGTCTCTAGGGATGGCCTCGCCCAAATAAAAAAAATCTATCGCGACATACACCATCACTATGCTATTGGGCTAAAAATAAAGAATCAAAACTAAGAATCATGCCTTAAATGAAAACATTTTTTACATATTATTGACCAAAACTAAAACAACTTATCCTAACAAAAGCTTAAGCAATCCAAAACATGCTTAAAACAAGAACAAAAACAAAACAAACACTGATGAAATACATTAAACTGTTCTATCACTAAAATTAAACCAAAAAATTCAGTTTAAGCTCAAATAACATAAAAAGAGTTTTAAAAATTAAGAATAAATGAATAGGCAGACCATATGGACCCTTAAACATTTACGTGGTTGTACTTTCTTCAAGCTTATTGCCTATAATTTCCTTCTCTTTTTTTACTTCTTTAACTTTTACTATCTTTTCCTTCCAAAACTTGTTAGAGTATCTATGTTAGGCTTTTGAACCTTCACACCAATATCTTTTCATATTATATCTCTCCATGCTTTTCCCTCTCCTTCTTTCTTTCTTCATTTTTCAGGGGGTATTTTTAGGGTTTTGCTAGGCTTTTTGATGGGTTCAAACATAAATTGATCAAGGTTTAGCCCTCTAATCACATAAATTGAAACCTTTATCCTTTAATGGTCTTAGGATGGTTGTTTTGTAACAGATTTGCCTATGTGGTTTTCTTTTGCTTGGAGACAAAAGCATGCATCCCTCACCTTTTTATTTCAGTTAAAAAATTCTTTACCCTTGATAATAATCCTCACGGAAATTTTAAGCATGAACACAGAAAAGTTAAATGGTTTTGCACAAATAGGTATCTTAGTCAAGGCTGACTGAATTGACTAGTTTAGAGGCTTCACTAAAATCAGTGGGAAAGCAGTGACAACATTGCATTCCTAGTAAAATGGAGCTCTAGAGACAACCCTAGGATTCCTGAAATCAAAAGGATACCTGGGAAAAGGTTCCCTCACCTTGGCTAGCCCACAAGTTGGAGAGACCTTCACATCAATGAGCACAACTGCAAGGCACTACAGAAATAGTAGTGAGATTAAATGGAAGACCAGACATAAGAGTTGTTGACATACATAATGAGAGAATAACATATTAACAGTGAATCGTCTTTCTCACTTCAATCAGGGCTTCTTTCTCTAAGTACCCGTAATGAAGAATCTCACACTGATGTGTGAAAAATAACTATACAACATTGCTGACTAGAGAGGGGTATTATGCTGTTACAGGAGAACAATAGTCATAGAAGCCCTAGAGGAAGGAGTACAGACTTTGAAGGGCGAAGCGTAGTTAGTAGATTTGAGTGGAAAAGATGCAGTGTTGCACAGTAAGGGGAGATCTGACATGCCTGGGAGGCGACCTTCCCTCACTACAACCGAGAGCTTCTCTCTCCTTTACTTCTCTCTCTCCTCACTTAGATCTGGCCTCTCTTGCTCTAGAGGGTGGAAAATGGAATAAGAAAGGGGAAAAAAGGAGCTCGGGCTCCAAATCTACTCTCCTTCAACCTAGATATGGTGTTTTTTTTTATATCAAATATAAGTAATTTTATAGATTAAAAAGTGAAACTGAGCTGGAAACCAACAAATAAATATGTACATGCGTATACAAACAAGTATGTTGTAGGGAACAGACACCCAAGGACATGCAAACAAAGATAAGGGCAAAACTAAAATCACAAGTTGAACAAACAGTTGAACTAGCAAGGGAACAAGCTCCCTGCACCAATGAACAAACTAAATAATTCATAACACGAGATTGTTGACTAAAACAAGCTCCCGAGAACAGCTAAACTAAATGGACAAAGTTGTTGGTTGACAAGGTGACCAAAACTAGCTATAAATAAGGAGTATGCTCTAGTCCGGCAGCAAACCAAAAATTATTTACCAGCTGAACAAAGCAAGAAAACTCTTCTGCCAAACAATATGACCAACATTACACAAACACATTCACAAGAACAATTCTCCTGCATATGGAGTAAGCTTATCATTAGAACAAGCTCCTTGTAGCAAACAAACAAGTGGAGAGTTAGCAACCAAGAACATCCGAGCACATGATGCTAGCTACTAGTAAGGCTACATCCTTTAGTTCATCAAAATCTAGAAGTATGAGGGAACTGTCTGCAATAAGCAAAAGGAAATGTAGCAACAATGATAGGACTTCCTTTCCAAAAAGAAACTTTATTAAGGCTCATGAAGCCTAAAGGAGCAGACATTAGTGCTGCACAGACCACCAGCAAGGGGAAGGGGGAGAAGAGAGGCTCATGCAAGAAACACAATGGGAAAGCAACAACAATGGTGGAAGACAACTCTTCTTAGGGACAACATAGGCTATCTAATTCTCAACCAAGACTTAATGGTCTCCTATAAGGCCGAAGTCCAACTACAATTGAAGAACAAGTGGTGATAGGATTCTTCACTCGAGTCACAGAAAACACATGAGGTATCATGAGTGAGGAAGGGGAGGCGATCTCCAGTACAAAGTTTACCCAACATTGCGAGTCAAAAGATAAAATTGCATTTTGGTAAGGCTTAACAATCTCACACTACCCTTGTCCAGCTCAAGGTTGCACCATTCCGACGGAAAAAATCATAGGCATTGCTTGAGAATTTCCCATCAGCACTGTGCCACTTTCTCATTAAAGCAATGGCCTCCTCCCGCCCCTCACTAGCCGTAAGAACCTGATCTTTAAGGTGGAGGATGGATTTCCAGAGGGGGGAGTCCAATCTCTAAGCTAGGGTATCCTAGATAGTTATACCTTGTAAATAGAAGTGATGAACCCATTTAATTCAAATCAAATTTGATTTTAGATAAATATTCTAAAGGATTTTAGCTATAAAGCTTTTGCTCTTAGCTTTTATATCTAGGAGACCCAAACCACCTTTTTCCTTAGGCATGCAGACGGTCTTCCAACCCACTAAGGCTGAGGAAGCCTTGGTGGCATTACTTGCCCAAACGAAGTTACGACAAATGCTGACAAGCTTAGAAATAATCGTTTGAGGGAGAGGGAAGATAGTCGCCCAAAACTGAACCATGCCATAAAGAGCAGATCTGACTAGCTCAAGCCTTCCCGCATAAGATGCTTTCTCGTCCAAGACAAAATAATTGTCTCCAACTTACAAGTTAGAGGAGAAAACTAGCTAGCCAGGAGCTTGTGGGGGCTAAAGGGGACGACAAGGTAGGTGAAGGGAAAGCTGCCCTTTGTAAACCCCTTGTCTTGGAGCATAACCTGTTTCTTCAAATCACCAACATCCCTAAAGTAGATGGCAATTTTGGAAGGATTTATATGCAAGCCCGAGACTTGGCTAAAGGCTTTAAGCTATTGAGCCAACATTTGCACCAAATCTCTATCCTCGCGAGACAAGAGGATGGCCCACCTTGTCATGCTTTGGTTAGGAGACTAAGCCTATTTGGGCCCATCTCATTGTTATTTCATTTATTTGAATTTATTCATGTTAAACATTTTTACTTGATGGGTCGAGTCCAATAATGATATGTTTTAGGGTTTACTATTTATATGTTCTTTCATCATTTGGAAAGACATTTTTTGATGAATATTGATAAATTTTGCAGACATTGCAATTCTCCAATCCCTTTTTCTCTCTTCTTTTGCTTCTTTCTATCTCTAAGCTTGTTTCTTTTTCTTGCTTTCAATTCATATTATTTCGTGTTCCGCATCAGATTTGGTATCAGACCATGGCTTTTAATTGTTCTTACAATTAAACAGTCTAGACCCTAGAGCTGATTTGAGAAAAAAAACTCGTACTATTCAAATTAGAAAAAAAAACAAGAAATGTTCAGATTACAGAAAAAAATCATGATTATTGCACTGTTCATCAACGAATTTTCTAGTAACGGCAGCCCCATCAACAGCAAACCCGCCGCGGGGAAGTCTGCCATGCCACCACAGATCAGCAGCAGCAGACCATCGTCGAGAAGAACAACTTTAGGAGACAGTCATCTACCACCGAAATCACAACTACACCAACCACAGCCACCCACAAACTCACCACAGCGAAGGCAACACACCAGATCGTCATTTACCACCGTTCACAACACCATCACCTTCAACAACAAAAGTGCATCAACACATCCCAACCAGTAGCGACACCACAGACACCACCGCCCATTCCCTCGCACCGCCGGACCCAAGCAGAAGCACAACGCCCCATCACCATCAAGGACTGAAAGTAAACAGAAGCCAGAAGATGCAGTAAAGAAGAAGAAGAAGAAAGCATAATTTTACATATAAGTAACCCTGCCACGTAAGATACACGTCATCCCTACACAAGACCCGTATTATTAGCCACGTCAGCCGAGAAGCATCTGAGTCAGTAGACACGTCAGCCTCATAATATCAGCATCATCAACCATGTCGGTGCCATGTCATCTAGGACAACATTTGAGTCAGTAGACACATCAGCGCAACATCACCTGCCACGTCTTCCTCATTGCCACATCACCTAGTCAGAATTTTTACCCATTGAATTTCATTGTTCATGGTATGCTTTTACACTTGTTGATCAAGATTTAGCATTAATATTATTCCCTGTGCTTGCCCATAAATAAGCTACAAAATTCACCTCACAAGTTTAATTAACCTAATTCTGAGCTTCTTTATTGACATTAAGTACTTGATCCTTTTTATTAATTGTGGAGCTTGGTTAAATTCGTGGGAAAACTAAAACATTGTGTTTGAATTACTTGTGTTCATTTAGAGGACTTACATTGCTTGCTTGCGAATTTTCCTAGTTTAATTTGTTATTACTTAGTCTCTAAGAGAAAAAAAATATATTAGCTATAATTTTATTTTGTGTTTTTACTTGCAAGAATTATTTGTGATATCAGTCGTAGGTTTGGTTTTGCATGCTTTTACGTAGTGGTCGTCTAGTACACAATCAAGGAGAAATAAGTCAGCGAAAACTAGCAAGCTCGAAAATATATAGAAACAGAGGAATAACCTCTGAAAGAACAAAGCAAAAAATACAAGTGATGAAGGAAACATGATCCCAAACAGCAAAACCAAAAGCTATAACATAGCTAAAAAGAAGCAACCAAGGAGCCCAAAAACAGAGATTAAGCCCAATATCAATAGCCCCCTTTTAGGCCCAAAACCCGTAGCCCCGACCCAACCATCATCAAAATCAACCCAAATGGCTCGACAAGGAATGGAAGAGAAGAGGGGAGCCAAATCGAAGCCCATGAGCAGCCACATGGCCCGAGACAAGCCTTGGAAACCATCCAGCCAAAAGAGGAATGGCTGAAAAAAGACACCAAACATTGCCTTCCTCAGCCACCCAAAAGAGGAAAGAAACTGACACTACATGTAGCCTTGCACTCCAGCTGCCAAGACAAACCTGCAGGGGAGACTACAACAAGCCAATAGTTGAAGGCAACCAAAGATAGACCTGTAAGGGAGAAAAAAGGAGTCGCACAGCACGCCAAAAGTTGGAAGAGCAAGACTTTTTCACACTGCAACAACACAGACCCCAAGACAGCCCCAAAAGAAGAAACCCAACACACAATCTAGACCCCTGAGCAATAGCTTACTAGACAGGCCAGCCCTTCTGCCGAGATGGACCTGCAGGAGAAAAAAGAGCACACCACCAGCTAAAAAGAGGAAGACTTTAACACACTGCAGCTGCACATCACCCAAGACAGCCCCAAAAAAGAAAAGAGCCAGTACACAAAAGCAAATCGAACCCCTAGGCAAACATAAAGGAGGCAATCGGCCTGCCACACCTGAAGCTTAAAGAGACAAAAGATGCAAAGGCAACAACATAGCAGCATCAAAAAGCACAAAGCCATGCAAGCACCTCCCCAACCAATCCGACCGAGACACCTCACCCAAGTCAACAACCATTCTGTTTTTTTTGTGACCGGGGTGTCTGGGCCAGCTTACTCGCACCTCGACTATTCCCCGGGCTCATTGAACATCCTGCAAGCTGAGTGAGCATGTAAGGCACGACTGGGGTGACAGGCATACCGTGCAGGGATGGACCCAGGAGAGACAAGAAGGGAGGAACCCTCCAGCTCCACTCCCACTAGGACTCGAACCATGTTTGAATGAAAGAGGATGCTCCCCAACAACCACTGAGCCATAACCCCTGCTGGTAACTCAACAACCATTTTTTTTCCGATCAAATGTAAGATTTTATAGATCAAAGAATGAAACAAGCTGATAAATCAGCGGGAACAGAGAAGAAGAATATACAACAGGGCCTACAAGGGAACATGCTCCCGAAGCCCAAAACAAAACCAGAAAACAAAGATCCTGCCCACAACCCAACTACATAGGGGGAGGCTAGGATAAAACACAAAAGCATAAGAAAACAACAACATAAAAAACAACCCATAAAGCCAAACCAAGAAGGCAACACCCACAAAACCAAAGATAAAAACCAAACTGAAAAAAACCCTCAGCCGACATCAAACGAAGAAGGAAACAACCACAGCTCCCCCAAAATAGGAGCCCAATCAGCCCACATCAATGGAGAAATGGTCTTTTTCATGAAAATGGAACACAGTGAAGAACAACACCTGAAATCTCCTGAAAACTTTCTCAACCGAAGAAAAAGAGTTATCAAAAAGCCTTTTGTTTCTCTCTTCCCAAATAAGATAAACCGAAATGGCAAGAGAGGCTCTCCGCATCCTGGAGACCAAATGCTTCCGCTTAGGACGAAGAACTCGAAGAGCACTAGACAGGGAGCCCATCCGGTGGTGAATATGAAGCCAGCGAACAATATTGTTCCACAAAGAAGAAGTCCAAGAACACTTGAAGAACAAATGCCGATGAGATTCCTGATCCTGATTACAGAAAACACAACTAGAGTCTGCTGGAATGTAGTGAAGACGGTCTTTAGTTCTGAGCTTACCCAACACCGCAAGCCACAACACAAAGCAATGCTTCGGCAAAGACCACTGCTCCCACACCACCCTATCCCAATGAACAATTCTGCCCTTTAGCCTGAAATGGTCATAAGCCTTAGCCGAGAGACACCCTTCCCCCGCATTCCAAGAAGACATCATAGCAATAGCAGATGAACTACTACCAAGATCCTGGACAAGCTGATTTTTTAAAGAGACCAAGATCTTCCAGAGAGGGGAAGCAACTTTCGAAGCTTGGGCATCCCAAATAGATTGGCCCGGCAGATAATAATGATTGATCCACTTAACCCAGAGAGAATCTGCTTGTAAGTGAATATTCCAAATATGCTTGACCAAGAAACTGCGATTCCTGGCTTTAATATCAAAGAGCCCCAGCCCACCTTCCTGCTTAGGCAAGCAAACAGTCCTCCAGGCAACCAAAGCAGAGTGAGATTTTTCCACAGTACCTGACCAAAGAAAATTCCTGCAAATGCGGTTAATGTCCCTGATAACAGCATCCGGAAGAGGGAAGATACTTAGCCAGAACTGGATCATACCATAGAGAACCGATCTCAAGAGCTCCAATCTTCCCGCGAAGGAAAGATGCTTACCCACCCAACTCTGAACCGTAGCTTCCAGCTTGTGAATAAGAGGAAAATATTGCGAGACCAGCAACCGATGAGGACTGAGAGGAACCCCCAAATATTTGAAGGGAAAAGATCCTTCGGAGAAATTTGTGGCAAGAAGGATATCTTGCTTCAAAGCAGCACCAACCCCACCAAAATAAATGGAGGATTTGGAAGGGTTAATCTCCAAACCAGAAACCTGCCCAAAAACCTCTAACTGACGAAGAAGAGTAGTGATAGAGACTTTATCACCTCTAGCCAGAAGCAGAATATCATCAGCAAACGCAAGATGGCAAATATCATGAGGCTTGCAGCGAGGATGAAAATGAAAAGTCTGCTGCCTAGAAACTCCCTTAAGCATACGGGAAAAGTACTCCATGCAAGTGATGAAGAGATACGGAGATAGGGGGTCACCTTGATGAATACCACTCCTCCCCGGGAAGAAGCCATAGAGATTACCAATCACCGCTACTGAGAATGAAGTTGACTCAACACACTGCATAACCAAGTGAGTAAACTGCATCGGGAAACCAAGGAGCCGAAGAAGATCATGAAGAAAGGACCACTGGACTGAGTCAAAAGCCTTTCTGAAATCAATCTTCATGAGGGCTTTTGGAGAAGTGCGCTTCCTGCCATACTGCCGAAGCAACTCTTGCACAAGATTAATGTTATCCGACATAGCCCGACCACCAAGAAAGGCATTCTGCATAGGACTAATAATATCCTTCAAAACAAGGGCCAGACGGTCTGCAAGAATTTTTGAGATAACCTTATAGATCACATTGCAGCAGGAGATAGGCCTAAAATCACCAGGAGAGGCAGCATGGGCTGATTTAGGAATAAGAGAGATGACTGCATGATTGATCTGCTTAAGCAATTTCCCAGATCGAAAAAAATCCTGAACTGCCCCACAAAAGTCATCCCCAATAATCGGCCAAGCAGATTTGAAGAAATGCGACGTGTATCCATCCAGCCCCGGGGCTTTATCATTACCAATACCAAACAAGGCCTTCCGAATAATATCACAAGTGACAGGAGCTAAGAGGATCTCACTTGAGCTATTGGAAAGGCACGGGCCGCAGAGAACAACATCATTATCCAGAGGCAAGGTAGGTTTGGAGGAACCGTAGAGATTCTGGAAAAACTGGACGAATTCAGCACCAACCTCACTCTCCGAAGAAGTAAGAGAACCATCCCCTCTATGAATAGCTTAAATAAAGTTGCGACTATGCTTCTGACTCATCATCGCATGGAAAAAGCTAGTGCCTCTGTCACTGTCCTTAAAAAAATCACATTTGAGCTTTTAGCCAAAGAACAGTTTTTCTGCTGACTTGAGCTTAAGAAGATGTAACCGAAGCCTCTTATTCTCAAGATCGAGCTGCTGATTATTGGGATCCCCATGAAGAGAAGACTACAAGATATCCAAATCCATATCTGCACGAGACACCCTCTCTAAGATCTGACTGAAATGCTGCTCATTTAGCCGCTTAAGGGGGGCTTTCAGCGACTTAAGCCTCTTGCAAAAAGAAAACATAATAGACCCCAAGACTTCCATGTTCCAACCCTCAGAAACAGTAGATGAGAAATCAGCATGAGTAGACCATATATTCAAGAATTTAAAGCTACAATGCCCCTTGTCTTGAGGATTTAGCCGAACAGTAGCAAAAGAATGATCGGAGAAGGCCCCTTGATTACTAAAATGGACATGAGCTGATTGGTGAAGGGAAGACCGAAGGGGATTGACCAGGACCCTGTCAATTTTGCTCCAAATAGAACCATTAGACCAAGTGTAATGACAGCCCGTATAAGGAAGATCACACAAACCCAAATCAAGATGGCACTTATGAAAATCGGCAATCTCATAAGCAGAAACAACACTTCCATTCAACTTATCATCCTGGGACAAAATAGAGTTAAAATCACCCAAAATCATCCAAGGACTAGCGGGGGACCACCTACGGAGAGAAACCCATAAATCCCTCCTAGCAACAATGGTGTGCAGACCATAGACAAAAGTGACATGAAAACTGATATGACTCACAAGGCAGCGAAGAACAACATGAATACCTTGGGAGGAGCAATCAACAAGATCCACCATAACAGTAGACGGATTCCAGAAAACAACAATTCTGGCCGAAGAAGACATGGCCGCATTAGTCAAAAATTTCCAGTGCTTCAATCTAAGCTTTTGCATAGTTTTAACCTTAGAAGTAGACATTTTATTCTCCAACAAACCACAAACATTGACTTTCTTTTTCTTCATGAGATTCACAACCTCATGCTGTTTTAGAGGACTATTAAGCCCTCTAACATTCCAACAGTGGATAATCATCATAACGCAGGATTGGTAGGAAGGGTCCTACCATGTCCGCTTGAAGAAGATTTGGATTTCGATCCCTTTCTAGTAGTAACTCCATGAACACCTTCCACAATATGTTTACCTTTGCTGCTATTACGGATCTTGTTTGAATGATTTTGAGGCCGACCATCAGCCCTAAAAGGAGGCTCAACCGAAGCAAATTCATTCATCAATCCTTCCGCAGCCACTACTGGATTACCTGAGTCAAGCGCAACTGTCAACACATGTTTCATAGCTGCTGCCCCAATAATTTCAGCCCCAGTTGCCACACTAGAATCAGCCCCAGCTGCCACACCAGAATCGGCCCCAGCAGCCCTAGCTGCCACGCCACTCACAGGCGCAATATCTGCTCCCACGCTAGTGGGCGCAGCTGCCCCAACACTTGCAGCCATGGTCTTCTTATGGTGCCGATTGCTTTTCTGCTTTTTCTTCATCGTTTCCCATTCACCACCTGCAGTAGCAGCTTCGGCAGGCATGGCATCATAATGGACCCCCTGCTGCAGCCCTATGTCTTGCACATTAGAAGCCCCTTGCTGTAGCCCCTTGCCATGAGCATTAGCAGCTGAAACATTACTCCTCTGCCCGGGGCATAAGGGAGTCTCAACATTCCCCCCAACACAATTCCCTTTATCTTTCCCACAGCTCTTGGCATACTTGGAACATGTTTCCACCATGGAAAGGGTGAATTAAACATCAACAAAAGTATAAACTTCAATGGAGCAAGAAAGGGCCCCATAAGGAACCAAAGGTCTCTTCACCAAGCGTGAAAATGATATGAAATATAGCACGAGGAGCACATTCCATTTCAAGAGAACAAGTCAGGCAAACAAATGGAAATAAAAGCTCAAGGAAGGCTACAACAGAAATGGGGATCTATGTTTCCAAAAGAAGTAATAAAAACATGCATGTTGTATTGTCATAACACTAAACTAACAGGAAAGGTGTAATGAAAGCCAAAGTAGTTCCAAGTTTTGGGAAACGTGGAGAAACAAAATCTTAGGTCAACAGTACCACGAAAAAGAATATGAATTGAGGACCAATGTTGCTTCATTCCTCGAGGTAAGATGATTTCTTTTGAAGTTCAAAACGAGCAGGTCACCCGATATTGAGACTATTTCATTTTAAAAAAAACATTGAGTTTTTCTAAATATCTCTTAAGATGGGCAGGTCACTTGATATTGAGACCATTTTTAGAAAAAAAAAACATGGATTTTTTCTAAAACACCTAAAGATGGGCAGATCACCCGATATTAGCCCATTCTTAGAAAATGTGTTGAGTTTTTCTAAAACAACTTAATATAGGTAGGTCACCCGATATTAAGACCATTTTTAGAAGAAAAAAACATGGAGTTTTTTTTAAAACAGTTGAAGATGGGCAGGTCACCCGATATTGAGACCATTTTTTTATAAGAAAATAGTTAAGTTTTTCAAAAAATCTTAAGCTGGGTAGGTCACTTGATATGACTATTTTAGAAAAAGCACATATTTTTTCTATAACAACTGAAGATGGGCAGATCACACGATATTGAAACCATTTTTGAAAAAAGCGTAAGGCCAAGCAATTTATCTTTACAAAACTTGTTATGCGAAGCATTTGACAAGTCTTGTCTTATTAAGTTTTATAGAGAGAGGGCATCTATTGTTACTCATTCTTAAATCCCAGTGCCTGAAATGGCGTACATCCCCTTTGGAATCAAATGCAAGAGTTTAGCACATGTTTATTGAATGATGGACATAAGTAAAGAATAAAACGGTTGGATAAATCGCTCAGAATTTGCAATAAAAAATCATTTTGTCGCGACTTCCAAAATCTTTTTCTTCAAAACAATTTTGACCAAGCAGATTGCAGGTAGATTTTGTCCATCAAAACAATTTTTTCTCACTTTGGGTCTTTCATGAAAGTTGTAATCGTGCACGTGTAGATGAATTTGGGGTTTTGAATTGTACATTTTTAATTGCTCGATTTGGATATTAGAATTGCAAGATATCCCCGTTTTAATATCCAATATAAAAGCATAAAGTCTTGTTGTGATAGTTACTATTCATCGTCACTTTGAAACAACCCCTGCCTGCAACTTCTTTCTTTTTCTCTGAAACTTTTCATTTGGTTTTTCATGATTTTCTCACTTGTTCTTTGAGCTGCAAATTACATTTTTTCTACCTCAAAATCACAGAATATCAACCAAAATAATTATTTCTCTATTTTATTTATCTAATTGCCAAAAATACATAATTTTGCATCCTATATTAAATGCATTAAATCTTCTCTAAAAAAAGGCTATGTCTAGGCTATATATACCCCTCCCCTACTGACCTGGAAAAAAAGAAGAGGAAAACATAAGAAGAAAATAGAGAAGAAAAAGGGAGAAAGAAGGGAGGGAAGAGCACAAGAGAGAGGCTGCCAACAAGAAAAACAACATCCAATCCTAGCAAGCTAACATAGATTTAATGTATGTTAAAATCTTAAATAAGAGGATTGTGGTGCATTATCTAACATACATTAGTGTATGTCAGGATTCCAAAAATAGAAATCATTAACATGGGGAGGTAGGTTAGGGACTCGGGAATGAGTCTTTTTGATGACCTCGTCTGTAGGGTGATGAGGATACCGATAGTATTTAGTATCAATAGTAAGTATGCGAGAAAGTTAGATTGTGTTTCAAATAGCTATGCTTATTGTTATAATTATATATGATTGTGTACAGTTGGTTAAGTAACTTTACTATTATATTTATTTGATTTTTTATATGGAATTATCTTGCATTCCCTTTCAGGTCCATCATCTGCACGTCAGAATTAGATTATGTTGTTTGTTATCCTTTTGTATTTAGCTTTAGGAGGTCATTTGAATATTTTGTGTCATTTAAGTGTTGGTAAACTTAATATGTATGATCATTGCTCTTTAAAAAGGACTGAACTGTAAGAATTTAACCCTGAATTCATAGTATCCTATTAAAAATGACCAGATTTTTCTTAATTTCTATTATATTTGAAAATTGTTGTTAAATGTATATTTTATTTTTTGTGATTGTGATAAGAATGATGTTTATGGAGATGTAGACCTAGGATGTTTGGGTTGAAATTGAATTAAGAGTTATTGAATTTTCTTTGAAGGTTATGTTATATGTCGAGAACTTGGGATCTACTAGCACAAAAGAGATTGTGATGAAATCTCAGTAGAACCTTATAAATTATCAATGATTTTTTTTCTTTTTGTGAATGCATATTTAATGTTTTTCTTCCAAAGAAAGAGATGTTATAGTTACAATAAAAAAATAATTAGGTTTGCTTACTTGATGTGACAAATATTTAAAAAACAATTGAACCAAAATAAGGATACTAATGGACTAAGTGTTAAGTGGCCATAATTGTGATGATAAAAGTTTAATTTGTGATAAAATAAAAGGGGAAAAGGTGGTTTCCTACAGAAAAAAAAAAATAGGAAATGGGGGAGAGGGGGATGGGGAGTCATCTAGTAGGTCATAACTTAAATATTACTAATGGATTCATCGATGTATATTAATAATGGTTAGTTCTCATCGGTTATTTCATCTGTAATATTGATAAATCATATTTTTTGACAAAAATAATGAGGGAATACCTACATAATTTGGTTTTCATTACTTGATTTCCACTTATAATTCTCTTAGCATTCATCAATAGAAACTTTTTGTTGGTGAAAACCAACAAAAATAATGACTCTATGTTTTGTCGGTAAATTTCACTGTATTTTATTGATGATATTTTTTTATTGTTATTCTCATTTGTATTTGATATTTTTTTGGTAGTGCTGTAAAGGAATTGCATACTTTAAAAGTATAGTTATTGGAATGTTAGAAGGCTTATTGACATCATTCATTTGCATAAAAAAATGAGTAATAAAACCTTGAGAATAAATGTTTTATACTTGACCACAAGAGATTGCTAGCTACCCCAACTCTAAGTATCTTCAACAAGTGTTCTATATGTTTTTTTTTAAGAATAAATTTTTTGTGTGTATGATTAATATGCATGCTATGATTGAGTTTCAAATTATTGTATAATTAGTTTTGATTTGAAATTCACTTTGATTTGCTTATAAACTAAACTATAATAGTTTATGCTTGGAAAATTAATTTGATTAATATGCACTTGTAATGATTAACTAAGCAAACTTTGGACATTAATTTAATATTTTAAACAACACTACTATATTTATGTCCTATCCATTACCTAACAGGTAAAAAAAAATTAGATATCCACATAGTATTTATCAAGTTTCATGTATCCATATGGGTATTTATTATTCAACGTATATATATATATATATATATATATATATATATATATATATATATATATATATATATTACAAAACAAATAAAAGGTGTGGGATTTTGCACTGTAGACACAGACTATATTTATTGTGGATTGTGGCAGTGCCCGGACGACTTTTCCCTTAATGAACCCGTGCCTTTTATCTCTTCTCTGGGGGCTGTTTTCGTCTCTTCCTCTCACTTTCTTCACTTCATGTCTGCTCGGTTCCTTTGTTTTTGGCGGAGAGAACGACGGGCTGTTTAGCTCAGGGCTGGTCGGTCGGGCGAGGATGGCGGTTTGTGGGTTGGCTTCGGGTCGTTCTTGGTGTTCGATGAGGTATGATTTTGCCCCCTTCTTTGGGCCAATTTATGCTTTCGCTTGGTTTCTTTACTTTGGGTTCTTCGGTTCGTTTTTTTTTTATTTTTTTTCCCATCTTCTCCCTCGATTCATGTTCTTTCTGGTGTGGGTGTTCAGTAATTGATTGTATTTTTGATTTCTCTGGTCTGGGTATTCAGCAATTGGTTGGGTTTTTTTGGATTTCTCATTGTCTGTGTGTTCGGTTTTCTTGGGTTCGTGCTCGGGCTGCTTGCGTTTGGTCGTTTGTGTGTGTTGAGTGACTTATTGGTTCAATTGGGTTCGGGTTGGGTTGATTGACGGTTTGGAACTGGTTGAATTCTCGGGTAAACGTAGTCCTTGGTTGGTTTCATTCTCGGGTGCTCTCGGTTTGGTTTGATTGGCTGTTATTTGTGTTGATTTGGGTTAATTGCTCTCAGTTTAGAGCCTAAAATAAAATGAATTGATTATTGATTTGGTTTGCGTTTGCTCTCGGCTGATCACTTAATTTCTGTTTTGGTTTGCTTTGCTTTCTTCGTTGGTTGTTACTGTTCCAATCTGGTTTTGTTACTTCAATTAGTCCTGTTGCGCCATGTCACTTCACATTATTTAATTTGTCTGTGCATTTTGCAGTATGACATGCTTTTATTTTGACTTCTTCTCTTTTGATATTTGGCTCAGTGGACTGCGCCACCTTCCTTCCTCTGTTAAGTCATTTTGTCATTGTAATTGTAATGTTTATCTTTGCTGTTTTTGCTGTTTTCTCTCCTGCATATTTCTTTTGCGTTTCGTTTCCTCTGGTACCTTCTTTTTCTTCCATTTTTCTTCTCAGCTCTGCTTTGGATTTCTTGCGTCATTGATCCTATTTCTTTTGCTCTTCTTTCTTGAGGTTCTGGTCTGCTGCTTCTCACAAATTGCTGCAAAGACTTCCTTTCACCCTTTGTGTTGGTCATCCTACTTTTGAGGTTAGTTGGCTTTTTAAGAAAATCTTGAAAAAACTTGGAATTTGTTGTGCTCATAATGGAAATTTTTAACAGTTAGTTTGCTGATTTATATTATGGTCGTGGGAATTTTTATTAGGAATCTGTTTTTAATAAACAGTTTGCTGATTTTTAATAAACAATTCGCTCGCTGATTTTTAACATCATGCTTAGAATTTAAATCCTGCTGCAAAAATAGTGCATATATATTTGTAAATAAAGATGTTTCCTTTCATGGAAAAAAAAGACTTTTTCTAGGACAATTTTTAGAAAGAATTTGAACCTACAATCAACACAACATTAATGTTGTCAAATGTACCTACAATATAACTTCTTAAAATATTTCAGTTTCTTATAATATAGCCTGTATAAAAACATAAAAATGACTTTTTCTAGGACAATTTTTAGAAAGAGTTTGAACCTAGAATCAACACTTCATTAATCAATGATGTCAAATGTACCTAGAATATAACTTCTTCAAATATTTCATTTTCTTATAATATAGCCTGTATAAAAACATTAGCTAACTGATAGATTGAAAAAAGTTTTTAATCCAAGCCGCATAAAATTTGAACAGTTAGCTTGCTGATTTTTTATTATGGCCGTGGGAATTTTTATTAGGAATATGTTTGGGTTGAGATTTTGCATTGTTGGCCTTAACTGGTTCTTAATAAACAGTTTGTTGCCATATTAAGCTTCATTGATGTATTATGGCCATATTGCTTTAGAGTGATTGCTGTTTTTTTAACAAATAGGATAAAAAGATATAACTAAGAAATTTATAAAACATATAGGATAAAACATTTGCTGCTGAATTTTGTTTTAGCTTCTACTTTCTTTGGTTATCTTTATAGACATCATCTCTCACCAAGCTCTTGGTAATTAAGATATTAATTGAATTGCAACATATTTAACATCTTTTTGAATCCTTTCGAAATTGAATTTGTTGCATATTATCAATCAAGAATTGCTCTTCCATCATAAGAAACCTACATATAGAAACAGCAAGCACAATTTAAACAGGAAAAATGATGAAGCTTGGCAATAATTTTGAACTTTCAAGAAGTTTACCTTAAAATAGGAAATGAGGAAGTTATATGATGGAGGAAAAGAATGTATAATTTTAGAACAATCAAATTCATTTAGATCAATAAAATTCATAGCAACCCATCATCTTAGCGAATTGATCAACATAGAAATCATTCCATAGGCTTCAATCCTTCCATGAGATTTCATTTGCATGATTATTTCATCAAGCATTTTACCGCCCAGATTTTTAGGCTGCCATAATACATCAACATAAAGACTCTAAAAATGCTTTAGATAGTTAGACTATTTAATAAATCTTAATTTCAACTAAAATCAAAAGTGTTCTACGTTGCTTTAGTTAAAGAAGCTAAAATCACCTTATTTATGCAATGAAACTTGGTTGCTTATTGTGTTTCTCAATACAGAATAGTTCCTCATTATTATCCAAGCTCTTTTTATGTTGAAAATAGTTGAGATCATCGTTATAACTTCATCATTTTAAAACTTTGACAACTCCTAATTCAAACTAGATCTTTTCAAAAAGAAAGTACATCATGCTTAGAGTATCAATGCGGATTGAACTTATGTTAGATTCATGTGATCCTTCAAGAGGTGTTGCAATGTTCGATGTTAAATTAAATTTGATTCAGACTCTGGTTCAATCTTTATTAACACTTGATCTTCGATTGTTAGCATGTACATATTTATATATGTTTGCTTTATCTGCATTTAAGTTGACTTTTTTTACATTTCACATGCCCATATTTAACAAGTTTTTTACGGGAATCTTGAAAAAGCTTGGAATTTGACAATTTGGTGTTGGGTCCTCAACCACTCCTACAACCATTACTATTAAAGACTCATCAATAGTTCAAGCGGACACGTTTACTCCAATAACACCACCTGATTGCACCCCACCATCTCAACACCAAGAAGACAGTTACCGCTGAAGGCTAAGAAAAGTTTGGATTTCACCGATCCTCATTCAGAAAAAATGTAAGTTTCGTTTTATCACACATATATTTATATTTTCAAATTCAATACTTTTAGTCATTGCAGAACAATTTCATGCCTTTACTTTCATACATCACCTGCATTCCCTATAAATAAGCTTCCTTATACAATAATATTCTCTTTTCCTTAATTTTGCAGTCATCTAAAACAGAAATCAATCATTATCGATGAAGAAGATGAGCCACCAACTAAAAGGAACAAAGACAACCTTTCTCCACCATCAGAGGTCACTTTGCACACCAATTATTTCTAAATATTTATGGTTTATTTATCAATCATTCTCAAAAAAAGTTTAATTTCTTTTAGGATTTGCTCAAATAAGGATTACAAATTGCAATTGAAGATTATAAGGCTTGACCTCAGTTTAATAATGATGGCTCTGCATATTTTCTATGTTGACAAGTTCAACTACCTACTTAGGACACATATGCATTCTTAATTTTTGTTATTGAAGTTAATTCAAAATGCATAATGAATTCAATATATATACTATATGATTAGCTGTATAGCTAAGTCATGCATTTAGTTGATTTGATTTCTATTACTAAACTTAACTTTAGATATATAATGCAATTACTAAACTTAACTTGATTGTGAATTTGATTACTTGTGAACAATGCTGCTGCTTTTTGAACAATACAACTGCGGATACATGATAATTATTAAACTTACTTCAAAAAGCATAATACAACCAATATATATGCTATATAATTACCCGTATAACTAGATTATGCATTTAATTAGTTTTTAGTAATGCTGGTGCTTTTTTTTGAAATTGATGTTTCTTTTTCTTATAGTTGCATACTGATGGTTTTTTGGCTTCTACTATTGACATTGTTGCCTAGATTATTTTTGTTATTGTTAAAATTGCGTATCAATTGTCTTACTAGATCTTATGATGGAGTTTGGGAATGAATATTGTCCTAAACATATTCTAGATTGAATTATGCAATTGATTGTATTAAAAATGAATGTGATTGTGGATGAAATGTGACTCAAATTGTGTGCAGGTTGTGTTATGGATAACTTGGAATCTCCCGATATAGGGGAGACTCTGCTGAAATTTCGTTAGAAATTTCGGCGATAGGAAAAAAAAATTCTCATGCTTCATCTACCCTTTTTATAAGGGGAAAGATTAAACAAATTAAACAAATAGGAGCAAAAAATTTAGGTTTGTTACTGATATTGCTTCATTTTCTACTATTCATTGTTTCCGTCTAAATGTTTCGTCTAAAAATTTGGCATGATAGTTTCCCATTAATACAATTTATCCCCCAATAATTGCATTCTCTTCCTTTTTTCCCTTCTTTCTAATGTCTACAATGATTTTTACAGCATATGGTGTTAGTTTTTAATGGTTTCTTTACTGATTTGCTACATTTGTTCTTCCATAATATTTCCTAGAATTTTC
Organism: Salix brachista; assembly: GCA_009078335.1. Lineage (NCBI taxonomy): Eukaryota > Viridiplantae > Streptophyta > Magnoliopsida > Malpighiales > Salicaceae > Salix > Salix brachista. Next base: position 9,132,123 of record CM018586.1, read on the forward strand.
TATTAGATGACTTAATTTCTTCATCATTTCATTTATCACCTTGCGATTCTTTTTTTTTCCAGGAAGATTAACAACAAAATGAGATGTCTCATTTCGAAGAAGGGATTTAACTTCGTTCTACACCTCAACATCCCTCTATTTTGCACTAATGTACAAATTGTATAGTTAGCACTCTTTTGTCATCTTTTGTGGCACTACGTATATTCCAAAAGATATAACTTATGTTTATGAAACAAGCACTTTTATGTTATGGTTCAGAACTTTTTATACAGGCTGTATTTTAAGTTTATCGTTATTAATTTGATTATATAATATTATATACACAGCAATGCCCGCAGCAATGCGCGGGCATATAGCTAGTATATATATATATATATTGTATTAAAAAAATATAATATTCTACATGTGCGGAAGGCTAAGCTACTTAATCAAATCTAAAAGACTTTCATGTGCTCCATTCTTTGAAATCAAGTTATATGTATTGATTGATAATTTCATTAAAAATAAAAATTATAATATATAATTATTAATTAATTAATATTTGTGATTTAATTAATATAGATAAAGTGTGGATAAATAGAGAGAACTGAAGTCATTTCATTTAATGTGTGTTGTGTGTTGTATTGGTTGCAATTTGCAAGGCGTTGTTTGTCTTTTTTTATTAGTATAAATGTCCGAATCAGTTTATGTGTATCTTAACTAATCTTACGAACCTTGAAATTAATGATTATTAAGTCTAATGGTTATCATATTAACAACTACATGACTCGAACCTGAGATCACATACCTCAAATCTGAGATCACAAGAAAAATAAACCTCTTAATCTCAAGTTTTTATCATTGAATCACCTACTAAATAATTACTTTATTTGTGTTTAGTTGATGCGACAAACAAATGATATAAAACTCCAGAAAATCTGACCATCCATCTCGTTAATCAAACCAATAAAAAATATCAGCACGAAGACATATAGAATTTATAAAAATCTATGCAAGAGAAAGCAAAAGAATCTATTATAAGATTGTGTATAGAAAAATATATAAAAAATATCTATAAAAAGCATGTATAAAAATATACAAAGTAAAATAAAAAATACACAGAAAGTCTGGATTTTTCTCGCAACCGGGCTGTGTGCCCGAGGACATGGGAAAATTCCTGGGCTGCGCACTTGAGCAGCCGAAGTTGTTCTTTTCTTTTCTTTTCTTTTTCCCCTTGGAACATCACTAGGATAATCCCCCCGTAGAGTTATTGACTGTTTGAGATAAGTTTGAAGTTGTTTTTCAAAATGTATTTTGTTTAGAAATATATTAAAATATTTTTTGTTTATTTTTAACATCAATACATTATTAAAATGATATAAAATATCAAAAAAAAATAAAAAAAATTATTCAAAAACAATTTAAAAATGTACTGTCAAACACACCTTTTTATTTGATTTTCCCATTCCAACGAGTCACAGCCTCGGACGGCACCCACGAAAGTTTTTAACGAACAAAAACGAAAGTTCTCTAGTGGGGTAGCAGTGATGGGCTTGGTTTTGCCTTTTCCTATGTCTAGATTTAAATCAAAGCTCACTTTTCTTTCACATTTATTGTTTGTTTATTCTTCTGGATATCGGGATACAAAACAAAACGTTAATGGCTTGGATCTCTCCTCATTACACGACAAGAGAGTTGTTTGTTCTCCATTACACGACAACTGTTCCTGCAGAATCTCTTTCACCGATGAGATTTTGGTCTGGGACACAAGATGTGAGCAACATCTCATCTGTAACAGGATCGTGCACACGTGTATGTTCAGCATTGAATGGAGACTGCACATTCACCCAATCTGTGCCATTGATCTTCAAAATCTTTCTCGCGTCACAGTGCCTTGAATTGATCTAGGTTTAGGGCATCTCCAGCAGCAGAGGTATCCGGGAAGCCAAAGCCAAAAATTCAAATATTTAGCTTTTTTGGGTTAAATTTCGTCTCCAGCAGAGGAGCCAAGTGAAGAGCCAAAATGGCTTCTTCATTTTCTGGAGGCATCCGGGAGCTATTCCCACAGATCAAAACCTGCAGAGGCAAATTAAAATAGAGCCGTTGAAATAGAGCCGTTGGCCATGCCACAATAAAAAACCCAGCACTGGATAATTGAAACACACAACACACAACTGATTCAACAAAGCAACATCAACCCAGAATTCAACAATTAAACACCCATCAACACAGCAACCCACAGAATTAAAAAATTGAAAAAACATTTGATTTTGCATCCAATCCGAAGAAGAAAAGTTGGCGAGAAAATACCTTCATCAAAGAGTAGAGTGAGAGGGAGAGGACATGAATTCCCCCAGAACGTCTTCCTGCAGAAAAGAGTCCACGACTCTTCTGGAAGCAAGGGCTCCACGTTGTAGACCTTGCCCTCTGATTCTATGCGAGAAGTGAAGGCTAGATCAACATTGCGTGTAGTGAGCATGAGAGAGGCGAAAGAGTCGAGAGGCGAGAGGTGAACTGGGATTTGTTGGGGGCGGCGCAAATGAGAGGCGAAAGAGTCGAGAGGCGAGAGGTGAGCTGGGGGGGGGGCGGCGCAAATGAGAGGTGAAAGAGTCGAGAGGCGAGGTGAGCTGGGATTTGTGGGGGGCGGCGCAAATGAGAATATGATGAATGAGGTAGGGTTTCGGGGGGTAATATTTAGGAATAAATAATAATAATAATAATAATAATAATAATAATAATAATAATATTTAGGAGGAAAAAAAAAGTGTAATTAATAATAATATTTAGTAAAAAAATAATTATGAGAAATTGAAAATTTATGATTTTGTTGATCAATTAGCTTAATTACATGTTTAAATTTACAGTTAGATTTAAGAACTGTGTAAATGTAGTTTTTTGAACTGTTGTGGAGGTGATTAATAATAATATTTAGAAGAAAAAAAAGAGTAATTAATAATAATATTTAGTTAAAAAATAATTATGCGAAATTGGAAATTTACGATGTTGTTGATCAATTAGCTTAATTTATACAATGTATTTTTTATGCAGATGGCAAAGAGAGGTTTAAATTTGTAATTGATTTGATTGAATTATTTGTAATGGAATGTATGTTTAATTAATTATTTGTAATTTTCTTTAAATATTTTGGGAGAATTTTTCAATATTTTAGAATTTCAAATTTAAATTATTGCGGGGTTTTTAATTTTAAATTAATTTTTTTAATTTCATATTAAATCTGAAAAATTAATAATTATATTGTTGGAGGGTTTTTTAAAACTAATTATTTAATTATATAACTTACTCCTATTAACTGTATAATTAATTGCATAATTAAATTATATACAAAATAATTGCATTACATTAAAATAATAATATAAAAAAAATGGCTCTCTAAAATGCCTCATACTGCTAAAGTGCACACCAAAGCCAAAGCCATTTTTACACTATTCAAACATCCATTTTAAAAATTTGCCTCTCCAATATGCCTCCTCTGCTGGAGATGCTCTTACAGGAGAAGTAATTCACAGATAGCGTTTCAAACGCCGGTTTGCAGCTTTTTTTTTTTTCATTTTAAATGAATATGGTTTGGTGATTTTAGATTATTTTGATGTGCTGATATTAAAAATGATTTTTAAAAAATAAAAAAGCATTATTTTAATGTATTTCAACACGAAAAGTATTTTGAAAAGCTACAGCAATAGTTCTCCCAAAAAACCTCAAAATCAATGAGAAAGGACAGCTTGACATGTTAAAAGAGTGAATCTCGCTCTCTCATCATATTTCTTTTGTGGGTATCATTTAATATATATGATTTTTCATGGAAAAAAAGAGAGGCTGTTAACACTTTTAGGTGCTGGACAGAGAAAGAAGAAAAGAAAGGCAAATGTTGCTGCTGAGTAAGAGGCCTGTTTGGGAGTTCGGTTCTAGTTATTTTTTAAAGTATTTTTTGTTTAGAAATATATTAAAATGATATTCTTTTATTTTTTAAAAATTATTTTTGATATCAACACATCAAAATAATTTAAAAATATCAAAAAAATTCATTTAAATAAAAAATAAATAAATTTTGGCCAAACAGGCACATAGTCTTTTGGAGTCATGAGGGTAAAATAACTTGTGATGTGATCAATATTATTTTTTAAAGTATTTATTGTTTAAAAATATATTAAAGTAATATTTATTTTTATTTTTAAAAATTATTTTTTATATTTGTACATGAAAATAATTTAAAAACACTAAAATAATTTAATTTTAAATAAAAATTAAAAAATATTTTTTTTTTTCAAAAATATTATTAAAACACATTACAAAATACAAATATAGTATCAGAGGGTCCCACTCAGGCATGTGAAGATGTTTTCTTTTTTCTGGACGCAGACAGCATCTCGCCCACTAACCTCTCTGACATGTCCTTGAAAGCTGTGCAGTCTCTCCCTCCTCACTTTTCCAAATGCACCCTTAAAACCTCGGTAATTTTTCAATCTAACATATACTTTTTTAAGTTTTGCTAAACCAACATGATTCAAAAAATAATACGGTTGGATTAAAGTTGTTTTTTGAAATCATGACTTTGTTGAAGCTGTTTTCAAGCTTATTTGTATTATAATAATGATTATTTTTTAAAATATTAAAAAATATAAAAACATGAAAAAAATAAACAGACTCAAGCAAAAACTTTAATCCCTACCCTAAACTAACTTTAATTTTTTTTTATCATAAACTCTAAATATATGATTTCCAATGGCATTTTAGGGTGTGAGAGTTGAAGAATATTTGATATTATGGTTGACGTTATTTTTTAAAATATTTTTTTTATTAAAAATATCAAAAAAAAATAAAATTTATAAATAAATTTTTGATATCATCGTATTAAAATATTTTAAGAACATAAAAAACATTAATTTTAAAAAAAAATCAAAAATATTTTTATAATGTAGTGACAACAAAGACCAACATTCATAATAGTCTAGGGTTTGCAATTATTTTTTTTGGCATCACATCATTCATTATTATCTTCTATTGTCATCCCTCTTGCACTAGCACGAGTGTTCTTTGTAAACAACATTCTCTACTTGTATTATTCTTGAGTCCAAATATTCCTCCAGTTAGATCACTCTTTCTCACATCCATACTTAGGGTTTATTTCCAGTTGGATTAGGGTTAATTTAGGATTGGAAGTTCAAATTACGACCAAAAGAACAATTTTAATTAAACTGTATTAATCGTTAAATATTTATTTGCTAATTTGACCCAAAAAATCATTAAATTGCGGTAAATTTTTTTAAAATTAATTATAAAACCTATGTGTGTAAAATCTCTGCTCTCGAGCACTCTCACATACACGAGTCATTGGTTGAAAGTAGAGTTTTTCACTAATGTAACTCTGACCTCAATCATTCAAATTGGCCCATATTTCAACCTACTTTATTCGCTTTTCAAAATTATCATGCCAGTGAGGCAGTGATACACTGTTTGTCATTCCCTTCAAAAAATATTTTTTTAAAAAATAGTACTTTTAAATCAATTTTTTATGTAGATTTTAAAAATAATTTTTAAAAAATAAAAATATATACTTTAATATATTTTTAAACATAAAAACAGTGCTATGTAAAAAACAATACAAAACAGTTACTAACTCTACTGACTCCATATTTCAACCTACTTTATTCGTTTTTCAAAATAATCAAGCCAGTGAGGCAGTAACTCTACTGACCTGTAGCCATTTTGTTGATGTGATGAGAGATAATAAAAAAAATATTAAAAATATGTTTAGTTTTAAATATTTCTGAAACACACCCAAAAAAAATACTTTACATTACCACCATACTGTTTTTCCCTATAAAAACCCTACTAAGGGCATCTCCAGCCGAGATGGCAAATGGAGTGCCAAAATAAAAATATTATTTTTTTTAGCATTTTTGTGTTACTATTCATGCTCCAGCGGGAGTGCTAAAAGGGGAGGTAAAAAGCAGCTCGGGACATGCTGCTATAAAAGGTGGCCCCACCTTGGGGCCACCTTTTTTATATATTATAATATATATATATATATATATATATTAGAAAATAATATAATTATATCAAAAATATTTATTTTTATTTACAAATACCTTAACAAGAGAGTAAAAATTTATATATAAAATTAATAATTATATAACTTACTCCTATTAATTATATAATTAATGTTGGAGGGTTTTTTAAAAGTATTTATTTAATTATATAACTTACTCTTATTAATTGTATAATTAATTGCATAATTAAACTACATACAAAATAATTATACTATATTTAAAATAATAAAAAATTAAATGGCTCTCCAAAATGGCTTTTACCACTGGAGCACACATCAACAAAAATGCCATTTTTACACTATTCAAAATGCCATTTTAGAGATTTGGCACTCCAAAATAGCACTCCCCACTGGAGATGCTCTAAGGGGAAGCACCTGGAAAGAGGAGGGAGAGGACTCTTTCCTATCTTCAACCTCAAATCAATGGTGTGGTGGTAATCATCTTCTCCCAGTATTTCACCATGGCAGCAATGCTGGGATCTCTTCCCACTCTTCTTACTCTCTTCACTCTTGTATTCTCCCACATTTCAGGTACTAACTCGCCTGCAAACACAGCTTCTTATGAGCACAGATTTTAGTTTCTTAGTTGTTGATTACTATTAACATTCTAACTGCTATTATAACTTTTTCTTGCTCACATAATGTAGAGGTCTCGGCGACAACGATAACATTTCACAACAAGTGCTCCCATCCAGTGTGGCCAGGTGTCCAACCAAGTGCAGGAAAGCCCGTGTTAGCCCGAGGAGGATTCAAGCTCCCAGCCAACAAGGCCTACACCCTGAACCTCCCACCGCTCTGGTCTGGCCGTTTCTGGGGTCGCCACGGCTGCTCCTTCGACGCCTCTGGCCGTGGCCGCTGCGCCACCGGAGATTGCGGAGGCTCCCTCTTCTGCAATGGCATTGGAGGAACCCCACCTGCAACGCTAGCAGAAATCACCCTTGGAAATGACCAAGATTTCTACGATGTCAGCCTTGTAGATGGCTACAATCTCGCAATCTCCATAACTCCATCTAAAGGCTCGGGCAAGTGCAGCTACGCAGGGTGTGTTCGTGACCTGAACCTGATGTGCCCGGTTGGGTTGCAGGTCAGGTCAAAAGGAAGCAGCAGGGTCGTGGCTTGCAAGAGTGCTTGTTTTGCTTTCAATTCCCCGAGGTATTGCTGTACTGGTAGCTTCGGGACTCCCCAAGCCTGCAAGCCTACTGCTTATTCGAGGATATTCAAGGCAGCTTGTCCCAAGGCTTACTCCTATGCTTATGATGATCCTACTAGCATCGCTACTTGCACTCGTGGAAATTATTTGGTCACTTTCTGCCCTAATCAACGCTCATGAGCGATGTATCAGCGGCTGTGATCTATTTATTCAATAACGAAAGTGTTTGTTTTGGCTTATTTATGTAGTGCTAGTTCTATATTTAGTGTTTTCTGTAATTTTCTGCATTTTGCAAATGTTTTTTAATTAAAAATGTATTTTTTTATTTATAACTTTCGTATATCAGAAATATTAAAAATTAAACAAATTAATTTACTATTTTTTTCAAAAAATAGTTCTGAAGAATACGTACTCCAACATTACTAAACGTAGCCTTACTATATTCATCATGGTGCTCCATTGTAGACCATTCTAAATTATAATAAATACTTAATTATGTTAAATAATTAATAATATACTCATTTTGTTTTTATATTCTTGCATCTGATTTAGGATTACCATAACAACAGTGGAAAAAATTTGTGAATATGAGTGAATAATTGATTTTTGACACTGATATATAAAAATCATAATAAAACACTAAAATAATTTATTTAATATTTTTAAACTAAATTATTTGTTATTTTTATTGTGGTTACGTCTTTTCCAATCACAATACCAGAAAAAATGTTAGCAGTTTAAATATTTATTTATTTATTATTTGTTTAAGATGTGTTTTACAACGGTTATTTATAAAACTAGCCATATTGCCCGCGCGTTGCCGCGAATATTTTTGTATATATAATTTCACATAAATCATTCCATAACGATAAACTTCTAATATGTAATTAAGTAAAAGTTATAAATCAGGAAACAAAATATGCAGATGTTTAATTAGAGTTTGTTGCGATGGCACATGTTACTTCTTTTGGAATGCCGCTATTGCGTTATAAAATATCACAAAAGAACGTAAACTATACTATGTGCGGATCACTGCAAAAAAGAGAGATGTCAAGGTGAAGAACGCAGCGAAAACCCATCCTCAAAATGAGACATTCCATCTTCTTGCTAATTTTCCTGTTTTTAAAAAAAATCGCAGGTTACTAAATGAAATTCAAAAAAAGTTAATGTCTATCAATCAAAAAATGATACATATATCTAAAAAAGGATTGGTGTGGAAAGCAAACTTTGATGGGGAATATATTTTTTTTAAATTAAGTTATTGTTTTTTATCCAACCATAGCTAGACAACAAACACAAATATATTGGCGGCCGAAAAATCATCACAACAACAGAAAGTAAAATACTCAAGTAACTATAAAAAACACAAACATCAACCTTGAAAACAGCAACAACAACCTTAAAACAACAGCACCAACACTCAAAACTAACTGAATGCATAATCAAGTCACACAGCCAATTATATAATATATGTACTAATTGCATTTTGCGTCTTCAAATGTTTTATAGTATGAGGATTCAACTTACCAATAGAAAATGAAAATGGATATGTTTTTCAAGCAACTTGTTGAACTTGCTTAGCGAAAGAATATGCAGAGCCATGATCATCTAACCTAGGCTTGATCCAAACATATCCACAAAGCAATATCAATAGAATCAAAACCACAAACTCCATTATGTTTTGCAAATTGGAAGCCAATCTTAATGTGCACAACACAATAATATATCCAATTATTGTCTTCTGGCTCCATATTGGTAGAAGACGAATTCATTGCCACCCGATTGTTGATCTAATTCCAGAGGACAAAATCAAACAACAACTCACTAATAGAAAATGAAAATGAATATGTTTTTCAAGCAACCTGTTGAACTTGCTTAGCGAAAGAATATGTAGAGCCATGATCATCTAACCTAGGCTTGATCCAAACATATCCACAAAGCAATATCAATAGAATCAAAACCACAAACTCCATTATGTTTTGCAAATTGAAAGCCAATCTTAATGTGCACAACACAATAATATATACAATTGTTGTCTTTTGGCTCCATATTGATAGAAGATGAATTCATTACTACCTGACTGTTGATCTAATCCCAGGGGAGAAAATCAAATAGCAAGAGAAAAAATAGAGAGCAAGGTTGAAATTTTGCACGATAAGGACAAAATCCTTGAGAATCAGAATCATTTTCATCAGAGCCTGCAAAAAACACAGTATGGGCACCTGCAAAAAACATAGAAAATCTGCATGCGAAGTGACAGGCCAAAAATCCCATCAAATAAAAATGGTGGTCTAGATGTTGAGGCACCTTCATTTTGGAGATTATAGCTTGTAGTTGTCATTCTACTCAAAGTCTAAGCAAACTTAATAATTGAGAACTAAGCTCTGATACCAATTGTTGTCCACGGATTAAGGCAACTATTCACCTAAGGGGGGGGGGATTAGGTGTAAATACAATAAATAATGCAATCTTAAAATTAATTACTTTAAAGTAAAGAGATAAGAGAGAGAGATTGCTAACTCGGTTTTTAACGTGGTTCGGCAAGCCTACATCCACGACTCAAGTACCAACCCGTACTTGAGTATTGTACTCTTTTACTAGCCCAAGTAACAAGATTACAATTTCCGCTTGATGAATCCACACCAAGACTTTTACACCACTTGAAGATATGCCCTCTTCAAGATTTTCCTTTTCCACTTGAAGATGTCCCCTCTTCAAGATTTTTCCTTGGTGATGTTCCCTCACCAATACCAAGAGTTTTATACTCAACTCTCAAGAGTTTCACAATGGTTGTTTTTGTAAAACAACAATACACTCTTAATAGTGTGGATATTACAAATGAAGATCTATGATCTCTTTCTCACTTAATAGCACTTAGAAGATTTGAAGGTGTTTAAGTGTAGTGAGAATGAGAAATACTCTTTGTGTTAGGATATGAAGATTTGAAACACAAATATGAGTATTAATGAGGATTGATGATATGAAGGTGTTTATGCACTTCTAATTGCCTCAATATAAGATATGAAAGTTGTGTGTTTTTAATTTTGCAATTAAGAGGCCTATTTATAAGTTTCAAAGAGAAACTAGCCGTTTCAGTGCAACTGTCATCTCAAACGGTCGACCGGTTCAGTTCGAAAGGCAATTTGTCTCTCAAGCGGTCGACCGGTTCACTTGGTAACACAAGCGGTCGACCGGTTTATGCAGACATCTCAAACGGTCGACCGGTTCACAACGGATAACTCAAGCAGTCGACCGGTTCATACAGAAACTCTATTTTGACAAATTATCTTTTCTGAATTTCTTGAACCGATTGATTATGACTTAAACCTATAATCATCAAACCCTTTTAATGCATGCAATGTGAAGTGTGTGAGTTCATTTTAATTTGTGCTATCAAGTTAGAAATTGAGATTTACATAATTAAAGCACTAAAATGAAAACTTCTTCTATGTCTTCACTTGCTTGCACCTTGGACTTCTTGGAATGATTTCTTCGTATACTCCATTATGCTTGTTGATGTATTCTTTGTATAATACATGTTTATAGCTTAATCTCATCCAAGCATATTATTAGTCCATTTTCTTTTTATTGTTATCATCAAAATATATAAAGCATATAAGTGTGACATTATATGTCAACAATCTCCCCCTTTTTGATGATGACAATAAACAAAAAAACTTAGATAAAAAATTGAGTCTCCCCCTATATTTTGTAATGCAATATATAAGAGGCATTGAACATTTTTAGCAATTTAATCTAAGTGAAAAATATCATATGCAATTTCAAGAAAAATTCATTTTTCTCATATTTTTCTCCCCCTTTATTGATGCATTTGATATTTTCATATTCTCTCCCCCTTTGGCATCAACAAAAAGAAAATTAACATTTTAGATAAACAAGAACACAATATTTAATATCATTGTACATATATCCAAAATGAAAAGCATAAACTCAATAAAATGAGATGCAGGATACAAAATCTCTAAGGAGGTGGGTATCGTGAGAGAAGTGAAGCCATCATCACCTTCATCTCCTGTATATCAGCCCGCATCTCTGTCTGAGAATCTCTCATGGATCGCATATCTGTCTCAATGTGCGTGAGACGACTCTCTATCTTATGCGACCAGCCACTCGCAGATGGCTCATCTGGTGAGGAAGCCGGAGGTGGTGACTCAAATAAATTTGTGAACTCATCCTCACCCTGATCCTCAGCCACATTCTCCTCCTCTTCAGCACTTACATGCTCTTCCTCAGCATGTGCACCTTCTTGGTGCCCTTGAATCCACTCACCATGCTCATTAAGCACATATTTCATTCTAGTAAGAGTGGTGTTATTAATCTCCATCTTATCTGAGTACGGTTTCTTATCCGTACCCGTCAGCAGGATCTCAAAATGCTCAAAAATAGTGGTAAATACTTGACCATAAGGTAGAGCCTTTTGTTTTTGATCATATGCTAAGATCATATTCCTAATCAAGATGTATGGAAGGTTTATTGGCCTTCTCTGAATCATACAATCAATTAAGCATAACTCCATAAATGTAACTTCATCATAATGCCCCTTTTTGGGCAAGATATTGTGAGCAATAATCCTATGAAGTAGTCTAGGTCTTAACAACAGATCCTGACTTTTTATCTTAGCACCTGGAGCAAATCCATTATTCCCAGTGTGCAATGCAACAGCATAATCATAGGAAAAACCCTCAATGGTCGGAATTACTTTAATGTCGAAAACTCTTGGACCATCATTAGATATACCCAATATATCGGCTAATTCAGCACAATTAAATTCAATGGGATTTCCTTGAAGAGAACTCATTATTCTTGGTTCTACATTAACCCTCATATTTGCAAAGAACATCCTCATTAATTTAGGGTATGTAGGTTTCCTATATTCATACAACGAGTACCAACCCATTTCAGCAAATAGAGTATCTATACCTAAAGCAGACAGATCATTGCCTAAACCTCTTTCTACACTAATAGCTCTATTTGAGAAATTACTCAAAAATCTTTGAACATTATCACCTGATGATGAAGCAGGATCATTGGCTCGTTTACTCCTTGATTCAGTCCTCCTTAAGCGTTTCTGGGGTGCCATTGACTTTAATTAGGCTTTGGATGTTTTGATTTGGAGTAGTTTTTGAGAGGATTTGGGTTTAGGGTTTTCGGAATTTTGAATTTTTTTCGTGTAATGTGTTCTGAAACCCTAGATAGTATAAATACTATCGAGCAACCGGTCGACCGGTTGCCTTGGGGTAATTTACACCGGTCGACCGGTTTACTCCCATGTTGAGAATTTTCCAAATTTCTCTTTTGAACCGTTCTTTGCACTCAAAATGTGGCCTTTTCATGTAAAAATTATGTCCAAAAAGCAAATAAATCAAGGGGCTAAAAATGCTAATTTTCGGCAGTAGCCATCCTCTGTTTTTCTGCCTCAACCGGTCGGCCGGTTGGGCTTGCTCTTGATGAACCGGTCGACCGGTTCATCCTAGAATTTCTAAATTCCCCAAAATTTGTTTTGAACAAATTTCTTATGCTCCAAGTGTATACATTTTAGCATGAAATAAATCCAACTTATAACCATTGATGTATACATGATTCAAACATCATTTGCATGGATAAACCCTAGGTTCCTTCTTATTTCGCAAAAACGATCTTTTCCTAAGGGTTTTGTAAAAATATCTGCAAGTTGATGTTCTGTACCTATAAACTCAAGTACAATATCTCCTTTTGCAATGTGATCCCTTAAGAAGTGATGTCGTACTTCTATGTGTTTTGTACGAGAGTGTTGAATAGGATTTTTAGATAGGCAAATAGCACTTGTATTATCACATTTAATCGGAGTATTTTCAAACCTAAGTCTATAATCCTCCAGAGTTTGTTTCATCCATAATACTTGTGCACAACAACTACCTGCCGCAATATATTCTGCTTCAGTTGTTGATAGGGCTACCGAGTTTTGTTTCTTACTCGCCCATGATACTAGTGATGATCCTAGAAAATGACAAGTTCCACTAGTACTTTTCCTATCAATTTTACAACCCGCAAAATCTGCATCCGAATAACTGATTAAACTCATTTCACTTCCCTTCGGATACCACAACCCTAAATCAATTGTACCATGCAAGTAACGAAAAATTCTTTTTACTGCACTAACATGGGATTCTTTTGGACATGCTTGAAATCGTGCACATAAACATACACTAAACATAATATCGGGTCTACTTGCGGTTAAATATAAAAGAGAACCGATCATACCTCGATATTTGGTGATGTCTATGGTTTTACCTTTTTCGTCCATATCAAGCTTAGTAGATGTCCCCATGGGTGTGTCGGCATCTTTGACATGTTCCATCCCAAATCTTTTCAGAAGATCCTTGGTGTACTTGCTTTGGTTGATGAAGATGCCATCTCTTGTTTGCTTAATTTACAATCCAAGGAAGAAATTTAATTCTCCCATCATGCTCATTTCAAATTCCTCTTGCATGCATTTTGCAAATTCCTTACACAGAGATTCGTTAGTAGCACCAAAAATTATATCATCAACATAGATTTGTACAATGAGGATATCTTTTCCTTTTCTTTTCGTAAACAGGGTGGTGTCAATTTTGCCAATGTTAAAATCATTTTCAATAAGAAATGTTTTTAATCTATCATACCATGCCCTAGGTGCTTGTTTTAAACCATACAAGGCCTTTTTGAGTTTAAAAACATGATTAGGAAATTCAAAATTTTCAAAGCCTTGAGGTTGTTCAACATATACTTCTTCCATTATAAAGCCATTTAAAAATGCACTTTTAACATCCATTTGGAAGAGCGTAAAATTTGCATGACATGCATAGGCTAATAGCATTCTTATAGATTCAAGTCTAGCTACTGGTGCAAAGGTTTCTTCATAATCTATTCCTTCTTCTTGATTATAACCTTTAGCAACTAGTCTTGCTTTGTTTCTAACAATAGTCCCATGTTCATCAACTTTATTTCTAAAGACCCATTTAGTACCAATTATTGATAAATCTTTTGGTCTAGGGACTAGTTCCCAAACATCATTTCTCTCAAACTGATTTAGCTCATCTTGCATGGCTAAAATCCATTTTTCATCATTTTCAGCTTCAATAAAGGTTTTAGGTTCTATTTGAGAAACAAATGCATAATGCCCACTAATGTTTCTAAGAGATGCTCTAGTTTTAGTTCCCTCAAAAGGATTACCAATAATTAATTCTGGAGGATGAGAACTTACATACCTTAGCTCCTTTGGCGGCTCAAAGGAGTTACTTACCAACTCTTGTTGATTGCTTGAGCTTGGTTGGTCCTTGTTCATGTCTTCATTTGATGACTCCTTAGGGTTTTTATCATGAAGATTCAAATTTTGAACACTTTCATTTAAGTCATCTAGAATCTCAACAATTTTGTCTTTTTGAGTTTCCTCAAAAGCGACATGCATGGATTCCTCAAGACAAAGTGTTCTATTATTGTATACTCTGTAAGCTTTGCTAGAGGAGGAGTATCCAAGAAAAATTCCAACATCAGATTTTGAATCAAATTTATCAAGGTTGTCTTTAGTGTTTAGAATAAAACATTTTGAACCAAAGACTTTAAAATAAGAGATGTTGGGCTTCCTTCCTTTCCAAAGCTCATAAGGAGTCTTTTTCAACTCAGGTCTCAAAGTAACACGGTTTAAAACATAGCAAGAAGTATTTACGGCTTCCGCCCAAAAATATTTAGGGGTGTTAAATTCATTTATCATTGTTCTTGCCATTTCTTGAAGAGACCGATTTTTCCTTTCCACAACCCCATTTTGTTGGGGAGTTCTAGGCGTTGAAAAATTGTGGTGGTATCCTTTTTCTTCACAAAACGTTTCAAATAAATCACTTATGAACTCACCACCATGATCGCTCCTTATGTTAATTATAGAAGATCCTTTCTCAATTCGATTTTCTTTGAAAACTTTACAAATTCATGAATGGTTTCATCTTTTGATTTCAAAAATATAACCCATGTATACCTAGTAAAGTCATCAACAATTACAAACACATATCTATTACCACTTAAACTTCTTGTTCTAGTTGGTCCAAATAGATCTATATGAAGTAATTCTAAAGGTCTTTCGGTTGATATGTGATTCTTACTTTTAAAAGACGTTTTAACTTGTTTACCCATTTGGCAAGCATCACATAGCTTTTCCTTTTTATATGCAATATGAGGAAGACCTTTAACTAAATCATTTTTAGCTAATTTTGAAAGGATGTCCATGCTTATGTGACCTAGTCTTCTATGCCATAGAAAACTATCATTTATACTAGCAACAAGACAACTTTCAATACTCATACATGTATCTATTTTGATTTTATAGATGTTTCCAATTCTATTACCGATAAAAATAATTTTATCATTTTCAAGTATTAAGCAACATGTATGATCAAAAATGATTTTATAGCCTTTGTCACATAATTGACTTATACTAAGCAAGTTATGTTTAAGATTATCAACAAGAAATACATTTTCAATGAAGGTTGAAGACATACCTCCAATGTTACCAATTCCAACAATTTTCCCTTTTGAGTTGTCCCCAAAAGTCACTTTTCCTCCTTTAGCTTTGGTAAGGCTTGAAAAAAGAGTGCCGTCTCCGGTCATGTGTCTTGAACAGGCACTATCCAAAAACCACTCCCCATGTTCCCTTGGTTCCTCATTTTCACTTTCGATTGCCATGAAACACATGTTAGCCACATGTTCTTCTTCATCACTGGAGCTTGAGTCCGAGTCATCGCTCCATGTTGCTTTCAAGGCTTTCTTTTGAAAGCAATTTTTCTTCTTCGTTTGAAGAAGGGGACAATCGGTTTTGATATGTCCCAACTTGTTGCATTTATAGCATCTTGGAGTTTCTTTGCTTGATTCTCCTTTGTTTCCCTCCTTTTTGTAGTTCGAGAACTTTCTCTTGTCGTTTTTCTTTCTAAGGAAGTTTCGAAACTGTCTTGTGATCAATGCTACATCTTCTTCAAGATCGTCGTGACTGTCTTCATCATCCTCATTATCCTCGCTTTCAATTTGATGAACAGTTTTAAATGCCAAGTTTTTCTTTGGCCTTTCTTCTTGATCTTGTTTATCCATAGTTAACTCGTGAGTCATTAGAGAACCGATGAGCTCCTCTAATGGTAATTTTGTGAGATCTTTGGCTTCTCGTATTGCTGTCACTTTAGCTTCCCAAGCTTTCGGTAGAGATCTGAGAATCTTACTTACAATATCTGCATTTGTGTAAGTTCTACCAAGAGCATGTAAACTATTTGTAATGCTAGTCATACGAGTAAACATGCTTGTTATGGATTCATTTTGCAACATTTTAAATAACTCATACTGATGAACTAACATATCAATTTTTGATTCTTTAACTTGATTAGTTCCTTCGTGAGTTATTTCTAAAGCATGCCATATATCCCTAGCATTTTTACAAGAACATATTCTATTAAATTCACTTCTATTTAATGCACAGTATAAAGTGTTCATGGCTTTAGCATCCATAGAAAGTAATCTTTTATCTAGGTCCGTATATTCTATCATGCTTTTTGGAATCTCAATACCATTTTCGGTTTTAAGTGGTCTATGAGGTCCATTTTCAATAGAAAGCCATAAATCGAAATCTATAGATTGAAGATATATTGTCATTCTAGCTTTCCAATAGGCATAGTCATTACCATCAAAAAATGGTGGTCTAGATGTTGAGGCACCTTCATTTTGGAGATTATAGCTTGTAGTTGTCATTCTACTCAAAGTCTAAGCAAACTTAATAATTGAGAACTAAGCTCTGATACCAATTGTTGTCCACGGATTAAGGCAACTATTCACCTAAGGGGGGGGGGGGGATTAGGTGTAAATACAATAAATAATGCAATCTTAAAATTAATTACTTTAAAGTAAAGAGATAAGAGAGAGAGATTGCTAACTCGGTTTTTAACGTGGTTCGGCAAGCCTACATCCACGACTCAAGTACCAACCCGTACTTGAGTATTGTACTCTTTTACTAGCCCAAGTAACAAGATTACAATTTCGCTTGATGAATCCACACCAAGACTTTTACACCACTTGAAGATATGCCCTCTTCAAGATTTTCCTTTTCCACTTGAAGATGTCCCCTCTTCAAGATTTTTCCTTGGTGATGTTCCCTCACCAATACCAAGAGTTTTATACTCAACTCTCAAGAGTTTCACAATGGTTGTTTTTGTAAAACAACAATACACTCTTAATAGTGTGGATATTACAAATGAAGATCTATGATCTCTTTCTCACTTAATAGCACTTAGAAGATTTGAAGGTGTTTAAGTGTAGTGAGAATGAGAAATACTCTTTGTGTTAGGATATGAAGATTTGAAACACAAATATGAGTATTAATGAGGATTGATGATATGAAGGTGTTTATGCACTACTAATTGCCTCAATATAAGATATGAAAGTTGTGTGTTTTTAATTTTGCAATTAAGAGGCCTATTTATAAGTTTCAAAGAGAAACTAGCCGTTTCAGTGCAACTGTCATCTCAAACGGTCGACCGGTTCACAACGGATAAATCAAGCGGTCGACCGGTTCAGTTCGAAAGGCAATTTGTCTCTCAAGCGGTCGACCGGTTCACTTGGTAACACAAGCGGTCGACCGGTTTATGCAGACATCTCAAACGGTCGACCGGTTCACAACGGATAACTCAAGCAGTCGACCGGTTCATGCAGAAACTCTATTTTGACAAATTATCTTTTCTGAATTTCTTGAACCGATTGATTATGACTTAAACCTATAATCATCAAACCCTTTTAATGCATGCAATGTGAAGTGTGTGAGTTCATTTTAATTTGTGCTATCAAGTTAGAAATTGAGATTTACATAATTAAAGCACTAAAATGAAAACTTCTTCTATGTCTTCACTTGCTTGCACCTTGGACTTCTTGGAATGATTTCTTCGTATACTCCATTATGCTTGTTGATGTATTCTTTGTATAATACCTGTTTATAGCTTAATCTCATCCAAGCATATTATTAGTCCATTTTCTTTTTATTGTTATCATCAAAATATATAAAGCATATAAGTGTGACATTATATGTCAACAGCTTTGTCCAGAAAACAGACCCCAATATGATGATTTTATTTTTCTCTGGAAATAAGACCCAAACCACTGCTGAAATCAGGAACCAAGCATGGCAAAAGACTCAAACCGCCGTCAATCCACCCACCCACCCACCCACCAAGAACCAAGCCAAGCAACACCCGAAGCATGCCCAACCCGAATCACAAAACAATGTTGCTTTGTCCAGAACAGACCCCCAATTTCAGATGTTACCTCGCCATCCTACAATCAAAAGAATCGAATCATCACTCAATTCACATCCCCTGCAATCCAAAACTCGAACAACTGCCAACATCAGATGGGGAAGGTAAAATTGTGCAAGCCCACCTCTCCAAACCTTTCTAGCATTGAGAAGCTGGCAACCGCCGATGTCGAGGAAACGCCTTCAACAAAAGAAACGACGGCACCACCGTGCAAAACCCCTGGCCTGGACGAACGACCTCACCTCTCACCACGACCGAGAAACACTGAACTGGTTACCCAGACCATAACACACAGAAACCACAGCACCACCGCGCCACGACCTCGCCTGGGATCAACGACCTGAACTCTCGCCGGGGCCGAGCACCTGGCCCTCACTGCGGCGAGGAGCTGAGACCAACTAATTGCACCCTTTAATTTGCCCCGCAAACCACAGTAAAAGAAAAAAAAGGGAACAAAACACTAAATGAAAAACCAAAAAGCCCCCCTGCCACCCGCACAAAGACCGAACAATAGTAAGGGTAAAACCGGGTTGACACTGCCACAGTCCACAGGGAATCAACTCACAATGTACAGTGGCCCAAACAGTAAAACACCCACGGCTTTTATTGTTTAGTTAATATGTTAAAATAATATTTATTTTTATTTCTTAAAAGTTATTTTTATTTTTAAGTTATTAAATTAAGGAAAATTCAAGGGTGTTATGAGAAAATAAAAGAAAACTGACAACTTGCATGATGAGCTTAAATCCAGCCGAGGATTTGGTTGGAAGTGAACATTCATGTCTGGAGGAAAGGGTATTGTTTTTGGCAGAACCTCAGAAGAGGCAAGACAAGTATTGCTAGAGCAGTTTATGGCATAGTTGTTAATTCCATTCCGTTTCGGCCGGAACGTACCATTTCGTTCAAAAAACCGAGACAAAATGGCATCGTTTTCATCTCGGTTTTAATTCCGGTCCGTTCCGGAAATTCCGGCCAAATTTCGGCCGGAACACCTCAGAATCATTTCTAACATTCCGTTTCGGCCAAAAAATTCTTCTCAAAATTTTTAATTATTTTTATCAAATTAATATTTTAATTTTTTTTTTATACATAAAATTCACTGAGCCTAAGAATAGACCCGATGAACTGAGCCTAAGAATAAACCCGGTGAGCGTGCTATATAGTGAATTCCTGATTTATATTTATAGATACAATTCTTTGGCTGAAATCGTTTTTGGCCGATGTGGGATAGAGTTTGAAGCTTTAAAGCTACAGACTCTAAAGTTATCCCACATTCTAGCGATGTGGGATAGAAATGTTTGTCCAGCTGGACAAATCATTGATTTGTCCACTGGACAAATGAATTGTTTGTCCACTGGAACGTTACAAGTTACAGGCACAGCTTGTAGCTTTTATATATATATATATATATATATATAATAAAAAATAAAAAATATATATATTATAAAAAAAATGTTGCGTCAACTTTGATTTTATAAAAAATAAAAATTATATTTTGTTTTTTTGTTTTTTAATTTTTTTCATATATATATATATATATATATATATATATATATATATATATATATATATATATATATATATATAATTAATTATATATCAACAGTACGACACCGAAACGGCACACTGGAACGCTCCGAAACCGGAACGTTCCGTTCCAATCGAAAGACCGGAACGGCGACCGGAACGGTATTGACAACTTTGGTTTATGGAAAGATAGATAGCTTGTCATTTTAGCTATAGCTTTATTATAGAAACTCCAGCGCATAAGTTATCTGTGTTTGGCAAAGATAAATAATTATTCCTTGTAACTTTTTTTTACACATTTTCATAGCAAACTCAAAAGTAAAAAAAATAAAAAAATACATATATCTATTGGAATTATATTGTTGATATTTGTTAATTAAAACACAACAACGATGAATAATAACAGTAGAATTAAAACACGGATACAAAGAACAATAGAAACAAAATTGTTTCTTCTCTTAAAAACAAAACAACACAAGAAAAAAAGCCCCAAATACTATCATCAAAATTGTGTGTCTCTGTCCATCTTTTTTGTTGTATGGAAGAAGAATTGTTTCTTTTATAATGCATAAAAAAAATGAAGGAAGGTTAAAGAACATCTTTGGTAAATAGAAGCTCTTGTCAATTACAAAGTTTTTGTCCATTGTTTCTGTTAAAATATTTGTTTTCTAAAATTTTTTTATTCTCACTTTTTAGATTTGATTTATGTTATAGATGAAAACCGATTTCTATAGATGAAACTTTTGCCACACGATTGTGTTGATGATTTTGTTGCAGTTATTTCAATGCATTGAACATTATAATGGTTGGTTTGGCTCTACAATTCATCTATCATTTGTAGGATAATTCCTTGTTGATTGTGTTGATGATTTTATTGCAACGGGCAAGGCTGTCATAGATGATGGAAGGTGTCAAGTTCTGGTGATGGTAGGTCTCAAGATTGAGTTTTGGGTTTTTCTTCAATTTTTGTTGATAATACATTGAGGGGAGGAGGATGACGAGAAAGAAATGATGGTGGAGTTGTGATAGCAGATTTAGGATTGGTGATTGCCATGGAATCGGTGAGGAGCTTTGAAGTTTGAATCACAGGGAGGAAAGAGGAAAATAAGGCATCCATTTTGTTGCCTTCAATTCATAATTAACTGCATTAGAGTGTATCCATTTTGTTGCCTTCAATTCATAATTAACTGATGGCTTGCATTTTAAATACTAGATGGGAGGACAAACCGAGAGAGAGATAAATAACAAAAAAAAATAATGGCAGTTACCCCACTCTATGTTTGTGTGATTTTTGTGCCACCAAAGTTGTGATCTCTAGCATCACTCAGTGAAGTTTGTCATGTGTGTAATTTTTTTTTTACTTTACATGCATTGAATTTACTGTTAGATTTATAAAATGATCTTAAATTCTTTACATTATGTGTTGGGAGTTGTTGTGCATTTATTCTTAATTTGTATGCTGATAATGATGTTATCTTCCTTATATTAAATAGATGTTTTTATAAGTTTATTAATAACATGAGTTCGATAGAATTTGAGCTAGATAGAATATAACATATCACCTAACACAATTTGTTTTTTATGGAGATTGACTCAAATTTTCCAAACTCATTCATCAATTTTCTTATAAGTGAGTTTGAAAATATTGTTTCTCAACCAAGTGATCCTAATCAACTTTCTTATGACTTCATAGACTCTAATTTAATTGTTCATACAATTAAAAAATCACAAAGAAATAAAAACTTCTCACCGGAGGAAGATTGTTTACTTGTTTCTACATGGTTAAATACAAGCAAAGTTCCAGATACAGGAGTTGAATAACAAACAAGACAATTTTTGGCTTGAGTGCATACTTACTATGTAGAGAATAGAGAAAATTTGAATAATCGTTCCCAAATAAGCATCTCAAGTAGATGACAAGAAATAGATAGAGAAGTTGGAAAATTTGTTAGATTTTTAACCCAAATTGAAAATCATCAACAAAGTGAAATGACTAAAGAATCAAGGGTAATTTTTAATTTTAAATACTTAATTATGTCAAATAATTAATAATATATGGTAATTAGCAATCAATCTAATATCAAAGAATGAATTTTAAAGAAAAAAATAAGAAGAAAAAAATTAAGTCAAATAAGTTGACTCATCAAATCTACTGTACGGATAGTAAACTAGATTAATCTTATAAAAAACATATTAAAAAAATTATTAAATTCAATCTTCAATAAATTTAATATTAAATGATATAATTATAATTATAAAATATTATCCCAATATATAATATTTTATAAAAAACAGAGCCTCAGCACCCCCGAATCCTGATGGTTGTCATTTCTCAATTTTTTCCCTTTGATTTCTACCCCCCTCGACCAAAAGAAGGGCTAAGTTTACTACTCTATTTCTTTGAATTCAAAAATATTTTTTTTAAAAAAATAAATATTTTTATTTTAAAATTATTTTTTTAGTATTTTTAGATCATTTTCATGTATTAATATCAAAAATATTTTTTAAAAAAATAAAAATATCATTTTATTAATATATTTCTAAACAAAACTTATTTTCAAAAACAAGAATATTATCAAACAATTACGAAGAAGAAAATCTTACTCGCCGATTGTGGTCAAATAAATTACTTTCTCCCTTTTTTATTTTCGTTTTCATTTTCATATTTACATGTTTTGGGGGGTAATTGATTAGTTATGTTCAGTTTTAAATTAATATATAAATCTTTAATTATATTTATTTAGATATTAAATAAATATTTTATTTTCAATTAGTCCTTTTCATTCAAAGTTTCAAACTGCAAAACCGTATGAACTCCACACGACCTTAGTCTTTGTTTTGATAGAAAAATGCATGGAAAAACTATATCTCTATTTAAGATTTAAATTTACATAATTAAATATATAAAAATCAATTGAAGATTTATTCAATTATACAAATTGAGTATTATTTGTTTTTTTATCAAATGATGATGTTCTTGAAAAAACCTAGTCACTGTCTGAAAAGCATGCTCCAAAGCAATGTTCCTCGCCACTCTCTCAAATTTCAGGAAGCTCTCCATACCTTTCAAACCCAAACTCTCACCTCTCGCATTCCTCTCTACGCACCCACAAAACCAACCACACCAAGAACTACCACTGAACCACCACCAACAAAACATTTGCATAACCAACAGGTCATACTGGAACAAAAAAATCCATGACCTCTGCACCAAACACCGCAACGTTGATGAAGCCCTCCGCCTTCTTGACTATCTCCGCCTCCGTGGGTACCTCCCTGACCCACTCAATCTCAGCAGCATAATTCACGGCCTCTGTGATGCTAACCGCTTCAATGAAGCTCACCAACGCCTAATCATCTTCTTAACCTCCCTTTGTGTCCCTGATGAGCGTACTTGTAATGTTCTCATTGCTCGCTTTCTTCATTCTAAAGACCCATTTAGGACATTTAATGTTATTCATCGTTTGATTGAATTTAAGCCTGAGTTTGTGCCTTCGTTGATTAATTATAACCGTTTGATCGATCAGTTTTGCTCGGTCTCGCTGCCGAATGTAGCGCATAGGATGTTGTACGACATGATTAGTAGAGGGCATTGTCCAAATACTGTAAGTTATACTACTTTGGTCAATGGGTATTGTAAAATTGGTGAAATCTCTGATGCTTATAAGTTGTTCGATGAAATGCCTGAATGGGGTGTTGTACCTAATTCGCTGACATATAGTTTGTTGATTCGTGGAGTCTTAAGAAAGAGAGACATTGAACGTGGCAGAGAATTGATGCACGTGCTCTTTCAGGGAATGAGATATGAAGAGGATCAGTCAGTGAATAGTGCCGCTTTCGCTAATCTTGCTGATTGTTTGTGTAGAGAAGGGCTTTTTAATGAGGTTTTTATGATTGCCGAGGAAATGCCACAAGGAAATAGGGTGAATGAGGACTTTGCTTTTGGGCATTTGATTGATTCCCTTTGTAAGGTTGGAAGGAGCCATGGTGCTTCCAGGGTTGTTTATATAATGAGGAAAAAAGGGTTTACACCAAGTATAGTGTCATATAATTCAATCATACATGGGCTTTGTAAGGAAGGGGGTTGCATGAGAGCTTATCAGTTGTTAGAGGAAGGGGTTGGATTTGGTTACTTGCTGTCTGAGTATACTTACAAGGTTCTGGTGGAAGCACTTTGTCAAGCAATGGATCTTGACAAGGCAAGGGAAGTTTTAAAAGCTATGTTGAGCAAGGAAGGGATGGATAGAACTAGGATTTACAATATATATTTAAGAGCTCTTTGTCTCATGAATAATCCAACTGAGCTTTTGAATGTGCTTGTTTCTATGCTACAAACTAATTGTCCGCCTGATGTGATCACTCAACACAGTTATTAATGGGTTTTGCAAGATGGGAAGAGTCGAAGAAGCTTTGAAGGTTCTAAATGATATGATGACGGGGAAATTTTCCTCCCCTGATGCTGTCACTTTCACAACCATCATAAGTGGTTTATTAAATGCTGGAAGAAGTCCAGAAGCTCGCAATTTATTGCTTCAAATGCTTGAAAAGGGTATCACACCTGGTGTTGTGACATACAATGCAATTCTTCGAGGTTTGTTTAAACTTCAGTTAACAAATGAGGCAATGTCAGTTTTTGATGAAATGATAAGTGATGGTGTAGTTGCCGGTAGTCAAACTTACAGTATAATAGTCGAGGGATTATGCGAGTCTGGCCAAATAGATGGGGCTAAGAAGTTCTGGGATGAGGTCATTTGGCCGTCAAAAATCCATGATGATTTTGTTTATGCAGCCATTCTTAAAGGACTTTGCCGCTCAGGCCATTTGAATGAGGCCATGCATTTCCTGTATGAATTGGTAGATTCTGGGATTAATCCTAATATTGTAAGCTATAACATTGTGATTGACAGAGCTTGCAGCTTAGGTATGAAAAGAGAAGCTTACCAAATTGTAGGAGAAATGCAAAAGAATGGGTTGAACCCTGATGCGGTAACGTGGCGGACTCTTGATAAATTACATGGTCATGTGAAGAATTTGATTTAACAATTAACATACGAGTCAAATTGTCAGTGGGTAAGAAGGGCTTCTAGTAGAGGGATTGATTCAACATCCGTGTATGTGAAGCATATTCTGCAGAAAGTGAAGGAACGAAAAACAAATCTTGTCAAGAATAGATTTCCTGCTTACTCTCGCCCCATGGAAAGGAATAGCAAACTGAAATCTCTAATGCCCCCAAACTGGTAAAAAGATATGATTCTTCGGAGATTTTGAGATCTCCATCGGTTTGTAAGGAAGAGCATTCTGTAGAAACTCCTAATTTTATTTGTCAGGAGAAATGATAATACAATTTGTGGGAGAAATTGTACATTAATGAGAAACAACGAAGATTTAATCCAGCAGTTTGGTGGGATGTTTTTTTTGGGTGATCTTCATTCAAGAGGCAATCAATTTGCAGTGGCTGGAATTGTTTTTTGTTGCTTTGAAGCTGCGGTCCCGTGATGGTATCACCCGAACAGGGTTCTTAACTCTCTGCCTCTCTGCCGGTGGTCATCTCCATTGTTGAGTTGTTTAGGATTGCGTTTTATACAGCTTTTTTATTTTTTAATTTTAAAACAATTTGTTTAAAATTATTATTTCTAGATTATTATGGTATATTCATATTAAAAATGATTTTAATATATTTTCATATAATGTTTTTTTATAAAACAACAATTACCTATTTTTTCACGATTAATGAAACTTTCAATTTATTAGTTTTCAATTTTCTCAACATGAATTAAAGCAGCCAAATTTTAAAAATATTTTTGAAAAAAAAATATTTTAAATTAAAAAATTTCGGTATTTTTAAATTATTTTTATTTGTTGATATTAAAAATAATTTTTAAAAAATAAAAAAAATATATTATTTTATATATTTTTTTAATAAAAATATTTTCAAAACAACTAAAAACCACACCTTCAAACGGTAACTTAACAGTCATTCTCGTGGCAGGAAGATTCTCCAGCAGTCCTGGTGTAATGGCTGTTAATAGCTGTGACCCGCTTTAAATTTTTTTTTTGGTGTAAAGGATACGTTTAAGTGTCTCAAATATGTTTTGAAATAAGAAACAATTTTTATGACTTTGATCATAAACATTAAATAAATTGATACTATTAGTATTAAAAGAAATAGAGAAAATAAGTAATGATAATATATGGATCATGATAACCTTAATTTTTCTGTAAAAATAAATAAATACAAAAAGATGAAATTGGTTATATAAATACAAGAAAAAAAAAACCTTGTAGCTCTATTCTTATTCCAATAAATACAAAAAGTTGAAATTGATTATATATATAAAAAAAGCTTGATCGAAATTAAAATGACAAATTTATGACCCGAGAAATAAGGGTCAAGTTAGAGTAATCTGTCAAATACATGGTCCAAATTATTAGATCAGGATAACTTGATTAAAAAAAATCTTAATATTGTTATTTTAAAAAAAAAACTCATTATCAAATAATGAAAGATAAAGCTATAAGAAATAAATAAAAATATAAATTAACAATATAACTTTTTAAATTCATGACTTGAGTCATTAAACTAAAATCACTTTAGAAAAACCAAAAGGTTCTTACCATCCAATCAAATATTCAAGAATAAAATTAAAATAATAATTTTAATATCTACTTACAAAGAAATATTAAAAGGTGTTGCACCAATATAAAGAAAAAAGAGGAGAAAGAGAGAAAAGAAACTTGAGAGACATCAAAGTTTTAACTACAACACGTCAATGCTGTGTGTCTGTTTGAGAGTGTAGTTGACATTATGTTTTAAGAGTTCTTTTCATTTAAAATGCATTAAAATGATTTTTTATATATATTTTTTAAAAATTATTTTTAACATCAGTAAATGATTTAAAAACTCTAAAAAAATTAATTTAAAAAAAAAATAATTTTTTTCAAAAATACTTTCTAAACACACTCTCAAACACTCCTTTAAAAAAAATCTTGATAAGGGCAATGTAATAATGACACTACAAAAAATCATGAACGGCGAATAGAGTTGATATATTCTTTATTTAAACCAAATGAACAATTAAAATGAGGAGAGAAAAAAAGGGAAATAAAGAGACCATGGAAACACATTAAAGTTCTCATGTAGACACTGCCAGTACTATTATAAAGATCACGAAGAAAAGAATCAAATGACACCACTAAAAAGAATCATCAACACTAATTGTAACAGGCCAAACACGATTTACATCTCCATTTTCTTTGAAAAAAGAATGTGACACCTTCTCATTACTATTAATAATATTTTTTATATTATTAAATTTTATCTTATCAAAAAATTTAATGGTATCACTAGTGTTGTTATATAACTTTCAATGTACTTTTATGTTTTTTTTTCTTTCCTTCTATATACTTTTTCTTCAAATTCGTGGCAACTTATTATAACAATTTAGTGTCAGCTTCGAAGTGGGATTGAGATTATTGTTATTTTTAAAAATATTTTTTCGTTCAGAAATATATTAAAATAATATATTTTATTTTTAAAATTTTTTAATATCAATTTATAAAAATGATCTGAAATCATAAACAAAATATTTAATTTAGAGTAAAAAATTTAATTTAATTTTTTTAAAAAATATTTTTAAAACACAATATCAAATAAAAAATTAATATTTTTAATCTCGACTTCCGATAAAATCGTTATTTTCAGCCTCATATAACATGTGTTAAACTGCATTATTTTAGAAAAAAAACTTTCTACTCATAAAGCGAAAAGAAAGTGGTCGGTGCTTAAGGACTTTTATTATTATTAATCACGAGCCAAGTGGTTCGTTTACTTTTACGTTCTTTAGCCGACGTGGACGGATCCTGCTTTTCCATTTTCTTCTTCCCTTGCGTGTACAATAATAATAGTAATAGTAATACTAATAATTAACTAACAAATAATTGTTGTGGCCATTTTCCTGTGCTCTACACTGTGCACTGTCTCACAAAATACTGTGGACTGTGACAGTGTAGAGACTACTTTGCCCTTAATGAGCCTGCCTCTTCTAATCTTACACTGGGGACGTTTTGGCCTTTTTCTTTTATTCTTATTGTGTGCGTGTGTGCTGTGTTTCTTGGTTTCGGCCAGAGAGGGGAGGAGATTTGCTCAGGGCTGGTTTGGGCGGATGGGTGTGCGGGTTTGTGGCCTGATTTCGGGTTCGCCTCAGCCGGCGTCCTCTGATTTTGCTCGCTGGGTTCGGTGGTTCGATTGGTGGCTCGGTGTGGCTCGGTCAGGTATGTTCTTCGACTCTCTTGCCATTCGATTTTGGCTTTGCTCGGTGTGTTTGTTTTGGTTCATGGGTTCGGTTTTGTTACGGGTTAGAAATTCTTGAGGAAATAGGTGAGAAAAACAGAGGGAATAAGGCCGAAGAAGATAAGAACAGGGAAGAAGATGCTTGAGGAAGAAAGGAAGAATGCACGTTCAGTGCGTGAGGGAGAAGGAGACAGGGAGAGAATCTCTCAATTTGTTGTTATATTTCTTGAGTGCCTTCTGTAGGTCTTGTTAGGGAATTTAAATACAAAACCAAGCACGTGCCTCATGGCATCGCCTACGTGGCTTACTACTAGAACAAAATAGAAGCTGCACATACGCAGTCGTTCTGGTCTACTAATTGAAATTCAATTTCAGTTTCTGTTTTCCCTTTGGTTCGTGACAATGCCCTGCTCTTCGAAAACCACCTTGTCCTCAAGGTGAAAATTCAATTTTCTTCCCTCCAGGATCATAGCAAGCAATCTTCTCATTACGCCTAATCCTAAAAGATCTAACAGTATACCTAACTTTTGAGAACACCGGGGTTTGGCCACTGAGTTGTTCGAGCACCTTGGCGGCACGAGTGAGCCGGTCTCCGCTTTCACCGACGGAGATGTTGAGGACCAGCTTCTGGACCTTGATTTCTCTCATTGGGTTTGATAGCTTCTTCTCTGAAGCCATTTTGATGGTGTGTTGGTTCGATGGAGGCAGAGGAGGAGGAAAGGCTTGTTTCTCGGATATCTTTGGTTGGGATCCTTCTCCTACCCATCCTGGATGACTGGTCTGTGTGAGGGGTTGAGTTGGTCTATGGTCTTGGGACGAACTAGCCTCCCCCTTTTGTGCCTGCAGGGTGTGGGTTATGATACCCAGTTGGGTAGCCATTTCCTTGATCATAAGCTTAATCTGGGTGAGATCATCGGACTGGGCATCCAGCCTAGCTTCCAAGCCATTGATCCTCCAATTTACAGCTTCCAAGGACTCTTCCATCCTTCTCACGTCTTGGGACCGAGTTTCTGGTGCCATAAATCTGAGTCCGAAGACGACGGGCTCTGATACCACTTTGTTACGGGTTAGAAATTCTTGAGGAAATAGGTGAGAAAAACAGAGGGAATAAGGCCGAAGAAGATAAGAACAGGGAAGAAGATGCTTGAGGAAGAAAGGAAGAATGCACGTTCAGTGCGTGAGGGAGAAGGAGACAGGGAGAGAATCTCTCAATTTGTTGTTATATTTCTTGAGTGCCTTCTGCAGGTCTTGTTAGGGAATTTAAATACAAAACCAAGCACGTGCCTCATGGCATCGCCTACGTGGCTTACTACTAGAACAAAATAGAAGCTGCACATACGCAGTCGTTCTGGTCTACTAATTGAAATTCAATTTCAGTTTCTGTTTTCCCTTTGGTTCGTGACAGGTTTTTTTCCTTTGCTTTTGCTTCTTCTCTCTTGGGTTATGGTTTCTGCGGGTTGGGTACGGGGCGATTGGTTTTATTGGGTCGGTTTGGGTTGGGTTTTGTTGTTTTTGTATAGTGGGTGCTGGGCATTTGGTTCGGTTCGGTTCGGATTGCTTGGGTTTTGTTGTTTGTGTGTGTTGGGTAGTGGGTAATTGGTTTAATTAGGTTGGGGTTGGGTTGTATAGTCAATTGATGCTGGTTTATTCTCGGGTGAATTTGATTTTTCTTTTGCTCCGGCTTATTTGATCCTCTCGGTTGTTGCTCTCAGTTTAGTCATGCAATCAATTAATTATTGCATTCGGGTTGATTAATTCTTTCTGAGTTTCTGTTATCTTCTCGGTTGTTGCTCTCGGTTTAGAGATGGAATCAATGAATTATTGGCATTCGGTTGTGTTGCTTGATTACTGTTTTGATTTAGTTTTATTAGTTGCTTTCACTGTTACTGTTGCATTCTGGTTCGGTTCCTTCAAGTAATCGTATTACATATGTCATTTCATATTAATGCTTTTGTCTTCACATTCATCAATTTCTCTGTGTGTTTGCAGGGTCACATGCTCTTTTTCAGTCTTCTTTTCTTTTGGTGGCTGCTGGATTAGATTAAGCCGACATTCGTTTTTTCCATCTGATAAGTTACGTATTATATGTTTGCCTTATCTTTTCTTTTCCTGCATGGTTTTCTTTCCTCTGGTTCGGTCCCTTGCCTTCTCTTTGTGGCTTCTTATCTTTTCCTCTTTGCTTGGAATTGTTAAATGAATGGTTCTGATTCGTTTAATGTTGTGTTTTTGAGGTTCTTGGCTGCTAATTGTGTCGTGTTGCTGCAAAGGTTTCGTTGCCTGTTTTGTATTGTTCATGCTACTTTTGAGGTATGTTGTTTATGGGTTTTTTGCTCTTGCTTGCTGCTTTGTTGTTTGTGTTTTTCAAGAATATGGTATGGAGAAAGCACGCATCATATAGTAGTTGACAATGAAGAAAAAAAATTAATGAAGGCAGTTTCTGGCTCATCCAATTCACAACATTGCATCTTAATCGAAACTAGGCAAAGTGCAACAAAAAATACTAAGCATCTATCAAGAATATGGTATGTAGAAAGCACGCATCATAAAAACAGATTAACAACTGTAGATGAATGTAAATGATGAATCAATCTAATTGAAAAGGAGTCAGTACCATATCTAGCTTATATTGAGAGAAGAGAAACATGTATATAAATAGCCAGCCATAATTTCCTCAACCAGTATTAGTATGAGACTATGTACTACTAGGTGATTTACTCCTCCCCTTCTAATTTTACATCTGAGTTTGTTTAATCAAGTTTTTTGATTTCGAGCTGTTTATTGTGGATTTAATTTCTGCTGTTTTAGCTCATTTATCTGCTTCATGCTTTGGACTCTGAATTTTCAGTAGCTATGAATGTTCAATGTTTGAGTTCCATTTCATGCTCTTTGTTCCCATGTCGAAACCTGACTTTTGGCCATGTCACGCCAATTATGAGATATAGCAGCAGCAGAATTCATTGACAACGTCTGTTTTTGTGGTTGCTAGTTGATGACTAGCTATAAAACCTGCTAACAGTGCTTGATATAGAGAAAACAATTATTGTAAAAGGTTGGATGTGCACATCGTTGTTTTCATTTTGCTCAAACTCTGCGGGGAAATCCCTCCTGCTTATGTAAAAGTTCCCCTGCTCTTAATCTTTGTATTCTCTCCCCTTCTTTGTCAATGCTGCGGCCACTGGTTTGCACACAGTGAGACATCCCATTATGATGTTAGGTGGTTGACAGCCTTGGTTTAAGAGGTGCCTGATTATTTGTTAAGTATCAGTTTGTCTTCCTCTCCATCATCCATGTAAACTGTTAGGGTGTGTACTAGGAATCATGTAAACTGTTAGGGTGCAATCCACCCTAACCTCATAGGCTTCTTTATTTTGTCTATGATATACCAGGTCATAATACTATTTCTGAATTTGACAGGTTCTAATTGATAATATTGAGGAATATGCACCCATAGTTTATACCCCAACATTAACACATGCCTTAAATGTAATCTTACATTTGACAGCCTGAAGGGGCAAAACCTGGGCCTTCCTCTACGGCCATACTTGAGCAACTGAGCTCCTCTTTTAAGAGCGGTGATGGCCTGTGGGAAAAAAATTGCAGTAAGAAACTAAATTGAAAATAAACTAAGCACGCTATGCACAATGATCTTATAGATGAAGAGAATAACATTCATGGTTTTGTGCATGCATCACAAGTAGAACTTCCGGAGATGTACAAATATTTTCATCGTGGAGAAAAATCTAATAGTCCAATTGTATGATTATATCTCACAATAAGCAGATTCTTATCTCTTTTTTCTTCAAGTTTTTTTCACTCTAATGGTCCATAATCTATTCAAATTTTTTCTTCTCTTATCCCAACTTCGAAAAATATCTATTCTTTGCTTTCTTAATCATTGTTTAAGAGTTATTTAAGTTTGTATGGAATCAAAATCAATATTACATAAAAAATTTAATTAAAAATAAATTGAGAGAGAAAGGATTGAATTGAAATGAGGTGAGATTCAAGCCAGAATTAAGAAGTTTGTATTGCATTAGAAATTAAATTAAATTAAATGCAAGATCTAATTTAACATTTATTAATGAATTCAAAATTAAATCAAATAGGTTACATTAGATTTCAAGTTCAGTTAAAATATTATTGTCATGGGTATTAAATGTTAGAGCTTTTTCCTGTTAGGCGCAATATTTGGTCTTCTTTTCCCTTGCTTCAATTTTTCTTATGATTTCATTATGCGTTCTTTATGCTTCTTCATTTGCTTTATTTTTAGACTCTTTGTTGTTTGCATCTAAAAGTACGATTTCATTATGCGTTCTTCCTGCTTCTTCATTTGCTTTATTTTTAGACTGTTTGTTGTTCGCATCTAAATGTACGATTTCATTACACGTTCTTTCTACTTCTTCATTTGCTTTATTTTTGGACTGTTTGTTGTTCGCATCTAAATGTATAAATTTCATAAGCTTCGATAATTTTGCTCTTAACACCATTCGCTTTCACATGCAATGTGTATATAAAATGACTTCATTTGTGCAAACAAACTTCGTGATAGAGTCTTTATACCAAGAATTGTCTTCCCAATTAATGATGGCAAGTGCCAGTTCTCAATCAAACGAAGACAACTTCCAATAAGATTATACTATGCTATACTATGACAATCAATAAAAACCAGGGCAATCATTAAAATTTGTTGGTTTTCTCTTAAAAAGATATAGGATAAAAAGATATTACTAAGAAATTTATAAAACATTTAGCTTCTTAATAACTTCAATCAACAGGAAAATGGGCTGCTTAATTTTGTTTGAACTTCTACTTTCTTTGATTATCTTCATAAACATAACCTTTTTAATGTTTCTTCTCCTTTTATCTTCATTTTTCTGTTCCCTTTCGTTTGGTTTGGTACTTTCTTTTTCTTCCATGTTTTCTTTTCATCTCTGCTTTGAATCTGTTAAGTCTTTAATTCTAATTTCTTGGCTGTTAGTTGTTGAGGTCCTGACCTGCGAATTGTCACCAGTTGCTGCCAAGGCTTCATTGCGTTCTTTGTGTTGCTCGCCCAACTTTTGAGGTTGGTTGTTTACGGTTTTTTTTATTTGCTTGCTGGTTTGTTTTTCTTTTCTCTTAAGACACTTGAGTTTTCACCATGTGACAGATTTTTGTGCTCTCTTTTGGCTTTCCAAATGTATTCAGCCTTGCAATTTCTTTTTTACTCTTGATAGTTCGATAATCCTTCAACTTTGTAAATGCAAGTGTCTGCCACCTGTCTTTAGGTTTTTCTTTTCTGCGATAGATTGTCTGTTCTTATTCGCTAATGCTTCTACTTTGGTTTAAATCTTCATTCTTTCTTATAGGATATGTAAAAAAATGAAAAATGAGCATCTCTGTTAAGGTTAGGAAAAATATTTCCAGCAACATATCAACAAAAAGTCAAAAATAATTAATGTATACCAGATTACAGCTGTTTTTGCTTTGCTGATTTAAATGAAGCATCTAGAGTGTTCTACCTTGCTTCAGTTCAAAAAATTCAAATGACTTCATATTTGCAAACGAACTTGGTTGCTTATTCTGTTTCTCAATATGAAATAGATTCTCATCATTACATAAGTCCTTTATATGGTGATAAGCATTGAGATTTTCCGTCTAACTTCAAGCTTCTAAGACTTCTAAAACTTCCAATTAAAAGTATAACATTAGAATATGGAGATACATCATGCTTAGAGTGTAAATGCTATTGTAAACATGGTGCATATATATATATTGAAATAAAGATGTTTTCTTTCATCAAAGAAAACCAGTTGCTATGAGAATTTGTAAAAAATTGTTTAGCCTAGCTTCAAAACTTTATTAATCAACATTCTCAAATGTGCAAAGAACATATCTTATACAATCGCATGACTTACACAATCAATTTCTTAACCATGTCAATGCCTTTTATGCCTTTGCAATCCGCTTTCTCCTATGACGTTTATATGCGTTTACTTTGTCCTGATATAGTTTTGTTGTTTCAAAATTCAGTTATGGCCATATTCCTTTAGAATGATTCCTACAAGTTTGACTTTGCTGTTTTTTTTAACATATAGGATAAAAAGATATAACTAAGACATTGATAAAACATTGAAGTTCTACATAACTAGAATCAACAACAAAATCAGCTGCTGAATTTTGTTTTAACTTCTACTTTCCGCTATAGGCATAATATAGCCAATATATATGCTATATGATTCGCTGTATAACTGGATTATACATTTAATTAGTTTTGAGTAATGCTGGTGCTTTTTTTGAAATTGTTGTTTCTTTTTCTTATAGTTGCATACTGATGGTTTTTTGGCTTCTACTATTGACATTGTTGCCTAGATTGTTTTTATTATTGTTAAAATTGTGTATTAGTTGTTTTACTAGATCTTATGATGGAGTTTAAGAATGAATATGGTCCTAAACATATTCTGGATTGAATTATGCAATTGATTGTATTAAAAATGGATATGATTGTGGATGAAATGTGACTCAAATTGTGTACAGGTTGTGTTATGGATAACTTGGGATCTCCCGATATAGGGGAGACTCTGCCGAAATTTCGTTAGAAATTTCGGCGATAGGAAAAAAAATTCTTATGCTTCATCTACTCTTTTTATAAGGTGAAAGATTAAACAAATCAAACAAATAGGGGAAAAAAATTAGCGTTGTTACTGATAATGCTTCATTTTCTGCTATTCATTGTTTTCGTCTAAATGTTTATGTTAGATCTGCTTTAGTTGTTTTATCGTTCATCCCATTCGCTTTCTCCAAGTACATATATGTATACATGTTTCATATTGCTACTACTATTATTACCTTCATTTTCACTATTATTGTTGAAGTTAATATTGTTAAAGCTGTTGAAATTTTCACTTAAAACTATACATCCAGGTGTTCCCTTGCTATAATTTGGCATGATAGTTTTCCATTAATACAATTTATCCCCCAATAATTGCATTCTCTTCCTTTTTTTTCCTTTTTTCTAATACCTACAATGATTCTTACAGCATATGATATTAGTTTTTGATTGTTTCTTTACTGATTTGCTGCATTTGTTCTTCCATAATATTTCCTGGAATTTTCAATTAGAAGACTTAATTTCTTCACCATTTCATTTATCACCTTGCAAATTTTATTTTTTTCAGGAAGATTAGCAACAAAATGACATGTCTCATTTCGAAGAAGGGATTTCGCTTCGTTCTACACCTCAACATCCCTCTATTTTGCACTGATGTACAAATTGTATAGTTAGCACTCTTTTGTCATCTTTTGTGACACTACGTATATTCCAAAAGATGTAACTTATGTTTACGAAACAAACTCTTTTATGTTGTAGTTCTAAACTTTTTATACAGGCTATATTATATGTTAACCGTTGTTAATTTAATTATATAACGTTATATACACAGCAATGCCCGCGGCAGCGCGCGGGCATATAGCTAGTAAATAAATAAAAGCCGTTACCTACGCGGCTCTTCTTCTACGACTTGATTTATCACTATTCAATAAATCATGGGCCCGCAATTTGTTCCTAGGCCCATGTTTACTCCTCTTGAAGTCCAATCGTGACAGCCACTTCTTCTTCATCTCTCCCTACATAAATTTCTAATTTCCTTCCCACCCCCTCCACAACCTTCCTCTTTTCTCGGCACAACGGAAACTGCTTTCCTTCTCCCCGCTCTCTCTCTCGAAATATATCCCAAGAATGGCAACCCCAATCTCGAACCCTAACCCCGAAACCGCCGCGCCGAAATCTTCCACTACCGTCAACATCGACGACACGTCGGAGCTCAGGAGGGTCTTCAAGTAATTCGACACAAACGGTGACGGCAAGATCTCAGCCTCGGAGCTCGGAGAAGTGCTGAAATCCATGGGGACTACCTACACCCGGGAGGAGCTTCTTCGCGTGATGGAAGAGGTGGACACCGACAAGGACGGACACATTGATGTGACCGAGTTTGGCAGCTGTGTCGATCCTCCTCCTCCTCCGCCGCCGCTTCTGAGCTGAGAGATGCGTTCGATCTGTATGATCAGAACGGTGACGGGATGATCTCGGCGACGGAGCTCCACCAGGTGCTGAACCGGTTGGGGATGAAGTGTAAGGTGGACGAGTGCTTGCAGATGATTAAGAATGTCGATTCGGATGGTGATGGGTGCGTTAGTTTCGAAGAATTTCAGAAGATGATGGCTGCTAAGTATCAGTAATGGCTCTGCTGTTGTGGATCCCTAGATCTTGTTTGGACGGTGCCGAAGGATTTGATCAATGGATAGTGTTTTGTTTAGCAAACAAATCTGGGGTCATGGCGCTGCTAACTGTAGAACTGTATTAAGTTTGAACAAGTACCATTCCAAGAGAATAAATAAAATAGGGTGGAAGCACACTTGTTTTGTTTTTTTATTGCTATTATTACTATTACTTTTTTTATTATTGCTACAACCATCACAATTATTATTATTATTGAAATAACAAAAATCATAAACTTGTTTTTGAAGGATAAGATCGACAATCAAAGAAACTTTGATAAATAGGCAAGCGAAAACAATATATATTATCACTAATGTCAAACAAAAACATAAAAATGAATTGAAGGATAGCAAAAAAAAAACCATAAAATCCTTGACAAAAGAGCTAAGAGTAAAAAAATTAAAAGAAAAGGTATTAATTAAAAAAAACATCATATACACAAATTAGAATTACAGTACTAAATTAAAAATAAATAAAACTTAAACAAAAAAGAAAAAGATAAAAATCAAAATTAAAAGGATAGGTCAAGAAACACCAACAAAAATTAGAAACGACTTTAGAATGAAATTTAAAAGGAATAAAAAAATAAAAATTAAAAGAATGAAAACTAAAATAAAAAAATTGCAATTGAAGGACAGTTGAAAAACAACAAAACTTTCATAAAAAGAATTCAAATGAAATAAAAAATAAATAGAATGGTGACTAAAATTAACAAATAATCTTTTATTAATTTTATTAATTTTTTATTAATTTAAAAAAATACACATGAAAATACCAGAAACTCCCCAAGCCCCTCTTTTTTTATCATACCAAAAAACCATATGAAAATACCAAAATACCCCCAAAGAAAAAAACTTCTTTTTTGTTTTTATAAGGTTATATCATTATTTCACTGTACATAATTTTCAAAAAACTTGAAATACTCTTGTCTAATAGCTCAATATTTTTCTAATCTTGGGAATAAAGAAATATTTTAACTGTTACAGAACCTGTGAAAAGTTAAGAAAGCTCGCCCTTGATCAACAACTTTAAATTTTGTTGACCCTAGATGCATTGAAGTATTTTCACCTTGTAAAAATTTAGAAAAAAATCATACACCCTCAAATAATCTTTTAATAACAATCGGGTGAGAGGAAAAGACCCTTAAATCAAAGGTGTAAATTTTAACAATTGAAGGATATTAAAGTAATTATACTATATCAATCTACAATAATCTATGTTGAGAGCTACATTGATTTCTCAACATGTTTTAGCTTTTACTATAATGAATGGTGGCTTGTTGTATAACCGTTTTTAAATTAACCAATCATTCTTTTTATCTCACATATTTCTAACTCATTTGTTTTTGTGTTTTATATATATATATATATATATATATATATATATAATGTTTTTAGTGTCTTTAGATTATTTTGATGTGTTTATATCAAAAATAATTTTTAAAATAAAAAAATATTATGTTGATACATTAACCAATAAAAAATAGTTTGAAAAAATAATTATTACCACACTCTTAAATACTATTTATTCCCATGAGTTAAAACAAATCATTTAAAATTTACCCTTGCAAGTCCATGAATTGGTTGACAATAAAATAAAATAAACACCCTTACATAATTTGACATCAAAAACACTGATTTCTTTTTATTATACAATAATATTGAAAATAATGAAAGGCCCCTCCATATAATCGTTAGTCTTTTTCATTTTTATGAGTAAAAAATATATTTTAATATACATTTTCAACTGAAAATACAAAACTAAATTGACTTATTTTAAGGATAATATTGTAAATTTACTATACAATCCAATACTTATCTTGTCCCAAGTTAGTTTTAGAATACCACAATTATCCAAACAAAACTATTTTATATTTAAGAAAGACATAGCAAAGATGTTTTTTCAAGGTCAACAGGGAAAAGTATTATTTTTGTCCACAGTATCTTCATTTTATTTTATTTTTGTTTATTGAAGGTATTTTTATTCTTTAGTTTGTTGTTTTTGTTCATTTTAATTATTTAGAATGTGGTTGAAGTTATTTAAAGAAAAAATTATTAAAAATGTATTAAAAAGATTTAAAAAAAAATAATTTTTCATGTCATGAAAATAATAATAAAAACATTATTTTTTTTTTCAAAAATATTTTTAAAAAATAATAAGAAACAGTCCCTGAGGAGAGAAACAGTTTGTGTACTGCCATTCTGCTAAAAAAAACTCATCAGAAAAGAAAAGTTTGTGAGACAATGGAGTGGCAAATTTTAAAAAGGTGATGGGCATGTTGCCGTTGTTAGCAGAAGAAGACATTTTAGGCAAAATCAATATGTGCTACGGAGTTTTTTGTAATTTTAATTAGCACTCATATTTATCGAACCAAAGAATTTTAATCAAAAGTCACTGCATTTATCCATTTCAACAAGATAGATAGTAAGGAAATTAAGAAAAAAATACTTTGGAATTGAATTAATCAAAGTTTTTTTTTATTATTATTTCCGCTTATTATTATTTGGGCTCTCTAAATGTCATATGGAGTGCTTTGAAACGTTTTGGCAATTTAATCGTAACAAATCTAAAGATTTATTTTTTAGATTATATATTTTTGTGTTACGTTACAAGTTAGATTAAATCGTTTCTAGATATAAAAAAATATCCAGCATTATCAATGTGTTTTTTTTAAGAATAAAAATTTAAATTATATAGGAATTGACTTGATATGATTTAGTTGACATGACAAGTTTAAAGACAACCTGAATGATCGAGAAGAATATAATATAACTAAAAACAATCAAGATGATATTTTTCAAATAAATTTTGAAATAACAGCATATTAGATTGACTCAGATCAACTTGGGTTAACTTGTTAAATTTGTTATATGGGTCATGAGACATTGATAACCTTATAGAAAACTAATTAATTAATTAATATATATATATATATATATATATATATATATATATTAAATTAAATTCTCAATCAACTTAATGTTCAAAAATAAAATTGAAAACTAATTTCAAATAAAAATGAGTCGAGTCAACCTCGATTAACTTTCTAAATCCAGGTCATGAAACTAGAATAAACCCATAAAAGTACATCAAAATAAATTATGAAGCTCAATCATAGTCAACTTAATATTAAAGGATGAAATTAAAAAAAAAAGACACAAAAAACATCCAAGTCAACAAAACAAACACGACATCCCGGCCATAAAACCATTAAAATCTCATAAAACGCACATTTTAATAAGTTACAAAGAATATTTTTTTATCAACTCAATATTGAAGGTTGATATTGAAAAAAAAAAACAGATAAAAAGGCAAAAATAAAGTCAACCTGCTTAAATGGTGACCAGGTTATACACATTGTGATAACCCTATGAAAAACAAATAAAAAATAATATGCAACTCAATTACCAAATAATCCAATAACATATTGACTTGAGTCGATCCGAGTTAACTTATGAATATTGAGTGAAGAGACCAGAATGATTCCATATAAAACAAAATTGAAGTCTAAAACCTAGTAAACTTAATTAGGAGATGAAATTGAAAAACACATCAACTAAAAAACAAAACTCTCACAATTTTTAATTTTTTAGGACCAAAATGTATAATTCCTTGGCATTTCATTGTTATAGTGAAATGCTATGGAGTTTTATTATATTACTAGATAATTGTATGCACTATACTACAAGTTAGATTGATTTTTTTTTCTCGATATAAAAAATATTTAGGTGTTGTTGTTGTGTTTTTAGTAGAAAAAAATTAAAACTACATAGGAATTGACATGATATAACCTAATTGACTTGGTAGGTGTAAAGAGAACCTGAATGACAAAGAAAAATATAGTTTAACTAAAAACACCACGATGACATGTTTTTTCAGGTTTTGAAATGACAATGTATTGGATTGACTTAGATCAATTAGGGTTAACGTGTCAAATTTGTTGTCCAGATCATGAGATCTTGATAACCTTATAGAATAGAAATAAAGTAAAATATTCAATCTAATTATTAATCAACCTAATATTAAAAGATAAGATTAAATATAAAAAGATAAAAACAATGACTCAAGTTAATGCATGTTAACCTTTCAAAACTAGGTGAGAAGTCTGTGATACATTGAAAGGAAATTGAGAAAAAGTTCTCAACTCTAATTCAACATCAATCCAATATTGAAGGATGAAATTGAAACAAATATCAATTAAAAAAAAAGAGTAAAAACCTGCAAGACTCGCGATCGAAATCATGATACCATGATAACCTCATAAAAAATATAAAAATAATTTTTATAATTTTTATAATTTATAATCAACCCAATATTGAAAGATGTAGTTGAGAAAAAAATTAAAAAAAAAAAACTAAGTCAACATGGTTAACCCGCAAAACTTGTGACATGGATCATAACACTAGGAACTCCATAGAAAAAATAATAATGATAAATTATGAAGTCCAATGGTCAATAAACCTGATATGGAGGATGGAATTGAAAACAAAAAGATAGATCTATTTTTTTTTGAAGGATCAAATCGTAAAACGCCTTGATATTTCATTGTCACTATAAAATATGAAGGCCTTTCAGTATAATTACTAGATAATTGAGTGTATTATGCTACGACTTAGATAAAAATATTTCTGGACTTGAAAAAAAAATCATGTGTCCTTAATGTATTTTTAAGTATAAAAACAAATTAAAACTATATAGGAATTAACTTGATATGACCTAGTTAATTTGACAGGTCAATAACTAACCCATATTACTGAGAAAGATATATTTTAACTCAAAAATCAAGACAATATATTTTTTATAAGTATTGAAATGACAATATATCAAATCAAATCAAATTAAACTAACAAATCTGTTACTCAGGTCATTAAACCCTCATAACCCTATAAAAAGAAAATAAAAAATTATTCAACTCAATTCTCAATCAACCCAATTTTATAGGATAAAACCAAATAAAAAGGACACCAACAATAACCCGAGTTAACTTGGGTTAACCTATCAAACCCGAGTGAGGAGACTAAGATAACTCAATATAAAACAAATAAAATTGAAATTGAAATAAAGTACAATTCCTAATCAATGTAATTTGAAGGAAGAAACTGAAATAAATTTCAATTAAAAAAAAAAAAAAACTAAGTCAAACTCGCTAACCCATAAAACTTGCGACCTAGGTCATGAGACAATAATAATTTCATAGAAAACAAATCAAGTAAGTATTATTATTATTATTATTATTATTATTATTATTATTATTATTATGAAGTCTAATTCGTAATCAAACTATTATTAAAAGATGAAGTTGAGCAAAACAACAAATATAATAATAAGGAAAAAAACCCTAAGGTAACACGGCTAACCTAGAAAATTCACTAAACAAATCATAAGACTAAGATACCTTTATAAAATGCAAATAATTTTTTTTATAAAGACTAATCCTAACAAACCTAATGTTGAAGGATTAAATTGAAAAAACAATATTTAATAATTAAAAAAGGTTCTTAATTTTTTATTTTAAAGACTAAATTGTAAAACACCTTGGCATTTTACTATTCACTGCTACATTGAAACACCAAGGACTTTTAGTATATTTACTAGATCATTGATCGCTCTATGTTGTGGGTCAACTCAAGTTTTTCTTGAACATAAAAAAATATTCAAATGTTGTTAATTTATTTTTTCTAGTATAAAAAAAATTAAAACGTGTAAGAGTTAACTTGTTTTAACCCGATTAATCTTGCAGGTTCAAGAACAATTCATACAAATCATAAAAGATAGTTTAACTAAAAACAATTTCCATATGAAATATTTTTTAATATTAAAATAACAATATATTGGTTTGACCTCGATCAACCCAAGTTAAAACGTTAAATTTGCAACTCGAGTTATGAAACAATGATATTATCCATAAGTGGGGGATGTACTTGTGCAGCGAGATCTCTCCATCTCTGAGCATATTCCCTTATGCTTTCTTTGTACTTCTTCTCCAGGTTGGACAAACTTGTTATGTCTGGAGCAATGTACTATGGATCTTGGTGTTGTCTAGTCTCATGTACCAATTCAAAGCTGCCCTTCTAGGAACTTACACTGCTGCAATATTATTTTTTCGTTTCTCTATTTGGCCAAAAAGAAATACCATGTCCGCTATTGTGATCCAAATAAATGTGATTTGGAATGAGATGTGGCAGAAGATTCCTTCATGATA
Source organism: Salix brachista (assembly GCA_009078335.1). Lineage (NCBI taxonomy): Eukaryota > Viridiplantae > Streptophyta > Magnoliopsida > Malpighiales > Salicaceae > Salix > Salix brachista. The sequence continues at coordinate 9,174,904 of CM018586.1, forward strand.
TTGGTAGTTTCGTTGTAGTATACTATAGAAGGAAAAACTCATTCATCAGAACAGCCAAACTCGTCATAGATCGTAACTACAAAATCCTGGAAGTAATGGAACTTCCTGTTTGATTTTATTATGGTTCCTGTTTGTGGGATTTCTACCATTCAATATTCATTCTTTGTTGTTCTTGGTTTCCCCTTCTCGTTTCTTTCTCTATGCTGCAATCTTCTTCTTCGTCCTACACCCTATCTATCAGCAAGAATGGATGGTAGATGATTTTTCTTGGAAAACTTATGCCTTCACATCAAGATAAAAGTAAAATATGATGATTAATAACTGAATTCATTGAGTTCCAGCCAGAAATCTGATCTGATGATGGAAGGTATTGTTTATAGCAACAGAAACAAACCTGGTCCATTAATTCCCTAACATCCCTGCCCTCTTTGCTGCTTCGAGTTGCACCTAGCTCAACTCCAGAGACCCTCTCTGCAAACTTCAGAGTGCTTATAGTTTCAGAATATGAACTAACATCAGGATTCAGCTGCACAAACATAAGTGTCTTTGCCTGACCTCCTGCAACATGAAATGTAAGAAAATATACATTCATATCAAATCGAAAAGCAGTTCAAGACCAGAAGGGAACACAAAAAGCAGTACCTAAAGAGCTTTGAAGGAGTTGAGTGAGCTTGCTGTTTCTGTATGGTACATGAGAGTTCTTTTGTGCAAGAGAGAAAATGACATCCCCAAGGGCAGATAATGATTTGTTTATATGTTGTGCTTCCTTAAGTCTATCTCCAGTTGCCTCAGAGCGATCAACCCTTTCACTCCCTGCTAGATCCACCAAATGAAGATTACCATGTAAAGCAGCACCAGAAAGCAAATCCTTTCCCCGAACATGGATACTGACAACACTGTATGAACAGATAGAGATCAAATCACAACTAAATTTGAGATAATGTAATATGGAGGTGGAGGTAAGACAAAGATTGATTGCAAGTACCTATGAGAGCGGCTACTTCTTTCATTCATGGCAGTGGCTCCAACAGCTCTATTTTTTAGTCCAACACCTATTAATTCTAACACGTCTGAAGTTGATGTAACAGGATGCATGCTAGCATCTGGTACAGCCAAACCATTGGGCTGGACAGCAGAAATAATCCCGAGTGTGTGCAAATCAAGGGGAAACAAAATATTTGAGAGCATTAAAGTGTACTCTCCATTCGAATAGCACACTTTATGGAAAGAAATAGGTGGAAAACTCAACATTTCTTTTATTTATTTATTTTTTTTTTAAAAAAAAGTATGAATCATAAATTAAATCTGAAATTTGTAATGGTCAAAATAAACTATCCTTGGTGAAAAAACTATGTTGTCAGTCAAATGACAAAGAAAGAGTGCCTCGTGCATTTGATGAGAGAGATGAAAAGCGAACTAAATGGTGAGAATATGCATGATTAGATCACATAGACCTAATAGAAAAGGATATTTTTTCCGAGAACCATCACTCAATAGTAAATCACGCACTTGTTCGTTATATATTTTAACCATTTGAACCTGAATCTCGTATAAAAAGGAGTCTCTTCTATTCTGAGAATATAGATCATTTAGAGCCCGGTAATTAACCCCCCAATCCTCTTCAGATGCTCCATTCGGACCTGTCTGCAACATTAAGTCAAGTTGAGTTAGAATTGCTAGAAAACTTTATTGCATGAAATGATCGAGTGTCTAAATATACATACCATTGTGTAAGTTTTTCCTGAACCAGTTTGTCCATAAGCAATTATACACATACCGTATCCATCCAGGACAGAGCGTATCAATGGTTGAGTGTCTGAATATACCTCAGCTGCCAAAATCCAGAGCAGATAGCAGGTTTGAGAAGTTTCTTCCAGAGCCATGCCAGTAGAGTGTAAGAGCACAAAAACAATATAGCATGCTCAAGTAAATCCTATCCACGTCGAAAAAGATGAAAACCTTGAGTAGATTCTGGACCAAAGATCTTATTGAACTTAAAATTGCGGCGTCTATCTTTCCCTTGTTTGGAGGGGTTCACAATAGCCAACTCTCCATGTTCACCTATATATTCTACCGTTGTGTGTTTTGCAGCCTGCCTAGGAAGAAACGGCCTTATCCGGCAATAAACTCTGATGTTTCCTGCAAAACAAAAATGGAAGAATTACATATTAAAAGACTGAACCCACATATAAACCTGGTACAGCAAGGGCTAGCAGTGGCACCTTTTAGTTCCTGGAGCTCATTAAACATCCTTCTATTTTCATCTAGGACTATATGATAATCCCCGGTTGCATCAATCAATGCTTTTAACTTTACGCCTGAGCAGGATCAAAACTATATATTCAAAAACATACCATCACTGAATGCATAAATTGACAAACTGTACTACCAACCAACCAACCTAGGTCATTGAATTCCTCCAAGTTGCTTTTCTGTACTTGTAAAATTTCATGCTTGATGGACTTAGAGGACAGCATCAGTTCCTAAACGTTCTCATAAGATCAGTCAGATTCATAATACATAACGACGCCAGGCTAAAAGAGTTCCTAGTTATATTATACCTTCAGTGCACCAAATTGAAACTCGACAAAGCTCTTAAAGATGTGTTCTTTCTTGTTAAACATGTTAGATTTTGACTGAGAATATGCCTCAAGCACTCTCACTTGGTTCCTGGAATCTTCTAAGAGGATTTCAAGCTTTTTCATTCTCCCCTCGAGGCCATCTTTAGCAGCCTTGGCTTCTGTTTCCATTTGCAGGCAATGCAGTTCATGTCTCTGTTTTGCTAATTTTAATTCTTGTTTCAAATCTGAAAGTTCAACATCTCTTTGCTCCTGCTCTTTGATCAACTTCGCAACATGCTCCACTCCAGTTTTCTTCTCTTCTTCCATTTTGGACTTCTCAATCTGTAATAAGAAAAAAAAATCCCATTATATGAATATTATGAAGATCATCCGCAAAACAAGTACAGGCAAATGGTTCTTTTATTTCTTTTTTTATATAGTAAAATGTACACGTCCTAATACTTTCTAAACTAGCCAGATGATATAAATAGAATATATTTATGTAGTCTGGCTAACAGCTCAAAGGAGTCCACAAAAGGAGAACTACCCAAAAGAGATTGACATCTGTCAGGACACCAGAAGTATTTTGCAGAACATAATATCAGTATGTGATAAGATAGCAAAATAATTCCGGAAAGAGTAACAAATAAAAGCAGTTCATAGAGCAAGTTATGGTGTAAATAACTTAAGAGTTGTTTCTTCTTGTGTCTAAAACATACCTTAATTTGTTGAAGCCGGTCCATAACAACCTGCAAAAATATTAGTATCAGAAAACCAGGTGTATTGTGGGAAGGTTTGTGCCAGTCTAGTCTTAAGTTTTCCATACCCCCCTTTCTTCACCAGTTCCAGATGCTAGGGCTTCAAGTACTCTGATTCTCGCTGTTCTTAAGTGTTCCGCTTGAGTTGAAATACGGCGTTCAATCTCCTGTACAACTTTTTTCAGCAGACAAGCCACACGCTGAGAGACAAAATAAATGTCAGCCATACCTATAACACATGGCAGTCACAGAAATACATTGATAAAGAGACACTTAGTTAATATACGGAATACTACTCCTGATGCATACATGTGGTATCTCGTCATTCTTTCTTTCAATGCTTTCATCCAATATTCCATTCACAACACTCAAAAGTGACTGAGTTGGTGCATTCTGCAAATCAAGATGATGTTGAAATGTTACTGACAATGGCTCAGAGTGAAAACGTAATGAGAAAACTGTAACATAAGAAAACATGAACGTTCATCAATATCCAACAAATGAGAAAACTTACATCCAAACTATTTGATTTCATCATTTCAGAAATTTTTGCTGCAGAAAGATCTGAATAGCGGCCTTGTTTCAGTTGAAACACCTCATGGAACTTGTGAACAACATGGTGCATGGATGCAGCTGACGGCTCTGTTGAATATGAGAAAGATTCTTTTAAATTTCAAAAACAGCATGCAAGATTTTAATACTTGAAGTCTGCATTTTAGTCACACGTGCATTAGAGGAAAGTTGCGTGCAATTTTCATATTGCATAAGATCAGATTGAAAATTGCTTCAGGTTCAGTAATACTGTGCTCATATGAGAACTCTTCAAGCCCAGCCTTTTTAAGCCAATCAAGTACGCATATGAAAACCATATAGTTCGATCACGGGAGAGAGTAAGCCATACCTGTCATAACTGTTGAATTTCTTGATTTGTGTTTGTTGTTATTGTTTGCAGGTTAGTGTTTGTTGAATTTGAGAAGAAGAAGAAGATATTTTTCAGAGAATTGGAGAAGAGAGAAATCTGCAGAAGAAGGTAATTCGTATTTTTTTTTTATTGCAATTGAACTGCTTGACAAAAGTCCCCTTTTATACACTTTGGGGAAGAGCACACGTTTTGTGTGTGATCTTGACAGCCTGTAACCACAAAATGTTGGGGAAGAAGAAAGGCCATTTGAAGATGCATCCCCATGAGGGCTGCCATATTTATTCCCACCAGTGGGAGAAACAACTCCCATATATGCAAACTGTGCTCGAAGTGTTGAAAGGCAATCCATGACATTCTTCATAGATCCCTGCAGATTTGAAACACAGCAGATGGATACAGGGAGAGAGAGAGAGAGACGCTAGAAGAAGAATAAAATCCTTCACGTGCACAGACCAACAAGTGGGATAGACTAGCTTTAGTTGACAGCAATATCATTCTTCAAAATTACAGCGAAGGATGTAAAACTGGCAAAAATCATGAATGTTTTGGTAGATGGAAAGCATAACTGTGAACTTCTTACCTAGCATTCAAATGTTCATATGCATAAAATTGTTCTACGGGGAACAATAGGGAAGACAAACTGGATTACCTTCTCCAGGTCTGACAGTTCGAACTTGAGAATCCCCAACTCATCCATGATTGCCAGAAACTTCTTTACATTTTCAGAGCTAGAACTACCAGCCTAAAATAGAAATGCACTATCAAATCAATTAGGCAAATGCCTAAATCGTCCACTCATAAGTAACTCGACTATAAAAAAGCAAAACAAATAAGCGACCTTGCATGCATAACCAGGTCTAAGCTTATTTAAAAGCTGCATCGATCAAGCAGGCTCTCAACTCCTCGGATGAAGCTCCTATTTAAAAAATTTAAGTAGGCTACAAAAAAAAAAGTTTGATTACATAAAAAAATGATAAAATTTTGGTCGTAAGGTAAGTAAATATCAAATGATATTCTATAAAAAAAACATCCAATTAAAAATGAAATTGCAAATTAAAAATTAGAAATTAAAGTAAAGCATTACATATAGGCTTGACCTAGGTTGCCCAATGCACTTAGGCTTATAAAAAGCTTAGCCCAAGTGCTTTGCTGATACTTATTATTAATAATAATAATAAGAATATGGACAACCTATCCTTCACCTCTAATTTGTTTTTATATTTTAATAAGCATGCAACACATCCTCTATCTTTTTCTAGATTTTAGCCATGGTGGTAGCCAAAAAATCAAAGTTTATGGGTTTTTTTTTTTTATCTAGAAATCTATTTTTTTACCCTAGACATCATAAACCCATATATGGCCTCAAACAACCCAAGAATCCACCCAAAAACCCAAAGTCAACCTTAATCAAATAAACTTTTCAACCTTACATTTGTCATCCGGGGAGAAAGGAAAAAAAAGAGGTAAAAGAACACCTATGATAAACTCTCTCCATCACAAAAATTAAACTTTTTGTTGTTCAAAACAATGTCAAATGAGACACTTTCTTTTAACACTAACATTCACTGAAAAGCTCAAATCCGAGCACAAAAAAAGTAAACAAGTTCCTTCCCCTACTATATCAAGATCTCAAGATTCTCAAGTACTGAAAATGGGTTTATGAGTGAAAAAAAAAACCATATAGACTGATTTTTCAGCAACCACGATTACTAATTTTAAAAACAATCAAGCGGCGCATCGTATACCACAACAGGCGTCAGAAAAATAAAAAGGTCAGGCTCGAGCTGGGTATTTGAGTGCCGACTGAGAAGGGAGAGAGAGACCGACGCCTCGTTTTAGAGAGAGTAGTCAGACCGTGAGAGAGAGTAAAGCCGCATCGGTAGGGACGGTATACTATGTTTTACGAAATGTTCCTTCTGCTTTCCTGCTTTCTTTTCTCCTTTTCTTCCCCTCTTTCTCGCGCCCACCCTCTATTTATAGCCATGACACCCCTTGTTTGCCATAGCGATACTGTGGGGGAGTGGCCTTTGCTGCCAGTGGCAGCGATGGGCGTGCTGACCTTGTTCGAGGCGACTTGGAAATGAACACGCACCGCAAGAAAATGATTTGACAAAAGATGCAATTTGGTCCCTTGGTTTAAAATTGTTCTAATCAAAACCTCAATTGGTTTTAAAATTTTAATTTTGTGCGATTGCATCCCCGTGAAAAATTCAATGTTAGCCTTAAATTTGCGCGCCTTTTTTATTTTGGTTCCTGACTTCCAATTTATGCTATTTGACCCTCAATTGACCATTAAACTCTCAATTGTTTCCAATTGGACCCCTGATTTTGCATAATTGGCTTGGAAAAATTCTATTTAGTCTCTGAAAATTCCCATCTTCTCAATTGAACCCGAATTAAGCTCCCTAACTTGATTTTTCACTTATTAAGCCCTAAACAAAATTAATTTGACCAACTTAAAGTATAATTAAGTCCTTGCACTTAATTAAATCCTTTAATTGGACCCTGAATTAATTCCTGAACATAATTATATTTTTAAATTGGTTGACGATTAAATCAAATTGACCCATAAAAATATAATTACATCTCTCGACTTAATTTTTACACATATTTATCCGATGATATATTTTTTTTCTCAAATCTGTATTTTCTCTATTTTTGGGGACAAAAGAGATACAATTAGACTCTCGAAAAGAACCAAAATTTGCACATTGACTTTTCTACCCTCGCTGACCCTCTTTATTTTATTTTTGTTATTTTTTGGTATATTTTGGGGAGTCACCCAAAAATTGGGTGATGACACTGATTTTCAAAACTTTTATGAGCACAAAAATGGTTGTCTAATAACTGAAGGCTAGGTTATGACCTAGTGTATTGTTTACTCAGGTCTTGCAAAATGTGTCAGGGTTGCACCGTGATGCATCAGGTATTGCTACACACATTTTCTGAGTTAATTGATAAAAGTAGTCTTATAAACTGTGACCAAAGCCTTGATAATGTTGTTATGGGCTTCATTAAAGTTGGACTATTTCTGGTCAAACTTTTTTTGTTGGCTAAAACCTCAGTGGAGTGGAGCTATCAAATTAATAAGCTTTTACAATGATACATAATTTGTTGACTTTTTAAAGAGAAGCCTAGTCAAATTTTTGACTTACGAGAGTTGGTGCGGTTATAGTACTTGTACCAAGAATTTTATTTTTCATGTTGAAGATATAAATATGCATGTTGAACCTGTTGGTCATTATAATATAAAAAGGTTGGAAATAATTAGACTTATTATCCCTTAGATGCTAATTTCTCGGGAACAAATATGAAGCAAGACTTCTCGAACTCTCTTATGCAAACTCGAGCAATTCATTAAGAAGATGTTATAAGAAATAGAAGAATTGGGTTAAAGAGTAGGATTTAATTATAAGAAGAGAAGATGAGTAAAAAAAGAAAACATTTAAAGGAAATGAAGGCCTAAGTGCGAATAAGAAAAATTGAGAGGTATAAATACACCTCTTTTCTCTTCTCTTATGTCCAGCAGAGTGAGGGGAAGAAAGGGAGGGATATTTTGATATTTTTCTTACCCAATTGAAAAATAATTTCAAAGTAAAAGAGAGATTAAGTGTTACCAAAACGTCAAAACATAAAAAATACAAGGATTTGAAGTATTATTGGAAGAGAAAAAAAGGAGTATTGGGCTAACAGCAGCAGGAAAAAAAGAGTGGAGGAGATTTTGATTTCACAAGCAATTAGAATTTTAAATCCTCCATGGTATGGTGTTTTTTATATGCATATAAAATTCTAGACTTAATTGTTAAATTTCATGATTTGCTTATGAGATTTGGGTTAGGGTTATTGGAACAAATTTTGGAGAAATGTGGAATCGTGTGTAATTGATGAATACGAGATGAAATGAGAGCTAATTGGAAAGAAAAATGAAAAGAAAAAGGGATGCCCCTAGGAAAGACCATGACTTGCCATTGAGGGCAGTAATTATTTTGGAAAGATTATGTGTTTTGCAAATTAATTATTGTATATGTTGTGTTGGACGTGAATGTTTGTATAATGAATGAATTGAGCATGAAAAGAATGAGGGAAGTCTTGTTTTTCCAAGGCCAATTTTTGGCCAAATGTATATGATGCAGAAGTTAATAATTGGGCAGATTCATCTCTTGAATTTTAGATAGAATCTGAGTAGGAAAATAAGAGAATCAAGGTTGGTTTCTTTCGTAGGAGTTGCATTTCTGGTTGTGTAACATCCAAGGAAAGTAGTTTCATTTAATTTGGAATTTTATAAATCTAGTTAAGGTTCACCGAACGTGACTATGTAGGGGAAACTCTGGAGAGAAGGAGGTTTATCACATTTATGATGCCTTTCATGAATTTTGGGTAATGGACTGGGTTTCCCTCCCTCTAGAAGAGTTGTAGCACTGTATGTTAGCTTTCCAACGAGATCAGTTTTGTACAAAGAAGAGTTCTAGAACTCCTGTTATAGTGAGAAATCTAGGCAGAGATCGGAATGTGATCTTGGCTAACAGCTTTGAGAGAGAGAGAAAGAAGAAATGGGAGGTCGTGAAGTGAGGAAGTTAGACGCATTAAAGGAAACAAAACAAGTTATTTTTTAAAATGAGTGTTTATAATGATATTTTGATTGGCAGATGTTATAAAAATAAAAATGAAAGAATAACAAATTTAAAGTTTTATTGGATTGTTTTCATGTGGTTATGATGAAGTATATCTTCGGCTGAAAATGATGTATGTGAATTTCCTGTAATTGCAGGAGGGACCCGGGAAGGGGTCTTCTCTAATTTATAATGTTGGTAAGGTGACGAGGGTATCGCACTACTTAGTATCGGCATTACGTAAACAAAGAAGTTAGTTTGTGTTTCAAATAGTTATGTTGATTATTATAATTATGTATGATTGCATGCCCTGGGTTTAATAACTTTAATATTATTTTTCCAATTTTTTTATGGAATTAGCTTGTATTTCCTTTTCAAGTCCATCATGTGCATGTAAGGAGTAAATTTGTTGTTTCTTAGCTTTTTGTATCTAGTAGTATTTTGTATAAATTAAATGTTTATAAACTGATATGTATGATCACTATTTTGGAAAAGATTTGAGTATAACAAAATTAACTCTTTTTGTCATATTCTATTAAATGTGACTGAAGTTATCTTGATTGTGGTGCAAAATGTTGATTGTTGTTAAATGTATGGTTTCTATATTGTGATTTTGATGAGGATGATGTTTGTGGTTTTATAGACCAAGAATGATTGGGTCAAGATTGAATTAAAGGTTATTTTATATATTGATAACTTGAGATCTACCTATACAGGGGAGGCTCTACTGAAATTTTGATAGAAATTTTGGTGAAACCATATATATATATATATTACATTTTTTTTTTTGGAAATGTGTATTAGTAAGATTATTTGTTTTGTCTACTAGAGACATGGACGTTATAGTTTTGGTTGCACAAATCGATGGTAATGACACTATTCTTTCTCTACCACTAGTATCACCTTTATCTTCTCTACACTAGGGACTAAAAAAATAAAAAATAAAAAATCTTTTTTTACCAAAACTAAGTTGGAAAAATATTTAGGTACCAAAATTATATAATTTGCATGGTTTTTAAAGTTCAAGGACCAAAATGAATCTTTTGCAAATTTTATGGTATGACACCTGTGTTTGGCACCCTTTTAATTGCAATCCCATCATTTCATAAGAAATCAAAACTAATTGGTTTTCAATTAGGACTAAATTATTGAAAATAGAAACTTTGAGGAACATATCGAATAATCAAAAACGTGTGAGAGGATGAACAATGGAGCCTAACATGTGAAAAACTCATAACTTAAGTTTCACTTTAAAATAATGATTATGACGGGGAACACAAGATTGTAGCCTCATTTTAGTGGATGCACCATAATGATCACAAGTTACCATGGTATTTGAAGTTTTTTTCCTCAAAAGTAACGCATATAAAAAAATGATTTGGCAAATCATTTATGAATGGTATGCTATTAGTTATTTTTTAGGCGAATATATTTTTATTACTTTTAATGGGTTTGGATTTGACTTTTTTTTCCTTTTGTGTGTCTATCTTCTTTTCTCTTTATTCTAGTGGACCTAGAAAAATAACTAACATCATGCTACTAGCTACTCATTTTGCAACATTATATTTTCTCCAACACAACAAAATTCAATGCATTAAGTTGTTGAAAATAAGTGATCAAAATTAAAAGCAAAATGTTTTTTTTTTATACTTTTAATATTTATTGATTTATTGGCATCATTTTATATCTAAAATCTTGTCCATAATTTGTAATTAACGTACTAAATTGAAGAAGCCTATTAAAATTTAAATTGGCTATAATTAAGTATTGAAAATTAAAATGCCTATAACTAATCATTTTCATTGATAACTATTATAATTACTAGTAAACTTATTATTTCAAGGAATTTTTTTGAAATTTAAAATGACTATAATTATTTTTTTCCATTTATTATTATTATTATAATAATTAAGAATAGAATAACATCGATAAAATAATTGTTTTGATGTAATTATCATTTTAAATTTAACTAAAGTATCATTTTCATATAAAAATTATTTATATATATAAAAAGGTATTTCCACAATGAAATCTATTAACTAAGATATTTCTCTAATTATGTTTTCAATTGTTCCACCTTACTAGATTTTTTTTGTTTATGCATTATTTTTTATAATAAAAACTCTACTAGTTGCTTTATAATGCATATGGAGTAACTAATGACATACTAGTAGTTCTTATATGGAGTTTCTATTTTGAATAAAGAAACTAACACAAGTAGTAAGGAGAAATTCTAAAGATATTGTTATAGTTTTGATGTGTCATAATTTAATTCCCTCTCTTCTTTTTATATTTGTTTTAAAAAAAAACATATAAAATAACTACTATAATATTACTAGTTATACTGTTAAATTTATGTGTTTTTCACCTGACTATCTTACCAAAAATTAGGATGGTTTAAATTGGAGCACGAGTAATACAAGTTATATGTTCATGCCACGCTTTCTTGAGTCCTTATAAGTTTTGTCTTTGGGGTGAAATGAAAGCCTTCTTTCTAAGTTTCCAAACTTAGATAAAAGAGTTGATAATGTTTTTGATGAATGAATTTTCTAGAATATTCAATTTGAATGTATTTTTTTTGCTATTTAAATATGTGAACTTTTTTTAATCTCTTTTCTAATTAAGTGTTTCTATTAGATTTTCTTAAACACACATTTATGTGGCTATAAAATCAACATGTCATCATATTGGCTTGTTAGTCATGCATACATTAACAATTCATTTTAATTCCAGTCAAGTAAATGTATGTTATAAAACTATACATTAGATATGTGGATGCCTAGATACATCTCTTTTTATATTCATTCATTATTATTGTAAGTTCATTTGAATATATCCAAGTCATCTTAATCTATATTTATTATGACTTTAGAGATATAAATATTTATGTACATCTGCCTATATATAGGTGCATTGTTGAGAGGATGGGTAAGTGATATGATTATAAAGTTTTATGAAATAAGAGTGTCTTGTCTCCATTATCATAATCTCTACTGTTATTAAAAGGCATTGGTCTCGTGCTTATCATATGACCAAACATCTTGTTGATTTATATCAATCATCCTTGAAAGAAGAAGAGAAAAACATAGAAGTAATTTTTTTTCTCACCCACATCAAGATAATGATGATAGTTGTCTTAACCTTTCGAATATGACGCGACTTGACATCTCGCTGATTTGTTTTGAGTAAATTGATGAAAAAGTTGATATTTATTATAATGATAATAATTAGTTCAAGATTATGTTAATCTTTTAAGCGTGTTTCTTTATACTAGTATATTTTTATGTATTTTGTTTTCTTTCTTTCATATTGACGTATTGATTATTATATACAAGTATTAATACAATTGAAGTCAATGCAATAATGAACCATAAGGTCAATGAACCATATTTATGTTGATGCTTTCAGTGGAGGTGTGGATGTTTGTGGTTTCAATTATCGATTGGATTGCTGCTCTGTTATTGATGCTTTTCCATTTGCTTTTATTATCTTAAATTTTTTTTGCGGTGATTGTTGCTTCGGTTTTATGTTGCTGTTTTCAATTTCTGATTTTAATTCCCAATTAGATTGTTGTTTTGTTGTTGGTGCCTTTGATGTTGCTTTGATTGTGTTAGATTTGTTTCTGCAAAAGATGTTGATAGGGTTTATGTTATTGTTTTCAATTTCTTCTTCGATTTTTTATTGGATGGCTACTTTGTTGGGTTGAAGAGCAATGTTTCTTTTTTATTGTCTTGAATTTTTCATGCAACAATTCGTTGGTTCAGATTTATGTTGATGCTTTTAGTTTCAATTACTGATTTGATAGTTGCTTTGTTATTGTTGCCTTTCCATTTGCTTCTATTATCTTTATTTTTTTTTGCGATAATTCTTGATCCGGTTGGGTTGGTTTAGATTTATGTTGATGCTTTCAGTACAGATGTTGATGTTTGTGGTTTCAATTACCGATTAGATGGCTGCTTTGTTGTTGATGCCTTTCCATTTGCTTTTATTATCTTTAAAAAAAATTCCGATAATTCTTGATTCGGTTGTGTTTCTGCTTTCAATTTTTTTTTCGGTTGCCGATTAGATGATTACTTTGTTTGGGTTAAGGACAATTTCGCTTTGATTGTCTTAAAAAAAATTCCTTTTCAATTTTTTATGCGATTTTGTGTTTCTGCTTTTAGTTTCTGATTTCAATTGTTAATTCGATTGCTATTTTACTGTTGATGCCTTTGAGGTCTATTTTCAATTTCTGATTTCAATTGCTTATTTGATGGTTGATTTGTTGGGTTAAATATCGATTTCGGTGTGATTATTTTGAATGTTTTTAGCGATGATTGTTGCTTCGGTTTTATGTTGTTGTTTTCAATTTCTGATTTCAATTGCCGATTAGATTGTTGTTTTATTGTTCGTGCCTTTGAAGTTGCTTTGATTATGTTAAATTTGTTTTTGCAAAAGATGCTGATTTGGGTTTATGTTACTGTTTTCAATTTCTGCTTCGATTTTTTATTGGATGGCTACTTTGTTGGGTTGAAAAGCAATTTTTTTTATTGTCATGAATTTTTCATTCAAGAATTGGTTGGTTCACATTTATGTTGATGCTTTTGGTAGAGATGTTGATGTTTGTCGTTTCAATTAGCGATTGGATGGTTGCTTTTTTGTTAATGCCTTTCCATTTGCTTCTATTATCTTAAATTTTTTTCCCGATAATTCTTGATTTGGTTGTGTTTCTGCCTTCATTTCATTTTTCGATTGCCGATTAGAAGACTACTTTGTTTGGATTAGGAAAATTTCGCTTTGATTATCTTAAAAACAATTTCCTGTTCGGTTTTATGTTGCTGCTTTTGGTTTCTGATTTCAATTATCAATTCGATTGCTATTTGCTGGGTTGAAGATCGATTTTGGTGTAATTATTTTGAATGTTTTCTGCGGTGATTGTTGCTTCGGTTTTATGTTGTTGTTTTCAATTTCTGATGTCAATTGCTGATTAGATTGATGTTTTGCTGTTGGTGCCTTTGAAGTTGCTTTGATTGTGTTAGATTTGTTTCTGCAAAAGATGCTAATTTGGGTTTATGTTACTGTTTTCAATTTCTACTTTGATTTTTTATTGGATGGCTACTCTGTTGAGTTGGAGAGCAATTTCTGTTTCATTGTCTTGAATTTTTCATGCAAGAATTGGTTGGTTCAAATTTATGTTGACGCTTTCGGTAGAGATGTTGATGTGTGTGGTTGCAATTTCCAATTGGATGACTGCTTTGTTGGCGTGAGGAGCAATTTCAGTTCGATTGCCTTAATTTTTTTTTTTAAATTGTTGTTCGGTTTTATGTCTGCAGGTTGCAATTTTTAGGTTTTAATTACCAATGGGATGACTGCTTTGTTGTTTATGCTTTTCCATTTGGTTTGATTATCTTTAATGTTTTTTGCGATTGTTATTGATTCAGTTATGTTGCTGCTGTCTTTTTTTTTTGCGATTGCCAATTGGATGACTACTTTGTTTCAATCAGGATGAATTTTAATTCGATTGTCTTCATTTTTTCTTCTTGAATTTTTTTGTTTAGTTTTATGTTGATGCTTTCAATTTCTGATTCAATTGCCAATTGCAGTTGCTGCTTTCAATTGCCAATTGAATGGCTGCTTTGTTTTGATGCCTTTCTAATTGCTTTAATTATCTTGATTTTTTTGCGAAAACTCTTGATTCAATTTTACGTTGCTGCTTTCAATTTTTTCTTTCAATTTTCTATTGGATAACTACTTTGTTGTTGGCACCTATACAGTTCCTTTGATTGGTTACAATTTGTTGCCCTAAAAATTTTGAATTTTTTATACTGCTTTCAATTTTTGGTTTCGACGGTCGTTTTCATTGCTTCTTTGTTATTGATGCCTTACCAATTCTCTTGATTGTCTTGAATGTTTTTCCAAGAATAATTGATTTGGTTTTATGTTGCTGCTTTCAATTGCTAATTTCAAACGTCGGTGGGATGGCTGCTTTGTTGTTGGTGCCTTTCCAGTTGCTTCAGTTGTATTGATTTTTTCTGATAATTATTCATTCGGTTTTGTGTTGCTGCTTTCAATTTTTTATTTCAATCGCCAGTTGAATGAGTACTTTGTTAAATTGTTGATTCATTCTAAAATTTTGCTTAGGTAATTATGTTAGGGTGTGCACATTTTTGCATGTCAAAAATTAAAGTATTTGTTTTTGTTGCATTGTTATATGACAGAGTAAAGAACTTTGGCTGCTTCAATGCAATTTCTTGCTTTGTCTTTCCCAGTTGTGTATGTGGTTTTCCATCGTTGGTTCCAGGTGTGTTCCAAATAGTCATCCTGTTGCAAGTACTGCGCTTCTGTTGATGCCTCTTCATTGGTTTTCTTGCTTTTTGTTTGACAGATCATTTAATCATTACCACTTTTTGCTTGGTGTTGGCTGTTTGTCGGCTGCTACGGTTTAGCTGCTTCTTCGTTGACGTTAAGGTGTGCTCAATTTGGTATACTGGTTTGTTGCCAAATTTGTTAACTGGTACATTAATACATTTTTTTCCTTTGTTATTGAATTATTAGCTGCAGTTGATTTTTGGTTGTTCAAGTTACTCGGTGCGATCAAATATTACTATAATTGCTTTCCTGGTATGTCTTCAATTTAATTACATTTGACTTCGATGTCTACGTTGTTGTTGCTTTAGTATGTTCTGTTATTGCCTTCACATATTTCTCAAAGCTTTTTTTCTACTCCATCAAACACATTGGTTGTTTTGACTTTGTTATGTTTTGCTGCAATTTCTATATTTTTTGTTTCGTCGTTGCCCATTCTTTCTCAATTTATAAGCCTGATGTTAAGATTAAATAATTTATTCCAATAAATTGCTTGAAATTATTAACAACCGCTTTTAACATTCTCAAATTGCCATGCTTGATGAGATTTTGGCTTCTTAATTTCTTAAAATTGTCACTACCAATGCTTTTTTATGTTTGGTTCCTTCTGCAGGCAATCTTTTATTCCCTTCCTGTTGTCAATTATTTAACGTTCCACTTCATTCAATAATTTTATCTTTGGAGTGTTTTTTGCCCTTATAATATTTTTACTTGGGCATGGGTATTCTTTCTGTGGTCATGTTGGCTGATTAAACATGGAAACCATATTGCGATTACAACCCAACAAATTAATCAGGATCAGTTGCTTTGAAATATTTATAGTTTGAATTTTCATGGAAATGTTAAAAAAATTCCAAAAAAATAAAATTATATTAAGCACTGCTTTAACTCTAAGAAATCATAAAACAAAGGTGAATAGCATATATACGATGTTTAATTCTAAATCATCTGCACATAGATTACCAAATTAGAGATATAGCATATGGATTTTTTTTCACTTGCACATTATTCTTATGTCATTATACAAACCAACTTCGTTTTGCATTGGGCAGGTGCAGTCTACCAATAAAAAAATTTCTCTATAAGAAATAAATCATTATGGTCAAAAAAGTCTTGGTTATTAATTAGACCACTTCTTGCATTTAATTATTGCTTCATTGTCGTGTTAAGGAAGATTCCATGGAAATTGGAACATGTTTTGGGTTGTAACTGAAATTTGGAACTCAAATTGCAGGTAACGGAACTAAAGCCAGACTGGCTGGTAGAAATAGCTCCCCATTATTACCAGATGAAGGATGTTGAAGATCGTATGCTCTCTTTCTCCCTTTCTGTCTCTGTATATTTGTGTGTATGTGTGCATGTATTACTGAAAGGCCTGAATATTATTGTTGTTCAAGCTGGCAATGAGGACAGGACTTGTATGCCAATACCAGTCATAAACAGATATGCTGGAAAGCGATTGCCTTCTGCATGTTTTTTGAACGGCCAGATTTGTCGCCTCGAGTGGGCTTAGATCGAAGTTCTTGCTTTTATTTGAGAATTTAAAATGGGGACTCTTTCTTAATATCTTATAGAGAGTAAGAACTTGATGTGTGCAAATTAGATGAAAAAAGCTTGTTCTACGAGCATGCATGCATGTGTTGTGCTGAAAAGTACTTAATGAAGCTTTATATTTATCATTATGACGGTCGAAATCATGCTTTTAGCTTGCAATGATCGCAATCCACAATTGTTTTAATTTATCTATTGTACCAAATAGTTATAGAAGTGCTTGCTTGTGATATGACATGGTGTTTAGTGACAAATTTGGTTTTATGTTTGGCAGCGGGGTCGAAGAAAATGCCACGAGGGCAGGGACGAGCATCATCGCAGCTGGGGTCATAAGAAAATGCCACGAGTGTACAGGAGCTTGTAGACTTATTTATGGTCTAGGAATACGAGATGTAAATACAATTTTGCAGACAATTTCACATCGTATGTAGGGATAGTAATTTCATCAAAACCAATAGATTCTAACCCAAACCAACCTGTCCGAACCAACCCGAATGAGTATTTGTATTTAATAGTTACCCTTCATCAATGATTAATGGTTGACTCGAGATATGTACATTTGTATTATTACAGAACATTTAAGGAGAAGCCAATTGCTTTCCGGCAAATCATGAGGATGTGTGTGTTATCTCAATAATATTATAGATAGAACAAATAAGTGATTAGATGAATTAAAAATACTATTATGTCAATATTGTAACTACAATTTTTATTTATTCAAATATAATACTTTTGATTTTGAAGATTATGATATACAAGTCAACATAAAAATCACAAATTATACAAGTTTATATGGAGACCAAATTGTTCCATTTTAGATGAACCAATTATTCAATTCAACAAATTCATCTCCTTTAAAGTAAAAAAATATTGATCACCAACCTTTCAAAATTTCTCCGAAAAGGATTGAAAATACTTATTAAAAATGTAATAAAAAAGTTTGGTGCTTAAGTGAGTAACTATAATCTCTAGTGCTCCCTTTAAAGAAACAAATGGATACAGAAAAATAAAATTCATGACTCATTATAAATGATAAAATTATTCAACCTAAAATCTCTCAATCCTATTGAGCGAGTAATTTTATGGTGCTTATAGAATAATTAATAACATCGTATTAGTTGTTCTCCAGAATTCACTTCAAAGAAATAAAAAATACAACTAGGATAAAGAGATTGTAAATGAAAATATGTTTATTACATGTAATGGGTCATGAATTTTATATTATATCTTCTCTGTCTCTATTTTTTAAAAAACAAAATAGATCGTAAGGAGTTCCTAATAGAATATATTTAGTTATTTCTAAGCATCATAAATTTTTCCATGCTATCTCATTTTTTAGGATTAATGAAATTTTAACTTTTTGGATTTGGTTTATTCAAAGATGTTCTTGTTGATTTTATTGATTTGTTAGCAACAATTCATCAATGTGTAAAATGGGTCATTGAAAACCAAAAAAAAATAATCTCAATAAACAAAAGTTAGTTTAAGAACATCTTTAAGAATTTTGCATAAACCATGTTTAGCATCTACTGAAACCACTATTAATAAATCAACATGGCCTCACAAGTTGACTTGAGGCTTAGGTTAGGGTTTTTTAAAAATCAATAGGGAAATTGACCTAGTATGGCTTGATAAAACACTTAAGTTGACCCATAACCTAATCAATATGATCAAAATGCATTGATTTTTTAAAAAAAACAATCAAGAAAAGTCATAAGTTTGGGGTTTGTGTAAAATCAAAATTCACAAAAAAGAAACTTATTTTTATTCAATAAAAAAAGTTGTAAATCCTTAGGTTTAATTCACTTGAATACAAGTGTTTTAAAGTGTATGCAAACTAGAGGTGAAAAAAGATATTACATTATTTTTATAAATGATTGCACAAGGTACTATAATACCTATTTACTTGGAAGCAAAGATAAAGCTCTTGTAATGTTTAAACATTACAATAATGATTTGAGAATCAATTTGATAAGAAAATAAAGGTAATAAGAAGCATCATTTGAACAATTATATTTCCAAAATAGTATTATTCACCAAGTTACCATTCATTATTCACCTTATAAGACAGGAGCCTTTGAAATATCTGTTTCAATCTTGTGTTCTGCACAACTATCTGCACGTAGATCTAGTCCCATGCTTCATCCAAGAACCGGAAGTAGGCATGTCTCCAAGAACACTTTAGCAGTAAAGCACTTGAAACTCCCCAAAAGATTACACCAAAACCAGTTCCTATAGCAGTATAAAACCATCTCCTGCGTTCATTAATAATTACTTCATTGCCTTGGTTGTCATCATTAGTTGGTGGTCTTAAGTCATCTCATCTCAAGGGCATTTCTGTGTGACTGGCAGCCTGCACAAGATAGGATTACCGACAAATGCTGAAGCATTAAAGCTCTGTAGTTAAGACCTTGATGGAATTTTCCCGGACAAGTTATTATGGGAGAGATTCAAGAAATTTAGAGAAAGTACATGGAATCTCTCTTAACAATTGATTTCCTGACAAATTAAGGGCTTGTAGTTGTTTCAGCTGCCCAATCTTGAGAGCGATTACTACGGTCGAATTGTTTCTTGACAAATTCAGTGCAACCAACTGTAAGAGAATTGTTATCTCTTCTAGAAATTTCTCCTATTAATTTGTTGCTTGCAAAATCAAAAGGTCCCAGATTCCGTTTGTATTCGGTCTTCCACTCCACTCGACCCATGCTTTGTTAACATAGGGGGTTGGTTGTGACGAACCAGCAGTACCAGAAACAATATCAGTTAATTTCACCATGCAAATTATTTCCACTCAGGTCTAAAAACATCAAATTAGAAGCCCTTTTTTAAGACAAAGATAGTTCTCCAGAAAAGGTATTATATTGAGTGATGGGGTGCAGAATTGTGTTGATTTCGTGCTTTGCCGATGCTAATGTTTTCGAGCCAGGCAGTTCATGCTGACTCGGGTTGTGTGAGAACTTGATTGATAGGTTGTCGCGATATTGATAAACAGGGAATTTAATCAATATGCATACATGAATGCAATAACGAGTGCAAGAATAAGCCACCATCCAAGACTACTCTTCCTGTGTTGATCACTATAAACGAGAAGCATTAAGATGGAATTGAGATTTCTCTTCTATTTCCATGATGATACTAAGACAAGAAGAAAAAAGATGGAATTGAGACCTCTCTTTGCATGTTTCTTGTTCAAGTAGATGTGATAGCCTATATACAGGCAGATAAAACAAAGTGAAGTATGAACCAGATCTACAACCCAACTCCAAAGGCCTGAACATACAATTGGACTGCACAAGAAGGGATCGTGATAGCCTTTCAAAGTGAAGCAACCTAATAGCAAGCCTGCTTCCAAACCAACTAGTACTCACTCATATCACCTATCAAGCCTGCTAACAATAGGTATAACTATTAACAAGCCTGATAGTGGTAAAATTGCTTCGACAAAAAGAGTAGAACACTCCCTTGTTTCAAAAATCACAACATGTCAAATTCTATTCTCATACCAAAAGCCTGTCACTGGAATTTGTTTTGGCAGGTGGCAAACCTCCCGTATCCAACTGAAACGTTCAAAGCAAGAACATACTAAAAGACATTCAAGAACTCTTAAATGGCTCAACCAACAACCAGATATTCAAATCAAACAGGACGGTAAAAGTTATACTCTATACCTAGTAAAACTTTGAGAGAGGTTGACAAATCCAGAAAATATCTTCCACAAATAAAATCCAATATGCATGATGAGTTATTTTAGTTTAAGAAAATATGAAAACAGACCAAGCAAGAAACCTTTTTTTATTTCCTAGGCAAATCACCTATTTCTTTTTCAACAAGTTTAGCAAACAGCAAAAATATACAATTAAACTATGTGTGTGAGAGCGCACGCGTGACATGAGAGTGGATGTTTGTAGATATCTATCAATGCTAGTGTTTTTCTCTTGTGTTGTCTGTGTGCAAATGTCATTATTATCTTAATAGCAAAAACATATCACGGTCCGATCACTGTAGCATGTGAGGCAAATCACTTTGGACGGTAATAGTATTGCTCAGTTTTCGGGTCGGTTCGATTTGATTTGTTTCGTTCGGTTCGCCGGTTTACTGATTTTTTGTTTGCACAGTAAAATAACAATTTTCTCCCTCGAAAAACACAAAAAAGACCACTCCCTGTAGGGGTTCAACGGTAATTGCACATTTTCAGTCCGGTTCGGGTACCCAATTTATTGAATTTTTAATATTTCTTTGCACAGTGAAATGACCATTCTATCCCTCGAAAAAGATAAAAATCAGCTCTGGCTGGGAGGGGTTCCACGGGAATTTCATATTTTTTTAAAAATGGTAAATACGGATATGCCCCCAATAAGACAAAATTGAAGATTTGGTTGCAGGAGTGTCCTGGTAATCCCCCCAAAATCAAAAATGTTGGCCTGTGGTGGTCGGGAGGAGCGTCGAAAGCTTGCTTCTCGGCTGTGCTACTGTCGTCGCCGCTTCAACAGCGGGGTGTGCTGCTGCTGCTAGAGGTTACGCCGGAGCTTCTAGCGTGGAGGAGAAGTTGTCGGTGCTAATGGAGATGATGGTGGTGCTCTCCGAGAGGTGACTTTGACTGTGGAGAGACAAGAGACTGCCATAGAATGGTTGCATAATTTTTTATCTAGAGCATATGGAACTTTTCTTTTAATTACAACAACTTCTATATTAAAAGAGATTCAATGAAGGAAAAAAAGGCTTGAAGAAAGTTGTGATCAGACGCTGGAAGAGAAGACAAAAAGCGCATTCCATTAGCCAAGGCTTGTGATTTGGCACAAGACTCTATGCTCGAAACATGCCATCTTGTAGTGTTGTATCTATATGAAGTGCAAAGCAAATCTAGCAAGTTATATAGAATTAGAACATATGTTAACATCTATTGTTTAACAATCTAATCAATGATGATAATTTTAATTCCTTTATCTCTTTTTCCTATTTTTTCAAAGTTTTGAAAAATATTTTTTAAAATTTGGGTGGGGGTATATGAATATTTAAGTATTAGAGTTATCAATCATTATTAATTCCTGTTTTTTTCCATGGTATTAAAAGGTGCCTAAGCCCAACAACGAAGAATGTAAAGAACTCAAATATACAAACCAGTTTGAACCAGTTTCCAGTTCGGTTCTAAATCTAAAAAAAATCAATTTTTTAACCCTCAAAAGAAGTTGAATTTAGTGGTTTTCTGTTCTATTCATGGATAATAATTTATTGTGTATGTCGCACGTCACCGCGCGGCGTCCCGGGAGCTCCTCAACCTAAATAAAATATCAGGAAAAAAGGTCCATGTAGATGCCTTAAAAGGATAATCTATCCTGGATGAATGGATTGGTTTTCCGCAATTTATGCATCGTAAAAAATGTTCCGATTAAAAAAGGAATCATTCACCGCTCAGAATAACTCTGGGAATTTCTTTGGACATTTCTAGATATTTAAATGCTAGACTAGTAGGTTCAATATTTACTATCTGAATTTAACCATTAATCGTCATGAACTAATATCACGATTTATTTCAATATAGGCCGATTCAAAAAATTGGTCACCGCTCAAAATAATTCTGCGATTTTTTTGATCATTTCTAGATATTTAAATGTTAGCCTACTTGTAGGTCCGACATTTACTATTTAAATTTAACCTTTAATCCTCATGAACTAATTTCGTGATTTATTTCAATATAAGCCAAATTCTCAAGATTTAATAAACTTGTTATTAAATCTAAGATAAATTTTCGGAAAACGCTTTGGCCGTATGCAAATAAAACATATTTTTTTTATAGTTTTATATTCTTTTTTTTCTTAACAAAACAACATAAATAAATGAACAAATAAAATACAACACACACACACACACAATCTCTTTTTCATTACATTTTACAAATAAAATACAACACACACACATTCTCTTTCTCATTTCTTTTTCATTTCTTTTTCATTACATTTTACAAATAAAATACAACACACACACACATTCTCTTTTTCATTTCTTTTTCATTACAGTATACAAATAATAATTTAAAAATACCTGAGGAATAGTTCTGGAGCAGTGGCGACAACGCAGGGGTACTGGTGGCACGTCAGCTCACGCGCCTCTGTCACTAGCGGCGCGTGGAACCACGAGCCGCCGCCGGTGAAGGTGCAAGATAGGGGGTGTGGATCAGCCTCCTCCCTTCCTTCTCTCACAGGTGGTGGTGTTCACTGTGACCTGCAAACACAGACAAAGCAACACAAACACAACACAAACAAACACAAGATCAATTTCATTCTCTTCTTCAAATCTCAAGTCTTTTTTTCTCGACTTCTTCTTCTTCAAGGGGCGGCTGGGCTGCCCATGGTGGGGGCTGCTATAGGTCGACGGCTGCTGGCTCTCCTCTGCTGCCACGGTGGGGAAGAGCTGTTATGGCTGATTTGTTGGGAAGGGTTGTGCTGCCGTGAAGAGGCCATGCTGCCTTGGAAGAGGCTATCGACGCTGGCCTGCCGTAATGGTGAGGGGGAATAGGAGGCTGGCTGGAGAAGAGAGGAGATGGAAATGGAGGAGCCCCATGGAGAGAAAAATTAGGGTTAGGGTTTTTTGGGTTTTAGGGTTTTTTGGGTGTGTGCTTTTTTTTGTCTCTCACCAACTCTATTTATAGAGTTTTTTTCTAGCCAAAATTTCAAAAGCATCTTTAAACTTGCGCGTCTTTTTTAATTTGGTCCTTGATTTTCAATTTGTGTGATTTGACCCTCAATTGACCGATAAACTCTCAATTTGTTCAATTTTGTCCATGTACCAAGATATTTTTGTATTTTTGTCTTTTTTTGATTTTTTTTCTGAAACATAAAAATAAGTGAGTCAAAAATTGGGTAGGAACAATGTTTCTAGTTTTTCTCAGAGGAGTGACAATGGGTGATGATAATCTGAAGACATGGGTATTAGATAAGCTAATGTCATTACTTGGATATTCACAGAAAATTGTGGTTCAGTACATCATTGGAATCTATGAGTTTGAATTTAATTGTTTTTTGTTCGATTCATAAAGTGTAACAATTTCTCTTTTGATTTTTCTACTAATTTTTTTTATTGTAGCTACACAAGTTAGTTCTTCAGCTGAAATGTTTAGTAAACTTGAGGCTTTTGGGTTTCCATCATCAACCAAAACCCAATCTTTTGCTCTAGAAATCTTTGCTAAAGTTCCCCGTAAAGCATCTAGTGGTTTAAACGTGAGTTTTTCCCTGATTCTTTTTCAATTTTTTTGTCAAAAATAAATCAGTTGAGGCTCAAAAACTTAAATTTTGTATTGATACAATGCAGTAAATATACAATAAAAACATTTTGAGCATTAAGTGTGTGAGATATCGTAGGCTACTATTTAGGAAATTATACCATCTAAATATAGTAATTGCTAATTTACAGCTCATGTTAACACTCCCTCTCAAGTTGGTGAGTATATATCATCAACACCCAACTTGTCAAGTGCGTTGTGGAACATCCTACTCAATACGGGTTTCGTCAAGATATTTGCTAGTTGGACTTCGATCTTCACAAATGGAACCTGAATTATTTAAGCCTTCAATTTTTCTTTGATGAAGTGGCAATCTACTTCCACATGTTTTGTTCGATCATGTTGTACCAGGTTGTGTGCTAGTGCTATAGTTGCTTTGTTGTCATAAAAAAGTCTTATTGCGTCAGATGGAGGATAACCAACTTCAATGAGCAATTCTCTTAACCATAACATCTCATATATTCCTTTGGTCATACCTCAAAACTCAGCCTCTGCACTTGATAATGATACCACCTTTTGTTTCTTGCTCCTCCAACAAACCAAATTTCCCCCAACAAATGTAAAGTAACCTGAAGTAGATCTTTGTGTCGAACATGCCATAGCCAAATCTGTTTCTGTCGGGTATCTGACGTGCCTTGCATACTATTGGCTTTACCAACGCTCATATAATCAACAAAGTATAGCCTCCCTCTTTCAGTACCATGACCAATTATCTCCTTGATGAGAATATCCTGAAAAATACAAAAAGTTAGATACATTAGTACACAACAGTTTAACTCCTCAGTGACTTGTCCAACTGACAGTACTTTGTTGGACAATTATGGAACAACTGATGTGTTGGATGGCGAAAGATGAAGAAACAACAACTGTTCCTGCTCCAGTAACTGGGTATGTCACCCCATTAGCATTAGCAATACAAGAGCGTTTGGAAATGAAGATAATAATTTGGTCTTCCTCATCATATGTCATATGATCTGTGGTTCCTGAGTCAACGATCCAATCACTGCAGTCATTGTGATCGGTACTAAGAAGGGCTGTAGCATAGTTACTTGAATCACTAAGAGTAGAAAGACCTTCAAATAGAAGGTTTGGAGAGTCTACCATTGACTTAGCAGTGAGTGTAGATTCAGTGTTCATCAAGGCTGCTCGACCTGTTCTGTTGCTTTTGTCATTATATTTCTTATTTTTAAAACTCTCCCACCAGTCCGGATACCCGTGTAATTTAAAGCATGTATCACAAGTATGCTTAGAATTATTGTAGTGGATGCACCCGATTTGGGTCTTGGGTTGACGGTAGTCCTGTGGATATTTTTTACTTGGGCCAGATTGGTCCAGCCGCAGCCCATCTCTGTTAGGCCCATATTGGCCCGGTCCCATTACCAGCCCATATGCATTCTCAGCCCCAAGCCCATCTCTAGTCGGCCCATCTCTATTCAGGGCGTAGATATTAGTACCTGTCAACCCGTCCCGAATTTTTCCAGTTTCTCTTCTTGCTCCTGCCCTACTGCCGGCGTCCCAAGCTCTGTTTGTGACATCCCGCCGCCCCCCTCTTCGTGCGATGAGATCCACTCCGGCATGTGCAAGCATCACAGACCGCCTGAAGTCTTCCTTCCGGACAAGAGCATATGCTTGCTCCACCGTGGGTAGTGGCTGCAGCTGGAGGACGTCGGCTCTCACACTATCCAGCCGATCATCCAACCCATCTAAGAAGGTATACACCCTATCTTCTTGTTGTATGCTGTTAAATTGTTCGATATCATGTGCACATACCATGGGGTTGGGTCTCCGAAAATCAATCTCTCCACAGTCCTTGGAGACTGTTATAATAGTTTTCTAGGGTTCCTCCGTGTTGCTGCATTTGTGTGATTTTCTTCTTCAATTCGAAGATTTGAGATGTGTCTGACCCATCAAAATAGGTAGTAGCAATCGAATCCCACACTGATTTTGCAGTAGGAAACCTGATGAAGTTGCCGATCAAATGGGGTTCCATGGAATTAATTAGCCAACCTTTAACGATGGAGTTTTCGGTTCTCCATCGTCTGTGGGTGTGGGTTGGGGTAAATCCCCATTGATATACCCCAATTTATCTTTCCCGGAGATATACATCTCCATGATCTGAGACCATATAGCATAATTGGTACCATTCAATTTGATACCAATCTGAGCAGTTGGGTAATCGGTTTGAGGTGGGATTAGGGTAGGAATTGGTGTGATATTGTCTAGGATTGTGGTGTCGGTATTCTCCATTACAAAGGAGAAGAGGCAGAAAAGAAAAGAAAATTTCTAGGGTTTACAGCAGGATCTCTGCTCTGATACCATGTCAAAAATAAATCAGTTGAGGCTCAAAAACTTAATTTTTTTTATTGATACAATGCAGTAAATATACACTAAAAACTTATCTCAGCACTAAGTGTGTGAGATATCGTAGGCCACTATTTATGAAATTTTATCTTCTAAATATAGTAATTGCTAATTTACAGCTCATGTTAACATTTTTAATTTGGGTCTGTTATATGTTTGGTTGGCCACTTTTTTGGCTTGCTAGCCATTATTCTGTTTGTTAAATGAATGATGCTTTTGATTTCTTT
The DNA here is from genome assembly GCA_009078335.1 of Salix brachista. Classification (NCBI taxonomy): domain Eukaryota; kingdom Viridiplantae; phylum Streptophyta; class Magnoliopsida; order Malpighiales; family Salicaceae; genus Salix; species Salix brachista. The sequence continues at coordinate 9,201,515 of CM018586.1, forward strand.
TGCCCTAGCTTGATCAAAAACAAGAAAGAGAAGCTGCAGTGTTGGCGAGGAAGCAGAAGAATTATCAAATTTTGTATTCTGATGATGACAATGATGGTGTTGGTGGTATTGTCAACAAGTCCCTGATTGCCACTGCATCTGATAGGCACAAAAACGGTTCAGGAAGAAGATTGAGAGTGAAGAGGATGAAGAAGATGAGGTAGAGTGTTTATATTCTCACTGTTAGAGCTCTTTTTTTTTCATTACGGTAAGCTGCTTGTCAGTGTCAGTTCCGGAGGGTTTTCCTTTTGTTTTGACCAAATGCAATGTTGCAGGTTGTCAAACAAGTGGAAGAAGCAAGACGGGTTAAAAGATGGACTTCCTCATATGAAGATGATGATTCTGAGGTATTCCTTTGTTGTTCAAATGCCTTGTATTAATTAATTTGATCCCTTTCCCTGTAATTTATTTCCTTGCTAGTCAGTAAAGAGATTCTTATCAAGCATTGTTGGGGTGTTGCTTACCTCAATTATTATAGATTTTACTAACAGTTCATAAACTTGTTGTAAAATGATTTATTCACAGTATTTTGCTTAGCTCACTTAGTTTTTAGCAGTTTTTACTATTTGAGTTTAAATATGACTTGTATATTTTGTTGTGTGTAGGCAGAGCAAGAGAGATTGCGTGATCAGGGAGAGAGGGAACAATTAGAGAGAAATATTAGAGAACGTGATGCTGCAGGGACTTGTAAGGTACACATCTGCATCTAATGATCTATCTTGCTATTTTGCTAATATATGCTGTTGCTTTCGGGATCTGTTATGATCTTTCATTTTTTTTCTGTGCTGTGCCATTGTTTGAAGTTAATGCATGCTTTTGCAAGGTCAATTTTTAGTATTAAATGTAAATCTCACTACTTGCAAACATTCATGGTACATGTTTCTTACTGACGGTCTTGTCCGGTCTTATTGTAACAGCTAACAGAGCCAAAGTTGAAAAAGGAGGAGGAAGGTATAAAATCTTGAGAGTGCTTATATTTACATACCCGAATGCATAAAAGTTCTCTAACAATGCTTTTTTTTTCATGGGATCTCATTTTGCTTATCATGCAACAGAAGAGGCAGTCCGAAGATCAAATGCTTTGGAGAAAAATGAGCTTGACACTTTGAGGTTTGTGTTTGATTATCTGAAACAGGTTGCTCCTTGTTTAGTGATAGGTTAGTATTGCTGATCATTTTTCTTCCTTGGCATTGATTCAGAAAGGTGTCACGACAAGAATATCTAAAGAAAAGGGAACAAAAGAAATTGGAAGAAATCAGGTATTGCATAATCACATATGGCATATTGCTATTACCTTGCTTTAGATGTCTTGCTTACTGGTGTTTTTAGCCTTAATAACATGAAAACCTTGCTTATGGTTGACACTGTTCCATAATATTGAACTCCAGGCTGCAAATCATAAATTGCATTCAATATCTACTTTTATGTTTTTCATCTCTTTCCCTGTTTGTTCTTCAATTATCCATATCCTTTTCAGAGATGACATTGAAGATGAATAATACCTCTTTGATGGTGTGAAGCTCACGGAAGCTGAATATCATGAACTAAGGTAATAAATTCAATTCATTGTCTGGGATGTATCCATACTCCTTCACAAAATTTTCTCCTTTTTCTTCACCTGCAAAATTGTTTTTACCCCTATGATAAAAACAGTAACAGGTTATTAATTGGTCAATGTGATAACAACTGTTCCAGAGTGTGTTTTGAATATTGAAGACCAATACCACGTGCAATACTTTTCAAACTGCTTGCTGCTCAGTGCCCACACAACCCTTTAATTCTGAGTGTATAATGTATCTCTTCATATTAGTGGTTTGTGGACTGTTAGCTTATAGTGTAACCAAACAGTGGTTTTAAGTAATTGTTTAGTCATGCTATGGTTTTATACAGTTGGTGCCCTTTGTCACCTTAGTTGAATATCTCTTTTGGGTGACTCTTTTATGCCTTCACTAATGTGGCCATGGTGCAAAAAATAATGTGGTACAATGACTTGGACTGCTTCATATCTTTTTTATTGTGGTTTAAGTCATGTCTTATGAGGATTGTGGTCCTTTTGTTTTGTACTTGGACATCTGGAGAACATACTTAAATTTGTAGCCAACAAGTTCTTTCTCTAGTCTCTAGGTAAAAGAATACAATCTTTCATATGCATTTTGCGCCATTTGCTCAAAGCTGCACCAAACTCAAAATGTCGTTCTCCTGTAATAGCTTCTGGACATGTTTTTATACTTGGTAATGTTGGGTAGTTCAGCTACTAGATATTGACTACTAATAAGGACTACGGATGCTTTATTTTAACAGATACAAGAAGGAAATTTATGAGCTTGTGAAAAAGAGGTCAGAGGACGTTGAGGACACAAATGAGGTAATATACCCTTTTTTGATGGTTCTATTTAATTCTGCTATCTTGATTGAGTTATTTTATGTTGTGGTAATTATTTCAGAAGACAATTCTTAGCTCTTTCGCATTTGCCTTGCATAATTATATACTTGAATTTAGATTGGGTTCTAGTTGTTATGAAGTATTTTCACTCATATTTGTGATTATTTAATATTATCAGTTTGTAGCCTTAGGAGTTCTACTATGTACTGTTTTGGTGTGCATGGGTGTACCCTTTCTTGGGTTCCTGGCAATGTAATGTATACATAAAACAACAAAATGCCTCAATCCTAAACTAGTTGGGGTCAGCTATATGTGATCCTTTTGCGTCTTTTCACACAATCACATGCCAAATCTGCCCAGTGCAATGTATATATCAAAAACATTGTTCTGCGCCTAACCACTCCAAATATAATCTTCATGTTTTTCTTAAGTTACTGGTGTTCTCATGGGACAATCTGGAACTTGTATGATTATAAAAGCTTAGAGTTTTCTCTCACATGTATATAAGTGTCCACACATGGAAGCACCCATGCATCCCCTTTCCCACTTTGCCACCACCTAGCTTATAAAATGACATTTTTAGACTTGTTTCATTAACTGTGTAGTTGTCATAATTTTTAACTGGTATATTGATGAGTAGCGAACATATTGTTAAATAGTAATGCACTTCCCCTTGCACTGACAAAGCTGGTTGCATTCTTCCACTCCTCTATTCTGGTACGCCGTGGTCAAAACTCTGTTGGCATTCCCAAGTAAACATGTTTTAGATGCTCTTGAATAAACTCTAGTGTGCTTGCTTATTTAGAATACTTTCTACAAGGTATGTTCAATCAGAGTTGTTACTTTTGCACTACAATATGTTCAGAAGTGGCAAGATAACAATTTCCTTTGTTTAGGTACTCAGATGAGGATAGAAATGAAGGGAGGGGATAAAAAAATTTAGCTGTAACTTCTTTCCAGATCCAGCTTTTAGTTTCTCTCTAGAAGTAGAGAGATAGATGAGAAGTTTCTGATTTTGCAAATTTGATTTTTGAATTTAATCACATATGTAATCACTTAGTTACATTGCTGTTAAACCTTTAAATTTCTCTTCTCATCATCACATCCTCTTTAAGGTACTCAAATTCAAATTGGCTGAGACTTTAGAAGGCAAATTCATTCTACATTTCTTTCTCTGTGACAACTAAAATTGCTAGAGACCTTCTAAGCAGTTTTCATGATAAAAAAGAGAAATGATCAAAAAGATGCATGCCATCTATATGCTGCTTGTATACATTTTTTTCTAGTCACTATATGTCATTGTTGCTTGCTAACTCTTGATGTGCCATCCAACATTCTTTCTAGAGTGCAGTACAGGATGCCAGATGCATATGATCAGGAAGGAGGTGTTAATCAGGAGAAGAGATTTTCCGTGGCCTTGCAGCGTTACTGCTCAGTTTGAAAGGAAGCATCTGGTGATTGAAATCACCAAAATTGTTCTGCAGAACATGAACAACAATTTGCTAGAAACGGAAAATTTGTAGTATTCACAAGTAGCATATTTTGCTTCAGACTGGAGTGGTTTGTTCTGTCGTGTTAAACTATTTCATATTGTTTGTTTGTTGTAGGGATGGCAGTGCTGGATATAAAATGAACCCATTTGCTGAACAGGAAGCATGGGAAGATCATCAAATTCGTAATGGAATTTTACATCAAATTACATTCAAGCAAACACCATGTGTTACTCTCTTAATTCCTCATTTTTTTGGATGTACTGATATTCTTCACTCGCCATTTTGCAGAAAAAGCAACACTGGAATATGGTTCTAAAACTAAAAAGCAATTATCTGATGATTATCAGTAAGTTCAAACATCTCTTCATCATTACAATATCGACAAAATTTCCATCCCAATTTTTTGTCTTGTTTTAATTTCTAACCAGACATCTCCATTTCTCATTTTGGTTTCTTATTTGTTTTCCTCTTTCAAGCTAAACAAAGTTATATGGAGGTATTTTGATGCTTTGTTTGTTTCATGAACTTCTAAATAATTAGTATTTGTGTTCAGGTTTGTGTTTGAGGACCAGATTGAGTTTATCAAGGCAACAGTCGTGGAGGGTGACAAAGTATATCTTATTTTTTCTTTTCTTTTAAATCTCAAGTGATTATTCAATATCCTGCTGAAATTCCCTTATCATTGATTTTTTTCTTTTCCTGCAGTTTGATGATGAGCTGGCCACTGAGTCACTGGACGAGTCCAATGCGAAATCAGCTTTAGAGAAGCTTCAGGTGTGCTGAAGCAAGATCTTTAATTACCGCACCAAAATACCATGGTTTACAAGTGACAACAGATTTGATAGGTTATAAAAAGGGGAAATAGGTTATAGGTGGGGATTTGGATATGTTTTGATTGAGGCTGTGCTTGAGAAAAGTAAATAAACAAGGATCTAAGGATAAAGTAGTTTGAAAAAAGGAAGAAAGCAAACCTAGCATCACACCAGGGCTTCTAGAAATCACACCTAGGAATTCTTAAGCATCACACCTAAGATAAGAACATCACACACCTAACCTTGAAGGCAAAAAATCTCAATTTCATTCTCACAAGAACCCATCATTGCAAAGTAGGGGTTACAACCAATATATGAGGCTAATAAGGAGAAGCCTGGAGTAGGCGATCAAGGTGATGCAGCATAACTGGTGCTAGTTGGCAAGTTTGTTAATGCTGAAGAAGTTGACTGGTCATCTTTCAAAAATTACAAAATTACCCCTGACAAACAAAAATTACTAACTTCCCCTCTCAGTTAGAACCCTCAAAATATGCTATATTAAATAGTAAAACAGTCCAGGTTAGCTCCAATTATGGCAAGCCAATGGACATGGTTGTAGCGTTAGATTTCCCCCCTCAATAAACTTTCCAGGTGCTATCTGCATCACGCGCTCTATTTTTGAACCTTTTTTTGGCTAATAAAGGACATTTTTAGCTCGATGAATAAATTTATTGAATAGTATAACAATGTGTAATACTATCTCAGCAGGAAAGCTATGGAAGCAATGAGCCAAGTGATGAAACTGAGGATAGAAATTGGTCTTAATTGATTGGGTTGAAAAACTTTTGATTGGAATTTGAGTATTGTAGGTCATTTGAATTTATTTATTAAGGAAACTGTAATCACATATATAGGTAATTATTTTTCAGGTTCAAGTCATGAAATTAAGAACAAGATTGTACATTTCCTTGATTAGAGTTTTGGCTCTTATTATTCCCGTATAATTCTTACGCTCCCTGTTGCACGTCAGATCTTTTTCCCAAAAAGTTTCTTCCTTTGCTTTAAAACTTCCGTTCCTATGTGAGGAGATTTGATTTGCAAATTATATCAAGTTTATGATTTGATTAATCTGATGTTTGGACTTGTTATTTGCAATGAAACTAATAATAACAACCCTCTGTGGAATGAAATAAGGAATGTGGACAAAGCATTAAAATAGCTCCCAGAAAGTAAAACTTCAGTGAATATGAGTCAGGCTGTGATGATCATTTTGCCATGCATAAAAGACCGTTTATTGTTTTGTAAATGCACGATCTGATTTGTTTTCTTTTCTCACTCGACATTGCAGTCTTCTAGGATTTTCACAAAGTCCTGCAGTGGTTGTGGGAACATCTGCATCTCTAGTAGTCTACCAGAAAACATGTGATTTACTGCTATGTTGTTAACTATCACCTGTGTTTTTTATTCTTTCAGGAAGATAGAAAAACCTTGCCTATCTATCCATATCGAGATGAACTGCTCAAAGCTATCAATGAGCATCAGGTATTTCCTTGCTACATTTAATGCTTTTGCTAATTTGTCCCTACCTGTTGCTGATGGTTATTTTTTGCTTATATGTAAACTATAGTCTTTGTTACATGAACCTGCCTCATTCCCTAGAATTCCACTTGTTTTGAAATGAGACAATGTGGGCTAGGGTGTGTTTCATGCTATCAAGAATGGCTGCCTGTTTCCCTCTGTCCGTTAATTAAAATAGGATAGGAAAACCGGCAAAGGTTAAAGTACTATTGAAAAAATACTGTTTGCCTGATTTGGCATTATTGGAGTTAACACCTTTTTTTAGGACAATTTTTTTAGCTGTAAAGATAAATGCCCGAGGTCAGAAGACCAAGAAATGATTAGTAAAACAAGGTTCTGGCTCAGCAGCAGCAGCAGCTGACATATTTGAACCTGTTTTGAACCATAGCTAGTGAAGGTTGAAAGCAATTTTTCCTGTAGTTTGGATACAAATTCTTTGTTTTGAAAATCTTAAAAATATGATTTTGATACCTATTTTCTAATTGCTACATTACCTCTGATTTTTATTCATTGCAAGAGGCCTATTCTTGTATCTCTGTTTTCCATCCTAAGCGTCTTACATATTTTCTTGAGATTGGAGGGGAAAAATAATTAATAGTGGAAAAGTTCTAGAACACGGTTATAGAAAACCTTTAATGAAAGAACACTTTCAATGAATTGCACACTACCAAAACCACTCAGATTCTGGATCAGACCTAGTTTGCTAGTGTAGATATTATCTAGTTAGTTTTTTTCCTAGTATTTTCCTCTCAAGTGAAGTCTTTCTTGCTTTTCATTGATGGCAGTAATCTCTCGTCTTAGCAGAAGAGGAAAGATGTTTTACTTAAGCTATACAAACTAACAAAGAGAGAGACAGCTCTTGTCTCTCAAAAGGCTCTTATTACACTCCTGTCCTAGCCAAAAAAATGGTAGAAAGACAAGAATTTTCCTCTTATTTTGTTTACAACCTCACACCTCACAAAGCCCTCACAGCTTCAATCGACCTTGCATCCCAAACAGATCTCTGCCACAGAGAAGACATCCACATCAATTTTGTGCTCAAAATGAAATGAATAAGCAAGCAGCGAACTGATTCAAAAGCGTTCTTACAGGGTAATCAGCAATTGGCCAAGATAATCCCTGGGAAGTGCATTTGTCTTCCTAGTGGCTTCAGAGAAGACGTGCACATCAATTTTGTGCTTGAAATGAAATGAATAAGCGAGCAGCAAACTGATTCAAAAGCATTCATACAGCTTAATTAGCAATTGGCCAAGATAATTCCCTGGGAAGTGCATTTGCCTTCCTAGTAGCTTACCAATTGAAAGTTGCTTCTAGCAGTGACCAAGTCTTTCCTAAATAGGAGTACACATGCACTTCTTGGGGGGGGTTAGCTCTCTCCCAACTAGGATTGGATCAAAGGACTTCAAGTTAAAGCATCTCTCTTTGGAACTCAAAATTCTTTCCCATCTCCTCTATCCAGTAGTTTAAGCATATAAATCTTTTGAGGTTCAGTCATGATTTATTAACATGGCATTTACTTACTACTTGCATGTGCATGAGTGGATGTAGGCACTCATTTCATGTTTTTTTAATCATCTTTGGTGATATCTTTTGCAGGTTATTATCATAGTGGGAGAAACTGGTTCAGGGAAGACCACACAGATACCACAGTATCTTCACGAAGCTGGTTACACCAAGCGTGGGAAGGTATACTCTTGTCCCTTCATATGCATCTGACATTGTAGATGCTAATTGTCATCTTTCCATTGTTCCAATTGTCACCCTTGGTGAATTATTATTCGTCAAAAATTCGAGTAGCATTTTCTTGTCATGTTTTCAGTACAAATGGACACTCATGCAAAATTTTCTTGTTACAGTATTGGGCGTTTGGGAATCAACAACTGATACAATTATTGCAACTTGTTCTGTTATTATGCTGATATTCTTTTTGTGGTATAATTTGCAATAATCTGCCTCAAGTTGTAGTTAAATTCCATAATTTCTTGTTCCAACTGAATCTTAATTTAAGTGATTTAAGAAGAGAGTCCAGGAATAACCTAGAACACCAATGTGACATGTATTTATATTTACACACAACTAGACACGCCTTTAACCCTGATGCTTTTATGATAACTGATATAACATTGAAACACTTAGTGTGTCACCAATAGGGAAGTGGCCTGGTGCATTGGATGCATGCATCCCCTACTCCCATTGGGTCATTTGTGATCCAAGAAAAATGATTGGGAATGGCCCTGGTTTTGTCCCTTATATAATATTTATCTCGAAAGTCAATTATGCCTTGTGTTCTTAATGTTGACAATTGCATCCAAAGAAACTATTGGGACTGGGTGATGTTTTGGAGTTTTTATTGTTCCTTAACTCTACTTGACAATGACTTGCAACATGGAAAATGATGTGCTAAGTTAAAAGTGTGCCAGATTACTTTAAGAGACAACCAAAGGTTTTGCCTAAATGATTTGAGAAAGCAGGTGTCAGCATGCTTGACATTTTTGAGAATATCATTGTTTTTCTTTTTGTTGCTTCTTACAGGTTGGTTGTACACAGCCAAGGCGAGTTGCTGCCATGAGCATTGCTGCTAGAGTTTCTCAAGAAATGGGTGTCAAACTTGGACACGAGGTGTGTGGTGTCTGTTATTACTCTCAATCTCTTTTTTTTACTCGTTTTTCTTTACTGAGTGTAGGTTTATATGCCTTCTCACACCATGCACTGTACGGTGTTATATTCACTTTGTCACTTAGATTGCTGCTGGTAGAATTGGGCACACATGCTCATACATTTTAGGATTGAAGAATTTATGCTACACTAACATGTGCAATATGCGGCATGGTCTATTGTACCTTTTAGCATCCTAATCTTTAATATATGAATGATAATGAAAAAAAGAGTGTGATTAACATATAATATCAATTTCCCAAGTTCTTTCTGTATACAGAAATAAATTCTTTGAACCTAACTTCGGAGTCTTGGAAATGTTTAGACTAATGAAGGAAAGGATTATTTATTGGATGCATGGTTGACTTGGAAATACAAGTCAAATCTCTGTGCCTTTTCAAGTTGTCATATTTATTGGATGCATGGTTGACTTGGAAAGCGAAATGCATATTATGTAACCCATTAATTTTTGTTTGTTTGGGTAAATGTGACATGGGAACAAAAGGTAAAAAGATTGCAAATTCAATCAAAGGCTGGTTATCTGAATTATATTGCTATAAAAGAATGAAGTCTTTTATATCAAATGCCAAAACATCTTTGTTACAGCTGTGGCAGCCCTTAAATAGTAAGCAAACCCTGAATAAAAGAAATTCTAGCCCTTGAAAATAACTAAATCTCAACTGTCAAACTAACATGATAACTATTACATAAATGAACTAATAAAGGAAAAGGTGTAATTATGTGAAAGGTGCCAAGTACACTAAAATACCATGCTACGATAACTTATCGAAATTAAACTACTAATATACAAATGACTTCAACCTAAAACATGCAATTGGCTTTGAAGGCACGTTGCAACGATCATTGGTTGGCCAGTAAATAAAGACACAGCATGTTCCCGAACAAATTAAAAGAGAGTGACTTGTTTTTTTTTTGTGAAATCTAGCTATTATTATGGCTTAAGGTGTGCTCATATTATTATTGAGATTTTTTATTATCACAGACTTAATACAAGGAGGATTCTCCTCAAAACTCCTAGCATTTAAGACAAGGAAAGCTTAATTTGTGGAAGTATGCTAGAAATGGTAATAATCATCAAGTAAATAGCCTTTAACAGCAAATGGTTTTCATGTTATCTTCAGGTTGGCTACTCCATTCGTTTTGAAGATTGCACATCAGATAAGATTGTTTTGAAATATATGACCGATGGAATGCTCTTGCGTGAATTTCTTGGCGAACCAGATCTGGCAGGCTACAGGTGAGCTATGTCTTGGTGCCTTATTCATGTTTTTGATTTGGTCAGTTCCACTGGCTTACTAAAGCGTTTTCTATTTTATTTCGAATTAGTGTTGTGATGGTGGATGAGGCACATGAAAGAACCTTGTCAACTGACATACTGTTTGGATTGGTGAAGGCAAGTAGATTCTTTCAACTTGATATTTCATTTATATATATTTATGGATGTAAAAACCATGACCCTGTATATTCTACCTGATAGAAAAAAGGTATGGATCCCTTTGCTCATTCACTACATTAATGCATAGTTTATTTCACTGCTAGTAATCCGTGAATATATATTCTAGCAATGTCAGATCTGTAGGAACAATATCACCACATTAGGATTGCATCTGTAGGAACAATTTTACCAACAGTAGGATTACTTATTTTTGTACTTGTACCGGTTAAACTCTTGATCATTACCTGATTGTCCAACCATCCATGTTTCTATGTGACAGGATATAGCCCGTTTTCGACCTGATTTAAAGTTGCTTATTTCAAGTGCAACACTTGATGCTGAGAAATTTAGTGATTACTTCGATTTTGCTCCAATTTTCAAAATTCCTGGGAGGAGGTTTCCTGTCGAGATACACTATACAAAAGTCCCGGAAGCTGATTACTTAGATGCAGCTGTTGTTACTGTACTTCAAATCCACGTGACACAGCCGCCTGGAGATATTTTAATATTTCTCACTGGTCAGGAGGAAATAGAGACAGCTGAGGAGATTATGAGGCATAGGACAACGGGTCTGGGTACAAAAATTGCGGAACTTATTATTTGCCCTATATATGCTAACTTACCCACAGAGCTCCAAGCTAAAATATTTGAGCCCACTCCTGAAGGAGCACGGAAGGTAGTCCTTGCAACAAATAATGCGGAAACATCCTTAACAATTGATGGGATCAAGAGTGTCATAGATCCAGGATTTTGCAAGATGAAATCATACAACCCTAGGACTGGGATGGAATCTTTGCTGGTCACACCCATTTCAAAAGCTTCAGCAATGCAGCGTGCTGGCCGATCTGGACGAACTGGTCCAGGAAAGTGTTATCGGTTGTATACTGCTTACAATTATCTTCATGACTTGGAAGATAATACAATACCAGAAATACAAAGAACTAATTTGGCCAATGTCGTGCTCACTTTGAAGAGTCTTGGAATCCATGACCTAATAAATTTTGATTTTATGGATCCTCCACCTTTAGAGGCATTACTTAAGGCTCTGGAACTGCTCTTTGCACTGAGTGCACTAAATAAACTCGGTGAGTTGACTAAAGTTGGTAGAAGAATGGCCGAGTTCCCCCTTGATCCCATGCTGTCTAAAATGATTGTTGCTTCTGACAAGTACAAATGTTCAGATGAGATCATTTCTATTGCTGCCATGCTTTCTGTTGGAAATTCAATCTTCTATCGGCCAAAGGACAAACAAGTTCATGCTGACAATGCCAGAATGAATTTCCACGCGGGAAATGTGGGGGACCATATTGCTCTTCTCAAGGTTAGTTTCATGTGCAACACTCTAGGAATGGATTTAAATGTATTTAATTATATGTATACATGCATATGCACACACTTAGTCTCCTGCTATTACATGTTATGCTAATGTTGGCACAATGGTTTGTACATCACACCTATTTATGCATTTACACTTGGTAGATATGCTTATCAGTCTCAATCGCTTTCTCCTCAGCCCCCTTTCTCCCTATTTGTTATTCATTTTCTAGTTAAAACAAGGTTACTTGGGAAATTAAAAAGAAGAAGCTAATTTTCATCAAAAAGGAAAAAAGAAGCAGCAGCAAAAGACTAGTAAGTTCAATAAAAAAAATTATGTGGCTAATAGTTCATCTCTTGAATTCTTTTTTAAGAAAGTTCACTTTATTTCTTACTCTTCAAAATACCCTTTCAAATATAAAATATAAATTTATTGTTAATTTTCCTACCTTTTGGAAGAGAACTAAGATCAAGCTTAATTTCTTCATTTTCTTTTCCAGGTAAATTCTTCAACTCTTGTTGTATATTTTTTGTCCCTGTTAAAAGCACAACAAGAAGAAGAGGTTAATTCATAGTTCTCAAAAAAAAAAATACACCTTATAATGCAAAATGTGAACAAGATCTTCATCACTTATCAACTACTTTTTTCCCATTTAAGAACCTGTCTAGCTTACACAAAAAAAGTTGGAAAAATAATAAAGGTACAAGAGTTGAAGAATTTTAAATTTAAAAAATGCAATAAATAATGCAAGCTGAAAAATCTAATAAAAAAATAAGAAATAAAGGTTTAGATCTATGAGTTCCCTTAAAAAAATAAAACAGTTATATTCACACGAGCAATTTCATATGAAGAGGATATTGAGGAAGCACACATGGAATAAAACATTTTTGGAAAATTAATTCAAATATGAACTTGTTGGTCAATGAAAATGTTGATAGAACTCATTGGCCTTTTACTCCTAAAACTGAACTTATTGGTAATTTTCCCAGTTTACTTTAGAGTGGATATGGCTGATTTTGATAAATGTTTATGTTATGTTTTCAGAAATTATGATAAGAATTAGATTATCATTGTGGTTTTCCCTTTTATTTTATTAACTACATTTGAATTACTCATTTTACTTGATTCAAGGTGTCCAGAGTGGTTGCCTCACCATGCTTGTTACTGATGTTCTTAGGTGTATAATTCTTGGAAGGAAACTAATAATTCGACACAATGGTGTTATGAAAATTATATTCAGGTATGGCTCGATATTTTAGAATTGCAAATTGTTATCTAAATTCCTGATTTTCTGTGCTATGTTACCCGTTGTGAGTGCAAAATAGACACGAGTCCAAGTTTCTCTTATTTGTGGCAGTATAATGATAACACTCTTATTTTAATTCTGATCTTCTCTTCTCGCTCCCTTTCTCTCTCTCCCTCTCACACATAACCCTTTATCACTTTAAACCTTTTAACTTGGCATAAATAATTTTCAGTGAGAATTGAACTAAGAAAATGCCAAGAAATCAGTAATGAACAATTCAGCATGACAGCAGGAAGTTTGTTTGATTAATACCTCCCCCCCCCCCACAACCCCACTCAGAAAATTGAACTTCCTACCCATGCATGTTGGTGTCCAAATTGTGGGCTAATTTCTTCACTTGTTTAGTGTTGTGTGAATTTTGTTGACTTAGAAAGCCAAGCAGTTCTTCCAGCTGCATTGCTGCCGTTATAGATTTAGTTTCTAATTTAAGCTCCACACTCTTGGTACCAGACACATGAAGATAATCTCCAATATTGTGTGTGACCTCACCTTGGGATTATGACACTGAATGATGCTTGCCATCACAATATGAGTGGTTACAGATTTTTATTTTGTTCATGTTAATTACTCATGGTAGACTTGAAGTGTATATATTTTAATCTGCAAATTTGACAGTACAGCTCATCTGACACTCGGCTTAGCCCTTCAGTTTTCTTTTTAGTGATTTCTGATCTGTAGTACCTTGTTACCCATGGTATCAGGTAAGGAGCATGAAGCGAGCCAGAGATGTACGAGACCAGTTGGAGGGCCTTTTGGAGAGGGTTGAAATTGAGTTATCATCCAACCCCAATGATTTAGATGTGATTAAGAAGTCCATAACTTCTGGTAAATTTACTATCAATAACTATTACCATTTATTTGGGAGTCAAAATTCTCACGTGATCTTCAGTATTTAATTCAACTTTAATCATCCTTTCTAGGTTTTTTCCCCCATTCGGCTAGGCTACAGAAGAATGGATCCTACAGAACTGTGAAACATCCACAGACAGTTAACATTCATCCCAGCTCAGGGTTGTCGCAGGTGAGATGTGTTTTGGCTCTGTTTGGCCTTGCTATTATGCATATTAGTGTGCAGCTTTTGTCTAGCATTTAAAAGTAGAAATGTTTGTTAAAGAGCTTGCTTTTTGAAAAGCAAGCATTATATCTCAGAAAAGCAGGTAAAAGCTGATTATGAGAGAACATTACCTTCTCCTGCATCTATTATAATAAACTAAAAGGGGTGTTTTGCTTATAGGCACACTAAACAGGCCCTTTGTCATTAATGATTCCTTGTGATTGTCTAGGATGGCATATTAACATATTAAAAATAGATATTGTCCCTGGTTTTCTGTATTATACTTGAAATGAGCTTGAAGTAAACCGCCATGGTTTTTTATTTTCTTATCCTCAGGTTGACATCTTCCACTGAAAAGATTTGTGTACTGTCTAGGTAGGGAATTTGCTATGGGTGATTCTGGTTTTTATCTGGCGTACTTGCTGCAAGTAATTTTGGAATGCTGATTTTCAAGAGCCAGATAGTTTACATAAACACTAGGCATGAGCATTTATAGGCCAGAATGGTTGTTGAACCGAGACGAATTTTGGGATTAGGCATATAACAACTATGGAAACTGTTTATAAATTTCACAGATGGTGTTGCATTTCTTCGTATACTGATCTATCTGTATTTTAAGTTGTCAAAGGAACCTAAATGCTTGCGCTAACCTTTTGCATTACATTAGAAGGCTTTAACCTGTATGTTAAATACGGAAATTTCCTTTTCAACATCTTCACAAGTCAGGTGGGCATGTAGGCTATAAGTATACTGGTCATAGCTTTTTTCCTTCACGATAATATTGTTCCTATAAAAATTATGTCGTGCATAAGTTTGTCCTGAAGTGTTTTTCTTCTCTAATGTGCTCCACCATACAATCTGCACAAGCTTTTTCTTGGGTGAGGAAATTGACAAGGAGTCAAGTACAGTCAAGCTGCATTTGCTATTTCAACTTGTACAAATCGTATCGTATCACCCAAGTAGTGTTTTCTTGTGTGGTTGTGTATTTTATTTATTTCAATGCAGGTGCTCCCAAGATGGGTTATATACCACGAATTGGTTCTTACTACCAAGGAGTACATGAGGCAGGCAAGTTTTACTCTTCTCAATCACACATTTCAGATATTAATCCCATCAAGAAGGGCTTCACTTGGAAATTGGAACATGTTTTGGGTTGTAACTGAAATTTGGAACTCAAATTGCAGGTAACGGAACTAAAGCCAGACTGGCTGGTAGAAATAGCTCCCCATTATTACCAGATGAAGGATGTTGAAGATCGTATGCTCTCTTTCTCCCTTTCTGTCTCTATATATTTGTGTGTATGTGTGCATGTATTACTGAAAGGCCTGAATATTATTGTTGTTCAAGCTGGCAATGAGGACAGGACTTGTATGCCAATACCAGTCATAAACAGATATGCTGGAAAGCGATTGCCTTCCGCATGTTATTTGAACGGCCAGATTTGTCGTCTCGAGTGGGCTTAGATCGAAGTTCTTGCTTTTATTTGAGAATTTAAAATGGGGACTCTTTCTTAATATCTTATAGAGAGTAAGAACTTGATGTGTGCAAATTAGATGAAAAAAGCTTGTTCTACGAGCATGCATGCATGTGCTGTGCTGAAAAGTACTTAATGAAGCTTTATATCTATCATTACGACGGTTGAAATCATGCTTTTAGCTTGCAATGATCGCAATCCACAATTGTTTTAATTTATCTATCGTACCAAATAGTTATAGAAGTGCTTGCTTGTGATATGATGTGTTTAGTGACAAATTCGGTTTTATGTTTGGCAGCGGGGTCGAAGAAAATGCCACGAGGGCAGGAACGAGCATCATCGCAGCTGGGGTCATAAGAAAATGCCACGAGTGTACAGGAGCTTGTAGACTTATTTATGGTCTAGGAATATGAGATGTAAATACAATTTTGCAGACAATTTCACATCGTATGTAGGGATAGCAATTTCATCAAAACCAATAGATTCTAACCCAAACCAACCTGTCCGAACCAACCCGAATGAGTGTTTGTATTTAATAGTTACCCTTCATCAATGATTAATGGTTGACTCGAGATATGTACATTTGTATTATTACAGAACATTTAAGGAGAAGCCAATTGCTTTCCGGTAAATCATGAGGATGTGTGTTATCTCAATAATATTATAGATAGAACAAATAAGTGATTAGATGAATTAAAAATACTATTATGTCAATATTGTAACTACAATTTTTATTTATTCAAATATAATACTTTTGATTTTGAAGATTATGATATACAAGTCAACATAAAAATCACAAATTATACAAGTTTATATGGAGACCAAATTGTTCCATTTTAGATGAACCAATTATTCAATTCAACAAATTCATCTCCTTTAAAGTAAAAAAATATTGATCACCAACCTTTCAAAATTTCTCCGAAAAGGATTGAAAATACTTATTAAAAATGTAATAAAAAAGTTTGGTGCTTAAGTGAGTAACTATAATCTCTAGTGCTCCCTTTAAAGAAACAAATGGATACAGAAAAATAAAATTCATGACTCATTATAAATGATAAAATTATTCAACCTAAAATCTCTCAATCCTATTGAGCGAGTAATTTTATGGTGCTTATAGAATAATTAATAACATCGTATTAGTTGTTCTCTAGAATTCACTTCAAAGAAATAAAAAATACAACTAGGATAAAGAAATCGTAAATGAAAATATTTTTATTACATGTAATGGGTCATGAATTTTATATTATATCTTCTTTGTATCTATTTTTTAAAAAACAAAATAGATCGTAAGGAGTTCCTAATAGAATATATTTAGTTATTTCTAAGCATCATAAATTTTTCCATGTTATCTCATTTTTTTAGGATTAATGAAATTTTAACTTTTTGGATTTGGTTTATTCAAAGATGTTCTTGTTGATTTTATTGATGTGTTAGCAACAATTCATCAATGTGTAAAATGGGTCATTGAAAACCGAAAAAAAATAATCTCAATAAACAAAAGTTAGTTTAAGAACATCTTTAAGAATTTTGCATAAACCATGTTTAGCATCTACTGAAACCACTATTAATAAATCAACATGGCCTCACAAGTTGACTTGAGGCTTAGGTCAGGTTTTTAAAAAAATCAATAGGGAAATTGACCTAGTATGGCTTGATAAAACACTTAAGTTGACCCATAACCTAATCAATATGATCAAAATCCATTGATTTTTTAAAAAACAATCAAGAAAAGTCATAAGTTTGGGGTTTGTGTAAAATCAAAATTTACAAAAAAGAAACTTATTTTTATTCAATAAAAAAAGTTGTAAATCTTTAGGTTTAATTCACTTGAATACAAGTGTTTTAAAGTGTATGCAAACTAGAGGTGAAAAAAGATATTACATTATTTTTATAAATTATTGCACAAGGTACTATAATACCTATTTACTTGGAAGCAAAGATAAAGCTCTTGTAATGTTTAAACATTACAATAATGATTTGAGAATCAATTTGATAAGAAAATAAAGGTAATAAGAAGCATCATTTGAACAATTATATTTCCAAAATAGTATTATTCACCAAGTTACCATTCATTATTCACCTTATAAGACAGGAGCCTTTGAAATATCTGCTTCAATCTTGTGTTCTGCACAACTATCTGCACGTAGATCTAGTCCCATGCTTCATCCAAGAACCGGAAGTAGGCATGTCTCCAAGACCACTTTAGCAGTAAAGCCCTTGAAACTCCCCAAAAGATTACACCAAAACCGGTTCCTATAGCAGTATAAAACCATCTCCTGCTGTAAACCCCGGGAAATAAATGTAAGTGTTAAATTAAAAGAGAAATAAAATAAGTTGAGGGGAGGGTGAAATTGAAATAAATGTAAAGATTATGACTTATAATATAAGAAGAGAACATGTGGGTAAAAAGTAGCATTTAAAGGAGATGGGGGGTCTAAGTGTAATAAGAGAAATTGAGGAGTATAAATACCTCTCTTTTCTCTCATTTCCAGGAGGAGGAGACGGGAGGGAGATAAGTTAGAGAGGTTGGAGAGAAAAAGAGAAGGAGGTGTTGTGCTCCGACAGCCATATCTCTGCCGGCCACCGTTGGATTAGGCTGAGTTTTGGATATGTTGGGCAGCTCACTATTGTCTAGCATCTGACCGGAGGGATTGTAATTATCTGCCGCCGTTTGAGAAACCCGATCATCTGAAGATTTCTGGAAACCCCCCTCAAACCCGTCAGAGTCGCCGGACAGTTCCTCCACCGTTCACCGTTGGATTACTCTGATTTTTTGGTAAGTTGTACTTCATTATACTACCTACACGATGACCGTAGGGATTTTACATATCTCTTACCATTTGAGAGATATTGCATTTTGAATGAATTCTGGAATTTGTTGAGACTCTTTTCAAATGTGTTGCGCCACCGACTGAGTTTAGAGTTTTCATACCGTTGGATCAAGCTTATTTTTGAGTATTGTGTTTGCCTTGGTTGTTACTACATATTCACCCAAGGGATTCTCCTGGTTTTTCTCCGTTAGAGGTGAGCTTTCTTTTGAAGAAAATAGCAAAATCTGCTTTCTTCTGCCAGTCAGAGCCGCCTGCTATTTTCGCTTCATATCACCGTTGGATGAAGCTGAAATTTGGGTATGTGGTGCTACTGAGTGGGATTAATGTTATGAACGGTGGAGATGAGAAATTGACAGTCCAGCAAGGAGATATGTATGTTGAACAGTAGCTCTCCAGTTTAAGGTCAGTCTTTGGTTTAACTCTGATCTTGGTAGATCCAACCGTTGAAATACCCTGAAATTTGAATATGTTTTATATAATGGGTATTTCTACATATTAACCGTTGGTAGTTGATAATTGTTGAGTTAATTGTGATTTATTGCTATTACAATGTTTCGTTTCAAAACAGGTTTGTTAGGATTTTATTGAATGATTATGTGCTGAAATTTATGGGTTCAATGTGTGTTTTCGGTTGGAATTTTGTTGAGGGATTATGTGTTGAAATTTATGATTTCAATGTGTGATTTTGTTGATGGATTATATGCTGAAATTTATGGTTACAATGTGTGGTTTGTTAGGATTTTATTGAATGATTATGTGCTGAAATTTATGGGTTCAATGTGTGTTTTCGGTTGGAATTTTGTTGAGGGATTATGTGTTGAAATTTATGATTTCAATGTGTGATTTTGTTGATGGATTATATGCTGAAATTTATGGTTACAATGTGTGATTTTGTTGATGGATTATATGCTGAAATTTATGGGTTCAATGTGTGGTTTCGGTTGGAATTTTGTTGAGGGATTATGTGTTGAAATTTATGATTTCAATGTGTGATTTTGTTGGGATTTTGTTGATGGATTAGGTGTTGAAATTTATGGTTTCAATGTGTGATTTTGTTGAAATAAGTAGGTGACTTGCATCTTTCTTTTTCATACATTGAATAAGGAAATACTTTAACATGAATATTACTCTATTGTGTAAGAACCTATATCAGATTGTTGAAAGTGTAAATGTTGACGAATGATTGATTAGCTTCGGCTAATGGCATCCAAATGGATGACCGGCATGAATGGTTGATTAGCTTCGGCTAATGGCATCCAAATGGATGACCGGCATGAATGATTGATTAGCTTCGGCTAATGGCATCCAAATGGATGACCGGCATGAATGATTGATTAGCTTCGGCTAATGGCATCCGAATGGATGGCCGGAATGAATGATTGACTATCTTTGGCTAATGGCATTTGAAAAGGATGACCGGGGTGAATGAACGATTAACCTCAGTAAATATGTCTTTAGAGGATAGACGGGTTATTAATTTTGGTTGTGTTGAGAACGATGTTTAAGATTTTGTAGTCCCAGGATGATTGGATCGAGATTGATTTTAAGGGACCTGTTACTGTTAGTGCTTGAGACATGTTATTGTCTCGGGACATGTTACTGTTAAATTGATGCATTTATATGCATTACAAGCTATTTGTACCAAGTACATGAAGAAATTATAAATGTTAATGCCTCCTGTATCTGCCAGACTGTTTAGTTACCATTATAATTATCATTAAGTAATTACATTTTCTTAAATATTTTGTATTGCTGTAGGGACGTCACATCCACGAGATGTCTAAGGAACCCGGTACCCGGGAACCTACTTTTGCAAGGAACCATGTAGATGCATTCTAAATCACAATGTATTTTGTGTGATTCAATGTACTGAACACATAATTTTTATTAGACCATTTTGTGTAAATTCTTAATGGCTATTAGTAGTATAGGAATGAAACCTCATGTCCATGTATGTATATTTTTAATATGAATTTCTAATTATGCAACCATAATAGTACATGTTTATGTAAGATCCACTTTTAATGAAATGTTGATTGTATGGATGGTATTCTGATGATGTGAGGTAATCAGGTTCGCTGATTTCCGGTACCATATGTGTTAGATATATATTATACAAAAGAAAAAAAAAAATCCGGGTCGTTACACCTGCGTTCATTAATAATTACTCCATTGCCTTGGTTGTCATCATTAGTTGGTGGTCTTGAGTCATCTCATCTCTAGGGCATTTCTGTGTGACTGGCAGCCTGCACAAGACAGGATTACCGACAAATGCTGAAGCATTAAAGCTCTGTAGTTAAGACCTTGATGGAATTTTCCCGGACAAGTTATTATGGGAGAGATTCAAGAAATTTAGAGAAAGTACATGGAATCTCTCCTAACAATTGATTTCCTGACAAATTAAGGGCTTGTAGTTGTTTCAGCTGCCCAATCTTGAGAGCGATTACTACGGTCGAATTGTTTCTTAACAAATTCAGTGCAAACAAACTGTAAGAGAATTGTTATCTCTTCTAGAAATTTCTCCTATTAATTTGTTGCTTGCAAAATCAAAAGTCCCAGATTCCGTTTGTATTCGGTCTTCCTCTCCACTCGACCCATGCCTTGTTAACATAGGGGGTTGGTTGTGACGAACCAGCAGTACCAGAAACAATATCAGTTAATTTCACCATGCAAATTATTTCCACTCAGGTCTAAAAACATCAAATTAGAAGCCCTTTTTTAAGACAAAGATAGTTCTCCAGAAAAGGTATTATATTGAGTGATGGGGTGCAGAATTGTGTTGATTTCGTGCTTTGCCGGTGCTACTGTTTTCGAGCCAGGCAGTTCATGCTGACTCGGGTTGTGTGAGAACTTGATTGATAGGTTGTCGCGATATTGATAAACGGGGAATTTAAGCAATATGCATACATGAATGCAATAAAGAGTGCAAGAATAAGCCACCATCCAAGACTACTCTTCCTGTGTTGATCACTATAAACGAGAAGAATTAAGATGGAATTGAGATTTCTCTTCTATTTCCATGATGATACTAAGACGAGAAGAAAAAAGATGGAATTGAGACCTCTCTTTGCATGTTTCTTGTTCAAGTAGATGTGATAGCCTATATACAGGCAGATAAAACAAAGTGAAGTATGAACCAGATCTACAACCCAACTCCAAAGGCCTGAACATACAATTAGACTGCACAAGAAGGGATCGTGATAGCCTTTCAAAGTGAAGCAGCCTAATAGCAAGCCTGCTTCCAAACCAACTGGTACTCACTCATATCACCTATCAAGCCTGCTAACAATAGGTATAACTATTAACAAGCCTGATAGTGGTAAAATTGCTTCGACAAAAAGAGTAGAACACTCCCTTGTTTCAAAAATCACAACATGTCAAATTCTATTCTCATACCAAAAGCCTGTCACTGGAATTTGTTTTTGCAGGTGGAAAACCTCCCCTATCCAACTGAAACGTTCAAAGCAAGAACATACTAAAAGACATTCAAGAACTCTTAAATGGCTCAACCAACAACCAGATATTCAAATCAAACAGGACGGTAAAAGTTATACTCTATACCTGGTAAAACTTTGAGAGAGGTTGACAAATCCAGAAAATATCTTCCACAAATAAAATCCAATATGCATGATGAGTTATTTTAGTTTGAGAAAATATGAAAACAGACCAAGCAAGAAACCTTTTTTTTATTTCCTAGGCAAATCACCTATTTCTTTTTCAACAAGTTTAGCAAACAGCAAAAATATACAATTAAACTATGTGTGTGAGAGCGCACGCGTGACATGAGAGTGGATGAGTGTAGATATCTTTCAATGCTAGTGTTTTTCTCTTGTGTTGTCTGTGTGCAAATGTCATTATTATCTTAATAGCAAAAACATATCACGGTCCGGTCACTGTAGCATGTGAGGCAAATCACTTTGGACGGTAATAGTATTGCTCAGTTTTCAGGTCGGTTCGGTTTGATTTGTTTCGTTCAGTTCGCCGGTTTACTGATTTTTTTGTTTTTGCACAGTAAAATAACAATTTTCTCCCTCAAAAAACACAAAAAAGACCACTCCCTGTAGGGGTTCAACGGTAACTGCACATTTTCAGTTCGGTTCGGGTAACCAATTTATTGAATTTTTAATATTTCTTTGCACAGTGAAATGACCATTCTATCCCTCGAAAAAGATAAAAATCAGCTCTGGCCGGGAGGGGTTCCACGGGAATTTCACGTTTTTTTTTTAAATGGCTAAATATGGATATGCCTCTAATAAGAAAAAAATGAAGATTTGGTTGCAGGAGTGTCCTGGTAATCCCCCCAAAATCAAAAATGTTGGCATGTGGTGGCCGGGAGGAGCGTCGAAAGCTTGCTTCTGGGTTGTGCTACTGTCGTCGCCTCTTCTACAGCGGGGTGTGCTGCTGCTACTGGAGGTTACGCCGGAGCTTCTAGCGTGGAGGAGAAGTTGTCGGTGCTGATGGAGATGATGGTGGTGCTCTCCGAGAGGTGACTTTGACTGTGGAGAGAGAGAGACTGCCATAGAATGGTTGCATAATTTTTTATCTAAAGCATATGGAACTTTTCTTTTAATTACAACAACTTCTATATTAAAAGAGATTCAATGAAGAAAAAAAAAGGCTTGAAGAAAGTTGTGATGAGACGCTGGAAGAGAAGACAAAAAGCGCATTCCATTAGCCGAGGCTTGTGATTTGGCACAAGACTCTATGCTCGAAACATGCCATCTTGTAGTGTTGTAGCTATATGAAGTGCAAAGCAAATCTAGCAAGTTATATAGAATTAGAACATATGTTAACATCTATTGTTTAACAGTCTAATCAATGATGATAATTTTAATTCATTTATCTCTTTTTCCTATTTTTTCAAAGTGTTGAAAAATATTTTTTAAAATTTGGGTGGGGGTATATGAATATTTAAGTATTAGAGTTATCAATCATTATTAATTCCTGTTTTTTTCCTTGGTATTAAAAGGTGCCTAAGCCCAACAACGAAGAATGTAAAGAACTCAAATATACAAACCAGTTTGAACCAGTTTCCAGTTTGGTTCTAAATCTAAAAAAATCAATTTTTTAACCCTCAGAAGAAGTTGAATTTAGTGGTTTTCTGTTCTATTCATGGATAATAATTTATTGTGTATGTCGCACGTCACCGCGCGGCGTCCCGGGATCTCCTACACCTGAATAAAATATCAGGAAAAAAGGTCCATGTAGATGCCTTAAAAGGATAATCTATCCTAGATGAATGGATGGGTTTTCTGCAATTTATGCATCGTAAAAAATGTTCCGATTAAAAAAGGAATCAGTCGCCGCTCAGAATAACTCTGGGAATTTCTTTGGTCATTTCTAGATATTTAAATGCTAGACTACTTGTAGGTTCAATATTTACTATCTGAATTTAACCATTAATCGTCATGAACTAATATCGCAATTTATTTCAATATAGGCCGATTCAAAAAATTGGTCACCCTCAAAATAATTCTGCGAATTTTTTGATCGTTTCTAGATATTTAAACATTAGCCTACTTGTAGGTCTGACATTTACTATTTGAATTTAACCATTAATCCTCATGAACTAATTTCGTGATTTATTTCAATATAAGCCAAATTCTCAAGATTTAATAAACTTGTTATTAAATCTAAGATAAATTTTCGGAAAATGCTTTGGCCGTATGCAAATAAAACATATTTTTTTATAGTTTTATATTCTTTTTTTTCTTAACAAAACAACATAAATAAATGAACAAATAAAATACAACACACACACACACACAATCTCTTTTCCATTACATTTTACAAATAAAATACAACACACACACATTCTCTTTTTCATTTCTTTTTCATTACATTTTACAAATAAAATACAACACACACACACATTCTCTTTTTCATTTCTTTTTCATTACAGTTTACAAATAATAATTAAAAATAAAAATTCAAATAAACACATAAACATAAAAAAATTACAAAAGACCTGGGGAATAGTTCTGGAGCAGTGGCGACAACGCAGGGGTACTGGTGGCACGTCATCTCACGCACCTCCGTCACTAGCGGCGCGTGGAACCACGAGCCGCCACCGGTGAAGGTGCAAGACAGGGGGTGTGGATCAGCCTCTTCCCTTCCTTCTCTCGCAGGTGGTGGTGTTCACTGTGACCTGCAAACACAGACAAAGCAACACAAACGCAACACAAACAAACACAAGATCAATTTCATTCTCTTCTTCAAATCTCAGGTCTTTTTTTCTCGACTTCTTCTTCTTCAAGGGGCGGCTGGGCTGCCCATGGTGGGGGCTGCTATAGGTCGACGGCTGCTGGCTCTCCTCTGCTGCCACGGTGGGGAAGAGGTGTTATGGCTGATCTGTTGGGAAGGGTTGTGCTGCCATGGAAGAGGCTATCGACGCTGGCCTGCCGCAATGGTGAGGGGGAATAGGAGGCTGGCTGGCGAAGAGAGGAGATGGAAATGGAGGAGGTGTGGCCGCCGATGGCTGCAAGCTGCATCTGCAGGAGAAGAAAAAATAAATAGGGAGGGTGGCTGCAGCTACAGGCTGGAAGCTAAGGAGCAGGTGGTGGTCGTTCGGTGGCTGCAACTTCCAAGAGGAATAAAAAAAATAGCAGGGGGAATGAGGGTTGCGGCTAGGGAAGGAGAGGAGAGTCGGGGGGAAGGAAAAGAGGATTGGGGGAAAGGTGGTGCAGCTGCCAAAAGGAGAGTGGCGGCTGCAGCCCCATGGAGAGAAAAATTAGGGTTAGGGTTTTTTGGGTTTTAGCGTTTTTTGGGTGTGTGCTTTTTTTTGTCTCTCACCAACTCTATTTATAGAGTTTTTTTCTAGCTAAAATTTCAAAAGCATCTTTAAACTTGCGCGTCTTTTTTAATTTGGTCCTTGATTTTCAATTTGTGTGATTTGACCCTCAATTGACCGATGAACTCTCAATTTGTTCAATTTTGTCCATGTACCAAGATATTTTTGTATTTTTGTCTTTTTTTTTATTTTATTTTTCTGAAACATAAAAATAAGTGAGTCAAAAATTGGGTAGGAACAATGTTTCTAGTTTTTCTCAGAGGAGTGACAATGGGTGATGATAATCTGAAGACATGGGATTAGATAAGCTAATGTCATTACTTGGATATTCACAGAAAATTGTGGTTCAGTACATCATTGGAATCTATGAGTTTGAATTTAATTGTTTTTTGTTCAATTCATAGAGTGTAACTATTTCTCTTTTGATTTTTCTACTATTTTTTTTTTATTGTAGCTACACAAGTCAGTTCTTCAGCTGAAATGTTTAGTAAACTTGAGGCTTTTGGGTTTCCATCATCAACCGAAACCCAATCTTTTGCTCTAGAAATCTTTGCTAAAGTTCCCCGTAAAGCATCTAGTGGTTTAAACGTGAGTTTTTCCCTGATTCTTTTTCAATTTTTTTGTCAGAAATAAATCAGTTGAGGCTCAAAAACTTAAATTTTGTATTGATACAATGCAGTAAATATACAATAAAAACATTTTGAGCATTAAGTGTGTGAGATATCGTAGGCTACTATTTAGGAAATTATACCATCTAAATATAGTAATTGCTAATTTACAGCTCATGTTAACACTCCCTCTCAAGTTGGTGAGTATATATCATCAACAACCCAACTTGTCAAGTGCGTTGTGGAACATCCTACTCAATACGGGTTTCGTCAAGATATTTGCTAGTTGGACTTCGATCTTCACAAATGGAACCTGAATTATTTAAGCCTTCAATTTTTCTTTGATGAAGTGGCGATCTACTTCCACGTTTTGTTCGATCATGTTGTACCAGGTTGTGTGCTAGTGCTATAGTCGCTTTGTTGTCATAAAAAAGTCTTATTGCGTCAGCTGGAGGATAACCAACTTCAATGAGCAATTCTCTTAACCATAACATCTCATATATTCCTTTGGTCATGCCTCAAAACTCAGCCTCTGCACTTGATAATGATACCACCTTTTGTTTCTTGCTCCTCCAACAAACCAAATTTCCCCCAACAAATGTAAAGTAACTTGAAGTAGATCTTTGTGTCGAACATGCCATAGCCAAATCTGTTTCTGTCAGGTATCTGACGTGCCTTGCATACTATTGGCTTTACCAACGCTCATATAATCAACAAAGTATAGCCTCCCTCTTTTAGTACCACGACCAATTATCTCCTTGATGAGAATACCCTGAAAAATACAAAAAGTTAGATACATTAGTACACAGCAATTTAACTCCTCAGTGACTTGTCCAACTGACAGTACTTTGTTGGACAATGATGGAACAACTAATGTGTTGGATAGCGAAAGAGATGAAGAAACAACAACTGTTCCTGCTCCAGTAACTGGGTATGTCACCCCATTAGCATTAGCAATACAAGAGCGTTTGGAAATGAAGATAATAATTTGGTCTTCCTCATCATATGTCATATGATTTGTGGTTCCTGAGTCAACGATCCAATCACTGCAGTCATTGTGATTGGTACTAAGAAGGGCTGTAGCATAGTTACCTGAATCACTAAGAGTAGAAAGACCTTCAAATAGAAGGTTTGGAGAGTCTACCATTGGCTTAGCAGTGAGTGTAGATTCAGTGTTCATCAAGGCTGCTCGACCTGTTCTGTTGCTTTTGTCATTATGTTTCTTATTTTTAAAACTCTCCCACCAGTCCGGATACCCGTGTAATTTAAAGCATGTATCACAAGTATGCTTAGAATTATTGCAGTGGGTGCACCCGATTTGGGTCTTGGGTTGACGGTAGTCCCGTGGATATTTTTTACTTGGGCCAGATTGGTCCAGCCGCAGCCCATCTCTGTTAGGCCCATATTGGCCCGGTCCCATTACCAGCCCATATGCATTCTCAGCCCCAAGCCCATCTCTAGTCGGCCCATCTCCATTCGGGCCGTAGGTATTAGTGCCTGTCAGCCCGTCCCCAATTTTTCCAGTTTCTCTTCTTGCTCCTGCCCTACTGCCGGCGTCCCAAGCTCTGTTTGTGACATCCCGCCGCCCCCCTCTTCGTGCGATGAGATCCACTCCGGCATGTGCAAGCATCACAGACCGCCTGAAGTCTTCCTTCCGGACAAGAGCATATGCTTGCTCCACCGTGGGCAGTGGCTGCAGCTGGAGGACGTCGGCTCTCACACTATCCAGCCGATCATCCAACCCGTCTAAGAAGGTATACACCCTATCTTCTTGTTGTATGCTGTTAAATTGTTCGATATCATGTGCACATACCATGGGGTTGGGTCTCCGAAAATCAATCTCTCCACAGTCCTTGGAGACTGTTATAGTAGTTTTCTAGGGTTCCTCCGTGTTGCTGCATTTGTGTGATTTTCTTCTTCAATTCGAAGATTTGAGATGTGTCTGACCCATCAAAATAGGTAGTAGTAATCGAATCCCACACTGATTTTGCAGTAGGAAACCTGATGAAGTTGCCGATCAAATGGGGTTCCATGGAATTAATTAGCCAACCTTTAAAGATGGAGTTTTCGGTTCTCCATCGTTTGTGGGTGTGGGTTGGGGTAAATCCCCATTGATATACCCCAATTTATCTTTCCCGGAGATATACATCTCCATGATCTGAGACCATATAGCATAATTGGTACCATTCAATTTGATACCAATCTGAGCAGTTGGGTAATCGGTTTGAGGTGGGATTAGGGTAGGAATTGGTGTGATATTGTCTAGGATTGTGGTGTCGGTAGTCTCCATTACACAGGAGAAGAGGCAGAAAAGAAAAGAAAATTTCTAGGGTTTACAGCAGGATCTCTGCTCTGATACCATGTCAAAAATAAATCAGTTGAGGCTCAAAAACTTAATTTTTTTATTGATACAATGCAGTAAATATACACTAAAAACATATCTCAGCACTAAGTGTGTGAGATATCGTAGGCTACTATTTATGAAATTTTATCTTCTAAATATAGTAATTGCTAATTTACAGCTCATGTTAACATTTTTAATTTGGGAATTATGATTATTCTCTGTTATATGTTTGGTTGGCCACTTTTTTGGCTTGCTAGCCATTATTCTGTTTGTTAAATGAATGATGCTTTTGATTTCTGTTGCCCTAGCTTGATCAAAAACAAGAAAGAGAAGCTGCCGTGTTGGCGAGGAAGCAGAAAACTTATCAACTTTTGTATTCTGATGATGACAATGATGGTGCTGGTGGTATTGTCAACAAGTCCCTGATTGCCACTGCATCTGATAGGCACAAAAAACGGTTCAGGAAGAAGATTGAGAGTGAAGAGGATGAAGAAGATGAGGTAGAGTGTTTATATTCTCACTGTTAGAGCTCTTTTTTTTTCATTACGGTAAGCTGCTTGTCAGTGTCAGTTCCGGAGGGTTTTCCTTTTGTTTTGACCAAATGCAATGCTGCAGGTTGTCAAACAAGTGGAAGAAGCAAGACGGGTTAAAAGACGGACTTCCTCATATGAAGATGATGATTCTGAGGTATTCCTTTGTTGTTCAAATGCCTTGTATTAATTAATTTGATCCCTTTCCCTGTAATTTATTTCCTTGCTAGTCAGTAAAGAGATTCTTATCAAGCATTGCTGGGGTGTTGCTTACCTCAATTATTATAGATTTTACTAACAGTTCATAAACTTGTTGTAAAATGATTTATTCACAGTATTTTGCTTAGCTCACTTATTTTTTAGCAGTTTTTACTATTTGAGTTTAAATATGGCTTGTATATTTTGTTGTGTGTAGGCAGAGCAAGAGAGATTGCGTGATCAGGGAGAGAGGGAACAATTAGAGAGAAATATTAGGGAACGTGATGCTGCAGGGACTTGTAAGGTACACATCTGCATCTAATGATCTATCTTGCTATTTTGCTAATATATGCTGTTGCTTTCGGGCTCTGTTATGATCTTTCATTTTTTTTCTGTGCTTTGCCATTGTTTGAAGTTAATGCATGCTTTTGCAAGGTCAATTTTTAGTATTAAATGTAAATCTCACTACTTGCAAACATTCATGGTACATGTTTCTTACTGACGGTCTTGTCCGGTCTTATTGTAACAGCTAACAGAGCCAAAGTTGAAAAAGAAGGAGGAAGGTATAAAATCTTGAGAGTGCTTATATTTACATACCCGAATGCATAAAAGTTCTCTAACAATGCTTTTTTTTCATGGGATCTCATTTTGCTTATCATGCAACAGAAGAGGCAGTCCGAAGATCAAATGCTTTGGAGAAAAATGAGCTTGACACTTTGAGGTTTGTGTTTGATTATCTGAAACAGGTTGCTCCTTGTTTAGTGACAGGTTAGTATTGCTGATCATTTTTCTTCCTTGGCATTGATTCAGAAAGGTGTCACGACAAGAATATCTAAAGAAAAGGGAACAAAAGAAATTGGAAGAAATCAGGTATTGCATAATCACATATGGCATATTGCTATCACCTTGCTTTAGATGTCTTGCTTACTGGTGTTTTTAGCCTTAATAACATGAAAACCTTGCTTATGGTTGACACTGTTCCATAATATTGAACTCCAGGCTGCAAATCATAAATTGCATTCAATATCTACTTTTATGTTTTTCGTCTCTTTCCCTGTTTGTTCTTCAATTATCCATATCCTTTTCAGAGATGACATTGAAGATGAACAATACCTCTTTGATGGTGTGAAGCTCACGGAAGCTGAATATCATGAACTAAGGTAATAAATTCAATTCATTGTCTGGGATGTATCCATACTCCTTCACAAAATTTTCTCCTTTTTCTTCACCTGCAAAATTGTTTTTACCCCTATGATAAAAACAGTAACAGGTTATTAATTGGTCAATGTGATAACAACTGTTCCAGAGTGTGTTTTGAATATTGAAGACCAATACCACGTGCAATACTTTTCAAACTGCTTGCTGCTCAGTGCCCACACAACCCTTTAATTCTGAGTGTATAATGTATCTCTTCATATTAGTGGTTTGTGGACTGTTAGCTTATAGTGTAACCAAACAGTGGTTTTAAGTAATTGTTTAGTCATGCTATGGTTTTATACAGTTGGTGCCCTTTGTCACCTTAGTTGAATATCTCTTTTGGGTGACTCTTTTATGCCTTCACTAATGTGGCCATGGTGCAAAAAATAATGTGGTACAATGACTTGGACTGCTTCATATCTTTTTTATTGTGGTTCAAGTCATGTCTTATGAGGATTGTGGTCCTTTTGTTTTGTACTTGGACATCTGGAGAACATACTTAAATTTGTAGCCAACAAGTTCTTTCTCTAGTCTCTAGGTAAAAGAATACAATCTTTCATATGCATTTTGCGCCATTTGCTCAAAGCTGCACCAAACTCAAAATGTCGTTCTCCTGTAATAGCTTCTGGACATGTTTTTATACTTGGTAATGTTGGGTAGTTCAGCTACTAGATATTGACTACTAATAAGGACTACAGATGCTTTATTTTAACAGATACAAGAAGGAAATTTATGAGCTTGTGAAAAAGAGGTCAGAGGACGTTGAGGACACAAATGAGGTAATATACCCTTTTTTGATGGTTCTATTTAATTCTGCTATCTTGATTGAGTTATTTTATGTTGTGGTAATTATTTCAGAAGACAATTCTTAGCTCTTTCGCATTTGCCTTGCATAATTATATACTTGAATTTAGATTGGGCTTTAGTTGTTATGAAGTATTTTCACTCATATTTGTGATTATTTAATATTATCAGTTTGTAGCCTTAGGAGTTCTACTATGTACTGTTTTGGTGTGCATGGGTGTACCCTTTCTTGGGTTCCTGGCAATGTAATGTATACATAAAACAACAAAATGCCTCAATCCTAAACTAGTTGGGGTCAGCTATATGTGATCCTTTTGCGTCTTTTCACACAATCACATGCCAAATCTGCCCAGTGCAATGTATATATCAAAAACATTGTTCTGCGCCTAACCACTCCAAATATAATCTTCATGTTTTTCTTAAGTTACTGGTGTTCTCATGGGACAATCTGGAACTTGTATGATTATAAAAGCTTAGAGTTTTCTCTCACATGTATATAAGTGTCCACACATGGAAGCACCCATGCATCCCCTTTCCCACTTTGCCACCACCTAGCTTATAAAATGACATTTTTAGACTTGTTTCATTAACTGTGTAGTTGTCATAATTTTTAACTAGTTATATTGATGAGTAGCGAACATATTGTTAAATAGTAATGCACTTCCCCTTGCACTGACAAAGCTGGTTGCATTCTTCCACTCCTCTATTCTGGTACGCCGTGGTCAAAACTCTGTTGGCATTCCCAAGTAAACATGTTTTAGATGCTCTTGAATAAACTCTAGTGTGCTTGCTTATTTAGAATACTTTCTACAAGGTATGTTCAATCAGAGCTGTTACTTTTGCACTACAATATGTTCAGAAGTGGCAAGATAACAATTTCCTTTGTTTAGGTACTCAGATGAGGATAGAAGTGAAGGGAGGGGATAAAAAAATTTAGCTGTAACTTCTTTCCAGATCCAGCTTTTAGTTTCTCTCTAGAAGTAGAGAGATAGATGAGAAGTTTCTGATTTTGCAAATTTGATTTTTGAATTTAATCACATATGTAATCACTTAGTTACATTGCTGTTAAACCTTTAAATTTCTCTTCTCATCATCACATCCTCTTTAAGGTACTCAAATTCAAATTGGCTGAGACTTTAGAAGGCAAATTCATTCTACATTTCTTTCTCTGTGACAACTGAAATTGCTAGAGACCTTCTAAGCAGTTTTCATGATAAAAAAGAGAAATGATCAAAAAGATGCATGCCATCTATATGCTGCTTGTATACATTTTTTTCTAGTCACTATATGTCATTGTTGCTTGCTAACTCTTGATGTGCCATCCAACATTCTTTCTGGAGTGCAGTACAGGATGCCAGATGCATATGATCAGGAAGGAGGTGTTAATCAGGAGAAGAGATTTTCCGTGGCCTTGCAGCGTTACAGGTCAGTTTGAAAGGAAGCATCTGGTGATTGAAATCACCAAAATTGTTCTGCAGAACATGAACCACAATTTGCTAGAAACGGAAAATTTGTAGTATTCACAAGTAGCATATTTTGCTTCAGACTGGAGTGGTTTGTTCTGTCGTGTTAAACTATTTCATATTGTTTGTTTGTTGTAGGGATGGCAGTGCTGGATATAAAATGAACCCATTTGCTGAACAGGAAGCATGGGAAGATCATCAAATTCGTAATGGAATTTTACATCAAATTACATTCAAGCAAACACCATGTGTTACTCTCTTAATTCCTCATTTTTTTGGATGTACTGATATTCTTCACTCGCCATTTTGCAGAAAAAGCAACACTGGAATATGGTTCTAAAACTAAAAAGCAATTATCTGATGATTATCAGTAAGTTCAAACATCTCTTCATCATTACAATATCGACAAAATTTCCATCCCAATTTTTTGTCTTGTTTTAATTTCTAACCAGACATCTCCATTTCTCATTTTGGTTTCTTATTTGTTTTCCTCTTTCAAGCTAAACAAAGTTATATGGAGGTATTTTGATGCTTTGTTTGTTTCATGAACTTCCAAATAATTAGTATTTGTGTTCAGGTTTGTGTTTGAGGACCAGATTGAGTTTATCAAGGCAACAGTCGTGGAGGGTGACAAAGTATATCTTATTTTTTCTTTTCTTTTAAATCTCAAGTGATTATTCAATATCCTGCTGAAATTCCCTTATCATTGATTTTTTTCTTTTCCTGCAGTTTGATGATGAGCTGGCCACTGAGTCACTGGACGAGTCCAATGCGAAATCAGCTTTAGAGAAGCTTCAGGTGTGCTGAAGCAAGATCTTTAATTACCGCACCAAAATACCATGGTTTACAAGTGACAACAGATTTGATAGGTTATAAAAAGGGGAAATAGGTTATAGGTGGGGATTTGGATATGTTTTGATTGAGGCTGTGCTTGAGAAAAGTAAATAAACAAGGATCTAAGGATAAAGTAGTTTGAAAAAAGGAAGAAAGCAAACCTAGCATCACACCAGGGCTTCTAGAAATCACACCTAGGAATTCTTAAGCATCACACCTAAGATAAGAACATCACACACCTAACCTTGAAGGCAAAAAATCTCAATTTCATTCTCACAAGAACCCATCATTGCAAAGTAGGGGTTACAACCAATATATGAGGCTAATAAGGAGGTGCCTGGAGTAGGCGATCAAGGTGATGCAGCATAACTGGTGCTAGTTGGCAAGTTTGTTAATGCTGAAGAAGTTGACTGGTCATCTTTCAAAAATTACAAAATTACCCCTGACAAACAAAAATTACTAACTTCCCCTCTCAGTTAGAACCCTCAAAATATGCTATATTAAATAGTAAAACAGTCCAGGTTAGCTCCAATTATGGCAAGCCAATGGACATGGTTGTAGCGTTAGATTTCCCCCCTCAATAAACTTTCCAGGTGCTATTTGCATCACGCGCTCTATTTTTGAACCTTTTTTTGGCTAATAAAGGACATTTTTAGCTCGATGAATAAATTTATTGAATAGTATAACAATGTGTAATACTATCTCAGCAGGAAAGCTATGGAAGCAATGAGCCAAGTGATGAAACTGAGGATAGAAATTGGTCTTAATTGATTGGGTTGAAAAACTTTTGATTGGAATTTGAGTATTGTAGGTCACTTGAATTTATTTATTAAGGAAACTGTAATCACATATATAGGTAATTATTTTTCAGGTTCAAGTCATGAAATTAAGAACAAGATTGTACATTTCCTTGATTAGAGTTTTGGCTCTTATTATTCCCGTATAATTCTT
This sequence comes from Salix brachista, assembly GCA_009078335.1. Lineage (NCBI taxonomy): Eukaryota > Viridiplantae > Streptophyta > Magnoliopsida > Malpighiales > Salicaceae > Salix > Salix brachista. The sequence goes on from CM018586.1 coordinate 9,235,570, forward strand.
ACACTCCCTGTTGCACGTCAGATCTTTTTCCCAAAAAGTTTCTTCCTTTGCTTTAAAAATTCCGTTCCTATGTGAGGAGATTTGATTTGCAAATTATATCAAGTTTATGATTTGATTAATCTGATGTTTGGACTTGTTATTTGCAATGAAACTAATAATAACAACCCTCTGTGGAATGAAATAAGGAATGTGGACAAAGCATTAAAATAGCTCCCAGAAAGTAAAACTTCAGTGAATATGAGTCAGGCTGTGATGATCATTTTGCCATGCATAAAAGACCGTTTATTGTTTTGTAAATGCACGATCTGATTTGTTTTCTTTTCTCACTCGACATTGCAGTCTTCTAGGATTTTCACAAAGTCCTGCAGTGGTTGTGGGAACATCTGCATGTCTAGTAGTCTACCAGAAAACATGTGATTTACTGCTATGTTGTTAACTATCACCTGTGTTTTTTATTCTTTCAGGAAGATAGAAAAACCTTGCCTATCTATCCATATCGAGATGAACTGCTCAAAGCTATCAATGAGCATCAGGTATTTCCTTGCTACATTTAATGCTTTTGCTAATTTGTCCCTACCTGTTGCTGATGGTTATTTTTTGCTTATATGTAAACTATAGTCTTTGTTACATGAACCTGCCTCATTCCCTAGAATTCCACTTGTTTTGAAATGAGACAATGTGGGCTAGGGTGTGTTTCATGCTATCAAGAATGGCTGCCTGTTTCCCTCTGTCCGTTAATTAAAATAGGATAGGAAAACCGGCAAAGGTTAAAGTACTATTGAAAAAATACTGTTTGCCTGATTTGGCATTATTGGAGTTAACACCTTTTTTTGGGACAATTTTTTTAGCTGTAAAGATAAATGCCCGAGGTCAGAAGACCAAGAAATCATTAGTGAAACAAGGTTCTGGCTCAGCAGCAGCAGCTGACATATTTGAACCTGTTTTGAACCATAGCTAGTGAAGGTTGAAAGCAATTTTTCCTGTAGTTTGGATACAAATTCTTTGTTTTGAAAATCTTAAAAATATGATTTTGATACCTATTTTCTAATTGCTACATTACCTCTGATTTTTATTCATTGCAAGAGGCCTATTCTTGTATCTCTGTTTTCCATCCTAAGCGTCTTACATATTTTCTTGAGATTGGAGGGGAAAAATAATTAATAGTGGAAAAGTTCTAGAACACGGTTATAGAAAACCTTTAATGAAAGAACACTTTCAATGAATTGCACACTACCAAAACCACTCAGATTCTGGATCAGGCCTAGTTTGCTAGTGTAGATATTATCTGGTTAGTTTTTTTCCTAGTATTTTCCTCTCAAGTGAAGTCTTTCTTGCTTTTCATTGATGGCAGTAATCTCTCGTCTTAGCAGAAGAGGAAAGATGTTTTACTTAAGCTATACAAACTAACAAAGAGAGAGACAGCTCTTGTCTCTCAAAAGGCTCTTATTACACTCCTGCCCTAGCCAAAAAAATGGTAGAAAGACAAGAATTTTCCTCTTATTTTGTTTACAACCTCACACCTCACAAAGCCCTCACAGCTTCAATCGACCTTGCATCCCAAACAGATCTCTGCCACAGAGAAGACATCCACATCAATTTTGTGCTCAAAATGAAATGAATAAGCAAGCAGCGAACTGATTCAAAAGCGTTCTTACAGGGTAATCAGCAATTGGCCAAGATAATCCCTGGGAAGTGCATTTGTCTTCCTAGTGGCTTCAGAGAAGATGTGCACATCAATTTTGTGCTTGAAATGAAATGAATAATCGCGCAGCAAACTGATTCAAAAGCATTCATACAGCTTAATTAGCAATTGGCCAAGATAATTCCCTGGGAAGTGCATTTGCCTTCCTAGTAGCTTACCAATTGAAAGTTGCTTCTAGCAGTGACCAAGTCTTTCCTAAATAGGAGTACACATGCACTTCTTGGGGGGGTTAGCTCTCTCCCAACTAGGATTGGATCAAAGGACTTCAAGTTAAAGCATCTCTCTTTGGAACTCAAAATTCTTTCCCGTCTCCTCTATCCAGTAGTTTAAGCATATAAATCTTTTGAGGTCCAGTCATGATTTATTAACATGGCATTTACTTACTACTTGCATGTGCATGAGTGGATGTAGGCACTCATTTCATGTTTTTTTAATCATCTTTGGTGATATCTTTTGCAGGTTATTATCATAGTGGGAGAAACTGGTTCAGGGAAGACCACACAGATACCACAGTATCTTCACGAAGCTGGTTACACCAAGCGTGGGAAGGTATACTCTTGTCCCTTCATATGCATCTGACATTGTAGATGCTAATTGTCATCTTTCCATTGTTCCAATTGTCACCCTTGGTGAATTATTATTCGTCAAAAATTCGAGTAGCATTTTCTTGTCATGTTTTCAGTACAAATGGACACTCATGCAAAATTTTCTTGTTACAGTATTGGGCGTTTGGGAATCAACAACTGGCGTTTGGGAATCAACAACTGATACAATTATTGCAACTTGTTCTGTTATTATGCTGATATTCTTTTTGTGGTATAATTTGCAATAATCTGCCTCAAGTTGTAGTTAAATTCCATAATTTCTTGTTCCAACTGAATCTTAATTTAAGTGATTTAAGAAGAGAGTCCAGGAATAACCTAGAACTCCAATGTGACATGTATTTATATTTACACACAACTAGACACACCTTTAACCCTGATGCTTTTATGATAACTGATATAACATTGAAACACTTAGTGTGTCACCAATAGGGAAGTGGCCTGGTGCATTGGATGCATGCATCCCCTACTCCCATTGGGTCATTTGTGATCCAAGAAAAATGATTGGGAATGGCCCTGGTTTTGTCCCTTATATAATATTTATCTCGAAAGTCAATTATGCCTTGTGTTCTTAATGTTGACAATTGCATCCAAAGAAACTATTGGGACTGGGTGATGTTTTGGAGTTTTTATTGTTCCTTAACTCTACTTGACAATGACTTGCAACATGGAAAATGATGTGCTATGTTAAAAGTGTGCCAGATTACTTTAAGAGACAACCAAAGGTTTTGCCTAAATGATTTGAGAAAGCAGGTGTCAGCATGCTTGACATTTTGAGAATATCATTGTTTTTCTTTTTGTTGCTTCTTACAGGTTGGTTGTACACAGCCAAGGCGAGTTGCTGCCATGAGCATTGCTGCTAGAGTTTCTGTAACAGCAAATGGTTTTAATGTTATCTTCAGGTTGGCTACTCCATTCGTTTTGAAGATTGCACATCAGATAAGACTGTTTTGAAATATATGACCGATGGAATGCTCTTGCGTGAATTTCTTGGCGAACCAGATCTGGCAGGCTACAGGTGAGCTATGTCTTGGTGCCTTATTCATGTTTTTGATTTGGTCAGTTCCACTGGCTTACTAAAGCGTTTTCTATTTTATTTCGAATTAGTGTTGTGATGGTGGATGAGGCACATGAAAGAACCTTGTCAACTGACATACTGTTTGGATTGGTGAAGGCAAGTAGATTCTTTCAACTTGATATTTCATTTATATATATTTATGGATGTAAAAACCATGACCCTGTATATTCTACCTGATAGAAAAAAGGTATGGATCCCTTTGCTCATTCACTACATTAATGCATAGTTTATTTCACTGCTAGTAATCCGTGAATATATATTCTAGCAATGTCAGATCTGTAGGAACAGTATCACCACATTAGGATTGCATCTGTAGGAACAATTTTACCAACATTAGGATTACTTATTTTTGTACTTGTACCGGTTAAACTCTTGATCATTACCTGATTGTCCAACCATCCATGTTTCTATGTGACAGGATATAGCCCGTTTTCGACCTGATTTAAAGTTGCTTATTTCAAGTGCAACACTTGATGCTGAGAAATTTAGTGATTACTTCGATTCTGCTCCAATTTTCAAAATTCCTGGGAGGAGGTTTCCTGTCGAGATACACTATACAAAAGTCCCGGAAGCTGATTACTTAGATGCAGCTGTTGTTACTGTACTTCAAATCCACGTGACACAGCCGCCTGGAGATATTTTAATATTTCTCACTGGTCAGGAGGAAATAGAGACAGCTGAGGAGATTATGAGGCATAGGACAACGGGTCTGGGTACAAAAATTGCGGAACTTATTATTTGCCCTATATATGCTAACTTACCCACAGAGCTCCAAGCTAAAATATTTGAGCCCACTCCTGAAGGAGCACGGAAGGTAGTCCTTGCAACAAATATTGCGGAAACATCCTTAACAATTGATGGGATCAAGTATGTCATAGATCCAGGATTTTGCAAGATGAAATCATACAACCCTAGGACTGGGATGGAATCTTTGCTGGTCACACCCATTTCAAAAGCTTCAGCAATGCAGCGTGTGTGGAAATTTCAGAAAATATCAAACTTCTAATCTGTATGGACAGATTGTTAAAAAACCTGAGAACAGGCACTGTTGAAATCAAGAACTGGATTCGGAATTTTTCCAGAAAAGAAAGAACAATAAGCTTTGTAATTTCAAGCTAAAAGAACATAAACATTGGCAGAATTTCGTGTATGGTTACTGCCATCCCACTCATTTTATTTATAGAACCAGAAACTTACAACGGCTATAACCAACAACTATCAACGGTAATATTTTCCAAAAATCAGTTATTTACAAGATGTCTTGACAAGACTAACAACTGATTTGACAGACTTATATTTCCTAAACTCTACAGGATTTATAATCATCCTGAATACAAAAAAATTACTAAAACTAAAACAATAACCTTCAGTCTTCGAATCTTCTCAGCTTCTTCAACCTGACAGCTTTGTTGCTACTACCGGTCGACCGATTCACTCAAGCGGTCGACCGGTTAACCTTCAAGTGGTCGACCGGTTCAACCAAGCGGTCGACCGGTTCACTTGAGCAGTTCTGGAATCACTTCAGGTTTCAACACTCCCCCTTGATTCCTGAGCTGCACATTCCCACCATGTTCCTTAGCTCCTCAAACCTTTCTTTTGGCAGAGTTTTGGTAAACAAGTCAGCCAATTGCTCCTTAGAACAGCAATACTTCATCTCCAGTTCTCCTTCTTGCTGGAATTGCCGAATAGCATGAAACTTGATTTTCATGTGTTTTGTTCTATCATGGAACACTGAGTTTTTGGAAATTGCAATTGCAGACATGTTGTCACAAAACAACTCAGTAGGTTCCAGTTGATCACAATCCAAATCCTTCAAAATTTTTCTCAACCAAACAAGTTGATTGGCAGCCACAAATGCTGCAATATATTCAGCTTCAGCAGTTGAATGTGCAACTACTGATTGTTTCTTTGAATTCCAACAAAAAATGCATTCCCCCATTGAAAAACAATACCCTGAAGTGCTCATCATCTCTTCATCACTTCCTCCCCAATCACTGTCACAAAATCCCTTCAATTTGACAGTGTTCATCTTGCCAAAAAACATGCCAAATTCGAGTGTTCCCCTTAAGTATCTCAGCACTCTTTTGGCTGCAATGTAGTGCATTTGGCTGGGATTTTGCATGAATCTTGAGAGGTAGTTGACAGTGAACACAATGTCAGGTCGTGTGGAAGATAAATACAATAAACTTCCAATCAAACTTCTATAAACTCTTCCATCTGCAGAGGGAGCCCCATCAGCTTTTGTGAGCTTCATACCTAGCACCATTGGGGTGCTAACTGGTTTGCAATTTTCCATTGCAAACTTGTTTAGCATCTTAGTTGTAAATTGCTTTTGACATACAAAGCAACCTTCCTTGGATTGTGTTATTTCCATTCCAAGAAAATATGCTAATAATCCAAGTTCATTCATCTCAAACTTGTTCTTCATGTTCATCTTGAATTCATCAACAAATTTCTAATTGTCACCCGTAATTAACAAATCATCAACATATACTGAAATTATCAAGATGTGATCATCCACCTTCTTCACATATAGAGTGGCTTCATTCAAACTCTTCACAAACCCCAAACTAATCAAATAATCATCCAATTTGCTATACCAAGCTCTAGGAGCTTGTTTCAAGCCATACAAAGCTTTCTTTAGAAGGTACACTTTGTTCATATTTGATTCATCCTCGAAACCTTGTGGTTGTTCCACATATATTTCTTCATCCAAGGTGCCATTCAAAAATGCTGATTTGACATCCATTTGCCAAACCAACCAATTCTTTTGAGCAGCCAACATGAGCAGCAACTTGATAGTATCCATCCTTGAAACAGGGGCATAAGTATCATGATAATCTATCCCTTGCTCTTGTGAGTATCCTTTAACAACAAGTCTAGCTTTGTTCTTATTGACACTTCCATCAGCATTTAATTTTGTCTTAAAAACCCACTTAACACCAATGACTTTTCTATGCTTAGGTCTGTCAACAAGCTGCCATGTTTCATTCTTTTCTATCATCATTAACTCCTCCTTCATTGCTGCCACCCAAGTTTGAGAATCCATGGCTTCTTCTACATTATGTGGTTCCATTTCAACCAAATTACATCTATCATGGATGTCACTAAGCAACCTAGTCCCCCTCACAGATTGGTCTTCATCCTCAGATTCACTTTCATCAGTCTCGGGTGCATGATCATCAGTTTCTTCAATATTGGTATTTTCAACTTTCTCATCATCCCAATTCCAAATTTGGTTCTCAGCCACCTTAACATTCCTAGCTATTACAGCTTGGTTTGTTTTCAAATCAAAAACCTTATAGCCCTTAGAGTTTGAGCTATAACCTATCAAAATTCCAACCTCAGATTTTTGATCCAACTTCCTTCTCTTAATCTCAGGTTGAAGCACATAACAGGGGCTGCCAAATACCTTTAGATGATCTATGCTTGGTTTATGTCCATGCCACTCCTCATAGGGTGTTTTATCTCCTAATGACCTTGTCATCATCCTATTTAGGAGGTAAGTGGCTGTGCTCACAGCCTCAGCCCAAAACTTCAAGGGCAATTTCTTCTCATAGAGAAGGCACCTTGCCATCTCCATCAAGGTCCTATTTTTCCTCTCACTTACACCATTTTGTTGAGGGGTGTAAGGGATGGTAAGTTGGTGCTTAATACCCTCTTTAACTAGGTATTCTTCAAATTTATGGGAGGTAAATTCCCCCCCATTATCAGACCTTAAAATCTTCAAGCTGCAGCTGGATTCCTTCTCTGTCGCAGCCTTGAACCTCAAAAACACTTCAAAAACTTCCCCTTTGGTCTTAAGGAAATAAACCCAACAAAATCTACTGAAGTCATCTATAAACAACACAAAATATCTAGCACCATTCAAAGATTCATTATGCATAGGACCACATACATCACTATGAACAATTTGCAGCTTAGTGGTAGATTTGCATGCACTTTTATTGAACTTAATTTTTGCTTGTTTTCCTAGTTGGCATGCTTCACAAACCTCATTTTGTTCATATATAACAGGTAATCCTTCTACTACTTGTAGTTCAGCCATTTTCTTCAATGTAGCATAGTTAAAGTGTCCCATTCTTCTATGCCACAGAATTGAATTTTCAGATGCATTGGTAATCATGCTTATGTGTGCTTGTTTTTCTTCAATGCTAAAGCACCTATTATTCATTTTAGCAGCAAACAAAGGTGTTCCTAGATCATCCTTTATTGTGCATATGCCATTATCAAAGAACAATGAATATCCAATTTCAAGTAATTGACCTACACTAATCAAGTTTTGGTCAATTTCTGGAACATAAAGCACATCTTTAAAATTTCTAGTTCCAGCCAAGGTTTCAATATCAACTTCCCCTCTGCCCTCTACACTTACATACTGTCCATTAGCAACCTTAACCCTTGATTTATACTTTTCATCAAAGTTATTAAACATGCTAATTTCAGCTGTCATGTGATTTGTACACCCACTATCAATTAGCCAATTTAGCTTACTAACCTCAGACTTGCTGCAGCTGTGATTCACAATGGCAGTGAACAATTGCTCATCCTTTTGTTCCACAGCCTCAGCTACATGTGCTTGCTTCCCATTTGAGGTGTTGTTCTTGCAAAACTTTTGGATGTGTCCAAATTGCTTGCATTTTCGACATTGAGCATTCTTGAGCCAACAAAATGACTCAAGATGGTTAGTTTTCTGACAGTATTTGCATGCGGGAAATTGCTCTCTCCTTTCCTTCCCTTTTGTATTGAAGTTATTTGCATGTGTTTGATTGCTTTGCCAGTTTTTGTTCTGCCACTGTTTTCCAGAACTTGAACTTGCTCTTGGTTCTGAGTTCTTGTAGAAATTCTGAGTTTTTGATCTTCCTTTGAACCTTGCTGCAAATGCCTCTTCACCAGTGTTTTCTTGTCTGATTTGCTGCCTTTGTTCCACGGCTTGAAATGCATTTATCAACTCTTGGAGACTCATAGACGTGAAGTCCTTTGAATCTTCCAAAGAGCATATTTTGTTCTCAAACTTTTCTGGCAGGCTGACTAGTACTTTCTCCACAACCCTTGCTTCTTGAATTTCTTCTCCAAGTAGAGTCATTTGGTTTACTAACTTGGATACATTTGATGAAAACTCTTTGATGGTTTCAGATTCTTTCATCCTCAAGCCTTCAAATTGTCTCTTCAATGTCAAAATCTGCATTCTCCTAGACTTTTCATCACCTTGAAATTCAGCCTTCAATTTGTCCCAAGCATCCTTAGCCGTTTCACATGCCATGATTCTTGAGAAAATTTCCTCACTTACTGCATTGTGAATGCAAGTAAGAGCTTTGAATTTCTTTGCTCTTTGTTCATGGAAATACTTGATTTGGGTCATTGATGGGTTGTTGTTCAAGGGAGCTGGTTCCCTGTCATCTTCCACATCTTCCCATAGATCAAACGCTTTCAAGTATATCTTCATCTTCACTGCCCAAACTCCATAGTTAACACCTGTGAAGATTGGCGATTTCGAAGAGAATGATGCATCCATCTCTGTCAAGAACTGTCAGCTGGAGAGTTTCTTTTTCTTGTGATTTGTTTCAAGACTTCACAATACGGAGAGCAAGATTAAAGAACAAACCAAGGCAAATTCCTTGATTTCAAAAGAACCTTTTTGCAAATTCTCTCGGAAAATTTTTGGAAAAAATCTCACTTTTTCTTTGATCACTCGTGTTTCACTCAAATCCCTTTTCAAAGACCTAATTCTGCTCTGATACCATGTGGAAATTTCAGAAAATATCAAACTTCTAATCTGTATGGACAGATTGTTAAAAAACCTGAGAACAGGCACTGTTGAAATCAAGAACTGGATTCGGAATTTTTCCAGAAAAGAAAGAACAATAAGCTTTGTAATTTCAAGCTAAAAGAACATAAACATTGGCAGAATTTCGTGTATGGTTACTGCCATCCCACTCATTTTATTTATAGAACCAGAAACTTACAACGGCTATAACCAACAACTATCAACGGTAATATTTTCCAAAAATCAGTTATTTACAAGATGTCTTGACAAGACTAACAACTGATTTGACAGACTTATATTTCCTAAACTCTACAGGATTTATAATCATCCTGAATACAAAAAAATTACTAAAACTAAAACAATAACCTTCAGTCTTCGAATCTTCTCAGCTTCTTCAACCTGACAGCTTTGTTGCTACTACCGGTCGACCGATTCACTCAAGCGGTCGACCGGTTAACCTTCAAGTGGTCGACCGGTTCAACCAAGCGGTCGACCGGTTCACTTGAGCAGTTCTGGAATCACTTCAGGTTTCAACAGCGTGCTGGCCGATCTGGACGAACTGGTCCAGGAAAGTGTTATCGGTTGTATACTGCTTACAATTATCTTCATGACCTGGAAGATAATACAATACCAGAAATACAAAGAACTAATTTGGCCAATGTCGTGCTCACTTTGAAGAGTCTTGGAATCCATGACCTAATAAATTTTGATTTTATGGATCCTCCACCTTCAGAGGCATTACTTAAGGCTCTGGAACTGCTCTTTGCACTGAGTGCACTAAATAAACTCGGTGAGTTGACTAAAGTTGGTAGAAGAATGGCCGAGTTCCCCCTTGATCCCATGCTGTCTAAAATGATTGTTGCTTCTGACAAGTACAAATGTTCAGATGAGATCATTTCTATTGCTGCCATGCTTTCTGTTGGAAATTCAATCTTCTATCGGCCAAAGGACAAACAAGTTCATGCTGACAATGCCAGAATGAATTTCCACGCGGGAAATGTGGGGGACCATATTGCTCTTCTCAAGGTTAGTTTCATGTGCAACACTCTAGGAATGGATTTAAATGTATTTAATTATATGTATACATGCATATGCACACACTTAGTCTCCTGCTATTACATGTTATGCTAATGTTGGCACAATGGTTTGTACATCACACCTATTTATGCATTTACACTTGGTAGATATGCTTATCAGTCTCAATCGCTTTCTCCTCAGCCCCCTTTCTCCCTATTTGTTATTCATTTTCTAGTTAAAACAAGGTTACTTGGGAAATTAAAAAGAAGAAGCTAGTTTTCATCAAAAAGGAAAAAAGAAGAAGCAGCAGCAAAAGACTAGTAAGTTCAATAAAAAAAAATTATGTGGCTAATAGTTCATCTCTTGAATTCTTTTTTAATAAAGTTCACTTTATTTCTTACTCTTCAAAATACCCTTTCAAATATAAAATATAAATTTATTGTTAATTTTCCTACCTTTTGGAAGAGAACTAAGATCAAGCTTAATTTCTTCATTTTCTTTTCCAGGTAAATTCTTCAACTCTTGTTGTATATTTTTTGTCCCTGTTAAAAGCACAACAAGAAGAAGAGGTTAATTCATAGTTCTCCAAAAAAAAAAAATACACCTTATAATGCAAAATGTGAACAAGATCTTCATCACTTATCAACTACTTTTTTCCCATTTTAAAAACCTGTCTAGCTTACACAAAAAAAGTTGGAAAAATAATAAAGGTACAAGAGTTGAAGAATTTTAAATTTAAAAAATGCAATAAATAATGCAAGCTGAAAAATCTAATAAAAAAATAAGAAATAAAGGTTTAGATCTATGAGTTCCCTTAAAAAAATAAAACAGTTATATTTACACGAGCAATTTCATATGAAGAGGATATTGAGGAAGCACACATGGAATAAAACATTTTTGGAAAAATAATTCAAATATGAACTTGTTGGTCAATGAAAATGTTGATAGAACTCATTGGCCTTTTACTCCTAAAACTGAACTTATTGGTAATTTTCCCAGTTTACTTTAGAGTGGATATGGCTGATTTTGATAAATGTTTATGTTATGTTTTCAGAAATTATGATAAGAATTAGATTATCATTGTGGTTTTCCCTTTTATTTTATTAACTACATTTGAATTACTCATTTTACTTGATTCAAGGTGTCCAGAGTGGTTGCCTCACCATGCTTGTTACTGATGTTTTTAGGTGTATAATTCTTGGAAGGAAACTAATAATTCGACACAATGGTGTTATGAAAATTATATTCAGGTATGGCTCGATATTTTAGAATTGCAAATTGTCATCTAAATTCCTGATTATCTGTGCTATGTTACCCGTTGTGAGTGCAAAATAGACACGAGTCCAAGTTTCATGTTAATTGAAATTCCACCTATTGAGATGTGGCCTCTGATCCATAAAATGGTTGCAGGTTCCAAAATAGTCTTTTTTTCTCCCTCTGTTCTGGATAAATAGTTCTTTGCATTCTGGTATATCAGCACACTTGAGTCCTTTAGTAAAACAGAACATGAATTCTTCCAAGCAGCACAAGTGCACATGGCATCTGGAGATCTGACTTGAACTTCAAATAGATGGCTCCCATTGTAATTGAAAAACTAAATATAGCCTCCAAAGCCAATTCTCATCAAGGCCTGATCTCTGATCACTGCAAGCATGTGGCTAAGTTATTTGTGGCAGTATAATGATAACACTCTTATTTTAATTCTGATCTTCTCTTCTCGCTCCCTTTCTCTCTCTCCCTCTCACACATAACCCTTTATCACTTTAAACCTTTTAACTTGGCATAAATAATTTTCAGTGAGAATTGAACTAAGAAAATGCCAAGAAATCAGTAATGAACAATTCAGCATGACAGCAGGAAGTTTGTTTGATTAATACCCCCCCCCCCCCACAACCCCACTCAGAAAATTGAACTTCCTACCCATGCATGTTGGTGTCCAAATTGTGGGCTAATTTCTTCACTTGTTTAGTTTTGTGTGAATTTTGTTGACTTAGAAAGCCAAGCAGTTCTTCCAGCTGCATTGCTGCCGTTATAGATTTAGTTTGTAATTTAAGCTCCACACTCTTGGTACCAGAGACATGAAGATAATCTCCAATATTGTGTGTGACCTCACCTTGGGATTATGACACTGAATGATGCTTGCCATCACAATATGAGTGGTTACAGATTTTTATTTTGTTCATGTTAATTACTCATGGTAGACTTGAAGTGTATATATTTTAAACTGCAAATTTGACAGTACAGCTCATCTGACACTCGGCTTAGCCCTTCAGTTTTCTTTGTAGTGATTTCTGATCTGTAGTACCTTGTTACCCATGGTATCAGGTAAGGAGCATGAAGCGAGGCAGAGATGTACGAGACCAGTTGGAGGGCCTTTTGGAGAGGGTTGAAATTGAGTTATCATCCAACCCCAATGATTTAGATCGATGTGATTAAGAAGTCCATAACTTCTGGTAAATTTACTATCAATAACTATTACCATTTATTTGGGAGTCAAAATACTCACGTGATCTTCAGTATTTAATTCAACTTTAATCATCCTTTCCTTTTCCTGCAGTGTGTACGTATAGCTGTTGCATGCGGTCAGGCTTCTGTGTATAGCTTTTCTTTTTCTTAATTTTGGCTGGTGGCCTAGCCGGCGTGCTGCCTCTGCTTTCCTTGCAGGAGCTGTTTTGGGGAAAGTAAGCTTTCCTCTTCGGGGTACTGGTCGGTTGGGAAGTGTCCAGCCCCTGCAGAAAGCCTTTACCAGCCGTTGTTAATCAGGAGCCAGCTCAGAAATATAAAATTGAGGTTGAAAATGACTCAAGACCACCATTATCAAAGACTTTACCAACTAACAACAGGTAAGTTGAGAAGAATTTTGAACATAATTAATCTAGTCACTTTTTGGTTTCTTATTAAATCAAGATTATGACCTTGCTTTGGCATTACAATTTGGTTTCATTTGTTCTACATTCTTCAATGCCCATATAAAAGCACCTTAGCATGACATTCAACATAGGCTATCGTTGATGCGTCAAATAAACTGAAGTACTATTTGTTCTTGGTCCCTGCCCACACCCACACACGCGCACGATTTTACATGAAAAGAGATAAGGAATAACCAAGTACCCCACTATGCAAGTAATGGTAATAGGATGCTCCGATGGAGTCTGAATCTTTGATTACACAGAGAGCTCCTCTATCATTATCAGGAGAATAATAATTGGATAGGTAGGTCACGGCCACTTGGTACGGTGTCTTGGAAAACTCCTAACTATTCCTCTACTCTATGTTTGTCTTGGAAATTGTTTCTTTTAAAATTTTGTTGTTTTGTTCTGCTGGTGAAAACAGATGGAGTATCAGCTATAGTCATTGACTTGGGCTCACACACTTGCAAAGCTGGTTATGCCGGCGAGGACGCACCCAAGGCCGTCTTTCCTTCTGTTATTCTCTCTCTCTCTCTCTCTCTCTCTATCGCATATTATTTAACCTACATTAGCAGCATTTTACCTTCTTTTTTAAAAAAAAAAAACTGCGTTAGAAACAAGGAATTCCTGTTTTGGATTACGAAACTGGCAAAATGCTTGTGACTGTCAGCTAGGGTTTGAAGACTTTTATTATTATAATTCTGCCTTGTTTTAGAGGTTTTCTCGGTACATGTTACTCAGGTTGTTGGATCGACGGATCAAACGGACGTTGATGACGCTACAAGCAAATGTAAGTTATATGTAGGATCTCAGGCTTGAGGGTTTCGTCGGGACCATATGGAGGTCAGTTTTCTAATTATCTTGTCATGGTTTTGAGAGATTAGACGGGATTTGTTTAGGCTATGTAATAAATTCAGGTTTTTTCCATCAGGTGTTATCAACTTTTGAAGGACGGGATTGTTGCTGACTGGGATATGGTTGATAGCATATGGAATCATGCTTTCAAGTAAGATTCATTATCAAACACCCTGATTTCATTAAAAAAAACTGAGAGATAAATTTTTATTATTTTATTTTGTAATATCTACATGTAGAATTTTACTGTCCTTAGAGAGTGTCTTTTGATTGATCCAAAGGAGCACCCGATGCTACTTGCAGAACCCTCCTCCAACAGTCAACAGCAGAGAGAAAGGTAAGCTAGCAATGCTTGCTATTCTCTACTTTAATGCCAGCCGCGTTTGTTATCTCTGTACATTAGCTGGAAGCAATCCTCTTGATCAGATAAATGATTTCTTGCTTGTTGAGATTCTATGAGAATGATAACTAATAATGCCATTGATTTTTGTTGAATACTAATCTTGTGGTATGGACTATGAAGTTTTATCAAGGTCATTCTCTAGAAATTAGAAATAATTAAATAGTGATTTATTCAACAAGGACGGAAGGAGGGAAAATCTCCTAGCTTAGAAATATGTTCTTACTTCACTTATGGTTGCCATGGTAATCATATGATTTATTCCTTGTTTCTAAGTGATGCAAGTTACTTCCTGTCTTTTAAGGTTTTGTTCCTCCATTGTTTGGAATGAGCAAGGTTGAAGCACATGAAAAACCAATTTAATTGAATTGGTTTTTCATGTGCTTCATCCTTGCTCATTGCACTGCAACCTGAATCGGTTGATTAGTAAACTTTTATTAAGCAGGATTGAAGAGGCACAAAAGACCAAACAAATCTTTGGCTGATGGGAAACAGAAACAGAAGAAAAGGTAATCGTTTTATTTGTTTCAATTTATGCTAGCCACTAAGATTCAAACTGCATGAGACCATTCAAAGTGGATTTGAAGATTGGCCTATGTGTGCTATGTCGTGGCTTAGCTAAAAAATTAGTATAAGAGGTTTGTAATAAAGGGATTAAGGTTATGTGACTATAGATTTTATATTGGGTTTCTTTAGATAGGATTGGGGATGGATATTGATTATTCAGTGACTAGATTTTTCTTATGCTGCTATTCTAGTATTCACCTCAAGAATGTTTGAGGTTAATTTTGATTAGCTAGCTTTTCATGTTATCAAGTCGGGAGATCCTTGTAGAACTTGGGTTTTTTGGTGAAATTATTGGCTAGGATTTAAGCAAGGTGGTGGCTATCCATTTTGTGGAAACAGAAAGAAAACGGATCTAAGCTCCATTGTTTTATCTGTGGTTTGATAGAATCAAGTGGCATATAGTAAGTTTTATCTTTGGTAAATGATTGAACCAAATCTGTTGTGTTGTGTATGGGTAGTTAATACGATAAATAGGTGGGTGGCTATTTCTATCTTTGTAGTCAGATTTTTGAAGCTTGTGTGGTCTGTTTTTTGTCAATTATATTTCCTTTATTTGTATCGCTAGTTTTCATATTTATGGTTAGTTTTCATAATTAAGCTTTATTTTTATAAATAATTGACAGCCAATCTTGACAAACATCGCTTGTGCCATTAACTTTTATTTTTTAAATATTAAATTGCCAGTTCCAGTGAACACCTCAATTCAGTGGTTTAAATTGATTGACTTGTCCCGTTTATTCTGTCTTTTGTAATCTCCACTACGAGTCTTTCAGAGCTTAATTTTGAAATAAAAATTCAAAGAGCAAATACTATTCCTCATGTGTTAGCTATGCCAAAGGTGCCTCGTGAGTGTGCTGAAAAGCCATCCGATGCTAGTAATCAGAAGTGAGTGGTGGAATACCAATTCTGTTTGATCTTAGACTGGTTTAGCATCACAGCACTTGAATTCTTAGAACATCCAAGTATTCTATCTGAACTTCACGTTTTTGTAGGTCTGGGATTTGTTACAGAAAAAACTAGGAATACAACGGCTTCTTGTGTGATAGATATATGGGAGAAAAGAAATTGATTGTCAGGACCTAGCACCTCACTAGGTTCCCTGAGCAACGTGCATAGAACTCCTTGTGATCATGCCTAGGAGAATATTCAGATCACATGAAAATACTTTAATGTCAATAGATGAATATTTCTGCAATTTTCTCCTTGAAAGCATGTAAATATCAGCATCCATATTGTTTTGTTGTACAAGAAATATAATGCAGATCTTGATCATAAAGAAGTTGGAAATTTACGTGATCTAATATAAAAAAAGTAGAATGTTATGATTTCTGAACATGGATAAGTTTTCATTAGTTATCATTTTTTGGAAGTGCTTTTCATTTATTTCTATTCGTTATGGGGTCATATGGTGCTTTGGTGCCTATGTAAGAGCAACTATTTAATATTTGGTGCCTGTATAAAAGCACCTATATGGTGTTTTAGGAGGGCTGTTTTCAATGATCCATTTGAGAATATTGATTTCACGAAACTTTCCTTTACATTTGTGTTTTTATTTATACTATTAACTCGCCTTCATAATTTCTCCTCTTGTTCTCCTATGCCAATTTTTTCAACACCCACTTGTGAGCATCTCACTTTTGTTCCCTTTGAAAATATATGATTTAGTAATTGGAATACATGATTTATTTCACATTTCTAGAAACATTAGTAGGGGTTGGATCCTTCCACATGTCAGTGTAATTTCACAATCCTAATTAGTTTAGGAGGCACAATTAATGTAAGAAGGATGAGAAATATAACATGTTTAACGTGATAAATAGAATGAGAGACTAACCAAAATTTGTCTAAATATAAATGTATATGATGAGAAGGTTTGAGGCCAAATAGTTGATCAAATCAGATTTTAATCGTGGTCAAATATCTGAGAAAAGGCTTGTTGGAGTCTTATCCAAAGTTTTTTTTGTATGCAGTAATTACATGTTGCTTCCTCCATCTCTGTCATTTATCTGTTTGGTTTAGTTTTGATATATCTGTTATTATATTTTTATCTTTTTCGATGACTTTTCAATCATATTATCAAAAATGTATGACCATGGACTTTATTCTGTAAATTGTTTATTTTTGCTTTCTAGAATTGCACATAAGCGTTTTTTTTTTCACCAGGCAACAGCTATAGAGATATTTTGCACTGTAACAAGAAACCTTTTTACCGCAAGGGCCTGAAAGAAGACTTGGCCATCATGGATGCATACATTATGCACTGTGTATGTGAACTTCCCTTCTCCTAAAGATTTATTATTATTTTTTGTAGTCTAATGATCTTAATTATTGTGAATGAAAACATCATGCAGCTAAATCACATTTTCAGAACGCGATATCTTGTGACCAAGAATGATTCAAAAGTGGCCAAGCATCGGGGAGAATGCCAAGGATGATTTGCTTAGTGGTGATGAATTCCTTGATCACGGGTTTACTCGTCCGAAGGTAGGGCTGAGTGGTTTCTATTGATCTGTACGCAATGCTAACTGCATGTGAACAGTTTTAAAGCCCCGCAGAGCTGGATTACAAATGCTCATAAGACCAACGCTTCTCAACCCCTGATAATGTCAATATAACTTCCATTAAAAATATATCACTTTGACATATATTTGTGTATTATATAAATATTCATCTTATTGTTTATGCGTACAGTCAGATGTGGAATTTCTGATTCACATAGAGATGCATGACAGTGATTGCTCCCGTACACATATACATGCTCATTGTTGATTGCAGACATAACTACTCTTCACTTATCATGATATGTATTGCAACTGTATATTTCTTTTGCAACATCTAGGTATCACCACCTTTGCAAAAGTAAAAAAATAAAAAGGCATAAATGCCATTGTAGTCATTCTTATGTGCCAAATTATGGATTCTGTATCAATTGCAAAACTGTGCTTTGAAGGCATGGACAGACCTGGCTTTATGAGAGCATATAGGCCAGACAAAGATCTCAATTCTGTGTGCTTTGGAGGATGTTTTGTTATTGAGACAAGACCATTGTTTACAAAAAGCCATTCTTCCTTTTGAGCCAAAAATGTTCTCTAGCTTTCACAAAAGAATCACCCATGTAGTTTTTATTCTACATGTGCCTCAAACCATTGAACTTTCAATGAGGGACACAACATAAAAATGAGTTTTGTTTCCCATGGGTCTTTGGAAGCGGGTTTGCCATATAAAATGTTTAGTTTCATCTTTCATATGGAAAGGCGTCTGTTAATTTATATCTTAAGCATGTTTATTTATTATGCGTCATTCAAATTTGTGTTTAAATGTTGGCATAGTTTTCTGGAAATCAATTAATCAAAGGGACAAGCATATGTAAGTTTGAGACTGCATGAACCATTAGATTCTGTCTCATAGAGCTCTAGACCCATTATTATCGATGCTTGATTTTGTTCTGAATTGGCTTAGAGTGGCCAAATTTCAAGATTTACCATTTAATGAGCTACCATCAAATAATTCATTTCCAGCCAGCTAACTTGCCTGGAAAGAAACATACCATCAATTGAAAAGATAAAAGTCCTTGAATTTTGACGCCTTGTTCTCTTTTCTCATATCACTTATTTTTAAATTGGTATGTTTACTTGTTTCTTTAAAAAAGATTGTTTTTATTCTGTATTACAGGTTTTGATCCTACTGCCCTTTAGAAGCATTGCAAATCGTGCTGTTAATAGGCTAATTCAACTGACCCCTGGAGCTTACAAGGTGATATTTCCTTGCTTTCATTAATTGTACTCATTCTTTAAACATGGTTTATGATGCTATTTAACAGTAATATTGACTGAACTTGTATCACCAGCTAATCCTGAATACTTTGGGTGCCTGAATTGACATATAAGGTGGCCTACTTGCAGTTATTAGACCTTTTGGTCTTTCAGATGTAGAAACATTTGATTTTGTAAACTACTTTTGACCTTCTAATACATGCCTGTTCTTCCTCTTCCTCTTTTGCTTTTCATTCACAAGTGAAGTGAAGGGCATAAGGTTCAATAAATGTAGCCCTACGCCAAACTTCTTAAATAGGTCCTTATCTCTTACCAGCAAGAAAATTGTTTTCTTTGAATCCACATTCAACATAGTATGTTTTGAAGATTGATTCTCATATTCAAACAAGCTTTTCTAGGATTTTGTACAATCTCAGATATGAAAGCGATTGCAAAATTTCTTGATACAGAACTGTTATCAGGTTATTCAATTTTCTGCATGGCCTTCATCTTATGTAATCCTTTTTTTTTTTGTCCTTTGTTCTTTTGTAGGAAGAGCATTAAGTTATTTAGTGATTTCTATTCCTCGGACCTGATAGTTGCTTCTCCTTTGGCATTACTGAAGGTAAATTTCCACCCTGTACACATATTTTCTTTTCTTTAGACTATTCTAAATGTCAAGGTGAAGGATGATTATTTCTTAATGTAGGATAACAACTTGTTCTTTACCCTAAAACATGGATAAATTCATGGAAGAAGAGGATATATAATTGTTCTCGATATCAAAGCTCTATGATGTGGTATAAGTGTTGTCTAATGGCCATGTCAAAAAGCTTTAGTATCCTTCGTATTGCACATAGAAAAGCTATCACTTAATTGAATATAATCTTTGCTTTCTTCTTCCTTTCTTTTTCGGGAAGCGAAGAAGATAGTGAGAAAGAGTGGCACGTGCATGAGAATAATTTCTGAAGTGTCCATGAATTCAGATTTAAAATGAGCTAAGACAGTAGGAGTATTGGGGAGAAAGAAGGTAGCAATATTGAAGCCACCAGTTTAACTGATTTTAAGATTCTTTTCTTTCCTAACTCTAGCATTTCTTCCTCATCTAATTCCTACCTAACACCAACAAGCCATGATGGTGGCTGATTTAGCAGATGCAGATTACTGTGAAGACTGCACTCAGAACATATTTGAACTGTGAAATCTATGATATTCTCATTCCTTTTGACCAAATGTCTTCTCTGCTTCTGCTGAACTCGTAGTGCTCTGGCACAACCTGTTACTGACGTGGAATCAATCCTCTTGGATGTTGATAGATCGTTATTATGTTATGAGAAACAATATATTTTCCAAATAGAATGTCCAGTTCCCTTTCCAAGTATGCGTGACAAGATTAATGATTGCAGTATTTGATTTTTTCTGTCAGTTGTTTGTCCTTTAGGACCAAGTTTTAATGAGTTTGGCTCCTTTCTCCTTGCTTGTTGGTTATGACTGTGTAATATATGTTTTTCAAGCATGCTTAAAACTAATGGAAAAATCATGTTTGTTGGACAAATAGGTTCTTATCATTGATCATGCAGATGTTATAGCAATGCAGGTAAATCATGAAATACACTGGCTTGTATTTTTTTGGTTGCTTTTAATATACTTAGTAGAATGTGATTCCCAGTTTGTTCTTTTCACTTTTTGATGAATGATATCCAGAACTGGGCCTTCCTTACATCAGTTCTTGAAAAATTGAATTGCATACCTTCTAAGCAGCATGGGACTGATATAATGCGCATAAGAAAGTGGTATGTTGACAGTTTCTACTATTTTTTCAATGTTGACCGTGGACTTTCCTTTTAGAATAGGATGGAGGATCATGTTCTGTCATTTGCAGAATGTTAAATGATTTTTTTTAGATGACATTTTTGAATGCATAATGAACGTATAGTTTGGTTTGAATATGAAATTTACCTTTTCTTCTTTAAATGCTTTATCTGATGATGGCTGTTTTTATGTTCAGGTATTTGGATGGACATGCCAGATTTTTATCGGCAAACAATTGTTTTAGGTGGTTACGCAAACCCAGGTAACTTGACTCTTACTTTGTATCTCTCGCTACATTATTGATTTTGGTGCTTTACCTGCTTAACATCCTACAGTAAATCTAGGCTTTATTCTGAATTCTGTGTTGCAAGTGTTTTCCCTTAATCATACAATTCATCAAGTGTAGAGTGAATGTTTGATTGGTTCAATTTGTGGGCTTGCAGCAACTTGTGGATGACATGGATCTATGATTGTAAAATTTTGTTGCTTTTAATCAATTATGTGTATGTCACTCATGCCAAGAAACTATTTGTATCATGTCACAAATGCTGAATTTCTGTGTATTTTCTTGTCTATTGCAGGAGGATCTCATGCCTCTAAATACATGTCAAAACCCTAATGTACAATCTACCATTAATGTAATATCTACTGTTACAATAGGAAATTAAATATACAATTAATGTAATATTTGTGCTTTCCATATTCGTAATTGCTTTCCATGTATACATTATTGACATCCCCCCTCAAATTGATGCTGGTCGATCAAGAAGCATCAATTTGTCAATCATCAGTTGGTGTCGTGGCCGTGGTAACGCCTTTGTGAAGACATCAGCAGTCTGATGTTCGGTGGAAATATGTGGTAGCGTAAGAACATTATGATCAAGAGCCTCACGAATATAGTGACAATCAACCTCAATATGTTTGGTGCGTTCATGAAACACCGGATTAGAAGCAATCTGAATAGCACTTGTGTTATCGGCATGAAGCGGTGTAGGATGGTGCTGAGTAAAACCAAGTTCATGTAACAAACCCCGGAGCCATACAATTTCAGAACATGCGGCTGACATAGCGCGATACTCAGATTCTGTAGAAGATTTTGAAATGCGATCTTGCTTTTTGCTTTTCCATGAAATCAAAGCATTCCCAAGAAACATACACCATCCCGTAACAGATCGACGGGTATCCATACAACCTGCCCAATCTGCATCACTATAACCAGTTAATTGTAATGAAGTGTCGGCAGGAAAAAATATCCCTCTCCCGGATGTACCCTTAAGATAACGAATAATTCTTTTGACAGCAGCTAGATGAGGTTGCCGAGGATTCTGTAAAAATTGACTAACTTGTTGTACTGCAAAAGAAATATCTGGCCGAGTAATAGTTAAATAATTCAAACTACCCACCAATTGCCTGTATATGGAAGGATCAGGCAATAAATCTCCATCATTCTGACACAGTTTTAAATTAATCTCAAGAGGTGTAAGAACACTGTTTCCTGATTCCAGACCGGCCAAAAGTAGTATTTCTTGGGTATATTTGTGCTGATGCAAAAATATTCCGTCAGACATAGAGTGCACCTGTAGACCAAGAAAATAATGAAGTTCTCCAAGATCCTTCATATGGAATGCAGTGTTAAGAGAACGTTGTAAATTCTCAATGAGTGGAATGTCAGATCCTGTAATAATAATATCATCCACATATACCAGGAGAGCAACAATACCATTAGCAGTTCGCTGGAGAAACAGAGAGGAATCATATTGACTCTGAATAAATTTGAGATCCAACAGAGTAGTGCGAAACTTTTCAAACCATGCGCGCGGTGCCTGTTTTAGACCATACAGAGAACGTTTCAACCAACAAACTTTATCTAATGGTTGAGTAAACATACCAGGAGGAGGATTCATATAGATCTCTTCTTTCAAATCACCATGTAAAAATGCATTTTTCACATCCATTTGACGAATTGACCATCTTTTGGCAGCAGCAATTGCCAAAATAGTGCGTATGGTGGTCATTTTAGCAACAGGTGCAAATGTCTCCTCATAATTAATACCATATGCTTGACAATTTCCAAGAGCAACTAACCGTGCTTTATACCGTTCCACAGACCCATCCGGTTTTAATTTGACATTGTATACCCATTTGCATCCAATAGGTTTGGTTCCGCGAGGACAAGAGACAATATCCCATGTGTGATTATCCTGAAGAGCCTGAAGTTCTTCTTTCATGGCTTGTGCCCAACAGTCTTGGGTAGAAGCCTGCACATAAGTCTTGGGTACAACAATACTATCAATAGCAGTAGCTGAGTAACCATACCTGTCTGGGGGTCGTGAAATTCGAGATGATCGTCTTGGTGGATGAAGATCAGATGTCGGTTCTGTGTCCGGAACGGGCAAAGTGGAACGTCTGTGATATACAATTCCTGGCTTAAAACGTTCAAAGGGAGAAGATGGACAATCATCATCAAATGTGGGAAGTTGGATAGAGTTGGATTGTGTAGATGAACAAGAAGGGAAAAAATTTTGATTCTCAAAGAAAATAACATTTCGAGATATACGAATTCTATGAGCATTTTCGTCATAACACACAAACCCTTTATGAGAATTACTGTATCCTAGAAAAGCACACCGAGCAGCTTGGGCTGTAAGTTTATTACGTTCAGTAAATGGTAAGTGAACAAAACAAACACACCCAAAGACATGGAGAGAATCATACTCAGGAATAACACCAAATAAAATAGAGTATGGAGATTCAAATTTTAGAACTTGGGAAGGCAAACGATTAATTAGATGAACAGCTGTTGACAACGCCTCTACCCAAAAACGAGTAGGTACTGAAGAATCAATTAATAAGGTACGAACAATATCTAAAAGATGACGATTCTTACGCTCGGCAACTCCATTTTGTTGAGGAGTGTAAGGACAAGACCTTTGAGAAAGAATTCCCTTATTTTTGAGAAACTCCTGAAATTCTTTAGACATATATTCCCCCCCAGAGTCAGAACGTAAAATTTTAATATGAGTAGAGAATTGATTTTCAATAAACACAACGAAAGCCTGAAATGTTGAGAACACCTCGGATTTAGATCGGAGAAAATATATCCAAGTGAAACGACTAAAATCATCAATGAACGTGACAAAATATTTATACTGAGCATGAGAGAGAACAGGACTTACTCCCCATACATCAGTATGAATGATATCAAAGCATTTAGAAGCTCGGCTGCCATGTGAAGGAAATGATAATGATTTACTTTTTCCCAATTTGCAAGAACTACAATCCAAAAATTCTGTTGAACAAGAACTTTTATTCCCCAAATATCCATGTCTCATAAGATGAGTCAATACAATAGAATTGGGATGCCCCAATTTCTTATGCCAAAACTGATGATTATTAATGAAAGTAGAATAAGCACAGGAATTAATACTAGAAAATTGTAATGGAAATAAACGTCCCACTTTAGGCCCCTTCGCGATCACCTTCCCCGACACTTGATCCTGCACACAACAACCATTATGATTAAATCGAATTTCACAATTATTTTCTACCATTTGCCCAACAGAGAGTAAATTTGCAGATAATTTTGGTGACACAAAAATATCTTTAAAATTCAAATCCAAATCACCAATTGACGAAATCGGCAAATTATCGCCATTTGCTACCTGTATATGCTGATTACCCATATACTTTTGCACATTACACAACTCATTTTCATTGTTTGTCATATGATTTGATGCTGCCGAATCCATTAGCCAAGTTTTATCATTTGCCGAAATAACCCCATCTGACTTAAAAACAGATTTATTTCGTTTAAACCCATCTGCTAATTCCACTTGCTTTCCTTTAAACCCAACTGCCGGAATAACACCATCTCCCGTTTTAAACCCATCTGCCAATTTCTTACACCCATCTGCCATTACCAATTTCTTAACACCTTCTGCCAAATCAAGATTATTTGCCGAAACCCTAGACTTAAATTCATTCTTCATACCTTGGAATCCACATGCCGAGAGAGCAGACACGATCATCTGTTGCATCTGTTCCACCATCTCCGGCGTGAGGGTTGTCGATGAAGAGCTCATCGTGGACGACGGTTCTGGTGTCGACGATGAGACAGCTGCGGCGGCCATGGAAGCAGTGGTCATCGGCATCCCTCCTCCTTGTCGGTGCTGTGGTCGCATACGACAGTCCCTGATAACATGGCCCTCCTTCTTGCAATAATTGCAGAATTTCTTACTGCAATTTCGAGCAATATGCCCATTTTCCTTGCAATTATAACACTGCAAACCCACTCCTCTCTGTCGTCCCTTTCCCTGAGCCATGTATGCCATGTTCACCATCTCCGTAGCAGTCGGCTGAGTCAACTCGTGCTGAGTGGCGAGTCGCTGTTCCTCCCGTAATATCTCTCCCAAGCAATCATCCAAGAAAGGTACTGGGTTTCGATTAATTAAGCTAGCTCTCACAGCCTCAAACTCTGGCCGGAGCTTCATCAAGAATTGGTCTCTCTGGCTTTCGGCATGAACAAGGTGCAGTGCCTCTAAACTTTCCTTTGGTACTTTAGAATAGATTATACCAGTGTATTCACTCCATAAATTCATGAATCCAGCATAAAATTGTTCAATTGATAGATTACCTTGCTTGTAGTTAGCAATACTCAATTCCAGTTGGAATTTTTGAGCCGAATTATTCTGAGCATAAATACGTCTGAGGTAGTCCCAAATCCCCTTCCCTGTGTCAAATGCCCTGAGGTTGTTGATCATATGGGGTTCAACAGACCCCAGAATCCATGAAACAATTTTGGCATCCTTGGTAGTCCAAGCAGCCAGTTCCTGTGCATCGGTTGGAGCCTTTGTAGTTCCATCAAGATGCCCCCATAATTCCTTCCCTTTCACAAACATCCGAAATTGGAATTCCCAACTGGCATAATTTTTGCCATTGAATCGAGTAAGAAAAGTCTCTCCAGACATCTTTGAAATCTCAAAAAAATCGAAGAAAAAAATTGACAATTCGGTTCAGAATTGAAGCTCTGATACCATGTCACAAATGCTGAATTTCTGTGTATTTTCTTGTCTATTGCAGGAGGATCTCATGCCTCTAAATACATGTCAAAACCCTAATGTACAATCTACCATTAATGTAATATCTACTGTTACAATAGGAAATTAAATATACAATTAATGTAATATTTGTGCTTTCCATATTCGTAATTGCTTTCCATGTATACATTATTGACATATCACACCCCTTCTACATGAATATTGATGGCATGTACAAATAATGCATGTGTGGTTTCTTATTCCAGACATTAATGCTTCCTTCAATCGCCAATGTGTTAGCTACCAGGGAAAGGTATGTTAGTCGTTCTCAATTTTTATTTCTTGTGCTTGCTGTGTACCTCTTCATCTAGGTGGTGTTTTTCAATGCCTTCTGGGTGATTGAGGCTTGAGAAGCTATTGCTGAATGGGAAGGGGGTGTAGAAGAAGACAGTTTTTGGTGAAAGTTTAAATTAACCCGTTCCCTTAATTTGTGTCATTAACAAGGGACTATTTTTGGTGAAATTAGAAATTTAAATCCAACATTGTTAGATATAGCCTATAGGGGAGTGCCAAAGGATATTTAACTATCTAGAGTAAGCATATCATCTCACATCTCTCCTCTAATCACTCTTTTTTCCCCTTCTGGTGACAAGCTAAATATAGTGTACATGAATGTCATTTGGCATATGACGTAGCGGAAAATTATAACAAAAGGACACCGCCTTTGATTATTATTGATAACTCGAATCCACGAGCTTAAGAGTAACAAAAGGAATAAAATTGCAATCAAAATTGAATTAGTGCTTGACTGGTATCGGCTGCCTTTATTTATAGGCAACTAATATTACATTTAGCACTCACACGAAAAGAGTAATAAAACATTTAAAGAAAATTGACGTTAACAAAACATGAATCTAGTCCTGACTTTAAGCAGTAAATAAACAAAATTGGAAACTAAAGGATCTTCGGAGATAAGTCTTTTTATTGCTTGACTGTAGGAGATTTCACCAGGTCAACTTTCCTTTCGAAAGTTCCTTCCTTTTATGGTTCCTTTGGGACGTGTGGTCCTTCCGTAGTGTGTCCTACATCAGTCTCTCCTTCCTGAAAAGAACTCGTCCTCGAGTTATTCGTTGAATCCGAAGGTATGTCTGGTGGATAATACTCGAATATATCAGCCACGTTGAAGGTGGGCGAAATGGACATATCTCGTGGCAGTTCCACCACATAGGCGTTGTCGTTGATTCTCCTAAGGATCTGGTAGGGTCCGAATTTCTTGTTGCTGAGCTTGTTGTAAGACCCGACTGGCATCCTTCCCTTCCTTAAATGGACCATCACTAGGTCGCCCACGTTGAAAATGCGTGCACGACGTTTGTTGTCTGCAGCTGCCTTATACCTGGCATTGGACTCTTCAAGATTCTTTCGCACTTCTTCTTGGATGGCCTTAATTCGGTCGGCCATGTTGTCAGCTGTGATGTTCATACCTGGAAGCCTCGGTAAAGGGACTAGGTCCAGTGCATGGCTGGGTGGCTTGCTGTAGACTACTTGGAATGGTGTTTTTCCAGTGGACCGATTTACCATGCTGTTAAAAGCAAATTCAGCTTGTGCAAGAGTAAAATCCCATTGTTTCGGTTTTTCTCCGGAAAGACATCGGATTAAATTGCCCAATGTTCTATTCACGACTTCGGTCTGACCGTCTGTTTGAGGGTGGCTAGTGCTGCTGAACTTCAATGTGGTGTCGAATCTCCGCCATAAGGTCCTCCAGAAATGGCTTAAAAACTTAGTATCCCTGTCAGAGGTGATGGACTTAGGGACTCCATGGAGACGAACAATTTCTTTGAAGAATAAATTAGCAATCTGAACTGCATCCGCCGTCTTTTTACAAGCAATGAAATGTGCCATTTTTGAGTACCTGTCAACCACAACAAACACAGAGTCAAATCCTCGCTGAGTCCGTGGGAGTCCTAAGATGAAATCCATCGAAAGATCTTCCCAAGGAGCTGCTGGAATGGGTAACGGCATATATAGTCCCGTGTTCTGGGTTTGGCCCTTGGAAGCTTGGCAAGTGGGGCAACGCCTGACATGGTTGCCTACATCTCTCTTTAATTGTGGCCAATAATACCTTTCTTCCACAAGGGCCACCGTTTTGTCACGGCCCAAATGACCCCCCAATCCACCACCATGTAGCTCTTGAATTACTTGTTCCCGTAGGGAACCTCTCGGGACACATAGTTGGTTTCCTTTGAATAAGAACCCGTCTTGCACGTGCATGCCTTTGTGGGAGAGTCCTTGCTGGCATTGTTCCCACATACGGCTAAAATCTTCATCTTCTGCATAGAGCTCTTTCAAGTGATCAAACCCAACGACTTCAGCCCGCATAGTCACCAGTAGTAGTCTCTTTCGACTTAGAGCGTCAGCTACTTTGTTGAGCTGGCCTGTCTTGTGTTTCAAATTGAATGAAAATCGCTGAATGAAGGAGATCCACCTTGCATGCATGCGATTTATATTATGCTGACTGTTAAGGAACTTCAGTGCTTGGTGATCACTGAATAGGATGAATTCCCGTTGCACCAAATAATGCTCCCATACTTTTAGTGCTCTGAATACAGCATACAATTCTAACTCATACGTGGACCATTTCTGGCGTGCTTCACTCAGTTTCTCGCTATAGAAAGCGATAGGTCTCCCCTCTTGAGAAATGACAGCCCCAACACCTATAATGGAGGCATCACAATCGACCTCAAACAGTTTGTCAAAGTCGGGTAGCGCCAAGACTGGGGCCGACGTTAACAATGCCTTAATTTGTTTGAAACTCTGCTCGGCATCAGTACCCCAATAAAACTTCCCCTTCTTCATACACTCAGTAATGGGGGCCATAATACGGCTGAAGTCTTTTACAAACCTCCTGTAAAAGGTGGCGAGCCCATGAAAGCTGCGCACTTCGCTGACAGTCTTTGGCGTGGGCCACTCTTGGATGGCACGGATCTTCTCTTTGTCTACTTGAATACCGTCAGCGCCAACAATGAATCCCAAAAACAACAAGCTTTCAGTCTTGAACTTACATTTTGGCAAATTAACATATAGCTTATTCTGCTGGAGGACCGTTAGAGTCTTCCTCAGGTGTTCAAAGTGGTCATCCTCATTCCGACTGTAAATCAGTATATCATCAAAATATACCACTACAAATCTGCCAATAAAAGGTTTAAGTACCTGATTCATTAGTCTCATGAAAGTACTGGGTGCATTGGTCAATCCAAATGGCATGACTAGCCACTCGTATAACCCTTCCTTCGTTTTGAACGCTGTCTTCCACTCATCTCCTGGTCTAATTCGGATTTGATGGTATCCGCTTCGTAGATCGAGTTTTGAAAATAATTTTGCTCCAGCCAGCATATCAAGCATGTCCTCCAGTCGCGGAATGGGAAACCGATACTTGATGGTTATTTTGTTGATGGCCCTACTGTCAATACACATACGCCAGCTGCCATCCTTCTTCGGAACCAACAATGCTGGAACGGCGCATGGGCTTAAACTCTCCTGTACCAGCCCCTTCTGTATCAGCTCTTCAACTTGTTCTTGCAGTATTTGATTCTCCTTTGGACTCATTCTATAATGGGGTCTGTTTGGAAGACTAGCACCAGGGATTAGATCAATTTGGTGCTGGATATTATGCATGGGAGGTAATCCTTCGGGTAAGGCAGAGGGCATGATCTCCTGGAATTCAGCTAATAGTGGCTGAACCGAGAGGGGAATGTTTAGGGGCTCAATGCTAGTTTGGTCACTCACTACTACTGCAAAAATCTCCTGTGCCTCCTTCACTTCTTCCATAAATTTCCTCCCTTCTATTAAACAGATAGCTTTTGGCCCCGTTGATGATTCTGCCTTGGTTGAAAATTCTTCACTTATAGGACCCAACACCACCTTCTGTCCCCCTTTCATGAAGATGTAGACATTGTCACGCCCTTTGTAGGTAACATCCATATCAAACTGCCATGGCCTCCCCAAAATCATATGACACGCATCCATTTCAACAACGTCACACACTATCTCGTCCACATAGTTTCTTCCAATAGAGAATTGAACATGACAGATTTCTGTGACCTTAACTTCTGCCCCTCGCCGTATCCACCCAATGCTATATGGACATGGATGTTTCTCCGTCTTCAATCCCAGTTTTCGTATCATGTTCTTGGACACAATATTCTCACTGCTGCCATTGTCTATTATCACATCACATACCTTTCGGTTGACAGTGCACCTGGTTTTGAATATGTTGTGCCGCTGTGTCTTCTCCTTTTGTTTTGGAGTCAACAATAGTTTCCTGATTACTAGTGCATGGGAGAGGCGTTCTCCGTCATCCCCCTCAGTTATCTCATTCTCATCATAGTCGTAGGTAGCCTCATCCTCCACTCCTTCGCTCTCCAGGTCAGCCTCCTCTTCTGCTCCAATTAAATTAACTGTGCCGCGTTTTGGACATTGATTTGAACGGTGTCCAGGTTGCCCGCAACGATAACACTTATCCGATGAAGGTCTGGAATAAGGATTTCTCGGAGCCTCCGTCACTGTAGCTCCTGCTGTGTTTGCTGGTAATCGGTTGTGACCAGTTCCCCTAGGAGTGTAATTCGGAGGTGATGGGTTCATAGGGGCTTTCCCCTTTGATGGTCCTCCACTCGTTTGCTCGTAAGAGCTTACTGGGAATGTTGCAACCCTGTTTCTTCCCAGTTGGGTTTCTGCTTTGATAGCTAAATTAATAGCTTCGGTCAAAGAATATATGGTTTGCATAGAGACTCTATCTTGAATGTTTAGTCTTAACCCACCAACAAATCTAGCAATTTGTTGTGCATCAGTTTCTTGCAGATTATTCCTAGATGACAATCGATGGAATTCTTCAATATATATTGGAACTGAACGGTTACCTTGGCGACAATCTTGGTATTGTTGAAACAGTATTTGTTCATAGTCTGGTGGAAGATATCGGCTGCGGAGAAGTCGCCTCATCTTTGACCATGTTTGAATCATCCCCTTTCCTTGTCGCATGCGTGTGAGTTGCAGCTGCTCCCACCAAGCCGATGCGCCTCCCATCAGTTTGTAAGCAACTAATTTCACCCTTTTATCTTCTGGAATATCCATGTAGTCAAAGAATCTCTCTACCATTGCCAGCCAATCAAGGAATCCTTCGATTTGAAGTTGCCCATTGAAATTGGGCAAATCCATCTTCATCCTGAACATCTGGTTCCCTCTTCCCCCTGCATTTGCATTGTAAGGGTTCTGCCGGTGATGCCCAAAGACATGCCCAACATACTCCTCATCATCACTCAATTCTTCCTCGTAGGTCATGTGCCTGCGTGGAATTGGAAGGTTTTCACGATTGGGATTAATTCTTCCTCTGTCCCTCTCGGTTCCCTCCTCAACTTCATAACGATGGTTGTTCCCTGTAGTTAGACCAGCGAGAGTTGCCTGAATGGCTAATAACGCTTGCTGGGTCTCCTGCTGGAAAGCTCTGAATTCAGCTTGGTTGATCACGTCGTTCTCACGGTTCCTTCCTTCTGGGTTTTCTCGTGCATTTGACGTGTTTGCCATCTGAATAGAGACACGCTCTGATACCACTTGACGTAGCGGAAAATTATAACAAAAGGACACCGCCTTTGATTATTATTGATAACTCGAATCCACGAGCTTAAGAGTAACAAAAGGAATAAAATTGCAATCAAAATTGAATTAGTGCTTGACTGGTATCGGCTGCCTTTATTTATAGGCAACTAATATTACATTTAGCACTCACACGAAAAGAGTAATAAAACATTTAAAGAAAATTGACGTTAACAAAACATGAATCTAGTCCTGACTTTAAGCAGTAAATAAACAAAATTGGAAACTAAAGGATCTTCGGAGATAAGTCTTTTTATTGCTTGACTGTAGGAGATTTCACCAGGTCAACTTTCCTTTCGAAAGTTCCTTCCTTTTATGGTTCCTTTGGGACGTGTGGTCCTTCCGTAGTGTGTCCTACATCAGCATATGTATCACAAACAGACATATTGTCAATTGTGTGCCTATTCTTCACTTATTTGTGTCGAGAGCAATACAGCCATACCAATAATACTGTTTTTCCTTTCGATGTAAACTCTGATCATCCAATAATTTGAAATTGGCAATATTTATGAGGTTTGATTGTATGTGTTTCGAATTAGGAGCTTTTCTTTTAGTCTGCATCAAATTAGATCCAAGCTTCAACGACTTATATCAAAAACCTCGTTGAAGAAAAAAAGGGAAAGAAAAGGGGGCTTTAACATTAAACCTAGGTCTTAGTTTTGAAGCCAAAGGATGGATTTCTATGGATAGATCTTAATCAGCATCAAACAGTAAAGCTCCGTGACTTCATATGGTCATGCTTTCAGGGTCTCCTAGCGGTCCTGGCTGCAAATTTCTTTGAAAAGCTTGCTAAACCTGGGCTGGTTCCAAACACCTGCATAGCTGGTGTGACCTGACAAAACCCACCAATAAACTTTCTTTTGCCCAATTAAAGCTTACGTATCGTTCTGTTTGGCAAGTTCCAGCGAGGATTGATTCCAAGGAGTCATATTTCCCTTTGAATCAGTGTTTTCTCATGTGTTTTCCCAATGTCCCATTTGCTTTCATCAGGCAAAAGCATTTTCTTTCTGATATTTTAAACTAATCTTGATATTAAGATGGATTTGGCTTGCAATATCGTGGAATGTCATGAAAGGATCCAAATTCCTGATCTGAACTAGTCTAGGATTAAGGCTTTGATTGCTGTTTTTGCTCCCATGCTAGTGTTTTTGTTAGAATCTCTCACGATATGATTGTGTTTGCTGAGCTAGATGTGTTTTGATAGCTCATCATCCTCCCACTAAAGTGTTGACGACTTGTTCATTTTTTTCATATTCTAATATACTCCTGTTACTTTTTAAACAAGTATTACTTTGCACTTTTTCCTTGCTAGTGTATACTTTGTTTATGTATGTGTTACTCATTTGCACGTGAGTTTTGGATCTTCTGGCAATAAATGCTGTGTTGTTTTGCACCTTTTCATTTTAGGAAATTGATCATCCTTGCTATCTTTTTATGTTATTGAAGTACATTTCTTTCAGAAATATTTTATTCAGCTATCTTGCAAAGTATGCAGTAGTCTTGTTTAAGTAATAATGACAGGTAAAGTTGATATGTCAGTATAAAGGTGTTCTTCCAAAAGTCTCAGGCCAAGTACGACAGGTATGCCTTTCTTGTCTTGTTTGTTTCATTAGTTAAATTTTTAGGTATGTGATGAACTGGCCACTTTCAGATGTCATTTGTTTGTTTCTCTTCCGTCATCTATGTAAAGGATATTTGAAGCGTGGCAAAATGGAAACTAATAGAATGCACAGCTGGCTCCCCATATTGCTTCATAGAATGAACAGAGGATTTTTTGTTCAAAGTGATGTAGTTACAACAAGGAGGATCTTCATAGAGAGAAGGAAAAAATGATACAGAACAGCCTTCCTATATGATGCTATAATAAGTTATCCTACCTCATAACAGCAGCCTCAATTTGGAACAGCCCTTAATTATTTGGGATTCTCTCTCCATTTAAGTGCTTCATACACTGACTAGCATAGCCCGTGTTTAGAAAAACTGCAACAGTTGCCTTTCCCTGATCCTACAAAGAGTAGCAACATGTCCTCCATCTTATTCAGGATCACCCAAGAGTCTCCAAATTCCAATAGTAAATTTTTTTGAATAGCCATATCTTTCAAAAAGATATACATGTACATATCTGAAATTTAATAGAGCCATTTAGTTTGGTTTTGATGCTAAATGCTTTTGTTCCTCTTTATCCTTGAAGATTTATCAGCGATTATCAGTAAATTTTGTGAGCTTACAGACTATTAGGTCTTATTTAATCCAGTGCCTTGCTAATGGCCTGTGAGATTCCAACTGTCTGCGGGCCTAAAAATGATCATCCCGCAGTTCTAGGCCTTGCCTTCAAATGCAAAGTATTGGTGGAATTCTTAGAATTGTGGATCAATTATGAGTGTCTGACTAAATAGATGGATATCCTACCTGAACCAACAACCAACCTAAAAACCCAATTTTGCAATGACTGTAGCTGTAAGGATTTGATGTGCGGTCAAAAAGTAAATATTGGTAACATATAGTCAAATGGCTGTTGTGGAGGTTTATTTGAATGATGGATACTGTCTGTTTTTTGTTCTTTATTTGGTGTATTTCTGAGATTGGATGTTAGATATGTAATGAATTGCTACCTATGCTGAAAAT
This sequence comes from Salix brachista, assembly GCA_009078335.1. Lineage (NCBI taxonomy): Eukaryota > Viridiplantae > Streptophyta > Magnoliopsida > Malpighiales > Salicaceae > Salix > Salix brachista. Next base: position 9,269,338 of record CM018586.1, read on the forward strand.
AAATTTCTCCTTGTTGTATTGGACTTGACATTGATTTTGATTCTATGATGTTTCTTAGGCACTTGATGTGATGTGAGTTCATAGTGGATGAGATCTTGGAGTCTGTCTTCATTCTTGCTCAGGACCAGTATGGAAATTATGTGACTCAGGTTAGTGTTTCTATTGTGCTGTATTACCTTGAGATTTGTAGCAAACAATCGATTCTTCCTGTTAATGCTCTTTATGCTTAGGATGACTTGATTTGGTATAAGGTGAGATGGTCTGATATTTGATCTGGCGATGATTATCGTATTGTGCATTCATGCTGGTGCATGCTTGCTCATAATATGAACTCCCAATGCTCATTCCCTGAACGATAGATCTCATTCCCTGAAAGATAGATCTGCATCCAAGTCAGAGTGCTAAGAATAGGATTTAACCTTATTGAAAGATAGGGATTCTATGAAGCACTCTGACTTGGATGCAATTATCCATTTGATAGACAGAATTCAGCTTAAAACTTCCTCCTATTCTGTATCTATGTGATTTCCATGTATCAATTGCTTAATGGTGATGTGAATTTACAATGAATTCCATGAAAGATGCCAAGTTATCCAATGGGTTTCTACCTTGTAGGATTTGAATTCCTTGTTTCAATTGTTGTATAAATGATGATGCATGTATTCTTAACAGCATGTATTGGAGAGGGGAAAACCTCATGAAAGATGCCAGATTATTAGCAAATTGTCAGGGCATGTTGTTCTACTAAGCCACCATAAGTTTGGGTCCAATGTTGTAGAGAAATGTTTGGAATATGGTGGTGCCACTGAGCGGGAAATAATAATTCAGGAGATTCTTGGGCAGAATGAAGGAAACGATAATCTATTGGTGAGTCTAATAAAGCTTTTTTTTTTTAATTTGGATTGAAATCTTTAAGCACATCCAACTTTCTAACTGGTAGCTTACTTAGTTGCTCTGTGAATAATTACGAAACTAGAATTTGTGAAAACTCATTGACAGAATGCACATTAGCAGCTGCCTTTTACCAACACCACAAGTTGCCAATATTCACTATTTTCAACTTCTAAATCTGATGTCTGGTGCATGTTCACGTGTCTGTTGTTTTACATATTTATATATATATATATATATATATATATATACTGTAAACAAGTGGACCTCTTATGTGCCTGACATTCATCAAAGGGGAAGCAATGTTATTACCTACACCAGCAGTTCTAAATTGACAGTGGAAAGCAAAATGCTGTTTCTAGACTTGAAGCTTATAAACAAACATAGTTTCTCTCTATTATTTCAAACTTTATTTAAATCATGCTTTATAATGCCCAAGAGATATTTTTGTTTTTTTATGCTGGGGTATCAGTGTGAGTTTCACAACTCCCTTGTGATGATTATCATGATATCAAGCTTTGAATCCTAAAAGATGAAGTTCTAGAAAGACTATTATACTGTGCCATTTCTCTTCATACTTTTAAGGCTACCAGGGAGGAAAATCTTAGCATATTTTAGGATTTCTCTGTTCATTTTTTTTGCCTGATATACGACAGTGTTCTATTATCAACTGTAAAGTAACTCACATCTTATTTCTCGTGTCTCATATGAGAATCAACTCAACTGGCAACACCAACATGTCATTTCATTAGTGTGCCAGAGTCCATGATTTTACTCTATTTGTCATTGATTAGTCATTGCTATCATAGATGTTTTCATCTACTCTTTTTTTTTTTCTTCCAGTTTACACATTAATTTTCCAAAAACGTTTTCCTGGAATTTCACCAATTCTTATAGGGTTTCTCTCCATATTTAGATTACTTATGCATGTGGGCAATTTTATTATTGTAATGCTGCCCTTGCATGCTTGCCAGTATCTTCAATCTCCTGTGCAATTTCAATTTGAGGGTTGAAATTTGCATTTCTTTATGGGATTGTATTGTCTTGATTAATTTTTGAAAGGATTCTAAATGAATCCTTTTATTTTTAGATCAGAGAAACTTTGCAACTTTATGATGTTGAGCCTGTATTATTCTCTTTATTAATTTTTTTTCTCTGTTGCTATATTTTAGACAATGATGAAGGACCAATACGCAAATTATGTGGTCCAAAAGATTCTTGACACTTGTACTGATATTCAACGGGCAATGTTGCTTAATCGTATAAGAACACATGTGAATGCTCTGAAGAAATATACTTATGGGAAGCACATTGTTGCTAGGTGTGAACAGCAATATGGGGAAGGTAATGCTTTTCAATTTCGCTAATTCTGCATATATTTGAAATTGAACATTGTTTCACTGTATATTGTAAATTGGATGTCATGAGGACCCCTTAGGCCTTAGAGTTGCTTGACCGAAGGTTTCATTTGATTGCTTGATATTTTTTGAAGACAGCTGCTTAGGTGTCTGGAGACAGTAAAGCGGTAACTTAGTAGCAAATTGAGGAACTTCTAATTCCATAAAAAGTAACAAATATGATATTTGAATTCTTATGTACCTGTGCTGGAAAATCACATCATTCGTGAAATGAAGTTTGGTGCGTAGCTCTTATTACCTACTAATCTTTCTATTTCAAAACTGTTCAAAGCCATCCTGGGAATTCATTTCCTGGAATGACTAAAGTGGGGGAATCTCAACTTGAACTTCCCCTTATATCTTATATCTTCCTCTTTGCTTTATGAGAATTACAATATCAAGCTTGGATGAACACACAATCTTAACTTTGTATGCACCTCATGTTCTATTTACCTGGTCTGTGAGAGGAAGCATTATTTAATACATACACCCTTTCAGTTGAGGTACCATCCAGGTTGAGAGTGGGTCAGGTTTTTTCATGACTGGATTGTATAGGATTGGTTTTGAAAAATTATTGTGATGATTTTCATGTCTGGTTTGAACTCTTTTCTTTTCTTTTGAATCTCGGATACCTGCTATTGATGCTCCTGATTCATTGGTAAATGGAGCTAAAAAATTACTAGTGTTCTTTGATAATTTGAAATTTGCTGCTGTGTAACCAATCTCAACTAGTTTCGGAACGAGGTTTCGTTGTCACTGTGTCTTCTAAACTTCAACTCTGTGCAGAGAATCAAACACCATGATCATGATGCAGACCCACTGGCGTGGGCTGTCAATTGCTAACGCGGCTGCAACATGTGAAAGCCTCGCAGCTGAACCCATTATTACAACTTTGCAGGAATAACAACCAATCATGCAAGCATCCTTTGTCTTGATCGTGTTAATACATGGCTGCCTCGGACAGCTTCCACCATCAGATACCAGATTGGAATCGTAAAGTCGGTAAATATGCGTGTGTGCCACGGAATGGTTTGTATATATGTTGTGTAGCTCAACTATCAGAACACAAACTAAAGGAGCAACAGTTTAGATTGCAACAGATTCAAAGGGAATGAAAAGCTTCCTGATAGTTAATTCTGTAAAATCGTTTGATGGGTTTGTTTTATAAGGTATGAATTAAGACATGCATGTCAATAGGAAAAAACCATCTTCCAAAAGGGTTCCCATTAAATTAAGATGATCTCAGATGCGTTCATTGAACATCTTTTACAAGATTGGTTTCATGGGATTTGGCTGCTAGCAGTAATCCTATTATTGTTTCAGCTTGTTTTTGCGTTAGAAATCATGTTTGATAAAAAGAAGAAGAAAAAAAAAAGGATTTTTATGCTTGGAAATATTTTTTTTAGTGTTTTTATATTATTTTTATGTAATAATGTTAAAAATATTTTTTTAAAATATTAAAAAATAATAGTAATTTATATACTCCTCTTAAAAGATGTACAACACAATTGGGTTTGGAGTCATGTTTCCTTGTCATTTTTATTTTGAAATTTAGAGAGGATCCAAATTTACTCGATTAGGTTGCCCCAAAATCTTTGGTTCAACCATAAATCGAACTAAAGTACCCTAATTGACCATAATAAAAAAAAAGCTTAGTGGTGTTAAAGTTTTTGATGTTCCTCGGCTAATCTCTAACAATTTTCTAGGTGGTTTGGTATAATCTTCTTAGTGGTGTGTGTGTGTTCTTCCAATGTTTTTTTTTGTTTTTGTTTATGTGGATGCCTTAATGGGCAACAATAAAATTGAAAACAAAAAATTCAATTAAGGATTTAAGACCAAATACAGTACTACAGTAAAAAAGGACCATAACCCATGAAAATCAGATGTCAAAGGATAAAATTAAAAAAATAATTAATTTAATAAAAGATTCAAATAACAAATACACCACAATAAAGAAAACAAGAACTTAATTTGATTCAGCAAGAAAATAGCCAAACTTGTTTTTTTTTTTTTTGCAATCGCCAAACATGTTTTTCTTCAAGGAAGATATGAAATGCAGGAGAGAGAAAACATGAGACCAGAATTCAACAGCTGATCTTTCGATAGCACGCACCCCACCCCACCATTATAATGAAGGCGAAGAGGCGCATCAAACATTGTTTCTAAAGGTGCATTCAAATTTTTTTTATGGCTGCACACACGCCACTTAAAGAACGGGGGGTGCTCACTTGATGGAGAGTGCTAAACAAATACCAACGATATTTCTATTTAAATACCAACTATATTTCTATTTAAATAATATTCTATACATATTAAAAGACATAACCAATTTTAACCTCACATGATAATAATAAAAAAAAAAAACCACAAGGAAAATAACCAAAGCGCCCTTGTATCCAAATCTAAGAAGATTATTTTACAGGGGCATTTAAGTAATTAAATTGCACAAAAAGTTGAAACCCCCTGACCAAATCAAAATGTTTTTTTTTTCTTTTTTTTTCAAGAGTAATTTAGTAATTTTACTATGCAATGAAAATACAAAAATACTAATGTAAGTTTTTGAAGTATTTTTTATTATGAAATATATTAAAATAATATAAAAATACAAAAAAAATAATTTAAAATGAAAAATTTTATTGTTTTAAAAACACTTTTACGACATATATACAAACTAGGGGTGAGCAAAAAAACCGAACAACCGATTAAACCGAGAAAACTGGAAAAAAAACCGAAAAAACCGAACTGATAAAAAAACCCGATTAAACCGATTATAAAAATTTGAAAAATGTCCGGTTCGGTATCGGTTTTGTATGGACAGAACCGATTGACCCGAACCGGTTCGGTTTAAAAATTTAATACAAATAGAAAGTTTCAAAACACCTAATTCGTCCGTCCCCACTCATTCACCTCTTGCCTCCCGCCTCCCTCAGTCCCTCTCCCTCTCCCTCTCCCATTCAATTATTTTGTATATGGTTTTAATTATGTAATTAATTATACAATTAATAGAAGTAAGTTATATAATTAAATAATTATTTTTGAAAAACTCTCCAACAATAAAATTATTATTATTTTATTTATATTTAAATTAAAAAAATATATAAATATAATTAAAAGACCCACAATATTTAAAATTTAAACAAAATGAAGACATTAACAAATAACCAATAAGTTCAAACATAATTAAGTAATATACACTTCATTACAAATAATTCAATCAAATTAATTATAAATAATTAAATTTATAGCATGTAATTAAGCTAACTGAATTTTTTTGTTATTAATTTCACATAATTATTTTTCTGTGCTAACTATTATAATTATTATAATTAATAATAATTATTATTATAATTAATAATACTAATTAGTATAAAACCCACCTCCCACCCGTCCCCACCCCACCCCACCCCAACCCTATCTTCTTTCTCCTACACAACCAGCCGCCCCCCTGCCCTCTCCAACCAGCCAGCCAGCCCCCCTCCCGTTTACTCCACTCTCCCTTGGCCCTCTCCAGCAACAAAAAATTGAAGCCCAAAGCAACTCAACAAAATCAACTCAACTCCCCATCAAGTTTCAACAAAAAGGAAAGGAAGAGTTAGAGCACTGGACCCAATTCTCACAGCAACCAGGAGCAAGGAAAAGTTATGGATAGCATCGCGTCAATTGAAAAATAGAAGAGTAAGGAAAACTTTTGAGGCTCTCTTGCTTCGCTTGCTTGCCTGCAATTCCAGCCTTTGTTTATGTTGAAAAAGTAGAATAAGTTTGGAGAACAAACCTTAAAGGTATGTTGATCGAAGCAAAAATTGAATCTGTTGTGCTGTCTTTGTTTGCAAATGTTGCTGTGTTTTTGGCTGCAAAGTGATTTTTGATTATATGTGTATTTTTGAACTGTGATTTTCTGTTGATTGGTGCTGGTTTTCAATATGATCTGCTGCAATGGTATAATTTTACCAATTCCAACGGCTCTTTCATTTTGGCTCTGCATCCATTTTTATGTAGGAATGCCTTCTCTGAAGTTGGAAAGGTAAAATGCCTCCCGAGATGCCTCCTCCGTTGGAATAATTAAATTGAGCAACAAGAGCTAAAATTTAAAAAACTTGCCTTTGGCTCTTGAGATGCCTCTCCCATTGGACTTGCTCTAAGAAGCCTCTTGTTTTTGCATCTTAAATCTTCGTCCCTCTCGCAGATCGCCTCCCTCTGCCTCTGCATCTTTAACCTCCATCCCTCTCGCCTCTCGCCTACCTCTGCAATTTAAATCTCCCTCCCTCTCTCCTCCCTCTGCAACTTAAATCTCCCTCCCTCTCGTTTATCGGCTTATCCCTCCCTCTGCAACCACCCAACCATTACCCTCTCTCCCTCTGCAATCTGATCACATCGTTACCCCCAATTCGACAGTTTCTCTTTATCATCATCCCCATCCGACACGGTTGCAGTTTACAAAAGGTAAGTAAATTGAACCTTTGTTTTATTTCTTGTTATATTTGATACATCATCTGTCGTAGAATAGTACTCATAGTCTTGTGGAGTTGATAAATCAGAGCCATTGGACATGCTATTTGATGAAGCCCTACTGCTACCTCTTGATATGCACTGAGATTATGAATAATATGATTATATGTTGATGTATTTAAGTAGTAATTAATTGATGTTGCTGGTATTTGAGATTATATGTTGATATCATGTCGTTGGTTTTAGAGATTGATGTTGCTGCCTTGTTGGTAATTAATCATTGGTTTATAATGCTGATAATTTTCCATCGAATTTAAATATGTTGTTGTCTTGCTGCTCTGTCATCGTGAAACTGTGGATAGGAAATTAGGAATATTGGTGAAAAATCAGTATAAAAACATAGAATCTAAACTAGAGAAAAAAAAATGAAGAAGGGCAATGATCTAGCAGGAAATTCTACAACAAAATACTGTGCTTAGAGTAGAAATGAAATACGCAAGCTAACGCTGCTAAATGATGTTTAAAATGGTGCATATATAAGCATTACAAGCTAATTGCACCAAGTACATGAAGAAATTATACATGTTGATGCCTCATTTAACTGCCAGACCGTTTAAACATCATTATTATTATTATCATTAAGTAATTACATTCTCTTAAATGTTTTGTACTGCTGCAGGGACGTCACATCCACGAGATGTCTAGGAAACCCGATACACGGGAACCTACTTTTGCAAGGATTCATGTAGATACATTCTGAATCACAATGTATTTTGTATGAATTAATGTACTGAATGCATAACTTTTATTAGCCCCTTTTTGTTTAAATTTTTAATGGCTATTAGTAGGATATAAATGTAAACTCATGTCTATGTATGTATATTTTTAATATGAACTTCTAATCATGCATCCATAATACTACGCGTTTATGTAAGATTCACTTTTAAATGAAATGTTCATTGTATGGATGGTAATTTAATGATGTGAGGTGATCCGGTTCGCTAATTATCAGCACCACGTGTGTTAAATATATATATAAAAAAAAAACTCGGGTCGTTACACCTAGTGACCTTAGTACTAGGTGGTGACTCTTGAGAATTATAGTCGTAATTTTTACGACTATAAAACACCTCCTCTCACCGCACTTTATCTCCCCCTCCAGGGATGGCGGGGCACAAAGTGCGAATAAAACATCATCGTTACATCTGTCACAACTAACCATCATTTTCTCCACTTCCTAACATGTATTGGCTTTCCTAGTAGTGCTTTTTCCATAATGCTAAAGGTTCTATTAGTGAAGCTAAAAAACCAAAACATGTAATTTTCACCATCATTACGAGTGATTAATTGGTAGTAGTTTTTTAACACATTAATAATAGGTTTGAGCCTAACAAACCTAAAAACAATTCAGAGGATAAATGTGCTCATTCACTGGGGTGCAACTAGCCTAGGTCTAATTGGTAGTAATTGAATACCTCTCTTATAAACCCTTGTAAAACAAAAAGAATACCCAATTGCATACATATAGATGAGGGCGATGATTTCAAAATAACCTTGGATGGAATCCAAAGTGTATTGGTTGATACGCTTACTAGGGTGAGCATCTGGGCTATGTACTCTCTCGATTAATGGTGATTCATATTATATACATCCTTAACACATATGTCTATGGGGTTTATTTATTTATTTAAAAGAAAGATATACAAAAAGGTTTTGGTAATGGAAATGTCTATAAAGGGTAATGGAAATGTCTATAAAGGGTTTTCTCCTTTTTGATTATAGTAGATATGATTTGATGTCTTTTTGCGAGAGTAGCTTGTCAAAAATAATAGAAGAACAAAAGTGAAAGAAAAATTCAGAAGAAAGAACGATTAGGGTTATAAAAAAAATCTCTTTGTAGTCCCATCATCGGATGAAAAATATTCCTTATCATCGTAGGCCTTAAGAAGTCAACTCAAATACTACATTAAAATTAGTCACCATTTCACTTTTTAAAGAATATCTACTTCTTGTAAGAAACAAGCTGCATGGACATAAGAATCTCAATATTGCTATATAGGACACACAAAAGCATATGGAGAAGGAAAAAAGCTATCATTTGCTACTAGCAAATACTCTTAAAATATTTGCATATAATACAAAAAGCTTTGAGGGCTAATGATGGATCAATATTTTTGTTTTCACCAGGATCCTTTTTTTCTAAACGATTAGCCAAATATATAATAATAATTGACTATATCTAGACGCGACCAAGCATTGATCCCAACTATGTATGGGTATGATGAGTTGTCAAACCCACTATCTCTAAGCTTAGCTAAACATTTAGCCAAATATAAATGGGTCTAACGAGCTTCTAGAGTTACTGTCTCTAGACTTAATCGAGTGTTAAGCCTAAACATGTATGGATCTGATGAGTTATCATACCCATTATATTTTCACTCAATTAAAGCTTTGAGTCTATGATCCTTTTATACTCTAAATAATCTTGGTTTGCATGATTACTTTAATAAGTAGGAGATATTTTACTTCGTAACGAATTGAGGAGTCAAACATATTTCACGATGAGTCATAAATATGGTGCTTACACTTTAACCCTTTCTCTTAAAAAGGCGATAAGCCTTATAAGGCTATAAAGAAAGGCCAAGATATTTCTCAAATAAGGGTTTTTTTTCTCCACTTCTTATTGTATATTCATTCTTAAAATTCATCTTTAAAATATTATCTTGTTTTCTCTTAAACAATACCTATTTAAGCATTAGTGAATCCTAAATTCACAAAAGAATAATTCTTTTGTAGGTATCACGTATTATTCATTAACCATTTCGTCTAGGAAGAATAATTTAGATCATCAGAACTAGAAAATTATTGTATTATCCAAAATATCAACTTGGCATTCAAGCCCATTATATAAGTTTTAACCTCATCATGCTAGGTATGAACAATTAAAGATTATGTTTGATATGAATGAAGGCATGTATTAAGATTAGTAGGCCTCTATAAAAGTAAAGGCAAAAAGCAATGAACCTCCATTACCATCCATAAGAGGAGGAGGAAGTAATCAAACAAGAGAAATGTTACATACATCTATTTCAAATTAGTTTAACCCTTTAAATATTTTATAGCATTAAAGAAACTCATTTGTAATTACCATTTTACATTAATATTATATATAAAAATAAAAATTATTCAAGATAATGTAGTTAACCATTAACCCATGTCTTTTCTTTGTATAACTTGTGAATTTCCGATTTTTATTCTCCTATGCATACCTCTTCCTATAAAAACAACAAGGATCCTCATAAGTAATAGCTAATGTAAAGTGTCGTAATTAATTAATTAATTAATTCAAAATCGTGAAAGGCTAGTCGCCACTATCATGTCCCGACAACTTAATTTAAGAATAAAAGGAAGAAGCAGAATGTTAAGGTAGATTGTTTGATTATCGAAATAATGAATGATTGGCATGGATGATGACACGACCTTAGATGACTGCTTCAATATAATGTATAGTATTCTCGTGATTTAAATATATGTGGATCAAGGTTGCCAAGAGTGGTTAAAATGCTCACCAAACCAGGACACTGTAGCGTTGGTAAGAATTTATGTTGGATCTTAATTTCTTACCATTTTGTCTTCGAAACCCTCATGAATTTCAATCCTAACTAGAACTTCAATGTACTGACTTCATCTATATGATTTCTCTCTTGCAATTGAGCTTCTAGAACCCACAATATCTACAAATTAATAATAATTTATTCCCATCTTGCCACATACGCACTCATTTCATGTAGAAAAAGGAATCAAGATGAACGTTCTGATTCGAACTTGAAATTTGTTATGTAGATCGCAAGTTCTCTGTCATTACGTTACGCTCCTTGAAAACCTATAACCATAACATACACATGAAGAGCTTGATTATATCTAGGATTAATTCTCAATGAAAATAATTTGTTCTTTCACAGTGCAGTAGTATTTATTCATTATTTGTAAATGGGTCTACATTTATTATTTATTTATTATTTATCGAGATTTACAAGCAACACAGACTCAGAAAATTAAGCAAGCAAACCTTTTCTAGCATTTAAAATAAGAAATGCAGCTAAATATTTCTTTCAATTAAAATAAAAATATAATTTCTTGTGAAATTCTAAATTTAATATTATAATGAATTAATATTTCAAAAACAAATTCATTCCATTTGTAATCTCAACCTGTGAAATTAATAACCTATATCATTTTAAGATCTATTCTCTAAATAAAATAAAAAAACTTTTTTTTATTTTACTAAATAAAAAAGTTACTCTTTCATTATTATTAGTATTATTATAATGTAGTCAATGGAGGCAATTGTAGTTTCGTAAGTGGGCTGCTAAAAGCCTGGTTAGGAGAATGAAGTAACAAGCCCACCAGGTTATATACCCCTAAACGTATGAGCTGCCGAAACCCGAAATGGGAATTAGAATGGGCTTGTATTTAGCAGCTTCGCTTTATTTTTTTATATTTGTTTTCTGGAAATTGAGCCCACAACTATGTGTGAGCGTTCGTTGGATCATGGATCTAAATATATTTGTTTTCCGAATAATATTTGATTTTATGCTCTATCTAAATCGTCCCCGGGTGTTATAAGAGATTAAGCATTAAAAAACTATCATAAAATATAATCCAAAAAAAGAGAATTTTTGATGGAGTTTTTTAATTTAGTATATTATGATTTATATATATTTGTGTTTTTTCTATGAAATAATAAGTAATTCATTCGTTTGGTTTTCAAAATTAGTCTTTCTATTTTCATATTTGTTTATAACTTAAACCTTTCATTGTTTTAATATGTAAATTTAATTATTTATTTATTTTCTAAAGCAATTTTCATTTTTAATTGATTTTTCAATTCTTACCTCCTACAAACACAATAAAAAAATGCATATAAAAAGCATAATTTGGAGATTGAAAAAAAATCAACTTTGATAAAATAAAAATAAAAAAAACTAATTTTAAAGAATAAAAGGACTAGCTTACAAATTTATAAAAAAGCATAATTCTTGATTTTTAATATTATAAATTCACTAAGTTTTTTTAATTGATTATTTGATAAGTTGTTAAGATACTTTTAAGAGCTTAAGTAAATGAATAGTGAATTAAAGAGCACACTGAGACTATTATAGTGAAAAGCTAGATTCAATTGAGTGAAATATGAGTAGAGAGATACTTCGAGTTTAAGCATGTCAAGGAATGTGTGAGAAAATATTTCCTTGCTACTACCTTTTCTTGTAGGTATTAAAAATATTAGCAAAAAATATAACTCAATTAAGGGTGAAGGATATTATATTTTAATGGTGATTCTATTTTATTAAATTTTAAATATTGAAACTCATTAAAATATTAATAACAACTATAAATATTTATTTTTTGTGTGTTAGAAATTAACTTTTGATTTGACTTATGATGGAACATAGGTATGTCCTTTAATTTTTTACTACAATTATATAACTTTTATATTTTAATTTTGTCCTTCAAATTAGTTGGGTATTAATCTTGATAATTTGTTTTAATTTGCCTTTTAACAGATTATTATGTTATAAAAAAGATTATGACATTGAATTGGTGCTTGATTTTGCCAAAAATATAATCAATTTTATTATTTAGATAAAAAAAACTAAAATAAGGGAGCTAAAATTGAAAGTGAAGGAAAAATATATAATTGTTTTCCCTAACATTCTTCGTTCAACGTCTTTTTAAGGAGAAATGCTTTGAGATTTTTTTCAAATTCTATTTTGGTCCCTTTAGTTTAAAAATTATACATTTTAATTTAACTTCTTTTTTGTTCATGTTTAAAATCCTTGGTTAAAGATAGAAAACAGAAATTTAATAAAAGATAATGAGTTGGTGTCAACGAGTTTCAATCACAAAAACAAGTTCATTGAGATATTTGTTACCATTCATCTTACAAAGAAAAGTGGATCGGGGATGAGAAGAATTGTTTTCCAATTTAATGTAATTTTTTTAGACCAATTTAGTGATATTCTGGGTTAAGGGATTGGTTTTATTGATGTTCTAAGGTTGTATTTTTAGGATTTTTCAACAACCTTTATACAAAGATCATATATCTTAATTTGCATATATTTCTTATATTTACTTTTTAGTTAACATTAATATTGTTAAAAACAATATTTATTAAACTATTTAGAAAATATATACACCAATTTTTCCTTTACAATTAAGATTTTTTTTTCTATTATAAAATATAATAATATCATCTTCTTTTTTTTTGCTTAATTTCTTTTATTCAACATGAAATGGACCACTAAATTCCTTAAAAAAAAGAGCAAAAATGGACTAATAAAAAAAAGTAAACATGTGTGGATGATTATGTGGATAAGATAGTTTCCATCTTTTATCATAAAATCAAGAGTCTTTTATCATTCTAACACTATTTATTAAAAGTTTTTTTTGGAAACAACACATGTTAAAAAAGAATTAGATAAATATAATAGTTTTATCAATTAAAATATTATTTTAGGATCTTTTAAGATGTTATTGAAATTGTCTTTTGAATATCTTTCTAACAATACCAGGTGTGAAAAAAATAGAGTTTGAGCGTGTCTTTAGTGACCTATTTTTATTTTTATTTTCATTTATCTTTTTGACACAACACCTTATCTCCTTCATTTGTTCTTGTCAATTAGATCTCAAATCTTATCTTTTAATCATTGGATCATTAATACAAATTGAGTTGATTTTTATTTAAAATAATTAATAAACAAAAAAACATATTTTTTAAATATGGGCTAAATATTAAAAATAGTAATGACACAAAAAGATACTATTTAAAAACATTATTATACTTGAACTATATTATTTTTTTAAATAAAATTCTAACCATTTAATTTGTCTAAAACTTTAACAAAACTTATTTTGAAAAAATCAATTCCAAAATCAAGAATAAAGCAAATTGTCTCCCAGGAATTTCTTGCACATGTTACCAATGGCACAAAAATCGAGACAATAAAATAATAATAATAAATCCAACGATAAATAACATCAATCTCACAGAACCAACCCAACTCTTGACTACACACAAACCTAAGACCTCTTCCCATCTTCACTTTCTTGCACTCTCATCGCCATTCCTATCTATCACCCGGCCTATCTTAACCCATCCTTATCTCTCTTCCACTAACTGCCTTTTATCTCTCCTTAAAAATCTAAGCTTTGATTTCTCCTCTCTCTTCCTCCTCCTTGAATCTCTCCTCTTTGTGGAGAGGTCTTCGTGGCAGCTCAGCTCAGGTCTTTCCTTTTCTCTTTTCCTCTCTCTTCCCTTTCTCTTGACAAGTTTTTTTCTTCTAGATTTCTATCATGTGATATTAAAATTTATAGTGTTGATGCTTTTGTTGGTGTCCCATATATTTTGGTTTTTGCCTAAAGCTCTATCCTTCATAATGATGTGATGTTTTTGTTGGTGAGCCAGATGATCTTTTGACCTAAACTTTGAAGCGTTGCGACTTTTTTTTTCCTTTTTCACTTGAATTTCAATGATTTTGATTTTCTTTATTGTTTGTTTATTTACAGAGGTTCGGCTTCGTGGTTTGTTTATAAGTGAAAATGAATTATTATGGATATGAGCAAAAGAGCGCCATGACAGGAGGTTGTGAGGAAAGGGAGAGGATGGTGGTCTTCGTGGAGAGGTCTTCGTGGCAGCTCAGCTCAGGTCTTTCCTTTTCTCTTTTCCTCTCTCTTCCCTTTCTCTTGACAAGTTTTTTTCTTCTATATTTCTATCATGTGATATTAAAATTTATAGTGTTGATGCTTTTGTTGGTGTCCCATATATTTTGGTTTTTGCCTAAAGCTCTATCCTTCATAATGATGTGATGTTTTTGTTGGTGAGCCAGATGATCTTTTGACCTAAACTTTGAAGCGTTGCGACTTTTTTTTTCCTTTTTCACTTGAATTTCAATGATTTTGATTTTCTTTATTGTTCGTTTATTTACAGAGGTTCGGCTTCGTGATTTGCTTATAAGTGAAAATGAATTATTATGGATATGAGCAAAAGAGCGCCATGACAGGAGGTTGTGAGGAAAGGGAGAGGATGGTGGTGGTGGAGTCTGTGGCTTGTCCAAAGCCAAGGAGATTGGGACTTTTAAATCCTCCTCTTAGTGAACAAATCAGACATCTAAGATTGCCTGTCAAGTATGTTTTCCCTCTTTGATCCCATGAATTGTACCCTTTTCTTATGATTTTTTTTTTTGTATTTTTACTATGAATAATTTTAGTCTTATATGCAGTCACCATGCGGAGATGGTAGATTCAAAAGCCGGGGCAGAGCTGCTAGACATAGTTCTTACTAAGGTACATCTCTTTCTGCAATGTACTGGTTAATTTCTTGTAAAGTTTAATTTGTGACCTTTTTCTTTGTTTTGTTTGGTAGCTAAACCTAAAAGCTGGAGGTAAATAGGGTCAGCCGTGTAGAGATCCACGTCTCTAATTATTTTAAGCAACTTTCAAGAGTTTTTTGTTCTTCATTGCTGTGTGTTGGAGATGAATTTTGGCTACAAATTTCTGAAGTTATTATTTTCTAATTACTACCTTTTTAATGATTTTGATTGAGGTCAGCGTGTGCTTGTACTCAAAAAGTATCAAAGACCCTTGCATCCTTTTGTTTTTGGATAATCTTAAATCGAATTTCTTATGTGTAAGTTGTGAAAAGGTGTTATTGGCACCCATTGCTGTTTGAGTTTTCTTTGTGTTCATGGGTTAGATTTGTTTGAGCTCCCTCACTGGCTATACATTCTTGAAGAAGATAATTAATTGCGCAATTACTTTCCCTTACCAATTAGTGTAGGAGTTGAATTTGTTTAGACTCTCTCTGTCCCAAATAAAGAGAATCATGGAAACTTGTTGATACAAATTATTGCAGGGAGGTTATGGCCGTGACAAACCTGGTTTCCAGGCGGCAACATCACCACCATTTTACAGTGGATCACCACCAAGTAGGGTATCAAATCCTGTAATCCAAGATGCTCAATTTGGTATGGAAAAAATAACCCCGTTATTGCCTGCGCCACCATCCACATCCTCGTCATCTGCACGTAAAGGAGGTTGTGTCCGAATGAAATTTGGGCACATGCCAGCTGCAGTAAGGATTGAAGGGTTTGTTTGTCTCCACAGAGATGGGCGAAACTGTAGCATCTCTGCTGTGGCATGAACATTGAATTGGTGAACCTTCAAGGCAGCAAATTTTTGATTATTTAAGAGGGAAAGAAAGCTAATGGTGGTGGTAGTGTACTTGTACTGCTAGTGTTTTTTGGCGAGTGTATATACAGTGGTGTAATGGGTGCTCCATGTTGAGGTTGTCGGTGTTCATTCATAATATGTACATTGCAATGAAGATGATGAGAGAACAAATGTTTAAATTTTCGAAGGAATAAAAGGAGATGCAACTGTTTCTCTTTGTATTATTATTATTTTCAGAGAGGGAGAGTTGGTAAGGTTTCCTTTGTAATGATTATCTGTTTGCCACTCTAATCCAGTCCTTGTTTCTGATTGTATCATGGAGTAAATGAGCAATCTTTATGAATCCCTTCTCTTTATTCCTTTGAACCTTCATTTATAAAACTATTTTGTTCGAAGAAACATTCGATCAAAATAAAATACTTGGTCAATGACTCGATAGGGTCCACTCTAATATTATGTAAACTTTCTCTTGCACGTTTTGTCATGTTTGAAGTGGCGATGCTATCCTTAAAATCGAACCATGCAATGTCCAAGCAAATAAAAGAATAAAAAAGAAGCACTTGAGGTATTGGTCTAAGTAGTGGTGGAAGAGACTTGTTTTTTTTTTTTTTTTTGTGCCTGGATTCGAGCTTTTCAGTGAATGTTAGTGTTAAAAGAAAGTGTCTCATTTGACATTGTTTTGAACAACAAAAAGTTTAATTTTTGTGATGGAGAGAGTTTATCATAGGTGTTCTTTTACCTCTCTTTTTTTTTCCTTTCTCCCCGGATGACAAATGTAAGGTTGAAAAGTTTATTTGATTAAGGTTGACTTTGGGTTTTTGGGTGGATTCTTGGGTTGTTTGAGGCCATATATGGGTTTATGATGTCTAGGGTAAAAAAATAGATTTCTAGATAAAAAAAAAAAAACCCCATAAACTTTGATTTTTTGGCTACCACCATGGCTAAAATCTAGAAAAAGATAGAGGATGTGTTGCATGCTTATTAAAATATAAAAACAAATTAGAGGTGAAGGATAGGTTGTCCCTATTCTTATTATTATTATTAATAATAAGTATCAGCAAAGCACTTGGGCTAAGCTTTTTATAAGCCTAAGTGCATTGGGCAACCTAGGTCAAGCCTATATGTAATGCTTTACTTTAATTTCTAATTTTTAATTTGCAATTTCATTTTTAATTGGATGTTTTTTTTATAGAATATCATTTGATATTTACTTACCTTACGACCAAAATTTTATCATTTTTTTATGTAATCAAACTTTTTTTTTTGTAGCCTACTTAAATTTTTTAAATAGGAGCTTCATCCGAGGAGTTGAGAGCCTGCTTGATCGATGCAGCTTTTAAATAAGCTTAGACCTGGTTATGCATGCAAGGTCGCTTATTTGTTTTGCTTTTTTATAGTCGAGTTACTTATGAGTGGACGATTTAGGCATTTGCCTAATTGATTTGATAGTGCATTTCTATTTTAGGCTGGTAGTTCTAGCTCTGAAAATGTAAAGAAGTTTCTGGCAATCATGGATGAGTTGGGGATTCTCAAGTTCGAACTGTCAGACCTGGAGAAGGTAATCCAGTTTGTCTTCCCTATTGTTCCCCGTAGAACAATTTTATGCATATGAACATTTGAATGCTAGGTAAGAAGTTCACAGTTATGCTTTCCATCTACCAAAACATTCATGATTTTTGCCAGTTTTACATCCTTCGCTGTAATTTTGAAGAATGATATTGCTGTCAACTAAAGCTAGTCTATCCCACTTGTTGGTCTGTGCACGTGAAGGATTTTATTCTTCTTCTAGCGTCTCTCTCTCTCTCTCCCTGTATCCATCTGCTGTGTTTCAAATCTGCAGGGATCTATGAAGAATGTCATGGATTGCCTTTCAACACTTCGAGCACAGTTTGCATATATGGGAGTTGTTTCTCCCACTGGTGGGAATAAATATGGCAGCCCTCATGGGGATGCATCTTCAAATGGCCTTTCTTCTTCCCCAACATTTTGTGGTTACAGGCTGTCAAGATCACACACAAAACGTGTGCTCTTCCCCAAAGTGTATAAAAGGGGACTTTTGTCAAGCAGTTCAATTGCAATAAAATAAAAAAAAATACGAATTACCTTCTTCTGCAGATTTCTCTCTTCTCCAATTCTCTGAAAAATATCTTCTTCTTCTTCTCAAATTCAACAAACACTAACCTGCAAATCAAGAAATTCAACAGTTATGACAGGTATGGCTTACTCTCTCCCGTGATCGAACTATATATGGTTTTCATATGCGTACTTGATTGGCTTAAAAAGGCTGGGCTTGAAGAGTTCTCATATGAGCACAGTATTACTGAACCTGAAGCAATTTTCAATCTGATCTTATGCAATATGAAAATTGCACGCAACTTTCCTCTAATGCACGTGTGACTAAAATGCAGACTTCAAGTATTAAAATCTTGCATGCTGTTTTTGAAATTTAAAAGAATCTTTCTCATATTCAACAGAGCCATCAGCTGCATCCATGCACCATGTTGTTCACAAGTTCCATGAGGTGTTTCAACTGAAACAAGGCCGCTATTCAGATCTTTCTGCAGCAAAAATTTCTGAAATGATGAAATCAAATAGTTTGGATGTAAGTTTTCTCATTTGTTGGATATTGATGAACGTTCATGTTTGTTACAGTTTTCTCATTACGTTTTCACTCTGAGCCATTGTCAGTAACATTTCAACATCATCTTGATTTGCAGAATGCACCAACTCAGTCACTTTTGAGTGTTGTGAATGGAATATTGGATGAAAGCATTGAAAGAAAGAATGACGAGATACCACATGTATGCATCAGGAGTAGTATTCCGTATATTAACTAAGTGTCTCTTTATCAATGTATTTCTGCGACTGCCATGTGTTATAGGTATGGCTGACATTTATTTTGTCTCTCAGCGTGTGGCTTGTCTGTTGAGAAAAGTTGTACAGGAGATTGAACGCCGTATTTCAACTCAAGCGGAACACTTAAGAACAGTGAGAATCATTTTGCCTTTTTCTAAAAATAAAAAAATTGAATTGTTTCTCCATGATTGACTGTATCAATGGCAATATCTCTATGCTTCTCTCCCTTCAGCAAAATAATCTATTTAAGGTTCGTGAGGAGAAGTACCAGTCGAGAATCAGAGTACTTGAAGCCCTAGCTTCTGGAACTGGTGAAGAAAGGGGGGTATGGAAAACTTAAGACTAGACTGGTACACACCTTCCCACAATACACCTGGTTTTCTGATATTAATATTTTTGCAGGTTGTTATGGACCGGCTTCAACAAATTAAGGTATGTTTTAGACACAAGAAGAAACAATTCTTAAGTTATTTACACCATAACTTGCTCATTGAACTGCTTTTATTTGTTACTCTTTCCGGAATTATTTTGCTATCTTATCACATACTAATATTAGTTGGTCCATAAGTTCTGCAAAATACTTCTGGTGTCCTGACAGATGTCAATCTCTTTTGGGTAGTTCTCCTTTTGTGGACTCCTTTGAGCTGTTAGCCAAACTACATAAATATATTCTATTTATATCATCTGGCTAGTTTAGAAAGTATTAGGACGTGTACATTTTACTATATAAAAAAAGAAATAAAAGAACCATTTGCCTGTACTTGTTTTGCGGATGATCTTCATAATATTCATATAATGGGATTTTTTTTTTCTTATTACAGATTGAGAAGTCCAAAATGGAAGAAGAGAAGAAAACTGGAGTGGAGCATGTTGCGAAGTTGATCAAAGAGCAGGAGCAAAGAGATGTTGAACTTTCAGATTTGAAACAAGAATTAAAATTAGCAAAACAGAGACATGAACTGCATTGCCTGCAAATGGAAACAGAAGCCAAGGCTGCTAAAGATGGCCTCGAGGGGAGAATGAAAAAGCTTGAAATCCTCTTAGAAGATTCCAGGAACCAAGTGAGAGTGCTTGAGGCATATTCTCAGTCAAAATCTAACATGTTTAACAAGAAAGAACACATCTTTAAGAGCTTTGTCGAGTTTCAATTTGGTGCACTGAAGGTATAATATAACTAGGAACTCTTTTAGCCTGGCGTCGTTATGTATTATGAATCTGACTGATCTTATGAGAACGTTTAGGAACTGATGCTGTCCTCTAAGTCCATCAAGCATGAAATTTTACAAGTACAGAAAAGCAACTTGGAGGAATTCAATGACCTAGGTTGGTTGGTTGGTAGTACAGTTTGTCAATTTATGCATTCTGTGATGGTATGTTTTTGAATATATAGTTTTGATCCTGCTCAGGCGTAAAGTTAAAGGCATTGATTGATGCAACCGGGGATTATCATATAGTCCTAGCTGAAAATAGAAGGATGTTTAATGAGCTTCAGGAACTAAAAGGTGCCACTGCTAGCCCTAGCTGTACCAGGTTTATATGTGGGTTCAGTCTTTTAATACGTAATTCTTCCATTTTTGTTTTGCAGGAAACATCAGAGTTTATTGCCGGATAAGGCCGTTTCTTCCTGGGCAGGCTGCAAAACACACAACGGTAGAATATATAGGTGAACATGGAGAGTTGGCTGTTGTGAACCCCTCCAAACAAGGGAAAGATAGACGCCGCAATTTTAAGTTCAATAAGATCTTTGGTCCAGAATCTACTCAAGGTTTTCATCTTTTTCGACGTGGATAGGATTTACTTGAGCATGCTATATTGTTTTTGTGCTCTTACACTCTACTGGCATGGCTCTGGAAGAAACTTCTCAAACCTGCTATCTGCTCTGGATTTTGGCAGCTGAGGTATATTCAGACACTCAACCATTGATACGATCTGTCCTGGATGGAAACGGCGTGTGTATATTTGCTTATGGACAAACTGGTTCAGGAAAAACTTACACAATGGTATGTATATTCAGACACTCGATCATTTCATGCAATAAAGTTTTCTAGCAATTCTAACTCAACTTGACTTAATGTTGCAGACAGGTCCGAATGGAGCATCTGAAGAGGATTGGGGGGTTAATTACCGGGCTCTAAATGATCTATTCAGTATTTCTCAGAATAGAAGAGACTCCTTTTTATACGAGATTCAGGTTCAAATGGTTGAAATATATAACGAGCAAGTGCGTGATTTACTATTGAGTGATGGTTCTCGGAAAAAATATCCTTTTCTATTAGGTCTATGTGATCTAATCATGCATATTCTCACCATTTAGTTCGCTTTTCATCTCTCTCATCAAATGCACGAGGCACTCTTTCTTTGTCATTTGACTGACAACATAGTTTTTTCACCAAGGATAGTTTATTTTGACCATTACAAATTTCAGATTTAATTTATGATTCATACTTTTTTTTTAAAAAAAATAAATAAATAAAAGAAATGTTGAGTTTTCCACCTATTTCTTTCCATAAAGTGTGCTATTCGAATGGAGAGTACACTTTAATGCTCTCAAATATTTTGTTTCCCCTTGATTTGCACACACTCAGGATTATTTCTGCTGTCCAGCCCAATGGTTTGGCTGTACCAGATGCTAGCATGCATCCTGTTACATCAACTTCAGACGTGTTAGAATTAATAGGTGTTGGACTAAAAAATAGAGCTGTTGGAGCCACTGCCATGAATGAAAGAAGTAGCCGCTCTCATAGGTACTTGCAATCAATCTTTGTCTTACCTCCACCTCCATATTACATTATCTCAAATTTAGTTGTGATTTGATCTCTATCTGTTCATACAGTGTTGTCAGTATCCATGTTCGGGGAAAGGATTTGCTTTCTGGTGCTGCTTTACATGGTAATCTTCATTTGGTGGATCTAGCAGGGAGTGAAAGGGTTGATCGCTCTGAGGCAACTGGAGATAGACTTAAGGAAGCACAACATATAAACAAACCATTATCTGCCCTTGGGGATGTCATTTTCTCTCTTGCACAAAAGAACTCTCATGTACCATACAGAAACAACAAGCTCACTCAACTCCTTCAAAGCTCTTTAGGTACTGCTTTTTGTGTTCCCTTCTGGTCTTGAACTGCTTTTCGATTTGATATGAATGTATATTTTCTTACATTTCATGTTGCAGGAGGTCAGGCAAAGACACTTATGTTTGTGCAGCTGAATCCTGATGTTAGTTCATATTCTGAAACTATAAGCACTCTGAAGTTTGCAGAGAGGGTCTCTGGAGTTGAGCTAGGTGCAGCTCGAAGCAGCAAAGAGGGCAGGGATGTTAGGGAATTAATGGACCAGGTTTGTTTCTGTTGCTATAAACAATACCTTCCATCATCATATCAGATTTCTGGCTGGAACTCAATGAATTCAGTTATTAATCATCATATTTTACTTTTATCTTGATGTGAAGGCATAAGTTTTCCAAGAAAAATCATCTACCATCTATTCTTGCTGATAGATAGGGTGTAGGACGAAGAAGAAGATTGCAGCATAGAGAAAGAAACGAGAAGGGGAAACCAAGAACAACAAAGAATGAATATTGAATGGTAGAAATCCCACAAACAGGAACCATAATAAAATCAAACAGGAAGTTCCATTACTTCCAGGATTTTGTAGTTACGATCTATGACGAGTTTGGCTGTTCTGATGAATGAGTTTTTCCTTCTATAGTATACTACAACGAAACTACCAATATCATGAAGGAATCTTCTGCCACATCTCATTCCAAATCACATTTATTTGGATCACAATAGCGGACATGGTATTTCTTTTTGGCCAAATAGAGAAACGAAAAAATAATATTGCAGCAGTGTAAGTTCCTAGAAGGGCAGCTTTGAATTGGTACATGAGACTAGACAACACCAAGATCCATAGTTGGAAAAATCTGGTAGATGCTTTCATCAAGCAATATAAGTACAACATGGACATTGCTCCAGACATAACAAGTTTGTCCAACCTGGAGAAGAAGTACAAAGAAAGCATAAGGGAATATGCTCAGAGATGGAGAGATCTCGCTGCACAAGTACATCCCCCACTTATGGATAATATCATTGTTTCATAACTCGAGTTGCAAATTTAACGTTTTAACTTGGGTTGATCGAGGTCAAACCAATATATTGTTATTTTAATATTAAAAAATATTTCATATGGAAATTGTTTTTAGTTAAACTATCTTTTATGATTTGTATGAATTGTTCTTGAACCTGCAAGATTAATCGGGTTAAAACAAGTTAACTCTTACACGTTTTAATTTTTTTTATACTAGAAAAAATAAATTAACAACATTTGAATAATTTTTTATGTTCAAGAAAAACTTGAGTTGACCCACAACATAGAGCGATCAATGATCTAGTAAATATACTAAAAGTCCTTGGTGTTTCAATGTAGCAGTGAATAGTGAAATGCCAAGGTGTTTTACAATTTAGTCTTTAAAATAAAAAATTAAGAACCTTTTTTAATTATTAAATATTGTTTTTCAATTTAATCCTTCAACATTAGGTTTGTTAGGATTAGTCTTTATAAAAAAAATTATTTGCATTTTATAAAGGTATCTTAGTCTTATGATTTGTTTAGTGAATTTTCTAGGTTAGCCGTGTTACCTTAGGGTTTTTTTCCTTATTATTATATTTGTTGTTTTGCTCAACTTCATCTTTTAATAATAGTTTGATTACGAATTAGACTTCATAATAATAATAATAATAATAATAATAATAATAATACTTACTTGATTTGTTTTCTATGAAATTATTATTGTCTCATGACCTAGGTCGCAAGTTTTATGGGTTAGCGAGTTTGACTTAGTTTTTTTTTCTTTTTTTAATTGAAATTTATTTCAGTTTCTTCCTTCAAATTACATTGATTAGGAATTGTACTTTATTTCAATTTCAATTTTATTTGTTTTATATTGAGTTATCTTAGTCTCCTCACTCGGGTTTGATAGGTTAACCCAAGTTAACTCGGGTTATTGTTGGTGTCCTTTTTATTTGGTTTTATCCTATAAAATTGGGTTGATTGAGAATTGAGTTGAATAATTTTTTATTTTCTTTTTATAGGGTTATGAGGGTTTAATGACCTGAGTAACAGATTTGTTAGTTTAATTTGATTTGATTTGATATATTGTCATTTCAATACTTATAAAAAATATATTGTCTTGATTTTTTGAGTTAAAATATATCTTTCTCAGTAATATGGGTTAGTTATTGACCTGTCAAATTAACTAGGTCATATCAAGTTAATTCCTATATAGTTTTAATTTGTTTTTATACTTAAAAATACATTAAGGACACATGATTTTTTTTTGAAGTCCAGAAATATTTTTATCTAAGTCGTAGCATAATACACTCAATTATCTAGTAATTATACTGAAAGGCCTTCATATTTTATAGTGACAATGAAATATCAAGGCGTTTTACGATTTGATCCTTCAAAAAAAAATAGATCTATCTTTTTGTTTTCAATTCCATCCTCCATATCAGGTTTATTGACCATTGGACTTCATAATTTATCATTATTATTTTTTCTATGGAGTTCCTAGTGTTATGATCCATGTCACAAGTTTTGCGGGTTAACCATGTTGACTTAGTTTTTTTTTTTTTTAATTTTTTTCTCAACTACATCTTTCAATATTGGGTTGATTATAAATTATAAAAATTATTTTTATATTTTTTATGAGGTTATCATGGTATCATGATTTCGATCGCGAGTCTTGCAGGTTTTTACTCTCTTTTTTTAATTGATATTTGTTTCAATTTCATCCTTCAATATTGGATTGATGTTGAATTAGAGTTGAGAACTTTTTCTCAATTTCCTTTCAATGTATCACAGACTTCTCACCTAGTTTTGAAAGGTTAACATGCATTAACTTGAGTCATTGTTTTTATCTTTTTATATTTAATCTTATCTTTTAATATTAGGTTGATTAATAATTAGATTGAATATTTTACTTTATTTCTATTCTATAAGGTTATCAAGATCTCATGATCTGGACAACAAATTTGACACGTTAACCCTAATTGATCTAAGTCAATCCAATACATTGTCATTTCAAAACCTGAAAAAACATGTCATCGTGGTGTTTTTAGTTAAACTATATTTTTCTTTGTCATTCAGGTTCTCTTTAGACCTACCAAGTCAATTAGGTTATATCATGTCAATTCCTATGTAGTTTTAATTTTTTTCTACTAAAAACACAACAACAACACCTAAATATTTTTTATATCGAGAAAAAAAAATCAATCTAACTTGTAGTATAGTGCATACAATTATCTAGTAATATACTAAAACTCCATAGCATTTCACTATAACAATGAAATGCCAAGGAATTATACATTTTGGTCCTAAAAAATTAAAAATTGTGAGAGTTTTGTTTTTTAGTTGATGTGTTTTTCAATTTCATCTCCTAATTAAGTTTACTAGGTTTTAGACTTCAATTTTGTTTTATATGGAATCATTCTGGTCTCTTCACTCAATATTCATAAGTTAACTCGGATCGACTCAAGTCAATATGTTATTGGATTATTTGGTAATTGAGTTGCATATTATTTTTTATTTGTTTTTCATAGGGTTATCACAATGTGTATAACCTGGTCACCATTTAAGCAGGTTGACTTTATTTTTGCCTTTTTATCTGTTTTTTTTTTCAATATCAACCTTCAATATTGAGTTGATAAAAAAATATTCTTTGTAACTTATTAAAATGTGCGTTTTATGAGATTTTAATGGTTTTATGGCCGGGATGTCGAGTTTGTTTTGTTGACTTGGATGTTTTTTGTGTCTTTTTTTTTAATTTCATCCTTTAATATTAAGTTGACTATGATTGAGCTTCATAATTTATTTTGATGTACTTTTATGGGTTTATTCTAGTTTCATGACCTGGATTTAGAAAGTTAATCGAGGTTGACTCGACTCATTTTTATTTGAAATTAGTTTTCAATTTTATTTTTGAACATTAAGTTGATTGAGAATTGAATTTAATATATATATATATATATATATATATATATATATATTAATTAGTTTTCTATAAGGTTATCAATGTCTCATGACCCATATAACAAATTTAACAAGTTAACCCAAGTTGATCTGAGTCAATCTAATATGCTGTTATTTCAAAATTTATTTGAAAAATATCATCTTGATTGTTTTTAGTTATATTATATTCTTCTCGATCATTCAGGTTGTCTTTAAACTTGTCATGTCAACTAAATCATATCAAGTCAATTCCTATATAATTTAAATTTTTATTCTTTAAAAAAACACATTGATAATGCTGGATATTTTTTTATATCTAGAAACGATTTAATCTAACTTGTAACGTAACACAAAAATATATAATCTAAAAAATAAATCTTTAGATTTGTTACGATTAAATTGCCAAAACATTTCAAAGCACTCCATATGACATTTAGAGAGCCCAAATAATAATAAGCGGAAATAATAATAAAAAAAAACTTTGATTAATTCAATTCCAAAGTATTTTTTTTCTTAATTTCCTTACTATCTATCTTGTTGAAATGGATAAATGCAGTGACTTTTGATTAAAATTCTTTGGTTCGATAAATATGAGTGCTAATTAAAATTACAAAAAACTCCGTAGCACATATTGATTTTGCCTAAAATGTCTTCTTCTGCTAACAACGGCAACATGCCCATCACCTTTTTAAAATTTGCCACTCCATTGTCTCACAAACTTTTCTTTTCTGATGAGTTTTTTTTAGCAGAATGGCAGTACACAAACTGTTTCTCTCCTCAGGGACTGTTTCTTATTATTTTTTAAAAATATTTTTGAAAAAAAAAATAATGTTTTTATTATTATTTTCATGACATGAAAAATTATTTTTTTTTAAATCTTTTTAATACATTTTTAATAATTTTTTCTTTAAATAACTTCAACCACATTCTAAATAATTAAAATGAACAAAAACAACAAACTAAAGAATAAAAATACCTTCAATAAACAAAAATAAAATAAAATGAAGATACTGTGGACAAAAATAATACTTTTCCCTGTTGACCTTGAAAAAACATCTTTGCTATGTCTTTCTTAAATATAAAATAGTTTTGTTTGGATAATTGTTGTATTCTAAAACTAACTTGGGACAAGATAAGTATTGGATTGTATAGTAAATTTACAATATTATCCTTAAAATAAGTCAATTTAGTTTTGTATTTTCAGTTGAAAATGTATATTAAAATATATTTTTTACTCATAAAAATGAAAAAGACTAACGATTATATGGAGGGGCCTTTCATTATTTTCAATATTATTGTATAATAAAAAGAAATCAGTGTTTTTGATGTCAAATTATGTAAGGGTGTTTATTTTATTTTATTGTCAACCAATTCATGGACTTGCAAGGGTAAATTTTAAATGATTTGTTTTAACTCATGGGAATAAATAGTATTTAAGAGTGTGGTAATAATTATTTTTTCAAACTATTTTTTATTGGTTAATGTATCAACATAATATTTTTTTATTTTAAAAATTATTTTTGATATAAACACATCAAAATAATCTAAAGACACTAAAAACATTATATATATATATATATATATATATATATATATAAAACACAAAAACAAATGAGTTAGAAATATGTGAGATAAAAAGAATGATTGGTTAATTTAAAAACAGTTATACAACAAGCCACCATTCATTATAGTAAAAGCTAAAACATGTTGAGAAATCAATGTAGCTCTCAACATAGATTATTGTAGATTGATATAGTATAATTACTTTAATATCCTTCAATTGTTAAAATTTACACCTTTGATTTAAGGGTCTTTTCCTCTCACCCGATTGTTATTAAAAGATTATTTGAGGGTGTATGATTTTTTTCTAAATTTTTACAAGGTGAAAATACTTCAATGCATCTAGGGTCAACAAAATTTAAAGTTGTTGATCAAGGGCGAGCTTTCTTAACTTTTCACAGGTTCTGTAACAGTTAAAATATTTCTTTATTCCCAAGATTAGAAAAATATTGAGCTATTAGACAAGAGTATTTCAAGTTTTTTGAAAATTATGTACAGTGAAATAATGATATAACCTTATAAAAACAAAAAAGAAGTTTTTTTCTTTGGGGGTATTTTGGTATTTTCATATGGTTTTTTGGTATGATAAAAAAAGAGGGGCTTGGGGAGTTTCTGGTATTTTCATGTGTATTTTTTTAAATTAATAAAAAATTAATAAAATTAATAAAAGATTATTTGTTAATTTCAGTCACCATTCTATTTATTTTTTATTTCATTTGAATTCTTTTTATGAAAGTTTTGTTGTTTTTCAACTGTCCTTCAATTGCAATTTTTTATATTATTTTTTTATTTTAGTTTTCATTCTTTTAATTTTTATTTTTTTATTCCTTTTAAATTTCATTCTAAAGTCGTTTCTAATTTTTGTGGGTGTTTCTTGACCTATCCTTTTAATTTTGATTTTTATCTTTTTCTTTTTTGTTTAAGTTTTATTTATTTTTAATTTAGTACTGTAATTCTAATTTGTGTATATGATGTTTTTTTTAATTAATACCTTTTCTTTTAATTTTTTTACTCTTAGCTCTTTTGTCAAGGATTTTATGGTTTTTTTTTTGCTATCCTTCAATTCATTTTTATGTTTTTGTTTGACATTAGTGATAATATATATTGTTTTCGCTTGCCTATTTATCAAAGTTTCTTTGATTGTCGATCTTATCCTTCAAAAACAAGTTTATGATTTTTGTTATTTCAATAATAATAATAATTGTGATGGTTGTAGCAATAATAAAAAAAGTAATAGTAATAATAGCAATAAAAAAACAAAACAAGTGTGCTTCCACCCTATTTTATTTATTCTCTTGGAATGGTACTTGTTCAAACTTAATACAGTTCTACAGTTAGCAGCGCCATGACCCCAGATTTGTTTGCTAAACAAAACACTATCCATTGATCAAATCCTTCGGCACCGTCCAAACAAGATCTAGGGATCCACAACAGCAGAGCCATTACTAATACTTAGCAGCCATCATCTTCTGAAATTCTTTGAAACTAACGCACCCATCACCATCCGAATCGACATTCTTAATCATCTGCAAGCACTCGTCCACCTTACACTTCATCCCCAACCGGTTCAGCACCT
This sequence comes from Salix brachista, assembly GCA_009078335.1. Lineage (NCBI taxonomy): Eukaryota > Viridiplantae > Streptophyta > Magnoliopsida > Malpighiales > Salicaceae > Salix > Salix brachista. The sequence continues at coordinate 9,298,299 of CM018586.1, forward strand.
GGTGGAGCTCCGTCGCCGAGATCATCCCGTCACCGTTCTGACCATACAGATCGAACGCATCTCTCAGCTCAGAAGCGGCGGCGGAGGAGGAGGAGGATCGACACAGCTGCGCAAACTCGGTCACATCAATGTGTCCGTCCTTGTCGGTGTCCACCTCTTCCATCACGCGAAGAAGCTCCTCCCGGGTGTAGGTAGTCCCCATGGATTTCAGCACTTCTCCGAGCTCCGAGGCTGAGATCTTGCCGTCACCGTTTGTGTCGAATTGCTTGAAGACCCTCCTGAGCTCCGACGTGTCGTCGATGTTGACGGTAGTGGAAGATTTCGGCGCGGCGGTTTCGAGGTTAGGGTTCGAGATTGGGGTTGCCATTCTTGGGATATATTTCGAGAGAGAGAGCGGGGAGAAGGAAAGCAGTTTCCGTTGTGCCGAGAAAAGAGGAAGGTTGTGGAGGGGGTGGGAAGGAAATTAGAAATTTATGTAGGGAGAGATGAAGAAGAAGTGGCTGTCACGATTGGACTTCAAGAGGAGTAAACATGGGCCTGGGAACAAATTGCGGGCCCATAATTTATTGAATAGTGATAAATCAAGTCGTAGAAGAAGAGCCGCGTAGGTAACGGCTTTTATTTATTTACTAGCTATATGCCCGCGCGTTGCCGCGGGCATTGCTGTGTATATAACGTTATATAATTAAATTAACAACGGTTAACATATAATATAGCCTGTATAAAAAGTTTAGAACTACAACATAAAAGAGTTTGTTTCGTAAACATAAGTTACATCTTTTGAAATATACGTAGTGTCACAAAAGATGACAAAAGAGTGTTAACTATACAATTTGTACATCAGTGCAAAATAGAGGGATGTTGAGGTGTAGAACGAAGCGAAATCCCTTCTTCGAAATGAGACATGTCATTTTGTTGCTAATCTTCCTGAAAAAAATAAAATTTGCAAGGTGATAAATGAAATGGTGAAGAAATTAAGTCTTCTAATTGAAAATTCCAGGAAATATTATGGAAGAACAAATGCAGCAAATCAGTAAAGAAACAATCAAAAACTAATATCATATGCTGTAAGAATCATTGTAGGTATTAGAAAAAAGGAAAAAAAAGGAAGAGAATGCAATTATTGGGGGATAAATTGTATTAATGGAAAACTATCATGCCAAATTATAGCAAGAGAACACCTGGATGTATAGTTTTAAGTGAAAATTTCAACAGCTTTAACAATATTAACTTCAACAATAATAGTGAAAATGAAGGTAATAATAGTAGTAGCAATATGAAACATATATACATATATGTACTTGGAGAAAGCGAATGGGATGAACGATAAAACAACTAAAGCAGATCTAACATAAACATTTAGACGAAAACAATGAATAGCAGAAAATGAAGCATTATCAGTAACAACGCTAATTTTTTTCCCCTATTTGTTTGATTTGTTTAATCTTTCACCTTATAAAAAGGGTAGATGAAGCATAAGAATTTTTTTTCCTATCGCCGAAATTTCTAACGAAATTTCGGCAGAGTCTCCCCTATATCGGGAGATCCCAAGTTATCCATAACACAACCTGTACACAATTTGAGTCACATTTCATCCACAATCATATCCATTTTTAATACAATCAATTGCATAATTCAATCCAGAATATGTTTAGGACCATATTCATTCTTAAACTCCATCATAAGATCTAGTAAAACAACTAATACACAATTTTAACAATAATAAAAACAATCTAGGCAACAATGTCAATAGTAGAAGCCAAAAAACCATCAGTATGCAACTATAAGAAAAAGAAACAACAATTTCAAAAAAAGCACCAGCATTACTCAAAACTAATTAAATGTATAATCCAGTTATACAGCGAATCATATAGCATATATATTGGCTATATTATGCCTATAGCGGAAAGTAGAAGTTAAAACAAAATTCAGCAGCTGATTTTGTTGTTGATTCTAGTTATGTAGAACTTCAATGTTTTATCAATGTCTTAGTTATATCTTTTTATCCTATATGTTAAAAAAAACAGCAAAGTCAAACTTGTAGGAATCATTCTAAAGGAATATGGCCATAACTGAATTTTGAAACAACAAAACTACAGCAGGACAAAGTAAACGCATATAAACGTCATAGGAGAAAGCGGATTGCAAAGGCATAAAAGGCATTGACATGGTTAAGAAATTGATTGTGTAAGTCATGCGATTGTATAAGATATGTTCTTTGCACATTTGAGAATGTTGATTAATAAAGTTTTGAAGCTAGGCTAAACAAATTTTTACAAATTCTCATAGCAACTGGTTTTCTTTGATGAAAGAAAACATCTTTATTTCAATATATATATATGCACCATGTTTACAATAGCATTTACACTCTAAGCATGATGTATCTCCATATTCTAATGTTATACTTTTAATTGGAAGTTTTAGAAGTCTTAGAAGCTTGAAGTTAGACGGAAAATCTCAATGCTTATCACCATATAAAGGACTTATGTAATGATGAGAATCTATTCCATATTGAGAAACAGAATAAGCAACCAAGTTCGTTTGCAAATATGAAGTCATTTGAATTTTTTGAACTGAAGCAAGGTAGAACACTCTAGATGCTTCATTTAAATCAGCAAAGCAAAAACAGCTGTAATCTGGTATACATTAATTATTTTTGACTTTTTGTTGATATGTTGCTGGAAATATTTTTCCTAACCTTAACAGAGATGCTCATTTTTCATTTTTTTACATATCCTATAAGAAAGAATGAAGATTTAAACCAAAGTAGAAGCATTAGCGAATAAGAACAGACAATCTATCGCAGAAAAGAAAAACCTAAAGACAGGTGGCAGACACTTGCATTTACAAAGTTGAAGGATTATCGAACTATCAAGAGTAAAAAAGAAATTGCAAGGCTGAATACATTTGGAAAGCCAAAAGAGAGCACAAAAATCTGTCACATGGTGAAAACTCAAGTGTCTTAAGAGAAAAGAAAAACAAACCAGCAAGCAAATAAAAAAAACCGTAAACAACCAACCTCAAAAGTTGGGCGAGCAACACAAAGAACGCAATGAAGCCTTGGCAGCAACTGGTGACAATTCGCAGGTCAGGACCTCAACAAATAACAGCCAAGAAATTAGAATTAAAGACTTAACAGATTCAAAGCAGAGATGAAAAGAAAACATGGAAGAAAAAGAAAGTACCAAACCAAACGAAAGGGAACAGAAAAATGAAGATAAAAGGAGAAGAAACATTAAAAAGGTTATGTTTATGAAGATAATCAAAGAAAGTAGAAGTTCAAACAAAATTAAGCAGCCCATTTTCCTGTTGATTGAAGTTATTAAGAAGCTAAATGTTTTATAAATTTCTTAGTAATATCTTTTTATCCTATATCTTTTTAAGAGAAAACCAACAAATTTTAATGATTGCCCTGGTTTTTATTGATTGTCATAGTATAGCATAGTATAATCTTATTGGAAGTTGTCTTCGTTTGATTGAGAACTGGCACTTGCCATCATTAATTGGGAAGACAATTCTTGGTATAAAGACTCTATCACGAAGTTTGTTTGCACAAATGAAGTCATTTTATATACACATTGCATGTGAAAGCGAATGGTGTTAAGAGCAAAATTATCGAAGCTTATGAAATTTATACATTTAGATGCGAACAACAAACAGTCCAAAAATAAAGCAAATGAAGAAGTAGAAAGAACGTGTAATGAAATCGTACATTTAGATGCGAACAACAAACAGTCTAAAAATAAAGCAAATGAAGAAGCAGGAAGAACGCATAATGAAATCGTACATTTAGATGCAAACAACAAAGAGTCTAAAAATAAAGCAAATGAAGAAGCATAAAGAACGCATAATGAAATCATAAGAAAAATTGAAGCAAGGGAAAAGAAGACCAAATATTGCGCCTAACAGGAAAAAGCTCTAACATTTAATACCCATGACAATAATATTTTAACTGAACTTGAAATCTAATGTAACCTATTTGATTTAATTTTGAATTCATTAATAAATGTTAAATTAGATCTTGCATTTAATTTAATTTAATTTCTAATGCAATACAAACTTCTTAATTCTGGCTTGAATCTCACCTCATTTCAATTCAATCCTTTCTCTCTCAATTTATTTTTAATTAAATTTTTTATGTAATATTGATTTTGATTCCATACAAACTTAAATAACTCTTAAACAATGATTAAGAAAGCAAAGAATAGATATTTTTCGAAGTTGGGATAAGAGAAGAAAAAATTTGAATAGATTATGGACCATTAGAGTGAAAAAAACTTGAAGAAAAAAGAGATAAGAATCTGCTTATTGTGAGATATAATCATACAATTGCACTATTAGATTTTTCTCCACGATGAAAAATATTTGTACATCTCCGGAAGTTCTACTTGTGATGCATGCACAAAACCATGAATGTTATTCTCTTCATCTATAAGATCATTGTGCATAGCGTGCTTAGTTTATTTTCAATTTAGTTTCTTACTGCAATTTTTTTCCCACAGGCCATCACCGCTCTTAAAAGAGGAGCTCAGTTGCTCAAGTATGGCCGTAGAGGAAGGCCCAGGTTTTGCCCCTTCAGGCTGTCAAATGTAAGATTACATTTAAGGCATGTGTTAATGTTGGGGTATAAACTATGGGTGCATATTCCTCAATATTATCAATTAGAACCTGTCAAATTCAGAAATAGTATTATGACCTGGTATATCATAGACAAAATAAAGAAGCCTATGAGGTTAGGGTGGATTGCACCCTAACAGTTTACATGATTCCTAGTACACACCCTAACAGTTTACATGGATGATGGAGAGGAAGACAAACTGATACTTAACAAATAATCAGGCACCTCTTAAACCAAGGCTGTCAACCACCTAACATCATAATGGGATGTCTCACTGTGTGCAAACCAGTGGCCGCAGCATTGACAAAGAAGGGGAGAGAATACAAAGATTAAGAGCAGGGGAACTTTTACATAAGCAGGAGGGATTTCCCCGCAGAGTTTGAGCAAAATGAAAACAACGATGTGCACATCCAACCTTTTACAATAATTGTTTTCTCTATATCAAGCACTGTTAGCAGGTTTTATAGCTAGTCATCAACTAGCAACCACAAAAACAGACGTTGTCAATGAATTCTGCTGCTGCTATATCTCATAATTGGCGTGACATGGCCAAAAGTCAGGTTTCGACATGGGAACAAAGAGCATGAAATGGAACTCAAACATTGAACATTCATAGCTACTGAAAATTCAGAGTCCAAAGCATGAAGCAGATAAATGAGCTAAAACAGCAGAAATTAAATCCACAATAAACAGCTCGAAATCAAAAAACTTGATTAAACAAACTCAGATGTAAAATTAGAAGGGGAGGAGTAAATCACCTAGTAGTACATAGTCTCATACTAATACTGGTTGAGGAAATTATGGCTGGCTATTTATATACATGTTTCTCTTCTCTCAATATAAGCTAGATATGGTACTGACTCCTTTTCAATTAGATTGATTCATCATTTACATTCATCTACAGTTGTTAATCTGTTTTTATGATGCGTGCTTTCTACATACCATATTCTTGATAGATGCTTAGTATTTTTTGTTGCACTTTGCCTAGTTTCGATTAAGATGCAATGTTGTGAATTGGATGAGCCAGAAACTGCCTTCATTAATTTTTTTTCTTCATTGTCAACTACTATATGATGCGTGCTTTCTCCATACCATATTCTTGAAAAACACAAACAACAAAGCAGCAAGCAAGAGCAAAAAACCCATAAACAACATACCTCAAAAGTAGCATGAACAATACAAAACAGGCAACGAAACCTTTGCAGCAACACGACACAATTAGCAGCCAAGAACCTCAAAAACACAACATTAAACGAATCAGAACCATTCATTTAACAATTCCAAGCAAAGAGGAAAAGATAAGAAGCCACAAAGAGAAGGCAAGGGACCGAACCAGAGGAAAGAAAACCATGCAGGAAAAGAAAAGATAAGGCAAACATATAATACGTAACTTATCAGATGGAAAAAACGAATGTCGGCTTAATCTAATCCAGCAGCCACCAAAAGAAAAGAAGACTGAAAAAGAGCATGTGACCCTGCAAACACACAGAGAAATTGATGAATGTGAAGACAAAAGCATTAATATGAAATGACATATGTAATACGATTACTTGAAGGAACCGAACCAGAATGCAACAGTAACAGTGAAACCAACTAATAAAACTAAATCAAAACAGTAATCAAGCAACACAACCGAATGCCAATAATTCATTGATTCCATCTCTAAACCGAGAGCAACAACCGAGAAGATAACAGAAACTCAGAAAGAATTAATCAACCCGAATGCAATAATTAATTGATTGCATGACTAAACTGAGAGCAACAACCGAGAGGATCAAATAAGCCGGAGCAAAAGAAAAATCAAATTCACCCGAGAATAAACCAGCATCAATTGACTATACAACCCAACCCCAACCTAATTAAACCAATTACCCACTACCCAACACACACAAACAACAAAACCCAAGCAATCCGAACCGAACCGAACCAAATGCCCAGCACCCACTATACAAAAACAACAAAACCCAACCCAAACCGACCCAATAAAACCAATCGCCCCGTACCCAACCCGCAGAAACCATAACCCAAGAGAGAAGAAGCAAAAGCAAAGGAAAAAAACCGAACCCATGAACCAAAACAAACACACCGAGCAAAGCCAAAATCGAATGGCAAGAGAGTCGAAGAACATACCTGACCGAGCCACACCGAGCCACCAATCGAACCACCGAACCCAGCGAGCAAAATCAGAGGACGCCGGCTGAGGCGAACCCGAAATCAGGCCACAAACCCGCACACCCATCCGCCCAAACCAGCCCTGAGCAAATCTCCTCCCCTCTCTGGCCGAAACCAAGAAACACAGCACACACGCACACAATAAGAATAAAAGAAAAAGGCCAAAACGTCCCCAGTGTAAGATTAGAAGAGGCAGGCTCATTAAGGGCAAAGTAGTCTCTACACTGTCACAGTCCACAGTATTTTGTGAGACAGTGCACAGTGTAGAGCACAGGAAAATGGCCACAACAATTATTTGTTAGTTAATTTATTATTATTACTATTACTATTATTATTGTACACGCAAGGGAAGAAGAAAATGGAAAAGCAGGATCCGTCCACGTCGGCTAAAGAACGTAAAAGTAAACGAACCACTTGGCTCGTGATTAATAATAATAAAAGTCCTTAAGCACCGACCACTTTCTTTTCGCTTTATGAGTAGAAAGTTTTTTTCTAAAATAATGCAGTTTAACACATGTTATATGAGGCTGAAAATAACGATTTTATCGGAAGTCGAGATTAAAAATATTAATTTTTTATTTGATATTGTGTTTTAAAAATATTTTTTAAAAAAATTAAATTAAATTTTTTACTCTAAATTAAATATTTTGTTTATGATTTCAGATCATTTTTATAAATTGATATTAAAAAATTTTAAAAATAAAATATATTATTTTAATATATTTCTGAACGAAAAAATATTTTTAAAAATAACAATAATCTCAATCCCACTTCGAAGCTGACACTAAATTGTTATAATAAGTTGCCACGAATTTGAAGAAAAAGTATATAGAAGGAAAGAAAAAAAAACATAAAAGTACATTGAAAGTTATATAACAACACTAGTGATACCATTAAATTTTTTGATAAGATAAAATTTAATAATATAAAAAATATTATTAATAGTAATGAGAAGGTGTCACATTCTTTTTTCAAAGAAAATGGAGATGTAAATCGTGTTTGGCCTGTTACAATTAGTGTTGATGATTCTTTTTAGTGGTGTCATTTGATTCTTTTCTTCGTGATCTTTATAATAGTACTGGCAGTGTCTACATGAGAACTTTAATGTGTTTCCATGGTCTCTTTATTTCCCTTTTTTTCTCTCCTCATTTTAATTGTTCATTTGGTTTAAATAAAGAATATATCAACTCTATTCGCCGTTCATGATTTTTTGTAGTGTCATTATTACATTGCCCTTATCAAGATTTTTTTTAAAGGAGTGTTTGAGAGTGTGTTTAGAAAGTATTTTTGAAAAAAATTATTTTTTTTTTAAATTAATTTTTTTAGAGTTTTTAAATCATTTACTGATGTTAAAAATAATTTTTAAAAAATATATATAAAAAATCATTTTAATGCATTTTAAATGAAAAGAACTCTTAAAACATAATGTCAACTACACTCTCAAACAGACACACAGCATTGACGTGTTGTAGTTAAAACTTTGATGTCTCTCAAGTTTCTTTTCTCTCTTTCTCCTCTTTTTTCTTTATATTGGTGCAACACCTTTTAATATTTCTTTGTAAGTAGATATTAAAATTATTATTTTAATTTTATTCTTGAATATTTGATTGGATGGTAAGAACCTTTTGGTTTTTCTAAAGTGATTTTAGTTTAATGACTCAAGTCATGAATTTAAAAAGTTATATTGTTAATTTATATTTTTATTTATTTCTTATAGCTTCATCTTTCATTATTTGATAATGAGTTTTTTTTAAAAAAATAACAATATTAAGATTTTTTTTAATCAAGTTATCCTGATCTAATAATTTGGACCATGTATTTGACAGATTACTCTAACTTGACCCTTATTTCTCGGGTCATAAATTTGTCATTTTAATTTCGATCAAGCTTTTTTTATATATATAATCAATTTCAACTTTTTGTATTTATTGGAATAAGAATAGAGCTACAAGGTTTTTTTTTTCTTGTATTTATATAACCAATTTCATCTTTTTGTATTTATTTATTTTTAAAGAAAAATTAAGGCTATCATGATCCATATATTATCATTACTTATTTTCTCTATTTCTTTTAATACTAATAGTATCAATTTATTTAATGTTTATGATCAAAGTCATAAAAATTGTTTCTTATTTCAAAACATATTTGAGACACTTAAACGTATCCTTTACACCAAAAAAAAAATTAAAGCGGGTCACAGCTATTAACAGTCATTACACCAGGACTGCTGGAGAATCTTCCTGCCACGAGAATGACTGTTAAGTTACCGTTTGAAGGTGTGGTTTTTAGTTGTTTTGAAAATATTTTTATTAAAAAAATATATAAAATAATATTTTTATTTTATTTTTTAAAAATATTTTTAATATCAACAAATAAAAATAATTTAAAAATACCGAAATTTTTTAATTTAAAATATTTTTTTTTTCAAAAATATTTTTAAAATTTGGCTGCTTTAATTCATGTTGAGAAAATTGAAAACTAATAAATTGAAAGTTTCATTAATCGTGAAAAAATAGGTAATTGTCGTTTTATAAAAAAACATTATATGAAAATATATTAAAATCATTTTTAATATGAATATACCATAATAAACTAGAAATAATAATTTTAAACAAATTGTTTTAAAATTAAAAAATAAAAAAGCTGTATAAAACGCAATCCTAAACAACTCAACAATGGAGATGACCACCGGCAGAGAGGCAGAGAGTTAAGAACCCAGTTCGGGTGCTACCATAACGGGACCGCAGCTTCAAAGCAACAAAAAACAATTCCAGCCACTGCAAATTGATTGCCTCTTGAATGAAGATCACCCAAAAAAAAACATCCCACCAAACTGCTGGATTAAATCTTCGTTGTTTCTCATTAATGTACAATTTCTCCCACAAATTGTATTATCATTTCTCCTGACAAATAAAATTAGGAGTTTCTACAGAATGCTCTTCCTTACAAACCGATGGAGATCTCAAAATCTCCGAAGAATCATATCTTTTTACCAGTTTGGGGGCATTAGAGATTTCAGTTTGCTATTCCTTTCCATGGGGCGAGAGTAAGCAGGAAATCCATTCTTGACAAGATTTGTTTTTCGTTCCTTCACTATCTGCAGAATATGCTTCACATACACGGATGTTGAATCAATCCCTCTACTAGAAGCCCTTCTTACCCACTGACAATTTGACTCGTACGTTAATTGTTAAATCAAATTCTTCACATGTCCATGTAGTTTATCAAGAGTCCGCCACGTTACCGCATCAGGATTCAACCCATTCTTTTGCATTTCTCCTACAATTTGGTAAGCTTCTCTTTTCATACCTAAGCTGCAAGCTTTGTCAATCACAATGTTATAGCTTACAATATTAGGATTAACCCCAGAATCTACCAGTTCATAAAGGAAATGTATGGCCTGAGCGGCAAAGTCCTTTAAGAATGGCTGCATAAACAAAATCATCATGGATTTTTGACGGCCAAATGACCTCATCCCAGAACTTCTTAGCCCCATCTATTGGCCAGACTCGCATAATCCCTCGACTATTATACTGTAAGTTTGACTACCGGCAGCTACACCATCACTTATCATTTCATCAAAAACTGCCATTGCCTCATTTGTTAACTGAAGTTTAAACAAACCTCGAAGAATTGCATTGTATGTCACAACACCAGGTGTGATACCCTTTTCAAGCATTTGAAGCAATAAATTGCGAGCTTCTGGACTTCTTCCAGCATTTAATAAACCACTTATGATGGTTGTGAAAGTGACAGCATCAGGGGCAGAAAATTTCCCCGTCATCATATCATTTAGAACCTTCAAAGCTTCTTCCACTCTTCCCATCTTGCAAAACCCATTAATAACTGTGTTGAGAGTGATCGCATCAGGCGGACAATTAGTTTGTAGCATAGAAACAAGCACATTCAAAAGCTCAGTTGGATTATTCATGAGACAAAGAGCTCTTAAATATATATTGTAAATCCTAGTTCTATCCATCCCTTCCTTGCTCAACATAGCTTTTAAAACTTCCCTTGCCTTGTCAAGATCCATTGCTTGACAAAGTGCTTCCACCAGAACCTTGTAAGTATACTCAGACAGCAAGTAACCAAATCCAACCCCTTCCTCTAACAACTGATAAGCTCTCATGCAACCCCCTTCCTTACAAAGCCCATGTATGATTGAATTATATGACACTATACTTGGTGTAAACCCTTTTTTCCTCATTATATAAACAACCCTGGAAGCACCATGGCTCCTTCCAACCTTACAAAGGGAATCAATCAAATGCCCAAAAGCAAAGTCCTCATTCACCCTATTTCCTTGTGGCATTTCCTCGGCAATCATAAAAACCTCATTAAAAAGCCCTTCTCTACACAAACAATCAACAAGATTAGCGAAAGCGGCACTATTCACTGACTGATCCTCTTCATATCTCATTACCTGAAAGAGCACGTGCATCAATTCTCTGCCACGTTCAATGTCTCTCTTTCTTAAAACTCCACGAATCAACAAACTATATGTCAGCGAATTAGGCACAACACCCCATTCAGGCATTTCATCGAACACCTTATAAGCATCAGTGAGTTCACCAATTTTACAATACCCACTAACTAAAGTAGTATAACTTACAGTATTTGGACAATGCCCTCTATTAATCATGTCGTACAACATCCTATGCGCTACATTCGGCAGCGAGACCGAGCAAAACTGATCGATCAAACGGTTATAATTAATCAACGAAGGCACAAACTCAGGCTTAAATTCAATCAAACGATGAATAACATTAAATGTCCTAAATGGGTCTTTAGAATGAAGAAAGCGAGCAATGAGAACATTACAAGTACGCTCATCAGGGACACAAAGGGAGGTTAAGAAGATGATAAGGCGTTGGTGAGCTTCATTGAAGCGGTTAGCATCACAGAGGCCGTGAATTATGCTGCTGAGATTGAGGGGGTCAGGGAGGTACCCACGGAGGCGGAGATAGTCAAGAAGGCGGAGGGCTTCATCAACGTTGCGGTGTTTGGTGCAGAGGTCATGGATTTTTTTGTTCCAGTATGACCTGTTGGTTATGCAAATGTTTTGTTGTTGGTGGTTCAGTGGTAGTTCTTGGTGTGGTTGGTTTTGTGGGTGCGTAGAGAGGAATGCGAGAGGTGAGAGTTTGGGTTTGAAAGGTATGGAGAGCTTCCTGAAATTTGAGAGTGGCGAGGAACATTGCTTTGGAGCATGCTTTTCAGAGAGTGACTAGGTTTTTTCAAGAGCATCATCATCTGATCAGAAAAACAAATAATACTCAATTTGTATAATTGAATAAATCTTCAATTAATTTTTATATATTTAATTATGTAAATTTAAATCTTAAATAAAGATATAGTTTTTCCATGCATTTTTCTATCAAAACAAAGACTAAGGTCGTGTTGAGTTCATACGGTTCTGCAGTTTGAATGAAAAGGACTAATTGAAAATAAAATATTTATTTAATATCTAAATAAATATAATTAAAGATATATATATTAATTTAAAACTCATCTCCTGAACATAAACTAATCAATTACCCCCATAAACATGTAAATATGAAAATGAAAACAAAAATAAAAAAGGGAGAAAGTAATTTATTTGACCAAATCGGCGATTAAGATTTTCCACTTTGTAATTGTATGAGATTATGGTTGATGTTTTTTTTTAAAATATTTTTTATTTAGAAATGTATTAAAATAATATTTTATTTTTATTTTTTTAAAATTATTTTTAACATTAAAACATGAAAATAATATAAAAATACTAAAAAATCTATTTTAAAATAGAAAATCTATTTTTTTTTAAAAATACTTTTAAAATAAAATGTCAATCAAGGAAATAAAGTATTAAACTTAGACTTTTTTGGGTCGAGGGGGATAGAAATCAAAGGGAAAAAAAAGAGAGAAATGACAACCATCAGGATTAGGGGGTGTTTAGGCTATGTTTTGTTTACAGGAAAAGACAGGAGTTGATTCCAATGTAGGTGATATTTTAGATAGTAAATGTTTAGTTCAAGTTAAAAGTATTAACAGAGGATTTTACTGTACTTTTTTTATAAAAATATTATTTATTGGGATAATATTTTTTAATTTTAACTATAGTATTTAATATTAGACTTATTAAAGATTGAATTTAATAATTTTTGTAATGTATTTTTTATGAGATTAATCTAGTTTACTATCCGTATCATAGATTTGACGAGTCAACTTATTGGACTTGATTTTCTTCTTATTATTATTATTTTTAATTTATCCTTTAATATTAGGTTGATCGATAATTACCATATATTATTAATTATTTAACATAATTAAATATTAAAAATTAAAAATTACCCTTGATTCTTCGGTCATTCCATTTTGTTGATGATTTTCAATTTGGGTAATAAATCCAACAAATTTTCCAACTTCTCTGTCTATTTCTTGCCATCTAATTGAGATGTTTATTTGGGAATGATTATTCAAGTTTCCTCCGTTCCGTACACAGTAAGTATGCACTTGAACCCAAAATTATCTTGTTTTGTTGTTCAACTCTTGTAACTGGATCTTTGCTTGTATTTAACCATGCAAAAACAAGTAAACAATCTTCTTCCAGTGAGAAGTTTTTACTTCTTTGTGATTTTTTAATTGTATGAACAATTAAATTAGAGTCTATAGAGTCATAAGAAAGTTGATTATGATCACTTGGTTGAGAAACAATATCTTTAGACTAGCTTATAAAAAAGTTGGTGAATGAGTTTGAAAAAATTTGAGTCCATCTACATAAAAAATAAATTGTGTTAGATGATATGTTACATTCTATCTAACTCAAACTCTATTACGTTATTAATACACTTATAAAAACATCTATTTAATATAAGGAAGATAGTATCATTATCAGCATACAAATTAAGAATAAATGTACAACAACTCCCAACACATAATGTAAACAATTTAAGATCACTTTATAAATCTAACACTAAATCCAATGCATGTAAAGTAAAAAAAAGGTTTTAACACTTGACAAACTACACCGAGTGATGCCGAAGATCACAGCTTAGGTGGCACAAAAAACACACAAGCATAGATTGGGGTAGCTGCCTAATTTTTTTTGTTAGTTTGCTATCTCTCTTTCTCGGTTTGTCCTCCCATCTAGTATTTAAAATGCATACCATCAGTTAATTATCAATTGAAGGCAACAAAATGGATGCACTCTAATGCAGTTAATTACGAATTGAAGGCAACAAAATGGATGCCTTATCTTTCTCTTTCCTCCCTATGATTCAAACTTCAAAGCTCTTATCGATTCCATGGCAATCTGTTGTCACAACTCCACCATCATTTCTTTCTTGTCATCCTCCTCCTGTTAATGTATTATCAACAAGAATTGAGGAAAAAACCAAAACTCAACCTCGAGACCTACCATCACCAGAACTTCACATCCTGCATCATCTACGACAGCCTTGCCCGTTGCAATTCATCAACACAATCGACAAAGGAAATATCCTTTAAATGATAGATGAGTTGTAGAGCCAAACCAAGCATTATGATGTTCAATGCATTGGAATAACTGCAACAAAATCATCAACACAATCGTCTGGTGCAACCTTTCATTTACTGTTAAATTCGAATAACTTGCATATGCATTTTCACATAATTTTTGAACTAGAAACGTAAGTCTTTTCTTGTCTCTTTTAAACCATAATCCCTCCTCATTCTCTCAAAAAAACCCAATGACTTGTGTTGTCCTCCCTACTCTCACAAGCCTATCAATCATAGACTCAAAACACTTAACCCAAACTACTATAAAGAGAAAATAAGAAAATAGGCACTGGGTAGAAGTTTCATCTATAGAAATCGCTTTTATCTATAGCATAAATCAAATCTAAAAAGTGGAAATAGAAAAAGTTTAGAAAACAAATATTTTGATAATTAACAGAAACAATGGACAAAAACTTTGTAATTGACAGGAGCTTCTATTTACCGAAGTTGTTCTTCAACCTTCCTTCGTTTTTTTATGTGTTGGAGAAGAAACAATTCTTCTTCCATACAACAAAGAAGATGGACACTAGACACACAATTTTGATGATAGTATTTGGGCCTTTTTTTCTTGTGTTGTTTTGTTTCCAAGAGAAGAAGAAACAATTTTGCTTCTATTGTTCTTTGTATCCGTGTTTTAATTCTACTGTTATTATTCATCGTTGTTGTATTTTTTGTATTTTATTTTATTCATCGTTCTTATCGTTGAATTTTCCTTAATTTAATAACATAAAAATAAAAATAACTTTTAAGAAATAAAAATAAATATTATTTTAACATATTTTATAAATAACCGTTGTAAAACTCTCAACACATCTTAAACAAATAATAAATAAATAAATATTTAAATTGCTAACATATTATTTTTATGATGCAATTTGTTTTTTTCTGGTATTGTGATTGGAAAAGACGTAACCACAATAAAAATAACAAATAATTTAGTTATTGAAGCGGTTAGCATCACAGAGGCCGTGAATTATGCTGCTGAGATTGAGTGGGTCAGGGAGGTACCCACGGAGGCGGAGATGGTCAAGAAGGCGGAGGGCTTCATCAACGTTGCGGTGTTTGGTGCAGAGGTCATGGATATTTTTGTTCCAGTATGACCTGTTGGTTATGCAAATGTTTTGTTGGTGGTGGTTCAGTGGTAGTTCTTGGTGTGGTTGGTTTTGTGGGTGCGTAGAGAGGAATGCGAGAGGTGAGAGTTTGGGTTTGAAAGGTATGGAGAGCTTCCTGAAATTTGAGAGAGTGGCGAGGAACATTGCTTTGGAGCATGATTTTGAGAGAGTGACTAGGCTTTTTCAAGAACATCATCATCTGATAAAAAAAAAAAATACTCAATTTGTATAATTGAATAAATCTTCAATTAATTTGTATATATTTAATTATGTAAATTTAAATCTTAAATAGAGATATAGTTTTTCCATGCATTTTTCTATCAAAACAAAGACTAAGGTCGTGTGGAGTTCACACGGTTCTGCAGTTTGAATGAAAAGGACAAATTGAAAATAAAATATTTATTTAATATCTAAATAAATATAATTAAAGATATATATATTAATTTAAAACTCATCTCCTGAACATAAACTAATCAATTACCCCATAAACATGTAAATATGAAAATGAAAACAAAAATAAAAAACGGAGAAAGTAATTTATTTGACCAAATTGGCGATTAAGATTTTCTACTTTGTAATTGTATGAGATTATCGTTGAGGTTTTTTTTAAAAAATATTTTTTATTCAAAAATATATTAAAATAATATTTTTTTTTTATTTTTTTAAATTATTTTTGACATTAATACATGAAAATAATTTAAAAACACTAAAAAATCTATTTTCAAATAAAAAATCTATTTTTTTAAAAAAAATACTTTTAAAATAAAATATCAATCAAGGAAATAAAGTATTAAACTTAGACTTCTCTGGGTCAAGGGGGATAGAAATCAAAGGGAAAAAAAAGAGAGAAATGACAACCATCAGGATTAGGGGGTGTTTAGGCTATGTTTTGTTTACACGAAAAGACAGGAGTTGATTCCAATGTAGGTGATATTTTAGATAGTAAATGTTTAGTTCAAGTTAAAAGTATTAACAGAGGATTTTACTGTACTTTTTTTATAAAAATATTATTTATTGGGATAATATTTTTTAATTTTAACTATAGTATTTAATATTAGACTTATTAAAGATTGAATTTAATAATTTTTGTAATGTATTTTTTATGAGATTAATCTAGTTTACTATCCGTATTGTAGATTTGACGAGTCAACTTATTTGACTTGATTTTCTTCTTCTTATTTTTTTTTAAATTTATCCTTTAATATTAGTTTGATTGATAATTACAATATATTATTAATTATTTAACATAATTAAATATTTAAAATTAAAAAATAAAAATTACCCTTGATTCTTCAATCATTCCACTTTGTTGATGATTTTCAATTTGAGTAATAAATCCAACAAATTTTCCAACTTCTCTGTCTATTTCTTGCCATTTACTTGAGATGTTTATTTAGGAATGATTATTCAAGTTTTCTCCGTTCTGTACAAAGTAAGTATGCACTTGAACCCAAAATTGTCTTGTTTGTTGTTCAACTTTTGTAACTAGATCTTTGCTTGTATTTAACCATGCAGAAACAAGTAAACAATCTTCTTCCGGTGAGAAATTTTTACTTCTTTGTGATTTTTTAATTGTATGAACAATTAAATTAGAGTCTATAGAGTCATAAGAAAGTTGATTAGGATAACTTGGTTGAGAAACAATATCTTCAGACTCGCTTATAAAAAAGTTGGTGAATGAGTTTGGAAAATTTGAGTCCATCTACATAAAAAAAAAAAATGAATTGTGTTAGATGATATGTTACATTCTATCTAACTCAAATTCTATCGAACTTACGTTATTAATAAACTTATAAAAACATATATTTAATACAAGGAAGATAGTATCATTATCAGCATACAAATTAAGAATAAATGTACAACAACTCCCAACACATAATGTAAAACAATTTAAGATCACTTTATAAATCTAACACTAAATCCAATGCATGTAAAGTAAAAATAAGGTTTTAACACTTGACAAACTACACTGAGTGATGCCGAAGATCACAACTTTGGTGGCACAAAAAACACACAAACATAGAGTGGGGTATCTGCCATTAATTTTTTTTGTTAGTTTGCTCTCTCTTTCTTGGTTTGTCCTCCCATCTAGTATTTAAAATGCATACCATCAGTTAATTATCAATTGAAGGCAACAAAATTAATGCACTCTAATGCAGTTAATTACAAATTGAAGGCAACAAAATGGATGCCTTATCTTTCTCTTTCCTCCCTGTGATTCAAACTTCAAAGCTCCTTACTGATTCCATGGAAATCACCATTTCTAAATCTGTTGTCACAACTCCACCATCATTTCTTTCTTGTCATCCTCCTCCCATTAATGTATTATCAACAAGAATTGAGGAAAAAACCCAAAACTCAACCTCGAGACCTACAATCACCAGAACTTCACACCTTGCATCATCTATGACAGCTTTGCCCGTTGCAATAAAATCATCAACACAATCAACAAGGAAATATCCTTCAAATGATAGATGAATTGTAGAGCCAAACCAACCATTATGATGTTCAATGCATTGGAATAACTGCAACAAAATCATCAACACAATCGTCTAGTGTAACCTTTCATTTACTGTTAAATTCGAATAACTTGCATACGCATTTTCATATAATTTTTGAACTATAAACATAAGTCTTTTCTTGTCTCTTTTAAACCATAATCCCTCCTCATTCTCTCAAAAAAACCCAATGACTTGTGTTGTCCTCCCTAATCTCACAAGCCTATCAATCATAGACTCAAAACACTTAACCCAAACTACTATAAAGTGAAAATAAGAAAATAGGCACTGGGTAGAAGTTTCATCTATAGAAATCAGCTTTCATCTGTAGCGTAAATTAAATCTAAAAAGTGGAAATAAAAAAAGTTTAGAAAATAAATATTTTGATAATTAACGGAAGCAATGGACAAAAACTTTGTAATTGACAAGAGCTTCTATTTACCAAAGATGTTCTTCAACCTTCCTTCATTTTTTTATGCATTAGAGAAGAAACAATTCTTCTTCCATACAACAAAAAAGATGGAAAGAGACACAATTTTGATGATAGTATTTGGGGCTTTTTTTTCTTCTGTTGTTTTGTTTCCAAGAGAAGAAACAATTTTGTTTCTACTGTTTTAATTCTACTGTATTTTAATTCTACTGTTATTATTCGTCGTTGTTGTGTTTTAATTAACAAATATCAACAATATAATTCCAATTGATATATGTATTTTTTTTTTTTTTACTTTTGACTTTGCTATGAAAATGTTTAAAAAAAAGTTACAACAAATAATTATTTATCTTTGCCAAACACAGATAACTTATGCGTCGGAGTTGCTGTAATAAAGCTATAGCTAAAATGACAAGCCATCTATCTTTCCATAAACAGCTCTAGCAATACTTGTCTTGCCTCTTCTGAGGTTCTGCCAAAAACAATACCCTGTCCTCCAGACATGAATGTTCACTTCCAACCAAATCCTCGGCTGGATTTAAGCTCATCATGCAAGTTGTCAGTTTTCTTTTATTTTCTCATAACACCCTTGAATTTTCCTTAATTTAATAACTTAAAAATAAAAATAACTTTTAAGAAATAAAAATAAATATTATTTTAACATATTTTATAAATAACCGTTGTAAAACTCTCAACACATCTTAAACAAATAATAAATATTTAAATTGCTAACATATTATTTTTATGATGCAATTTGTTTTTTCTGGTATTGTGATTGGAAAAGACGTAACCACAATAAAAATAACAAATAATTTAGTTAAAAAAATATTAAATAAATTATTTTAGTGTTTTATTATGATTTTTATATCAGTGTCAAAAATCAATTATTCATTCATATTCACAAATTTTTTCCACTGTTGTTATGGTAATCCTATATCAGATGCAAGAATATAAAAACAAAATGAGTATATTATTAATTATTTAACATAATTAATTATTTATTATAATTTAGAATGGTACTACAATGGAGCACCCATGATGAATATAGTAAGGCTACGTTTAGTAATGTTGGCGAACGTATTCTTCAGAGGTATTTTTTGAAAAAAATAGTAAATCAATTTGTTTAATTTTTAATATTTCTGATATAATAAAGTTATAAATAAAAAATACATTTTTAATTAAAAAACATTTGCAAAATGCCGAAAATTACAGAAAACACTAAATATAGAACTAGCACTACATAAATAAGCCAAAACAAACACTCGTTATTGAATAAATAGATCACAGCCGCTGATACATCGCTCATGAGCGTTGATTAGGGCAGAAAGTGATTAAATAATTTCCACCATAGTTGTAAAATCCGTTCCGGGTACCGTTCCGATTTTTTGTTTGGAACGGAACGTTCCGGTTTCGGTGCATTCCGGCGTTCCGTTCCGGTTTTGTACTGTTCATATTTATTTAATTATATATATGAAAAAAATAAAATATTAATTTAACAAGTATAATTTAAATTCAAGATAAATGAACTTTAAATTATACAATACAAACATAATCTCAAAATTAGAAACATCTTTAAAATTCCAAAATATTAAAGGAAATACATAACTGATCCATGACTTAAATACGTAAACTATGGTTAATTAATAAAGTAACTATAGTTGATAAAGTAACCCTGGATGCCATGTGTCGCTCATCCAGCTGCTGACCCGTTTTTCATTGTAGCCATGTGTCTGTCATCCCCTTTGTCACTTTCCAGTTTCCCCAGTGCAATGCCACACGTTCTTCATCCCTCTACTCTCAAGTTCCACTTGTCATTAATCAGGCCCGTAACAAATTCATTAGCTCTTCTTTTTCGTTTCTATGAAGAACTATAAGCCAAAGCATTTCACTTAGAAAATTTACTTCTTTTGCTTCAAAGAAAGAGAAAAAAAGCACCTTTTTTTGTTTCATCTTCTCTTCTATGTAAAGATGAAGAGAAGAAGCCATCAAAGAATGGGACTTTTACTAGTTTTCCTTGCTGGGTTTTCTTCAATCTTTCATTTTGCAAACTCTCAAGCAAGCCCAGATGCTGAAGTGATGTTCTGGTAGCAGTTGAAAGAGAGTGGAGATTTGGGTTGATTTTTGATGGATTATCGACGAGCTGGGGTTAAGAGATGAAAATTGATTTGGGAATTTTTCAAATCGGGTTGAATCTGTGTGTTTTGTAAGAGAACTTGAAACGACGTCGTTTTGGCTGGACCCGGAACGGAACGTCCGGTACGGAACCAGGGCGTTCCGGCCGGAATTGGGCCGGATTTTCCGGATCTGACCGGAATTCAAACCGGGACAAAAACGTCGCCGTTTTGTCCCGGATTTTGAAGCGGAACGGAACGGGATTCATAAATTTGTTACTTATTGGTTTGGTTTGTTTATAGCTGTCTTTTTCATTTTTATTTTACGAGACAATAATCGAAGGTGCTGATCTTTCGTCATCCTCATTAATTGTTGTCACCCAATTTGGTTTCCCTCAAATCACATTACATTAATACTCATGCTAGATTCTAATTATGTAAGAAAAGAACAAAAGACCTCTCTAAACTAAATTCGTAGTCATTTCAACATCAATGTTGGCTTTTTCCTTTGGATCTTACATCTTCAAACATCGAAGTGTTTCATATTCAATTCCCATTTTAGATCCATCCTTAATCTCGACGTCAAACTTTCACATCCAATTCCATTTTTCGATCTCTTCATTGGATAACACAACTTTCTCTTTCCTTTCCAATTCTCCCAACCATCGCACAAGCACATGATTTCAGTTACTTAAACAAGGCCTAGCTAGCTAGCTATCCTGTCAAAATTGACGACCTCTCTGTAACTTTCTCTTAAATGATGTTTCTTCATGGATTCAACTAACATGGTCCAAATGCATTTTAAGGCAATCCCCTCCCGTTTCGTTCTCCATGGACCAATGCACTAAGCCATGACATGTAACATCTTGATCGCAAAACAAGAAACAGTACTTCCCATTTTCCAACAAAATTACAATGTCCAAACCCCCAACAGAGCCCCATCATGTTACATACATGGCAAAGTACTCATAAAATGAAACAAAAGAAGAAGAGGGTCTTGCTTTGACTGGTCATTAGTTCTTCAGTGGAAGGAACTCAAAAAACTGGTAAGGAGAGAAGTTATTAGCATTGAAAGCTTCAGCAGCAGAAACTGATAACTCAGTCTCTCTCCGGTTAATGTTTTCGATATCATTGTTGCCGTCACCGCCACTTTGAAGAGGAAATAGTTGAAGGGTTTGATGAGATTCCCCAGTACCACCTCTGGATTCATCTCCTCCTCCATTGATGAGACTGCCATTGAAGTGGTTAATAAGGGCTCCATGATGCCCATTTTCTCTGTAAGGTGCTATAAAGACGTTGAGATCATGAGCCTTAATGAGCATCGTCGGGTCCATCGATCTTACTGCTGCTGCTGCTGCTTTTTTTGACATGGATGTAGTGGTAGTACTGGAGATAGTGTTTATTAGGTGGGTGGGAGATGGACAAGACAACTGCGTCATCTCCCACGTGGCATTCCTTTCTATAAAGTTCCTTCTATGCTGCAATTCTCCTTCATCAAGTTGCATCCATCCATCTGGTGCACAGTACTGATCTGCCATCACTCCTTTTGTTGCCCTTGATATTGAAACCTGTAGACACAATTTTGTTCACCTGAAATTAAACAAGCACACGTGTTCAAATATATGATTTTATTAAATATATGAATGGGTACAATCTCTATGTAATATATTCTATCAAAAGAATATGGCAATCCTCTGATTCTTCCCTTAGATTTGATGTATGGTGACTTGATTTATTTGAGTAATCAAGCCAAGATTTGTGCTTTGCAAGAACGCGAATTTGGGCGTGTATTGCGAAGCGAGATGTTGTGATTTGATGCTTTGAAGAGTACCTTGATTTGTCTTCAAAGTGTTGTCGAAGAACTCTTATGGGGCGTTTTGGCTTGATCCAACAGAGCTTCGTTCTTTGTAGACTTCAAGCGTAGATGAAGAAGGCTTGAGAACTCTTTGAGAGAGAGCTTCCTTGCTTGAAGAGTTTGTGGTGGAGGCTTGAGAACTCTTTGAGAGAGAGCTTCCTTGCTTGAAGAGTTTGTCTTGAAGAAAATTTTGTATCCTTCTAGAATTCCAACCCCTTGCCTTTAGGTTGAGGCCCTCTATTTATAGAGATATGTAGGGGCTCTCAGGTCTTTTTCCAATGCCACGTGGCGTAATTTTATTGGTTGGTCTTTATTGACAGGATCTTGCATTTATGTCCGTCTTTATTAACGAAATCTTGCCTTTATGTCTGTCTTTATTGACGAAATCTTGCCTTTATGATGAAATATCTTGAATATCTCATTTCAAATGTCAACTTTTCATTGGCCAAGAAATATTTGAAGGCTTATTTATTTTCCATGTCATTTATTTCAATTTTATTTTATTCTTTAAAATAAAGAATAAAATAACACATGGTGAAATTTGATTGGCGGAAAATTTGTGTTTCTACAGATGCCCCCTCGAGACAAGTTCACTTACTTTTGGAACAAGTGGGCATGTCTCGAAAATATGGCTGTGAGGGTTTTATATTTTCGACTAAAATTTGATTTGATCATATTAGATTTTTACAACAAGCAGATAAATCTTATTGTAAAAAATAAAATATGCTAATCAAAAACTGAAAATTTATGGATCGATCTTGATTGAGATTTATCAAATCAAATGAAAGAATATTCAGGTCCAATTGTTCATTTGAGACTGCTGCATATGCAGGACCAAACAAAATTTATCTTTATGCCCGAATAACAACCCACACTTTGACCGGGCTGCGTGAATTATTTTTTTTTACTGAAAATGGTCACTGTAATATCTTGTTTTAAAGATCTCGTTATTCTGAATCCAATAACGCAATCTGTTTGTGATTCCGAGTAGCGATCAACAAGTTATGAACTATGAAAGTTGCAACTCCCTTTTCCCATTGCCTTGGTAACCGTGCCCTCTCTTCTTAATTAATCTTGATCTTTTGCTGGAGGTATGTTCAGAGAGTAAATTGAATTCATTCACGTAAATTGAATTCATTCACGTAAATTGCTTTGTTTAAATGACTTTCTTTTCTAAATGAATGGCTGCTAAGAGTAATAAAAGATCCTCCCATGGCTGACTTTACTTAATTGACTCCCTTTTTTTTCGAGATTGCATGAATCGTCCACCGTGAATGACTTATCAAGAAAGGTTTGTTTCCTGTACTGGCACCCAACTTTGCTCTCACAGAATAAGAAAAGATTTGTTTTAGATTAGGAAAGAGTCATTCAGGAGGCTATAAAAGAACATTATATTGCCTCCTTCTTCTTTTTTTGTTACCCACCACGCAGCCTTCATGTTGCTCATCACTGAAGGTTTCGAAGCAAAGGAGTCTTCCTCGTGACCAGACGTGAGATTGGTGATAGCCTGGTAAGCGACTTTTTTTTTTTTTACTGTTTTTGTTATTCTCTTAATAGCTGAAGTTCTTTTTTTTTTTTTCCTTTCTTTCCCGACTGTAGGAAGAATTTTTTCGACTGGAGAGGCCTTACGGACCATTGTCTTCAAAGTCAGGACTGCTTCTTGTGGAGGAACAGCTTGTCGTGGACATGCTTGCCAACAATCTTCTTTTTAAGGTCTCGATCTGAAACTTTTAATGACTATTTACTTGATTTTGCTAGATAGCTCATTTATCTTGCCAGAATCTTTTCAAGAAAGAAAAGGATAAATTATGCAGATTACTTTTCCTTACTGTTACCCGCATTGCCAAAACTTTCAATCTTGGATGTCCATTGTGTTTACAAACCCGTGGAAGCAGAATTTCGTTTTTGTTGTTTTAGCCTGTGAAATTCTATTATGCTCGCTGTTTAACATCTCAGAGTCTGACATCAGAGAAACTGAAAACGAGCGTGACCTACTCCCCAGCGATGATCTTCGTATACTCCTCATGCTTGAGGATTCAATCTGATGTTTTACAACCCAGTAACACATTGTCGCCAACGTTGTAACCATTATATTTGCTCTGATAATTGTCACTCCGACAGCCAACCATTTCTCATTCTCGCCGACGACAATATATGATAGTGTCAAGAGTGCAACCGAAACAAGCGTGCAAGCCATCCACATCAATTTGTTTATAATGCTCATCAACTGCTTCTTTACCCTGTTCTCGATGACCACAACTGACGTCTGCACACCACAACTGCCAAGGAAATGAAGAGTGCAATAGAATCAAAGAGAAAAAATATGATGAATGGTGCGGAAAACAGGTGGGCAATATTTGCTTCTCCAAGAGACTGTCCCGTTGATAATTCATCATAAAATTTCCTTGCTTCGCTGGCCACGTCTGCCACCTTGTTACACAAGATTTTAACGGATATTACACTGTCTTGGACAAACTGGCACGCCATTTTCATCTTATCAGAAGTAGTGTACCTTCTCCCCGCTGGGCCATATTCATAAGGTCCAACGGTGACCAGGGGCCGAAACTCTTGGCAGGAGATCAACGGGATCTTGGGGCCTTCTCTAGCTCGTCCACTGTTTCTAGTCTCTTCCCTCTCATTCATGATGAGTCTCGGCCATGTCCATTGTGACCAATCGGAGCAGAATTTCAACTTTGTTGTTTCAGCAGAAATTCAAGCTTTATGTGTGAATTTACATGATCTTTGAACCAGTGGTCCATGTTGGCGTGAGTTGGCGTGAGCTGTCATGGAAAGATTATAGGAGCAATAGAGAGATTCTAGGAATCCCCTGCTTTAAAGGGTCAAATATTATTGCATGATTATTGCCTGTAATAGAGAGATCTTTGTGTATTAATAGACTAGCAATCGTTGTAAACAACATACAGAAATAAAGAATATACTTTCAAAAGTTGTCATGGTATCAGAGCAAGGCCGGTTCTGGGATTGCTTTCTTCTTTAATTTTTTCATATTTTTTCCATACTTCTCCACCAGTCTTCATGGAGATCACCGGAGACATAGAAAACTCTAGTGATCTGCCACCCAGCTCTTTTATCAATGACTTAACTACGAAGATGGCTGATGTTCTGACCAAAAACTCAGCCCAGACGAATGAATCTTCCGCTGTTCACATTGGAATCAAACTAAATCACAACAACTATGGACTATGGTCTCAAGTTATTGAGATGTACATAGCTGGCAAGGATAAGCTGGGATACATCAATGGTGAGTTTCCTCAGCCCCCTCAAACAGATCCCTCTTTCAGAAAATGGCGTACAGACAATGCAATTGTCAAAGGATGGATAATAAATTCCATGGATCCCTCTCTGATTGGAAATTTCATTCGATTTCCAACGGCAAAATCAGTGTGGGAAGCTATTGCCACAACCTTTTTTGATGGCAGTGATACCTCTCAAGTTTATGCTCTCCGCAGATGTGTAACTCGCCTAAAACAGGCTGGTGGTTCCCTAGAAAAATACTACAATGATCTTCAAGGTCTTTGGCGTGAAATAGATTTTCGTCGCCCAAACCCAATGGAATGCAGTGCTGACATACAAAAATACAATGCACTTGTTCAGGAGGAGCGAGTCTATGTATTTTTAGATGGCCTTGATGACCAACTGGATGCAATACGGGGTGATATCTTGCAGGTAAAACCATTTCCCACAGTCGAACAAGCCTATGCTCATGTTCGTAGGGAAGCTGTTCGCCAAGCTGTCATGAACAAAGAAGGGACGAGAGATACTCCAGGAGTGGTGCTAGCCTCAAAAGCCTTCAAACCAGGACACTTTAAGACACTCTCACTTGGGAACGGGAAATCTACTGGAACAGGTAAAGCACGAATCTCCTCTGATGCAAACAGGTCCTCTGATGCAAACAGGTCTTCTGATGCAAACAGGTGCTCTCATTGTGGAAACCAGAAACACACTCGTGACAGCTGCTTTAAACTACATGGATATCTTGAATGGTGGGCTGATTTTCAAGCAAAGAAAAAAGGGGATACAATCGGAGTAGATGGAACAATGGGAAAGGCTGCGGTTGCTGAAGCCACACCCCATCTGTCACTCATCCCTCCTGGAACTCCTCACGAAACAGGGTCTGTCAATGACCAAGGTATTGTATTATTCAACTCTTCTCCAGATGCCAAGAACGATGACTGGATTCTTGACTCAGGAGCTACTGATCATATGACCTTTGATGGCACTGACTTCACGGAACATTCCCCACCAAAGCGAACCAGCATTGCTAATGCTAATGGAGTTGTATCCCCAGTTATAGGGGCTGGCACAGTCACTTTATCTCCTGAATTACCTCTATATAACACCTTGCTTGTTCCTTCTCTCTCGCATAAATTACTATCAGTCAGTCAAGTTACAACTGATTTGAATTGTGTTGTACTCATTTACTCCACTTTTTGTTTACTTCAGGATATTCTCACCAAGAAGATTATTGGGCGTGGTACTAAGAGGGGGGGGCTCTATTACATAGATGATTTCAGTATGGGCAAAGCAAATCATATGCATCACCCGGCAGGAGGCAACGGTTACCAAATTTGGCTTTGGCATCAACGGTTGGGGCATCCATCATTTGGTTATATGAAACGTTTGTTCCCTGGATTATTTTTAAACATATCAGATTCTGAACTTAAATGTGATACTTGCATTTTAGCCAAGAGTCACCGAGTACACTATCCTTTGAGTATGAATAAAAGTGATGTTCCCTTTGCTTTAATTCATTCGGATGTGTGGGGTCCTTCTCCATCCTCTACGATTACTAGCATTCGGTGGTTTGTAATCTTTGTAGATGACTGCACTCGCATGACGTGGTTGTATCTACTGAAACATAAACATGAAGTCCTAAATGTGTTTCAATCTTTCCACGCTATGGTGCGCACTCAATTCTCAGCTAAGATCCAGATCCTCCGTTCGGATAATGGCGGAGAATACATTACTCATCAGTTTAAAGAGTATTGTCAACAACATGGAATCATGCATGAAACCTCATGCCCTCAGACTCCACAACAAAATGGAGTGGCTGAACGGAAAAATCGACATATTTTGGAAACTACTCGGGCGCTATTACTCAGCACGAACATGCCCAAAAGATTTTGGTCGGATGCCGTTGCCACAGCAGTACACCTTCTTAACAGAATGCCTTCCAAAGTATTAAACTTTGAAACCCCACTTCAGGTACTCGCAACGCATGTCTCATTACCCTCCGTGTTGATGATTTCACCAAAAGTCTTTGGGTGTGTCGCTTTTGTTCACCTCTATAAGAACCAACGCACTAAGCTAGATCCTTGTGCGGTCCGCTGCATTTTTATGGGATATGGTTCTCATCAAAAGGGATACAGGTGCTATGACCCAGTTAGCAAACGCACTTATGTGACAATGGATGTTACATTCTTGGAATCCGAAACCTTCTTTTCCAAAGAATCCAATTCTTCCCGTCAGGGGGAGTACTCGGATGAAGTGCAGAATTGGTTACAATTTGGTTTGTTTAATGATGCCAATATTGATATGCCAACTACATCCCCAGAAGATGTAATTGAAGCAGACACAACAGCTAATATGCCAACTACAGAGGATGCAATTGAAGCAAACACAGAAGCCTCTCTCCCTTCAGTACCCGACAATCCTTCTTCTGAGAATATAACTGAGGTAAGCATCCCTACTACAAGCTCACATGATTTAAATACCACTGTTAGCTATACTTTACCTAACAGGTGTAACAGAGGCAAGCCACCCAATAGATATTCGCCAGAAATTGAAGACCGAAGATCAAAATATCCAATTGCAAATTTTGTATCTACAGCAAGGCTTTCTGAACCCCTCAAAAACTTTGCACATGCACTGTCCTCATGTCATGTACCTACAAGTGTTCATGAAGCATTGTCCGATCCCAAATGGACTCAAGCCATCAAAGAAGAAATGGATGCTCTACTGAAAAATGAAACCTGGACTTTGGCACTCTTACCCGAAGGAAAAAAATCAGTAGGGTGCAGATGGGTATTTTCGATCAAGCACAAAGCAGACGGATCAATTGAGAGATACAAAGCACGACTAGTGGCAAAAGGCTATACGCAGACATACGGGGTGGATTATCAAGAGACATTCTCACCAGTAGCAAAATTGAACACAGTGAGAGTACTGTTATCCCTAGCAGCTAATCTTGACTGGCCACTACACCAATTTGATGTGAAAAATGCCTTCCTCCATGGCGATCTCGAAGAGGAAGTCTACATGGATATTCCACCAGGATACACAACAACCTCGGAATCCAAGGTGGTGTGCAAGTTACAACGAGCATTGTATGGGTTGAAACAATCACCCCGAGCATGGTTTGGAAGGTTTAGCTGTGCAATGAAGAAATACGGGTTTCAACAAAGTAACTCAGATCATACGCTATTCCTGAAACATCAACAAGGCAAAGTGACGGCTCTAATAGTCTATGTGGACGACATGATCATCACAGGAAATGATCCTGGAGAAATATCAAGGCTCCAAGAACAACTTGCTACTGAATTCGAGATGAAGAATCTAGGAGGACTTAAATATTTTCTGGGAATTGAGGTCGCTAGATCAAAGCGAGGCATATTCCTTTCCCAGCGAAAATATATTCTAGACTTGCTATCAGAAGTTGGATTACTGGAATGCAAACCAGCAGACACGCCAATTATTCAGAATCACAAACTCGGAGAATACGCTGACCAAGTACCCACGGATAAAGCAAGGTACCAGAGACTAGTAGGGAAACTTATCTATCTCTCTCACACGCGACCGGATATTGCCTATGCCGTGAGCGTAGTGAGTCAATTCATGCATTGCCCAAGTGAAGATCACATGGAAGCTGTAACCAGAATTCTTCGGTACCTGAAGTCCTCTCCTGGAAAAGGAATTATGTTTACAAATAATAACCATCTAAGGATAGAGGGATACACAGATGCAGACTGGGCAGGAAATATCGCTGATAGAAAGTCAACGTCAGGGTATTTCACATTTGTTGGAGGGAATCTGGTTACGTGGAGAAGTAAGAAGCAAAAAGTGGTGGCATTGTCTAGTGCTGAGGCCGAGTTCCGTGGGATGGCTAAAGGTCTTTGTGAACTCCTATGGCTGAGGAGATTGTTAACAGAAATCGGTTTTGCGCCCAACTGCGAGATGAATCTATTTTGCGATAACAAGGCTGCTATAAGTATTTCACAGAATCCAATTCAACATGACCGAACAAAACATGTAGAGGTGGATCGGCACTTTATTAAGCAGAATCTAGACACAAAAATCATTCGGTTCCCATTTGTCAAATCTGAAGACCAACTAGCAGATATACTCACCAAGGCGGTCTGTAGCAAGAATTTCTACGACTCACTCGACAAGTTGAACATACAAAATTTGTATGCACCAACTTGAGGGGGAGTGTTGGCGTGAGTTGGCGTGAGCTGTCATGGAAAGATTATAGGAGCAATAGAGAGATTCTAGGAATCCCCTGCTTTAAAGGGTCAAATATTATTGCATGATTATTGCCTGTAATAGAGAGATCTTTGTGTATTAATAGACTAGCAATCGTTGTAAACAACATACAGAAATAAAGAATATACTTTCAAAAGTTGTCAGTCCAGAATTGCAAATCCCTTGCTCATCATTTTTTTTTTTTTTTTTTTTAGAAATTCTTCCTGCAGCTTTTCAATGTTAAAGAAAAGCATACTATTGACATGTGTGTGTTAACCAAAAGCAATCTTTTATGCTTCTGCAACTACATGATTGATGGCGCGAACTTGTTATTGAAGTAGACTTGACTATGCCTGAATGAGTTATTGGTGAGCCCACCTGTTTCCATTAATTAACATCTATTCTTATTGTAGGGCCGCAGGTTTCTTTGGGTGATTCGAATTCTCTTGCCATAATACTTCACGAGTCTTGCCGAGTTGTTTCTTAAGGGTCACGGTTGCTGTCTTTCCCGCATCATCAATTTTAGCAAGTCACGAAATTCTTTAATATTGGAGCATCACTGTTCTTTGGCTCTTCATCAAGGTAAGTTCTTATTCTCTCTTTTTTTTTTTTCTTTTTTTTTTTTATAGGACATATAAATATTATAGGATTTGTAATTTTGTCCCTCTCCTTTTAAATATGCTTCTAATTCATGTATTTTTATATGTCTTCCTTCTTTTTTTTTTTTTAGATGGTGCTTTTCAAGAATTCTTCTTCTTCCACTAAAAGATTCTTAGTAATTGAGGAGAAGTATCGTCGGACAAGCCTTCGCGTATATGAACCCGCCATTGGTCCCTTTGCTAAGAAGCTGCCTTCCGAAAGCATCAAGCATTTGACTTCCTGGTCATTAGAGGCTTCCTATGAACTTCATGGTCACGGTGGTTCGCCTTAATCAGTTTTACAACTTCAGTCCTCCTTTCCACATTCAACAACTTTTCTAGTTGATCTGCCATCATTAGACTATCATAAACGTGACGGAAATGCTACTTGCAAAGACTATTTCCCGATTTCCGATGCGCTTGAGTACACTCCAAAGTATTGGGAATGGACAGAAGATATTTTGAAACATTGCGAGCCAATCCTCGAGCGGGCACATATCCAAGACACTGTTTTTGCATCCCTTTTTACATATGACTGGCAGATGAATGTTATCCTTTCTTTTTACAACCATTGGAATCCTGCTACCAATACATTATCTACCCCGAATGGCGAGGAGTCTATATCTCTTTGGGAGTTAACATCATGTAGCGGCCTCCCTATTTTTGGCACTTTTTATGATGAAGTCGTCCCTTCTGCTGATGAACTTAATGAAACTGACCAGAAAGGACATTCTTTCCTTCCAAAGAGCTACAAGTACCTATTCATCGCCTTTCATAAAGAATGCCGAACTATTGATGGTGATCATGTAATGACTCTTCAAGATTGGGTAGATTTCTGGTTTCGAGATGACTTGAGATACAAGGTACCTTTTTCCGTGGGCAAGTCCAGCGGATTCAATAAGACTAACTATCCTTCTGGCTCCATTGATAAGTCTCGTGTTCGCTCCAGCAAATTCATTTGTCCTTTTAAGGAGCTTAATGTTCCTTCTCATATTCGAGATGAAGTTTATTTAGCGGCTTTTCTTTCATGTTGGCTATGCAAATTTGTATTTCCTAGCAAGGATGTTGGTTTCATTCGTCCTAGTACTTTCAAAGTAGCCTCTATGATGGCAGCTGGAAGGCAATTCTCTCTTGCGATACCAGTTTTAGCAAGTATCTTCAAAGGTCTGAAGGAAGTCCAATCCGCATTAGGCGTGGCCGCACGAGACATCCCTTTTCCTATTCATTTTCTCAGCAGTTGGCTTGCAGAAAAATTTGGTACCCATCAAACATCAACTGGCCCTACCAAGTTAGCTGGGATGACCAAATATGCCGGCGTGGGGTTGGCGAGACATTTCAATGAATCTCAAGCTCATGCTCTTTTCAGAGATCCCAAGAGAGTCATATCTCCTGCGTTACTTCCCTTGACTAAAGTTGGGATCCTATATGATGATGGTAACTTGCCAGTCCTTGAGAGTGACTATTTTATGTGTATTCGATCCGGCTATTTGACTCTCCGTTATGATGATACTTTTATTATTGAACCTTACTGTCCTGATAGATTCAGTAGACAATTTGGGTTTTGCCAACATATCCCCCGTGACTTTGGAGGGAGAACTGGAGTCCCCACCTTGGAGGATGTATTACAGCTTTGGCTCAGCTTTACCAAACTCAAAACTCATTCCCGGTGCGAGCTTCCGTTGCCCCCAAATGATAAGCTTCCTTTGGCAACTAAACGTTACATGGATTGGTGGACTCCGAGGTGGTCCAAAGTTTGCTCTCTACAGATGAAGATCATTCTTAAAAGTCCTGCTAATGTTGCCATAGTATCGCGAAGGCCAAAAGAAAAGAAGAATGACCCTCTCTTAACCAAAAGGAAACGCTCTTCTCCTAGCTATAAAAGAGACAAGCGGGTAGTTGATGTTGATTCAGGCAAGGAAGATAGTACTCGAACATCTGCCCACATAAATAGGACACCACTTGTGATTCCTAGTGTAAAGAGAGTGAGTACTTCAAAAGATCATCTTAATAAGAAATCTTCTAACTCCTCAGGGGCAAAGGAAAGGAGTGCGCAATCCTTTTCTCCACAATCGGTAAATAAGTACTCGTCTCCCTTTTTTATGTACCTTATTAATTTCCCTTTTTTTTTATTGAGATGCTCATAAGGATATGCATGTAGCAGGAGGAGGAAGATGATGTTGAAGCAATCTTAAATGTGGAAGACAGTGAGCATGAAAACAGTGATCATCATTGGAAACGTTTAAAACGTACCAAAAAAAAATTCAATCCTT
This sequence comes from Salix brachista, assembly GCA_009078335.1. NCBI lineage: Eukaryota > Viridiplantae > Streptophyta > Magnoliopsida > Malpighiales > Salicaceae > Salix > Salix brachista. Next base: position 9,331,000 of record CM018586.1, read on the forward strand.
GCAGCTCAGGTTTTCTTCATGGAGTCCCTAGTGCATCCATCATGCCAGACAATATTGATGAACTGGTTTGACACTTTCCTTCTCTTTTTTTCATATTATTTGTCATATATTAACCCTTTCTTTTTCTTTTTTTTTAGCTTGGTCAACAAGACTTGGGGAATGACTTTGATATGTATATTGGGCCAGAAATGAGTTTGCTTCTGTTGCTAGCCCTAACCCTTTCAATATTTTAGCTGCTGGGATTGGAAACTCTCAACCTTCATTCAGTTTACCACATGAGCAGCCTAATCCACCTCAACCGATCTTTAATGTAGCGACCAACTTGCATAATCTTGGACCTACTACTGCCTTTGAGCCTTCAGGAATCACTAGGTATTGTGCTGATGACATAATAGGAGAGATAAGATCTGAATTTGCTATCAAGTGTTGGGAGAGCGTTAGAAATAAGATTGTTCGCACACCGATCCATTATATTCCTGATCTGGCTGGTGAAGTTGAGAAGATCCTCCTCTCCATTGAAGATATAAAGGTTGATTGCTCTTCTATCAGAAGAATGGTGACCGAGGTGATTGAGGATGCTAAAAGGTTTATTCACTTAGAGTCTTCATTATCTCCTATGATGACATCAGAGCAACGAGCCTTAGATGTTGAAAAGCTTGAAGTGCAACTTAAAAATTCAGAAGCTTTTGAAGAGGAGGCATCTACATCCATTTCTATTACTCATGCTGAGATAACAAAAATAACGGGACAATTGATGGAGTTGCAGAGCAAGAAGACTGAGTTAGAGTCATCTCTCAAGGCGTGTGATGAAAAGCTTTCTGAGAGAAAGATCATCACCTCTGGCATTCGAGCAGAAATCACCACACTATCCTCTTCCCCTGTGATAAGTGAAGCCGACGCAAGCATTCTTCAAAAATTAAAAGGATTGTTGGAGACCAAACAAAAGGAGATGGAAGGACATAATTGGAAACTGTAATATGATAATGGTTTATTATGCTTTGGATTTTTTTTTTTGTTTTGGTAACATTGGCTTATGACTTTCTGTTGAGGCTACATACTTTATGTAATAGAACTCTTTTTTTCTATTAATAAAGTCTATATTTTGCCTTCGCTTGTGTCTTGTTACCTAGATTTCCATGTTACGATCTGTCTTGAGGTTTATTTGTCTCTCCTCTCTACGTGAACAATCATATTGGTTCGAACAACTTTAAAGGATGGTGTGACTGTACTTAGAATAATTTCTAAGTTGCCTACGTACCTTTATGGATAAAGGATCAAGTCACAACGTAGTTCACATTTTTTTTTTTTACTTTTTTTTTTGTGCCTTTCACAGTTTTAGCTCGTGCGGGCCAGGAGCTGCATCAGATTTCAAGCATAGTATCTTTTCAAGAATTTGCCATTGATAGGCCCAATCCTCAATCCATTCTCATCAACAATCTTGTAAGCTCCATTGGTGTAGACTTCTTGAACCACATAAGGGCCGTCCCATTTGGAGAGAAACTTGATGCCCATGCGTTTTGACATGATTATCGGTCGTCTTACTGCCAAGACAAGATCCCCTTCTTGAAAGGAGCGTGGTCGCACCTTCTTGTTGAAAGCTCTACAAAGTCGTGCTTGATAACATTGTAGTCGTTGTTGTGCCTCAAGACGTTTTTCATCTAAAGCTTCAAGCTCTTCAAGGCGTAGGCGAACATTGTCTTCATTGGAAAGCCCTTCTTGATTGAAACCTTGAATCATCAGATGACTTGGGAAGAGTTCATCCATAGGAATCCCTAGCTCTCTCATGGTCTTAAGAGGTAGTATATTGACCGCCGAGCCATCATTCACCAAGATGCGATTCACTATCTTTTCATCAACATATCCTTTAATGAAAAGAGGTCAGTTATGGAGTTTTGATCCAAGCAACAAGTCCTCATCGTTGAAGGATATCTCTGTTGTGCATACACCGTGAGATAAGTTTGAAGAGTCATCATGATCAATAGGGGTTTTCTCTTCATCAACCTGATAGCAAGCAACAGGTACATTTTCAATTCTTTTCATTTCTGTTGGCATGTACTCATTCAGTGTAACAGGCTTTCTTATACTTTGAGCTGAAAAACCCTCCTTTCTAACTGGTATGGATTTTTGTTGAGTCTTTCGGCGTATCGGCTCACTAATCGGCTTCCTCACCATTGAGATCCTCATTCTTGTTGGCCTTGTCATTTGTATATGCTTCCTCCTTCCTCTTCTACGCGTGACTAGAGTCCATCCTTCATCATTATAATTTTCAGACCATTCAGGCTTCAAGTCGTCAACTTGAGGTGTGAGGGTTATACATGGAGTTTGACTTGAGGATACAGTGAAGCTCATCGGGAAAATGACATCAGGTCTTATAGGTTCACAGGAGCCGAAACTTATTGTAGAGAGTGATTGACATGGTCCTGACTTGACCGTGGTTGTGATATTAGAGGCTGCTACTTCATCATCAAAAACGATATCTCTATTTTCGTGTAGCCTCATGATCTTGTCTTTCAGCACAAAACACTTCTCTACGGGATGACTGATTAAGCGATGATATTTGCAATAATTCGGATTATCTACTTGGTTTGCTTCTTCAGGGCATTTCACCTCCGGCAACTCAATGATATTTGTCTCAAGCAGATCATCCAGCATCCTAGATATGTCTGAGTCAGGGAATGGATACACTTTTTCCTGTCGCTCTTTCAATGATGGTTTTTTTCTTTCACCCCTTTGAAAGGTAGTCGGCGTTGCATGATCATTCCTCTTAACTCCAGTTGGTACCCTTACAGCAGTCGAGTTAACTACTAGCGATTGCTTTCCTTCGACCTTCAGAGTGCTTTTTCCGAATCTACGACCTTCAGGCTTATTTCTTTCAGGCTCTTGCATAGGTAACGATGAACTTTCAGCTGCCGCAATGCTAAGTTCCATATCATGTGCACGAGTAGCCAATTCTTCAAAAGACTTTGGTTTGATGCCTTGTAGGATATACCGTAGTCCCCAATGCATCCCTTGAATACACATGTTTAGCGCAGAAGTCTCGGTGAGTCGATCTCTACAGTTGAGGCTAAGGTTTCTCCACCGATGAATGTAGTCAATGACAGGCTCTTCCTTCCACTGACGTGCATTAGTGAGTTCAATCATGCTAACCACATGACGAGTGCTGTAAAAGCGGTTAAGAAACTCACGCTCCAACTGCTCCCAAGTATCAATCGAGCAAGACTCCAAGTCAGTGTACCAGTCAAAGGCATTACCTTTCAAGGAACGAACGAACTGTTTTACCATGAGATCACCATTAGTCCCGGCATTGTTGCAAGTCTCCACAAAGTGAGCTATATGTTGTCGAGGATTTCCCTTGCCATCGAACTGTTGAAACTTTGGTGGTTGGTAACTTAGAGGCATCTTTAATAGGTCGATTCTTTGGGTGTACGGCTTCACATACGAATATGAGGGTTGAATTGAGCTTTCCACCTGATCTGTGATGGCTTCCTTGATGAGTTCTTTCAATTGATTTGTGGTGAAGATGCCATCAGTAATACCACGTATATTCTCCACAGCTCCGATTGCAGACTCCTCAATGACATCTAGTTGATTTACATGAAAAGCCTTGTTAGTTGAGGTTTGGCCTCTTTCGTTCAAGCTCTCAAGTTTGTTCATCAACTTTGCTATCTCGTGGTCTTTTGCCTTGAGTGAAGTCGAAAGCCCCTCGACGAGTTTTGTCAAGTTAGCCACTTGATCTTCTAAAGATGTTGTCTCGGTCATCATCACTGACATGGTGCTAGAACCCGAAGACTTATTTGGTGATTGACACAGAGAAGTTTTCATAGGTGAATCGTCAAAGTCGCCTTGAGTGCTGAAGACCATTTCGCGCGCCTCACTTGACTTTTGTAGTGGAGTTGCTTGTGGCTTCATCTTTGAGGCGACATCTTGTGCCTCCCTTGCATTCGAAGTTGATGTCATCTTGAGGATCGGCCCAGTTTGTGCATACAACTCGATGATGGATCTTGTTTTCAATGGCGTAGTTGAAGAATCTTCAATAGTATGTTGGGGACTTGAATCAATGGCCTTGTTGCTTTTTGAAGCGACAATGGTGATCATGTTCCTCCTAGTTGCCATTGCGAGTTTGTTGAAAATTCTTTCTTGAAGGGAAGAGATGAAAGGTAGAGATGTCCCCAGTGGAGTCGCCAGAAATTTGTAGACACAATTTTGTTCACCTGAAATTAAACAAGCACACGTGTACAAATATATGATTTTATTAAATATATGAATGGGTACAATCTCTATGTAATATATTCTATCAAAAGAATATGGCAATCCTCTGATTCTTCCCTTAGATTTGATGTATGGTGACTAGATTTATTTGAGTAATCAAGCCAAGATTTGTGCTTTGCAAGAACGCGAATTTGGGCGTGTATTGCGAAGCGAGATGTTGTGATTTGATGCTTTGAAGAGTACCTTGATTTGTCTTCAAAGTGTTGTCGAAGAACTCTTATGGGGCGTTTTGGCTTGATCCAACAGAGCTTCATTCTTTGTAGACTTCAAGCGTAGATGAAGAAGGCTTGAGAACTCTTTGAGAGAGAGCTTCCTTGCTTGAAGAGTTTGTGGTGGAGGCTTGAGAACTCTTTGAGAGAGAGCTTCCTTGCTTGAAGAGTTTGTCTTGAAGAAAATTTTGTATCCTTCTAGAATTCCAACCCCTTGCCTTTAGGTTGAGGCCCTCTATTTATAGAGATATGTAGGGGCTCTCAGGTCTTTTTCCAATGCCACGTGGCGTAATTTTATTGGTTGGTCTTCCCTTAGATTTGATGTATGGTGACTTGATTTATTTGAGTAATCAAGCCAAGATTTGTGCTTTGCAAGAACGCGAATTTGGGCGTGTATTGCGAAGCGAGATGTTGTGATTTGATGTTTTGAAGAGTACCTTGATTTGTCTTCAAAGTGTTGTCGAAGAACTCTTATGGGGCGTTTTGGCTTGATCCAACAGAGCTTCGTTCTTTGTAAACTTCAAGCGTAGATGAAGAAGGCTTGAGAACTCTTTGAGAGAGAGCTTCCTTGCTTGAAGAGTTTGTGGTGGAGGCTTGAGAACTCTTTGAGAGAGAGCTTCCTTGCTTGAAGAGTTTGTCTTGAAGAAAATTTTGTATCCTTCTAGAATTCCAACCCCTTGCCTTTAGGTTGAGGCCCTCTATTTATAGAGATATGTAGGGGCTCTCAGGTCTTTTTCCAATGCCACGTGGCGTAATTTTATTGGTTGGTCTTTATTGACAGGATCTTGCATTTATGTCCGTCTTTATTGACGAAATCTTGCCTTTATGTCTGTCTTTATTGACGAAATCTTGCCTTTATGATGAAATATCTTGAATATCTCATTTCAAATGTCAACTTTTCATTGGCCAAGAAATATTTGAAGGCTTATTTATTTTCCATGTCATTTATTTCAATTTTATTTTATTCTTTAAAATAAAGAATAAAATAACACATGGTGAAATTTGATTGGCGGAAAATTTGTGTTTCTACAAAACCGATTCCTGAAATTTAATGAAGACCATGCAGAACATGATTTCTCTTACTATACTGTCTTATTCAGAAAAAAGAATTTGAATATTGCCAAAAAAAACTCTGTGATCCTTGTGTTGTTCACATATGATCAATCCATACTACTATCTAACGGTATTCAAGTATTTAATAACGAGGTCACGGTTTGTATACACAAGTTATTTCAACTTCCTCATCTTCTTCTTCCTAATAATTATAATAAAAGAAAAACCAAAGCTATTGAAGTGCATGTGTAGGAGGCCAAATCGCTACTACTGCTAGGGTTGGCATTTTGTCTTTTCACTATCAGGGTGTCCAGATATTCCATGGAATAAAAGAGAAAAGAAAAGAAAAGGTGACCATATAACTGGTCTTCACAATGCCATGAATGCATAACAAGCACAAGACCCAAAAACCCAGCTAGTTTCATAACAGTAGCCCCGACAGAAAGGAAGGAATGCAGCTTTTTAACCCTTTTCATTTCCCAACAAACAAAGTTTTTGTTGTTTCTTCAATTCCATATCTCCCTAGCTACTACATAAACCTCTTTCTTAAACTATGTTAAACAAAAACCAAAGCCAAATGCTCTTCTAATCATAAATGTTTTTATCAAAACTGCTTAATTAATGTTGGTGTCATGTTCCCTTTCAGGGAGTGATGAAGTAGAGGTATAGGGTACTAATTTATTTATTTTTCTGTTCTTAAGAAGATATATAGGAGTGTTCCTTAATCTATAATTAAGAAAGACAAATGAAGGTTATATATAGGAAGTAGAAAGAATATTAGACCTCTGATAGTGCACTGCAGTTTGTAGACGGAGCCCAGTTCTTGGTTTGTTCACCTTCATAAGCTGTCCTACTTGCCCCTGTAGACAAAAAGAAAAACAAAAAGAATACACGACTTTACACCTCTCTCTAAAACCAACCAACAATTGGAATGCTAAAAAGCAAGACATACAGGCAATCAAGCTTCTCTAACTAACAGCAAAATGGAATTCACAAAAAGCCATACATATAAAAACATTTCTCTCTTTTCAAATCCCAGGATTGGAAATAACTCTTAAAAGGCTTGTTCATACTCTCTTTCTTACCGGATTCTTTCCTTTCAAAGATCTCAACACCATGTTCGTTTTGCTGATGACCATCGAAAGAATCAGAATCCATTTGACGTCGACGCTTTTGCCTCTCTCTTGCCTTGTGGTTTTGAAACCAGTAAAACACGTTCTTCCCTTCTATCCTTCCATATCTACGAAGCTGCGCGGTTATGTCTTGAATTTGGTCGGTTGACGGTGTTCTAGTCCCTCTTCGATACAAATCCTCAAGGGTCCTTAACTGCTCCGGTGTTGGATTCCATCTTGAGCTCATTACAACTGGCTGCGTGTTGAATTCTCTTTTGTTTTGATCAGCCATACTTGCTACAAAAGCAAACATGAAGAACAATAATTTATTTACATTCAATTCGTAACTCTCACCTGAACAGGCAGACAGACAGACGGGGAGCTAGCTAGCTAGCTAGAGAGAAAAGAAAAGAAAGATGCACATACCCAGATGATACTGATTGAGTGCAAAGAAATCGGTGTTATGAAGGCGACCGCCAGGACAAGGAGGACTAGAGGCAGCTGGAGTGGTGTTTGCAGAGGGTATTGGCCTTGGAACTAGTGGCCTAAGCTTCCTGCCATTGAAAGAATCTGATATGTTGAAGTCACCACCATCATTATAGCCCATCATCCACATTTTCGTATAAACAATCTTCGAGGACAGATAAGAGAGGGTGAAAGAGAACAGAATGCAAACTTTTAGCGACACAACTGGATATATAGTGAAACCAGAAGAACAGGAGTACTAAAGTTTCAATATTTTTATTTCTAATATGTCTGATATTTATTGAATATTATTGCCTAAAAATATATTGAGAGAGAGGAAAAATGACTTTAGATTTTTTAAAGGACAAAAATTCATATCAGTATTCTTAATTATAATTATACTAACTAAATATTAAAATAATAAAATACAATACATAATCAATTTTCTACATAGATAAAAAAACCGCCGCATCACGCGGGTATACCGCTCGTAATTAACTAATTAAGGTGGGATTTTTATTATACTATATACAAGTGAAAATTTCCATAACAACCAAAATCCCCTCTTTATTATATTATTGGAATCGATGTTGTGTAATCTTTTTTCTTGGGGTGACGTATGTCGGTGTTGGATGACTGGTTTGTCACTGATGAGGTTCGAAATTGACAATTTAATCCTTTATTTTTTATTGATATTTCAGTTTCGCTACTTTTGTTTTTTTTCTTCTTAGTATTTTTGTAAGAATTATCTTGTTTTCAATTTCATTCTTTTTTTTTTGTTGCTCTTTTTGTAAAAAGTTTATTTATTTTAATTTCATTCTTCTATTTAAATTTATGGCATATTATTTTTACTAATTTGATTCTCATTCGTTTTATTTTTTTCTCCGATAAAAGGTATTTTGCATTTCAATTTCACTCTTCAATTAAAAAATTACTTTTATTTTTATAACAATTTTAATTCTCATTCTTTTAATTGTTTTTTTTTCAGATCTTTTTTTTTGGAATTGATTTTTATTTTCATGTTTACCCTTCAATAAGATTTATTTTTTATTTCAATTTTGATCCTCTTTCTTTTAATTGCTATTTTTGATTTTGAATCTTTTTATATAATTAAATAATTTTTTTAATTTTATCTTTAAATATTTGATTGATTGAGAATTGGACTTCATGGTTTCTCTAGATAGGGTGCATCAGGTCTAATGATTTTCACTGGGTTTTTTTTTTATAGATTTTAGCAGGTTTAAAATGATTTTTCAAGTTTGCTTGGTTTTCACAAATGTTTTTCAATTTCATCCACTACAATTTTTAATATCTTTTAAACTTTTTCCTTATTTTTTTTAATTTCTATTTTTTTTTCACGGCTGAGAAGTAGGTATATTGATTGAATTTGAGTCAAATATTTAACGGGGTATGCTGTTTAGAGACTTAATCAAGTTTAATAGGTTTACTGGATTCGCTTGATTTTTTCTCCCACTTTTTTCTAAGTTGATGTTTTTCTTGATTTTTTTATTTTTATTTTTATTTTTATTTTTTCGGTGGGGTTCTATTATGTTACCCCTCTACAATTGTTTTCTTCTATTTCATCCCCTATTATTTTTTAATTTATAAATAATATTTTATTTTATAGATGATTTTCAGTTTCACCCCCTTATAGTTTTCAATCTTTGAAGTTTGGTCATGACTCTTTTTATTGAAATTTATTTTGTCCTGGATATATTTTAGTTTTTTTAAAAAACAATTCATCCTGGTTGGGTTTTTTCTATAAACTTTTATCCTCATTTTTTTTGTATTAATATTTTTCATCAATTTTATCCTTTAAAATAAAATTGTTTAGAGTTAAGTTTTTTTTTTTTTATTGAACCTAGGTTTAGGATTTAACGAGTCATGGGTTTTAGAGATTACAAGCTGATTTGCCCGCTTCGCTGGGTTTTTTTATCTACGTAGAAAATTAATTGATTTTATAAATATTTTATTTTGTAATTTTAATATTTAATTAGTATAATTGTAATTGATAAAATTCGTTAAAAGTGGTTTTTTTCAACCAAAATGTGATTGAATATTGTTATTGCTAAAAACTTTTTGATAAAATTTGTTAGAAAATTTGCTAAGAAGATGAAATGATTCATTAGAAATTTGTTGTCACGGATACTCTGGTTTTAAAAAAAATCTGGTTAAAAAAGAACAACTGACTTGGACAGTAAAAAATAAAAAATACATGTGAAAAAAAGGTCACCGTTTCTTAAAAGGAAAAAAAAGAGTCTAAAATATAAATTTAAATTCAAAGCCAAATTTTTTTTTATAAGACTTATTCATCATATTATTATATTAAATATATTTAAGAATACCGATATTAATTGTTTTTGCAAGAAATCGTAGGTTATTTTTTTTCTCTTTATATATTTTTAGGCGATAATATTAAATAAATATTAAACACATATACTTAGTCTCACATACTATATAGTGTGATCGAAATGGGAAGTGATTTTTATAGTTTTTTAATTGTAGATAACCTAGATAAATTTGTAAAAAAAATATGAGTTGCCTGTTTTCCCCAGTAATATTAGATATGACACATTATAAATATAAATATTGCAATTTAAAAAAAAAACTATAAAATTTTTGCGTGCTATAATAATTTATTTGCCGTCTAAAAAGAACAGTGTAGTCGAAACGGAAAGTTCCTTGTATATTTTTTAATTGTAGATAATGTAGGCAAATTTGTTTACCTTTTGTTTTTTTGAGTTATATTTTTTCCCGGGTAATATTAGATCTTAAATATTAAAAATCCATTTTTTTATTAAGAAATAAACTTGAACAAAAGAGGACAAATTAAAATTCACAGCAATTTTTTTTATAAGATTTATTCATCATATTATTATATGAAATGTATTTAATAATACTGATATAAATTTTTTTCCTGCAAAAAATCCGAGGTCATTTTTTTTTCTCCTTATATATTTTTAGACGATAATATGCAATAAATATTAAAACATATAATAATGACTTGTTTGCCATTTCAAAGGAACAGTGTAATCAAGACAAAAGTGACTTGTATCGTTTTTTAATTGTAGATAATCTAGGTAAATTTATCTATTTTTTGTTCTTGAGTTGTCTTTTATCCCCAGTAATATTAGATACAAAATGACTATTATTATTATTGCAAAAACAATAAAAATTATCAAATTATCCCGAAAGAAAAAATACTCAAAAACATTAACAAAAGAGTAAGCAAGAAAAAGAATATATTATTATTATTATTATTATTATTATTATTATTATTATTATTATTATTATTATTATTATTATTATTATTATTATTATTATTGTGTTAATAATGAATAAAGAATAGAAATAAATAAAAGAAAAAAAATCATAGTAATTTTTTTAAAAAAAAAACATAATTATCAGGGGGGAAAATTCATCTAACTTGAAAATAATAACAATAAAACCAATAAAAAAATAAATGAAAGAGCACATAAAAAATTATAATAGATGATAAAACAAAACAAAAAATTATTAGCTGGAAAAATCATTTAATTTGAAAATTTCAAAAATATATGTTCGACGTTGCGGGCCGAGTAAACAATTTTTATAGGATTTGCTGGATGCAAATAAAAATATAATTTTTATTTATGCAAAATTTAATATAATAAAATAGCTCAACACCCCCTAGTATAACAATAGCAAAATAAAAGTTTGAAAATCTAAAATTATCATTGCACGGAGGATAATTTTAGTCATGGTACGCGTAAACTATCATTGATACCCTAGTTTTAAAAAATAATAAGAATAAGAAAAAAAAGAAAAGAGAAAGCAACTTTTACAGACAGATATTTTTAAAATCAGCATTGTAGAAGGAAAAAACAAAAACATGGTAGTTTAAAAAAATAAGAATAATAAGAATAATAATAAAAGGAAAAAGAATTATAATAAAAAGAAAAAGGAAAGCAACTGTCCTAGACAGTTGCTTTCCCAAAAAACAAAACAAAATAATAAAAAGAAAAAGAATTATAATAAAAAGAAAAAGAAAAAGAATTATAATAAAAAGAAAAAGGAAAGCAACTATTCCCAAAAAAACAAAACAAAACGTATTTCAGAAGAGAAGAGAAGAAGAAGGAAAAAAAAAAAACTAAATTTGTTGGCTGAGGGGTTCAAACCCCAGCGCGCAGGCGAGCCGCTCGGCCACAAGCATTTTTCTTAGTCTTCTCCACCATAAATGTTATAAAAGGCATCTCTGTGCAAAAAAAAAAAAACAGAAACAGGTGCACATATGCGCGCGGAGCAAAAGAGAAAAATGGCCAGTCCACAGTGCACATGAGTGTGCGTGCACAGTGGACTGGCCGAGCTGTTTTAGCTATACTAGCTTCACCAGATAAGGTTTGTATGGTTTGTTTAATTGCAATTTGTTGGGTTGCTAGCTCCATCATCATGGTTTTAAGTTGGGCTAAGTCATCAGATTGAGCCTGTAGCTTAACTTCTATTCCATTGATCCTCTGATGTACAACTTCCAGAGAATCAACCATCCTTCTTGCGTCTCGGACCGAGTTTCTGGTGCCATTAATCTCAGTCCAAAGAAGAGGGCTCTGATTTGCTGCAGGTTAGAAATTCTTGCAGGAAAACAGAGAGAAATTTGGGGAAGAAGGAGAGTAAGAGAGAGAATAAGTTGAACACGCACTCTGCGTGAGCCAGAGAATAGGAGCAGGGGAGAGGGAGCTGGAAATTCTGTTATATTTCTTGAGTACCTTCTGCAGGTCTTGTTAGGGAATTTAAATACAAAACCATGCACGTGCCTCTTGACATCGTCTACGTGGCTAATCTACTGGAATAAAATAGAAGCTGCACAGACACAGTCGTTTTGGTTACTAATTGAAATTCTAATTGTTTCAGTTTTCCTCTCGTTGCTTTTCACCTTCTTCTTCTCTTTGGTTCGTGAGAGAGAGAGAGAGAGAGACTCAGAGAGGGCGAGAAAGACAAAGCCAATGAGTTATTGATGTGCGTGTGAGAGAGGAGCGCCAAAATGTTTTCTTTTATAGAGCGGTTATCTCCGCTTTGAAGGGATTAGCTAGGTTGACATGACGGTGATGTTGATCTGGAAAAAGGTGACACGAGGTGAAAGATAAATGGCAGGGGTGTTCTGAATAGGCTGTTGCAGTGGTTAATTCTCACCCGGCCCCGCGTGTATTTAATAGAACTCTAGCGGGAAAGTTAGTTTGGTTTTCAAGAGTTGTTGAGAGGTTGTGATTGGTTCACTTGGGATGAATTAAATAAATGACAAGAATTTTAAAGGAAAATATAAATTTTACAGTGTATTTATTTGTGCTTGACCACAAGGGAAAAATATCTTAGAATATTTTTTAAAGGATAATGAAGTCTATGAAGTGTGAACTCAGTTTTCTTCATAGGCTACAAATAAATATTTGTACGTGTTACAAAGAAAATGAACTCCATTTGCTGTTTTTATAATAACAACAGAAAATTTTAGGGTTTAAATCAACGAAAACACCTGTGAAAAACTCAATTTCAGGAGGCAGGCATGCATGCATGCATGCAGTAATATGTTGCCCGTCACATTCATCCAAGTCATTCCATCTATCTTTCAACTATTTATTTATATTCTTAGAGCAACTATGGAGTCAGAAACTTTATTCATAGAGTTCGTCTCTACATCGAAGGATCTTGGGGAAAAAAGAAAAGAGAAGCGCAGACCAAGGAAACCCAGAAACTTTCAAGCTTGTGAAGTACCGATCCTTTTTCGCTTTTTGGAAACAATGAGGAATTCAGCGATCTTTGCAGGATTCAGTGGCTTTTGAATGCAGTTGTTGAGGCCAGCATCGAAGAAAGCTTGTTGGTCAGACTCAGAAGTCACGCCTACAATCCGACTCTTAACACCCATCTGGCGTAACAACTGTGTAGCCTAATATCATATATCGTATGTGATCAGGAGCAAATGCAAATATCATATAAGTTAATTTTATTCCAATTTTATCAAAAAACTACAAATGGGGTTTCAAACTCTTGCTATTATTTATATTTTAAAAAAATTGATTCTTGTTGTAATGTATTATAATTGGATGTTTGACACTGTGTTTCAAAAATATTTTAAAAAAAAATTAATTTTTATTTTTTTTTATTTTTTTTTATTTTTTGATATTTTTATATTATTTTCATGTACTGATATCAAAAATAATAATTTTTTTTAAAATATAATATCAATACATTTTTAAACAAAAAATATTTTAAAAAATAACAAACCATCACTATATTTGCAGGTTTCCTTTCTGTGTCAGTGCTATGTCAACCCGCATATTTTACAAGGGGCAACAGATCTCTCTCTCTGCATGCCTATGAACAATAGCCTTTTTTCAAACAAAATCTTCAATCAGGATATCGATCGCATAGCTTAAAATTGAGAAAAACGCACCATAGGAAGCAAAACTTGAATTTCCCTGCTGTTTGTTCAGTGTACTCCCTTTTATTTGAGTTCTGCTGGCTTATAAAAAAACATAGAATTTCAAATCAATCAATTTCATGGCAACAACAATTTTCTTAACCTAAAGCAAGACGAATATGTAAGACATGAATACATTCTAATGAAAACCACCACTTCGGTTCAGTATCTTAGAGCTCAGAAATGTTTTACAACTACGATTTTCTATTCTCACGTGATATCTTCTATGCTAGGATGTACAGATAGGCACCTTCCACCATCTTGATTAACGCTAGGAGGGCTGAATTCTCTTCAAACGCTGAACAACCTGCCTCATCGTAGGCCTGGATGAGAGGCTGTCAACTGTACAAGTGACGGCCAAGTACAGCATATCTACCAGAGTTTACAGCTATGGCGTGGTGCTACTTGAGTTGATATCAGATAAGAAACCCCTGGATCCTTCATTTTCTTCACATGAGAATGGGTTTAATATTGTTTCTTGGGCATGCATGCTATTACAACATGGTCATTAGAATGTATAGAGCTGTCTGGATAGTAACCCATGTTGTAGGGGATATGAATATTCAGGTCAAAAAGTATAGAGTTGTCTGGATAGTAACCTGAAAGTGAAGGTGGTTAATGGTTGCAAAAGCACCCAAGCTATTGTTTTATCTCACACTATTGAATGTTAGCTATGTCTTAAGTATAATAAATCCTAAGAACAATAAGAATGAAAATACGAGTGAAGAAGAGTTAGTTGAACATTATATAGCAGTTATGAAATGGGAGAAGGATGTAAGTCATTATCATGATTATTTAGTATTGTTTCATTAGAATGTATTCATGTCTTACATATTCGTCTTGCTTTAGGTTAAGAAAATTGTTGTTGCCATGAAATTGATTGATTTGAAATTCTATGTTTTTTTATAAGCCAGCAGAACTCAAATAAAAGGGAGTACACTGAACAAACAGCAGGGAAATTCAAGTTTTGCTTCCTATGGTGCGTTTTTGCCACTTCCACTTTTTAGAACAGCTGGTGTCAGGCATCACACGGCTTATCCATTCATTCACAATCACTCGGTGGCAGTGCCTTGGGAAAAATGTGGGATCATAAATTTTTATTTTGGATTTGAAGGAATAGATATTGTAGTTCAAATTGTACCTTTTTGGAGTTTGATTTTTGTTGCGTGTTCAAATTCCAAACTTGACTTATTCTACATGAAGAAAGTATATGTTTTTCTTGATAAATAACTAGCTACTAGTAGCTAGTAGCTAGCTGGACCATCAATAAATTTAATATAGAACAGTAACGATCCTTTCTGCAGAGACAGTCACATGCAAAGACATGCTTCTTGTTTTATGTAATTGTTTCTGAAGAAGCTCAGGCTGAAACTTTTGACTGGGCTTAGTGTTTCCCACGTTAAATTCCTTCCCTTTTAACTTTTTTTTTCCTCCTCTTGCATGAACTGTGGAATCCTACTATGTGGCTGCCACTATACTCGAACTTTCGATATGTTTTTCTACAGTGTACTTAGGTAAGCTAACTGACTTCTATCAAGTTTATTTTCATCCTCAAGCTGCTATTTTCATGCACTCAATTATACTGTTTCAGAAATAACAGACGTAGTGATTGCTGCACGTTATTGTTTTAATTTATCAGGTGGGTATGATAAGGAAGAAAAGGCAGCAAGAGCTTATGATTTGGCAGCTCTAAAATACTGGGGTCCAGCTGCTACCACCAACTTCCCTGTAATACTTATGCTTTCAATTTATTGATTAATTCTCCTCTGCAGGAGAATATATGTAGACTATAGGGTAAACTTGTTTAGTTATTGAAGCAAGTGGGCGTCTCTGTCGCTGGCAGGTTTCGAACTATTCTACAGAATTGGAGGGCATGAAGTATATGTCCAAGCAAGAATTCATTGCCTCACTGAGGAGGTATGCCAGAACCCAACTCTGGTTTCTTCCCTTTCCTTTTTGATGCGCTTTCTGATCGTCAGGAAAAATTATCTTTGTTTTTGCAGGAAAAGTAGCGGTTTTTCACGGGGAGCCTCTATTTACAGGGGTGTCACAAGGTTTCAGTCTCTAATAGCAGATTCCCTTGTTCTCACAAAACTAGCTTGCAGCATATACAAGCCGGCCGCAGCATTTGCTTATATATCATTTTCGTTTTGTAGGCATCATCAACAGGGTCGATGGCAAGCGAGGATTGGCCGAGTAGCTGGAAACAAAGATCTCTACCTTGGAACATTTGGTAAGTGTTAATTCTTCTCCTGAGTAAATTAATGGTCACCATCCTCCTGTTTTAATCCTTTTTCTTATGAGTTTATAGTAATCACGAGCAAGATTCTTGCTCCCTACTGTTCGCACAAACAATTGATTGCTTGCACAAATATTGTATTGTGTTTAATGTAAGTCTACATAGTATCTTTGCATTTCCACAAGGGCAGAAACATGAACATATCTGACCTCTAAACCTAGTATGAGTTTTCATTTGACTTGTCAGCTCAATGTATTCAATATTCTTTGTTAACTATGAAATTGTATGGTAACTAGGAAAGTTTTTCCTGAGTTAATATTAGTCATCTGATCTATAAATGGCAACAGCCACAGAAGAGGAAGCAGCTGAGGCTTATGATATAGCTGCAATAAAGTTTAGGGGCCTGAATGCAGTGACCAATTTTGAGATGAACCGATATGATGTTGAAACTATCATGAAGAGTGCTCTTCCAGTTGGTGGAGCAGCTAAGCGCTTGAAGACATCACTAAACGCCGAGCAGAAACCAAATGTGAACGACAACCAGCAGCCGCCCCATTTGCGGTGCAGCAGCTATAGCACCGCCAACAACATCAGCTTTGCTGCTATCCAGCCAGGGTCTACTGCAGTCCCTTGTGGGGTTCCATTTGATGCTTCCACCGCGCTTTATCATCACAATCTCCTCCACCACCTCCAAACCACTAACAACTTCGCAGCAACTGACTCCTCCGGCTCCTCCTCATCCATGGCAACTGCAATGACTACTTCGCCGCAAACAACAGAGTATTTTACATGGCCCCATCAAACTTATTGACCAAATTGCAGTTTTGACATCAGAAATTCAGCTAACATGTAGCAGCTAGCTAGCTGAAAACTATAGCTGACCCTCCTACTTACTCTCTAATGTTTACCTCTTTAACCTTTTTCGCTGGACTGGTAAAGTTATAGGAGGTTTTTTTGGTTTATTATGGTAGTAGTAGTTATGGCAGGATGCTGGATTTTGTATGCGACTCTTTTTAAGACGGTGTCAGATAAGACCTGTTTCATTAATCATGAGGGGATCCATCTGGTTGTGGGACGTTTCTGAAGTTTCTTCAACTTTATGATCCCCCCGCCTCCGCCGCCGCCGCCGCCATCTCTTTTATATTTTTTTTTGTCGTTCTAAATGCCCATCATCACTTCAATAGGTAGGTAGGTCTTGCAAGCTCTTCAAAGTCAAACACTTAGATTTTATTTTTTATAAACATGGTTGTCCTGCTTAAACTATAATGGAAGTTGTTATTATCTATAGTTTTTATCATATTATTAGCAATTAGAAGTTTCAAATCCAAATTAATAGTTGTTATCAAATTAGCAATCATAATTTGTAATTTGTTATTAAGTTCAAATCCTTAGCAATTATAATTTGTTATATCATATTAGCAATTATAATTTGTTATTATATTAGTAATTACAAGATTCAAATCCATTGCGAGGTTAAAACCCGAGATCGAGCAAATCGTTTAGTTCTAATCTGTGACCGCTAAGCCATGCTGAACACCCGAACCGCTTGCTTCTTATATAAAAGTATTAGATCAGTGAGCAAGAAAAGCACACCAGAACTTAGTAAATTTTGTTCCTTAGCTTGAACTGATGCAATGCAGGTGTTCTTACGACGGTCTCCATAGATTTATAGCAAGCATGAAGCATCATCCATTTGGGATTTTGATTTAGAACCCTGTACAAAGATTTGATTTTTGACTCACAGAGAAGGGAATTTAAACATTTCCATTTCGCATAGAACAGCCAAAAATCTGCAGCAGCAAAGTGAAAATGGCTTAAAAGTTACTAAACCAGCATCACTCCATCACAAGTTGCATATGACGATTGAGGTCATTGAGGTAGGTCGTACAGGTATAATCTTGCACGTCACAGCCATCCAGAAGGACTGTCCTCCCTCCACTCTTCTTCTGCTTCAACTCCACAGATGCTTCCTCGCCCCTCAAAAGCTGCACCACCTAAACTTTCCAGATTTTGTTTCAGAAACATATATAAATCACAGGTTTGTAATATCTAATAGGTATCTATATATATATATATATATAGAAGACTAGATATAAAGCAAATTTCATACTCGGGTCATGTGTGGACGCATATTGGGTAGGTGGTGAATGCACATGGAAGCTGTAAACATGGCGTGCTTCATTTCAACAGGATCATATGTTGGATCATTAATCCAACGTTGGGCTTATATGAGAATAATTATGTGTTTGTGGACTGTCAAATAAGGTGAAGCCTAATTAAAAATGATCTGCTAAGTATTTTTTAGGCAATTGGGTTTTGGTGTATCTAATAGGGTGTGGACCTTTAATGTGTAGAGATTACGGGGTTATTCCTATTTTAGTGATGGGCTAAAATAGGAATACCAAAGGGTAGGAATACCAAAAGGCATGAATACCAAAAGGCACTTGGTTGCCTATATATATGGTTATGGTCCCCAGATTACACGTTCGAACATTCTCACACTGACATCCCATTATCAGAGAGAAAACTAAGGTTAAGGTAGAGAGAACAAAAGGGCTCTCAAAGGAGAACGTGTTAATCTGGAAGACCATCCGTACGACTCTAGATAGCGACTTCCGGATATGGATTCAGGTACGCTTCCGCTTTATAGTTTATGCAGTTTATGTGTTCTTGATAATTCGACATGAATATCATTTCTTTATATGTTTAGAAATGCTAGATTTAACAAGTGGTATCAGAGCCATTTCATGTTGAATTATTAGGAAATCAATTAGTAAATATCACTGGATTTACGTTGAAGAAATAGACTGTGTATTTGAAATATTTGCTGGCAGCCCGTAGGCTGCCAGTGAAGGTGAACAAGATATATAACCAGCGCTGGCTTGCATGAGAACTGGCAGCCCGTTGGCTGCCAGTTAAGTGAAGGTTTCAACTGGCAGCCTACGGGCTGCCAGTAAAGCAAAGATCCAACCAGCGCTGGCAAGGCCAGCGCTGGTTGCATGAATAAAACTGGCAGCCCGTAGGCTGCCAGTGAAGACAGTGAAGGAAAGTGAAGATGAAGGAAAATTGGCCAACACCGGCGACCAGTGCAGCAATGCCTGGAAATAAATAAAAAAAAAAAGAAAAAAAAAAAGGGATGAAACGATTGCACTGGCAGGCTGCCAGTGCAATTAAGAGACATAAAGGGGGCGTGGCAGCTGCCACATGGACTGCATGCAGCCATTGTTGGTGCCACATGGACTGCATGCAGCCATCACCGAGAATGCCTTTTAAAATAGGTCTGTGGTTTTTTTTTTTATGGGCTGTAATTTTTATGGCATTTGGGCTTCGGCTCATAGCAAATAAATAATAGTTGTGGGCTTTAGACCCATATAAAATATTTTGTATTATGGGCTTTGGCTTTAGAAAATTTTAGCCCATAATAAAATACGGATTCAGCAGGCTGGTTTAGGATCCGAGTTGGCTCAACCCGGTCCAGCCGCAAGGGCTGATATATATTTTGTAATAAGTTAATTAAAACAATATGTCACCAAAGTGACCTCTTTTGTGAAGATTAATTTTATTTTGAAATATAAAGGGTTATGTGTATGTGATTTATGTTCTTATTGATCGGCCCAAAGGAATGTCAATATTTAAAGTAAATGCATGCGCACATGTAGTAATCAACATGTGATGATTATTTGGTTTTACATGTGACTAATTAATTGACCCAAAGGCCAATTTATTTTTCGACATGTTCTTATTATTAATGTTTGATTACTACATTAAGATATCACTTACAAATTAATCTTTTATCCAAAGATAAAATATTAATGGAGTGCCCGATATCTTAAGATGGGTTTTACCTTTATTTGAATTAATTTTTTGCTCTTAAGATAAGTTTTGTTTGTGAGATTGTTTCAATTGTTGTTGTTCTCTTTCAAGCGATTAATCCTGCTAATATAACTGCCAGTATCAACTCAATTCCTATGCTTAATGGCTCTAACTTCAAATCTTGGAAAGACAATCTTTTGATTGTTCTTGGAGTTATGGATCTCGACCTTGCGTTAAGGACTGATTCTCCCCCACCTCTTAAGGATGAGAGTACCTCTGATGAAAAGAGGGATATGGAAAGGTGGGAGAAATCAAATCGCATGTGTATGATGATTATGAAGAGAGCCATTCCAGAAGCATTCAGGGGCACAATGTCTGATCAAATCACTACAGCTAAGGAATTCCTTGCCAATATTGAAAAGAGATTCGTCAAGAATGAAAAGGCTGAAATCGGTACGCTCTTGACAAGTCTCATTTCAATGAAGTATAAAGGCAAAGGCAATGTAAGGGAGTACATTATGGAGATGTCTCATCTTGCTTCCAAGCTCAAAGCACTTCATCTTGAACTCTCTGAGGACTTGCTAGTGCATCTGGTTTTAATATCCCTTCCTGCACAATTTAACCAGTTTAAGGTGAGCTACAATTGTCAGAAAGAGACTTGGTCTCTGAATGAGCTCATCTCACACTGTGTTCAGGAAGAGGAAAGGCTTAAGCAAGATAGGACAGAGAGTGCTCACTTAGCCACTGCCTTTAAAGACAAGGGAAGGAAAAGAAAGAACACTAAGGAAGCTGCAGGTACAGTACCTCAAAAGAAACAATTAACGAAATCAAATAATTCGATCAGTACTGGTTGTTTCTTTTGTGGTGCTGAAGGGCATAAAAAGAAGCAATGCACCAACTATCACGCTTGGCGTGCTAAGAAAGGTATGCTTCTTGCTTTGGTTTGTTCTGAAGTTAATTTAACTTCGGTACCTAGACACACGTGGTGGTTAGATTGTGGTGCAACAACTCACATCAATGTGTCTATGCAGGGTTGCCTGAGTTGCCGAAAGCCAAATGATGTTGAAAGATACATCTATGTAGGCGATGGCAAGACGGTTGAAGTTGCGGCAATTGGAAAATTTAGATTATTGTTAAAGACCGGACTTTATTTGGATCTTAACAAAACTTTTATTGTACCGTCTTTTAGACGGAATTTGATTTCTATTTCTGCTTTGGACAAATCTGGTTATTCTTGTTCATTCGGAAATGGAAAATTTAGTTTTTTTTATGATTCCAAATTATCTGGTTCTGGTTCTTTATCTGGTTATGATAATCTATATTTTATTGATACAATTGCTTCATTTAATGAATCCCTGCAATTAAGTACACGAGGTACCAAGAGAAAATTAACTACTGAGAATTCAGGTATATTATGGCACAAACGAGTAGGTCATATCTCTAAAAAGAGAATAGAGAGACTTGTGTCAGATGAAATTCTCGATCCCTTAGATTTTACAAATTTTGACATTTGTGTTAATTGTATTAAGGGAAAACAAACCAATACAAGGAGATTTGTAGCCAACAAGACTATGGACATCTTAGAACTAATACATACGGATATTTGTGGGCCATTTCCTACGGTCGCTTGGAATGGTCAACAATATTTTATAACGTTCATAGATGATTTTTCCAGATATGGCTATGTATATCTTATAAGTAAAAAATCACAGTCACTGGATGTGTTCAGAAGTTATAAAGCTGAAGTTGAAAATCAACTCAGTAAAAGGATCAAAAGCGTCAGATCTGACCGTGGTGGTGAGTACTATGGTAGATATGACGGTTCAGGAGAACAACGTCCAGGACCATTTGCTAAATTCCTAGATGAATGCGGTATTGTCCCACAGTACACTATGCCAGGTTCGCCCACTATGAATGGTGTTGCTGAAAGACGAAACAGAACGCTTAAGGACATGGTAAGGAGTATGATTAGTCATTCTACCTTACCAGAATCACTCTGGGGAGAAGCACTTAAGACTGCAACATATATCCTTAATCGAGTACCCACTAAAGCCACTACCAAAACCTCTTATGAACTTTGGACAGGCAAGAAACCTAGTCTAAAACACTTACATGTTTGGGGATGTCCAGCTGAGGCAAGGCCTTATAGGCCTAATGAAAAGAAACTGGACTCTAGGACGGTAAGTTGCTATTTTATTGGATACTCGGAAAGATCCAGGGGGTATAAATTTTATGATCCCACAACTAGGTCGATTTTCGAGACGGGAAATGCCCGATTCTTTGAGGATGTCGAGTTTGCAGGAGGTGATAAAGATAAAGACTTTGTTTTTTGAAGAGGAATATATTGATATTCCCACAGGTGTCATTAGCATTGGTCAAGATTCTAATTTTGACCATGTTGAAGACACAACGAATCAAGACAATGTCGAAGCACCTCCTATTCAAGAAATTATTCCAGAAGAACAACCTCGAGCACCTCTAGAATCTATGCCATTAAGAAGATCCACTAGAGAGAAGAGAAGTGCAATATCAGATGATTATATTGTATTTCTCCAAGAACATGAGGTAGATATTGGAGTGATGGAAGATGATCCTATCAACTTCCATCAAGCCATTGAATGTTCTAACTCTCAAAAGTGGATTTATGCTATGAATGAGGAGATTAAGTCAATGAAAGACAACAACGTGTGGGATCTTGTCCCATTACCTGAAGGTGTGAAACCTATTGGTTGTAAATGGATATTTAAGACCAAAAGGGATTCGAAAGGTGATGTGTAGAAGTACAAGGCACGTCTTGTTGCAAAGGGATTTACACAGAAAGAAGGTATCGATTATAAAGAGACTTTCTCTCCGGTATCTTCGAAAGACTCTTTCAGAATTATAATGGCATTAGTGGCACATTTCAATCTTGAGTTACATTGGATGGATGTAAAGACAACGTTTCTCAATGGTAACATTGATGAGACGATCTATATGTTGCAACCTGAAAACTTTGTGTCTGGAGACCCAAAGAATATAGTTTGCAAACTTAAGAAATCCATCTATGGACTCAAACAAGCATCTCGACAATGGTATTTCAAGTTTCATCAAGTGATCATCTCATTGGGTTTTGAGATGAATTTGGTCGATGATTGTATATACCATAAGTTCTGTGGGAGTAAATATATTTTCCTGGTTTTGTATGTCGATGACATCTTGCTTGCCAGCAGCGATATAGGCTTATTGCACGAAACCAAAAAATTTCTAGCTAAGAATTTTGAGATGAAAGATCTTGGTGAAGCCTCTTTTGTATTAGGTATTCAGATACATCGAGATCGCTCTCGAGGTATTCTTGGATTATCACAAAAGAGCTATATCGAAAAGGTTCTTAAGAGATATGGCATGCAAGACTGTAAACCAGGAGATACCCCTGTGGCTAAGGGAGACAAATTTAGTCTCAATCAGTGCCCTAAGAATGATTTTGAGAAAAGAGAAATACAGAAGATTCCTTATGCTTCAGTAGTAGGGAGTCTAATGTATGCTCAAGTTTGTACGCGTCCGGATATTGCGTACATTACTGGGAACTGGGCAGATATTTAAGCAATCCAGGAATAGACCATTGGAAAGCAGCTAAACGGGTCTTACGGTACTTACAGAGAACAAAAGACTACATGCTCACATATCAGAGTTTGGCTAATCTGGAGATCATTGGGTATAGCGACTCCGATTTTGCTGGATGCCAAGATACCATGAAATCTACATCAGGGTATATTTACATGCTAGCTGGAGGTGCTGTCTCCTGGAAGAGTGCTAAACAGTCACTTATAGCCTCTTCCACGATGGCAGCTGAGTTCATAGCATGTTATGAGGCATCCAATCATGGAGTATGGTTGCGGAATTTTGTCACGGGGCTGCGCATAGTGGATGATATTGAAAGGCCACTAAAATTATTTTGTGACAATAAGTCGACAGTTTTATATTCCAATAACAATAGGAGCTCGTCGAAGTCGAAACACATCGACATCAAGTTCCTAGTTGTTAAAGAAAGGGTTCAGAGTGGACAGTTGTCTATAGAGCATATCGGTACAAACTCAATGGTTGCGGATCCGCTTACTAAGGGATTGCCACCCAAAATGTTTCATGAGCATACTGCTCGTATGGGTGTTTTGGCAATTGATAGTATTGAGTTTTAAAGGGAGTTTGTAATTTCATATGCTTTTATAATATAGACAAATTTTTAGTTTATGGATATTTATGAAGTTATTTTCTGCAGAAATAAAGTCTTTGGTTTAATTTACACTCTGATTTTAGTATGGTTTGATCTCACTAAGGTTTAAGGGTGGACCAGTTGGAAATAGGCATGTTAAGATCATATTGCATGAAATTTCCATTCTACACATCCACATCATGATCCATGTCATTTAATTGTATTGGCATACGTGACCTTTGATAGGTTGAGTTACGATAAATGTAACGAAAACCGCTTAGATCCTATGTTGGTATGATTACTGGACCGGATTGGTTATAGATACATCTGTTAATGACAGCAAAGATTGAGCTCATTTGGTTATTTTTGCAAAAGATAATTATAAGGTTATACATATAGCCCAAGTGGGAGATTGTTGGATCATTAATCCAACGTTGGGCTTATATGAGAATAATTATGTGTTTGTGGACTGTCAAATAAGGTGAAGCCTAATTAAAAATGATCTGCTAAGTATTTTTTAGGCAATTGGGTTTTGGTGTATCTAATAGGGTGTGGACCTTTAATGTGTAGAGATTACGGGGTTATTCCTATTTTAGTGATGGGCTAAAATAGGAATACCAAAGGGTAGGAATGCCAAAAGGCATGAATACCAAAAGGCACTTGGTTGCCTATATATATGGTCATGGTCCCCAGATTACACGTTCGAACATTCTCACACTGACATCCCATTATCAGAGAGAAAACTAAGGTTAAGGTAGAGAGAACAAAAGGGCTCTCAAAGGAGAACGTGTTAATCTGGAAGGTCATCCGTACGACTCTAGATAGCGACTTCCGGATATGGATTCAAGTACGCTTCCGCTTTATAGTTTATGCAGTTTATGTGTTCTTGATAATTCGACATGAATATCATTTCTTTATATGTTTAGAAATGCTAGATTTAACATCATATTCATCTCCCAGCCTGGGATCAGCTAAATCTTTAGCATTATTTGCCTCCAGCAATGGTTTTGCCTGTGCATAAAATACACATTTATACATGCTGTCAAAGCTTTCTTGAAAATATATCAGTCAGGGCAAAATGATTAGAAGTGGTTGTAAAAATGTGCCAGTGCAAGGCTAGTTTGACAGGGATTATGCATGAGTGGACCCTACCCACATCACAAGGCTTTGTCTGCTTGAATCAACAGCGCGGCGACCAGTTATGATCTCAAGTAATAGAACCCCATAAGCAAATACATCGGTCTTCTCATCAACAATCCCATGCATGAAGTATTCAGGAGCCAGGTATCTGAAATTTACTTTTCTAGTTTAAAATGACAGAATATACGTGTGTTTATGAACTTAATTTGTGAAATGGATCAAAATGCTGGCAATAAATTGCTGGAGTGGTTGCAGACACCTCACCCGAATGTGCCTTCGATAGGGAAGACAATATGGTGGATCCAGTTTTCTGGGAGCCACTTTGCCAATCCAAAATCAGAAATCTGAGGAACAAACCAAATCATTCCAGAATAAACCTACAGGAAAAGATGGAACTACAATACATGCATGCTGGATTTAAAATGCACCTGAGCTTCAAAATTTGAGTTGAGCAATATGTTTGAGGCCTTGATGTCTCTATGGATGATGCGTCTTGGACAATCATGGTGGAGATACTGTAGTCCTTCTGCTATTCCTAGAGCCACCTTAAACCTTTTCTTCCATTCTAGACAATCTGATCCACCTGAATTGCCGAGAGTCTCCGTAGAGACGCCACCGTGGAGCACTGACGCGAGGCTGCCGTGAGGTAAGAATTCAAGAACAAGATGCAGGCCACAATCAATGCTGAAACCAAGCAATCTAGCTGCATTTGGGTGATTTATATGCGCAATAATCCCGAGCTCTGATAAGAAATCGCCAACTCTGTCCTCTTCTTGCTTCTCTGTTTTCATGAGCTTCTTAACAGCGACAACTTGGCCATCCGATAAGCATCCCTTGTACACTTTTGCATGGCCTCCTTCCCCGATCAAATTCTCTGTGGATATTTGATGGATAATTAGAATCATAAGAAATGTTAAGTGATGTTGATTTCAATATCAGTAAATCCCCTGCATACAGACTCCAATCCTAGATGCATCGAAATTGTTACTGACATTTTAAGTTGCTGGCAAATTATAAATGATTCACAATCCTTACCAGGATCTGATGATTTTAAACCTGAGATTTAGATTTATGATTCATCAACCAGTCGTTTACACCATGTCAATGTTCATCAATGTGGATTTGGAGTAGTAAAAATCAACTTAATGTGTCGATCACTAGTGGATTTATTTCTTAAATCTCTAAGTTCCTAAACTGGGATAGTCTGCAACTAATAAGAAAAGCTGTGGAAAACATCTGTGAGCTATATACCCCCTCCCTGCACTAACCAATCAAGGTGTTTGACATTGTTTTTTAAAAATATTTTGGAAAAAAAGATTTTTTTAAATTAATATTTTAATAAAAAAAATTATTATTTTAAAAATTTTCTAAATAAAAAACATTTTAAAAAACAACCGTTAAAACAAACTAAAACTCTGACTTTTATTTTCATAGACTTCGAGGATATTGTAAAGTAAGTAAATGGCTGCCTTGATTTTAATGCTACGTGAAGGTCAGGAAGTTTGGCCCCACCAGCATTATCTGCAGTCACAGGCGGCTTTGACTTCTCGAGGTCGGAGGCTATCTCATTCAAAATCTCAAAAAACATCAACAAGTACTTATATTTTACATTACTTTTAATTATACCATTCAATAAAGAGAAATCAACGGATTGTAACTTTTTAGTTTGTTTTTTAGGCTAAATTGTAAAATATCCCTAAATTCGAGCGAAAAAATAATTACCCTCCACACTACAAAATATCTGATTTCCCCCTAAACAATAAGACTTCTTGAATATATCCCTTCTGTTAGATTTCCGTTGAGAATTTGACGGGAAAATCTGAAAAAAAATCTTCGCAATTACTATCCTTCTCTCAACTAACCAACTTAGGAAAAGATGTTTACTGGTAGAGAAAGGAGAGGACTCGAGATGATTTTTAGGGGAGTATCTATCAATTTCTCAATAAAATCCTAATAGAAGGGACAAATTCGAAAAATAACATTATTTAGGGGGCAAAATCCAACTCCTCTAAAATATGATCCGAAGCCTGACTCTAAAACCTTGGACCATAAAATAAATTCTCAAATTTATGGAAATAAGAAAGCAACCTCAAAAAACAAGAAAAGTTCCTTAAAAGCGGCTACAATTATGTGGGGGTTGGAAGCACAATTAAGTCTGGTGCAGTGACAGAAAGCAAACAGAAAAGAAAATTATGCAGGCAGGCAGACAGACATGTATGTATGCGTACGAGAAAAAATGAAAATACCAGAAGCAAAGGCTCACCAGAGCTGAAATTATCAGTAGCAGCCTCAAGCTCTAGATAATCAAAATTCCTCCATGAAGGTTTTGGCGCCATAATGCCCTCACAATCAATAAAAACATCAGCAGAATGTTGGATTCTCGCCAGTTTCCTTCTCAAATTCTTCTTGGTAATAGTTTCGTACGTCGAAATCAATGGAATCACTGAAAACCTCCTCGCTGATTTCTTCTTAAATGAATCAAGTATTTGTCTCCATTGAATACCACTGCTCTCTCGTACGATCCCCGTTCTTTCAGAGACTACTTTCTCCGTTGAACCTGAGCTGCAGCTGCTGCTGCTGCTGCTGCTGCTGTGATCAGAGTCCGTACCTGAAATGGGAATCTCCAGCACACACCTCGGTGAAGGGTTTTCAAGGATGGGGGGCTCTGTCTTCTTGCTTGTGTCGTCAGTTGTTTCCATTTCTGGGCTTTCTTGGGTTTCACTCTCTGGCTCATTACATGAAACAACATGAAACAACTTCTTTTCAGAAGAGGAACCCTGTCTTTGTAGCTAATAAGAAACAAAAGGAAATGGAAAACCCAGCACACAGGAACATTAAATATAAAAAACCAAACAAAAACCTTTGACCCCTTTTGTTTGGTTCCTGAGAAAACAGAGATAGAGGAAGAAAAGAAAGAAAGGCGGGGGGGGGGGGAGAATAAAAGGTTGCTTTTTGGTAATGAAAAACGAAAACTCCACCCGAATAAAGCCATCATTATTCGTTCCTCACCTTCATTGTCTCCACAACCAAAGAAACAGAATTACAAAAAGAGAAATTCCCATGAAAATGAGAAGCGCTTACCTTCCAAAGCCATGATGAGCACTATGATCTCTGGATTTCTAGTCTCAACTGAAAAGAACCAGAAGAAAAGGGCTCTCCAATCAATTCCTAGCTGTAAATTGCCCAAAAATGAGAAACTTTAGAATCCAAAAAACTTTGCTACATGTTTCGGTTATTGAAAGAAAGGCAGGCAAGATGCAGAGAGACAAGTGGATTTGAAAGAATATTGGTATATCTTAAGAGTTGGTTATTCTTGGGGAGGAGAGAAGGTAAACAGGCCCGAGCTTCGAGATGATTGGAATACATGTAATCCTATATTTATACCACTTACTGTCGGATTAATCTCTTTCTATTTCAATTTTCATTATGGGATAAACTTCGTTTTTATCCCTATAGATTCACAAATGCTCCACTTCGGTCCTATATTTTACCTTCTAGTTTAAAATGAGACTCCATAATGGGCTCGGTCATCGGTTCAACCGATGGTTCTATTTCCATTTTACATGATGTTGGTATGCTGGGAACTTGCAATTTATATAGTGTTTTTTTGTTTTTTGAATCGTGTTTTTGAAAAAATAAAATAAAAATATATTTTTTAATCATTTTGTTTTGTATAATAATAATAATACTGACAAGTGCTAATAAAAAATATTTAAATGAACTAAGATAAAATATATTTTATAAGTTTCCTAATATTGTATGCCTTATTGAGAATTTCATTAGGTTTAAATATGTGTAAATAGTAATTACAAATATATAGTCGACTAGATTTACTCGATCCATTAAAAATCAAATTATGTCAAGCGATTTTCTAAAGGTTATGTCCTTGGATAGTCTTTAAAAAAACAGATTAATATGGTAATTAAATAACTAACTTTTTATTTTCTTGTAGATTTTAACGTTTTTTATAAGATATTACAACATTTATGAGTACTAGAGAGGAAAGAAATTTACCCTGGTAAAATTTACAAGAGAAAAGAAATATGTGCGTAAAGTTGGAAAAGGTTTAACAATGGGGACAGAAATAGAACATTGATCAATCTACAGGGATCTAAATAGAGTTAACCTTTTAATTTTATTAATACTGCGTTGATAAAATCTCGGCCTTTGGGGTTTAGGGCTCGCGATTTTTGCCGTGACAGACGCTTCAAAAAGTGAATGGGAAGGAGAGAGAGAGAGAGAGAGAGAGAGAATAACGAATCCACCAACGGAAAACTAAAACAAAGAATCCACTAACTCTTTCCTGTAATAAAAGGTTGACTGTATTTTCTATTTTCACCAGATATTTAAATATAATGAATTTGTTTAAAGTTATATTTTTAAATTAGTAAGTTACACGTCAACTAAAACAAAATCATTTTTCTTATTTTTCACGGGATATTTGAATATAATAGAAAATAATTATTATATTTTTAAATTGTTTACATGTCAACTAAAACTAGATCATTTTTTTAATGATTTTAATTATGTAACTCTTGCGTAAGCCTGTTCGCAGGAAAATTTAATATAATCTTTTTTCTTCTGCTCCATAACGTGAAATTAAAAAATCAATAAAGGAAACAAATCCACTTAACGATTAAACTCTTTTAAATAATATTATGAGGAGACATGGATGGAATTGAGAAGAAAAACAAAAACACCAAGGACACATGCTTTGTAACGATTCGCCTGGATAAGTATAAGGCATGATTACTGGTAGCCTTTATTATAAAAATTATAATTATTAAAACAAAATGCATTAATTAATATCTATAGAACCCTCCTATATAGGTGAGGTCAAAACGGTCAACGATCAAGAATGCATGTGAGACATGTAGAGTAAGAACTTTCTGTCATAAAGGATAGAAGAAGTTAATAATAGGAAATACATTCTTGAATCCTTTGACTTGTTCAACGCCTACTGGTTCTCAAAAAAAAAAAAAAAAAAAAAAAGGGGGGGGGAATAAAAGAAAAAAGTGTACACTTTAATTAATGTATTTGATTCAGTTTTGAGAGTGTCGAGATTGTTTTTTAAAAATATTTTTTATTTATAAATGTATTAAAATAATATGTTTTTTTTAAAAAAAAAATTATTTTTTTATCATCAAATGAAATGATTTAAAAACATCAAAAAAATTTAATTTAAAATAAAAAATAAAACAAAATTTAAATTTAAAAAAAAATACACTTCTCAAACACATTCTCAGACACCTCTTTATTTGAGAGAGTCCGAGAGGCTTTTAGTGATGTGAAATGAAATGTTCAATCTGATCTGATGGTAAGAGTTTGAGATTAAAAGTTTTGTTTCTATATGTTCCCAAGATCGAGTCTTGTAGTTACTAATATAATAGTCATTAGAGACTTATATAGTCATTAAATCCAAGACTCATGGAATCAATGGTTTGCATTGATAGAAATGATTAATAAAAAAACATAAAATTAAATGGTTTGCATTTAAAACCATGGCTTAAAGAGGGTTATCAAATATATATTTTTCACTCAACCTACTGTTTTTCCAACTCAAACAAAATACCAAATAAGCTTCTTTTCTTTCTTTCTTACCGATTCAACTCACATTAATCTCCTGGTTTCGGGTCATCTCTGGGAACCTCAAAAATGGGGCCTGCCATTGAAGTAATCATCAATCTGGTCCACGAAGCTATGCAAGCTTCAGAAAAACACATGGCATGTCTGTACCTTTTCCTTCTCACTGGGCAAGTCCAATGGTAAGAGCCATTTTTAAGAGCCAAATCTGTAAAATGACTTTTTGAATAGTGTTTATATGACTTTTTTGTTGATGTGTGCTCCAATGGTAAAAGCCATTTTGGAGAGCCATTTTTTTTATATTATTTTAAATATAGTGCAATTATTTTGTATGTAGTTTAATTATGCAATTAATAAGAGTAGGTTATATAATTAAATAATTGTTTATAAAAAATCCTTTAACAATATAATTATTAATTTTTTAATTTAATTTAAATTAAAAAAATAAATTTAAAATAAAAAACCACGCAACATTTTAAATTTTAAAATATTATAAAAATCCATAAAAATTTCAATTTTATTATCTTTGAGTGTTAGAAGAACTTTAAAAAACAAACTGAATTAAAATTAATTTTATAATATGATAAAATATATTTAAAGCTAATTAAAAATAATATTTTTTTTACAATTAATATAAGTAATTTATATAATTAAATAACTGCTTTTAAAAAATACATATTATAATTATTAATTTTTTAATTATATTTAAATAAAAAACCAAACCTAAAGAGTGTCCCAGCGCCCCACCCCCTGCCTCTCTCTCTATCATATGAAATAAAACACTAATTTATAATTTATGGCTTTTCATCTGGAGGATGCTACAAATAGCTCCTCAGACACGGAGCAGCCATTTTAGCTCTTAAAACGAGTTGAATGGCCCGCTTCACTGGGCATTTTTATCTATGTAGAAAATTAATTTTTTTTATAAGATTTATTCATCATATTATTATATTAAATATCTTGAAGAATGCCGATATTAATTTTTTTTTCAAGAAATCGTAGGTCATTTTTTCTCTCTCTTTATATATTCTTAGGCGATAATATTAAATAAATATTAAATACATATACTTAGTCTCACATATTATATAGTGTGATCAAAATGGGAAGTGATTTTTATATTTTTTAATTGTAGATAACCTAGGTAAATTTGTTAAAAAAAATATTATGAGCTGCCTTTTCTCCCCAGTAATATTAGATCTGACACACTATAAACAAAAACATTGCAATATTTTTCAAAAAAGGAATATATATTTAATTGTCGAAAAGCTAAGTAAATTTGTA
The DNA here is from genome assembly GCA_009078335.1 of Salix brachista. Taxonomy (NCBI): domain Eukaryota; kingdom Viridiplantae; phylum Streptophyta; class Magnoliopsida; order Malpighiales; family Salicaceae; genus Salix; species Salix brachista. The sequence continues at coordinate 9,362,798 of CM018586.1, forward strand.
AAAAAACAAAAACATTAGCTGTATTTTTTTCCTAATAATATTAGATTTTACACATTATAAATAAAAATATTGAATTTTTTTTTCACAAAATAAATATAATTTTTTTGCGTGCTATAATTACTTATTTACCGTTAAAAAAGAACAGTGTAGCTGAAACGGAAAGTGCCTCGTGTATTTTTTAATTGTAGATAATCTAGGCAAATTTGTTGACCTTTTGTTTTTTTGATCTGTATTTTTTCCCGGGTAATATTAGATGTTAAACATTCAAAATCTAATTTTTTGTTTTTTTTAAGAAATAAACTTGAACAAAAGAGCACAAAATTAAAAATCAAAGCGAAGTTTTTATTTTATTTTATAAGATTTATTAATCATATTATTATATTAAATTTATTTAAGAATGTTGATATAAAATTTTTTGATGAAAAAAATCCGAGGTCCTTTTTTTTATTTTTTTATGTATTTTTAGCCGATAATATGCAATAAATATTAAAACATATAATAATGACTTGTTTGTCGTTTAAAAGGAACAGTGTAATCGAGACAAAAGTGACTTGTATCGTTTTTTAATTGTAGATAACCTAGGTAAATTTGTTTATTTCTTGTTCTTGAGTTGTCTTTTATCCCAAGTAATATTAGATATAAAATGATTATTGTTATTATTGCAAAAACAATTAAAATCATCATATTATTCTGAAAGAGAAAACACTTATAAACATTAACAACAGAGTAAGCAAGAAAAAGAATATATTATTATCATTATCATTATCATTATCATTATCATTATCATTATCATTATCATTATTATTATTATTATTATTATTATTATGATGATGATGATGTTAATTTTAGAAAACAGAAATATTGTTTTTTTTGCGTGCTATAATAACTTATTTGCCGTACAAAAAGAACAGTGTAGCTGAAACGGAAAGTGTCTTATATATTTTTTAATTGTAGATAATCTAGGCAAATTTGTTAACGTTTTGTTTTATTGAGTTGTATTTTTTCTTGGGTAATATTAAATCTTAAATATTAAAAATCCAAATTTTTTTTTTAAGAAATAAACTTTCACAAAAGAACACAAAATTAAAATTCAAAGCCAGATTTTTTTTTTATTTTATAAGATTTATTCATCATATTATTATATGAAATTTATTTAAGAATGCTGATATTAATTTTGTTAATCCAAAAAATCCGAGGTCAGTTTTTTTTATCTCTTTATATACTTTTAGGCGATAATATGCAATAAATATTAAAACATATAATAATGACTTGTTTGCCGTTTAAAAGGAACAATGTAATCGAGACAAAAGTGACTTGTATCGTTTTTTAATTGTAGATAACCTAGGTAAATTTTTTTATTTGTTGTTCTGGAGTTATCTTTTATCTCTAGTAATATTAGATATAAAATGACTATTGCTATTATTGCAAAAACAATTAAAATTATAAAATTATCCCGAAAAAAAAACATTCATAAACATTAACAAAAAAGTAAGCAAGAAAAAGAATATATTATTATTATTATTATTATTATTATGATTATTATTATTATTATTATGATTATCCCGAAAAAAAAAACACTCATAAACATTAACAAAAAAGTAAGCAAGAAAAAGAATATATTATTATTATTATTATTATTATTATTATTATTATTATTATTATTATTATTATTATTATTATTATTATTATTATTATTATTATTATTATCCCGAAAGAAAAAACACTCATAAACATTAACAAAAAAATAAGAAAGAAAAAGAATATATTATTATTATTATTATTATTATTATTATTCTTATTATGATTATTATGATTATTATGATTAATATTATTATTATTATTATTATTATTATTATTATTATTATTATTATTATTATTATTATGATTATTCTTATTATTAGTATTATTATTATTATTATTATTATTATTATTATGATGATGATTATTATGATTATTCTTATTATTAGTATTATTATTATGATTATTATTATTATTATGATTATTATTATAATGGAAAATAAAACACAAATATCAATTTATCAAGGGATTAAAATAAAAAATTAAAACTATAAGGGCCAAAATGAAAATTCAATATATTATCAATTTAAATGAAAGGATCCAATTGAAGAAATCGAAACTTATGTACTGTATTGATTGACTAATGTAAACTGAATCCGAAAATTAAAAGAAGGAGGACCGAACTGAAACATTGACATCCAATCAATTCCAATCGGAGGACCCAATCGAACTAAATCGAAACTTATGCAACCAAAATCAGGAGAAAAAACAAAATCCAAAGTCAAGGGACTGAATTAAAAAGTTGTACAAATTGGGGGACTCTCCTGCACTTCTATGTGCAGGAGAGAGAGAGAAACGTGGCCGGCGGCTTTAACCGGTCCCCGGCGCGTCCCCCGGCATTTTTATGTCAAACGCGCCACCGCGGGAGGAAGAAGACGTCAAGGCGCACCGCTCTGTCCGTCGGAATCGCGTCTCCGTCCACCGTATGACGACGCACGCGCCACCTGAACAGGGCGTGGGGCATGCAACAGGAAGGCGCGTGTTATACACGCACTGACAATAAACGGGAAAATAATTAAAAAATGTGTTCAATGACCATATAGTCCCTGAACCGAAATAAAGGTTTTTGTCTTATGCGGGGACATCACCGTAATTAGCCATTTTAAATATATTTAAAAAAAAGAAAAACGCGGCGGACCGGACCGGACCGGACCGGTCCGTACGTGTGCAATTACAGGCGTAACCCTTACCCTCAGCGATATTTACCGTCGGACCGAGTTCTATTTTGTCTTATTAACGGGGATACAATCGTCTGTGCACTGTTCATATAAGAAAAAAAAAAAAAAGGCAGACCAACAGCCGCGACGCACGGCCGAGAAATGGCCAGTCCACAGTGACAATGGGTGGAGAGCTACAGTGGCGACCCCGAGCTGTTTTAGCTCTTTTGTTAATGGCTGCTCGTTGGAGTAGAAAAAAATTGATCAAAGGAGCTAAAAGGACATTTTTTAGCTTTTGGCTCTTCAAATACCTCACCGTTGGACTTGCTCTTAGTGTCAAGTACTCAATTTTCCGACACACTAACAGTTTGATTTATGATTCCTTCGAAAAATGATCATCTATCTACAGTGTCCTCACAATGTAAAATGCTGTCGTCCCTACGGAGAAAATAGAAAAGACAGCCTCGGGGTCAAAACAAGCTCGGAGACAGAGGATGCTTAAAAGTCGTCATCGAATTTCATATCGATGCAAGATTAAAATTATTTTTAATATTATCAGAAAAAAAAACAAAAAAATATAATTTAAAATAAAAAATAATTAAATAAAATTCATTTTTTTTTAATAACACTCTCAAAATATATTGTCAAACAGTACCTGACAACATCATCATATCTACAATACATTTTCGTATGGTCGTCCCACTCCCTCTTGGAGAAAAGAGAAGAGGTTGGAAATTCGATTTTTTCAAACGAGAGTCAACTCTAATTCCTAAGCACGAGCATGCACATTTTTACTCTTTCGGTTCAAATCCTATCATTTTTAGTTTTAAAACTTTATTTAGATTTGAATAACAAGACTCCTAAGGTTAAATATTTTACGGGACTAATTAATTATTTTTATATTCCAACACTTACTTAACATATATATCAAATATCTAATAAATTTTTTAATAATTTTTACTAGCATGACTAAAAAGAGTAAAATATGTTAAAATACAAATTATTTTATAAAAAAAAAAATCTCTTAGGATTAATAACTTTATGACTCGAAACCCCACAAGGGCACAACATTTTTCTTAACATTACTGACTCCGGAACATCTTGGTAGATTATAATAAATGCATATGAAAATACTAGGTCGAATTGAAGTAGACTAGTGACCCAACAACTATTTCACCTATGTATGCCTTGTTTTAATAGTGTAGTTGAAATTATTTTTTATTCAATAAAACATCAATAATCTTTAAATATAAAAATAAATAAATAAAATTTTCAGAATCATTTTTTTCTAGTTTCCAAACACCCCTGAATAGCAAAGTAATACTAAAAAAATTATGGAAAATGGCAAAGAAAAGACGTTTGTGGTACGAAAAAATCACTATCGGAAGCGTGACAGAAATCGCTGAGTAGTGGGAGAGGTCATGACTAAGTGGGTGAACTAATCCCTGTTAATGGACTTTTTTTAGTTTTGTTTAGATAACGTAATTTTCATAATCCCAATCCCACCAATGTCACTTCAGTTAGACAAGTGCGTCTAACTGAATTCTCTGACGCACTTAAAGTATTGGAGCAAGGGAAATAAAGACGAGGAAAAGATGTTCCTCCTGCAGACCATACCATTAAATCAAGTTGCTATTTTCTTCCTTTTCTTTTTTTATTAATCTAGACAACTTTGCGTGCAATTCGATTAATTTTATAAATTATAAAATTAATAATTATATAAGTTTCCAGAATAAATTTTACAGGCTTTAAAATTAATAATCATGTAAATTTTCAGTGATCATTATATTAGCAATTGCAAGACTCAAACTTAAGATCACAGGGAGTAAACTTTTGAGTCCCAAAATCTTATTATTAGACTACCTACTATATAATTGATTTTTCTTCTTTTGTTTATGTTTGATGTTGTGTGACTTGAAATTAAATTATTTTTTTCATATTGATAAATCAAAATACTAAAAAACATTAATTTATATTTTCTTAAGCTAAAGACACTGCTCAAAATCTATTTGGTAGTATGATAAAAATTATTATTTTTATTTATAAATATATTGAAATAATATTTTTTTTATTTAAAATGCAAAAATAAACATGCTTTCCCGACACAATTGGGACACAAAAATAAACAATGCTTTGGTGTTCATTGACCAGGCTTAAAATAAGGTAGGGCCCATCTCGGAGACTTTTTAAAGTAACAAGATTGTGTAAGTATTTGGAGAAGGATCTCGTTAACTGGAGTTGGTATTGAAGGTGGGACACCAACCATATGCCCGAGAGAGCAGATGAGCTCCAAGGGATCCCAGTACTTTGTGGGTTAGTTAAGCTGGATAGATAGATGGATGGATGGATGGTTGCAACTGATAAATTTTAGACCGTTGCCGGATTTTTTGCAGCCCAATGTTTTGGCTGGATTATTTTTTTAATATAATAAAACACCAAAGTGTTTGTCGCATGTTTGGTACTAAAAAAAACATGACCGTGAGTTCAAAGTATGATGCATATGGTATTATATGTTTTTTTTTTTTAAATATATATTTGTGGTGATATATTGGATGTCATTGTTTTTTAAATACCGAGATAACCATGTACGGGATCAAATGTCTATTTTTAATCAACCTATTATTAGAGGGATAAATAAATAAATAAATAAATAAAAGTCAAATTAATCCAGATTAATTTATCAAATTTGAGAATTGAATCATGAAATCTAACTTCACAATAAAATAAAATAAAATATCAAACTCAATTTCTAATTAACTTGATATTAAAGAATTGGATTAGAAAAAAAAATAATAAAAAAACGAAATTAAAAATAATAATTCAAGTCAACCCGAGATAAAATATTAAACCAGAGACTTGATTCTTAAAATCGGATAACCTCTTAAAAAATAATAACAAAAACAACAATTAGAAAACACAGTAAAAATAACAATATGAATTAATTTATTAAACTTATGATCTTTGATCATGATAAATTTATATAAAACAAAAAAAAACTTTAAGCTCCCCTTCTAAAAGATATAACGTTAAAAATTGAAATTAAAAAAAAAAACTAAATTAGCGAGAGACCAATATATAACCTGGTAAAAAAAAGAAAAAAAAATTACGAAACACGATTTCAAATAAATTAATATTAAAAAAAACTGAAGTTTTGAAAAGTAGTTTTTTTTATATATATAAAACACTATTTTAATAGATGATATTTTCTAGTATGATTGCTGTGATTTAGCCACGTTCATTAATTCATCACCATAACAATTATAGGAATACGCAACGAAAATTTTTGAACGAAAATTTAATAGGTGTTACAACATAAACGAATAAAATTTATTTTAATACTGCACAATAATTTAAATTTTTTTAAAATAAAAATAAAAATACAAATATTTAAAAAAAAAACACTTTTAAAATACTACAGTTTAGATCATGTATCCTCGGTTTTCATTCATGGCCGTTAACCTTATAGCCATGACTCGGAACCTGGTTGACTCACCTACAGACCTACTAATCAAAATCAGATATTAAAAAAGGCTAATTATCTAGTTGATTTAGTGTTCAATTCATAAATTTAGTGTTCAATTCATAATCCGATTTATATTATAAAAATACTTTTTACCTGTTTTTTTTAAATAAAATAATATTGTTTTATATAAAAAAATAGGTTAACGTATTTTAATAAAGACCTAAATCTTGTGCCGGAGTTTAACACATTGTTTCAGTTTCACTATAGTAAAGGTTAAAAAAAATGAGTGAGAAATTTACAGATTTTTATTATGCCGTCTGAAACGACAGCGCTCAATCCATAATTTCGGCGTATTAGAACCTCTTGATTCATCAGGGGGAAAAAACAGCACCCGGGCAAGGGTGTTTGAGAGTGTTTTTAGAAAAAAAAAATATTTTTTTTTATTTTAAATTAAATATTTTTGGTTTCAATTTTTTTTCCAATAATTTAGATGTATTTGACTTTTATAAATAAAGGTATTTATCGTTTGTTTTTTAATGCGATGCAATTTATTTTTTTAAAATATTTTTAATTAATAAAAGATTAAAATGATATTTTTTTAATATTATTTAAATACTTTATATCATATTAAAATTATTTTTAAGTATAAAAAAACATCAATTTAATATTTATATATATATAAAAAAACTAAAAACATTTTAAAAAGTTGAAGCCACGATAATACAAGGCAATCACTTAGACCCCGTTTATGAATGTGGCTCCAATAAACATTTGCAAAATTTTATTTTATTTTTATTTAAATTTTTAATAATTTTAATATATTACTATCAAAAATAAATTTTAAAGCTATTATTTTATACACGGTCTACACTTTCAAGAGCACAAAGGTGTAATGGGAGCGAATCTTGGGTTTGAAGTAAAAGGATTTACGTGGGCTTTGTATAATTAATTTCATCTGAAGCCCAACTATCTTAACACGTGTCACCATGAGGTAGTCTATGGTGGAAAAGGCCTAGAGTCACATAGTTCCTTAAAAGCCCATGCCTCTGTGAGTTTTTGTTCGTGCTATTTCCTCTCCATTATAGGCAACCTCACTTCAAGTGATAAAATTACTAAATTAGCCCCTCTCCATTTTTATTATTTCTCTTAAAATCTCTCTATGAAATAACTCTAAAATTAACATACAAAAATTGGAAATTAAATAAAAATTTAAAATTCATATATATGTAAGATGAAGAATGGAATTAAGAGACTGGTACACGTATATAAACAATTTCATTATAAAATCTTGAGAGAAAATAAAATCATAATTTTAAATACATTATTTCGTGAAACAATTATCTAAAAGAATGGATATATGTATACATATAGATAAAAAGTATCATTAGAGAATTTAAAAATATAAATATTATAGATATTTATTTTATTCCAGATCTTAGAAATCAACAAGGACCTATTTGAAAATAGTAGTGATCTTAGTTAAAGGGAGCACTGATTAAAAGTATAAGGATTAATTTAGTAAAGTAACAAAGGTGGATAAAATGATACAAAATCAAGACTAGAGGGACCGATATGATGCTTTGATCAGCCTTCTCCACTCGAACCTTAAAAATCAGAAACCAACAACTCCTTTTTAATTCTCGAAACTGAAAAAAAAGGGACCAAAAATGTCAGTCCTGGGCGACGACGGTCTGGGCTATGATCTAGCCCGGAAGCTTGAAACCCTAGGAATGTGGCGCGCTTGGCTCGGCGACTCTCTCTACTCTAATTTCCTTCATTTCCTCTCTTCTCCTGCCTCGTGGAACTCGTTTATGCGAACCGACGACTCCAAATCAAAGTCACATATCCAGCTTCAGCTCCGAGCTCGCGCTCTCTTATTCGATAAAGCCAGCGTCTCTCTCTTTCTCAGATCCAACACTGTTGCTGCAGTTTCTAAGCTCAATCCAAATTGTCAGTCCAGAGTTTTGGCTCACGTTTCCTTTTCTTTTAAAAATATCCAGGGAGTGACCAGCACTGGTTTGATTAATTTTTGTTTTGTTTTTCTTAGATTTGCAATTGCACGGTGATGATGTGTACTTCACACTAGAGGATGAAGATCAACGACGAGAAGGGAGTGGAGTTGGGGCAGCTACTAAGGTTTGTTTTGTTTCATAATTGAATATTCTCGTCAAATCGAGCTAGTAATACTTTTTTCTTACGAGGAGGAACTCAGGTTCACGCCTTTCGTTTCGTGTTAGTAATTTCGTGCTGTATATTTTCTGTCAGAGGTATAAGAACGAAGAATTACCAGAAACATGGTATAATCAGTTTATGGAAAAGCGTAAACTTAAAAGGCCTTATAGGCTATCATATGGGGAAAGGGAGTCGGACAAACGCTCGCCAGAGCAAATGTCATCTTATTCTAGACTTGTTGCTCGGCACAAAAGAAGATGTCAGTATCTGGGCCCTGGAAATTCCAATCTAGAAAGCACTTCAAATATGCGTTCTGGTTCTGTTTTAGATGGCTCTCACTCGGTGGATGATGACTTTGTTTTTTTCCCCGAGACAATGTTTATGTTCAACTGTGTACCCGATAGTGCAATCCCACCAATAATCAGAGCTCGAGACAATCAGAAAATAGAATTCCGTGGAGCTTTTGATTCATTGCCTCAGACCAGAAATCCTGTAATGATAGAGAGGCTTGGTATTACTGTGGAACAAGGTGGGAGTTTACATCGTGGGAAAAATGGGTCAGAGGGTCATAAAAAACTTCTTAGTGAAGAGCAAGCTTCGCAGATGTCTCAAAAGGTAGTAGCCTGCTTGTTAACAAGAGTTGGTTTTGATGGCGCATCAGAAATTCCTGTGGAAGTCTTCTCTCAATTGCTTAGGTGTCATATTTCTAAACTAGGCCGAATCTTGAGAGTACTTGCTGATAGCTACAGAAAGCAGTGTTCACCAGTTGAGCTACTTAAGATGTTTCTTCAAACACCAGGACTTGGGGGGTGAGTTTGAAAACTCTGTACCATTTTTCATAGTATTTTATTTTTCATCTCATACCATTTCTCTAAACTCCCAAGAAATATTTTAACACAAAGCTAAATAATCAAGCATGCTTTCTAGGATGCTATTGTTATCAGATGCCACTTTGTTTAGCTTGAATTTTTCTGCAAAGGATTTTAAAATGCTCATTTTACTGTATTCGTTCCCTTAGCTACTCATGAAACTGTGCATTTATTTCATCAAATACTCATGGTATATTGGTATATAAACATTTATGAAGCAAGTTCGCTATTTTCTTAGTCAAAGAAGGTGATGACACAAGAAGGTCACACCATGTACCTCCTTTAAGGTTCAAACTAGCAGCACGCTGCTTCTTTTTGACAGATATGTCATGCTGTAGCCCAGTTTGCTTTAAGACTCATTTCCGGAATGCTGGTTTTCAAAAATTTTCTTTCCTTTACCCACAGCTTAATGTGGAGATTTTTTTTTAGCTATTGGGAGTTGAAATTTAACATTATGACATATTTTCTCTCTATTTAAACTATGAAGGCAAGGGACCTTCATTGTAATAGTTATAGATCTTAAATACCCACAGTTCTTCCAAGAGAGAACAAGTTTGAGCATGGTATTCTTTTATGTCAGCCAGACACAAAAGTCTGATATATTTTGGGTTCTCTTATGTGTCACATTTCCCGTAGTTATCCCAAGAAACGCAACATTACATGAACCAAATGCACCTTCATTTCATTTCATTTTGTTTGTTTTTAGGTAAGAGGGTGGTGGTGGAAGGGGATAAATGAAACTTTTCTACATGTCTGATTTAATCTGGAAGCATTGGAAAACAGACACAATGCTTGACTTCCAGCTATTAATTATCAAATGTATGTAATGGCAATCTATAACCTATCCTGGATCTTTCAAAGCTTCTTTTCTAGCTCCAGTATTTTTATAAAGCTTAGCAATCACATTGCTTACCTTTGCATATCCTTCAAAATTCTTCCTCGATGTTTTATATCAAGGTTTTTTATCTAGCGTAGCTTTTTAGTAGTTTTGTTGTCTTTTACTCAGCTAGAAAACCCAAAACACTGTTCATCTAATCATCTCTATTAGTCTTGAATTACTGCTATTAGTCTTGGTGATTTTTATGGATGAGGTGTCATTATCATTTAACACCCTGAATCAATGAGTCTTTCCTCACATTCTTTTAATGTTAATCTGTTCAGCTATTGTCTAGGCATATACTGCAAGGTGTGGTGTGTTTATGTTTTGATATTTTTCTTTATTGTGGCATAGTAGTGTTTGTATTAACCTTGGAATTTTGGCTTCCTTGCATTTAATTGCATGACTTCTCAGTGGTGATTAATTGTTCTGTTACCTTATCTAGTAACCCCACCTTGTGTACTATTGATTATCTACCAGCCCATTATATGCAATAACTACCCTCTTTCCAACCCAATGATTCTGTCTGTCGTAAGTACTTATATGATTTTCATTCGTTACAAACTTAGTTTTTTGTACTATTCATTTTCTATTATATCCACCATCTGACATTTTCCCTTTTGCTGCCAGTAATTTGGTCAACTTGATGGAGATTGTTAAGGAAGGTGCTAGAAATACTGCTGAACCAACCCACCAACAAGTACATGGAATTCAGTCGCAATTTCATTCTCAGCACCAGATCTTCTTCGACTACCCCAGCAAGTATGCTATATACACCAATATCTTTATACTGTGTTGCAGTTTCCCAGTTTTGACCTTTCCGCTAGTTTATTCTTTTTGGTCTTGGGGTTCTTGGGTTGGAGAAACCGATTCAAATTGTAGGTGGAACTTTTCCTTTTGGCATAAATTTGATCACGTGATGCTTAGCACATTAAAGGAAACAGCTGTTTTCAATTTCTTTTGGTTTGAAAAAATATCCTTACACCAAGGTTGTCCTCAAAAGAAAAGGGTCATTGTGAGCTTTTATGTAGACATGTCCGGTGATTTCTTAGCACTTCATGATTGAACTCCAGTTTTTGACTAGCTGGGCTTCCAGTTTTACATATAAGCTCTCGAGGTTTTCGCTCCTAGCCTCGACTGTATTTTGAGATGGTTATTGAAGAAAGTTGCCATAGAATCCTGCCCATAGGCATTGTGTAGAGGGTATTAGGATGGATATCCTTCACTGTCCACAGTACCTGTGTGCTGTAAAAGCTTTTCAGTGTTGGCCGTCACATTTCATCATATCTCTGTAGCAATGTAATGATTAGTTGATAACTGGGTTTCAATCTATGATGAAGCTACAGATCCCAAGACAAATGCATCCACAGATGCAGCCAATGGTTCATCCCCAAAATTTCACATTTCAGCAGCAGCAGCAGTTGGAGAGAATGCGTAGGCGTCAACCATCCACTCCTCGCCCTGGTATGGATATGGACAAGGACAAACCTTTGGTGCAAGTAAAGGTTGAAAACCCACCAGAATCGCCGTTGGATAATAATGCCTTCAATGCTTTCCAATCCAGACAGCCACAGATGCAGTTCCGGCAGCAACATATTGCTGCAATGTCAAATCTCCACGCCCAGTCTACCAATCAGCTTAGGCAGTTGGCGTCCCTCCAAGTTCCCCAAATGCAGACATCGTAAGGAGAACAAATTTTGCTAGATTTGCTGTAATTGCTGGACTTCTAAGACACCATGATTTGGATGCAGGAACATGGGCATGGTGAGGGCTCCGCCGGTGAAGGTTGAAGGTTTTCAGGAATTGATGGGCGGGGATGCGGCATTAAAACATGACACCGAGGAAATAAGCTAACCTCTCCATCAAGTAAATAACCTATGTAAGTAGTCTACGATATATCCGTGTAGTTGTTTCAAAATTTTCGTTGTCTTTGTAGTAAATATATTCTAATTGAAGCTCTTCGCCAGCATTGGGAGAGAAGAACGAGTTGGATTCAGTTGTCCAATGGACATTGACTCACTGTCCAAGCTATACACTGGATTCATTAATTAAATTAAAAATATTGTGCAGGTTACATTATCATTTTTGGCTTCTGTGGACATCCCCATATTCCCTGGCTTGGCTCTACCTGGCAAAGCAAGACGATTTCTCCAATCAAGTTCTGAAAGAAAGGAAGTACATGGAAGACAAGTGAAGGAAGATGGTGTCCCCGTGTTGACATTAGGATAAATATTTGTCAAGTGTCTTAGGAAATTGTTTCTCATTATTTATTCAAGTGCTGGGTGTTTGCCTACCACTAAATATGTAACAAGCATTTGTAATAAAAACTGATAAACCAATCTCTACATGTTAGTTTTCACCTTTTCTATTATAAAATAGGATAACATGTAAAAATATGGCATTTTTATGATTTTTCCCATCTCATTATTCTATGGTCCAACCGAAAATTAAAAATAGTTAATTATTTGATTTTCAAAAGATTTCTTTTTTTTCCCGCACAAACAAGGCCTAGGTAGGAAAATATTCTCGGTAGCATATATTTTTTTCAAAGACGAAACATCTTGGTCGGTTTGGCTTGAAACATTTATGGTTGAGCAAAATTGAAACAACTGCCATAATTTGGTTCCTTTGATTTTTTATTTATTCAGTTTTAAACCCCAACAAATTCAAAACTTTTTTTTCTTTAAAACTCAAATTTCACCATAGTTTTAACTAAACACTTCAATTTTAACTACAAATCACAACTAAAAACAATTTTCATGAAACTGTTTTTTTTCAACTTCAATCATAATAGCAACAGCTGTGCCAAACAGATCCTAAATGGTGACCGTAGTGAGCCACACGAGCTGTTATAAAACAAGTGAGTCCTGTATCTTTAGAAAGCTCGTATGGTCCACTCTGATATATATTAGTGATTTATCTCATTGAGATTTTTTCAACTATATCAATGGTATTATCATTCAAATTTGATATGCCTATGATGTTTTCCCCCCCTCTAATCTCACTAATTTATTTTTTTGCACACACTTTATAATTTAAACAGAATCGCATGTGATATTTGAGACTAGTGAGTTTTTTTTTCTAAATAAAATTTTTTGAATGTGTTATTTCTAAAAAAGTTGAATAAAAATTAACCGTGCTGAGGTCTACGTGAGCTTTGAGTTGTAGCCTATATAGTTAGAAACATATGATTGATTGATGTTCAAGCGTGGATGGATGGTTCTAAGTTCTAACCCTCAACCTTCAGGTTATTTTAGAATTCTAGCGCAAAGTAATGAAAAAATATGGGGGAATAACATATTTTAAAAAATTATTTGGAAATAAAACATTTTAAACATGATCATATTTTATTGGGAGACAATCAAATGAGGTTGTAGCTTGTCTGAAGTCTTATTCGGGGTTAATTATGAGCTCCTTTAGTGTTTTAACATCTTTTATCTAGACCATATATTAAATTATAGTTTTTAGATGATTTTTTAAGGTGTTAATATGTTGATATTAAAAACAAAATTAAAATAAAAAAACATTCTGTACCATGTTTAGAACAAGGTTGCGAGGATTTGACTCGGCGATTCTCTTTGTCGGTAGCATTTAAGTGCAAGTCACCATGTTCTTTCTCACCCCACGTTTCTGATGCTCTTCGACCAAGCGAAGGACTCACATTAGCTGTTCATTACTTCACGATTAAGTTTGATTTTGAAGTTGTTTTTATAAGTTATTTTTGTTTAAAATTTTATTAAAATAATATTTTTTTTATTTTTAAAAAGTTATTCTTGATATCCGTATATAAAAATAATTTAAAATATTTAATTTCAAGTACAAATAAATAATATTACCAAAAAAAAATGTTAAACAGCAGTGCGCGCTTGCTCAGCATAAAGCCCTTTGAAGCCACCCCCTTTCCTTAGCCAGAAGGAACAGAAAGTCGAATTTATACCCCGGATCAAGGCTTTTAAACTTAGGGTTAAAAAAATAATATCAATAATCAAAACTATGTAGCAGATACAGACATTTCTTGATTAAAAAACAAGATGCGGGCTTCTTGATTTACCAGCAAACATCCATTAAACTAAGGTGCAAGACTTAGTTCACAAGCAACTCCCTCGCTCACACGCTCCCGTTATTTCTATTTTACATTGTATTTTAATTTTTTTTATTGATATTAAAAATAATTTTTGAAAAATAAAATAAAAGTAATTTCAATATAATTTTAAATAAAAAATATTTTAAAAAACAACTTTAATTACGCACCGTGCGCTGTTTGAACTTTGAAGATAGTAGAGTCGTTGACACGTCAACGAGGGCAACAATTGCTTCTATATTTATCAAGTCAATAGTCAATACATGCAAATGTTATAATTGAGAAAACTCCTTTTGAAATTACAAAAAATACCCAAACGTAAATTCACTCCAAGGCCTTTTGCCACGGAAAGAGGTTCTTCTATTAATCAATAATATCGTGCACGTAATACTCTGGAAAAGATTTTCCTCTTTCACACTCAATGCAGCAGCAGCAGAAGCATCACCGTCACAGTCGCTCTCCACGACAGCCGTTGATCGAGCTCCAACCAGGTCAGGTTGCATTCCGAGTAGTCTGCCATGTTTCGAAAATCGATGGTCTCATCAGCCACTCCGGCTCCGTAATATCCCGAATCCGGGTTGAAACCGGTTGCCTTGTTCACTGCGAGGAGGCGGTGAAAGGGTCGGAGCACCGGGCGTTCATGGTGGTGGGGTCAGCGTCCCCAGAGAGGAAAGTTGCGGTGGGTGAAGGTGAGACGGTGGAAGTGTCTGGAGCGCAGGTGGCGGTGATTATGTTTTTGGAGAGGATGTGGGGGGTGGATGCAAAGAAGGATGGTGGCCAGCACGAGGGGTATTGTGGACTTTTGGTTAATACGTCGCAGATTGGTGCCGTTGCGGGTAGAGAAGGAAGGAATATCAAGAGAATGGAGAGAGATAGTGGGGCCCATATCCGGATTCTCCCGGCTCCACTCAGCGCTTTGAAGGAAGATCAATTAATTCAGGTTTTTTCCCCATGCAGATTTCTCTTATAATAAATCATGATAAATTTTGTGTTTTTGGTGGATAGAAATATAATTTTTGATATATTTAGTTAATTTTGACATCATAGTTTAAGAAAAATAAAATCTTTTTTAACATCTGAATGAAATTTGAAAACCTTGGTGTGAAAAAAAAAAGATCACAGGTAGTAGCACCGTGGCTGTAAAGAAAGCAGTGATTGATGTAACTAGCTGCCTTCAAGATTGTTCTCAATACAAGAAGGATGGGGTGGATTTAAGCCTTCGAGCTGTTAGGAGAAGAAGTGGTTCCTCCGGTGAACCACCATGTTCCCTGCTACCCACACATTCTGAAAATATTAAAATCGATGGAAGCCATAAGAAACCTAATGAACAATTCCAAGTTCAATTTAGGATGATCTGCTCCCATGGCGCAGCTGGGAGCATCATAGGCAAGGGAGGGTCTATAGTCAGAGCTCTGCAAAATGAAACTGGTGCTTCTATAACCCTTGCTCCTATATCCAACTCTGCTGACCGTCTAGTTACTGTTTCTGCATCGGAGAACCCTGAATCATCCCACTCTCCTGCACAGAATGCACTCCTTCTTGTCGTTGCTAGATCTATTGAGCATGACATTGAAAAAGCTCGTTGCATGGGTTGGATTGGTGACATTTCTGTGACAGCAACCCTCCTGCTGCCATCAAATAGGGTCTCTTGTTTGATTGGAAGAGGAGGTAGGATAGATTCAGAAACGATAGAAGCAACCGGTGCTGATATACAGATATTGCAAGGGGACCAATTCTTCGATTCTGCTTCAAAGAATGATGTAGTCGTGCAGGTGCAATTCTTATCGTCTTAACTTTATTTTTATTTGTTTTCAAGTTTTGTGACATAAAAAGGATTTCAGTATAAAATATAAACTGGGTTGAAGTATGTCATTGAGTCTAATAATGGCTGCTTAATGTGGATTTTGGTGCTGCCGTGACTTGTGCTTCTAAACAGTTATTCGCTCCTCTCCTTTCAAGAACAATCATCACTTCTTCATCACCTGTCGTTGTCATCATCTAGTTTGGGTAACAAATTTCACCTATTCTTGTAACATTTTCAAAGCTCTACCAGTTCTCTGCGTGTCAGTTGTATTTGTATGTTTTTTCTTCATTTATCTTATTATATAAAATTTTGATGTTTTTGTTGTTTGTTGTGTAGATATGCAATGTTTTAAATGTACTAAGAGTTCTGTCACTTATAGGTTGCCTATTGTTCTTTGATATTGCCTGATGCTTTCAAAGCAGAGGATTTTTCTTGATCATTCAGGATGAAAATTGGTGCAGAACTATAAATAGATACTAGAATGTTTATACCATGTAATGGAGTGTGATCAGCCAACATGGTAAAGCATTTGGAGCTTCTATAGAAGATTTATGTCCTATTGTTTTTGAATTCCCAGTCCCCTACCTACTTGATAGAAATCTTTGGTGCCATCTGCCTAGTGATTTATTCCCAATCTGATATATGTTTTGCAGATTACAGGCGAGGAGAAAAATGTACAGAATGCTCTATTTCAAATTACCTGTAAGCTGAGGGATAATCTTTTGCCTACTGGGATGCTCAATGGATCGAGGTCAGGGAACCCCAATAGAAGGGCAGGGAGCCTCTATAGAAGAGCAGGGGAGATCAATGAGTTGCATCATACAGCTTGCAAATCTCTCAATTCCAATCAGGAAACAAGCTTGGAAATAAGAGTGGATCAAGTACGCGATGCTCCTTCCTCTTTGCTGCAGTAGCCACAGTTTTATATTATTTGTAATGAAATTTGAAAAATTTGAATGAAAAAAAAAGATTACAGGGAGTAGCACTCTGGCTGTAAAGAAAGCAGTGATTGATGTAACTACCTGCCTTCAAGAATATCATCCATACAAGAAGGATGAAGTGGATTTAAGCCTTGGAGCTGTTAGGAGAAGAAATGGTTCCTCCAGTGAACCACCACGTCCCCTGCTACCCACACATTCTGAAATTATTGCAGCTGATGGAAGTCATAAAAAACCTAATGAACAATTCCAAGTTCAATTTAGGATGATCTGCTCCCATGGTGCAGCTGGGAGCGTCATAGGCACGGGAGGGTCTATAGTCAGAGCTATGCAAAATGAAACTGGTGCTTCTATCACCTTTGCCCCTCCTATAACCAACTCCGATGACCGTCTAGTTACTGTTTCTGCAATGGAGAACCTTGAATCATCCCACTCTCCTGCACAGAATGCTCTTGTTCTTGTCTTTTCCAGATCTATTGAGCATGACATTGAAAAAGCTCGTTCCTTGGGCTTGATCGGTGAAATCTCTGTGACTGCAACCCTCCTGCTGCCATCAAATAGGGTCACTTGTTTGATTGGAAGAGGAGGTAGGATAGATGCAGAAATGAAACAAACAACCGGTGCTGATATACAGATATTGCAAGGGGACCAATTCCCTGATTTCGCTTCAATGAATGATGTAGTAGTGCAGGTGCAATTCATATCATCTAACTTTTTTTATTTGTTTTCAAGATATCCAGATATGAAAAGGATTTTAGTACAACATAAATTGGGTTGAAGTATGTCATTGAGTCAAATAATGGCTGCCTAATGTGATTTTTGGTGCTGCCGTGACTTGTGCTTCTAAACAGTTATTTTACTCCTCTCCTCTCAAGAACAATCAACACCTCTTCATCACCTGTCATTGTCATCATCTAGTTTTGTTAACAAATTTCACTTGTAACATTTTCAAAGCCCTTTCAGTTCTCTTCGCATCAGTTGTTTTTTTTCATTTATCTTATCATATAAAGTTTTATTTTTTTACTGTTTGTTGTTTAGAAATGCAATATTTTAAGTGTATCTAGAGTTCTTTCACTTTTTGGTTGCCTTTTGTTTTTTTATATTGCCTGATACTTTCAAATTAGAGGATTTTTCTTGATCATCCAGGATGAAAACTGGTATAGAACTATAGAGAGATACTGGAATGTTTATTCCTTGTAATGGAGTGTGATCAGCCAACGTGGTAAAACATTTAGAGCTTTTATAGAAGATTATGTCCTTTTGTTTTTGAATTTCCAGTGCTCTACCTACTTGGTAAAAATCTTTGGTGCCACCTGCTTAGTGATTTATTCCCAAACTGTTATATGCTTTGCAGATTACAGGTGAGGAGAAAAATGTACAGAATGCTCTGTTTCAAGTTACCAGTAAACTGAGGGAGAATCTTTTGCCTACCGAGATGCTCAATGGATTGAGGGCAGGAAGCCCCTATAGAAAAGCGGGGGAGATCGCTATGTTGCATCAATCAGTTGGGGAATCTCTCAATTCCAATCAGGAAAGAAACATGAAAAAAAGAGTGGATCAAGTATGCAATACCCCATCCTCTTTGCTTCAGTTGCCACAGGTGAAGGTTTTCTCCACTTGTTTGCAGTTTTATACTATCTGAATTGAAATTTGAAAACCATTGTGTATGGAAAAAAAAGAAAAAGATTACAGGTAGGAGCACGGAAGCTGTAAAGAAAGCAGTGATTGATGTAACTAGCTGGCTTCAAGATTGTCCTCCATACAAGGAGGATGAAGTGGATTTAAGCCTTGGCGCTTTTAGGAGAAGAAGTGGTTCCTCTAGTGAATCACCGTGTTCTGTGCTACCCACACATTCTGAAAATATTGCAGTTGATGGAAGTCGTAAGAAACCTAATGAGCAATTACAAGTTCAATTTAGGATGATCTGCTCCCATGGTGCAGCGGGGAGCGTCATAGGGACAGGAGGGTCTATAGTCAGAGCTCTGCAAAATGAAACTGGTGCTTCTATCACCTTTGCTCCTCCTATAACCAACTCCGATGACCGTCTGGTTACTGTTTCTGCAATGGAGAACCTTGAATCATCCCACTCTCCTGCACAGAATGCTCTTGTTCTTGTCTTTGCTAGATCTATTGAGCATGACATTGAAAAAGCTCGTTCCTTGGGCTTGATTGGTGAAATTTCTGTGACTGCAACCCTCCTGCTGCCATCAAATAGGGCCACCTGTTTGATTGGAAGAGGAGGTAGGATAGTTGCAGAAATGATAGAAACAACCGGTGCTGATATACAGATATTGCAAGGGGACCAATTCCCTGATTTCGCTTCAATGAACGATGTAGTAGTGGAGGTACAATTCTTATCGTCTTACATTTTTTTATTTTTTTTCAAGCTATTAAGGTATATAAAGGATTTTATCTTACAATATAAACTAGGTTGATGAATGTCATTGAGTTTAATAACTGTTGCTTAATGTGATTTTTGGTGCTGCCTGATTTGTGCTTATAATCAGTTATCTTCTCCTCTCCTCCCAAGAAAAATCTACACTTCTTTATCACCTGTTGTTTTCATCATCTTGTCTGGCTAGCAAATTTCACTTATTCTTGTAACATTTTCAAAACTCTACCAGTTCTCCGCGCATCAGTTGTATTTGTATGTTATATTTTTTCTGTTTATATTATTATACAATTTTTTCTTAATGTTTGTTGTGTAGATATGCGCATCAGTTGTCTTTTGTTCTTTGATATTGCCTGATGCTTTCAAAGTAGAGGATTTTTCTTGATCATCCAGGATGAAAATTGGTGTAGAACAATAGATAGATACTGATAAAACATTTGGAGCTTCTATAGAAGATTTTTTTTTTCAATTCCCATTCCCCTACCTCCTTGTTAAAAACCTCTGGCACCACCTGCCTATATTTATTCCCAAAGTGTTGTATGTTTTGCAGATTAGTGGCGAGTACAAAAATGTACAGAATGCTCTGTCTCAAGTTACCAGTAAACTGAGGGATAATCTTTTGCCTACTGAGATGCGCACTAGATTAAGGGCCGGGAGCCCCTGTAGAAGAGCAGGGGAGATCACTACGCGGTGTCAATCAGCCGGATCAATAAGCCGGCGAAACTCTCAATTCCAGTCAGCAAACAAGTTTGGAAAAAAGAGTGGATCAAGTACATGATCCTCCTTAGGGGAAGATTTTCTCTTCCCTTGTTTGCAGTTTCACTTTTGGTTCAGCCCATAAGAGTTTTGTTTTCATTTGGTCACGGAAATTGCATAGAGGGCGGGCAACATACAGCACAGACAATGATAGCAGCTCAAACTCCTCTGACAAGGTTTCAGAATTTGAAAGGGCCCTGCATGTTCTGGTGGGGAACTGTTGGATGAAACCCATCTCGAATCTCCTGATTCTGTTCATAACGAAAATTTAACACCAGGAAATGGGATTTTAGCTGATTAAGGGCCTCACTTCTGCGTGTTTGTTGATTAGAAACAGCACGCTGTAATATATATCTGTCAATACGGAAGCATTCTTCTTCTACTCCAGGTTTTCTAGGTTTTGAAGATGATTTGGGTGAGAAAATCAAGAAAATATGACTCGGGATATTGATTGATCGGTGAGATGGAGAAGGAATTTGGTGTGTGCTTAAGTGATAGAAATGAAGCTTTTGCCATATTTTGCATCTATATATTTCTATTTCTTCAGTTGCTTTTCTGTGGGAATTAAAAACGAGGGCAAAAACCAAGAGCATGAACTCCATCAAAATCATTTAAACTAAATAAAATCATTAAATAGAAAAACCTCTCGCTGGGCTTTAGAGTTCAAAGGGGTGTGAAGGTGAAAAGGTCGCCATGGTATCATTATGCAAAGGCAAAACTAATATTTGTGAGTAAGACTTGTTGGATTATATACAGATTATTGACAGAAATGGAAAGGATTATAATTAAAATGTGTTTTGTTTATAGTCTTACTGATTAAAATAATAATAATAATAATAATAAAAATAATAAGAACAAGTAAACAAACTAAAACCAGTTGATGGTTGCATATCAATTTATATTAATGAAGGGATTTGAAATTTTTGGTTGATAAATTTTGCCGAGTAGCAAAACAATCGCCCGATTCATGATCAGCCAGTCTTACCATATGTCATAAAAGCTTTGTAATCCAAAGCAAAACCAATCACATCTCTTTTAAATTAAGATGTAAAATAATGAAATTTTACGAGAAATTTCTTGATATATTTATATATATTATGTTAAAATTTCAAAGCAATCAGAAAATATAATGACCTTGCGAGATTTATTATGACATTCTCGTAATATTATACTTGTTCAAAAAATCATTTTATTGTGTTTTTTTTAGATTAAATTGCATAATTCTAAATAATTTTATTTTTGAATTTGAACTAATTTTTTTTTGAACATGTGTAATTTTTTATTTTTTATTTTGGTTCTTATTTTTTTTATTTTTTGGTTTAATTTTTATTTTTCCGGTCCTTCTAGGAAAGTTCTTAATTTTTTGTTTGTATTTAACTATTTATACTATTAGTTTTGACTTTTTAACTTTTATTGTTATTTATCTTTGCATTAAATACAATCCGCGTTACAGAGTAAGTTTAACTTTGGTGGCGTAAAATGAGAGTGAAACTCTCTCTTATGCATGTATAGTGAATCTTCTGTTGTTGGTGATTTATTATCTTTTTATTTTTGTTTTGTCTGTGTGATTTGATATATTTTTAGTTTAAAGTGATTTTTTATTTTAAAAAATAAATATTTTTATTTTATTTTTTAAGATTTGTTCTTGATATTATTATATTAAAAGTATCTCATAACACTAAGATTAAATTAATTTGATATTTTTTTAAATATACTTCATTTTTTTATATATATTTTAAGGCGTTAATATTAAACAAATATCAAAATATATAATCAACGTAACATATTTTTAAGAAAAAATACCTTAAAAATAATCGTATCATTATTTTAAATGTTTTATCATAATAAATTGAATATATATATATATAAAAAATAGTCAAAAGTTTTGTAGGTTGATTAATTCGCTATGATGTATAGCATCATAAAAAAAATTTAGGATCATTAACATTTTTTTTACATGTTAAAAAAATTGTTTCTGGTTGCTACGAAACGCGGGGCAAGTGACTCATATATTTTTTCATTATAGATAATTTGACCCAATTTTTCCACCTGTTTTGTCTACATGTGACATTTTATATTTTTTGTTTACATGATATTAACTCTGAAATATCATACATAAAAAGCCGTAAAAGTCAATTTTGAACAAAAACAACATCGACTGATGAATTATTTCAATTATTATTTCATTGTTATTATCATGATTGTTAAATTGTTATAGTTATTATAGCTGCTATTATAACCATGGACAAAAATAATAAAAATTAAAAACAAAAACTAAGAGTATATACATATAAACATGGATAAAAATAGAGACTATTTTAGAAATACATAAAAAAACTAAAGGAATTAAAATCAAATAAAAAATTAAAAGTATAAGGGCCGAAATGAAAATAAAATATATGATGAATTTCAATCGAAAGATAAAATTGAAAAATCCAAATTTCTATATCGAAAATAATTAGGGATTTAAAACTAAACCCAAAATTAAAAGAATAAGAACCAAAATAAAAACGAAATATATAATTAATTTCAATTAAAAAACAAAATTGAAACGGATCAAAACTTTTATCACATAAATCAGGACCATACAAAACAATCAAAAGATCAGGAACTGAAATGAAAACACTATAAACCAAGGGGATTTCCGTGTAATTTAGGCTACAGGAGAGAGAAAAGGGAAAAAATCAATCGATCACCGTCACATTCTGGCCACCGTGGGATGCCACGCGCCCATGATATCACCGGTGAGATGCCGGATGAATATTTTTCACTACCATATGACTTCGCACACGCCGCCTAAAGGGAGTGCGAGGTAGAAAATGGCGTGCGTGTTAGACCGACGCGCCTATCGTATTCTGCAGAAAAAAATAATAAAAAAACGATAAATTACTTAAACAACTCTACATTCAACTATTGGATTTTATCTTTTATAAGAGCATCTCCGTATTTATACTATTTAAAAAAAATGAAATTCTAGAAACACCCTTGCATGATACTCTTGGGTTTTGTCTTATTGAAGAGTAATATAATTATTTTACTGTATATAAAGTATAAAAAATCAAAAGTATCACTCTGTTGTCTAGTGGGATAAAATTGTATTTTTATTATACAAAAATACCTAGAAAAAACAAAAAAATCCCCAAACATTGAGTTACTAATCCCATGAAAAAAATAAAAAATATCTCTAAATACAATGCTAAAATTGAAACATATTGAGGGATAAAATGTTAATTACACTACTACAGTAAGCAACCTGTTTTAACTTTTAACTTTTAACTTTTAACTTCCTTCTTTAACTTGTTTTTTTTCCCCATCTCTTCTTTCGTTTCTAGTGTCTTCTTCCTCTATCTAGTGTTGTCAGGAAAAGGTGCACATTCTAAAAAGTTCCCTCCTTTTCCTTTTCTCCACTCAATGCAGCACCCCCAGAAGCATCACCGTCTCAAGCACTCTCCACGAAAGCCGTTGATCGAGCTCCAACCGGGTCAGGTTGCATTCCGAGTAGTCTGCCATGTTTCGAAAATCGGTGCTCTCATCGGCTACTCCGGCTCCGTAATATCCCGAATCCGGGTTGAAACCGGTTGCCTTGTTCACTGCGAGGAGGCCGTGAAGGGGTCGGAGCACCGGGCGATCCTGGTGGTGGGGTCCGCGTCCCCAGAGAGGAAAATCGCGGTAGGTGAAGATGAGACTGTGGAAGTGTCTGCTGCGCAGGAAGCGGTGGTTAGGGTTTTGGAGAGGATGTGGGAGATGGATGCGCAGAAAGATGGTGGTGATTGCGAGGGATATTGTGGACTTTTGGCCAATATGTCGCAGATTGGTGCCGTTGTGGGTAGAGAAGGCAGGAATATCAAGAGAATGAAGAGAGCTAGTGGGGCGCATATCTGGATTCTCCCGGCCCCACTTTGCGCTTCAAGTGAAGATCAATTAATTCAGGTTTTTTTTGCTACATATTTCTCCTTTAGTAATTCATGATAGATTTTATGTTTTAGTACGAGAAAGAAATATCTATTTTGATATATTTAATTATTTCTATGATCAATCTTTTATATTATCTGAAATGAAATTTGAATAAATTGGTTTATGAAAAAAAAAAAAAGATCACAGGGAGTAGCACTGTGGCTGTAAAGAAAGCAGTGATTGATGTAACTAGCTGCCTTCAAGATTGTACTCCATATGAAAAGGATGAAGTGGGTTTAAGCCTTGGAACTGTTAGGAGAAGAAGTGGTTCCCCTGGGGATCCACATGCAGAATTCTTCCCTCATTTGTGCTCTCTGCTACCCACATATTCTGGAAAAATTGCAACTGATGGAGATCATAAGAAACCTAATGAACAATTACAAGTTCAATTTAGGATGATCTGCTCCCATGGTGCAGCTGGGAGCATCATAGGCAAGGGAGGGTCAATAGTCAGAGCTCTGCAAAATGAAACTGGTGCTTCTATAACCCTTGCTCCTATAACCAACTCTGCTGACCGTCTAGTTACTGTTTCTGCATCGGAGAACCCTGAATCATCCCACTCTCCTGCACAGAATGCACTCCTTCTTGTCGTTGCTAGATCTATTGAGCATGACATTGAAAAAGCTCGTTCCTTGGGCTTGATTGGTGAAATTTCTGTGACTGCAACCCTCCTGCTGCCATCAAATACGGTCTCTTGTTTGATTGGAAGAGGAGGTAGGATAGATTCAGAAATTATAGAAACAACCGGGGCTGATATACAGATATTGCAAGGAGACCGTTTCTTTAATTTCGCTTCAAAGAATGATGTGGTATTGCAGGTGCAATTCTGATTGTCTTTTTTTTTTCCTAATCTGCTTTCAGTTATTGTGAAATAAAGAGGATTTTAGTAGGCAACATAAACTGGGTTGAAGTATGTCATTGAGTCTAATATTTGTTGGTTAATGTGATTTTCGGTGCTGTTGTGATTTGTGCTTATAAACAGTTATGTGCTCCTCTTGCTCCAAGAACAATCAACACTTCATCACCTGTCGTTGTCATCATCTAGTTTGGTTAGCAAATTTCACCTATTCTTGTAACAATTCCACAGCTCTACCAGTTCTCTGCTCATCAGTTGTATTTGTATTTTTTTTCTTTTCATTTATCTTATTATACAATTTGATGTTTTTGCTGTTTGTTGTGTAGATTTGCAATGTTTTAAATGTACCTAGAGTTCTATAACTTATCGGTTGCCTTTTGTTCTTTGAAATTGCCTGATGCTTTCAAAGTAGAGGATCTTTCTTGATTATCCAGGATGAAAACTAGTATATAACTATAGATAGATACTGGAATGTTTACATGTAATGGAGTGTGATCAGTCAACATGGTAAGGCATTTGGAGCTTCTATAGAAAATTTATGTCCTTTCGTTTTTGAATTTCAAGTGCTCTACCTACTTGGTAAAAATCTTTGGTGCCATCTGCTTAGCGATTTATTCCCAAACTGCTATATGTTATACAGATTACAGGCGGGGAGAAAAATGTACAGAATGCTCTGTTTCAAGTTACCGGCAAACTAAGGGATAATCTTTTGCCTACTGAGATGCTCACTAGATTAAGGGCAGGGAGCCCCCATAAAAGAGCTGGGGAGATCTCTAGATTGCATCAATCATCTGACGAGTCTCTCGATTCCAACCAGGAAACGAGTTTTGAAAAAAGAGTTGATCAAGTACGCGATCCTCCTCCTTCCTCTTTGCTGCCATTGCCGCAGGTGCAGATTTTCTCTTCCCTTTGGAGTTTTATATTAAGTTCATCCTAAAAGCTTTTTTTGTCATGTGGTCACAGAAATTGCATAAGGGGCAGACAACATTCAGCACAGACAATGGTAGCAGCTCAACCACCTCCGGCAAGGTTTCAGAACTAGAAAGGGCCCTGCATTTTCTTTTACCGAGAGGTGCTTAATCATGCAGGAGGGAGAGTGATGGACGGAGACTAGTCTTGAATCTCCTGATTATGTTCCAAATGAAATTTTAACACCAGGAAATGGGATTTTGGTCCGCGTCACACACTTCTGCATGTCTATCTATTTGAATTAGCACGCAGTAAGAGTTCTCTGTCAATATGGAAGCATTCTTCCAGTCAATTTGTGTTAGGTCGTGAAGATGATGATTTGGATCAAAAACAGGGAAGAAAATATGAATTGGGATATTTGATTGATCGGTGAGATTGGTATGGAGTTTGAGGTGTGCTCAAGTGAGAGACAAATGAAACCTTTGGCATATATTGCACCTGTTTGGGAGGCCGGTGCGTCTGGCGTTTGGCGTTTGGGATGGAGTTTTGGTGTTTGGTAACAACCAAACACCATTTCAAATGAGTGGGTCCCACCCCTTTTTTACTCCCAAACGGAGTTTTTTGAAAAGCACCTGGGAGGTGCTTTTCAAACGCCGTTTAAAAACGGAACTGAACGACATTTCGGGGTCTTCGATTCACCCTTTTTTTTTTCTCTTCTCTGGTCGAAATTCGCCTCTCATCTTCTCCCTTTCTCCTCTCATCTCTGCACATTCATCTTCTTCTCCCTTTCGCCTCTCATCTTCTTCTCCCTTTCTCCTCGCACTCGTCTCGTTTACAAATAAAAAGAAAACCTCAAAAGTCCCACAAATTCCTCAAAAACAAAACTAAACCCACCAATCAATAAACAATACAAATCCCGTAAACCCATAACACCAAAACTCACATGAAAGAACTCCAGCTGATCTTCAAGATTCTCAAGAGCAGTCCGAATAGAGTTAAGACTCTTAGCCTCTTGAATAGCCGAAAAGTCATTGTCATAAACCCCAGAATCCTTAACAAAAACGAACCCAGAAGCCCTACTGTTGTTTTTCTCTTCAAACCCAACATCGCTCTCTCTGTTCAGTTTCTTGTTGTTGGTTTTAAGGGATTTGATTGAGCTGAGGAATTGAGTGAATTGCATCGCTTAATTTGTCCAAAAGGTGAAGTTAAGACAATGGATGTGAAAGAGACAGAGGATGAACCTTAACTCACATGAAATAATAATAATAATAATTATATAATAATAATTAATTGTTATTTTTAATTATAATTATAATAATTATTATTATTATTAATTATTGTATTATAATAATAATTATATTATTATTATTATAATAGTTAAAATAAAAAAATAGAGTGTGTTAATTTTAGTAATTGATAATTATATTTTTAATTTGATGGGAGAATAAAAAATAATATTTGTTTTTTCATGAATTATTAATTACATAATATTATTATCATTATTAAATTTACAATATTTAAAAAAATTATGTATATATATATATATACCCTTTTAAGTAATTTCACAAGTTAAAAGCAGTTTGGAAAGTTTGGAAACCAAACACCAAAACTCCTTTTTCTTCAACCTTCAACTCAACCACAGTTTTAACCAAACACTAAACTGCTTTTTTTGAACCACAGTTTAAAACTCCATTTTTAAAACTCCATTTTTTCAACCACAACCGCAACCGCTACCGCCCTCCCAAACAGGCCCATTGCATCTATAGATTTCCATTACTTCTGTTCTTTTCCTTGGTGAAAAAAAACTAGGGCAAAAGCTAAGAACATGAGCATCCACGGATTGCTCCGTATAGAACACCAACTTTGATGATCTCCATCAAAATCATCGAGCTATAATCAAATGATTGCTTTAATTTCTAGTATCGATGAAATACACTGTTTAAGGCAGTGAGATTTTGGGAAGTGCCCCATATCTTTACTGGTACAATTCTTCCTTGTTTTCGGGAGAGAGAGGTTGTTTACGTGTAAAACTATTATGACAATCTCGATGGGAGAGCTAAAAGAAAAATTAAAGAGAATAGATAATTTTTTTATTTTTATATATTGAAGAGCTAAAATAGTATTTTAAAATAGTATTTTAAAATTGAAGAGTTATTTGTACATATTTAAATAAAAAAATTAAAAATTATTTAATATATTTCTGTATAAAAAAATAGTTTTGATTGTACTTGTATTATTTATTTATTATTATTAAATAATTATATCAATATTATATATATTAAAATAGAATTTATTTTTCTAAATAATATTTTTTCATTAGAGTACAAATATAAAAGTATTATATTTACATTATTTAAAAAATTATATTATTATTTGACTTTCTAAATAGTTTTTTTACTTAAAAAGATTTTCTTAACATAAATAATTAGTCATATGGAAAAACCTATAAGTGGACATCCGAGGTCAGAAGGGTGCGAGAGGCCATCCTCGTTTCATTATCCAATGGTTACGATGCTAAACTAGTATTTTTGAGGAAGTTTTGTCGGATAATACGCAAATAAATACCTGAAATGAATAAAAGGTTATGATTAAAATGTGTTTTGTTTACAGTACTACAGATTAACATCTTGTTCTTTCAAATCACCAACGATCGAAGCAAGAATTTGGGGTCCCTGTAATGGGATTATTTTTCTACATCAAGCTCTCATCCATCTAACAAAATATATGAATAACATATTCATGGATCCTCAACTCTAACAATTTAATTCTTTTTTATTTGTTAGATGGATGAGAGCTTGATGTAGAAAATCAAGTACATTAAAAAGATCTTCTTTGATGATTCTTGAAGATAAGTCTGTAATTTTGAAACATCATAGAGAAAGTAATATGTAAAATAAAATAAAATTATTGACCTTATATATCCAGGTAATTCATAGAGTATTTTGTACCCCATGTATCTTATCTTTTTATATTGAAAATGAGAGATGAAGAGTCATTTCATTTTTATTTTTATATAATTATTAATAAAAGATAAATACTGAATATTAATAAGTTAAAAATTTATTAGATTAGGAGATTTCTGCACATCTGCAAAGTCCAGACATGCATTTGATGACTAGGCGTAAGCATGACACCTAAGCTCTCGTACATCAGACACATGCTGACCCCACATGAACTGAATAACCTTGAAAAGAAATAATGGTGTTCTTACTGAAGTTATACCAAATTAACCTCTCTAGCTTTCTGATAACTGATCAGAATATTGATCTAGACCCCGGCAGCCGGTCTAGATTAATGACAGTGTAAGTGAATCCTTTGAATGACGAGGGTTAAGTTCACAACTCCTTGGAATTTTCGATGAACAAGTTAACAGAAAGAAAATTAACAGTACCTTAAGAGGCACATGGAATAGCACTACGCTATAGTAATCGTAGGAAGATTAGAATTACTCAAGGTACGTAGCAAACTAATTAAGAGGGATAGTATTCACAAACATTAATAATCTCGTGGCAGGCCGCCATTGTAGGTGTAGAGACTAAGCTCCAAGGAAGTAGAGTCATTGCAGTAATCATTATCAGAGCCGCCATAGCAGCTACTGTAATAAAAGTCTTGGTTAATACTGTTGATGTTGAAAGAGCCATTGATGTGTTCCTCGCCATGCATGGGAAAGAGAGGAAGAGTCTCAATCTCTGCATCTGCCTCTTGTTCTTGATCAAATACAGTATAGGATATCCCTGATCCATAGTTAGTGTTGCTCATCATGGATCCACCACCAGCACCAATATTGCTACCACCAGGCGCCGGTACTGGACAGTCCTGATGAAGCAAACAAAAGAGTTTTTTTAGACCTTTTCTAGCCTTGTATTTTCTGCCCCATATCCTGTTTGCAGGAAAGGAAAATGGGCGTGCTTGATTCAAAGAAGAAGAAGATGTTTTGTTCAGATTGATTATCCCAAGGAAACCAGAAAAAGTTTCTGCCTATCTATAGATGTTATCAATAAACTTTTTAAGGCTACAAATTTCCAGTCTACCTCGATCTGCCTTTGTGATGGGAGCATTAAGGCAAGATCTGAGTGGATGTTGGTGAAAAGGTACATGAAAATTCACACAGCATATAGTATTCAACATGGGTGTAACTTTTAATGTTGATTTCTTTCCACTTTAATGTGCCTACCAGCAAAAGCATATTAATTTACACCAACATCAGCATCAACAAGATCTTATAGAAGGCATAAGTCACTGGCATTTTCTGGGCCATCTTTTCTTACCCAAAAGGTTTTCTCCTGCATGGTTACTGATCCATATCCATGGAAATCTCGCTGCCCAACAGTAACTGCACCGGTATTTGCAAATGAAGAAGAAAACCCTGGAAAATTGTCAGCACAAGACATGTAAGATAAACAAAAAACTCAAGTCTAGCTAGCCATGATAGCACTGGAAAAAATAAGTAAAGGAAGCTGGTTAATTAGAGAAGGAAATAACAACCAGGATTATTATTACTGTTGGAGTACTTGTAAGAGTAATAATCTTCAGGTTTCCAGGCAGTTCTTTGTTGCATGGGGACTTCATTGGTGAATATTTTCTTTTGCCTCTCACGAGCTTTATGGTTCTGAAACCAATAAAACACATTCTTGCCTTCAATCTTGCCGTACTTTCTAAGCCTAGCAGAGATCTGCTGAATCTCAGCTCCATTTGGGGACCTAACACCTTTGATGTAGTACAGCTCCTTCAATATTCTTACCTGGTCAGCAGTGGGAGTCCACCTCGTACTGGTTTGCCTGCATAGAAAGCTCCCTTTGCCGCCACCGTTATTATCCTCGTCTGGTTGCTGCTGCTGGTGTTGCTGCTGCTGAAGTTCCATGATGGAGTGAGAATTAGCCAGAACAAACAAAGGGAACGATCGAGGAGAACAAAATATCTAGAACAGTACTGGTTTGGCTGTGAGAAATTTAAGAGGTGGGGTAGGCGTTTGTGAGAGACTTGTGCGTGAAAAGGCTAGTTAGAGTGTGGATTATATGGGCTTATGGTCTATAAAAAAGGACCAGACTGAGCTGCAGATGAGATGGAGGGGTGGGAGGGACATATATCAGAGAAATATCTGACAGAGAAGGACTGAAGTTGACAGTGAAGCACTGTTCATAAGAAGAGAAGGGACAAATGAGAGCTTGTAAAAGGAGGGTATCAGTGGAAAAACTTGGATCGTAAGGCATGATGAGCTATGATATGATTCAAACTAGCCATTCAGATTCCTTGATAGAGACTTTAAAATGTAGAAAATTGAATTGGAAAGAAGAATATTAGACAGTAATGAAGGAGTGAACGAGGCTTATGAATGAATGAATGTCACAGAATTAATGATGTTGTGTGATATTTAGAACTCATCACGGGAGAGATCATCTTTTTGAAAGAGATAAATTAAAGGGTATTTGTTTGCTATTTTAAAATAATATAAAAAATAATTTCAACATCATCCATAAACAAGACATTTTTTGTTTTTATTATTTCATAACCTAAATCTTAAAATTACATCCTCTGCAAGAATCCCAGGTATTTAAGCAAGCATCTCAACAGGGTTCGCCGTAGCCTCGGGGACTAGCTACGGGACCGCTGTGCTATATACTAATGTTCAAGTAAAAGCAGGCTCTGATTTTGCAAGGACAGCCTGATCATGATTATACTTCAAAATTGATAAAGAGACACGGCTTGGAAACTGGAAATTAATTCCGAACCTGACTTCACTATCCTCAACAAGATGTTCTAATTAAGGCAATAGTTGGAACATAACCATAACCCCTGTCTGTATGATTTATCTTTTAGTTGGAGACACGAGGAGTAGAATTAAATATGAAAAATCATGCTGCATGCGGATCATATATACATCCCTGATCCTATTTTCTTCAAACCCCTCTTCCCAAGTATTATATATATATATTGCTAAACTTAATGTTTATATATATATATATATATGGGCATGCATGAGGTTACATGGAAAAGGGGCATCGTCGAAAGCTATATCATTCTTTCTGGAGTTTTAATTTCCAAAAATAACTGAAATTTAGCATCGATATTCGCAGTGCACGTGGCAAAGTGAGTCGTGTTTCTCCTACTCCTGTGAGAATGAGGCACATAGGAAGCAAAACTTTATCATAATAATTTAAAAGCTCATAAAAATACTAAATAATCATGATAATGACTTACATCCTTCTCCCATTTCATAACTGCTATATAATGTTCAACTAACTCTTCTTCACTCGTATTTTCATTCTTATTGTTCTTAGGATTTATTATACTTAAGACATAGCTAACATTCAATAGTGTGAGATAAAACAATAGCTTGGGTGCTTTTGCAACCATTAACCACCTTCACTTTCAGGTTACTATCCAGACAACTCTATACTTTTTGACCTGAATATTCATATCCCCTACAACATGGGTTACTATCCAGACAGCTCTATACATTCTAATGACCATGTTGTAATAGCATGCATGCCCAAGAAACAATATTAAACCCATTCTCATGTGAAGAAAATGAAGGATCCAGGGGTTTCTTATCTGATATCAACTCAAGTAGCACCACGCCATAGCTGTAAACTCTGGTAGATATGCTGTACTTGGCCGTCACTTGTACAGTTGACAGCCTCTCATCCAGGCCTACGATGAGGCAGGTTGTTCAGCGTTTGAAGAGAATTCAGCCCTCCTAGCGTTAATCAAGATGGTGGAAGGTGCCTATCTGTACATCCTAGCATAGAAGATATCACGTGAGAATAGAAAATCGTAGTTGTAAAACATTTCTGAGCTCTAAGATACTGAACCGAAGTGGTGGTTTTCATTAGAATGTATTCATGTCTTACATATTCGTCTTGCTTTAGGTTAAGAAAATTGTTGTTGCCATGAAATTGATTGATTTGAAATTCTATGTTTTTTTATAAGCCAGCAGAACTCAAATAAAAGGGAGTACACTGAACAAACAGCAGGGAAATTCAAGTTTTGCTTCCTATGGTGCGTTTTTCTCAATTTTAAGCTATGCGATCGATATCCTGATTGAAGATTTTGTTTGAAAAAAGGCTATTGTTCATAGGCATGCAGAGAGAGAGATCTGTTGCCCCTTGTAAAATATGCGGGTTGACATAGCACTGACACAGAAAGGAAACCTGCAAATATAGTGATGGTTTGTTATTTTTTAAAATATTTTTTGTTTAAAAATGTATTGATATTATATTTTAAAAAAAATTATTATTTTTGATATCAGTACATGAAAATAATATAAAAATATCAAAAAATAAAAAAAAATAAAAATTATTATTTTTTTAAATATTTTTGAAACACAGTGTCAAACATCCAATTATAATACATTACAACAAGAATCATTTTTTTTTAAAATATAAATAATAGCAAGAGTTTGCTTTTTTATAATACCATATACTTGTCAAAGATAATTAGTTTGTATAGTATTCTCGTCAATTAATGTTAAAAAAATATTTACAAGACAATTTTTCATATTTAATAGTAATATGAAGTAATACGATTTTACAAAAATAATATAAAAAATTAAAAACACCTATACCAGCAAATTTATGAGCAAATAATTGATAAAATCTATTAGTCATTTATTTTCTGCAAACAATTGATTGATTGTTAGGTTTGCTTTGACTCTGTGATTGAATATTTAATTGGAATATACTAAAATTACAATTGATAAAATCCACTAAAGATAAGTTATTTATTTTCTACACCAAAGTGATTGATTGCTATAAATTTGTAAATTGAATTTTCTATTGATTTTATTATGATTGAAGGCGAAAAAAAAAATATTAGCAACATAAAAAAAAAATTATTTAATTGGAAGAATATATCAAAATAATTCAAGAATAAAAACAAAATTAGTATTATTATCATTATGAATATAACTATTCTAATTGTTTGGATTATAATAAATTTATTAAATTATCCCGGATAATAAAAATATGTTGTAGAACAGCATGCAAAAAAAAAATTTTAAAAAATAGTTACTAAAATTATTATTATTGTGTGAACAATTAAAATCATAAAATTATGCCTAACAACAAAACAATTCTTTTTTAACAAAAGAGCAAAAGAAACAATAAAAATAAATGACAAGACCAAAATAGAAAATAAAATATATAAAACTTTTTCTTCGGTCCAAAAATTATTTTCATCGTTTGTTTTTGACAAAAAAATATTTTCATTGTTTAGCTTCAAATATAATAATAAAAATAAAAATAATAGCCTAAATAAATGTTGTATATATTCAATAATTCACGTAACAAATTCTATTTAATTGACAAATAACTATATTTTTTTCTATTTTGTTGCAACTTCTAGAAAGTGTTTTTCGCCTATAATTTCTTGCTTAAAGCCAGTTTTGTTTTCTACTCGAAAGTGTTTTAATAGAGACCAAATTTTTATATATTCGTGAAATCTCTTATCCCCTTATTGAAAATGCACGTCGTAAAATAACTTGTATTTTCCTCTCCTTACCATCGGTTCACCAAATCTTTTTTTATTTTTATAATTTTCTTTTTCCTCTGTACATTTCGTAAGATTTTCCTTAACTAGAAGAGCGTGATAAATATTCTTTACGGACCTTAAGATCTTCAAGATCCAGGGTCAAATATATTGCAGAAAATGATCGCAAAAGGAGGGGTGACGGATGCTCCTACAAGAGCATCTTCTCCACCCCCGATGATGGGACTACGGTAATTGATCGATCACTTTTGCCTGATTCATTCATGAATATATGCAATATTTTCTACAATTTTCTCTCTTTCTTGGCATTTTATTTACAAATCTGTTTATCTTTTGCATGTTCATGGGCAATATAACAAGTTGGAGGGATAGTTGCTACAGTATTCATGAGCACTGCAAGCTCGCCAGTTCCATTTCATTCCAAAAAGCTGTGATTTGCACAGCTCCATGTACTTGGAAGACACGCAGGTTACTCAGCGCAACATTACCTATGATGTGAACCCAAGCTTTGTCCTCATGGACATTGATGGCCTACGTGTTGTGGTGTATGTTTACGAGCTCATTGATGGTGAGGTTAAAGTCGACAAGATTGATTTTAAGAAGACGACCGCCCCCACTCACTCCGCTCATTGAATCTGCAGCCTAGAACTGTCAACCTTATATTTATCTGCTAATAAAATTTAAGTGCCCGTTAGGTTTAATATTGTTTCTTGGGCATGCATGCTATTACAACATGGTCATTAGAATGTTCATATTCATTGTGCTGTGGGCTTCTCATTCTCACTATAAATACGCATCATAAAACGTTCATACAACTCCTGTCTTCTCTAGTCTCTGTTTTCGTTAGTTGTTGCAGGAAAAGCTTTTACTACTGTTTCAGCCATTCGTTGCAGGAATATTTAATTGGAATATACTAAAATTACAATTGATAAAATCCACTAAAGATAAGTTATTTATTTTCTACACCAAAGTGATTGATTGCTATAAATAACAGCTAGCTTAAATCAGCCAAGAAAGTAGCCAAAATGGGTCTTCCTCTGTGGATGCTTGGGTGGGGTGTGGATCGGTTACGAGCCGATATGAGCCGTTTGCTAGCAATTCTATTCCACCAGGTAATTCACAAGTGTGTGTATGTGTCACCACCTTTCCTTGTTTCTTACAAATTCTCCTTAAATTTGATCTCATTTTAAGAGTTCATGACACTAATTTTGTGTTTTTTGCGTTAGGGGGTGCTAGATGAGCAATTCTTGCAGCTCCAGCAACTTCAAGATGAGAGCTCACCGAATTTCGTATCTGAAGTTGTCAACATCTACTTCCATGAGTCCGAGAAACTTTTACGAAATCTGAGGGGCCTATTGTAATCATATCCTTCTCCCATCTCAGACTCTACATTTTCATTGTTCTTCCTCTAACGGGATTTGCTTTAATGGGGTGGGTACGCAGTGCAAAACTGATGGGTACTGCGATTGCAGGTTGGATAGAGATTTCTCGGACTACAAGCAAATGGGAATCCATTTGATTCAGTTCATGGGAAGCAGCTCCAGCATTGGTGCCAATAGAGTCAGAAATGTGTGCGTTGCCTTCCGCGCCGCTTCTGAGCAGAACAACCGTGCTGGGTAGACCCCCTCCTCCAATCTCCCCTCTGTATTCGTGCTCATTTCTTTTTTGTCACCTCCTCTCCCAAGGTGCAGGCAAAAATGTAGTCTAGAGAGAGAGAGAGAGGTGGTGGCTAACAAGAAATGTTTTGATTCAGGTGCCTGAGAGCGTTGGAGTTGCTAGAGCACGAGTACTGCTACCTCAAGAACAAGCTGCACGAACTGTTCCAAGTACACTGCTAACATTTCCAACGCTTTTTAGATCTTTTTGTTTCTCAGTTTGGCATAAATATAATTATAGTTACGAATTGTATCGCTAATTTCCATGCAGATGGAACAGCAGAGAGTTCTGGCAGCTGGAATATGAGATGTAAATACAATTTTGCAGACAATTTCACATCGTATGTAGGGATAGTAATTTCATCAAAACCAATAGATTCTAACCCAAACCAACCTGTCCGAACCAACCCGAATGAGTGTTTGTATTTAATAGTTACCCTTCATCAATGATTAATGGTTGACTCCAGATATGTACATTTGTATTATTACAGAACATTTAAGGAGAAGCCAATTGCTTTCCGGCAAATCATGAGGATGTGTGTTATCTCAATAATATTATAGATAGAACAAATAAGTGATTAGATGAATTAAAAATACTATTATGTCAATATTGTAACTACAATTTTTATTTATTCAAATATAATACTTTTGATTTTGAAGATTATGATATACAAGTCAACATAAAAATCACAAATTATACAAGTTTACATAAAAACCTGACCTAAGCCTCAAGTCAACTTGTGAGGCCATGTTGATTTATTAATAGTGGTTTCAGTAGATGCTAAACATGGTTTATGCAAAATTCTTAAAGATGTTCTTAAACTAACTTTTGTTTATTGAGATTATTTTTTTTCGGTTTTCAATGACCCATTTTACACATTGATGAATTGTTGCTAACAAATCAATAAAATCAACAAGAACATCTTTGAATAAACCAAATCCAAAAAGTTAAAATTTCATTAATCCTAAAAAAATGAGATAACATGGAAAAATTTATGATGCTTAGAAATAACTAAATATATTCTATTAGGAACTCCTTACGATCTATTTTGTTTTAAAAAAAATAGATACAAAGAAGATATAATATAAAATTCATGACCCATTACATGTAATAAAAATATTTTCATTTACGATTTCTTTATCCTAGTTGTATTTTTTATTTCTTTGAAGTGAATTCTAGAGAACAACTAATACGATGTTATTAATTATTCTATAAGCACCATAAAATTACTCGCTCAATAGGATTGAGAGATTTTAGGTTGAATAATTTTATCATTTATAATGAGTCATGAATTTTATTTTTCTGTATCCATTTGTTTCTTTAAAGGGAGCACTAGAGATTATAGTTACTCACTTAAGCACCAAACTTTTTTATTACATTTTTAATAAGTATTTTCAATCCTTTTCGGAGAAATTTTGAAAGGTTGGTGATCAATATTTTTTTACTTTAAAGGAGATGAATTTGTTGAATTGAATAATTGGTTCATCTAAAATGGAACAATTTGGTCTCCATATAAACTTGTATAATTTGTGATTTTTATGTTGACTTGTATATCATAATCTTCAAAATCAAAAGTATTATATTTGAATAAATAAAAATTGTAGTTACAATATTGACATAATAGTATTTTTAATTCATCTAATCACTTATTTGTTCTATCTATAATATTATTGAGATAACACACATCCTCATGATTTGCCGGAAAGCAATTGGCTTCTCCTTAAATGTTCTGTAATAATACAAATGTACATATCTGGAGTCAACCATTAATCATTGATGAAGGGTAACTATTAAATACAAACACTCATTCGGGTTGGTTCGGACAGGTTGGTTTGGGTTAGAATCTATTGGTTTTGATGAAATTACTATCCCTACATACGATGTGAAATTGTCTGCAAAATTGTATTTACATCTCATATTCCTAGACCATAAATAAGTCTACAAGCTCCTGTACACTCGTGGCATTTTCTTATGACCCCAGCTGCGATGATGCTCGTCCCTGCCCTCGTGGCATTTTCTTCGACCCCGCTGCCAAACATAAAACCGAATTTGTCACTAAACACATCATATCACAAGCAAGCACTTCTATAACTATTTGGTACGATAGATAAATTAAAACAATTGTGGATTGCGATCATTGCAAGCTAAAAGCATGATTTCAACCGTCGTAATGATAGATATAAAGCTTCATTAAGTACTTTTCAGCACAGCACATGCATGCATGCTCGTAGAACAAGCTTTTTTCATCTAATTAGCACACATCAAGTTCTTACTCTCTATAAGATATTAAGAAAGAGTCCCCATTTTAAATTCTCAAATAAAAGCAAGAACTTCGATCTAAGCCCACTCGAGACGACAAATCTGGCCGTTCAAATAACATGCGGAAGGCAATCGCTTTCCAGCATATCTGTTTATGACTGGTATTGGCATACAAGTCCTGTCCTCATTGCCAGCTTGAACAGCAATAATATTCAGGCCTTTCAGTAATACATGCACACATACACACAAATATACAGAGACAGAAAGGGAGAAAGAGAGCATACGATCTTCAACATCCTTCATCTGGTAATAATGGGGAGCTATTTCTACCAGCCAGTCTGGCTTTAGTTCCGTTACCTGCAATTTGAGTTCCAAATTTCAGTTACAACCCAAAACATGTTCCAATTTCCAAGTGAAGCCCTTCTTGATGGGATTAATATCTGAAATGTGTGATTGAGAAGAGTAAAACTTGCCTGCCTCATGTACTCCTTGGTAGTAAGAACCAATTCGTGGTATATAACCCATCTTGGGAGCACCTGCATTGAAATAAATAAAATACATAACCACACAAGAAAACACTACTTGGGTGATACGATACGATTTGTACAAGTTGAAATAGCAAATGCAGCTTGACTGTACTTGACTCCTTGTCAATTTCCTCACCCAAGAAAAAGCTTGTGCAGATTGTATGGTGGAGCACATTAGAGAAGAAAAACACTTCAGGACAAACTTATGCACGACATAATTTTTATAGGAACAATATTATCGTGAAGGAAAAAAGCTATGACCAGTATACTTATAGCCTACATGCCCACCTGACTTGTGAAGATGTTGAAAAGGAAATTTCCGTATTTAACATACAGGTTAAAGCCTTCTAATGTAATGCAAAAGGTTAGCGCAAGCATTTAGGTTCCTTTGACAACTTAAAATACAGATAGATCAGTATACGAAGAAATGCAACACCATCTGTGAAATTTATAAACAGTTTCCATAGTTGTTATATGCCTAATCCCAAAATTCGTCTCGGTTCAACAACCATTCTGGCCTATAAATGCTCATGCCTAGTGTTTATGTAAACTATCTGGCTCTTGAAAATCAGCATTCCAAAATTACTTGCAGCAAGTATGCCAGATAAAAACCAGAATCACCCATAGCAAATCCCTACCTAGACAGTACACAAATCTTTTCAGTGGAAGATGTCAACCTGAGGATAAGAAAATAAAAAACCATGGCGGTTTACTTCAAGCTCATTTCAAGTATAATACAGAAAACCAGGGACAATATCTATTTTTAATATGTTAATATGCCATCCTAGACAATCACAAGGAATCATTAATGACAAAGGGCCTGTTTAGTGTGCCTATAAGCAAAACACCCCTTTTAGTTTATTATAATAGATGCAGGAGAAGGTAATGTTCTCTCATAATCAGCTTTTACCTGCTTTTCTGAGATATAATGCTTGCTTTTCAAAAAGCAAGCTCTTTAACAAACATTTCTACTTTTAAATGCTAGACAAAAGCTGCACACTAATATGCATAATAGCAAGGCCAAACAGAGCCAAAACACATCTCACCTGCGACAACCCTGAGCTGGGATGAATGTTAACTGTCTGTGGATGTTTCACAGTTCTGTAGGATCCATTCTTCTGTAGCCTAGCCGAATGGGGGAAAAAACCTAGAAAGGATGATTAAAGTTGAATTAAATACTGAAGATCACGTGAGAATTTTGACTCCCAAATAAATGGTAATAGTTATTGATAGTAAATTTACCAGAAGTTATGGACTTCTTAATCACATCTAAATCATTGGGGTTGGATGATAACTCAATTTCAACCCTCTCCAAAAGGCCCTCCAACTGGTCTCGTACATCTCTGGCTCGCTTCATGCTCCTTACCTGATACCATGGGTAACAAGGTACTACAGATCAGAAATCACTAAAAAGAAAACTGAAGGGCTAAGCCGAGTGTCAGATGAGCTGTACTGTCAAATTTGCAGATTAAAATATATACACTTCAAGTCTACCATGAGTAATTAACATGAACAAAATAAAAATCTGTAACCACTCATATTGTGATGGCAAGCATCATTCAGTGTCATAATCCCAAGGTGAGGTCACACACAATATTGGAGATTATCTTCATGTCTCTGGTACCAAGAGTGTGGAGCTTAAATTACAAACTAAATCTATAACGGCAGCAATGCAGCAGGAAGAACTGCTTGGCTTTCTAAGTCAACAAAATTCACACAACACTAAACAAGTGAAGAAATTAGCCCGCAATTTGGACACCAACATGCATGGGTAGGAAGTTCAATTTTCTGAGTGGGGTTGTGGGGGGGGGGGGGGGGGGGGAGGTATTAATCAAACAAACTTCCTGCTGTCATGCTGAATTGTTCATTACTGATTTCTTGGCATTTTCTTAGTTCAATTCTCACTGAAAATTATTTATGCCAAGTTAAAAGGTTTAAAGGGTTATGTGTGAGAGGGAGAGAGAGAAAGGGAGCGAGAAGAGAAGATCAGAATTAAAATAAGAGTGTTATCATTATACTGCCACAAATAACTTAGCCACATGCTTGCAGTGATCAGAGATCAGGCCTTGATGAGAATTGGCTTTGGAGGCTATATTTAGTTTTTCAATTACAATGGGAGCCATCTATTTGAAGTTCAAGTCAGATCTCCAGATGCCATGTGCACTTGTGCTGCTTGGAAGAATTCATGTTCTGTTTTACTAAAGGACTCAAGTGTGCTGATATACCAGAATGCAAAGAACTATTTATCCAGAACAGAGGGAGAAAAAAAGACTATTTTGGAACCTGCAACCATTTTATGGATCAGAGGCCACATAACTGTTTTATTTTTTTAAGGGAACTCATAGATCTAAACCTTTATTTCTTATTTTTTTATTAGATTTTTCAGCTTGCATTATTTATTGCATTTTTTAAATTTAAAATTCTTCAACTCTTGTACCTTTATTATTTTTCCAACTTTTTTTGTGTAAGCTAGACAGGTTCTTAAATGGGAAAAAAGTAGTTGATAAGTGATGAAGATCTTGTTCACATTTTGCATTATAAGGTGTATTTTTTTTTTTTTTGGAGAACTATGAATTAACCTCTTCTTCTTGTTGTGCTTTTAACAGGGACAAAAAATATACAACAAGAGTTGAAGAATTTACCTGGAAAAGAAAATGAAGAAATTAAGCTTGATCTTAGTTCTCTTCCAAAAGGTAGGAAAATTAACAATAAATTTATATTTTATATTTGAAAGGGTATTTTGAAGAGTAAGAAATAAAGTGAACTTTCTTAAAAAAGAATTCAAGAGATGAACTATTAGCCACATAATTTTTTTTATTGAACTTACTAGTCTTTTGCTGCTGCTTCTTTTTTCCTTTTTGATGAAAATTAGCTTCTTCCTTTTAATTTCCCAAGTAACCTTGTTTTAACTAGAAAATGAATAACAAATAGGGAGAAAGGGGGCTGAGGAGAAAGCGATTGAGACTGATAAGCATATCTACCAAGTGTAAATGCATAAATAGGTGTGATGTACAAACCATTGTGCCAACATTAGCATAACATGTAATAGCAGGAGACTAAGTGTGTGCATATGCATGTATACATATAATTAAATACATTTAAATCCATTCCTAGAGTGTTGCACATGAAACTAACCTTGAGAAGAGCAATATGGTCCCCCACATTTCCCGCGTGGAAATTCATTCTGGCATTGTCAGCATGAACTTGTTTGTCCTTTGGCCGATAGAAGATTGAATTTCCAACAGAAAGCATGGCAGCAATAGAAATGATCTCATCTGAACATTTGTACTTGTCAGAAGCAACAATCATTTTAGACAGCATGGGATCAAGGGGGAACTCGGCCATTCTTCTACCAACTTTAGTCAACTCACCGAGTTTATTTAGTGCACTCAGTGCAAAGAGCAGTTCCAGAGCCTTAAGTAATGCCTCTGAAGGTGGAGGATCCATAAAATCAAAATTTATTAGGTCATGGATTCCAAGACTCTTCAAAGTGAGCACGACATTGGCCAAATTAGTTCTTTGTATTTCTGGTATTGTATTATCTTCCAGGTCATGAAGATAATTGTAAGCAGTATACAACCGATAACACTTTCCTGGACCAGTTCGTCCAGATCGGCCAGCACGCTGCATTGCTGAAGCTTTTGAAATGGGTGTGACCAGCAAAGATTCCATCCCAGTCCTAGGGTTGTATGATTTCATCTTGCAAAATCCTGGATCTATGACATACTTGATCCCATCAATTGTTAAGGATGTTTCCGCAATATTTGTTGCAAGGACTACCTTCCGTGCTCCTTCAGGAGTGGGCTCAAATATTTTAGCTTGGAGCTCTGTGGGTAAGTTAGCATATATAGGGCAAATAATAAGTTCCGCAATTTTTGTACCCAGACCTGTTGTCCTATGCCTCATAATCTCCTCAGCTGTCTCTATTTCCTCCTGACCAGTGAGAAATATTAAAATATCTCCAGGCGGCTGTGTCACGTGGATTTGAAGTACAGTAATAACAGCTGCATCTAAGTAATCAGCTTCCGGGACTTTTGTATAGTGTATCTCGACAGGAAACCTCCTCCCAGGAATTTTGAAAATTGGAGTAGAATCGAAGTAATCACTAAATTTCTCAGCATCAAGTGTTGCACTTGAAATAAGCAACTTTAAATCAGGTCGAAAACGGGCTATATCCTGTCACATAGAAACATGGATGGTTGGGCAATCAGGTAATGATCAAGAGTTTAACCGGTACAAGTACAAAAATAAGTAATCCTAATGTTGGTAAAATTGTTCCTACAGATGCAATCCTAATGTGGTGATACTGTTCCTACAGATCTGACATTGCTAGAATATATATTCACGGATTACTAGCAGTGAAATAAACTATGCATTAATGTAGTGAATGAGCAAAGGGATCCATACCTTTTTTCTATCAGGTAGAATATACAGGGTCATGGTTTTTACATCCATAAATATATATAAATGAAATATCAAGTTGAAAGAATCTACTTGCCTTCACCAATCCAAACAGTATGTCAGTTGACAAGGTTCTTTCATGTGCCTCATCCACCATCACAACACTAATTCGAAATAAAATAGAAAACGCTTTAGTAAGCCAGTGGAACTGACCAAATCAAAAACATGAATAAGGCACCAAGACATAGCTCACCTGTAGCCTGCCAGATCTGGTTCGCCAAGAAATTCACGCAAGAGCATTCCATCGGTCATATATTTCAAAACAGTCTTATCTAATGTGCAATCTTCAAAACGAATGGAGTAGCCAACCTGAAGATAACATGAAAACCATTTGCTGTTAAAGGCTATTTAATTGATGATTATTACCATTTCTAGCATACTTCCACAAATTAAGCTTTCCTTGTCTTAAATGCTAGGAGTTTTGAGGAGAATCCTCCTTGTATTAAGTCTGTGATAATAAAAAATCTCAATAATAATATGAGCACACCTTAAGCCATAATAATAGCTAGATTTCACAAAAAAAAACAAGTCACTCTCTTTTAATTTGTTCGGGAA
The DNA here is from genome assembly GCA_009078335.1 of Salix brachista. NCBI lineage: Eukaryota > Viridiplantae > Streptophyta > Magnoliopsida > Malpighiales > Salicaceae > Salix > Salix brachista. The sequence continues at coordinate 9,406,549 of CM018586.1, forward strand.
CATGCTGTGTCTTTATTTACTGGCCAACCAATGATCGTTGCAACGTGCCTTCAAAGCCAATTGCATGTTTTAGGTTGAAGTCATTTGTATATTAGTAGTTTAATTTCGATAAGTTATCGTAGCATGGTATTTTAGTGTACTTGGCACCTTTCACATAATTACACCTTTTCCTTTATTAGTTCATTTATGTAATAGTTATCATGTTAGTTTGACAGTTGAGATTTAGTTATTTTCAAGGGCTAGAATTTCTTTTATTCAGGGTTTGCTTACTATTTAAGGGCTGCCACAGCTGTAACAAAGATGTTTTGGCATTTGATATAAAAGACTTCATTCTTTTATAGCAATATAATTCAGATAACCAGCCTTTGATTGAATTTGCAATCTTTTTACCTTTTGTTCCCATGTCACATGTACCCAAACAAACAAAAATTAATGGGTTACATAATATGCATTTCGCTTTCCAAGTCAACCATGCATCCAATAAATATGACCACTTGAAAGGCACAGAGCTTTGACTTGTATTTCCAAGTCAACCATGCATCCAATAAATAATCCTTTCCTTCATTAGTCTAAACATTTCCAAGACTCCGAAGTTAGGTTCAAAGAATTTATTTCTGTATACAGAAAGAACTTGGGAAATTGATATTATATGTTAATCACACTCTTTTTTTCATTATCATTCATATATTAAAGATTAGGATGCTAAAAGGTACAATAGACCATGCTGCATATTGCACATGTTAGTGTAGCATAAATTCTTCAATCCTAAAATGTATGAGCATGTGTGCCCAATTCTACCAGCAGCAATCTAAGTGACAAAGTGAATATAACACCGTACAGTGCATGGTGTGAGAAGGCATATAAACCTACACTCAGTAAAGAAAAACGAGTAAAAAAAAGAGATTGAGAGTAATAACAGACACCACACACCTCGTGTCCAAGTTTGACACCCATTTCTTGAGAAACTCTAGCAGCAATGCTCATGGCAGCAACTTGCCTTGGCTGTGTACAACCAACCTGTAAGAAGCAACAAAAAGAAAAACAATGATATTCTCAAAAATGTCAAGCATGCTGACACCTACTTTCTCAAATCATTTAGGCAAAACCTTTGGTTGTCTCTTAAAGTAATCTGGCACACTTTTAACTTAGCACATCATTTTCCATGTTGCAAGTCATTGTCAAGTAGAGTTAAGGAACAATAAAACTCCAAAACATCACCCAGTCCCAATAGTTTCTTTGGATGCAATTGTCAACATTAAGAACACAAGGCATAATTGACTTTCGAGATAAATATTATATAAGGGACAAAACCAGGGCCATTCCCAATCATTTTTCTTGGATCACAAATGACCCAATGGGAGTAGGGGATGCATGCATCCAATGCACCAGGCCACTTCCCTATTGGTGACACACTAAGTGTTTCAATGTTATATCAGTTATCATAAAAGCATCAGGGTTAAAGGCGTGTCTAGTTGTGTGTAAATATAAATACATGTCACATTGGTGTTCTAGGTTATTCCTGGACTCTCTTCTTAAATCACTTAAATTAAGATTCAGTTGGAACAAGAAATTATGGAATTTAACTACAACTTGAGGCAGATTATTGCAAATTATACCACAAAAAGAATATCAGCATAATAACAGAACAAGTTGCAATAATTGTATCAGTTGTTGATTCCCAAACGCCAGTTGTTGATTCCCAAACGCCCAATACTGTAACAAGAAAATTTTGCATGAGTGTCCATTTGTACTGAAAACATGACAAGAAAATGCTACTTGAATTTTTGACGAATAATAATTCACCAAGGGTGACAATTGGAACAATGGAAAGATGACAATTAGCATCTACAATGTCAGATGCATATGAAGGGACAAGAGTATACCTTCCCACGCTTGGTGTAACCAGCTTCGTGAAGATACTGTGGTATCTGTGTGGTCTTCCCTGAACCAGTTTCTCCCACTATGATAATAACCTGCAAAAGATATCACCAAAGATGATTAAAAAAACATGAAATGAGTGCCTACATCCACTCATGCACATGCAAGTAGTAAGTAAATGCCATGTTAATAAATCATGACTGAACCTCAAAAGATTTATATGCTTAAACTACTGGATAGAGGAGATGGGAAAGAATTTTGAGTTCCAAAGAGAGATGCTTTAACTTGAAGTCCTTTGATCCAATCCTAGTTGGAAGAGAGCTAACCCCCCCAAGAAGTGCATGTGTACTCCTATTTAGGAAAGACTTGGTCACTGCTAGAAGCAACTTTCAATTGGTAAGCTACTAGGAAGGCAAATGCACTTCCCAGGGAATTATCTTGGCCAATTGCTAATTAAGCTGTATGAATGCTTTTGAATCAGTTTGCTGCTCGCTTATTCATTTCATTTCAAGCACAAAATTGATGTGCACGTCTTCTCTGAAGCCACTAGGAAGACAAATGCACTTCCCAGGGATTATCTTGGCCAATTGCTGATTACCCTGTAAGAACGCTTTTGAATCAGTTCGCTGCTTGCTTATTCATTTCATTGTGAGCACAAAATTGATGTGGATGTCTTCTCTGTGGCAGAGATCTATTTGGGATGCAAGGTCGATTGAAGTTGTGAGGGCTTTGTGAGGTGTGAGGTTGTAAACAAAATAAGAGGAAAATTCTTGTCTTTCTACCATTTTTTTGGCTAGGGCAGGAGTGTAATAAGAGCCTTTTGAGAGACAAGAGTTGTCTCTCTCTTTGTTAGTTTGTATAGCTTAAGTAAAACATCTTTCCTCTTCTGCTAAGACGAGAGATTACTGCCATCAATGAAAAGCAAGAAAGACTTCACTATATACTTCATCATAACCACATGAAAACAATCCAATAAAACTTTAAATTTGTTATTCTTTCATTTTTATTTTTATAACATCTGCCAATAAAAATATCATTATAAACACTCATTTTAAAAAATAACTTGTTTTGTTTCCTTTAATGCGTCTAACTTCCTCACTTCACGACCTCCCATTTCTTCTTTTTCTCTCTCTCAACGCTGTTAGCCAAGATCACATTCCAATATCTGCCTAGATTTCTCACTATAACAGGAGTTCTAGAACTCTTCTTTGTACAAAACTGATCTCGTTGGAAAGCTAACATACAGTGCTACAACTCTTCTAGAGGGAGGGAAACCCAGTCCATTACCCAAAATTCATGAAAGGCATCATAGATGTGATAAACCTCCTTCTCTCCAGAGTTTGCCCTACATAGTCACGTTCAGTGACCCTTAACTAGATTTATAAAATTCCAAATTAAATGAAACTACATTCCTTGGATGTTACACAACCAGAAATGCAACTCCTACGAAAGAAACCAACCTTGATTCTCTTATTTTCCTACTCAGATTCTATCTAAAATTCAAGAGATGAATCTGCCCAATTATTAACTTCTGCATCATATACATTTGGCCAAAAATTGGCCTTGGAAAAACAAGACTTCCCTCATTCTTTTCATGCTCAATTCATTCATTATACAAACATTCACATCCAACACAACATATACAATAATTAATTTGCAAAACACATAATCTTTCCAAAATAATTACTGCCCTCAATGGCAAGTCATGGCCTTTCCTAGGGGCATCCCTTTTTCTTTTCATTTTTCTTGCCAATTAGCTCTCATTTCATCTCGTATTCATCAATTACACACGATTCCACATTTCTCCAAAATTTGTTCCAATAACCCTAACCCAAATCTCATAAGCAAATCATGAAATTTAACAATTAAGTCTAGAATTTTATATGCATATAAAAAACACCATACCATGGAGGATTTAAAATTCTAATTGCTTGTGAAATCAAAATCTCCTCCACTCTTTTTTTCCTGCTACTGTTAGCCCAATACTCCTTTTTTTCTCTTCCAATAATACTTCAAATCCTTGTATTTTTTATGTTTTGATGTTTTGGTAACACTTAATCTCTCTTTTACTTTGAAATTATTTTTCAATTGGGTAAGAAAAATATCAAAATATCCCTCCCTTTCTTCCCCTCACTCTGCTGGACATAAGAGAAGAGAAAAGAGGTGTATTTAGACCTCTCAATTTTTCTTATTCGCACTTAGGCCTTCATTTCCTTTAAATGTTTTCTTCTTTTACTCATCTTCTCTTCTTATAATTAAATCCTACTCTTTAACCCAATTCTTCTATTTCTTATAACATCTTCTTAATGAATTGCTCGAGTTTGCATAAGAGAGTTCGAGAAGTCTTGCTTCATATTTGTTCCCGAGAAATTAGCATCTAAGGGATAATAAGTCTAATTATTTCCAACCTTTTTATATTATAATGACCAACAGGTTCAACATGCATATTTATATCTTCAACATGAAAAATAAAATTCTTGGTACAAGTACTATAACCGCACCAACTCTCATAAGTCAAAAATTTGACTAGGCTTCTCTTTAAAAAGTCAACAAATTATGTATCATTGTAAAAGCTTATTAATTTGATAGCTCCACTACACTGAGGTTTTAGCCAACAAAAAAAGTTTGACCAGAAATAGTCCAACTTTAATGAAGCCCATAACAACATTATCAAGGCTTTGGTCACAGTTTATAAGACTACTTTTATCAATTAACTCAGAAAATGTGTGTAGCAATACCTGATGCATCACGGTGCAAGCCTGACACATTTTGCAAGACCTGAGTAAACAATACACTAGGTCATAACCTAGCCTTCGGTTATTAGACAACCATTTTTGTGCTCGCAAAAGTTTTGAAAATCAGTGTCATCACCCAATTTTTGGGTGACTCCCCAAAATATACCAAAAAATAACAAAAATAAAATAAAGAGGGTCAGCGAGGGTAGAAAAGTCAATGTGCAAATTTTGGTTCTTTTCGAGAGTCTAATTGTATCTCTTTTGTCCCCAAAAATAGAGAAAATACAGATTTGAGAAAAAATAATATATCATCGGATAAATCTGCGTAAAAATTAAGTCGAGAGATGTAATTATATTTTTACGGGTCAATTTGATTTAATCGTCAACCAATTTAAAAATATAATTATGTTCAGGAATTAATTCAGGGTCCAATTAAAGGATTTAATTAAGTGCAAGGACTTAATTATACTTTAAGTTGGTCAAATTAATTTTGTTTAGGGCTTAATAAGTGAAAAATCAAGTTAGGGAGCTTAATTCGAGTTCAATTGAGAAGATGGGAATTTTCAGAGACTAAATATAATTTTTCCAAGCCAATTATGCAAAATCAGGGGTCCAATTGGAAACAATTGAGAGTTTAATGGTCAATTGAGGGTCAAATAGCATAAATTGGAAGTCAGGAACCAAAATAAAAAAGGCGCGCAAATTTAAGGCTAACATTGAATTTTTCACGGGGACGCAATCGCACAAAATTAAAATTTTAAAACCAATTGAGGTTTTGATTAGAACAATTTTAAACCAAGGGACCAAATTGCATCTTTTGTCAAATCATTTTCTTGCAGGCGTGCCTGCACTCTTAAGTCGCCTAAACAGTGTCAGGCACGCCCATCGCTGCCACTGGGCAAGGCAGGCGGCCACCCCTCGGTTGCACGCCATGGGCAGCCGAAGGGGTGCCTTCATGGCTATAAATAGAGGGGGAATTGGACGCAGAAAGAGGGGGGGAAGAAAAGGAGAAAAGAAACAGAGAAAAAAACGAAGGAACATTTACGTAAAACACATAGTATCTTCATCCCTCTCGGTGCAGCTTTCTCTCTCTCTCGGTCTCGGCTTCTCTCTCTAAAACCAGAGGCGTCGGTCTCTCTCTCCTTCTCGGTCAGCACTCCGGCCACCAGCTCAGGCCACCCAACTTCACCCTTATCACCACAGAAATCTTCCCCTCGACGCCAGAAACTCAGCCCCACTCTCCGGCGAGGCAACAACCCAGGTGACAGTAGCAGCAGCGCCAACACCGGCGACTTCGCAAGCTCCCTTCGGCCACCACAAGCCACCGTTGATGGCGCCACCACGATAGGAATCATCACCTCGACCTCCTCTACACAAAGGTACTAACAGGTACGCATTTCGTGACACTCAAAAAACATCCCTGTTCATCGTCTTCTTCCTCCAGCTCGCTGCATGCGCAGTGGGACGTGATTTGCGTCCCACTGTGCATGCGGACTGGGCCTGAGGGGGACGGGCCGGGCTTTGTGCCCGGCCCAAACGCTTAATCCGGATGGGCTTCCAGCCCACTAGACTATAGGCCCAGTCCATAAGTTTCGGCCCAGTCCATAATTATCTGGGCTTCCACTTGCAATTTCATCACGAACATATATTTCTCTTCCATCAAGACTGATCTGTATCTACATTTTTTTATTTTTGTAAATATATATTTAAAAAAAGCGGTTGGGCCGAGAGCAGGCCTAAGCCCATCTCTGCTGGACTTGAGCTGGGCCTGCACAGCCTAAGTCCAGCTTAAAAGCTGAAGACATGAAATGGTGCGCTGCACTGTTCATGTCTTCTTCACGTGACAATGCAGCGCTACTGTGCACAGTAGCTACCGACTGACCACGACCATAACTTCAACAGACGATGCTTATGGGTAGAGGAGGCTGACGTGGTTCTTCTTGTGGTAGTTTCGTCAGAGATGGTGGCCGGCGGCAGCATTGGAAGGTGTGTTGTGGAGAGAGAGAGGGAGCTTTTGTCTTCTTCCATGGTTGTTTTGGATAGAGAGAGAGCTTCTGGTGATCTTCTTCCATGGCACTGAATCTCTTCTCTCAACATGGGCACAATCCAATTCTCTGAATCTCTTCTTCCATGGTTGTTGCTACCTTCAGCTTTGCAATTAAAGCATGAGAAGAAGAAGTTGTTTGTTTTCATGTAAAGAGTGAGGACTGAGTATTTCATTCACGTGAAATTATTCTTTGGCAGAGATATGAATCAGTCACTATAGTGGCTTAATGCCCGATTCATCAAACACAGGCAAAGCATAAAAAACCCGCTTCTCGTGAACCATGGTTGGAGTGCTTTTTTTGATGGGGCCCATGTTAATTAACCTGTGTTTTGTACTTTACCAAACACTACGAACCTGCTTACTTTGTAACCATTGTTTGAAACACCGGTTGGAACGCATTACCAAACGCCTTCATACTATGCTAGGAGAACACTCAATGAAATGAAATGCCACTGCAGAATATCCTAGAAGTTGAATTATTTGATGTGTGGGGCATTGATTTCATGGGACCTTTTCCATCATCCAACAACAATAAATACATTCTCTTAGTAGTGGATTATGTATCAAAGTGGATAGAAGCAATTGCAACACCTACAAATGATGGAAAGGTTGTACTTAATTTTCTATAAAAGAACATCTTTACTAGATTTGGTACTCCTAGAGACATCATCAGTGATGAAGGAACTCATTTTTTGCAACAAGCAGTTTGAAGCACTTTTGTTTAAATATGGAGTCAGACACAAAAGAGCATTGACTTATCATCCGCAAAAAAATGGTTAAACAGAGGTATCAAATAGGGAGGTGAAGCGAATTCTAGAGAAAATAGTTAGTAACTCCCAGAAGGACTGGACAAGAAAGCTAGATGATGCATTGTGGGCTTATATGACAATATTGAAAACACCATTAGGAATGTCTCCATATCTCTTAGTCTTTGGGAAATCATACCATCTCCCTGTTGAATTAGAGCATAAGGCGTATTGGGCAATGAGGCAGCTGAACATGGATCTGCAAACTGCAAGTTTAGAAATGAATTTTGCAAATCAATGAGATGGATGAATTCCAAAATGATTCTTATGAGAATACGTAAATCTACAAAGAAAAGAATAAGGCATGGCATGACAAGCATATCACACGTAAGGAATATTTCCCTAGTCAACAAGTGTTGCTCTTCAACTCATGGCTTCCCTTGTTTCCTAGTAAGCTTAAATCCCAATGGTCAGGGCCATTCACAGTTGTTAAGGTGTTTCCTTATGGAGCAGTGGAAGTCACTCATGATGAGAAGAGAACATTCATGGTAAATGGGCAACGTCTGAAGCATTATGTGAATGAGAAATTAATTGGTAAGAAGGATACCATCCGTCTTGCCCCGGCATAGCCATGTGAAGGGTCAAGCTAATGACTATAACTAAGCGCTGATTGGGAGGCCACCAATTTTTTTTTATTAAATTCACCTTAATTCGTTTGATTGTGTTGCGTAGGATTGAACATTCACGCAAACATTTATTTTGCAACCAGCACTACATGCTTGCTGAGCAAAAAGGAAAGTGTTCGTTTACCATTCTCTTTATTTATTTCTTCTCTTTTCCCTTTCCCATTGAGGACAATGTGAAATTTAAGTTTGGGGGGGATGCATGCATATTCACCTATGGCTAAATTTTGGTTGAAATATTTTTTTCAAAATGGAGGGTGAGTTTAAGATGAACTTAGGATCGACATTAACACTTTGAGGTTCTTCATTATTTTAAGCATGACATTCCTAAGCTAAGACTAGGCAATATCTTATAAAGCAAGTTTAATTATACTCATTTTTCTTGCATAATTCTATGAGTTATGTGGGTAAACATAGAAGATAAGTGTGATGTTTTTCTTGATATTATCCCCTTTGATCTAGTCCTAAACAAGGTTTAAGTAAATAAGAGTGATAGCAATTAAGAAATTGAATGAATACATATATTTGAAATTTGATCTACTCTAATGTTTCGAGTTGCTTAGTAACTAGGGGTATTCATCACAAATGTTTACTTTTACGACAAATAACTTGAAATATGAGAATGCAAAGCACTTTTAGTTTGTGACTTGTTAAGTAACCGGGTGCATTCATCACAAATATTTGTATTCGTGTCAAAAGACAAGTGACAACTTGAAGAAAACTTGAAAGTAAAAAGTAAACAGAAGAAAAAAAAAAGAATTTATCGCTCTAGTTAACTACAATGTGTAGTAGTAAGGAGTAATTGCAGGATAAATATTGCATGATTCAAAATGTTGGCTACATGATACATATGAATGAGTTTGGAAGTATATACAGAGATTTGAACTGGAGGAAGTAGGTATACTTAATTTTCCTTTGGAGAGGAGAATACCCTAAACACATTACAAAAGAGAGGACACAACATCTAGGAGAGGAGGCAAGTAAATCCGAAAGAAAGAAGTCAGAACAACAACCCCTTCAAGACCTCCATCTTTCCAATTTTCCAATACTTTTGAGTGATGTTCATCGTATCAAGTTTGTTTCTTTTTAATTTTGCTATGGAGTAGTTTTTAATTCTAGGATTTTTGATGTAGCTTAGCTATGAATATATGAACAATTTCTTTGATTGAATTAATCTAATATTTGTTGACTGTTTCATTCCATGCTTAGAACGGGAGTTTTTTGCACTACTATTAAATACTAAAAGAGGCCTTTGCTTGTATATGTTTGATCACCGTTTGCATGATTTGGAATTCGATTTGAGACCGAGAAGTGATAATTGTTTCATCCATTGTTTGAAATACCATAAGAAATCATAGGATAGATATATCTATGGAACTTGTATATTCATTCAATATTTTATCATTCTTAATGTATTTTGATGAGTTTTAGAATTTTCACTGAGAGGTAGGAAGTTTGCTTGTTAAAATAATTCACTGATGCTCGAGAGAGATTAGTGATTAAATTATGAACAATAATAAAGAAATTTTGAGAGGATTAATTCAATTGAGAAAATTCACATAAGATTAGTTATGGTGAAATCAGAAATCCTAGGATATGTTAAACTTGATTTCAACACCATTTAATTTTGTGCTTGTTCGTTTTAATTATTCTTAGTTTCGTAAACCTGTATAATTGAATTATCAAATGGTGCAAATCCTAGGGATTTAATAATTTTAATACTTATTGATAATTTGTGCAAATCCTCGTGGGACGATACTCTACTCATCACTTTATTACTTGTTACAATTCGTGCACTTGCGATTTCTACCAATAGTGGCCTTCTCACAACATCTCTAGGTTTATTCTTAGATAAATTCTTTTACTTTTTTTTCCATTACTAGTAAGCTTGACCTATCTAAAACAATGTCTATGTTGAACTTGTATTGACTCATAAAAGCATAAACCAAGTCTTTCCACCATCTAATATTGGTATAATTCGGTCTTCTATACTAAGTTAAATGGATAAGTAACTTCTCATCATGCATCACTTCACTATCTCATTACAATATGCTTTTAGATGAGTTATTGGAAGTAAGGTAATAGTGCATTTTACGAACTCTAGTACTCTAAACTTCTTTAACAGCATGACCAACATACATTTTGGTAGCTTTGATTGATCATCCCTTCCATCACCCATATCCTCTCCTCAAGGGAAGTTAGCTTACCTAAATCACTTTTTTCCACCATATTTTTCCTTATAAGTTTCCTCAACAATCAAATATATAATGTGCGGAACTCTTGTCGTAGATGCAGGCTTGGGAAATAGATGTGGGCAACAAATTATGATTCGAATGCACCTATATTTTATGGAATTAGGAGTATATGCATATTGAGTAGCAGTCGCATAATGAGTTGAGGGTCCTTTTCCTGACTAGGACCTTGGAGCTTTCTTAAGCAGGCTAGTGATTCTAGTTGTCATAACCCAATTATCTGGGTTACCCTCTAAAATCTACCCAAAAATAAAAAAAATAAAATAAAAGGGGTCGATGTTGGTAGAAAAATCAATGTGGAAATTTTTTGTTGTTTTCAAGAGTCTGATTGTATCTCTTTTGTCCCAAAAAATAGAGGAAAGTACAGATTAAAATACATTTTCATCCACATGCATCCATCACTGTGCAAAACATATCATCGACAGATTAAAATATAGATCCCAGAAGATCTCCTAACACTTGACTTCATCAGACAAATATGGAGGATGAAGAACGTGCACATGGTGATGCTCATTTCCAAGAAGAACTAGATTGTATGAAAGCTAGCGTGGCTCGTCTTACTAGCTTACTTGAGCAAGCACTAAGAAATACCTCTGGGGAGGGTCCTTCAACTAGACCCGCAGTGCCTACTCAAACACAACCAATGTACCACCATGAAGAGGTGATAGGAGAAAGGGTTCAGGATCCGCAATAAAATCCAACTTTCGTACAATCAGTAACACTGACACCTGTGGCAACCCCGATGATTGTAGAAGTATCAGAGGGTATCGACCAAGATAAGATGGCGACGCTGGAAGCCAGGATAAGAGCCATTGAAGGGGTAAACTTATATGACCAAGTACAAGTTGTAGAAATGTGTCTAGTCCCGAATGTTATAGTACCAAAGAAATTTCGTGTTCCTGAATTTATCAAATAAACTAGAACACAATGCCCTGTCACTCACCTAAAATCATACTGAAACAAAATGGAAGAAGTAGTGCAGAATGAAAAATTACAGTTGCATTTTTTCCAAGACAGTTTGAGTAGGGCAGCTTTGAATTGGTACATGAGACTAGACAACACCAAGATCCATAGTTGGAAAAATCTGGTAGATACTTTCATCAAGCAATATAAGTACAACATGAACATTGCTCCGGACATAACAAGTTTGTCCAATCTAGAGAAGAAGTACAAAGAAAGCATAAGGGAATATGCTCAAAGATGGAGAGATCTCGCTGCACAGGTACATCCCCCGCTTATGGATAAAGAGATGGTGACATTATTCGCCAACACGTTAAGAATGCCCTATTATGAACATGTGATGGGCAGTTCAGCATTGCAATTCATGGATGCAGTAGCCGTGGCAGAGCGAATAAAGCAAGGAATTAGAAGTGGTAGAATTTCTGCACCCGTGGAGAAAAAGGGCTTCGAAGGCAAGAGAAAAGATGTCATTTTGAAGACAACTATAAGGGTAGGAACAACCAATTCCAAAACTACCATAACCCTTCATCTCAAATTGCCAACATCAATCTTCAAGCCAAAGATCCACCTAAAAATTTCTCAAAAACAAATTACTAGAAAACCCAATAACAACTACCTCCGCTACCATTTCCTTTGAATGAGATGTATCAAAAGTTGGTAAGCATTGGGCAAGTCGCTCTTGAACCTCAGGCACCTTTGCAGCCACCTTACTCTGATTGGTACAAACCCGATCTCACTTGTGAATACCATGCTGGAGCCGCAGGGCATAGCATTCACACTTGTGGTGCTTTTAAGAAAAAGCTCATGCAATTGATTAAAGCGGGGTGGATAACATTCAAAGAAAATCCAGGTCTTACGCCCCATTAAGCTTCATGAAAATGGGGTCTCAAGTGTCCGCACCATTAAAGTGACCTCGACAAAAAGGGAGTGCGCTAGTAGTGGGAGATAGAGTCTACTTCCATGATTGGCTTCTGTTTTGTTCATGCCTTCGCATTATGTTCCTGTTTTGACTTGTTGGCAATTTTGCTCGTAACGCCACAAGACCTTTTTTTGTTAAACAAACATTTCTCTTTAGTGATCATGTATTTTCTTGTGTTTACGATGTGTTCTGGCTTATTGTTTAAATACCACAAGCACACTTTATACCCTTTCATCCAAATTATACATGATCCCATGATTTCATAAAGATTTTTGGCAAATCAAAGTCTAGTAAGAAAAGAAATGTCAATATGATGTTTGTTTAACAAATGTGTTCTGGGAATTCAAAAGATTTCATTGAAAGATAATCTAATACCTACAAAACCCCATATAATAAAGTTAAGCTCTTAACTAAACAAATAATCCAAAAAAATCATAAAATCATTTCGCATGGAAAAGCAAAGCCAACCTTTTCTCTGCCACCACCTGCTCAACTGCAGCTTCCTCCCATCCACTCTCTTTTCCACTCCTTATCCCGGCCAGCCACCACACTGGCCTTTCCCCCCATGTTCATTCCTTTGTTCTCCCGGTCGGCATCTCCTCTCTGTCCCCCTCCAGCAATTGACTCAAACCCCTCCTGTCAGCTCTCTTATCCAGCCGTCAGTGGCCAACTCCTCTATGCCAATGACCTCCCTTCTCTTCCCCATTTGGTAGCGCCGTTTGCCCCCAGCCACCAACCTCTCACTGCCTCTTCCTCCAGTCAAACCGAACAGCCCCGCCGACTCCACAAATCATCCATCCACGGTGGCTCTCTCTCTCGGCCAGCCTCCATCTCTTCTCCTCTCCTCTCCTGCTTAGCTCCTCCCCTAACGTTGGAAGCCACCTGATTCAGAAGATTGAAAAGCATATTTTAGACCTAGAAAAGAGAAAAACAATCCAGTTGTGTTTGTGTTGTGTTGTGTTTGTGTGTTTTGTTTATGTTTGCAGGTTACCATGAACATCACCACCGGCAAGAGAAGGAATGGGAGAGGCAGATCCACTCCCCCGTGTCCTGCTGCTCCATCAACGACAGCGCATGGTTCCACACGCTGCCAGGGGCAGGGACGCGTGAGCTGACGCGCCACCAATGCTCCTGCGCTGCCTCCGCTATCAATAATGTTCCAGAGGTGGTGTAATTTTAGATGTCATGTGTTTGTTTAAATTGTTGTTATGTTCATTTATTTTTTTTGTTTTGTAAATGTCATGTAATGTGTAAAATGTAACAAAAAATAATGAAAAGAGAATGGGTGCCTGTGTTGCATAAAAAAATATAAAATTTGCATTTCAAAAGAAAAACAAAAACAAAAACAAAAAAATGTGTTGTTTTTGTGCATACGGTCGGATTCCAAGGTTTTTCCCATCATATTTTTCGTAAAAAAAATATGTTGCATCTTTCTCATATTTTAAAGCAAAAATTGGATATCGTAACCAGTTTGTGATTATTCGTTGGAATTCGGTCAAAATATCAAAAATAATTTAATAATTATTTTGTTTTATCTATCGCGGTGTAAAATTACATTGTAAAGTTCACTCGTAGATCGTTAAAAAACAAGGTTTTAAAAATGCAGTGTAAAATTATTTTGGATTAGACTTTCAACTCTCAATGAGGTAGAGATTCTCTCACGGAGAGAAATCTATGTCGAACCTTTGAAAAGACCTACACATAGAATAAATGACTTAGAAAAACAATCAAACAACAATGCAGTTTACCTTAGGTAGGGTGCACTGGGGGTGATGTGTCTTCTCCTAGCACAACATGTCCCCTTACCTAGACTCTCGTAGACCAATAGGTTTCCTAGTGACCGTAATACTAGGTGGCAACTCCTGATAATTATAGTTATATTTTTATGACTATATAATACATCTCATTTTCATCGTGCGCTGTTGTCTCTCCCATGAGAAGATGGCGGGGCGCAAAGCGCAAAAAAAATCGTTATCGCGACACTAATGATGTTGTCTTTCATGGTTTTTATTTTCCTTTTAATACTAAGTTTCCATTTGAGGCTTTTCTTCATTTTTTTATTTTCTTTATTTTGTATGTTCTACTTCTTAAGGGACCTACCTACGCAATCTTGTGAGTATGGATATATAACAGTTCATAAGTATATTTGTGTAAAATACATGAGTATAGTATGTTAAAAAAACATATATTGGATATGGATTCATCTTTTAGGGGTGATATAGATCATCATTCATGCATGATGGGTAAAAATATTGTGTTTTAACAAGAAGTTTTGGTTTTTTTCTTTATATACTTCAATTTTAAGATAAATGAAGTATTAGACGAGCCCTAACATCCAATAGTTAATCTCCTTCTTTCCTTGCGCAAAGATATATATATATATATATATATATATATATATATATATATATATATATATATATATATATAACAACTAGTAAAGAAAGAAGGAAAGAATGTAGTTAGTTAGTTCGTTAGAAATGGAACAAACTTGGCAGGTTGAAAAGGGAGAACAAATCCTTTGCTTCCTTAAAAAGCAAATTAAAATATGCTATAGCGATAGCCCGTGTAACGTCCCCTTCTTTGGGAGACAATTTGACAAGCAATCTTATTAATACACATTAGCCAAGAAAAGAATACTTAATTAATTTTATATATATATATATATATAAGGTTTCACTAAAATTTCTATCGAAATATCAGCAGAACCTCCCATGTACTGGTAGATCCCAAGTTTTCGACATATAAATAACCTTTGCTTCCATCATTAAAAGGGGATTGTATTGTTTTACTGAACAATAATCTCATCTATCCCCTTCTAAAATAATACATTAAATTAAATGTGTTTTTGGTGTTTTTAGATCGTTTTCATGTCCTGATGTCAAAAATAATTTTTAAAAAATAAAAAAAATATCGTTTTGATACATTTCTGAATGAAAATTATTTTTAAAAACAACCTTAACCACACAGTCAAACGGACACTAAATATACAACCTATGTTTGGAACGGAACAGGTTGTATATTAAAGCACCACCGTTTCAGTTGAATGTGAAACGGTGATCAAACGTAACACTAACATGAATAATTTGATCTGAAGAATCCAAAAAATCAACCTTTAACACTCTAGGATCCCAACACATTTAAATACAAGCACCACTAGAACTATCATAATTATGCAAGTATGACCACTTTTGACAAAGAATGCTAGAAACACTATTCGTACTCATCTTTTAACCCGAGCATACTACAAGCAACAAAGTGTTATCACATATATTTGAACAAAGCTACGTAGTTTTGAATGCTTTGAGGGATTATTCAAGCCTTTAACATTCTAACATCTGATAAACAAAAAAATAAATTGGAAAGAATAAACCAAACAGCGATATAAGTTACCTTGACTTGCCACCTCTCATAACATATGGCAAGGAGCTCGATCGAAAATAGTAGTTGCATGATAAACCGAATCAAATGTGAAAAGAAAGAATCCATTCTACAATTATAACACTTCCAAGTGATTCCCAAATTATTTTAGCTATATTATTTACCACTAGGAAAGGGAGTTTATGACCTACAAAGTGCCTAATGAGGGTGGATTGCCAAATATTATAGTCTTCTTCAAAGACTTCAAACAATGGGCTGACAAGTACTCGGTTAGTTTCCAACAAGGGCGTAAAAAGATTAAGTTATAGTACCCAACTAACTTCTCATCACTTCTAACATGTAAATATATAAATCATTGTTTTATCTCACACTATTGAATGTTAGCTATGTCTTAACTATAATAAATCCTAAGAACAATAAGAATGAAAATACGAGTGAAGAAGAGTTAGTTGAACATTATATAGCAGTTATGAAATGGGAGAAGGATGTAAATCATTATCTATTTAGTATTTTTATG
Source organism: Salix brachista (assembly GCA_009078335.1). Taxonomy (NCBI): domain Eukaryota; kingdom Viridiplantae; phylum Streptophyta; class Magnoliopsida; order Malpighiales; family Salicaceae; genus Salix; species Salix brachista. The sequence goes on from CM018586.1 coordinate 9,422,667, forward strand.
AGCTTTTAAATTATTATGATAAAGATTTTACTCATGTCAAAAAGATTTGAAGGCATTTTATAAAAAATGTGATATTAAAGAAGTTAGTTCCAAGAAGTATGCTTGTATTTGATTTTCCAAGTCAAAATGAATTAATAAAATGTCATGGTTGGTCAAGCTTATGAAATCCAAATGATAGCTCATGAGATCCATGATGAAGGCATCTAATTACACAAACAAATACAAGTTGCAACCACCATCAACAAAATTTCTAAATCTTTAAAAAACATTGGTAAAAGTTTAAGGCACAAACAAAACATCCTCCAAATTATAGCTTTTTTACTCATTTAAGAGTAGAAAATGAATTAATAAAATGTCATGGTTGGTCAAGCTTATGAAATCCAAATGATAGCTCATGAGATCTGTCACGACCCGATTCCCAAGGTTCCACACCTATGCGAACCCAAACTTACACACAAACTTATCATTCAATTTCAAAGTTCAACGCAGCGGAAATAACAAAGTAAACTTTATAACATAATTCGATTGTCTTCATACAAGAGTTGATTATATACAATTATAATTGTGGAGCACTAACTAGACATAAGAACAAAAAGTATCAATTACAACCAAAATAGCAGGTTCCAAGAGTAGGACAAAAATGACCTGCTAGCAAGCTACGAGCCTGAAAATAATAAATAATGAGGGGGTGAGTTCAACAACTCAGTGAGTAGATAACATCTAATGATGTAGAACAGGTTGCGGAATCATACATGCTGAAGAGGGATCACCCGAAATTCAAAGGCAACTGAATTTCGGCAACCGGGTCGTCGAAGTCGGAATAACGCGAAACTCACCTAGTCAATGCGTTTCGTCGTTTGCGGAAGAAAACAGGCACGCATTTTTCAGGCGGCGCGTGTGACGTCATACGGCGTCCGAAAATGATCAACCGCCGTCTAGAACGATGTTTAGCCATGCTCTCTTCCACATGGGTCGGCGCGTGTATGCATGTGGTTCCCAGGTACGTGTCAATTGGCGTTTTAATTTCCCCCCGTCATTTCTCTTTCCTCCTGTGCAATCTGACGTCATCGAAACAGTGGTTTTGGCAAAGTTCATTTCAGTCCCTGAATGTTATAATTTGTTTTTCTGGCCCTTATTGCAATTATATAAGTTTTGATTTGTTTCAATTTCATCCTTCAATTGAAATTGATTATGTGTTGAAGTTTCAGTTCGGTCCTCATGCTTTTAATTTTGCGGGTTGGGCTGGAATTCTAAATATTTTTGGTATCAAAGTTTTGATTAATTTCAATTTCATCCTTCCATGCAAATTTATTATAAATCCTTAATATTTTAGGTATCAAAAGTTTGATTTCTTTCAATTCTATCCTTTTATGCAAGTTAATTATGGATTTCAGTGTCATTTCAGTCCCAGTTCTTTTAGTTTCCGGTTTTGTTTTGAATTATTTGATTTCAATGTTTGGGTCTACTTCAATTTTGTCTTTTAAATTAAAGATATTATTGAAAATATATCAAATTAATTATATATTTGTATATTTATGTCAAATTAAAGTATGTGAAACCAATTATATGTTCTAATATTTATTGGATGTTATCGCCTAAGAATATACAGAGAGAGAACAAAATAGCCTAAGATTATCCTTTAAATTAAATATACTATTGAAATTATGTCAAATTAATTATATATTCGTATATTTATGTCAAATTAAAATATGTAAAACTAATTATATGTTTGGATATTTATTGAATATTATCGCCTAAAAATATATTGAGAGAGAGGAAAAATGACCTAGGATTTTTTGAAGGACAGAAATTCATATCATGTTTTCTTAAATATATTTAATATAATAATATGATTAATAAATCTTATATAAAAAAAATAGTGGCTTCAAAATTTAATTTTGTGCTCTTTTATTCAAGTTTATTTCTTTACAAGAATTTCCAATGTTTTCATTTTTAATATTTTTGATCTAATATTACTAGGGAAAAAAAAACATCTCAAAAAAAAAAATATTGACAAATTTACCTGCATTATCTACAAGTCACTTCCCGTTTCCATTAGACTGTTCTTTTTAGACGGCAAATAAATAATTATAGCGCACAAAAAAATTAAGTTTAAGTTTTAAAAATAAATTACAATATTTTTATTTCTAATATGTCACTTTGAATTTTTGGAAAGACAAAAATGCGTATCAGTATTCTTAAATATAATTATATTAACTAAATATTAAAATAATAAAATACAATACATAAAAAAACAATCAATTTTCTACATAGACATAAATACACAATTTTCAATGTTTGGGTCTACTTCAATTTTGTCTTTTAAATTTAAGATATTATTGAAAATATATCAAATTAATTATATATTTTTATATTTATGTCAAATTAAAGTATGTAAAACTAATATAATGTTCAAATATTTATTGAATATTATCGCCTAAAAATATATAGAGGGAGAGGAAAAATGACCTAGGATTTTCTTAGGGACAGAAATTCATGTCAGTATTCTTAAATACATTTAATATAATAATACGATGAATAAATCTTATAAAATAAAAAAAAATATTGGCTTCAAAATTAAATTTTATGCTCTTTTGTTTAAGTTTGTTTCTTTAAATAAATTTGCAGTGTTTTGACTTTTTAATTATATATTTGTGTATTTATGTCAAATTAAAATATGTGAAACCAATTATATGTTCTAATATTTATTGGATGTTATCGCCTAAGAATATATAGAGAGAGAACAAAATAGCCTAAGATTATCCTTTGAATTAAATATATTATTGAAATTATGTCAAATTAATTATATATTTGTATATTTATGTCAAATTAAAATATGTTAAACTAATTATATGTTTGGATATTTATTGAATATTATCGCCTAAAAATATATTGAGAGAGAGGAAAAATGACCTAAGATTTTTTGAAGGACAGAAATTCATATCATGTTTTCTTAAATATATTTAATATAATAATATGATTAATAAATCTTATATAAAAAAAGATTGGCTTCAAAATTTAACTTTGTGCTCTTTTATTCAAGTTTATTTCTTTACAAGAATTTCTAATGTTTTCATTTTTAATATTTTTGATCTAATATTACTGGAAAAAAAAACATCTCAAAAAAAAAATGTTGACAAATTTACCTGCATTATCTACAAGTCACTTCCCGTTTCCATTAGACTGTTCTTTTTAGACGGCAAATAAATAATTATAGCGCACAAAAAAATTAAGTTTATGTTTCAAAAACAAATTACAATATTTTTATTTCTAATATGTCAGATATTTATTGAATATTATCGCCTAAAAATATATTGAGAGAGAGGAAAAATGACTTTGGATTTTTTGAAAGACAAAGATTCGTATCAGTATTCTTAAATATAATTATACTAACTAAATATTAAAATAATAAAATACAATACATAAAAAAACAATTAATTTTCTATATAGATAAAAAAAACCGTTGTATCGCGCGGGTAAACCGCTCGTCATTACTAAACACATATTAATAGTCGGTGCCTCCCATAGCCCCATTTTGATGCGGACGCATACAAGGGGGCGACGGTATGGCCAATGTATTTATAACTTCTGTGATCTTTCTAGATTAAATTCTTCGATCGAACGGCACACAGGTAGTCACATCCCACGGACAGCAAGCATACGGGGAACCGTCGCGAGCATTGGGGTACACAAGGTCTTTGACACTGTGACGTCGTGTCAAAGAAAGCAATATCAGGTGGTGAATGCCGTAATCAATGCTAACGGGACTAACACGTGTCAATATCTTGTGGAGACAGAGGGATTCTAGGAAGTACCGGAGGTGGGTTAGGTATGGCGGACGGTTGATGTTCACGGGTAGTGTATCTTTACTTGTAATATAATTAAAAAAAAATTATGATAAATAATAATAATAATAATAATAAAATGTTATTTAAGTCCATGATCTTGAATCAGGGTATAATGTATATTTTCTAACGGGCACTTAAATTTTATTAGCAGATAAATATACGGTTGATAGTTCTAGGCAAATGCAAGGAACCCGAAATGAACATTGAAAATTGAAACAATTTCTATTTGGAAATATTTTGTGGATTCAAACAAAAATAATGCTAAAATATTATGATTTCTTTATTATTTTTTACTGAGTGAAACATTAATTTACGATGAGTGTGATCTAATTGACAAAGCTATTTTATCGCTGGTGTCTTTTTTTCAACCACGTAGAATATAAACTTTGACCTTTCCTATCAAATTAAAATCCTTACATATGATATATAAGGGCTGTTTGGGAGTACGGTTGCAATTGCTTTTGAAAGTGTTTTTCATTTAGAAATACATAAAAATAATATTTTTTTAAAAAAAAAAATCATTTCTGACATCAGCACATCAAAATGATTTAAAAACACCAAAAAAATTCATTTAAAATGAAAAAAAAAATCAAATTTTGAGGAAATGGCGGTACAACCGCCCTCCCAAACAGGCTCATAGTCAACAAATGTGCTATGTTTGTACACAGTAACTGTTTGCCGCTAAGTATTTTTTTTTAAAATAAGTTTATTTCATTTTATTTCTGTTTTAAATTAAAAAAAAAATAATATTTTGAGATTATTTTGATGTATTTTTGAATAAAAACACTTTAAAAAATAACTTCAACTATACTTCTAAACATAATTTCTGATTTTAATGGCGCATAGTATCATATCTTTAATGGTGTATTGATTCTTTTTACCAGACACCCAAAATTTAGAGATATGTAAACTCATTTTCTCCGGTTTAATTAAATTTCAACACGACATAATTGTTATCTTGAGCGAATTTAAAATTTTAAAAAAAATCAATTGAAGGGTGAGTTAAAAAGCAAAATAATTGGTATTGTTTGGAATTATGGTATAAATTATTTTATCAAAGTGCTTTTAGTTGGGAAAAAAATTATAAAATATTTGTTAAAATTTTATCTCTGGTATTAACACGTTAAGACGACTAAGAAATACCAAAGAAAATTATAAAATCTAAAAAAAAAACATTGTTAGGCCACAAAAACAAGCAATGCCGAAAAATATTGATTTAGGCTATACTTGTTTGTTCCATGAAAGGTTGTAAAGTATTTTCTAAACTCCCCCGTGTTTATTCACTATTAAAAATTTGGTCTCTATTAAAACACTTTCGAGTAGAAAACAAAATTGGCTTTAAGCAAGAAATTATAGGCGAAAAACACTTTCTAGAAGTTGCAAGAAAATAGAAAAAAATATAGTTATTTGTCAATTAAATAGAATTTGTTACGTGAATTATTGAATATATACAACATTTATTTAGGCTATTATTTTTATTTTTATTATTATATTTGAAGCTAAACAATGAAAATATTTTTTTGTCAAAAACAAACGATGAAAATAATTTTTGGACTGAAGAAAAAGTTTTATATATTTTATTTTCTATTTTGGTCTTGTCATTTATTTTTATTGTTTCTTTTGCTCTTTTGTTAAAAAAGAATTGTTTTGTTGTTAGGCATAATTTTATGATTTTAATTGTTCACACAATAATAATAATTTTAGTAACTGTTTTTTTAGATATTTTTTTTGCATGCTGATCTACAACATATTTTTATTATCCGGGATAATTTAATAAATTTATTATAATCCATACAATTAGAATAGTTATATTCATAACGATAATAATACTAATTTTGTTTTTATTCTTGAATTATTTTAATATATTCTTCCAATTAAATAATATTTTTTTATGTTGCTAATATTATTTTTTTTTCGCCTTCAATCATAATAAAATCAATAGAAAATTCAATTTACAAATTTATAGCAATCAATCACTTTGGTGTATAAAATAAATAACTTATCTTTAGTGGATTTTATCAATTGTAATTTTAGTATATTCCAATTAAATATTCAATCAAAGAGTCAAAGCAAACCTAACAATCAATCAATTGTTTGCAGAAAATAAATGACTAATAGATTTTATCAATTATTTGCTCATAAATTTGCTGGTATAGGTGTTTTTAATTTTTTATATTATTTTTGTAAAATCGTATTACTTCATATTACTATTAAATATGAAAAATTGTCTTGTAAATATTTTTTTAACATTAATTGACGAGAATACTATACAAACTAATTATCTTTGACAAGTATATGATATTATAAAAAAGCAAACTCTTGCTATTATTTATATTTTAAAAAAATTGATTCTTGTTGTAATGTATTATAATTGGATGTTTGACACTGTGTTTCAAAAATATTTTTAAAAAAAATTAATTTTTATTTTTTTTTATTTTTTGATATTTTTATATTATTTTCATGTACTGATATCAAAAATAATAATTTTTTTTTAAAATATCATATCAATACATTTTTAAACAAAAAAGTTTTTAAAAAATAACAAACCATCACTATATTTGCAGGTTTCCTTTCTGTTTCAGTGCCATGTCAACCCGCATATTTTACAAGGGGCAACAGATGTCTCTCTCTGCATGCCTATGAACAATAGCCTTTTTTCAAACAAAATCTTCAATCAGGATATCGATCGCATAGCTTAAAATTGAGAAAAACGCACCATAGGAAGCAAAACTTGAATTTCCCTGCTGTTTGTTCAGTGTACTCCCTTTTATTTGAGTTCTGCTGGCTTATAAAAAAAACATAGAATTTCAAATCAATCAATTTCATGGCAACAACAATTTTCTTAACCTAAAGCAAGACGAATATGTAAGACATGAATACATTCTAATGAAAACCACCACTTCGGTTTAGTATCTTAAAGCTCAGAAATGTTTTACAACTACGATTTTCTATTCTCACGTGATATCTTCTATGCTAGGATGTACAGATAGGCACCTTCCACCATCTTGATTAACGCTAGGAGGGCTGAATTCTCTTCAAACGCTGAACAACCTGCCTCATCGTAGGCCTGGATGAGAGGCTGTCAACTGTACAAGTGACGGCCAAGCACAGCATATCTACCAGAGTTTACAGCTATGGCGTGGTGCTACTTGAGTTGATATCAGATAAGAAACCCCTGGATCCTTCATTTTCTTCACATGAGAATGGGTTTAATATTGTTTCTTGGGCATGCATGCTATTACAACATGGTCAAGCGAAGGAGGTCTTTACTACAGGACTCTGGGATTCTGGTCCGCATGATGATCTGGTAGATATGCTGTACTTGGCCAGCATATCTACCAGATCATCGTGCGGACCATGATGATCTGGTAGATATGCTGTACTTGGACCCAGTGGATAATGGCAGCCTGACTTGAGTAACGCCGTCATAGCAGAAATAGCCGCACTATAAAAGGCCACATTTTGGCGCTCTTCTCTCACACGGACATCGATAACTCATTGGCTTCATCTTTCTTCCCCTCCCAATCTCTCTCTCTCTCAGAACAAGAAGCCACGAATGTTAGTTTTTCAATTGAGTTTCTATTTCTTGTAGAAATCTTCAATTGATTGTTTGGTTTTGTTTGCAGGTGGTCTGCTTTTCTGTTTTAGAAGAGAAGAGAAGGTTTTTGGCTGAGAGCTTTTCTGGAGAGGAAATTTAGTTACAGAAAAAGGTATGTTCTCTTTATTTTTCACATTCTGAATATTTGATGAGTTGTCTGCTTATATACTGCAGAGAACTCATGCATTTTACATGTTTGTATCCAACTCATGCATTTTGCATGTTTGTAACAGATTCTAGAAATCAGTATATTACACAGACACGGCCATGTCCTTTTGGCATTTCACTCTGCTTCATCCTGCTGCTTCTCTTCTCTCTTAACCTAGCTCTCTCTCTCTCTCTCTGCAACAACACAACAAAACTCATATCCAACATTCTCTTAAACCCCAAATTCTATATATCCATCATCTCCACGATAAGCTATCTAGACCTAGCTCTTACTCTACTCTTTAAAAACCCACCTTGTTTTCCTTCTCCACAGGATACACTTCTCTTTGGTCGAAGCTCTCAATGTAACAGTGTCTTTTCTCCTTAATTCTTATCTTTTAAAACCCACCATCCTTTCATAAACCTTTTTTCAACTCGTTTTGTTTTGATCTTTCCTCTTAATGTCTACTCCACTTTCGCTATTTCTCATGCCTAACAATGGCAGCAAACAAGAGCCTACCCAGGCCATGGCCATTAGCACCAAAACAGCTGAACCGGCAAGAAGAAGTAGTGCCACCAATCAGAGCAAAAGGTCTACCACCAGAAAATGTCAAACTCGCAAGAAACAACGCCAAAGAGGCATGGGAGTAGCTCAACTTGAAAGTTTAAGGATTCAAGAAAGATGGAAAGCTATCACTGAAGCGAACCAGAACATTGGTGCTTTCAATCTGCAACCCACCCATCAGTTACATGATCACCACCCGTTTAATTATAATACTGATAATAATAATAATAATCAAATGATGCAGTATGGTACTACAGTTAACTGTGGTGTGCCAACGAGTAGTAGTGGTGGTGTTTTTAATGGTTTCTTGGGCTGGGATCACCAGGGTGGTGTGGTGGCTAAGAGTGTTGACGGGTTTAATGTCAATAATAATGATAGGATTGGGTCGGGTCAGGTTTTCGTTAACCAGTACATGGTTGGATCGGTCCCCGTTCATCAGGTTGGGGCTCCTGCTCCTGCTTCTGTGTTTGAGGCTTCGAAAGAGCTCTCTTCAATCCCAAAAGTAATGCAGCAGCAGCAATATGAGTCTTCTCGTTTTGATCTTTGCTTTAAGGTTTGTGTTTTAAGGGGTTCTTGATGCCATATGCTTGTTAGTGATCCTTTTTCTTTCCTGTTTGTTTCTTGGGAAATTATATAAGAAGTAAATAAATTATAAGCTACAAGATTTTCTAGCAGTCCTGGATTAGTTTTCAAACTTGTATAATTTATTTGCTTTGACAAGTATATGACATAAATTATATAAGAAGCAAACTCTTGCTATAATTTATTTGTATAGCAGTCCTGGATTAGTTTTCAAACTTGTATAATATATAAGAAGTAAATAAATCGATTCAAGATTTTCTAGCAAATAAATTATACAAGTTTGAAAACTAATCCAGGACTGCTATACAAATAAATTATATTTTATATTTGAAAGGGAACTCATAGATCTAAACCTTTATTTCTTATTTTTTTATTAGATTTTTCAGCTTGCATTATTTATTGCATTTTTTAAATTTAAAATTCTTCAACTCTTGTACCTTTATTATTTTTCCAACTTTTTTTGTGTAAGCTAGACAGGTTCTTAAATGGGAAAAAAGTAGTTGATAAGTGATGAAGATCTTGTTCACATTTTGCATTATAAGGTGTATTTTTTTTTTTTTTGGAGAACTATGAATTAACCTCTTCTTCTTGTTGTGCTTTTAACAGGGACAAAAAATATACAACAAGAGTTGAAGAATTTACCTGGAAAAGAAAATGAAGAAATTAAGCTTGATCTTAGTTCTCTTCCAAAAGGTAGGAAAATTAACAATAAATTTATATTTTATATTTGAAAGGGTATTTTGAAGAGTAAGAAATAAAGTGAACTTTATTAAAAAAGAATTCAAGAGATGAACTATTAGCCACATAATTTTTTTTATTGAACTTACTAGTCTTTTGCTGCTGCTTCTTCTTTTTTCCTTTTTGATGAAAACTAGCTTCTTCTTTTTAATTTCCCAAGTAACCTTGTTTTAACTAGAAAATGAATAACAAATAGGGAGAAAGGGGGCTGAGGAGAAAGCGATTGAGACTGATAAGCATATCTACCAAGTGTAAATGCATAAATAGGTGTGATGTACAAACCATTGTGCCAACATTAGCATAACATGTAATAGCAGGAGACTAAGTGTGTGCATATGCATGTATACATATAATTAAATACATTTAAATCCATTCCTAGAGTGTTGCACATGAAACTAACCTTGAGAAGAGCAATATGGTCCCCCACATTTCCCGCGTGGAAATTCATTCTGGCATTGTCAGCATGAACTTGTTTGTCCTTTGGCCGATAGAAGATTGAATTTCCAACAGAAAGCATGGCAGCAATAGAAATGATCTCATCTGAACATTTGTACTTGTCAGAAGCAACAATCATTTTAGACAGCATGGGATCAAGGGGGAACTCGGCCATTCTTCTACCAACTTTAGTCAACTCACCGAGTTTATTTAGTGCACTCAGTGCAAAGAGCAGTTCCAGAGCCTTAAGTAATGCCTCTGAAGGTGGAGGATCCATAAAATCAAAATTTATTAGGTCATGGATTCCAAGACTCTTCAAAGTGAGCACGACATTGGCCAAATTAGTTCTTTGTATTTCTGGTATTGTATTATCTTCCAGGTCATGAAGATAATTGTAAGCAGTATACAACCGATAACACTTTCCTGGACCAGTTCGTCCAGATCGGCCAGCACGCTGCATTGCTGAAGCTTTTGAAATGGGTGTGACCAGCAAAGATTCCATCCCAGTCCTAGGGTTGTATGATTTCATCTTGCAAAATCCTGGATCTATGACATACTTGATCCCATCAATTGTTAAGGATGTTTCCGCAATATTTGTTGCAAGGACTACCTTCCGTGCTCCTTCAGGAGTGGGCTCAAATATTTTAGCTTGGAGCTCTGTGGGTAAGTTAGCATATATAGGGCAAATAATAAGTTCCGCAATTTTTGTACCCAGACCTGTTGTCCTATGCCTCATAATCTCCTCAGCTGTCTCTATTTCCTCCTGACCAGTGAGAAATATTAAAATATCTCCAGGCGGCTGTGTCACGTGGATTTGAAGTACAGTAATAACAGCTGCATCTAAGTAATCAGCTTCCGGGACTTTTGTATAGTGTATCTCGACAGGAAACCTCCTCCCAGGAATTTTGAAAATTGGAGTAGAATCGAAGTAATCACTAAATTTCTCAGCATCAAGTGTTGCACTTGAAATAAGCAACTTTAAATCAGGTCGAAAACGGGCTATATCCTGTCACATAGAAACATGGATGGTTGGGCAATCAGGTAATGATCAAGAGTTTAACCGGTACAAGTACAAAAATAAGTAATCCTAATGTTGGTAAAATTGTTCCTACAGATGCAATCCTAATGTGGTGATACTGTTCCTACAGATCTGACATTGCTAGAATATATATTCACGGATTACTAGCAGTGAAATAAACTATGCATTAATGTAGTGAATGAGCAAAGGGATCCATACCTTTTTTCTATCAGGTAGAATATACAGGGTCATGGTTTTTACATCCATAAATATATATAAATGAAATATCAAGTTGAAAGAATCTACTTGCCTTCACCAATCCAAACAGTATGTCAGTTGACAAGGTTCTTTCATGTGCCTCATCCACCATCACAACACTAATTCGAAATAAAATAGAAAACGCTTTAGTAAGCCAGTGGAACTGACCAAATCAAAAACATGAATAAGGCACCAAGACATAGCTCACCTGTAGCCTGCCAGATCTGGTTCGCCAAGAAATTCACGCAAGAGCATTCCATCGGTCATATATTTCAAAACAGTCTTATCTGATGTGCAATCTTCAAAACGAATGGAGTAGCCAACCTGAAGATAACATGAAAACCATTTGCTGTTAAAGGCTATTTAATTGATGATTATTACCATTTCTAGCATACTTCCACAAATTAAGCTTTCCTTGTCTTAAATGCTAGGAGTTTTGAGGAGAATCCTCCTTGTATTAAGTCTGTGATAATAAAAAATCTCAATAATAATATGAGCACACCTTAAGCCATAATAATAGCTAGATTTCACAAAAAAAAACAAGTCACTCTCTTTTAATTTGTTCGGGAACATGCTGTGTCTTTATTTACTGGCCAACCAATGATCGTTGCAACGTGCCTTCAAAGCCAATTGCATGTTTTAGGTTGAAGTCATTTGTATATTAGTAGTTTAATTTCGATAAGTTATCGTAGCATGGTATTTTAGTGTACTTGGCACCTTTCACATAATTACACCTTTTCCTTTATTAGTTCATTTATGTAATAGTTATCATGTTAGTTTGACAGTTGAGATTTAGTTATTTTCAAGGGCTAGAATTTCTTTTATTCAGGGTTTGCTTACTATTTAAGGGCTGCCACAGCTGTAACAAAGATGTTTTGGCATTTGATATAAAAGACTTCATTCTTTTATAGCAATATAATTCAGATAACCAGCCTTTGATTGAATTTGCAATCTTTTTACCTTTTGTTCCCATGTCACATGTACCCAAACAAACAAAAATTAATGGGTTACATAATATGCATTTCGCTTTCCAAGTCAACCATGCATCCAATAAATATGACCACTTGAAAGGCACAGAGCTTTGACTTGTATTTCCAAGTCAACCATGCATCCGATAAATAATCCTTTCCTTCATTAGTCTAAACATTTCCAAGACTCCGAAGTTAGGTTCAAAGAATTTATTTCTGTATACAGAAAGAACTTGGGAAATTGATATTATATGTTAATCACACTCTTTTTTTCATTATCATTCATATATTAAAGATTAGGATGCTAAAAGGTACAATAGACCATGCTGCATATTGCACATGTTAGTGTAGCATAAATTCTTCAATCCTAAAATGTATGAGCATGTGTGCCCAATTCTACCAGCAGCAATCTAAGTGACAAAGTGAATATAACACCGTACAGTGCATGGTGTGAGAAGGCATATAAACCTACACTCAGTAAAGAAAAACGAGTAAAAAAAAGAGATTGAGAGTAATAACAGACACCACACACCTCGTGTCCAAGTTTGACACCCATTTCTTGAGAAACTCTAGCAGCAATGCTCATGGCAGCAACTTGCCTTGGCTGTGTACAACCAACCTGTAAGAAGCAACAAAAAGAAAAACAATGATATTCTCAAAAATGTCAAGCATGCTGACACCTACTTTCTCAAATCATTTAGGCAAAACCTTTGGTTGTCTCTTAAAGTAATCTGGCACACTTTTAACTTAGCACATCATTTTCCATGTTGCAAGTCATTGTCAAGTAGAGTTAAGGAACAATAAAAACTCCAAAACATCACCCAGTCCCAATAGTTTCTTTGGATGCAATTGTCAACATTAAGAACACAAGGCATAATTGACTTTCGAGATAAATATTATATAAGGGACAAAACCAGGGCCATTCCCAATCATTTTTCTTGGATCACAAATGACCCAATGGGAGTAGGGGATGCATGCATCCAATGCACCAGGCCACTTCCCTATTGGTGACACACTAAGTGTTTCAATGTTATATCAGTTATCATAAAAGCATCAGGGTTAAAGGCGTGTCTAGTTGTGTGTAAATATAAATACATGTCACATTGGTGTTCTAGGTTATTCCTGGACTCTCTTCTTAAATCACTTAAATTAAGATTCAGTTGGAACAAGAAATTATGGAATTTAACTACAACTTGAGGCAGATTATTGCAAATTATACCACAAAAAGAATATCAGCATAATAACAGAACAAGTTGCAATAATTGTATCAGTTGTTGATTCCCAAACGCCAGTTGTTGATTCCCAAACGCCCAATACTGTAACAAGAAAATTTTGCATGAGTGTCCATTTGTACTGAAAACATGACAAGAAAATGCTACTTGAATTTTTGACGAATAATAATTCACCAAGGGTGACAATTGGAACAATGGAAAGATGACAATTAGCATCTACAATGTCAGATGCATATGAAGGGACAAGAGTATACCTTCCCACGCTTGGTGTAACCAGCTTCGTGAAGATACTGTGGTATCTGTGTGGTCTTCCCTGAACCAGTTTCTCCCACTATGATAATAACCTGCAAAAGATATCACCAAAGATGATTAAAAAAACATGAAATGAGTGCCTACATCCACTCATGCACATGCAAGTAGTAAGTAAATGCCATGTTAATAAATCATGACTGAACCTCAAAAGATTTATATGCTTAAACTACTGGATAGAGGAGATGGGAAAGAATTTTGAGTTCCAAAGAGAGATGCTTTAACTTGAAGTCCTTTGATCCAATCCTAGTTGGAAGAGAGCTAACCCCCCCAAGAAGTGCATGTGTACTCCTATTTAGGAAAGACTTGGTCACTGCTAGAAGCAACTTTCAATTGGTAAGCTACTAGGAAGGCAAATGCACTTCCCAGGGAATTATCTTGGCCAATTGCTAATTAAGCTGTATGAATGCTTTTGAATCAGTTTGCTGCTCGCTTATTCATTTCATTTCAAGCACAAAATTGATGTGCACGTCTTCTCTGAAGCCACTAGGAAGACAAATGCACTTCCCAGGGATTATCTTGGCCAATTGCTGATTACCCTGTAAGAACGCTTTTGAATCAGTTCGCTGCTTGCTTATTCATTTCATTGTGAGCACAAAATTGATGTGGATGTCTTCTCTGTGGCAGAGATCTATTTGGGATGCAAGGTCGATTGAAGTTGTGAGGGCTTTGTGAGGTGTGAGGTTGTAAACAAAATAAGAGGAAAATTCTTGTCTTTCTACCATTTTTTTGGCTAGGGCAGGAGTGTAATAAGAGCCTTTTGAGAGACAAGAGTTGTCTCTCTCTTTGTTAGTTTGTATAGCTTAAGTAAAACATCTTTCCTCTTCTGCTAAGACGAGAGATTACTGCCATCAATGAAAAGCAAGAAAGACTTCACTATATACTTCATCATAACCACATGAAAACAATCCAATAAAACTTTAAATTTGTTATTCTTTCATTTTTATTTTTATAACATCTGCCAATAAAAATATCATTATAAACACTCATTTTAAAAAATAACTTGTTTTGTTTCCTTTAATGCGTCTAACTTCCTCACTTCACGACCTCCCATTTCTTCTTTTTCTCTCTCTCAACGCTGTTAGCCAAGATCACATTCCAATATCTGCCTAGATTTCTCACTATAACAGGAGTTCTAGAACTCTTCTTTGTACAAAACTGATCTCGTTGGAAAGCTAACATACAGTGCTACAACTCTTCTAGAGGGAGGGAAACCCAGTCCATTACCCAAAATTCATGAAAGGCATCATAGATGTGATAAACCTCCTTCTCTCCAGAGTTTGCCCTACATAGTCACGTTCAGTGACCCTTAACTAGATTTATAAAATTCCAAATTAAATGAAACTACATTCCTTGGATGTTACACAACCAGAAATGCAACTCCTACGAAAGAAACCAACCTTGATTCTCTTATTTTCCTACTCAGATTCTATCTAAAATTCAAGAGATGAATCTGCCCAATTATTAACTTCTGCATCATATACATTTGGCCAAAAATTGGCCTTGGAAAAACAAGACTTCCCTCATTCTTTTCATGCTCAATTCATTCATTATACAAACATTCACATCCAACACAACATATACAATAATTAATTTGCAAAACACATAATCTTTCCAAAATAATTACTGCCCTCAATGGCAAGTCATGGCCTTTCCTAGGGGCATCCCTTTTTCTTTTCATTTTTCTTGCCAATTAGCTCTCATTTCATCTCGTATTCATCAATTACACACGATTCCACATTTCTCCAAAATTTGTTCCAATAACCCTAACCCAAATCTCATAAGCAAATCATGAAATTTAACAATTAAGTCTAGAATTTTATATGCATATAAAAAACACCATACCATGGAGGATTTAAAATTCTAATTGCTTGTGAAATCAAAATCTCCTCCACTCTTTTTTTCCTGCTACTGTTAGCCCAATACTCCTTTTTTTCTCTTCCAATAATACTTCAAATCCTTGTATTTTTTATGTTTTGATGTTTTGGTAACACTTAATCTCTCTTTTACTTTGAAATTATTTTTCAATTGGGTAAGAAAAATATCAAAATATCCCTCCCTTTCTTCCCCTCACTCTGCTGGACATAAGAGAAGAGAAAAGAGGTGTATTTACTGGCCAACCAATGATCGTTGCAACGTGCCTTCAAAGCCAATTGCATGTTTTAGGTTGAAGTCATTTGTATATTAGTAGTTTAATTTCGATAAGTTATCGTAGCATGGTATTTTAGTGTACTTGGCACCTTTCACATAATTACACCTTTTCCTTTATTAGTTCATTTATGTAATAGTTATCATGTTAGTTTGACAGTTGAGATTTAGTTATTTTCAAGGGCTAGAATTTCTTTTATTCAGGGTTTGCTTACTATTTAAGGGCTGCCACAGCTGTAACAAAGATGTTTTGGCATTTAATATAAAAGACTTCATTCTTTTATAGCAATATAATTCAGATAACCAGCCTTTGATTGAATTTGCAATCTTTTTACCTTTTGTTCCCATGTCACATTTACCCAAACAAACAAAAATTAATGGGTTACATAATATGCATTTCGCTTTCCAAGTCAACCATGCATCCAATAAATATGACCACTTGAAAGGCACAGAGCTTTGACTTGTATTTCCAAGTCAACCATGCATCCAATAAATAATCCTTTCCTTCATTAGTCTAAACATTTCCAAGACTCCGAAGTTAGGTTCAAAGAATTTATTTCTGTATACAGAAAGAACTTGGGAAATTGATATTATATGTTAATCACACTCTTTTTTTCATTATCATTCATATATTAAAGATTAGGATGCTAAAAGGTACAATAGACCATGCTGCATATTGCACATGTTAGTGTAGCATAAATTCTTCAATCCTAAAATGTATGAGCATGTGTGCCCAATTCTACCAGCAGCAATCTAAGTGACAAAGTGAATATAACACCGTACAGTGCATGGTGTGAGAAGGCATATAAACCTACACTCAGTAAAGAAAAACGAGTAAAAAAAAGAGATTGAGAGTAATAACAGACACCACACACCTCGTGTCCAAGTTTGACACCCATTTCTTGAGAAACTCTAGCAGCAATGCTCATGGCAGCAACTCACCTTGGCTGTGTACAACCAACCTGTAAGAAACAACAAAAAGAAAAACAATGATATTCTCAAAAATGTCAAGCATGCTAACACCTGCTTTCTCAAATCATTTAGGCAAAACCTTTGGTTGTCTCTTAAAGTAATCTGGCACACTTTTAACTTAGCACATCATTTTCCATGTTGCAAGTCATTGTCAAGTAGAGTTAAGGAACAATAAAAACTCCAAAACATCACCCAGTCCCAATAGTTTCTTTGGATGCAATTGTCAACATTAAGAACACAAGGCATAATTGACTTTCGAGATAAATATTATATAAGGGACAAAACCAGGGCCATTCCCAATCAACTAGCATTCCATAACTGTTAGTTAACCTAATTGTGAAGAAACAAGAGGATATGGTGAGGTAATCATGTACTCTTGTTTAATTTTGTAGTGGGTCAGATCGGAGTTTTGATGAAAAAAATTACCCTGACTCGAACTAACAATTCGATACTTATCAAGACAATATGTAAAAGAACTGATCACGAAAGATTGAATTATAAAGCAGATTAAATGTTTACTCTAAAAACTACAGGGACTAAGCTATTGATCTCCTTAAACTAGAGTGATTAAATTAAAATATAACTTATTCTATATATTCTTGGCACAATTATTCACTATTCCATTTAGGGCTAATCAAATTCTAGTCCTAACCATCAACATGGGCTTTTAGATTTCACGAGGTTATTTGCCTGCGCGTTGCGCTGGGCTTTTTTTATGTTGAAAACTAATTGATTTTTTATGTATTGTAATTTATTATTTTAATATTTAAATAATAAAATTTTAATAGATCAAATCTGTTAGAAATGAGTTTCTTTTCTCACTTAAAAGGAACAGTTTAATCGAAACGTAGGGGAAGTGATTAGTATATTTTTGAATTGTAGATAACTTGGATTAATTTTTTTACCTAATTTGTTTGTAAGTTGTATTTTTCCCCCAGTAATATCAGATATGAAATATTAATTTTTTTTTTATAAAAACAATCTCAAATCTAACAATCAAATATTTCTAAGAAAAAAGCTTACACAGAAGAGGACAAAATTTGAATTAAAACGGTTTTTTTTATTCTATAAGATTTATTTCTCATGTTATTATATTAAAAATATTTAAGAACACTTATATTATTTGTTTGTTCTTCCAAAAATCCAATGTCATTTTTTCTGTCTATATATATATTTTCAGGTGCTAATATTAAATAAATATTAAAGTATATATTTAGTCTCACATATTTATAAGAAAAAAAACCTAAATAAATGACAAAATAAAAATAAATATAGGTAGATTAAAAAAAAATTGACCTGAAAGATAAATAAAAATAATCTAAAAATAATAATAATAATAATAATAAATATCATTTTTTAAATGAACATCAACACAAACTAAAATGTTAATATTTAAAAAAACCTTAACAACAGTAGAGATAATAAAAATTGCTGAGCTCATGTACTGGTTTCTGGTCCTTGTCATTTTAGACCTGCAATTTGCAGTGGGATACTTAGAGCATCTCCAGCGGGGAGTGTCATTTTGGAGAGGCAAATCTCCAAAATGGCACTTTGAATAGTGTAAAAATAACATTTTTGTTGATGTGTGCTCCAGTGATAAAAGCCATTTTAGAGAGCCATTTTTTTATATTATTTTAAATATAGTGTAATTATTTTGTATGTAGTTTAATTATGCAATTAATTATACAATTAATAAGAGTAAGTTATATAATTAAATAAATACTTTTAAAAAAACCCTCCAACAATATAATTATTAATTTTATATATATTTTTTTACTCTCTTGTTAAGGTATTTTTAAATAAAAATAAAAACGAATATTTTTGATATAATTATATTATTTTCTAATATATATACACACACACACACATCACACATCACACACGCGCAGGAAAAAGAAAAATAGCTCTCCTGCATGAGCTGCTACAAATAGCAGCTCATGCAAAGAGAGCTATTTTTAGCTCGGTAAATAGCACTCCCACTGGAGTGCAAAAAGTGACACACACATGCTAAAAAATTAGTATTTTATTTATGCCTTTGCATATGTCACCCCCGCTGGAGATGCTCTAAGAATAACCAATAAGAGCATCTCCAGCGGGAGTGCCAAATTGAGGAGCCAAAAATAAAAAAGTAATATTTTGGCAATTTTTAGCACTTTTCGGCACTCCAGTGGCAATGCCAAATGCACAGCCAAAATTGGCATCCCCTCTGTGAGCTGCTATTTGTAGTAGCTCAGGAGAGCAAGCTAAAAAGGTGGCCCCACCTTGGGGCCACCTTTTTTATATATTATAATATATATATATAATGTAATATATATATATATATATATATATATATATATGTATATATATATATATTAGAAAATAATGTGATTATATCAAAAATATTTATTTTTATTTAAAAATACCTTACTCTTATTAATTGTATAATTAATTGCATAATTAAACTATATACAAAATATTTATACTATATTTAAAATAATATAAAATAAATGACTCTTCAAAATAGCTTTTACCACTAGAACACACATCAACAAAAATACTATTTTTACACTATTCAAAGTGTCATTTTGAAAATTTATCTCTCCTGATCTGATCTAAGTATCCCACTGCAAATTGCAGGTCTAAAATGACAAGGACCAGAAACCAGTACATGAGCTGTCACGTTTTTATCGGGACAGCTGTGAAAGGCAAATTCAGGTGGGGCATAGCTCCAGTCCAGTCCAGAATACAAGGGCTGGTCTATGTGGGTCCAAGACAAGAACCATCGTAGTGTTGAAATTTGCAGAAATTAACGGTCTAAATGTGTTATTTAGTACCTTGGTGGGGCATTTTTCTCCTCTCTCCTGGCAATGTTTTGGACTTGGATCAAGAAATCACGACACTGTTCATATAAATGGAAGAGCTAATCAAGATCGTTCTTTTTGCCACGTGCCACTTCACCAGGCTCCGTTACAATGAATGGGTGCTCCCGCTGTCTCTCACAGATAGCACCGCCATGTTCATCATCTCCATCAAGGTCCACCACCTTTCTATGGCCTTTCTTCCTCTCCCCCGCTGTCACCGCCTCCCATGTCCCTCTTCCTCCGCTCCCTGCTGCCTCCTTGTCTTGCTGTACTGGCTCCTCCGAGAAACCTGAACACAACCACCCAAGAAACAAGCAAAAGTAAAAAAGAAAGGAAAATAAGTTTAATAAGTTCGTGTTATTTAATATTCGAAACAGACAAAAAAATTTCATTTATTTTCAAGAAACCAGCATGAGCTCAAAACTATAAGGGCCTGTTTGGTATTGCGGTTGCTGTTGCGGTTGAGGTTGAAAAAAAGCAGGTTGAAAAAAAGCGTTTTTTCTGCGGTTCAAAATAAGCAGAGAGTGTTTGGTTAAAAACTGTGGTTGAGTCTGCGGTTGAAAAAAAACAGTTTTATGTGTTTGGTTACCAACCTTTGCAAGTAGCTTTTTACTTGTGAAATTACTGTGAATGGCACACATACAATATATATATATATATACACACACACACACATATATATATATATACATATTTTGTATTAATAATCATATTTTCATAATGTAAGGAATAGGTCAAGTAAAATTGACACTTCTTTTTATTTATTCATCAAACTATTTGCAATGTTATCACGAACAATATCCATACGTGAGGGTCTTTGCAATCCCTGACTATTTTCTCTCGCTACAATATCTGATAAAAAATCATCTGGTATATAATTGGGATTATAATCATATTGAACAAAATCAATGTCATGTTGCGATCTCCTTCTAATAAAATTATGTAGTGCCATCAACGCAACAACAATTTGAACTTGCGTTTTGTATTGATAAGGTGGCATTCTTTAAAAAAAATTCCCGGTTCAATTAAATTAATTATTCAATGTCAGTATGAGATTGTCATTTTAATTATATTTATTAAAAAAATTATTCACTTTATTTGTTGTTTTTATTTTTTTAAATAATGTTAGTCAATTTACTAGATGCTTTTAGGTTTTTATTATTTCGTTAAAAACACATTTTCTTCTATTTTAAAAAAAACTTGGTGCTTATAATATAAGACCGACAACGGATAAAATAATTAATTAGGTGAACATAATATTTATTTTGTAAAATACAATTAAATTGCCTGTGGCCACGTCTGGCAATCCATTACATAAGAACAGAACTGAAAATTCAGTCAACAAATTGGCAATCCATTACATAAGAACAGAACTGAAAATTCAGTCAACAAATTTTTATTAAAATTCAGTACACAAACTTTCAGGCAATCCATTACATAAGAGCACAACTGAAAACATGAGTCATCAATTTAAGAACTATCCTTCAGAGGTTCAGGATTTCCTAAGAAGAGAGGTAATAAATAGAAGAAGATCATTAAGCATGATTTTCACAAAGAGGTACGGACAACCACATACGGGACGAGATCATGTTCAAAATTGCTGATTAATTACTCTAATTCATCATAAACCCATAACATCATAGTGTTCACAAAGAGGTAAGAACACACATCCAAGATCCTAACATGACAAACGCATAAAATGAGAGAAAAAACAAGCGATTGACAAACAAAAGAGTTTACTTTGGTTGGGTGGTGCACCGATCCTCTTGCCTTGAAAGAGTTACCGGAGCAGTCAGGATCTGTTGCAGAGTCGGTGAGGACGACGGTGAGGGAAGGCCGGCGAAGCGGTGAGGGAGAAAGAGGAGCAAAGGGTGAGGCTGAGAAGTGAGGGAGCAACATTGAAGGAGAAGAGGGGAGCAGCTAGATCGGGTCTTTTGGCTTTGCAATTTTGGGAGCAGATGGGTCTTGGCCAAACGACAGTGAGGAGAAGTGAGGGAGTAGAGGGGAGAAGAGGGGAGCCGAGACTCTGAAGGATTTGGGTTTGCAAGGGAGCAGATGGGTTTGCAAGGGAGCAGATGGGTTTGAGAAGTTACAGGAATGAAATATTGAGAATTCGTGGCTGGCTTTCAGTGGAATGAAACGCTGGGTTGAAAAAAGTTACAAAAACCTGCTTTTCAAAAACCACGGGTAGAAACGCAAAAGTGGTGGGGCCTAGTCACTGTTCATGCGGTTTAAATTCTCAATTTTTCATTGCCAAACATTGACACTCCGGCTTTTTTGAAAACGTGGCCGCAGCCACACAACCAAACGGGCACTAAAGCTAACTATTACCCTAAGAACTAATTTATGCTAAATATGTACGGCAATTAACAAGAAACCAAAAGCTAGCTAACCTGGACTTAGTTAAGAGAATTACTACTCTAATATTGAGCATGGTGATTAATTAGCAAGAAACCAACCCTGGAAAGTAGAATTGATATGGCCAGAGTAAATATGCATTGGTGTACAAGCACTACTACTCATACTTGAATTAAATTCCATATATAAGAAAACAATGAAAATGATTACTGTATATGGACATTATAAGCTAGCAAATAATAACTTATAATAAGTAATTATCTTATCCAATTTTACATAGAATTAAATTACTATATAAAACTACAACCAAAAGGAAAATATAAAATGGCCATGGGCTCCTATAGCTAGTAGTAGCATGAGCTTAGCGTAAACTAAAAAGTAGAATCAGTGCTAACCAAACCTTCTTGGGAGAGAGCATCAAGAGTATTAGTATCACCAGAGAGCAATTGCCTACGCCTGGGATCCTCCTCGTCAAGCCTTCTTCTTTCAGCTCTAACAGCAGCTTTAATACCGTACCTCTCGCCAACAAGAAGATCCCACCTAAAAATCTGCGACAAACTATTCATCATTTCATCGAGCTCCTCATCTTTCATGTCCAAAAGGGTGTTCACTGTGAACCCAAGTTCAGCTATTTTTGCTGCCGTGTAGTACCTAATACCATAAGCTTGAAACAACTCCTCTAGCCCACATAGCTCCCTTGGCCTTACAGCAAACGCCGCAGCAGGTGGCTGCTGCGGTGGGGCCACCATTTCAAGCAGACGGTTGGGATGCGGCACCATTGCTCTCGTATCCCATTTGAACAAGCTCGCCGTGAAAGCCTCCGGATCCATATCTATCTGCCCCTCTGTTTGTTTGTTTGTCTGTCTCTTCCTCTCTCCCTCTCTCCCTCTGTGATCTTTCACTAGTGCATGTCTTGGATTTGGTAGATATATAAAGACAAGTAAGCTTCCTCTTTTATTTGTATACCAAAACTGCCCTTAACAGGACAAGTTTTTCTTCTTTTTTTTCTTTTTTGTATGTATTGGGAAGCTAACAGAATTGAAGGGCTTTGATGTTTCTTCGGAACTGGACAGTTGAAATCGAACTAGTCAGAACGTTGTGTCATTCACACATTTGGTACATTCTTCACTTGAATTTGTCCTATCCACTCATCTCTTGACACATAATCTACTTGATTGGACTCCTCTGTTGCTAGGTCGTATACTTTCCTTTCACTTTTTACTTCAACATTCAAATTATTTTTTGCCGTCCAATTTTATGGTTGAGGGTAATTGAGTTCCTTTTCAATATCAATAAATAGATAAATATATAAAGTTCCTTTTCGCTTAAGTTTTTGGTGAGTGAATCCACACACAATTAATGGATTTATTACTAAATCATAGTTCTTTAAGTAGGAAGCCTTAAAAATTGTTCATGTTTCTCTATTGGATTGGTTTTTGAAATGAAATTTGATCCAATATACAGTGAATATTTGTGGAATTTCAATTTTTCTGCTATTGAAATTTTTTATTAGTTTATGTATATTTTAATTTTAAGATATCAAACTAGTGTAATATAACATCATGGATGACATATATTTGCTTTAAAAATTCTTAAAAATAATAATTATTATTTTTCTATATATTTATAGATAGTTGTTTTATTTATTTTGAGTATTTAATTTTGTGGCAATGTATTATTACATAATTTTCAATATAATAAAATAAATATGATTAAAAAAAACTCATAATCCAAAAACTTAATATATATTATCAAGAAATCATCCTGCCTAAAAACTTAAACGGTTATGTGAGGTCCTAAAATATGATTTATATTATTCTCTAACAAGCTCCCTCGAGTGAAAGCTTTTTGATTTTGAAACTTACACAAATTTACACTACATTGTATTTGATTTTTATGAAATAGAATAAGGATAATAAGAGTCAAATTCGTGACCGTTAATTTAATAAGATTTTAGTACCATATCAAAAAATTATCATATTTAAAAATTTAAATAATTATGTAAATTGTCATAATATAATTTATATCATTATCTAATTTTATATCGTAGTTCTTTGTCGAGGCTTTGCAGTTTAGTGACTGCTAATGCAGCAGATATTCTAGTGGCTTGGGTTACGGTGTCCTTTTAACCGTAGGATTGATGATTTAGACGTCACAAGAATCATCCTAGTTTCTGGCTCATAGCAAGGTATGATGCATCTGAGGGTGCCAGATACTGTCTCCTCGACTTTCTCGTTACTTTCTACTTGGTTGGATTTGTCTGGTTTGGTTCATCGCTAACTACATGAACCTGGAAAATAGTATGAAAATACCATGTTCTTTTCAAACACTTGCTGCCCTGTCCCTAATCATTGTTTTTTCTTTCCTTGCAGGAGCGCAGATTGCGATTAGCATGGCGATGCACAATCAATGTATGCAAACATTGAATCCCTCTAATGTTGGAGAATTTCTCAACTACTTGTCAGGGCCGCGACATGGCCACCAGATGTCGCTTGGGAGATGAGGATGCTTGAAGATTGTACCCAATGAGGGGTGTACATTTGGATGGCCACTGTGATTTGAGGTGCTCGTACGTACATTTAACAGTACAGCCTCAGAGAATTGAACTAGCTAATACATGCACAAACACATGCATATGCTAAGGAATCATTGAGATTTGAATGAACGATGATATTTTATGTATTTTGGTGGTACGAAAAATGCATGCAACTTGAGCACATGTTACTGTACAAAAACAGTAATTTTATGTCCCAGGTTTCAGCAACACCCATCCTCCAACTTCTTTATATGTTTTAAATTGATTTTTAAAAGTGTTTTTTTTTTTGTTTATAATAATTTTAATGTGATAATGTCAAAGATATTTAAAAAAAAAAACCATTATTATAATATATTTTTAAATTAGAAATATTTTCAATTACATTGTGAAACGGTACATAGTCTCTTCATGCTTAGCCTATACTCTAAATACGAGGGACTTGTAATTGCATTTTACAGTGAATTATACTTTAGTTTTCGTGTTCTTAAGAAATAAGCAACTCGATCCTCTGGTAGTGGAATTAAATGTTTAGTCCTTGTTGGATTGATTAATTTATAGAATATGCAATATGCCTATTAAGGCCGAATTATATGCGAGGTTCGCTCATATAATATATGAGGTTAAAACTTTATTGGATTTTATAATTCAGCATGACTACTTTAACATAGAATATTAATATATATTTTTAAAAAATAATTATAGAATAAGTATTTTCATGAATGTTGAGCATGATTATTTTTTTCATGAACTATAAATATTTATGAATTCTTTCATGAATTATGGATATTTATAAATAATTTATGAACCATGAACATTCATCATAACTAACAAACATGCATGAATTATAAAGATTTATTGTATTAATATTTTGGTTTTCAAGTCCTATTTATACAATCTAGAGCTTAGGTTTGGTATTTGTAAAGAGATATTAAGTATAATACTAATATTGTTTTTCAAGATTACTCTATTTTTTGCCAAGATTACTCTATTTTTTGCCCCATATTTGCACCCTCGACCCTAAAATTTCCATTTCAACTCCTGGTGATACCTCTAACAATGATTGAAGATGCCTACCAAGTGTTTGACAAGATCCCTAAAGAAGATTGAAGGTTCAAAATACTTGGTTTTTATTTTTTTTTCTGTTCATAGATGAACTATGTCATTGTCCTCGCCTAAATACCTAATTTAAACAAAATTCTAAAATGCTCCTAGTGGTGTCGCGGCTTGCCTTCGAAAAGTAGCATCCCATAACTGTTAGTTAACCTAATTGTGAAGAAACAAGAGGATATGGTGAGATAATCATGTACTCTTGATTAATTTTGTAGTGGGTCAGATTGGAGATTTGATGAAAAAATTATCCTGACTCAAGAACTAACAATTCGATAATTATCAAGACAATATCTAAAAGAACTGGTCAGGAAAGATTGAATTATAAAGCAGATTAATTGTTTACTCTAAAAATTACAGGGACTAAGCTATTGATCTCCTTAAACTAGAGTGATTAAATTAAAATATAAATTATTCTATATATCTTGCTTGATCAAGAGTGAGGTTGGAGCTTCTCTCTCATGGATGCTCTCTTGCACCAGCCAAACGAGTTAGTGATCGGATTCACAGTCACTACGCCTTGAATCGCAACAGTAAGAGAAAGTACAAAGAACACTCAGGCTAAGCGTAGCCTCTGAAAAAGCCATGCCGTGTGTGTCTGAGACCTGAGAAATCTGGACACTTCATTGCCAACCAGGTTTCTGAAAGGGGTACATTCGTCAATCTAGACAATAAAAGGACACGATGAAACAGTGTTAGGGTTTTCATGGGCCAAAGTTGTTGTTTTTTTTTAATAAAAATGAAGGCAAGTACAAGAACCATAGAGATGATGCCACAGCTGAATCAGTTGTCGAAGGTCTCTCTTTCCCTCCCTGGAAAAAGGCTGCTCTGTACTTTGATAAAAACAACACGACACATAATTCTTTGATTATGGTGTCGTAATCAAATGCTCTCGTGTCTACTTGCTTCCACATTTCAGATCAACATGTGTGGTTCGACTCTGCATTTTGCAGCTACTTTTTTCTACGTGTCGATCCTGCAGTGGCTGGAAATCTAACACCTTGAGTGATGTAAATAATTTCCAATCAGGATGTGTGACAAATACTTGTATCTTTATCTTCTTTTCAGAATCGGGAAAGCTTTGGTCAACCTAGAGACTACTCGGGTTTGCCAATGGAATAGTGACACGTCAAGTATCTGCTGGATTCTAACAATGGATCAGCTGATCAGTCTGGCTTCGACAATTATCAAGTACTTTCTCCTTCGTCTGTATTTTATTACTTGATAATTACTTGCGTCTATATGTATATATATTGACCATTTACCTGCTATTCACCCAAACTTAAAGTGTGTTTGGTATTGCTTTTATTTTTATGGTTGAGGTTGAAAAAAAATAATTAAAAAAAAAACCTATTTTCCTGCGGTTCAAAATAAGCAGTGAAGTGTTTGGTTAAAACTGTGGTTGAGTTGGAGGTTAAAAAAAACAGTTTTGTGTGTTTGGTTATCATGTTTTTCATATTCCTGTCAACGTGTGAAATTACTTTAAAGGATACACACACACACATATAAATTGTTTTTTAAATTTTATAGATTAATAATCATAACAATAAAATATAATTAATAATTCATTACTAATAACATTTGTGATCTAGTTGTAGGGATAGAATTCCAATGCCAAATCCAATTGCAAGTTTTTAATTCATAATCATTAGAAAAATAACAGGTTGTGGAGTAAAACGAAGTCACACGTCATTGGTTTTCATTAGAGCAGATCTTTATCTACACATTTTTTTTTTTTAAATTCGGACTGGGCCTCCCCAATTAAATGGGCCCGCCCAGCCCAGGTGGGCCAAAAAGCCCAACTCCGCTGGACTTGGGCTAGGCCGAGAGCAGACCCAACCCAGTCCAGCTAACACGCAGAAGAAGAGTGAAACAGTGCGCTGCACTGTTCACTTATTCTTCACGTGAACAGTGCAGCGCTACTGTTCACCGACCATGACGAGAGCTTAAACGGCTGATGCTGATGTGTAGAGGAGACCGAGGTGGTTCTTCCTATGGTGGTAACGTCGAAGATGGTGGCCTAGAGGAGCGTCGAAAGTTGCCTCTGTGAAGAGAGAGTGAGAGAGCCGTGAAGAGAGAGAGAGAGAGAGAGAGCTGTGGAGAGAGAGAGTTGCCGCTGTTGAGAGAGCTTGGTGTCGTCGTCGTCTCGTGGCCGTCGTCGTGGAGAGGAGAGAGAGTTGCCACATAAGTTGATGTGGCCGTCGTCGTCGTCCCATTAGCAATGGTGTTTGCTTAGCGTTTTGAAGGAGAGCTGCATGCATCAACACACCCAACGTGTTTCTTCGAAGAAGGATTTTGTGCATGGCAAAAAAAAGGCAATCGCAGGAAAAGCAAGCAAAAAAATTTGTTTGCAATCGCAGGAAAAAGCATGAATTTGCTGCTTATCATCGGCCGTGGTTTGCATCGTTTTTTTCCTGGGTCCCATGTGAATTAATATGTGTTTTGTACATTACCAAACACTACAAATCTGCTTATTGTTCGTAACACCGGTGGGATCGCGTTACCAAACGCCCTCTTAATCACATTTTTTATTTTTTTCAACACAAAAAATATTAATATTTGTAAGATTTTTTTATTATAATGTAAATTTAGTCAAATAGTAAATTTGTACAGAATTCATGCAAAATGCAAGTTTTCAATAAAATATATGAATTTTAAATCGGTGAAGTGGACATGACGGCACACCCAGTGGCACGTCGAATGAATATTTTAAATTACCGACAGACATCAAACGCGCCGCCTGAAAGGCGCGTTCGCGTGAAAAAATGAGGGCGTATCCGAACGACGTGCTTGCAGTAACTTCGAAAAAAAAAAATAAAAAAATGTTGGATTACCTAAAAACCCCTGGACCCAGCGATAACCACGAAAAAATCAGACGTGAAAGAATCACCATACCCCCAGCTCCATGCCTTTGTTTTTATCTTTTCTGCGAGTAGTTAAGTAGTTTCACTTTGCACAAAACTGTAAAAAGTTTAAACTACTCTCATCTCCAGCTCATGCCCGGCGTCCCACTCAAGGACACAAATGACATTTGATTGTTCAATATCAGGCAAAAAACTGAAAATATTCCTGCTTCTGAGGCTTAAATTTTGCGGTTTTAGAGGTAAAATGATAATTTTACTGTTGAAATCCACAGTAAAACATATATAATGAAATCTTGACACACGTTTTATATAGATGTATAATAATATATAGTTTTTCACATTTTTCTCGTCGGCTACTTCGAATTATGGGCATTGGAAATTATTTTCTTCCATGGAAATGTGCTCGTATTTCTTTTTTGACAATTCTTTTTTCTCCCTTTCGAATGGCCATCATTCAGTGCTATAATTATTTAGATTATGATTTAGGATTACAATATCACATATGTTTAAAGATGAAGTTGTTTAATTCGTTTTCGTTTACGTTTCCATGGAAGGAGAAAAAAACTAAAATTAAAAAGATATATTCACACCTACTTTAACCTGTAAATATCATAGGAAATAGATAAAAAAAGAAATGAAACCTAAACTAAATAAATTATAAGGAAAAGGAAAAAAATTAAAAAGATAGAAAACGTGAAGGGTTTTGAGAGAATCTTAAAAGACTCATAAAAGAGAAATTTTACTCTATGTGTTCAGAATAGCCCACAATATAGACTTAAAAAGGTAAATCCTCATTATTCAGTAAATCAAAAATATATACTATTTAAAACAAGGGTGCATAATTTAAAAAGAAACAAAAACAAAAATCAGCATGAAATAAAATCTTTTAAAAAAATGGAAAAAAAAAACTAAACTAGGGAAATATAAGGCTAAAATATGGATTTCAGGGTTTCAAACAACATTCAGTGAGAAACTCACGATATGAAAAAAGCTTCCTTGCATGAAATGATTTAAGTCAATATTCTAATATATATTTCCAAAATATCGAAGGGTGTGTGAAAACATTCATAAACCGAGCACAAACTATAAATTTCTGCCATTTTTGTGTTGAATTGTCATGTCAAAATATTTTTTTTTTATAATCGAGGTGTCTGGATCAGTTTACACACATCACAACTAATCTTCAGATTTACTGAATATCCTACAAGTCCAATGGACAAATAAGATATCACAGGGTGACAAACATACACAGAAAAACTTGAACCCTGATAGAAAAAAAACAAGTTCTTTTCTCCGATAGACTAAGACCCCGCGTGTAATAATCTACCTTTTTTTTTTTAACTCTCTAACAACTTAACTTTTCCAAAATCTGTGGCATCATTTATGAAAAAAAAAAACATCATTGTAAAACCTTAAGGTATTTTCAAATTAGTGTAATCATCTAAAACTAAAACTAAATCTCAATCATAAATAATCTTAAGCGCATACGATCACTTGGGTCAATATTTTAAAAATAAATTCTATTGAATATTGTTGGTTTTAGGATCCTGACTTAAAAAAATCAAGGTAAAAAACAAACTTCTTAAAAAGATTCCAAAAACTAGAGGAATTAATGGATATTTAAGAGAGACTTGAAATCCCAAAAAAAATTGAACCGACTGGCGAAAATGATAAGTGGGTTCAAAGTTCAAACATTTTTTTTAGTTCATTATTATTATTTTTTTTATCAAAAAACACATTAAAAATGCCTGAATATTTCTTTTACATAAGAAAATAAATCATCACAACACAACATACAACATGAATCAATGATCAGAGTATCAGGTGTAATAGATATTCAAGCCCAACCCATTATCAAAATCATTCATTTACCTCTTTGTGGACTAGGTCTCTCATTAGGGTTTCTATTTTTTCATGACAACCTCTCCTCTCTCCCTCTGTATAAACAAAATTGCTTAGAATTTAAAGCTTCATGAATGAGTGTGCACACACTCTTATAATTTCTCATTGGAATAAACTTTCGGTTGGATCATTGATCTAGTGCTGTTTATCCAAATTTGAGTTTGAATGGGCTACGATGAATCTATCTAATGATTTGCAGGATGCTTAGATTTTTGAATGATTCAAGTTTTGCCTAATTTGGGGATTTTTATCTTGAATAAAAATTGGTTTATTCTAAATATTTTAACAGGATTGGGAAATTGAAGTTTTTTTTTTTAATGATTGAGAGGAGATGTGTTTTGAAGTGTTAGATAGGAATGATTTAGAGATGCAGATAAAATGTTTGAATAAGTTCTAAAATTGATAAAATGATTTTGAAGTGTTAATTCTCTACAAAATTAAAACACTAATTAAACATGTTATGGTAAAAATAAAATTAGGGTTATATGAACGATAAATTCAATCTTTAATTTGTTGATTTTTTAGGGTTTCACGAAAACAATCTAGATTGTTTCCCCGTCTTCATAAACCCATTGGAGTAGAAGAACATCGAAGATTAAACAAAAAAATTACCCAGGGATGTAATTTTTGCAATTTTTATAATTTATGCAATTTTTTCTTTTTTATTCTTATAAACCAAATAATATTCTAATGAAATAACAGCAATTAAATACACTAACTCGATTATTAAAATCTCGATACGAGAAAACAAGTGAGACAAACATATCTTTTTGTCGTTTCGTTACAACAAAAGTACAAGAGAGAAATTACACCGCTAGATGATACAAACGGGTAAAAGAAGACTAGACTACAAACCTCTAAAATTTTGATTTTGTTTAGTTCTAAGTACAATCGAACTGAGGTTCTTACAAATTATAGCAAGCTTTTGTTTAGATTAGAAATCGTCAGGAGGATTAGATTTGTGTTTGTGTTTTGTTGATTTTTTAAGCTATAATAATCTGTATATATATATATATAAATTATATTAATCTACAAAACAATGGTTACCACACGAGTATTCCTTTCAAAAATTATTTTTGCAATTCAAATGTTTAGTTATTTAATCAAATGAAGAATAGAAGAAATTGTATATTCCAGGGTTTAATTTATGTTAATCCACCATAGGAAAGCAGAGAGTGTGTAAAATAATGGAAGAAGCTAAAAGGGATGAAGAAGAATCAAAACAGCAACAGATATGGAGTTGGGGGGCAGGAACGGAGGGGCAGCTAGGCACAGGCAAGCTTGAAGATGAGTATCTCCCTCAACTCCTTCACCTTCCCTTTCTCTCCTCTGCCGGATCCATTTCCACCCTTGCTTGCGGCGGTGCTCATGCTATTGCCTTGACCTTTGGTACCCTCGTTTACTTCTGCATTTTCCCTTTGAATTCTTGTCATCAAATCACGATTAATCAAATTTCTGTCATCAAATCACGATTAATCAAACTCTTGTTTGTAGTTGGGAAAGTGTTCACATGGGGCAGGGGCACAACTGGTCAGTTGGGCCATGGAGAGATGCTCAACAGCTTACACCCAAAGCCGGTCAGTTCTTTGCAGAGTTATGTCATTACTCATGTCTCAGCAGGATGGAGCCATTCTGGGTTTGTTTCAGGTTCTTTCTCATTAACGATTATAATGGTTTCTTCCATCTTTGAGGATCTTGAAAATTTTAATATCCATTATATATATTAAAAAACTCTGTTTTAAGTTTTTTCTTACTTTGGCAATTCTCAGACACAGACTTTTGAAGTATTTTGTATTGCAAGTTGCATCTAATGTTGGCAATTCATAGTATCTAGTCAAGCCGTTTATCATTCTGGTTGATGTTGGATCATACTGTTCACATCAGCTGATGGTCATTTATACACGTGGGGAAGGGGTTTTGCTGGCGCTGCAGATGCTAACTTTCCTCAGCTTTCACTTTCATCTTTGCGGTGCACCAAAGCTGCTCTCGGATGGAATCATGGCTTACTGTTGACTGGTAAATGCATTTCTTTTCCTATCCAATTTCTTTATTTGTGGTTTTGAACAACCCCTCATCCCGCTCCTGTCTTCTTAAGATTTAAATGATGATGGCATATCTTGAACAGGTGACGAGGAAGTACTTATGCTTAGTGGCAACTACCACGGGGTTCTTTGTGATCTTGAGAAAATGAGTGCAGTGAAGCATCGTTCTGGTAATGCATTTAGACATTCAACCTGCATTAGAATTGTTGCACATAAATACAAATATATGTGATGGAATAATGATGATTGCTCTATACCACTTCCAAAACTGGAAGAAAGGACCTTTTGTGTTTCCTTGTGTTTACGATGGGCAAGGAGCTTCAGTTTCTACAGTGTATAATAGTATTAGTTACTATTAGTTTTCATATCACCACCTCTCTGTTTCATGTTCCAGCAGATTCATCTAGAGCTACTTTGAATGAAGTAATTGGTCTTGATGGGGTTAAAGTGGTGAAGATTGCAGCTGGAGCTGAGCACTCTGCTTTAGTGACCGGCAAGTATATTTACTATGAATTGTAAATTTTTCTTTATGGAGTTATTGTGTCATTTCATTTTGTCGATGACATTGTAAATTTTTGGTTAAATTTTTGTTCACAGTGGATGGAGCAATAAAGACATGGGGTTGGGGTGAACACGGTCAACTTGGCCTGGGGAATACAAATGATCAAACTATCCCTCAAACAGTTAGTCTAAGCCCTGATATTCAGAATAAAGAAGCCTCCTTGAATGTTTACTGTGGTAGTGGTTTTACATTTGCCATAAGGTCACTCTCTGTCAATCCTAGGTAGTTTGTGGCACTATCCACACCACTACATGGAAGGATCTTAGGAGTTTAAGTGTCAGCTTTCTTTCATTAATGTTCTGAAATATCGATTGGAAGTTCATTTAAGATTCTGTTGCTCAAGATGCTCGAGAGAACAAATCTACGAAAGTATTAATCCAGAAAACCGTACAATGAAGTAAAGGAATGTGTCCTACAAATGCTCAGCAGTTGTTTCCCATGTAAAGCTGTTTTCCTTGTTTCCACATCTGCAGAGAAATGTCTGGTTTGGTATCTTGAATGCCTCCTATCAATGAAACGTGACATTGGATCAGATGTTAGTTAACAGCCAGTCTTGGTATCTATCGAACAACACCAGATGTGGTTAAACAATCACCTAGCAGGTACAAGACATCTTCTCTAACACTTACGCTGTTTGGATTTTCTTGATGTCTTGACTGATGATTATGATAAGTTTTAGATGTCATGGTTTTTATCAACTTGCAGGGGGCCATAGCAGCTGTTTATTTTGCAATGACTTGCTCTACAATAATGTCAACATAAACCATGACTGACTCGATTTAAGAAATAATCTTGTAAGCATTGGCTATTCTATTTTTCCTCTCCTATTCTCTGTGTCTTATATGCTTACCTGATTCAATAGTCTTATGAGGTTCATTCTTTTCTGCATTACTCTTCTTTAGTAATAAAAATTCAGAGATGAGATATAAAATAACAATTTTTTGAAATGAATTCTTGTTTTTTTTAAAACAGGAAAAAGATGTTTATTTTTTATAGTATAATGCATGTCGTGTGAGAAATAATATATTTACTCTAATACCGAACCACATGACTAGTCGACCGAACCACATGACTAGTCTAGTTATTTGCATATTTATTGTGCACCGTCTCATAATATATTATTTATTTTAATTGCTCAATTTTATTATTTAATATTTAACATATTGAAAATTTACTTTTTATAAAACGATCAGTATCATTACCTATTAATAGAACCTAATCGACTAAATCCCTCTTAATATCGAAACTATAGGACAATATCGTAGATATTTGCAGAAACAGTACTAATCTGTGAGAAGATTGTTTTGAGAAACAGCTTTAGACAAGAAGTAGTAGCAGCTCGTAGAGGATTCTTGAAAAACCTTGGATGAACAAGACAAAAGACATCTAGTACAACAAAATAGCATAGCTCATGGAATGCTAGACGTCAAGATGAGGCCAAGGCATAGCTTGGTGCAGGGGAGTGATGCTGCAGCCTGCAATTAACATGCTAGCCAGAATGTACGTAGCCTTAGCTGATAGGTTATTTACGGGGTGTTTAAAAAATAAAGTGTTTTTAAATTATTCATTTTATGTTTTTATATGAGTTTGATATATTAATATCAAAAATATTTTTTAAAAAATAAAAATAAATAAATTTAATATATTTATAAATAAAAATTAATTTATTAAATATCCGACACTCTTTCATGTCAATCTTGTTTTTACATCAATAACGAAAAAAAAAAAAAACTTTAGCCCCGGTATATGAAAGAATAACATGAGCACTATCTTCGAAAATATGTTAATATTATTCTACAAATTATATTATAATTAATGGTACTCATATTAATTATATGTTAATGTTTTTTTTTCATAATTTTATTTAATAATTCTTGTGCTCCTTGAATCAATAAGAGCAAGATAATTCTAGATGTTTTGTTTGCCCTTTTTTAGCATTTTTTTTTATTCAATGCTTGTTTTAATAAATATAAAGAGAATTATAATATCCAAGCATATAATATTAACAGTTTGATAGTATCTTATTATTCATCACAATTACAAACCACAATAGTTAAGAAATATAAAGCCTAACACTCTTCATATTGGCCCTGAGATCTTAGCAACATGAGTGGCGTAATTATTCTATTTAAATCTTTTCTATTTAATAGTACATCAAGGCAAATCTTAAACCAGTCATCCAACTATATAGTAAAACCTTAATTGAATTCTTTTGAAAAATACTAATTAATCTCCAAAAATTCTAAACCAAAAACAAGTGAAATAAAAAGTCAAGAACAAGATAGAGAAGCCGTTGTAAGTATGCATAAAGAATAGTTTTTTTAAAATATAAAACTCTATTTATTTTTGTGAATAATAGGAAACTATGAAATTCTAAAAAAAACACAATATATGAAAAAAAAATCTTTTTTTCTGTCTTTATACAATAAATAATAAAATAATATTTTAGAAAAGAAGGGATTAAAAGCAACAAAATTGATTAAGAGCAAACTAAAATGTGTAGTAGGTGACCTAGTGATACAAACTTAGAATTCAGGGATTTACTTCCACTATGGTCTCAGGTTCGAGCCCTATGGTTGTTAAAATAATGACCATTGAAGTTTACATAGTCGTTAACTTCAGAGCCCATAAGATTAGTCGAGATGAGCACAAGCTGGGTCGGACACCCACGTTAATAAAAAAAAAAAACAAGAATCGCCAAACCTAGTCTCTCTTATAAGCACAAAGTGTAACGTTTTTTTTATTTTTTTTTATTTATAATAATTTTCTTTTTGTAGTGTGAAGTTGGTTGGTATCTTTGTTGAGCAATGTAGTGACATAACATATTTAGCATAATTGATGAATATATTGTTGGGAAAAGGCATTAATATAACCAAATTAACAATCAACAACTCCCAAATTCATTATCAGAAGAAAACAATGACTAGATAGATCTCATATTTTGAAAATACCTGAGAAGAAAACTTTTCAACTTCTGTACAAATTCAGTTTTAAGAACTAGCTAGTTAATGTAATCAAGATGGTTGTTAAGTAACATAAACACCAGAAGGTGTCGTATTAAAGCCCTAATTTGTAGAACACTTATGCTTAGCCCTAATTTGTAGCTAGGTTTATTGTCTATTTAAGAGACAAGACACTCAAGAAGAAAGGACATTCAGTTCCTATTCAATACAAATTTGACAAATCTTCCTCAAGTTACTTGTGGATTAGAAGATGTCCAAATCGTTAGCATCTGTGCAAATGGAGATCACAGTGCTGCAATATCTGGTGAGGGACTGACATACTTTCTATTTCTGACTGTTGCAATAAAAGGCAGATAGAAAGTTTCTTGCATAAACGTTTTGGACCATAGGTTCACATACGTATAGAACATAAAATCAATCATAAACTTTTGAATGGGAATGGTTTCAGATAACTTAACATGAAGTCTTTAAAGACTTTTTGAAGTATTTTGTATTGCAAGTTGCATCTATTGTTGGCAATTCATAGTATCTAGTCAAGCCGTTTATCATTCTGGTTGATGTTGCATCATACTGTTCAAATCAGCTGATGATCATTTATACACGTGGGGAAGGGGTTTTGCTGGCGCTGCAGATGCTAACTTTCCTCAGCTTTCACTTTCATCTTTGCGGTGCAACAAAGCTGCTCTTGGATGGAATCATGGCTTACTGTTAACAGGTAAATGCATTTCTTTTCCTATCCAATATCTCTGTTTGTGCTGTGAACAACCCCTGTTCCTGTCTAAGATTTAAATGATGATGGAATACCTTGAACAGATGACGAGGAAGTACTTATGCTTGGTGGCAACTACCATGGGGGTCTTTGTGAACTTGAGATAATGAGTGCAGTGAAGCATCGTTCTGGTAATGCATTTAGACATTCAACCTGCATTAGAATTGTTGTACATAAAAACAAATATATGTGATGAAATAATGATGATTACTCTATACCACTTCCAAAACTGGAAGAAAGGACCCTTTGGGTTTCCTTGTGTTTACGATGGGCAAGGAGCTTCAGTTTCTACAGTGTATATGGCTAATTCCCATGTATTAGTTACTGTTAGTTTTCATATCACCACCTATCTGATAAGCCACCATGTACGTGAGGTCTTCACCACGTCAGTTATGAAGTAGTGCTAAGCATCAGTTTTTATTCAGTTTCCATTCAGTATTTATTATGTTTTAATGTTGCAGTAATTCAAATATTGTAACCGTTCTAACGGGTCCTTATAAGAAGGATGGAAAGAAAGGAAGAAGGGATCAATCAAAATATTATATCCTAAATTTATCTTGTGGTTCATTCTCACCCGAAGAGAATACTGTGAAACTTTGGCTGTAGAAACTTAGCTCTTGACTGGGACCTATCAATTGGTATCAGAGCCTGGTTTAAATGGCGACTAACAAAGAATGAATTGAAATGCTAGAGGCAGGGCTCGGTGGAGTGCAAGAAGGAGTACAGAGAATGGAGATGAGCATGACTGATAGGCTGCAACATTTGGAAGACACACTTAACCGACTTTCTGATATGTTGCTTGCAAATCAGGAGCCTGCAAATCTGGGTAACCAGCAACGTGAAGGTCCAGAGGGGGAGCCTGCAAACCTGGGTAACCAGCAACGTGAAGGGCCAGAGGGGGGACGACTAATTGTCTCTTCCAAGACAGCACGACTTGAGTTTCCTCGATTCTCAGGAGATGATCCCACAGAGTGGTTTAATCGTGTGAATCAGTTTTTTGCATTTCAAAACACTCCAGAACTTCAGAAGGTCTCCCTGGCTTCTTACCACTTGGAAGGAGAAGCCAACCAGTGGTGGCAATGGGTTCGTAGGTTGACTGAGGAAGAAGGACGCGTTCTCTCATGGGCAAATTTTGAAGACGAACTATGGGCTCGTTTTGGTCCTTCGGAATGTGAGGATTTTGATGAGGCCCTTTCAAGAATCAAGCAAGGAGGCTCGCTGCGAGATTACCAACGAGAATTTGAGCGCCTGGGCAACCGAGTACGAGGATGGACGCAAAAGGCTCTTGTAGGTACATTTATGGGTGGCTTAAAAACTGAGATTTCAGATGGGATCCGAATGTTTAAACCACAAACACTCAAAGAGGTCATTAATTTAGCAAGGATGAGAGATGACCAATTTGCACGACAACAGAGGGCACCTTCCCCACACCTCAATCAAGTAGTTCCTGCTACACCTACAGGTCCCTTCAAACGTTTATCTTGGGAAGAAATGCAGAGAAAAAGAGCACAAGGTCTCTGTTTCCACTGCAATGAGAGATTTACAGCAGGCCAGAAATGTCAAAAGCCACAATTGTTATTATTGGTGGGCCACACGGGTAACAGGCTATGTGAAAACAAAATGGCACAACAAATGTGGGAAGAGGATCCTGGTGGAGATGCAGGGGAAATGCAGATGTGATCCATGGACCTTGAGGACAAGGTTCCACTTTCTGGGAGGGGTATTGATAAGCCACCATGTACGTGAGGTCTTCACCACGTCAGTTATGAAGTAGTGCTAAGCATCAGTTTTTATTCAGTTTCCATTCAGTATTTATTATGTTTTAATGTTGCAGTAATTCAAATATTGTAACCGTTCTAACGGGTCCTTATAAGAAGGCTGGAAAGAAAGGAAGAAGGGATCAATCAAAATATTATATCCTAAATTTATCTTGTGGTTCATTCTCACCCGAAGAGAATACTGTGAAACTTTGGCTGTAGAAACTTAGCTCTTGACTGGGACCTATCACTATCTGTTTCATGTTCCAGCAGATTCATCCAGAGCTACTTTGAATGAAGTAATTGGTCTTGATGGGGTTAAAGTTGTGAAGATTGCGGCTGGAGCTGAGCACTCTGCTTTAGTGACAGGCAAGGTTATTTACTATGAATTGCTACCATCTTCTTTTTCTTTATGGAGTTATTGTGTCATTTCATTTTGTCGATGACATTGTAATTTTTTGTTCACGGTGGATGGAGCAATAAAGACATGGGGTTGGGGTGAACATGGTCAACTTGGCCTGGGGAATTTCAAATGATCAAACTATCCCTCAAACAGTCAGTCTAAGCCCTGATATTCAGAATAAAGAAGCCTCCTTGAATGTTTACTGTGGTAGTGGTTTTACATTTGCCATAAGGTCACTCTCTGTCAATCCTGACAATATTTCAAGAAATTGAAAAATGTTCCTAGGTAGTTTGTGGCATTATCCACACCACTACATGAAAAATGAGGTCAAGGAATGTGTCCTCCAAATGCTCAGCAGTTGTTTCCCATGTAAAGCTGTTTTCCGTGTTTCCACATCGGCAGAGAAATGTCTGGTTTGGTACTTGAATGCCTCCTATCAATGAAACGTGACATTGGATCAGATGGTAGTTAACAGCCAGTCTTGTTATCTATCGAACAACACCAGATGTGCTTAAACAATCATCACCTAGTAGGTGCATGACATCTTCTCTAGCACTTGTGCTGTTTGGATTTCCTTGATGTCTTGACTGATGATTATGATAAGTTTTAGATGTCATGGTGATGTAGATGGAAAGTTTCAGTTTCAGTTTCAGGATCAATGATATGGGTTTTTCTCAACTTGCAGGGGGCCATAGCAGCAGTTTGTTTTTTACATTAATTGGTATTTAAAGAAAAAAATTTAAGTTGGATTTACAAAATATACACATTTTGTAATGACTTGCTCTACAATAATGTCAACATAAACCATGACTGACTCGATTTAAGAAGTAGTTTTGTAAGCATTGGCTATTCTATTTTTCCTCTCCTTTTACTCTGTCTTATATGCATACCTGATTCAATAGTCTTATGAGGTTCATTCTTTTCTGCATTCTTCTTCTTTAGTAATAAAAATTCAGAGATGAGATATAAAATAACAATTTTGAAATGAATTCTTGTTTTTTAAAACAGGAAAAAGATGTTTATTTTTTATATCATGAGAATGTAATCAATCATTATTTAATAGTATAATGCATGTCGTATGAGAAATAATATATTTACTCTAATATAATCTGGTTGACTCATTTCCTCTTACTATCGAAACCATATGACAATATCGTAGATATTTGCAGAAACAGTACTAATCCGTGAGAAGATTGTTTTGAGAAACAGCTTTAGACAAGAAGTAGAGGAAACTTGAACAGAAATATTGGATGAACAAGACAAAAGACACCTAGTACATTACAACAAAATAGCATAGCTCATGGAATGCTAGTCGTCAACACGAGGCCAAGGCATAGCTTGGTGCAGGGGAGTGACGCTGCAGCCTGCAGCAAACACCAAGGCAAGCAGGCATGCACCCACTTACTTTAATTGCAACTGCTCAAAGACTATAAGCTAACATGCTAGCCAGAATGTACGTAGCCCTAGCTGATAGGTTATTTACGGGGTGTTTACAATACAATTTTTTTTTTTAATTAATATTTTTTTAATTAAAAAAAATATATTTCTAAATAAAAATCAATTTAAAAAATAACCGTAATGAAACTCTTACATGTAAATCTTGTTTTTACATCAATAACACAAAAAACACTTTAGCCCCGGGATATGAAAGAATACCATGAGCACTATCTTCGAAAATATGTCAATATTATTTAACAAATTATATTATAATAAAGGTACTCATATTAATTATATGTTTATGTTTTTTCATAATTTTATTCAATAATTATTGCACTCCTTGAATCAATAAGAGCAAGATAATTCTAGATGTTTTGTTTGCCCTTTTTTTTAGCATTTTTATTATTCAATGCTTGTATTAATAAATATCAAGAGAATTACAATATCCAAGCATATAATATTAACAGTTTGATAATATCTTATTATTCATTACAATTACAAACCACAATAGTTAAGAAATATAAAGCCTAACACTCTTCATATTGGCCCTAAGATCTTAGCAACATGAGTGGCGTAATTATTCTATTTAATACTACATCAAGCCAAATCTTAAGCCATTCGTCCAACTATATAATAAAACCTTAATTGAATTCTTTTGAAAAATACTAATTAATCTCCAAAACTTCAAAGAGTCTAAACAAAAACAAGCCAAATAAAAAGTCAAGAACAAGATAGAGAAACGGTTGTAAGTATGCATAAAGACTATTTTGTTTAAAATATAAAACTCTATTTATTTTTGTGAATTATAGAAAACTAGGAAATTCTCAAAAATCTAAATATTTGAAAAAAACACCTTTTCTCTTTTTCCTTATACACTAAATAAGAAAATAATATTTTAGAAAAGAAGGGATTAAAAGCAAACAGGAATCTACATCCCATAGTTTGTTATAGCAAACAACAACCAAATTGATTAAGAATTGTCTAATAGGTGGCCCAATGGTACAAACTTGAGATTCAGAGGTTTACTCTCTCTATGGTTTCAAGTTCGAGTCCTATAGTTGCTAATATAATAATAATTGGAAGCTTATATGGTTCTTAACTTCAAGAACTGTGAAATTAGTCGAGATACGCGTAAATTGGACCGGAAACCCATGTTAATAAAAAAAAATAGCAAATGAGAATCGACAGACCTAGTCTCTCTTATAAGTGCAAAGTGTAATGTTTTTTTTTTTAATTTATAAAATTTTCTTTTTGTAGTGTGAAGTTGGGTGGTATCTTTGTTGAGCAATGTAGTGGCATAACATATTTAGCATAATTGATGAATACATTGTTAGGAAAAGGCATTAATATAACCAAATTAACAATCGACAACTCCCAAATTCATTATCAGAAGAAAACAAGGGCTAGATCTCATATTTTGAAAAAACCTAAGATGAAAACTTTTCAACTTCTGACAAATTCAGTTTTAAGAACTAGCTAGTTAATGTAATCAAGATGATTGTTAAGTAATAATATAAACACCAAAAGGTGTCGTATTAAAGCACACCTAGCCTAACGAAAGACTTGTTTATTAACAAATTTTTGCAGGAAAGGAAAACTGGCTAGTGGTTGGGAAATTCTTCTCTTTTCAGACAGAAATCTTAGTCTTGCATTAGGAAATGAAATAAAAATTGGCTATTTATAGACTGTATGTCCTATGAGGTTTCAAGAATTCTAATCAACTTCCAATAATACCAGCTAATTCATGATTTTTCTTTCATCTGCGTGCCTTGTTTTCTAGATTGAGAGCTATACACAGGTGAAGAACAAGGGAGACTTCTAGAAAAATAGAATGATACCTCTGTAGTGTAGACTCTAAGAATACTCACTTTGCAGATTGTTTTGGGCCCACATGTCCCAATTGGAAGTTTGCCTGTCTTGTATAGTGACAGGATAATGAAGATCATCAATCTTTCTCTTACCTCCTGGTCACAAAAACAAAAATTTTGAATAACAATTACCCCATCAGTAGAGTAACAAGAAGCAGAGATGGAGTAAGATCATGAATGATCAGTACCAACATTGCTGATCAATTGAGTTGGATTATCAGGTTTCCAAACTGACACGACTGCTACAGGACGATTGAGCAAGCATAGCGTAGGAAAGCCATTGTTTTGGACTATTCTGAACTCAGGAAAGTCAGCCAAAGAACAGTCTTTCAACTCATTGGACCATAGCTAAACTGATTGAGAAATTGATTTTGTGATATTCTAAGGGTGTTTATATATATATATTTCAAATAGATTTTACTTTTAAGTACATTTAGAAAAAATGTTTGCTTTGAAAAAGCATCACATTGATTTTTTAATTTTTTTTTAATGGTTTTGATGTGTTAATATAAATAAAAAAAATCATTTTAATTCATTTTTAAGTAAAATATCTTTTGAAAAACACAATACCAAAACAAGCTCTTAGTCACTTTGGATTTATACCTATAATTAAGTGCAAGCAAAATGGCTAGTTTAATCTAATTTGATTGCATTACTTTGATATTATAGAAAACATATGTTATTTTTTTTGGTTTTGAGTTTTAAGGCTTACAATTGTGGATTTGCAATCTTAATTTTTTCCTTACTCCATCCTTGGCTAGAATTGCATTACTTTAGGCTCTAACAAGCCTAACTTAGTTTTGATTACTTGTGGATTGTGCTACATCACAAGTAGGGTTAAATCTTTCTTAACAAAAAAATAATATTCAAACAATAATAACTCAAATCAACTCAGATTAACTTGACTAACACACAATTTAGGATGAAAAAAATTAAGATAACCCCGTAGAAATAAAGGAGAAAAAAATCACAAAGCTCAAGACCCAATAATCTAATAACAAAGGATGAAATTGAGATTTTTTTAAAAAGTATTATCAAATAAAAAAATCTGAATCAACACGAGATAGCATGGCTAACCTGTCACCTACAAAATGAGAAAGATAAAAAACAGCTTTTAAAAAAAGACCTAGCAAAAAAGACAAAAATTCAATAGAAAAAGACCGGAAAGAATTATTTAACCTTGGTTAACATGATTAACCCGTACTCAATATAATGTTTTAAAAAATCAATTAAAAAAACATCAAGATAAAAAAAAACCACGAGTTAATTTAACTAACTTGCCACTAAAGATGTGAGAATGGGATAAACTCACAAAAAATAAAAAAATTAACAAAATTCAAGACCTAATAACTTAGCGTTGAATAATAAAATTGAGAAAATAAAGATATTTTTTAATAAAGGATAAAAAACCAAACTTAAAATCAAGCTAATATTAAAAACTAGTAATATCTTATAGAAAGACAAACATAAAAAAATCACAAAGTAAAATTTTTAATAATAAAAAATTAAAAAAAAACAAAATAAATAGAACAAAATAACAAGGACCAATGACAATGACTGATTTTAAATACTTGACTTGGTTGAAGCAAAAAGTATAAAATGGGCCCGGCCCGACCCAATATTTTCAACCCATAAATGAAAAAAACATTACACATTATTTACGCTAGCTAGTAGCGTTATCCTAGTTCCATCATTGGCATCCTACCTCCATTTACATAGTGTAGTAAACCAAAAGAGAAACAGGAATCTTGCTACTTCACAAGAATTGAATAACCTAAAGATGTTATTCGAAATTAGAGGGAATATAAGCAGGCCATGATCATCGAAACAGTCTTACCTCATATGAAGATCTGTTGGCTTGGAGATTGCAGCACCAACTTTCCAATGGACTCATCCATCATCACTCTGAAAGACATACACAAACTACATGTGAACTCTTCAAGAATTAAGCCCAGTGGCCTTATGGATGGATATTGAATCAGAATGGGATTTCAAGTTCTTTTCCCATGCAAGTGTCTCAGCAGCAGATATTAAAAATGAAATAGAACAACTACAACGAAATTGAACTACAATTCAGCATACAAGATGCGGGAACCACCAGCTCCAAACTTTTCAAGGTAAAGATAATGGAAAGAACAAATAAAAATGATGATCAACTAAAATTAAGAAAGAAAAAGAAATGATACGTATTTTAGCATTCGAAA
Source organism: Salix brachista (assembly GCA_009078335.1). Taxonomy (NCBI): domain Eukaryota; kingdom Viridiplantae; phylum Streptophyta; class Magnoliopsida; order Malpighiales; family Salicaceae; genus Salix; species Salix brachista. The sequence goes on from CM018586.1 coordinate 9,467,100, forward strand.
TATGCTGCTGATCAACATCCCAGTCAAACAGGATTTCTAGTATTCAGTATTGAGCTCAAACAGGATTTTAAAGGCTGCCCAGAACATAAACAAAAAATTATCCTAACTGTATTGCATTCTATAAAGAAATTTATTATTCAGTAACATCTCATCTGATTTAAATGTGGAGGCAAGGAAAGGGTAAAATGAAGGTTTTGTTCTTGCTGATTTAAATGAAACCTGAAGTTTTCTCTTATGAATAGTGGATGTCAGAATAATCAATCGGTTTTTCTTATTCAATTGAATTTACACAGCCCTCCTTTACATACTTATAATCACAAAGTAAATTTCCTAATTAAGGCTATACATATTAAGTTCCTGTAATACAGCTAACAGAGATGGAAAGTGAAACGTCTTTCCATCTCTGTTCCTATAACCTCTCCTAGCATTTATATTGTACAGCTCACGCCAACACTCCCCCTCAAGTTGATGCATAGGGATCCATTATGCACAACTTGACTAGTGAGCTATGGAAATCTTTGCTGGATACAGCCTTGGTAAGTATATCTGCTAGCTGGTCTTCGGACTTGACGAATGGAAACTTAATTGTCTTTGTCTCGAGATTGTGTTTGATGAAATGCCGATCGACCTCCACATGCTTTGTTCTATCATGTTGGACTGGATTTTGAGAAATACTTATCGCAGCTTTATTATCACAGAAGAGATTCATTTCTGATCTAGGAGCAAAGCCAATCTCGGTTAATAATTTTTTCAGCCAAAGGAGTTCACACACCCCCTTTGCCATCCCGCGAAATTCTGATTCAGCGCTTGAGAGTGCCACCACCTTCTGTTTCTTACTCCTCCATGTCACTAAATTTCCCCCAACGAATGTAAAATACCCGGAGGTTGACTTCCTGTCTATACAATTTCCAGCCCAATCTGCATCGGTATATCCTTCAACTTCCAAGTTACCATTCTTGGAAAATATAAGCCCTTTTCCCGGAGATGACTTTAGGTATTTTAGTATTCGAGTTACAGCTTCCATGTGTTCCTCACTTGGGCAATGCATAAATTGACTCACCACGCTTACCGCATACGCGATATCTGGACGGGTATGCGATAAATAAATTAGTTTGCCAACTAATCGCTGATATTTCCCTTTATCAGTTTGTTTCTGGTCTGGATAAATCCCCAATTTGTGATTCTGGACAATCGGGGTGTCTGCTGGTTTGCACTCCAACAGTCCTACTTCTGATAGTAGATCTAGGATATATTTTCTTTGGGACAAAAAAATACCTCGATTCGATCTTGCAACTTCTATTCCCAGAAAATATTTTAATCCACCTAGATTTTTCATCTCAAATTCGCTGGCTAGTTGCCCCTGAAGCCGTGATATCTCTTCTTTATCATCTCCTGTAATAATCATATCATCAACATAAATGATTAATGCTGTTACTTTTCCCTGCTGTCTTTTGAGAAATAAGGTGTGATCTGAGCCGCTTTGCGTGAAGCCATACTTCTTCATCGCTAAGCTGAATCTTCCGAACCATGCTCGCGGCGACTGCTTTAGCCCATACAGGGCCCGCTGTAATTTGCATACTCTATTTTCTCCAGTAGTTACTGAGTAGCCTGGAGGAATATCCATATACACCTCCTCTTCAAGATCACCGTGCAAAAAAGCGTTCTTCACGTCAAACTGATGTAATGGCCAATCCAAATTTGCTGCAATGGATAATAACACCCTAACAGTGTTCAGTTTGGCTACCGGGGAAAAGGTTTCGCTGTAGTCTACACCATACACCTGTGTATACCCTTTAGCCACGAGTCTTGCCTTGTACCTATCCACGGATCCATCCGCCTTATGTTTAATAGAAAACACCCACTTGCACCCTACCGTCTTCTTCCCTGTTGGTAGTGGTACTAGGCTCCATGTTTCATTTTTCATCAAGGCTTCCATCTCTTCTTTGATAGCTTGCGTCCACTTCGGATGTTTTATGGCTTCCTCCACTCCTGTAGGGACTTGATTGGTCGAAATGTCATGCATAAAGGTCTTGATTGGCTTTGGTAGTCCATGTGTAGCCACATAATTAGCAATAGGATACCGTGATTTTCTCTCTTCAACATCCGGTGAATATCTCTTGGGTGGCTTCCCACGATTGTGCCTGTAAGGTAATTCATAACTAGCAGGGAGTTCCATAACATTAGTGCTTAAAGAGTTTACCTCAGGATTCTCAGGAGTTGGGTCTTCGGGTACTATAGAGGGGGGCGATGCACCATCTTCTGAAACGGCTTCTTGGACTACATCTTCCAGTGCTTCTAAAATTTCTGCTCTTCTTGTTTCTACGGTAGCTACTGGAATCTCAATAGCTTGTGGACAACTATCAGCTACTACCACCCCTTCTCTGTTTTCCGCTTCTACCACCTCAACTCCTTTGTTCAAATCGCCACATGGCTGTGGTGGTTCAGATAGGCCTGGCCAGTGTAATTCCATCCACTTCAACTCTTCTTGTTCAGTCTCCCCCTGAAGAGGAGAATTGGATGGGAAAAAGGTTTCTGTCTCCATGAATGTGACGTCCATAGAAACATAGGTGCGGTTGGCAGTAGGATCATAGCATCTATAACCCTTTTGATGGAATGCATAACCCACAAACATGCATCGGCGAGCGCAGGGGTCTAGCTTGGATCGCTGATTTTTGTGAAGGTGAACATATGCCACACACCCAAACACACGGGGTGGAAGCATTAATACCGAGGGCAGCGGAGTATGTTTTGCAAGGGCTTGCAGTGGAGTTTGGAACCCCAGCACCTTAGAGGGCAGTCGGTTCAGCAGGTGCACAGCCGTGGTGACTGCATCAGGCCAGTACCGAGAGGGAGCATGAGCATTTAGCAAAAGTGCTCTGGTAATTTCAAGGACATGTCGATTTTTCCGCTCTGCAATTCCGTTTTGTTGAGGTGTTTGCGGACATGAAGTTTCATGAATAATGCCATGAAGATTGAAATAATCGCGGAATTGATGATTTACATATTCCCCCCCATTGTCCGATCGAAAAACTTGAATCTTGGCAGAAAATTGTGTGTTTATCATTGCATGAAATGACTTAAACACACCGAACACCTCATCTTTATGCTTTAGCAAGTAGAGCCAAGTCATGCGTGTGCAATCGTCAATGAAGAACACAAACCATTTGACTCCGGATATGGTATGGGTTGGGGAAGGACCCCACACATCGGAATGAATCAAGGAAAATGGGATATCCCTTTTATTCAATTGCATAGGATACGGGACCCTATGACTTTTTGCTAAGGTGCAGATTTCACATTGGAAATCAGAAAGCTGCACTTGAGAAAATAAATCCGGGAACAAGTGTTTCAAATAAATGAAGGACGGGTGTCCTAAACGGTAGTGCCACAGCCATATCTCCTTCTCTTTACTGCCAACCGAATGCTGCATATGGTATGCTCTTCCAGTACTGAAATCCTCCACATAATAAAGTCCCCCCCTCTTAGTACCACGCCCAATGATCTCCTTGGTGAGAATGTCCTGGATAAGACAGAAAGTAGGATACATAAGCACTAAACAATTCAAATCAGAGGTGATTTGGCTTACGGATAGGAGCTTGTGAGTGAGGGATGGAATGAGCAATGTATTCGGCAGCTCCAAGGTGTGTGTTAGTTTCACAGTGCCTGCACCAGTTACCGGGGAGATAGCACCATTGGCATTTGCTATTTTTGTACGTTTTGGTAAGGATTTTTGAATAAAATCTTTAGCATCAAACGTCATATGGTCCGTAGCGCCAGAATCTAGCAGCCATTCATCACATTTATCTTCACATGGTGAAGTAATACATACACAAGGGTTACCTGCATCTGCGTCTGAAGATGAACTATTGGCAGTTTGTGGTGTAAAGGATAGATGAGGTTCGGTGGTGGTCATTGCTGCAGTACCGGGGCCCTCTTCCTTGCTAGCCATATCCCTGCGTTTTTTGGTTTGGAGTTCATTCCACCACTCCGGATATCCATGCAGCTTAAAACAATTTTCCCGTGTGTGCCTTTGGTTCCCACAGTGGGTGCATTTCAGGCCTTCATTTGCTACTCGGGATTTTTGCCTCCCACTTTGTCCATTCGGACTAAATGAGAGTGGCTTAAGCCGAAGTGTTTGGTTTGGTTGGAAGGCTTTAGTGGCAAGGACAGCCCCAGATATATTCTCATTTTCAGAGGTCATCACGGTTTGGCGAGAGGATTCGCGGCGGACATGAGCATAGGCCTGCTCCACAGTGGGGAATGGACGAATCTGCAACACATCTCCCCTTACCTTGTCCAATCGGTTGTCCAGTCCATCCAAGAAGACATACACCCGTTCTTCTTGGAGAATAGCATTGTATTTATGGATATCCACTGCACACTCCATGGGATTAGGGCGTCTGAAATCAATTTCGCGCCATAACCCTTGGAGATCATTGTAAAATTGTTCCAAGGATCCTCCTGCCTGTTTCAATTGTGTTATCCTTCGCCTCAGATCATAGACCTGAGATGTGTCACTCCCGTCAAAGTAAGTGGTAGCAATGGAGTCCCATACCAATTTTGCAGTAGGGAACCGAATAAAGTTCCCTATTAGTGAGGGATCCATTGAATTGATCAGCCATCCCTTGACAATGGCGTTGTCTGTGCGCCACTTGCGAAAGAATGGGTCTGTTAGTGGTGGTTGCGGAAGATCACCATTGATATAACCCAACTTGTCTTTGCCCGAGATGTACATCTCGACAACTTGGGACCATAGGGCATAGTTGGTGCTGTTCAACTTAATGCCAATTGGAGCCGCAGGGGACTCAGTAGATATTGTAGGTGTTTGTATTTTGTTCAAAGCTTCAGTAATTTTCATAGTGAACTCTGAAAGTATAGATTCTGGTTGAGGTATGTCGGACTGCTCTGTATCAGTCTCTGAAGCCATGGGTGGCCGGCCAAAGGGGTATTTTTAGGGTTAGGGATTTTGGAAAAATATGGGATGCTCTGATACCATGTCAGAATAATCAATCGGTTTTTCTTATTCAATTGAATTTACACAGCCCTCCTTTACATACTTATAATCACAAAGTAAATTTCCTAATTAAGGCTATACATATTAAGTTCCTGTAATACAGCTAACAGAGATGGAAAGTGAAACGTCTTTCCATCTCTGTTCCTATAACCTCTCCTAGCATTTATATTGTACAGCTCACGCCAACAATGGATTTGTTGATTCAGATTTTATAATGAGTAGCATTCAGAAACTACAAAAGTCATTTGGAGTTCAATGTATGAGAGATCCTGGCTATACAACATGCAGGTAGTGTTGGAGATGTTTTGGAAGATGGTCCTGTTGGCAGGCTGAAAGTTTTTATCTATGAATTTCCAAGCAAATACAATAAAAAGATTCTGCAAAAAGACTCAAGATGCCTCACCCACATGTTCGCAGCTGAGATCTGTTGAAATTTGAATAGAATCTGGAAAATTTGAACAAACACATACTGTAGCAATTTGTACGGACAAAATCGATCTACAGCCCAGAAAACAGGTACTGTAGCGATCAAAATCTGGGGATGAGAAGTTTTCCAGAATTGAAGGAAAATTTCCAGAATTTAAAGAACACAAAATACTCTGAATTTTGAGTTTAAAGAACGTGAACATGGGCAGAATCTTTCGTATGGTTACTGCCATCCCATTAGCTTTATTTATAGAAGAAAAAATTACAACGGCTATAATATTTGAAATTCGGTTACAATTTCCTATTTTGACAATTGTTGACTATAAACTGAAATTAACTAAAACATTGACTCAGAACACTTAAACCTACTTAGTACAATGTGATTTTAATCATAAGACTTGATTCTTCAATCTTCAATTCTTCAATCTTCGATTCTCCTGCGCACCTGCACTCTGTTCAACTTCTTAGAAAGAACCAGGCGGTCGACCGGTTTAGTTTCTTCTTCCAAGTGGTCGACCGGTTCACTTGGGCAGTTCTGGAATCAACCTTAGATTTCAACAAAATCTTTATGCATCGATTCCTATTATCTAGCCCTGTACGAACGCTCATTTCCAAGGAAGCTGATTGGTTTTATACCCCTGTATTTACAACTTGTGATTTGACTCCAACTGGCCTTCCTTTGCCTTTCAAATCAACGCGAATGATGAGAAGTGCTATACAGTTTATTTCTTCAAACTGGCCTTATTGGAATCGGACTGAAGGTGCTGACCACTTTTTTGCTGTGCAAAAAGAATATATTACCTTTAATAAGTAAAATTATTAATATATTATTCCAATGGACAATGAATTCCCTCACAATTAACATTTGTTTTTCCTCTCTATTATCTTTTGTTAACCATAACCTTTTGGGAGTTGAGTGCTCAAACATCGTGTATTCTCAGAAACTCAGCCAAAAGATACGACTCTTTACTGCATTGATGTTCAGTGTTCCTTCTCCAAAACAGAAAGTGAACTTTGTCTATGAAGAAAAGAAAATGCAATTAACTTAAAGTAAAAGCCTAAATTAGTCACACTCGATTTATAAAACTAGTTACACTCGATTTTCATACTTCTCCCAACATGAAAACTGGTTGAAATTGTAGTGATCACAAACCTGTTGTGTCCATAATTATTTAAGTGCATGTGTGTTTATGATTAGTTGACGTTGTAACAGTGAGAGAATAATATAATTCATGTATTGGGATTTCACATAACATCTTAAGTTTTTGAGTTGATCGGGTTCTTTAATAACTAAATGATTATGAGTTTAATCTCATTCTCTCTTTCTAATTAGTAGAAGGTAGTTTGGTTGGTTCAACTGATTTTTTTGACAATAAATAATCGTAGTACTGTGATTATTGCTGCTGAAAATGTGCAAATTAAGCAGATAAACCTTTACATTGTTTTATTCATCGAGAGGATCACTATCGTTGATTAGGTTATCTCTATCCAAATTTCTGAAATTTTTCTGTGTTCTGAAGATGCAAAATTACACTAATGGTAGGCAGAGATTCAAACCTTCGGGAAGTTTTGTGCTCTAACATCATATTGATTGAGAATTCCTTCCTTCTTCAAGTGTCCAAAGAGATATGTATATTGTCTATTAAGAGAAGAAAAAGGAGAAAAGGCAGCTAAATTAAAGTATCTTTGATTCATGCAGCATCTCTTTATTACTATATATTTAGCATCTCTTCATTCCTTTGTACCCAAGCCAAGTACCAAATTCTTACTTGTGCATGTAACTATGGTTTGCAAAAGCCTCCCATACCTTTGCTTTACTTGCTGTAAGAACAATATGCAGTAACTCGTCTTTTATGATACCTTACCCAAAATCGACTGCAGAAAACTATGGAATAAATGATTAAATATTAGATATTTTCTCTCTTGTTAATTGATTACTACTTAAATTTCTGACAGAAAGTTGAAAGATGTTTCATTGCAATATTTTTTTAACAGAAACAATGGAATAAAGGCTATTTTAGCCTATCCCTTTCATTTCCTTCTAATTTGATAGGAAGAGATGCATGAACTTTGGGAAATCAGTTGAGTCTCTAATATTTTTTGCATGTGACTTCAGGGTAGGAGTGTTTGCCGATGCATGATTTATGCAGCAAAATAAAATAATACTCTGCTATAATAACAATTAGCCTCAGTCACAAACCAGTTGGGATCTGCTGTACTGATACTTTTGTACCATTCTTGACGATCATATATATATATAAAAGAAATGGGAATAATTTTGAGAAAAAGAAAGAAGGAATTGCGTCTTGGTCCAGCTATCAGCAGAACAGGACTTCTTTCAAACAATTCTGCCTATGCCATGCACTATTGCTTCTAAATTCTATAATTGCCTTTACATGTATTATAGCTAAATTCATTAATTTGTTATTGCACATAATTTACATTCTTTGAACAACATGCAATAAAACAAGATTGTACTTAATTTGCTACAAAACTTTAATCAAATTAATATCTGGAATTTGGTCTATCTATATATGTTTTGAAGTGAAAAATGAAATTGAAATTTAGAGACTCCTAATTTTGATTTTTAAATAAGAATAAATTGCGTTTATTAATCAAGTATCAGTTCATTGTTGATACTGAAATATTTCAACAGGGTTATTTTGAAGGTGGAGGTGGCAGAACTTAAAAAGGTTGTGCCAGTTTAAGAACAAAAGCTCAAGTAAAGAAAGCAAGAACTTGAGCGATTATGATCTCTTTCAGCTATATGAACTCCACGACAGGAAATCGGCGCACTTCCAGGAGGTTCGCGGGCACAAAGTGATGATCAAAGGACTGTTTAACCTCCTTCAAATAATGAGATCAATTTAAGCATGGAATAAGAATACTAGATTTTATTATATAGTGATTGAATTACGTTGTATTTAATTGAATAACATTTTTCTTTTCCACTGTTTTCTTCTCCTTCTTTTTTAAGCTGATGATTAAATTTATAAATTAACCCATTTTTTTTTTCTAGTTACAAGTTTTTTAAAGTTCTCGAATGGCATACAATGTATGTATTGATCCAACAAATTTTGCAGCCTGAAGATTATAAATATTAGAGGAAAACTCTCCCATCAAGAAAAGGACAGTCAACTACTCTAAAGTTTTTTCAATCTTGGAAAATGCATCTCTCCTCTTCTTCCTTTTTTCTAAAAAAAGTAGCATCTCTTCTTAGCTTGGCACAAGAGGACAGAGCACCTCTTAAGTTTTGCCGAAAAGAAGGCAAAATCAGTCCTTCAAGAAACGAAAAGGAGACGGATTTGAAGTTTCTTCCTTCTTACAAACAGCATCTCTTTATTATCAACCATCTCTTCTTTGCATCGTATCCAAGCCTACTACCATATTCTCATCCAATAATTAGCAAAGTTGGTCACACAAGCTCTAAATTAAAAAAAAAAAAAAAACCCTAATTATTATGATATTATGAAGACATGAACAATGCTAGCAATACTCTCTTCTAAACACTTGTTTATTTAAATTATCCACATTATGATTAATCAATTTACTCGAACCGGATAGCTATTGGAAGTTTGTAATTACTATTATTTTGGAATTGTGGAAGCCAACTCATAGGGACAAGGCTAAATAAATATCAAAATTATGAGTCATATCTCAATTAAATATTATCTTCAAGAAATTAAATCTCCAAAAGTAAAAAAAAAATACTTCACAATTGAGCTCTTCCATCCACATTTTCTGGTAGATTTCATCAAGAATGCACATTCTATACAATGAAAGTGATATCGTTAATGGGAAGGAAACATGATGCTTTTCATTCAAATATTTTTCCAGATTTGGAGATGAAAGGATAAAATCTTAAGCATTAACACACCAACAACAAGTACATAGAGCATTTCTAGGAGGTTTGTCGGCTATCTATAATTATTTAGGAGAACTAGCTCCTTCTTCTTTGACCGTAACGAATAACAGGAGTAGTACTTTATTACCGTGATTATTGGCGCTTAAATTGTGCAATGCCTTTGCCTATCTAGCTAGAATCTCTTGAAAATGAAAAGATAATGGATAAACACATTGTTTTAATCATCGAGAGGATGGCTATCCAAATTTCTGGAATTTCTCTATGTTTTGAAGATGTGAAATTCCACTAATGCAAGGCAGAAACTTATTAGCAATAAATAGTATTTTTAGATCAATAAAAAATAAATATTGAAGACTTTGTGCTCTAACATCATATTCAGATTGATATTTAGAATTCCTTCTTCAAGCGTCCAAAAAGCTGTGTCTATTGTCTATCCAGCAAAGAAAAAGGAGAAAAGCAACTAATTTAAAATCTCTTCATTCTTGCTGCATCAGCATCTCTTCATTGCTTTATACCCATGCCAAGTACCAAATTCTTGCTTGTACATGTAACTATGGTTTGCAAAAGCTAGTCAAACAAGCCCTAAGTTAAAGGAGATATATCCCAGAATTCACTTCCATATATTAATTTGTAACCCATCCCATATTTTTTCTTTGCATGCTGCAGAAACTCCTATTTTATAATTATACCTTACCCAAAACCTACTGCAGAATTCTTTTCTCATAAGAAATTTTTCACCATTCATTTCAAGAGATTGTTTCAAAGATATCCACATTTACTTTTCCATCTTACAAAATAGTTTTTTCAAGGGTTGATCGAGAGAACTAGTTTCCACAGTTGAGGAAAAGATAACGATGCTCAAAAACTTGCCTGAAGAAGTCTTAAATTTATGGAACAATTGGGGGATTCGAGGAATGGTTTTGCTTAGTCTCTTACTACAAACCATCCTCATCATATGTGGTCCTCTGCGAAAGACCATTGCTAGAGTCTGGATCAGAATTCTTGTTTGGTCTGCATACCTCTCAGCAGACATGGTGGCAACTGTTGCACTGGGTAATCTAGCCAGGAGCCAGGGAGATTCATCAGGTGACGGTTCAAAGAAAGCCAACAATTCCATCCAGGCATTTTGGGCACCTTTTCTGCTCCTGCATTGAGGAAAATCTCGGTGAAATTCAATTTGTATTCATGTTTTTCTCATTTACAGGTTAACGTTATATATACTGAAAGGGGGGCACAAATAACTAAGCCAGCTCCTCCTCTCATTTAAGAAGGAGTAAACTACACGAAACACAAATAAAAAAATACAGCTGTAAGACAACTTAGAACAAGTAACCGGCCTATATATAATAGAAGCTATGACAGCCTATAGAGACTTTTCAATACTCCCCCTCAAGCTGGATCAAGAGGGTTGATAGATCCAAGCTTGGAAAGTAGCCGTTGGAATTATGTTGTTGGTAAAGCTTTGGTAAATATATCCGCTAATTGATCATAACTTCGAGTATACTGTGTTTGAATCACCTTGGATTGAACATGAGCACGAATAAAATGACAATCAACTTCTATATGCTTGGTTCTTTCATGAAAGACAGGATTGGAGGCAATGTGAAGTGCTGCTTGATTATCACAGAAGAGAAGCATGGATTGATTATGACAAAAACCTAAGTCAGACAGTAACCCTTTTAACCATATAAGTTCACAAGCTGTGGAAGCCATTGCCCTATATTCTGCCTCTGCACTTGAACGGGCAATAACCGATTGCTTCTTGCTTTTCCAAGTGACCAAGTTTCCTCCTACAAAAACACAATATCCTGTGGTGGATTTTCGATCCAAGCAGTTCCCGGCCCAATCAGCGTCAGTGTACCCAAGAATGTGAACATTATCATTCTTTTTCATGAGGATACCACGACCAACAGACCCCTTGATATACCGCAAGATTCTTTTAACCACATTTAAGTGTAACATGGTGGGAGAATGCATGAATTGACTCACAATGCTTACTGCATATGTGATGTCAGGTCTGGTGATAGTTAAGTATATAAGTTTACCAACCAACCTCTGATAATAGCGGATGTCATTGAGAGGTTCACCTTCCATGTCAAGCTTGAGTTTACTATCTAAAGGAGTGTGGGCAGGTTTTGAATCAAGCATGCCAGATTCTTGGAGAAGATCAAGGGCATATTTGCGTTGATTTAAAAATAACCCTTTGTGCGAAGTAGCCATTTCAATGCCAAGAAAATACTTCAACACTCCCAGATCTTTGATTGCTAGCTTCTGTTTCAAATACCATTTAAGATTGTTAATTTCATTAGCATTGTCACCTGTGACAATGAGATCATCAACATAAATGAGAATCACAACTTTTCCAGTTGATCCACTTCGAAAAAATAGAGAAGAATCCGCATTGCTACTTTGGAAGCCAACTGCCTCTAGAACTGAACTCAACTTTGCATACCATGCACGTGAGGATTGTTTTAATCCATAAATAGATTTGTGTAGTTTACAAACCAGATTAGGATTATTGCCTTGAGGATGACCAGGTGGAAGTTTCATAAAAACTTCTTCTTCAAGATCCCCTTGCAAGAATGCATTTTTTACATCCATTTGGTATAGAGGCCATGCATTATTGATTGCAATAGATAATAACACACGAACTGTGTTCATTTTTGCAACCGGAGCGAAAGTCTCTTTATAGTCTACACCATATGTTTGAGTGAAGCCTCGCGCCACCAATCTTGCCTTGTGTCTTTCAATAGATCCATCGGAGTGAAACTTGGTTTTGTAGATCCATCGACTGCCTACAGCCTTCTTTCCTTTGGGGAGCTTAACAATACTCCAAGTGTTGTTATCATCAAGAGCTTTCAGCTCTTCTTGCATTGCCTTTCTCCACACTGCTTGAAGAGTTGCATCCTGGAAGTTTTGAGGATCATAAGTGTTAGAAATCGCACTAAGGAAGGCAACATGATGTGGTGAGAGCTTGCGATACGATACAAAGTCGGTGATGGGATGCTTGGCATTGTATGTGACATAGTCTTGCAATCTTGTAGGAGGACGACGATCACGCATAGGATTGCGTCTCTGAGATGTATTAGGAACTTCAACATTATTTTGGTCCTCAAGATGATTATGAGGATTGTCCAGGTCTTCAACAAGTTCATTTTGAAGTTCACTTTCAGGAGGACAAGTAGGCAGTATAACCATATCAAAAAAGGTATCCTCCCCCTGACCAATAACTTCATGAGTTTTGGAGTAATAGGGAGTATTCTCATCAAATCGAACATCCCGTGATACAAAGAGTTTCTTAGAGAAAGGATTGTAACACTTATATCCCTTCTGTGTCGAAGAATATCCCAAAAGCATGCATTTGACAGCTCTTGGATCAAGTTTATCCCGATGAGAAGCCTGAATATGAACAAAACATGTGCATCCAAAGACCTTTAAATGAGATAGGTCAATCTTCCTTCCTTTCATGACTTCAAGAGGAGATCTGAAATTCAACACACTACTAGGCAAACGATTAATAAGGTAAGTAGCAGTGAGAACTCCTTGAGACCAAAATTTTTTTGGAACGTTCATTTGGAACATGAGAGCTCTAGTTTTCTCAAGTAAGTCACAATTTTTTCTTTCAGCCACTCCATTTTGTTGGGGTGTACCCACACAACTTGTTTGGTGAATGATTCCGTGTGTGCTCAAGTATTGTGTCATGAGGTGGGACATATATTCAGTGCCATTATCAGATCGTAATGTTTGAATTTGTGTGGAGAATTGATTTTTAACAAGATTATGGAAGTCCTTGAAAACATTTAACAATTCACTTTTGAATTTTAAGAGATATAACCAAGTAGTTCTTGAGAAATCATCAACAAATATCACAAAATATTTATAACCATCAAAGGATTCAATGGTTGGACCCCAAATGTCAGAATGTACAATTTCAAAAGGTTTGTTAGCTCGAGACTTAGAGGATTTGAAAGGCAACCTAGTAGACTTAGACAATTGACAAGAGTCACATATTGTTTGTTGTTGAACCAGGTTAGGAAACAAAATAGATAGAACATGTTCTGAAGGGTGAGCTAAACGTTGATGCCACAAACTTTGATCTGGACTGAAGTTGGAACTAACTTGAAATCCCTTGCTATTTTGAAAATCTTTGAATAAGTAATAAAGGCCATCAAGATAGATCCCTTCACCAATCGTCTTCTTGGTAGCTATATCCTGAAAAATGACGTTGTGAGAAGAGAATATAGCAAGACATTTTAGGGAGTTTGTGATTTTTCCAACCGAGAGCAATTGAAAAGGAAAGGAGGGGATATAAAGAGCTGTTGACTCAATATTATCCGAGAGTAACTTGATCTTTCCTTTACCTATGACAGTGGCACCCTTACCATTTGCAACTGACACTAAAGATGACTTACTCAATTTTTCAAAATCATGTAAGTGTGTAAGTTGATTTGTCATATGATCAGTGGCACCTGAATCTATGACCCAAAAATCATGCATATTACTAACAGTTAGAGCAGTAGCAAAAGCATTCAAAATACCTGAGGTTTCCTTTGCTGAACAGTTACGAGTTTCAGCAAGAAATTCAGCAAATTTGCCGAGCAAGGCAATTGAGTTTTCTTTTCCCACATTGCTTACTTCTCTGTTTTCATTACTCCCTTTGTTTTTTTTAATATAAGAAGCAAATTCATTAATAAGTTCGGCTGGATTGGAAGTGAAGTTTTGAAGTCCCTTGTTTGAAGTTGTTGCTTGATTAGCCTTAGAAGCTGAAATCTGGAATTTCTTTTGAGTGCCCTTGTTATCCTTAAACTTGAGAGGCTTCAATTCAGGATGAAGGATCCAGCATCTCTCCATCACATGACCAATGTTGTTGCAATAACTGCACTTCAAATCTGGCCTCTTGCCTTTATAGACTTTCTCCTCAGTGTGTTTGTGATTGGACAAATATGCTCTAGTTTCAGATATATTTGTCTCGGTTTCAATGTTCATAACCTTTCTTCGCACTTCTTCTCGTGAAATTGTAGCACAAACACTTGTAAGAGATGGCAGCTCAGAGTTCATGAGGATGTGACTGCGTAGATCTTCATATGTTGAGTCTAAGCTTGATAATAACTGAAAAATTTTGTCTTCTTCAGCTCTCTTCAAAAGCACAGCTGCGTCTGTGGTGTGTGGACGGTACACCTCAAGCTCATTCCACTTGTTTTTTAAACCACCGAGAAGTTGAACAAACGGTTTACCCTCTTGTTGAAGGTTTGTGATTTCTTGTTTGAGCTGAAAGACACGGGCAGCATTGTTTTGACTCCCATATATCTCCTTGACAGTCTCCCATAGTTGATGAGAGGACTCAGAGTAGCTGAATATCTCAGCAATTTTACGCTCCAAAGAGTTGAGGAGCCAGGACATGACCAATTGGTCTTTACATAACCAAGATTCATAGTTGGGAGAGGAGATAGCTGGGACTTCGATGTTTCCTTTGATAAACCCGAGCTTGGACCTTCCACCAAGAGCAAGAGTAACTGCTCTCGACCAAGGAAGATAGTTGAATTCATTCAACAATATTGAGCTCAACCGTTGGTTTGGGTTGATCTCAATCTCAGGGAGATTAGAGGGAGCTGTAACTGACGAGCTTTCTGCCTCTGATGTAAAAGTATTGTTATCTGCCATCTTAGCAAGAACACACTAAAGGAAGAAACAAATATAGAAACAGATTTAGGAATCACGCTCTGATACCATGAGGAAAATCTCGGTGAAATTCAATTTGTATTCATGTTTTTCTCATTTACAGGTTAACGTTATATATACTGAATGGGGGGCACAAATAACTAAGCCAGCTCCTCCTCTCATTTAAGAAGGAGTAAACTACACGAAACACAAATAAAAAAATACAGCTGTAAGACAACTTAGAACAAGTAACCGGCCTATATATAATAGAAGCTATGACAGCCTATAGAGACTTTTCAATATGCATCTTGGTGGCCCAGACACAATCACTGCATACTCGATTGAAGATAACGAGTTGTGGTTAAGGCACTTACTTGGTCTAGTACTCCAAGTTGGATTGGCTTTTTATGTCTTCTCAAGGTCTTGGGGTGGCGGTATCCTCCCATTGATAGCGATCCCGATGTTTATTGTTGGCATTATAAAGTACTCTGAGAGGACTTGGGTGCTCTGGTCTTCATGCTCCAAGAGTTTGAGAAACTTTACCCTCTTAGATTTCTACAATTCTTATCTTAGTATGAGAAATCCAGAAAGTGATCAAGAGAGAGAATATCTTCGTCAAGCTTACACTTTTTTTCATATATCCAAGTTTACAATGCAGGATCTTGCCCCAAGCTATTGGGATCTAATGCTGAGCCATCTCTGGTTTTCCAAAATCCCAGCAAACGGCTTCTTCAAGGTGGTAGAGGTTGAGCTCGGATTATTATATGATATGTTTTATACTAAAGCGCCCCTGATTTACTCCTGTTCCGGAATCATTCATCGCTGTATCACCTTTCTGCTCTCTGTTACTGCGTTTATTATCTTCCAAGTCAAGATTGAGAAGCATGCCTACTCATCGATCGACGTTGCAATTATGTATTTATTGTTTGTGGCCGCTGCTTTTCTCGAGCTTTATGCTTTTTTATGCCTTGTTCTCTCTGACAAGACAATGATTTGGTTGCTTGATAAAGGAGGGAAATCCTTGACGAGTGCAATTGATTATCGGCTAAGGAAGTTAACTACAAGCAAGCGATGGTCGAGATGCGTGTCACAGTATAATCTATTAAGGGTTTGCACTGAAAACAAGCAACTTAAATGTTTGGAATTGGTGGGAATCGATGGAATGATGAGGCAGATGTATGTGAGTCGGAAAGAGTTGAATGGTGGACTACAGGAATTTATTTTCAAACATCTTCAAAAGAAAGTTGAGAAGATGAAGGAAAATTATAATTTATTTGATAAAAAAATTGAGAAGTAAAATAATTGGTCAGAGGGGAGATGGTGTGCTAGAAAGAGAGGAATTGTTAAAGAACTTGAAGTGGTGCACAACTGAAATAAAATTCAGTCAGAGCATTGTTGTTTGGCATGTCGCAACAGAGATTTGTTATGGCGCTGAGAAAGATGATGCAAGTAATGCTTCCACAAGCAAATGCTTATCTGAGTACATGATGTATCTTTTGGTGATAAGACTAAATATGCTCTCCAAAGGATTCCGTGACGAGGGATATCTAAAGACTCTGGGATACCAAATGCGTTATGAGGAAGTAATTCAGTCCTACAGGGAAGCACCTCGTTATGATGATGCAGAGTTTCGAAAGGAATGGAAAACAAACAAGTCAGAGTTCTATGGTGGGCGCGTGCTCGCCAGGCCTGAATATAAATATTATTCAGAGGTAAGTATACCAAAAACATTTCTCGAGTGCATTGGTAGATAGATACTATATTTTTTTTAAGTGTCAGAATAAAACAATAAATCGGATCATTTCAATTTAGATATATTATTTTGGAAATTCCATTTCAATGTTTTTATTTCATTTTATTAATAAATAAAGTGTTTTCAATTGAATGTCATTTAATTTAAAACAGTTGACTCATGATTTGTATAAATAAAGTTATCATTTTTTCTATCTTACTCACTTATCCTCAACTGACATATTAATAATAATTTAGAATGAATTGTTTATATTAGATATTGCTTTTGACTAATTGAACTCATGTTTCCCCCCAGTTTTCAACAATAAACAACAAGACGTTAGCACTGTCGTTACTTGGACTTGAAGAGGTATGTACCACTTTTCTTTCATTATCCTTTTGTTTTTACACAGAACAGCGCAACACAAGTTTTTGTTTGATAATAATGCATGCATGATTTGTCAAGTCCCGGGGCAAAAATTATAGATTTCTTTTTTAAAAGTAATTAGACTGCTTTTTATTTGTAAATCATCATGGAATTTTTTTTATGATAAAACATTATTATCATTTTTATTAAATTTAAAACATTCAAATCAAATTGGGTGATAATGATTTGATGTAGGTAAAGATATATTATTTTATTTTTCTGACTTAATTCAAATCATTAAATTTAAAAATTATATTAAGAAGAAAGAATTGGAATTTTATTTTCTACTTCAGTGACTTATCTTTTATTACCCCCTTGTTTGTATGTTGATTGAACTTGAGAATTTAGCATTGCTTTATTGTAAAGCCATATAGATTTTTCCTTTTTGATGTGAAATGGCATTTACCTTTCGTTTTGAATATTGGGGGAATATTATTTTTACCCTTATAAATCTGCAATGTTCCACTTTGATATCAATATTTTAAAATCTTCCAATTTACCCTATAGTTTTTCTAAAAAAAAAAGTTTCCATTTTTTCCTTTTTTAAAATAACTATTTTTTTTTTAATTTTCCATTAGAGACTTATTGTTAATTTTAAATAAGTCAAAAACTAATTCTATACTTGCTTTCACATACATCAAAGCTAATTTTAAATTCTCCAACTTATTGTTATTGGAGTTGGACCTTTAAAATGAAGATTCATATGCTCATTAAAGAAAGTACATCATCAGTAAAAATAAAAAACTAAAATACTTTACATTTATCTCACAAAATTAATCTTAAGTAATATTAAAATATATAAATTAAAAATACATATAATAAATTATTTATATATACATAAATTCAAATATTGATATATATAATTTAATATTCTATTTATTTTGATATCCAGATCATTTAAATTGCATTAGCTACTAAAAAAAGTGACCCATGACAAATGAAAGGTAGACCTGTCTTGTTGATTTCTTTCAATTGATAAATTAATTTAGTATTATTTTTTTAAAATGTCCACGTCATTTTCTATCTTTTTCTTCAAAGGAAAAGACAAATTTAAGACTTTTGAATTTTTTCATGTTTTACTGTTTAATCATGCTTTTTATTGGTATGATGGTAGCGTTTGGAACATAGCTCCAACACTGTTTAGAAAGAAAAAAAAAATCATACTTCAAATTATTTTTTTTATTTTTAGATATATTATTTTGGAAATTCCATTTCAATGTTTTTATTTCATTTTATTAATAAATAAAGTGTTTTCAATTGAATGTCATTTAATTTAAAACAGTTGACTCATGATTTGTATAAATAAAGTTATCATTTTTTCTATCTTACTCACTTATCCTCAACTGACATATTAATAATAATTTAGAATGAATTATTAATATTAGATATTGCTTTTGACTAATTGAACTTCATGTTTCCCCGCAATTTTCAACAACAAACAACAAGACGTTACTTGAAGAGGTATGTACCACTTTTCTTTCATTATCCTTTTGTTTTTACACAGAACAGCGCAACACAAGTTTTTGTTTGATAATAATGCATGAATGATTTGTCAAGTTCTAAGGCAAAAATAATAGAAACTTTTTTTTTAAAGTAATTAGACTGCTTTTTATTTGTAAATCATCATGTAAAAAACTTCTTGATAAAACATTATTATCATTTTTATCAAATGTAAAACATTCATATCAAATTGGGTGATAATGATTTGATGTAGGAAAAGATATGAAGAACTTCTTAGTATTTTATTTCTCACTTAATTCAAATCATTAAATTTAAAAATTAGATTGAGAAGAAAGAATTGGAAGTTTACTTTCTACCTCTGTGACTTTATCTTCACTACTCCCTTGTATGTATGTTAATTGAACTTAATAGTTTAGCATTGATGTGTGTGTGTGTGTGTGTGTGTGTGTGTGTGTGTGTGTATCATTTAATATTCTATTTATTTTCATATCCGGATCATTTAAATTGCATTAACTACTAAAAAAAGCCACCCATAACAAATGAAAGGTAGACCTGTCTTGTTGATTTCTTACACTTGATAAATTGATTTATTATTTGTTTTAAATGTCCACATCATTTTCTATCTTTTTTTTTTCAAAGGAAAAGACAAATTTAAGACTTTTGAATTTTTCATGTTTTACACTCTATACTCTTTGCTTCCGCCAAATTCAATGAATGTTTAACTAATAATCGATTTTTGATGTTATATTTTTAGAGTTACATTTTCTTTTGTTGCATAATTTCTTTTGTTCCTTTTTTTCCACTTAATTTGCATAGTCCGAACAACATGTAAATAAAAACAAGATTGCACTTAATTTTACCAGCAAACTTTAATCAATTGATGTAAGGAAATTAGTCAATATTGATGCCTCCGTGTCTAAAACAAATCTAGAATAAATTATTAATATTAGATATTTGATTTTATTAAAAACTGATTGCTTGAATTTCTGACAATACATTGAACGATGTCTCACCGCAATTTTCAACAAAAACAAAAAGGAGGAGCGAAATTACTATGGAAAGGCTATGGACAAATATTACCGAGGCACTCAAAGCTCAACTGCCGGTGAGGTATGATACAACTTTTTTTTCAATATTGTTTTAGTTCAGGTTTGTTTTACAATAATACATGAATGATTTGTCAAGTTCTTAAATCATGAGGCAAGAATTATAGAATTTTTATTCTAAAAGTATTTAAATCAAATTGGATGATAATAATTTGATGTATAGAAAGATATGAAGAACTTTTTTTTTATCTCACTTAATTCAAATTATTAAATTAAAGATTAATGATTAAATTTAAAATATAACTAATAAAAATATATGACTTTTCTAATTTATAAATAAAAATGAGAAGAAAGGATTGAAAGTTAAATTTCTATGTTATTGACTAAATTTGCTTATTTTCGAACATGGATATAAAACAAGGGTATATTTAATTTAGGTGCATATTTTGGTCAATTAATATTATAAAATTAGTCAAATCAATTCTATTTATTGAAATAAAAAATTAATTTAAAATTCATGAGACTGCTAATTTCCATTTTTAAATAAGAATAATTTACATAGATTAATAAAATATTAGTTAAGTACTCATTGTGATTTCTAACATTGGTATTTTGAAGGAGGTGAAAGCACTTAAAAAGATTATCATATATGATACTTGAATTGTTAACGAGTCTAGTCAATATTCATTCCTTTATGACTAAGAAATATTTGGAATAAAATATTAATATTAGACAATTTCTTTTATAAAATGTCTTGATTTTTTAATAATAAATTGAATTATGTTTCACTGAAATTTTCAACAAAACAAAAAGGAGGAGCTACAAGAGGCTATAGAGAAATACGAGCGATATACCCGCGCGTTGCGCCGGGTTTTTTTATCTATGTAGAAAATTGATTGCTTTTATATATATTGTATTTTATTATTTTAATATTTAATTAGTATAATTATAATTGATAAAATCTGTATAATCGAAATGAAAAGTGGTTTGTATATTTTGTAATTGCAGACAATGCAGGTAATTTTTTTTCCTGCGTTGCTTTTTTATCTCAGTAATATTAGATTTGACACATTATAATTTTTTTCCACAAATAAACTTATATTTTTTGCGTGCTATAAGTAGTTATTTTAATGTTTAATCACTAAAATTGCAATAGATCAAATATGTTAGAAATGAGTTTTTTGCTTAGTATAAGTAGTATGCTTGCCCGCGCATTGCGTTAGGGTTTTTTCTATTTAGAAAAGTAATTGATTTTTCACATGTTGTAATTAGTTGTTTAAATATTTAATTAGTAACATTATAATAGATAAAATATGTAACAATATTTAATTAGTTGTTTTTCCCCCCAGTAATATTACATCTGACACATGAAAATATATAAATAATGTAAATTTCTGAAGAAATAAGCTTGATTTTTTTGCGTGTTGTAATGAGTTATTTGCCGTATAAAAGGAACAGTGAAATCGAAACGGGAAGTGACTCGTATATTTTTTAATTGTAGATAACCTAAGTAAATTTGTCAAAAAAAAAATTTAGTTGTTTTTTCCCCCAGTAATATTACATCTGACAGATGAAAAATATAAATACTGTAAATTTCTGAAGAAATAAGCTTAATTTTTTTGCGTGCTATAATGACTTAGTTGCCGTATAAAAGGAATAGTGTAATCAAAACGGGAAGTGACTCACATATTTTTTAATTGGAGATAACCTAAGTAAATTTAAAATTTTATTTTTAAGTTGTTTCTTTTTCCCATTAATATTAGATTTCAAATATAAAAAATGAAAATATTGTAAATATTTTTTTTTAAAATAAACTTAAACAAAAGAGTATCAAAATTAAATTCAAAGTCAAAAATTTTTCATATAAGATTTATTAATCATATTATTATATTAAATGTATTTAAGAATATTGATATTAATGTTTTTTTAAAAACAAATTCTAGGTCATTTTTCTTTCTCTCTATATTTTTAGGCAATGATATTCAAAAAATATTAAAACATATAATTAGTCTCACATACTTTATAGAGTAATCGAAATGGGAAGTGGTTTGTATATTTTTTAATTGTAGATAACCTAGGTAAATTTGTCAATATTTATTTTTATGAGTTGCCTTTGTTCTTAAGTAATATTCGATCTGACACATTAAAAATAAAAATATTGTAATTTTTTTTTAAAAATAAACCTAATATTTTTGCGTGTTATAATTATTTATTTGCCGTCTAAAAAGAACAACTTAATTGAAACGGGAAGTGACTCGTATATTTTTTAATTGTAGATGATGTAAGTAAATTTGTCAACCTTTTGTTTTTTTGATTTTTTTTCCAGCAATATTAGATCTACAATCTAAAAAACCAAAGAACTGAGAATTTTTGTAAAGAAATAAACTTAAACAAAAGAGCAGAAAATTAAATTGTTACGATGAAAAAAATAAAAAACATAAAAAAAAGGAAGCAAGAAAAAAAACTAATATTATTATTCTTATTGAGTTAATAATTGGAAAAAATTCAATAAAAAAAAAAACAAATGTCAATAAATTGTTTTTTTGAAAAAAAAAGTGAAAAAAACAAAAACGAAATAAATAAAAAAAAGGTCAAAATAAAAAAAAAACAACCAAAATAAAAAAAAATGTAAGTGAAAAAAACAGAAACGAAATAAATAAAAAAATGTCAAAATAAAAAAAAAATACAATCAAAATAAATAAAAATGAAAGAAAAAACATAAGTGGGAGAAAAAAAAAGAAAACAAAAAGTGAAAAAAAAATGCGGGAGGCAGGGGTTCAAACATAAGTGGGAGAAAAAAAAAAGCAAACAAAAAGTGAAAAAAATATGCGGGATCTTAAGACATGCCTGTGTCTTTGCCAGTAAGCTACATGCCTTTCATTGTCTCTTTTTGTGAAAGAATATATAAATAGTAAATTTATTGTTAAAAAACGAAAAAAAAAGAGGAGGACATACACCCGCGCCGCACCGGAGCAAAGTGCACGTCCACAGTGACAATGAGTCACAATGCACAGTGCTCCGAACTGTTACAAATTGCGTTTTGTTTTAGAGTAGTTAGTAACGAGCGGTATACCCGTGCGCTGCGGCGGCTTTTTTTTATCGATGTAGAAAATTTATTGTTTTTATATGTATTGTATTTTATTATTTTAATATTTATTTAGTATAATTATAATTGATAAAATCTATGTAATCAAAATGGAAAGTGACCCGTATATTTTGTAATTGCAGATAACCTAAGTAAATCTGTATTTTTTTTAGTTTAATTTTTTCCCCAACAATATTATATTTAAAATATTAAAAATGAAAATATTGTAAATTTTTTTTTAAGAAATAAACTTAAACAAAAGAGTACCAAATTTCAATATTAATTTTAAAATGATATTAAGTTTTTTTTATTCAAAAAATCCTAGGTCATGTTTTCTTCTCCCTTTATATATTCCTATGAGATAATATCCAATAATTATTAGAACATATAATTAATGAAAGACTAAAAATATCCTAGAAACTTTAACAAAAGGAAAAAAAATAAACATCATTGCTATTTTTGTCAAAACAATTAAAATGATTAAATTATACGGAGAGAAAAAAACATTAACAAAAGAGTAAGCAAGAAAAACTTTTTTTTATTAAGAAAATCCTAGGTCATGTTTTTTTCTCCCTATATATATTCTCATGAGATAATATCCAATAAATATTAGAACATATAATTAATGAAAGACTAAAAATATCCTAGAAACTTTAACAAAAGGAAAAAAAATAAACTTCATTGCCATTTTTGCCAAAACAATTAAAATTATTAAATTATACGGAGAGAAAAAAACATTAACAAAAGAGTAAGCAAGAAAAAAAATTAAATTATTATTATTATTATTATTATTATTATTATTATTATTATTATTGTGTTAAGTACAAAATTAAAATTCGAAGACAAATTTTTTTTTTGTTATCTGATTAATTCATTATATTATTATATAAAATGTATTTAAGCATACTGATATTAATTTTTTTTATTAAAAAAATCCTAGGTCATGTTTTCTTCCCCCTATATATATTCTCATGCGATAATATTCAATAAATATTAGAACATATAAAAATATGTTTTTACATGTATTGTGTTTTGTTATTTTAATATTTAATTAGTAAAATTATATTTGATAAAATCTGTATAATCGAAATGGAAAGTGGTTTGTATATTTTGTAATTGTAGATAACGTAGGTAATATTTTTTCCCTGCCAAAAAGGAACAGTGTAATCGAAACAGGAAGTGACTCGCATATTTTTTAATTGCAGATAACGTAAGTAAATATGCAATTTTTTTTCCCCGGTAATATTAGATTTAAAATATGAAAAATTAAAATATTGTAAAATTGTTTTTAAGAAATAAACCTAAACAAAAGAGTATTAAATTTAAATTCAAAGGAAAAAAATTTTTGTACGATTTATTAATCATATTATTATATTAAATGTATTTAAGAATATTGATATTATTTTATTTGAAGAAAAAAATCCTAGGTATTTTTTTTCTCTATATATATATTTTAAGGTGATAATATTCAATAAATAGTAGTCTCACATTTTTTTGTTACCCGATTTATTCATTATATTATTATATTAAATGTATTTCAGGATACTGAAATTAATTTTTTTTTCTTCAAAAAATCATAGGTCATGTTTTTTTCTCTCTATATATATTCCTAGGCGATAAGATTCAATAAATATTAGAACATATAATTACTTTAAAATATTTTAATTTGAAATAAATATACAAATATATAATTAATTTGACATACTTTCAATAATATAATTCATTTCAAGAATAAAATTTAAGCAAATCAAAATATTGAAATTAAATAATTGAAAACAAAACCTGGAATTAAAAGATTTGGGACCGAAATGAAACTGAAATCTATAATAAATTTGCATAGAAGGATAAAATTGAAAGAAATTAAACTTTGACACTGAAAATATTAAGGATTTATAATAAATTTGCATGAAAGGATGAAATTGAAATCAATGAAAACTTTGATACCAAACAAATTCGGAATTCCAGGCCAATCCACTAAATTAAAAGAATGAGGACCGAATTGGAACTTCAATATATAATCAATTTCAATTGAGGGACGAAATTGAAAGAAATTCAAACCTATATAATAGCATTAAGGGCAATAATAACAAATAAAAACGTACAGGGACTGAAATGAATTTTGGCAAAAAACAGCTTAGCTGACGTCAGCTGGCGCAGGCAGGAGAGAGAAAGTGGGGGTGAAAATTCAAAGGACCTTTGACACGTATAAGGACATAATCTTGACACACGCGCCGCCCCATGTGGAAGAGCACATGCCTGAAAATCATTCTAGACGCTGGGAGATCATTTTCGGACGCCGCATGAAGCTGAACGTGCCGTCCGAAAAACGCGTGAGCGTTGGAACGGACGGCGCGTGACGCAACGCGCCAAAAGTTTTTGGCGAAAAATAAAATAAAAAATTGGCTAATTACCGTAAGGCCCCTCACCCTAGGCCGTGTTTTTGTCGTTATTGGGGGGTGAATGCGTCGCTGCACTGTTCACTTTAATGTTAAAAAAATAAAAAAAACGGCCGGCTGAGCCGGACCGGTCCGGGCCGGACTGGTCAATAGCCGTCCAGCCCCTGAAAAAGACGGCGTTTTTTGTCTTTTTCGGGGGCTAATTTTGTGCATACACTGTTCATTTTTTTTTATTTTAAAAAAGAGAGGATGTACACCCCCGAAGCAGCGGGTTAAATTGCAAATGAACAGTGGGCATGGGTCTGGAGCTACAGGAATGAGCAGTGAACGGGCGACCTCATTTAGTTTCTTTAGTAATGTGCAAGTCAATACAGACTTTTCAAGGTCAAGTCTCGATAAGGTATGATATCAATTTTCTTTTATTATCTTTTTATTTATGTGATTTACAATAATACATGAATGATTTGTCAATTACTTAAATCATGAGGCAAGAATTATAGAATTTTTTTCTAGAAGTAAAAGATTTTATTGTCATTATTATTGTAAAACATAATGGGAGAAATTTCTTAGGAAAACGTTATCATCTTATTAAATTTAAAGTATTTAAATCAAATTGGATGATAATGATTTGATATATAAAAAAAGATATAAATAACTTTTTATTATTTTATTTCGCTCATTTATTTTAAATCAATAAACTTAAAGTGTGATTGCTAAAAACATGTGAGTATTCAAATTTAAAAATGAGAGTGAGAGAAAGAATTAGAAGTTTAATTTCTATATTATCAACTTATCTTCACTCCCTTGTATATATATTAATCGAAACCAACAATTTAGCAATGATTTGTTGTAAAGACATAAAATAGCAATTATTTTTTTTAATATTGGATGAATATTATTATCAAAAGAATAATGTTCCACTTACATCTTAGTACTTCAAAATATTACAATTTTGGTAGTTTTTAAAAGGTTACCATTTTTTATCTTTTTTTTTAAATAGCTAACAAAACTTTGAGTTTTCCATACATTTCTCTCTTGCTTCCTCTCAAATTCCCATATAAGTTATTATATGTCATAAAAACACTTAAAAATTAAAAAAAAAATCAAGTTTAAACAGTAAGCTTTTTCATGATTAAGATGACATTGGTAATTTTAAAAACTAGAGGGATAATATTGAAAATGCTTAAACTATAGGAGTATAAGCATAACATTAATTAATCTATAGAGACAAAAATAAAGTTTATGGAATTCTTTTATATATTATTCAATTTTTGTATATATAAAAATTCATCACATGTACATTTTTTTTATCTTGCATTGTGTAAGTTCTTACACCTCACATCATATTGATAAAAATATAACTGATAAAAATATCACTTTTCTAATTTATAAATAAGAATGAGAAGAAATAAAGTTCTATCTTAATAACTTAATTTGCGTACTTCGAACATGCATATAAACAAGGTTAGATTTAATTTTGGTGCAAACTCTAGTCAATTAATATCATGAAATTATTCAAATCACCTCTATTTATAGAAATAAGAAATTAATTTGAAACTCATGAGATTGCTAATTTCCATTTTTAAATAAGAATATTTTTCATATATTAATCACATATTCGTTAAGTACACATTCTGATTTCTAAAATTGCTATTTTGAAGGAGGTGAAAGAACTTAAAAAGATTATGATATATAATCCTTAAAATGTAAACGAGTTAGTCAATATTCATGCCTCTGTGACTAAGAAAAATTTGGAAGAAATTATTAATATTAGATATTTGCTTTTATTAAATGATGATTACTTTGTTTTCTAACAATAAATTAAATTATGTTTCACCGCAATTTTCAACAAAAGCAAAAGGAGGAGCTGCAGGAGGCTAGAGACAAATATTTGCAAGTAAAAAAGGTATGATATCAATTTTATTTTATAACTATTTATTTGTATATAGCACAACGCAACATCATGCTTTGATTTACAATAACAAATGAATATTTTTTTTCAAGTACTTAAATTATGAGGCAATAATTATAGAATTTTTTTTCTTTAAGTAATGAAATCTTATTTTAATTATTACTAGCTGGATTGCCCGCACTACGTTGCGGGCACAGTGTGGACAGAACAAATAATCCTCATAACTGTTGAGATTAAGATATAATATTTTAGTATGTAAAATTTGATATAATGAAAAAGATCAACATCTTTTATTATAATAATAGTAAATCAAAGTCTTAACTTCTTAAATTATCATCACCATCACTGTCAAAACAATAAACATTATTTAACAAATCTCAGAGAAAAACCAAAAAAAATTAATAAAAAAGCACGTAAGAATAAAAACCTAAAATTACTATTATTATTCTTAATATTTATATTATTATTGTTTTAATAACGGGAAGAAAAAAAATGAAATCAAAGGCTTAAAAAAACTTTAAGAACATTAACAAAAGAGCAAATGAAAAAATAAAATAAATGAAAAAAACAATAAAAATTATTGACAGGAAAAAAAAATTATTTGACCTGAAAATTTATAAAAAAAATATTACACTACTTTGCGGGCTGAGTAAAAAGTTTGTATAACTATTAAAAGAATAAAAATTATCAAATTATCCCGAGAGAAAAAAAAACCTAAAAAACATTAACAAAAGAGTAATTAAGAGAAAAACATTATTATTATTATTATTATTATTATTATTATTATTATTATTATTATTATTATTATGCTAATAATGAAAAAAAATAAAAGACTAAAAAAATCATAAAAACTTTAACAAAAAATCAAACAAAAAAATAAAATTCAAAAATTCAAAAAAGTCATATGACGTAAAAATAAAAAAATAAAAAAAAACTAAAAGAAATAACAAAAAAAATACAAATATCAATTTCCAAATGATAATAGATATAAAATAAAATTTAAGAACTATTTTTTTTTGAAAAAAATATACCAGTCCAACAAATATGAAAATAAAAAAAAATTAAAAATCAAAGCTAAGCACACTTATATATATATATATGGACAAAAGTAAGGATTATTCTTAAAATTAAAAGAAATAAATGGATTAAAATGAAAAATTAAAAGTAATAGGGCTGAAATGAACATTAAATATAAAGGGATTAAAATCCAAAATTAAAAGTATAAGGGCCGAAATAAAAACATCGAAGTCTTAAAATCTAAGAATATTATTACCATTACAACTAAAACAATAAAAATTATTAAATTATTACGATGAAAAAAATAAAAAACATAAAAAAAGGAAGCAAAGAAAAAAACTAATATTATTATTCTTATTGAGTTAATAATTGAAAAAATTTCAATCAAAGAAAAAAAAATGTCAATAAATTGTTTTTTTTTTTTTAAAAGAAATAAATAAAAAAAACGTCAAAATAAATAAAAAAAATTAAATTAAATAAAAATGAAAAAAAAAACATAACTGAAAAGATAAGTGAAAAAAAAATACGAAATAAGAAAAAACGTCAAAATAAATAAATAAATAAATAATCAAATTAAATAATAAAAAAAAAACATAACTGGAAAAAAAAAAAAAAGGCAAAGAAAAGAACAGCGCGCTTGGCAGGGGTCTTGGCAGGGGTCGAACCTAAGGTATTTCTCTGTCTTTTTTTGTGAAACAGTATATAAATAGTATATTTACTGTTCAAAAAGGGAAAAAAAAAACACTATTGAAATCCACAGTGTTTTCACTCACAATGAACAGTGAAATCCTGAGCTCTTTTAGTTTATTTTATAATTGTTATTTGCAAGAGATAATGGGAAAATTTTCTTAGGATAACATTATCATCATATTAAATTTCAAGTATTCAAATTAAATTGGATAATAATGATTGGATATATAAATAACTTTTATTATTTTATTTCTCTTTTTTAATTTTAATCATTAAACTAAAGTAAGACTGCTAAAAATATGTGAGAGTTCAAATTTAAAAATGAGAGTGAGAGAAATAATTAGAAATTTGATCTCTATATAATCAACTTATCTTCACCCCTTTGTATGCATATTAATGGAAACTAACAATTTAACATTGATTTGTTGTGAAGCCATAAAATGAAAATTATATTTTTTAAAATATTGGATGAACATTAATATCATAAAATACTAAAAAAATAATGATTTGAAAATTTTAAAGTTAAACAAACTGTATAAAGCATCTAAAAACAAAAGCTATCATACTCTCAAAAGATCATTGTTCCACTTTCATCTACGTACTTCAAAATATTCCAATTTGTATATATTATTCAAGTTTTTTATATATAAAAATTGTTCACACTTATATTTGTTTTTATATATCTTGTATTGTTTAAGTTCTTACACCACACATTCTTTTATTTAAAAAATGTTTCACTTAATTTGCCTACTTAGAACATGCATATAAAACAAGATTATTGCAAACTTCAATAAATTAATATAAGGAAATTAATCAAATCACCTTTATTTATTGAAATGAAAAATTAATTTGAAATTCATGAGACTCTTAATTTGCATATATTAATAAAATATCTGTTAATTACTCATGCCAAGTTCCATCATTGCTATTTTGAAGGAGGTGAAACAACTTGAAGAAATTATAGCAGATAAAGATCGAGAGCTTGAGCAATTTCGATCTTGTTTTACTGCATCAAAGATTGTAGCAGACAAAGATCAAGAGCTTGAGCATAAAACGCGAGATCTTGAGCAAAAAGAACTAGAGCTTGAACAATTTCGATCTTGTTTTACTGCATCAAGTTCACATCAAAGAATTGATTCACTTCCAAGAAGTTTGGCAGCACAAACTGATAAATCAAGAGACTGGTCAACCACCATCAAATAATAATGAGATCAGTTTATGTATGGACTAAAAGTACCAACTTTCTTCCTATGATGTGTTCATAATTATTTAAGTGGATTATCTTAAATAAATAAGTTGAAGCAATTCTTCCTCATCCCAAAAGCATGAGGAAAACATTTGTGTTTGTTATTTAAATCTGCGGAAGAATAAAAATATTAATTTATTAATATCCTAATTGCTTCTGAAAAATGAACGTTTTGTTTACTTACAAAAGAGTTTGAGATAGATAAAACAGAAATGTTATTGGATGTAAAAACAATAAACAAAAAAAAAAGTTCTTATATTTGTCTAAAAGGAAGGGACAAATAAGAAGACATAGGGTGTGTTTGGCATTACTTTTGCTTTTGCGATTGAGGTTGAAAAAAAGCAGTTTCAAAAAAAGCGCTTTTACTGTGGTTCAAAATAAGCAGTGAAGTGTTTGGTTAAAACTGTGGTTGAGTTGGAGGTTGAAAAAAAAGCAGTTTTGGGTGTTTGGTTACCAAGCTTTTCATATTGCTTTTAACTTGTGAAATTACTTTAAAGGGTATATATATATATATATATATATATATATATGACCTTCCTCCCATATATATATATATATTTTTTTTAAATATTGTAAATTTAATAATTATAATAATATAATGTAATTAATAATTCATGAAAAAACAAATATTATTTTTTATTATCTCATCAAACTACTTGCAATTTCATCACGAACAGATATTTCCCTTCCATTAGGACTGATGTGTATCTACACATTTTTTTATTTTTTAAAAATATATATTTAAAAAAAAAGGGCTAGGCCGAGGGCAGCCCAACCAAATTGGGCCTAAGCCCAACTTTGCTGGACTTGGGCTGGGCCGAGTTCAGCCCAGCCCAAGCCCAGCTTCAATTGTGAAGAAGTGAAACGGTGCGCTGCACTGTGCACGTCTTCTTCGCGTGACAGTGCAGCGCAACTGTGCACGTGAATTATTTCACGTGCACAGTAGCTTCCGACCGACCACCAAGATACTTCAACGGACGATACCGACGGGTAGAGGAGGCCGAGGTGGTTCTTCCTGTGGTGGTGGCGTCTGAAATGGTGGCCTGTGGTGGCCGGAGGCAGCGTTGGAAGGTTGCGGTACTGTTAACCGACCACGACGAGAGCTTCAACGGAGGATACCGACGGGTAGAGGAGGCCGAGGTGGTTCTTCTTGTGGTGGTTTCATCGTAAATGGTGGCCTGTGGTGGCCGGAGTTAACAATGAAAGCTCCCGGCTTCCATGGCTGTTTTGGCGAGAGAGAGAGAGAGAGAGAGAGCCATGCACAGATCGATTTTTTACATGCAAAATACTAGTTTTTTTAATTATCGAACATAAAGGCATTGTCAAAAGGGCAGCTGCTTGAAATCGCAGAGAGAAATGGTGGCCTGTGAGTTTTGTTCTATATATATATGTATCGGTGTTTCATAAACAGATAGAAAAGCACCTAATATTAGCTTTTCATGCATCGGTGTTTCTGTGATTTTTTTCTGTGGGTCCCATCAATTGAAACGCCGTTTTTTGTTTTCCAAACATTAAAACGGATAAGCCATTTGGCAATCGTGGATAGCACCACAATGCCAAACGACCACATAACCAAGTTAAATATTCACTAGTATTGCTTGAAACATTTTATAATTTTTTTATTTTACTAATTTACAAATATTTTATATCTTTCTCTCACAAGTGTGTGTGTGTGTGTGTGTGTGTGTATATATATATATATTAATTTTTAAAATACATTTTGAGAATGTAATCATATTAAATGCTTGTTTTTTTTTCTTTTCATTTCATCAAAATCTAATTGCCCAAAATAAACAATAAATTATTATAATTTAATATTTTGAAACAATTAAAAAAATTAATGACTTTTATTTTCCTTCTCTTTCAGCTACTTCTGACAACAAAGTTTTTGTCTAAAATCACTTTTATTTTCTCCTTCACTTGCTTCATAGAATCCAAAGTTTCTAGCATTTGCCACACCAAGATTCCCAATGCGTGCTGCAGCGAAGCAAGCCTACAATATTTGTAGAGATTGCAGGTATTAATATTTTTTTTTCCTTTTTCCTGTACAGTTTCTTTCACTATTCATATGGAAGGTTTAATCAGGTCTGTTCTCGAGTTTCCTTAATTCTAACATGGCAGAAGCAAAGCAGGCAGGAGTTGTACAAGCCAGTATTGATGGAGTCTTGCAAAAAGTTTCAATGAGTTTAGTTGTATTGAAAATGTTATTAAGAAAAACTATTGGTGATTGAACCAGATTCCATTGTCCATGTATCTGGGGCTTCCTGTCCCTGGTTTAGGGCCTCTTGGTGGAGGAATTGGTTCTGCAATAAGTAATGGGGGCAATGAAGGAGGTGGTGGGTCTGCTATCGGAGGTGGAAGTGACAGCAGTGGTGGTGAGCCTAGCTTTGGCAATGGTGATGGAAATGGCACGAGTGATAATAATTTATTAAAAACTTCATAGGAACTTCACAATTTTTATTAAACTTCATAATTTAAAAAGACCTCTAAATTTATTTAACTTCATAAGAACTTCAAAAATTTTAAACCAAAAACGAGCATTTGCTACACCAAGATTCCCAATGCGTGCTGCGGCGAAGCAGGCCTTTTGGTGGAGGAATTGGTTCTGCAACAAGACAGGGGAGGCTCCAGACAAGAGAGGTGCCAAGAAGCAGAGCTTAAAATGGCAATCCATTGACGTTAGAAAAGCCAGTCTCCTCTGATACTTCACATGTCAATCCATTTATTCAACTGGACAAGGTAAGCTGCCTTGTTTCTGATCTGCTAAACATTCTGGTTGGTGATCACTGAATTGTTAGTACATTTTCTCTGTTTTGAGGTTGCGGTATTGATAATACACCAATCCAAGGGAGCGAAATTCAGTCTCATCACTGCATCGATGTTCCTTCTTTAGCATTTAATTTAAAGCTCATTGCAATCTGCATTCTTTAGCAATTTAAAGCGAACTCTGAGTATGAAGAAAACAAAATGCAATTAATTTAAAGCTCATTGCAATCTGCATTGTTTAGCATCTTTGCTTTGTTTTGTGCCCAACCCCAATGCTCCTTTAAGTGTCAAAGAAAAGGAAGCAAACTCTGTCCATCCAGAAAATAAAACTAAAACTAATTTAAATCTTTATTCCTTGCAAGCTGAATGTATCCTTAATATTTACTCTCATATGTTAGTTGTAATAATGCTTAATTTGCAAGATCATATACGAGAGTTGCTCCGACATGATCTAGTTAGCTTGATGGTAAAACAAATCCAAGCACACAGGCTTGTCATCTTAGATCCACATGCCTAACGCTTTTTTATTTCTTTTTAAAATGGGTGAACAACAAATCGTTCAACCTCTACCACATTGAAGGTCCTGTCTGCTGAATTTTCAGAATTCAGCAACTGGCTATTTATTATTGCAGGAATGCCAGGGGTGAAGGAGCAATTTCGCATAGTTTTAATATTCTAAACAATATTCTGTTTTATTTCTGTTTTACTTTCTTGTTAAGCACACGTGTCTTGTGCTATTTTAATTCATACTGTTATAGACAGTAGAGGTTGTTAGTAGTCAGGCTATATAAGCCAAGTTCTATTTCCTTTTTTGAATTGAACACTGAATATCATTCTTGCGTTTTAGCAAATTATTCCGATTAAACACTTTTCTTCTTTGCTGGGTTTGTCAAAGTGGTATCAGAGCTCTCAAGAAGGGACCTGATCGGGGTGAAAAGGAAAGGGAAACACAGAGTGACTGTGAGAAGAGTGAGAGAAAGAAATTGGGGAAAACACTTGGGAAACACTGAGTGAGTGAGTGTGAGTGAAGAAGAGAAACAATCGATTTCAACTGAAAGGAAGATGGACTCCAACTTTGCACAGCCAAGCATACCCAAGTTCGATGGAGATTACGAGCACTGGTGTATGTTGATGGAAAATCTGTTGAGGTCGAAGGAGTACTGGTGTGTCATTGAAACAGGCTATGAAGAAACATCACCTGGAGAAGTACTCACACCTGCCCAGAAGAAGAGTTTGGAGGAGATGAAATTGAAGGATCTAAAAACCAAGAACTACCTGTTCCAGTCGATTGACAAATCAATTTTGAAGACAATAGCACAGAAGAACACAGCTAAACAACTATGGGAATCCATGAAGATCAAGCATCAAGGGAACGCTAGGGTGCAGCGTGCTCAGCTTCAAATTCATCGAAGGAATTTTGAGCTGCTTGAAATGAAAGAAGGTGAGTCCGTAACTGGGTATTTCTCACGGGTATTGTTGACAGTGAACAATATGACGAACTCTGGAGAAGCTGTGGCTGAGGTGAAGATAGTGGAAAAAATATTGCGCACTTTGTCAGAGAAGTTCAATTATATTGTATGCTCAATCGAGGAATCGAAAGATACAAATAAATTGACAGTAGACGAATTACAAAGCTCACTACTGGTGCATGAGCAGAAATTTCGAAAAACAAGAGATGATGATCAAGCATTGAGAGTGTTTGATGAAAGGATGAAGAACACTGGTGTGGCTGCTGGGATGAACAGAAGCAGGGGAATGAACACCTATAGGGAAGAGGACGTGGAAGAGGAGGCCAAGTCTACAACAGAGCAACCATTGAATGTTTCAAATGCCACAGAATTGGGCATTTTCAGTATGAATGCCCAAATCTGAATAAGCAAGCACACTATGCTAAACTAAGCCAAGAAGAGGACATGCTGCTGATGACATATGCTGAGACATGCAATCAGAACCGAGATGATGCATGGTTTTTGGATTCGGGTTGCTCGAATCATATGAGTGGAGAAAGAGGTAAGTTCACAAACCTTGATGAAACTTTCCAGCATTATGTTAAATTGGGTGATAATAGCAAAATTAGTGTGTCGGGAAAAGGGAGCATGAAGTTGATTTTGAATGGCATTAAGCATGTGGTTAATGAGGTGTATTATGTACCTGAACTTAACAACAACTTATTAAGCATTGGCCAACTTCAAGAAAATGGATTAGCAATTGTGTTTAAGGGGGGAGCTTGTAAGTTGTATCATCCAGTTAGGGGGTTAATTGCAGAAACCCAAATGAGCTTAAATAGAATATTCATTCTATTTGCCGAAACACAAGCAGCTCAGGATGACCGAGAGTGTTTGTATGCAAGCTCTCAGAACTTGTCTCAGCTTTGGCATAGGCGTTATGGCCATTTAAGCTACTCAAGCTTGCAGACCTTGCTGCAAAAGGAGATGGTGCGTGGGCTTCCAAAATTCAAGGTTACAGATATGGAATGTGTTGAATGCAGAATAGGGAAGCAAAGAAGGGATGCCATACCCAAAGTGAGTACATGGAGAGCAACTCAGCCCCTTGAGTTGATACATGCTGACCTTTGTGGACCAATTGCTCCTGCTTCAAGCAATGGAAAGAGGTACATAATGTGCTGCATAGATGACTATAGTCGAAAGGTTTGGACACTATTGTTGACAGAAAAGGGGGAGGCATTTCAACAGTTCAAAATCTTCAAACGAACTGTTGAAAAGGAGAAGGAGTTGAATGTTAAATGTTTGAGGACTGATAGAGGGGGTGAATTCAACTCAAAAGAATTCAATGACTACTGCAAGCTAAGTGGAATTAAGAGGCAGTTGACGGCTGCATTTACGCCTCAGCAGAATGGCGTAGCCGAGAGGAAAAACCAGTCAGTTATGAATATGGTGAGGTGTGTGCTGACTGAGAAGAAAATCCCTAAGCATTTTTGGGTAGAGGCTGTGATATGGACTTGTTATGTTCTGAACAGGTGACCTACGAATGCACTAAGGGATGTAACTCCTCAAGAGGCTTGGAGTGGGGTGAAGCCGAGTGTTGGGCATTTTCGTGTGTTTGGGTGTCTTGCACATGTGCATGTGCCGAAAGAAAAAAGAAGAAAGCTGGATGATAGAAGTGTGTGTTGTGTGCTGTTGGGGTTTAGTGAAGAAACTAAGGGATATCGATTGTATGATCCGTTGAATGAGAAAATTGTGGTTAGTAGGGATGTTGTTTTTGAGGAAGAAAAGGGGTGGGATTGGAGTGAAAAATATCAGGAACAAATTCTGATGGATTTGGAGTGGGAAGATCAATGTGCAGAGCATGATGATGTGAGTGAAGGAAGGAGTGAAAGTGAAGAAATAGATAATGTGGTGTTGGGAGGAGCTACTGGCAGTGAAGAAGCTACTGAGTATAGGGAAATTGTGGCTGCAGAAAGTGGAAATTTAACAGCTGCAGGTACAACTCAGAATCGAGTTGATGGGAGAGTGAATGATCAAAATGCAGTTGGTCAAGTTGAAGGGAGAGACAGTGTAGACAATCAACATGAAGGGAGAGTGTCCCGTGCTCCATTGTGGATGAGGGATTATGTTGATGGGGAGGATTTGAGTGAAGAAGAAGCTTATATGGCACAGTTTGCAGCTGCTGAAGAGGACCCATTTGTGTATGAAGAAGCCGAGAAGGAAGAAAAATGGAGACAAGCAATGGACAATGAAATAATGTCCATTGAAAAGAACAAAACATGGACTTTGACAGTGCTTCCAAATGATGCCAAGAAAATTGGTGTTAAATGGATTTACAAAACAAAGTTCAATGAGAATGGGGAGATTGAAAAACATAAGGCAAGGTTGGTGGCGAAAGGATATTCGCAGAAGTATGGGGTAGATTACACAGAAGTATTTGCACCGGTGGCCAGAATGGATACTGTGAGGATGATCATATCTATGGCCGCGCAAAGGGGTTTGAGAATTGGGCAACTGGATGTGAAGTCGGCATTCCTCCATGGAGAGTTGAATGAGGAAGTGTATGTGGAACAGCCGAGGGGTTATGAGAAGAAGGGCAAAGAACATTTGGTCTATAAACTACACAAGGCCTTATATGGGTTGAAACAGGCTCCACGAGCTTGGTTCAATCAAATTGAGACTTACTTTCTTAAGGAGGGATTTCAGAGGTGTGAAAGTGAGCAAACTTTGTTCACAAAAAGGAGCAATATCGGAAAGATTATAATCGTAAGTATTTACGTTGATGACTTAATCTTTACCGGTGATGATGCTGATACATTGACAGAGTTTAAAAACTCTATGTTGAAAGAGTTTGACATGTCTGATTTGGGAAACATGAGGTTCTTTCTGGGGATTGAAGTACTTCAGAGAAATGATGGAATCTTCATCTGTCAAAGAAAGTATGCATTGGAGATTTTAAAGAGATTTGGAATGTTGGAAAGCAATGAGGTGAACAGTCCAATAATTCCAGGTTTTAAAATCAGCAAAGATGAAGATGGTTTCTTGGTGAATGATACACATTTCAAACAACTGGTGGGTAGCTTGATGTATCTTAGGGCCACAAGACCAGATTTGATGTTCGTTACAAGCCTTATAAGCAGGTATATGGGGAGGCCTACTAATCTTCACTTGCAGGCTGCGAAAAGAGCTCTTCGCTATCTGAAAGGAACTGTGGACTATGGGATTCACTATAAGAAGGATGGAAATGGAAAATTGCTTGTTTTTACAGACAGCGATTACGCGGGAGATGTAGAAGACAAAAAAAGTACAAGTGGATATGTATTTTTGCTGAATTCGGGAGCAGTATCATGGTGCTCGAAAAAAACAGCCTATCGTCACATTGTCAACAACGGAAGTCGAATTTGTAGCAGCTGCAGTGTGCACTTGCCAAGCCATATGGATAAAAAGGGTGTTGAAGGAGCTGAATTATAATGATGAAGATTGCACCCGTATTTGGTGTGATAATAGCTCTACTATTAAGCTATCGAAGAATCCCGTTTTGCATGGGCGAAGTAAACACATTGACGTAAGGTATCATTTCTTGAGGAATCTTACGAAGGCTGGCTCGATTGATTTAATTCATTGTGGGAGCAAAGAT
This sequence comes from Salix brachista, assembly GCA_009078335.1. Lineage (NCBI taxonomy): Eukaryota > Viridiplantae > Streptophyta > Magnoliopsida > Malpighiales > Salicaceae > Salix > Salix brachista. Next base: position 9,504,922 of record CM018586.1, read on the forward strand.
CAGGTAGCTGACATAATGACCAAGCCATTGAAGGTTGATGACTTTCAACGACTTCGTGGATTACTTGGGGTATACGACATTGCTGATTTAAGCTAAGTGCTTGCCAGCAATTTGCTTAAGGGAGAGATTGAAGGAGCAATTTCGCATAGTTTTAATATTCTAAACAATATTCTGTTTTATTTCTGTTTTACTTTCTTGTTAAGCACACATGTCTTGTGCTATTTTAATTCATACTGTTATAGACAGTAGAGGTTGTTAGTAGTCAGGCTATATAAGCCAAGTTCTATTTCCTTTTTTGAATTGAACAATGAATATCATTCTTGCGTTTTAGCAAATTATTCCGATTAAACACTTTTCTTCTTTGCTGGGTTTGTCAAGGGGCAAGGTCCTGCATCATAAACATGGATATATAAAAAAAAGTATATGCTTGCCGGAGATGTTTTCCCACGAGAGCCTGTCGAAGAGTTCTTGTTAATGCCCTTAGTGGATAAGATGGCTGAAATTTTGAGAGAATAGACTTTTTCAAGCTCTTGGAGCATGAATACCTGAGATCCCATTTTTTGAAATCCGATGAAAGGAACATGGAGTGATGAGTGGTTCATAAATGACTCAAATAATTAAACAGAAATTTAAATTTTTCAAATAATTATTTTGACAAAAACAGCTATAATTTTTTTTTATCTAATAATTAAATCAGACTGAAATTTTTAAAATTTCACTAACGAGGTTGGTTTTGGATCCTATTTAAATGACTTTAGGTGTCATTTTTTATAGAGATTTATTATTTTGATTATTGTGTCCAGAACTTTTCATTTCAAAGTTTTCTATAGGACGAACAAAATTTTGAGCTTGAGAAACCTCTGTTTTATCCTTTGCAATATGCTGTGTCAAGTTGGGCTTATGCCTTCTAGTTTAATAAAGCATAAATTTAGTTTAATGAAGTATTGTTCTTTGGATCATCATGCTCTAATATTCGTTCATTCATGAAATAATTTTGTTCTGGTGTTCATTTAAAAGTAATTGTTCATTTTAATTACCTTGAGCAGGCAGGGTATAAAACTTTAAGAGTAGACAAGGGTCCAATGTTGCTAAGTATAAAACTTTAAGAGTAGACAAGGGTCCAATGTTGCTCAGACGAAAGGTTGCTGGGAGAGAAGAATAATCGAGGAACATTTCTTCAAGGCTAGTCGAATTGCACAATTCAGTGTGGAATAGATAAGATAAATCCATTAATGAATGTGATATATAACTATCATGTTTCAGGCACCAAAACTCTCTTCCTCCAGACAACAACGGCACCGGTCGTGGACGAAGGCCAATGCCATGTGCAACATCCACACCCATAATTGCCTTATTTTTTTTGTTATTAACATGGGTGTTCGGGTCAGACTACGTTCACCTCGACTAATCATGTTACCTTTAAAGTTAACGACTATGTAAATCTCTAGTGGTCATCATGTTAAGAGCCACAAGGCTCGAACCTGAAACCACGAGGGAAACAAACCTCTTAGTTCCAAGTTTGTATCATTGGCTGACCTACTAGATGATTTAAATATAAAAGCAACTCATCTGTTATATACAAACTTGTCCACTACATGCATTTGATAGGACAATGACAAATGCCTGTATCGCTGAATTTTCGAGCACTTGATATTTTAATAGAATTTTATTGTTTTATTTTCAAAATAAAGTTAATACAAAAATAAAGAGAAAACAGTGACAAAAAGGCCCTCAAGAATTGTTGCATTTGGTTAAGGAACTAGTCCATCTCTTATTGCTTCTTTGAGTTCATTCTTACTAAAAACTTCTCAATTGAGTTCTTCCATCCAGATTTTATAATAGATTTGATCAGGAATGCACATTCTATGCTATGAAAACGATATCATTAATGCACATTCTAGTTTTCAATGTTGCAAACATATCTTTATCTTTATTCGAGGTGGCCACATTCTTTTCATGTTCCATTTTCATTAAAGATAGTAAATTGTCCATAAAAAGTTAAAATGCTCACAAGATTAATCTTAAATAATATTAGAAAATACAAAATATGTTTCAGCTTGGAAATAATCTCACTACTGTCTAACTAATAATGTTAATATTGTAAGCATGGTATATCCATCGTTTTCTTGGTGCAGCCATTGATAAGAACACCAAAAATCTTTCTCAAATATATTTTATTGGATAAAAATTAAGTATAATTTAATGTTGACCTATACAATTTTCAAGTTTAAAATTTTTTTTATTTGAAAAGGTGTGCTAAAGAATAAAACAAATTATATATTGAGATCTCATCTAATCACTTAAACTTTTATGGGAGATAGTTTCTTGATATTAATCACTAAAACTAATTTAAATCTTTATTCCTTGCCAGCTGCATGTCTCCTTAATATTTACTCTCATATGTTAGTTGTAATAATGGTTAATTTGCAAGATCATATACGAGAGTTGCTCCGACATGATCTAGTTAGCTTGATGGTAAAACAAATCCAAGCACACAGGCTTGTCATCTTAGATCCACATGCCTAACGCTTTTTTATTTCTTTTTAAAATGGGTGAACAACAAATCGTTCAACCTCTACCACATTGAAGGTCCTGTCTGCTGAATTTTCAGAAATCAGCAACTGGCTGTTTATTATTGCAGGAATGCCAGGGGCAAGGTCCTGCATCATAAACATGGATATATAAAAAAAAGTATAAGCTTGCCGGAGATGATTTCCCTCGAGAGCCTGTCGAAGAGTTCTTGTTAATGCCCTTAATGGATAAGATGGCTGAAATTTTGAGAGAATAGACTTTTTCAAGCTATTTGAGCATGAAGACCTGAGCACCCTTTTTTGACATCCGATGAAAGGAACATGGAGTGGCGAGTGGTTCACAAATGACTCAAATAATTAAACAGAAATTTGAATTTTTCATATAATTATTTTGACAAAAACAGATATAATTTTTTAACTAATAATTAAATCAGACTGAAAATTTTAAAATTCCACTAACGAGGTTGGTTTTGGATCCTATTTAAATGACTTTGTGTGTCCTTTTTTTTATTAGAGATTTATTATTTCGATTATTGTGTTCAGAACTTTTCATTTCAAAGTTTTCTATAGGATGAAAAAAAAATTGAGCTTGAGAAACCTCTGTTTTGTCCTTTGCAATACGTTGTGTCAAGTTGGACTTATGCCTTCTAGTTTAATAAAGCATAAATTTAGTTTAATGAAGTACTGTTCTTTGAATATTCGTTCATTCATGAAATAATTTCGTCCTGGTGTTCATTTAAAGGTAATTGTTCATTTTAATTACCTTGAGCAGGCAGGGTGCCATGGAAGTCAACTCCGCCCAAGTATAAACCTTTAAGAGTAGACAAGGGTCCAATGTTGCTAAGAAAGGTTGCTGGGAGAGAAGAATAATCGAGGAACATTTCTTCAAGGCTAGTCGAATTGCACAATTCAGTGTGGAATAGATAAGATAAATCCATTAATGAATGTGATATATAACTATTATCATGTTTCAGGCACCAAAACTCTCTTCCTCCAAACAACAACGGCACCGGTCGCGGACGAAGGCCAATGCCATGAGCAGCATCCACACCCATAATTGCCTCATTCTCAAAAGAAAAAACAAATCAAAAGAATGATGATGATTTTAATAGAAAAAAGATTAATGGAGTGTGGTATAAAAAATATAAAAATTATCTCACATTACAAAAAAAAAATTTTAAAAATAAGGATTAAATTTGACAAAACAAAAAACTGAATATGGATGAAATCAAAACAAAAATATAATTTAATGAATTATTTAAAAAAATCAAAAGAACACGAACTAAAAAAAATTGAGGGGCTAATTTGAAAAATTAGGGCTATAGAGCAAACACCAAGGAAAAAGTGAAAATAAAAAAGAAAAAGAAAATCATCGACACCAAGCTGGAATTCTTCTTGGTACACGCATCACATTTTCATAGAGAAGATAACGAGATGAAACGAATCATCCACGAGTGCTATTCAAAAACAACAAAGGGGCTAATACGCATACGTGGACAATTTTTTTATATTATTATATATTTTTTAAGACCAAACTGCCCCTAGCGTAGCACAATACCAACAACAATAATAAAAAAAAAAAACTAGTTAACTGAATACCGTTTGACCTAAGGTTTTAGAATAAAAACTCTAAGGGCAAGGTAGATCTTTTTCATGGTATTCTAGCAATTTCTTTTTTCTAAGGGCACTGATGTGCCTTTACTATGCAAAAAGAAAGTGAAATTTTCATCTTGTCTCTAATTAATTTAAAAATGTCAAAATAATCTCATATAACACGGAACATTTTTTTTTAGTTCATTATTAATTTTTATTATTAAAAAACACATTAACAATGCCTGAATATTTCTTTTACATTAAGAAAATAAATCATCACAACACGAATCAATGATCAGAGTATTGGGTATAATAGATATTCAAGCCCAACCCATTATCAAAACCATTCATTTACCTCTTTGAGGACTAGGTCTCTCATTAGGGTTTCTATTTTTTCATGACAACCTCTCCTCTCTCCCTCTGTATAAACAAAATTGCTTAGAATTTAAAGCTTCATGAATGAGTGTGCACACACTCTTATAATTTCTCATTGGAATAAACTTTCGGTTGGATCATTGATCTAGTGCTGTTTATCCAAATTTGAGTTTGAATGGGCTACGATGAATCTATCTAATGATTTGCAGGATGCTTAGGTTTTTGAATGATTCAAGTTTTGCCTAATTTGGGGATTTTTATCTTGAATAAAAATTGGTTTATTCTAAATATTGTAACAGGATTTGGAAATTGAAGAATGACTGAGAGGAGATGTGTTTGGAAGTGTTGGATAGGAATGATTTAGAGATGCAGATAAAATGTTTGAATAAAGTTATATAAGAGTTGTGTTTGAAAATTGTTTTGATGATTAAGTTTTGTTGAACAATATAATTTTATTATGTCTGAAAAATATACTAAAGAAGCAATTTCATGATGTATAGGCTGTATAGCATTTTATTTTCTACAAAATTAAAACACTAATTAAACATTTATTGTAAAAATAAAATAAAATTAGGGTTATATGAACAATAACTTAATCTTTAATTTGTGGATTTTTTAGGGTTTCACGAAAACAATCTAGATTGTTTCCCCGTCTTCATAAACCCATTCGAGTAGAAGAACATCGAAGATTAAACAAAAAAATAACTCAGGGATGTACGGGTCCACATTAACCCAAAAATTATGCAATTTTTTCTTTTTTATTCTTATAAACCAAATAATATTCTAATGAAATAACAACAATTAAATACACTTACTCGATTATTAAAATCTCGATACGAGAAAAGAAGTGAGACAAACATATCTTTTTGTCGTTTCGTTTTCAACAACAATGGTACAAGAGAGAAATTACACCGCTAGATGATACAAACGGGTAAAAGAGGAATAGACTACGAACCTCTAAAATTTTGATTTTGTTTAGTTTTAAGCGCAATCGAACTGAGGTTCTTACAAATTATAGCAAGCTTTTGTTTAGATTAGAAATCGTCAGGAGGATTAGAGTTGTGTTTGTGTTTTGTTGATATTTTAAGCTATATATATATATATATAAATTATATTAATCTACAAAACAATGGTTACCACACGAGTATTCCTTTCAAAAATTATTTTTGCAATTCAAATGTTTGAAGAATAGAAGAAATTGTATATTCCAGGGTTTAATTTATGTTAATCCACCATAGGAAAGCAGAGAGTGTGTAAAATAATGGAAGAAGCTAAAAGGGATGAAGAAGAATCAAAACAGCAACAGATATGGAGTTGGGGGGCAGGAACGGAGGGGCAGCTAGGCACAGGCAAGCTTGAAGATGAGTATCTCCCTCAACTCCTTCACCTTCCCTTTCTCTCCTCTGCCGGATCCATTTCCACCCTTGCTTGCGGCGGTGCTCATGCTATTGCCTTGACCTTTGGTACCCTCGTTTACTTCTGCATTTTCCCTTTGAATTCTTGTCATCAAATCACGATTAATCAAATTTCTGTCATCAAATCACGATTAATCAAACTCTTGTTTGTAGTTGGGAAAGTGTTCACATGGGGCAGGGGCACAACTGGTCAGTTGGGCCATGGAGAGATGCTCAACAGCTTACACCCAAAGCCGGTCAGTTCTTTGCAGAGTTATGTCATTACTCATGTCTCAGCAGGATGGAGCCATTCTGGGTTTGTTTCAGGTTCTTTCTCATTAACGATTATAATGGTTTCTTCCATCTTTGAGGATCTTGAAAATTTTAATATCCATTATATATATTAAAAAACTCTGTTTTAAGTTTTTTCTTACTTTGCCAATTCTCAGACACAGGCTTGCTTTTTACCTGCGGGGATGGCTCATTTGGCCAGCTTGGGCTAGGGGATTACTGGTCGCAGAGTACTCCTGTTAAAGTCGACTACTTCGCAATAATTTTGCTAATCAGATTGCATGTGGCATGCGCCATTTACTTGTCTTGCTTAAGGGTAACTGCAGTGGCAAACCTCTTCCTTCAGCGCTAGTCACAATTTTATAATACAGAGATGCATCTGTGCCGCGATGTCAATCTTGCTTTAACATCACCAAGGCTCGTTGTTTTTAGAAGGAGCTTAATTTCATTTCTGATATTGCAATCTGGATTGCACCAGGAAATCAAGTTTATGGTTTTGGTTCTGGAAAGCGTGGTCAACTGGGTATCTCCAGAGATAAAATCAAATATGTTAATCTTTCTCAAGTTACTTGTGGATTAGAAGATGTCCAAATCGTTAGCATCAGTGCAAATGGAGATCATAGTGCTGCAATATCTGGTGAGGGACTGACGTACTTTCTATTTCTGACTGTTGCAATGAAGGCAGATAGAAAGTTTCTTGCATGAACGTTTTGGACCATAGGTTAACATACGCATAGAACATAAAATCAATCATAAATTTTGAATGGGAATGGTTTCAGATAACTTAACATGAAGTTTTCAAAGACTTTCGAAGTATTTTGTATTGCAAGTTGCATCTATTGTTATCTAGTCAAGCCGTTTATCATTCTGGTTGATGTTGCATCATACTGTTCACATCAGCTGATGGTCATTTATACACGTGGGGAAGGGGTTTTGCTGGCGCTGCAGATGCTAACCTTCCTCAGCTTTCACTTTCATCTTTGCGGTGCACCAAAGCTGCTCTTGGATGGAATCATGGCTTACTGTTGACTGGTAAATGCATTTCTTTTCCTATCCAATTTCTTTGTTTGTGGTTTTGAACAACCCCTCATCCCGCTCCTGTCTTCTTAAGATTTAAATGATGATGTGATATCTTGAACAGGTGACGAGGAAGTACTTATGCTTGGTGGCAAATACCATGGGGGTCTTTGTCATCTTGAGAAAATGAGTGTAGTGAAGCATCGTTCTGGTAATGCATTTAGACATTCAACCTGCATTAGAATTGTTGTGCATAAATACAAATATATGTGATGAAATAATGATGATTGCTCTATACCACTCTTCCAAAACTGGAAGAAAGGACCTTTTGGGTTTCCTTGTGTTTACGATGGGCAAGGAGCTTCAGTTTCTACAGTCATTATGGCTAATTCCCATGTATTAGTTACTGTTAGTTGTTGTTGGATTTTTGATGATTTGAACAGTAAAACCAGTGAAGAAAACTGGAGACAAAAACCTGACGATCAAAAAATATATTTTGCTGAAAATTGCCCTCACCTTATTCAATTGAAAATTGCCTATATATAGGCTTACAAGAACTAGAAATTGAAATAAACTAGAACTCTCAATGGACTAGGAGAGGTTATTGGATAAATAATAGGTTTGTTGATAAAACCTATTATAGATAGTAATTTCAACTAAACTAAAAGACTACAACTAAATCTTCTTATCTAAAAGCTAATCTCATTAAATCTAATAGATGTCATATCACCACCTCTCTGTTTCATGTTCCAGCAGATTCATCCAGAGCTACTTTGAATGAAGTAATTGGTCTTGATGGCGTTAAAGTTGTTAAGATTGCGGCTGGAGCTGAGCACTCTGCTTTAGTGACAGGCAAGGTTATTTACTATGAATTGCTACCATCTTCTTTTTCTTTATGGAGTTATTGTGTCATTTCATTTTGTTGATGACATTGTAAATTTTTGCTCACAGTGGATGGATCAATAAAGACATGGGGTTGGGGTGAACACGGTCAACTTGGCCTGGGGAATACAAATGATCAAACTATCCCTCAAACAGTCAGTCTAAGCCCTGATATTCAGAATAAAGAAGCCTCCTTGAATGTTTACTGTGGTAGTGGTTTTACATTTGCCATAAGGTCACTCTCTGTCAATCCTGGCAATATTCCAAGAAATTGAAAAATGCTCCAAGGTACTTTGTGGCATTATCCACACCACTACATGGAAGGATCCTAGGAGTTTTAAGTGTCAGATTTCTTTCATTAATGTTCCGAAATATTGATTGGAAGTTCATTTAAGATTCTGTTGCTCAAGATGCTCGAGAGAACAAATCTACGAAAGTATTAATCCAGAAAACAGTACAATGAGGTCAAGGAATGTGTCCTACAAATGCTCAGTTGTTTCCAGATCTGCAGAGGAATGTCTGGTTTGATATCTTGAATGCCTCCTATCAATGAAACTGTTAGAATTCTAATGTGAGATTAGCTTTGGATAAGAAGATGTAGCTGTAGGTTTTATCATTAGCTGTAGTCTTTTAGTTTGTGTTTTAGTAGTTTATGTAATTTCAGTTTTCTTATCTATTCATAACAGGATTATGCAAATCCTGTTGAGAGCTTTAGTTTAATTCAATCTCATGTTGTTGAGAAGTCCTAGTTTAGTTCAATTTCATGTCCTTGTAATCCCTATATAAGGAACTTTCTGATTCAATAAAGTATAAGCAAAAATTTCAGCAACTTATTGTGTTGTTCTTCGGGCAAATTTTATGTTCTTCATTTTTCCAGATTTTGATCTCAACAGTGCTTGTTAATAACAGCTACTGTTCAGATCAAAGAATTTCCAACAAGTGGTATCAGAGCAATCTTCTTACGGGACTGTGGGGTTTTTTTGAGAGACAAACACATAGAGTTAGAGTTTAATTGAGTGTAAACACAAGTGAGCTTTTTCCTTTCAAAAATCATGTCAACCTCCAACAATAATGCTGCTGCAATTCCAGTTTTTTCTGGAGAAAACTATCACATCTGGGCTGTCAAGATGAAGTTTTTCTTGCGATCCCAAGGATTATGGAACATTGTGGTGACGGATGCTGATCCAAATCCACTACGTGCGAATCCAACGTTGGCGCAGATAAGGGCTCATGAAGAAGAAAAATTGAAGAAAGACAAAGCAATTACATGCCTGCATTCTGGAATTGCAGACCACATCTTTACGAAAATCATGAACTTGGAAACACCAAAACAAATTTGGGACAAGCTCCAGGTCGAATTTGAAGGCAGCAACAGAGACAAAACTGTCAAGTTGCTAGCATTCAAGAGAGAGTTCGAATTGATGAAGATGAAAGACCATGAATCTGTCAAAGTGTATTCTGGCAGATTGATGAATGTAGTAAACCAGATGAGACTCCTTGGGGAGACATTTGAAGATCATAAGATTGTAGAAAAGCTTATGATGTCCGTCCCCTGAAAAATTTGAAGCAAAAATCTCAGCAATAGAAGAGTCTTGCGATTTGCAAAACCTTCCCATTGCTGAGTTAATAAGCAAACTGCACATCCAGGAGCAAAGAGTGCAGATGAGGGATGATGAAGTTATGGAAAATGCATTTCAAGCAAACTGGAAAGGAAGAGAGGCTGGAAATTTTCAGAAGAAAGATTTCAACAATGGTAAGAAATTTTTCTCGGAAAATAAGTCTATTGTACCTGCAAACAATCAAATGTTTCCACCATGTTCTTATTGCAAAAGAACAAATCATGGTGAGAGCGAGTGCTGGTTTAAAGAACGGACTCTTAGTCATTGTGATTATTGCAAGAAGTTTGGCCACAATGAGAAATTTTGCAGGCTGAAGAAGAACAAATCGCAGCTACAACAACAAGCCAACTTTTCTGAAGAAGGTAAGGAACATGAGGAAGCTGAGGAGCATTTGTTTATAGCCTTGTAGACTAGCAACAACTCCCAAAAGAATTCATGGGTGATTGACAGTGGCTGCACCAGCCACATGACAAAGTACTTGTCGATTTTCTCTTCAATTGACCCAACAATAAGACCAAGGATCAAGTAATGGAGACATTGTGCAAGCAAAGGGAAGAGGTACTGTCAAAGTCAGCACAACCAAAGGTACTAAAGTTATCAAAGATGTTCTGTACATTCCAGAATTGAATCAAAATTTATTGAGTGTTGCACAAATGCTTAGGAATGGATATGAGGTAGCCTTTAAGAAGAATTTCTGCTTTATTACTGATGCAAATGATTCAGCAATAGCAAAAATTAAAATGGAAGGCAGTAGCTTCTACTTAGATTTGAATGTAGTAGAAGGAAATGCTTTGAGTGTGAAATCTGAAATGAGTGTTGATTGGGACAAGAAACCTGAGCACTACAACCTTGAGTCTTTGAACATGTTGCATGATGGTGATATGGTAAAGGGTATGCCTGAAATTCATACTAGTGATCAAGTTTGCAAAAGGCTGCAAATATGTGACAAAGATGGGAAAATCAGTGATGGTGATCTGTTTAGCATGGAATCCAACAATGTTTATGTGAAGAATTCAGCTGAATCTACAACACATGAAGACATGAAAGATGTTTTGATGCAAATCAGGAGCTGATTAGTGATACAAGTCAGGAGGCAAAACAAGAGGCAATTGGAACAGCACACGGGTCAATTAACGTGCCAGACATGGAAACAATGGAGACATTACCTTAATCAAACACTCTACCGTTACAAGAAGCCACATATGGAAATCGCAACATCAACACAGCTGCTGGAATCCCACCGTTGCAAGGAGTCCAATTCTTAGCCAATTTTATTAATTAGTGGATTGCTTTTATTTATCTGCATTTATTTAATTTCCTAATTTGTTGCTTTCCTAGTTAAGTTTGGGTGATCATACCTATTTAAGATGAAGATTGTAAGAGAGAAACACTGAGCTTTTTATTATCTTTTGATTGAATACAATTCAATTGATTTTTGGAGAGATTCCAATACAATTCGCAAAGATATTTTGCACCAGCCTAATTGCATTTTCTTTGAGACTTAGAACCTGCAATACAAGGCACCAATTTGGTATCAGAGCTTCCCTTCATGCCAGCAACAAGTAGTGGAACTTCTTACACCATGGCTACCACCCAAAACAGAAACAATCCCCCCAACCCAAACCACCAAACACTGACCAATTCCAGTCCTACCAGCCACAACCCGAACACCCCAAACCCACTAAACCAAGACACAAACAATTCCAATTCCAACCACCAAAATCCAGCAAACCCCCAGAACACAAACAACCGAGAACCCGAGCAACCACAACTTCATTATCAGCTTGATCAGATTGCCACGGTTATGGCACAAGTGATTCGTCGCTTGGATATCATGGAGGAAAGATATGCTCAAGAGGAGAATGCCCGCGTTAATCAGCAGAGGTTCCATAGAGCAGAGGTGGAGTATAATGCTGCTGATGATATTCAGGAAAACGTGGAGGAGGATGTGTACGAGGATCATGAGCCACGGGTTCATCGTCCCAGGCCAAACGTATACAGGAGGCATGTGGATCATGATGGAGGTTATCAACCTTTGGATGAATTAACAAAAAGGATGAAAATTGATGTACTAGATTTTTCTGGAAAATTAGACCCCATGCGTTTGAAGATTGGCTGACAGCCATTGAAGATTACTTTGATTGGTTCGCTGTTTCGGAGGACAGAAAAGTGCGCTATGTCCGGATGAAATTGAGAGGACATGCACGAGTTTGGTGGGGAAGTGTGGAGGAGCAACTACGACGCACTCGACGTCCTGCGGTTGCTAATTGGGAGGAGATGAAAGAACGACTCAAGGAGAAGTATTTGCCCATAGATTATGAGCAGATGATGTTCGAAGAAATGCTGCAATTAAGGCAGGGCTCATTGACTGTGGATCAATTCACGGATCGATTTCACGAACTGACTGTTCGCAGCAAAATAATGGAGACCGATCAACAGACCCTAGCTCGATATCGAACTGGCTTGCGGGATGACATACGGAAGGAAATGTGGACCTCTAGACTGATTAATGTAGAGGAGGCATATCAACTAGCCCTTCGCATTGAGAAGCAAACAAGGTTCTCGGCTGGAAGGAGGGTGAATATGGCAGACGCAAGGACTGAACCTACAACAGCAAACACCTTCCAAAGAACACCACCACAGAGGGACCAAAGCAGGAATTTTGGCAGTGGAACTGTAAGGGGAATGACGAGACCTGCCAATGAAGGACCTCAATGCTACAAGTGCAAAGGACATGGGCATTATGCGGTAGTGTGCCCAACACGAGATAAGAAGTTGGCCTTCATATGTGAAAAGGAATTATTGGCTATGGAAGGAACCGAAGACGCTGGAGAAGAGGAATTCAGTGATGATGCTCACGGTGATGAGGAGCACCTTGGCGCGTCTGATTTACCTAGCTGCGTGATTAATAGGGTATTAACAGGAACAAGAAAAGAAGTGCAGGCCAATCCTGAGTGGCTGCGAACCAACATTTTCCATACCCGAATGGAGCATAAGGATCGTGCTTTAAACGTCATAATTGACAATGGAAGTGGCATGAACGTGATCTCCGAGACAGCTGTTAGTAGATTGGGATTAAAGGCGGAGAAGCACCCCACCCCCTACCGAATTAATTGGGTAAATGATGCTAACTCAATTCTTGTTAAGCATCGTTGTTTAGTTAATTTTTCATTGGGGAAGACATATGTTGATGAGGCTTGGTGCGATGTCATCCCTATGACCGTATGCCACATGCTGTTAGGACGACCATGGCTTTACGATCGTAAAGTGTTGTATGATGGGTATACGAACACATATTCGTTCAGTTTTAAAGGGAAGAAATGTGTTCTTGACCCATTGCAAATTTCAGAATTTGAGACGAAATAGGAAGCGTGGCCAGTATTGACAATGCGTCAATTTACTCGAGTCATGCATGAGGATAACATGGTGCTCATGTTGGTTACTCGGGAAGCAAAACAAGGGGATAGCAAGGCACCCATTGAATTAGCCGAACTGCTGGCTGAATTTCAAGACATGATGCCGGCTGAAATACCAAATCAGCTCCCACCAATGAGAGACATTCAGCACGCTATTGATTTGATTCCAGGTTCTTCTTTACCTAACATCCCACACTACAGGATGAGCCCCACGGAGAATGAGGAACTTGGTCGGCAAATTCAGGAGTTGCTAAACAAGGGATTTATCCGGGAAACTTTCAGCCCCTGCGTCGTTCCAGTTTTATTGACGCCAAAGAAAGATGGCAGCTGGAGAATGTGTGTGGATAGCCGCGCAATTAACAAGATAACGGTGAAGTACCGATTCCCAATCCCACGACTTGACGATATGCTGGATGTATTAAATGGTTCCGCTGTTTTCACCAAGATAGATCTTCGCAGCGGGTATCACCAAATTCGGATTCGTTTGGGCGATGAGTGGAAGACGGCATTCAAAACAAAAGATGGTTTGTTCGAATGGTTGGTTATGCCTTTCGGATTAACTAACGCACCCAGCACTTTCATGTGCATTATGACCCAAGTACTCAAACCATTTTTGGGCAAATTTGTTGTTGTATACTTTGACGATATTCTGATTTTCAGCCGAAGTGTGCAGGACCATATTGGCCATATTGAGCAGGTGTTGACCGTGTTAAGGGCAGAGAGGCTTTTCATCAATAAAGAAAAGTGCTCATTTATGAAGGAGAGTGTCAATTTCTTGGGATTTATCATTTCCAACCGAGGTGTCAAAGCTGATCCTATGAAGGTCCAAGCGGTTCAATCATGGCCTACGCCCACAAGTGTGTCGGAAGTCAGGAGCTTCCATGGTTTGGCTACCTTCTATCGGCGATTCATAAGGCATTTCAGTACCATCATGGCTCCGATCACTGAATGCCTCAAGGGCAAAAGTTTTATATGGGGTAATGCAGCTGACAAAGCCTTTCGGGAAATCAAGAAGAAAATGGGAGAAGCACCAGTACTAAGGTTACCAGATTTTTCGAAAGTTTTTGAGGTAGCATGTGATGCATCCCATGTGGGAATTGGAGGCGTCTTGAGCCAAGAAGGTCACCCCATTGCCTTCTTTAGTGAGAAGCTTAATGAGACGCGCCGACGATATTCGGCCTACGACATGGAGTTCTATGCACTAATGCAAACATTGAAGCATTGGAGGCCGTACCTAATCCATAGAGAATTCATTCTCTACACCGACCATGACTCTCTAAAGCACCTCAACTCGCAGACTAAGATGAATGCAAGGCATGCTCGGTGGATGGACTACGTGCAACAATTCGATTTCCTGATCAAACACAAAGCAGGAACCGAAAACAAGGTGGCGGACGCCTTGAGCAGGAGGCCTCACCTGCTGCACATTTCCTCAGTTACGGTTACTGAGTTTGACAGCGTGAAGAGTGCTTATCCGGAGGATGAAGATTTTGGCAAGTTATGGAAGGAATTATCAAGTCCAGACGCGCAACAACAGGAAGATTACATGTTGCGTGATGGGTTCCTATTTTTCAAATCACGCCTCTGCATCCCACGTGGATCATTTCGGGAATTTTTGATTTCTGAATTGCATGGTGGAGGCCTAGCTGGACATTTCGGATACGACAAGACTTTCGCAATTGTGGCTGATCGGTTTTATTGGCCAAAGCTAAGAAGGGATGTGCACACCGTAATTGACAGGTGCAAGATTTGTCAAGTTAACAAAGGCACTAAGCAACCAGCAGGGCTGTACACACCCCTACCCACCCCCGACAAACCATGGCAGCAAGTTAGCATGGATTTTGTACTTGGGCTACCAAAGACTAGTCGGCAGAATGATTCAGTCATGGTAGTAGTGGATCGTTTTTCCAAGATGGCGCACTTTATCCCCTGCCATAAAACATTTGATGCATCCAAAGTGGCAGCCCTATTTGTTCGCGAAGTAGTCCGTTTGCATGGCATCCCAATGTCAATAGTTTCAGACCGCGACGTAAAGTTTGTCAGTTATTTTTGGAAAACGTTGTGGGCAAAAATGGGAACGAAGTTAATGTTCTCTAGTGCTTTCCACCCACAAACGGATGGCCAAACCGAGGTGACCAACCGAAGCCTAGGGAACTTGCTACGCTGCCTTGTGGCAGATCATGTAACCAGTTGGGATCTTGTACTTCCCCATGCTGAATTCTCTTTTAACAACTCTGTTAATCGATCTACAGGATGCACTCCATTCGAATTGGTGTATGGGTGTCGACCAAACACTCCATTGGACATCAACACTCTACCACTCCCAACAAGACCGAGTGAGGCTGCCTTGGACTTCTCCAGTTATATGCTGCACATTCATGAAGAATGCAAGTGTCGCCTTACGCTCAGTTCAAATTCTTATGCAGCTACATCAAACACCAAACGGAAAGATCGTCAATTTCATGAGGGTGATTTGGTCCTTGTCCGTTTACGACCAGAACGTTTTCCTCCAGGAAGTGTTTCAAAGCTCCATGCTCGTAGAGCAGGTCCCTTCAAGATTATAAAAAAAATGGGCAGTAATGCATATGTGATCGAGCTACCTCCTGAGTTTGGGATCAGCCCCGTGTTCAATATTGAAGACATTACAGCATTTAAAGGCGACACATCTATCCTACCAGTTCCAGCCACATCAGCAGACGGCCAGTTTCCAACAAACACAACACCTCGGGATGAAATCGCTTCCATCCTTGACCATCAGTTTGTATCAACTCGACGGGGAGGCTATTACAAGTTCCTAGTCCAGTGGAAAAATCGCCCAAATTCGGAATCAGTATGGCTGCAAGCATCAGAATTACAACGACTGCACCCCCACCTCTTCACTACCTACCTTCAGTATAACTTGCCGGAGTCAAGTTCTTTGGGAGAGATGGCAATTGATGCAAATCAGGAGCTGATTAGTGATACAAGTCAGGAGGCAAAACAAGAGGCAATTGGAACAGCACACGGGTCAATTAACGTGCCAGACATGGAAACAATGGAGACATTACCTTAATCAAACACTCTACCGTTACAAGAAGCCACATATGGAAATCGCAACATCAACACAGCTGCTGGAATCCCACCGTTGCAAGGAGTCCAATTCTTAGCCAATTTTATTAATTAGTGGATTGCTTTTATTTATCTGCATTTATTTAATTTCCTAATTTGTTGCTTTCCTAGTTAAGTTTGGGTGATCATACCTATTTAAGATGAAGATTGTAAGAGAGAAACACTGAGCTTTTTATTATCTTTTGATTGAATACAATTCAATTGATTTTTGGAGAGATTCCAATACAATTCGCAAAGAGATTTTGCACCAGCCTAATTGCATTTTCTTTGAGACTTAGAACCTGCAATACAAGGCACCATGTTTTTAATGAACATGGAACAATTACTAGTGCTGTGATGATGAGGGCTGCTGATGAAAAATCAAAATGCTTTGAATTTGTGAACTTTGAAAAATCTGAGGATGCTGCCGAAACTGTCAAGAGTTTGAATGAGAAAGAAATTGATGCTGAGGAAAGTTATGTTAGAGAATGGTACATGAAGACAGGAGGAGCAACATGTGAAGGAAATCCTGATGATGATTTAGGCCAAAACAGGGCTGATAAAAGTCTAGTTCATCATGACTTGAAGACCAAGATAATTCCAGTAGCAAGTCTGGAATTTCTGAAGATGAAGTTAGGATTGCCCAAAGCAAATCTCAAGGAGGAGTGTTAGAATTCTAATGTGAGATTAGCTTTGGATAAGAAGATGTAGCTGTAGGTTTTATCATTAGCTGTAGTCTTTTAGTTTGTGTTTTAGTAGTTTACGTAATTTCAGTTTTCTTATCTATTCATAACAGGATTATGCAAATCCTGTTGAGAGCTTTAGTTTAATTCAATCTCATGTTGTTGAGAAGTCCTAGTTTAGTTCAATTTCATGTCCTTGTAATCCCTATATAAGGAACTTTCTGATTCAATAAAGTATAAGCAAAAATTTCAGCAACTTATTGTGTTGTTCTTCGGGCAAATTTTATGTTCTTCATTTTTCCAGATTTTGATCTCAACAGTGCTTGTTAATAACAGCTACTGTTCAGATCAAAGAATTTCCAACAGAAACGTGATATTGGATCAGATGTTAGTTAACAGCCAGTCTTGGTATCTATCGAACAACACCAGATGTGCTTAAACAATCACCTAGCAGGTGCAAGACATCTTCTCTAACACTTATGTTGTTTGGATTTACTCTCCTTTTACTGTCTTATGTGCTTACCTGATTCAATAGTCTTATGAGGTTCATTCTTTTCTGCATTCTTCTTCTTTAGTAATAAAAATTCAGAGATGAGATATAAAATAACAATTTTGAAATGAATTCTTGTTTTTTAAAACAGGAAAAAGATGTTTATTTTTTATATCATGAGAATGTAATCAATCATTATTTAATAGTATAATGCATGTCGTATGAGAAATAATATATTTACTCTAATATAATCTGGTTGACTCATTTCCTCTTACTATCGAAACCATATGACAATATCGTAGATATTTGCAGAAACAGTACTAATCCGTGAGAAGATTGTTTTGAGAAACAGCTTTAGACAAGAAGTAGAGGAAACTTGAACAGAAATATTGGATGAACAAGACAAAAGACACCTAGTACATTACAACAAAATAGCATAGCTCATGGAATGCTAGTCGTCAACACGAGGCCAAGGCATAGCTTGGTGCAGGGGAGTGACGCTGCAGCCTGCAGCAAACACCAAGGCAAGCAGGCATGCACCCACTTACTTTAATTGCAACTGCTCAAAGACTATAAGCTAACATGCTAGCCAGAATGTACGTAGCCCTAGCTGATAGGTTATTTACGGGGTGCTAACAATACAATTGTTTTTTTTTTAAATTATTATTTTTTGAATTAAAAAAAATATATTTCTAAATAAAAATCATAACCGTAATGAAACTCTTACATGTAAATCTTGTTTTTACATCAATAACACAAAAAACACTTTAGCCCCGGGATATGAAAGAATACCATGAGCACTATCTTCGAAAATATGTCAATATTATTTAACAAATTATATTATAATAAAAGTACTCATATTAATTATATGTTTATGTTTTTTTTCATAATTTTATTCAATAATTATTGCACTCCTTGAATCAATAAGAGCAAATTCTAGATGTTTTGTTTGCCCTTTTTTTTAGCATTTTTATTATTCAATGCTTGTATTAATAAATATCAAGAGAATTACAATATCCAAGCATATAATATTAACAGTTTGATAATATCTTATTATTCATTACAATTACAAACCACAATAGTTAAGAAATATAAAGCCTAACACTCTTCATATTGGCCCTAAGATCTTAGCAACATGAGTGGCGTAATTATTCTATTTAATACTACATCAAGCCAAATCTTAAGCCATTCGTCCAACTATATAATAAAACCTTAATTGAATTCTTTTGAAAAATACTAATTAATCTCCAAAACTTCAAAGAGTCTAAACAAAAACAAGCCAAATAAAAAGTCAAGAACAAGATAGAGAAACGGTTGTAAGTATGCATAAAGACTATTTTGTTTAAAATATAAAACTCTATTTATTTTTGTGAATTATAGAAAACTAGGAAATTCTCAAAAATCTAAATATTTGAAAAAAACACCTTTTCTCTTTTTCCTTATACACTAAATAAGAAAATAATATTTTAGAAAAGAAGGGATTAAAAGCAAACAGGAATCTACATCCCATAGTTTGTTATAGCAAACAACAACCAAATTGATTAAGAATTGTCTAATAGGTGGCCCAATGGTACAAACTTGAGATTCAAAGGTTTACTCTCTCTATGGTTTCAAGTTCGAGTCATATAGTTGCTAATATAATAACCATTGGAAGCTTATATGGTTCTTAACTTCAAGAACCGTGAAATTAGTCGAGATGCGCGTAAATTGTACCGGACACCCACGTTAATAAAAAAAATAGCAAATGAGAATCGACAGACCTAGTCTCTCTTATAAGTGCAAAGTGTAATGTTTTTTTTTTTTTTATTTATAAAATTTTCTTTTTGTAGTGTGAAGTTGGGTGGTATCTTTGTTGAGCAATGTAGTGGCATAACATATTTAGCATAATTGATGAATACATTGTTAGGAAAAGGCATTAATATAACCAAATTAACAATCAACAACTCCCAAATTCATTATCAGAAGAAAACAACGGCTAGATCTCATATTTTGAAAAAACCTAAGATGAAAACTTTTCAACTTCTGACAAATTCAGTTTTAAGAACTAGCTAGTTAATGTAATCAAGATGATTGTTAAGTAATAATATAAACACCAGAAGGTGTCGTATTAAAGCACACCTAGTCTAACGAAAGACTTGTTTATTAACAAATTTTTGCAGGAAAGGAAAACTGGCTAGTGGTTGGGAAATTCTTCTATTTTCAGACAGAAATCTTAGTCTTGCATTAGGAAATGAAATAAAAATTGGCTATTTATAGACTATATGTCCTATGAGGTTTCAAGAATTCCAATCAACTTCCAATAATACCAGCTAGTTCATGAATTTTCTTTCATCTGCGTGCCTTGTTTTCTAGATTGAGAGCTATACACAGGTGAAGAACAAGGGATACTTCTAGAAAAATAGAATGATACCTCTGTAGTGTAGACTCTAAGAATACTCACTTTGCAGATTGTTTTGGGCCCACATGTCCCAATTGGAAGTTTGCCTGTCTTGTATAGTGACAGGATAATGAAGATCATCAATCTTTCTCTTACCTCCTGGTCACAAAAACAAAAATTTTGAATAACAATTACCCCATCAGTAGAGTAACAAGAAGCAGAGATGGAGTAAGATCAAGAATGATCAGTACCAACATTGCTGATCAATTGAGTTGGATTATCAGGTTTCCAAACTGACATGACTGCTACAGGACGATTGAGCAAGCATAACGTAGGAAAGCCATTGTTTTGGACTATTCTGAACTCAGGAAAGTCAGCCAAAGAACAGTCTTTCAACTCATTGGACCATAGCTAAACTAATTGAGAAATTGATTTTGTGATATTCTAAGGGTGTTTATATATATATATATTTCAAATAGATTTTACTTTAAGTACATTTAAAAAAAATGTTTGCTTTGAAAAAACATCACATTGATTTTTTAATTTTTTTTCAATGGTTTTGATGTGTTAATATAAATAAAAAAATCATTTTAATTCATTTTTAAGTAAAATATCTTTTGAAAAACACAATACCAAAACAAGCTCTTAGTCACTTTGGATTTATACCTATAATTAAGTGCAAGCAAAATGGCTAGTTTAATCTAATTTGATTGCATTACTTTGATATTATAGAAAACATATGTTGTTTTTTTTGGTTGAGTTTTAAGGCTTACAATTGTGGATTTGCAATCTTAATTTTTTCCTTACTCCATCCTTGGCTAGAATTGTATTACTTTAGGCTCTAACAAACCTAACTTAGTTTTGATTACATGTGGATTGTGCTACACCACAAGTAGGGTTAAATCTTTCTTAACAAAAACATAATATTCAAACAATAATAACTCAAATCAACTCAGATTAACTTGACTAACACACAATTTAGGATGAAAAAAATTAAAATAACCCCATAGAAATAAAGGAGAAAAAAATCACAAAGCTCAAGACCCAATAATCTAATAACAAAGGAAGAAATTGAGATTTTTTTAAAAAGTATTATCAAATAAAAAAATCTGAATCAACACGAGATAGCATGGCTAACCTGTCACCTACAAAATGAGAAAGATAAAAAAAACAGCTTTTAAAAAGAGACCTAGCAAAAAAGACAAAAATTCAATAGAAAAAGACCGGAAAAAATTATTTAACCTTGGTTAACATGATTAACCCGTACTCAATATAATGTTTTAAAAAATCAATTAAAAAAACATCAAGATAAAAAAAAAAAACCACGAGTTAATTTAACTAACTTGCCACTAAAGATGTGAGAATGGGATAAACTCACAAAAAATAACAAAATAACAAAATTCAAGACCTAATAACTTAGCGTTGAATAATAAAATTGAGAAAATAAAGATATTTTTTAATAAAGGATAAAAAACCAAACTTAAAATCAAGCTAATATTAAAAACTAGTAATTCAGGTTATAATACATGAATACCTTATAGAAAGACAAACATAAAAAAATCACAAAGTAAAATTTTTAATAATAAAAAATTAAAAAAACAAAATAAATAGAACAAAATAACAAGGACCAATGACAATGACTGATTTTAAATACTTGACTTGGTTGAAGCAAAAAGTATAAAATGGGCCCGGCCCGACCCAATATTTTCAACCCATAAATGAAAAAAATATTACACATTATTGACGCTAGCTAGTAGCGTTATCCTAGTTCCATCATTGGCATCCTACCTCCATTTACATAGTGTAGGAAACCAAAAGAGAAACAGGAATCTTGCTACTTCACAGGAATTCAATAACCTAAAGATGTTATTCGAAATTAAAGGGAATATAAGTTGGTCATGATCATCGAAACAGTCTTACCTCATATGAAGATCTGTTGACTTGGAGATTGCAGCACCAACTTTCCAATGGACTCATCCATCATCACTCTGAATAAGCAGCGCTGAAAGACAAACACAAACTATCCTAACTGTATTGCATTCTTCAAGAATTAAGCCCAGTGACCTTATGGATGGATATTGAATCAGAATGGCATTTCGAGTTGTTTTCCCATGCAAGTGTCTCAGCAGCAGATATTAAAAATGAAATAGAACAACTACAACAAAATTGAACTACAATTCAGCATACAAGATCCGGGAACCACCTGCTCCAAACTTTTCAAGGTAAAGATAATGGAAAGAACAAATAAAAATGATGATCAACTAAAATTAAGAAAGAAAAAGAAATGATACGTATTTTAGCACTCGAAATAGGTTGCTGATCAACATCCCAGTCAAACAGGATTTCTAGTATACAGTATTGAGCTCAAACAGGATTTTAAAGGTTGCCCAGAGCATAAACATAAAATTATCCTAACTGTATTGCATTCTACAAAGAAATTTATTATTCAGTAACATCTCCTCATCCAAGCTTTGTTCCTGCTGATTTAAATGTGCAGGCAAGGAAAGGGTAAAATGAAGGTTTTGTTCTTGCAGATTTAAATGAAACCTGAGGTTTTCTTTTATGACTAGTGGATTTGTTGATTCAGATTTTATAATGAGTAGCATTCAGAAACTGCAAAAGTCATTTGGAGTTCAATGTATGAGAGATCCTGGCTATACAACATGCAGGTAGTGTTGGAGATGTTTTGGAAGATGATCCTGTTGGCAGGCTGAAAGTTTTTGTCTATTAATTTCCAAGCAAATACAATAAAAAGATTCTGCAAAAAGACTCAAGATGGCAGAAGGTAGTTTGGTTGGTTGAGCTGATTTTTTTTACAATAACTAATCGTAGTACCGTGATTATTGCCGCTGAAAATGTGCAAATTAAGCAGATAAACCTTTACATTGTTTTGATCATCGAGAGGATCACTATCATTGATTAGGTTATCTCTATCCAAATTTCTGAAATGTTTTCTGTGTTCTGAAGATGCAAAATTACACTGATGCAAGGAAGAAACGTATTAGCAGTAAATGGTAGTCACATATTCAAACCTTCGGGAAGTTTTGTGCTCTAACATCATATTGTTGAAGATTGAAGATTGAAGACTTTGATTCCAAGACTACAATTGAAGAAATTGAAGATCATTAGGAGTGTTTTAATTATTAAAGTTTATGTTTTCATTAGGGATCAAATTGTATTGATCTCAGCAAATTAATTTTTCTATTTAGCTAGTTAGCTTTTCCTGTTTTGTTTATTTTCCAGTTCAGTAGAAGTGATTGTAATGGACTGGAATTTCTATCTTTGTATTCAGTTTTTCTTCTATAAATGAAGTTAAGGGATGGCAGTAACCTAAGAGATTCTGCTCCTAAATTTTCCAATTGAAATTGTTTGAGTGTGAGTTAACTTGTGTCTCACGGTTTATAGAAAAATAGCACTTGTTCTTCTTTGATTGCTACAGTGTCTGTTTTTCTGGGTTTTTACACAGACTAAGTTACTGATTTGAACAGTAATTGTTTGTTCTTCAAATTTTGCTATTTTCAGCTTAGTTCTTTATTTCTAACATGGTATCAGAGCAGATTTAAATCTTAGAAAGGGAAATTGAGAGAAACACGAGATAATCAAAAAAACGTGAGGATTTTCAAAGTTATTTAACTTTGAATGGGAGGTGAGTGAAACACGAGAGACCAGAAAATTGAATCAAGAAATTAAGCTTGATTTGTTCTTTAAGTAATACGAAATTAACAGTAATTGTCAATTACTGTCCCAGTTCTCTTCCCTAGAAATTTTCCTAAAAGGGAAGATCAACAGAGTGCATTGACAGACATGGATTCCTCATCCTTCTCGTCAAAATCACCTGTGTTCACAGGCTCAAATTATGGTGTGTGGGCTGTGAAGATGAAAACTTACCTCGGGGCATTTGATCTGTGGGAAGTCGTGGAGACTAACAGGGATCCAACTCCCTTGAACAACAATCCCACAATGGCTCAAATCAAGTTCTTCAATGAAGAGAAGGCAAAGAGATTCAAAGCACTTACCTGCATCCATAATGCAGTAAGTGAAGAGATATTCACAAGAATAATGGCTTGTGAGAGTGCTAAAGATGCATGGGATAAACTGAAAGCTGAATTCCAAGGTGACGAAAAATCTAGAAGAATGCAGATTCTGAACTTAAAGAGGCAGTTCGAAGGGTTGAAGATGAGGGAGTCAGAAACAATCAAAGAATTTTCCTCTAATATCTCAAAATTAGTCAACCAAATGAGAATCTTGGGAGAAGAAGTTCAGGACTCTAGAGTGGTGGAAAAAGTTCTTGTCAGTTTACCTGAAAGATTTGAGAACAAAATCTGTTCTTTAGAAGACTCTAAAGACTTCACAGAGATGAGCCTTCAAGACTTGATAAATGCTCTTCAAGCAGTGGAGCAAAGGCAAGCTTTTAGGCATGAAAGTGCAGGTGAAGAAGCCTTCGTGGCAGGATTCAAAGGAAGACCACGAGCACATCGACCCCAGAATTCCTACATAGATAATCAAGAGGTAAGAAGGGATACTGGGAAACCATGGAAGACAAAGACTTGGCAGAATAATCACAATTCTGCCAATAATTACAACTCAAAAGGGAAAGACAAGAAGGAACAATTCCCCACCTGCAAATACTGTCACAAGAACAATCACCTTGAATCATGGTGTTGGCTCAAGAATGCACAATGTAGAAAGTGCAAACAATTTGGGCACATTCAAAAATACTGCAAAAACAACTCAACAAATGGGTATGAACTTGAAACTGAAAGTTACACTACGCTGGGCATAGAAGGAAGAGCAATTGTTCATGAACCGAGGTTTGTTTCGCTCAAAGATGATGCAAAAGGAGATGGCCCAAAGGTATGTAGAGTCTGAGGCAGGAGAGTGAGATAAATGCGTGGATATCTCCTGCAAAAATCGATAATTGCACTGTGAGAGTTGCGAATGGACAGTATGTTGAAGTAAAGGGCAGAGGAGATGTTGAAATTGAAACACTGTCAGGTACACGAATTTTTGATAATGTGTTATATGTACCTGAAATTAAGCAAAATCTTGTTAGTGTGGGGCAATTACTTGAAGAAGGGCACTCATTATTCTTCATTGGTGACATATGCACAATCAAAGATAGTGAAGGGAATATACTGTTAAGATGACTAACAGAAGCTTCAACCTTGAATGGAAAGAAAGAATTGCAAACTTGAGCACCTGTGAAAATGTACATTCTGTGTTGGCATAAGAGAATGGGACACTTTAACTATGCAACCTTGAAGAAGATGGTTGAGCAACAAATAGCCTTAGGTTTGCCTAAAATACAAGAACATGGTGATGTATGTGAAGCATGTCAGCTGGGGAAGCAAACCAGAAGCAGTTTTAATGACAGTTCACTTAGAACTTGCTTAACATCCATGCTGATAATAGAAATAAATAAATTTTGGTGCTCAAAATAACAGCTCACAGATTAATTCCCGTATCATTGCCATATTTTTCAAAACAAATTGAAGTAAAAAAACTTGGATATCTTGGACTGGATGGTTGTCACCAAATTCTGCGCAGCTGTAGTGATCATCTCTGTCAATTCACCTCTTGAAAACTTGAAGATTACTTGGAAAAGGAAGGAATCAAACATCAATTAACTGTGCCATACACTCCTCAACTGAATGGGGTAAGTGAAAGGAGGAACCGAACCTTGATGGAGATGGCAAGGTGTCTTATTTATGAGAAGAAAATGCCACTAAAATTCTGGGATGAGGCAGTAAGCACTTCAGCATACCTCTTGAACAGAATGGTGACTAAAGTGCTAGGGGAGAAAACACCTTTTGAATGCTGGTATGATTTCAAACCCAATCTTGAGCATTTAAGAATTTTTGGCAGCCCTTGCTATGTTTTACAACCTGACATCAAGAGAAAGAAACTTGATCAAAAATCTGAGGTTGGGATTTTGATTGGTTACAGCATGAAATCTAGTGGTTATAAGGTGTATGATTTGAAAACAAACAAAGCCATAATTGCTAGAGATATAAAAGTTGATGAAGATAAAGTATGGAATTGGGATACTACAATGGATGAGACATCAAACACTGAAATTCAGTGTGAAACTGAAAGTGCAGAAGAAGAAGATCCCGAGAGCATGTTTGTGAGAGGGACCAGAATGCTAAGTGATATTTATGATAGGTGCAACCCCATAAACAGAATCATTGATGGAATAGCTTTGAACGCAGAAGGATAGCAATGAAAGAAGAATTGATGATGATCGAGAAAATGAAACCTCGGAAATTAGTTGTCGACCTTCTGGCAAATTATTATGTTACCGAGGAAATGATTTTGAAACCAAAATTGAATGCGTATGAAGATAAACAAACACAAAGTTATTGCGGGTAAAGGGATACCTCAAGAATCCGTGAATTTATTACTATGACAGCCACCAAACTTCATATTACACCTTTATTTATTAAATAACAAGTTTATGAAAGCAAAAGTAATTTTACAAACTCTAGTACTCTAAACTTCTTTAACAGCATGACCAACATACATTTTGGTAGCTTTGATTGATCATCCCTTCCATCACCCATATCCTCTCCTCAAGGGAAGTTAGCTTACCTAAATCACTTTTTTCCACCATATTTTTCCTTATAAGTTTCCTTAACAATCAAATATATAATGTGCGGAACTCTTGTCGTAGATGCAGGCTTGGGAAATAGATGTGGGCAACAAATTATGATTCGAATGCACCTATATTTTATGGAATTAGGAGTAGATGCATATTGAGTAGCAGTCGCATAATGAGTTGAGGGTCCTTTTCCTGACTAGGACCTTGGAGCTTTCTTAAGCAGGCTAGTGATTCTAGTTGTCATAACCCAATTTTCTGGGTTACCCTCTAAAATCTACCCAAAAATAACAAAAATAAAATAAAAGGGGTCGATGTTGGTAGAAAAATCAATGTGGAAATTTTTTGTTGTTTTCAAGAGTCTGATTGTATCTCTTTTGTCCCAAAAAATAGAGGAAAGTACAGATTAAAATACATTTTCATCCACATGCATCCATCACTGTGCAAAACATATCATCGACAGATTAAAATATAGATCCCAGAAGATCTCCTAACACTTGACTTCATCAGACAAATATGGAGGATGAAGAACGTGCACATGGTGATGCTCATTTCCAAGAAGAACTAGATTGTATGAAAGCTAGCGTGGCTCGTCTTACTAGCTTACTTGAGCAAGCACTAAGAAATACCTCTGGGGAGGGTCCTTCAACTAGACCCGCAGTGCCTACTCAAACACAACCAATGTACCACCATGAAGAGGTGATAGGAGAAAGGGTTCAGGATCCGCAACAAAATCCAACTTTCGTACAATCAGTAACACTGACACCTGTGGCAACCCCGATGATTGTAGAAGTATCAGAGGGTATCGACCAAGATAAGATGGCGACGCTAGAAGCCAGGATAAGAGCCATTGAAGGGGTAAACTTATATGACCAAGTACAAGTTGTAGAAATGTGTCTAGTCCCGAATGTTATAGTACCAAAGAAATTTCGTGTTCCTGAATTTATCAAATAAACTAGAACACAATGCCCTGTCACTCACCTAAAATAATACTGAAACAAAATGGAAGAAGTAGTGCAGAATGAAAAATTACTGTTGCATTTTTTCCAAGACAGTTTGAGTAGGGCAGCTTTGAATTGGTACATGAGACTAGACAACACCAAGATCCATAGTTGGAAAAATCTGGTAGATACTTTCATCAAGCAATATAAGTACAACATGAACATTGCTCCGGACATAACAAGTTTGTCCAATCTAGAGAAGAAGTACAAAGAAAGCATAAGGGAATATGCTCAAAGATGGAGAGATCTCGCTGCACAGGTACATCCCCCGCTTATGGATAAAGAGATGGTGACATTATTCGCCAACACGTTAAGAATGCCCTATTATGAACATGTGATGGGCAGTTCAGCATTGCAATTCATGGATGCAGTAGCCTTGGCAGAGCGAATAAAGCAAGGAATTAGAAGTGGTAGAATTTATGCACCCGTGGAGAAAAAGGGCTTCGAAGGCAAGAGAAAAGATGTCATTTTGAAGACAACTATAAGGGTAGGAACAACCAATTCCAAAACTACCATAACCTTCATCTCAAATTGCCAACATCAATCTTCAAGCCAAAGATCCACCTAAAAATTTCCCCAAAAAAAATTACTAGAAAACCCAATAACAACTACCTCCGCTACCATTTCCTTTGAATGAGATGTATCAAAAGTTGGTAAGCATTGGGCAAGTCGCTCTTGAACCTCAGGCACCTTTGCAGCCACCTTACTCTGATTGGTACAAACCCGATCTCACTTGTGAATACCATGATGGAGCCGCAGGGCATATCATTCACACTTGTGGTGCTTTTAAGAAAAAGCTCATGCAATTGATTAAAGCGGGGTGGATAACATTCAAAGAAAATCCAGGTCTTACGCCCCATTAAGCTTCATGAAAATGGGGTCTCAAGTGTCCGCACCATTAAAGTGACCTCGACAAAAAGGGAGTGCGCTAGTAGTGGGAGATAGAGTCTACTTCCATGATTGCCTTCTGTTTTGTTCATGCCTGCGCATTATGTTCCTATTTTGACTTGTTGGCAATTTTGCTCGTAACGCCACAAGACTAGTAAGAAAAGAAATGTCAATATGATGTTTGTTTAACAAATGTGTTCTGGGAATTCAAAAGATTTCATTGAAAGATAATCTAATACCTACAAAACCCCATATAATAAAGTTAAGCTCTTAACTAAACAAATAATCCAAAAAAATCATAAAATCATTTCGCATGGAAAAGCAAAGCCAGCCTTTTCTCTGCCACCACCTACTCAACTGCAACTTCCTCCCATCCACTCTCTTTTCCACTCCTTATCCCGGCCAGCCACACTGGCCTTTCCCCCCATGTTCATTCCTTTGTTCTCCCGGTCGGCATCTCCTCTCTGTCCCCCTCCAGCAATTGACTCAACCCCCTCCTGTCAGCTCTCCTCTCCAGCCGTCAGTGACCAACTCCTCTATGCCAATGACCTCCCTTCTCTTCCCCATTTGGTAGCGTCGTTTGCCCCCAGCCACCAACCTCTCACTGCCTCTTCCTCCAGTCAAACCGAACAGCCCCGCCGACTCCACAAATCATCCATCCAAGGTGGCTCTCTCTCTCGGCCAGCCTCCATCTCTTCTCCTCTCCTCTCCTGCTTAGCTCCTCCCCTAACGTTGGAAGCCACCTGATTCAGAAGATTGAAAAGCATATTTTAGACCTAGAAAAGAGAAAAACAATCCAGTTGTGTTTGTGTTGTGTTTGTGTGTTTTGTTTATGTTTGCAGGTTACCATGAACATCACCACCGGCGAGAGAAGGAATGGGAGAGGCAGATCCACTCCCCCGTGTCCTGCTGCTCCATCAATGACAGCGCATGGTTCCACACGCTGCTAGGGGCAGGGACGCGTGAGCTGACGCGCCACCAATGCTCCTGCGCTGCCTCCACTATCAATAATGTTCCAGAGGTGGTGTAATTTTAGATGTCATGTGTTTATTTAAATTGTTGTTATGTTCATTTATTTTTTTTGTTTTGTAAATGTCATGTAATGTGTAAAATGTAACAAAAAATAATGAAAAGAGAATGGGTGCCTGTGTTGCATAAAAAAATATAAAATTTGCATTTCAAAAGAATAACAAAAACAAAAAAATGTGTTGTTTTTGTGCATACGGTCGGATTCCAAGGTTTTTCCCATCATATTTTTTGTAAAAAAAATATGTTGCATCTTTCTCATATTTTAAAGCAAAAATTGGATATCGTAACCAGTTTGTGATTATTCGTTAGAATTTGGTCAAAATATCAAAAATAATTTAATAATTATTTTGTTTTATCTATCACGGTGTAAAATTACATTGTAAAGTTCACTCGTAGATCGTTAAAAAACAAGGTTTTAAAAATGCAATGTAAAATTATTTTGGATTAGACTTTCAACTCTCAATGAGGTAGAGATTCTCTCACGGAGAGAAATCTACGTCGAACCTTTGAAAAGACCTACACATAGAATAAATGACTTAGAAAAACAATCAAACAACAATGCAGTTTACCTTAGGTAGGGTGCACTGGGGGTGATGTGTCTTCTCCTAGCACAACAAGTCCCCTTACCTAGACTCTGGTAGACCAATAGGTTTCCTAGTGACCGTAATACTAGGTGGCAACTCCTGATAATTATAGTTATATTTTTATGACTATATAATACATCTCATTTTCATCGTGCGCCGTTGTCTCTCCCATGAGAAGATGGCGGGGCGCAAAGCGCAAAAAAATCGTTATCGCGACACTAATGATGTTGTCTTTCATGGTTTTTATTTTCCTTTTAATACTAAGTTTCCATTTGAGGCTTTTCTTCATTTTTTTTATTTTCTTTATTTTGTATGTTCTACTTCTTAAGGGACCTACCTGCGCAATCTTGTGAGTATGGATATATAACAGTTCATAAGTATATTTGTGTAAAATACATGAGTATAGTATGTTAAAAAAACATATATTGGATATGGATTCATCTTTTAGGGGTGATATAGATCATCATTCATGCATGATGGGTAAAAATATTATGTTTTAACGAGAAGTTTTGGTTTTTTTCTTTATATACTTCAATTTTAAGATAAATGAAGTATTAGACGAGCCCTAACATCCAATACTTAATCTCCTTCTTTCCTTGCGCAAAGATATATATATATATATATATATAACAACTAGTAAAGAAAGAAGGAAAGAATGTAGATAGTTAGTTCGTTAGAAATGGAACAAACTTGGCAGGTTGAAAAGGGAGAACAAATCCTTTGCTTCCTTAAAAAGCAAATTAAAATATGCTATAGCGATAGCCCGTGTAACGTCCCCTTCTTTGGGAGACAATTTGACAAGCAATCTTATTAATACACATTAGCCAAGAAAAGAATACTTAATTAATTTTATATATATATATATATAAGGTTTCACTAAAATTTCTATCGAAATATCAGCAGAACCTCCCATGTACTGGCAGATCCCAAGTTTTCGACATATAAATAACCTTTGCTTCCATCATTAAAAGGGGATTGTATTGTTTTACTGAACAATAATCTCATCTATCCCCTTTTAAAATAATACATTAAATTAAATGTGTTTTTGGTGTCTTTAGATCGTTTTCATGTCCTGATGTCAAAAATAATTTTTAAAAAATAAAAAAAAATATCGTTTTGATACATTTCTGAATGAAAATTATTTTTAAAAACAACCTTACCACACTGTCAAACGGACACTAAATATACAACCTATGTTTGGAACGGAACAGGTTGTATATTAAAGCACCACCGTTTCCGTTGAATGTGAAACGGTGATCAAACGTAACACTAACATGAATAATTTGATATGAAGAATCCAAAAAATCAACCTTTAACACTCTAGGATCCCAACACATTTAAATACAAGCACCACTAGAACTATCATAATTATGCAAGTATGACCACTTTTGACAAAGAATGCTAGAAACACTATTCGTACTCATCTTTTAACCCGAGCTTACACCAAGCAACAAAGTGTTATCACATATATTTGAACAAAGCTACGTAGTTTTGAATGCTTTGAGGGATTATTCAAGCCTTTAACATTCTAACATCTGATAAACAAAAAAATAAATTGGAAAGAATAAACCAAACAGCGATATAAGTTACCTTGACTTGCCACCTCTCATAACATATGGCAAGGAGCTCGATCGAAAATAGTAGTTGCATGATAAACCGAATCAAATGTGAAAAGAAAGAATCCATTCTACAATTATAACACTTCCAAGTGATTCCCAAATTATTTTAGCTATATTATTTACCACTAGGAAAGGGAGTTTATGACCTACAAAGTGCCTAATGAGGGTGGATTGCCAAATATTATAGTCTTCTTCAAAGACTTCAAACAATGGGCTGACAAGTACTCGGTTAGTTTCCAACAAGGGCGTAAAAAGATTAAGTTATAGTACCCAACTAACTTCTCATCACTTCTAACATGTAAATATATAAATCATTGTTTTATCTCACACTATTGAATGTTAGCTATGTCTTAACTATAATAAATCCTAAGAACAATAAGAATGAAAATACGAGTGAAGAAGAGTTAGTTGAACATTATATAGCAGTTATGAAATGAGAGAAGGATGTAAATCATTATCATGATTATTTAGTATTTTTATGAGCTTTTAAATTATTATGATAAAGATTTTACTCATGTCAAAAATATTTGAAGGCATTTTATAAAAAATGTGATATTAAAGAAGTTAGTTCCAAGAAATATGCTTGTATTTGATTTTCCAAGTCAAAATGAATTAATAAAATGTCATGGTTGGTCAAGCTTATGAAATCCAAATGATAGCTCATGAGATCCATGATGAAGGCATCTAATTACACAAACAAATACAAGTTGCAACCACCATCAACAAAATTTCTAAATCTTTAAAAAACATTGCTAAAAGTTTGAGGCACAAACAAAACATCCTCCAAATTATAGCTTTTTTACTCATTTAAGAGTAGAAAATGAATTAATAAAATGTCATGGTTGGTCAAGCTTATGAAATCCAAATGATAGCTCATGAGATCTGTCACGACCCGATTCCCGGATCCGTGACCGGCACATAGGCATGGTCCCCCTCCAAGGTTCCACACCTATGCGAACCCAAACTTACACACAAATTTATCATTCAATTTCAAAGTTCAACGCAGCGGAAATAACAAAGTAAACTTTATAACATAATTCGATTGTCTTCATACAAGAGTTGATTATATACAATTATAATTGTGGAGCACTAACTAGACATAAGAACAAAACGTATCAATTACAACCAAAATAGCAGGTTCCAAGAGTAGGACAAAAATGACCTGCTAGCAAGCTACGAACCTGAAAATAATAAATAATGAGGGGGTGAGTTCAACAACTCAGTGAGTAGATAACATCTAATGATGTAGAACAGGTTGCGGAATCATACATGCTGAAGAGGGATCACCCGAAATTCAAAGGCAACTGAATTTCGGCAACCGGGTCATCGAAGTCGGAATATCGCGAAACTCACCTAGTCAATGCGTTTCGTCGTTTGCGGAAGAAATCAGGCACGCGTTTTTCAGGCGGCGCGTGCGACGTCATACGACGTCCGAAAATGATCAACCGCCGTCTAGAACGATGTTTAGCCATGCTCTCTTCCACATGGGTCGGCGCGTGTATGCATGTGGTTCCCAGGTACGTGTCAATTGGCGTTTGAATCTCCCCCCGTCATTTCTCTCTCCTCCTGCGCAATCTGGCGTCATCGAAACAGTGGTTTTGGCAAAGTTCATTTCAGTCCCTGAATGTTATAATTTGTTTTTCTGGCCCTTATTGCAATTATATAAGTTTTGATTTGTTTCAATTTCATCCTTCAATTGAAATTGATTATGTGTTGAAGTTTCAATTCGGTCCTCATGCTTTTAATTTTGCGGGTTGGGCTGGAATTCTAAATATTTTTGGTATCAAAGTTTTGATTAATTTCAATTTCATCCTTCCATGCAAATTTATTATAAATCCTTAATATTTTAGGTATCAAAAGTTTGATTTCTTTCAATTCTATCCTTTTATGCAAGTTAATTATGGATTTCAGTGTCATTTCAGTCCCAGTTCTTTTAGTTTCCGGTTTTGTTTTGAATTATTTGATTTCAATGTTTGGGTCTACTTCAATTTTGTCTTTTAAATTAAAGATATTATTGAAAATATATCAAATTAATTATATATTTGTATATTTATGTCAAATTAAAGTATGTGAAACCAATTATATGTTCTAATATTTATTGGATGTTATCGCCTAAGAATATACAGAGAGAGAACAAAATAGCCTAAGATTATCCTTTAAATTAAATATACTATTGAAATTATGTCAAATTAATTATATATTCGTATATTTATGTCAAATTAAAATATATAAAACTAATTATATGTTTGGATATTTATTGAATATTATCGCCTAAAAATATATTGAGAGAGAGGAAAAATGACCTAGGATTTTTTGAAGGACAGAAATTCATATCATGTTTTCTTAAATATATTTAATATAATAATATGATTAATAATTCTTATATAAAAAAAATATTGGCTTCAAAATTTAATTTTGTGCTCTTTTATTCAAGTTTATTTCTTTACAAGAATTTCCAATGTTTTCATTTTTAATATTTTTGATCTAATATTACTAGGAAAAAAAAAACATCTCAATAAAAAAAATGTTGACAAATTTACCTGCATTATCTACAAGTCACTTCCTGTTTCCATTAGACTGTTCTTTTTAGACGGAAAATAAATAATTATAGCGCACAAAAAAATTAAGTTTAAGTTTTAAAAATAAATTACAATATTTTTATTTCTAATATGTCACTTTGAATTTTTGGAAAGACAAAAATGCGTATCAGTATTCTTAAATATAATTATATTAACTAAATATTAAAATAATAAAATACAATACATAAAAAAACAATCAATTTTCTACATAGACATAAATACACAATTTTCAATGTTTGGGTCTACTTCAATTTTGTCTTTTAAATTTAAGATATTATTGAAAATATATCAAATTAATTATATATTTTTATATTTATGTCAAATTATGTAAAACTAATATAATGTTCAAATATTTATTGAATATTATCGCCTAAAAATATATAGAGGGAGAGGAAAAATGACCTAGGATTTTCTTAGGGACAGAAATTCATGTCAGTATTCTTAAATACATTTAATATAATAATACGATGAATAAATCTTATAAAAAAAATATTGGCTTCAAAATTAAATTTTATGCTCTTTTGTTTAAGTTTGTTTCTTTAAATAAATTTGCAGTGTTTTGACTTTTTAATTATATATTTGTGTATTTATGTCAAATTAAAATATGTGAAACCAATTATATGTTCTAATATTTATTGGATGTTATCGCCTAAGAATATATAGAGAGAGAACAAAATAGCCTAAGATTATCCTTTGAATTAAATATATTATTGAAATTATGTCAAATTAATTATATATTTGTATATTTATGTCAAATTAAAATATGTAAAACTAATTATATGTTTGGATATTTATTGAATAATATCGCCTAAAAATATATTGAGAGAGAGGAAAAATGACCTAAGATTTTTTGAAGGACAGAAATTCATATCATGTTTTCTTAAATATATTTAATATAATAATATGATTAATAAATCTTATATAAAAAAAGATTGGCTTCAAAATTTAACTTTGTGCTCTTTTATTCAAGTTTATTTCTTTACAAGAATTTCCAATGTTTTCATTTTTAATATTTTTGATCTAATATTACTGGGAAAAAAAAACATCTCAAAAAAAAAATGTTGACAAATTTACCTGCATTATCTACAAGTCACTTCCCGTTTCCATTAGACTGTTCTTTTTAGACGGCAAATAAATAATTATAGCGCACAAAAAAATTAAGTTTATGTTTTAAAAACAAATTACAATATTTTTATTTCTAATATGTTAGATATTTATTGAATATTATCGCCTAAAAATATATTGAGAGAGAGGAAAAATGATTTTGGATTTTTTGAAAGACAAAGATTCGTATCAGTATTCTTAAATATAATTATACTAACTAAATATTAAAATAATAAAATACAATACATAAAAAAACAATTAATTTTCTATATAGATAAAAAAAAAACCGCCGTATCGCGCGGGTAAACCGCTCGTCATTACTAAACACATATTAATAGCCAGTGCCTCCCATAGCCCCATTTTGATGCGGACGCATACAAGGGGGCGACGGTATGGCCAATGTATTTATAACTTCTGTGATCTTTCTAGATTAAATTCTTCGATCGAACGGCACACAAGTAGTCACATCCCACGGACAGCAAGCATACGGGGAACCGTCGCGAGCATTGGGGTACACAAGGTCTTTGACACTATGACGTCGTGTCAAAGAAAGCAATATCAGGTGGTGAATGCCGTAATCAATGCTAACGGGACTAACACGTGTCAATATCTTGTGGAGACAGAGGGATTCCAGGAAGTACTGGAGGTGGGTTAGGTATGGCGGACGGTTGATGTTCACGGGTAGTGTATCTTTACTTGTAATATAATTAAAAAA
The DNA here is from genome assembly GCA_009078335.1 of Salix brachista. Classification (NCBI taxonomy): domain Eukaryota; kingdom Viridiplantae; phylum Streptophyta; class Magnoliopsida; order Malpighiales; family Salicaceae; genus Salix; species Salix brachista. The sequence goes on from CM018586.1 coordinate 9,540,794, forward strand.
ATAAATTATGATAAATAATAATAATAATAATAATAATAATAATAATAAAATGTTATTTAAGTCCATGATCTTGAATCAGGGTATAATGTATATTTTCTAACGGGCACTTAAATTTTATTAGCAGATAAATATACGGTTGACAGTTCTAGGCAAATGCAAGGAACCCGAAATGAACATTGAAAATTGAAACAATTTCTATTTGGAAATATTTTGTGGATTCAAACAAAAATAATGCTAAAATATTATGATTTCTTTATTATTTTTTACTGAGTGAAACATTAATTTACGATGAGTGTGATCTAATTGACAAAGCTATTTTATCGCTGGTGTCTTTTTTTCAACCACGTAGAATATAAACTTTGACCTTTCCTATCAAATTAAAATCCTTACATATGATATATAAGGGCTGTTTGGGAGTACGGTTGCAATTGCTTTTGAAAGTGTTTTTCATTTAGAAATACATAAAAATAATATTTTTTTTATTTTTTAAAAATCATTTTTGACATCAGCACATCAAAATGATTTAAAATCACCAAAAAAATTCATTTAAAATGAAAAAAAATCAAATTTTGAGGAAATGGCGGTACAACCGCCCTCCCAAACAGGCTCATAGTCAACAAATGCGCTGTGTTTGTACACAGTAACTGTTTGCCGCTAAGTATTTTTTAAAAAAATAAGTTTATTTCATTTTATTTCTGTTTTAAATTAAAAAAAATAATATTTTGAGATTATTTTGATGTATTTTTGAATAAAAACACTTTAAAAAATAACTTCAACTATACTTCTAAACATAATTTCTGATTTTAATGGCGCATAGTATCATATCTTTAGTGGTGTATTGATTCTTTTTACCAGACACCCAAAATTTAGAGATATGTAAACTCATTTTCTCCGGTTTAATTAAATTTCAACACGGCATAATTGTTATCTTGAGCGAATTTAAAATTTTAAAAAAAAATCAATTGAAGGGTGAGTTAAAAAGCAAAATAATTGGTATTGTTTGGAATTATGGTATAAATTATTTTATCAAAGTGCTTTTAGTTGGGAAAAAAATTATAAAATATTTTTAAAATTTTATCTCTGGTATTAACACGTTAAGACGACTAAGAAATACCAAAGAAAATTATAAAATCTAAAAAAAAAACATTGTTAGGCCACAAAAACAAGCAATGCCGAAAAATATTGTTTTAGGCTATACTTGTTTGTTCCATGAAAGGTTGTAAAGTATTTTCTAAACTCCCCCGTGTTTATTCACTATTAAAAATTTGGTCTCTATTAAAACACTTTCGAGTAGAAAACAAAACTGACTTTAAGCAAGAAATTATAGGCGAAAAACACTTTCTAGAAGTTGCAAGAAAATAGAAAAAAATATAGTTATTTGTCAATTAAATAGAATTTGTTACGTGAATTATTGAATATATACAACATTTATTTAGGCTATTATTTTTATTTTTATTTTTATTATTATATTTGAAGCTAAACAATGAAAATATTTTTTTGTCAAAAACAAACGATGAAAATAATATTTGGACTGAAGAAAAAGTTTTATATATTTTATTTTCTATTTTGGTCTTGTCATTTATTTTTATTGTTTCTTTTGCTCTTTTGTTAAAAAAGAATTGTTTTGTTGTTAGGCATAATTTTATGATTTTAATTGTTCACACAATAATAATAATTTTAGTAACTGTTTTTTTAGATATTTTTTTTGCATGCTGTTCTACAACATATTTTTATTATCCGGGATAATTTAATAAATTTATTATAATCCAAACAATTAGAATAGTTATATTCATAATGATAATAATACTAATTTTGTTTTTATTCTTGAATTATTTTGATATATTCTTCCAATTAAATAATATTTTTTTTATGTTGCTAATATTAATTTTTTTTCGCCTTCAATCATAATAAAATCAATAGAAAATTCAATTTACAAATTTATAGGAATCAATCACTTTGGTGTAGAAAATAAATAACTTATCTTTAGTGGATTTTATCAATTGTAATTTTAGTATATTCCAATTAAATATTCAATCAAAGAGTCAAAGCAAACCTAACAATCAATCAATTGTTTGCAGAAAATAAATGACTAATAGATTTTATCAATTATTTGCTCATAAATTTGCTGGTATAGGTGTTTTTAATTTTTTATATTATTTTTGTAAAATCGTATTACTTCATATTACTATTAAATATGAAAAATTGTCTTGTAAATATTTTTTTAACATTAATTGACGAGAATACTATACAAACTAATTATCTTTGACAAGTATATGGTATTATAAAAAAGCAAACTCTTGCTATTATTTATATTTTAAAAAAATTGATTCTTGTTGTAATGTATTGTAATTGGATGTTTGACACTGTGTTTCAAAAATATTTTAAAAAAAAAATAATTTTTATTTTTTTTTATTTGTTGATATTTTTATATTATTTTCATGTACTGATATCAAAAATAATAATTTTTTTTAAAATATCATATCAATACATTTTTAAACAAAAAATATTTTAAAAAATAACAAACCATCACTATATTTGCAGGTTTCCTTTCTGTTTCAGTGCCATGTCAACCCGCATATTATACAAGGGGCAACAGATCTCTCTCTCTGCATGCCTATGAACAATAGCCTTTTTTCAAACAAAATCTTCAATCAGGATATCGATCGCATAACTTAAAATTGAGAAAAACGCACCATAGGAAGCAAAACTTGAATTTCCCTGCTGTTTGTTCAGTGTACTCCCTTTTATTTGAGTTCTGCTGGCTTATAAAAAAACATAGAATTTCAAATCAATCAATTTCATGGCAACAACAATTTTCTTAACCTAAAGCAAGACGAATATGTAAGACATGAATACATTCTAATGAAAACCACCACTTCGGTTCAGTATCTTAGAGCTCAGAAATGTTTTACAACTATGATTTTCTATTCTCACGTGATATCTTCTATGCTAGGATGTACAGATAGGCACCTTCCACCATCTTGATTAACGCTAGGAGGGCTGAATTCTCTTCAAACGCTGAACAACCTGCCTCATCGTAGGCCTGGATGAGAGGCTGTCAACTATACAAGTGACGGCCAAGTACAGCATATCTACCAGATCATCATGAGGACCAGAATCCCAGAGTCCTGTAGTAAAGACCTCCTTCGCTTGACCATGTTGTAACAGCATGCATGCCCAAGAAACAATATTAAACCCATTCTCATGTGAAGAAAATGAAGGATCCAGGGGTTTCTTATCTGATATCAACTCAAGTAGCACCACGCCATAGCTGTAAACATCAGCCTTCTCGGAGACACGACAGGTCATAGCATATTCCAAAGTCGGACAAGTATGCATTGAAGTCATTATCCAGCAATATGTTATTGGGTTTGACATCACGGTGCAGAACACGAGGAGCACATTGATCATGAAGATAAGAAAGCGCCCGGGCTACATCCAAAGCAATCTTGTGAAGAATCTTCCAACTAACCTCCCTTGTCGATCTCTCTTTAATGAAATCTTCCAAATTACCTCCTGGCAAATAATTATATATGAGGAACATCTCTGTATAAAAATCATCCAAATGTATAAAAATCATGCAAAAATGGCATCTATCTGATCCACTCAAGTCAGGCTGCCATTATCCACTGGGTGCATGTAACCAGCATATGACAACTCGACCTGCTGTGGATATCCAAGGAAGAAGAAGCACGGGCTCACTATAGCTTCCTGGATCCTGACCGGGAAACAATACACTGCTGCATGGTTTCTCCACTGGTTTTCATGGATGAAGCGGCAGATTATCTGGTCCTGATCGATACAAAATGACATGAAAATAGGAAACGGCCAGTACACTTTTCTATCCCGCGCACTTCAGCTTGACGTCCTGCATTGAAAGGGTAATATGAGGTTAATTTTTTTTGTCACAGAAAAGAATTTAAAGTCTAAACTTTTTAGCAATATCAAATATCGCTATGCAGGCAGGATAATATCTGACATATCAGCTACATGCTCTTTTACCCCAGCAAGCTTTAGTGATTGCAATTGATTCAGAACAAGTGGATCCATACAGAAGTTAACATCTGTGTAGAACAATTGATTGCAAATGTCCAGAGTGTACAGTAAGAGTCCGAGCTTTAGCTATTGTGTAATAGCCGCACTATAAAAGGCTTTCTTCCCCTCCCAATCTCTCTCTCCGCACTATAAAAGGCCACATTTTGGCGCTCTTCTCTCACACGATAACTCATTCTTTCTTCCCCTCCCAATCTCTCTCTCTCTCTCAGAACAAGAAGCCATTTATTCCTACATCAATGGCTGACCAGGATCAGAGGTAAAATAGAAATCATAGTTCCTCTTAAATCATATGTCTGGTATCTTTTCTATGTCAGTGACCGTAAAACACATGTTTGATATCTATTCTATGCTTGCAGCAATAATTTCTCTGTGCTTATTGTTGATGATGACCGTATTGTTCGGGAAACCAATCGGAGGTTCACGGCGTTAGCCGGGACACAAAAGCAGCTTAGAATGGAATTTCAAGAGGCAAAGAATGGGAAAGAAGCTGTATATCTTCATCTTGCCGGGGCTTCTTTTGATCTCATTCTTATGGACTTTCAAATGCCCATCATGAATGGAATTCAGGTATATAATTTTTGACCAGCTTCAACTTATCAACGTTTTTCAAAACCCCATTTGTAGTTTTTTGATAAAATTGGAATAAAATTAACTTATATGATATTTGCATTTGCTCTTGATCACATACGATATATGATATTAGGCTACACAGTTGTTACGCCAGATGGGTGTTAAGAGTCGGATTGTAGGCGTGACTTCTGAGTCTGACCAACAAGCTTTCTTCGATGCTGGCCTCAACAACTGCATTCAAAAGCCACTGAATCCTGCAAAGATCGCTGAATTCCTCATTGTTTCCAAAAAGCGAAAAAGGATCGGTATGATAAGTCCCGAAGATACAAGAGGGGCCATAAACCAAATCCCAAATATGGGGGATAAGTGGGGGTAGTGCATGGGCATACAGCGCCAGTTGGAAGAACGTGGGTTTAATTTGTGGTAATGGGTCTTTATTAGTTGTAATGGGTCTTTACCAGCTTCACAACATGTTTATGTTACGTGGGTTTAATTTCACTTTGATTTATTTTGTGTGTTCTGTTTCCGTTAGAATTACGTGGGTCTTTATTTGTGGTAATGGGTCTTTATTAATTGTAATGGGTCTTTATGTTGCAGTTAATTTCATTTCATGTAATTAAGGAGGGATTGTAAACGGCTTGCTTATTTAAGCAGCAAGAACATTCTCATAATATCAAGTAACAATTTCACAAAACACTTGTGGTCTGTTTCTCACCCGAAGAGAACACAAACAAAGATCAGTGTAAACTGATTATTATTTAGTTGGGACCTATCACGGTACTTCACAAGCTTGAAAGTTTCTGGGTTTCCTTGGTCTGCGCTTCTCTTTTCTTTTTTCCCCAAGATCCTTCGATGTAGAGACGAACTCTATGAATAAAGTTTCTGACTCCATAGTTGCTCTAAGAATATAAATAAATAGTTGAAAGATAGATGGAATGACTTGGATGAATGTGACAGGCAACAGATTACTGCATGCATGCATGCATGCCTGCCTCCTGAAATTGAGTTTTTCACAGGTGTTTTCGTTGATTTAAACTCTAAAATTTTCTGTTGTTATTATAAAAACAGCAAATGGAGTTCATTTTCTTTGTAACACGTACAAATATTTATTTGTAGCCTATGAAGAAAACTGAGTTCACACTTCATAGACTTCATTATCCTTTAAAAAATATTCTAAGATATTTTTCCCTTGTGGTCAAGCACAAATAAATACACTGTAAAATTTATATTTTCCTTTAAAATTCTTGTCATTTATTTAATTCATCCCAAGTGAACCAATCACAACCTCTCAACAACTCTTGAAAACCAAACTAACTTTCCCGCTAGAGTTCTATTAAATACGTGCGGGGCCGGGTGAGAATTAACCACCGCAACAGCCTATTCAGAACACCCCTGCCATTTATCTTTCACCTCGTGTCACCTTTTTCCAGATCAACATCACCGTCATGTCAACCTAGCTAATCCCTTCAAAGCGGAGATAACCGCTCTATAAAAGAAAACATTTTGGCGCTCCTCTCTCACACGCACATCAATAACTCATTGGCTTTGACTTTCTCGCCCTCTCTGAATCTCTCTCTCTCTCTCTCTCTCACGAACCAAAGAGAAGAAGAAGGTGAAAAGCAACGAGAGGAAAACTGAAACAATTAGAATTTCAATTAGTAACCAAAATGACTGTGTCTGTGCAGCTTCTATTTTATTCCAGTAGATTAGCCACGTAGGCGATGTCAAGAGGCACGTGCATGGTTTTGTATTTAAATTCCCTAACAAGACCTGCAGAAGGTACTCAAGAAATATAACAGAATTTCCAGCTCCCTCTCCCCTGCTCCTATTCTCTGGCTCACGCAGAGTGCGTGTTCAACTTATTCTCTCTCTTACTCTCCTTCTTCCCCAAATTTCTCTCTGTTTTCCTGCAAGAATTTCTAACCTGCAGCAAATCAGAGCCCTCGTCTTTGGACTGAGATTAATGGCACCAGAAACTCGGTCCCAAGACGCAAGATGGATGGTTGATTCTCTGGAAGCTGTACATCAGAGGATCAATGGAATAGAAGTTAAGCTACAGGCTCAATCTGATGACTTAGCCCAACTTAAAACCATGATGATGGAGCTAGCAACCCAACAAATTGCAATTAAACAAACCCTACAAACCTTATCTGGTGAAGCTAGTATAGCTAAAACAGCTCGGCCAGTCCACTGTGCACGCACACTCATGTGCACTGTGGACTGGCTATTTTTCTCTTTTGCTCCGCGCGCGTATGTGCACCTGTTTCTGTTTTTTTTTTTTTGCACAGAGATGCCTTTTATAACATTTATGGTGGAGAAGACTAAGAAAAATGCTTGTGGCCGAGCGGCTCGCCTGCACGCTTGAAATCCAGTGCGCAGGTGTTTGAACCCCTCAGCCAACAAATTTAGTTTTTTTTTTTTTTCCTTCTTCTTCTCTTCTCTTCTGAAATACGTTTTGTTTTGTTTTTTTGGGAATAGTTGCTTTCCTTTTTCTTTTTATTATAATTCTTTTTCTTTTTCTTTTTCTTTTTCTTTTTATTATTTTGTTTTGTTTTTTGGGAAAGCAACTGTCTAGGACAGTTGCTTTCCTTTTTCTTTTTATTATAATTCTTTTTCTTTTTATTATTATTCCTATTTTTTTAAACTACCATGTTTTTGTTTTTTCCTTCTACAATGCTGATTTTAAAAATATCTGTCTGTAAAAGTTGCTTTCTCTTTTCTTTTTTTTCTTATTCTTATTATTTTTTAAAACTAGGGTATCAATGATAGTTTACGCGTACCATGACTAAAATTATCCTCCGTGCAATGATAATTTTAGATTTTCAAACTTTTATTTTGCTATTGTTATACTAGGGGGTGTTGAGCTATTTTATTATATTAAATTTTGCATAAATAAAAATTATATTTTTATTTGCATCCAGCAAATCCTATAAAAATTGTTTACTCGGCCCGCAACGTCGAACATATATTTTTGAAATTTTCAAATTAAATGATTTTTCCAGCTAATAATTTTTTATTTTGTTTTATCATCTATTATAATTTTTTATGTGCTCTTTCATTTATTTTTTTATTGGTTTTATTGTTATTATTTTCAAGTTAGATGAATTTTCCCCCCTGATAATTATGTTTTTTTAAAAAAAAAATTAGTATGATTTTTTTTCTTTTATTTATTTCTATTCTTTATTCATCATTAACACAATAATAATAATAATAATAATAATAATAATAATAATAATAATAATAATAATAATAATAATAATAATATATTCTTTTTCTTGCTTACTCTTTTGTTAATGTTTTTGAGTATTTTTTTCTTTCGGGATAATTTGATAATTTTTATTGTTTTTGCAATAATAATAATAGTCATTTTGTATCTAATATTACTGGGGATAAAAGACAACTCAAGAACAAAAAATAGATAAATTTAACTAGATTATCTACAATTAAAAAACAATACAAGTCACTTTTGTCTTGATTACACTGTTCCTTTGAAATGGCAAACAAGTTATTATTATATGTTTTAATATTTATTGCATATTATCGTCTAAAAATATATAAGGAGAAAAAAAAATGACCTCGGATTTTTTGCAGGAAAAAAATTTATATCAGCATTATTAAATACATTTAATATAATAATATGATGAATAAATCTTATAAACAAAAATTGCTGTGAATTTTAATTTTGTCCTCTTTTGTTCAAGTTTATTTCTTAAGAAAAAAATTGGATTTTTAATATTTAAGATCTAATATTACCCGGGAAAAAATATAACTCAAAAAAACAAAAGGTAAACAAATTTGCCTACATTATCTACAATTAAAAAATATACAAGGTACTTTCCGTATCGACTACACTGTTCTTTTTAGACGGCAAATAAATTATTATAGCACGCAAAAATTTTATAGTTTTTTTTTTAAATTGCAATATTTATATTTATAATGCGTCATATCTAATATTACTGGGGAAAACAGGCAACTCATATTTTTTTTACAAATTTATCTAGGTTATCTACAATTAAAAAACTATAAAAATCACTTCCCATTTCGATCACACTATATAGTATGTGAGACTAAGTATATGTGTTTAATATTTATTTAATATTATCGCCTAAAAATATATAAAGAGAAAAAAAAATAACCTACAATTTCTTGCAAAAACAATTAATATCGGTATTCTTAAATATATTTAATATAATAATATGATGAATAAGTCTTATAAAATTTGGCTTTGAATTTAAATTTATATTTTAGACTCTTTTTTTTCCTTTTAAGAAACGGTGACCTTTTTTTCACATGTATTTTTTATTTTTTACTGTCCAAGTCAGTTGTTCTTTTTTAACCAGATTTTTTTTAAACCAGAGTATCCGTGACAACAAATTTCTAATGAATCATTTCATCTTCTTAGCAAATTTTCTAACAAATTTTATCAAAAAAAATTTAGCAATAACAATATTCAATCACATTTTGGTTGAAAAAAACCACTTTTAACGAATTTTAGCAATTACAATTATACTAATTAAATATTAAAATTACAAAATAAAACATTTATAAAATCAATTAATTTTCTACGTAGATAAAAAAACCCAGCGAAGCGGGCAAATCAGCTCGTAATCTCTAAAACCCATGACTCGTTAAATCCTAAACCTAGGTTCAATAAAAAAAAAAACTTAACTCTAAACAATTTTATTTTAAAGGATAAAATTGATGAAAAATATTAATACAAAAAAAATGAGGATAAAAGTTTATAGAAAAAACCCAACCAGGATGAATTGTTTTTTAAAAAAACTAAAATATATCCAGGACAAAATAAATTTCAATAAAAAGAGTCATGACCAAACTTCAAAGATTGAAAACTATAAGGGGGTGAAACTGAAAATCATCTATAAAATAAAATATTATTTATAAATTAAAAAATAATAGGGGATGAAATAGAAGAAAACAATTGTAGAGGGGTAACATAATAGAACCCCACCGAAAAAATAAAAATAAAATTAAAAAAATCAAGAAAAACATCAACTTAGAAAAAAGTGGGAGAAAAAATCAAGCGAATCCAGTAAACCTATTAAACTTGATTAAGTCTCTAAACAGCATACCCCGTTAAATATTTGACTCAAATTCAATCAATATACCTACTTCTCAGCCGTGAAAAACAAATAGAAATTAAAAAAAATAAGCAAAAAGTTTAAAAGATATTAAAAATTGTAGTGGATGAAATTGAAAAACATTTGTCAAAACCAAGCAAACTTGAAAAATCATTTTAAACCTGCTAAAATCTATATAAAAAAAAAACCTAGTGAAAATCATTAGACCTGATGCAACCTATCTAGAGAAACCATGAAGTCCAATTCTCAATCAATCAAATATTTAAAGATAAAATTAAAAAAATTATTTAATTATATAAAAAGATTCAAAATCAAAAATAGCAATTAAAAGAAAGAGGATCAAAATTGAAATAAAAAATAAATCTTATTGAAGGGTAAACATGAAAATAAAAATCAATTCCAAAAAAAAAGATCTGAAAAAAAAACAATTAAAAGAATGAGAATTAAAATTGTTATAAAAATAAAAGTAATTTTTTAATTGAAGAGTGAAATTGAAATGCAAAATACCTTTTATCGGAGAAAAAAATAAAACGAATGAGAATCAAATTAGTAAAAATAATATGCCATAAATTTAAATAGAAGAATGAAATTAAAAATAAATAAACTTTTTACAAAAAGAGCAACCAAAAAAAAAGAATGAAATTGAAAACAAGATAATTCTTACAAAAATACTAAGAAGAAAAAAAACAAAAGTAGCGAAACTGAAATATCAATAAAAAATAAAGGATTAAATTGTCAATTTCGAACCTCATCAGTGACAAACCAGTCATCCAACACCGACATACGTCACCCCAAGAAAAAAGATTACACAACATCGATTCCAATAATATAATAAAGAGGGGATTTTGGCTGTTATGGAAATTTTCACTTGTATATAGTATAATAAAAATCCCACCTTAATTAGTTAATTACGAGCGGTATACCCGCGCGATGCGGTGGTTTTTTTATCTATGTAGAAAATTGATTATGTATTGTATTTTATTATTTTAATATTTAGTTAGTATAATTATAATTAAGAATACTGATATGAATTTTTGTCCTTCAAAAAATCTAAAGTCATTTTTCCTCTCTCTCAATATATTTTTAGGCAATAATATTCAATAAATATCAGACATATTAGAAATAAAAATATTGTAATTTTTTTTTAAAACATAAACTTAATTTTTTTTTTGTGTTATAATTATTTATTTGCCGTCTAAAAAGAACAGTCTAATGGAAACAGGAAGTGACTTGTATATTTTTTAATTTGACTTGTAGATAATGCAGGTCAATTTGTCAACTTTTTTTTTTGATTTTTTTTCCAGTTATATTAGATCTAAAATATTAAAAATAAAAACATTGGAAATTCTTGTAAAGAAATAAACTTAAATAAAATAGCACAAAATTAATTTTTGAAGCCAATATTTTTTTTTATATAAGATTTATTAATCATATTATTATCTTAAATATATTTAAGAAAACATGATATAAATTTATGTCCTTCAAAAAATCTTAGGTCATTTTTTCTCTCTCTCAATATATTTTTAGGCGATAATATTCAATAAATATTCAAACATATAATTCGTTTTACATATTTTAATTTGACATAAATATACAAATATATAATTAATTTGACATAATTTCAATAATATATTTCATTTAAAGGATAATCTTAGGCTATTTTGTTCTCTCTCTATATATTCTCAGGCGATAATATTCAATAAATATTAGAACATATAATTATTTTTTTTCTTTATGAGTTGTTTTCTCTCTCCGGTAATATTAGATGTAACACATTGTAAATAAAAATATTGTAATATGTTTTTAGGAATTTTTTTTTAAGATATGAAATATTAAAAACCAAAATATTGTGATTTTTTTTAAGAAATAAATTTTAAGAAAAGAAGATAAAATTAAAATTTGAAGATAATTTTTTTTTTGTTATCCGATTTATTAATTATATCATTATATTAAATGTATTTAAGAATATTGATATGAATTTTTTATTTCTGGAAACATTCTGTGGTCCTAATTAGCCCTTCTTTCATTTCTGGAAAAAGTCCTGTATAAAAGAATATGGATTCTGGAGATTTAATTTCGAAGTATTCTTGTTAATTTCTGATTTTTTATTTTTGTTAATTAGTTTAATTTCTCTATTTGATGGGATGATTAATGGGCTACGATAGTTTTTCTTATGTTTATCCTTGTGAATTGCTTCCATTTTTCATGTAATATACTATCCTTGTGTTTGTTTAGGATGATCGTTGGGTTTTTTCCCGGAAGAGAACCCCTCTGCTGTTATTTGTTTTGGCGAATATGTTTTTGGATATAAGTTTTTTATTCCTTTTCTGTTTTGATGGATACCCATTTTATTGTTATAAATGAATAAAGCACATAAATAAATAAAAGACAAAAAAAAATCATAATAACTTTAACAAAAGACAACAACAAAATCAAGAAAAAGAATATATTATTATTATTATTATTATTATTATTATTATTATTGTGTTAATGATGAATAAAGAACATAAATCAATAAAACAAAAAAATCATAATAACTTTAACAGAAGAAAAAAAATCATAATTATCAGGGAAAAAAAATCATCTAACTTGAAAATAATAATAATAAAACCAATAAAAAAACCTAAAAGAAAGAGCACATAAAAAAAATATAATAGATGATAAAACAAAAAAAAAATATTAGCTGAAAAAATCATTTAATTTGAAAATTTAAAAAAATATATGTTCTGCGTTGCGGGCTGAGTAAATAATTTTTACAGGATTTGTTGGATTAAAATAAAAATATAATATTTATATATGCGAAATTTAATATAATAAAATGGCTCAACACACCTTACTATAACAATAGCAAAATCAAAGTTTGAAAATCTAAAATTATTATTGCTCTTACTATTAAAATAATAAAAATGATCAAATTATGTTGAACAAAACAACTCAAAAACATTAACAAAAGAGTAAGTAAGAGAAACAATTATATTATTATTCTTATTATTATTATTATGAAAGAAACAAAACTACATGAAAGACAAAAAAAAACGCTAGAAACTTAAACAAATGATAAAACAAAGAAATAAAATAAAAATAAAAATAAAAATTATAATTGTTATTACTGCAAAAAAAATGAAAATTATCAAATTATCCGAAGAAAAAAAACATAAAAAACATTATCAAAAAAACAAGTAAGAAAAACAATTAAATTATTATTATTATTATTATTATTATTATTATTATTATTATTATTATTATTATTATTATTATTATTATTATTATTGTGTTAAACACACTTATATATACATGGACAAAAATAGGAGTTATTTTAGAAATTAAAAAAAATCAAAGTATAAGGGCTGAAATGAAAATCAAATATAAAGGGTTTAAAATCAAAAAATAAAAGTTTAAGGGCTGAAATGAAAATTATATTTATTAACATTTTCAATTAAAGGACAAATCTGCAAAAATGGAAACTTTTGTACCGAATAAATTCATCATTTTCAGTCCAATCCCGAAATTAAAAGAAGGAGGATCGAATTGAAAAATGGACATTCAATCAATTCCAATTAAAGGGTGAAATTGACTGAATCCGAAACTTCTATTACAGAAATCAAACAAAAGCCAAGGGACTAAAATGCATGGACAATAAATCAGGGGACTGATTTTGAATCCGGCGCTGAGGAGAGAGAAAAGAGCACATAAATGTTCAACCGACTATATGAGCCTCTACGTAGATCATATCACAGCACGCGCCATTCCGGGAGATTCAGGGAAGGGTGGCGAATCGTTTTCATCGGCGACGGCAAATTTTTCACCGCCGTATGAAGCCGCACGCGCCACCTGAACAGATCGCGGCCAAAAAACGCGCCGACGCGCCCGTACGGCTTGCTGACAGCTCTGACGCAAGGGAACAGTACTGTATGCGTCAATTACTAAAGCACCCCTGAGACGAATTAATGGTTTTTGTCGTTTCGGGGGCTACAGACGTAATAACACATTTTCAAAAATATTAAAAAAATAAACGGTTGCGGCGGACCGGACCGGACCGGTCCGTACGCGTGCAATTACAACCGTAGCCCTCAGCCGAAACGTGTTTTTGTCGTATTATAAGGGGTCCGAGCGTCATTACACTGTTCACATCAGGAAAAAACAAAAAAAAAAAGGGTGGACGAACTCGCGCGACACACGGCTGATAAAAGACCAGTCCACAGTGTCACTGAGTGTAAGGGCACAGTGAACGGTCCGAGCTCTTTTAGCTTATGTCTTAACAAGAGTTTGTGGCATCTTGCCAAATTAATCAACAGTTATTGGTTCAATTGTGTGGTTGAGATTGTTTTTTTTTAAAGTATTTTTTTTATTTAAAAATATATTAAAATAATATATTTAAAAAAAAAATTAACTTCAATACATCAAAATGATCTAAAAATATCAAAAAAATTATTTTTTTTAAATTTAATTCTTTTTAAAAATATTTTTAAAATACAACTTCAAGCATCAGAATAATCAGCAAAACGTGCTCTTCTTCCTTGACCAAAAACGTAATTATGATCAAGTAAAAAGACTGTTGTCGTTGATTTGATTTATTTCTCAACGCTTTGTCCCTTTCCATCAGAACTTCCAGAAATCCCTCCATTAGCTACGTCGAGCACCAGAAGACTCAATAAATTAACAGTTGGACAGCACCGGCAGTGGAATTCTAAGTGATCAATCCCATTCATTTGAGGGTGACTTGCCTCTTATCTGTCTCATCTTTTGTGAAAAAATTATACGAACTACTTGACAAAATTAACAGAGCCTGTGTATAATAATCTTTTATTTCTTTAATTTACTGTTTCAAATAAAAATTATTTAAATTTAAAACTTGTATTAATCCACTATTACTTTGTACTTGATTATTTGCTATTAATTCGAAAAAAAACAAAGATGATAGAATTTACATTCTTGATCAGTTAATCAATAAAATTTTGTTACTATTTTAAAGAATTATCTTAATTCAAAAACCTAAACTATTTAGCTAAACTACATATTAGTTTCTATGTATAGTTCTTCTTTTTCTTTTTAATCCCTTCTTGCTCGTTAATATACATGGTCTTAAAAGTAGCGTATCGTGACTACAGTAAGAAGTGCATAAAATAAATACCCAAGTGAGAAAAGCTATAAATTTTGAATGATCACTATCATCAAAAGAGAAAAATGTAATGATCACTATTTTCAGCGGCAATTTATTTCGAAAGGTAGATTTAATAGAGCTAATCATAGTATATAAAGATATGATTCAATAAAAGAAATCAATTACATTTCTAGTACCTATTTAAAAGTGTGATTAAAATTATTTTTCAAAGTATTTTTCATTCAGAAATACATCATAATAATATTTTTTTAATTTTTTTAAAATTATTTAGAGACAATTTGGTTAATAAAAATAATAATAATATAATAACCAAAGGGAGCTTTAATAGAATTAATCTTTTGCGATGATTAAGCTATGATTTAATAAAGGAAAACAATTACGCACCTAATAGTTAAAGACAGCAAGAGATGATTCCTTTTGCGATGTGATATTCTCTTTTCACAATTTTATATAATATTTGTTTCTAATTTGCAGCTGACCATATGTTCCAGAGAATTCATGCCTTTTGCATCCTGCTGCTATTCCCATGCCAAGGACCTTGATTTGACTGACTACCCTTGCTGTGACATCCAGTGTAGAGATTTGATTTTTCTTCTTCTTCTTGAGTAATTACAGTGTAAAGATCATCAAGAACATGAATCGATTTCTTTTTTGTTTTTTTTTTCGAGGGGAGGGGGGATAAACTATTTGATGCTGATTAAAATATTTGGCACTTTATTTTGGTACCCCATTTCCCTTGTGATTTTGCTTAATTACAGTCAGATAACAGAGAATATATGAGGGAGAATGATTAAAATGTCCAATCACACAACACCTATGCTGTTTCAAATAGTGTTGGTTTTGGAAAAATGTCTCGTGACAAAACCTATTATTTTATGGGCAAACTTATCTTGCAAATGAGATTCCAATGCCTCGAGAAAGCATGGAAAGCAGAGCAGTAGATTGGTAGCTAGGCAATCATATCCATGTCTTGAGAAGATAAGCCTGCAGTCTAACTCACAAGGATTTTCTTGGGATTGGGTGAAATGCTGGTACCATTCCAATGTTCATATAGGGTTATTATAAAATACATTTTAAAAGTTTTTTTTTTTATTTTAAATTTTTAAATTATTTTCATTAATAATATTAGATCTTACACATTATAAATAAAAATATTGAATTTTTTTTTTTAAAAAATAAATATAATTTTTTTGCGTGCTATAATTACTTATTTACCGTCAAAAAAGAACAGTGTAGTTGAAACGGAAAGTGCCTTGTATATTTTTTAATTGTAGATAATCTAGGCAAATTTGTTTACCTTTTGTTTTTTTGAGCTGTATTTTTTCCCGGGTAATATTAGATCTTAAATATTAAAAATCTAATTTTTTGTTTTTTTTAAGAAATAAACTTGAACAAAAGAGCACAAAATTAAAATTCAAAGCCAAGTTTTTTTTTATTTTATAAGATTTATTCATCATATTATTATATCAAATTTATTTAAGAATGCTGATATTAAATTTTTTCATGCAAAAAATCCGAGGTCATTTTTTTTTATCTTTTTATATACTTTTAGGTGATAATATGCAATAAATATTAAAACATATAATAATGACTTGTTTGCCGTTTAAAAGGAACAGTGTAATCGAGACAAAAGTGACTTGTACCGTTTTATAATTGTAGATAACCTAGGTAAATTTGTTTATTTGTTGTTTTTGAGTTGTCTTTTATCTCTAGTAATATTAGATATAAAATGACTATTGCTATTATTGCAAAAACAATTAAAATTATCAAATTATCCCGAAAAAAAAACACTCATAAACATTAACAAAAGAGTAAACAAGAAAAAGAATATATTATTATTATTATTATTATTATTATTATTATTATTATTATTATTATGTTAATAATGGAAAATAAAACACAAATATCAATTTATCAAGGCATGAAAATCAAAAATTAAAACTATAAGGGCCAAAATGAAAATTCAATATATTATCAATTTCAATAACATGATCCAATTGAAGAAATCGAAACTTATGTACTGTATTTATTGAATAATTTAAACCGAATCCGAAAATTAAAAGAAGAAGGACCGAACTGAAACATTGACATCCAATCAATTCCAATTGGAGGACCCAATCGAACTAAATCAAAACTTATGCAACCAAAATCAGGACTAAAAACAAAATCAAAAGTCAAGGGACTGAAGTAAAAAGTATCACAAAATGGGGGACTCTCCTGCACTTTGACGTGCAGGAGAGAGAGAAAGAAACGTGGCCGGCGGATTTAACCGGTTCCCGGCGCGGACACGGACATATTTATGGTAAACGCGCCACCGCGGGAGGAAGAACACGACCAGACAAACCGCTCTGGACGTCGGAATCTCGTCTCCGGCCAACAAATTTAGTTTTTTTTTTTCCTTCTTCTTCTCTTCTCTTCTGAAATACGTTTTGTTTTGTTTTTTTGGGAATAGTTGCTTTCCTTTTTTCTTTTTATTATAATTCTTTTTCTTTTTCTTTTTATTATAATTCTTTTTCTTTTTATTATTTTGTTTTGTTTTTTGGGAAAGCAACTGTCTAGGACAGTTGCTTTCCTTTTTCTTTTTATTATAATTCCTTTTCTTTTTATTATTATTCTTATTTTTGAAACTACCATGTTTTTGTTTTTTCCTTCTACAATGCTGATTTTAAAAATACCTGTCTGTAAAAGTTGCTTTCTCTTTTCTTTTTTTTCTTATTCTTATTATTTTTTAAAACTAGGGTATCAATGATAGTTTACGCGTACCATGACTAAAATTATCCTCCGTGCAATGATAATTTTAGATTTTCAAACTTTTATTTTGCTATTGTTATACTAGGGGTGTTGAGCTATTTTATTATATTAAATTTTGCATAAATAAAAATTATATTTTTATTTGCATCCAGCAAATCCTATAAAAATTCTTTACTCGGCCCGCAACGTCGAACATATATTTTTGAAATTTTCAAATTAAATGATTTTTCCAGCTAATAATTTTTTGTTTTGTTTTATCATCTATTATAATTTTTTATGTGCTCTTTCATTTATTTTTTTATTGGTTTTATTGTTATTATTTTCAAGTTAGATGAATTTTCCCCCCTGATAATTATGTTTTTTTTTTTAAATTAGTATGATTTTTTTTCTTTTATTTATTTCTATTCTTTATTCATCATTAACACAATAATAATAATAATAATAATAATAATAATAATAATAATAATAATAATAATAATAATAATAATAATAATAATAATAATAATAATAATAATATATTCTTTTTCTTGCTTACTCTTTTGTTAATGTTTTTGAGTATTTTTTCTTTCGGGATAATTTGATAATTTTTATTGTTTTTGCAATAATAATAATAGTCATTTTGTATCTAATATTACTGGGGATAAAAGACAACTCAAGAACAAAAAATAGATAAATTTACCTAGATTATCTACAATTAAAAAACGATACAAGTCACTTTTGTCTTGATTACACTGTTCCTTTGAAATGGCAAACAAGTCATTATTATATGTTTTAATATTTATTGCATATTATCGTCTAAAATTATATAAAGGAGAAAAAAAAATGACCTCGGATTTTTTGCAGGAAAAAAATTTATATCAGCATTATTAAATACATTTAATATAATAATATGATGAATAAATCTTATAAAAAAAATTGCTGTGAATTTTAATTTTGTCCTCTTTTGTTCAAGTTTATTTCTTAAGAAAAAAAATGGATTTTTAATATTTAAGATCTAATATTACCCGGGAAAAAATATAACTCAAAAAAACAAAAGGTAAACAAATTTGCCTACATTATCTACAATTAAAAAATATACAAGGAACTTTCCGTTTCGACTACACTGTTCTTTTTAGACGGCAAATAAATTATTATAGCACGCAAAAATTTTAAAGTTTTTTTTTTTTAAATTGCAATATTTATATTTATAATGTGTCATATCTAATATTACTGGGGGAAACAGGCAACTCATATTTTTTTTACAAATTTATCTAGGTTATCTACAATTAAAAAACTATAAAAATCACTTCCCATTTCGATCACACTATATAGTATGTGAGACTAAGTATATGTGTTTAATATTTATTTAATATTATCGCCTAAAAATATATAAAGAGAAAAAAAATAACCTACGATTTCTTGCAAAAACAATTAATATCGGTATTCTTAAATATATTTAATATAATAATATGATGAATAAGTCTTATAAAAAAAAATTTGGCTTTGAATTTAAATTTATATTTTAGACTCTTTTTTTTCCTTTTAAGAAACGGTGACCTTTTTTTCACATGTATTTTTTATTTTTTACTGTCCAAGTCAGTTGTTCTTTTTTAACCAGATTTTTTTTAAACCAGAGTATCCGTGACAACAAATTTCTAATGAATCATTTCATCTTCTTAGCAAATTTTCTAACAAATTTTATCAAAAAGTTTTTCGCAATAACAATATTCAATCACATTTTGGTTGAAAAAAACCACTTTTAACGAATTTTATCAATTACAATTATACTAATTAAATATTAAAATTACAAAATAAAACATTTATAAAATCAATTAATTTTCTACGTAGATAAAAAAACCCAGCGAAGCGGGCAAATCAGCTCGTAATCTCTAAAACCCATGACTCGTTAAATCCTAAACCTAGGTTCAATAAAAAAAAAAACTTAACTCTAAACAATTTTATTTTAAAGGATAAAATTGATGAAAAATATTAATACAAAAAAAATGAGGATAAAAGTTTATAGAAAAAACCCAACCAGGATGAATTGTTTTTTAAAAAAACTAAAATATATCCAGGACAAAATAAATTTCAATAAAAAGAGTCATGACCAAACTTCAAAGATTGAAAACTATAAGGGGGTGAAACTGAAAATCATCTATAAAATAAAATATTATTTATAAATTAAAAAATAATAGGGGATGAAATAGAAGAAAACAATTGTAGAGGGGTAACATAATAGAACCCCACCGAAAAAATAAAAATAAAATTAAAAAAATCAAGAAAAACATCAACTTAGAAAAAAGTGGGAGAAAAAATCAAGCGAATCCAGTAAACCTATTAAACTTGATTAAGTCTCTAAACAGCATACCCCGTTAAATATTTGACTCAAATTCAATCAATATACCTACTTCTCAGCCGTGAAAAACAAATAGAAATTAAAAAAAAATAAGGAAAAAGTTTAAAAGATATTAAAAATTGTAGTGGATGAAATTGAAAAACATTTGTCAAAACCAAGCAAACTTGAAAAATCATTTTAAACCTACTAAAATCTATAAAAAAAAAAACCCAGTGAAAATCATTAGACCTGATGCACCCTATCTAGAGAAACCATGAAGTCCAATTCTCAATCAATCAAATATTTAAAGATAAAATTAAAAAAATTATTTAATTATATAAAAAGATTCAAAATCAAAAATAGCAATTAAAAGAAAGAGGATCAAAATTGAAATAAAAAATAAATCTTATTGAAGGGTAAACATGAAAATAAAAATCAATTAAAAAAAAAAGATCTGAAAAAAAAACAATTAAAAGAATGAGAATTAAAATTGTTATAAAAATAAAAGTAATTTTTTAATTGAAGAGTGAAATTGAAATGCAAAATACCTTTTATCGGAGAAAAAAATAAAACGAATGAGAATCAAATTAGTAAAAATAATATGCCATAAATTTAAATAGAAGAATGAAATTAAAAATAAATAAACTTTTTACAAAAAGAGCAACCAAAAAAAAAGAATGAAATTGAAAACAAGATAATTCTTCCAAAAATACTAAGAAGAAAAAAAACAAAAGTAGCGAAACTGAAATATCAATAAAAAATAAAGGATTAAATTGTCAATTTCGAACCTCATCAGTGACAAACCAGTCATCCAACACCGACATACGTCACCCCAAGAAAAAAGATTACACAACATCGATTCCAATAATATAATAAAGAGGGGATTTTGGCTGTTATGGAAATTTTCACTTGTATATAGTATAATAAAAATCCCACCTTAATTAGTTAATTACGAGCGGTATACCCGCGCGATGCGGCGGTTTTTTTTATCTATGTAGAAAATTGAAGTTTGATGGGAGAATAAAAAATAATATTTGTTTTTTCATGAATTATTAATTTCATAATATTATTATCATTATTAAATTTACAATATTTAAAAAAATTATATATATATATATATATACCCTTTTAAGTAATTTCACAAGTTAAAAGCAGTTTGGAAAGTTTGGAAACCAAACACCAAAACTGCTTTTTCTTCAACCTTCAACTCAACCACAGTTTTAACCAAACACTTAACTGCTTTTTTTGAATCACAGTAAAAAGCGCTTTTTTTGAAACTCCATTTTTTCAACCTCAACCACAACCGCAACCGCAATACCAAACAGGCCCGAAGTCTAAGCGCGAGATGGGGAGGCAGCACATGAGGTGAGAGAATGAGAGTTTAAAAGGCAGACCCATCCATTGGTGTTGGACAGATTACGAGTCCTTCTGCCGTTGGACAAGCCACCCCTGTAAAAAATATGACAACAACTGGACTAGTCCGGGTCTACCTTCTTCTACATAATAATAATAATAATAATAATAATAATAATAATTAACAAAAGAGCTAAAAGAGCTCGGGGTCGGTACTGTAGCGCTAGAGACATTTGCACTATGGACTGGCCATTTCTCGGCCGTGCGTCGCGGCTGTTCGTCTGTCTTTTTTTTTTTCTTCTATGAACAGTGTACCGACGCTTTTAGCCCCGGTAATAAGACAAAATAGCGCACGGGCTGAGGGTAAAAAGCGCTGAGGGTCAGGGCCATGCATTTAATTGCACGCGTACGGACAGAACCGGTCTGGTCCGGTCCGCAGCATGTTTTTTTTTTATTATTTATTTAAAATGGCTAATTACGGTTCTAGGCCCGAATAAGACAAAATCATGGATTTCGGTCCAGGGGTTGTCCGGTAATTGACCATCTTTTTTTATTTTTTCCGCGTTTATTGTCAGAGCGTGTGTCACACGCGTCAACCTGTTTCACGCCCCACGCCCTGTTTAGGTGGCGCGTGCGACGTCATACGGTGGCCGGAGACGAGATTCCGACGTCCAGAGCGGTTCGTCTGGTCGTGTTCTTCCTCCCGCGGTGGCGCGTTTACCATAAATATGTCCGTGTCCGCGCCGGGAACCGGTTAAATCCGCCGGCCACGTTTCTCTCTCTCTCTCCTGCACGTCAAAGTGCAGGAGAGTCCCCCATTTTGTGATACTTTTTACTTCAGTCCCTTGACTTTTGATTTTGTTTTTAGTCCTGATTTTTGTTGCATAAGTTTTGATTTAGTTCGATTGGGTCCTCCAATTGGAATTGATTGGATGTCAATGTTTCAGTTCGGTCCTCCTTCTTTTAATTTTCGGATTCGGTTTAAATTATTCAATAAATACAGTACATAAGTTTTGATTTCTTCAATTGGATCATGTTATTGAAATTGATAATATATTGAATTTTCATTTTGGCCCTTATAGTTTTAATTTTTGATTTTCATGCCTTGATAAATTGATATTTGTGTTTTATTTTCCATTATTAACATAATAATAATAATAATAATAATAATAATAATAATAATAATAATAATAATAATAATAATAATAATAATAATAATAATAATAATAATAATAATAATATATTCTTTTTCTTGTTTACTCTTTTGTTAATGTTTATGAGTGTTTTTTTTTCGGGATAATTTGATAATTTTAATTGTTTTTGCAATAATAGCAATAGTCATTTTATATCTAATATTACTAGAGATAAAAGACAACTCAAAAACAACAAATAAACAAATTTACCTAGGTTATCTACAATTAAAAAACGATACAAGTCACTTTTGTCTCGATTACACTGTTCCTTTTAAACGGCAAACAAGTCATTATTATATGTTTTAATATTTATTGCATATTATTGCCTAAAATTATATAAAGAGATAAAAAAAATGACCTCGGATTTTTTTGATTAACAAAATTAATATCAGCATTCTTAAATAAATTTGATATAATAATATGATGAATAAATCTTATAAAAAAAAATATTGGCTTTGAATTTTAATTTTGTGCTCTTTTGTTAAAGTTTATTTCTTAAAAAAAAACAAAAAAATGGATTTTTAATATTTAAGATCTAATATTACCCGAAAAAAATACAACTCAATAAAACAAAAGGTAAACAAATTTGCCTAGATTATCTACAATTAAAAAATATATAAGGCACTTTCCGTTTCAACTACACTGTTCTTTTTTTACGGCAAATAAGTAATTATAGCACGCAAAAAAATTATATTTCTTTTTTGAAAATTAACATAATAATAATAATAATAATAATAATAATAATAATAATAATAATAATAATAATGATAATAATAATAATATATTCTTTTTCTTGCTTACTCTTTTGTTAATGTTTATGAGTGTTTTTTCTTTCGGGATAATTTGATAATTTTAATTATTTTTGCAATAATAACAATAATCATTTTATGTCTAATATTACTGGGGATAAAAGACAACTCAAGAACAAAAAATAAACAAATTTACCTAGGTTATCGACAATTAAAAAACGGTACAAGTCACTTTTGTCTCGATTACACTGTTCCTTTTAAACGGCAAACAAGTCATTATTATATGTTTTAATATTTATTGCATATTATCGCCTAAAAGTATATAAAAAGATAAAAAAAAATGACCTCGGATTTTTTGCATGAAAAAATTTAATATCAGCATTCTTAAATAAATTTAATATAATAATATGATGAATAAATCTTATAAAATAAAAAAAAACTTGGCTTTGAATTTTAATTTTGTGCTCTTTTGTTCTTATTTCTTAAAAAAAAAAAAATTAGATTTTTAATATTTAAGATCTAATATTACCCGGGAAAAAATACAGCTCAAAAAAACAAAAGGTAAACAAATTTGCCTAGATTATCTACAATTAAAAAATATACAAGGCACTTTCCGTTTCAACTACACTGTTCTTTTTTGACGGTAAATAAGTAATTATAGCACGCAAAAAAATTATATTTATTTTTTAAAAAAAAAATTCAATATTTTTATTTATAATGTGTAAGATCTAATATTATTAATGAAAATAATTTAAAAATTTAAAATAAAAAAAAAAACTTTTAAAATGTATTTTATAATAACCCTATATGAACATTGGAATGGTACCAGCATTTCACCCAATCCCAAGAAAATCCTTGTGAGTTAGACTGCAGGCTTATCTTCTCAAGACATGGATATGATTGCCTAGCTACCAATCTACTGCTCTGCTTTCCATGCTTTCTCGAGGCATTGGAATCTCATTTGCAAGATAAGTTTGCCCATAAAATAATAGGTTTTGTCACGAGACATTTTTCCAAAACCAACACTATTTGAAACAGCATAGGTGTTGTGTGATTGGACATTTTAATCATTCTCCCTCATATATTCTCTGTTATCTGACTGTAATTAAGCAAAATCACAAGGGAAATGGGGTACCAAAATAAAGTGCCAAATATTTTAATCAGCATCAAATAGTTTATCCCCCCTCCCCTCGAAAAAAAAAACAAAAAAGAAATCGATTCATGTTCTTGATGATCTTTACACTGTAATTACTCAAGAAGAAGAAGAAAAATCAAATCTCTACACTGGATGTCACAGCAAGGGTAGTCAGTCAAATCAAGGTCCTTGGCATGGGAATAGCAGCAGGATGCAAAAGGCATGAATTCTCTGGAACATATGGTCAGCTGCAAATTAGAAACAAATATTATATAAAATTGTGAAAAGAGAATATCACATCGCAAAAGGAATCATCTCTTGCTGTCTTTAACTATTAGGTGCGTAATTGTTTTCCTTTATTAAATCATAGCTTAATCATCGCAAAAGATTAATTCTATTAAAGCTCCCTTTGGTTATTATATTATTATTATTTTTATTAACCAAATTGTCTCTAAATAATTTTAAAAAAATTAAAAAAATATTATTGTGATGTATTTCTGAATGAAAAATACTTTGAAAAATAATTTTAATCACACTTTTAAATAGGTACTAGAAATGTAATTGATTTCTTTTATTGAATCATATCTTTATATACTATGATTAGCTCTATTAAATCTACCTTTCGAAATAAATTGCCGCTGAAAATAGTGATCATTACATTTTTCTCTTTTGATGATAGTGATCATTCAAAATTTATAGCTTTTCTCACTTGGGTATTTATTTTATGCACTTCTTACTGTAGTCACGATACGCTACTTTTAAGACCATGTATATTAACGAGCAAGAAGGGATTAAAAAGAAAAAGAAGAACTATACATAGAAACTAATATGTAGTTTAGCTAAATAGTTTAGGTTTTTGAATTAAGATAATTCTTTAAAATAGTAACAAAATTTTATTGATTAACTGATCAAGAATGTAAATTCTATCATCTTTGTTTTTTTTCGAATTAATAGCAAATAATCAAGTACAAAGTAATAGTGGATTAATACAAGTTTTAAATTTAAATAATTTTTATTTGAAACAGTAAATTAAAGAAATAAAAGATTATTATACACAGGCTCTGTTAATTTTGTCAAGTAGTTCGTATAATTTTTTCACAAAAGATGAGACAGATAAGAGGCAAGTCACCCTCAAATGAATGGGATTGATCACTTAGAATTCCACTGCCGGTGCTGTCCAACTGTTAATTTATTGAGTCTTCTGGTGCTCGACGTAGCTAATGGAGGGATTTCTGGAAGTTCTGATGGAAAGGGACAAAGCGTTGAGAAATAAATCAAATCAACGACAACAGTCTTTTTACTTGATCATAATTACGTTTTTGGTCAAGGAAGAAGAGCACGTTTTGCTGATTATTCTGATGCTTGAAGTTGTATTTTAAAAATATTTTTAAAAAGAATTAAATTTAAAAAAAATAATTTTTTTGATATTTTTAGATCATTTTGATGTATTGAAGTTAATTTTTTTTTTAAATATATTATTTTAATATATTTTTAAATAAAAAAAATACTTTAAAAAAAAACAATCTCAACCACACAATTGAACCAATAACTGTTGATTAATTTGGCAAGATGCCACAAACTCTTGTTAAGACATAAGCTAAAAGAGCTCGGACCGTTCACTGTGCCCTTACACTCAGTGACACTGTGGACTGGTCTTTTATCAGCCGTGTGTCGCGCGAGTTCGTCCACCCTTTTTTTTTTTGTTTTTTCCTGATGTGAACAGTGTAATGACGCTCGGACCCCTTATAATACGACAAAAACACGTTTCGGCTGAGGGCTACGGTTGTAATTGAACGCGTACGGACCGGTCCGGTCCGGTCCGCCGCAACCGTTTATTTTTTTAATATTTTTGAAAATGTGCTATTACGTCTGTAGCCCCCGAAACGACAAAAACCATTAATTCGTCTCAGGGGTGCTTTAGTAATTGACGCATACAGTACTGTTCCCTTGCGTCAGAGCTGTCAGCAAGCCGTACGGGCGCGTCGGCGCGTTTTTTGGCCGCGATCTGTTCAGATTGAAAATGTTAATAAATATAATTTTCATTTCAGCCCTTAAACTTTTAATTTTTGATTTTAAACCCTTTATATTTGATTTTCATTTCAGCCCTTATACTTTGATTTTTTTTTAATTTCTAAAATAACTCCTATTTTGGTCCATGTATATATAAGTGTGTTTAACACAATAATAATAATAATAATAATAATAATAATAATAATAATAATAATAATAATAATAATAATAATAATAATAATAATAATTTAGTTGTTTTTCTTTCTTGCTTTTTTGATAATGTTTTTTATGTTTTTTTTCTTCGGATAATTTGATAATTTTCATTTTTTTTGCAGTAATAACAATTATAATTTTTATTTTTATTTTTATTTTATTTCTTTGTTTTATCATTTGTTTAAGTTTCTAGCGTTTTTTTTTGTCTTTCATGTAGTTTTGTTTCTTTCATAATAATAATAATAAGAATAATAATATAATTGTTTCTCTTACTTACTCTTTTGTTAATGTTTTTGAGTTGTTTTGTTCAGCATAATTTGATCATTTTTATTATTTTAATAGTAAGAGCAATAATAATTTTAGATTTTCAAACTTTGATTTTGCTATTGTTATAGTAAGGTGTGTTGAGCCATTTTATTATATTAAATTTCGCATATATAAATATTATATTTTTATTTTAATCCAACAAATCCTGTAAAAATTATTTACTCAGCCCGCAACGCAGAACATATATTTTTTTAAATTTTCAAATTAAAATTTTCCTTTCACATTCAAGCTACAAGTTATTTGCAGAAAATTCAAGAATTGAGTGTGTAGTTGGATGGTTGCGGTTGTTTTTTAAAGTATTTTTTTTATTTAAAGATATATAAAAATAATATTTTTTAATTTTTTTTAAATTATTTTTGATATTAGCACATGAAAATAATATAAAAATATCAATTTTTTTAATTTAAAATAAAAAATAAAAAATAAAATTTTTTAACTTTTTTTCAAAAATATTTTTGAAACGCAATGACAAAGAGTACTTATAAACTGTTTCATTAACTCCACTGATCATGTCAAAGGTTTATATATATATATATAAGAGATACTTTTTTTTTATCAGTTTTAAACGTGATAAAATCTGATTTTTGTAAGTGACCTTCAAGTTTTTTTCAACAATTTAATACATTCAAAATAATTAAATGATATTGACTACAACAATGTTTATCTCCGCGGTTCAATCATGTTTTTCATAATATTTGGTTTTTTTGTTGTTTTAAATTAATAATTTTTTGTGATTTTATATGTTAATGTTAGAAATATATTTTTTTAAATGTATATATTATTTTTAAATAAAAAATACTTTGAAAATTAATCCTAATCATTCACTAGTTACCTACAAAATTTGAGTGGAAGAAATTAATGAAAAGAACATACTTCTAAATCAACCTCTTTAAAATTACTTGCTCTCAAGATAAATTACTAAGAATGTTTAGATTTAAATGAAGCTATAAAATTATTATTATTATTATTATTATTATTATTGGGTTGTGAGAAAACACGAGAGAGAAGTTAGATGAAAAAGGTTATACTAAAAAAGTGGAAGACAAAAGGCAGTTAACCCACCACCCATTCAGATTAAAAAACAGTTATGTCTTCTCTTCCCCCCAACCTAACATGCTGTAAAGAAAAAAGAAATCCTAAAAAAGCCATCTGAAATTCCATTTCGTTGTACAGAAAACACAATGGCCTAGCTGTTCCTTGGATCCGGAGATTCTGGTCTGAGAATTAGTTTAATCCCATCACACATCTACTGCTATTTTACTAATCTTCTTCTCACAAAAGAACAGAAACCCACAAGACATGATTTGGTTCCTCCCACTACTGTCCCTCCCTCCCTACCTAGGCTCAAACCCTCTTCCAATCTGCACGTAGCTGTAATGCCTGTAAATCCATGGACCCTCTCTTCCTTCCTTCTCCTCTCCTCTGCCCTTATATTTCTCTTTCCTTTTGCAGCTTCTGCTCTCAACCAGCAAGGCCAAGCTCTTCTTTCATGGAGGAGAAGCTTGGATGGATTTCCTGAGGGGCTGAATAGCTGGGATTCAACCAATGAGACTCCCTGTGGATGGTTTGGAATCACCTGCGATCCCAGCAATGAAGTTGTATCGTTGGAGTTGAGTTATGTTGATTTGTTTGGAAAGCTTCCCTCCAATTTCACCTCACTGTCCTCCTTGAAAAAGCTTATTCTGTCCGGAACCAATCTCACTGGTTCAATACAGAAAGAAATCGGCACTGCTCTTCCTCAGTTGACTCACTTGGACTTGAGTGAAAATGCCTTGACCGGCGAGATCCCAAGTGAGCTTTGTATCCTGACCTCGCTCGAAGAACTCCATCTCAACTCAAATCAACTCGAGGGCTCCATTCCGATCGAAATCGGAAACCTCACTAGCTTGAAATGGCTACTCCTCTACGACAACCAGCTTAGTGGTTCCGTACCCAGCACCATAGGCAGGTTGAGGTATCTTGAAGTGATTCGAGCTGGTGGCAACAAGAATCTTGAAGGCTCGTTACCTCGTGAAATTGGCAACTGCAGCAATTTGTTGATATTAGGCATGGCAGAAACAAGCATCTCTGGTTTTCTCCCACCAAGCCTTGGCCTCCTTAAAAAACTCCAAACCATCGCCATTTACACAGCCCTCCTTTCAGGCCAAATCCCTCCAGAACTTGGTGATTGCACCGAGCTCCAGGACATATACCTCTATGAAAACTCACTCACTGGATCAATCCCGAAAACTTTCGGCCAGCTCCGAAACCTTAAGAACCTTTTGCTCTGGCAAAACAACCTGGTAGGTATCATCCCTCCAGAGCTCGGAAACTGCAACCAGATGCTGGTCATTGACATATCAATGAATTCCTTAACCGGAAGAATTCCACAATCATTTGGCAATCTAACTGAACTTCAAGAATTCCAACTTAGCCTCAATCAAGTCTCCGGGGAAATCCCTGCACAACTTGGGAAGTGCCAGAAGCTCACTCACATCGAACTAGACAACAATCAAATCAGTGGCTCAATCCCACCTGAAATAGGTAACTTATCAAACCTCACACTCTTTTACTTATGGCAGAACAGACTCGAAGGCAACATACCGCCTTCCATTTCCAACTGTCAAAATCTAGAAGCCATGGATTTATCCCAAAATGGCCTGGTGGGACCTATTCCAAAAGGAGTTTTTCAGCTGAAGAAACTCAACAAACTCTTGCTTCTTTCCAACAATCTCTCTGGTGAAATACCACCAGAGATTGGAAACTGCTCGTCTTTGATTCGATTTCGAGCTAATAACAACAAGGTTGCCGGAACAATACCACCCCTGATTGGAAATTTGAAGAATTTGAACTTCTTGGATCTCGGATCGAACCGGATTGCCGGAAACATCCCGGAAGGAATCTCGGGTTGTCAGAATCTCACATTTTTGGATTTGCATTCAAATGCTATTTCTGGGAACTTGCCACAGAGTCTTAACAAGCTTGTGTCTCTCCAGTTTGTTGACTTCTCCGATAACTTGATTGAAGGAACTTTGAGTGCAAGTCTCGGTTCGCTGGGTTCACTCACCAAGCTCATTCTTTCCAAGAACAAGCTCTCAGGTTCCATTCCGAATCAACTCGGTTCCTGCTCCAAGTTACAGTTATTGGACCTGAGTGGAAATCAATTATCAGGGAACATCCCGTCGAGTATTGGAAAGATTCCGTCGCTGGAAATCGCTTTGAATCTCAGCTTGAATCAGCTTAACGGAGAGATTCCGTCAGAGTTCACTGGGCTAACCAAGCTTGCTATTTTAGATTTTTCTTATAATCATCTATCTGGCGATCTTCAGCATCTCGCAGCATTGCCAAATCTTGCCGTGCTTAATGTCTCCCACAATAATTTCTCGGGTCACGTGCCTGACACGCCCTTCTTCTCCAAGCTTCCTCTCAGTGTTCTTACCGGTAATCCCGCTCTTTGCTTCTCCGATAACCAGTGTGATGATGATGACAAGCGCGTGAAGCGCATGACGGCAGCACGTGTGGCAATGGCAGCCCTCTACATTATCCTAGGAAGCAAAAAGCATTGCCGTGGGGCCCATGAGTGCGACAGCGATGATGACCTGGAGATGAGTCCGCCTTGGGAAGTGACATTATACCAGAAGCTAGACTTGTCGATTGCTGACGTGGCACGGTCATTGACAGCTGGCAATGTGATCGGGCAAGGCCGGTCCGGGGTGGTGTACAAGGTTGCCATTCCGTCAGGATTGATGGTGGCAGTTAAGAGGTTCAATTCGGCAGAGAAGATTTCAGCAGCATCATTTTCATCCGAGATTGCTACACTGGCGACAATCCGGCACCGAAATATTGTCCGGTTACTCGGGTGGGGAGAAAACCTGAGAACAAACTTGCTGTTTTATGACTACATGGCTAATGGCACGTTAGGGGCATTGTTACATGAAGGGGATGGTGCTGGATTGGTGGAGTGGGAGACGAGGTTCAAGATCGCATTAGGGGTGGCAGAGGGGCTAGCTTATTTGCACCATGCGTTCCGCCGATTTTGCACCGAGATGTGAAATCTCACAACATCTTGCTCGGGGACCGGTACGAGGCATTTTTAGCCGATTTCGGGCTGGCTAGGGTGGTCGAAGACGGGCACGGATCATTATCTGCAAATCCTCAATTTGCCGGGTCCTATGGATACATTGCACCAGGTGAGTTTTCATTTTTCACTCTCATTCGATTGTGACAATTGGCGTTTTTCTCGGTACTGTGGAGTGACTATTGCACAGTTAATTAGAATAAAATTTAGGTGTAGCTCCGAGATAATTTTTTGATTATGTGAGAAGTCATTTTGGGATTAGTGATGATGGAGACTTGAAGCAAGATTTGGAGATGGGTTCAGTAGCAAAATCACATCAGTCAGCTTATCTTAAAATTTTAGCGGTAAACTAAAATATTAAAATATAATTTATATTATTTTTTAATATATTTACTCAATAGTCAAGTGGATCTATATTATTTTTATTAAAATATTAAATTCGAATTCGTGATAGTTGGATTAATAAGATTTTGATATCATATTAAAGAATTATTTCACCTAAAAATTTAAACTGTTATATAAAATTTCAAAATATAATTTATTATTTTGACTATTGTTCGTGACTTGTTATTTTCATAGCCAACCGGCAAACGTTTTGCATGCACAGTGAATACAGCTTTTAGCAAAAAGTTTCTGCTCTGAGTGCAATTTTCCTTCACTCTGCATGAATACCATCTCGAGAACTTGCTGCAATGTTGCCATTGTGCAGTACTTCTGCTAATCTTGCAAGCATGGTAACTTGTCTTCCATGGCTTCAATTGCAGAGTATGCCTGCATGCTTAGAATCACTGTAAAGAGTGACGTGTACAGCTATGGAGTAGTCCTTTTAGAGATAATAACCGGAAAAAAGCCAGTGGATCCGTCATTCCCGGACGGCCAGCATGTTGTCCAATGGGTCAGAGACCACCTGAAGAGCAAGAAAGACCCGGTCGAGATACTTGATCCCAAACTGCAAGGCCACCCGGACACACAAATACAGGAAATGCTTCAAGCTCTCGGAATCTCTCTTCTCTGCACAAGCAATCGAGCTGAAGATCGGCCGACAATGAAAGATGTGGCAGTATTGTTAAGGGAAATTCGACAAGAACCGATTGGAGGGAGTGATCCCCACAAGCCGACGAGCAAATCATCGAAAATGACTGAAACCAACCCATCGTATTCATCCTCCTCGGTGACCCCAGCTCAGTGCTTCAACAAGAGTCCTCTCGTTGCTCGCTCGCTTACTCATCCTCATCACCTAGCATTCCATCAAGCGCTACTCAATAACAAACCAAACTCCTTGTGTAGTATCAGAATTGTATTTTAGAATAGGGAAATGCATAAAGAGTGAGCACCGCAAGGGTGTTATTGCAATGATTCAGTAACTCGGTACCCAGATGATAAACTTGCGTTCATTGTCTCGATCTACTCTCTAGCTAGTAAATGGTGATTCATTTAACTTGTTATACACACAATATTATAAATAATGGAAGATACAAACAAGAATCGACAAGGAGGTGAAAAGATTACAAGCTATAATATGTCTTGCTTCAATGTGAAGCATTTTCCATGATTTCTGTGGGGAGGAGGGTGTGGATATATTGATTAATACGTGTGTGGTGCTGTTTTTGTTAGGGTTTTCGAAGATGATTTTGCTTTAGGGATGCGAGATATAGAGAGACAGATATGTGTCTGTGTGTGGGCATAGGGAAGTGTGGGGTATAATCATTGACGGTGTCGTTTTAAAATAGTTCCCCTCTCTCTCTCTCTCTCTCTGTCGACCATCAAGGATAAGGGAGCCTCTTCCTGGTTTCATGTAACTAACTAACTATCAAGGTCCCTACCACGTGAACATGATAACATAGAACTATAGGAAAGTAATTGACATTAGGTTCGTCATAGGTTTTTTAAGTATTATTTTTTATAATATAGTTTAGTATTCTAAATCTACTGAAGAACAAGAAGAAAAGACAAATAAAAGAAAATATATTAGTAATACATTTACGTGGATTTGAATCAGCATAAAAAATATATTATAATTATTTATGCAACAATTATATTTTAACTTAAACTGTATAGTTGTTATTCAGCTTTATCTCGACAATTATAAATATTAAATTCCATCCACCATTATTTTCATTTAATTCACCCATATTTATACAAACTTAAAAACAAATGTTTCTTTCCATTATAGAATAAATATTTTTTCTTGATATATATATATATATATATATATATATATATATATTAAAATCGGATAGGGTCTGACCCAACTAAATGGGTCGACCTAGCTAAGGTGGGCCAAAAGGCCCAACTTTGTTGGACTTGGGTCGGGCCGCTCTCGGCCCAGCCCAATAGTTTTTTTTAAATAAGAAAACGGTGTGTTGTACTGTTCATGTATTGCGTGAATAGTGTAGAGTGAATTAATTCACTCATGCAGTGTTCACACAACACGTGAACAATAGTAGGGTGGCCGGCCAACGATAACAAGAGGCTCACTTGTCGATGCAGTCGGGTAAAGAAAGCCGAGGTGGTTTTTCCTATGGTGGTGACATCGAAAATGGTGGCATGTGGTGGCCGGAAGAAGCGTTGGAAGGTTGTTGTTGTTGCTTGATGTCGGAGTTATGGAGATGTTTTGGGTGTTTGCAGGTGCTGCCGGTGAAGAAAAGATGCTGCTGGTGTCAAAGGAGAAGTTGCTGGTGCTCGCCGGTGACTATTGTGGCTGGAGGAGAGAGAGGGTTGCATCCATGGCTAGTTGTTCTTGAGAGAGAAAACTGCGCCGAGAGATAGAGGGAGCTGACGGTTGTCCTGCCAGCACTAAAGGTGGTTGTTGGTCGGTGGTGATGTCGGTGCTAGTGCCGAGAGAGATGGAAGGGATGTTGTTGATAACTTGCAGTTTTGCCTGGTTTGTTCTCGTGCATGAAAAAAATAGGTGAGGGTTAGCTAAATGCAGGTGTGTGTTTTTCGCGAAAAGCATCAAAATGATGCTTTTCGAAAACTAAGGTTTGAACCTCAGTTTTGCGGGTTCCGCAGTTATAAAAACTATGGGTCGAAAGTTTACTAAATGATTTGGCTCTGCGGTGAGCCTCAAATATAAGCCACCACAGAGTCAAACATCCACGTAGTTTCCCAATGTGGGGCGAAGCAAAATTGAATTCGTTGCCTTCAGAAACCTTCCCATCCATGTGTTTTTTCAGAGTGACTTTCAGGCAAGGAAGGCAGTGGCAGTGATCCAACCACATACTAGTAATGTAATGCCGGAAAGGTAGGTTCCGGTGAGGAAAGATAGCACTCCGGTTGTGTTCACCCGCAAGTTTAACACAGAACACAGAAGCTTGTAACCCATCAACAGAGGCTGCTTTCAAATTCGACAAACTTTTTTTTTTTTTTTTTGCAGAAAAAAGTATATTATATGAGATTCCCAAAGTAGATCATGAGAGACTGTAATATTTTTGTAAGGCTACAAGGTCCATCCACATGCAATGGGGGATCCCACATGACACTCTGGTTTTTAAATTAATGGTCGATGATGATCTCTTTCATTAAGCTTTGCCATTTGGGCACTCAGTTTGGGCTACGTAAAGAGATGATGAATTTCTCCACCTCGAAATTTGTAGTTCGACGATTGATCCAAACTCTGATAAGTTAAATCTCAGAAATTCCTACACAGAAAAGAGAACACCCTTTAAAAATTAATTATTATTATTTTAAAAGAAGTTGCAGATGTTATTTGTAATTCCTGAGTCACATAACATGTTATGTTATTGTTACTTTACAAATAAAAAATACTCATGAATATTAGTTGAAAATAAAATATCTAATTTATTACTTTTTTATTGTAAAGTTTATACATGATTTTTTTAGATTAATTAGTTTTTTAACCTTTTCTTTCATTGCTTGCAAATTATTGAGTCATATGTTTTTAATTAAACCTTTATATTTTTAAATACAATAATTATGATAAAAAAAATTCATTAAATAAAAAAAAAATGAAAGAACAAGAGAAAATAGTTTTGATTAAAGATATACATTTTTTTATTATTTGTTTTAATGATATTTAGTTTTTTGTTTTGCAAATAAAAAAAAATCTTCAAACAAAAAATATGCTTTTATTAAAAAAAAAAGAGAGAGGGAGAGGGAGAGAAAATTCATTTACCTCTCAACCCCACGCATCTAAAACAAGACACCGTTATGATGAGGTTTTGAAGGGATATAGTAAATGATGGCGTTTTAAACTCACTATTTTTGGGCATGAGCTGATCTATCCTTGCAGAAGTATGCAAAAACTTCAACGAAATAAAGGAAGAAATTAGGCAGAGAATAGAGGATCCTTTTTTTTTTACCACCTCATGTGAGGAGGATCCAACCCATACTGGGCTGATATTATCATCAAATTCTCACATAATCCGCGGGGTGCACGAAACATAAAACTTCAATTCCTTGGCAAATAAAAAGCAAACAGATATGGCATGTACATTGCCGTGCTGTGTTGGATATTACACAAGTGAAAAGGCCGAGAACTTCCTCTGGTTTCAGTTCAGCTGTATAGATCATCCTCGTCAGCAGCAGCAGTTTCTGAAGCAAAAGGATCTGTAGCTCCTCCAGCTGCGGCGTTCTCAGGACGGTCTGGAAACCGGAACTCGGTACCAAATCCACGAGATTGCTGTAAGGTCTGGGCAAAAGATTGGTACTTCCTTATGTCTGCATCACTGACACTTCATCGTGCGAATTTCATTGACTCCTCAAAATGTGCTGCCTTTATTTCTGGGACCTCATCGACATCATCTTCTTCCATTGCTTCAGGATTCTCTTGCTTCCTTTTCTCCTTCTCAATATCCTGCCATTCCCCAAAAGGTTCAATCAAGAACAAAAATACAAGTAGGGACTACAAGTCTTTGTCAAAGCCTTTTGCGTTGACTATCTTGCCATTTTTCAGGCTATTATATACAGTCAGGTCTACTAACAAAGATACTCAACACAAACATTTTTTAAAGAAATAAAAGTAAAATTTCAGGAAGGCCAATCAAAATGAGAAACAAATTGTTAAAATAACCACAAGGATTAAAACATGTAGATAGACTGGACTTCACACGCTTCAGTGCAGTACATGCTCACAAATCAATTAGATAAAATAAGAATAGAACTTCAAAGCAGGTGTGTTCGATCAACTTAAGGATGAAAAATAAAAATTCAAATGACAATCTTACCTTCTCAATATTTTCTCTAATGGCATATTTGCAGGCACGTTGACAAATTTCAGTGATATCAGCACCACTAAAACCTTGAGTATATCGTGCAAGAGCTGTCAGGTCAACATCCTTAGAAATAGGTGACTTCCGCAAACATGCTTTAAATATCTGAAAACGGGAAGCCTCATCAGGAAGGGGTATATAAATCAACTGGTCTAGACGCCCGGGTCTAAGCAATGCTGGGTCGATAATATCTGGCCTGTTTGTGGCTCCAATGATAAAAACTGTTTTCTTTGCTGTCATGCCATCCATCTCTGTCAGAAGTTGATTCAAGACTCTATCTGCAGCACCCCCAGCATCTCCAGTAGAGCTTCCACGCTGTAAGCAGGAAGAAGGGAAAAACAAATCAATAAGAAACAGATAGTGTACTGGACAAAAAGAGGCACTGGTTAAGGAAGCAGGAGAATATTTTTACAAGTATGTGAGTTCCTAAGTACAAGCAGGAGCATTTTTCACTGAAGGTTAAAAGCATGAATACCTGAGTAGCAATGGAATCAAGTTCGTCAAAGAAAAGTACACAAGGAGCTGACTGTCGTGCTTTGTCGAATATCTCCCGCACATTTGCTTCACTTTCTCCAAACCACATGGTTAGAAGCTCAGGACCCTTGACACTAATGAAGTTGGCCTGGCATTCATTAGCAATTGCCTTTGCAAGTAGGGTTTTACCACAGCCAGGAGGTCCATAAAAGAGAACGCCTTTAGAAGGTGACATGCCAAATTTCTCAAACTTCTCAGGATGCTCCACTGGATATTGGACAGTCTGCCATCAGCCAGAAACAAGAATTTATACAAAAAAAATCCAAGAAATAAGGAAGACAATGAAAAAATGAAGTGCATCTAAAATATATTTCACAGGCAAATAATTAAATCGTGATAAGATGGCAAACCTCTTGAAGCTCTCTTTTAACATTCTCCAATCCACCAATATCTTCCCATGAGACATTGGGAACCTCCACAACCTGTCAACAAGGAACATATTTTCATCATTCCCAGGAAGCATATAGAAAACCCATTACACATGCACATACATGTTTGTCATTCTCAGCAATTTATGAAAACATCAGTAAGGTAATCTAAGAAAATACGAGAAGAATTTCCTAGTTGGGATTGAGCAGAAACTACAGCAAGGGCATCCATGTGCTCCACCACTATTTTGGTTAAAGCATACAATTATTTCATCCAAATTCCTCAAGCCAAACTGATAATGCATGTTTGAAAACTTGATTTGTTAAGAATTGGGCTAAGATCACTTCCTAGGTTGCTTGGGAGGCTATAACCTCTTGTGTTCTACTTTTTAATGGCAGTTGTGCATTTGTTTTTTATACATGTAAAATGTATGGAAGCATTGTTCAAAATATCTCTCAAGAGACAAAACACATAACAGGAAACCAAACTGCAATAATCTCTGTAAGAAAACTGGATAAAAAACTGTTATGTATAGGACTCACTGTTTCACGCAAGGCTGATGGATTTGAAGTTCCCAAAGCAGTTTGGAAGTGCTCATTAGTCACAGCCATTGAGTTTAACACCTCAGCATCAATTGTGTCATCATCCAAATCAATAACATCCATTTTCTCCCTAATACACTGAAGAGCAGCCTCAGTACAAAGAGCTGCAAGATCTGCACCAACATAACCATGGGTATCCTTTGCAACCTTTTCAAGATCAACCTGGAATTAAATGTTAATCCCACAAAACCATGAGTTCACATTGTTATGCAAAAAAGAATTTAGTAAATGGGAAGTAGTAGTTAAGAGACTCACCTCTTCAGCAAGTTTCATATTTTTAGTATGAATTCTGAGGACCTCCATCCGTCCAACTTCATCCGGCACACCAATGTCAATCTCTCGATCAAATCTCCCAAATCTCCTCAAAGCTGGGTCAATGCTATTGGGCCTATTGGTAGCCCCCATAACAATCACATGTGCCCGTGACTTAAGGCCATCCATTAAAGTCAAAAGTTGTGAAACAATACGCCTCTCCACTTCACCATGAGTCTTTTCCCTCTTAGGAGCAATAGAATCTATCTCATCAATAAAAATTATGGATGGTGCATTCTTTTCAGCCTCCTCAAACGCCTTCCTCAAGTTGCTTTCACTTTCACCAGCCAGCTTTGACATTATTTCAGGACCGTTAATCAAAAAGAAGAATGCCCCTGTTTCATTAGCAACAGCTCTTGCAATCAGAGTTTTACCGGACCCAGGTGGTCCATATAGCAATATACCTTTTGGTGGTTTCACACCAATTGATTTGAAAAGCTGTGGGTGTCTAAGAGGAAGTTCAACTAGCTCACGAATCTGAGCCATTTGTTTCCTAACACCACCAACATCATCATAGCCCACTTCATTCAATCTCTCCTCATCCTCACGTTTGATGGGCTCTCCTTCACAAAAGATCTCGGTGTCTGGTGCCACAACACAGTATTCACCAGGGTCTGTCTCAATTACTTTGAACTCGACACTGCGCATGCCACCCCTGACAAGGAAAAGGTCATCTTTCCTAACCGGGCGGTAAGATTCTAAGAAATATGCTGTTGAAACACACACAGAGAGAGAGAGAGAGAGAGAGAACATTAGAATAAATAATTACATTGTAGAATCTCCTGCAACACAAGACAGGGTGACCGCGAGGGGGGAAGGGTGCAAACTTACGCTTCAAATATGCATCAAAAAGATTTCCAGTAACACCTTCGATAGTGTCATCAATAGGAAGGATATGAACCCGCTTCCCATACTTCACATCAGGACATTGATGGACAGACACAACATCACCAAGACGGACTCTAAGATTAGCCCTGACAACTTTGTTCATTCTGATTTTTGGTTCCTCACATTGTTCGTCAGCAAGAACAATGCAAACAGTGTCTCTACATTTCTTTCCCTATATTACAACAAACATATTTTACAAATTCTCAAGAGTAAAACACAATACCTTAAAAACCGACTGAAAGCTAAAGTTACCTTAATTAGCACAGTATCACCACGAAAAAACTGAAGCTTTTCCATTGTATCAGGATGCATAGCAACCACAGAGTTATCATCATTGATCGCCTCGTCAACAACAAGACGATTGGGGGACTTCTTTCGCTCTAAAATCGCAGTCGAAAAATCTTTCTTACCACTTTTCCTATAATTATTAACGCACAAACAAGTTTGGTTACCAAACAGTAAAGACACTAAACCAAAACCCAGTAACCAAAAACCCAATAATCATATAGTGCAACGAATCCATTCTCGATTCCTTCAAAACACATTCAAGGAAAATAAACTTATAAGAATAAACCAAACAACTAAC
The DNA here is from genome assembly GCA_009078335.1 of Salix brachista. Lineage (NCBI taxonomy): Eukaryota > Viridiplantae > Streptophyta > Magnoliopsida > Malpighiales > Salicaceae > Salix > Salix brachista. The sequence goes on from CM018586.1 coordinate 9,580,265, forward strand.
AACAATCATTCTTCAAAAATAAACAAAAAACCTCATATATTACAAAAGTTTGGGATTTTTCTGATTCCTTGTAAACAGACTAACAATTACATCATAAACAAAAGAATAAGGAAGATGAAACATACGGGTCAGTGGAAGAGGAGGGCTGGCTGGAGCTTGGATCCTCCATTGATTTTGGGAATTTGCTAGGGTTGATGAAATTGAGAAATAATAATTATATATTACTAACTAAAAGTGTAAAAATTAATAATATTAGTAATTTAATTATAATGATATAATTATGGGTTTAGTGTTTGTTTAAGAGTGCATTGAAAATTGTTTTCTAAAGTGTTTTTTACTTGAAAATATATTAAATTATTATATTTTTATTTTAAAATTCCATTTTTAAAACCAGCATAACAAAAAATGAAAATAACAAATAATATAATTTAAAAATAGAAATAATAATTCCAAATATATTAAAAAATACAATTTAACCGCAATGCTTTACACCGCTTTAAAACAACAACATGCATGACCGTGGAGGCGATGCTAAGAAAATATAAAATAAGAATGAAATCTCAATCGAAGTAACAAGTTGTTTAGAGCTAATTTTTTATTGCATAATTGTTTGTTAATTTTATTTTTTTCATATGATTTATTTGGGAAAATGATGCACATTAAGTGTTTTTGTTATAACATAAAAAAGTTATAAGAAAAATATAATAATTTCATTTTTATTTTTCATAGAATATTTATGACCACAAACTTAAAAACAATCGTATAACATGTTCACATCTAATGATTGAAAAATGATTGTTAAAATTATATATAAAAATGCCACAATTTGATTTCAAAATAAATACCAAATTAAACTTTATTTTATGAAATAACGTCTCAATATCTCCCATATGAATTTAATTATTTTATCAAATCGAATTCTAATTAAACTCTAAGAAAATAATAATAATAACATAATAAGAATATCCTAAACCACTAATCAAAACGTTTAAAATCACATCAAGATATACAATGCAGTTTATCTCAAATAAAACGTGTTAGAGGTGCTAATATATTCTTTTTACATAATCAATCTCTTATCTTTGAATCTTTGACTGGTACATACAAGATTTTCTTAGCAACCCTCGACAAATAGGAGTGTGATGTGAGGGTTTGTGTATCTGACTATGTTCTTTGTTTTTTTTTTTTTTTTTTTTTTTTAGGGTGCAAGAATGTTGAGTGGTCAACTATTTATTTATTTTTTGAATAAAAATCTATTCAAATGAAGTGGTATATTCTTAGAGAATCATGGACCTAAAAACTCTATCTTTAAACTCTTTTGCTTTTAATTTAAAAACATCTTAGATTTTTTTTTATTTCCAAAATAAGGCAAACCGACCATTCTCTCCCAACTCTATTTTCATGTAAATTCAAGAAATGCCATGATAATTGTTTTTGGTTCTCATTTTGATCATTTATCTTTATAGCTCTATATAATTAATGTAGTCTCTAATTAAGTTTGGAAATCCATGAAAACGTTTAATTCTCAATGAAATGTCAAATAAGATACCACCAGCAAAACAAAAATTAACAAAGCAAGAAAGGATGTAATAAAAACAACTTTGATAATAAAATTGAAAATAAATTACTTAGCTTCTTATAATTATAATATAACTGTAATTGTAATAATAAAACTTTCTTCAAAAGACCATCCTATCAATGGTGAAAAATTGAGAATGGGGTCTAAATGAAATATTGTTAATACTATAAGGGTTTAAAATGCACTTTACCCATAGTTTTAAAACCTCTTTAAAATCTAGTCGAGGAAAGCAAACAACAATTCAGTGGGTTGGGCTCTGAATCAATGAAACACGGTGTGAAACTCTAGGGCAAGACATAAAGAAAAAGGAAAATTAAAGAAATGGGAATCGAAATTGGAGGGTCGATAGAGAAGGTGAATGGGAAAGAAATAAGTTATAATGAGTTTGTGGAGAGATATTTAGCAAAGAACCAACCGGTTGTTTTAACAGGTTTAATGGATGATTGGAGGGCTTGCAAAGATTGGGTATTTGATAATGGAAAACCCAATTTGAAGTTCTTCTCGACCCACTTTGGCAATTCCAAAGTTCAGGTAATTTACCTTCTCAAACTTCACTTATTCTCTTACATATATTTTTATAATACTGGAATAAAATTTCTGTGAATTTTTGAAGTTTCATTTTTTATTGGTTTTGTTTTGTATGTTTTATTGGGTTGGTTTCTTTTGGCTTTTTATTTGATATGTTAATGTAATGGGAATGTAAAAGCTATTCTTTTAATGATTTTTGTTTTTGCTTGATTCCGCTAAAAAGTGCCGTGTTGGTTTTCATTTTGTTCTTAGGTTGCTGATTGTGGTACTAGAGAATTTACTGATCAGAAGAGAGTAGAAATGACAGTTTCTGAGTTTATTGACCATTGGATTGATGACAGAGAGTGTGGTGGTGCATCAAATTCATTTCAAGAGGGTAATGGCAAGTTCGTGCTTTATTTAAAGGACTGGCATTTTGTAACAGTACAAGCTCTTAAGTTTAGTCTCTATTTTTGTTTATTTATTTATTTGCATCTGGGATTTTAGTGTTTATTCTGTACTTGACTGAGTTACTACTGATGCAACGATTCTGAGTGTCAAATGCATGAATTCCCATGAGTAGAGGCGTAGATGAATGTTTTAGTGAACTGTTAGCTTATATTATTAGCATCAATAAGCCACAAATGCTTTTGTGATTGTTCTTTTGAATGGCCAGTTTTGATTCTATGATTGAATTATACATTTTAATAATGAGTGGAAGCGTTGGAGCCTTTACTCCAGTAGGCTTCATAGCACAGGAGTAACTTCTAAAATGGGAGACTCTACAGAAAATGGATAAGTCAGCAACAATGGTAAAGATTAGCCTGTTGTTTATGGGCACTTGCTTAGTTGTTTGAAGGCTAAGGTAGCTTCAGAAGATAGTCTGTTGTCAGATTGACTCATGGGGTATCACCCAGTCCCAATAGTTTCTTTGGATGCAATTGTCAACATTAAGAACACAAGGCATAATTGACTTTCGAGATAAATATTATATAAGGGACAAAACCAGGGCCATTCCCAATCATTTTTCTTGGATCACAAATGACCCAATGGGAGTAGGGGATGCATGCATCCAATGCACCAGGCCACTTCCCTATTGGTGACACACTAAGTGTTTCAATGTTATATCAGTTATCATAAAAGCATCAGGGTTAAAGGCGTGTCTAGTTGTGTGTAAATATAAATACATGTCACATTGGTGTTCTAGGTTATTCCTGGACTCTCTTCTTAAATCACTTAAATTAAGATTCAGTTGGAACAAGAAATTATGGAATTTAACTACAACTTGAGGCAGATTATTGCAAATTATACCACAAAAAGAATATCAGCATAATAACAGAACAAGTTGCAATAATTGTATCAGTTGTTGATTCCCAAACGCCAGTTGTTGATTCCCAAACGCCCAATACTGTAACAAGAAAATTTTGCATGTGTCCATTTGTACTGAAAACATGACAAGAAAATGCTACTCGAATTTTTGACGAATAATAATTCACCAATGCATATGAAGGGACAAGAGTATACCTTCCCACGCTTGGTGTAACCAGCTTCGTGAAGATACTGTGGTATCTGTGTGGTCTTCCCTGAACCAGTTTCTCCCACTATGATAATAACCTGCAAAAGATATCACCAAAGATGATTAAAAAAACATGAAATGAGTGCCTACATCCACTCATGCACATGCAAGTAGTAAGTAAATGCCATGTTAATAAATCATGACTGAACCTCAAAAGATTTATATGCTTAAACTACTGGATAGAGGAGATGGGAAAGAATTTTGAGTTCCAAAGAGAGATGCTTTAACTTGAAGTCCTTTGATCCAATCCTAGTTGGGAGAGAGCTAACCCCCCCAAGAAGTGCATGTGTACTCCTATTTAGGAAAGACTTGGTCACTGCTAGAAGCAACTTTCAATTGGTAAGCTACTAGGAAGGCAAATGCACTTCCCAGGGAATTATCTTGGCCAATTGCTAATTAAGCTGTATGAATGCTTTTGAATCAGTTTGCTGCTCGCTTATTCATTTCATTTCAAGCACAAAATTGATGTGCACGTCTTCTCTGAAGCCACTAGGAAGACAAATGCACTTCCCAGGGATTATCTTGGCCAATTGCTGATTACCCTGTAAGAACGCTTTTGAATCAGTTCGCTGCTTGCTTATTCATTTCATTTTGAGCACAAAATTGATGTGGATGTCTTCTCTGTGGCAGAGATCTGTTTGGGATGCAAGGTCGATTGAAGCTGTGAGGGCTTTGTGAGGTGTGAGGTTGTAAACAAAATAAGAAGAAAATTCTTGTCTTTCTACCATTTTTTTGGCTAGGGCGGGAGTGTAATAAGAGCCTTTTGAGAGACAAGAGCTGTCTCTCTCTTTGTTAGTTTGTATAGCTTAAGTAAAACATCTTTCCTCTTCTGCTAAGACGAGAGATTACTGCCAGCAATGAAAAGCAAGAAAGACTTCACTTGAGAGGAAAATACTAGGAAAAAAACTAACCAGATAATATCTACACTAGCAAACTAGGCCTGATCCAGAATCTGAGTGGTTTTGGTAGTGTGCAATTCATTGAAAGTGCTCTTTCATTAAAGGTTTTCTATAACCGTGTTCTAGAACTTTTCCACTATTAATTATTTTTCCCCTCCAATCTCAAGAAAATATGTAAGACGCTTAGGATGGAAAACAGAGATACAAGAATAGGCCTCTTGCAATGAATAAAAATCAGAGGTAATGTAGCAATTAGAAAATAGGTATCAAAATCATATTTTTAAGATTTTCAAAACAAAGAATTTGTATCCAAACTACAGGAAAAATTGCTTTCAACCTTCACTAGCTATGGTTCAAAACAGGTTCAAATATGTCAGCTGCTGCTGCTGAGCCAGAACCTTGTTTTACTAATGATTTCTTGGTCTTCTGACCTCGGGCATTTATCTTTACAGCTAAAAAAATTGTCCCAAAAAAAGGTGTTAAACTCCAATAATGCCAAATCAGGCAAACAGTATTTTTTCAATAGTACTTTAACCTTTGCCGGTTTTCCTATCCTATTTTAATTAACGGACAGAGGGAAACAGGCAGCCATTCTTGATAGCATGAAACACACCCTAGCCCACATTGTCTCATTTCAAAACAAGTGGAATTCTAGGGAATGAGGCAGGTTCATGTAACAAAGACTATAGTTTACATATAAGCAAAAAATAACCATCAGCAACAGGTAGGGACAAATTAGCAAAAGCATTAAATGTAGCAAGGAAATACCTGATGCTCATTGATAGCTTTGAGCAGTTCATCTCGATATGGATAGATAGGCAAGGTTTTTCTATCTTCCTGAAAGAATAAAAAACACAGGTGATAGTTAACAACATAGCAGTAAATCACATGTTTTCTGGTAGACTACTAGACATGCAGATGTTCCCACAACCACTGCAGGACTTTGTGAAAATCCTAGAAGACTGCAATGTCGAGTGAGAAAAGAAAACAAATCAGATCGTGCATTTACAAAACAATAAACGGTCTTTTATGCATGGCAAAATGATCATCACAGCCTGACTCATATTCACTGAAGTTTTACTTTCTGGGAGCTATTTTAATGCTTTGTCCACATTCCTTATTTCATTCCACAGAGGGTTGTTATTATTAGTTTCATTGCAAATAACAAGTCCAAACATCAGATTAATCAAATCATAAACTTGATATAATTTGCAAATCAAATCTCCTCACATAGGAACGGAATTTTTAAAGCAAAGGAAGAAACTTTTTGGGAAAAAGATCTGACGTGCAACAGGGAGTGTAAGAATTATACGGGAATAATAAGAGCCAAAACTCTAATCAAGGAAATGTACAATCTTGTTCTTAATTTCATGACTTGAACCTGAAAAATAATTACCTATATATGTGATTACAGTTTCCTTAATAAATAAATTCAAGTGACCTACAATACTCAAATTCCAATCAAAAGTTTTTCAACCCAATCAATTAAGACCAATTTCTATCCTCAGTTTCATCACTTGGCTCATTGCTTCCCTAGCTTTCCTGCTGAGATAGTATTACACATTGTTATACTATTCAATAAATTTATTCATCGAGCTAAAAATGTCCTTTATTAGCCAAAAAAAGGTTCAAAAATAGAGCGCGTGATGCAAATAGCACCTGGAAAGTTTATTGAGGGGGGAAATCTAACGCTACAACCATGTCCATTGGCTTGCCATAATTGGAGCTAACCTGGACTGTTTTACTATTTAATATAGCATATTTTGAGGGTTCTAACTGAGAGGGGAAGTTAGTAATTTTTGTTTGTCAGGGGTAATTTTGTAATTTTTGAAAGATGACCAGTCAACTTCTTCAGCATTAACAAACTTGCCAACTAGCACCAGTTATGCTGCATCACCTTGATCGCCTACTCCAGGCACCTCCTTATTAGCCTCATATATTGGTTGTAACCCCTACTTTGCAATGATGGGTTCTTGTGAGAATGAAATTGAGATTTTTTGCCTTCAAGGTTAGGTGTGTGATGTTCTTATCTTAGGTGTGATGCTTAAGAATTCCTAGGTGTGATTTCTAGAAGCCCTGGTGTGATGCTAGGTTTGCTTTCTTCCTTTTTTCAAACTACTTTATCCTTAGATCCTTGTTTATTTACTTTTCTCAAGCACAGCCTCAATCAAAACATATCCAAATCCCCACCTATAACCTATTTCCCCTTTTTATAACCTATCAAATCTGTTGTCACTTGTAAACCATGGTATTTTGGTGCGGTAATTAAAGATCTTGCTTCAGCACACCTGAAGCTTCTCTAAAGCTGATTTCGCATTGGACTCGTCCAGTGACTCAGTGGCCAGCTCATCATCAAACTGCAGGAAAAGAAAAAAATCAATGATAAGGGAATTTCAGCAGGATATTGAATAATCACTTGAGATTTAAAAGAAAAGAAAAAATAAGATATACTTTGTCACCCTCCACGACTGTTGCCTTGATAAACTCAATCTGGTCCTCAAACACAAACCTGAACACAAATACTAATTATTTGGAAGTTCATGAAACAAACAAAGCATCAAAATACCTCCATATAACTTTGTTTAGCTTGAAAGAGGAAAACAAATAAGAAACCAAAATGAGAAATGGAGATGTCTGGTTAGAAATTAAAACAAGACAAAAAATTGGGATGGAAATTTTGTCGATATTGTAATGATGAAGAGATGTTTGAACTTACTGATAATCATCAGATAATTGCTTTTTAGTTTTAGAACCATATTCCAGTGTTGCTTTTTCTGCAAAATGGCGAGTGAAGAATATCAGTACATCCAAAAAAATGAGGAATTAAGAGAGTAACACATGGTGTTTGCTTGAATGTAATTTGATGTAAAATTCCATTACGAATTTGATGATCTTCCCATGCTTCCTGTTCAGCAAATGGGTTCATTTTATATCCAGCACTGCCATCCCTACAACAAACAAACAATATGAAATAGTTTAACACGACAGAACAAACCACTCCAGTCTGAAGCAAAATATGCTACTTGTGAATACTACAAATTTTCCGTTTCTAGCAAATTGTGGTTCATGTTCTGCAGAACAATTTTGGTGATTTCAATCACCAGATGCTTCCTTTCAAACTGACCTGTAACGCTGCAAGGCCACGGAAAATCTCTTCTCCTGATTAACACCTCCTTCCTGATCATATGCATCTTGCATCCTGTACTGCACTCCAGAAAGAATGTTGGATGGCACATCAAGAGTTAGCAAGCAACTGACATATAGTGACTAGAAAAAAATGTATACAAGCAGCATATAGATGGCATGCATCTTTTTGATCATTTCTCTTTTTTATCATGAAAACTGCTTAGAAGGTCTCTAGCAATTTCAGTTGTCACAGAGAAAGAAATGTAGAATGAATTTGCCTTCTAAAGTCTCAGCCAATTTGAATTTGAGTACCTTAAAGAGGATGTGATGATGAGAAGAGAAATTTAAAGGTTTAACAGCAATGTAACTAAGTGATTACATATGTGATTAAATTCAAAAATCAAATTTGCAAAATCAGAAACTTCTCATCTATCTCTCTACTTCTAGAGAGAAACTAAAAGCTGGATCTGGAAAGAAGTTACAGCTAAATTTTTTTATCCCCTCCCTTCACTTCTATCCTCATCTGAGTACCTAAACAAAGGAAATTGTTATCTTGCCACTTCTGAACATATTGTAGTGCAAAAGTAACAGCTCTGATTGAACATACCTTGTAGAAAGTATTCTAAATAAGCAAGCACACTAGAGTTTATTCAATAGCATCTAAAACATGTTTACTTGGGAATGCCAACAGAGTTTTGACCACGGCGTACCAGAATAGAGGAGTGGAAGAATGCAACCAGCTTTGTCAGTGCAAGGGGAAGTGCATTACTATTTAACAATATGTTCGCTACTCATCAATATAACTAGTTAAAAATTATGACAACTACACAGTTAATGAAACAAGTCTAAAAATGTCATTTTATAAGCTAGGTGGTGGCAAAGTGGGAAAGGGGATGCATGAGTGCTTCCATGTGTGGACACTTATATACATGTGAGAGAAAACTCTAAGCTTTTATAATCATACAAGTTCCAGATTGTCCCATGAGAACACCAGTAACTTAAGAAAAACATGAAGATTATATTTGGAGTGGTTAGGCGCAGAACAATGTTTTTGATATATACATTGCACTGGGCAGATTTGGCATGTGATTGTGTGAAAAGACGCAAAAGGATCACATATAGCTGACCCCAACTAGTTTAGGATTGAGGCATTTTGTTGTTTTATGTATACATTACATTGCCAGGAACCCAAGAAAGGGTACACCCATGCACACCAAAACAGTACATAGTAGAACTCCTAAGGCTACAAACTGATAATATTAAATAATCACAAATATGAGTGAAAATACTTCATAACAACTAAAGCCCAATCTAAATTCCAGTATATAATTATGCAAGGCAAATGCGAAAGAGCTAAGAATTGTCTTCTGAAATAATTACCACAACATAAAATAACTCAATCAAGATAGCAGAATTAAATAGAACCATCAAAAAAGGGTATATTACCTCATTTGTGTCCTCAACATCCTCTGACCTCTTTTTCACAAGCTCATAAATTTCCTTCTTGTATCTGTTAAAATAAAGCATCCGTAGTCCTTATTAGTAGTCAATATCTAGTAGTTGAACTACCCAACATTACCAAGTATAAAAACATGTCCAGAAGCTATTACAGGAGAACGACATTTTGAGTTTGGTGCAGCTTTGAGCAAATGGCGCAAAATGCATATGAAAGATTGTATTCTTTTACCTAGAGACTAGAGAAAGAACTTGTTGGCTACAAATTTAAGTATGTTCTCCAGATGTCCAAGTACAAAACAAAAGGACCATAATCCTCATAAGACATGACTTGAACCACAATAAAAAAGATATGAAGCAGTCCAAGTCATTGTACCACATTATTTTTTGCACCATGGCCACATTAGTGAAGGCATAAAAGAGTCACCCAAAAGAGATATTCAACTAAGGTGACAAAGGGCACCAACTGTATAAAACCATAGCATGACTAAACAATTACTTAAAACCACTGTTTGGTAACACTATAAGCTAACAGTCCACAAACCACTAATATGAAGAGATACATTATACACTCAGAATTAAAGGGTTGTGTGGGCACTGAGCAGCAAGCAGTTTGAAAAGTATTGCACGTGGTATTGGTCTTCAATATTCAAAACACACTCTGGAACAGTTGTTATCACATTGACCAATTAATAACCTGTTACTGTTTTTATCATAGGGGTAAAAACAATTTTGCAGGTGAAGAAAAAGGAGAAAATTTTGTGAAGGAGTATGGATACATCCCAGACAATGAATTGAATTTATTACCTTAGTTCATGATATTCAGCTTCCGTGAGCTTCACACCATCAAAGAGGTATTGTTCATCTTCAATGTCATCTCTGAAAAGGATATGGATAATTGAAGAACAAACAGGGAAAGAGACGAAAAACATAAAAGTAGATATTGAATGCAATTTATGATTTGCAGCCTGGAGTTCAATATTATGGAACAGTGTCAACCATAAGCAAGGTTTTCATGTTATTAAGGCTAAAAACACCAGTAAGCAAGACATCTAAAGCAAGGTGATAGCAATATGCCATATGTGATTATGCAATACCTGATTTCTTCCAATTTCTTTTGTTCCCTTTTCTTTAGATATTCTTGTCGTGACACCTTTCTGAATCAATGCCAAGGAAGAAAAATGATCAGCAATACTAACCTGTCACTAAACAAGGAGCAACCTGTTTCAGATAATCAAACACAAACCTCAAAGTGTCAAGCTCATTTTTCTCCAAAGCATTTGATCTTCGGACTGCCTCTTCTGTTGCATGATAAGCAAAATGAGATCCCATGAAAAAAAAGCATTGTTAGAGAACTTTTATGCATTCGGGTATGTAAATATAAGCACTCTCAAGATTTTATACCTTCCTCCTTCTTTTTCAACTTTGGCTCTGTTAGCTGTTACAATAAGACCGGACAAGACCGTCAGTAAGAAACATGTACCATGAATGTTTGCAAGTAGTGAGATTTACATTTAATACTAAAAATTGACCTTGCAAAAGCATGCATTAACTTCAAACAATGGCAAAGCACAGAAAAAAAATGAAAGATCATAACAGAGCCCGAAAGCAACAGCATATATTAGCAAAATAGCAAGATAGATCATTAGATGCAGATGTGTACCTTACAAGTCCCTGCAGCATCACGTTCCCTAATATTTCTCTCTAATTGTTCCCTCTCTCCCTGATCACGCAATCTCTCTTGCTCTGCCTACACACAACAAAATATACAAGCCATATTTAAACTCAAATAGTAAAAACTGCTAAAAAATAAGTGAGCTAAGCAAAATACTGTGAATAAATCATTTTACAACAAGTTTATGAACTGTTAGTAAAATCTATAATAATTGAGGTAAGCAACACCCCAGCAATGCTTGATAAGAATCTCTTTACTGACTAGCAAGGAAATAAATTACAGGGAAAGGGATCAAATTAATTAATACAAGGCATTTGAACAACAAAGGAATACCTCAGAATCATCATCTTCATATGAGGAAGTCCGTCTTTTAACCCGTCTTGCTTCTTCCACTTGTTTGACAACCTGCAGCATTGCATTTGGTCAAAACAAAAGGAAAACCCTCCGGAACTGACACTGACAAGCAGCTTACCGTAATGAAAAAAAAAGAGCTCTAACAGTGAGAATATAAACACTCTACCTCATCTTCTTCATCCTCTTCACTCTCAATCTTCTTCCTGAACCGTTTTTTGTGCCTATCAGATGCAGTGGCAATCAGGGACTTGTTGACAATACCACCAGCACCATCATTGTCATCATCAGAATACAAAAGTTGATAAGTTTTCTGCTTCCTCGCCAACACGGCAGCTTCTCTTTCTTGTTTTTGATCAAGCTAGGGCAACAGAAATCAAAAGCATCATTCATTTAACAAACAGAATAATGGCTAGCAAGCCAAAAAAGTGGCCAACCAAACATATAACAGAGAATAATCATAATTCCCAAATTAAAAATGTTAACATGAGCTGTAAATTAGCAATTACTATATTTAGAAGATAAAATTTCATAAATAGTAGCCTACGATATCTCACACACTTAGTGCTGAGATATGTTTTTAGTGTATATTTACTGCATTGTATCAATAAAAAAATTAAGTTTTTGAGCCTCAACTGATTTATTTTTGACATGGTATCAGAGCAGAGATCCTGCTGTAAACCCTAGAAATTTTCTTTTCTTTTCTGCCTCTTCTCCTGTGTAATGGAGACTACCGACACCACAATCCTAGACAATATCACACCAATTCCTACCCTAATCCCACCTCAAACCGATTACCCAACTGCTCAGATTGGTATCAAATTGAATGGTACCAATTATGCTATATGGTCTCAGATCATGGAGATGTATATCTCCGGGAAAGATAAATTGGGGTATATCAATGGGGATTTACCCCAACCCACACCCACAGACGATGGAGAACCGAAAACTCCATCTTTAAAGGTTGGCTAATTAATTCCATGGAACCCCATTTGATCGGCAACTTCATCAGGTTTCCTACTGCAAAATCAGTGTGGGATTCGATTACTACTACCTATTTTGATGGGTCAGACACATCTCAAATCTTCGAATTGAAGAAGAAAATCACACAAATGCAGCAACACGGAGGAACCCTAGAAAACTACTATAACAGTCTCCAAGGACTGTGGAGAGATTGATTTTCGGAGACCCAACCCCATGGTATGTGCACATGATATCGAACAATTTAACAGCATACAACAAGAAGATAGGGTGTATACCTTCTTAGACGGGTTGGATGATCGGCTGGATAGTGTGAGAGCCGACGTCCTCCAGCTGCAGCCACTGCCCACGGTGGAGCAAGCATATGCTCTTGTCCGGAAGGAAGACTTCAGGCGGTCTGTGATGCTTGCACATGCCGGAGTGGATCTCATCGCACGAAGAGGGGGGCGGCGGGATGTCACAAACAGAGCTTGGGACGCCGGCAGTAGGGCAGGAGCAAGAAGAGAAACTGGAAAAATTGGGGACGGGCTGACAGGCACTAATACCTACGGCCCGAATGGAGATGGGCCGACTAGAGATGGGCTTGGGGCTGAGAATGCATATGGGCTGGTAATGGGACCGGGCCAATATGGGCCTAACAGAGATGGGCTGCGGCTGGACCAATCTGGCCCAAGTAAAACATATCCACGGGACTACCGTCAACCCAAGACCCAAATCGGGTGCACCCACTGCAATAATTCTAAGCATACTTGTGATACATGCTTTAAATTACACGGGTATCCGGACTGGTGGGAGAGTTTTAAAAATAAGAAACATAATGACAAAAGCAACAGAACAGGTCGAGCAGCCTTGATGAACACTGAATCTACACTCACTGCTAAGCCAATGGTAGACTCTCCAAACCTTCTATTTGAAGGTCTTTCTACTCTTAATGATTCAGGTGACTATGCTACAGCCCTTCTTAGTACCAATCACAATGACTGCAGTGATTGGATCGTTGACTCAGGAACCACAAATCATATGACATATGATGAGGAAGACCAAATTATTATCTTCATTTCCAAACGCTCTTGTATTGCTAATGCTAATGGGGTGACATACCCAGTTACTGGAGCAGGAACGGTTGTTGTTTCTTCATCTCTTTCGCTATCCAACACATTAGTTGTTCCATCATTGTCCAACAAAGTACTGTCAGTTGGACAAGTCACTGAGGAGTTAAATTGTTGTGTACTAATGTATCTAACTTTTTGTATTTTTCAGGGTATTCTCATCAAGGAGATAATTGGTCGTGGTACTAAAAGAGGGAGGCTTTGTTGATTATATGAGCGTTGGTAAAGCCAATAGTATGCAAGGCACGTCAGATACCTGACAGAAACAGATTTGGCTATGGCATGTTCGACACAAAGATCTACTTCAAGTTACTTTACATTTGTTGGGGGAAATTTGGTTTGTTGGAGGAGCAAGAAACAAAAGGTGGTATCATTATCAAGTGCAGAGGCTGAGTTTTGAGGCATGACCAAAGGAATATATGAGATGTTATGGTTAAGAGAATTGCTCATTGAAGTTGGTTATCCTCCAGCTGACGCAATAAGACTTTTTTATGACAACAAAGCGACTATAGCACTAGCACACAACCTGGTACAACATGATCGAACAAAACATGTGGAAGTAGATCGCCACTTCATCAAAGAAAAATTGAAGGCTTAAATAATTCAGGTTCCATTTGTGAAGATCGAAGTCCAACTAGCAAATATCTTGACGAAACCCGTATTGAGTAGGATGTTCCACAACGCACTTGACAAGTTGGGTGTTGATGATATATACTCACCAACTTGAGAGGGAGTGTTAACATGAGCTGTAAATTAGCAATTACTATATTTAGATGGTATAATTTCCTAAATAGTAGCCTACGATATCTCACACACTTAATGCTCAAAATGTTTTTATTGTATATTTACTGCATTGTATCAATACAAAATTTAAGTTTTTGAGCCTCAACTGATTTATTTCTGACAAAAAAATTGAAAAAGAATCAGGGAAAAACTCACGTTTAAACCACTAGATGCTTTACGGGGAACTTTAGCAAAGATTTCTAGAGCAAAAGATTGGGTTTCGGTTGATGATGGAAACCCAAAAGCCTCAAGTTTACTAAACATTTCAGCTGAAGAACTGACTTGAGTAGCTACAATAAAAAAAAATAGTAGAAAAATCAAAAGAGAAATAGTTACACTCTATGAATTGAACAAAAAACAATTAAATTCAAACTCATAGATTCCAATGATGTACTGAACCACAATTTTCTGTGAATATCCAAGTAATGACATTAGCTTATCTAATACCCATGTCTTCAGATTATCATCACCCATTGTCACTCCTCTGAGAAAAACTAGAAACATTGTTCCTACCCAATTTTTGACTCACTTATTTTTATGTTTCAGAAAATAACTTGCTAGATTTGCTTTGCACTTCATATAGCTACAACACTACAAGATGGCATGTTTCGAGCATAGAGTCTTGTGCCAAATCACAAGCCTCGGCTAATGGAATGCGCTTTTTGTCTTCTCTTCCAGCGTCTCATCACAACTTTCTTCAAGCCTTTTTTTTCCTTCATTGAATCTCTTTTAATATAGAAGTTGTTGTAATTAAAAGAAAAGTTGCTAGATTTGCTCTAGATAAAAAAATTATGCAACCATTCTATGGCAGTCTCTCTCTCTCCACAGTCAAAGTCACCTCTCGGAGAGCACCACCATCATCTCCATCAGCACCGACAACTTCTCCTCCACGCTAGAAGCTCCGGCGTAACCTCCAGCAGCAGCAGCACACCCCGCTGTAGAAGCGGCGACGACAGTAGCACAGCCCATAAGCAAGCTTTCGACGCTCCTCCCGGCCACCACATGCCAACATTTTTTATTTTGGGGGGATTACCAGGATACTTCTGCAACCAAATCTTCAATTTTGTCTTATTAGAGACATATCCATATTTAGCCATTTAAAAAAAAAACGTGAAATTCCCGTGGAACCCCTCCCGGCCAGAGCTGATTTTTATCTTTTTCGAGGGATAGAATGGTCATTTCACTGTGCAAAGAAATATTAAAAATTCAATAAATTGGTTACCCGAACCGAACTGAAAATGTGCAGTTACCGTTGAACCCCTACAGGGAGTGGTCTTTTTTGTGTTTTTTGAGGGAGAAAATTGTTATTTTACTGTGCAAAAACAAAAAAATCAGTAAACCGGCGAACCGAACGAAACAAATCAAACCGAACCGACCCGAAAACTGAGCAATACTATTACCATCCAAAGTGATTTGCCTCACATGCTACAGTGACCGGACCGTGATATGTTTTTGCTATTAAGATAATAATGACATTTGCACACAGACAACACAAGAGAAAAACACTAGCATTGAAAGATATCTACACACATCCACTCTCATGTCACGCGTGCGCTCTCACACACATAGTTTAATTGTATATTTTTGTTGTTTGCTAAACTTGTTGAAAAAGAAATAGGTGATTTGCCTAGGAAATAAAAAAAGGTTTCTTGCTTGGTCTGTTTTCATATTTTCTCAAACTAAAATAACTCATCATGCGTATTGGATTTTATTTGTGGAAGATATTTTCTGGATTTGTCAACCTCTCTCAAAGTTTTACCAGGTATAAAGTATAACTTTTACCGTCCTGTTTGATTTGAACATCTGGTTGTTGGTTGAGCCATTTAAGAGTTCTTGAATGTCTTTTAGTATGTTCTTGCTTTGAACGTTTCAGTTGGATAGGGGAGGTTTTCCACCTGCAAAAACAAATTCCAGTGACAGGCTTTTGGTATGAGAATAGAATTTGACATGTTGTGATTTTTGAAACAAGGGAGTGTTCTACTCTTTTTGTCGAAGCAATTTTACCACTATCAGGCTTGTTAATAGTTATACCTATTGTTAGCAGGCTTGATAGGTGATATGAGTGAGTACCAGTTGGTTTGGAAGCAGGCTTGCTATTAGGTTGCTTCACTTTGAAAGGCTATCACGATCCCTTCTTGTGCAGTCCAATTGTATGTTCAGGCCTTTGGAGTTGGGTTGTAGATCTGGTTCATACTTCACTTTGTTTTATCTGCCTGTATATAGGCTATCACATCTACTTGAACAAGAAACATGCAAAGAGAGGTCTCAATTCCATCTTTTTTCTTCTCGTCTTAGTATCATCATGGAAATAGAAGAGAAATCTCAATTCCATCTTAATTCTTCTCGTTTATAGTGATCAACACAGGAAGAGTAGTCTTGGATGGTGGCTTATTCTTGCACTCTTTATTGCATTCATGTATGCATATTGCTTAAATTCCCCGTTTATCAATATAACGACAACCTATCAATCAAGTTCTCACACAACCCGAGTCAGCATGAACTGCCTGGCTCGAAAATAGTAGCACCGGCAAAGCACGAAATCAACACAATTCTGCACCCCATCACTCAATATAATACCTTTTCTGGAGAACTATCTTTGTCTTAAAAAAGGGCTTCTAATTTGATGTTTTTAGACCTGAGTGGAAATAATTTGCATGGTGAAATTAACTGATATTGTTTCTGGTACTGCTGGTTCGTCACAACCAACCCCCTATGTTAACAAGGCATGGGTCGAGTGGAGAGGAAGACCGAATACAAACGAAATCTGGGACCTTTTGATTTTGCAAGCAACAAATTAATAGGAGAAATTTCTAGAAGAGATAACAATTCTCTTACAGTTGGTTGCACTGAATTTGTCAAGAAACAATTCGACCGTAGTAATCGCTCTCAAGATTGGGCAGCTGAAAAAACTACAAGCCCTTAATTTGTCAGGAAATCAATTGTTAAGAGAGATTCCATGTACTTTCTCTAAATTTCTTGAATCTCTCCCATAATAACTTGTCCGGGAAAATTCCATCAAGGTCTTAACTACAGAGCTTTAATGCTTCAGCATTTGTCGGTAATCCTATCTTGTGCAGGCTGCCAGTCACACAGAAATGCCTTTGAGATGAGATGACTTAAGACCACCAACTAATGATGACAACCAAGGCAATGAAGTAATTATTAATGAACGCAGGAGATGGTTTTATACTGCTATAGGAACTGGTTTTGGTGTAATCTTTTGGGGAGTTTCAAGTGCTTTACTGCTAAAGTGTTCTTGGAGACATGCCTACTTCCGGTTCTTGGATGAAGCATGGGACTAGATCTACGTGCAGATAGTTGTGCAGAACACAAGATTGAAACAGATATTTCAAAGGCTCCTGTCTTATAAGGTGAATAATGAATGGTAACTTGGTGAATAATACTATTTTGGAAATATAATTGTTCAAATGATGCTTCTTATTACCTTTATTTTCTTATCAAATTGATTCTCAAATCATTATTGTAATGTTTAAACATTACAAGAGCTTTATCTTTGCTTCCAAGTAAATAGGTATTATAGTACCTTGTGCAATCATTTATAAAAATAATGTAATATCTTTTTTCACCTCTAGTTTGCATAAACTTTAAAACACTTGTATTCAAGTGAATTAAACCTAAGGATTTACAACTTTTTTTATTGAATAAAAATAAGTTTCTTTTTTGTGAATTTTGATTTTACACAAACCCCAAACTTATGACTTTTCTTGATTGTTTTTTTAAAAAATCAATGCATTTTGATCATATTGATTAAGTTATGGGTCAACTTAAGTGTTTTATCAAGCCATACTAGGTCAATTTCCCTATTGATTTTTAAAAAACCCTAACCTAAGCCTCAAGTCAACTTGTGAGGCCATGTTGATTTATTAATAGTGGTTTCAGTAGATGCTAAACATGGTTTATGCAAAATTCTTAAAGATGTTCTTAAACTAACTTTTGTTTATTGAGATTATTTTTTTTTGGTTTTCAATGACCCATTTTACACATTGATGAATTGTTGCTAACAAATCAATAAAATCAACAAGAACATCTTTGAATAAACCAAATCCAAAAAGTTAAAATTTCATTAATCCTAAAAAATGAGATAGCATGGAAAAATTTATGATGCTTAGAAATAACTAAATATATTCTATTAGGAACTCCTTACGATCTATTTTGTTTTTAAAAAAATAGAGACAGAGAAGATATAATATAAAATTCATGACCCATTACATGTAATAAACATATTTTCATTTACAATCTCTTTATCCTAGTTGTATTTTTTATTTCTTTGAAGTGAATTCTGGAGAACAACTAATACGATGTTATTAATTATTCTATAAGCACCATAAAATTACTCGCTCAATAGGATTGAGAGATTTTAGGTTGAATAATTTTATCATTTATAATGAGTCATGAATTTTATTTTTCTGTATCCATTTGTTTCTTTAAAGGGAGCACTAGAGATTATAATTACTCCTTTAAGCACCAAACTTTTTTATTACATTTTTAATAAGTATTTTCAATCCTTTTCGGAGAAATTTTGAAAGGTTGGTGATCAATATTTTTTACTTTAAAGGAGATGAATTTGTTGAATTGAATAATTGGTTCATCTAAAATGGAACAATTTGGTCTCCATATAAACTTGTATAATTTGTGATTTTTATGTTGACTTGTATATCATAATCTTCAAAATCAAAAGTATTATATTTGAATAAATAAAAATTGTAGTTACAATATTGACATAATAGTATTTTTAATTCATCTAATCACTTATTTGTTCTATCTATAATATTATTGAGATAACACACACATCCTCATGATTTGCCGGAAAGCAATTGGCTTCTCCTTAAATGTTCTGTAATAATACAAATGTACATATCTCGAGTCAACCATTAATCATTGATGAAGGGTAACTATTAAATACAAATACTCATTCGGGTTGGTTCGGACAGGTTGGTTTGGGTTAGAATCTATTGGTTTTGATGAAATTACTATCCCTACATACGATGTGAAATTGTGTGCAAAATTGTATTTACATCTCGTATTCCTAGACCATAAATAAGTCTACAAGCTCCTGTACACTCGTGGCATTTTCTTATGACCCCAGCTGCGATGATGCTCGTCCCTGCCCTCGTGGCATTTTCTTCAACCCCGCTGCCAAACATAAAACCAAATTTGTCACTAAACACCATGTCATATCACAAGCAAGCACTTTTATAACTATTTGGTACAATAGATAAATTAAAACAATTGTGGATTGCAATCATTGCAAGCTAAAAGCATGATTTCAACCGTCATAATGATAAATATAAAGCTTCATTAAGTACTTTTCAGCACAACACATGCATGCATGCTCGTAGAACAAGCTTTTTTCATCTAATTTGCACACATCAAGTTCTTACTCTCTATAAGATATTAAGAAAGAGTCCCCATTTTAAATTCTCAAATAAAAGCAAGAACTTCGATCTAAGCCCACTCGAGGCGACAAATCTGGCCGTTCAAAAAACATGCAGAAGGCAATCGCTTTCCAGCATATCTGTTTATGACTGGTATTGGCATACAAGTTCTGTCCTCATTGCCAGCTTGAACAACAATAATATTCAGGCCTTTCAGTAATACATGCACACATACACACAAATATACAGAGACAGAAAGGGAGAAAGAGAGCATACGATCTTCAACATCCTTCATCTAGTAATAATGGGGAGCTATTTCTACCAGCCAGTCTGGCTTTAGTTCCGTTACCTGCAATTTGAGTTCCAAATTTCCGTTACAACCCAAAACATGTTCCAATTTCCATGGAATCTTCCTTAACACGACAATGAAGCAATAATTAAATGCAAGAAGTGGTCTAGTTAATAACCAAGACTTTTTTGACCATAATGATTTATTTCTTATAGAATTTTTTTTTATTGGTAGACTGCACCTGCCCAATGCAAAACGAAGTTGGTTTGTATAATGACATAAGAATAATGTGCAAGTGAAAAAAAATCCATATGTTATATCTCTAATTTGGTAATCTATGTGCAGATGATTTAGAATTAAACATCGTATATATGCTATTCACCTTTGTTTTATGATTTCTTAGAGTTAAAGCAGTGCTTAATATAATTTTATTTTTTTGGAATTTTTTTAACATTTCCATGAAAATTCAAACTATAAATATTTCAAAGCAACTGATCCTGATTAATTTGTTGGGTTGTAATCGCAATATGGTTTCCATGTTTAATCAGCCAACATGACCACAGAAAGAATACCCATGCCCAAGTAAAAATATTATAAGGGCAAAAAACACTCCAAAGATAAAATTATTTAATGAAGTGGAACGTTAAATAATTGACAACAGGAAGGGAAAAAAAGATTGCCTGCAGAAGGAACCAAACATAAAAAAGCATTGGTAGTGACAATTTTAAGAAATTAAGAAGCCAAAATCTCATCAAGCATGGCAATTTGAGAATGTTAAAAGCGGTTGTTAATAATTTCAAGCAATTTATTGGAATAAATTATTTAATCTTAACATCAGGCTTATAAATTGAGAAAGAATGGGCAACGACGAAACAAAAAATATAGAAATTGCAGCAAAACATAACAAAGTCAAAACAACCAATGTGTTTGATGGAGTAGAAAAAAAGCTTTGAGAAATATGTGAAGGCAATAACAGAACATACTAAAGCAACAACAACGTAGACATCGAAGTCAAATGTAATTAAATTGAAGACATACCAAGAAAGCAATTATAGTAATATTTGATCGCACCGAGTAACTTGAACAACCAAAAATCAACTGCAGCTAATAATTCAATAACAAAGGAAAAAAATGTATTAATGTACCAGTTAACAAATTTGGCAACAAACCAGTATACCAAATTGAGCACACCTTAACGCCAACGAAGAAGCAGCTAAACCGTAGCAGCCGACAAACAGCCAACACCAAGCAAAAAGTGGTAATGATTAAATGATCTGTCAAACAAAAAGCAAGAAAACCAATGAAGAGGCATCAACAGAAGCGCAGTACTTGCAACAGGATGACTATTTGGAACACACCTGGAACCAACGATGGAAAACCACATACACAACAGGGCAAGACAAAGCAAGAAATTACATTGAAGCAGCCAAAGTTCTTTACTCTGTCATATAACAATGCAACAAAAACAAATACTTTAATTTTTGACATGCAAAAATGTGCACACCCTAACATAATTACCTAAGCAAAATTTTAGAATGAATCAACAATTTAACAAAGTACTCATTCAACTGGCGATTGAAATAAAAAATTGAAAGCAGCAACACAAAACCGAATGAATAATTATCAGAAAAAATCAATACAACTGAAGCAACTGGAAAGGCACCAACAACAAAGCAGCCATCCCACCGACGTTTGAAATTAGCAATTGAAAGCAGCAACATAAAACCAAATCAATTATTCTTGGAAAAACATTCAGGACAATCAAGAGAATTGGTAAGGCATCAATAACAAAGAAGCAATGAAAACGACCGTCGAAACCAAAAATTGAAAGCAGTATAAAAAATTCAAAATTTTTAGGGCAACAAATTGTAACCAATCAAAGGAACTGTATAGGTGCCAACAACAAAGTAGTTATCCAATAGAAAATTGAAAGAAAAAATTGAAAGCAGCAACGTAAAATTGAATCAAGAGTTTTCGCAAAAAAATCAAGATAATTAAAGCAATTAGAAAGGCATCAAAACAAAGCAGCCATTCAATTGGCAATTGAAAGCAGCAACTGCAATTGGCAATTGAATCAGAAATTGAAAGCATCAACATAAAACTAAACAAAAAAATTCAAGAAGAAAAAATGAAGACAATCGAATTAAAATTCATCCTGATTGAAACAAAGTAGTCATCCAATTAGCAATCGCAAAAAAAAAGACAGCAGCAACATAACTGAATCAATAACAATCGCAAAAAACATTAAAGATAATCAAACCAAATGGAAAAGCATAAACAACAAAGCAGTCATCCCATTGGTAATTAAAACCTAAAAATTGCAACCTGCAGACATAAAACCAAACAACAATTTAAAAAAAAAATTAAGGCAATCGAACTGAAATTGCTCCTCACGCCAACAAAGCAGTCATCCAATTGGAAATTGCAACCACACACATCAACATCTCTACCGAAAGCGTCAACATAAATTTGAACCAACCAATTCTTGCATGAAAAATTCAAGACAATGAAACAGAAATTGCTCTCCAACTCAACAGAGTAGCCATCCAATAAAAAATCGAAGTAGAAATTGAAAACAGTAACATAAACCCAAATTAGCATCTTTTGCAGAAACAAATCTAACACAATCAAAGCAACTTCAAAGGCACCAACAACAAAACATCAATCTAATCAGCAATTGACATCAGAAATTGAAAACAACAACATAAAACCGAAGCAACAATCACCGCAGAAAACATTCAAAATAATTACACCAAAATCGATCTTCAACCCAGCAAATAGCAATCGAATTGATAATTGAAATCAGAAACCAAAAGCAGCAACATAAAACCGAACACGAAATTGTTTTTAAGATAATCGAAGCGAAATTTTCCTAATCCAAACAAAGTAGTCTTCTAATCGGCAATCGAAAAATGAAATGAAGGCAGAAACACAACCAAATCAAGAATTATCGGGAAAAAAAATTTAAGATAATAGAAGCAAATGGAAAGGCATTAACAAAAAAGCAACCATCCAATCGCTAATTGAAACGACAAACATCAACATCTCTACCAAAAGCATCAACATAAATGTGAACCAACCAATTCTTGAATGAAAAATTCATGACAATAAAGAAAATTGCTTTTCAACCCAACAAAGTAGCCATCCAATAAAAAATCGAAGCAGAAATTGAAAACAGTAACATAAACCCAAATCAGCATCTTTTGCAAAAACAAATTTAACATAATCAAAGCAACTTCAAAGGCACGAACAATAAAACAACAATCTAATCGGCAATTGAAATCAGAAATTGAAAACAACAACATAAAACCGAAGCAACAATCATCGCTAAAAACATTCAAAATAATCACACCGAAATCGATCTTTAACCCAACAAATCAGCCATCAAATAAGCAATTGAAATCAGAAATTGAAAATAGACCTCAAAGGCATCAACAGTAAAATAGCAATCGAATTAACAATTGAAATCAGAAACTAAAAGCAGAAACACAAAATCGCATAAAAAATAGAAAAGGAATTTTTTTTAAGACAATCGAAGCGAAATTGTCCTTGACCCAAACAAAGTAATCATCTAATCGGCAACCGAAAAACAAATTGAAAGCAGAAACACAACCGAATCAAGAATTATCAGAATTTTTTTTAAAGATAATAAAAGCAAATGGAAAGGCATCAACAACAAAGCAGCCATCTAATCGGTAATTGAAACCACAAACATCAACATCTGTACTGAAAGCATCAACATAAATCTAAACCAACCCAATCGGATCAAGAATTATCGCAAAAAAAAATAAAGATAATAGAAGCAAATGGAAAGGCAGCAACAACAAAGCAACTATCCAATCAGTAATTGAAACTAAAAGCATCAACATAAATCTGAACCAACGAATTGTTGCATGAAAAATTCAAGACAATAAAAAAGAAACATTGCTCTTCAACCCAACAAAGTAGCCATCCAATAAAAAATCGAAGAAGAAATTGAAAACAGTAACATAAACCCTATCAACATCTTTTGCAGAAACAAATCTAACACAATCAAAGCAACGTCAAAGGCACCAACAACAAAACAACAATCTAATTGGGAATTAAAATCAGAAATTGAAAACAGCAACATAAAACCGAAGCAACAATCACCGCAAAAAAAATTTAAGATAATAAAAGCAAATGGAAAAGCATCAATAACAGAGCAGCAATCCAATCGATAATTGAAACCACAAACATCCACACCTCCACTGAAAGCATCAACATAAATATGGTTCATTGACCTTATGGTTCATTATTGCATTGACTTCAATTGTATTAATACTTGTATATAATAATCAATACGTCAATATGAAAGAAAGAAAACAAAATACATAAAAATATACTAGTATAAAGAAACACGCTTAAAAGATTAACATAATCTTGAACTAATTATTATCATTATAATAAATATCAACTTTTTCATCAATTTACTCAAAACAAATCAGCGAGATGTCAAGTCGCGTCATATTCGAAAGGTTAAGACAACTATCATCATTATCTTGATGTGGGTGAGAAAAAAAATTACTTCTATGTTTTTCTCTTCTTCTTTCAAGGATGATTGATATAAATCAACAAGATGTTTGGTCATATGATAAGCACGAGACCAATGCCTTTTAATAACAGTAGAGATTATGATAATGGAGACAAGACACTCTTAATTCATAAAACTTTATAATCATATCACTTACCCATCCTCTCAACAATGCACCTATATATAGGCAGATGTATATAAATATTTATATCTCTAAAGTCATAATACATATAGATTAAGATGACTTGGATATATTCAAATGAACTTACAATAATAATGAATGAATATAAAAAGAGATGTATCTAGGCATCCACATATCTAATGTATAGTTTTATAACATACATTTACTTGACTGGAATTAAAATGAATTGTTAATGTATGCATGACTAACAAGCCAATATGATGACATGTTGATTTTATAGCCACATAAATGTGTGTTTAAGAAAATCTAATAGAAACACTTAATTAGAAAAGAGATTAAAAAAAGTTCACATATTTAAATAGCAAAAAAAATACATTCAAATTGAATATTCTAGAAAATTCATTCATCAAAAACATTATCAACTCTTTTATCTAAGTTTGGAAACTTAGAAAGAAGGCTTTCATTTCACCCCAAAGACAAAACTTATAAGGACTCAAGAAAGCGTGGCATGAACATATAACTTGTATTACTCGTGCTCCAATTTAAACCATCCTAATTTTTGGTAAGATAGTCAGGTGAAAAACACATAAATTTAACAGTATAACTAGTAATATTATAGTAGTTATTTTATATGTTTTTTTTAAAACAAATATAAAAAGAAGAGAGGGAATTAAATTATGACACATCAAAACTATAACAATATCTTTAGAATTTCTCCTTACTACTTGTGTTAGTTTCTTTATTCAAAATAGAAACTCCATATAAGAACTACTAGTATGTCATTAGTTACTCCATATGCATTATAAAGCAACTAGTAGAGTTTTTATTATAAAAAATAATGCATAAACAAAAAAAATCTAGTAAGGTGGAACAATTGAAAACATAATTAGAGAAATATCTTAGTTAATAGATTTCATTGTGGAAATACCTTTTTATATATATAAATAATTATTTATATGAAAATGATACTTTAGTTAAATTTAAAATGATAATTACATCAAAACAATTATTTTATCGATGTTATTCTATTCTTAATTATTATAATAATAATAAATGGAAAAAAATAATTATAGTCATTTTAAATTTCAAAAAAATTCCTTGAAATAATAAGTTTACTAGTAATTATAATAGTTATCAATGAAAATGATTAGTTATAGGCATTTTAATTTTCAATACTTAATTATAACCAATTTAAATTTTAATAGGCTTCTTCAATTTAGTACGTTAATTACAAATTATGGACAAGATTTTAGATATAAAATGATGCCAATAAATCAATAAATATTAAAAGTATAAAAAAAAACATTTTGCTTTTAATTTTGATCACTTATTTTCAACAACTTAATGCATTGAATTTTGTTGTGTTGGAGAAAATATAATGTTGCAAAATGAGTAGCTAGTAGCATGATGTTAGTTATTTTTCTAGGTCCACTAGAATAAAGAGAAAAGAAGATAGACACACAAAAGGAAAAAAAAGTCAAATCCAAAACCCATTAAAAGTAATAAAAATATATTCGCCTAAAAAATAACTAATAGCATACCATTCATAAATGATTTGCCAAATCATTTTTTTATATGCGTTACTTTTGAGGAAAAAAACTTCAAATACCATGGTAACTTGTGATCATTATGGTGCATCCACTAAAATGAGGCTACAATCTTGTGTTCCCCGTCATAATCATTATTTTAAAGTGAAACTTAAGTTATGAGTTTTTCACATGTTAGGCTCCATTGTTCATCCTCTCACACGTTTTTGATTATTCGATATGTTCCTCAAAGTTTCTATTTCCAATAATTTAGTCCTAATTGAAAACCAATTAGTTTTGATTTCTTATGAAATGATGGGATTGCAATTAAAAGGGCGCCAAACACAGGTGACATACCATAAAATTTGCAAAAGATTCATTTTGGTCCTTGAACTTTAAAAACCATGCAAATTATATAATTTTGGTACCTAAATATTTTTCCAACTTAGTTTTGGTAAAAAAAGATTTTTTATTTTTTATTTTTTTAGTCCCTAGTGTAGAGAAGATAAAGGTGATACTAGTGGTAGAGAAAGAATAATGTCATTACCATCGATTTGTGCAACCAAAACTATAACGTCCATGTCTCTAGTAGACAAAACAAATAATCTTACTAATACACATTTCCAAAAAAAAAAGAAATATATATATATATATATATATATATATATATGGTTTCACCAAAATTTCTATCAAAATTTCAGTAGAGCCTCCCCTGTATAGGTAGATCTCAAGTTATCAATATATAACATAACCTTTAATTCAATCTTGACCCAATCATTCTTGGTCTATAAAACCACAAACATCATCCTCATCAAAATCACAATAAATAAACCATACATTTAACAACAATCAACATTTTGCACCACAATCAAGATAACTTCAGTCACATTTAATAGAATATGACAAAAAGAGTTAATTTTGTTATACTCAAATCTTTTCCAAAATAGTGATCATACATATCAGTTTATAAACATTTAATTTATACAAAATACTACTAGATACAAAAAGCTAAGAAACAACAAATTTACTCCTTACATGCACATGATGGACTTGAAAAGGAAATACAAGCTAATTCCATAAAAAAATTGGAAAAATAATATTAAAGTTATTAAACCCAGGGCATGCAATCATACATAATTATAATAATCAACATAACTATTTG
Source organism: Salix brachista (assembly GCA_009078335.1). Taxonomy (NCBI): domain Eukaryota; kingdom Viridiplantae; phylum Streptophyta; class Magnoliopsida; order Malpighiales; family Salicaceae; genus Salix; species Salix brachista. Next base: position 9,607,373 of record CM018586.1, read on the forward strand.
AAACACAAACTAACTTCTTCGTTTACGTAATGCTGATACTAAGTAGTGTGATACCCTCGTCACCTTACCAACATTATAAATTAGAGAAGACCCATTCCCGGGTCCCTCCTGCAATTACAGGAAATTCACATACATCATTTTCAGCCAAAGATATACTTCATCATAACCACATGAAAACAATCCAATAAAACTTTAAATTTGTTATTCTTTCATTTTTATTTTTATAACATCTGTCAATCAAAATATCATTATAAACACTCATTTTAAAAAATAACTTGTTTGTTTCCTTTAATGCGTCTAACTTCCTCACTTCACGACCTCCCATTTCTTCTTTTTCTCTCTCTCAAAGCTCTTCTTTGTACAAAACTGATCTCGTTGGAAAGCTAACATATAGTGCTACAACTCTTCTAGAGGGAGGGAAACCTAGTCCATTACCCAAAATTCATGAAAGGCATCATAGATGTGATAAACCTCCTTCTCTCCAGAGTTTCCCCTACATAGTCACGTTCGGTGACCTTTAACTAGATTTATAAAATTCCAAATTAAATGAAACTACTTTCCTTGGATGTTACACAACCAGAAATGCAACTCCTACGAAAGAAACCAACCTTGATTCTCTTATTTTCCTACTCGGATTCTATCTAAAATTCAAGAGATGAATCTGCCCAATTATTAACTTCTGCATCATATACATTTGGCCAAAAATTGGCCTTGGAAAAACAAGACTTCCCTCATTCTTTTCATGCTCAATTCATTCATTATACAAACATTCACGTCCAACACAACATATACAATAATTAATTTGCAAAACACATAATCTTTCCAAAATAATTACTGCCCTCAATGGCAAGTCATGGCCTTTCCTAGGGGCATCCCTTTTTCTTTTCATTTTTCTTGCCAATTAGCTCTCATTTCATCTCGTATTCATCAATTACACACGATTCCACATTTCTCCAAAATTTGTTCCAATAACCCTAACCCAAATCTCATAAGCAAATCATGAAATTTAACAATTAAGTCTAGAATTTTATATGCATATAAAAAACACCATACCATGGAGGATTTAAAATTCTAATTGCTTGTGAAATCAAAATCTCCTCCACTCTTTTTTTCCTGCTACTGTTAGCCCAATACTCCTTTTTTTCTCTTCCAATAATACTTCAAATCCTTGTATTTTTTATGTTTTGACGTTTTGGTAACACTTAATCTCTCTTTTACTTTGAAATTATTTTTCAATTGGGAATATCCCTCCCTTTCTTCCCCTCACTCTGCTGGACATAAGAGAAGAGAAAAGAGGTGTATTTATACCTCTCAATTTTTCTTATTCGCACTTAGGCCTTCATTTCCTTTAAATGTTTTCTTTTTTTACTCATCTTCTCTTCTTATAATTAAATCCTACTCTTTAACCCAATTCTTCTATTTCTTATAACATCTTCTTAATGAATTGCTCGAGTTTGCATAAGAGAGTTCGAGAAGTCTTGCTTCATATTTGTTCCCGAGAAATTAGCATCTAAGGGATAATAAGTCTAATTATTTCCAACCTTTTTATATTATAATGACCAAGAGGTTCAACATGCATATTTATATCTTCAACATGAAAAATAAAATTCTTGGTACAAGTACTATAACCGCACCAACTCTCGTAAGTCAAAAATTTGACTAGGCTTCTCTTTAAAAAGTCAACAAATTATGTATCATTGTAAAAGCTTATTAATTTGATAGCTCCACTCCACTGAGGTTTTAGCCAACAAAAAAAGTTTGACCAGAAATAGTCCAACTTTAATGAAGCCCATAACAACATTATCAAGGCTTTGGTCATAGTTTATAAGACTACTTTTATCAATTAACTCAGAAAATGTGTGTAGCAATACCTGATGCATCACGGTGCAACCCTGACACATTTTGCAAGACCTGAGTAAACAATACACTAGGTCATAACCTAGCCTTCGGTTATTAGACAACCATTTTTGTGCTCATAAAAGTTTTGAAAATCAGTGTCATCACCCAATTTTTGGGTGACTCCCCAAAATATACCAAAAAATAACAAAAATAAAATAAAGAGGGTCAGCGAGGGTAGAAAAGTCAATGTGCAAATTTTGGTTCTTTTCGAGAGTCTAATTGTATCTCTTTTGTCCCAAAAAATAGAGAAAATACAGATTTGAGAAAAAATAATATATCATCGGATAAATATGCATAAAAATTAAGTCGAGAGATGTAATTATATTTTTATGGGTCAATTTGATTTAATCGTCAACCAATTTAAAAATATAATTATGTTCAGGAATTAATTCAGGGTCCAATTAAAGGATTTAATTAAGTGCAAGGACTTCATTATACTTTAAGTTGGTCAAATTAATTTTGTTTAGGGCTTAATAAGTGAAAAATCAAGTTAGGGAGCTTAATTCGGGTTCAATTGAGAAGATGGGAATTTTTAGAGACTAAATAGAATTTTTCCAAGCCAATTATGCAAAATCAGGGGTCCAATTGGAAACAATTGAGAGTTTAATGGTCAATTGAGGGTCAAATAGCATAAATTGGAAGTCAGGAACCAAAATAAAAAAGGCGCGCAAATTTAAGGCTAACATTGAATTTTTCACGGGGACGCAATCGCACAAAATTAAAATTTTAAAACCAATTGAGGTTTTGATTAGAACAATTTTAAACCAAGGGACCAAATTGCATCTTTTGTCAAATCATTTTCTTGCAGGCGTGCCTGCACTCTTAAGTCGCCTGAACAGTGTCAGGCACGCCCATCGCTGCCACTGGGCAAGGCAGGCGGCCACCCCTCGGTTGCACGCCATGGGCAGCCGAAGGGGTGCCTTCATGGCTATAAATAGAGGGGGAATTGGACGCAGAAAGAGGGGGGAAGAAAAGGAGAAAAGATACAGAGAAAAAAACGAAGGAACATTTACGTAAAACACATAGTATCTTCATCCCTCTCGGTGCAGCTTTCTCTCTCTCTCAGTCTCGGCTTCTCTCTCTAAAACCAGAGGCGTCGGTCTCTCTCTCCTTCTCGGTCAGCACTCCGGCCACCAGCTCAGGCCACCCAACTTCACCCTTATCACCACATAAATCTTCCCCTCGACGCCAGAAACTCAGCCCCACTCTCCGGCGAGGCAACAACCCAGGTGACAGTAGCAGCAACGCCAACACCGGCGACTTCGGAAGCTCCCTTCGGCCACCACAAGCCACCGTTGACGGCGCCACCACGACAGGAATCATCACCTCGACCTCCTCTACACAAAGGTACTAATAGGTACGCATTTCGTCACACTCGAAAAACATCCCTGTTCATCGTCTTCTTCCTCCAGCTCGCTGCATGCGCAGTGGGACGTGATTTGCGTCCCACTCTACTCAGATTCTATCCAAGAGTCAAGAGATGAATCTGCCCAATTGTTAACTTCTGTATCATATACATTTGGTCAAAAATTGGCCTTGGAAAAACAAGACTTCCCTCATTCTTTTCATGATAAATTCATTCATTATACAAACATTCACATCCAACACAACATATACAATAATTAATTTGCAAAACACATAATCTTTCCCAAATAATTACTGCCCTCAATGGCAAGCCATGGCCTTTCCTAGGGGCTTCCCTTTTCCTTTTCATTTGTCTTGCCAATTAGCTCTCATTTCATCCTATTTCATGTCATATTCATCAACTACACACGATTCCACATTTCTCCAAAATTTGTTCCAACAACCCTAACCCAATTCTCATAAACCAATCATGAAATTTAACAACAAAGTCTAGAATTTTATATGCATATAAGAAACACTATACCAAGGAGGATTTAAAATTCTAATTGCTTGAGAAATCAAAATCTCCTCCCCTCTTTTTTTTCCTGCTGCTGTCAGACCAATACTCCTTTTTTCTCCAATTTCTTCTTCCAATAATACTTCAAATCCTTGTATTTTTGATGTTTCAATGTTTTGGTAACACTTAATCTCTCTTTTACTTCGAAATTGTTTCTAAATTGGATAAGAAAAATGTCAAAATCTCCCTCCCTTTCTTCCCCTCACTCTGCTGGACATAAGAGAAAGAGGGGTATTTATACCTCTCAATTTTTCTTATTTGCACTTAGGCCCTCATTTCCTTTAAATGTTTTCTTTTTTTACTCATCTTCTCTTCTTATAATTAAATCCTACTCTTTACATTTATTTCAATTCCACCCCCTTAACCTATTTTATTTCTCTTTTAATTCATTCCTTTAATTTAAATCTAACCCTAATTAGTTCTGATTTAAAACTACGATATCTCAAATATTCCCAGGATGTTATATCCAAATTTTCTTAATTCTTATTTTATTTAAATTTGTTCATGAAATCTTCCACTTTTATTTTTTTTAATTATTTAGTTTTCTAATTTAAACCTACATTTATTTCTCGAGGTTTACATTCTCCCCTCCTATTAGAAATTTCGTCCACAAAATTAAATTTACGTACTTATTTCTAGAAATAAATGCGGCTACTTCTCCTTTATCTTAGACTCTCTTTCTCATATTTCCTCTATTTGTGAGCTTCTCCATAATCTCACCAAGGGAACTCTCTTATTCCTCAACACCTTTACATTCTGATCTCAAAACTTGACGAGTTTAACTTCCAAGGTTAAATCCTCATTAACTTTCAAGGGAACCTGTGGCAGTACTCGTGAGGGGTCTATTTTGTCCTTTCATAACAAGGATATATGGAACACATTGTGAATCTTGTCTAAATCTGTAGGTAATTCCAATCGATAAGCAACTAGTCTGATTTTTTCCAAGATTTCAAAAGGGTCAATATATCATGGGGCTAATTTCCCCTTTACTCCAAATCAAATGATGGCTTTCCAAGGTGCCACCTTCAAGAACACTTTATCTCGAACTTGGAATGGGTTCTTACTGATCAAGGCAATTAGCAAGAAAAAAAATGGTGATTGACATTTAGGGCTCCTGGGTCTTAATTTATGAACACAACAAATGTTAAAGAAGACGGATCACATGTGCGAGAAGATAGTTAAATCAAGTTGTTGCTTTTGTTAATTTTAATTAACAAAAAAACAGGTTTAAGGTATTAGTTAGTTAAGAAACCTGTGACTCTGAATGATTCAGTCATAACTGTTTGGTGATATTTTGTCAGTTATCTTATATTTTGTGGGTTGTACAAAGTTTAGTGATTGTTTAAGATAAATTTTTTCTAAGATTGACATGCATGTATTTAAGAGTTATCTTATTCATTTTGTTAATTTGTTTTTAACTATTTATTGGAATTACAAAAAATGTATCTTTCTAGAAAAAGTCCAACAGTTTTTCTTTGATTTTTTTAAATAATTAATATTAGTATATGTACTTTCTAGTCAATCTGATGATATTCATTTTGTTCATATAAATATATTTAATTTCAATAATGATTTTATTTATCTATATTTGAATATTTGATTAATGAATTTAATATCTAAGTGATGAATTTAACAACTATAAATCTCTATAGGATGCAGCAACCATGATTTATTAAATACACAGAATACCACACATGCAATAACTGGCTTGAACATTTTTAAAACTATGAAGTTGGAACTAATCTCATACTAAACTAGGTCAACATGCCTTTTGCTACCAGAGCTCTTCCTAAAACTACTTTATATATTTGCTTTTCTTTTCTTTTCTTTTTTGCTCAGGTATATATTATGGACTTTGCTTTCTAGTAGTATGCTGCTAAGGTCTAAAGAAATTACTGGATATTGTTTTTGGAGAAAAATGGTTGAATTACAACATCTCACCATAAATCCTTCTAACAATAATTTATTAGGACAAGTAGATACAAGAACATTGCTAATATCTTTTTAATTTTGTAACAACAGTGAGGATGTTATAAGTTTTCATATGTTTTTTTTTATAAAAATACATATTGATAGAAAATTGATTGAAACCAAAGAGGTTGATCTTGAATATTCTATTGTTTTTTTTCATTTTCAATTGTTATCTTACGCTATATTACAAATCAGTGGAGATTAAATAGCTACAATCATGGCTTCATGTTATTAATATGGCTTAAATGAATTTTAAGACATATTTCATATATGGGAACGAAATTATAATCCCTTAAAACTTGAGAGAAAAAAAGGGGTATTAGTTGTAATTCACCATTTGGTTTTATCCTGACAACTTACATATTTTTTTAAGTGTATCTCAAATGATAAGTTCAATGAAGCCAAGGTTTATATTGTTTGAGGACTTCAATCTTTAGGTTAGGGTAAAGTCATTTTTTAAACTCAAATTTGGTTACTTTTAAAAATAATTTGAGTTATTCGTAGATCTTGACATTTTAAGTCAACTTTAGAACTTCTATATGATTTATGAGTTTTAATCCATTGCTCTACCATCAAACTTCAAGATAATCAACCCCAACAAGATCTATGCTCCTTATTCTTCAACCTTCCATGCTATAAGAAGAGTAAACTGGCATGGGCCTACTTTTGTCGAAGTTTAAAGGTGCTAAAAAGAGCCAAGCCTAAAAAATATCCGAGGCGCTAGGTGCTAGGCACTCAACCTGTATGGTATAAAAAATTACATGTATAATATTATATTATGATATATAAATCTAAAATGTATATCAATGAAGATTAAATCATTAGAAATCAAAAGAAAATATAAAATATCATTGTATAGTCATATAAAGTTACATTTTTCACCCTTGAAACAAAAACTAATTTATGGAATTTTATATGACATGACATAGTAGAATTTTTATATGAGAAATTGAAACAAAAAAGATGAGATGACAAAAGAAAAAAAGTTAAAAGAAATACGGTTATTGTTCTTCACTCTTATTTCTCTTCTTCTCTGGTGGTGTTTCATGTTTGTTTTTATTCTTTTTGTTTCAACTTTGGCGTTTGTTTCTCTTTTCCTGTTTTTTTATTTTACACTAATCTATGTTTTTTTTTTTTATAAAACTACCCTTAATTTTTTTTATAAGACTAGAAAAAGAGAACCAAGACAAAGCACAAGTCCTTTTGTTTAAGAATGAAAAAAAATCAGAAATCGAAGAGATGCCTCTTCAAACTAACCTTTTAGTGTCAGTGTTAAATAATTTTCATCAGGCGACGACTTTATTGCCTGCCTCCCATGCATCAGTGCTTGCCTAGGTGTCGCCTCTTCAAACTTCATCGACTCAAGCTAAGAAAGGCGCCTCAGCCTCGCCTCGCCTCACCTCACCTCCAGTGCTTAAGCAAGTCCCGAGGTGTCTTGTGACAACATTGTATCATTTTGATGGCAGATGGCATGGAGCATCCAATGGGGTATATTTTCAAAAGGAGCCAGGTAACATGATCAAAGGGTTCACATTAAGGGCCTGTCAAAATGGAGATCAAACTGCTCACATGCAAATTATAGGTCCCTATCTGATCCAACCAAAGATTAGTAGACACTTGTGCAAATAGAAAACATATGTTTAGTCAACAAATAAATAAAACATTAACAATAAAACTCAAGGCTACAGGGGGTGAAGATATGACAACAATGATGAAAAAAATAAAAATAAAACTTTTTTCCACCCATTTCTCCTCTGCATACTGCGAATTTATAGGGGAAGAGGACATGCATATTGGGTGTAATTGTTGCCCCTACATTTTGCAAGGGCTGCAGAGCCGTTACTGCTGTAGACCCGTTCCTGCACTGTTCAAGTGTCAGAACCTGCAAATTTGATTTTGGGAGGGTGAAAGTATGATTTGGTCCTTAAATTTACAATTGTTCTAATTGCATCCCTAATTAGCTTTAAACTTTTAATTTTATGCAATTGTGTCCTCTTTGGAATTTCAAGAGCATCCTTAGCTTTGCACCCCCTTTTTCATTTTGGTCCTTGATTTCTAATTTGTGCAATTTAACTCTCAATGATCCCATTGGACTCTCAATTCGTTCAATTTCGCCCCCTGATTTCGCACAATTGGCTTGAAGAAATTCACTTCGGTCTCTGAAAATTCCAAATCTTGTCAATTGAACCCGAATTAAATTCAAGAACTTGATTTCTCATCGATTACGCCCTTAATGAAATTAATTTGACCAATTTAAAGTATAATTAAGTCCTTGCACTTAATTAAATTATTCGATTGAACCCTAAATTAATTCTTCAACATGATTACACTTTTATATTGGCCAATGATTAAATCGCATTGGCCTATAAAAATATAAGCATATCTTTCAACTTAATTTTTACATAGATTTATCCAATAATAAATTATGTTAGCCTTGAATCTGCGCTTTTCTTCGTTTCTAGGCATAAACTAGGTATGATCGGATAATTTCACTTTTAAATTGGTTAGCGATTAATTACACGTTTAAATTGGCAAACGATTAAATCCAACTGGCCCATAAAAATACAATTATATCTGCGGATTTATCAAATAATAAATTACTTTAGCCTTAATCTGCATTTTCCTTCATACTTGGGTACACAAAAAAGTACGATTGAGCTATCAAAACGTCCAAAATTTTACCTTTATTTTCCTACCGACAATGACCTCTTTTATTTTGTTTTTTTGTTATTTTTGGGTAGACTTGGGGAATGACCTAAAATTGGGTTATGACAATCTTGATGGATCCTCATCAGTATCGACCGATCCACAAGAGCTAATTGCATGGACTACTAAGGATGCGAAGATTGTCTCTTGGATACTAGGGTCTGTTGAACCCCTAATGATCAACAATCTTTGATCGTTTGGCACCGGGAAGGAGATTTGGGACTACTTCCGATGTATCTATTCCCAAAACAATTCAGCTAAAAAATTTCAGGTAGAAATGGATATTGCTAATTACAAACAAGGTAATTTCTCAATTCAACAATTTTATGCTGGATTTCTAAACCTATAGAGTGAATATACTAGCATAATTTACTCTAAAATACCTAAGGAGAGTTTAGAGGCACTGTACCTTGTTTATTCTGAAAGCTAGAGGGACCAGTTCTTGATGAAGCTCCAGCCAGATTTTAAGGTCGTGAGAGCTAGCTTGATCAATCGAAGTGCAGTACCCACTTTGGATGAATGTTTGGGGGAATTGTTGCGGCAAGAATGACTTGCCACTAAACATGAGTTGACTTAGGACACTATCACAAAGATGAATGTGGCATACATGGCTCAAGGAAGGGGACGACAGAGGGGTGTGGGTGTGCAGTATTTTAAATGCAAAGAATTAGGGAACATCGCCAGAAATTGCAGCAAGAAATTCTACAATTATTGTAAGAAAGAAGGGCATGTTATCAAGGAATGCCGTATGCGACCACAGGATCGACAGGGGTTTACTATTCAGTCAAATTTAGGGGCTGCTTCTATGGCTGCCGCAACTGTGTCCTCGCTGTCGGCACCAGAATCTTCATTGTCGGTGAACTCTTCGTCATCCACTCTTACTCCTGAGATGGTGCAGCTCATGATTGTATCTGCCTTCTATGCATTTAGGATTTCAAGTAAGAGATATGAATTTCATTCTCACTTGGATTCAACACATAATAAACAATGGTTAATGGATTGGGCAACATCGAATCACATGTCCAGCAGTGAAACTGAGTTACATAATGTGCAAAAATACATAGGTAATCAGCATATACAGGTAGCGAATGGTAATATTCTGCCTATTTCGTCAATTGGTAATTTGGGGTCTCATTTCAAAAATATTTTTGTGTTACCAAAATTATCTACAAATTTACTCTCTGTTGGCCAAATGGTAGAGAATAATTGTGAAATTCACTTTAATCTTCATGGTTGTTGTGTGCATGATCAAGTGTCGGGGAAAGTGATCGCGAAGGGGCCTATAGTGGGACGTTTATTTCCAATACAATTTTCTATTCCTAGTATTAATTCCAATGCTTATTCTACTGTCATTAATAATCATCATTTTTGGCATAAGAAATTCGGGCATCCCAATTCTAATGTATTGAATCATCTTATGAAACATGGTTATTTGGAGAATAAAAATTCACTTTCAACATAATTTTTGGATTGTATCTATTGCAAATTGGGTAAAACAAAATTGTTATCATTTCCGTCACATGATAGTCGAGCTTCTAATTGTTTTGAAATTATTCATACTGATGTATGGGGGGTGAGCCTTGTTCTCTCTCATGCTTAGTATAAATATTTTGTCACATTTATTGATGATGTTAGTCGTTTAACTTGGATATATTTTCTTCGATCTAAAGCTGATGTGTTCTCAATATTTCAGGCTTTTGTTGCATTGGTTGAAAGTGAATTTTCTGCTCATATTAATATTCTACGCTGACTCTGGGGGGAATATGTGTCCAAAGAATTTCAGGAATATCTCAAAACAAAAGGATTCTCTCTCAAAGATCTTGTCCTTACACTACTCAACAAAATAAAGTTGTTGAGCATAAGAATCGTCATCTTTTAGACATTGTCCGCGCCCTATTAATTGATTCTTTAGTACCTACTCGATTTTGGGTAGAAGCTTTGTCAACAGTTGTTCATCTACTTAATCGTTTGCCTTCCCAAGTCCTAAAATTTGAATCTCCATACTCTATTTTATTTGGTGTTACTCCTGAGTATGATTCTCTTCATGTCTTTGGGTGTGTTTGTTTTGTTCACTTACCATTTATGACGCAAATACTCATAAAAATCATATCTCCTGAAATGTGATTTTTTTTTAACACCAGAATTTCTTCTGATCTTGTCCCTCTTCAGAATCCACTTCTATTGAACTTCCTACATTTGATGATGATAGTCCATCTTATACCTTTGAATGTTTTAAGCCAGGAATTATATATCAAAGACGTCATCCACCATCCTCTTTGTGCCTTCCGAACACGGAACCGACATCTTATCATCCCCATCAATGAAGACAATCATCTCGAGTTTCACGCACCCCAAATAGGTATGGATACTCAGCAACTACTACTGATAGTACTTTTGTTCCTAAGACTTATGCTCAGGCTTCTACTCAAGACTGTTGGAAACAGGCCATGAAAGAGGAACTTCAGGCTCTTTAGGATAATCATACATGGGATATTGTTTCTTGTCCTACTGGAAATAAACCTATTGGTTGAAATGATCTCTGTATAGTCTAAAACAGGCACCCCGGGCATGGTTTGAAAAGTTTCACACTACTCTTTTGAAACTTAAATTTATGTAGAGCCAATATGATGCTTCTTTGTTTCTTCAGTAAACTGCTACTGATATTGTTGTTCTTCTGGTATATGTGGATGATATTATTATAACAGGATTTGACATTCAACTTATTGAGAATTTATAGCCTTATCTTAACACTGCATTCCATATGAAGGATTTGGGACACCTTCAATATTTCCTTGGTTTACATGTGCACTCTATGTCCAATGGGATTTTTCTACATCAACAAAAATACACCCAAGAGATTCTTCTCTTGGTTGGTCTTGAATCAGGAAATAGTGTTCTTACACCTCTTGGAGATTAATTTAAAACTTTGTGAGAATGATAGAGACCTGTTACTTGATCCTTTCATATACAGACAATTGGTGGGCAGTTTGAATTATCTAAGCATTAGTCGACCATATATTTTTTTGCAGCACAACAAGTCAGTCAGTTTTTATAGGCTCCTCGTCAATCTCACCTAGCTGTTGTTAAAAGGATTCTTCGCTATCTTAAGGGTACATCTAGGCGAGAGTTATTTTTTCCTACTGATAATTCATTACAATTAAAAAGTTATAGAGAAGCGGATTGGACAGTGATGTGATCCAACCATCAAAGGATCCATTGGAGGTTTCAGTTGGTCCAGTTACTAGGCTTAGGGCTAAGAAGTTCAAAGAAGCTTTCAATGGACTTCTTCAAGATACATGGGCTAAGGTGGACTTCAAGAGGATTGTAATAATAAAGAGAAAGCCTTGATTAATCTCATTCATGTTCAAGAAGGGCTTGTTGGTGGAACCAAGACCATTACACAAGGATTGGGAGAAGAAGACTAGATTCAGACAGTTTGACCTTCGGTTACTCTCTTAGTCATAACTAGAGCTACATATCGAATTGGTTTATAGTCTTGTTGTGAATTTATACTTCCTTTTCTCGTCTCTAGGTGTAGGCGTTGTGATCGAGTTGGTTTATAGTCTTGTTGCCTTGGAGCAAGTCTTCCATTGTGATAAGCTCATTCAATTCTCAACAAACTTGGGTTAGATTGATCTTGGGGTCGCGAATACCATTAAATTCCGCTAGGGTTCGCATCAGTTGGTATCAGAGCTAATCTAATCACAGGTTATATCCTTCAATTTGAGTTTTTATTGTTTCCTGTTTTGTTTTTTTGATAGATTCGGCCACCAAAAAAAAAATAGGGATCTTACTTGTTATTGCTTTGTTGAACACTTAATCATAAGTTAGTGTTCTTGCTGAAATATATACATATATAGATAAAAAAAAAAGGTGCTTGATCTTGAAATTTTTATTGTTTCTACATAGAAAAAAAAAGAAAAAAAAAGAAAAAGAAGAAGAAAAAGAGAAGAATAAAAGAAGAAGAAAAATCACTTTTATTGTTGTTGTTTTGGCCGAATACATGTTTGAGAAACCTTGAGCATTGGGAAATTAGTTAATCTTCCACTTAGTAGTCCTATTTGTGTACCTTGACAATTTGGGTAGTTTAGTTGATTTTTTTTTTGAGTAACTGGAATTTTCTTGAATTAAATCCTTAGTTCTTGATAATTCGGAATTATTTCGCTCTTTTCTGATTTTTTTTGTTCGTGTCTTCAAATCATCATATTATTCATACAAATTTGCATTGCTATTCGTTAATTTGTCATCGAGTTTTGTTTTGTTAGTTTTGTAATTTCTTGCTTCTAGAGTCTATATCAAATTTATAAGTTCACGGCTTAGTTGGTTGCTTTTTCTGAATTGTTGCTAAGTGATCTCAAGAACTAAAGAAAGGCAATTTGAGTGGAAAAAGGCATAGGGAGCATATTCGAGTGAAAAGCCTATAAATTTGTGTGAAACACGAGTGTGTGAGGTGATTTTTTTATTGCTAATGATTTTCGTGCAGGTTTCAAAAAAACAATGTCTTCTAATTGTGTGCCACAGAAGATTGGTGAAATCCAAGAAGATGGGTTTTCGAGAATGCAACAACAGATGGAATTTATGTTTGGTGAGGTAATGAATAGGATTCAAAAATTAGAGACTAGGTCTGATGGAGGACGAAGTAAAAGGGGTAGAGAAGCTAGGAAAGAGGAGAGTGTTGATGGAAACTCTGCAGATGAAGCCGAGGATGATCTTAACCGTAGTGGTGGGTTCTGTACACATAGGGGAGAGAGGTATGAGAATCGACCAAGGAGGGGACATATTCGGCCACATAGGGATTTTGAGCATAGAGGGGATTTTGATGATTTGGGAGATATAGACCGAAATTTGGGTTGTATTAAGTTAAAAATCCCAGCCTTTAAGGAAAAACTGATTCAGAAGCTTATTTAGATTGGGAAAAAAAGGTGGAGATGATTTTTGACATCCATAGGTATTCTGAAGAAAAGAAGGTTAAGTTAGTTGTAGTAGAGTTTACTGACTATGTCATGGTTTGGTGGGAGAGATTGGTGGTAGAAAGAAGAAGGAATAGAGAAAGACCAATCAGCACATGGGAGGAGTTGAAAACAATAATGAAGAAGAGGTATGTTCCTAAACATTATTATCGGGAGTTGTTTAATCGTTTACAAATGATTACACAGGGTATTAAGAGTGTGGAGGAATATCAGAAAGAATTAGATGTGGCTATGATTAGAGCTAATGTTAATGAAGATGAGTAAGTTACGATGTCTAGGTTTTTGAATGGCTTGAATAAAGACATAGCTAATGATGTGGAGTTGCAATCATATGTTGATTTGGAGGAGTTAGTACACTTATCCATTAAGGTTGAAGGACAGTTGAAAAGGAAGGGTAATACACGATTTGGAGCTTATACGGGGTCTTCTTCGGGTTGGAAGATGAATTATAGGAGAGAGGGTAATGCATCATCGAAGCCTTTGGTGACTTTTAAAGTTGTAGATAAATATTCAGAATATAAATTGATGTGTCATTTCCATGATCCGTTCTGATTTTTGTAGGTGGATGTTGACTTGTGATGAAGGTTTGCTTTATTGATAAATTTCAGTTTTATATAAGTTTGGCTTAGTTTGCTTTAGCCTAGCCTAGACAACTTCCAACCCTCCTAATTGCATAGCATATAGCACGAAAATCTTAACTAAATTGTCTCGTGGGATCGACCCCTTGCTTGCTCTATACTATCTTGTTTGATTTGTTTTAAGCTAGGGTAATTAATTTGTGCGATCGCGACATTGCAACAAATTTTGGCGTCGTTGCCAAGGAAGTGATTTTAGTTGATTCTGGTGTTCTTGTGTTGTGCTATGATTTATTCTACTTGTTGTGATTTTTATTTATTCTGAAAAAAAATGAAAAAAGAAAAAGAGAAAACATATTTGTGTTTACGGTGGTTCTGTTCAAAACAAACTTTTTGGTGGAATTAAGTATTGGTCTAGCATAGGATCCTCGTGCCTATTGCGTTGTTTTCAATCTTTTGTGTCCTTGGTTTCTTTTGAGTTTTCTTTGTGATTTATGCATGTAACCCGTTCTGCTAACCAAAGTCATCAAGTGCAGGTTGATCTCGAAATAGAAAACACTTTACGCAGGTTATGAAAGGAAGCTCGCATCAACATCATGGCTGTTGCACGACAACAAACACTCAAGGAGCTTGTTGCTCCTAGCATGGAAAACCAACCATTGTGCATAAACATAAACAACATTAAGAACTAGATAAATTGATCAATTAAGAAACATAATTGTCCACAATATATGTTTAGTTTGATTGAATGTTCTCTCTAAGATAAATAACATAGATGCACTACAACTATTAACTTAGTTGCTTCACAAGTTCATAAACCACAACTCCGGTTTTGATATCAAACTTAGCAGTAGATTGTCTATAATAATAACTTGGAGTGCGCTCTTAGCAATTAAATAAAAAATAATAGGAAAATAAGCATAGGAGAACAAACATATTCATCATTTAAACTAAAAAATTGAGGTAAAAATAGATCTCACAGTTCTTGAAATCTGAAGGTTTCCGTGTCCTTGCAATCAAGCAAAAGAGTCTAGTCTTGCATGTTTATTGAACTACTAAATAAAAAGATGGAAGAAAACATGATTTAGGGTTTGGAGGAGGAAGATTTATGTTTTCTTTGCTGCTGGATGAAGTCCTTTGATGCCTCTCCTCCTTTATATATGCTTAGAAACTCTAGTTTCTATTTTACAAAATAGTCCTTCCTTAAGTTGGCAGAATTTAGTTGACCCTTGTAAAATTCATATCTCGTTCATAACACATTGTTTTGAGATTAAATTGGGAGAGTTTATAGGTCTTTGAGTCCTGAATCCAACAAAAATGGGTTTGCAGCAATCGGGCTTTTGTAGCTCCATATATTGAAGTTGGAATGGACAAAGGTCAACATCTACAGATTGCAAGATTTGACTTTGAAGGCTGCGATTTCTATGCTCTTCCTTATTTTATTTCTTTTGCCTTAGCTTTCCAGATAGTTATGGATGTTATATTTTTAATTCCACCGAATCACTTCATCTTGATCTCTAGAGCTTCTGTTGTGCACAAAACAACGACTGAAGGTCAAATCTGCCAATCAACTCCAATTATCTCCTTTCTGCATCTGTCATCCAAAAATGCCTTCAAAACATTAAACAAAGAATATCAAGGCATTTTATACACAAAACATATGCAAAACACTAGGTAAATATGGATGAAACTATCAAATAATATGGTTGCATCATAAACCTTTATAATTGAATTTTCAAATAGATAGGGATTTAATAATTTTGGTACTTATTGATAATTTGTGAAAATCCTCGTGGGATGATACTCTACTCGTCATTTTATTACTTGTTACGATTTGTGCACTTGCGATTTCTACCAACAAGTTTTTGTCGCCGTTGCCAGGCATTTTAGATAAAATTGTTTAAAATATCGGTCATTGTTGAATTCGATGTAATTTGATTTATTTTTGTTTGTAGTGCATGAGAAACAACAAAAAGCATTCGTTGTTGCCTTAAAACCCGGAGATTGAGAGAACTGCAAGGGGATTAAGAAAGAAAACGCGAGAGAGTGAAAACAACTTAAGGATCATGGTAGACAATGACAATCCTGAATATGACACACGGGCATTGAGAGATTTTGCTCTCCCACAGGTAGCAGGAATTTGTTATGTTATCAGGAAACCAAGGATTGGGGCCCATAATTTTGAGATTAAACCAGCAATACTGCAAAAACAACTTTATTCCTGGTTTGATTCGGACTTTGCATTTCGAGTTGATTTTTGTACTTCAAAAAAGAAAAATTGGGTTGTTCTCATTGAATAAGAGTTGTAGGCCTATGTATCCTCTTTTCAAAAAGCTAAAGAAAACATGAAACGGAGTTGTATAACTCTTGTTATACCTTAAAAACCAATCGGTGCTTAGGCTTGTCTAGGCAGACCAACCAGTGTTTGAATTCTAAGCTCATCCCATTGTTTGCTTCTTCATATAATCTCAATTTCTGCATATTCCATTAGTTAAATACCTGAAAATATATTGAATACTCAAGAAATTAAGAATTCTGAAAGGTACCTAAAATGTTAGACAATTTCCTGAAAATCCATCGAAATTCTCTAAAATAGAGTAGTAATGACTTAAAATATGTATGCAATATATTCCCTTATCAAATTCCCCCAAACTTGAATGTTTGCTTGTCCTCAAGCAAAAGGAAACCATTACAATGGAGAGTAAGATTTTATCTAAGTTCAACTTTCAACACCGAAGGATCCATTATGCAAACATTGACACCTTAACTTTTATAGGCAATATAAAATAAAATAAAATTAAGTATACCTACTTTTTCTAGTTCAAATCTCTGTACATACTTCCAAACTCAGTCATATGTATCATGTAACCAACATAATTTAATCATGCAATATTTTTCCTGCAATTACTCCTTACTACTACAAACAAGATAGCAAGCTAGAGCGATAATTCTTCTTTTTTTCTTCTCTGTTTTTTTTTACTTTCAAATTTTCTTCATGTTGTAACTTGTCTTTTGACGCGAATACAAATATTTGTGATGAGTGCATCCGGTTACTTAAAAAGTCACAAACTAAAAGTGCTTTACTTACTCATATTTCAAGTTGTCGTTGATGTAAAAGCAAATATTTGTGATGAATACCCCTAGTTACTAAGCAACTCGAAACATTGGAGTAGATCAAATTTCAAATATATGTATTCATTCAATTTCTTAATTGCTATCACTCTTATTTGCTTAAACCTTGTTTAGGACTGGATCAAAGGGGATAATCTCAAGAAAAACATCACACTTATCTTTTAAACTCAGAGAACCATGAAAGAAAAGATGTACTTCAATAATTCCCAAGAAAATGAGTATAATTAAACTTTCTTTATAAGATATTGCCTAGTCTAAGTCGAGGAATGTCATGTTAACATAATGAAGAACCTCAAAGTGTTAATGTTGATCTAAGTGCATCTTAAAGTCACCCTCCGTTTTGAAAAAAATATTTCAACCAAAATTTAGCCATAGGTAAATATGCATGCATCCCCCCCAAACTTAAATTTCACATTATCCTCAATGGGAAAGGGAAAAGAAAATAAATAAATAAATAAAGAGAAAGGTAAACAAAACACTTCCCTTTTTACTCAGCAAGAATGTAGTGCTGGTTGCAAAATGTCTGCGTGAATTATGAATAGCCATGGCCATCGTGATTTAAGCTTACTACGAAACAAGCCAAGTCATGAGTTGAAGAGCAACACTTGTTACCAGGGGAAAATTCCTTACGTGCGATATGCTTGTCATGCCATGCCTTAGTCTTTTCTTTGTAGATTTTAGCATTCTAATAAGAATCATTGCAGAATTCATTCATGTCATTGATTTGCAAAATTCGTTTCTCACCTGCAGTTTGTAGTTCCATGTTCAGCTGCCTCATTGCCCAATACGCCTTATGCTCTAATTCAATAGGGAGATGGCATGCTTTCCCAAAGACTAAGCAATATGGAGACATTCCCAATGGTGTTTTAAATTGTGTCTGATAAGCCCACAATGCATCATCTAGGTTTCTTGCCCAGTCTTTTCGGGAGTTACCAATTGTTTTCTCTAGAATTCTCTTCACCACCCTATTTGATACCTGTGTTTGGCCATTTGTTTGTGGATGATAAGCCAATGTTCTTTTGTGTCGGACTCCATATTTAAACAAAAGTGCTTCAAACTACTTGCTGCAAAAATGAGTTCCTTCATCACTGATGATGGCTCTAGGAGTACCAAATCTAGTAAAGATGCTCTTCCATAGAAAATTAAGTACAAGCTTGCCATCATTTGTAGGTGTTGCAATTGCTTCTATCCACTTTGATACATAATCCACTGCTAAGTGAATGTATTTGTTGTTGTTGGATGATGGAAAAAGTCCTATGAAATCGATGCCCCACACATCAAATAATTCAACTTCTAGGATATTCTACAGTGGCATTTCATTTCATCGAGATATATTCCTTGTATGCTGACATCTATCACAAGCACTAACAATAGCATGAGCATCTTTAAACATGGTGGGCCAATAAAAACCAGACTGCAAAACTTTGGTTGCAGTGCATTGCGCTCCAAAGTACCCCCCATATTCAAGTGTGGCAGTTCTTCAATATGTTTGCCATTTCCTCTTCTAGAATGCACCTCCTAATAACTTGATTTGCACAATGCCGATAGAGTATCGACTCCTCCTAGAAATAGTGTTTGACTTCGACAAGAAATTTCTTCTTTTGTTGGTAAGAAAAACTTGGCAGGATGATCTTACCTACAAGAAAGTTAACATAATCTGCATACCAAGGAGTGAAAATGTCAGTGAAATTGCTAAAATTCTTTCATCAGGAAAGCTTTCATTTATAATAGTGAATTTAAGCTCCAGTTGTTGTGTCAGTTCCATCCTTGAAAGGTGATTTGCCACCACATTCTCAGTCCCTTTTTTATCTGTAATTTCGACATCAAATTCTTGGAGTAACAGGATCCAACAGATGATTCTAGGTTGGCATCTTTGTTGGACACTAGGTGTCTAATTGCAGCATGATCAATATACACCAACACCTTGTTTCCCATCAAATAAGGCTGAAACTTATCAAAGGTGTAGACCACAACAAGCATCTCTTTTGTCACGACTCGATTCCCGGATCCGTGATCGGCACATAGGCATGGTCCCCCTCCAAGGTTCCACACCTATGCGAACCCAAACTTACACACAAACTTATCATTCATATTCAGAGTTCAACGCAGCAGAAATAACAAAGTAAACTTTATAACATAATTCGATTGTCTTTATACAAGAGTTGATTACATATTGTTATACTTGTGGAGCACTACCTAGACATATGAACAAAAAGTGTCAACTTCAACCAAAATAGCAGGTTCCAAGAGTATGACAAAAATGACCTGCTAGCAAGCTACAACCCTGAAAATGATAAATAATGAGGGGGTGAGTTCAACAACTCAGTGAGTAGATAATATTCAATATACACATACGAGATAATACAACAAAGAGAAGTATTATATCAAATCGGCTCGAAGTTCTTACAAGAAGTTTCTCAAATAGGTCATAACAACAATGTATAGGTAAAGCTCATCAGAAAATCAAAATGCAATGAGCATGAGGCTCCGTACTGTGGGATGATCAGTCCATACAGGTTGGTGACTCCCCTGACCAACTAGGGTTTCAGATACGATGTGCACAAAGGCTAACACTACCCTGTTAGCATGGATATTCTGACTGGCATACCGTAAGCATATATTATAATCAAACAGACATATTCATATCTCAAGGCTCAACTCATGGTATCAATCAAATGAGGAGCTATCAATTCACAAACAGATATAGGCTCATATCAAGAACGTATATTCAACAAATGATTATGCATTATCGTATCAAGAATATAATCAAGGTATATATTATCAAAAAGCATAATCCAATTCATACTAGCAAATTCAAATATTTATACTATTATCATGCATATTAAATATTATCCACTCACCGGACTCAAAAGCAAACAAGGTTCAGAAGCAGAATGTTGACGAAATCATATTGATGTCCCGCGGGTTGAATATCGGGATTATCTGAATATATAAAAGAAGATATACTCAAAAATGACTCAAAAGAAGTAAAATACCTTTAATAACATATCTAAGAGTTCAAATCATAATCCTATGTGTTTTTGAATCAAACTATCCATTTCTTCTTAAAAACCTAAAACAACGGTTTCTTCCGAAGTCTAGTTGTAAAATACACAATTCATAAAATTGATATTAATCCATCAAATGAGCTTCAATTATCCATCAAACCAATCTAAAATACTAATATTTCTCATAGGGACCATTCTGAAATTTTCCTATATTTTAGGGTCAAATTGTATTTTTATCAAATTGAAGGACTAAATTGAACACTTCATAAATTCATAGCTATCCTAAAATCTTGTCCATAATTCATCCTCAATTCTGTCCAGAATCTCCAATTTCACTCAAGGGACCAAACTGTAATTTTTTCCAAAGTTCATGGACTAAAGTGAAATTTTCACAAAAAGGACCAAAATGAATTTTCATCATCTTCAACCTCAACCCAAAATTCCAGCAAGGGATTTTCAAAATTTCTCAACATTATTTCACCATTTTTCTCAATATTTTCTTAAACCAAACATCTCAAAACTTCAAAATCATCTACAATCAAACTAATTAAACCATTACCCAACACATTCAACCCTTAACATCTCTCTTAATTCATCAATCAAACCCAAATAAAATTCTCAAACCCTAACAATCAATACAAGCAAAAATCATAGCTAATAATCACATTTATACATAATAAAACATACACATTACCTTAACAACTTATTTCTCCTTCTTCTTTTCTCCTCCTCTTCTTTTTCCCTCTTTTCTCTTCTTCTTCTTCTTTCTTCCTCTCTTCCCGATTCTCTCTCTCAAATTTCAGATCTATTTCCTTTCTTTTTTTGTTTTTGTTTTTCTTTTCTCTTTTTTTCTATTTATATTTATAAGCTCATGCAATTACTACCCTGCCCTTAATTTATTTACACACCTAATTCTAAGCCACCAAGGGCACTCATGTATTTTCCCTTTTTAAAATTTGCAAAATACTACATCTTTTCTTGGGTTGTGGCATAATTGAGTTGGGCATCATTAAGTGTCCTGCTGGCATAGTATATGGTGTGAAACACATTGTTTTTTTTATGCCCTAGTGCTACCCCAATTGTATAATCACATGCATCACACATCAGCTCAAATGGTTTCTCCCAATCCGGTGCAATTACAATAGGAGCTGTCACCAACTTCTTTTTCAATAGTAGAAGGTTGTTTTGAAATATTCATCAAACTGAAACTTCGTGTCTTTTAGCAGCAAATTGCATAGCGGTTTGGATATTTTAGAGAAGTCTTTGATGAACCTCCTATAAAATGTTGCATGTCCAAGGAAACTCCTGACCCCCTTTACTGTAGTTGGTGGCAAAAGCTTCTATTGCCTCAATTTTAGGTGTGTCTACCTCTATTCATTTTTTTGAAATCTGGTGCCCCAACACAATATCTTCCTTTACCATGAAGTGACATTTTTCCTAGTTCAATACCAAGTTTGTTTTTTTCACAATGCTCTAAAACCAACGCTAACTTTGCAAGACAGTCATCAAAAGAAGTCCTAAATACAAAAAAGTCATCCATGAAGATCTCAATGATTTGCTCCACCATATCTAAAAAGATAGCCACCATGCACCTCTGAAAGGTAGCTGGTGCATTACACAACCCAAAAGGCATTCTTTTGAAAGAAAAAGTACCATAAGGGCAAGTGAAAGTGGTCTTCTCTTGGTCTTCAGGTGCAATGTCTATTTGGTTGTATCCTGAATAACCATTGAGGAAACAATAGTATTCATGTCCGGCTAACCTGCCCAATATTTGATCAATGAATGGTTAAGGGAAGTGATCTTTGTGAGTTGTGTGGCGATGTCGCGGTCACACAAATTAATTACCCTACCTTAAAACAAATCAAACAAGATAGTATAGAGCAAGCAAGGGGTCGATCCCACAAGGACAATTTATTTAAGATTTTCATGCTATATGCTATGCAATTAGGGGGGTTGGAAGTTGTCTAGGCTAGGCTAAAACAAACTAAGCCAAACTTATATAAAACTGAAATTTATCAATAAAGCAAACCTTCGTCACAAGTCAACATCCACCTACAAAAATAAGAACTGATCATGGAAACGACACATCAATTTATATTCAAAATATTTATCTCTTCTTAAAATTGGTTCGTTAACGGATCCGCCGTATAACTTACCCTAACCATCAAACAACCATAGTGTCCGCACTAGTAATTTGATTCAATGGCAGCATTAAAATCTAGATAAATTGATCAATTAAGAAACATAATTGTCTGCAATATATGTTTAGTTTAATTGAATGTTCTCTCTAAGATTAATAACATAGATTCGCTACAATTATTAACTTAGTTGCTTCATAAGTTCGTATATCACAACTCCGGTTTTGATATCAAACTTAGCAATCGATTGTCTACAATAATAACTTCGAGTCCGCTCTTAGCAATTAAATAAACAATCATAGGAAAATAAGCATAGGAGAACAAACATATTCATCATATAAACTGAAAAATTGAGGTAAAAATAGATCTCACAGTTCTTGAAATCTGAAGGTTTCCGTGTCCTTGCAACCAAGCAAAAGAGTCTAGCCTTGCATGTTTATTGAACAACTAAATAAAAAGATGGAAGAAAACATGATTTAGGGTTTGGAGGAGGAAGATTTGTGTTTTCTTTGCTGCTGGCCGAAACTTCCTTGCTCCTCTCTTCTTTTATATATGCTTAGAAACCCTAGTATCTATTTTACAAAATAGTCCTTCCTTAAGTTGGCAGAATTTAGTTGTCCCTTGTAAAATTCATATCTCATTCATAACACATCGTTTTGAGCTGCAATTTGGAGCGTTTATAGTTCTTTGAGTCCTGAATCCAACACAATTGGGTTTTCAGCAATAGGACTTCAGTAGCTCCATAGTTTGAAGTTTGAATGGACAAAGGTTGATATCGGTAGATTGCAAGATTTGACTTTGAAGGCTGCGATTTCCATGATCTTCCTTATTCTATTTCTTTTTCCTTAGCTTTACATAAAGTTATGGATGTTATCTTTTGAATGCCACTAGAATCACTTCATTTCGATCTCAGAGCTTCCGCTCTATACAAAGCACCGACTAAAGGTCAAATTTGTCAATCAGCTCCAATTACCTCCTTTTTGCATCTGTCATCCAAAAATGCCTTCAAAACATAAAACAAAGAATATCAAGGCATTTTATACACAAAACATATGCAAAACACTAGGTAAATATGGATGAAACTATCAAATAATATGGTCGCATCAAGTTGCCTTGTTGAGCTTTCATTAATCCATGCAAATCCATCATCCAGTTTTCATTCTACTAGGTATCAGTCTGTTATCTGCATCCCTTGCCACCATCATTCCTCCTTTCTTTGACAAAACTTGAAATGGGGTCACCCATGAGTTGTCAGAGATTGGATAAATAACATCAGCATTTAACCATTTCAGAACTTCTTTTCAGACTACCTCTTTCATTGTCGGGTTAAGCCTTATCTAATGTTCTACTATTGGCTTGACTTCATCCTCTAACAGAATCTTGTGCATGCAAATGGAGGGACTGATGCCTTTGATATCTGTCAATACCTACCCGAGAGCTGGCTTATATTCTCTTAACACCCTCAACAATTTTTCTTCTTATGCATTATAGAGATTTTAAGAGATGATGACAGAATAAGTGGAGGCTTCTCTAAGGTATGCATAATGAAGGTGCTCTGGAAGAGGTTGCAATCCCAGAACTGGTGCTTGTTCACTAGTTGATTTCAGCTTTGGAGGCGCTTGTCCCAAATCTTCAAAATACTTCCTTCGGTTAGGTTCAAAAGAGTCCATCCAACATGTATATTTTGCTATATCCGCATCCTCCTCAAGTGCATTATTTACCAGGCATGCTTCCAATGGATTAGTTGGCCACTTGACTTTGTCAATAATTAAGGAGTCCACCACTTGAATGTTGAAGCAGCTCTCCCCCATATCTGGTTGTTTGATGGCTTTGAACACATTGAAAATCACCTCCTCTTCATTCACCCTTAATCACAACTCCTCTTTCTTCACATCAATCAATGCACCTCCAGTGGCCAAGAATGGTCAGCCAAGCAAGATAAGGATCTCACTATCCTCCTCAATATCCAGTATGATGAAGTCTGCTGGAAAGATGAACTTGCCCACTTTCACCAGTACATCTTCAATTATTCCTTTTGGATGCTTTAGTGACCGATCAGCTAGTTGCAGTGTTATTGTTGTTGGCTTTGCTTCACCTAAACCAAGCTTCTTAAAAATAGATAAAGGCATGAAATTAATACTTGCACCTAAATCATATATAGCCTTTTCAAATATAGAGTGTCAATCGAACATGGTATAGTAAAACTACCTGGATCTTTAAGTTTAGAAGGTAATTTCTTCTACAAAATGGCACTGCATTCTTCAATGAGAGCAACAGTCTCATATTCCTTTAGCTTTCTTTTGTTTGAGAGGATGTCCTTCAGAACTTTCACATAACTTGACATTTGTTCAAGAGCATCTGCAAAAGGAATGTAATCTACAATTTCTTAAACACATCAAGATATATAGAAAATTGCTTATCAGGTTTATTCTTCTTGAGTCACTGTGGAAATGGAATTCTATGCATTATTTGTTGTGTTGATTCTGGCAGAAGGTCAGATATTTTTATGTTTTGAAGTTGTTTGGCCACTTGCTCCTCTTTTTTGCTTGCACTCTTGTTTCCAGCAGTCCGCTCCATTTCTTTTCCACTTCTTAAGGTGATGGCCTTGCATTGCTCCTTCAGCATGTTGGCTAGTTGGGCAACTTGAACCTCCAAATTTCGAATTAAAGCTGGTTGGTTTTGCAGATTGGTGTTTGTTTCAGTCATGAATCTGCTGGTGTTGTTTGCTAATTGTGTCATAGCTTCTTCAAGTTTGGATTTCTCCTTCGTTTGCTCACTTGAGGATGGCATAACTGGATTCTTCATGACAATTTGATTGTTCCATGAGAAATTAGGATAATTTGTCCAACCAGGATTATATGTTACACTATAGGGGTTGTTCTGTCGGCTGTAATTTGACACAAAATGAGCATGTCCTACTTGAGTGAAAGGGTTCCCAACTTGAAACTCTTTACTTTTATGATTTCCATGGAAAAACTCACATGTTATATGGATGGCATTTGTTATCAGTTGAGTGCCCTTTAGTTGTTGAGTCAATGAATGAACTTGAGTTGTTAATTTTGTGATTGCATCAATTTCATGCACCCCAGCCGTCTTCTTATGTATGCTTCTTTCATTTGGCCACTAGTAATTGTTCATGGATATTTCTTCCAATAAGTTGTAAGCATCATATTGTGACTTACTCATAAAAGCTCCTCCTCAAGCTACATCATTTAGTGTTCTTGTTGACACATTCAATCCATTGTAAAAAATTTGCACTTGCATCCACTTTGGCAGTCCATGGTGAGGGCATCGCCTATGCAAATCCTTGTATCTCTCCCATGCCTCATATAGTGGTCACTCTCAAGTTGGGCAATATTAGAGATTTCAATACGCATCTTTGCTGTCTTAGCTAGTGGGAAAAATTTAGCAAGGAATTTCTAAGCTAAATCTTCCCAACTAATGACCAAGTCTAAAGGCATGGAGTTTAACTAGTTCTTCACTCTATCTCGCAGAGAAAACAAAAACTATTTAAGGCGATTGGCATCATCAATAACACCGTTAAGCTTAAATGTGTCACAGATCTCCAAGAAAAATGCAATATAGGCATTAGGATCATCACTTGGCAACCCATACAACTGAACTAAAGTCTCAATCATTTGCAGTATTGCTGGTTTAATCTCAAATTTATGGGCCTCAATCCTTGGTTTTCTAATAACAGAACGGATTCCTATTACCTGTGGGAGAGCAAAATATCTCAAAGCCCGTGTGTCATACTCAGGATTCTCATTGTTTTCCATGATCCTTAAGTTGTTTTCACTCTCTCGCGTTTTCTTTCTTAATCCCCTTGCAGTTCTCTCTATCTCTGAATTTTAAAGCAACAACGATTGCTTTTTGTTCTTTCTCATGCAATACAAACAAAAATAAATCAAATTAGATCGAATTCAACAAGTACTGATATTTTAAACAATTTTATCTTAAATCCCCGGCAACGGCGCCAAAAACTTGTTGGTAGAAATCGCAACTGGACGAATCGTAACAAGTAATAAAGTGATGAGTAGAGTAGTGATTTGCAGAAATTATCAATAAGTATCAAAATTATTAAATCCCTATCTATTTGATAGT
This sequence comes from Salix brachista, assembly GCA_009078335.1. Lineage (NCBI taxonomy): Eukaryota > Viridiplantae > Streptophyta > Magnoliopsida > Malpighiales > Salicaceae > Salix > Salix brachista. The sequence goes on from CM018586.1 coordinate 9,633,797, forward strand.
TCAATTATAAACGTTTATGAAACTAAGAATAATTAAAACAAACAAGCAAAAAATTAAATGGTGTTGAAATCAAGTTTAATAGATCCTAGGATTTCTGATTTCACCATAACTAATCTTATGTGAATTTTATCAATTGAATTAATCGTCTCAAAATTTCCTTCTTATTATTGATAACATGTTTTACTAATTTAATCACTAATCTCTCTTGAGCATCAATGAATTATTTTAACAAGCAAACTTCCTACCTCTCCGTGAAAATTCTAAAACTCGTCAAAATATATTAAGAATGATAAAACCTTGCACGATTACACAAGTTCCATAGATATCTCTATCCTATAGATTTCTTATGGTATTTCAAACAATGGCTGAAACAATTATCACTTCTTAGTCTCAAATCGAATCCCAAATCATGCAACGATGATCAAGCGTATACAAGCATTAAGCATAGAATGAAACACTCAACAAGAATTAGATTAATTAAATCACATAAATTGTTCACATATTCATAGCTAGGCCATATCAAAAATCCCAGAATTAAAAACTACTCCATAGCAAATTGAAAAGAAACAAACTTGATACGATGAACATCACTCAAGAGTATGGGAAAATTGGAAAGTTGGATCTCTTGAAGGGGATGTTGTTCTTGACTTCTTTCTTTCCGATTTGCTTGCCTCCTCTCCTAGATGCTACGTCCTCTCTTTTGTAATGTTTTTAGGGTTTTGTCCTCTCCAAAAGACTCCCTTTAGCTGGTGCCTTGCAAGATATATATATATATATATATATATATATATATATATATATGCTGAGTTTTTCCTCCAAAGGAAAACGTGGATTCTGCGCCTTCTTGATATTGCGAGCCAATGTCGGGCAATAAACTTGTGAATTACGACTCCTCTATTTCTGGAAAAGTTGTAGACAATCCAATTTTATTTCCAATGGACTTGATCTCGCAATTATTCGACATCTTTAACTCTAGATATGGTCCTAAACATGAGAAAGTGTCTAGGTAGCATGGATTCCTGGTCTGATTCGGACTCTGCATTTAGCTCGATTTTTGGACTTAAAAAAGCAACATTGGGTTCTTCTCATTGAATAAGAGTTGTAGGCCTGTGTATCTTCTTTTCAAAAAGGTAAAGATTACTTGAAACAGAGTTGTATAACTCCCGTTATACCTCAAAAACAATTAGTGCTCAGGCTTGTCTAGGCAAACCAACCAGTGTTTGAATTATAAGCTCCTCCCATTGTTTGCTTCTTCATATAATCTCAATTTCTGCATATTCCAGTAGTTAAATACCTGAAAATACATTGATTTCTCAAGAAGTAAATAGTTCTAAGAGATACCTAAGACTCTAGACAATTTGCTAAAACTCCAACAAAACTCTAAAATAGAGCAATAATGGCTTAAAATATGTATGCAATATATTCCCTTATTAGCCACTCAAGTGAATGCACCATTGTTAGAAAAAAAAGATATTGACTATTTTATAACACCTTTAAAATCTTTACTCTAAAATCTTTACTTTAAACCTCATGTGGGAACCATAACTCAACACTTTATATACATATTGATTGTGGTTAAGAGAAATGAAAAATCACCAACCTTAATAAGAAGAAAAACTTTACTAGGATGAAAAAGTATAAGAAAATGAACAATGTTAAAAGCAACTTCCAAATGTTTATCCCTTCTATAGCAAACATAAATTTATCCACACCATTCCTTAGAAAGCAAGCCAATACTCAAACTATCCCACCAAGAGACAACACATTCTGCCCATGAAAAAACCTTCTAAAAAAGCCAAAAATAATTACTACCATTATCTATACCATTAACTGAAATGTACAAAAGGTTATTGAGTATAAGCTAATTTACCCTCTCCCTTATAAAACCCTCTACAACCACCTTATCCAAACTAGCTAAATGCATAAACTTGTTTACACAATTATTAAATAATATGAAGACCTATATATATGCAAGGAAATGCCAGGTAGCTCAATAATACTATGGATTGATTTTTCTAATGACAAATAAATCTGAAAAAGTAAACTCTAAGAAATTATTTTCCATGAAATATAATAGTAAAATAGTCCTAATTACTTCCCAAATGCTGGTAATTACTTCACGAGCACCGTAGATTTTCTCATATTTTCATGTGCCAAAGAAAAAAATGTTTAAAACAAAGAAATAGATATAAAGCGGGAAAGTAAAAGAGCAACAAACCAAAACGCAATGGACGATTCATGAGCGATTCTCTGTCAAATCTCTTCTCTAAAAGACATGCTTGATCAAGTATTTATCTTCTCCTCTCTTCAATGCAATTACTATATTACCCTAGAGAGGCCGATGGGTTCTTAATTCTTATTACTACAACAAGAATTTGGTGTTTTTCTTCCTAAAATAAATAAATTCAATGCTTAGGTAAATGAGGAAATCGAAGCTAACATTCAGATAACTAGAGAGATTTAGTCAGATATCGTCAAATGCATCGAGTTTGAGGTCGCTTTGGCTGCCAGAAAATCGGACCTCACCTAGATGCTCTATTTCTCGCATTTTTATTTATCTTTATGTTTTTCAAAAAATGTGCAGATGAGTCGAAGAAGTATGTTAAATTCTTAGAGCAAGAGATTTGTGGTCTAAAAAAAAGAAGATGGAGATGCCTGAAAGCATGGACGGCAAGCGGTATTTACTCCAATCTCTATTTATTTGTGTTTGGATTCAATCTTTTTTTTTTGTCAAACCATCGTGTCTTCAATATACACATTAATTAATTATGTCTTATCGTTGTTTTATTTGAGGGCTTACGAAATGGTAATTTGTTTTATCTTCTTCATGAATTTGAAGTTATGTGTTTTCGGATATAGTTTAATGAGAATTGAGAAAGTGTTTATTATTAACCAGTGCCCAAGAGGAAACACATCAAGGGGATGGTCTTAACCAAATCCTTCTGGAAGAGTGATAAAAATGTGGCAGTAAATATAACAAGGCATTGACAACAAAACCTGATCAATTAAATTTTCTTGCAAATGGATCACATCCAAGTGCTTAGTGTACTCATGCCAAAAAATCATCCCAATCTATAACCAAGTTATTCAAGATAGATTGTTTTCTGCTAACTAGATGGACTGAAGTATCCAAAACATCATAGAAAACAAAACATTTTGTTGCATATATCCTTTAAAGGCCAATGTTCATATAGAGTAAATATTGAGCTAGGGACTTTCTGTTAAACACTAAGCCACTTACTGAGCTATGTACAATTGCAGAAGATATGCCTGCAAGGTTGTTAACCGAAGAAGAGGAAGAAACAGGGGCTCAAGTTATAGCTTTACAATTGTTGACTAAGTGTAATTGACTTCACAAAAGTAGTTACAATTCTGTTATAGGTTGTAGCAAATGTAAAACACATGCTCAAGAATCAGAACTATATAAGAGCATTTCATCGAGCATTTAAAGTGTAAGAAATACAGAAATACGATCTTACCTTTTACTCTGCAATTATCTTCTTCTCAGCTCTCAAAGCTTTTCATCTCTCTCAAATATATCAACCTGCAATCAAACCATAAAAAAACCACAATCAATTCATAAACTTTGACATGGTATTAGAGCTCTAATTCAATTCAAGAAGGGGCGTATATTGTGAAAATCAAACAATCAATCAGAATTCAATATCAAAGCATGGCAGGATCATCAAGTTCTGGAGGAGACCTAAAAACTCCACAATTTAATGGAAGTAATTATGATTTCTGGGTAGTAAAGATGGAGATTGTCCTAATTGCATATGATATATGGGAGGTGATTGAGATTGGCATGATATCTCAAGAAAATGAAGTTGAAAAAAGGAGCAGAAGCTGAAACTTCAAAAACAGTAGTTGTATCTGCTACTTCAAGAGAAATGAAGATCAAAAATGCAAAAGCTCTAAGTTTCATTCAAGGAGCAATTACAGATGAATTGTTTCCAAGTCTATTGTTTCAATAATTGAAGAAACAAGAGACCTAGACGTGCTTAGAATTGAGGAAGTGATTGCCTCAATTAAAGTTTTTGACAAGAGAGAAGGTATGCATGATGAGAGGGAGAAGATTAATGGTATTGAAAGAGCATTTAGCACTTTGAAAATTGGCAGTAATCAATTTCATGGTGGAAATAAAGGCTCACGTATGAAGACAAATCAAGGTTGTCAAGGTCAAAACAGAACTGGAATCACAAGACTGGAATCAACAATAACATGCATTACAACTCACAAAACAGACAAGCTAGCAGCAGCCAAGGTGTGAAGCCACAATGTCAAGTATGTCAAAAATACCATTTTGGTATTTGTAGATACAAAGGCAAGGTAAAATGTGGAAGATGCAGTAGATTTGGGCACAACACAAAGGAATGCAATGTGCACAAGAAGAAGAAGTGTCCACTGGAAATCTCTTCTATGCTTGTCATGCGGCAAGTATAAAGAACAACGATGAATGGTTTGTAGATAGTGCATGTAGTAAACATATGACTTCATAAGAGTCAAGTTTAATTGATATTGACAGATCAATTAAATGTAAGGTGAAAATGGGCTCGGGTGACTTAGTTCAAGCCACTGGAAAGGGTACTTTGGTGGTTGAAACCAGAAGGGGAAGAATGTATATAAGTGAAGTGTTGTTGGTTCCCAGATTTGATGAAAATCTCCTAAGTGTAGGGCAAATGATGGAGCATGGATACTACATCCTATTTGGGGGAAATACAACAGTGATATTTGATGATGAGAGGCTTACCAATGTGTTAGCCAGGGTAGTGATGAAGGGAAATCGATGTTTCCCACTGTTATTAGAATCCTTAATGCCTGCAGCAAGGAAGGCATCATTAGTTGAGGATTCTTGGGTATGGCATAGAAGACTAGGCCATCTAAACTTTGCTAGCATGAAGAAAATGCAAAGTAAAGAAATGGTGACTGGACTGTTAGCCTTAACAGAAATCAAAGAAGTTTGTGAAGGGTGTGTGACAGGGAAACACCACAAGGAGAAGTTTGATAAGGGAGAAGCATGGAGATCAAGCTATCCACTGCAGTTGGTACACACAGATTTGTGTGGACCTATGCAACATGAGTCTAATGGGGGTAATAGGTATTTCATCATTTTTATTGATGACTACTCTAGAATTTGTTAGGTGTATTTTTGTAGGAACAAGTCTAATGCATTGACTGTGTTTAAGAAATACAAAGCACTAGTTGAACTGTAGAGTGGATACAAAGGGAAGAAGCTAAGAAGTGATAGAGGGAGAGAATATACCTCACAAGAATTTGAGGAATTTTGTGCTGAGATTGGCATCGAAAAGCAGCTGATAGTAGCCTATTCCCCTCAGCAAAATGGAGTGGCTGAGAGGAAAAACAGAACTATCATTGAAAGTGCAAGGTCAATGTTGACAGAGAAGGGTTTACCTCTAAGTTTCTAGGCTAAGGCTGTCAACACAGCTGTATACCTGCAGAATAGAAGCTACACTTCTTCAGTATTCAACAAGACTCCATTTGAGGTCTTTACTGGAAGAAAACCAGGCATCAAACACTTGAAAGTGTTTGGATGCATATGCTACATTCATATCCCAGCACACTTAAGGCAGAAGCTAGATGTCAAAGTTCAGAAGGGGATTTTTGTTGGATATGGTAATTGTGAGAAGAGGTATAGAATCTATGTGATACAATCTAAGAAGATTGTATTGTCAAGGAGTGTGGTGTTTGATGAAGATAAATTCTTCAGTTGGGAAGAACAACAGCAGGTGGCTGTTATGTCATAGCCTTGGTTCAAAGGCTTGGAAGTGGATGTTAATGCAAGTGAAGAAGAACTAACTGAAAGAATTCATTTTGTTGATGATGAAGTGTACTCACCAGTTGTGCCGACTGGAAATGGAACTGAATGCAGTAGTCTTCAATCATCACCAACCTCAACTCCAGTAAAGCTTAGATCTCTTAAGGAGATTTATGCAAGGTGCCACATGAGCATTGTGGAACCTAAAAATTACAAAGAAGCAATAGCTAAAATAGCTTGGGAAGAAGCTATGAATGCAGAACTTGAAATGATTAGGAAGAACAACACTTGGGAGTTGGTGAATAGGCGTGCTGACAAACCAGTGATTGGGGTCAAGTGGGTGTTCAATACAAAGTTGAACCTAGATGGAACAATCCACAAACACAAGGCAAGGCTACAATGAAACCTTTGCTCTAGTTGCAAGGTTAGACACAATTCAAACCTTAATTGCACTAGCAAGTCAAAAGAGCTGGAAATTATTTCAGCTTGATGTTAAATCAGCATTCCTAAATAGGGTGCTTGAAGAGGAAGTCTATGTTGAGCAACCCGAAGGCTTAGAAAGCAGAGAGCAAGATGTATAAGCTGAAGAAGGCTCTTTATGGGCTGAAACAAGCTCCTAGGGCTTGGTATAGTGAGATTGATGCATATCTCACTATGTGCAAGTTTAAGAGGAGTGCAAGTGAAGCTACCCCCTATACAAAGATTGACAATGAAGGGAAGCAGATTATTGTGTCCATCTATGTAGATGACAAAGTTTATACAAGCAACAGTGCTGCGTTGATGGATGAATTCAAAAGAGAAATGATGCAAAGGTATGAGATGACTGACCTTGGTCTTCTCCATCACTTTCTGGGAATGGGAGTGCTGCAAACCAGTCAAGGCATCATTCACCAAAGCAAGTGTGCCAAATCTTTGCTTAAAAAGTTCAGTCTTGAAGACTGTAAACCAGTCTCAATTCCTCTGCCAACTGGAGAAAAGCTAAAGAAGATAGATGGGAGTGAGTTAGCTGATGAATGCACTTACAGGAAGATAGTTGAGAGCCTACTACACTTGACAACTACTAGGCCTAATTTAATGTATGCTGCTAGCCTACTGTCAAGGTTCATGAATCAGCCAACAAAGAAGCATATGGGGTTGCTAAAAGAGTTCTAAGATATGTGCAAGGAACTCTACATTACGGAATTGAGTATGCTCGAAATCGTCATCAACATTGGTTGGATTTTGTGATGCAAACTGGGTTGGGAGTGAAGATGATAGCCGAAGCACTTCAGGCTATGCATTTAGCTTTGGAAGTGGAGTTTTTTCATGGGCTTCTGTAAAACAAAACACAGTAGCTCTATCTATAGCAGAAGTCGAGTATGTCTCAGCTTCTGAAGCAACAACTCAAGTCATTTGGCTGAGGTTTGTGCTTGATGATTTCAGGGAGATGTAGACAGAGGTGACACCTCTGTTTTGTGACAACATGTCTGCCATTTCTATGGAAAAGAACCCATTCTTTCATCAAAAGACTAGGCATATTAATAGGAGGTTTCATGTCATAAGGGAAGCACTGCAGAAGGGAAAAATTAGCATGAAGTTTTTGCAGCAGTGAGGATCAACTTGCAGACATTTTTACTAAGGCATTGCTTAAGGAAAGGTTTAACCAATTAAGGTTTAAGCTTGGGGTGAAGCCAGTAAGTAGCTTAGGAGAGGCTGTTGAACACTAAGCCACTTACTGAGCTATGTACAACTACAGAAAATAAGCCTGCAAGGTTGTTAACCGAAGAAGAGGAAGAAACAGAGGCTCAAGTTACAGCTTTACAATTGTTGACAAAGTGTAATTGACTTCTTAAAAGTAGTTACAATTCTGTTATAGGTTGTAGCAAATGTAAAACACATGCTCAAGAATCAGAACTATATAAGAGCATTTCATCGAGCATTTAAAGTGTAAGAAATACAGAAATACAATCTTACCTTTTACTCTGCAATTATCTTCTTCCCAGCTCTCAAAGCTTTTCATCTCTCTCAAATATATCAACCTGCAATCAAACAACAGAAAAACAATCAATTCATAAACTTCAACACTTTCTAACTAGTAACATACCTCCAAATTTCCCAAACTTTGTTGCTGTGTAAAAGAAGATGTATTGTTGTTTCTTCAAAGTTGTTGCAAATAGGGGAAAGCAGTTCCTTATGATGATCCTGCGAAAACAGGTGCTATGCTATATGGTGCTTAGCTTGTTTATAGATGCCATCCATTTAGGCGGGGCGATAGACGTCCAAACATTAGTGAATGATGAAGCATTGTCATAAAAATAGAACATCATCTAGTATTTTGCAGCATGCTTTCTCATTGCATCCTCCATGTATCGAGCGTCTTTATATTATTCTGTCAGGTTCATGAGGACATCATGAAATATTAGAGATCGAGGACAGTAATTGATTTCTAAGATTACATCCCTTGCACAAACTGTCCCCATCTTATATTCTAGAGCCAAGTTTTTCCATAACAGTATCTCATGTTTGAAGCAGTTTCATTTCTATCCTCGTATTTTTTGAATAATTATGTGAATGAGAAACACAAAGGTTTATCATCTAACCACCTACCTATGTAGAATTTCATGGAACACCCAAACCACCTGAGAAATCTCTTGATTGTAGCATTGGATCAGAATAGGATGGAATGATTCCGCTGGAAGGATTGAATTTCTCTAGGCCATAGCAATTCACGTGCAGTAGTTCAAAATTCATTTTATCTTATATTTTTAAGTCATAGAATTTATCTTGTGTAAGGTGTTTTCATTTTCTCTGAAAAGAATTACCATATTAGTATGAAAAAATTCATGCATTAGTTATTTGGACATTGCCACTGTTTTTCAAGTTTGTAGAATCATAACTTCGAACAAAGGTTCTCATGACTTTTGCATGTGTTTGTAAGATATGATTGCTCCTCTTTTGGCTTATTTAATATTTAACATTTGTCACAAATATCAAATTTCTGTGTGTAAATTTGTTCTGTAATTCATTGATTTTTTAAGGAGGAATTAAATCCTCTAAATTACAGTTTGTAATTCCTGATTTATAGTCTATAATAAATACAAGATTTTCTGCTACAATTTGCTTGCCATATATTGTTGATATGCTGTAAATTCTGTTGATGTTCTTTCCATATATATACTATTGACATCCCCCCTTAAATTGATGTTGGTTGATCAAGCAGCATCAATTTGTCAATCATGAATTGATGCCTAAGACGAGACAAAACTTTCATAAAGACATCAGCAGTCTGATGCTCGGTGGAAATATGAGGTAGTGTAAGAATATTATGATCAAGAGCTTCACGAATGTAGTGACAATCAACTTCAATATGTTTATTGGTTCATGAAACACAGGATTAGTAGCAATTTGAATAGTACTTGTGTTATTGGTATGAAGAGGTGTAGGAGTGTTCTGCGGAAAAACAAGTTTGCGTAGCAAACCCTGGAACCACACAATTTTAGAACATGTAGAGGATATAGCTCGATACTCAGATTTTGTGGAAGATTTTGAGATTCGGTCTTGCCTTTTTCTTTTCCATGAAATTAATGCATTTCCAAGAAACATGCACCATCTAGTAACAGAACGACGTGTATCCATGCATCCTGCCCAGTCTGCATCACTATAACTTGTTAATTGCAATGAATTATCAGTAGGAAAAAATAACTCTCGCCTAGATGTACCCTTAAGATAGCGAAGAATCCTTTTAACAACAGCTAAGTGAGAGCCTGTAAAAACTGACTGACTTGTTATGCTGCAAAAAAATATGTGGTCGAGTAATGGTTAGATAATTCAAACTACCCACCAATTGTCTGTATATGGAAGGATCAGGTAACAGGTCTCTATCATTTTGACAAAGTTTTAAATTAATCTCCAAGAGGTGTAAGAACATTATTTCCTGATTCAACACCGCCCAAGAGAAGAATCTCTTGGGTGTATTTTTTTTTATGTAGAAAAATCCTATTGGACATAGAGTGCACCTGTAAACCAAGGAAATATTGACGGTGTCCCAAATCCTTCATATGGAATGCAATGTTAAGATAACGCTGTAAATTCTCAATAAGTGGAATGTCAAATCCTGTTATAATAATATCATCCACATATACCAGAAGAACAACAATATCAATAACAGTTTGCTAAAGAAACAGAGAAGCATCATATTGGCTCGACATAAATTTAAGTTTCAAAAGAGTAGTGTGAACTTTTCAAACCATGCCCGGGTGCCTATTTTAGACTATACAGAGACCATTTCAACCAATAGGTTTGATTCCAGTAGGACAAGAACCAATATCACATGTGTTATTATCCTAAAGAGCCTAAAGTTCCTCTTTCATGGCCTATTGCCAACAGTCTTGAGTAGAAGCCTGAGCATAAGTCTTAGGAACAAAGTACTATCAGTAGTAGTTGCTCAGTATCCATACCTGTTTGGGTTGCGTGAAACTCGAGATGATCATCGTCATTGATGGGGATGATTAGATGTCGGTTCCGTGTCTAGAAGGGGCAAAGTGGATGGTGGATGACGTCTTTGATATACAATTCCTGGCTTAAAACATTCAAAGGTATAAGATGGACTATCATCATGAAATGTAGGAAGTTCAATAGAAGTGGATTCTGAAGAGGGACAAGATGGGAAGAAATTCTGGTGTTCAAAGAAAATCACATTTTAGGAGATATGATTTTTATGAGTATTTTCATCATAAATTGTAAGTGAACAAAACAAACACACCCAAAGACATGAAGAGAATCATACTCAGGAGTAACACCAAATAAAATAGAGTATGGAGATTCAAATTTTAGGACTTGGGACGACAAATGATTAACTAGATGAACAATTGTTGACAAAGCTTCTACCCAAAATCGAGTAGGTACTAAAGAATCAATTAATAGGGCGCGGACAATGTCTAAAAGATGACGATTCTTATGCTCAACAACTCTATTTTGTTGAGGAGTGCAAGGACAAGATCTTTGAGAGAGAATCCCTTTGTTTTTGAGATATTCTTGAAATTCTTTGGCAAATTATTCCCCCCCAGAGTCAGTGTAGAATTTTAATATGAGCATAAAATTCAGTTTCAACAAATGCAACAAAAGCCTGAAATGTTGAGAACACATCAGCTTTAGATCGAATAAAATATATCAAAGTTAAACGACTAACATCATCAATAAATGTGACAAAATATTTATACTGAGCATGAGAGAGAACAAGTCTCACCCCCCATACATCAGTATGAATAATTTCAAAACAATTAGAAGCCCGACTACCATGTGACGGAAATGATAATGATTTTGTTTTACCCAATTTGCAAGAGCTACAATCCAAATATTCTTTTGAAAGTGAATTTTTATTCTCCAAATAACCATGTTTCTTAAGATGATTCAATACATTAGAATTGGGATGCCCCAATTTCTTATGCCAAAAATGATGATTATTAATGACAATAGAATAAGCACATGAATTAATACTAGGAATAGAAAATTTTATTAAAGTTTTATGAAATAAGAGTGTCTTTTCTCCATTATCATAATCTCTATTGTTATTAAAAGGAATTGGTCTTATGCTTATCATATGGCGAAACATCTTGTTAATTTATATCAATCATCACTAAGAAAAAGAGAAAAACATAGAAGTAATTTTTCTCTCACCCACATCAAGATAATAATGATAGTTATTTTAACCTTTTGAATATGACGCGACTTGACATTGCTAATTTGTTTTGAGTAAATTGGTGAAAAAGTTGATATTTATTATAATGATAATAATTAGTTCAAGATTATAAAGAGGTAAGAATTCAATTTCGCTATCATTATTATGTATGTTAATGATTTAAATATAATTGGAAGTCATGAAGAGATACCAAGGACAATAAATTATTTAAAGAAAAAATTTGAGATGAAAGATTTGAGAAAAATAAAATTTTATCTTCGCCTGCAAATCAAACATTTAACAAATGAAATTTTTATTTATGATTCAACTTACATAGAAAAGGTCCTTAAAAGATCTTATATGGATAAAACACATCCATGGAGTGTCTCAATGTTTGTTTAATCACTTGATGTGAAAAATAACCATTTTAGACCTTATGAGAACAACAAAGAATTACTTGGTCTTGAAGTATCATAACTTAGTGCAATTGGTGCGCTAATGTATTTTGCTAGTAATACATGATCTGATATAGTATTCTCTGTGAATTTTTTAACAAGATATAGTTCTTCTACTTGGAGACATTGGAATGAAATTAAGTTTTTTTTTACCTGCATGGACATATCGATATGAACCTATTTTATTCAAATAATATTAATCATAAATTAATTGGCTATGTTGATGCAAGATATTTATCTAATCCACATAAAAGTTGATTTCAAACAATAAGTGTTGTAATATTGTTATATCATGAGTAATATTGCTATATCATGAAAATCTATAAAGAAAACATTAGTTGTGACTTCATCGAATCTTGCTGAAATACTTGAATTTAATGAAACTAGCTGAGAATACATGTGATTGAGATTCTTGACCCCATATATTCGTAAAACATGTGGTTTATCCTCCAACTGCGAAACTCCAATCAGTTTGTATGAAGACAATGTTGCTTGTATAACTCAATTAAAAAATGATACATCAAAGGAGATAGAGCAAATCACATATCACCAAAATTCTTTTTCACACATGAACTTGATAAGTGTGGTAACATTGATGTCCAATAGATTCACTCAAAAGATAATCCAGCATTTTTTTTCTATAAAACATTACCAACTATAACATTTAAAGGATTGCGATTTAATATTAGAATGCATCAATTTAAGGATTTAAAGAGATACATTGATAAGGGAGAGTTAATTCACACTACATTCTTTTTTCGTTAACTAAGGTTTTTTACCATTGAGTTTTTTCTAGTAAGGTTTTTAATGAGTTAGTTTTCATTGTGTAAGACTGCAATAGACATCCAATGAGAAGTGTTTATAAAATTATACATTGTATATGTGGATGTCTAGATACCTTCATACATCACTACTTTTTATATTTTTTTCTCATTATTTAAAGTTCATTTGAATCTATCGAAGTTCATCTTAATCTACAATCATTATGACTTTTGATACTAGCAACATAAATAAGTGCAATGGTAGGAGGATGAATAAGTGATATGTAATTGAAAGTTATATGAAATAAGAGTGTTGTCTTTCCATTATCATAATCTATATTATTATTATTATTATACTTATTTTTTAGTAAGTATAATGTATGACTCTAAATATATAAATTTATTATTGAATGTATCCAAATACATAGCAAATACATAATTATATAAAAAATGTATTTTTTATTTTTTTTTAACTATGCAGTATAATTTTAGTTTCCCATTTAGTGCTTGTACTTTCAAAAGCTTATCAATAAGTGTTACTAATTTTGAAATCTAACAAATATGATCTTTGCAATCTTATTTGACCAAGCTAACTTTAAAATAACCAAGAAGTTCTAGCACAAATTAGAGCACGCAAAACAAAATCACTTTGCAAGAATATCTAACACTGCACAACCATTAACTGATCCCAAGTATCACTAAAGAAAGCATAATCTTGCATCAAAACAATTTATGGAAGAGGAAAGGGGCAAAACCAGTCATTAGATACCACACATGTTTCATTCTATATTCATCTATTATCATAAAACTCAAGCTCCTAATTGACAATTTAGCAGTTTCTTTGCCACAAAAGGTGTGTTTTCCATTACTGATTACAGCCCTATATACACAGATTTATATGCTTTTAAAGGAAGTAAATACAAGTTGATTTTCAGCCCTTATCATATATACATCTATCATATATCATACAATCAGTATGAAAGAAAATCAATGCAAATCTGCTGCCATTATTCCTGGAAATTTTCCATCTTCAATGTAGATCTGCTGCCATTTAAGTTTTGTCTAAAAATCTGCCATTTTCAATGTAGAAATATATTTCCTTATGTAGAGATATATTTCCTTTGACACTAAATTAAGTATTCTTTCTCTTATGAGTAATTGGTGACAATAATTGGGAGAAGTTAGCAAACATAATGCTTAGAGTCATGTGGTGGTTCTTGTGATGAAAGAGCCATTATAAATTGTAAGGAGCATCCATAGATAAAGCCATTTTATGTTTAATTTGTTATTCTTTCATTTTCATTATTTTTAACAAATTTTTCCAATCAAAATATAATTATAGACATCTATTTTTTAACATAACTTATTTATTTTCCTTTAATGCGTCTAACATCATCGCTTCGTGACCTTCCACTTCTTTCTTTTTTCCTCTCAAACCTGCCAACAAGGGTCGGATTCCAACCTCTACCCAAAATTTTCACTATAACAGGAGTTTTAGAACTTCGTTTTGTACAAAATTGATCTCGTTGAAAAGCTAACAAACAGGGTTATAGCTCTTATGAAGGAAGGAAAACCCAGTTCTTCAAATGCATTACAAATGTGATAGACCTGCTGTTCTGCAGAGTTTGTCTTGCATAGTCACATTTAGTGACCCTTAACTAGAGTTATAAAATTCCTAATTAAATCAAACCAGTTTCCTTGGATGGTACACATCTATAATTGCAACTCCTATGAAGGAAATCGATTCTAATTCCCTTGTTTTCCCACTCAGATTCTCTCCAAAAGTCAAGTGATGAATCTGCCCAACTGTTAACTTCTACATCATATACATTTGGCCAAAACTTGGCCTTGGGAAAAGAATACTTCCCATATTATTTTCATGCTCAATCATTCATTACACAAACATTCACATCCAACACAGCATATACAATAATTATTTTGCAAAACACAATCTTTCACTCCTAATTATTACCCTTAATGGCTAGCCATGGCCTTTCTTAGGGGCTCCCCTTTTCCTTTTCATTTCTCTTTGAAATTAGCTCTCATTTCATCCCATTTCATGTCACATTCATAAATTACACACAATTCTTCATTTCCCCAAAAACATATCTAAGAACCCTAACCAAAATCTCATAAAGAAAATCATGCAATTTAACCAATGAAGTCAAGAATCTTTTATATGCATATAAGAAACACCATACCAAGGAATATTTAAGATCCTAATAGCTTGTGAAATCACAATATCCTCCTCCCCTCTTTTTTTTCCTGTTGTTGTCAGCCCAACACTCCTTTTTTTCCTCCAATTTCTTCTTCCAATAATACTCCAAATCCTTGTGTTTTTTATGTTTGAATGTTTTGGTAACACTTAATCTCACTTTCACTTTGAAATTATTCTTCAATTGGGTAAGAAAAATATTAAAATCTCCCTCCCTTTCTTCCCCTCATTCCGCTGGACATCAGAGAAGAGAGAGGGATATTTATACCCCTCAATTTCTCTTATTGCACTTAGGCTCCCATTTCCTTTAAATGTTTTCTTTTACCCCACATCTTCTCTTCTTATAATTTCAATCATAATCTTTACATTTATTTCAATTCCACTCCCTCAACCTATTTTATTTCTCTTTCAATTCATTCCTTTAATTTAAGACTAATCCCAATTAATTCTGAGTTAAAAATTACAATATCTTAACTATTTTGTCTGGATGTTATATCTAAAATTTCTGAATTCTCATTTTATCTAAATTTGTTTGTGAATTCTTCCACTTTTATTTTTTTTATTTAGTTTATAAGTTACACCTACATTTATTTCTCGAGGTTTATAGCCTGCATGCAAAACATTTTTCATATATCTTGCTTGCACCAATCTTCTGTTCATGGTGTAAAAGTTAAATCTTTACGAGTCTTGCAAGACTTCCTTCCCATGTTGTTGCTTACCACATAATCTCACCTCATATCATATCATCAAACACAACTGCATGCCTCCTAGAAAAGGCAAACAAATGCATATATTTTGGCATGGTCGATGAAGAATTTTAGCATGAAATCATAGAAGATGCAAGGAAATAGTGAAACAAAAAACAAGATATTGACAAAATAACTACACATAAACCAATTTAAATCATCACCAAATCTCTGTGTTTCATGAGAAATACATTGACAACTCAATGAATTTTGAAATGAAAGAAAGGGGATTTCTTAAATGGAGATATAGTATAAGTCCCGAAGTTTGAAGGATTGAGCAACTCCATAGTAGATAGTGATTATGGGACATGGATAATTGAGCATAAGAATTATCATTTAGCACAACACAGTGCTAGATGACATTGTCCAAAATATCTAGATATAACCACATAGGTCTACGTGCATAGATGTAATCTATGATGCGAAGAATATAAAACCTGGTGACAATTGAGTGTTCAAAATAGGTAATTATGAACAATTTTTATCACAAAATGCATGAAATGCTTAGCTTTTACCCATTTCTGATAAAAATGAATATGAGCTCTTGGATTTCCAAGACATAAGTGGACATGATAATCATGCTATTAAAAATTGAACATACCAAACAATCATGTTTGAAATGTCCTCCAAACTAGTCAAATGCATTTACTGATTCCTACCTTCACACAGTTTATGGGTAAAGTTGCTTAATTTTGTTTCTAATGTCAAAAGTGAGTTTTTCTAAAGAAGAAAAAAAATTTACTGTTTGATATATGCACTAAAGTAATGAACAAAGACAAGAGTTTCTTTTCCATATGGAATGCAAAGAACCATTCCATTTACAAGGAAACCAACATCAAGGGCTCTTTTATCACAAACCTCTATCAATTACATACTGGGGAAAGCACGCCATGGAAGAAGCCGCTTCACAGTAGTTAATGCAATCCTCTCTAAAGCTGCAAACGCTAGCTTGTTTCTGATGACTATTTGGGATGATACTTTCCAAAACGAAGAGGAAAGACGTACTAAAAAGTCTATGACTTCCAAAAGATATACTCTGATAACTGGTGTGGAAATAATTTAAATCCCTTGATTTTTTTGGTATAGCAATTTGTCTTATCTTCAATTTTGTCCATTATTTGAAATTAATTATATATTGATTTTCATTTCGGTCCCTATTCCTTTAATTTTGATTTTAGTTTGAAATCCCTTTATATTTTTGGTATAGAAGTTTGGATTGTTGTCAATTTGATCCTTTGATTGAAATCAATCATATATTTTATTTTTATTTCGAACCTTATACTTTTAATTGTTCTATTAAAATTTAAGTCCTTTATTATTGTTTATATATTTATGCATTAATCCCTATTACTATCCATGTTTATGTGTTTATGTTTTTTTTGTTTTAGTTTGGATTCTTTTTTTTTCTTTTGTTGAGGTTGTATTTTTTTTATTTTGTCTTTCAATTTTAATTTGTGTTAGTAATTAGAGATGTGTTTTTTCTTGCTTACTCTTTTGTTAAACTTTTTAGGTTTTTTATTCCTCAGGATAAGTTAATAATTTTTATTATTTTAACAGTACTTGCACAATAGCAACATTCGATAACTTCGATACACAAAACAAATAACCTATTTTAAAGGGATTTTATTTATGATAATTTAAACACATAAGTCTACGTGCACAGATGTAATCTATGATGCCAAGAATATAAAACTTGACGACAATTGAGTGTTCAAAATATCCTATGTTGTTCATACAGTAAGCAAGTTCATGCAAGCCCCACGGCATCTTCATCTTTCTGCCGTTCACCGCATCATTCGCTACATTCATGGGACATCTGGTCGTGGCTTATTCTTTCCTGGTGGTTCTTCACTTCAATTACAACATTATTCTTCTCTGCTATTGTTTCAATAATGTGCCAAGTATCAGTATCAATAAGTCCCAGTCCAGCCTTCACAATGACATGAAACATGAAACATCAAAGAAGATCACCATGTGTAATGCCACCAGAATTAGCTATGTTGTTACTAAAGCTGGATAATTGGCTGACTAGCATCAATTTGATGCTCGTTGATTTGCTACTAACATCAATTTGAGGGGGGATGTCAAAGGAAATATATCTCTACATAAGGAAATATATCTCTACATTGAAAATGGAAGATTTTCAGAGACACAAACTTAAATGGCAGCAGATCTACATTGAAGATGGCAGATTTCCAGGAATAATGGCAGCAGATTTGCATTGATTTTCTTTCATACTGATTGTATGATATATGGTAGATGTATATAGGGGTGAGCAAAAAAACCGATAAACCGATTAAACCGAGAAAACCGAAAAAAAAATAACTGAAAAAAGCGAACCGATAAAAAAAACCGATTATATTTTAAAAAAAAATGTCCGGTTCGGTTCGGTATCGGTTTTATAAGGCAAAAACCGATTAACCCAAACCGAACCGGTCCGGTTCGGTTAAAACATTTCATATAAATATAGAGTTACAATATTTCATTTCTTCAACCCTAGCCGGCAGCCCCCTCTCGCCCCTCTCCCTTGCTCTGATAAAAAACCCTAGCCTCCAGCCCCCCCCTCTCGCCTCTCTCCCTCTCCCTTGCTTTGATAAAAAAAACCTAGCCGCCAGCCCCCCTCTCGCCTATCTCCCTCTCCCTCGCTCTCGCCTCTCGGCTCAGCCCCCTTCTTGCCTCTCTCCCTCCTTCTCGCCTCTCGGCTCAGCCCCCTTCTTGCCTCTCTCCCTCCTTCTCGCCTCTCGGCTCAGCCCCCTTCTTGCCTCTCTCCCTCCTTCTCGCCTCTCGGCTCTCCCTCCCTCTCGCCTCTCGGCCTCTGTTTTATTGGAACCTTTGTTTACAAAGGGTAAGTAAATAATTTTCTCTGTTTTATTTCTATGTTTTAGTTAATGTTCATGGGTACTTGGTCTCTTTGAAAATCGAAGCCTTGAACAGAAGATACATATGAATTGTTCATATATGTCACCCTCATTAACCTAACCCTTTGCTATGTTAGCTTGTGTTGATCTATGTGGAAACAGAAGAGCATGTTTGATATGTTTTAATGTTAGCTTTGTAGAGCATGTTTTAATGTTGTTGATGAAAATTGATGACAAATTTGATATGTTTCCGGGTGTGGATGTCCATTGTTCAGTATGACAAATTTGACAAATTTGAAAGGGGTTTTCTTTCAACTGCAACTTTACACTTTAAAAAAGACAACTTGTTGCAATGGATCAGAACTTTAAATTATGGATTTTGTTCTGGTATGAAAATGTAGCTCAGGATAGCACCTCCATGTCGGAACAATATATTTCTAGCTTAGGTGGATGTAGAACATCAAGTTGCATCGCCTGTACCTGAACTAAATTTAGGATGCAGGTCTATATGTACTGTTGTTACCTTTGGTTTTTACAGTACATTAGTGATGTTTATATCATCTTGCTCGGTTTAATAGCGAATTCCTGTGTCATTTATATGTCTTTGTTGAAAGATTAGTTTACACTGGAATGGAGTGAGTTATCTCCTGACTTTCAGGTCCAGAACCAGATAAGAATCAAGGAGGGGGAAAAGAAGCGTGCTTTCTTAACATTGGAAGAGCTGCGGCAAGTTCCTGATGATACAAATACATACAAATCTATAGGTATGTTGGCAGACATGCATCAGTACATTATGGCCAGGGTTGCTTCTTTAATTAAGACTGCAAACCTCTGTGTGATGCCTTATTTCTATATCAATCATGGAATGGGTGTCTTTGAATTTGAATTATATGTGTTTTTCTGTATCTGCGGATGAGTTGCTGATTTGATATTCATCTCTTTGTTATTTTGCAGGGAGAACGTGAGTAATGTACAAATCAGGTTATTTTGTATAGATGGCTAGTTGTTATAAACTCAAACAAATCAGGCTGAATCATGATCTACTGGTTGTTTGTATAGATGGCTAGTTGTTATAAACTCATACTTTGTTTGTCAAATGGTGGTCAAGTTTGTTTTGTATAGATTTAACTTAAACTTTGATAGTTAGCTATGTTAGGTTATTTTTCTTATACACATGTACTTTTATTTTTAATCTAACATTTCTATGTTTTTTTTTTTTTTGTAGAATTTGGTGGAAAGTTAAATCTAGTGATCGATGATAACTAGATCAAAACCGGATGTATTTTTTGAAGTTTTTTTGTTGATGTTGCTTGTTGTTTATTTTGAAGCCTTTTGAAGGCAATATTCTGTAATTTAAATTTTAATTATTTCATCTCATGCTAAATTAAACAAAACAAAAGAATTAGAAAGGTGTGTGTGTGTGTGTGTGTGTGTGTGTGTGTGATAGGGGCTGAAAATCAGCTTGTATTTACCTCCTTTAAAAGCATAAAAATCTGTATATATAGGGCTGTAATCAGTAATGCAAAATACACCTTTTTGTGGCAAAGAAACTTCTAAATTGTTGAAGCTGGATTATCGACAAAGACCAAATTTAATGGATTGATGAGCAGTTCTAACTGTTTTCTAATCATTGTAAAAAATATTAGCAAATAGTTAAAAAAAGAAAATTAATTAAGATTATCACAATTTGTTGAGAATGTGCTTCCATGCTTGCTTGAAGGATGCTCCATTAGATACTCAAAGTACCCCTCCCAGAACCTGCAAGAAAATCAAACAGAGCATCTAAAATCTCCATTTCTATCTTCTTTTTGACAATTAACAATTCATTAAAGCAACACCACAATAGGATTATGCGAGCTGCTTTCAAGACAAAAGAAAAGGAAGCTAAAGATAAGATTAAAATATGATACGAAAGAACGGATGAATACAAATCCTAGTTTAAAGCAAACGGGACTCATTTTACAAAAGACTATAAAATTAAGTAATGACAATAAATTAAATCCAGCAGAAAATTACTAAAAGCATACCGTAGCTCCTCCCATATACACAGATAAATAAGATGACGCTGGACATAGTCAGAAACATTATTAGCATCTCTTTTATAAATCTCAGCAGAATCTTCAATGGTTGACACATCATTCCGGGAGGTTGCACAGCTAATTGCTGTTTTACGCTGAATTTACTGAGTGTATTCTCTCCATTGAAGATTTATTCTCTCCAACATACTGAGTGTATATCCAACAAATCCACCACCACCAATCAGTGCTGCAAAGCCAGTAAACAAAACATCAATCAACATGCAGAACACTTTTGAACTATAAAGCAAATAAAATTGAGAATCGAAAGGCATAAAATGTTGTCTAAAAAATGACAATGAAAGGTTTGACCTCTTGCAGAAGCATACCAAGGATAGTGCCATATTCAAAAGATGAAAGTGGATCATCAGTGGCTCTTAGTTTATAAGAAGACGCAGCCACAAACCCAGTATAGAAGTAAAAATAATACTTCAAACCAGAAGTGCATGATTATGGAAAGAAGACAGACATAGCAATTCCAGCATTGTTATCAACTTGAAATTCTACCAAAATTACATTTTGTTTTCCATATCACAGCAGCAGAGAAATAGAAATAAGATTTGAACAAATAAATTTTACCTATGCTTGCATAGTTAATTCGTAATTATATTGCATGTATGTAAGTTGCATCTTTGAAAAGTTAAATGATGTTTCCTGGACTTACAAACTTAAACTAATTGCATAACAAGTCCCATTACAAGCAGGACTTTTCCTTCCATCAAGAGAAAACAGCAATAACAATACCCCTTCCAAACCCAGGAATATGGGAGAAAATAAAGACAACAAAAAAGAAACCTTCTCGGATGAAGTTGGTCCACAATATAAAGACATATTCAAGCGGCTAGGATGATAGGCTGCTGCATCCTAGAGGTATGTCTTGTATTCTGATTGATTACAGTGAAACTCTAAATAACAAGAAGGGGAAATAACAATAAATGCGGAGACAGGTGAGGTGTTGTACATTATATGTAATCACATGCTTAGCAGTGCAATAATACTACTAACAAGCATTCAAGCTACAAACTTGATTGCTGCCAACAAGCATAACCATCATTATTGGCATTTTCAAAATAATTGCACGTCTTTATGCTTCTCAAATTCTCAGTTAAGCAAATAACTGAACATCCATCTCTTATATATTATAAAAACTATACCAATATAACAGAAAGGCAGAGCAGTTACAAAACCTGTCGATTATATATAGATAATAGTCTAGAGAGCTTTGACAAACAGTTTATGTAAACACGCAGTAAATTTAACCAAGGAGAGAAATGAGTACTTCATAAAGATTTCATGGTGCATCCAAGTATCACCTAAGTTGAAGGTCATGATCTTCTCCCCAGGGCTTGTTACAGCCTTTAAAATACTGCTCAGATGAGTTGACCAGACCAGCCTTCATCTGATCTATTCCCGTTTCATTGGGGTACAATAGCTTCAGTATCTCACCCCGCAAAGTACTTAATCCTGGCTCCGGAGTAGGGGGTATTTCCAATGAGGTACAAATTCAATTATACTCTCAAGGTCCACAACCACTACCTGCAATATAATGAAAAAGGGACAGAATATCATAAACCAAAGCTCAAGAAAGTGACCTAACGATAAAAAGCTGAAAGTATTTCAGTCAAATATCATGAAATTCTGACATAGAACAGAAAAGGAAAGAAGATGCATTTTGATTGAATATCAGCCTGTATAAGCAATAAAAGACAACATAGCAATACTCAAAGCTAAACTAAACCTCAATCCAAAACTAGTTAGGGTCAACAACGAGATCTACCTCCACTCAGTTCTAAAGGCTAGAAGACCATGGAGCAATCTGCCACCATCTATTAGTAATGAGAAGTATATTAATGTACATAGCTGCCTCTTAGTGCTACACATGAAAATGATTATTATACTGGAAAATATTTGCACAACTTCTTAATTGAAGAGAGAAACTATCACCAATCAAAGTGTAAAATAGGAGAATGGGGAGCCAAGCTCCTAAGTAGTTGAAGATGCAAGGGAAACACCTAATTATGGGCTTTACATGATCCTATGGTCATTTAATTTAATGACTCATGTTGTGCAAGTCCCCAGCATACTGCTGAATCAGATAAGATTACATGACAGAATTCTCGCAATTATATCACTAACCCAAAATATGTGATATACTATGATCTTAAACTGTAAAAGTGATCCCTACCCAGACATGTCATTATATCTTAGGTTGCTAACCAAACAAAAAATTCAAGAGTAATATGAAACTCTCTTATGAAGTAATTTAGTAGGTAGGATCCTACCCACATTCTGCATTTGAGCTTCTACTTATGCAATGTATGCTGTAAATATCCCTACACTATTTGCACCATTATTCAGGAGAATCCATCCACAGTTTGCTCAACATGGAAATCACAGTTCTATTCATTTCAGGATTCAATTTCAAGCCAAACAGGTGATTCAACCATAATTTTAAGCAAAAAACTTACACCATCCATTGCAAGGTGTACCAACAGATGAATGGAGACCCGTCATATAAGGTGTAGAAACAATAATCAACTCCACTGAAAAAAAGTAATGGAGTGTAGGCATGCTTCGGCACAACAAAC
This sequence comes from Salix brachista, assembly GCA_009078335.1. Lineage (NCBI taxonomy): Eukaryota > Viridiplantae > Streptophyta > Magnoliopsida > Malpighiales > Salicaceae > Salix > Salix brachista. Next base: position 9,656,927 of record CM018586.1, read on the forward strand.
ATAAAAATAATTAGAAGTGATATTCACATGAATATATGATTAGCCTATCTAGAGAAAGAAAAACATTTCATCTGCAATTTACATCTAGGAAGATGAAAAAAGGTTCCAGCATAAGAAGACAAACCTAGAAGTGATATTCCAATCTGGTAAATGAGCAGTGAACTTCCAAATAATTAAAACTCACTTGCCACCTAAAGGGATAAATCAAATGACATATGGCCTCTAGTGCTAGGGTTAAAAGTGAATACCTGCATCACAAGAAAATAACAAAATTAAATCTTAAAAGATATTAGCAATTATTATTTGAACTAATTTTACTAAGATTATAGTGAGATTCCTGATAATATAAATCAAGAATTTGCAGATAAACAGTTGCTTTGGTAAAGAATGCAAGCAGTATTTTAGCACAGCTAGTGGCCTTGAGTAAGAGAGCATGTATATATAAAAAGGATTTGCATCGATTTAATTTCAAAACCAGTCTTCTTAAGATTTTTACAGAATTTCCATCTTCAGAAAGACTGCTGACTAGAAATTTCAGATCATGATAATTGAAATCCAATGCTCAAGACAAAAACAGATCCATTAAATTTCTAATGTACATTTCCTTAATTGTATATGAACCCAGGGATTAACAATTGGAAAAGAAGGTAATCAAACAATGGGAGCTGGTGGCTAGAGCAGCACATAAATACATCTAAATGAAGACCACGCCAACTATCAATAACATAATTGGATGTTGACTCCTAACATTCCCAAGAAATCAAATTCAAACCATCTCCTGATAATGGTAAACCAAAGCAAACAAGATAGGTTCAACTAAAATAATAATCAAACCAACAATACACTTCACCTCTAATAACACACACCCATGGAGCCTTGCACAAACCCAAGTCATATCTGCCATTTAGTGTGCATTTAAACAGATTTTACATACCCACCATCACTAACTGAAATTCACCGCATCATTCTTGTATGCATAACATAGCAAAGTTGAAGCAGAATTCAAGGCTATTAATATATAATCAGGAACCTGAAGTTGAGCAAATGATGATTCAGAAACTTGACCAATAAAACCAATGCACAAGTTTTAATAAGCATGCAAACACAACCCTGATGACTTCTGAAAATTTTCAGTGTAGTGAGAATAGATAAGAGAATCAAATAAATGGTAATTAGATTTGATTACTTCTCTTAAACAACTATTATCTCTGCAAGGTTCAGAGAGATACTTGTTGGAATGAAGTAAAATTCTCCTTTCATGTAACACAGCAGTAAGAAGTTTGCGAAAGTTGTCCACATCCAAACATTGTACCAATGGCTGAAATGATATTTGCATTCAGCAAAATCTAAACTCATTTACTGTATAATGTGAATTTCTGTTAACCCTCCACTACACCAAACAATCAGCAAAGGCAGAATCCAGCTAACAAAACTGAAGGGACAGGAGGTCATACCTCAACATGGGGGAGTCCATCTTTGGGTGGAGCCTCAACGGAAAGCAGGCAATTCTCAATGGCAAACAAGACCAGGTCCTTTCCAGGAGTAGGCAAAGGTACATCGGAGACCATGTATAATATAACATCCCATAATGGCTTGCTGAAATTTTGATAGAGCTGACACCAGTAATGAAATGAAATGGATAGAATGGAATTCCATTTTTTTAATGAAATGATAAACTTATCCATACCATAACATCTAATAACTATTAATTAATATTTTGATGCTGTAAAGGTAGAGTCATGCGTGCATGTATACCAGGAAAAAGCCAAAAAGTTATTAAAGTCCCAATCAGCACCTCTTGCTGACCGTATCAGAGAACCTTCCATAACTAAAGATACTTACCTACTTCCTGCAGGGGAAAAGCAGAGAGCAAATAACTCCTCCAGTGCAGTTCTAAGAATACCAAAACTAGGAGAGCGGGAAACAAGGCAGATACACTGCAGAGGGTGATGGATCCAAAAATAATAAATAGAATTAAACCAAAAAAAACAGAAAAATATCAGGCTTTAAGAAATCCATATACATGAAATAAAACTGAAGCCATTGAGAAGTGAACGGACACTAAAAGTAAATGGCAGTAATGATCTCTGTTGTTCGTCAAACATAATTTCATATACTAGAGTTGAATCTTACTGTTTTCTTTCTAGCACTGTGGAAGCACATTCCACCCTAGTGCGTACTTTTATAGAAATCATAAGAAATCTAAAGACTATGAATCTTGTAAACAAACCCAGTTCAAGTTTTATCAAGAAAGACAACATTCATAAACATACCCATATTGGTCTTGAACATCCTCACCTTTTCCTCGCAAGTTTGGCCAATCTGAGCAAGTGACAACCGTGTTGTTACCGTCACTTACTATATGTTTTGCCTCCATTTTCTCTTCTCTCGTATTTGTCTATCTTTCTGACAGTGAAGACGTCAGATGTTGAAGCACGCACCTTTCATCCTATGCTATGGGTAAGGAATCGAAGGCAACGAGCCAAACCCAGTTGTTTTTAGGAAGCAACCTCCTCCCTGTGGTTTCACCAATGCCTTGACGGCCTTTTCTTTTAAGCGCCTCTCACAACGGACCCGACACCAATCCCGACAGAGGGATGTGGTTATCATCGAGAATTTGGCCCTTCTTTTTTTTCAATCTGCTGTGTTTTAAGTCCTCTCTCTCTCAAGATCAGGAGAGAGAGAATAAATAACTTGAACGTGCTCGGTTATGCCACCTTTAGCTTTTGTTCTGTACTAACGACTAGAAGATTAATGTCTAGGATTGATTATTTATTAACTAGATCTACGGTCAAATAAATAAAGATGTTTTTCTGTTGCTTCGCGCGTGCTCAATAATTAAAACGAGCAATTACCTGCGCTCCTCCGCATTGGGAAATCTTCTTTTTGTCTCATGTGTATTTTTTTTTGGTTTGGATTTCGGTTCTTATTTTTTTATTTTTTAGTTTAGTTTCAATCTCTTTATTTTTTCATTCCTTCTAGGATAGTTCTTAATTTTTTATTCATATTTATATCTCTATACTCTTAGTTCTGATTTTTAATTTTTATTGCTATTTATCTTTATATTAAATGCAGTTTGCGTTAAAAAACAGAGTAAGTTTAGCTTTGGTGGCGTGAAATGAGAGTAAAACTCTCTCTCTCTTATGCATTTTAGTGATTTTTTATCTTTGTGTTTTTTTTTTCATTTTCTTATCTATGTGTGGCTTGGTATATTTTTAGTTTAAAGTGATTTTTATTTAAATATATTAAATTATTTTTATTTTTTAAGATTTATTGTTGATATCATTATATTAAAAGTATTTTAGAACACTGAGATTAAACTAATTTGAGATTTTTAAAACAACATTTGTTCATATATATATATATATATATATATATATATATATATATATATATATATATATATGGCGTTAGTATTAAACAAATATTTAAATATATAATCAGTCTCACATATTCTTAAGAAAAAATACCTTAAAAATAATCTTTATCATTATTTTAATTGCCTTATCCATAATAAAATAAATATATAAAAAGCTAAATAATTGAAAGTTTTGTAGGTTGACTATTTTGCTTGGATGTATAACATCATAAAAAAAATCTAGGACCATTAATATTTTCTTACTTATTAAAAAATTTTATTCTTGTTGCGACGAAGCGCAGGGCAAGTGGCTTGTATATTTTTTCATTATAGATAATTTGACCCAAGTTTTCCACCCATTTTGTCTACATGTGGCTTTGTATAAAAAAATAAAAAAAAATAAGAACTAAAAAATTATATATATTGAAAAGAGATAAAAAAAAATTCTAGTTACAGCGGAACGTAAGCTTATGGCTCGTTTTATTTATTTAGCACGCGTAAAGCAACAAAGGGTAGTAGTTAGGATATTTTATAGGCTTTATTAAGAGTTTAGGTAAGATTTTCAGACCACCATTTTCAAATTCTCCCCTGGACGTCGTTGAAAGGTGAACCGGGTTACCAAAGTCACGATTAGAATAAATGTTAGTTCGCAGAGATCATCTCATTCTTCCCAGAGATGGAGGCTCGAATCCTTCTCATAACTGACAAGAAAAGTCCAATACGCAACCTCGAATATGACTTGCATGTTATTTTTTATCAAATGTAAATATTATAGAAGATCAAAGACAAACAATGCTAGAAAACTAGCAAGTTCAAGAATATACAAAACCAGAGGAAAAACCTCGGAGAAAACAGAGCTCGTATACAAAAACAAGCGGAGAAGGGAACATGCTCCTTTTCCACAAAACGAAACCAAAAGAGGAACCAACCAGACCAGGGCCAAGCACCAAGGCCAACAGGAGAGACTCCCGGAAATTGGCCCATAGAACAGCAAAAGGATCTTGAAGGATCGGCCCAATAAAACAAAAAGGCCCAGCCCAGCAGACCAAGGGAGAGAAGCTCATCTCCGCAGCACCCAAGCAGCCCAAGGGAGAGAAGCTCATCTCCGCAGCACCCAAGGGAGAGAAACATGCATGTTATCGCATAACGTTGTTGTAAACAATCTTTATTTATTTGACCGTAGATCTGGTTAGTAAATAGTTAATCCTAGCCATTCATTTACTAGTCTAACGTACAAAACAAAAGCTGGCATAACAACATCTCCAATGGTAAGAGCCATTTTAGACAGCCAAATCTCTAAAATGGCTCTTTGAATAATGTATATATGATTTTTTTGGTGATGTGTGCTCCAATGGTAGAAGCCATTTTAGAGAGCCATTTTTTATATTATTTTAAATATACTGCAATTATTTTGTATGTAATTTAATTATATAATTAATTATACAATTACTAGGAGTAAGTTATATAAATAAATAATTACTTTTGAAAAATCCTCCAACAATAAAATTATTATTTTTTAATTATATTTAAATAAAAAAAGAATTTAAATATAATTAAAAGACCCGTAATATTTGAAATTTAAAATTTAAGCTACTTATTGTATGTTTTTCAAATAATTTGTATTTTTTTTATGGCTGTTATATTTGAAGTTAATTAATGTTATTTATTGTTTTTGAGTGTTAGAAAAATTTTAAAAAAATAAAATGAACACATTAATAAATAACCAATAAGTTCAAACATAATTAATTAAAATACATTCCATTACAGATAATTCAATCAAATTAATTACAAATTAATACCTCTATTTTTTTATAATAATTATTACAATATAATAATTAATATTATAAATAATAATAATTATTATTATTATTATAATTAAAACCCACTCAACCCGTCCATTCCCTCACTCAAAGTTAAAAGTTAAAAAACCTTAACCTTACTACCCCATTTTTTATCTTCTTCCCTGGCCGCCGCCCCCCACTCCTCTCCATTTTGAGCCATTTTCCACTTTCTTCGACTCTTTCACCCAAATCCATACCTCCTCCTTATAAACAAAACCCTTTAGCCTCTTCACAAAGAAACCTTTTAAAATTCAAATCCCATAGTAGTAGTAGCGGTAGCTCTCTCTGTTTCAATTCGAAATCTTAAAATTCAAATGGTGAGCTAGTCAAGCCCTTGTTTTCACTTCTCATTTTCTATATTGCAATAATCCCAAGACTTTATTTTTATTTTCTTTTTGATGATATTTACTAGTAATTGGTGTAGGCTTTGCCGAATCAGCAAACTGTTGCTTATCCAAGCTTCAAGCTTGTGATTGTTGGCGATGGTGGCACAGTTATGTATTTTTGGCCAAACAAATATCTCTTCATTTCTATTTCTGTTAATTAGCTTATTGTGTTGCCAACATTCCAACGGCTAGTTTAACGGCTATTTTAATTTTTTGCTCCTGGATCAATATATGTAGAAATGCCTTCAGCCGAGAAGAAGAGGCAAAATGCCTCCTGGGATGGCTGTCCCGTTGGAGAGCAGAAATTGACAAAAACAGCCATATTTTTAAATATTTGGCTTTGGCTCCCGGATAGCTCCTCCCGTTGGAGATGTCTAACAGCTTTTGTATTCGACGGGGCAACTTCCAGTTACTTATTTTCTCTCTCTTTCCTGATCTTGAAAAACAAAAGAAGGGCCAAATTCGGCGGTGAGGTTGGTGTTGTCTAAGGTTTAAGTTTCTTTGAAATAGAATAGAAAGGAAAAGAAAAGAAAAGAAAATGGGGGATCTTCGAGTATTTTGTAGTGCGGGGGTTGGGTCCGGAGATGAGAACTATGGATGGAAACAAAGGATATCATGGGATGCAGTGTTGTATTTGCCCTTTCTACTCGATCAATATCCTCCAGATAATCACTCTCTTTATCCTCCGCCGCCTTCTCAACTCCCAACTGTATGTCCCCCCTGATTTTGATTAATTAATTATTGGTGTGCGGCAGTGTGTGCTTCCTGCTGGTGTAGAGTTTTACCCGTCGGGATTCGATTCAAATGATTCTTCCACATTTCCAAAGAGTTACCCCATTGTTTTTACTGGTAACGTTTTTTCTTTTATTCTATCAGCTATTTGTTTAGTTCACAATTAAAGTTTGCTGTAAATTAGATTTGTTGTATTCTTGTGAATGGGTGGAATTTTGCCAAGTTGTTCTTTTGCTTGAAACTTTGAAGTATGAACATGCAGCATGATTCAACCGTATATTATTAATGTTGTCTTTCTTGATAAATCTTGAACTGGGTTTGTTTAGAAGATTCATATTGTTTTGGTATTCTTAGAACTGCACTAGAGGAGAGGATTTATTTGCACTTTGCTTTTTCCCCTGCAGGAAGTAGGCAAGTATCTTTAGTTATGGAAGGTTCTCTGATACGGTCAGCAATAGGTGATAATTGGGACTTTACTAACTTTTTGGCTTTTTCCTGGTATACATGCACGCATGACTCGACCCTTACAGCATCAAAATATGAATTAATAGTTATAAGATGTTATGGTATGGATAAGTTATCAGTTCATTAAAAAAATGGAATTCCGCTGTATCATTTTCATTTCATTAATGGTGTCAGCTCTATCAAAGTTTCAGCAAGACATTATGGGATGTTATATCATACATAGTCTCCAATGTACCTTTCCCTATTCTTGGAAAGGACCTAGTCTTGTTTGCCATTGAGAAATGCCTGCTTTCCGTTGAGGCTCCACCCAAAGATGGACTCCCCCATGTTGAGGTATGACTTCCTGTCCCTTCGGTTTTGCTAGCTGGATTGTGCCTTTGCTGTTGTTTGGTGTAGTGGAGGGTTAACAAAAATTCACATTATTAGTTTTGATTTTGCTGAATGCAGATATCATTTCAGCCATTGGTACAGTGTTTGGATGTGGACAACTTGCTCAAACGTTTTACTGCTGTGTTTCTTGAAAGGAGAATTTTACTTCGTTCCAACAAGTATCTCTCTGAACCTTGCAGAGATAATTATTGTTTAAGAGAAGTAATCAAATCTAATTACCATTTATTTGATTCTCTTATCTATTCTCACTACACTGAAAATTTTCAGAAGTCATCAGGGTTGTGTTTGCATGCTTATTAAAACTTGTGCATTGGTTTTATTGGTCAAGTTTCTGAATCATCATTTGCTCAACTTCAGGTTCCTGATTATATATTAATAGCCTTGAATTCTGCTTCAACTTTGCTATGTTATGCATACAAGAATGATGCAGTGAATTTCAGTTAGTGATGGTGGGTATGTAAAATCTGTTTCAATGCACACTAAATGGCAGATATGACTTGGGTTTGTGCAAGGCTCCATGGGTGTGTGTTATTAGAGGTGAAGTGTATTGTTGGTTTGATTTCTTGGGAATGTTAGAGGAGTCAACATCCAATCATGTTATTGATAATTGGCATGGTCTTCATTTAGATGTATTTTTATGCTGCTCTAGCCTCTAGCTCCCATTGTTTGATTACCTTCTTTCCAATTGTTAATCCCTGGGTTCATATACAATTAAGGAAAAGTACATTAGAAATTTAATGGATCTGTTTTTGTCGTGAGCATTGGATTTCAATTATCATGATCTGTTTCTAGTCAACAATCTTTTTGAAGATGGAAATTCTGTAAAAATCTTAAGACTTGTTTTGAAATTAAATGGATGCAAATCCTTTTCATATATGCATTCTCTCTAACTCAAGGCCACAAGCTGTGCTAAAATGTTGTCTACATTCTTTACCAAAGCAACTGTTTATCTGCAAATTCTTGATTTATCTTATGAAGAATTTCACTATATTCTTAGTAAATTTAGTTCAAATATTACTTTTTAATATCTTTTAAGTTTTTAATTTTACTATATTCAAATTCTGATGCAGGTATTCACTTTCAACCCTAGCATCAGAGGCCATATGTCATTTGATTTATCCCTTTACGTGGCAGGTGAGTTTTAATTATATGGAAGCTCATTGCTCATTTACCAGACAGGAATGTCACTTCTAGGTTTGTCTTCTTATGCTGGAACCTTTTTTCATCTTCCTAGATGAAAATTGCAGCTGAAATGTTTTTCTTGCTCTAGATAGGCTAATCATATATTCATGTGAATATCACTTCTAATTATTTTTATGTTTGTTGTGCTGAAGCATGTCTACATTCCATTACTATTTTTCATTGGAGTTGACTATTTTGATGCTCCTACACCTTATATGACGGGTCTCCATTAATCTGTTGGGACACCTTGCAATGGACAGTGTAAGTTTTTTGCTTAAAATTATGGTTGAATCACCTGTTTAGCTTAATAAATGATGTCTTAGTTGGTAATATTTTATCATGCCTTATTCTTTATTGCTTGTGTTTATATTTAATTTTTCTTTAGCAGGAATTTGGCAGCATTTCATTATCAGCTCTTTTGTGTTAGGGACAGCTCAACAGAGTAGAATAATTTGAAAATGCTATGATATGATTTCTAGTTTTGCTCTATAGAATGCACAGCATGAACTAGTCCATGTGTTCTTCTTGGAAAGAACAATTAATATACACATTCTGCTCAATAGAGATCACTGAGTTTTTTTTTTTCTAGGTTACGCCCTTGACAGATGAACTATAACCTGTTCTGTATTCATTTATGTTTTTTTAGCCTCTATCCCATGCCTTTTACTTTTGCATGGCCAGCCTTGAGGTGGTCTACGTGGAGGGCTTAATATTTTGTTGGCTGTTAGTTAGTAGCTAGGAAAGAGGAGTGAGTGTCTAGTGAAGGAGCAAGGTGCGCACAATTCAAACAATACTGGATGCATTCATCATATGATGTAACTTGAAATTGAATCCTGAAATGAATAGAACTTTGATTTCCATGTTGAGCAAACTGTGGATGGATTCTCCTGAAAAATGGTGCAAATAGTGTAGGGATATTTACAGCATACATTGCATAAGTAGAAGCGTAAATGCAGAATGTGGGTAGGATCCTACCTTACGTCACAAGAGAGTTTCATATCACTCTTGAATTTTTTGTTTGGTTAGCAACCTAAGATATAATGACAAGTCTGGGTAGGGCTCACTTTTACAGTTTAAGATCAAAGCATATCACATTTTGGGTTAGTGATATAATTGCGAGAATTCTGTCATGTAATCTTATCTGATTCAGCAGTATGCTGGGGGCTTGCACAACATGAGTCATTAAATTAAATGACCATAGGATCATGTAAAACCCATAATTAGGTGTTTCCCTTGCATCTTCATCTTAGGGTATCTAGTACTTAGGAGCTTGGCTCCCCTTTCTCCTATTTTACACTTTGATTGGTGACAGTTTCTCTCTTCAATTAAGGAGTTGTGCAAATATTGTCCAGAATAATAATCCTTTTCATGTGTAGCCATGTACATTAATATACTTCTCATTACTATTAGATGGTGGCAGATTGCTCCATGGTTTTCTAGCCTTTAGAACTGGGTGGAGGTAGATCTCGTTGTTAACCCTAACTAGTTTTGGATTGAGGTTTAGTTTAGCTTTGAGTATTGCTATGTTGTCTTATATTGCTTATACAGGCTGATATTCAATCAATATGCATATTCTTTCCTTTTTCTGTTCTATGTCAGAATTTCATGATATTTGACTGAAATACTTTCAGCTTTTTATTGTTAGGTCACTTTCTTGAGGTTTGGTATATGATATTCTTTCCCTTTTTCATTATATTGCAGGTAGTGATTGTGAACCTTGAGTATAATCGAATTTGTACCTCAGAGGAAATACCCCCTACTCAGGAGCCAGGATTAAGTACTTTGCAGGGTGAGATACTGAAGCTATTGTACCCCAATGAAACGGGAATAGATCAGATGAAGGCTGGTCTGGTCAACTCATCTGAGCAGTATTTTAAAGGCTGTAACAAGCCTTGGGGAGAAGATCATGACCTTCAACTTAGGTGATACTTGGATGCACCATGAAATCTTTATGAAGTACTCATGACCTTCAACTTAGGGGATTGGTGTCGGGTCCGTTGTGAGAGGCGCTTAAAAGAAAAGGCCGTCAAGGCATTGGTGAAACCACAGGGAGGAGGTTGCTTCCTAAAAACAACTGGGTTTGGCTCGTTGCCTTCGATTCCTTACCCATAGCATAGGATGAAAGGTGCGTGCTTCAACATCTGACGTCTTCACTGTCAGAAAGATGGACAAATACGAGAGAAGAGAAAATGGAGGCAAAACATATAGTAAGTGACGGTAACAACACGGTTGTCACTTGCTCAGATTGGCCAAACTTGCGAGGAAAAGGTGAGGATGTTCAAGACCAATATGGGTATGTTTATGAATGTTGTCTTTCTTGATAAAACTTGAACTGGGTTTGTTTACAAGATTCATAGTCTTTAGATTTCTTATGATTTCTATAAAAGTACGCACTAGGGTGGAATGTGCTTCCACAGTGCTAGAAAGAAAACAGTAAGATTCAACTCTAGTATATGAAATTATGTTTGACGAACAACAGAGATCATTACTGCCATTTACTTTTAGTGTCCGTTCACTTCTCAATGGCTTCAGTTTTATTTCATGTATATGGATTTCTTAAAGCCTGATATTTTTCTGTTTTTTTTGGTTTAATTCTATTTATTATTTTTGGATCCATCACCCTCTGCAGTGTATCTGCCTTGTTTCCCGCTCTCCTAGTTTTGGTATTCTTAGAACTGCACTGGAGGAGTTATTTGCTCTCTGCTTTTCCCCTGCAGGAAGTAGGTAAGTATCTTTAGTTATGGAAGGTTCTCTGATACGGTCAGCAAGAGGTGCTGATTGGGACTTTAATAACTTTTTGGCTTTTTCCTGGTATACATGCACGCATGACTCTACCTTTACAGCATCAAAATATTAATTAATAGTTATTAGATGTTATGGTATGGATAAGTTTATCATTTCATTAAAAAAATGGAATTCCATTCTATCCATTTCATTTCATTACTGGTGTCAGCTCTATCAAAATTTCAGCAAGCCATTATGGGATGTTATATTATACATGGTCTCCGATGTACCTTTGCCTACTCCTGGAAAGGACCTGGTCTTGTTTGCCATTGAGAATTGCCTGCTTTCCGTTGAGGCTCCACCCAAAGATGGACTCCCCCATGTTGAGGTATGACCTCCTGTCCCTTCAGTTTTGTTAGCTGGATTCTGCCTTTGCTGATTGTTTGGTGTAGTGGAGGGTTAACAGAAATTCACATTATACAGTAAATGAGTTTAGATTTTGCTGAATGCAAATATCATTTCAGCCATTGGTACAATGTTTGGATGTGGACAACTTTCGCAAACTTCTTACTGCTGTGTTACATGAAAGGAGAATTTTACTTCATTCCAACAAGTATCTCTCTGAACCTTGCAGAGATAATAGTTGTTTAAGAGAAGTAATCAAATCTAATTACCATTTATTTGATTCTCTTATCTATTCTCACTACACTGAAAATTTTCAGAAGTCATCAGGGTTGTGTTTGCATGCTTATTAAAACTTGTGCATTGGTTTTATTGGTCAAGTTTCTGAATCATCATTTGCTCAACTTCAGGTTCCTGATTATATATTAATAGCCTTGAATTCTGCTTCAACTTTGCTATGTTATGCATACAAGAATGATGCGGTGAATTTCAGTTAGTGATGGTGGGTATGTAAAATCTGTTTAAATGCACACTAAATGGCAGATATGACTTGGGTTTGTGCAAGGCTCCATGGGTGTGTGTTATTAGAGGTGAAGTGTATTGTTGGTTTGATTATTATTTTAGTTGAACCTATCTTGTTTGCTTTGGTTTACCATTATCAGGAGATGGTTTGAATTTGATTTCTTGGGAATGTTAGGAGTCAACATCCAATTATGTTATTGATAGTTGGCGTGGTCTTCATTTAGATGTATTTATGTGCTGCTCTAGCCACCAGCTCCCATTGTTTGATTACCTTCTTTTCCAATTGTTAATCCCTGGGTTCATATACAATTAAGGAAATGTACATTAGAAATTTAATGGATCTGTTTTTGTCTTGAGCATTGGATTTCAATTATCATGATCTGAAATTTCTAGTCAGCAGTCTTTCTGAAGATGGAAATTCTGTAAAAATCTTAAGAAGACTGGTTTTGAAATTAAATCGATGCAAATCCTTTTTATATATACATGCTCTCTTACTCAAGGCCACTAGCTGTGCTAAAATACTGCTTGCATTCTTTACCAAAGCAACTGTTTATCTGCAAATTCTTGATTTATATTATCAGGAATCTCACTATAATCTTAGTAAAATTAGTTCAAATAATAATTGCTAATATCTTTTAAGATTTAATTTTGTTATTTTCTTGTGATGCAGGTATTCACTTTTAACCCTAGCACTAGAGGCCATATGTCATTTGATTTATCCCTTTAGGTGGCAAGTGAGTTTTAATTATTTGGAAGTTCACTGCTCATTTACCAGATTGGAATATCACTTCTAGGTTTGTCTTCTTATGCTGGAACCTTTTTTCATCTTCCTAGATGTAAATTGCAGATGAAATGTTTTTCTTTCTCTAGATAGGCTAATCATATATTCATGTGAATATCACTTCTAATTATTTTTATGTTTGTTGTGCCGAAGCATGCCTACACTCCATTACTTTTTTTCAGTGGAGTTGATTATTGTTTCTACACCTTATATGACGGGTCTCCATTCATCTGTTGGTACACCTTGCAATGGATGGTGTAAGTTTTTTGCTTAAAATTATGGTTGAATCACCTGTTTGGCTTGAAATTGAATCCTGAAATGAATAGAACTGTGATTTCCATGTTGAGCAAACTGTGGATGGATTCTCCTGAATAATGGTGCAAATAGTGTAGGGATATTTACAGCATACATTGCATAAGTAGAAGCTCAAATGCAGAATGTGGGTAGGATCCTACCTACTAAATTACTTCATAAGAGAGTTTCATATTACTCTTGAATTTTTTGTTTGGTTAGCAACCTAAGATATAATGACATGTCTGGGTAGGGATCACTTTTACAGTTTAAGATCATAGTATATCACATATTTTGGGTTAGTGATATAATTGCGAGAATTCTGTCATGTAATCTTATCTGATTCAGCAGTATGCTGGGGACTTGCACAACATGAGTCATTAAATTAAATGACCATAGGATCATGTAAAGCCCATAATTAGGTGTTTCCCTTGCATCTTCAACTACTTAGGAGCTTGGCTCCCCATTCTCCTATTTTACACTTTGATTGGTGATAGTTTCTCTCTTCAATTAAGAAGTTGTGCAAATATTTTCCAGTATAATAATCATTTTCATGTGTAGCACTAAGAGGCAGCTATGTACATTAATATACTTCTCATTACTAATAGATGGTGGCAGATTGCTCCATGGTCTTCTAGCCTTTAGAACTGAGTGGAGGTAGATCTCGTTGTTGACCCTAACTAGTTTTGGATTGAGGTTTAGTTTAGCTTTGAGTATTGCTATGTTGTCTTTTATTGCTTATACAGGCTGATATTCAATCAAAATGCATCTTCTTTCCTTTTCTGTTCTATGTCAGAATTTCATGATATTTGACTGAAATACTTTCAGCTTTTTATCGTTAGGTCACTTTCTTGAGCTTTGGTTTATGATATTCTGTCCCTTTTTCATTATATTGCAGGTAGTGGTTGTGGACCTTGAGAGTATAATTGAATTTGTACCTCATTGGAAATACCCCCTACTCCGGAGCCAGGATTAAGTACTTTGCGGGGTGAGATACTGAAGCTATTGTACCCCAATGAAACGGGAATAGATCAGATGAAGGCTGGTCTGGTCAACTCATCTGAGCAGTATTTTAAAGGCTGTAACAAGCCCTGGGGAGAAGATCATGACCTTCAACTTAGGTGATACTTGGATGCACCATGAAATCTTTATGAAGTACTCATTTCTCTCCTTGGTTAAATTTACTGCGTGTTTACATAAACTGTTTGTCAAAGCTCTCTAGACTATTATCTATATATAATCGACAGGTTTTGTAACTGCTCTGCCTTTCTGTTATATTGGTATAGTTTTTATAATATATAAGAGATGGATGTTCAGTTATTTGCTTAACTGAGAATTTGAGAAGCATAAAGACGTGCAATTATTTTGAAAATGCCAATAATGATGGTTATGCTTGTTGGCAGCAATCAAGTTTGTAGCTTGAATGCTTGTTAGTAGTATTATTGCACTGCTAAGCATGTGATTACATATAATGTACAACACCTCACCTGTCTCCGCATTTATTGTTATTTCCCCTTCTTGTTATTTAGAGTTTCACTGTAATCAATCAGAATACAAGACATACCTCTAGGATGCAGCAGCCTATCATCCTAGCCGCTTGAATATGTCTTTATATTGTGGACCAACTTCATCCGAGAAGGTTTCTTTTTTGTTGTCTTTATTTTCTCCCATATTCCTGGGTTTGGAAGGGGTATTGTTATTGCTGTTTTCTCTTGATGGAAGGAAAAGTCCTGCTTGTAATGGGACTTGTTATGCAATTAGTTTAAGTTTGTAAGTCCAGGAAACATCATTTAACTTTTCAAAGATGCAACTTACATACATGCAATATAATTACGAATTAACTATGCAAGCATAGAAAATTAGCACTCTTCAAGTCCAACCATTTAAGTTTCAGACAAAGCAATCAAGGTAAATTTTCAAAAAAACTCAAGCAGCTACTGGTATTATTAGTTTACAAACTGTTCCGTATGTCCTTCCATTCTGTTTTAACCTTGGTGTCCTAATTGTAGATTTGATTGAGCATAAATTGAAATGTGTTATAGAAAAAATAATAGATTATATCATGAATTTATCATTTATAGCCCTTAATATCTATCCCGGGATCGTTTGATATACAGCAACAAGCAAAAGATTTCTAGGAACTTACACTGCTGCAATATTATTTTTTCGTTTCTCTATTTGGCCAAAAAGAAATACCATGTCCGCTATTGTGATCCAAATAAATGTGATCTGGAATGAGACGTGGCAGAAGATTCCTTCATGATATTGGTAGTTTCGTTGTAGTATACTACAGAAGGAAAAACTCATTCATCAGAACAGCCAAACTCGTCATAGATCGTAACTACAAAATCCTGGAAGTAATGGAACTTCCTGTTTGATTTTATTTTGGTTCCTGTTTGTGGGATTTCTACCATTCAATATTCATTCTTTGTTGTTCTTGGTTTCCCCTTCTCGTTTCTTTCTCTATGCCTCAATCTTCTTCTTCGTCCTACACCCTATCTATCAGCAAGAATGGATGGTAGATGATTTTTCTTGGAAAACTTGTGCCTTCACATCAAGATATACGTAAAATATGATGATTAATAACTGAATTCATTGAGTTCCAGCCAGAAATCTGATCTGATGATGGAAGGTATTGTTTATAGCAACAGAAACAAACCTGGTCCATTAATTCCCTAACATCCCTGCCCTCTTTGCTGCTTCGAGCTGCACCTAGCTCAACTCCAGAGACCCTCTCTGCAAACTTCAGAGTGCTTATAGTTTCAGAATATGAACTAACATCAGGATTCAGCTGCACAAACATAAGTGTCTTTGCCTGACCTCCTGTAACATGAAATGTAAGAAAATATACATTCATATCAAATCGAAAAGCAGTTCAAGACCAGAAGGGAACACAAAAAAGCAGTACCTAAAGAGCTTTGAAGGAGTTGAGTGAGCTTGCTGTTTCTATATGGTACATGAGAGTTCTTTTGTGCAAGAGAGAAAATGACATCCCCAAGGGCAGATAACGATCTGTTTATATGTTGTGCTTCCTTAAGTCTATCTCCAGTTGCCTCAGAGCGATCAACCCTTTCACTCCCTGCTAGATCCACCAAATGAAGATTACCATGTAAAGCAGCACCAGAAAGCAAATCCTTTCCCCGAACATGGATACTGACAACACTGTATGAGCAGATAGAGATCAAAATCACAACTAAATTTGAGATAATGTAATATGGAGGTGGAGGTAAGATAAAGATTGATTGTAAGTACCTATGAGAGCGGCTACTTCTTTCATTCATGGCAGTGGCTCCAACAGCTCTATTTTTTAGTCCAACACCTATTAATTCTAACACGTCTGAAGTTGATGTAACAGGATGCATGCTAGCATCTGGTACAGCCAAACCATTGGGCTGGACAGCAGAAATAATCCTGAGTGTGTGCAAATCAAGGGGAAACAAAATATTTGAGAGCATTAAAGTGTACTCTCCATTCGAATAGCACACTTTATGGAAAGAAATAGGTGGAAAACTCAACATTTCTTTTATTTATTTATTTATTTTTTTAAAAAAAGTATGAATCATAAATTAAATCTGAAATTTGTAATGGTCAAAATAAACTATCCCTGGTGAAAAAACTATGTTGTCAATCAAATGACAAAGAAGGAGTGCCTCGTGCATTTGATGAGAGAGATGAAAAGCGAACTAAATGGTGAGAATATGCATGATTAGATCACATAGACCTAATAGAAAAGGATATTTTTTCCGAGAACCATCACTCAATAGTAAATCACGCACTTGCTCGTTATATTTTTCAACCATTTGAACCTGAATCTCGTATAAAAAGGAGTCTCTTCTATTCTGAGAAATACTGAATAGATCATTTAGAGCCCGGTAATTAACCCCCCAATCCTCTTCAGATGCTCCATTCGGACCTGTCTGCAACATTAAGTCAAGTTGAGTTAGAATTGCTAGAAAACTTTATTGCATGAAATGATCGAGTGTCTGAATATACATACCATTGTGTAAGTTTTTCCTGAACCAGTTTGTCCATAAGCAAATATACACACGCCGTTTCCATCCAGGACAGATCGTATCAATGGTTGAGTGTCTGAATATACCTCAGCTGCCAAAATCCAGAGCAGATAGCAGGTTTGAGAAGTTTCTTCCAGAGCCATGTCAGTAGAATGTAAGAGCACAAAAACAATATAGCATGCTCAAGTAAATCCTATCCACGTCGAAAAAGATGAAAACCTTGAGTAGATTCTGGACCAAAGATCTTATTGAACTTAAAATTGCGGCGTCTATCTTTCCCTTGTTTGGAGGGGTTCACAACAGCCAACTCTCCATGTTCACCTATATATTCTACCGTTGTGTGTTTTGCAGCCTGCCCAGGAAGAAACGGCCTTATCCGGCAATAAACTCTGATGTTTCCTGCAAAACAAAAATGGAAGAATTACGTATTAAAAGACTGAACCCACATATAAACCTGGTACAGCTAGGGCTAGCAGTGGCACCTTTTAGTTCCTGGAGCTCATTAAACATCCTTCTATTTTCAGCTAGGACTATATGATAATCCCCGGTTGCATCAATCAATGCCTTTAACTTTACGCCTGAGCAGGATCAAAACTATATATTCAAAAACATACCATCACAGAATGCATAAATTGACAAACTGTACTACCAACCAACCAACCTAGGTCATTGAATTCCTCCAAGTTGCTTTTCTGTACTTGTAAAATTTCATGCTTGATGGACTTAGAGGACAGCATCAGTTCCTAAACGTTCTCATAAGATCAGTCAGATTCATAATACATAACGACGCCAGGCTAAAAGAGTTCCTAGTTATATTATACCTTCAGTGCACCAAATTGAAACTCGACAAAGCTCTTAAAGATGTGTTCTTTCTTGTTAAACATGTTAGATTTTGACTGAGAATATGCCTCAAGCACTCTCACTTGGTTCCTGGAATCTTCTAAGAGGATTTCAAGCTCTTTCATTCTCCCCTCGAGGCCATCTTTAGCAGCCTTGGCTTCTGTTTCCATTTGCAGGCAATGCAGTTCATGTCTCTGTTTTGCTAATTTTAATTCTTGTTTCAAATCTGAAAGTTCAACATCTCTTTGCTCCTGCTCCTTGATCAACTTCGCAACATGCTCCACTCCAGTTTTCTTCTCTTCTTCCATTTTGGACTTCTGAATCTGTAATATGAAAAAAAAAATCCCATTATATGAATATTATGAAGATCATCCGCAAAACAAGTACAGGCAAATGGTTCTTTTATTTCTTTTTTTATATAGTAAAATGTACACGTCCTAATACTTTCTAAACTAGCCAGATGATATAAATAGAATATATTTATGTAGTCTGGCTAACAGCTCAAAGGAGTCCACAAAAGGAGAACTACCCAAAAGAGATTGACATCTGTCAGGACACCAGAAGTATTTTGCAGAACATAAGGACCAACTAATATCAGTATGTGATAAGATAGCAAAATAATTCCGGAAAGAGTAACAAATAAAAGCAGTTCATAGAGCAAGTTATGGTGTAAATAACTTAAGAGTTGTTTCTTCTTGTGTCTAAAACATACCTTAATTTGTTGAAGCCGGTCCATAACAACCTGCAAAAATATTAGTATCAGAAAACCAGGTGTATTGTGGGAAGGTTTGTGCCAGTCTAGTCTTAAGTTTTCCATACCCCCCTTTCTTCACCAGTTCCAGATGCTAGGGCTTCAAGTACTCTGATTCTCGCTGTTCTTAAGTGTTCCGCTTGAGTTGAAATACGGCGTTCCATCTCCTGTACAACTTTTCTCAGCAGACAAGCCACACGCTGAGAGACAAAATAAATGTCAGCCATACCTATAACACATGGCAGTCGCAGAAATACATTGATAAAGAGACACTTAGTTAATATACGGAATACTACTCCTGATGCATACATGTGGTATCTCGTCATTCTTTCTTTCAATGCTTTCATCCAATATTCCATTCACAACACTCAAAAGTGACTGAGTTGGTGCATTCTGCAAATCAAGATGAAGTTGAAATGTTACTGACAATGGCTCAGAGTGAAAACGTAATGAGAAAACTGTAACATAAGAAAACATGAACGTTCATCAATATCCAACAAATGAGAAAACTTACACCCAAACTATTTGATTTCATCATTTCAGAAATTTTTGCTGCAGAAAGATCTGAATAGCGGCCTTGTTTCAGTTGAAACACCTCATGGAACTTGTGAACAACATGGTGCATGGATGCAGCTGATGGCTCTGTTGAATATGAGAAAGATTCTTTTAAATTTCAAAAACAGCATGCAAGATTTTAATACTTGAAGTCTGCATTTTAGTCACACGTGCATTAGAGGAAAGTTGCGTGCAATTTTCATATTGCATAAGATCAGATTGAAAATTGCTTCAGGTTCAGTAATACTGTGCTCATATGAGAACTCTTCAAGCCCAGCCTTTTTAAGCCAATCAAGTACGCATATGAAAACCATATATAGTTCGATCACGGGAGAGAGTAAGCCATACCTGTCATAACTGTTGAATTTCTTGATTTGCAGGTTAGTGTTTGTTGAATTTGAGAAGAAGAAGAAGATATTTTTCAGAGAATTGGAGAAGAGAGAAATCTGCAGAAGAAGGTAATTCGTATTTTTTTTTATTATTATTATTGCAATTGAACTGCTTGACAAAAGTCCCCTTTTTATACACTTTGGGGAAGAGCACACGTTTTGTGTGTGATCTTGACAGCCTGTAACCACAAAATGTTGGGGAAGAAGAAAGGCCATTTGAAGATGCATCCCCATGAGGGCTGCCATATTTATTCCCACCAGTGGGAGAAACAACTCCCATATATGCAAACTGTGCTCGAAGTGTTGAAAGGCAATCCATGACATTCTTCATAGATCCCTGCAGATTTGAAACACAGCAGATGGATACAGGGAGAGAGAGAGAGAGAGACGCTAGAAGAAGAATAAAATCCTTCACGTGCACAGACCAACAAGTGGGATAGACTAGCTTTAGTTGACAGCAATATCATTCTTCAAAATTACAGCGAAGGATGTAAAACTGGCAAAAATCATGAATGTTTTGGTAGATGGAAAGCATAACTGTGAACTTCTTACCTAGCATTCAAATGTTCATATGCATAAAATTGTTCTACGGGGAACAATAGGGAAGACAAACTGGATTACCTTCTCCAGGTCTGACAGTTCGAACTTGAGAATCCCCAACTCATCCATGATTGCCAGAAACTTCTTTACATTTTCAGAGCTAGAACTACCAGCCTAAAATAGAAATGCACTATCAAATCAATTAGGCAAATGCCTAAATCGTCCACTCATAAGTAACTCGACTATAAAAAAGCAAAACAAATAAGCGACCTTGCATGCATAACCAGGTCTAAGCTTATTTAAAAGCTGCAGCAGGACAGTGCCATCGATCAAGCAGGCTCTCAACCCCTCGGGTGAAGCGTCACGTACACATTTGTGTATAATAACTTTTTTATTATACTAATTTTTATTTAAGCAAATGATAATAAAAGTGGTCACGCCCATGAAATTGATTGAATAAAATATAAAAAGATAATATTATGTAAGGTTGCACATATTCTAAGAAAATATTGTTGTTTTATATATGAAAACCAAGTGAAAAATAAATTATATGTAATCAAAGACTAATGGTTGTCGACATTTGAACTCGAAACTTGAACTACAAGTTTGATTGTATTTAATAACATTGTTTCTTGGAACTAATGGTTTATTTAATAAAATGATAATATAATAATAAAAAAAAAAAAACATAGAAAAGTGATTGAATAAAATTAAAGAGAAAAAAATTAAGTAGGCTACAAAAAAAAGAGTTTGTTTACATAAAAAAATGATAAAATTTTGGTCGTAAGGTAAGTAAATATTAAATGATATTCTATAAAAAAATATTTAAAAAACAACCACTAAAAAATGAAATTGCAAAATAAAAATTAGAAATTAAAGTAAAGCATTACATATAGGCTTGACCTAGGTTGCCCAATGCACTTAGGGCCTGTTTGGGAGGGCTGTTGCGGTTGCTTTTGAAAGTGTTTTTCATTTAGAAATACATCAAAATAATATATTTTTTTATTTTTTAAAAATAATTTTTGACATCAGCACATCAAAATGATTTTAAAACACCAAAAACAATTCATTTAAAATATAAAAAAAAATCATTTTTTTTTAAAACAGCGGTTGAAACGCCATCCCAAACGGGCACTTAGACTTATAAAAAAAGCTTAGCCCAAGTGCTTTGCTGATACTTATTATTAATAATAATAATAATAAGAATAGGGACAACCTATCCTTCACCTCTAATTTGTTTTTATATTTTAATAAACATGCAACACATCATCTATCTTTTTCTAGATTTTAGCCATGGTGGTAGCCAAAAAATCAAAGTTTATGGGGTTTTTATTACCTAGAAATCTATTTTTTTTACCCTAGACATCATAAACCCATATATGGCCTCGAACAACCCAAGAATCCACCCAAACACCCAAAGTCAACCTTAATCAAATAAACTTTTCAACCTTACATTTGTCATCTGGGGAGAAAGAAAAGAAGAAAAAAAAAGAGGTAAAAGAACACCTATTATAAACTCTCTCCATCACAAAATTTAACCTTTTTGTTGTTCAAAACAAGGTCAAATGAGACACTTTATTTTAACCACTAAAATTCAACCACGCTCTTTTTCCTCTCTTAAACTAGGAACTAAAAAAAAATAGTTTCAACCAAAAATGAAATTTTAAAAAAAACCAAGGGACTAAGTTTATAATATGAGAAGTATGACAAAACTACACTTTTTTTATCGAATTTTGAAATTGTCACCTATTTTCTTTTATCTTTTTTCATTATTATCTTTTAATTTTATCCTCGGTCAGCAAATGTCAAGTATATGGGCTCCAAATTGGCTCTAAAAGGATGCAATAAGCAAAAACAATTGAAAATGAAAATTAAAAAAGAAAAAAGTTGTCACACTGAGTCCATGGTGAATTGTAAGAGTATAACCTCATATATTTAACTCGAGTTCTTTTTTTCCTTATTGCCTTCACACTCACAATTGGCTCTTATTCTCGTAATTTATTTCTCTTCTCTGTATTCATTACCTTAACAATATTATTTAGAAGTTTAATATGATGAAGTTTTTATATTGATTGACTGACTGATTTTTATTTTGTTTTTATATGTAAATTGTTATAGTTTTTGTATTATTTTTAATATATATATTTGAGGGGTCTTATAATATTGTAAGCCACTATTTTTTTAGTACAATTGAAGAATAAAAAAATTAATATGGTCAAGTCATCAAAATTTACAAAAAATCTAATATATTCAACCCGGGTTAAAAAATTAAATAAATCAGATTTATATATTTTTGTTATAAAATTCAAAATTCCACCCCCTGTGAGAAACATACTCGGAAGAAATGTATCGGGGCAAAGAAAAATGAAAGAAGGCAAACAAATGAGTGTGTGCACATGTAGCCAAAGACATTAGCAAGCTGCCGCTGTCTGTAAGGTCATGCCCAACCCTATCTCCCTACCCTACACACCATCTGACCTTTCAACCACTAAGCTTATGAACTTGAAAAACCAGGGACACAGCCATTTTCAATCCCTTTTGCAGCCATGTTTATGAATAATATCAGGTCAATTAAAATTTAAAAGCATATTATTTAAATTGGTCAAAGTTGTTATTTATTATCTTGGAAGATTCATTGACAAAGTGTTCTTGGTTATTTTAAACTCAATCATTCCAGACTTGTTATGGGTTAATTTTATACATCAAAGGGATATTAAATGAGGCTTATTTAGATCCTAAACTTGTGTATGGACTTGCCCTAAGATTCATTAAAGAATTCGAGTCCTTTCTATTTTGATTATAGAAAATAAAATAAATTATAGATTTACCAAGTGAATTAATCTATTTTGACTATATTTTGAATATAGTCAAATGATTGTTTTTAGGTGTTTTCATATGATTTTGATTCCCTAATATAAATAATAATAATAATAATAATAATAATAAAATCCATAAAAAAAAACATTGCATTTAATGGCAATACTATTGTCATAACCCAATTTTGGGTCATTCCCCAAAACTACCCATAAATAACAAAATAAATAAATAAATAAATAAAAGTGCTGGTGGTGGTAGGAAAATCAGGGTGAAATTTTGATTATTTTCGAGAGTTCAATCGTACCTCTTTTGTGCCAATAAATGAAGGAAGCGCATATTCAAGGCTAAAGTAATTTATTATCGGATAAATCTGTGTAAAAATTAAGTTGAAAGATATGATTATATTCTTATGGGTCAGTTTCATTTAATCGTTGGCCGATTTAAAAGTGTAATTATGTTTGAGAATTAGTTTAGGGCCCAATCGAAAGATTTAATTAAGT
Source organism: Salix brachista (assembly GCA_009078335.1). Classification (NCBI taxonomy): domain Eukaryota; kingdom Viridiplantae; phylum Streptophyta; class Magnoliopsida; order Malpighiales; family Salicaceae; genus Salix; species Salix brachista. Next base: position 9,680,406 of record CM018586.1, read on the forward strand.
GCAAGAACTAGATTATATTTTAAATTAGCCAAATTAATTTTATTAAGGGCTTAATCGATGATAAATCAAGTTCTTAAATTTAATTCGGGTGCAATTGATGAGATTGGAATTTTTGGAGACCGATTTGAATTTTTCTAAGCCAATTAAGCAAAATCGGGGGCCAAATTGAATGAATTGAGAGTCTAATGGGGATTAAATCGCGCAAATCAGAAACCAGGACCAGAATAAAAAGATCGCGCAAAGCTAAGGTTGAGATTGAATTTTTGATGGGATATAATTGCATAAAATCACAAGTTTAAATCCAATTGGGTGCAATTAAAGAAAATATAAATTGGGGGACCAAATCATATTTTTACCTTCTTAAAAATTTTGAAACTTGCATTAGTCAGGCGTGCCCTGCACCACATTTACCGGCGTAAGCATGCACTGTTCCGGCGTGCCTGGCATTGAATTTACAGGCGCGCCTTGCATTGAATTTTCAGCGGCGGCACCCTGCATTAAACATTCTGGCGGCTGAATGGTTGGGTTTTCTCTGCTATAAATAGCAGCATGCAGTGGACAGGAAAGGAAAAAAAATGGAAACGAAAAGGAAGAAAAAACAACAGAGAGAGAAGAAGAGAAAAACAGAGGAGTGAAAGAGGCAAAAAAAGAAGAGAAAATAGAGTGAAAAAGGGTAAGCAGTTTGATCGGAGAAGAGGTAAACCTCACGTAAGAAAACTCCAGTAATTTGTCTTAAACAGCCCCAGAATCCCCAGCTCCTTTCTTTTTCTTTCTCTTCTCTCTCGGTCAGTCGATCGTCTTCTCTCTCTAAAAACAGAGGAGCTTCTGTCTCTCTCTCCCTCTCGGTGCAGCGACTCTGGCCACCAACTCCAGCCACTTCGCTCCATTCTGTCGTCCCTAGAATCTCCACTACCCCTCCAGCAACTCAGCCATCATCTCAGGCGAAGGCAGAGGCAACGTTCACCGTCGCGGGAAGCACAACCCGTCACTTTCTGGCGCCCATTCCGGCCACCACAGGCCACCATTTCCGACGCCACCACGACCAGAAGAACCACCATGACCTTATCTACCCAGCAGTATTAACAGGTACTCCATTGTCCATACTCGAAAATCCTCCTTGTCACTATTCATCGTCCCTGAGGTTGCATGCGGGGAGTGAATTAATTCACTCCCCGCGTGGGCTTGGCAGGGCGGGCCTTGTGCCCAGCCCGACCCCTGAAGAAGGCTTCTAGCCTTTGAGCCGAAAGCACAGCCCAATCAGTTCGCGGGCTGCAGCCCAACCGGTAGGTGGGCTGACAGCCCATCCCAGTGAGTGGGCTGGCAGCCTGGCCCATCAGGGCTGGGCAGCCAGCCCACCAATAATAAAAAATAAAAATAAAAAAATATATAAAAATACAAAATTTATAAAAAAATATTTTAAAAAAAAATTAAAATGTGTTGTTTTCGTCCATACGGCCAATACACTAGCATATTTTAAAAATTCGTTTTTCTTTCAAAAATATATATTATCTATGAGTTTGAAAAAAATGTGTTTTAGCATTGACTTCGCAAAGAAAAAATCATTTCTTTCATCTTGAGATTTTACAACATGTTTGTAAAATCCAAAGGGTATTGGCCAATATTTCAAAAAATATAAAAATCTTATTTTTGGGAATTTATTATTCACTGTCGTTATTCGGATAAGGGGTTAATATCCAAAATATTCGGCGGGAATGATATACTATTATTCACTTTCGGTGTTCGGATAAATATATTCTAAGGGGTTAATATCCAAAATATTCAGAGGGAATGATATGCTATTATTCACTTTCAGTGTTTGGATAAATAAATCCTAAGGGGTTAATATCCAAAATATTCGGCGGGAATGATATGCTATTATTCACTATCGGTGTTTGGGTAAATAAATCCTAAGGGGTTAGTATCCAAAATATTCGGCGGGGTAATATCCCATCACCATTTAACCAACATATGCTTTGAAAGATCAAAACCATAACAAATCATAAGCAAACCAAAACGTCAAGCAACTTACCTTAGGTAGGGTGTATTAGGGGTGCTAAAACCTTCCCTTTACACAATCAGTCCCTTGCCTTAGAATTACAGACCAATTTTAGGTTTTCTAGTAACCATAATACTAGGTGGCCACTCCCTTTTTCACGAAAATAAAGATAAGACCCCGACATTGAATCCCCCGCACACGGGGAGGGTCGTCACGATGCCGCGCGCTCGCGATGGAGTGCGATAACTATGATGTTTGGATACATTTTCAATTAAAAAATACCCATGAAGCACATTTTTCAAGAGTAAGATATTGTCTTTACAGTTTGTGGAGGCTAAGATATGTTGTTGAAAATCATTGAACTTAATGGAAGAAATTGTAGACACTTACCAAGCAAGTCCCCTTAATTGCAGTATCAGTGTCATCATAAAAAATCTCGCCATCAACCACGTTAGAAAGAAGAACATGGATGGAATCTTTCTCCTCCTTGTTGATGCTTCCATTAAGCTTGTTTGGCCAATGATCCTTCACCCAACTACTAAACAGACTGTCTGTCTCCATTGTTGTCCTCTTCATTTTGCCTAAATATCCCTTAACATAATCCAACCAACCATGAAACGGAACAACATCTGAAATGAAGAATAACCCCAATAGATAGAAGAAATCTCCCAAGCCTTTGAAGTCTCCCTAACTCCTCATTCCCAATTGTATCAGTACCAAAATATCGCTTCTAAGCAAGCATTCTTACTATTATGTTCATTGTCAACTTCGCAAACTTCCCCTTCATTTCCACCACAACATACCCTCCATTCTTTATTGATATGTCATGCAAGTCCTTCAAAAGCAACTTAGTTTTCATGTCCCGGACATGCTTGACCTTCTCAAGCCTACTGTTTGGGAGGAGTTCAGTCATGGTTAGCTTTCTCTTATCACACTAATATTGCCCATGAGGTGAAAAGACGAGCATAGCATGATCATAGCCCATGATTTTTACTGCTAAGTATTTCGGATGTGGAGGAAAAACCTTGTTGTTCGTAGTTAAACATTCTTTCACAACTTCCTAGTTGCTCACAACCAGCATTTTAACAAATTCCAAGGCAGACAGAGAAGATCAGTCCGTACTTATCATCCATGTCCCCAAATCATCTATGTAGTAAAAATCCTTGATTTTTTCTTCATATTAAAAGTATTTTAGAACACTGAAATTAAATTAATGTAAGATTTATAAACAAAAGTTAGTTAAGTTTTTTATATATTATTTTATGACGTTAATATAAAAAAAATATTACAATATATAATTAGCCTCACCTAGTTTTCAAAGAAAAAGTCCTAATAATAATTCTTATCATTATTCTAAATGTCTTATCTATAGTAAAATAAATACATATAAAAACTACATAATCTTAAGATTTTTAAGTTGATTATTTAGCTTAGATGTATAACATTATAAGAAAAATATAGGACCATTAACAATTCTGTTATATTTTACAAAATTTGGTGTTGGCTACGCATGGCTTTTTTTATTGTAGATAATTTGGCACAATTTTTCTACCTATCTTGTCTACGTATGGCTTCGTATATTTATTTTACGTGATATGAAATCTGAAATATCATACATAAAAAAGATGCAAAGTTATTTTTTCACAAATATAACATTGATCGGTGAATTATTAAGAATATTATTGCAAATAAGTAATAGTCTAATTATCAGTGGCAATACATTCTTTTGAAAGTTTTGTATGTTGATTATTTTATTAAGATGTATAGTCTAATTGTCTTTGCTGCGTTCTGATCTTTTTACTCTCCTCCTTTGCTGCTGAAATCATCATGATTTGTAATGCTAAATCCATCCTTTCTTTATATAGTATTTAAGTTTGGGTAATTACTTAGAATTTGCAATGATTTTGCTATTGTTGCAATTCTGTTCTAATATCGAATTTTTGTTCCTACTTAGACTTTGATTCTGACTTGGCTTTGTGCAATATTTGAGCATCCCATCTATATTCTATCATTCATGACATGTTAGAGAATTGTTACCTTTATTGGGTCCTAGAGCCCACATATCTATATCAAACTCTTAGTGAGATGGGGGATGCTCGGCATTGTTAGTTTTTGAATTAGATCAGGAGATCTTTTTTACCACGGAAATTGCAGGCATATTCTGTTGTTCAAAATGATTTTCTCACTTTTGATCCTTTATGAAAGTAGTAGTCCTGTACATATAGATGAATTTGGGTTCTTGAATCGCCTGATTTTGATATTAGAAGCTTAAGATATTATCGTTTGAATGTCTAACGTAAATGCACAAAATCCTATCACGATAAGGATTCTGACTCGAGTTTGCAAGTTTTATTTGAGAGACTTGATTTAATGATTAGAGGATTATCGCAAAAATCAAAGACCAGTTTTAAATTTGAGAAAGTTAATTAGTCTCGTTGAAACAAAATCAGGGTCAGGATCACAAAACATCACAATAATTTAAGTTACGTCACTATTCATGTATGTATATATGAATTTGGGTTCTAAAAATGTTTGATTTCGATATCAAAAGCTCAAGATTTTCCTGTTTGAATGTTTTGTGTAAAAGCAGAGAATCCTGTCATGATTTATTTAGCTCAAATGTATAACATTATAAAACAAATATAGGACTGTTAACAATTTTGTTATATTTTCATTTTGAGAACAGTCCCCCATCTAAAAATTATTTCCTTTTCTCTTCAATTTCCTACTGGTTTCCAAGATTCTATCATTTCATTTTGAGCTGCAAATCACGTTTTGTTTCTGCCTTAGAATCATTAGAATATGAATCAGATTTTTTTTTTTTTTGTATTTTGTTTTATTTGATTGTAAGTGACCTGAGATTTAAATCTTAGATCAGTGCACTGATTTTTTTACTAAAAAGAACTTTGTAAAGGCTATATATTTACACACACCCTACTGACCTCAAAGGGGAGGAAGAAAAGGAGGGCAAGAGAACAAAAAAGAGGCAACCAACAAAACAAATAAAGTGCAAGAAAACAACAGGGGAAGAACGTTCATTCAACCAGCACATCACACCTTCATCATCATCTACATCATCTCTAGAACCAGTGATCACCGGTCCAGCAACATTGTCTTTGCCTGTTAGTTGCCAGAGAAGTTTCTATGCATTCCTCTTCACTTCCCATTTTGATTACATAGTCACTCTGCATGCTTTTGCTTTAGTGTTTAGGTGAATTATAATTCATTTGAATAGTAACTAAGGAGGCATGCATGAGGAAGCTCAAGCGTGCCTCTTGGTTGGGCAGCCAGGTCATTGGTTTGGCCAAGTGTATTTATGATTTTCTGGCATATTTCTTTTAAGGTTTGTATTTTTTAATAATATATAATTGAAACTTTTAATAATAGAATTTTAGCTCCAAATAAACTTTTGTTATTTCTTATAAATTTTTAGTAATGATTGTATTCATGCTCGACGACCTATAATAGTTTTCTAATAATTTTTACCCTTTGTTACTAGTATAATTAGTATTGAACAAGGTTACTTGCCTACGCGTTGCGCTGAGTTTTTTTCTATTACAGAAACTGATTGATTGAATTGGTGAAATTGTAATTGATAAAATCTGTTAGAAATGATTTTTTCGGCCTAAAAGTGATTGAATGTTGCTATTACTTAAATTGTTTTCATAATTATTTAATTGGTACATTGTACAATTGGAAGCACTAAAATTCATTGAAAATGAGTCATTTGCTTCATGCAGCACATTGATTGATTGTTGTGTATGTTTTATTTGTTTGATAAATTATTTCATTAGCAATTAGAAAAATCATAATCGATGATTTTTAGCACAGATGAGTGATTTGTTTTACGCGGTAAGCAATTTGATGGGTGATTTTGTTTTAACTACTTGGGTAATAATTTAAATGGTAGATAACAAAACTTCAATTGATCAAATTGACTAAAGATGAGTTATTTGTTGTCTGCAACATACTAATTGTTTGTTGGGCGTGTTTTAATTACTTGACGAATAATTTATTTGAGAGATAGCAAAAATGCAAATGCTAAAATTTAGTAATTATGAGTTTTTAATATTTTTTCTTCATTTATCATATTAAAAGTATTTTAGAATATTGAAATTACATTAATGTTAATTTTTTATATATTATTTTAGGACATTAATATCAAAAAAATATCACAATATATAATTAGCCTCACCTATTTTTCAAGGAAAAAGTCCTACAAATAATTGTTATCATTATTCTACATGTCTTATCTATAGTAAAATAACTACATATAAAAACTACATAATCTTAAATTTTTTAAGTTGATTATTTAGCTCAAATGTGTAACATTATAAAAAAAATATAGGACCGTTAACAATTTTGTTATATTTTACAAAATTTGGTGCTGGCTGCAGCGAAACGCCAGGTATTTTTTTATTGTAGATAATTTGGAACAATTTTCTACTTGTCTTGTCTACGTATACCTTTGTATATTTGTTTTATGTTATATGAAATCTGAAATATCATACATAAAAAAAGCCGCAAAAGTTATTTTTTCACAATAATAACATTGACCGGTAAATTATTTTGATTATTATTCTCATTATTACTGTTACGATTGCTAAATGGTAATAAATATTATCACTAATATTATGAATATTATTGCAAATAAGTAATACATACATTCTTTTGCAAGTTCTATAGGTTAATTATTTCGTTAAGATGTATAGCATTATTAAAAATAAATATTGTCCCGTTAATATTTTTTAACATGTTAAAAATTTGGTTTTATCTGCGGCGAAGTGACTTCTTTTTTTATTTTTAGATGATGTGACCACAGTTTTTTACATGTTTTGTCTATTTGTAGCTTCATACATTTTTTATTCATGTAATATTACATATGAAATACCATACATAAAAAAGTTGCAGAAGTCATTTTTTAACAAAAACAACATCGATTAATGAATTATCTTGATTACTATTCTTATTGTTATTATCATGATTATTAATTTGTCACAATTATTATAGCTGCTATTGTAACAATTATTGTATATAATTAATACTTTAATCATTAATGACAATATTATCGTTGTCACTATCATGATCGTTATAAAAAAACATTCATTTTTTTGCATGTTAAAAAGTTTGTTTATGGCTACGACAAAGTGGAAGGCAATTGACTTGTATATTTTTTCATTGCAGATAAGTTGCCCAGATGTTTCCACCCGTTTTGTTCATGTGATATTATCGATGAATTATTTTGATTCTTATTGTCATTGTTATTACCATGGCTGTTAAGTTTTCATAATTATTATAGATGTCATTTAAATATTATTATAAATTATTGATATTCTAATTAATGTTGGTAATACTATCAATGACACCATAATTATTGTTAGACAAAGAAATTAAATTATTTTGTTATTTTATAAGATTTATTCCTCATATTATTATATTAAAAGTATTTCAGAACACTTATTAGAATTTATAAAAATAAATATTATTAGATTTAAAAAAAATATTTAATCTGAAAAATAAAAAAAACAAAAAGAAAAAAAATAACAAATATAAATTTTCAAATGATCACCAACAAAAATTAGAAACAAACACTATGAGCATGTACATATAAACATGGAAAAAAATAGGAAACCATTTTAAAAATTATATATAAAAATCTAGGTATTAAAATAAAATCCAATATTAAAAGTATAAGTGTAAAACACTGTTTAGAAACCTGTTTTATTTATGTTAGCTTTTGTAGTAATTTGCTCCTCTTAAATAGCGTCACAAGATGAAAACTAGCCGGAGATGTTTTGTTATTATTAAAAAAGATTTGGCGGGAAAACTTTAAAGGCCTAGCAAGATGGGCCCACTGCACACCCGACCGTTAGACATCTCACCCGACCGCAGTGCATATAAGAAATATCACTTAATTGGATTTTTTCTACTAAAATCACTTCTCTCCGCTCTTCTTCTTCTTTCGTTCTGTCCCCAGATTTAAAGTTTCAGATCCTTCATGGGAAATCCTGTCCAAGAATACAGGCGGGCTCTCGTCAAATAATGCCACAACAATACAACCTCCCCCCTGAACGGTATTCATTTATCTTGTTGCTCTTCTCTTTCTTTCATTGTAATTAAAGATTAGTGTTTCGATGCTGATCCATAATCATAAATCTGAGTCCATTACTGCGGCAAGAATTGGCAAATCTTGACAAAGATGCTGATAGTCGTATATCAGCAATGAAAGCACTGAAATCATATGTGAGAGGCTTGGATTGTAAGGCAATCCCACAATTTCTTGCTCAAGTTTCTGAAACAAAAGAGACTGGGTCTTTGTCCGGTGAATGCACAATTTCACTGTATGAAGTTCTTGCTCGTGTCCATGGAGGTAATTTTCCAGAAAAGTAGCACATTTTTTTCAAAAAATAATCAGCAATTCAATTTCCAGGATTTTGGTTTCTTTTTTTTGATTTTCCATTGAAAGATCCATACGGGTTTTTGGATCTTGATCAGGAGTAGAATTCTTTCTCCCTAAGAATAGGGTTAGGGCCTCTGTTCTGTTATCTTTTTGTCAATTTCTTTTCCTGTGAAACGGAAGGCTATGCATTTGGGTTTATGATTGTATTTTTGATTGGTTATTCTCGGCGATGCAATTAGGTGCCCACTGTGTGGCAGCTTATTTTCTTTTGCTAAAATAAGTCGATGGCTTCTCAGTTTTTTCTGATCAAGTGCGTTTTTGAACATTAGGTGCATATATTTTGTGGGCTCTTACGAGCTGCAATCACTTTTGAATATTTACTTTGTAGATAGAGAAGACCATATTCTATTGAATAACTTTATGCTTCAGTATGTTTCGGTGTCAGTTTGTAATCTTTGGATGGAGCATAAATGAAGGCAAAAATCCCTACTTGTCCTTTGTAAGAAGAAATGGTAATTTCTTGTGCTTATCTCTGCTTTTTTCTATTTTTTTGTTGTTTCAAATGTATTTCAACCCTGTTGCACCTTTCCTCCTATGTGACTTATCGTTAAGAAAAAAAGTACCCAACTGGACTCATTTTTTACCTGGGCTGAGGATTTCTTAGCTGTTATTGTTAATCCAACGATGATATTAGGTGGAAACTTTACGACATGTTATATTTTAGGAACAAATTGACTGGTTGTTTTCAAGTGGCAATTAGGTGTTCTCTGAAATGGTCCCTCTAATCTCTGATTGTGATCCCTCTAGGTGATTGTTTTGCACAAAATGCCTTTTATTGCAGCCATAACCTTTTATTGCACCCATGCCTTTTAGGGAGTTCTCGCTGATATCCTAGAACCAATAATGGGAAAAGGACTTATACCTTCGACACATTGAAGCTAAGGATAAAAGGTGAGCAAGTCGTCACTTCTGTATTTGGACTGCTTACCTCTGCTAGTCATTGAGTCCCAAATGGATTTTGAGCTCGTATTAGCTAGTTTTTCTGAGAATACTCAGTCAATTCCAGTAATTGCCTCTGGTAAGTCATCTGTTAAGCTGGTAGAATTGCTGTGTTGAAATAATAATCTGATATACTGTGCCAAATTGTTCTTTTGCAGTTTACAAATCAGAGTGATCGACTGTAATGACTTGTGATTTTTGTGGGAAGAACAATAATAGTAAGAGAATAATCCAAACGAAGGCAGATTCTTAGACATATAGTCAAAGTAAAAATCGGATCAAAAGAAACCAGACGTAAAATAGCTTGTATTTTGAGAATAGAATTTGGCCAGTCTCCATTCAAATATTTTTTCCTGAATAACAAATAAAATTAAATGAAGCCCGTAACTTCCATTATTGACCAAGATTTTCCTAGATAATTAGGATCGTTGCTGTGCCAATTCTGAAATAGAGAATAGAATTTGGCTTGTCTTCATTCTCGTTACTCGTCACCTTGAATTCAGTCCTTGAACCCCAAACTTAGAAGTTTGGCTAAATAGCTAAAGTCAATTAGAAAAAGTTTATTTTGAGCTACAACCACTTTTAATGAGTTTCATAATGAAGTTAGTATATGTATTTCTATTTGAAGCTTCTTCTTTTACTTATGCAGTAATTGCTCCTGGGTTTCATGCCTTGTACTTGGAAGCTACGGTCAAGGTATTCACTCAATGTTCAGAAAGATCAATATAGAAATCTTGATATTGTTGGCCTTGGTGTCTTCAACTATGACTTTGTTTCAGTTACAAAGGAATCACCCGTGATTAAGGTTTGGTGAAAATGTTATCATAATTTTGCATCTGTCTTTATGCATTCTCAATCTGCTATCTTTTATATTTATATCTTGCTGCTAGTGATGATTTGTTTGTTAGCAGATGAAAGCTCTACTTATTGAATTTAACATGAAATTGAGTAAACTTCTTGCCGCTATTTATTTTACATGACAAAGCTGTTTTTTAGTGTAAGACTTTGATTGGTTTAATCAAAGTGACAATTGAGAGATTAGTGTCCATATATAGCAACTTTCATGAAGCAGTTAAAATGAATCATTATCTTGAAGGATTAGGGATGTGGGAAATTTGAATCTATGCTAAATGATCTTCTGTTTCTTGCCTTCTCATCCTTTTATTTTCTTATGTTGCTACCATGGTGATATCTTTTAACTATTGTTTTGTTTTGTTGGGATATTTCCACATGCTAATAATATATACTATTAATAGTTTAGGTCCAGATTTTATATAGCCCTATAGTAGCACTGTTATGTTTTTAGATTAGAAGTCCACACTATCTGATCAAAAGTCTGCATCTTTTAATGGATGCTAAGCTTACATTTATATTGATTTGCTGGTTATAGCTAGAAGGTTCTTGGAATCAAAATAGATGACATAACATTTATATTTATCCAAAGGCTATATGTAACTCTTTCGGATCTGCATCTTTTAACGATGGCATTGCATGTTATGTTTTTAGATTAGAAGTCCACACTCTCTGATCAAAAGTCTGCATCTTTTAATGGATGCTAAGCTTACATTTATATTGAATTGGGGGTCATACGTGATTTACAAGGTCAAGTTACTGCAAAATCAGGGGCTTCTAAGCAGAGTTCATCTTTCCTTAAGGCCACAACTAGGACTCTTTTCACAATTAGTGAATCTGAGAAAGCGAGCTATAAGAGTGTTCATATCTCCTGATCAACGGCTGCAAAATCAGTTTATGCAGGTTTAGCTTCCCAGCCTTAAGTCAAAAGTATGTTGTCTTCTTTGCTTACACGTTATTTTGTTATTTTTACGTTCATATAAGGATGCTATGCATCCTTTTCATGATTCTAGCTTAATTTTTCAATTCCTTTGTGTGCTCTAGTTTGTATCAATAAAGAACTAGAAAGGCAAAGTTATTGTTGGAGATTTGCCACCTGTGACGGGAAAATTAAAAGCTTTTATTTAACAAGGAGGAGATAACTGGTATATTGAACGAGTTGTATGCTGACTTCAGCAATGAGATTGAATTTGAAGACTTCCTCAAGCTCAGTTCTTTTTCTGTCTAATTTTGAGTTTCATTGGTCCCATCCACGTTCTCTTCCTTTCTTCATCAAGTAAAATTCATGTTAGCAGCTGCCACTACTGATGTTTGCACTCCCATTTAGTGCCTAGAAGTTGGAATAAATTAGGAGGCAACATATAATGGGGGTCATACGTGATTTACAAGGTCAAGCTACTGCAAAATCAGGGGCTTCTAAGCAGAGTTCATCTTTCCTCAAGGCCACAACTATGACTCTTTTCACAATTAGTGAATCTGAGAAAGCATCGTATGCCGATCAAATAGATAGCTATCTCGGGAATGACCCATTTCTGAAGCAGTTTCTTCCTATAGATCCAGCTACAAAAGACTTATTCAATCTTGTGAAAGATGGAGTGCTGTTATGGTAATTAAACCTGTTTTGATTGAGCTGCTCTGCTCATCAGTATTGTTTTGTGCCAGGGATAATAGATAAAATGCTGTCAACACAAAACTTGTTCTTAATCCATGGGAAAGAAGAGTAAGTTTTAGCTAATTTTGATTCACATGGTATTTTGTGGTGTAGGCTAAAGGGGTTTATTTTGTTTGTTCATTTTGCAGCCTCATCTGTTGCCTGGCTTGATTTCTCTGATTATAAAGGTGATCCATAGAATTTTTGGTATATTAATTTTTCCACAGACCAAGAAGACGGCTTGTTTACTACAATAACCACATTACAGTGGGCATTCTGTTGTAATTGAAAAATTAGAATCTCTTGATATTGATGTGAATTTGTCATATGACTGCATGCAGAATGGTAAAATAGGATCCATGTAGTCAATCACAACTAGTTTGGGGTTGAGGCTTGGATGTTGCTGTCTCTGTAGTAATTGAGTTTTTTCCTTATCATTTCTAATAATTTTCCCATCTGATACTGAATGTTGTACCATCAGATCCAACTGTTGGTGGACCTTAGCCTTAGGAAGACACCTCAGCTAGTGGAATTGCTGGATGACAACTATGTCATGGATTTTTGATTTAATTTACTTCAAACTTTTGGTCAAAAAATTTCCTTTATTGTAAATTTATAAGCTTTGAAGATCATGGATAATTGTCGCAGTATGATAAATTATTTCTTTCAGGATGTTGAGGGGCATATGGAATTGGCCGCTGAAAAGGTCTCTTTGAAATGGATGAATTTTCATCCGAAGAAAGCAGGCTACGAGAAACCTGTTTTGACTTTTTCTTCTGATGTGAAGGAATATGGCCATTTCAGCTGTACATGTAGTTTCATTTGATGAAGTTACAAGGAGCTGTGTATTTATTCATTGATTAAGTTGACATGCATATTTCTCATCATTTGTTCTTGGGGTTGGAGTTTATAGCTCAATTAGATTGTGTTCAAAAACTTATATCACATGTTTGACTTATATATGCCATTTTTCTCATCATTTGTTCTTGGCGTTTGAGTTTATAGCTCAATTAGATTATGTTAAAACTCATATCACATGTTTGCCTTGTATGGACATATGGGAAACTATAAAAATCATAGGTTTTGTTTTTATCAAGAAATGTTATGGAGGTAAAAATATGATTTCAATTACATGTTTCTTATTCAGAACATGTTAAATATTTTGCTGTGTGTTAATGCATATCTACTTAGCTCCTAACTGTTATTCTTTCTTACCCATGCTCTTTATATCGAGGGTTAATTTCAAATACCTTTTTCATTTTCTGATTATAATTTAAATACTTGTAATAACATCTTATCTTTTAGGAACAAATTGACTGGTTGTTTTCAAGTGGCAATTAGGTGGTCTCTGAAATGGTGTTTATCCAAACCTTCTAATCTCTGATTGTGATCCCTCTAGGTGATTGTTTTGCACAAAATGCCTTTTATTGCAGCTTCAATTATTCCAATTTGACTGTCCAATAATAAGGCATTTTCATTGTCTCAAGCCCGGGCATTCTATGGATTTCAAATGACAATAGAGAAAACTCTGATAGAACTTTGTGAGTTAAGTTAGTGGACGTTTTCTGCTATGATGCATTACAAACACCTTGATTTGGAAAATTGTTGCTTCTCATCTTCAGAGGTATAGTTTGGTTTTAGAGATGTACTTCAAAGACTCAAGGGAAGCATTCATTGTATGGCCAAGAACGCAAAGTAAGCATTGGATTGGATCCAGAGGTAACATCATTCTTCTTTGACACTTTTAAAGCAATATATAAAAACCTTGCAAAGAGGATTAGAATTACTGTTTGAGCCTGTGCTCACTGCTATTGAAAACATTCATTGCCTGCTAGAACTTCAGGACAATGAAGCGCCTTTTAGTGTGTGCACTGTAAATTTCCACGACAAGGAGCATGGAATTATCTTAGCTTTTGGTACAGCCAAGGGACTGGTTTTGGCCCAAAAGACGCTTAATTGCTGGGTTCATTCACATTTATAAATTTTTAGATGATGGTAAAAGTCTGGAACTTTTACACAAGACACGAGTAGAAGGAGCTCTACTTGCCTTGTGTAGGTTTCAGGGAAGATTACTCGGATCAGTGCCGAGATTATATGAGTTGGGGAAAAAGAGGTTGTGAGGTTGCCACAGTATAGTTTTTTTGATAATAGTGTTCCAAGATGGGTTACAGCATCATACCATGTAGATTTTGATGCCATCTGGTGCAGACAAGTTTTGGAATGTATAGCTTGTGAGGTTCACACAGTATATTTCTAATGAGATAGAAGAAGATCCAACTGGCGGAAAGATAAAGTGGGAGCAGGGAAAGCTTAATGGAGCTCCAAACAAGGTAAAGGACATAGTGCAGTTTCATACTAGTGATGTGGTTTATTGCTTGCAGAGGCATCTCTTTTTCCAGGCGGTGGAGAATGCATCATGTACGGGACAGTGATGGAGAGCGTGGGGCCCTACTTCCATTCACCTCTCTAGATGATGTTGACTTCTTTTCACACTTGGAGATGCTTTTGAGACAAGACCACCCACCTATGTGTGGAAGAGATCATATGGCATATAGGTCTACTTATTTTCCAGTTAAGGTAACATTATTGATAGTTTCATTTGATTATAGTTTCTCAAAATCAATTTAAAATGTTACTAAAACCACTGTGCTGTTTCAAATGGGATCAATTTATTGCATGTACTTTCTGTCTCAGTAATGTATTTGGTTCTTTTAAAGATCTTGTCTTCATAGTTGTATGTAGACTGTATAAGCCATACTGCTACCTGGTATTTTCTAGTAGAATGCTCAAGTCTTGGGGTTAATTTTGCAGGATGTGATTGATGGAGATCTATGTGAGCAGTTCCCAACTTTGCCGCTATGCACAGAGAAAAATTGCAGATCAGCTAGACAAAATATCAATGACTTATCTGTCATTTACAGCCCGTACAAATCAAATTCAAATTCGTAATTCCTTTATCTTAGGCCTAATCTTATCAGAAATCCTAAATTGTAGGATCTCATTATTGAGAAATCTGTATCTAAACACTTGTAATGGATAATGACAAAATGCTATTCATGCCCATCTGTTACAAAACTCCAGGGGAGATACTCAAGGAACTTGAAGAAGTTCAAAACAAGATCATCTGAGGAATGATTAACTTGAAGGTACCCCCTTTTCCCTTGTAACTCCTGTGATCATCTTGTTTGTGGTTCAATACGCATTTGCATAGTTGTTTTAGATATTGCAGAATGAGATGTATTTTCATGAATGCACGATAATGTATGCGTTGGTCCTTTTGGGATTCAGATACGAAACTATACATGAACTTATACAATAAAAAAGGCTATGATATGGAAGATTGCTAGAGCAACCCTCAAAGACAATCACTTTATGATTGAACCCCCTCAGAAAAGGGGTTTGATCGTTTACCTTCTGTCCCTTGTAGGAGAGGCTAGAAGATCCAATGTCAACCCTCTTCTCCACGTAGTGATTCTATGAAAACTTGTTGACAAGGTGATGGTCAAAACCTTATTAAGAAAATAACTTCAAAAAATGTGTCTACATATTGTTTCTCATCATTTGTTCTTGGGGTTTGAGTTTATAGCTCAATTAGATTATGTTAAAGCTCATATCACATGTTTGCCTTGTATGGACATATGGGAAACTAAAAAATCATAGGTTTTGTTTTTATCAAGAAATGTTATGGAGGCTAAAATATGATTTCAATTACATGTTTCTTATTGAGAACATGTTAAATCTTTTGCTGTGTGTTATTGCATATCTACTTAGCTCCTAACTATTATTCTTTCTTACCATGCTCCTTATATCGAGGATTCATTTCATATACCTTTTTCATTTTCTGATTATACTTTAAATACTTGTAATAACATCTTGTGTGCTCTAGTTTGTATCAATTAAGAACTAGAAAGGCAAAGCTATTGTTGGAGATTTGCCACCTGTGAGGGGTAAATTAAAAGCTTTTATATTTAACAAGGAGGAGATAGCTGGTATATTGAACGAGTTTTATGGTGACTTGAGCAATGAGATTGAATCGGAAGACTTCCTCAAGGTCAGTTCTTTTTCTGTCTAATTTTGAGTTTTATTGGTCCCATCCTCGTTCTCATCCTTTCTTCATCAAGTAAAATGCATGTTATCAGCTAGCACTACTGATGTTTGCACTCCCATTTAGTGCCTAGAAGTTGGAATAAATTAGGAGGCAGCATATTCATTCTACTGCATGGAATTGGGGGTCATACGTGACTTACAAGGTCAAGCTACTGCAAAATCAGGGGCTTCTAAGCAGTGTTCATCTTTTCTAGAGGCCACAACTATGACTCTTTTCACAATTAGTGAATCTGAGAAAGCATCTTATGGTGATCAAATACATAGCTTTCTCGGGGATGACCCATTTCTGAAGCAGTTTCTTCCTATAGATCCAGCTACAAGAGATTTACTCAATCTTGTGAAAGATGGAGTGCTGTTATGGTAATTAAACCTGTTTTGATTGAGCTGCTCTGCTCTGCTCTGTATGTCCATGAAAGCCAATATTTGGTGGCGGTGTTGATTTTATCTAGTGGCTTGTGATGCAGTAAGCTCATCAATATTGTTGTGCCAGAAAAGAGAATCATACACAAAACGAGTTCTTAATCAATGGCAAAGAAATGAGAATCATACCCTATGCCTCAACTCTTCAAAAGCCATTGGATGCACGGTGGTAAACATTGGAACACAGGACTTGGTGGAAGGAAGAGTAAGTTTAGCTAATTTTGATTATCACATGGTATTTTGTGCTGTAGTCTAAAGGGGTTTATTTTGTTTGTTCATTTTGCAGCCTCATCTTTTGCTTGGCTTGATTTCTCTGATTATAAAGGTGATCCTTAGAATTTTTGGTATATTAATTTTGCACAAACCAAGATAACGGCTTGTTTACTACAATAACCATATTACATTGAGCATTCTGCTGTAATTGAAAAATTAGAATCTCTTGATATTGATGTGAATTTGTTATATGACTGCATGCAGAATGGTAAAAAAGGATCCATATAGTCAATCACAACTAGTTTGGGTTTGAGGCTTGGTTGTTGCTGTCTCTGTAGTAATTGAGTTTTTTCCTTATCATTTCTAATAATTTTCCCATCTGATACTGAATGTTGTACCATCAGATCCAACTGCTGGTGGAGCTTAGCCTTAGGAAGACACCTCAGCTAGTGGAATTGGTGGATGAGAACCATGTCATGGATTTTTGATTTAATTTATTTCAAACTTTTGGTCAAAATCTTTCTTTTTTTGTAAATTTATAAGCTTTGAAGATCATGGATAATTTCCGCAGCATGATAAACTTTCAGGATGTTGAGGAGCTTATGGAATTGGCCCCTGAAAAGGTGTTTTTGAAATGGATGAATTTTCATCCCAAGAAAGCAGGCTACGAGAAACCTGTTTTGACTTTTTCTTCTGATTTGAAGGTATATGGCCATTTCAGCAGAGTATGTAGTTTCATTTGATGAAGTAAGTTGCAAGGAGCTGTGTATTTATTCATGGATTAAGTTGACATGCATATTTCTCATCATTTGTTCTTGGGGTTGGAGTTTGTAGCTCAATTAGATTATGTTCAAAAACTTATATCACATGTTTGACTTATATATGCCATATTTCTCATCATTTGTTCTTGGGGTTTGAGTTTATAGCTCAATTAGATTATGTTAAAACTCATATCACATGTTTGCCTTGTATGGACATATGGGAAACTAAAAAAATCATAGGTTTTGTTTTTATCAAGAAATGTTAAAATATGATTTCAATTACATGTTTCTTATTGAGAACATGTTAAATCTTTTGTTGTGTGTTATTGCATATCTACTTAGCTCCTAACTATTATTCTTTCTTGCCCATGCTCCTTATATCGAGGATTCATTTCATATACCTTTTTCAATTGCTGATTATACTTTAAATACTTGTAATAACATCTTATGTCATGTGTAGGATGGAAAGGCTTATGCATACCTTCTTAATATTCTTGCACCAGATCACTGCAATCCATCTATGTTGGATACCAAGGATCCTAAAGAAAGGGCTAGGGTGATTCTTGACCATGCAGAACGTGAATCTGCTATTCTTAAGAGGTATTCACTTCTGGGCTCTCTTTGATTTTACATTTTCTTTCATGGGCTCTTTTGCATTCATTGTAATATGCTCCACTCCACCCCCTGCTCTCTATTTCTATTTATAATATAAATATTTTGATTTCTTGGAACGTTAATCTGCTATTCTTAAAAGGTATGCAATTCTGGGCTATCTTTGATTTTACTTTTTCTTTCATGGGTTCTTTTGCACTCATCGTAATATTTTGTTTAGCTGTACAACATTAACATTTTTTTGCTGTGTTTCCAATTATTTATTTATTTATTTATGCTGTGATTGTGGATTGGTGCATCTATATCTAGTGTTTTTGTTGCCTTGTTTATTAGCTTTATCTTTATTTTCTTGTGATTTTATATTTTTTTCAATATTTAATTTTATTTGGATATGCCATTTGTGTATTTATGTCTCGCCATTTGTTTCTTTTAATTTCATGTCATTTGTTTTCATGCTATTTAATTAAGACGGTACTGATTCAATTTTTGGTGTTATTAATGAGTGGAGGATCATCTTGGTCCTTCTTTTATTGCTTGTTTATATGCACAGAGCCTTATTTGAAGTGAGTATTTCAGGGTTTTTCTTTTTCCAGGGATTGAGAGGTGGGGTCTTTGCGATTCAGGCAAGTTAAGACAATCTCCGAGGATTTGTTTTTTGATAATCGGGTGTCTGGGTAGCTTGCGCCCACCAAATTAAAACCCTGGGCCTAGGCCATCTCCTTGGATTATTTGGTAGCAGGTTCTTCTATTTGTATATATTAGCATCAGCATTTCAGTCTATGTTTCTGTTGCTTTTTGGACTCTGGTTCCACATACTCTGAGGCTTTTTTTTTTAACCAGTTTTTGACAAATCTGCTGGAGAATAGATAGTTTTGTTGCGTTGGCAATTCCAAGAGATGTCGAGTTATATGAGTGTTCATGTCTCCTGATCAATGGCTGCAAAATCAGTTTATACAGGTTTAGCTTCCCAGCCTTAAGTCAAAAGTATGTTGTCTTCTTTGCTTACACGTGTTTTTGTTTATTTTTACGTTCGTTTAAGGATGCTATGCATCCTTTTCAAGATTGTAGCTTAGTTTTTCAATTCCTCTGTGTGCTCTAGTTTGTATCAATAAAGAACTAGAAAGGCAAAGTTATTGTTGGAGATTTGCCACCTGTGACGGGCAAATTAAAAGCTTTTATATTTAACAAGGAGGAGATAGCTGGTATATTGAACGAGTTGTATGGTGACTTGAGCAATGAGATTGAATCTGAAGACTTCCTCAAGGTCAGTTCTTTTTCTGTCTAATTTTGAGTTTTATTGGTCCCATCCTCGTTCTCTTCCTTTCCTCATCAAGTAAAATATTCATGTTAGCAGCTAGCACTACTGATGTTTGCACTCCCATTTAGTGCCTAGAAGTTGGAATAAATTAGGAGGCAACATATTCATTCTACTGCATGGAATTGGGGGTCATACGTGATTTACAAGGTCAAGCTACTGCAAAATCAGGGGCTTCTAAGCAGAGTTCATCTTTCCTCAAGGCCACAACTATGACTCTTTTCACAATTAGTGAATCTGAGAAAGCATCGTATGCTGATCAAATAGATAGCTATCTCGGGGATGACCCATTTCTGAAGCAGTTTCTTCCTATAGATCCAGCTACAAAAGACTTATTCTATCTGCTGTGCGTGCCGCCTTACCGTCGATCCAATCACTAGAAATTAAGAGAAAGAGTATGCTACCTCCTGCACTATTCATTCTTTGGTAAGGTATTGAATGAGATTCTTAGCTCTAATATCAGTTTATGTAGAAATAAATTGTCTTAAAAAACTAATCAGACTGATGGTAGTGGGCAGATTTATTCCTATATGCACTGAATCATTGTTGTGAATCTAATGATCATTTGTTGTAGACTGTCCAATCATGGATCCCATCATAGGATTTCCATCCTAAAAGAAAGAGGATGCTCCTGCACTCGTCATATCAAAGTTGGAGGTCACAGATTCTCAGAGCAGCAGCACGGCAGGCTCGTCGATCGTCGGTGGCGGCGGCAGTCTCATCATCTGAAACAAGGTGGGTTTGATTTGTGGAGTGAAAGAGATGGTCCCCAGTTGTTTGAGACCCCTGATGGGGTTCCATCTGCCAGATTTTCCCCAAAAGGTGCTGTTCAAACGGCGGGACTCTTGGAGTATGACCTGATCGACTACTGATGTTTGCACTCCCATTTAGTGCCTAGAAGTTGGAATAAATTAGGAGGCAGCATATTCATTCTACTGCATGGAGTTGGGAGTCATACGTGACTTACAAGCTCAAGCTACTGCCAAATCAGGGGCTTCTAAGCAGAGTTCATCTTTCCTAGAGGCCACAACTATGACTCTTTTCACAATTACTACAGGACATAGTACAGTTTCATATTGTTGATGTGGTTTGTTGCTTGCAGAGGCATCTCTTTTTCCAGGCGGTGGAGAATGCATCATGTAAGGGACGGTGATGGGGAGCGTGGGGCCCTACTTCCATTCACATCTTGAGATGATGTTGACTTCTTTTCAAACCTGGAGATGCCTCTGAGACAAGACCACCCACCTATGTGTGGAAGAGATCATATGGCATATAGGTCTACTTATTTTCCTGTTAAGGTAACATTATTGATAGTTTCATTTGATTATAGTTTCTCAAAACCAATTTAAAATGTTACTACAACCACTGTGCTGTTTCAAATGGGAACAATTTATTGCATGTACTTTTTGTCTCAGTAATGTATTTGGTTTTTTTTAAAGATCTTGTCTTCATAGTTGTATGTAGACTGTATAAGCCATACTGCTACCTGGTATTTTCTAGTAGAATGCTCAAGTCTTGGGGTTAATTTTGCAGGATGTGATTGATGGAGATCTATGTGAGCAGTTCCCAACTTTGCCGCTATGCACAGAGAAAAATTGCAGATCAGCTAGACAAAATATCAATGACTTGTCTGTCATTTACAGCCTGTACAAATCAAATTCAAATTCAAATTCGTAATTCCTTTATCTTAGGCCTAATCTTATCAGAAATCCTAAATTGTAGGATCTCATTATTGAGAAATCTGTATTTAAACACTTGTGATGGTTAATGACAAAATGCAATTCATGCCCTCTGTTACAAAACTCCAGGGGAGATACTCAAGGAACTTGAAGAAGTTCAAAACAAGATCATCTGAGGAATGATTAACTTGAAGGTACCCCCTTTTCCCTTGTAACTACTGTGATCATTTTGTTTTTAGTTCAATACGCATTTGCATAGTTGTTTTAGGTATGCGTGGGTCCTTTTGGGATTCAGATATGAAACTATACATGAACTTATACAATAAAAAAGGCTATGATATGGAAGATTGCTAGAGCAACCCTTAAAGAGGAGCAATTTATGATTGAACCCCTCAGAAAAGGGGCTTGATCTCTTACCTTCTGGCCCTTCTAGGAGAGGCTAGAAGTTTCCAATGTCAACCCTCTTCTCCACGAAGTGATTCTATCAAAACCTGTTGACAAGATGATGGTCAAAACTTTATTAAAAAAATAACTTGTTCAAAAAATGTGTCTACATATTGTTTCCACCATATTAAATGTTAGCCTTAGTTGTGGAAAGGTGGGATTAGGAGGTAATGTCACGAAGGCTTTTCACATGCAAGTTGGTGAGCATTTTAAATAAGAAAAAAGTCAATTTTTGCTTTGAACATTTTTTTACTTTTGATATTGTGTAGTCTCTTTCGTTCTCTTCCTTTCTTCATCAACTAAAATTCATGTTAGCAGCTAGCACTACTGATGTTTGCACTCCCATTTAGTGCCTAGAAGTTGGAATAAATTAGGAGGCAGCATATTCGTTCTACTGCATGGAATTGGGGGTCATACGTGACTCACAAGGTCAAGCTACTGCAAAATCAGGGGCTTCTAAGCAAAGTTCATCTTTCCTAGAGGCCACAACTATGACTCTTTTCACAATTAGTGAATCTGAGAAAGCATCTTATGGCGATCAAATAGATAGCTTTCTCGGGGATGACCCATTTCTGAAGCAGTTTCTTCCTATAGATCCAGCCACAAAAGATTTACTCAATCTTGTGAAAGATGGAGTGCTTTTATGGTAATTAAACCTATTTGGTGTTGATTTTTTCTTGTGGCTTGTGATGCTGTAAGCTCGTCAATATTGTTGTGCCAGGGATAATAGATGAACGTGCTGTCAACATTAGAACACATGGTATTGGATGCACGGTGGTAAACATTAGAACACGGGACTTGGTGGGAGGAAGAGTAAGTCTTAGCTAATAATTTTGATTATCACATGGTGCTTTGTGTTGTAGAAGTGTAAAGGGGTTTATTTTATTTGTTCATTTTGCAGCCAGCCTCAAACATGGAAAAGTTTGGAAACTTAAATTGGACTAAATTATTCCTTCTCACTTTTCAAAGATTAAATCGGAGTTGGAAAAGATGATATTTCAGCATTTATTTTGTCTAATACAAGTGGAGGCAACTAATTGATGCTTGTTCTTTCCCTGTGCCAGAGTAATCTTTCTTGCCTCTATTCAAGTCATTCTACGAAAACATTTCTTTGTTTTCTACATTTGTTTAGTTACCCATCCCTTTGTTTATGAGCTCTCTCTGTATTAAGTTTTTTTTTTTATTAATTTTAGATTTTTTAATACGTCTAAGGCAAGTGTTCCTGATACTTGCATTTCTTTTAGTATTCGAGGCACTTTATTCATTCCAATCCAACTCTACCCCTATGACCTGAAGATTTCGTTTGGAGAATGGTTTGTTACTCTCTCCCGCTGCAAAAGTCATACTACTCTCTCTATATATATATGCATGCATGTATAATTATGGCAGGCGTGCTTTCAATATTGTTTTATTACAAAAAATTATGTTATTGCTCTGTTATCTGATAGCATCATTTGTTTTAGTAACTTGTTGCTCTATATGTTTATTTTAATAATTATGGTTGGTTGAATCAAAGTGACAATTGAGAGATTAGTGTCCATGTATAGCAACTTTCATGAAGCAGTTAAGTTGAATCATTATCATGAAAGCTTAGGGATGTGGGAAATTTGAATCTATGCTAAATGATCTTCTGTTTCTTGCCTTCTCATCCTTGAATATTTTGTTGTTGTTTCAGATAGCTGTCCCCTCAAGTTTTTAAAATTAATGTCCATTCCATTCCATTATTACAACTTACTCTTCAACATAATGCTCGTAAACTTGTTTGTTTGAAACTGATAGTGTCTTTGAGGAGGACATGTTTGATTTTCATCTCGTATGCAAACATATGGCTGGTGAGCATTAGGCTTCACACACACTCGGAGATCACAACGTATTATGGTAGAGTCTAGAAGTGTATGTGCTTGTGAACGTGTCAACTTTACAGGTCTGAATCTTTGATGAGACAAGGATAAGTGTTTCATGGTCATTGTATATTTTGACTATATGGAATAGTAGCAGATAATTAATAATGATTTGTGTTAAAGATGATGTTTCAGCTAGATTTGTGAATCATTGAATTTTCTCCCTTTTAAATACAGTTATTGAACAATTTGTATTGTAGAGGAAACACTTTGGTTTACTTGGGTGATTTTAAGCTTAGATTTATGTTTATAAGGATTAAATGACTTACCTAGCTAGTCGATCATTTTCTTTTCCTAGACTTCATACCTTCAATCCTACCTTGGTTTGATATTAGCAGAAAGTTAATAGGGGGGCAAGTATCTGAATACATGAGAAAAAAGTTCCAGTTATAGGCATTTTGATTTCCATGAATTGCTCATCCATGATACCATTTGCGTTACATAGTTTCGTAATCCCCTTTTCTCCACCTGCTCATAATTAGCAACAGAAAATCCATAACTAATACTGGCAATGGATTTGTCGTTTCTAATAAAATAGCATTGGTAAATCCATTACTAAGTTAAGACTAATGAAGTCGTATTCAACAACAAAATCTCCATTGCAGAGCATTCGAATTATCCTTGGAGAAGGCGCCCAAGCATCACCACGCTACCATTTAGCACCATTGAGATTACCGGACCCATAATTGTGCCTGGATTCACCACCGCCACCACATCCAAACCCTTGTCCTTCGAAAACTCCCACGCAACTTTCTTGGCTAGAGTTTTCTTACACCATTTTCCTTTCCCACCTTTAGTACATTTATTGTTCCTTTAATTGTCAGATCTAGATGCTCAATGTTTCAAGAAAAAGAGAGAGAAAGAGATGCACAATTTTTTTTATGTAATCAAACAATTAAACAACCAATCAATGCCAGAGCTACAAGATTTTGCTACAACTTTATTTGTTTTTGTTTTTCACATCTGAGCGGGGGAGAGATTGAGTGAACGAATCAACAGTTTGTATTATTTTAAAATTTAGATCAACGGAAGAGATTTAAAACAATTTTCTTAATTAGCATTGGATAATCTGTTGCAAGGATTTTTTAATCACTAACATGTAATCCGTTGCTAATTGATACGACCACATCTGCAACGGAAAATCCTTTGCATATTATTTAAATAATTGATTTTCTTTTTCTAATAATTTATTATTTTTCAGCAACGGATTTTCCATTGCTAAACACTTTTCAATGTTGATCCATTGCTACGGTCGTAACCAAGTTTTGGGATATTACCACAATCCACTTGAAATAAAATAAAAATAACAAAAATAAAATAAAAGGGGGCTTAAATGTTGTTGAAAAATCAAGTTGTAAATTTTGCATCGATTCGAGAGCGTGTCGTATCTCTATTGTAACCAAAAATTAAGGAAAACGCAGTATTATTTAAATAATTGATTTTTTTTTCCAATAATTTATTATTTTTCATCAACAGATTTTCCATTGCTCAACACTTTTCAATGTTGATCCATTGCTATTGTCGTAACCCAGTTTTGGGATATTACCACAATCCACTTGAAATAAAATACAAATAACAAAAATAAAATAAAATGGGGCTTAAATGTTGTTGAAAAATCAAGTTGTGAATTTTGCATCGATTCGAGAGCCTGATCGTATCTCTATTGTAACCAAAAATTAAGGAAAACGCAGTATTATTTAAATAATTGATTTTTTTTTTCCAATAATTTATTATTTTTCATCAACAGATTTTCCATTGCTCAACACTTTTCAATGTTGATCCATTGCTATTGTCGTAACCCAGTTTTGGGATATTACCACAATCCACTTGAAATAAAATACAAATAACAAAAATAAAATAAAATGGGGCTTAAATGTTGTTGAAAAATCAAGTTGTGAATTTTGCATCGATTCGAGAGCCTGATCGTATCTCTATTGTAACCAAAAATTAAGGAAAACGCAGTATTATTTAAATAATTGATTTTTTTTTTCCAATAATTTATTATTTTTCATCAACAGATTTTCCATTGCTCAACACTTTTCAATGTTGATCCATTGCTATTGTCGTAACCCAGTTTTGGGATATTACCACAATCCACTTGAAATAAAATACAAATAACAAAAATAAAATAAAATGGGGCTTAAATGTTGTTGAAAAATCAAGTTGTGAATTTTGCATCGATTCGAGAGCCTGATCGTATCTCTATTGTAACCAAAAATTAAGGAAAATGCAGATTCAAGGCTAAGATAAATAATTAATGGATAAATCTGCATAAAAAATTATGCCAAAATGAATAATTATAATTTTTATA
This sequence comes from Salix brachista, assembly GCA_009078335.1. Classification (NCBI taxonomy): domain Eukaryota; kingdom Viridiplantae; phylum Streptophyta; class Magnoliopsida; order Malpighiales; family Salicaceae; genus Salix; species Salix brachista. The sequence continues at coordinate 9,706,067 of CM018586.1, forward strand.
GGCCTAATTGCTTTGATTGTGGGCCAATTTAAAGTATTATTATGTTTAGGAATAAATTTAGTGTCCAATTGAAGGATTTAATTAAGTACAAGGACTTAATTATACATTAAACTGGTCAAATTAATTTTATAAAGGGCTCAATTGATGAAAAATCAAGTTCAGAAGCCTGATTTAGGTTTAATTGAGAAGATTAAAACTATCGGAGACCAAATTCAATTTTTACCAAGTTAGCTAAATGAAATCAACGGTGAAATTAAAGAAAATTGAGAGATGGATGGTCAATTGAAGGTCAAATTGCATAAATCCAAAACCAAGTACTAAATTAAAAAGGATGTGCAAAGTTAAAGATACTATTTAAATTTTAGTGGGGATAAAATTGCATAAATTTAAAAGCTCAAGGACAATTAGGAGAGCAATTAGAAGAGTTATAAATTGAGGGACCAAAGTATATTTGTGTCACTCTACAACATTTGCAGGCAAGAAGCTGTGAACAACCCCTTGGCACCTCCAGTTTTTTGTCTCCTCTCCTCATCATCAATAGCAACCCCTTTCTTCTTTACCTCGGGCCATAGAAGGTGCAACAACCACCAACAATAATTTTGTTATCTTCTTCCCAACCGGCAACAACTGCAGCCCGTACGACAACCTTTTCTCTCATGCAACTGTGAACAGTAGGACGACAATTAATTCACATCCTATTGTTCACATGGTGAAGAGTATGAAGGGATGCACATTTTGTCAAGCCCGACCCGAGAAATATGTTGGGCCAAAATGGGCCATTATGGCTTGGTAAACCCATTTTATGAAGCCCAATCCACTTTGAATTTTTTAAAAATATATATATATATAAAAATTACATCTTTAGAAACAACAACAAAAAAAATTATGTTGTTTTTGTGCATAAGACCGAATTCTAAGAATTTCCTAAGCATATTTTTTGTACAAAGGAGTCGCATTTTTTCTCATGTGTTTGAAATGAAAAAAAGGATAAAAATTACATCTTTATGATTATCCATTAGAGTTCGGCCCAAATATAAAAATCTTTCAACGATGATTTTGTTCTTTTTTTCATAAATTTTAATTATCGAGGTGTAAAATTATATTGTAAATCACACCTATAGGTATTAAAAATTTAACAAATGTAGTGCTAAAATTCAAACTTTAGAAAAGTTAGGTTTTCAACCCAATGAAGTAGAGACCCCCCACGAAGAGAGATTTGCTTCGATCCTTAGAAAAGACCAATGAATAAAAAATCTTACTTGGAAAAACAATCAAACTATAATGCAACTTACTTTAGTTAGGGTGCACTAGGGGTGATGTGTTTTTCCCTTGCATAACAAGTCGCCTTACCCAGACTATCACAGACCATTAGGTTTTTAAGTGACCTTAATACTAGGTAGTGACTCGTAAAAATTATAGTCATAATTTTATGATTATAAGAACCCTTTTCCCACGCGCCGCCTCCCTTCTTTGGGGATGGCAACGCGAGAGGCAAGAAAAAAATTGACTATCGCGACAGCTATATCACCAACTAAATTATTCCGTCGCTACAATTCATTGCTAACAACCTTATTTTTTTAGTACTAACATGCATATTTGTAGGTCTTATTGTATCTGGTTTAGCCTTAATCCTTCTTGGGTTATGGCACGCCATCAACAATACCAGAGCCTTCTGCAATAAAGGCTCTTATAATTGTACTATATTATTCAATTGCTACATTTCACTTCTTAAGCTTATAATTAGAGTTTTGGTGAATAATTAAACAAGATCATTTTACTTTCTTCTCAATTCAATCATAGAAGTACTGCTCTTAATTTCTTTGCCTTTGTTTTCCTTCTCTTTGTCTTTATATGAATGTGAATTTGTTGTGACTATTATAATTAAGCGTCTTCCTTTGTGTTCTGCTGAACCCCACAGTCATATGCTCAAATGTTTTCCCGTTACGCGCCGATGTTGGTTTGCTTTTTAAAAAGTGATTTTTAAATTATTTTTCATTAGAAAAGAATTCAAATGATTGTTTTTAGGTGTTTTCATATGATTTTGATTCCCTAATATAAATAATAATAATAATAATAATAATAATAATAATAATAATAATAATAATAATAAAATCCATAAAAAAAAAACATTGCATTTAATGGCAATACTATTGTCATAACCCAATTTTAGGTCATTCCCCAAAACTACCCATAAATAACAAAAAAATAATAATAATAAAATAAAAGGGCTGGTGTTGGTAGGAAAATCAGGGTGAAATTTTGATTGTTTTCGAGAGTTCAATCGTACCTCTTTTGTGCCAATAAATGAAGGCAAGCGCATATTCAAGGCTAAAGTAATTTATTATCGGATAAATCTGTGTAAAAATTAAGTTGAAAGATATGATTATTGTCACGACCCGATTCCCGGATCCGTGACCGGCACATAGGCATGGTCCCCCTCCAAGGTTCCACACCTATGCGAACCCAAACTTACACACAAACTTATCATTCATATTCAGAATTCAACGCAGCGGAAATATCAAAGTAAACTTTATAACATAATTCGATTGTCTTTATACAAGAGTTGATTACATACAGTTATAATTGTGGAGCACTAACTAGATATATGAACAAAATATCAAATACAACCCAAAATAGCAGGTTCCAAGAGTTGGACAAAAATGACCTGCTAGCAAGTTACGAGCCTGAAAATGATAAATAATGAGGGAGTGAGTTCAACAACTCAGTGAGTAGATAATATCCAATATACACATACGAGATAATATAGTAATGAGAAATATATTATCAAATAGGCTCGAAGTTCTTACAACAAGTCTCTCAAATAGGTCATAACAAACATGTGATGGTTTCTCAAATAGGTCATAACAAGAATTCAATAGGTAAAGCTCGTCAGAAAATCAGAATGCAATGAGCATGAGGCTCCGTACTGTGGGATGATCAGTCCGCATAGGTTGGTGACTCCCCCGACCAACTAGGGTTTCAGATACGATGTGCACAAAGGCTAACACTACCCTGTTAGCATGGGTATTCTGACTGGCATACCATAGGTATATCTTATAATCAAACAGAAGTATTCATATCTCAATGCTCAACTCATGGTATCAATCAAATGAGGAGCTCTCAATTCACAAACAGATATGGGCTCATATCAAGAACGGATATTCAACAAATGATTATGCTTTATCGTATCAAGAATATAATCAAGGTATATATTATCCAAAAAGCATAATCCAATTCATACTAACAAATTCAAATATTATACTATTTCTCATGCATATTAAATGTTATCCACTCACCGGACTCAAAAGCAGACAAGGTTCAGAAGCAGAGTGTTGATGAAACTTTACTGATGTCCCGCGGGTAGAATATCGGGATTATCTGAATATATAAAAGAAGATATACTCAAAAATGACTCAAAAGAAGTAAAATACCTTTAATAACATATCTAAGAGTTCAAATCATAATCCTATGTGTTTTTGAATCAAACTATCAATTTCTTCGCAAAAACCTAAAACAAAGGTTTCTTCCGAAATCTAATTCCAAAATACATAATTCATAAAATTGATACTAATCCATCAAATGAGCTTCAATTATCCATCAAACCAATTTGAAATACTAATATTTCATCTAAGGACCATTCTGAAATTTTCTTATATTTTTAGGGTCAAATTGTAATTTTATCAAATTGAAGGACTAAATTGAACACTTCATAAATTCATAGCTATCCTAAAATCTTGTCCATAATTCATCCTCAATTCTGTCCAGAATCTCCAATTTCACTCCAGGGACCAAACTGTAATTTTTCCAAGTTCGGGGACTAAACTGAAATTTTCACCAAAAAGGACCAAAATGAATTTTTGTCATCTTCAACCTCAACCCAGAATTTCCAGCAAAGGATCTTTGAATTTATCAACATTATTTCACCATTTTTCTCAATATTTTCTTAAACCAAACATCTCAAAACTTCAAAATCATCTACAATCAAACTAATTAAACTATTACCCAACACATTCAACCCTTAACATCTCTCTTAATTCATCAATCAAACCCAAATAAATTCTCAAACCCTAACAACCCATACAAGCAAAAATCATAACTAATAATCACATTTATACATAATAAAACACACACATTACCTTAACAACTTATTTCTCCTTCTTCCTTCTCTTCCTCTTCTCTTTCCCTCTTTTCTCTTCTTCTTCTTCTTTCTTCCTCTCTCCCGATTCTCTTTCTCAATTTCAGACTACTTCTTTCTTATTTTTTTTTTGTTTTTCCTTTTTCTCTTCTCTTCTTTTCTATTTATATTTATAAGTTTATGCAATTACTACCCTACCCTTAACCTAATTCTAAGCCACTAAGGGCATTCATATATTTTTCTTTTTAATTAATTTCAGAGTACTACAATCTCCCCTCCTTATAAAAGTTTCGTCCTCGAAACTAAATAAATGTTTGAATACGTACCGAGATTATCAAAAAGATGAGGATATTCCTCACGCATCTTATCCTCAAGTTCCCATGTCGCTTCTTCAATTGAATGACCTTTCCACTTCACCTTCACTGAAGCTATATCCTTTGACCTAAGCTTTCTCACTTGTCGGTCCACTATAGTTTCTGGTTGCACCTCATAAGTCACATCATCTCTTAACTCAACTGGATGCACTTCTAACACATGAGATGGATCCAATATATACTTCCGTAGCATAAAAACATGAAATAGATGTATAGTCGACAAATTTGGCGGTAAGACCAACCTATAAGCAACTGCTCCAATTCTAGACTTTGAATAAACCAAAATATCATCAACAAAAACTATCACAAATTGATCAATAAACTGTTTAAACACTTTGTTCATCAAGTCCATAAAAGTTGCTAGCGCATTCGTTAATCCAAAAGACATCACCAAGAGCTCATAGTGACCATACCGAGTTCTAAAAGTGGTTTTTGGAATGTCTTCCTTCCTTATCCTCAACTGATGATACCCAAATCAAAGATCAATCTTAGAAAAGAATTGAGCTCCCTGCAACTGATCAAACAAATCATCTATTCGAGGGAGTGGGTATCTATTTCGAATTGTCACTCGATTTAGTTGTCTATAATCTATACATAACCTCAATGACCCATCTTTCTTCTTCACAAACAACACAGGGGCTCCCCAAGGAGACACACTTGGCCGAATGAACTTCTTATGTAATAAATCCTGCATTTGTTCCTTTAGCTCTCTCAATTCTGCTGGTGCCATTCTATATGGTGCCATTGATATTGGTTCGGTACCCGGAACCAAATCAATAGAAAAAAAATCAATCTCCCTATACGGAGGCTATCCAGGTGACTCATTAGGAAATACATCAATGAACTCCTTAGCTATAGGGACTTGGTCCAACTGGGGAATTTCCTTATCTACATCCACTATGTGTGCTAGGTAACATTGTACCCTTTTTTTCGTGTCAATCTCCTCGAGATAGTCAACAATATAATTAATGAACACACAATCTTATCTCCTTGAAAAACTAACCTCATTTCTCCATCTAAATCAAACACTACTTCTTCCCCTGACAAATTTCTGAAGCCTTATGCTTTGACAGTCAATCCATTCTCAAAATCACATCAAAATCAATCATATCTAAAACATTCAAGTCTCCCATAAGGATCTTATCTCCAATTTCTATCTCACAATTTTGATACACATATTCACTAATATTAATTCCCAAAATCACATCAAAATCAATCATATCTAAAACATTCAAGTCTCCCATAAGGATCTTATCTCCAATTTCTATCTCACAATTTTGATACACATACTTCACTAATATTAATTTCCAAAATCACATCAAAATCAATCATATGTAAAACATTCAAGTCTCCCATAAGGATATTATCTCCAATTTTTATCTCAAAATTTGGATACACATACTTCACTAATATTAATTCCCAAAATTACATCAAAATCAATCATATCTAAAACATTCAAATCTTCCATAAGGATCTTATCTCCAATTTCTATCTCACAATTTTGATACACATATTTCACTAATATTAATTCTTCATCCATGGAAATATAAACTGAAATGAGAAATCCTAACATAGTTAGTTGTCAATCTAACCTCATGACAATATATAGGGACATAAACAAAAGGGTTGCACCCGTATCAAACAAAGCTTTTGATTCAAAAGTGCAAACAAAAAGAATATATTCAAGTGCGAATACATCACCCCTCCTATAAGGAATATACCTTGCATTTCTTAACTACACAATATGGACATCTTTCTGATCGTCACATACTCCAATAGTATTAGCCATATGTCTATTCCTCGACATATCATATAAGGACGAACATTTTTGTCATTTCAAAACAATAGCACAATAGTTATCGTATAATTATCGGAAAGCATATCTATAGAAGACATAAGGAATCAAGAAGACATGCTTGATGAGAGTTCAGAATTTCAAGCATAACAAACAAGACAATAAGGAATCAAGAAGATATGCTTGATGAGAATTCAGAATTTCAAGGATAAAAGACAAGACAAAACGGATCCTAATGCTCCACAATACGAATCCTAACTTTACTATTATTTCATGAATTGAAAGCTATGTCATTATGTTTTGTCACTCACTCCTTTACTTTTATTCATTTTATAATTTCGGCTCTGATACCATCTCTGTCACGACCCGATTCCCGGATCCGTGACCGGCACATAGGCATGGTCCCCCTCCAAGGTTCCACACCTATGCGAACCCAAACTTACACACAAACTTATCATTCATATTCAGAATTCAACGCAGCGGAAATATCAAAGTAAACTTTATAACATAATTCGATTGTCTTTATACAAGAGTTGATTACATACAGTTATAATTGTGGAGCACTAACTAGATATATGAACAAAATATCAAATACAACCCAAAATAGCAGGTTCCAAGAGTTGGACAAAAATGACCTGCTAGCAAGCTACGAGCCTGAAAATGATAAATAATGAGGGAGTGAGTTCAACAACTCAGTGAGTAGATAATATCCAATATACACATACGAGATAATATAGCAATGAGAAATATATTATCAAATAGGCTCGAAGTTCTTACAACAAGTCTCTCAAATAGGTCATAACAAACATGTGATGGTTTCTCAAATAGGTCATAACAAGAATTCAATAGGTAAAGCTCGTCAGAAAATCAGAATGCAATGAGCATGAGGCTCCGTACTGTGGGATGATCAGTCCGCACAGGTTGGTGACTCCCTCGACCAACTAGGGTTTCAGATATGATGTGCACAAAGGCTAACACTACCCTGTTAGCATGGGTATTCTGACTGGCATACCATAGGTATATCTTATAATCACACAGAAGTATTCATATCTCAATGCTCAACTCATGGTATCAATCAAATGAGGAGCTCTCAATTCACAAACAGATATGGGCTCATATCAAGAACGGATATTCAACAAATGATTATGCTTTATCGTATCAAGAATATAATCAAGGTATATATTATCCAAAAAGCATAATCCAATTCATACTAACAAATTCAAATATTATACTATTTCTCATGCATATTAAATGTTATCCACTCACCGGACTCAAAAGCAGACAAGGTTCAGAAGCAGAGTGTTGATGAAACTTTACTGATGTCCCGCGGGTAGAATATCGGGATTATCTGAATATATAAAAGAAGATATACTCAAAAATGACTCAAAAGAAGTAAAATACCTTTAATAACATATCTAAGAGTTCAAATCATAATCCTATGTGTTTTTGAATCAAACTATCAATTTCTTCGCAAAAACCTAAAACAAAGGTTTCTTCCGAAATCTAATTCCAAAATACATAATTCATAAAATTGATACTAATCCATCAAATGAGCTTCAATTATCCATCAAACCAATCTGAAATACTAATATTTCATCTAAGGACCATTCTGAAATTTTCTTATATTTTTAGGGTCAAATTGTAATTTTATCAAATTGAAGGACTAAATTGAACACTTCATAAATTCATAGCTATCCTAAAATCTTGTCCATAATTCATCCTCAATTCTGTCCAGAATCTCCAATTTCACTCCAGGGACCAAACTGTAATTTTTCCAAGTTCGGGGACTAAACTGAAATTTTCACCAAAAAGGACCAAAATGAATTTTTGTCATCTTCAACCTCAACCCAGAATTTCCAGCAAAGGATCTTTGAATTTATCAACATTATTTCACCATTTTTCTCAATATTTTCTTAAACCAAACATCTCAAAACTTCAAAATCATCTACAATCAAACTAATTAAACTATTACCCAACACATTCAACCCTTAACATCTCTCTTAATTCATCAATCAAACCCAAATAAATTCTCAAACCCTAACAACCCATACAAGCAAAAATCATAACTAATAATCACATTTATACATAATAAAACACACACATTATCTTAACAACTTATTTCTCCTTCTTCCTTCTCTTCCTCTTCTCTTTCCCTCTTTTCTCTTCTTCTTCTTCTTTCTTCCTCTCTCCCGATTCTCTTTCTCAATTTCAGACTACTTCTTTCTTATTTTTTTTTTCCTTTTTCTCTTCTCTTCTTTTCTATTTATATTTATAAGTTTATGCAATTACTACCCTACCCTTAACCTAATTCTAAGCCACTAAGGGCATTCATATATTTTTCTTTTTAATTAATTTCAGAATACTACAATTATATTCTTATGGGTCAGTTTCATTTAATCGTTGGCCGATTTAAAAGTGTAATTATGTTTGAGAATTAGTTTAGGGCCCAATCGAAAGATTTAATTAAGTGCAAGAACTAGATTATATTTTAAATTAGCCAAATTAATTTTATTAAGGGCTTAATCGATGATAAATCAAGTTCTTAAATTTAATTCGGGTGCAATTGATGAGATTGGAATTTTTGGAGACCGATTTGAATTTTTCTAAGCCAATTAAGCAAAATCGGGGGCCAAATTGAATGAATTGAGAGTCTAATGGGGATTAAATCGCGCAAATCAGAAACCGGGACCAGAATAAAAAGATCGCGCAAAGCTAAGGTTGAGATTGAATTTTTGATGGGATATAATTGCATAAAATCACAAGTTTAAATCCAATTGGGTGCAATTAAAGAAAATATAAATTGGGGGACCAAATCATATTTTTACCTTCTTAAAAATTTTGAAACTTGCATTAGTCAGGCGTGCCCTGCACCACATTTACCGGCGTAAGCATGCATTGTTCTGGCGTGCCTGTCATTGAATTTACAGGCGCGCCTTGCATTGAATTTTCAGCGGCGGCACCCTACATTAAACATTCTGGCGGCCGAATGGTTGGGTTTTCTCTGCTATAAATAGTAGCATGCAGTGGACAGGAAAGGAAAAAAAATGGAAACAAAAAGGAAGAAAAAACAACAAAGAGAGAAGAAGAGAAAAAACAGAGGAGTGAAAGAGGCAAAAAAAAGAGAAAATAGAGTGAAAAAGGATAAGCAGTTTGATCGGAGAAGAGGTAAACCTCACGTAAGAAAACACCAGTAATTTGTCTTAAACAGCCCCAGAATCCCCAGCTCCTTTCTTTTTCTTTCTCTTCTCTCTCGGTCAGTCGATCGTCTTCTCTCTCTAAAAACAGAGGAGCTTCTGTCTCTCTCTCCCTCTCGGTACAGCGACTCCGGCCACCAACTCCAACCACTTCGCTCCATTCTGTCGTCCCTAGAATCTCCACTACCCCTCCAGCAACTCAGCCATCATCTCAGGCGAAGGCAGAGGCAACGTTCACCGTCGCGGGAAGCACAACCCGTCACTTTCTGGCACCCATTCCGGCCACCACAGGCCATCATTTCCGACGCCACCACGACCAGAAGAACCACCATGACCTTCTCTACCCAGCAGTATTAACAGGTACTCCATTGTCCATACTTGAAAATCCTCCTTGTCACTATTCATCGTCCCTGAGGTTGCATGCGGGGAGTGAATTAATTCCCTCCCTGCGTAGGCTTGGCAGGGCGGGCCTTGTGCCCAGCCCGGCCCCTGAAGAAGGCTTCTAGCCTTTGAGCCGAAAGCACAGCCCAATCAGTTCGCGGGCTACAGCCCAACCCGGTAGGTGGGCTGACAGCCCATCCCAGTGAGTGGGCTGGCAGCCTGGCCCATCAGGGCTGGGCAGCCAGCCCACCAATAATAAAAAATAAAAAAAAATATATAAAAATACAAAATTTGCAAAAAAATATTTTTTGTTTAAAAAAAATAAAATGTGTTGTTTCGTGCATACGGCCAATACACTAGCATATTTTAAAAATTCGTTTTTCTTTCAAAAATATATATTATATATGAGTTTGAAAAAAATGTGTTTTAGCATTGACTTCGCAAAGAAAAAATCATTTCTTTCATCTTGAGATTTTACAACATGTTTGTAAAATCCAAAGGGTATTGGCCAATATTTCAAAAAATATAAAAATCTTATTTTTGGGAATTTATTATTCACTGTCGTTATTCGGATAAGGGGTTAATATCCAAAATATTCGGCGGGAATGATATACTATTATTCACTTTCGATGTTCGGATAAATAAATCCTAAGGGGTTAATATCCAAAATATTCGGAGGGAATGATATGCTATTATTCACTTTCGGTGTTTGGATAAATAAATCCTAAGGGGTTAATATCCAAAATATTCGGCGGGAATGATATGCTATTATTCACTGTCGGTGTTTGGGTAAATAAATCCTAAGGGGTTAGTATCCAAAATATTCGGCGGGGTAATATCCCATCACCATTTAACCAACATATGCTTTGAAAGATCAAAACCATAACAAATCATAAGCAAACCAAAACGTCAAGCAACTTACCTTAGGTAGGGTGTATTAGGGGTGCTAAAACCTTCCCTTTACGCAATCAGTCCCTTGGCTTAGAATTACAGACCAATTTTAGGTTTTCTAGTAACCATAATACTAGGTGGCGACTCCCTTTTTCACAAAAATAAAGATAAGACCCCGACATTGAATCCCCCGCAGACGGGGAGGGTCATCACGATGCCGCGCGCTCGCGATGGAGTGCGACAACTATGATGTTTGGATACATTTTCAATTAAAAAATACCCATGAAGCACATTTTTCAAGAGTAAGATATTGGCTTTACAGTTTCTGGAGGCTAAGATATGTTGTTGAAAATCATTGAACTTAATGGAAGAAATTGTAGACACTTACCAAGAAAGTCCCCTTAATTGCAGTATCAGTGTCATCATAAAAAATCTCGCCATCAACCACGTTAGAAAGAAGAACATGGATGGAATCTTTCTCCTCCTTGTTGATGCTTCCATTAAGCTTGTTTGGCCAATGATCCTTCACCCAACTACTAAACAGACTGTCTATCTCCATTGTTGTCCTCTTCATTTTGCCTAAATATCCCTTAACATAATCCAACCAACCATGAAACGGAGCAACATCTGAAATGAAGAATAACCCCAATAGATAGAAGAAATCTCCCAAGCCTTTGAAGTCTCCCCAACTCCTCATTCCCATTTGTATCAGTACCAAAATATCGCTTCTAAGCAAGCATTCTTACTATTATGTTCATTGTCAACTTCGCAAACTTCCCCTTCATTTCCACCACAACATACCCTCCATTCTTTATTGATATGTCATGCAAGTCCTTCAAAAGCAACTTAGTTTTCATGTCCCGGACATGCTTGACCATCTCAAGCCTACTATTTGGGAGGAGTTCAGTCATGGTTAGCTTTCTCTTATCACACTAATATTGCCCATGAGGTGAAAAGACGAGCATAGCATGATCATAGCCCATGATTTTTACTGCTAAGTATTTCGGATGTGGAGGAAAAACCTTGTTGTTCGTAGTTAAACATTCTTTCACAACTTCCTAGTTGCTCACAACCAGTATTTTAACAAATTCCAAGGCAGACAGAGAAGATCAGTCCGTACTTATCATCCATGTCCCCAAATCATCTATGTAGTAAAAATCCTTGATTTTTTCTTCATATTAAAAGTATTTTAGAACACTGAAATTAAATTAATGTAAGATTTATAAACAAAAGTTAGTTAAGTTTTTTATATATTATTTTATGACGTTAATATAAAAAAAATATTACAATATATAATTAGCCTCACCTAGTTTTCAAAGAAAAAGTCCTAATAATAATTCTTATCATTATTCTAAATGTCTTATCTATAGTAAAATAAATACATATAAAAACTACATAATCTTAAGATTTTTAAGTTGATTATTTAGCTTAGATGTATAACATTATAAGAAAAATATAGGACCATTAACAATTCTGTTATATTTTACAAAATTTGGTGTTGGCTACGCATGGCTTTTTTTATTGTAGATAATTTGGCACAATTTTTCTACCTATCTTGTCTACGTATGGCTTCGTATATTTATTTTACGTGATATGAAATCTGAAATATCATACATAAAAAAGATGCAAAGTTATTTTTTCACAAATATAACATTGATCGGTGAATTATTAAGAATATTATTGCAAATAAGTAATAGTCTAATTATCAGTGGCAATACATTCTTTTGAAAGTTTTGTATGTTGATTATTTTATTAAGATGTATAGTCTAATTGTCTTTGCTGCGTTCTGATCTTTTTACTCTCCTCCTTTGCTGCTGAAATCATCATGATTTGTAATGCTAAATCCATCCTTTCTTTATATAGTATTTAAGTTTGGGTAATTACTTAGAATTTGCAATGATTTTGCTATTGTTGCAATTCTGTTCTAATATCGAATTTTTGTTCCTACTTAGACTTTGATTCTGACTTGGCTTTGTGCAATATTTGAGCATCCCATCTATATTCTATCATTCATGACATGTTAGAGAATTGTTACCTTTATTGGGTCCTAGAGCCCACATATCTATATCAAACTCTTAGTGAGATGGGGGATGCTCGGCATTGTTAGTTTTTGAATTAGATCAGGAGATCTTTTTTACCACGGAAATTGCAGGCATATTCTGTTGTTCAAAATGATTTTCTCACTTTTGATCCTTTATGAAAGTAGTAGTCCTGTACATATAGATGAATTTGGGTTCTTGAATCGCCTGATTTTGATATTAGAAGCTTAAGATATTATCGTTTGAATGTCTAACGTAAATGCACAAAATCCTATCACGATAAGGATTCTGACTCGAGTTTGCAAGTTTTATTTGAGAGACTTGATTTAATGATTAGAGGATTATCGCAAAAATCGAAGACCAGTTTTAAATTTGAGAAAGTTAATTAGTCTCGTTGAAACAAAATCAGGGTCAGGATCACAAAACATCACAATAATTTAAGTTACATCACTATTCATGTATGTATATATGAATTTGGGTTCTAAAAATGTTTGATTTCGATATCAAAAGCTCAAGATTTTCCTGTTTGAATGTTTTGTGTAAAAGCAGAGAATCCTGTCATGATTTATTTAGCTCAAATGTATAACATTATAAAACAAATATAGGACTGTTAACAATTTTGTTATATTTTCATTTTGAGAACAGTCCCCCCATCTAAAAATTATTTCCTTTTCTCTTCAATTTCCTACTGGTTTCCAAGATTCTATCATTTCATTTTGAGCTGCAAATCACGTTTTGTTTCTGCCTTAGAATCATTAGAATATGAATCAGAATTTTTTTTTTTTTTTTGTATTTTGTTTTATTTGATTGTAAGTGACCTGAGATTTAAATCTTAGATCAGTGCACTGATTTTTTTACTAAAAAGAACTTTGTAAAGGCTATATATTTACACACACCCTACTGACCTCAAAGGGGAGGAAGAAAAGGAGGGCAAGAGAACAAAAAAGAGGCAACCAACAAAACAAATAAAGTGCAAGAAAACAACAGGGGAAGAACGTTCATTCAACCAGCACATCACACCTTCATCATCATCTACATCATCTCTAGAACCAGTGATCACCGGTCCAGCAACATTGTCTTTGCCTGTTAGTTGCCAGAGAAGTTTCTATGCATTCCTCTTCACTTCCCATTTTGATTACATAGTCACTCTGCATGCTTTTGCTTTAGTGTTTAGGTGAATTATAATTCATTTGAATAGTAACTAAGGAGGCATGCATGAGGAAGCTCAAGCGTGCCTCTTGGTTGGGCAGCCAGGTCATTGGTTTGGCCAAGTGTATTTATGATTTTCTGGCATATTTCTTTTAAGGTTTGTATTTTTTAATAATATATAATTGAAACTTTTAATAATAGAATTTTAGCTCCAAATAAACTTTTGTTATTTCTTATAAATTTTTAGTAATGATTGTATTCATGCTCGACGACCTATACTAGTTTTCTAATAATTTTTACCCTTTGTTACTAGTATAATTAGTATTGAACAAGGTTACTTGCCTACGCGTTGCGCTGAGCTTTTTTCTATTACAGAAACTGATTGATTGAATTGGTGAAATTGTAATTGATAAAATCTGTTAGAAATGATTTTTTCGGCCTAAAAGTGATTGAATGTTGCTATTACTTAAATTGTTTTCATAATTATTTAATTGGTACATTGTACAATTGGAAGCACTAAAATTCATTGAAAATGAGTCATTTGCTTCATGCAGCACATTGATTGATTGTTGTGTATGTTTTATTTGTTTGATAAATTATTTCATTAGCAATTAGAAAAATCATAATCGATGATTTTTAGCACAGATGAGTGATTTGTTTTACGCGGTAAGCAATTTGATGGGTGATTTTGTTTTAACTACTTGGGTAATAATTTAAATGGTAGATAGCAAAACTTCAATTGATCAAATTGACTAAAGATGAGTTATTTGTTGTCTGCAACATACTAATTGTTTGTTGGGCGTGTTTTAATTACTTGACGAATAATTTATTTGAGAGATAGCAAAAATGCAAATGCTAAAATTTAGTAATTATGAGTTTTTAATATTTTTTCTTCATTTATCATATTAAAAGTATTTTAGAATATTGAAATTAGATTAATGTTAATTTTTTATATATTATTTTAGGACATTAATATCAAAAAAATATCACAATATATAATTAGCCTCACCTATTTTTCAAGGAAAAAGTCCTACAAATAATTGTTATCATTATTCTACATGTCTTATCTATAGTAAAATAACTACATATAAAAACTACATAATCTTAAATTTTTTAAGTTGATTATTTAGCTCAAATGTATAACATTATAAAAAAAATATAGGACCGTTAACAATTTTGTTATATTTTACAAAATTTGGTGCTGGCTGCAGCGAAACGCCAGGTATTTTTTTATTGTAGATAATTTGGAACAATTTTCTACTTGTCTTGTCTACGTATACCTTTGTATATTTGTTTTATGTTATATGAAATCTGAAATATCATACATAAAAAAAGCCGCAAAAGTTATTTTTTCACAATAATAACATTGACCGGTAAATTATTTTGATTATTATTCTCATTATTACTGTTACGATTGCTAAATGGTAATAAATATTATCACTAATATTATGAATATTATTGCAAATAAGTAATACATACATTCTTTTGCAAGTTCTATAGGTTAATTATTTCGTTAAGATGTATAGCATTATTAAAAATAAATATTGTCCCGTTAATATTTTTTAACATGTTAAAAATTTGGTTTTATCTGCGGCGAAGTGACTTCTTTTTTTATTTTTAGATGATGTGACCACAGTTTTTTACATGTTTTGTCTATTTGTAGCTTCATATATTTTTTATTCATGTAATATTACATATGAAATACCATACATAAAAAAGTTGCAGAAGTCATTTTTTAACAAAAACAACATCGATTAATGAATTATCTTGATTACTATTCTTATTGTTATTATCATGATTATTAATTTGTCACAATTATTATAGCTGCTATTGTAACAATTATTGTATATAATTAATACTTTAATCATTAATGACAATATTATCGTTGTCACTATCATGATCGTTATAAAAAAACATTCATTTTTTTGCATGTTAAAAAGTTTGTTTATGGCTACGACAAAGTGGAAGGCAATTGACTTGTATATTTTTTCATTGCAGATAAGTTGCCCAGATGTTTCCACCCGTTTTGTTCATGTGATATTATCGATGAATTATTTTGATTCTTATTGTCATTGTTATTACCATGGCTGTTAAGTTTTCATAATTATTATAGATGTCATTTAAATATTATTATAAATTATTGATATTCTAATTAATGTTGGTAATACTATCAATGACACCATAATTATTGTTAGACAAAGAAATTAAATTATTTTGTTATTTTATAAGATTTATTCCTCATATTATTATATTAAAAGTATTTCAGAACACTTATTAGAATTTATAAAAATAAATATTATTAGATTTAAAAAAAATATTTAATCTGAAAAATAAAAAAAACAAAAAGAAAAAAAATAACAAATATAAATTTTCAAATGATCACCAACAAAAATTAGAAACAAACACTATGAGCATGTACATATAAACATGGAAAAAAATAGGAAACCATTTTAAAAATTATATATAAAAATCTAGGTATTAAAATAAAATCCAATATTAAAAGTATAAGTGTAAAACACTGTTTAGAAACCTGTTTTATTTATGTTAGCTTTTGTAGTAATTTGCTCCTCTTAAATAGCGTCACAAGATGAAAACTAGCCGGAGATGTTTTGTTATTATTAAAAAAGATTTGGCGGGAAAACTTTAAAGGCCTAGCAAGATGGGCCCACTGCACACCCGACCGTTAGACATCTCACCCGACCGCAGTGCATATAAGAAATATCACTTAATTGGATTTTTTCTACTAAAATCACTTCTCTCCGCTCTTCTTCTTCTTTCGTTCTGTCCCCAGATTTAAAGTTTCAGATCCTTCATGGGAAATCCTGTCCAAGAATACAGGCGGGCTCTCGTCAAATAATGCCACAACAATACAACCTCCCCCCTGAACGGTATTCATTTATCTTGTTGCTCTTCTCTTTCTTTCATTGTAATTAAAGATTAGTGTTTCGATGCTGATCCATAATCATAAATCTGAGTCCATTACTGCGGCAAGAATTGGCAAATCTTGACAAAGATGCTGATAGTCGTATATCAGCAATGAAAGCACTGAAATCATATGTGAGAGGCTTGGATTGTAAGGCAATCCCACAATTTCTTGCTCAAGTTTCTGAAACAAAAGAGACTGGGTCTTTGTCCGGTGAATGCACAATTTCACTGTATGAAGTTCTTGCTCGTGTCCATGGAGGTAATTTTCCAGAAAAGTAGCACATTTTTTTCAAAAAATAATCAGCAATTCAATTTCCAGGATTTTGGTTTCTTTTTTTGATTTTCCATTGAAAGATCCATACGGGTTTTTGGATCTTGATCAGGAGTAGAATTCTTTCTCCCTAAGAATAGGGTTAGGGCCTCTGTTCTGTTATCTTTTTGTCAATTTCTTTTCCTGTGAAACGGAAGGCTATGCATTTGGGTTTATGATTGTATTTTTGATTGGTTATTCTCGGCGATGCAATTAGGTGCCCACTGTGTGGCAGCTTATTTTCTTTTGCTAAAATAAGTCGATGGCTTCTCAGTTTTTTCTGATCAAGTGCGTTTTTGAACATTAGGTGCATATATTTTGTGGGCTCTTACGAGCTGCAATCACTTTTGAATATTTACTTTGTAGATAGAGAAGACCATATTCTATTGAATAACTTTATGCTTCAGTATGTTTCGGTGTCAGTTTGTAATCTTTGGATGGAGCATAAATGAAGGCAAAAATCCCTACTTGTCCTTTGTAAGAAGAAATGGTAATTTCTTGTGCTTATCTCTGCTTTTTTCTATTTTTTTGTTGTTTCAAATGTATTTCAACCCTGTTGCACCTTTCCTCCTATGTGACTTATCGTTAAGAAAAAAAGTACCCAACTGGACTCATTTTTTACCTGGGCTGAGGATTTCTTAGCTGTTATTGTTAATCCAACGATGATATTAGGTGGAAACTTTACGACATGTTATATTTTAGGAACAAATTGACTGGTTGTTTTCAAGTGGCAATTAGGTGTTCTCTGAAATGGTCCCTCTAATCTCTGATTGTGATCCCTCTAGGTGATTGTTTTGCACAAAATGCCTTTTATTGCAGCCATAACCTTTTATTGCACCCATGCCTTTTAGGGAGTTCTCGCTGATATCCTAGAACCAATAATGGGAAAAGGACTTATACCTTCGACACATTGAAGCTAAGGATAAAAGGTGAGCAAGTCGTCACTTCTGTATTTGGACTGCTTACCTCTGCTAGTCATTGAGTCCCAAATGGATTTTGAGCTCGTATTAGCTAGTTTTTCTGAGAATACTCAGTCAATTCCAGTAATTGCCTCTGGTAAGTCATCTGTTAAGCTGGTAGAATTGCTGTGTTGAAATAATAATCTGATATACTGTGCCAAATTGTTCTTTTGCAGTTTACAAATCAGAGTGATCGTGTTAGCATAATAGCATAGGGTGTGGCTATAGGGTTGCTATAGGGTGGCTATAGGCATAATAGCATAGGGTATGGCTATAGGGTTGCTATAGGGTGGCTATAGGGTGGTGGCTATAGGCTTTGTTAGTTGTGCCACTTTTCCCTATATATATTGTTAACATGTAAATGAAAGGGAAAAAAACAAGATATAGAGTTTCATTCAGATTTTATACTTTGTCATGGTATCAGAGCTACACTCTTGAATCTCCAGCACTCTCGGTTTTGTGGATCAGCCCTGCATACATAGGGCTCTCGGCTGGGGTGATTTTGTTTTGTTTCCATCAGTCCTAGATATATAGGACTCTCGGTTTTCTTGGTTCTCTGTCAGTTTTTGGTTTGTTTTCTTGGCTGTCTTTGGGGCTCATCAACACAATGACATCAAGCAACTCTGATTTGTTTGGTGTTCGGTTCACTGGAAAGAATTATTCCGCCTGGGAATTTCAGTTCCAAGTTTTTGTCACGGGAAAAGAATTATGGGGTCATGTGGATGGAAGTGATCCAGCTCCCACCGATGCTACAAAGCTGTCTCAATGGAAGGTTAGGGATGCCCGGGTAATGTCTTGGATATTAGGGTCGGTTGACCCTCTCATTGTTCTTAATCTGAGGCCATACAAAACAGCAAGAACCATGTGGGAATATTTGAAGAAGGTTTACTATCAAGATAACAATGCTAGATGTTTTCAATTAGAAAACGACATCTCTACTTATTCTCAAAGCAATCTTTCTATTCAGGAGTATTATTCTGGTTTTCAGAACCTATGGGCAGAATATACTGACATCATTTATGCCCAGATACCAGCAGAATCCCTCTCGGTTATTCAGCAGGTGCATGAGCAGAGCAAGTGTGATCAATTTCTCATGAAATTGAGATCTGAATTTGAGATTACTCGCTCAAATTTGATGAATCGAGCTCCCTTGCCTTCCTTGGATGTTTGTTTTGGGGAATTACTGCGGGAAGAACAGCGGATTCTCACACAAAGTACTCTACAGCAGGACAACCCAGCTGCAGTTGCTTTTGCTGCCCAGGGAAGAGGTAGAGGCCGGAATATGGGTAGTGTCCAGTGCTTTAGCTGCAAGGACTATGGCCACATTGCTAACAATTGTAGAAAGAAGTTCTGCAATTATTGCAAACAGCAAGGGCATATTATCAAGGAGTGTCCCACTCGTCCTCAAAACCGGAAAATACAGGCCTTTCCAGCGGTGGTATCTGAAAGCCCATCTGTGACAGCCGCTACCAGTTCTATTACTCCAGAAATGGTGCAGCAAATGATCATTACAGCCCTTTCGGCCCTAGGGCTACAAGGTAATCCTTCCAAATCACAACTCTGGCTTGCTGATTCCGCTGCTTCAAATCATATGACCAACTCATCTAGTATGCTTAAGAATGTGCGAGAGTATCATGGTTCATCACAAATTCAGGTTGCTAATGGTGGTCATATACCAATCACTAAAATTGGAGATATTGATCCCACCTTCACGAATATTTTTGTATCACCGGAACTGTCTACTAGCCTTATTTCAGTCGGTCAACTGGTGGATGATAACTGTAATGTGCATTTTTCTCGTAATGGTTGTCTTGTGCAGGATCAGGTGTCAGGGAAGATCATCGTGAAGGGGCCTAAAGTTGGACGATTATTTCCGCTGCACTTTTCCATTCCTAGTTGTTTCTCTTTTGCTTGTACTACTGTTCAAAATCAAAGTGCCGTATGGCATAGACGTTTAGGCCATCCGAACTCTATTGTTTTATCTCAATTAATGAATTCTGGTTTGTTGGGCACTAAATCTAGTTTTTCTTCTCATGATGCTTTGATTGATTGTTCTACATGTAAATTAGGCAAGAGTAAAACTCTTCCTTTCCCTTCTCATGGTAGTCGTGCTACAAAAAGCTTTGATATCATTCATAGTGATGTGTGGGGTCCTACACCGATTCTTTCTCATGCTCTTTACAAGTACTTCGTCACATTTATTGATGATTATAGTAGGTTTACTTGGGTGTATTTCCTTCGTTCCAAATCTGAGGTATTTTCGGTTTTCAAGACATTTTGTGCCTATGTTGAAACTCAATTTTCTACTAGTATTAAGGTATTGAGATCTGATTCGGGTGGGGAATATATGTCACGGGAATTTCATAATTTTTTACAGCAAAAAGGCATTGTTTCGCATCGGTCGTGTCCATATACACCACAACAAAATGGGCTTGCTGAGCGTAAGAATCGTCACCTTTTGGATACCACTAGATCCTTATTGCTTGAGTCATCTGTTCCCTCTAAATTTTGGGTTGAAGCTTTGTCTACTGCAGTGTATCTAATCAATAGATTACCATCCCAGGTATTAAAATTCGATTCCCCTTTCTATCGTCTTCATCATAAGTCTCCTAGCTATCATGACTTGCATACTTTTGGTTGTGTTTGCTTTGTCCACTTACCTCCTAATGAACGACACAAACTTTCTGCTCAGTCTTCTAAATGTGCCTTTTTAGGTTATAGTATTTCTCACAAAGGATTTGTTTGCTATGATCTCAGCTGTGATAAATTTCGTATCTCTAGAAATGTTGTTTTCTTTGAAAATCAATATTTTTTTCCTACTACTACTGCACCTTCCTCGGTAGCTCCTCTTCTTCCTCATTTTGAGGACGTGTCCTCTTTTGAAAGATTCAAACCTGGTATTGTGTATGAAAGACGTCGACCAACTTTGCCTCTTTCGACAACTTCTCCTTCACCTGATACTGCTCATGGAGACACTTCTACGCCACCTCCTTCTCCGCCGGCTCTTCGCCGCTCTACGAGGGAATCTTATCCTCCTGATCGGTATGGTTTTTCTGCTACTTTATCCAATATTATTGTTCCATCATGTTACTCACAGGCTGTCGAGCATGAGTGTTGGCAAACAGCCATGCAGGAGGAACTTCAGGCTCTACAGGAAAATCATACATGGGACCTTATTCCTTGTCCTCCAGCAGTTAAGCCCATTGGATGTAAATGGGTGTACTCGATTAAGCTCCGCTCTGATGGCACTCTGGATAGATATAAAGCACGGTTGGTTGCTCTTGGAAACAGACAGGAATATGGGGTGGATTATGAGGAGACTTTTGCTCCGGTCGCCAAAATGACTACTGTGCGCACTATTATTGCCATTGCTGCCTCTCAGGGATGGGCACTTCACCAAATGGACGTCAAAAATGCTTTTCTCCATGGTGACCTTAAGGAGGATATTTATATGACACCTCCACTGGGTTTGGTTTCTTCTTCTAAATCGGCTGTGTGTAAATTGAGGCGATCCTTGTATGGATTGAAGCAAGCTCCCCGAGCGTGGTTTGACAAGTTTCGGACTACCTTGCTTCGCTTCTCTTTTGTGCAAAGCAATTATGACTCTTCATTATTTCTTTGCACAACTTCCACTGGTATTGTTCTACTCCTTGTTTATGTCGATGATATTGTCATTACTGGGACTGACTCTATATTGATTAGCCAACTTCAGCAGCATCTTCGGGATTGCTTTCATATGAAGGACCTGGGTTCTCTTACTTATTTTTTGGGTTTGGAGGTTCATTCTTCTTCTTCTGGTATCTATGTGCATCAGCAGAAATATGCTCAGGACTTGATTACTTTGGCTGGTCTTCAGGATTCTTCTCCGGTTGATACTCCTTTAGAGGTGAATGTTAAGTTTCGACATGATGATGGTGATCTTCTGCCTAATCCCACTTTATATCGGCAATTGGTTGGCAGCCTGAATTATCTTACTATTACTCGGCCTGATATCTCTTTTGCTGTTCAGCAAGTTAGCCAATTTATGCAATCTCCCCGTCATTTACATTTGGCAGCGGTTCGTCGCATTCTTCGTTATCTACTTGGTTCTGCTAGCCGTGGGCTCTTCTATCCAGTTGGCTCTCCCATCCGCCTTGTGGCATTTAGTGATGCTGATTGGGCGGGTTGTCCTGATACCCGACGCTCTGTCACAGGGTGGTGCATGTTTCTTGGTGATTCCTTGATTTCTTGGAAAAGCAAGAAACAGGATCGTGTTTCCAAATCTTCCACAGAGTCTGAATACCGGGCCATGTCCGCTGCTTGTTCAGAAATTGTATGGCTTCGTGGTTTATTGGCAGAAATTGGTTTCTCTCAGTCCTCTCCTACTCTTCTTCATGCTGACAACACGAGTGCTATCCAAATTGCTTCGAATCCTGTGTTTCATGAGCGTACTAAACATATCGAAGTAGATTGTCATTCTATTCGAGAGGCCATCGATTCTCATGTCATTTCTCTTCCACATATCTCCACTGATCTTCAGATAGCTGATGTGTTTACCAAATCCTTGCCTGGCCCACGCCATCGGTTTCTTGTTAGCAAATTGATGCTTTGTTCTCACCCGGCATCAATTTGAGGGGGGATGTTAGCATAATAGCATAGGGTGTGGCTATAGGGTTGCTATAGGGTGGCTATAGGCATAATAGCATAGGGTATGGCTATAGGGTTGCTATAGGGTGGCTATAGGGTGGTGGCTATAGGCTTTGTTAGTTGTGCCACTTTTCCCTATATATATTGTTAACATGTAAATGAAAGGGAAAAAAACAAGATATAGAGTTTCATTCAGATTTTATACTTTGTCAGATCGACTGTAATGACTTGTGATTTTTGTGGGAAGAACAATAATAGTAAGAGAATAATCCAAACGAAGGCAGATTCTTAGACATATAGTCAAAGTAAAAATCGGATCAAAAGAAACCAGACGTAAAATAGCTTGTATTTTGAGAATAGAATTTGGCCAGTCTCCATTCAAATATTTTTTCCTGAATAACAAATAAAATTAAATGAAGCCCGTAACTTCCATTATTGACCAAGATTTTCCTAGATAATTAGGATCGTTGCTGTGCCAATTCTGAAATAGAGAATAGAATTTGGCTTGTCTTCATTCTCGTTACTCGTCACCTTGAATTCAGTCCTTGAACCCCAAACTTAGAAGTTTGGCTAAATAGCTAAAGTCAATTAGAAAAAGTTTATTTTGAGCTACAACCACTTTTAATGAGTTTCATAATGAAGTTAGTATATGTATTTCTATTTGAAGCTTCTTCTTTTACTTATGCAGTAATTGCTCCTGGGTTTCATGCCTTGTACTTGGAAGCTACGGTCAAGGTATTCACTCAATGTTCAGAAAGATCAATATAGAAATCTTGATATTGTTGGCCTTGGTGTCTTCAACTATGACTTTGTTTCAGTTACAAAGGAATCACCCGTGATTAAGGTTTGGTGAAAATGTTATCATAATTTTGCATCTGTCTTTATGCATTCTCAATCTGCTATCTTTTATATTTATATCTTGCTGCTAGTGATGATTTGTTTGTTAGCAGATGAAAGCTCTACTTATTGAATTTAACTTGAAATTGAGTAAACTTCTTGCCGCTATTTATTTTACATGACAAAGCTGTTTTTTAGTGTAAGACTTTGATTGGTTTAATCAAAGTGACAATTGAGAGATTAGTGTCCATATATAGCAACTTTCATGAAGCAGTTAAAATGAATCATTATCTTGAAGGATTAGGGATGTGGGAAATTTGAATCTATGCTAAATGATCTTCTGTTTCTTGCCTTCTCATCCTTTTATTTTCTTATGTTGCTACCATGGTGATATCTTTTAACTATTGTTTTGTTTTGTTGGGATATTTCCACATGCTAATAATATATACTATTAATAGTTTAGGTCCAGATTTTATATAGCCCTATAGTAGCACTGTTATGTTTTTAGATTAGAAGTCCACACTCTCTGATCAAAAGTCTGCATCTTTTAATGGATGCTAAGCTTACATTTATATTGAATTGGGGGTCATACGTGATTTACAAGGTCAAGCTACTGCAAAATCAGGGGCTTCTAAGCAGAGTTCATCTTTCCTTAAGGCCACAACTAGGACTCTTTTCACAATTAGTGAATCTGAGAAAGCGAGTTATAAGAGTGTTCATATCTCCTGATCAATGGCTGCAAAATCAGTTTATGCAGGTTTAGCTTCCCAGCCTTAAGTCAAAAGTATGTTGTCTTCTTTGCTTACACGTTATTTTGTTATTTTTACGTTCATATAAGGATGCTATGCATCCTTTTCATGATTCTAGCTTAATTTTTCAATTCCTTTGTGTGCTCTAGTTTGTATCAATAAAGAACTAGAAAGGCAAAGTTATTGTTGGAGATTTGCCACCTGTGACGGGAAAATTAAAAGCTTTTATTTAACAAGGAGGAGATAACTGGTATATTGAACGAGTTGTATGCTGACTTCAGCAATGAGATTGAATTTGAAGACTTCCTCAAGCTCAGTTCTTTTTCTGTCTAATTTTGAGTTTCATTGGTCCCATCCACGTTCTCTTCCTTTCTTCATCAAGTAAAATTCATGTTAGCAGCTGCCACTACTGATGTTTGCACTCCCATTTAGTGCCTAGAAGTTGGAATAAATTAGGAGGCAACATATAATGGGGGTCATACGTGATTTACAAGGTCAAGCTACTGCAAAATCAGGGGCTTCTAAGCAGAGTTCATCTTTCCTCAAGGCCACAACTATGACTCTTTTCACAATTAGTGAATCTGAGAAAGCATCGTATGCCGATCAAATAGATAGCTATCTCGGGAATGACCCATTTCTGAAGCAGTTTCTTCCTATAGATCCAGCTACAAAAGACTTATTCAATCTTGTGAAAGATGGAGTGCTGTTATGGTAATTAAACCTGTTTTGATTGAGCTGCTCTGCTCATCAGTATTGTTTTGTGCCAGGGATAATAGATAAAATGCTGTCAACACAAAACTTGTTCTTAATCCATGGGAAAGAAGAGTAAGTTTTAGCTAATTTTGATTCACATGGTATTTTGTGGTGTAGGCTAAAGGGGTTTATTTTGTTTGTTCATTTTGCAGCCTCATCTGTTGCCTGGCTTGATTTCTCTGATTATAAAGGTGATCCATAGAATTTTTGGTATATTAATTTTTCCACAGACCAAGAAGACGGCTTGTTTACTACAATAACCACATTACAGTGGGCATTCTGTTGTAATTGAAAAATTAGAATCTCTTGATATTGATGTGAATTTGTCATATGACTGCATGCAGAATGGTAAAATAGGATCCATGTAGTCAATCACAACTAGTTTGGGGTTGAGGCTTGGATGTTGCTGTCTCTGTAGTAATTGAGTTTTTTCCTTATCATTTCTAATAATTTTCCCATCTGATACTGAATGTTGTACCATCAGATCCAACTGTTGGTGGACCTTAGCCTTAGGAAGACACCTCAGCTAGTGGAATTGCTGGATGACAACTATGTCATGGATTTTTGATTTAATTTACTTCAAACTTTTGGTCAAAAAATTTCCTTTATTGTAAATTTATAAGCTTTGAAGATCATGGATAATTGTCGCAGTATGATAAATTATTTCTTTCAGGATGTTGAGGGGCATATGGAATTGGCCGCTGAAAAGGTCTCTTTGAAATGGATGAATTTTCATCCGAAGAAAGCAGGCTACGAGAAACCTGTTTTGACTTTTTCTTCTGATGTGAAGGTATATGGCCATTTCAGCTGTACATGTAGTTTCATTTGATGAAGTTACAAGGAGCTGTGTATTTATTCATTGATTAAGTTGACATGCATATTTCTCATCATTTGTTCTTGGGGTTGGAGTTTATAGCTCAATTAGATTGTGTTCAAAAACTTATATCACATGTTTGACTTATATATGCCATTTTTCTCATCATTTGTTCTTGGCGTTTGAGTTTATAGCTCAATTAGATTATGTTAAAACTCATATCACATGTTTGCCTTGTATGGACATATGGGAAACTATAAAAATCATAGGTTTTGTTTTTATCAAGAAATGTTATGGAGGTAAAAATATGATTTCAATTACATGTTTCTTATTCAGAACATGTTAAATATTTTGCTGTGTGTTAATGCATATCTACTTAGCTCCTAACTGTTATTCTTTCTTACCCATGCTCTTTATATCGAGGGTTAATTTCAAATACCTTTTTCATTTTCTGATTATAATTTAAATACTTGTAATAACATCTTATCTTTTAGGAACAAATTGACTGGTTGTTTTCAAGTGGCAATTAGGTGGTCTCTGAAATGGTGTTTATCCAAACCTTCTAATCTCTGATTGTGATCCCTCTAGGTGATTGTTTTGCACAAAATGCCTTTTATTGCAGCTTCAATTATTCCAATTTGACTGTCCAATAATAAGGCATTTTCATTGTCTCAAGCCCGGGCATTCTATGGATTTCAAATGACAATAGAGAAAACTCTGATAGAACTTTGTGAGTTAAGTTAGTGGACGTTTTCTGCTATGATGCATTACAAACACCTTGATTTGGAAAATTGTTGCTTCTCATCTTCAGAGGTATAGTTTGGTTTTAGAGATGTACTTCAAAGACTCAAGGGAAGCATTCATTGTATGGCCAAGAACGCAAAGTAAGCATTGGATTGGATCCAGAGGTAACATCATTCTTCTTTGACACTTTTAAAGCAATATATAAAAACCTTGCAAAGAGGATTAGAATTACTGTTTGAGCCTGTGCTCACTGCTATTGAAAACATTCATTGCCTGCTAGAACTTCAGGACAATGAAGCGCCTTTTAGTGTGTGCACTGTAAATTTCCACGACAAGGAGCATGGAATTATCTTAGCTTTTGGTACAGCCAAGGGACTGGTTTTGGCCCAAAAGACGCTTAATTGCTGGGTTCATTCACATTTATAAATTTTTAGATGATGGTAAAAGTCTGGAACTTTTACACAAGACACGAGTAGAAGGAGCTCTACTTGCCTTGTGTAGGTTTCAGGGAAGATTACTCGGATCAGTGCCGAGATTATATGAGTTGGGGAAAAAGAGGTTGTGAGGTTGCCACAGTATAGTTTTTTTGATAATAGTGTTCCAAGATGGGTTACAGCATCATACCATGTAGATTTTGATGCCATCTGGTGCAGACAAGTTTTGGAATGTATAGCTTGTGAGGTTCACACAGTATATTTCTAATGAGATAGAAGAAGATCCAACTGGCGGAAAGATAAAGTGGGAGCAGGGAAAGCTTAATGGAGCTCCAAACAAGGTAAAGGACATAGTGCAGTTTCATACTAGTGATGTGGTTTATTGCTTGCAGAGGCATCTCTTTTTCCAGGCGGTGGAGAATGCATCATGTACGGGACAGTGATGGGGAGCGTGGGGCCCTACTTCCATTCACCTCTCTAGATGATGTTGACTTCTTTTCACACTTGGAGATGCTTTTGAGACAAGACCACCCACCTATGTGTGGAAGAGATCATATGGCATATAGGTCTACTTATTTTCCAGTTAAGGTAACATTATTGATAGTTTCATTTGATTATAGTTTCTCAAAATCAATTTAAAATGTTACTAAAACCACTGTGCTGTTTCAAATGGGATCAATTTATTGCATGTACTTTCTGTCTCAGTAATGTATTTGGTTCTTTTAAAGATCTTGTCTTCATAGTTGTATGTAGACTGTATAAGCCATACTGCTACCTGGTATTTTCTAGTAGAATGCTCAAGTCTTGGGGTTAATTTTGCAGGATGTGATTGATGGAGATCTATGTGAGCAGTTCCCAACTTTGCCGCTATGCACAGAGAAAAATTGCAGATCAGCTAGACAAAATATCAATGACTTATCTGTCATTTACAGCCCGTACAAATCAAATTCAAATTCGTAATTCCTTTATCTTAGGCCTAATCTTATCAGAAATCCTAAATTGTAGGATCTCATTATTGAGAAATCTGTATCTAAACACTTGTAATGGATAATGACAAAATGCTATTCATGCCCATCTGTTACAAAACTCCAGGGGAGATACTCAAGGAACTTGAAGAAGTTCAAAACAAGATCATCTGAGGAATGATTAACTTGAAGGTACCCCCTTTTCCCTTGTAACTCCTGTGATCATCTTGTTTGTGGTTCAATACGCATTTGCATAGTTGTTTTAGATATTGCAGAATGAGATGTATTTTCATGAATGCACGATAATGTATGCGTTGGTCCTTTTGGGATTCAGATACGAAACTATACATGAACTTATACAATAAAAAAGGCTATGATATGGAAGATTGCTAGAGCAACCCTCAAAGACAATCACTTTATGATTGAACCCCCTCAGAAAAGGGGTTTGATCGTTTACCTTCTGTCCCTTGTAGGAGAGGCTAGAAGATCCAATGTCAACCCTCTTCTCCACGTAGTGATTCTATGAAAACTTGTTGACAAGGTGATGGTCAAAACCTTATTAAGAAAATAACTTCAAAAAATGTGTCTACATATTGTTTCTCATCATTTGTTCTTGGGGTTTGAGTTTATAGCTCAATTAGATTATGTTAAAGCTCATATCACATGTTTGCCTTGTATGGACATATGGGAAACTAAAAAATCATAGGTTTTGTTTTTATCAAGAAATGTTATGGAGGCTAAAATATGATTTCAATTACATGTTTCTTATTGAGAACATGTTAAATCTTTTGCTGTGTGTTATTGCATATCTACTTAGCTCCTAACTATTATTCTTTCTTACCATGCTCCTTATATCGAGGATTCATTTCATATACCTTTTTCATTTTCTGATTATACTTTAAATACTTGTAATAACATCTTGTGTGCTCTAGTTTGTATCAATTAAGAACTAGAAAGGCAAAGCTATTGTTGGAGATTTGCCACCTGTGAGGGGTAAATTAAAAGCTTTTATATTTAACAAGGAGGAGATAGCTGGTATATTGAACGAGTTTTATGGTGACTTGAGCAATGAGATTGAATCGGAAGACTTCCTCAAGGTCAGTTCTTTTTCTGTCTAATTTTGAGTTTTATTGGTCCCATCCTCGTTCTCATCCTTTCTTCATCAAGTAAAATGCATGTTATCAGCTAGCACTACTGATGTTTGCACTCCCATTTAGTGCCTAGAAGTTGGAATAAATTAGGAGGCAGCATATTCATTCTACTGCATGGAATTGGGGGTCATACGTGACTTACAAGGTCAAGCTACTGCAAAATCAGGGGCTTCTAAGCAGTGTTCATCTTTTCTAGAGGCCACAACTATGACTCTTTTCACAATTAGTGAATCTGAGAAAGCATCTTATGGTGATCAAATACATAGCTTTCTCGGGGATGACCCATTTCTGAAGCAGTTTCTTCCTATAGATCCAGCTACAAGAGATTTACTCAATCTTGTGAAAGATGGAGTGCTGTTATGGTAATTAAACCTGTTTTGATTGAGCTGCTCTGCTCTGCTCTGTATGTCCATGAAAGCCAATATTTGGTGGCGGTGTTGATTTTATCTAGTGGCTTGTGATGCAGTAAGCTCATCAATATTGTTGTGCCAGAAAAGAGAATCATACACAAAACGAGTTCTTAATCAATGGCAAAGAAATGAGAATCATACCCTATGCCTCAACTCTTCAAAAGCCATTGGATGCACGGTGGTAAACATTGGAACACAGGACTTGGTGGAAGGAAGAGTAAGTTTAGCTAATTTTGATTATCACATGGTATTTTGTGCTGTAGTCTAAAGGGGTTTATTTTGTTTGTTCATTTTGCAGCCTCATCTTTTGCTTGGCTTGATTTCTCTGATTATAAAGGTGATCCTTAGAATTTTTGGTATATTAATTTTGCACAAACCAAGATAACGGCTTGTTTACTACAATAACCATATTACATTGAGCATTCTGCTGTAATTGAAAAATTAGAATCTCTTGATATTGATGTGAATTTGTTATATGACTGCATGCAGAATGGTAAAAAAGGATCCATATAGTCAATCACAACTAGTTTGGGTTTGAGGCTTGGTTGTTGCTGTCTCTGTAGTAATTGAGTTTTTTCCTTATCATTTCTAATAATTTTCCCATCTGATACTGAATGTTGTACCATCAGATCCAACTGCTGGTGGAGCTTAGCCTTAGGAAGACACCTCAGCTAGTGGAATTGGTGGATGAGAACCATGTCATGGATTTTTGATTTAATTTATTTCAAACTTTTGGTCAAAATCTTTCTTTTTTTGTAAATTTATAAGCTTTGAAGATCATGGATAATTTCCGCAGCATGATAAACTTTCAGGATGTTGAGGAGCTTATGGAATTGGCCCCTGAAAAGGTGTTTTTGAAATGGATGAATTTTCATCCCAAGAAAGCAGGCTACGAGAAACCTGTTTTGACTTTTTCTTCTGATTTGAAGGTATATGGCCATTTCAGCAGAGTATGTAGTTTCATTTGATGAAGTAAGTTGCAAGGAGCTGTGTATTTATTCATGGATTAAGTTGACATGCATATTTCTCATCATTTGTTCTTGGGGTTGGAGTTTGTAGCTCAATTAGATTATGTTCAAAAACTTATATCACATGTTTGACTTATATATGCCATATTTCTCATCATTTGTTCTTGGGGTTTGAGTTTATAGCTCAATTAGATTATGTTAAAACTCATATCACATGTTTGCCTTGTATGGACATATGGGAAACTAAAAAACTCATATCACATGTTTGCACTCCCATTTAGTGCCTAGAAGTTGGAATAAATTAGGAGGCAGCATATTCATTCTACTGCATGGAGTTGGGAGTCATACGTGACTTACAAGCTCAAGCTACTGCCAAATCAGGGGCTTCTAAGCAGAGTTCATCTTTCCTAGAGGCCACAACTATGACTCTTTTCACAATTACTACAGGACATAGTACAGTTTCATATTGTTGATGTGGTTTGTTGCTTGCAGAGGCATCTCTTTTTCCAGGCGGTGGAGAATGCATCATGTAAGGGACGGTGATGGGGAGCGTGGGGCCCTACTTCCATTCACATCTTGAGATGATGTTGACTTCTTTTCAAACCTGGAGATGCCTCTGAGACAAGACCACCCACCTATGTGTGGAAGAGATCATATGGCATATAGGTCTACTTATTTTCCTGTTAAGGTAACATTATTGATAGTTTCATTTGATTATAGTTTCTCAAAACCAATTTAAAATGTTACTACAACCACTGTGCTGTTTCAAATGGGAACAATTTATTGCATGTACTTTTTGTCTCAGTAATGTATTTGGTTTTTTTTAAAGATCTTGTCTTCATAGTTGTATGTAGACTGTATAAGCCATACTGCTACCTGGTATTTTCTAGTAGAATGCTCAAGTCTTGGGGTTAATTTTGCAGGATGTGATTGATGGAGATCTATGTGAGCAGTTCCCAACTTTGCCGCTATGCACAGAGAAAAATTGCAGATCAGCTAGACAAAATATCAATGACTTGTCTGTCATTTACAGCCTGTACAAATCAAATTCAAATTCAAATTCGTAATTCCTTTATCTTAGGCCTAATCTTATCAGAAATCCTAAATTGTAGGATCTCATTATTGAGAAATCTGTATTTAAACACTTGTGATGGTTAATGACAAAATGCAATTCATGCCCTCTGTTACAAAACTCCAGGGGAGATACTCAAGGAACTTGAAGAAGTTCAAAACAAGATCATCTGAGGAATGATTAACTTGAAGGTACCCCCTTTTCCCTTGTAACTACTGTGATCATTTTGTTTTTAGTTCAATACGCATTTGCATAGTTGTTTTAGGTATGCGTGGGTCCTTTTGGGATTCAGATATGAAACTATACATGAACTTATACAATAAAAAAGGCTATGATATGGAAGATTGCTAGAGCAACCCTCAAAGAGGAGCAATTTATGATTGAACCCCTCAGAAAAGGGGCTTGATCTCTTACCTTCTGGCCCTTCTAGGAGAGGCTAGAAGTTTCCAATGTCAACCCTCTTCTCCACGAAGTGATTCTATCAAAACCTGTTGACAAGATGATGGTCAAAACTTTATTAAAAAAATAACTTGTTCAAAAAATGTGTCTACATATTGTTTCCACCATATTAAATGTTAGCCTTAGTTGTGGAAAGGTGGGATTAGGAGGTAATGTCACGAAGGCTTTTCACATGCAAGTTGGTGAGCATTTTAAATAAGAAAAAAGTCAATTTTTGCTTTGAACATTTTTTTACTTTTGATATTGTGTAGTCTCTTTCGTTCTCTTCCTTTCTTCATCAACTAAAATTCATGTTAGCAGCTAGCACTACTGATGTTTGCACTCCCATTTAGTGCCTAGAAGTTGGAATAAATTAGGAGGCAGCATATTCGTTCTACTGCATGGAATTGGGGGTCATACGTGACTCACAAGGTCAAGCTACTGCAAAATCAGGGGCTTCTAAGCAAAGTTCATCTTTCCTAGAGGCCACAACTATGACTCTTTTCACAATTAGTGAATCTGAGAAAGCATCTTATGGCGATCAAATAGATAGCTTTCTCGGGGATGACCCATTTCTGAAGCAGTTTCTTCCTATAGATCCAGCCACAAAAGATTTACTCAATCTTGTGAAAGATGGAGTGCTTTTATGGTAATTAAACCTATTTGGTGTTGATTTTTTCTTGTGGCTTGTGATGCTGTAAGCTCGTCAATATTGTTGTGCCAGGGATAATAGATGAACGTGCTGTCAACATTAGAACACATGGTATTGGATGCACGGTGGTAAACATTAGAACACGGGACTTGGTGGGAGGAAGAGTAAGTCTTAGCTAATAATTTTGATTATCACATGGTGCTTTGTGTTGTAGAAGTGTAAAGGGGTTTATTTTATTTGTTCATTTTGCAGCCAGCCTCAAACATGGAAAAGTTTGGAAACTTAAATTGGACTAAATTATTCCTTCTCACTTTTCAAAGATTAAATCGGAGTTGGAAAAGATGATATTTCAGCATTTATTTTGTCTAATACAAGTGGAGGCAACTAATTGATGCTTGTTCTTTCCCTGTGCCAGAGTAATCTTTCTTGCCTCTATTCAAGTCATTCTACGAAAACATTTCTTTGTTTTCTACATTTGTTTAGTTACCCATCCCTTTGTTTATGAGCTCTCTCTGTATTAAGTTTTTTTTTTTATTAATTTTAGATTTTTTAATACGTCTAAGGCAAGTGTTCCTGATACTTGCATTTCTTTTAGTATTCGAGGCACTTTATTCATTCCAATCCAACTCTACCCCTATGACCTGAAGATTTCGTTTGGAGAATGGTTTGTTACTCTCTCCCGCTGCAAAAGTCATACTACTCTCTCTATATATATATGCATGCATGTATAATTATGGCAGGCGTGCTTTCAATATTGTTTTATTACAAAAAATTATGTTATTGCTCTGTTATCTGATAGCATCATTTGTTTTAGTAACTTGTTGCTCTATATGTTTATTTTAATAATTATGGTTGGTTGAATCAAAGTGACAATTGAGAGATTAGTGTCCATGTATAGCAACTTTCATGAAGCAGTTAAGTTGAATCATTATCATGAAAGCTTAGGGATGTGGGAAATTTGAATCTATGCTAAATGATCTTCTGTTTCTTGCCTTCTCATCCTTGAATATTTTGTTGTTGTTTCAGATAGCTGTCCCCTCAAGTTTTTAAAATTAATGTCCATTCCATTCCATTATTACAACTTACTCTTCAACATAATGCTCGTAAACTTGTTTGTTTGAAACTGATAGTGTCTTTGAGGAGGACATGTTTGATTTTCATCTCGTATGCAAACATATGGCTGGTGAGCATTAGGCTTCACACACACTCGGAGATCACAACGTATTATGGTAGAGTCTAGAAGTGTATGTGCTTGTGAACGTGTCAACTTTACAGGTCTGAATCTTTGATGAGACAAGGATAAGTGTTTCATGGTCATTGTATATTTTGACTATATGGAATAGTAGCAGATAATTAATAATGATTTGTGTTAAAGATGATGTTTCAGCTAGATTTGTGAATCATTGAATTTTCTCCCTTTTAAATACAGTTATTGAACAATTTGTATTGTAGAGGAAACACTTTGGTTTACTTGGGTGATTTTAAGCTTAGATTTATGTTTATAAGGATTAAATGACTTACCTAGCTAGTCGATCATTTTCTTTTCCTAGACTTCATACCTTCAATCCTACCTTGGTTTGATATTAGCAGAAAGTTAATAGGGGGGCAAGTATCTGAATACATGAGAAAAAAGTTCCAGTTATAGGCATTTTGATTTCCATGAATTGCTCATCCATGATACCATTTGCGTTACATAGTTTCGTAATCCCCTTTTCTCCACCTGCTCATAATTAGCAACAGAAAATCCATAACTAATACTGGCAATGGATTTGTCGTTTCTAATAAAATAGCATTGGTAAATCCATTACTAAGTTAAGACTAATGAAGTCGTATTCAACAACAAAATCTCCATTGCAGAGCATTCGAATTATCCTTGGAGAAGGCGCCCAAGCATCACCACGCTACCATTTAGCACCATTGAGATTACCGGACCCATAATTGTGCCTGGATTCACCACCGCCACCACATCCAAACCCTTGTCCTTCGAAAACTCCCACGCAACTTTCTTGGCTAGAGTTTTCTTACACCATTTTCCTTTCCCACCTTTAGTACATTTATTGTTCCTTTAATTGTCAGATCTAGATGCTCAATGTTTCAAGAAAAAGAGAGAGAAAGAGATGCACAATTTTTTTTATGTAATCAAACAATTAAACAACCAATCAATGCCAGAGCTACAAGATTTTGCTACAACTTTATTTGTTTTTGTTTTTCACATCTGAGCGGGGGAGAGATTGAGTGAACGAATCAACAGTTTGTATTATTTTAAAATTTAGATCAACGGAAGAGATTTAAAACAATTTTCTTAATTAGCATTGGATAATCTGTTGCAAGGATTTTTTAATCACTAACATGTAATCCGTTGCTAATTGATACGACCACATCTGCAACGGAAAATCCTTTGCATATTATTTAAATAATTGATTTTCTTTTTCTAATAATTTATTATTTTTCAGCAACGGATTTTCCATTGCTAAACACTTTTCAATGTTGATCCATTGCTACGGTCGTAACCAAGTTTTGGGATATTACCACAATCCACTTGAAATAAAATAAAAATAACAAAAATAAAATAAAAGGGGGCTTAAATGTTGTTGAAAAATCAAGTTGTAAATTTTGCATCGATTCGAGAGCGTGTCGTATCTCTATTGTAACCAAAAATTAAGGAAAACGCAGTATTATTTAAATAATTGATTTTTTTTTCCAATAATTTATTATTTTTCATCAACAGATTTTCCATTGCTCAACACTTTTCAATGTTGATCCATTGCTATTGTCGTAACCCAGTTTTGGGATATTACCACAATCCACTTGAAATAAAATACAAATAACAAAAATAAAATAAAATGGGGCTTAAATGTTGTTGAAAAATCAAGTTGTGAATTTTGCATCGATTCGAGAGCCTGATCGTATCTCTATTGTAACCAAAAATTAAGGAAAACGCAGTATTATTTAAATAATTGATTTTTTTTTTCCAATAATTTATTATTTTTCATCAACAGATTTTCCATTGCTCAACACTTTTCAATGTTGATCCATTGCTATTGTCGTAACCCAGTTTTGGGATATTACCACAATCCACTTGAAATAAAATACAAATAACAAAAATAAAATAAAATGGGGCTTAAATGTTGTTGAAAAATCAAGTTGTGAATTTTGCATCGATTCGAGAGCCTGATCGTATCTCTATTGTAACCAAAAATTAAGGAAAACGCAGTATTATTTAAATAATTGATTTTTTTTTCCAATAATTTATTATTTTTCATCAACAGATTTTCCATTGCTCAACACTTTTCAATGTTGATCCATTGCTATTGTCGTAACCCAGTTTTGGGATATTACCACAATCCACTTGAAATAAAATACAAATAACAAAAATAAAATAAAATGGGGCTTAAATGTTGTTGAAAAATCAAGTTGTGAATTTTGCATCGATTCGAGAGCCTGATCGTATCTCTATTGTAACCAAAAATTAAGGAAAACGCAGTATTATTTAAATAATTGATTTTTTTTTCCAATAATTTATTATTTTTCATCAACAGATTTTCCATTGCTCAACACTTTTCAATGTTGATCCATTGCTATTGTCGTAACCCAGTTTTGGGATATTACCACAATCCACTTGAAATAAAATACAAATAACAAAAATAAAATAAAATGGGGCTTAAATGTTGTTGAAAAATCAAGTTGTGAATTTTGCATCGATTCGAGAGCCTGATCGTATCTCTATTGTAACCAAAAATTAAGGAAAATGCAGATTCAAGGCTAAGATAAATAATTAATGGATAAATCTGCATAAAAAATTATGCCAAAATGAATAATTATAATTTTTATAGGCCTAATTGCTTTGATTGTGGGCCAATTTAAAGTATTATTATGTTTAGGAATAAATTTAGTGTCCAATTGAAGGATTTAATTAAGTACAAGGACTTAATTATACATTAAACTGGTCAAATTAATTTTATAAAGGGCTCAATTGATGAAAAATCAAGTTCAGAAGCCTGATTTAGGTTTAATTGAGAAGATTAAAACTATCGGAGACCAAATTCAATTTTTACCAAGTTAGCTAAATGAAATCAACGGTGAAATTAAAGAAAATTGAGAGATGGATGGTCAATTGAAGGTCAAATTGCATAAATCCAAAACCAAGTACTAAATTAAAAAGGATGTGCAAAGTTAAAGATACTATTTAAATTTTAGTGGGGATAAAATTGCATAAATTTAAAAGCTCAAGGACAATTAGGAGAGCAATTAGAAGAGTTATAAATTGAGGGACCAAAGTATATTTGTGTCACTCTACAACATTTGCAGGCAAGAAGCTGTGAACAACCCCTTGGCACCTCCAGTTTTTTGTCTCCTCTCCTCATCATCAATAGCAACCCCTTTCTTCTTTACCTCGGGCCATAGAAGGTGCAACAACCACCAACAATAATTTTGTTATCTTCTTCCCAACCGGCAACAACTGCAGCCCGTACGACAACCTTTTCTCTCATGCAACTGTGAACAGTAGGACGACAATTAATTCACATCCTATTGTTCACATGGTGAAGAGTATGAAGGGATGCACATTTTGTCAAGCCCGACCCGAGAAATATGTTGGGCCAAAATGGGCCATTATGGCTTGGTAAACCCATTTTATGAAGCCCAATCCACTTTGAATTTTTAAAAAATATATATATATAAAAATTACATCTTTAGAAACAACAACAAAAAAAATTATGTTGTTTTTGTGCATAAGACCGAATTCTAAGAATTTCCTAAGCATATTTTTTGTACAAAGGAGTCGCATTTTTTCTCATGTGTTTGAAATGAAAAAAAGGATAAAAATTACATCTTTATGATTATCCATTAGAGTTCGGCCCAAATATAAAAATCTTTCAACGATGATTTTGTTCTTTTTTTCATAAATTTTAATTATCGAGGTGTAAAATTATATTGTAAATCACACCTATAGGTATTAAAAATTTAACAAATGTAGTGCTAAAATTCAAACTTTAGAAAAGTTAGGTTTTCAACCCAATGAAGTAGAGACCCCCCACGAAGAGAGATTTGCTTCGATCCTTAGAAAAGACCAATGAATAAAAAATCTTACTTGGAAAAACAATCAAACACTTGTAATGGATAATGACAAAATGCTATTCATGCCCATCTGTTACAAAACTCCAGGGGAGATAACTCAAGGAACTTGAAGAATCTAGCGATATTATTTTATCATGAATTTATCATTTATAGCCCTTAATATCTATCCCGGGATCGTTTGATATACAGCAACAAGCAAAAGATTTCTAGGAACTTACACTGCTGCAATATTATTTTTTCGTTTCTCTATTTGGCCAAAAAGAAATACCATGTCCGCTATTGTGATCCAAATAAATGTGATCTGGAATGAGACGTGGCAGAAGATTCCTTCATGATATTGGTAGTTTCGTTGTAGTATACTACAGAAGGAAAAACTCATTCATCAGAACAGCCAAACTCGTCATAGATCGTAACTACAAAATCCTGGAAGTAATGGAACTTCCTGTTTGATTTTATTTTGGTTCCTGTTTGTGGGATTTCTACCATTCAATATTCATTCTTTGTTGTTCTTGGTTTCCCCTTCTCGTTTCTTTCTCTATGCCTCAATCTTCTTCTTCGTCCTACACCCTATCTATCAGCAAGAATGGATGGTAGATGATTTTTCTTGGAAAACTTGTGCCTTCACATCAAGATATACGTAAAATATGATGATTAATAACTGAATTCATTGAGTTCCAGCCAGAAATCTGATCTGATGATGGAAGGTATTGTTTATAGCAACAGAAACAAACCTGGTCCATTAATTCCCTAACATCCCTGCCCTCTTTGCTGCTTCGAGCTGCACCTAGCTCAACTCCAGAGACCCTCTCTGCAAACTTCAGAGTGCTTATAGTTTCAGAATATGAACTAACATCAGGATTCAGCTGCACAAACATAAGTGTCTTTGCCTGACCTCCTGTAACATGAAATGTAAGAAAATATACATTCATATCAAATCGAAAAGCAGTTCAAGACCAGAAGGGAACACAAAAAAGCAGTACCTAAAGAGCTTTGAAGGAGTTGAGTGAGCTTGCTGTTTCTGTATGGTACATGAGAGTTCTTTTGTGCAAGAGAGAAAATGACATCCCCAAGGGCAGATAACGATCTGTTTATATGTTGTGCTTCCTTGAGTCTATCTCCAGTTGCCTCAGAGCGATCAACCCTTTCACTCCCTGCTAGATCCACCAAATGAAGATTACCATGTAAAGCAGCACCAGAAAGCAAATCCTTTCCCCGAACATGGATACTGACAACACTGTATGAGCAGATAGAGATCAAAATCACAACTAAATTTGAGATAATGTAATATGGAGGTGGAGGTAAGACAAAGATTGATTGTAAGTACCTATGAGAGCGGCTACTTCTTTCATTCATGGCAGTGGCTCCAACAGCTCTATTTTTTAGTCCAACACCTATTAATTCTAACACGTCTGAAGTTGATGTAACAGGATGCATGCTAGCATCTGGTACAGCCAAACCATTGGGCTGGACAGCAGAAATAATCCTGAGTGTGTGCAAATCAAGGGGAAACAAAATATTTGAGAGCATTAAAGTGTACTCTCCATTCGAATAGCACACTTTATGGAAAGAAATAGGTGGAAAACTCAACATTTCTTTTATTTATTTATTTATTTATTTTAAAAAAAAAAGTATGAATCATAAATTAAATCTGAAATTTGTAATGGTCAAAATAAACTATCCCTGGTGAAAAAACTATGTTGTCAGTCAAATGACAAAGAAAGAGTGCCTCGTGCATTTGATGAGAGAGATGAAAAGCGAACTAAATGGTGAGAATATGCATGATTAGATCACATAGACCTAATAGAAAAGGATATTTTTTCCGAGAACCATCACTCAATAGTAAATCACGCACTTGCTCGTTATATATTTCAACCATTTGAACCTGAATCTCGTATAAAAAGGAGTCTCTTCTATTCTGAGAAATACTGAATAGATCATTTAGAGCCCGGTAATTAACCCCCCAATCCTCTTCAGATGCTCCATTCAGACCTGTCTGCAACATTAAGTCAAGTTGAGTTAGAATTGCTAGAAAACTTTATTGCATGAAATGATCGAGTGTCTGAATATACATACCATTGTGTAAGTTTTTCCTGAACCAGTTTGTCCATAAGCAAATATACACACGCCGTTTCCATCCAGGACAGATCGTATCAATGGTTGAGTGTCTGAATATACCTCAGCTGCCAAAATCCAGAGCAGATAGCAGGTTTGAGAAGTTTCTTCCAGAGCCATGTCAGTAGAATGTAAGAGCACAAAAACAATATAGCATGCTCAAGTAAATCCTATCCACGTCGAAAAAGATGAAAACCTTGAGTAGATTCTGGACCAAAGATCTTATTGAACTTAAAATTGCGGCGTCTATCTTTCCCTTGTTTGGAGGGGTTCACAACAGCCAACTCTCCATGTTCACCTATATATTCTACCGTTGTGTGTTTTGCAGCCTGCCCAGGAAGAAACGGCCTTATCCGGCAATAAACTCTGATGTTTCCTGCAAAACAAAAATGGAAGAATTACGTATTAAAAGACTGAACCCACATATAAACCTGGTACAGCTAGGGCTAGCAGTGGCACCTTTTAGTTCCTGAAGCTCATTAAACATCCTTCTATTTTCAGCTAGGACTATATGATAATCCCCGGTTGCATCAATCAATGCCTTTAACTTTACGCCTGAGCAGGATCAAAACTATATATTCAAAAACATACCATCACAGAATGCATAAATTGACAAACTGTACTACCAACCAACCAACCTAGGTCATTGAATTCCTCCAAGTTGCTTTTCTGTACTTGTAAAATTTCATGCTTGATGGACTTAGAGGACAGCATCAGTTCCTAAACGTTCTCATAAGATCAGTCAGATTCATAATACATAACGACGCCAGGCTAAAAGAGTTCCTAGTTATATTATACCTTCAGTGCACCAAATTGAAACTCGACAAAGCTCTTAAAGATGTGTTCTTTCTTGTTAAACATGTTAGATTTTGACTGAGAATATGCCTCAAGCACTCTCACTTGGTTCCTGGAATCTTCTAAGAGGATTTCAAGCTCTTTCATTCTCCCCTCGAGGCCATCTTTAGCAGCCTTGGCTTCTGTTTCCATTTGCAGGCAATGCAGTTCATGTCTCTGTTTTGCTAATTTTAATTCTTGTTTCAAATCTGAAAGTTCAACATCTCTTTGCTCCTGCTCCTTGATCAACTTCGCAACATGCTCCACTCCAGTTTTCTTCTCTTCTTCCATTTTGGACTTCTGAATCTGTAATATGAAAAAAAAAATCCCATTATATGAATATTATGAAGATCATCCGCAAAACAAGTACAGGCAAATGGTTCTTTTATTTCTTTTTTTATATAGTAAAATGTACACGTCCTAATACTTTCTAAACTAGCCAGATGATATAAATAGAATATATTTATGTAGTCTGGCTAACAGCTCAAAGGAGTCCACAAAAGGAGAACTACCCAAAAGAGATTGACATCTGTCAGGACACCAGAAGTATTTTGCAGAACATAAGGACCAACTAATATCAGTATGTGATAAGATAGCAAAATAATTCCGGAAAGAGTAACAAATAAAAGCAGTTCATAGAGCAAGTTATGGTGTAAATAACTTAAGAGTTGTTTCTTCTTGTGTCTAAAACATACCTTAATTTGTTGAAGCCGGTCCATAACAACCTGCAAAAATATTAGTATCAGAAAACCAGGTGTATTGTGGGAAGGTTTGTGCCAGTCTAGTCTTAAGTTTTCCATACCCCCCTTTCTTCACCAGTTCCAGATGCTAGGGCTTCAAGTACTCTGATTCTCGCTGTTCTTAAGTGTTCCGCTTGAGTTGAAATACGGCGTTCCATCTCCTGTACAACTTTTCTCAGCAGACAAGCCACACGCTGAGAGACAAAATAAATGTCAGCCATACCTATAACACATGGCAGTCGCAGAAATACATTGATAAAGAGACACTTAGTTAATATACGGAATACTACTCCTGATGCATACATGTGGTATCTCGTCATTCTTTCTTTCAATGCTTTCATCCAATATTCCATTCACAACACTCAAAAGTGACTGAGTTGGTGCATTCTGCAAATCAAGATGATGTTGAAATGTTACTGACAATGGCTCAGAGTGAAAACGTAATGAGAAAACTGTAACATAAGAAAACATGAACGTTCATCAATATCCAACAAATGAGAAAACTTACACCCAAACTATTTGATTTCATCATTTCAGAAATTTTTGCTGCAGAAAGATCTGAATAGCGGCCTTGTTTCAGTTGAAACACCTCATGGAACTTGTGAACAACATGGTGCATGGATGCAGCTGATGGCTCTGTTGAATATGAGAAAGATTCTTTTAAATTTCAAAAACAGCATGCAAGATTTTAATACTTGAAGTCTGCATTTTAGTCACACGTGCATTAGAGGAAAGTTGCGTGCAATTTTCATATTGCATAAGATCAGATTGAAAATTGCTTCAGGTTCAGTATGATAAGATATCAACCTCACAGCTGTCAAGATATCAACCACACAGCTGTCAATAGAAGAGATAACGGCAAACTTGATCATAGCAAGAT
Source organism: Salix brachista (assembly GCA_009078335.1). Lineage (NCBI taxonomy): Eukaryota > Viridiplantae > Streptophyta > Magnoliopsida > Malpighiales > Salicaceae > Salix > Salix brachista. The sequence continues at coordinate 9,748,474 of CM018586.1, forward strand.
TTTATGTATAACTTTGATTCTGCAATCCCTGTAATATAGGCAACAATCTCTCATGTAAAATAATATATATACAAAGCTAATATACAGAGAAAGAACAGAGGCTTTCGTTCTTTTTATCTTCTTGAATATTCCCACATGGTATCAGAGCCTACAATGGCCTCTTCTTCCTCCTCCACATCTTCCGTTTCTGCCATGTCCACTACCCATGATTTTTCATCAGCCAAAACTCATCTACCTGACATCACCATCAAACTTACCTCAAATAATTATCTGCTATGGAAAACCCAAGTCTTACCAATCTTGCGGGGCCATGGTCTTCTGGGTTATGTCACCAGAGATATCCCATGTCCTGACTCAACCATTACTGGTGCAGATGGCACAATACAACAAAATCCAGCAGCAGCAAACTGGCTGCGTATGGATCAGTTGGTTCTTGGATGGATCAACAGTTCTTTGTCCGACGGTCCTCTTTCCCAAGTCATCAATTGTGAATCATGTCATGATGCTTGGATGGTTCTAGAGACTCTTTATGGAAGTCACACCCGAGACCGTATACAACAGATGAAGGGAGAGCTGCAGACTCTCAGCAAAGGTTCTTATTCCTTGGAAGATTATTTGCACAAGGCAAAATCCCTGGCCTTGTCGCTTCGTGGTGCAGGCAAACCAATGGATGACGATGATCTCATTGTTTGCATTCTGCGTGGTTTAGGGTCTGAATTTGACCCCATTGTTGCAGCACTTAATGCTCGTGATATGTTTCCTTCTCTTGAAGGAGTAATTGGCAAACTACGTGATTTTGAAATCAGGCTTCAAAATGCCAAAACAACACCATCCAATTTAGCTTTCTACACCAACAGATATCGTGCTCATGCAAAATCACAAGGGAATGTTAATATGCGTGAGCGTACTGGTGGCTATTCCAAGAATCAACATCAATTTCAGGGGCGTAGCAGAGACATCTCCAACACTCGATCTGGTGAAAATTCTTCTCGAAACAAAATGTCTTCATTCACTCGTCCAAATCGCAACTCTGGCCGTGGACGAGGAGGTATTACATGTTTTCGCTGTGGGGGCCCAAACCATAAGGCTGATGGTTGCTTTGCTTCCGATGATGAAGCTGCACAATACAAAGCATTTGCTGCCATTCAAGTGAGAGATACTACAGATGATAGCTGGTACCCTGATACTGGTGCCAACCAGCACATGACATCCAATCCAAACGAGGTGCAAGGTATTGATCTTTACACTGGTAATGATACTGTTATGGTTGGAAATGGTAATGATCTTGCTATTGTTGGCACGGGACATACTAATCTACCTACCACAAAGCTTAAGCTCAATAATGTGTTGGTAGTTCCTGCTATCAAAAAGAAATTGTTATCTGTCTCTAAATTCACACGAGATAATAATTGCTACTTTCTTTTCTATCCATGGGGATTTCTTCTCAAGGACTTGAAGACAAGGCAAGTGATACTTAAAGGATCTATGACAGATGGTTTATATCCCATTGATCTGCGACAGTTTCCACATCACTTCTACAGTTTCTTAGCAAATAAAGTCCCAGGCAATCTTTGGCATGCACGTCTCGGTCATCCACACTCTCAAGTTATTAATAAACTATCCTTGCCATCTTTGCATGGAAAAATTGATTTTTGTGAGAGTTGTATGTTGGGCAAGTCTACAAAACTGCCTTTTAAATCTCGACAGACTTATTGCACTTCATTTTTACATACATTGCACACTGATGTTTGGGGACCAGCAGCAGTCCCTTCATTTGATGGTTTTCGTTTTTATTTGATTGTTGTGGATGAATACTCTCGTTATATTTGGTTGTTTCCTATGGCTAGAAAATCTGATGTTGCAACCATATTTTCTAAATTCATCACACAAATGGCAAATCAGTTCAGTACATCCATAAAAATTGTTCAAAGTGATGGTGGAGGGGAATACATCAACACTGCCTTGCAAAGTTACTTTGCAACTCATGGTATATTACATCAAGTTTCCTGCCCTGGAACACCAGAACAAAATGGTCTGGCTGAGAGAAGGCATCGGCATGTTGTTGAGACAGGACTTACTTTAATGGCTCATGCATCTGCTCCTTCTAAATACTGGACAGCAGCGTTCAAAACAGCTGTGTTTCTTATCAACCGTCTTCCTTCTTCAGCAGTGAAGCATAAATCTCCACATGAGCTTGTTTTCGGGTCTGCTCCAAGCTTTGATTTCTTACGGGTGTTTGGCTGTTCTTGCTACCCATTACTGTCACCTTTTGGTCGATCAAAGCTTGATTACAAATCAGTCAGATGTGCATTTATTGGTTACTCAGTCAACCACAAAGGCTATTGTTGTCTTGAATTGAGTACTGGTCGTATATTTATCAGCAGGCATGTCAGATTTAATGAGCAGCACTTCCCTTTCAAGACTGTTAAAACTATACCACCAACCAGGACTCAACTATTTCAGCTCCAAACTCCCTAATACACTTGCAAACCACTCTCTGCCGTGTTCATCAGACAGGTTGACAGACAATGAAGTCTCGGTCACAGACCCTGTGGATCCATCTGCCATGTCATCAAGCTTACCTGAAGTCCCTGCCACAGAACCTGCAACTACATCTCCCATAGAATCAGCCTTGCCATCCATCCCAACTGAGCCATCACCTTCAGTTTTACCATCACGACTTCATCCCATGGTTACAAGAGCACAAACAGGCAATCTTAAACCAAAAACCTTCTTCAGCACTCGACATCCCATACCTGTCTGCTTCCTTGCTGAACTTACAGCCATGCCTCCTGAGCCTACTTCATACCGACAAGCACTTCGTTTACCTCATTGGAAGAAGGCCATGCAGGATGAAATGGATGCCTTGCATGCCAATCACACGTGGACCCTGGTACCAAAGACATCAGATATGAACCTTGTCAGCAGTAAGTGGGTATTCAAAGTTAAAACACAACCCGATGGCACCATTGATAGGTATAAAGCCAGGCTTGTGGCTCGCGGTTTTACTCAACTTCCTGGTTTGGATTATGAAGAAACATTTAGCCCTGTGGTAAAACCAGCAACCATTCGGCTAATTCTCCACATTGGTCTATCTCACGGGTGGCTCATACGGCAGTTAGATGTCAGCAATGCATTCCTTCATGGTGACTTACACGAGCGTGTTTACTTGGCTCAACCACCAGGATTTGAGGATCCCACTCATCCACATCATGTCTGTCTTTTACATAAAGCTCTCTATGGATTAAAACAAGCACCGCGTGCGTGGTACCTGAAATTCAGCACATACATACAGCAGCTGGGGTTCTCAAGATGTCCTTATGATCAGTCCCTATTTTTCCGTCAACAAGGCTCTGAGGTGCTTATCCTACTGATCTATGTAGATGACATTCTACTTACTGGGTCAACTTCATCTCAAATAACTAAGTTCATTTCTCATCTTTCATCTGCATTTCGCATGAAAGATCTTGGTGATGTTCATTACTTTCTTGGACTGCAAATTACCAGGACTGCTTCGTCACTTACCATTACTCAAACAAGGTATCTTCTGTCCTTGCTGCAAAAGTTTGGATTAGATGGTGCTAAACCAGTAAGCACTCCTCTAGCATCAGGAACCAGCCTATCAGCTACCGAAGGGACCTTGTTGCCTGATCCCATGCCTTTTCGTCAACTTGTGGGATCGCTACAATATCTTACACTCACCCGACCTGACATCTCTTATGCTGTTCATCATGTTTGTCAATTTATGCAGGCACCACGGGAACCTCATCTCATTGCTGTTAAACGAATCTTTCGTTATCTCAAAGGCACTCTCGATATTGGCCTTCATTTTGCTCCCATGCCCTTAGCTGCCCTTCATGGCTTTTGCGATGCTGACTGGGCAGGCTGTAAGGATGATCGACGCTCCACTTCAGGTTTTGCTATATATATGGGTGACAACCTGTTATCCTGGGGAGCCAAAAAGCAGGCCACTGTATCGCGATCCACGGCCGAAGCAGAATACCGTGCCCTAGCCTCTACCACGGCTGAACTGATGTGGTTCATGAACCTGTTACAGTCCATAGGTTATCATCTCCCTTCTCCCACATTGTTTTGTGACAATATCAGCGCAATTACTATGGCCAAGAACCCAGTTTTCCATCAACGGACGAAACACATCGAAATTGATGTTCACTTCGTCAGGGAACGAGTTGCTAGTGGGGCCCTGGTGCTTAAACATGTTGCTGGCAATGACCAACTTGCAGACATCTTAACCAAGCCCCTCTGCTCAGATAAATTTGTTTCCAACCGTGCCAAGCTCCTCAACGGTTCTCGACCGCCTTGAGCTTGAGGGGGGATGATAAGATATCAACCTCACAGCTGTCAAGATATCAACCACACAGCTGTCAATAGAAGAGATAACGGCAAACTTGATCATAGCAAGATTTTATGTATAACTTTGATTCTGCAATCCCTGTAATATAGGCAACAATCTCTCATGTAAAATAATATATATACAAAGCTAATATACAGAGAAAGAACAGAGGCTTTCGTTCTTTTTATCTTCTTGAATATTCCCACACAGTAATACTGTGCTCATATGAGAACTCTTCAAGCCCAGCCTTTTTAAGCCAATCAAGTACGCATATGAAAACCATATATAGTTCGATCACGGGAGAGAGTAAGCCATACCTGTCATAACTGTTGAATTTCTTGATTTGCAGGTTAGTGTTTGTTGAATTTGAGAAGAAGAAGAAGATATTTTTCAGAGAATTGGAGAAGAGAGAAATCTGCAGAAGAAGGTAATTCGTATTTTTTTTTATTATTATTATTGCAATTGAACTGCTTGACAAAAGTCCCCTTTTTATACACTTTGGGGAAGAGCACACGTTTTGTGTGTGATCTTGACAGCCTGTAACCACAAAATGTTGGGGAAGAAGAAAGGCCATTTGAAGATGCATCCCCATGAGGGCTGCCATATTTATTCCCACCAGTGGGAGAAACAACTCCCATATATGCAAACTGTGCTCGAAGTGTTGAAAGGCAATCCATGACATTCTTCATAGATCCCTGCAGATTTGAAACACAGCAGATGGATACAGGGAGAGAGAGAGAGAGAGACGCTAGAAGAAGAATAAAATCCTTCACGTGCACAGACCAACAAGTGGGATAGACTAGCTTTAGTTGACAGCAATATCATTCTTCAAAATTACAGCGAAGGATGTAAAACTGGCAAAAATCATGAATGTTTTGGTAGATGGAAAGCATAACTGTGAACTTCTTACCTAGCATTCAAATGTTCATATGCATAAAATTGTTCTACGGGGAACAATAGGGAAGACAAACTGGATTACCTTCTCCAGGTCTGACAGTTCGAACTTGAGAATCCCCAACTCATCCATGATTGCCAGAAACTTCTTTACATTTTCAGAGCTAGAACTACCAGCCTAAAATAGAAATGCACTATCAAATCAATTAGGCAAATGCCTAAATCGTCCACTCATAAGTAACTCGACTATAAAAAAGCAAAACAAATAAGCGACCTTGCATGCATAACCAGGTCTAAGCTTATTTAAAAGCTGCAGCAGGACAGTGCCATCGATCAAGCAGGCTCTCAACCCCTCGGGTGAAGCGTCACGTACACATTTGTGTATAATAACTTTTTTATTATACTAATTTTTATTTAAGCAAATGATAATAAAAGTGGTCACGCCCATGAAATTGATTGAATAAAATATAAAAAGATAATATTATGTAAGGTTGCACATATTCTAAGAAAATATTGTTGTTTTATATATGAAAACCAAGTGAAAAATAAATTATATGTAATCAAAGACTAATGGTTGTCGACATTTGAACTCGAAACTTGAACTACAAGTTTGATTGTATTTAATAACATTGTTTCTTGGAACTAATGGTTTATTTAATAAAATGATAATATAATAATAAAAAAAAAAAAACATAGAAAAGTGATTGAATAAAATTAAAGAGAAAAAAATTAAGTAGGCTACAAAAAAAAGAGTTTGTTTACATAAAAAAATGATAAAATTTTGGTCGTAAGGTAAGTAAATATTAAATGATATTCTATAAAAAAATATTTAAAAAACAACCACTAAAAAATGAAATTGCAAAATAAAAATTAGAAATTAAAGTAAAGCATTATATATAGGCTTGACCTAGGTTGCCCAATGCACTTAGGGCCTGTTTGGGAGGGCTGTTGCGGTTGCTTTTGAAAGTGCTTTTCATTTAGAAATACATCAAAATAATATATTTTTTTATTTTTTAAAAATAATTTTTGACATCAGCACATCAAAATGATTTTAAAACACCAAAAACAATTCATTTAAAATATAAAAAAAAATCATTTTTTTTTAAAACAGCGGTTGAAACGCCATCCCAAACGGGCACTTAGACTTATAAAAAAAGCTTAGCCCAAGTGCTTTGCTGATACTTATTATTAATAATAATAATAATAAGAATAGGGACAACCTATCCTTCACCTCTAATTTGTTTTTATATTTTAATAAACATGCAACACATCATCTATCTTTTTCTAGATTTTAGCCATGGTGGTAGCCAAAAAATCAAAGTTTATGGGGTTTTTATTACCTAGAAATCTATTTTTTTTACCCTAGACATCATAAACCCATATATGGCCTCGAACAACCCAAGAATCCACCCAAACACCCAAAGTCAACCTTAATCAAATAAACTTTTCAACCTTACATTTGTCATCTGGGGAGAAAGAAAAGAAGAAAAAAAAAGAGGTAAAAGAACACCTATTATAAACTCTCTCCATCACAAAATTTAACCTTTTTGTTGTTCAAAACAAGGTCAAATGAGACACTTTATTTTAACCACTAAAATTCAACCACGCTCTTTTTCCTCTCTTAAACTAGGAACTAAAAAAAAATAGTTTCAACCAAAAATGAAATTTTAAAAAAAACCAAGGGACTAAGTTTATAATATGAGAAGTATGACAAAACTACACTTTTTTTATCGAATTTTGAAATTGTCACCTATTTTCTTTTATCTTTTTTCATTATTATCTTTTAATTTTATCCTCGGTCAGCAAATGTCAAGTATATGGGCTCCAAATTGGCTCTAAAAGGATGCAATAAGCAAAAACAATTGAAAATGAAAATTAAAAAAGAAAAAAGTTGTCACACTGAGTCCATGGTGAATTGTAAGAGTATAACCTCATATATTTAACTCGAGTTCTTTTTTTCCTTATTGCCTTCACACTCACAATTGGCTCTTATTCTCGTAATTTATTTCTCTTCTCTGTATTCATTACCTTAACAATATTATTTAGAAGTTTAATATGATGAAGTTTTTATATTGATTGACTGACTGATTTTTATTTTGTTTTTATATGTAAATTGTTATAGTTTTTGTATTATTTTTAATATATATATTTGAGGGGTCTTATAATATTGTAAGCCACTATTTTTTTAGTACAATTGAAGAATAAAAAAATTAATATGGTCAAGTCATCAAAATTTACAAAAAATCTAATATATTCAACCCGGGTTAAAAAATTAAATAAATCAGATTTATATATTTTTGTTATAAAATTCAAAATTCCACCCCCTGTGAGAAAGATACTCGGAAGAAATGTATCGGGGCAAAGAAAAATGAAAGAAGGCAAACAAATGAGTGTGTGCACATGTAGCCAAAGACATTAGCAAGCTGCCGCTGTCTGTAAGGTCATGCCCAACCCTATCTCCCTACCCTACTCACCATCTGACCTTTCAACCACTAAGCTTATGAACTTGAAAAACCAGGGACACAGCCATTTTCAATCCCTTTTGCAGCCCTTTTCTCCTCCTCTTGGACCCGCTACCCCATCTTTCTACAACACAAAATCCCAACACGGTATCTCCATGGAGATCCCACAGTACCCCCATACTGTGTTTGTTTTATTTCTATCCTTTTTTTTATATATATAATTGAGATGTTCTAGTCAGTTTACTAGTTGGATTGCCCGCACTACGTTGCGGGCGAAACAAATAATCTTTATAATTGTTGAGATTAAAATATAATATTTCAGTATGTAAAATTTGATATAATGAAAAAGATCAACATCTTTTATTATAATAATAGTAAATCAAAGTCTTTAACTTTTTAAATTATCATCACCATCACTGTCAAAACAATAAACATTATTCAACAAATCTCAAAGAAAAACAAAAAAAAATATATTAATAAAAAAGCACGTAAGAACAAAAACTAAAATTATTATTATTATTCTTAATATTAATATTATTATTGTTTTAATAACGGGAAGAAAACGAAATTAAATCAAAGGCTTAAAAAAAACCTAAAAACATTAACAAAAGAGCAAATGAAAAAATAAAATAAATGAAAAAAAACTTGAAAAAAATAATTTGACCTGAAAATTTATAAAAAAAAATATCACACTACGTTGCGGGCTGAGTAAAAAGTTTGTATAACTGTTAAAAGAATAAAAATTATCAAATTATCCTGAGAGAGAAAAACCTAAAAAACATTAACAAAAGAGTAAGTAAGAGAAAAATATTAAATTATTATTATTATTATTATTATTATTATTATTATTATTATTATTATTATTATGCTAATAATGAAAAAAAAGACTAAAAAAATCATAAAAACTTTAACAAATGATCAAAAAAAAAATTATTAGGTAAAAAAAGTCATATGACGTAAAAATAAAAATAAAAAACGAAAAAAAGCTAAAAGAAATAACAAAAAAAATACAAATATCAATTTCCAAATGATCATAGATATAAAATAAAATTTAAGAACTATTTTTTTTGAAAAACATATACCAGCCCAACAAATAAGAAAATAACAAAAATTAAAAATCAAAGCTAAGCACACTTATATCACACACTGTATTCACATCTGTTAGCATAGGTAGTCCTGCAACCATCTCCATCTGCTGCATTTTCTTTAAGCTTTCAAAATTCAAGTGGCCAAATCTCTTATGCCAAATCCATGAACCTTCAACTACTGATGCTTTTCTTGCTACTGGTGCCAAGGATTCCAGTGTGAGAGGAAAGCATTTATTTCCCCTCATTATCACCTTTGCTATGATATTTGTGAGTGTTTCATCATCAAATATTATAGCTTTGTTTCCTCCGAATAAGATGTAATAGCCATGCTCCATCATCTGCCCTACACTAAGCAGATTTTCATCTAAACCAGGCACTAGTAGTACCTCTTTTATGTGCCTTACACCTCCTTTTGTATCCACCACAAGAGTACCCTTTCCTGCAGCTTGCACAAGGTCTCCTGAGCCCATTTTTACCTTGCAAGTTATTGTCCTGTCAATGTCTATAAGTTTTGACTCCTGTGAAGTCATGTGATTGCTACATGCGCTGTCAACAAACCATACATCCTCTTCTTGTACACTTGCTGCATGACATGCGTAGAACATTGTCCCTATGGTTTCATCTTCATCTTTTGCACAATTTGCCAATTGATTGTTGAAATCACAATCCTGCTGGTTATGTCCAAACCTACTGCATTTTTCACATCTAACAGAAATGGTTTGAATAGGTTTGAATACCCTTCTCTGGATTCTCATTGCATACATATAGCTTACATTTACATTAATTATAGTAACTGATCTAGGGGGCTGTTTTATCTTCCTATTTACTGCATATAATTGATATTTACAGCCTACATTAATATAGAATCTTTCCTATTAATTGCATTCTAACGGCTGTTGTCTCTTTCCTTCTTTCCTTTTACTGACACTTACTGTCATCCCCCCTCAAATTGATGCTGGTTTGTCCAGCAGCATCAATTTGTCAACTAGAAATTGATGTCTCTGTCGAGTAAGTGTCTTAGTAAAGATATCAGCAACTTGAAGGTTGCTGGTTACATGAGGTAGAGAGATTAATTTATCTTCAAAGGCATCTCGAATGAAGTGACAGTCCACTTCAATATGCTTAGTTCTTTCATGGAAAATAGGATTAGCAGCAAGATGTATGGCACTTGTATTGTCCCCATAAAGAGGAGTAGGTGTAGTTTGTGGAAAACCAAGTTCTGAAAGAAGCCCATGTAGCCAAACTACTTCTGAGCATGCTTGAGACATAGCCCTGTATTCAGCCTCAGTGGATGACTTCGAAACCCTATCCTGTTTCTTGCTTTTCCATGAAATAAGTGTTGGCCCAAGGAACATACACCATCCAGTAGTTGATCTTCTAGTGTCTGAACAACCAGCATAATCAGCATCACAGTAGGTATGTAGACAGGAGAAGTACCAGTAGGATAGCATAACCCTCTTTGTAAAGTGCCATGCACATACCGTATGATCCTTTTAACAGCCACCAAGTGAAGATGTCTAGGAGAATCCATAAACTGACTCACCTGTTGAACTGCATAAGAAATATCAGGCCTAGTATTTGTTAGATAGATCAGACTCCCCACAAGTGTTCTAAACACTGTGGGATCAGGTAGTAGTTCTCCTTCATCCTTTCGAAGCTTGACATTGATTTCCATTGGAGTATCCATTGGTTTGACATCCTTGAGTCCTGCTGCAGCCACCAAATCCATGGCATATTTGTGTTGTGATACAAATAATCCATGTGTACCAGCCTGAATTTCCAAACCAAGAAAATAGGCTAGATTACCAAGGTCCTTCATGTGAAAGGACTGTTGTAAGTGCTGCTTTAGGTGCTGTATTAGGCTTAAATCAGTGCCAGTGATGATTATATCATCAACATAGACTAGGACAAACACAACACCATTGGCAGTAGTATGCAAAAATAAGGAGGCATCATACTTGCTTTTTATAAACTCAAAATCAATAAGAGTAGAAGCAAATTTGGCATACCAGGCACGTGGGGCTTGTTTAAGTCCATACAAGGACTTTCGTAACTTACACACAGCAGCAGTAGGCTTAGAAAACAGACCAGCAGGAGGTCGCATGTAGATATCTTCAGCTAGATCCACATGAAGAAAGACATTCTTCACATCCAATTGGTGTAAACACCATTGCTGTGAGGCTGCAATGGCCAGAATAGTTCGTATTGTAGTCATTTTGACCACTGGTGCAAAGGTTTCTTCATAGTTAATACCATTTTGTTGATGATTCCCAAGAGCTACCAACCTAGCCTTATGTCTGTCCAAGCTGCCATCAGCTCTAACCTTTACTGAATATACCCATCGACAGCCCAAAGGTGTAACATCTGCAGGGCACTCAACAATATCCCAGGTGTGATTAGTGTCCAGGGCATGAAGTTCCTCCTTCATAGCTTGTTGCCAACAAGATTCCTTAACTGCCTGTGAATAGCTAGTAGGTACTGCAGTAGCATGCAGTGAAGCAGAGAGAGCAAACTGAGAATCTTGAGTCTTGGAGGAGTCAAACCCATACCTATCAGGAGGAACAGAAACTCGAGTAGATCTCCTTAGAAAAGGCATTACAATAGGTAAGTCATTTACCTCACAGACTGTAGGATGCCTGGGATCTGATTCCAGGACAGTAGCAGAAGGGGGCTGCACATGTGTTTGTCTACGTCTATATACTAGCAATGGCTTTGAAGATACCTGTGGTAGGTTATTAATGTTGGAAGACACAGATTGATCAATAGCAGCTGAGTGTAGAGATTCATCTTCACTACTTGTGTTAAGATTAGGAAATGAAGGTAGCATGGCAAGTGTGTTGGATGATGTTGAGGAAAACATAGGAAAGAAACACTGATTTTCAAGAAATACAACATTTCTAGAAATATGAATGCGATTGGTATGGGGATCAAAGCATAGATAACCTTTTTGATTGACACTATATCCTAGAAATGCACATTTCATAGATTGGGCAGTAAGTTTGTTTCTGTAAGGTGGAGGCAGATGCATGAAACATACACACCCAAAGGTGTGTAGATTCTCATATGTGGGCTGACAGTGATGAAGTCTAAAATATGGAGAGTCTAGACCTAATTTTTGTGAAGGAAGTCTATTGATTAAGTATGTGGCAGTAGCAAGGGCTTCTGCCCAGAACTTTGGTGGTACTGAAGTGTCAATAAGTAGGGTTCTCACAACATCTAAGAGGTGTCTATTCTTACGTTCTGCTACTCCATTTTGTTGTGGAGTATAGGGACAAGATCTATGATTAATGATACCTCTGTTTTGTAAGAATGACTGGAATTCATTTGACATATACTCTCCTCCAGAATCTGATCTAAGTATTTTGACAGTAGTCTGAAATTGAGTGTGGATCAGTTCTAGAAATGAACATAGCAAATACTTCTGATTTCTTTCTTAGGTAGTAAACCCATGTATATCTACTGAAATCATCTATAAAAGTTACAAAATATTTGTAACCTGCATGAGATAAAACTGGACTTATTCCCCATACATCACTATGTATAACATCAAATGGTTTTACTGCCCTACTGCCTTCAGAAGGAAAGGGTAATCTTTTACTTTTGCCAAGCTTGCAAGTAGCACAATCAAAAGACAGATTAGAAGAGGAAAACATCTTATTTTTTATTAGACCAGATTTCAAAAGATGTGACAAAACTATATGATTTGGATGCCCAAGACGTCTATGCCACATTTCTTGTGATACTTTTGGAATAGTACAGAGAAGAGAAACAATAGGAAAGGAAACTAAGCTGCGTGGAACAGAAAATTGCAAGAGAAATGGACGTCCATGCTTAGACCCCTTCGCTATCAGCTGTCCTGTCATTTGATCCTGCACAATACGACCTTGTTTAGAAAAATGAACCTTACAATCATCTTCTACAAGTTGCCCCACAGAGGCCAGATTAACAGCCAGTTTTGGAGAAACAAAAACATCCTTTAAAGGAGGTTTATCACCAATAGCCACAATAGGAAGAATACTCCCATTAGCTGTTTGAATCTTTGAAGTTCCACAATATTTTCTAAGATTTTTTAGACCTTTCAAAGAATTTGTCATATGATTAGAAGCACCCGAGTCTAATATCCAAGAAGAACGTGCAGAGGCATCATTACCTTGTAGGCCAAGTGTGGTGAATGCACTTACAATCATTTCTTGCACCATTTCTCTGGTTAAGGCTGTCTCTGTAGAAGACACATTACCGCTGACCACATTGGCAGTGTTGGCTGTGTGCTGACTCTTGTTGAATCTTGAAGGTGGTCGAATGGGACACTCCTTAATAATGTGTCCAGGCTGTTTGCAATAATTGCAAACTTTGTTTGGACAGTGGGGTGCAATGTGTCCATACCTCTTGCAGCTGTAACACTGAGTCTTCTTCATCTCAGATCCTCTTCCCCTGCTATAAGCAGCATAAGCCACAGGAGCAGCTCTTGTTTGTTCCATGGTGTTCTGAGTATGAAGACGTTGTTCTTCACGCAAGAGTTCTCCAAAACAAGCATCTAGAGATGGAACTGGATCTCTATTCACTAGGGAGGCACGAACAGATTCAAATTCAGGCCTCAATTTCATCAGAAATTGATCTCTTTGGCTGACTTTATGAACCTATTGAACTGCTACAATCCCTTCTCCCGATATCTTGGCTGTAACTAGATCAGAATAGTCATTCCATAGTGTTAGGAATCCAGCATAATACTCCTGGATTGATAGATCTCCCTGAGTGTAGTTTCCAATGCTCAATTCAAGCTGAAATCTTCGAGCATTGTTATCTTGGTTATAAACTTGTGCAAGATGATTCCACATAGCCTTTGCTGACCTATGAGGTCTCAAAGACATGATTAACTGAGGTTCCATAGAACCTAGGATCCAGGACATGATTTGTGCATCCTTTGCTGCCCATACAGCCTTTGCACTGGCTGATTTTTCAGCATCCTTCTCACTGTTTGATTCTTCAGCATCTAAGGCTTCCTTCTCACTGTCATCTACATGACACCATAACACCTTTCCCTTGAGAAAAATCTCCATTTGAAATGCCCAGGCAGCATAATTTTTGCCAGTAAATCTGACACAAACATTATCTGCCTTCTCCATCAAGCTAAGACTCTTAAACTCTAGAGTTTCTATGAGGGTTTCTAAGAAATCTGGGAATTCTATGAAAGCAGCTCTGATACCATAACAGAAATGGTTTGAATAGGTTTGAATACCCTTCTCTGGATTCTCATTGCATACATATAGCTTACATTTACATTAATTATAGTAACTGATCTAGGGGGCTGTTTTATCTTCCTATTTACTGCATATAATTGATATTTACAGCCTACATTAATATAGAATCTTTCCTATTAATTGCATTCTAACGGCTGTTGTCTCTTTCCTTCTTTCCTTTTACTGACACTTACTGTCAACATCTGCTCTTTCCTTTGAATCTGCATAATCCAAAATGATACTTCTGACATGTATTACATTGTGGTTTTATACTCTTTTGGCTACTGATTTGGCTACTGCTCCCACTTCTTTGCTGAGAATTGAAGGAGTTGCTATGATTATTTCCAGTTTTCTGATTCCAGCTTGTGTTGTACTGATTATTCATGTTTCCACCTTGAGTCCAGTTTGGAAACCTTCCGTACTGCCCCTGCCTTGAATTTGTTCTTCCTTGTAAGCCTTTGCTATTTTGAAGGTAATTGTTCCCTCTTATTCTGAAACTACTGAATGCTTTCTCAGTATTCGAAACTCTCTCCCTCTCATCATACATATCTTCCCTTCTATCATACACTTTAATTGGAGCAATAACTTCTTCACTTCTAAGTGTTTTTAGGTCTCTTGTTTCTTCAATGATTGAGACTATGGACTTGTATTTTCTGCTTAGACTCATCAAAGTCTTTTGCACTATTCTTTGTTCAGTTATCTCTTCTCCAAGAGATTTCAAGTCATTAATCACTCCAAAAAACTTAGTCAAGTAATGATCTAAGCTTTCTCCTTCAGCCATTCTCATATACTCAAATTCTGCCCTTACTGCCTGCAACTTTACTTCTCTATCTTTATCATCTCCTCTGAATTCTCTCCTCAACAGCTCCCATGCTCCTCTAGCTGTCTCTTCATTTCTTATTCTTGGAAAAATATCATCAGTCAAGGCTCCTTGGATAATACTTAGAGCCTTGGCATCCTTGATCCTTTTCTCCTTAATCTCAGCAGCAGTCTCTCCTGACTCAGTTTTCTTGTCTTTCGAACCAGAAGTTTCTCCACTGCTACTTTCATTTGATTCTTGTGTTGATGTATCAACCACATCCCACAGATCATAAGCTTTGAAGATAGTTCTCATTTTAACTGACCAAAAATCATAGTTCTCACCATTAAATTGTGGTGTTCGAAGGTCTGATGATCCTGTCATATCTTTGCTGTTGAATTCTGTTTTTGATTGATTTTCTTCCACAGTTCTTACGCCCCTACTTGATCAGAAAATCAGTTCTGATACCATGTTTGATTCTGTGTTTTTCAATTGACTTCTGTTTCAATTGATTGTGCAGGTTATTTGGTTGGGTAATTTGTGAGAGATGAGAGGAAGAAGAAGGTCAGTTCTGGAGAGAAAGAGATAAGTTGGAATTTCACTAACTTCGTATATTCATTTATTGCTTATCAATTGTTTGACAGAATGCTCATTTATATACTATGAGCAGAGCATGCAATACATGTGTAGATAACTACTTGTAACTACTTTGCAACTATCTACAAAGGTCAAATACTCATGTGATGTATTACAACTGATTCTGTTACAATGACAGTTGGCATAAGTCTTCTACTGCTGCTTCCTTCTTCAGAATTACTTGTAGTCCACATAGACTAGTTGAACTTCATCATCATCTAGATTCTGTAAGTAGCTTATCTACAAACAGTTATAGATTTAGTTTGTAATTTAAGCTCCACACTCTTGGTACCAGAGACATGAAGATAATCTCCAATATTGTGTGTGACCTCACCTTGGGATTATGACACTGAATGATGCTTGCCATCACAATATGAGTGGTTACAGATTTTTATTTTGTTCATGTTAATTACTCATGGAACTCTTGAAGTGTATATATTTTAATCTGCAAATTTGACAGTACAGCTCATCTGACACTCGGCTTAGCCCTTCAGTTTTCTTTTTAGTGATTTCTGATTTGTAGTACCTTGTTACCCATGGTATCAGGTAAGGAGCATGAAGCGAGCCAGAGATGTACGAGACCAGTTGGAGGGCCTTTTGGAGAGGGTTGAAATTGAGTTATCATCCAACCCCAATGATTTAGATGTGATTAAGAAGTCGATAACTTCTGGTAAATTTACTATCAATAACTATTACCATTTATTTGGGAGTCAAAATACTCACGTGATCTTCAGTATTTAATTCAACTTTAATCATCCTTTCCTGCAGTGTGTACGTATAGCTGTTGCATGCGGTCAGGCTTCTGTGTATAGCTTTTCTTTTTCTTAATTTTGGCTGGTGGCCTAGCCGGCGTGCTGCCTCTGCTTTCCTTACAGGAGCTTTTTTGGGGAAAGTAAGCTTTTCTCTTCGGGGTACTGGTCGGTTGGGAAGTGTCCAGCCCCTGCAGAAAGCCTTTACCAGCCGTTGTTAATCAGGAGCCAGCTCAGAAAGATAAAATTAAGGTTGAAAATGACTCAAGACCACCATTATCAAAGACTTTACCAGCTAACAACAGGTAAGTTGAGAAGAATTTTGAACATAATTAATCTAGTCACTTTTTGGTTTCTTATTAAATCAAGATTATGACCTTGCTTTGGCATTACAATTTGGTTTCATTTGTTCTACATTCTTCAATGCCCATATAAAAGCACCTTAGCATGACATTCAACATAGGCTATCGTTGATGCGTCAAATAAACTGAAGTACTATTTGTTCTTGGTCCATGCCCACACCCACACACGCGCACGATTTTACATGAAAAGAGATAAGGAATAACCAAGTACCCCACTATGCAAGTAATGGTAATAGGATGCTCCGATGGAGTCTGAATCTTTGATTACACAGAGAGCTCCTCTATCATTATCAGGAGAATAATAATTGGATAGGTAGGTCACGGCCACTTGGTACGGTGTCTTGGAAAACTCCTAACTATTCCTCTACTCTACGTTTGTCTTGGAAATTAATTGTTTCTTTTAAAATTTTGTTGTTTTGTTCTGCTGGTGAAAACAGATGAAGTATCAGCTATAGTCATTGACTTGGGCTCACACACTTGCAAAGCTGGTTATGCCGGCGAGGACGCACCCAAGGCCGTCTTTCCTTCTGTTATTCTCTCTCTCTCTCTCTCTCTATCGCATATTATTTAACCTACATTAGCAGCATTTTACCTTCTTTTTAAAAAAAAAAAAACTGCGTTAGAAACAAGGAATTCCTGTTTTGGATTACGAAACTGGCAAAATGCTTGTGACTGTCAGCTAGGGTTTGAAGACTTTTATTATTATAATTCTGCCTTGTTTTAGAGGTTTTCTCGGTACATGTTACTCAGGTTGTTGGATCGACGGATCAAACGGACGTTGATGACGCTACAAGCAAATGTAAGTTATATGTAGGATCTCAGGCTTGAGGGTTTCGTCGGGACCATATGGAGGTCAGTTTTCTAATTATCTTGTCATGGTTTTGAGAGATTAGACGGGATTTGTTTAGTAATAAATTCAGGTTTTTTCCATCAGGTGTTATCACCTTTTGAAGGACGGGATTGTTGCTGACTGGGATATGGTTGATAGCATATGGAATCATGCTTTCAAGTAAGATTCATTATCAAGCACCCTGATTTCATTAAAAAAAAAAACTGAGAGATAAATTTTTATTATTTTATTTTGTAATATCTACATGTAGAATTTTACTGTCCTTAGAGAGTGTCTTTTGATTGATCCAAAGGAGCACCCGATGCTACTTGCAGAACCTTCCTCCAACAGTCAACAGCAGAGAGAAAGGTAAGCTGGCAATGCTTGCTATTCTCTACTTTAATGCCAGTCGTGTTTGTTATCTCTGTACATTAGCTGGAAGCAATCCTCTTGATCAGATAAATGATTTCTTGCTTGTTGAGATTCTATGAGAATGATAACTAATAATGCCATTGATTTTTGTTGAATACTAATCTTGTGGTATGGACTATGAAGTTTTATCAAGGTCATTCTCTAGAAATTAGAAATAATTAAATAGTGATTTATTCAACAAGGACGGAAGGAGGGAAAATCTCCTAGCTTAGAAATATGTTCTTACTTCACTTATGGTTGCCATGGTAATCATATGATTTATTCCTTGTTTCTAAGTGATGCAAGTTACTTCCTGTCTTTTAAGGTTTTGTTCCTCCATTGTTTGGATTGACATTATTTCTTTGCTTGAAGTTAACTTTTTTTGTGATCTTGGCCTGAATTAATTATTGTTTAGCTTGTTTTTGTGCTGGTAATGAATCTCCATAAAAATATTTTTTGTTTGTCTTCTTGAAATTATTCTTTGCTTGAAGTTAATTTCAGTTTGTGAAAATTAACTCAACTTCTTGTATCATCATGCTGCTTTGATGCTTGCTGATTATGGCTGTGTTGTTGCATAACTGACAGGACAGCTGAGCTTATTTTTGAAAAGTACAATGTTCCTGCATTATTTTTGGCCAAGAATGCTGTATGTCCCTGTTCCATCTTATGCCCACCTCTCCAACTTGTAATTTTTTTTAACATGATTGGAATCTCATTCAATTTGGTGTGACTCAAGCTCTTCTTGCTGCCAGGTTCTAACATCTTTTGCATCAGGACATGCTACCTGGCTAGTTGTTGATGGGTAGGATTTATATTATTGTCAAGTCACGAGTGTATAATGTCTTCAACTGGCAGTGTCAGTGCCTTTCTGCACTTATTTTGCACTTAAACTTCAATCTTCTTACTACTTGCGTTATTTCAGTTGAAGTAACCACTTTGTCCCTTGTCTCCACAATGTATTTCTTACCATGTAAATTTAATGAAAAAGAACAAAATACAAGAAGAAAAAAACTGCTTTTAACTTTATAATATGAGGATGCACAATGACATTCGTAAAAAGCGTAGTTTGGAACTGGTGCATTTTTCATCCTTGATCTGTATGCTAAAACTTAGAACATTGAAGTTGTGCAATGACAATGGTGGGTGACATAATTTGAAATTGGTGCTTTCCTCACCATGAAAAGTTGATAGCAGCGTGCTAAACCTAGAGGATTGAAACATTCTATGGTATTAATTGGCAATTTATCTCCATAAATTGATGTTGACTCTAATCAATGTTTTGAGAATACAACATGGATGTTAACATATTTGGAAGTTTGAAGATTGCTTCTAAAATACTGTAAAATGTGCAAAGTTTAGAAGCCTTCTCAACCAATTCATGATGATGAATGAACAATCCACTTTTTCCATGATAGATCATGGCAATCATGCTTTTTATTTGTAAACAGAATCACTTGCATAATTATGCTGGTTGCATCCTTGATATATTGCCTATAACAAGTTGTAATTTGTATTGAGTGTAGTGTTACAAGCATTCATTTATGCTAACCTTTCTGTTTCTTTGTCTTTCCTTTACAAATTCAGAAAGTTCGTACTCAAACATTCCATTGACTCCATATGAGCTTCCTGATGGCCAGTAAGTCCCATGCAATTCAATATAAATTTAGTTTGAATGCTGTTTGGTTTGCTTTTTACATTTAGAATATTGAATACTATGTTTTTCTATCTGATCTTCTGCTCTTAAATGCAAACAGGACAATTGAAATTGGAGCTGATAGATTCAAGATTCCAGATATTCTATTCAATCCATCCCTGGTTCAGGTTCATGGCTCACAAATACTCACAATCCCTCTAAAATGTTCTGTCTGTAACTGCAATATTTTCTTCTTTTTTTGATTTGTTTTTCCTTTTCTCTTTTTTTTTTGGGGGAGGTGTCCATTTTGCTTATTCACTTCATGGGATAACGTATCAGTTACTATAATTCTCTCCAAAATACTGCTATTTTCTTATTTTAACTGCATCAATGGAGGGCAATTATAAAATGTCTACTCACTTTCTTTGTTACCACCACAAGTACATGTTACAAATTCATGGTGGACAAGAATTTCAGGATTTTCCAAAATAAAGTGGATAAAATGTTTATAATACAGGGTCACTTCTTTTATATGTTAGGTGTATCTTTACCATAACTATTTTTTCATTTGACTTTGTTTCTTCTTGTAGTTATTGAATGGGTCTTTTCAGAATATCTTAGGAAGTATTCTTGAAATTTTTTCTCTTCTGAATTTTGATGCTTCTTGTGCGTTAAATTGCAACTTTGCTAAACATAAACACACTTCAATGATCGTTTAATTTGCATATTTAACCATTTATTGTCAAGCTCTTAGTACTTGTGAATCTGATGTTCATATGAAATATTCATGGGTTGTTGATTTATCTGTGGGGTGAAAACGTGTATTGCAAGTCCATCTGGTATTTCATTGGTGAAAATTTTCAGCCTGTGTTCACATACAATAAATTGTTGTGACTAATATCAGACAATTCCTGGTATGGAAAATTTTGTGGAGATTGCTCCTGATGCTCGAGGCTTGCCGCAAATGGTAAATATACTCTTTTTACACAACAATTTTTTTGTTGAACTTAAAAATAACTAGTTACCGTTTTATCAATTTAAGATTTCTTTCTCCATATTTGCAGGCTATTGAAAGCATTAATAAGTGTGATGTTGATATCCGAAGAGAACTGTATAGTAGTATACTGGTAAAGTGCACAAGCTCATTATCAACTTTGATTGCAATGTTGAAAGAAAATAACAAGCAAAATGTGTGGATGGCATAATAACTGATTATAATGGCAGATTATCATATCACGGTGTTAGTTCAGTGAATTTCTTCAATGAGAAAAAGAAATAAAGGAAGAAATACATGGATTGTAGGTCACTAGATTTCGTTTAAAATTTCAATGTTGATGTGGTTCCTTTTCTTTCCTGTTTGATTTAGCTTGCTGGTGGAACAGCATCAATGCAACAGTTAAAGGAACGACTTGAGAAAGATTTGCTTGAGGTACTTTTCAGTTGAAAACTTGATTTGTCTTTTACCCTTTGAAATCAATGGGAATCCAATTTTAGCTTTCTCCATTTCAAGACTTCACAACACTAGGTTTATCATCTCAAACATCTTGCTTTACATACAACATATATTTAGTATTCAGTGACCTGTAGTAATAAGGCAAAACTTTGTCATGCCTTACACTGTTAGTTCCATACAATCATACACTTGGAATGCAGCATTTTTACTTGCAATTGATTTGGTGCCAATAGTATGGAAAAGCTCATTGTATTTACTGTAGCCCTTTGTCACACTTCTTCATGAAGGCACTTTTTTAGTTGAGACTGATAATAGATTAATATTTGCATGATAGAACTATTCTTATCACAAGTCATCTAGATATGAATACTAATTTCATATGAGAACAAACTTCTGTTTCCAGTGTAAAAAAGAAAGAAAAAAGGAACTTCTGTTTCAGGCTAAGTTACAAAATAATGGAATGATCATTCATCCATGTGCAGGAGTCTCCTCAAGCTGCCAGAGTGAAAGTGCTGGCTAGTGGAAATGCAACTGAAAGGAGATTCAGGTTTGATTAACTTGCTTAACAACAAACAACTATGGTATATTGGTATCTAGTGGCTTCTAGTGTATATTGTATTGCCAAAAAAAAGTGAACTAAACAATAATGCATTCTCATTATTTGTAAGGTGGTGGACAACTGAAAAATGGTTTTGGGGGTTTGCATTAGAGATAGATCTGTTGAAGTATTGAGAATCCTGAAGATAAATTTAGAAATAAAGATGTCTAATAACTCAATAATTGAATGTTTTGTGGATAGCCAGATATCCCAAAGAGCAAAGACAGTAGTGCTCAACATGGTGCAAAATTCACTGCAAACTTGAAACTTTGAGGAGTAATTAACTGTGATATTTCTCCAGCTGACAAGTCCTTTTTTCTGAATAATTTATTTAGAATCTGTTTTTCAATTGATTGTTTGAGCAGTGTATGGATAGGAGGTAGTATATTGGCATCTCTTGGTTCATTCCAGCAGACGTGGTTCTCCAAGTCTGAGTAAGTTTCATCTTTCAGAGCTCTCTGTTATATGGATGCAGTTAATTACTGCAAGGAAGCATATTTTCAAGATTTGCTCCTTTTTTTTCTGAAGATTTCCAGAATTTAAATTTTAGAGTAAGCTTTATGAATTCAAGGTTGACCAAATACTACATCCTCAAATATAAGAACGTGAAATTGACAGGTATGAAGAGCATGGGGTGTCTTATGTACAAAGAAAATGCCCCTGATACTATATTTATGAAGGTAGCTGCGCAGAAGTTTCAGTTTTCTGGGAAGATAATTTTATGGTTGGTGGAGCTTTTCTCTAAAGTCATCTGAGCTCTAACATTTCTGGGATAATATAGCTTTCCTTCATGTTTGCTGCATCTACTGTCACCATGAAACGTTAGCTTAGATTATATATCATCATTATCTTCCTGACTTTGGTTAGCTTGGTTAGCATTGGCTTTGTATCAGTATTTTCCGTTCACTCATTCCGTGACAATCTGATCCGATAGCTTAGGTTGATGCCCATTTGTATGAACGGCCAGGGACTGTCTAGAAAGTCTTACTATTTATTTACAAACATGTTTTATGTTAACGCAAACAATCTGTACTATTATTACTCTGACAGAAAATATTTAATTATACCATCTGCTATCAAAAATTAAATCATAGAACTATAGTACTTCAACCTCGAGTCTCACAAATGGAGTTTCAGGACTTTGTCCATAAATGAAACTCGAAGCTTCTTGCTTTGCATAGAACCACTTCATTGGCTGTTAAGGTTTTGCTGCCTTACCCCTTAATATGGATGCATATCATAATGGTGGTTCTTGGAGCACAATCTAAATAAAAAATGGTAACAATGATGCTGGTAAATATGTGTGGGAACAGTTAGAGAGGTGGATTAATTTTTTTGTTTTTTTTGTAGAGAATACACTATGTTCTAGTAGGGGGGGAGAAAGAGACTGACAAAATAGATCAGTTGAATCTTATTCCAGATGAATGTAATGGTTGGCATTGACAAAAAAAAAAAGTTGGCTGATAAAGGAATGTATTACATGTATTTTGTCATTTATATTTTATTTTAGAGTATTTTATGTGATTCTTAGCAAGTTGTCTGAGTTTTAGATATCTTTAAGAACTATATATTTGGGAGGCTCAGTGTATTTTTCTGGTATTTAACTATTGAAGCATGCTGAATTTAAGATCATGTGAAGAGAAGCAATCTTAAAGTTCAAATGCTAGTTGAAATGTCTTAGACAACCCTAAGTACAAATTGGTTTTTGGTTTAAAAAATGATTATACAACTTTGCTTTTTATGTTCGCTACCTTTTTGAAAAGTTAAGACATAGTCCTATAATTCTTATGAAGATAAAAGAATCTATTTTTATTGTTTTGAAGCCCAAAGAGAGTCGAAATACGTCTAAATCAAACCAGGAATCTATATGACATAGAAATTGTCCTTGTTTTGATGTACATCTGAAGTTCCAAATGTTTAATAATTGCAAGACCAGTTTTGTTGGAAGGAAATTTTGATTATTTAAAAAAAAAATCAGAAATAGAAAAGTCTCATTTCACACATTTTCTTTCATGAAATTGGTCTGCAACATCAGAAAAGAATAATAATGTTAGAATTTGTGATCGAGAAGGAGAATAATTTCCTTCTCTGAAGCATACATTTAGAATGTAAAGACTTCTTTAGAAAGCAGCTAATACATGTTTTTGTTACCCTAAGCACACTACAGATGGAGGAGGCAATATTAAGAAATAAAAGTAATCAGAACTCAAGAGAAATAAGCCAAGGACAACAACCCTAACTTTCTAATTTTCTTACTCTTGAGTGATGTTTATTGTATTAAGTGTTTATTTTTAATTTAGCTATGAGTTCTTTATTCTGTTATTTGTTTATGTAGCCTAATTATGATTATACAAATATTTTTTTGAATGAATTAATTCAGTATTTATAGAGCATTTCAATTTGAACTTAATGTTTGTGTACACTTAATCACTGTTTGTATAATTTGGGATTCAATTTAAGATTAAAAAGTGATAATTTTTTCAGTCATTGTTTGAATAACATAAGGAATCTATAGGATAAAAATATTTATGTAACTCGTGTAATCATTAAGGGTTTTATCATTTCTAAACAAATTTACTAGCTTAAAATTTTTATAGAGATTTAGGAAGTTTACTTGTTAAAATAATTCATTGATGCTCAATAGAGATTAACGAGGTTATTTGCCCGAGCACTGCTCTGGATTTTTTTTATATAAAAAACTGATTGATTTTGTGCATGTTGTAATTGGTTATCTTAATATTTAATTAGTAAAATTATAATAGATTAAATCTGTTAGAAATGTTTTTTTTTCTGTCTAAAATGAACAATTAAAAACCAAAATTAAGAGTGTATATATATATAAACATGGACAAAAATAGAGACCATTTAGAAATATATCTAAAAAATAAAAGAATTAAAAGTATATAGGTCAAAATGAAAACAAAATATGTAAATAATTTAAATGGAATGATTAAATTAAAAAAATTAAAAGTGTTGTAAGGAAAAAATAAATAATTCTTTTATTTCTTGATTTAGCTTTGATCCCTTTATTTTTTCAGTAATTTTGGTATAAATTTAAATAATTTGTTTGTATTTATGTATCTATATTCTTAGTTTTGACTTTTAATTTTTATTAGAATTTATCTTTGTATTAAATGTAGTTTTGGTTAAAAAACAGAGTAAGTTCATCTTTGCTGGTGTGAAATGAAAGTAAAACCCTCTCTTATGCATGTATAGTTAATCTTCAGTTGTTAGTTATTTGTTATATTTTTTAAGGCGTTAATATTAAATAAATATTAAAATATATAATTATTTTTAAGAGAAAAAACCTTTAAATATTTTTTCTCATTATTTTAAATACATTTTTATAATAAAATGAATATATTAAAAAAAATAAAAGTCTTGTAGATTGATTGTTTCGCTCTAATGTATAGCATTATTAAAAAAAAATCAATAACTATTATCATTTTTTGACATATTAGAAAATTTGGTTTTGTCTGCGGTGAAGCACAGGCAAGTGACTCATATATTTTGTATTTGTAGATAATTTGACAAAAACATTTCACCAATTTTGTCTATGTGCATCTTCGTATATTTTTTTATTCATGTAATATTAGATCTGAAATATCATACATAAAAAAGTTACAAAAGTCAGTTTTTCATAAAAACAACATCGATTAATTCATTATCTTGATTATTGTTCTTATTGTTATTATCATGATTGTTAAATTGTCACAATTATTATAGTTGTTATTGTACCAATTATTATAAATAATTAATATTCTAATCATTAATGATAATATTATCGTTGCCACTATCATTATCGTTATAAAAAGAAATTGTTTTTCTTTATTTTCCAAGATTTATTCTTCATATTATTATATTTGAAATATTCAAAAATACTAAGATTAAATTACTTTGAGATTTTTGTTTTAAAAATTACTTCATTTCCTTTATATATATATTTTAAGGTGTTAATATTAAAAAATACCAAAATATATAATTATTTCTATGATAAAAATCCTTAAAAATAATTGTCATCATTATTTTAAATGTATTTTGCATAATAAAATGAATATATAAAAATCTAATATACAATAATTACTATTATTATTATTATTGTAAATAATTTTGTTATAGTAAGAACCGAAAATTTTGTAAGCTAATTATTTTGCTCAGATATATAGCATTATAAAAAAAATCTAAGACCATTAATATTTTTTTACATGTTAAAAAATTTGTTTATGGCTACGGCGAATTAGAGGGCAAGTGGCTTGTATATTTTTTCATTGTAGATAAATTGCCCCAATTTTCAACCTGTTTCGTCTACGTGTCACTTCTTATATTTTTTGTTTATGTGATATTAGATATAAAATATCATACATAAAAAAGCCACAAAAGTCAACCTCTAAGACAAATAATATCAATTGATGAATTATTTCGATTATTATTGTCATTGTTATTATCATGATTGTTAAATTATCACAATTATTGTAGCTGTCATTATAAATATTATTATAAATAATTCATATTCTAATTATTATTGTTCATACTATCGATGACACCATAATTATTGTTAGAAAAAGAAATTAAATTATTTTTTTATTTTATAAGATTTATTCCTCATATTATTATATTAAAAGTATTTCAAAATACTGATATTAATTGTTTTTCTTCAACAAATCCTATGTAAATATATATATATATATATATAGTGCTAGTATTAAATAAATATCAAAATATATAATTAGTCTAATATATTTATAAGAAAAAAAACTTACAAATAATCATTTTTTTGAATGTCTTATATATAATAATTAGAAATTTCAACACCTAATAATATTAACAAAAAAGCAATTAAAAAACAAAATAAATGACAAAACAAAAATAAATATTATTAGATTTATAAAATTATTTGACTTGAAGAATAAATTAAAAAAAAAAACAAAGAGAAAAAAATAATAAATATCAATTTTTCAAATGATCACCAACACAAATTAAAATTTAAACATTAAATAAAAAAACCTTAATAACATTGAAAATAATAAAAATAAGAAACAAAAACTAAGAGCATATACATATAAACATAGACAAAAATAGGAACCATTTAAGAAATATATAAAAAAAATAAAGGAATTAAATAAAATCCAAGATTAAAAGTATAAGGACCAAAATGAAAAACACATATATAATAAATGTCATTTAAAGGATAAAATTTAGCTAGAAGTTCAATTTGCCTTTTAACTTCCACATCCACCACATGTTGTGCCTATTTGGAAGTGTGGTTGAGTTTGTTTTTGAAAATGCTTTTCATTCAGAAATGCATTAAAATGATATTTTTTTTTAATTTTTTAAAAAATCATTTTTTACATTAACACATCAAAATTATCTAGAAACACCAAATTATTTTAATTTAAAATAAAAAATAAAAATAAAATTAATTTTTTTTCAGAAGCACTTTCCAAACGCATTCTCAAACACCCATGCCATCTCCCACCAAAATCATAGTTCAATTCACCTTTTTAAATAGTAATGGACAGCAAAAACCACAGTTGAAATCATTGTTCATTACTATTTGAAATTGTGATCTCCTTTCGCTATTCTATAAAATAATAGGCGTGGTGCGCGTAAGCTAGCCCAGACATCCCGGTTATAAAAAAATTATAAGTGGGTAAAAAACAAAAAAAAATGTTAAAAAAGTGGGTCAGGGGATTATTCGTGGCGCGCGTAAGTTTTTCCAGACACCCCTGTTATCAAAAAAAAATTATACGTGGGAAAAAATAATCAAGGTGGGCGTAAGCTTGCTCGGACACCCGGTTGTTAAAAAAACAAAAAAAAATGTATAAAGGGTATTCGTGGCACGCGTAAGTTGCCCCGGACACCCCTGTTATAAAAAAAATTATACGTGGGAAAAAATTGTGGTGGGCGTAAGCTTGCTTAGATACCCGGTTATCAAAAACAATAAAAAAATGTATATGTGGAAAAAAATAGCAAAAAAATGTAAAAAAAAAAAAAAGTGGGTTCGGAGATAAAAAAAAAGTGGGTTCGGAGATAAAAAAAAAATTGTATACGTGGAAAAAAAATGGTGGAGCGCGTAAGCTGACCCAAACACTCCGGTTATAAAAAAAACCAAAAAAATGTATAACTGGAAAAAAAACAAGAAAAATATGTTAAAAAAAGTGGGTCTAGAGATTAATCATGGTGCACGTAAGCTGACTCGAACACCCCAGTTATTAAAAAAACAAAAAAATGGAAGCCTGGTAAAAAAAAAAAGGAAAGCACCTTTCTAAACAGTAATGAACAGTGAAATCACTGTTCATTACTGTTTAAAAGCAAAATCCAAAATTGTAGCATGAGAGATTCGAACTTTGGCTGCGGGCACATCAGGCGCACACCTTAAGCACTCGGCCAAACGACTTCGGTGTGCTATTGTAGTATAAAAATAATACTTATATTATCAGGTTGTTTAAAATCAAAATCCAAAATCATTTTGTAGCCTGAGAGATTCAAACTCTCATTGCGGGGAAACATTAGGCGCATGCCTTAACCTCTCGGAAAAACGACTTCGTTGTGCTGTTGTGGTATATAAATAATACGTATATTATTAAGTAATTTCACTATTCCAGTCCACAATGCTTATGAGTCTAAATGAACAGTGAGCAAATAAACAGTAAATCTGCGAGCTGATTTAGCTGTATAGATAATGAGTAAATGAGTAAAACTTAATTATCAACAATAAAAAAATTGATAGGATTAATTCAATTGAGAAATTTGCATAGTATTAATTACAACAAAGTCATAAATCTTAGGATTTGTTAAACTTAATTTAAACTTCATTGAATTATTTGCTTGCTTGTTTTATTTTTTTTTAATTTCACAAATTTTTATAATTGAATCAACAAATAGATAGAGATTTAATAATTTTGATAATCAATGATAAATTTTGCAAATCCTTGTGTGATAATACTTTATTCATTCACTTTATTACTTATTATGATTCATGCACTTGCGATTTTTACCAACACTGGCAAAGCTCATCCATTGGTTAGAAAACTCTCTTATTGTGATGATGAAATTGTTGCCTAGGTAGGCGTTGTAATGAAATATATTTTTGAATTTATTTTTTATTTAATTATATAGTAATAAAAATAAAAATTCTTAGAAAAGCCAATGAATAAATTTATGAAAAATAAATATATTTTCTTAAGTCATGTAATTTTTTAACAATAAAATATCTTCTTCTTCTTCTTCTTCTTCTTCTTCTTCTTCTTCTTATTTTTTTTATTTTTTTATTTTTTATTTATCAAAAACGACTTATTTTTCAAAACGTAAAACACTAAGAAAAAAAATGTATAAAAATTATCATGATTTTAATTTAAAAATATAAAATATATAATTTTAATCAAATACTTAATTGCTTTATTCATGTCTTTTATCTTCAAAAGCATGCTTTTTTAATGAGAGGATTTGTTTTTAAGTAGAAACTTAAAAAAATCATGTTCCAAGTTTTTTTTTATGAGAGGATTTGTTTTTTATAAATTTTCAAGAACAAGAAAAAGAGGGATTGACTTTGTTGCACACTGTAGTGATTCATAGTGCACACGACACCGCACTCACATTAAAAGAAACAGTAAAATTAATTTTAACAGCTTTTTTTTTTAAATAAAGGGTTGTTTTAAAAAATTCCAGGGCCTTAGGCCTTGGTTGGAAAATGTGAATAAACCAATAATAATAATAATAAAAAAGACTAAACCACCTAGGTCTCGGTGGGACAGTGCAACTGACTCGCTTATGGGCCTCCAAGTCAAGCCTGCATGCTTAGCTTTATATTTTATTTAACAGGGCAAACATATACGAGGTGTTTGGAAGTGATTTTAAAAAACGTATTTGAAAAAAATATATATATTTTAAATTAAATTTTTTTGGTGTTTTAAAATTATTTTGAGATGTGCTGATATCAAAAATAATTTTTAAAAAATAAAAAAATTATTTTGATGCATTTTTAAACGAAAAAACACTTTTAAAAACAACCGCAATCAAACTTACAAATAGACATAATTGATAGTTAAGTCTCGATTAATTTGACTAGAATATTAATCAACAGTTATAACTTTGAATTTTAACTATTTGAATGACCTGAAAGTTAATATAAATTGTTTTGGGCTCTTTTAAAGATAAAGAAGAACTCAATGGATGTAGTTTCTAACTTCAATGACTACAAAAAGATAAATAGAATGAGCCTAAAAAAAAACTTTATTTGATGTGTATAAGAAAATTAGTTAAAATTTTATATAATGAAATATATTTTATACTATTAAAACATAACTATCAAAATCAAAGTTATCGTGACCATATAACCCAACCACCCAAGAACTTTTCAATCTATTAACTTTCAAGCACTAAAATATAATAAAAATAAAATTTAAAACTAAATGTAAATATATAGAGAGGATAAGGAAGAAAATTTAAACTTGAGGGACGAAATAGAACTTTTATGTTCCATTTCTGGAAAAAAAAAACTTGTTTCATCTTTTATATTAATTTTGATCTTCAATGTGTTCATTTGATTTTTTTTTTTTTTAAAAGCTAGAACTGCTAAAGTTAACGTCGAGTATTTGATGACACACAATAAAGAGCCAAAACAAATTCGAGCTCATAAAACAATGAAAATATACATGAAAAGGATACAATTGAAATAAATAAAATAAAGTAACCAAGTTAGAAAAACTGCGAACTTTCAGGTCTAAAATATAAAAACAGCACAATAATTGAAAAGCGTTAGCAATGCTTTTTGAATAGTAAAACCACGACCTGTACCAGTTTCTCTGTATAATGTATAATTTACATAATAGCTATTTTAGAGAGCTAAATTTTTAAAATGGTTCTTTGAATAGTGTATATATCATAGTTGTAAAATCTGTTCCGAGTACCGTTTCAGTTTTTTGTTTGAACGGAACGTTCCGGTTTCGGTGCATTCCGGCATTCCGTTCCGGTTTTGTATTGTTCATATTTATTTAATTATATATATGAAAAAAATAAAATATTAATTTAACAAGTTTAATTTAAATTCAAGATAAATGAACTTTAAATTATATAATACAAACACAAAGTCAAAAAAATATAATCTCAAAATTAGAAACATCTCTAAAATTCTAAAATATTATGAAAGTAAAATGTTCTAAAATAAAAGAAATATAAATCAAATATCTTCTACATCATTAATATAAAACTAATATCACCAATAAAATGACCCAAATAAATAAACCGAACCCAATTAACTCAATTTGACACCCACTCAATTTATTAACTAAACTTGTAACTGGACTAGTTACTTCCCCACTAAATACTTATAACACTTCACCCAAAGACCTGCCGAATTGACCCTTCTCTGCCAGACTTGACCCTTGCTCCCACGTGGACGGTAGATGTTCTCCTCCCTCTTCCGCGTGGACGGCTGCCAATGCCTTCTCTGCCAGACTTGACCCCTGCTCACGTGGATGGTAGATGTTCTCCTCCCTCTTCCGCGTGGACGGCTGCCAATGCTTCAGGACAGTAGGCACGTGACAGCATCACTAATAATCTGAGTGAACCCCATGTATCCATTTTTTAATTTGTTCATCCAGCACCCATCTTGTCTACCAAAGGGTTTGAAGCAAAATCTGGACCGGCCTCTGAAGATCTAGAAGAATGCTTCCAATAGAAGGGTTGTTCGAGCTCTGTGTGTTTTGAAAAATGGTGAAATTCTGCTGGAGTACAAGAATAGAGTTCTGGTTTCTTACGACCCAAAGAAACCAGTCTAATCAACACGCTAAATGATTTGTCATGTGAATCTCTTTGTCTACTTCCCTCTTCATTTGGTTTTCGACTTTTTTTTTTATGAACCCGGAACGGAACGCCCAGTACGGAACCGGATCGTTCCGGCCGGAATTTGGCCGGATTTTCCGGATCCCACCGGAATTCAACCCGGGACAAAAACATCGCCATTTTGTCCTGGATTTTGCACTGGGACGGGCCGTTCCGGCCGGAACGGAACGGGATTTATAACTCTGGTATATATGGTTTTTTTATTGATGTGTGCTCCAATGGTAAAAGCCATTTTGGAGAGCCATTTTTTTATATATTATTTTAAATATAGTGCAATTATTTTGTATGTAGTTTAATTATGTAATTAATTATACAATTAATAAGAGTAAGTTATATAATTAAATAATTGCTTCTAAAAAACCCTTCAACAATATAATTATTAATTTTGTATATATATTTTTACTCTTTTATTGAGGTATTTTTAAATAAAAACAAAAATAAATATTTTTAATATAGTTACATTATTTTTTAAAATACACACGCGCGCGCACACACAGATATATATATATATATATATATATATATATATATATATATATATATATATATATATATCACATGCACGCAGGAAGAAGCCCCAAAAATTTTGGCTTCTCCATATGAGCTGCTACAAATAGCATCTCAGAGCAAGTCCAACCGACGAGCCATCAGACAAGCCAAATGCCAAAAAGTAGACTTTTAGCATTTTCGATCAATTTTTTAGCTCCAACGGGGCTGCTATCCAAGCAGGCAAAATGGCTCTTCCCTTCCTCTAATGCTATTTGTAGCATCTCTAAACAAGAGAGCCAAAACATAAAATAATACTATATTCGGCCACCCAACCTTGCAACTGATCGATGATCTTGAGAACCATAAAACCAAATCAAAACAGAAGAGAAAGTGCAAAAGCTGAGGGGAAAAGAAAAGAAGAAAACTTGACTGATGGAGGAGGGCCAAAGGAAGAAGATAAGTGACGACGAGCAAGTTGGTAGCGAAACGGAGATGATGATGATAATCGACGCCAACGAGAAGAGTTGGCCATGGACTTTGCTCTGTTTTTTATTAGGTTTGGTTTCAGTACCAGAGCTGGGGAGAAGGGAGGGATGGGGGAGAAGACTGCTCTGTTTTTTTAGGACGGGGTAGGTTTCTAGATGGAGGGGAGTAAATGGGTTTGGTGGGATTTTTTTAATAAACCCTTAAATAATAAAAAAATTATTATGTGAAATTGATAAATTAGGATTTTTTTTTGTTAATTAGCTTAATTTCATGCTTTAAATTTATTGTTAGATTTATAAACTGTTTAAATTTTATTTTTAGAGTTGCTGTATATTTATTCGTAATTTGTATGTTGATAATGATGTTATTTTTCTTGTATTAAATATATGTTTTTATAAGTTTATTAATACTGTAAGTTTGATAGACTTTGAGTTTATTAATACTGTAATTTATTAATATTGTATTTCAAATTTAAAATATTACGGGTATTTTATTTTAAATTCATTTTTTTTATTTAAACATAATTAAAAATAATAATTTTATTGTTTGAGGGTTTTTTAAAAGAAATTATTTAATTATATAACTTACTCCTATTAATTGTATAATTAATTGCATAATTAAACTACATACAAAATAATTGCACTATATTTAAAATAATATAAAAAAATAGCTCTCCAAAATGGCTCTTACCATTGGATCACACATAAACAAAAAAGCTATATAAATACTATTCAAGGAGTCATTTTACAGATTTGTCTCTTAAAAATGGCTCTTACCATTGCACGGAAAGCCATTTTAGTTATAAAAAGGCTTTCCCGATAAAGTGTATAAAATGAAGTAAACAAGCCAAAATATTATTTTATTTATTTTTGGCTCCTCAAATGGCTTTGCCATTGGAGTTGCCCAGAGCATCTCCAGCAGCAGAGGCATATTGGAGAGCCAAATATTTAAAATGGATGTTTGAATAGTGTAAAAATGGCTTTGGCTTTGCTGTGCACTCCAGCAGCAGAGGCATTTTGGAGAGCCATTTTTTTATATTATTATTTTAATGTAATGCAATTATTTTGTATATAATTTAATTATGCAATTAATTATACAATTAATAGGAGTAAGTTATATAATTAAATAATTACTTTTAAAAAACCCTTCAATAATATAATTATTATTTTTTTAATTATATTGAAATTAAAAAAATGAATTTAAATAAGACCCGCAATATTTGAATTTTAAGCTGCTTATTTTATGTTTTTCAAGTAATTATATGTTTTTTTTATGGGTATTGTATTTGAAGTTAATTAATGTTACTTATTCTCTTCGAGTGTGAGAAAAACTTAAAAAAACAAAATGAACACATTAACAAATAACCAATAAGTTTAAACATAATTAATTAAAATACATTTCATTACAAATAATTCAATCAAATTAATACCTCTATTTTTTTATGCTAACTATTATTATAATTAATAATACTAATTATATAATAATTATTATTATAATATAATAATAATTAACATAAATACCCACCCACCCGTCCATTCCCCATCTCAAACTTAAAGCTAAAAAACCCTACCCCATTTCTTTTCTTCTCCCCAGCCGCCAACCCCCCCTCCTGTCTCTCTCTCGATCGATCTGTCAACCCTTCCCTTCGATCCATCTCCTTTACAAAGCCAAACATATTCCCTTCTTCATCTTTCTTTATCTTTCTTTATTTCTGCTTTTGTTTTTCATGTATTTTGTTTTTCCCTTCATTTCCTTTTAAGTCACCGATGCATGGTATCCTTCCTCCCCTTCTTCATCTTTCTTTATTTCTTAACAAAAAATATATCAATTTAAGAAAACAAACCGAAGATTCTGGGGCAGAAGGTTTGACAGGAACCAAAGATGCAATCTGCTCGTTGGATTTTGAACTTTGATGAAGGTATTTTCTCGCCAACTTTTCTTCTTCGGATTGGATGCAAAATCAAATGTTTTTTCAATTTTTTAATTCTGTGGGTTGCTGTGTTGATGGGTGTAAAATTGTTGAATTCTGGGTTGATGTTGCTTTGTTGAATCAGTTGTGTGTTGTGTGTTTCAATTTCTTTGTTGCTGGGTTTTTTATTGTAGCATGGCCAACGGATCTATTTCAACGGTCATTTTTATTTGCCTCTGCAGGTTTTGATATGTAGGAATAGCTCCCGGATGCCTCCAGAAAATGAAGAAGCCATTTTGGCTCTTCACTTGGCTCCTCTGCTGGAGACGAAATTTAACCCAAAAAAGCCAAATATTTGAATTTTTGGCTTTGGCTTCCCGGATGCCTCTGCTGCTGGAGATGCCCTTGGAAGAAAGTTTTCCCCCATTGGATGACTCTTCACTCATCATTAAAGCTTCAGGCTTCTTTCACGCATTTCCTTGTATGGAGGCACGTGTTTGATAGGTTTGAATTTTTAATTATTGTAAAAGATCAATTTACCCTTTTCAATCTAATTATATTTAAAAAAATATGAAAAATACAAAAATCCTCTAAAAATTTTAACATCGAGGTTACTTTAATAAATTTATTGTGGAAAATAATGTGAATTATATAAAAAGCCCATAACAACTAATTATCTTTTTTTCTTGATTTAAGGACATTGAAGTTATTTCAAGAGAAAATGTTATTTTATAAGCAATCCAAAACTAGAAATTGCAAAATCGTGGTGGTTTTGCAAAAAAGTTTTATAGAAGATTCTTGTCATTTCTATTCCAAAACCTTTCTCTCTAAAACAAGTGGTGTTTGGTATTTTTGTTGTTCTTTTGTAAACTGAAATCGAACATGAAAAAACAATTTTTGGATCTTTTATGTCATGGTGAATTTTTCTTTGGTGATAAATATTGGGTTGGGTACTTTGTCAAGATAATTAAAAAGATTGAGCCATAAACATATCATTTTTATATCTAAAACTTGGAGAGGGGATGCAAATCTATCATTAGGAACAAATCACACTTCATTTGGAGATCCAAAACTTCATATTCAATGATTGGAAAGTTAACTCCACCAGCTTGAACCTGTCAATCCATGGGTGACTGATTTGGGACAAAATCTTATCACATTTGACACTTGCAAACGAGAGATATTTACCAGCCGAGTGGCGGTGATTGGAGTATCTAAGGTGCAGTTTTTATTCGTTTGCAAGTGTCATCTAAATTAGTCTTTTAGTTGAAGTAGACATAATGATCAAAAAGTGTACCTTATTTTTTTATAAAAGTTCGAGTGGCATGACGTTCATTTAAACCCTAAAAATAGGGTTTTTAAATCATAGTTATTGATCCCGTCCCGGGTACCGTTCCGGTTTTGTGTTTGGAACGGAACGTTCCGGTTTTGGTACCGTTCCGGGTACCGTTCCGGTTTTGTACTGTTCATTTTTATTTAATTATATATATGAAAAAAATAAAATATTAATTTAACAAGTATAATTTAAATTCAAGATAAATGAAATTTAAATTATACAATACAAACATAATCTCAAAATTAGAAACATCTTTGAAATTCCAAAATATTATGAAAGTAAAATGTTCTAAAATAAAAGAAAAATACATCAAACATCCTCTATATCATTAATATAAAAGTAAGGATCTTGATCTGGCAGTGGAACATAAGGAAAGTCGTCAACAAGACATTCCAATAGCTGGTCATCTCCACCAAGCTCATTCTCCTCATTTACACATGTCGCTTCATCATCTAAATTTAAAGTAGCGAAAGGTGCTTCGATACTCTCCCAACTTATGTCATCTCCATCAAGAAGACCGGGTTCTTCACAAATCCATTCATTCAATAGATCAATGTTGTCAAGGCTAATGGGATCTAAAGCATCTCTTGTCTGCTCATATTCCTACAAAGAATAAACACGAAAGAAATTAAAAAAATTAATAGCAATGTAATAGAAAATAATTACTAATATAATAATATTGATATTTTACTTACCTCTGTTTCATCTTTAGATTATAGCGAACAAATACTAAATCGTTTAATCTCTTGTGCTCAAGCCTATTTCGCTTTTTTGAATGAATGAATTCAAATACACTCCAATTTCTTTCGCACCCAGTTGCACTACAGCATTGACTAAGAACTCGAATTGCAAACTTTTGAAGTTCTGGAGTATCAGTGCCGAATTGCTCCCACCATGAAACTAGATAACAAATTTTGAATAAATCAAATATTATAGATAAAAAAAAGACATTATATTGTAAAAAATAAAAGTTATTACCTGGATTTAACTTTTCTCTTTGACGAATAGCCATGGTTACACCAAAAAGACCAGTTGCTCTCTTATACTCCTCAATTTGGGCACTGATGTTATCTTGAGTATCACAATCAGGAACCAATCTCATAATTGTGGTAAGCAAACCTCGAGTTACCTCCCTTTGTTTTGAAAAAGAAGGCCTAAAATATATTCCAGGATTAAGAAAACATCCTGCTGCATGTAATGGACTATGAAGTTGCTTATCCCATCTAGCATCAATTACCCGAATATATGGTCCATATTGAGACATTCTATTTTTCAACCTTATTTTGATGGCTTCTTTTGCTTTATCCATTGCCTCATATAAATAGCCCATTGATGGTTTTTCTTCACTGTCTGCTAACCTTAGAACTCGTACTAAAGGCTCACTGACGTTGACAATATGTGCACATCTCGGCCAAAAGTCGTTATCTTGTAAAATTATAGCAGCAATTTCATTTCCAACCCGACTTTTGCCATGACTTGATTCAACCCATTTTGTGCAAGTAAACATTTGTCGAAGCTCCTTCTTAAACTTCAGTAAACATTGGAGGCTTAAGAAATGGGTTGCAAACCTTGTTATGCCAGGACGACATAAATCATGTCCATTTGTGAATTCTTTCCTCATCAAAGCTAGAACCCATGCATGATTATATATAAACTTGGTTATATTTCTTGCCTTTTTAATGGTTTCATCAATCATTGGAAAATATCTCGGATCACAAATATTTTCTAGCATTAAATCAATGCAATGGGCAGCACAAGGAGACCAAAAAAAGGTGTCATACCTTTGCTGCAAAGCTTTCCCAGCAGCCTTAAATGAAGCCTCATTATCACTAACAAATTGGACAATATTCTCTTGTCCAACTTCTTTGACAACTTCATCAAACATCTCCAGCAATGTCTCTTTATCTTTTCGAAGTCCTGAAGTGTCAACAGACTTCAAGAATACGGTGCCTCTCGGAGAATAGGCAAGGAAATTCACAATTGGTGCATTCCTCCTATTTGTCCACCCGTCAGCCATAATTGAACATCCATAAACTCTCCAATCAGCCTTGATACTTAAAATGTATTCATGGACATTATGAACTACATCTTTCAAAAGTGATCCTCTTAAATCATGAAATGATGGGCCTTTAAACCCAGGTCCTATGGATGCTACGGCATCTAGCATTGGCTGATAATAATACGAATTAGCACTGTTAAACGGTATATTAGCATCATACCACCATGTTGCTACGGCTATTCTTGCATTGTGTTCCATCTCTTTAGTAGCCATTGCACTTCTAATACTAGGCTGGGAACCCGAGGTAGTTCGTGGAGCAAATAAAGGAATCCTTTTTCCAGATGTACTTGTTCCTTGCACTGTCGTTCTTCTACTTGTTTGTGAACGTATATCACCCTCTGCTATTTCTTCATCATTGGAAGCTGATTGAGAATTTCCAATATCGGTTCTAATTCTTTTTCTTCTCTCTTTCTCCGTTGTCATCTCATCTACCATTTGTTTCATTTGCCACTTAACCTCCGGAGGGACCTTTTTACAAGCTTCAACTTCACCTTTAATACCAGCAAGGTGGTACTTCAACCGAGTAACACCACCACCATTGATCCGTTTATTACAATAAATGCATATACTTGCATTCTTTACACCAGGAACCACCTGTCCATGAGCCCATGCTGGATCATCTGATCTTGTTGGAGCTGAATACATGGAAGTCCCACCACTAGATGAGTTTTCAGCCATGTAATTTAATCTGTTGTAAAAAGATAACACAAGTTAGGCATGTAAAAAGAATTACAAGGACTATACATGAGTAATTTAATCTGGGTTTGTCAACATATGAACAAGCCTCGTATTTTGCATTATCAACCATGTATCAGTAAATATAGAGCACGAAAACGAAAAGCATTTCCATTATCAAGCATCAACAACATCAAGCATTCATTATCAAGCATCAACAACATCAATCCCACATTATCAAGCATTCATTATCACATTTTTTTTCTTCTTGGGATCAACATGTCATTTCCTCATTATCATCATCTAATAGGTGAAAATTGCACAATTTGTATTTTTTTTCTTCTTGGGATCAACATGTCATTTCCTCATTATCATCATCTAATAGGTGAAAATTGCACAGTGAGAGTTATTAGAGGACTCGGTACTCCATCATACCTTTTCAAGTTAATACAAGTTTACAAGCAGAATCAGAAATATTTTGCTAGACAATATTTTCTGCTTCAACTGTCACCCCAGAATCAGAAAATAAAATACTAAATTATACAAGCAGATTCCAATTAAATTCTTCCCCTCCCATTGATAAAACTGTCTTAATGAAGTGCTCATGAAAATCACACACCCAGTTGAGAACAAAACAAGCAACTTATCATTCTGAAAATACAAAAAAAAATGAAATCAACTATATCATCAAAATAAGCCAAATAAAGTAAGGACCAGAAATGCTCACAAGAGCAACAATGCTACAAATTACACTTTCCGAAAATTCATCAACAATCATTCACAGAATCACAATTAACAAGAATGCCCAGTTTAATTAGGAACACAACATGAATGAACATCTTCCAATTAAACATTCCATACAAATGTAATCAATTATCCCAAGTTTCGGCACTTTAATTTTTTCAAAAAAATAAAGGATTAGGGGCCTCAAATGTGTACCTTTCACTGAAGATTTGGGGAAGAAGAACCGAGCAAGGTCAATTGTGCCGCCGTGTGGAAGAGATTGTGCCGCCGTGCTCTTCAAATTGTGCCGCCGTGATTTTTATTTTCAATGTAGGAATTCTGAATTTGAGCTAGATTAGGGATTGAAATTACAAATTGAGCTTTTCAATTGATGGGTTACTGGATTTGTGAGCTGATTTGAGATGAATTTGAGATTAGGGCAACGATTTGGGTAAAAAGAAATCGGGGAATTGGGGGAATAGATTTAGGGATTTCAGAAATCGGGGAAATGGGAAATGGAAATGGGTTTTGGGGGTTTATTAACTCCCTAAACGACGTCGTTTTCATTCAAGTGTAAACGACGTCGTTTTATGCTTACACCGTTACGGGACCGCCGGTACAAAACCGGGGCATTCCGGCCGGAATTTGGCCGGAACGGCCGGATCGGTCCGGAATTCTACCCGGGACAAAAACGTCGCCGTTTTGTCCCGGAATTCCGACTGGGACGGGCCGTTCCGGCCGGAACGGTACGGGATTAATAACACTGTTTTAAATAGGATTTTAGAAGAAAAAAATTAATTTAGTCTTTGTTCTTTTAATTTGACACATACATCCTCAATTGACCCTAAAATTTTTAAATCTTTGTTTTTAGGCCAGACTCACCATCTAAAAGGGCATGTATGCCTCCTATATAATGGGGTGTAATTATCTTCTAAAAACTAAAAGAGCTCACAGTTTTTAACAGTGTTTTACACTGTTCATCTAGACTCAGCGCACTGTGGACTGGAACACTTAAATTACTTGATCATATTATTATTATCTGTATACTAGAATTGAACAAAGAATTCGTTTGGTCGTGGTTAAATCGTGTCCAACCGGGGCGCGAGAGTTCGAGCCTCTCTAGCAGCGAAAGCGATTTTGCATTAACTGTTCATCTACACTCAGCGCACTATGGACTGGAATAGTTAAATTACATAATAATATTATAATTATTTGTATACTAGAATTGAACAAACAAGTCGAGCGGGGCGCCAAAGTTCGAGCCTCTGTAGTAGTGAAAACAATTTTGGATTAATGAACAATGATTTGAAAAGGTGCTTTTTTTAAAAAAAAATTGGGCTTTTTTTTTTTTTTGATAACCGGGGTGTCCGGGTCAGCCTATGCGCATCACGATAAATCTCTGGACTTACTTTTTTTTTTTACAATTTTCACTGTTCAATACTGTTTGAAAATGTGCTTTCCCTTTTTTTATCCGACTTCCTTTTTTTGTTTTTTTTATAATCACGGTGTCAGGGCCAGTTTACGCGCACCACAATTTTTCCCCACGTATACATTTTTTTTATAACCGGGGTGTTTGGGGCAGCTAACTCGCGCCACGAATAATCCCCAAACTCACTTTTTTTACATTTTTTCCTGTTTTTTTCCCCACTTATATTTTTTTTATAACTGAGGTGTCCAGGTTAACTTACGTGCACCATGACTATTATTTTATAGAATAGCCAAATGAGATCGCAATTTCAAATAGTAATGAACAATGATTTGAACTGTGGCTTTCGTTATTCATTACTGTTTGAAAAGGTGAATTGAACTATGGTTCTGGTGGGAGATGGTAGGAGTGTTTGGGGATGCGTTTGGAAATCGCTTTTAAACAAATTTGAAATTTTTTACTATAAATTAAAAAAAAAAATAGTGTTTCTAGATGATTTTGATGTGCTGATGTCAAAAATATTTTTAAAAAAATTAAAAAAATATCATTTTTATGCATTTTTGAACGAAAAGCACTTTCAAAAGCAACCTCAATCATACTCCCAAATAGGCACGGCATGTGGTGGAGGTGGAAGGTAAAAGGCGAATTGAAGTGCTAGCTAAAATTTGTCCTTTAAATGATATTTATTTTATATGTGTTTTTTATTTTGGTCCTTATACTTTTAATCTTGGATTTTATTTTCATTCCTTTATTTTTTTTACATATATTTCTTAAATGGTTCTTATTTTGTCTATGTTTATATATACAATAACTATATTGCCCGCACGGTGCCGCGGATATTCTTGTGTATATAATTTAACATAAATAAATCCACAACGGTAAATTTATATCATATAACTACATAAAAGTTATAGATTAGGAGATAAAATGTATAAATTTTTAAGTATAGTTTGTTGCGCAAGCATATAATACATCTTTTAGAATGTGGATATTGTGTCATAAAAGATCAAAAAAGAACGCGAACTAACATTAAAAAAAAAAGCAAAATATTTTTATAAGAAAAAAATAAAAAAAGTAATCACTAAAATCATCATCATTATTGTGCAGATAGTAAAATTATAAAAATTATTTAATACAAAGAGAAAATAAAAATAATAATAATGGAAAAAATAAAGGGGAAAAGGAAGCAATATTAATTTAAAATATTATAACAATAGTAACATCAGAATGTGGGTATTGTGTCATAAAAGATCAAAAAAGAACGCGAACTAACATTAAAAAAAAGCAAAATATTTTTATAAGAAAAAAAATAAAAAAAGTAATCAATAAAATCATCATCATCATTGTGCAGATAGTAAAATTATAAAAATTATTTAATACAAAGAGAAAATAAAAATAATAATAATGGAAAAAATAAAGGGGAAAAGGAAGCAATATTAATTTAAAATATTATAACAATAGCAACATCAGAGTCTTAACATCTAAAATTATTATTGCTCTTACTATCAAAACAATAAAAAATATTAAATTATACCGAGGGAAAAAAATAAAAAGCATGAACAAAATAGCAAGCAAGAAAAACAATTAAAATATTATTATTATTATATTATTATTATTATTATTATTATTATTAGTACTACTACTACTACTACTACTACTATTATTATTATTATTATTATTATTATTATCATGAAAGAATAAATGAATGAATGAAAGATTAAAAAAAATGTAAAAACTAAAAAAAAAAGATCAAACAAAAAAATACAATGAAAACTAAAAATTATCATTGTTATCACTGTCAACACAATAAAAATTATCAAATTGTTCTGAGGGAAAAAAAACCCCTAAAAAACATTAACAAAAGAGTAAGCAACAAAAACAATTAAATTATTATTATTATTATTATTATTTTCATTTATTTATTTTATTTCTGTGTTAATAATGAAAGGGAAAAATGGATGAAAAAAATTTCCTAAAAACTTCAACAAAAGATCAAACAAAAGAATAAACAGAAACAAAAATTATCGTTGCTATCACTACCAAAACAATAAAAATTATCAAATTATCCCGAGAAAGAAATAACTAAAAAACATTAACAAAAGAGTAAGAAAGAAAAACAATTAAATTATTATTATTATTATTATTATTATTATTATTATTATTATTATTATTATTGTGTTAATAATGAAAAAAATAAAATAAATGAAAGACTAAAAAAACCATAAAAACTTTAAGAAAATTTAAATCATAAAAACAAATCAAGGGATTAAAAACATTAAAAGTA
Source organism: Salix brachista (assembly GCA_009078335.1). Lineage (NCBI taxonomy): Eukaryota > Viridiplantae > Streptophyta > Magnoliopsida > Malpighiales > Salicaceae > Salix > Salix brachista. The sequence continues at coordinate 9,791,209 of CM018586.1, forward strand.
TAAGGTCCGAAAGGAAAATCAAATATTAAGGGATTAAAATCCAAAATTAAAAGTATAAGGACCGAAATGAAAATCAAATTTATTATCAATTTCAATCAAAGGACAAAATTGCAAAACTTGAAACTGCTGTACCGAATTTATTGAGTTATTTAAACCCAATCCAGAAATTAAAAGAAGGAGGATCGAAGTGAAATTTAAACATTCAATTAATTTCAATCGAAGGACCCAATCGAACTAAATCAAAACTTATATAACAAAAATCAGGACCATAAACAAAATTAAAAATACAGGGACCGAAGTGAAAAAGCATCAAAACCGGGAGACTCCCTTGCACTTTGACGTGCAGGAGAGAGAGAAATGGCTGCAGCGGCTTTAACCGGCCACCGCCGCGCCCACGGACGTCGGAGGACAAAACGCGCCGCACCGGGAGGAAGACCAAGCGGAGGCGCATCGACTGAGACGCCGGTAGCTCATCTCCGGCGACTCCATCCCCACACATGCGCCACTTAAAGAGGGTGTGAGGAGGAATACTGTCGGCTGCGTGTGACACAGGCGCCGACAGTAAAAAGAAAAAATAAAAAAGCATGGTCAATTACCAGTGTAGCCCTGTGCCTAAGTCAGCAATTTTGTCTTATTAGGGGCCAAACCGGTAATTAGCCATTTTCAGAAGAAAAAAAAATTAAATATTCAAAAGGTAGGCGGACCAGACCGGTCCAGTCCGAAATTGTGCAATTAACCAATTTTTTGTCTTTTTCGAGGGCTAGAACCGCTATTTCACTGTGCAAAAAATTATAAAAAATAGAAAAACCGGGAAAGCAACCGAACCGAACCAAAAATACACTATTACAATCCACAGTGCACACACTCACATGCTACAGTGCATGTTGGTACAAGGAAATGGCCACGCGGTTTATATATTAGGTAATGCTCTTAGTTTTTGTTTTTTGTTTTCATTATTTCCACTGTTATTAAGATTTTTTTATTTAATATTTAAATTTTAATTTGTGTTTGTGATCATTTGAAAATTGATATTTATTATTTTTTTCTTTGTTTTTTTATTTTTATTTATTCTTCAAGTCAAATAATTTTTTAAAATCTAATAATATTTTTTTTGTCATTTATTTTTTTTAATTACTTTTTTGTTAATATTTTTAGGTGTTGAAATTTCTAATTATTATAGATAAGATATTCAAAATAATGATAACGATTATTTGTATTTTTTTCTTATAAATATGTTAGACTAATTATATATTTTTATATTTATTTAATATTATCGTCTTAAAATATATATAATATATATAAAAAAATTAATATCAATATTCTGAAATACTTTTAATATAATAATATGAGGAATAAATCTTATAAAATAAAAAATAATTTAATTTCTTTTTTCTAACAATAATTATCGTGTCATCGATAGTATGAACAATAAGAATTTTAATATGAATTATTTATAATAATATTTATAATGACAGTTACAATAATTATGACAATTTAACAATCATGATAATAACAATGTCAATAATAATTGAAATAATTCATCAGTTGATGTTATTTTTCTTAGAGGTTGACTTCTGCTGCTTTTTTATGTATGATATTTCATATCTAATATCACATAAACAAAAAATATATGAAGTGACACGTAGACAAAATGGATAGAAAAATTAGGGCAATTTATCTACAGTGAAAAAATATACAAGCCAATTGCCCTCCACTTCGCCGTAGCCATAAACAAATTTTTTAACATGCAAAAAAATGTTAATGGTCTTAGATTTGTTTTTATAATGTTATATATCTAGGGAAATTAATCAGCCTACTTATACAAAGATAAATTCTAATAAAAATTAAAAGTCAAAACTAAGAGTATAGATACATAAATACAAACAAATTATTTAAAATTATTTAAAAATTACTGAAAAAAATAAAGGGATCGAAACTAAATCAAGAAATAAGATAATTATTTATTTTTTGCTTACAACATTTTTAATTTTTTTTAATTTAATCCTTCCGTTTAATTTATTTACATATTTTATTTTCATTTAGGCACATATACTTTTAATTCTTTATTTTAATTCTTTTATTTTTTAGATATATTTCTAAATAGTCTCTATTTTTGTTCATGTTCACTGTGACACAGATTACTGTGGACGACAACAGTAATGCTCAATTTTTGGTTCGGTTCGGGTCGATTCGGTTCATTTGGTTCATCAATCTACCATTTTTTATTTCACTATGAAATAACGATTTTGTCTCTCGAAAAAGACAAAAACAGTTGTTGGATGGAGGGATTCCACGGTAATTGCATATTTTTAGATCAGTCTAGTCCGATTCGGGTAACCGATTTATTTGTTTTTTAATATTTCTTCGCACAGTCCAATAACCATTATGCCCCTCAATAACAACAAAATTAGGTTTGACCGAGAGGGGTGCCACGGTAATATCATATTTTTATAAAAATGGCTAAATACGAATATGCCCCCCAATAAGACAAAATGGAAGAATTAGATGCAGGGGTGTCACGGTAATTTATCTATTTTTTAAATAATTATTCTGACACGGTACTGGCGGCGCGTTGTGTCCGTGCTCACACGTTTTTTAGACGGCGCATGCGGGGTTCTTTGGCGTAAAAAAATACCCAACCAATGTCTAGAATGATTTTAAGCCATGTTTTCTTACTGTCGTGTGGCGCGTGTCACTATCGGGTGGCCGGAGATGAGTTAATGGTCATTTTGAATTTTTTCTTCCCTTTTCTCTCTCTTGCCTATGCAAGCACACGTCAGTGCAGCTCTTTATTGTGATATTTCTGTTTAGTCCCTGAACTTTCGATTGTGTTTTCTAGTCTTTATTGTCATTATATAGGTTTTGATTTGTTTCAATTGGGTCCTTCAATTGAAATTGATTGTATATTGTAGTTTTATTTAGGTCCCCATTCTTTGAATTTTCGAATTGGTTTGAAATTCTTATATTTTTGGTATCAAAGGTTTGAATTATTTTAATTTTATCCTTCCATGCAAATTTATTAAAAATCCTTAATATTTTCGGTATTAAAGTTTGTTTTTTATCAGTTGTATCCTTCCATGCAAATTAATTATATATCTAAGTTTTATTTCGGTCCTAATTCTTTTAATTTCCGGTTTTGTTTTAAATTATTTAATTTTATCGGTATCAATGTTTAGGTTTTTTTTCAATTTTTTCCTTGAAATTATATATATTATATATATGTTTTTTTCATTTTGACCCTTATACTTTTACTCTTGGATTTTATTTTAATTCCTTTTTTTATATATATATATTTCTTACATAGTTCTTATTTCTGTCCATGTTTATATATATGCTCTTAGTTTTTGTTTTCAATTTTTATTTATTTTCAATGTTATTAAGGTTTTTTTATTTACTGTTCCAATTTTAATATGTGCTGGTGATCATTTAAAATTTAATAATTATTATGATTTCTCTTTCTTTTTTTCCTTCAAGTCAAATAATTTCTTAAAATCTAATAATATTTATTTTTATTTTGTCATTTATTTTGTTTTTAAATTGCTTTTTTATTAGTATTGTGTTAGTTTTGTTTTCTTTTAAGTATGTCAAAACGTATATTAAAGGAAAAAGGACCATACACAACAATCAAAAGTTCATGAACTATAATGAAAAGTCAACAAACAGCGGGGTCTGACGTGTATTTACGCAGGCAGGATAGAGAACACAGGGGGGAAAGTTCAACCGACCACCTGCACATCTCCGACCATGTTGGACCACCACGCGCCACTCCATCAGGAAGAGAACATGAATTCTAGACGTCGGTAGGGTATTTTTGATGGCCGTATGACGGTGCACACGCCGTCCAAAAACCATGTGAGAACAGAAACGGACGGTGCATCTGGTGACATGCCTACAATAACCCATCAAAGTTAATATTAAAAAGGATAAATTACCGTGACACCCTTGCAGCCAAATCTTCATTTTTGTCTTATTGGGGGGCATATCCGTATTTAGTCATTTTAAAAAAATATGAAATGCCCGTGGCACCCCTCCCGGCCAGGCCGATTTTTTGTTTTTTTCGAGGGACAAAAGGGTTATTTTACTGTGCAAAGAAATATAAAAAAATAAAAAAAACTGGTGACTCGAACCGGATCGAAAATGTGCAATTACTGTGGCACCCCTCGCGGCATGTGCTTTTTTTTTTGTCTTTTTCGAGGGACAAAATTGTTATTTTACTGTACAAAAAGAAAAAAAAAAGCAGTGAAACGATGACCCGACCCGACCCGAAAATTGAGCATTACTATTGGCCTCTACAATGATTTGTCTCACTATGAACAGTAACCCACCCACAACTTGTTTTAACTTTTAGAATAATATGATAAATTTTTTTATAATATTTAATATATTAAACTGAATATAATAATAAATTTATCACTAATATATATATATATATATATATATATATATATATATATTATTCTTAATGATTATTTAATTATTAAAAAAATTATTAAAACTTAGAATGAAAAATATACATGAAATTAAATAGAAGGTTGGATGTAATTTTCCCTCTGCCAAAGAATCTTATTATGGTGACGTGTAGTAATTGTTAGTTCGCGAGGTTATTTTTATGCATTTGTTTTAAGAAGGAAAAAAAAATCCCTAAAAAAAGCACCTTTTAAAAAATCATTTTTGTTGTTGAGATGCGAACTCTCGTGCCCTGCTGGACACGCCTTGTAACCACCCGGCCAAACGATTTCTTTGTGCAGTTCTTGGATACAAATAATAATAATATTAGTATATAATTTAATTGTTCCAAAAATTCGTGGCCAGAGAGATTCAACTCCCGTGCCCTGCTTATACGCGCTCTAACCACTCGGCCAAGCGACTTCTTTGTTCAGTTGTAGTCTAAAAATAATAATAATATGATTATATAATTTAACTATTCTCGTCTACAGTAATATGAGCCTAGATGAACAGTGCAAATTACTGTTGAAATCTGTGAGCTCTTTTAGATTTTAGATAATAACTAAATGAACAATGCAAATTATTGTTGAAATCCGTGAGCTCTTTTAGCTTTTTAGATAATATGGTTTTCTATTATAATGTATTTTTTTATTTTAATTAGCATTTAAGAAGAAATTGTCAAAAAATAAACAAATAATTTCCTAAGGTGTGGTTCATAAAAAAAAGCGTATTATTAATCATCTATTCCATAGAAAAAAGGAAAATATATATTATGCCTTCCACAAGTACAAAATTTGAAAGGAATCTCAAAACTCAAGATTACTCCATCTCTAAGGGCTTGTTTGGGAGTGCGGTTGCGGTAGCTTTTCAAAAAGTTTTTCGTGCCGAAATATATCAAAATGATGTTTTTTCATTTTTTAAAAATTATTTTTGATATCAGCACATCAAAATGATATAAACACACCTAACCGCGGTTATTTAAAATGAAAAAAAATAAAAAAAAATAGCCAACCGCAGCTAACCTGCGGTTTGGCCGCAGTCCCAAACAGGGGCTAAGAAGTCATGACTCACTTCCAAATTAAAAACTCTTGTCAGCAAATACAATAGCGATAGACTTTCCGACAGAAACATGTTTGTAATAGCAAATAAAATGGCAAAAGCCATTTGAAATAGCTAAATCTCTGAAATGATTTTTTAAATAGTAGATACTAGTTTAATGGCCCGCACTTCGTTACGGGCAGAGTAAATAATTTTTATAACTGTTCAAATTAAAATATAATATTTATACATGTAAAATTTGATATAATAATACAAATCAAAATATTCTGTTATAACAACAGTAATATCGAAGTGTTAACTTCTAAAATTATCATCACTCTTACTGTCAAAACAATAACAATTATCAAAATACATTGAGAGAAAAAAAAAGCAAGTAAGAACAAAAACTTAACTTATTATTATTATTATTATTATTATTATTATTATTATTATTAATATTGATATTATTATTCCGTAATAACCAAAAAAACAAAATTAAATCAAAGACTAAAAGAAGTCTAAAAACATTAACAAAAGAGCAAATAAAAAAATAAAATAAATGATAAAATAAAAATAAAAATTATTACCTGAAAAAAAATCATTTCACTTGAAAATTAAAAAAATTGACCGCACTATGTTGCGGGTTGAGAATTTTTTTTTATGATTGTTGGGATTAAAGAAATTAATAAGATTTGTTGGTCTAAAATTAAAATATAATATCTATATATACAAAATATAATATAATAAAACAGATTACCACGTCCTATCATCAAAATAGCAAAATCAAAGTTTTAACATCAAAAATTATCATTGTCATTACTGTCAAAACAATTAAAATTATCAAATTATCATGAGAGAAAAAACATTCAAAAACATTCACAAAAGAGTTAGTAAGAAAAATAATTAAATTTATTATTATTATTATTATTATTATTGTGTTAATAAAGAATAGAAAACTAGAAATAAATGAAAGACAAAAAAATTGTAATAACGTTAATAAAAGATGAGAAAAAAAATAAAATCAAAATTATTAGGCAAAAAAATTAATCTAACTTGAAAATATATAAAAAAAAAAATAAAAAACTAAAAGACAGAGCAAATAAAAAAATATAATAGATAATAAAACAAAAATAAAAATTATTAGCTGAAAAAAATCATTAGTGACTATAACCGTATTTAGCCATTTAAAAAAATATTAAAAAAAAAGGTTGCGCCAGACCGGACCGAACCGGACTTGTCGTACGCGCGCAATTACATCCGTGACCCCTCAGCCAGAACCTTTTTTTGTCCTATTATCAGGGTTAAAATCGTTAAAACACTGTTCAAAAAACAGGAAAAAAAATCAATCAAAGAAAAAAAAAATCAATAACTTTAACAAAAAAAACCAACCAAAAAATGAAAAAAAAATATAAGAAAAAAAATAATTGGACGTCAAAATAAATAAATAAAAATAAAAAAAAACAATCAAAAGAAATAAAAATGAAAAAAAAATAAGTGAAAAAAATAAAAAAAGCAAACAAAAAATAAAAAGAAAACTAAAAGCAAAAAATAGATAAAAAACAATCAAAAGAAATAAAAATGAAAAAAAAAACATAAGTGAAAAAAAAAAAAGCAAACAAAAAAGAAAAAGAAAATTAAAATCAAAAAAGAGATTGTAACTGGCGCAGGCAGGGATCGAACCCTGCCCTCCATGAACAGGCGCGCCTGTGTTTCCAGTAGGCCACTGACCTCTCTTTGTAACTCAATGTGAAACAATATATAATTATCATATAAATAGCTTATCAAACCGACAGTCCACAGTGATCACTGTTCAAAAACGAAAAAAAAAAAGACACTATTGAAATCCACAGTGTTTTCACTCACAATGCACAATGAATTCCTGAGCTCTTTTAGTTTTTTGTACTAGTCAACTGCCCGCACTACGTTGCGGGTGTAGTGCGGGCGAAAAAAATAATTTTTACAGTTGTTAAGATTAAAATATAATATTTTAATATATAAAATTTGGTATACTAAAAGATATCAATATTGTCTATTATAATAACAATAATATCGAAGTCTCAACTTCTAAAATTATCATTATTGTCAAAAAATTATCATTATTATTATTGCCAAAAATATCCTAAAAACCTCAACAGAAGATCAAGCAATTTTTTTTTATCATTGCTATACTGTTAAAACAATACCAATTATCAAATTATTCTAAGAGAAAAATACCTAAACACATTAACAAAAGGAGCAAGGAAAATATTATTATTATTATTATTATTATTATTATTATTATTATTATTATTATTATTATTATCATCATCATTATTTTTATTGAGAGAAAAAAACCTAAACACATTAACAAAAGAGTAAGGAAAAAAATATCAATTTATCAAGGGATTAAAATAAAAAATTCAAACTATTATTATTATTATTATTATTATTATTGTAATTATATATTTTTTATATTATTATTATTATTGTTGTTGTTGTTATTATTATCATCATTATTATTATTATCATTATTATTATTATTATTATTATTATCATCATCATTATTATTATTATTATTATTATTATTATTATTATTATAATGGAAAATAAAACACAAATATCAATTTATCAAGGGATTAAAATCAAAAATCAAAACTATTATTATTATTATTATTGTAATTATATTTTTTTTATATTATTATTATTATTATTATTATTTTTTTTTTTTTATTATTATTATTATTATTATTATTATTATTATTATTATTATTATGGAAAATAAAACACAAATATCAATTTATCAAGGGATTAAAATCAAAAATTAAAACTATAAGGGCCAAAATGAAAATTCAATATATTATCAATTTCAATAAAAGGATCCAATTTAATAAATCAAAACTTCTGTACTGTATTTATTGAATAATTTAAACCCAATCCGAAAATTAAAAGAATGAGGACCGAAGTGCAACAATGACATTCAATCAATTCGAATTGGAGGACCCAATCGAACTAAATCAAAACTTATCGAACCAAAATCAGGACAAAACACAAAATGGAAAGTCAAGGGACCGAAATGAAAAGTATCACAAAATGGGGGACTCTCCTGCACTTTTACGTGCAGGAGAGAGAGAGAAACGTGGCCGGCGCTTTAACCGGAATCCGACGCGTCTACGGACATTTTTAGGGTACAAGCGCCACCGCGGGAGGAAGACCATGCGGAGACGCATCGAGATAGACGGCGGAATCCTGTGTCCGGCCACCGGAGGAAACCGCACGCGCCACCTAAACAGGGCGTGGGGCGTGCAAAAGGTTGGCGCGTGCGGCACACGCACTGACAAACCGACAGCACTAAAAAACAAAAAAAAGGTCAAGTACCGTACTACCCCTGGACCGAAATAAATGTTTTTGTCTTATTAGGGGCTAGAAGAGTAATTAGCTATTTTTTTTAAATATATTTAAAAAAAAAGTGCGGCGGACCGGACCGGTCCGGTCCGTACACGTGCAATGACAGGAATGGCCCTCATACCCAGCCCTTTTTACCGCTAGACCGAGCCCTATTTTGTCTCATTTCCGGGGCTAAAATCGTCAAAGTACTGTTCAAAATCGAAAAAAAAAAAAAAACAGGCGGACGAACTCGCGCGACGCAGGGCCGAAATTGTTCGAGTCCACAGTGAATTGTCTCTGGTGCTACAGTAAAAGACCTAGCTCTTTTAGATGATTTTATAATAATATATATATTTTTTTGTTGATGTATATTTTAATAATAAAAACTATTTAAAAGAGTTATTTTTTTTATATTATTATTATTATAATTATAATTATAATTACCCCTAAAAAACCTCTCTCTGCTGCTCTCTTCATTTTCTCTCGCTCCCAAAACCATCTCCCTCTCTACACTCCTCCACTCCGAACAACCTTCTCTTTCTCCGTCGTTAACGCCGGCTATGGGGAAGAAGAGCGGCGGCGGATTTGTGATCCCGGCGCCGAGTGAGCCTTGGAAAAAGATCGAGATGTACTCGCCTGCTTTCTAATATGCTTGTACTGCTGGTGGTATTCTTAGCTCTGGACTTACTCATACGACTGTTACTCCTCTTGACCTTGTCAAGTGTAATATGCAGGTGTCCTTTTTTACTAGATCTGTGCTTCTTTTGCGTGGTTTTTTCCATGTTCCCTGTCGTTTTTAGTTCAGATCTGTGTCGCTGTTTCTGTTGATGTTGCGATTTGAAGGAATTTTCTACAACACTGAACAGGCGGGCTTACAGAATTATCTACACAACGGGGCTGAAGAAAATCGATGAAGAGTTTTAATTAGTTTGTACAGTATTCCAATAATATATCTATATTATTTTATTTTTAGCTTCTTGGTTGAAATATGTAGAAATAGCTGCTGCGGATGAGAATAGCCATTTTACCTCTTCTTGGAGAAGAGAAATCTTAAAAAAAGATGCAAAAGTACTGATTTTTGCCTTTAGCTCTTCATATGGATGCTCCGTTGGACTTGCCCTAAGAGGAGCAAAAATGGCGACGAAAGGTAGCAGCTTGAAATCAACGTCGATAAATGGAGTGAAGAGGTACATGGTTTCTTCACAGCAACGTAATACTGTTTCTTGGGTTGGCCCCCAAAAGCATCGTCCTTCTCGCAAAGATAAAAGTACTGTCTTTTTTTTCTCTCTTTCTTGCTTTGAATTGTTGTTATTTATTAGCTTTCAAGTATAAGTTTTGCTTTGTATCTGTTAAACCCTAGCTTAAACCCTAAGTTCTATTATTGATTTACAGTGAAGATTAAGGAATTATGCAGCAGAGTGATTTTTTTAATTAGTTTACAATTTATGCAGTTTCAGATTCAAAAACAAAAGAGAACATGATTTTAGTTTCCTAACTGCTTCAAAAGTGAATAAACTGGGGCGGTGAGATTATTTTTAATTGATATTGACACATTATTGATGACAAGTGCTCAAACTGTCAAAAACCCATGAGGTCATATTTGTGCTGGAAAAGGCTTCCTTGGAAGTTGCAAAAGTTGGAAAGGTTTAAAGGCTAACTTTTCATTCCAATGTTTCGGTATAAGTAACTTATTGGATTCATTGTATGGACTAGTGTAGATTTTTTATTAGTGATGCAGAGGTTTGGTGTAATGTTTTGAATTTGGGTTATGGGTTATAGAGAATGATTTTGAAGTCTTTGTTGGGATTTTCATGAAGTGGGGTTTTATCATTTTGTTGGAAGTTTTCAAATTCATCTGACTGGTCTTGTTTGTACAGAATTACTAAATTTTGAATTCTGAGGAGCATGCCAATTTCCTGAGGAGGAATAATAAAAATCCTGCTGATTACAGGCCCGACATCATTTATCAGGTTAGTGTCTTTTGTTATTGAAGGCACTTATTCTTCTTCGTTGATTTTCTCCCATACCAGTGAAATTTGTAGGTGCATTTTATGTATTTTTCCTATCCTATCTAGAATCCAAATTCCCGAGTCAAGCTGTTTGTTAGACCAACCCCATGACCGTCTTTCATATGGAGGTCCAACGGTATTAATATCACACTTGTATTAATATCATTGTTTCTAATTTTAGGCTCTCCTGTCCATCTTAGATAGCCCACTGAATAAGGGCTGGGTGTTTGCGAGCAGTATATGTGAAAACAAATAAAGGTGCTCCTTTTGAAGTTAAGCCATATGTTCGTATTCCAAGGACTTATAAGCGTTTTGCTGGTATTATGTGTAAGTTCAGTGATCCCCTCTGATACTTTCCTGTAGTGTTGGTATATAATGCTTTTCCTTTTTGTATATAGCTTTGTACTAGGTGTTACCACCCTGTATTTGTTTGCAGCAATATACTGATATCAAGCTTGCCTTGTATGTTGCACTGAAGCCATGAAAATTACATATCAATGAACAACAGAAATACACATTTGCAATTACAGTTTCTGCTCAATAATTTGCATCTTTCAATGTGAAATGAAAATTGCCACTTTCTTAAGTGAGTTTCACCTTAAGCTTTTATTCTTCGTTGGAAACTATTTTTTCTGCTTTTTTTATGCATGAGAACCCTTATATATATATATTTTAGATGCGGAAACTGAGATCTTGTTATGTTGTGAGAGCATCTTATTTATATACATGTCTATCCGAAGAAGTTTCAATCCCGAACTAGTTGTGATTAGATTCATGGACCACCCTTTTCTCGTAGTTTGCTTGTGAAGGTATTTTCTTATGTTTGTCCAAGAGATGGTGAGGATAGTAAAACGAAATAAGAAAATTGGTTGTATCACCCACAAGTCATTATCATGTTAACTCAGCATGGGAAATAAGTTAGAAAACCAAACACGGATCAATTGAGCCCCCCAAAATTAACTGATCAAGAAAATATGTTTGTGCATGCTGAACAAAAATGAAGAAACTTGAAGAGGATCTCATAACTACTAAAGACTTTTTTTGTCAACGAATTGAAGAGGATCTCATACTTCATTTTGTCCACTTTCTTGATCTCTCTCCATCCTTCATTATGTTGTCCAGGAGCGGGAAGGGAGTAAGGACATGGTAGTGGATATTTTGCAGTAGGAATTCATTTTCACTTTTAGATGAGTAAACAATCTTGTGATGCTTACGTGCATTTGTCATGAAGTGTACATTTCTGTTCAAATTTTGCATGGACTACATATCTCTTCTATCCTTATTTTTTCATGAAAATGCTCTTTTACTTTTGTATCAATTTGGAGGTCACTGCATTAAAGTTTGATGAAGATGGGGGTTTCACCATCGCTGTTGGAAGCAGTGGTGGAAAGGTATGATGCTCTTCACGGCAAATCATGAGATTTCATATGAATTTTGGGATGAATTCATGTATTCAACCTCATGCTGTTTTACATAGATCTCAGACATTGTATTTTTTTCTCTTTTTTTTGTGCTTGTTGACTTTACCTTAAGAAAGTGGGGATGTCTTGGGAAGGATGGGTGGTCTGGTTATGAATATAAATAATATATATTCTATTTCTTTTTTCAAATTCTGTTTCAAGGGGATTGATGGTTTGGGCATGGTTATGAATATAGAAGATATGGGGCAGGATCTTATGTATTCAATGGCTGAAGATGAAATCAGTGGAAGAGCTGAAAGTCGCAAGTGCGCACAAGAACGTTCGCTGAACTTCTCGACTAAAACTTGAGGTGGAGTGGAAGAAATTCTGCCAATCTTTCATCACAGGTATTGTCAATCCATGGACACAATAGTTTGTGTCCATTATCCAGCTTCAAACTAAATACCAATGCTGCCTTCTCAACTGAAAACTTGGAAAATAGTTAAATTAAGATGCAAACATAATAAGTTGTTGGGGGTGTGCATAGTGCACATGCCAAATCAGAAGGAAGAAAGAAAAGAGCAGCAGCATGACATGCCTTGTTGCTGTGACCAAGATGATGGAGTAGAAAATAGGAGACGAGTTCCACAAGCTTCACATGCTATGATATCTATATCCAAATTGATCCATCCCCTTCTCGCACAATTCACAGAACTTACCACCTAAGAATGAAGGGAAAAGTTAGAGTACACTACTTTGAAAAGGTTTGCCGGCTCAAGATAACACAAAAAGAAAAGAGGGGAAAAGTAAAAATAGTTCACTGATATAAAACAGCCATGGAAAATTTATGGTCCTCAATGACGGTGCAGGATATTTTCATCAACTTAGTTAGTTCACTGATAGTTAATTAAATAATTCATGCAATACACCATCCATTAAAAGAAACAAGGGAAACCAATGCTCAGCAAATCAGTAATATAAAAATTAGGTAATGTATAGGACAAACAATCCCTCATTATTAGCAAAAATATGTTCAGCATCCACAGGTGTACAATTTTAACTCAAAGGTCCTTCAGAGAAGTTAATTGTACATCCTCCTCCTCAAACGCCTTTTAATTTCTCTCTTTCAGAAAACTCAAAGAATTGCTAAATCATATAATTCTTGTCATTTCAAATCTTAAACTCAAGTAGTAGAATATACCAAACTAACCCCATCTTATCCCAAATAAAGTAAAGGGATATTAAAGAAGAAACACACACACACAATATCGGTTTGCGTTGATAGCAAACAGACAGTTTTACTTGTAACACAGAAGAGGTACAAATTCTTAAGAGATTTTGATTAAAAAAACAGAAGACAATGTGATCTTACAGAATACTAGCAACTTGATTTGAATAATAAGAACAGAGCAAATGCTTTGAAGGAAAAGTATTGTTATGAAGATTTATCAACAACTGACTTCTGATAGGCTTAGCCCATCATTTTATTTAAAAAAAAATTCCCTTTGGAGATTGGATTACACACTGTACATTTAATTAGATTGATTGCGATGAAAACATCAATTCCTCAAAAAAACCATATGCCAAAAAGGTAACGGTGAAATGGATGATGAGAATAAAAAGAACCTTGGGCTTGGCGAACCAGGTCATAGACTTATAAGTAGCAAGCCTCCTCATAAGATCTCCCCTGTCCCAGGGCCTACACAAAGGAGCGTCAGCTGAAGAAACAGGTTCAGCTCTTACTCTTGTTTTATCAGTCGGTTCCACTAGTGCTAATGCAGACTCAGGGTTATCTCGTTTTTTGCCTCTTGATGGTGATGGTATTTGTATAACTCCACATGAAACTGGTGAACTGTCAATCAAAATTTTAACCAACCAATAAACAAACAAACAAATATAAATGGGAAATTACAAAGAAAGCAAAAGAAAACCTGGGATTGGTGAGGGATTTCGAAGGAGCGTTAAGGAGCTTGTCCATGATAGAGTGGAATCTCTTCTCTGGATCCTCTTCCATAGGCTACTATTTTAAAAGCTCTCTCCCTCTCAATCGGCTATTGCAACTATGCTCAGAGGATGTGGTGTCCGGAGAGGGTTTTTGTTTTGTAGACGATTTGTTTTAGGTTAGGAGTAGTGAATTCCGCTGCGCTCTAATGCGGATTCAACTTTTTTTTTTTTTTTTATTGAACTAATCTTATATTTTTAAAAAAATATTAAAAATATAAAAATTATTTAGAATTATTATTAAATCTAATCAATTGATTTCATCTTAAAATAAATTAAACAAGCTCAAGTTTTTAATTATTACATGGACATTAACTTAAAGTAAACCAATCAATTTAATGGATCTAAAAATAAATTGAATGTTTAATGAAAACATGACACAATTTTTATTGCTATCCAATTTTTTTATCATTTTTGAAAAAAAATCATGAAAATAGCAAAGAGCAACAATTTTTTTTTAAAAAGTATATTTGATTTTTTTATATCTAGACAAAGGGATCAAAGTGAAGAGAGAAAACAAGAGACTCAACAAATATTTTTACCTATTAATAGGTGATTTACACACACACACAAAAGGGGAGAGAAAATTTAACAAAACCAAAAATGTAACATCCCTTTCTCTAAGAGAAAAACATTAAATTCGCTAAATTTCAGCAGAATCTCCATGCATTGACAAATCTTAAGTTATCAACGTATAATATAACCTTAAAAAAAATCTAATAACTAATTCAATATCGACTTAAACATCTTGGGCTTACAAATCCACAAACATCATTCTCATCACGACTACTATAAATAAAACATACATTTAGCAAAGATTGTCAATTAGAATAGGAATCAAGATAAATTCAGTCACATTTAATAAGATACAACAAAATTCAAAGTTAATTTCTTACATCTAGTCCTTTCTAAAGAATGGTCATCATACATATTAAGGGATATCCCAGTCCTTTCTTACATCTTAGTCCTTTCTAGAGCTAGATACAAAAAGCTAATAAATATAGAATCTACTTCTAACGTGCAGATGATGGATCAATAAGGGAAATACAAGATAATTTCATATAAAAAATTGAATAAAATAAAGTTATTAAACCAAATATACACAATCATACATAACCACAGACTATCTTTCCCACCTATGTATTGCTGATACTAAATATTATCGGTTTCATTATCACCCTACAAGTGACGACATCAAAGAAGATCCTTTCCCCGGTCCCTAACGTACCTCCTTGTTTGTACTTGTGGATGTGTGACCATTCCATTTTTGGAATCCTAACATACACTAATGTGTATTAGACAATGCACCATGATCCCTTCATCTAAGATTCTAACATATATTACATGTATGTTAGCTTGTGCATAGTGATTCCTATTCTCGAGATCCTGACACGCACTGAATATATGGCAACCCCCTTATCTAGGATCCTAACATACACTAAAATATATGTTAATCATTTTTGGTGATCCCTTTATCCAAGATCATTTTTTGGCGATTCCCTTATCCAAGATCCTAACATACACTAATGTATACTAGTCACCACCATGTTTTATTCATTTGATAGTGTCTTCTTTGGCGATAATGCCATAACCTGGCAAATTTACATAGTAAATTGTCTTCCTTAACATGCATGCTTTAAATATTTTTACTGAAAAATCACATTTTCTCAAACATCCACGAACCGCCTACCTATTATGGATGCTCTACTCGTGGTCCTCTATTGTTGTTGTTGCACCACACTCGTGGTCTCTCTTGCATTTACAAATAATTTTCATAAATTATTCTCATTCAAAGATGCAATTCATAATAACTACACTAATAACAATCCAATAAGCCTTTTAATCCGTTATTCTTTCCTTTTTATTTTATAACATATGCATCCTTTATGTAATCAAAACATTATTATAAATGCTCATTTTTTAACATAACCTTTTTCTTTTCCTTTAACGCATCTAACTTTGTTGTTCCTACTAGATTTTGAGAGTATGAGCCCGTGTGTTGTACCCGTGCTACTTGTGCCTAAGAAGGATGGAACATGGAGGATGTGTATTGATTGCCAAGCCATTAACAACATAATAGTAAAGTATAGACACCTCATTCCTAGGCTTAATGACATGTTAGATGAGTTACATGGATCTTGTATTTTCTATAAATTTGACTTGAAAAGTGGGTACCATCAGATTAGGATGAAAGAGGGTGATGAGTGGAAAATTGCATTTAAGACTAAGCATGATTTGTATAAATGGTTAGTAATGTTGTTTGGACTTACAAATGCACCTAGTACGTTTATGCGTTTAATGAATCATGCGTTGCGTGCATTCATTAGTAAGTTTGTGGTTGTGTATTTTGATGATATTCTGATCTATAGCAAGAACTTAATCGAGCATCTTGATCATTTGTGTAATGTACTTAGTGTGTTACGTAGTGAGAAATTGTATGTTAATATTAAAAAGTGTGCCTTTTGCATGGAGAAAATTGTGTTTCTTGGCTATGTTATAACTGCACAGGGCATCGAGGAGAAAGTTAAGGTCATCCGGGATTGGCCTAAACCCAAATCAGTAAGTGAGGTAAGGAGTTTTCATGGGTTAGCTAGTTTTTACAGGCGTATTGTGAAAGATTTCAGCACAATAGCTGCTCCTTTGAATGAAATTGTTAAAAAATCAGTTGGGTTTAAATGGGGGAGGAACAAGAATTGACTTTTGTTATTTTGAAAGAGAAATTATGTTTTGCACCTGTTTTGACTTTACTTGACTTTACGAAAGCATTTGAAATAGAATGTGATGTGTCTGCAATGAGAATAGGTGTTGTTTTGATGCAGGATCAAAGACCTATTGTGTATTTCAGTGAGAAGTTAAGTGGAGTGACCTTGAACTATCCCACTTACGATAAGAACTCTATGCCTTGAGACATGGCAGCATTACTTGGATCATAAGTCCTTGAAATATCTAAAAGGACAAGGTAAGTTGAATAGGAAACATGCAAAATAGGTTGAATTAATTGAAACTTTTCCTTACATAATCAAGTATAAGCAAGGCAAAGAGAACATCGTAGATGATGTACTTTCACGCAGGTATGTTCTTTTACACACCATGAATACTAGATTGCTAGGCTTTGAATATGTGAAGGAATTGTATGGTAATGATTCTGACTTTGTTGAGATTTATAATGCATGTGGACATTCGACTTTTGGTAAGTTTTATTTGATGGATGATTATTTGTTCAAAGAGAATAGATTGTGTGTTCCTACTAGTTCTTTGCGTGAATTACTTGTTCTTGAAGCACATGGGGGTGGTTTAATGGGTCACTTTGGGGTTGCAAAAACCTTGGATGTATTGCATGAGAATTTCTATTAGCTAAAGATGAAAAGAGATGTGCAACGAATTTGTGAACAATGTATTGCTTGTCGTAAGGCAAAATCTAGAGTGCAACCGCATGGACTATATACATCAGTACTTGTGCCTACTGAATCTTGGGGAGATATCTTTATGGACTTTGTTTTTGGTTTACCTAGGTCGAAGAAATGTAGAGACTCTATTTTCGTTGTGGTTAATAGGTTTTCTAAAATTATGCATTTCATTGCATGTCATAAAACAGATGATGCATCTCATATCGCAAACATGTTCTTTAAAGAGATAGTACGTTTGCATGGCATTCCTAAGAGTATAGTGTCAGATCATGATGTTAAGTTCCTTAGCTACTTTTGGAAGACCTTATGGGGAAAGTTGGGGACCAAACTCTTATTTTCGACAACATGTCATCCTCAAATAGATGGACAAACTAAGGTAGTAAATAGGATATTATCTCAAGTTTTGTGTGTTGTAATTCAAAAGAATTTGAAAAGTTGGGAAGAATGTTTGCCTTTTGTTGAGTTTGCTTATAATAGAATTGTGCATTGGACCACTAGTTTTTCTCCTTTTGAAATTGTTTGTGGTTTTAATCCACTAACTCCTATGGACTTAATTCCTTTACCTTTTGAAGAAAGGGTAAGTTTAGATGGTGAAAAGAAGACAAAGATGGTGAGACAACTCCATGAGAGAGTTCGACTGCAGGTAGAGAAAAAGAACAAACTTTACACTTCTAAAGCAAATAAGGGGTGTAAATTGGTTGTTTTCCAACCTGGTGATTGGATTTGGGTGCACATGCGTAAGGAACAATTTATTAACCAAAGGAAATCAAAATTACAGCCTCGTGGTGATGGTTCATTTCAGGTTTTAGAGAGAATCAATAACAACGCATACAAAATTAACCTTCTAGGTGAGTATGGTGTTAGTGCTACCTTTAATGTTGTTGATCTTATGTTCCTTCACACAGATTTTGATTTGTGGTCGAATCCTTTCTAGGAGAAAGGGGATGATGTGGACCAGTCTAGAAATACCAGCAAGGACCCATACATGTTCCAAATGGTCCAATGACCAAGTCAAAGACAAAGACATTGAATGCAAGGACCATTGGAGTATCAAGAGGAGACCCTAGTACATCTTATCCATGTGGAGGAGGGGTCCAATACAACCTTATTTGGGGCATGAAGTGAGGACAACAAAGGAAACAAAAGAATCCTACTACAACTTGGAAACAACATGGGTGACTACCTTTTCCTTTTATTTCTAGGATTAAGAGGCTGGATGGAAGGCTATAAATAGGCCTTGAATCAACTCTATAATATTTTACTTCTCTTCTTCTCATGGCAGTTAATGGATTTAATATTATGGGTTTATTTAATTTTTTTAGCTACAGCCAAAGGCTTGTTTGGGCTTAATTAATACTTTGTTTTCAGCTAGGATCCAAGGCTTGTTTGGATTAAGTCATGGGCTTTCCAATTTAGGGTTTTGGATCAATTTTGAGTGCACCTCATTTAAGTCTACATAAGGGGTCCATTAGGGTTAGTTTTTCAAGAACTATTTAAACTCATGTAAGCTAAATTTCAGCAGCCATTAATGAATATTACTTCTGAATTTTTTAGTTTTAAAGTGTGAGAGTGATTCTTGCATTCTTCAGCTCTTGAATGAACTGAACCCAACTTATTGAAGATTAGCTGGCTTCGTGGCGTCATTATACTCATTCTAATAGTGTTGGTGTCTTGGGGCAGGTTTTCTTGATTGTAGGTTATATGACCACGTGATCACGAGGTTCGCATCATTACCTCATCTTTCAAATCCTTGTACAACCTAGACAACAACTCGAGTTGCTAGCCTACGACTCATAATTGGAAAGCTACATCAATATTTGGTGTTGTTGATTCATTGTTTGTAGACATTCTTTGAATCTGTAAAATTTGATAGTAGCAAAAAATATATCCTCACACCTCTTGTTTATCACATAGAAAAAATATCAAGTTTTTTCACTCTAATAAGCTCACTACGCCTTTTACCTCACAATTTTCTTTCTTTTGGTTCTTTAGAAACTGAAATCAACAAATCAAAGTTAGTAGCCTTCACAACCCACTCTAATTATAGTTTCCAAACTCAAGAATCAATAAATGTACTGAAAACAAAGCAAAACTAAACTACGATTATGATTTCGCGAGTAGCAATGCAAATTCATACGAATTGAGGATGAAACGAAGACACGAAATAAAAGAGAAGAGAATATTAGAAAAAAAATAGTTAATTGAATCCTAGATAACTCAAATATAATAAAAAAAAAAGATTTTGATAGACTAAATAATAAGGATCATATTTTGAAACTTGACACAAATCTAACCTGTTGCGCAATTTTTACGTAACAAAATTGAAACCTAGACCAAACAATCTTGAAATAATCTCAAATTCAATATTTAGTATTATAATACTAAACAAACAACAAAACTCAATTTATAGGTCGTTCTCTTATATCTAGATACCCATCCTTTTGTATGATCAGTTTGCGACACAATTGAACCTTTAATTAAAACCTCCAGAAGTTGATATCTAAATAAGTTCAAATTTAATATATGGTGTGATCTTATCCCCAATACATAGAATGTGAAGTTTCAATTGATTCTAAGGTGTATTGCTTATGGCTCACTAAGAGTAGTGTGTCTGCGGCAGAATTGAATTTCAAAGTAAAACCTCATGTAAACAATATCAGAATGAGCCCAAATTTGACATATGATGCGATCTTACTCCCATTAGACTGAAAATGAAGTTTTAAATTCTGATGTGGTTTTCTAATGGTTCACCTAGAGTTGTGTTTTTTGCGGCAAAAAATAAATGACACTTCAAAGTTCAACTAATCCCCCCCCCTCTCTCTCTTTTCTTTTTAATATACTAATATGATTAGAGACAATAACAAGATGAAATATAACCTTTTTTATTTTTTTCTTAGGTGATGTAGACACGAAAAAACAAGAACATGAACGCAAAACTGAAAAACATTAAGGAACACTAAAAAAATGAAAATATTATAAGGATATGACCTTGTTTCAAAGCCTAACTCTGATACCAACTGATGTGAGCCTCATGGTCATGCAACCCACAATCAAGATTGAGATCTGATCCCTAGTCAAGGTTGAGTCAAGAGAGAGAAGATCTCAGTTGTAGTGAGAAAAGCTCCCATGGAGACCCTTCATCTCTTACACATTTGATCCCTCACACTATGCAGTGAGCTTCCATCTCGCCCATTGCACTCTCATAGTCTCTTCTTTAGCAAGATTTCTTTGTTGCTTGTTTAGTCAAGGCTCGCAACAGAACCCTTCGACGTGCGAGTAGCCTTGTCTATTTCGCCAACCAAGGCGCGTGTCATTTCTTCTTATTGTATAGATTTGTGGGTTGTTTCAACATCTTCTGGTCAAATTATGGTGATGTCCAAGAAGAAATCGTTGTTTATTTGCGATGCTTAGGATGATGGTCCCCGTCTCTCTCCTTAGGACTCCCCCCTTCTCTCCTTGGTTCCAGTTGAGGTGTCAAACCATTCTACTTCTCCATTTTGAAGGCCCTTATGCCCAGATCTAGATGATGCATTGTTGGCTAAAACCCTAGCCTCTTCTCCCTCCGTTACTTGTAGTGAAAGGCATGAACCTGGGTGGCACCCTCAATGCTCCCTAGGAATCACAGTGCCTCGGCTTTATCTCCTCCTCCCTCTCCTCCTCTAGAGCCATAGAATAAAGAGAAAATAAGATAGACACACCAAAGGAAAACAAAGTCAAATCCCAAACCCATTCAAAGTAATAAAAATATATTCGCCTAAAAAATAACTAATAGCATACCATTCATGAATGCTTTGCCAATTTTTTTTTTTGATATGTGTTACTTTTGTGGAAAAAAAGGTAACTTATGATCATTGTCGCGATGATGTTTTTTTTTGCGTTTTGCGCCCTGCCATCCCTAGATTTGGGGAGACAACGGTGCGCGGTGAAAAGGGATGAATGTTATAGTCATAAAAATTACGACTATGATTATTAGGAGTCGCTATCTAGTATTAAGGTCACTAGGAACCTATTGGTCTACAAGAGTCTAAGGGGACTTATTGTGCAAGGAAAGATGCATCACCCCCAGTGCACCCTATCTAAGGTAAATTGCATTGTTATTTGATTGTTTTTCGTAAGTCATTTTTATTGGTCTTTTTCTAAGGTTCGATGTAGATTTCTCTCTGTGAGAGGATCTCTACCTCATTGCGAGTTGAAAGACTAACCTAAAACAATTTTACACTGTATTTTTTAAAACCTCGTTTTTAACTATCTGCGAGTGTACTTTGCAATGTAATTTTACACTACCATAGATAAAACAAAATAATTGTTAAATTATTTTTATATTTTAGCAAATTCCAACGAATAATCATAAACTAGTTACGATATCCAATTTTCTTTTGAAATATGTGAAAGATGCAACATATATTTTTTATGAAAAATATGCTTGGAAAACCTTGGAATTCGGTCGTATGCACGAAGACAATACATTTATTGTTTTTTTAATGAATTTTTTTTTTATTTTTTTAAAAATAAAATTTCAGGCTGGGCTGACCTAGCTGGTGGACTTGGGCTGGGTCGAGGCTAGGTCCAGCCCAACAATCAAAGAACATAAAAAAATAATAAGAAAACTGATCCACATGAACAGTAACTTGGTGGTCGGCTGACCACGACGAAAGGCTTACCTGTGGCAGAAATGGCGGCATGTGGTGGCCGGAGGAGGTGTTAGAAGCTGCTGCTGGCTCAAGCTGCTGTCGAGGTTGCCAGTGTTGGTTCGACTATGGAGAGAGACCAGGTGGTGGTCAGCGGCTGTGCTGGTGGAAGATATAAAGTTGTCAACCTAGTTGGCCCATGATTAAATCAAATTGGCCTATAAAAAATATAATTATATCGTTCAAATTATTTTTTACATAGATTTATTCAATGATAAATTATTTTTGCCTTAAATCTATACTTTCCTCTATTTTTGGGACAAAAGAGATACGATCGGACTCGAAAACAATCAAAATTTCCACATTGATTTTTCTACCAACGTCGACCCGTTTTATTTTATTTTTGTTATTTTTGGGTAGATTTGGGGAATAACCCAAAAATTGGGTTATGACAGTTGTCCCCCTCTTTACAATGCTTATGACTAAAGTCTTGTACAAGACCTTAGATGTAAGCGTTGTAAGGAAAAAAAATGGATTTACCAACCCAAGAAATGGTTGATCCATCTAGAAATAAGAAAGAGGGCAATACAATGCAGTCAGAAGGGAATGGTAAGATAGGGCTAGAAAGTCCACTACCTAAGAATTGAGGCCTAAGGAGGACACTTAAAAGATGAAAGATGATGATGTTTGTGAATGACACAGGAAAATGCTCTCATTGTAATGGGTGACCTGCCCAACTGAAGATGATGAAGATGGTAAAAACACAAAGATGGTATTATTGTAATGGACGACTTGCCCAAGTGAGAATGGTGAAGATGGTCTTATTGTAATGAGTGACCTACTCAGGTAAGAATGTTGAAGATGATCTCATTATAATGGGTGATCTACCCAGGTGAAACATGTAAATGGTGAAGATTTCGTGGAATGGAAATAGGGCTAGAAAGCTCGCTATCTAGGATATGTGGTTTAGGGTTAGAAAACACACTCAAAGAGGAGGGAAAATAGGACTGGAAATCGCACTATTTTAGCTTATGGTTAAGGGTTAGGAAACACACTCAAACAAGGAGGGAACATAGGGCTGGAAAGCGCACTATCTTAATTAATGGTCGAGGGTTGAAAAACACACTCGACGAGTGGGGGAAATAGGGATGGAAAGCGCACAATCTTAATTGATGGTCGAGGGTTGGAAAACACACTCGACGAATGGAAAATAGGGCTGGAAAGCATACTATTTTAATTGATACTCAAGGGCTGGAAAGCACACTCAAATACATGAATGAGGTAAAGATGTAAAGCACATTATCTGTGATGATGAAGGGCTCGCAAGCACACTCCGAGAAGTGAAAATGATGAGGGCTCAAAGGCGCACACAAAAATGATGAAGGTTTGTAAATTAAAATCCTTTCTAAATATTTCCTAGATTATCAGTGGGGAGATACAATGCATGATGACGCCCAAAATTAGGAAAAAGATAAAGCTGAAAAGCATTCTCAAGGAAATGAAAGAGGTGAGAGCTCGAAGGCGTACACAAAAATGATGAATAAAGGTTCGAAAATTACTATCCCTCCAAAACATTTCCTAGATTCTTAATGGGGATGTAATGCATGATGATACATGTATACTTACCTGAGAAATATAGGTCCCCTTTCTTTTTCATGGTCTTCCCTTTTCAGGGTTTGGATCTCTGGTTTTGACGGCTTCTCGCTTCTGCTTACTCGAGCCGTAACTTATGATTTTGACCACTGGAGATGACAGACTTTCAGCAAATCCATATGCCCTTATTTTCTTAAAAACCCTTAGTTTCGTTCTGTAACATCCCGGTAATTTTTTTTTCATAGTGCCGATACTCAATGAACCAGATCAGCTCACATCAGTAAAATATCATCCATACAATAAACATTCCATTAAAGAAAAAAAACTCACATAAACGTGCAACATTACAGTTTCATAATTAAAGATTTATATTAGAAATATACATACATGGATATGAGTTTACATTCTTATCCTACTAGTGGGATTTACAAATTTTCACAAAAGGATCTGATAAAAGTTATGCATTCAATACATTGATTCATCCAAAACACATCTTAATTTAGAATGCATCTACGTGGTCCTTTGCAAAAGTAGGTTCCCTTGTATCAGGTTCCCTAGACCTCTCGTGGATGTGTCGTCCCTGCAGCAATACAAAACATTTAAGGAAATGCAATTGCTTAATGATAGTATTAATAATATTGACTAAATGACCTATCAGTTAAAAAAAACTCTAACAAGTTATAATTTCTGCATATACATAAAGCAATTCACTTGTAAATTTTATAGGAGCTCCATTTTTCTTTTTCGAGCAACATTATCTTTACTCCGACTATTCTTATAAGGCATTCATTTTTGAGGTCAACCGTTCCTCCCCCATGGTCCTTATTTCTGGACGCCATTAGTCGAAACTAAGCATTCATTTGTTCCGGCCATCCCTTCGGATGCCATTAGCCGTAGGTAATCAATCATCTGTTTCGGCCATCCTTTCAGATGCCATTAGCCGAAGCTAATCAATCGTTTGTTCCGACCATCCGAATCAATCATCTGTTCCGGCCATCCTTTCGGATGCCATTAGCCGAAGCTAATCAATTGTTTATTCTGGCCATCCTTTCGGATGCCATTAGCCGCAGCTAATCAATCGTTTGTTCCGGCCATCCTTTCGGATGCTATTAGCCGAAGCTAATCAATCATTTGTTTACATTTAAGCATTCAACAACCTAGTATAAACTATATCGCATTCAGATAATATTCAATTTAAAACAATTTCTTACGTATCGTATGAAAAGAGATGTGTAAATCACCTACCTGCTCTACCTCTGGGCTGTTCCTGTCTGGACGATGGTTCAATCCCGACCACACCGCCTTTCAGATTTAACAAACTTTGAAGGGTTTTTTGATACTTTTCTTTCTCTCTTCCTGCTGGGTTTCCTTTTCTTTTTCTTCCTCCTTCTTCCCCTTCGCGTTTTTCTTCTTTTCTCTCACGATCTGTTTTCCCACCCTCTTCTTGTGGTTGGGTTTCGGGTTTACAGGGGGAAGGGAGAATGGTCTGCTGCTGTTGAGAAGAAAATCAGCCCTCCATTCTCTCTCCTCCTTATATTTATACATCTCCTAAAATGTGATGGGTTATTTGGGGTTAGATTAGATGTATTCTTATCTTGGTTTTGTTCTATCCAAAACCGTTTTTATCTAATCTTCCCCTCCCAGCTCTTAAAAAAAACGGCAGCAAGCAAAACTGATTCGCGCGGACTGATTCGCTGCCGATCGCTAAACGAAATCGGAATGACACGAAACTCACCCAGTCAATGCGTTTCACTGTTTGCGGAAGAAGTCAGCGGCTATGCCCCTGATGTCCACTAGTTTTTGGCCAAATTCCATCGTTTCGGCCCTGTAATTGTTGTTTTTGCCATTTTAGGAAAATCTCGTTTCAACCATAACCCTTGATTTTAAAGGTTCGAATCGAATTTCATCAATAAATGTTTATTCAGGGCTTATAGACGTATCATACTCTAAATTTATCTCAAATCTTTCCATTTATGGTCATTTATGGTTCATTATCGTCTTTTTTTTTCTTCTATCCGTCCTGGGTTAGTTTCGGGTTTTTGCTTTAAACACCCTTGTAAAACCTCCGGTCGAATCATCTATCAATTATTCAGTAAGATTTCATGAACTATTTTGTAAGTTCATCTTGTTGCAATCTAATTACGTATCATTGACGTTGGTCGTATTCCTTTACGATTTTTCCGCTACGTCACCAAATCAACAGCGAAAACTAAGTTAATCTCTATTATATATATATATATATATATATTTTCCTCTCGGGTGTTTACACGTTCAACCTTCTTTGAAAAGGAATGATGAAGCCAACTTCAATTGCATTTTAGGTTGCCCCTAGTCTGCTCATGCCCCACAAGTGTTTTAGGCTTCAAGTGTTTGCAAGACAAGGTTGGTTATTTGCAAAGATTGTTTTCATATAGGATTTTTGGAATTTCAATGTCATTCCAAACACAAAAACCATTTTGATGTTTGTCTAAACAAACTTGTTCTTGAAAGAATTCAAGTGATCTCATTGTCAAGTTTTATGTTGCTTTTGACGAGAGTGTGAAATGATGTTTGTTTTATGTCTCGCACGTCAAAAGGATTTGATCAAGTTTGTAAAGCATTTGTAGCACTTGTTTCAAATGGAAAAGCATTACCTACCGATCTAGATTGCCTGTATTTGATTAGAAAGGGCTTTATCAGGCTTGTAACGTAGGCTTAGGTTGCTAGCTATGAAAAAAGATATTTGAAGGCTCAAAATGTGTTTGAGGGTTTTCTAGACTAAGGATCATGAATGCTTACTCTTAAAGCTCTTTTTAGTCCTCATAATTGATTTGTATAATGACCTGACATGTCCCCCAACATTTTCTTTGGGCTTTTGTCTTGACATGCCCCCCGAGATTTTGTTTGGGCTTTCTATCATGGATTTTTAGAACTGTCATCATGTTGACTTGACATGCCCCCAATATTTGTTTGGGTTTTTAACTTGACATACCTCCTTGTATTTTGCTTGGGCTTTCTATCATGGGTTTTTTAGTAGTGCTATCATGTTGACTTGACATACCCCCAGTATTTTGTTTGGGCATTTTGTCATGGGTTTTTAGCATTATGTTGACTTGATTTGCTGCAGTATACTAAAATCATTTTTGTTTATGCTGCACAACTTTTTTAGGCATTTTTTTTTTATCATTGAAGCTATTTTGTAGATTGAAAGTGTGTTTTTTATCTTCGCACTTGCCCCCCAGTGTAGGGTGTGATCCTTGTCAGGGTTAATTATCAAGAAATAATTATTAGGCTCAAATAGGGACTGCAAGGGATATTTGAGACTTTGTGAAGGCATATCAAAGATGGCCTCTCCTTATTTCAAAACATGCATTCTGAAACGATAGCGTTGCTTTTCCATGCGAAATATTTTTTTGATTTTTTTTGGGTTATTTGTTTAGCTAAGAGTTTAGTTTTATTATGTGGGGGTTTGTAGGTATGAGATCACTTTTCAATGAAATCTCTTGAATTCCTAGAACACATTTGTTAAAAAAACATCAAATTGGCATTTCTTTTCGTACTAGGCTTTAATTTGTCAAAAATCTTTATGGGATCATGTATAATTTGGATGAAAAGGGTATAAGGCGTGCTTGTGTTATTTAAACAAAAAACAAGAGCACACCATAAACATAAGAAAATACATGATCTTATTAGGGAGAAAAGCTTGTTTAACAATAGATCTTGTGGCATTGCGGGCAAAATTGTTGACAAGTTGAAATGGGAATATAATGTGCAAACATGACCAAAACAAAAGGCAATCATGGAAGCAGACTTCATCTCCCAATACCGGCGCAACCTTTTTCTAAGACTCTTGTGAGTAAGCCGACAAAATGAGTCACGCTAGCTTTCAGAGAAACCAGTTTTCTTGGAAGTGAATATGGCGGTGAACACATTCTTCTCTGTCCATATTTATTTGACAGAGTGGAGTGTTATGGATAGAAGCTCTTCAGGGACCTATGTTTCTGTCTACCGATGATATGATATGATAGATGCATGTGGATGCAAATATATGTACATACATAACGAGTGAATTATCAGGGAGTTTGTACCCAAAGACAAGTTCTAGGCCATTACATGAGGGGTAAGCTTTCTACCTGGTCTCAAAAGGTCTATGAACTTCCTAGTGACCGCCTCACATGAAGGTGGTGTAGGGGTTTACAAAAAATAGTTGGGGCATAGTATGACCGCCATTATCAAGTAAACACACAGTTCATGTAAGCACCCGAGAGGAATATATATATATATATATATATATATATATATATATAATAGAGATTAACTTAGTTTTCGTTGTCGATTTGGTGACGTAGCGGAAAAATCGTAAAGGAATACGACCAACGTCAATGATACATAAATAGATTGCAACAAGATGAACTTACAAAATGGTAACTTACAAAAAAAGTTCATGAAATCTTACTGAATAATTGATAGATAATTCGATCAGAGGTTTTACAAGTTAGAATATGAACCATAAATCGTATCGTAAAGGAAAACGATAATGGACCATAAATGACCATAAATGGAAAGATTTGAGATAAATTTAGATTATGATAGGTCAATAGGCCCTGAATAAACATTTATTGATGAAATTCGATTCGGACCTTTAAAATCAAGGATTATGGTTGAAACGAGATTTTCCTAAAATGGCAAAAACGACAATTTTGAGGCAAAAACTATTGAATTTGGCCAAAAACCGGTGGACATCAGGGGCATAGCCGCTGACTTCTTCCGCAAACGGCGAAACGCATTGACTGGGTGAGTTTCGCGTCATTCCGATTTCGTTTAGCAATCGGCAGCGAATCAGTCCGCGCGAATCAGTTTTGCTTGCTGCCGTTTTTTTTAAAGAGCTGGGAGTGGAAGATTAGATAAAAACGGTTTTGGATAGAACAAAACCAAGATAAGAATACATCTAATCTAACCCCAAACAACCCATCACATTTTAGGAGATGTATAAATATAAGGAGGAGAGAGAATGGAGGGCTGATTTTCTTCTCAACAGCAGCAGACCCTTCTCCTTTCCCCCTGTAAACCCGTAACCCAACCAAAGAGAAAACATGCTGTGAGCGTGTGAGGAAGAAGAAGTAAGATTGAGAGAAAATTAGACAGGAAGAAGAGGGTGGGGAAAACAGATCATGAGAGAGAAGAAAAAAAACGCGAAGGGGAAGAAGGAGGAAGAAAAAGAAAAGGAAACCCAGCAGGAAGAGAGAAAGAAAAGTATCAAAACCCCCTCAAAGTTGGTTAAATCTGAAAGGTATGGGTCATAAAACCCCCTTCCTCTTCTCCTTAAAACCCAAGAAGAAAACCCTAAGGAAAATCGACCCACAACCTAAGTTAATGATGAAGGAAACTGAAATTTAACTAAGAGAAACAAAGAAAACAAAAATAAAATGGAAATTCATGTTTGTTGTGTGCTGGAAAGTGATGTGTTTTGCTGAAAATTTCATGTGTGTTTCAGCTGAAAATTGTTGAAGGATTTTGTATGCCAAAATTAATGATTTCAGTTGTGAACTATGATGGAGATTGTGTGTGTTGAATTGGAAATTCATGTTTGTTGTGTGCTGGAAAGTGATGTGTGTTTTGCTGAAAATTTCATGTGTGTTTCGGCTGAAAATTGTTGAAGGATTTTGTATGCTGAAATTAATGATTTCAGTTGTGAACTATGATGGAGATTGTGTGTGTTGAATTGGAAATTCATGTTTGTTGTGTGCTGGAAAGTGATGTGTGTTTTGCTGAAAATTTCATGTGTGTTTCGGCTGAAAATTGTTGAAGGATTTTGTATGCCAAAATTAATGATTGCAGTTGTGAGATATGATGGAGATTGTGTGTGTTGAACTGGAAAATGCATGTTTGTTGTGTGTTGGAAATTGATGTGTAATTTTGCTGAGAATTGTATGCGTGTTTCGACTGAAATTTGTTGAAATGAGTATGGTGATGAATGTGAATTTGAAAATAGAAATATACTAATTTTTGGACATTGATGTCGCAGGCGGTGCGGTCGGGATTGAACCATCGTCCAGACAGGAACAGCCCAGAGGTAGAGCAGGTAGGTGATTTACACATCTCTTTTCATACGATACGTAAGAAATTGTTTTAAATTGAATATTATCCGAATGCGATAGAGTTTATACTAGATTGTTGAATGCTTAAATGTAAACAAATGATTGATTAGCTTCGGCTAATGGCATCCGAAAGGATGGCTGGGATAAACGATTGCTGGGAGAAACGATTGATTAGCTTCGGCTAATGGCATCCGAAAGGATGGCCGGAACAAATGATTGATTAGCTTCGGCTAATGGCATCCGAAAGGATGGCTGGGATAAACGATTGCTGGGAGAAACGATTGATTAGCTTCGGCTAATGGCATCCGAAAGGATGGCCGGAACAAATGATTGATTAGCTTCGGCTAATGGCATCCGAAAGGATGGCCGGGATAAACGATTGATTAGCTTCGGCTAATGGCATCCGAAAGGATGGCCGGAACAGATGATTGATTAGCTTCGGCTAATGGCATCCGAAAGGATGGCCGGAACAGATAATTGATTAACTTCGGCTAATGGTTTCCGAAAGGATGATCGAAACAGATGATTGATTAGCTACGGCTAATGGCATCCGAAGGGATGGCCGGAACAAATGAATGCTTAGTTTCGACTAATGGCGTCCAGAAAGAAGGACCATGGGGGAGGAACGATTGACCTCAGAAATGAATGCCTTATAAGAATAGTCGGAGTAAAAATAATGTTGCTCGAAAAAGAAAATTGGAGCTCCTATAAACTTTACAAGTGAATTGCTTTATGTATATGCAGAAATTATAACTTGTTAGCGTTTCTTTTAACTGATAGGTCATTTGGTCATTATTATTAATACTATCATTAAGGAATTGCATTTCCTTAAATGTTTTGTACTGCTGCAGGGACGACACATCCACGAGAGGTCTAGGCAACCCGATACAAGGGAACCTACTTTTGCAAAGGACCACGTAGATGCATTCTAAATTAAGATGTGTTTTGGATGAATCAATGTATTGAATGCATAACTTTTATCAGACCCTTTTGTGAAAATTTGTAAATCCCACTAGTAGGATAAGAATGTAAACTCATATCCATGTATGTATATTTCTAATATAAATCTTTAATTATGAAACTGTAATATTGCACGTTTATGTGAGTTTTATTTCTTTAATGGAATGTTTATTGTATGGATGATATTTTACTGATGTGAGCTGATCTGGATCATTGAGTATCGGCACTATGAAAAAAAATAAAAATTTCTGGGTTGTTACAGTTCATAGTTGGACGTTTCACGAATTTGAACCCTAACTGAAAGTCATGAGGTAGACCGTTAATCCCCACCTAACCTAAAATTGGGATTATTCAAGAAATTAAAATGCATGATGACATTGATTAAAACCTGATGATATGCATGAATTGAAAATAAAATGCATGCTAAAGCAGTAAAAAATGCATGCTAAAGCATTAAGAATGTGAGTAAAAAAATGAACTCAAAAATAACAATCAAACAAACAATGCTTAGTCCATCTGTAGCGACAACATTTTTTTTTTGCTTCGCGCCCCGCCATACCCATATTTGGGGAGACAATGACGCATGGTGAAAAGGGGTGAATGTTATAGTCGTAAAAATTACGACTATAATTATCAGGAGTCGACACCTAGTATTAAGGTCATTAGGAACCTATTAGTCTACGAGAGTCTAGGTAAGGGGACTTGTTGTGCAAGGAGAAGACGCATCACCCCCAGTGCACCCTACCTAAGGTAAGTTGCATTGTTGTTTAATTGTTTTTCCTAAGTCATTTTTATTGGTCTTTTTCTAAGGTTTGACGTAGATTTCTCTCCGTGAAAGAATCTCTACCTCATTGCGAGTTGAAAAACTGACCCAAAACAATTTTACACTGCATTTTTAAAACCTCATTTTTAACTATATGTGAGTGTACTTTACAATGTAATTTTACACCGAGATAGATAAAACAATTATTTTGATATTTTTGCCAAATTCCAACGGATAATCGTAAACTAGTTACGATATCCAATTTTCTTTTGAAATATGTGAAAGATGCAATGTATATTTTTTTTTATGAAAAATATGCTTAGAAAACATTGGAATTCGTCCGTATGCACAAAAACAACATATTTTTCGTTTTCAAATGCAATTTTTTTGTTTTTTTAAAAAGTAAATTTCGGGTTGGGCTTGACCCAACTAAATGGGTCGGCCTAACTGTTGGAGTTGGGCTGGACCCGACCCAGCCAACTGGTATGGGCCGAGGCTAGGTCCAGCCCAATAATCAAAGAACAAAAAAAAAAGAAAAAAAGAAAACTGATTCACATGAACAATGCAGTGAATCAATTAACTACACTATTCATGTTACATGAACAGTAACTTGGTGGTCAGTCGACCACGACGAGAGGCTTACCTGCTACTGCCACCGGGTAGAGGAGACCGAGGTGGTTCTCCCTATGGTGGTGGCGTCGAAAATGGCGGCCTGTGGAGGCCGAAGGAGGCATCTGAAGTTGTTGCTGGCTCGAGCTGGTGCGGTGTTGTTCATCGCCGACGTTGGGGAGGGAAAGCTGGACCTGTTGGTGGAGCTACTGGTGAGGTTTTCGGTGCTGGTTCGACTGTGAGAGAGATGAGGTGGTGGTCGGCGGTTGTGCTAGTGGAGGATAGAGAGTTATCAACCGGGATTGGTTTCAAAGAGAGGGAGATGTCAACCGAGAGAGAGATAAAGAGTAGTGCACAGTGAAGGCTATCGACGATAGCTCCATCGGCACCGAGGAAGATGAAGGGTGGCTACATGGTTCCTTCATCTTCCTCCTTTGTTTCTTCCCTTTTTTTCAAATTCTTCGTTCGTTCTCCTCTTGGTTTTGAATATTTTCTCCCCTCGATCGTAACTATAATTGGTGCTATTTATAGGGGAAAGGGGAAGCGTGCGTGGTGGCTTAACCTCCTGCGGTTGGCGGTGGCGGCGTGCCTATAATGGTGGCGTGTCGGGCGTCCATTGCGGCGGGACTACAGTTTTGGGGAAAGTGGAAGTGCAGTTTGGTCCCTCAATTTGTAATTGTTCTAATTGCACCCCCAATTGGATTTAAACTTGTAATTTTGTGCAATTGTATCCCCGTCCGAATTTTCAACAGCAACCATGGCTTTGCGTGCTTTTTTTTATTTTGGTTCTTGGTTTCTAATTTATGCGATTTGACCCTTAATTGACCATTAAACATTTAATTGTTTTTAATTTGACCCCTGACTACACACAATTGGCTTGGAAAAATTCAATTGGGTCTCTAAAAATTCCAATCTTCTCAATCGAGCCCAAATTAAGCTCAAGAAACTTGATTTTTCATTGATTAAGCCCTTAATAAAATTAATTTGACCAATTTAAAGTATAATTAAGTCTTTGCACTTAATTATATCCTTTAATTGGATCCTAAATTAATTCTCAAACATAATTATACTTTCAATTGACCCATGATTAAATCAAATTGGCCTATAAAAAATATAATTATGTCGTTCGACTTAATTTTTACACAAATTTATCCAATGATAAATTATTTTTTCCTAAAATTTGTACTTTCCTCTATTTTTTGGGACAAAAGAGATACGATCGGACTCGAAAATAACCAAATTTCCAGATTGATTTTTTTACGAACATCGATCCCTTTTATTTTATTTTTGTTATTTTTGGGTAGGTTTGGGGAATAACCCAAAAATTGAGTTATGATAATCATTATGGTGCATCCACTAAAAATGAGGCTACAATTTTGTTTTCCTCATCATAATCATTATTTTAAAGTGAAACTTAAATTATGAGATTTTGACTATGTTAGGCTCCATTGTTCATCCACACGTTAATATGAATGGCTTATGGGAATGTTTTTGATTGTTTGATATGTTCCTCAAAGTTCCTATTTCCAGTAATTTACTACTTGTGTAAGTTTCTTTCTTCAAAATAGAAACTACATATAAGAACTACTAGTATGTCATTAGTTACTCCATATGCATTATAAAGCAACTAGTAGAGTTTTTTGTATAAAAAATAATGCACAACATAAAAAAAATCTAGTAGGAACAATTGAACAAATAATTATAGAAATATCTTAGTTAATAGATTTCATTGTGAAAATAGCTTTTTTATATACATATAAATAATTATTTATATGAAAATGATGTTTAGTTAAATTTAAAATAATTTTTACATCAAACAATTATTTTATCAATGTTATTCTATTCTCAATTATTATAATAATAATTAATGAAAAAAATTTAGTTATAGTCATTTTAAATTTCAACAAACTCCTTGAAATAATAAGTTAACTAGCAAATATAATAGTTATAAATGAAAATGATTAGTTATAGGCATTTTAATTTTCAGTACTTAAGTATAGTTAGTTTAAATTTTAATAGGCTTTTCAATGTAGTAGGTTAATTACAAATTATGGACAAGATTTTAGATATAAAATGATGTCAATAAATCAGCTGTTTGATAACTAAGAAATTTGGAAAAAAAAATATGGCAAAGAACTTGTTAAGAAAATAAATATTAAGAATAAATAAACAAAACATTTTTTTCTAATTTTGATCACTTATTTTCAATAACTTAATGTATTAAATTTTGTTATGGTTGAGAAAATATAATGTTTCAAAGTGAGTAGCTATTAGTATGATGTTAGTCATTTTTTTCTAGGACCTCTGTAATAAAGAGAAAATAAGATAGACACACCAAAGGAAAAGAAAGTCAAATCCCAAACCCATTCAAAGTAATAAAATATATTTGCCTAAAAAATAACTAATAGCATACCATTCATGAATGCTTTGCCAAAACATTTTTGATATGCGTTACTTTTGAGGAAAACAACTTCAAATAGCAAGGTAACTTGTGATCATTATGGTGCATCCACTAAAAATGAGGCCACAATTTGGTTTTCCCCGTCATAATCATTATTTTAAAGTGAAACTTAAATTATGAGTTTTTCACTATGTTAAGCTCCATTGTTCATCCACACGTTAATATGAATGGCTTATGGAAATGTTTTTGATTGTTTGATATGATCCTCAAAGTTCCTATTTCATGTAATTTAGTCCTAGTTGAAGATCAATTAATTTTCATTTCTTATGAAATGATGGGATTAAAATTAAAAGAGCGCCAAACATGGGTGACGATTCATAAAATTTACAAAAGATTCATTTTGGTCCTTGAACTTTAAAAAACATGCAAATTATATGATTTTGGTACCTCAATATTTTTGCAACTCAATTTTGGTATAAGAAGTTTATTCAATTTTTATTTTTTGGTGCTTAGTGAAGAGAAGAGAGAAAGGTGGTGATACTGGTGGTGGAGAAAGAAAAGTGTCATTACCAAGCGAGTGTTTTGCACTACGTTTCAAAAGTATTTTTGAAAAATTTTGAAATTTTTTATTTTTATTTTTTACTTTAAATTAAAAAAATAGTGTTTTTATATCATTTTCATGTGCTGATGTCAAAAATGATTTTTAAAAATAAGAAAACATCATTTTGATGCATTTCTAAACAAAAAACATTTTTAAAAGCAACCGCAACCACACTCCCAAACAAGTACCAAAACTATAACGTCCATGTCTCTAGGAGACAACAAATAATCTTATTAATACACATTCCCCAAAAAATGAAAATGTATTATATATATATATATATATATAAGGTTACATCAAAATTTCTATCAAAATTTCAGTAGAGTCTCCCCTGTACTGGCAAATCTCAAGTTATCAACATATAATATAACCTTTAATACAATCTTGACTCAATCATCCTGGGATGTAGCGAACAAAGTAAAATAAAGATCCATGTTCTGTCATGGGAAGAAGAGAAGGAAGTAAAATATTACAGAGTTTATTCAAGGCTTATTTATTACCTTCCATACAACCCCTTAAACCTAGAAACAAAAGAAAAAGGTAGTCATCCATGTTGTTTCCAAGTTGTAGTAGGGTTCTTTTGTTTTCTTTGTTGTCCTCACTTCATGACCCAAATAAGGTTGTATTGGACCCTTTTGCCCATGGATAAGATATACTAGGGTCTCCTCTTGGTACTCCAATAGATCTTTCAATTCTAACTTGGTTGAAACATTCAAATTCAATGCATTCAATGCCTTTTTTTATGTCTTTGTCTTAGACCGAGTCATTTGACCATTTGGAATATATAATGGATTCTTGCTAGTGTTTCAAGGCTGGTACACATCATTAAAAGTTTGGATGGGTAAAATTTATTAATATGAATAAATTTAGCTTTTTTAATTTATTATGAACTTTTGTGCCTAAAATAATTTATAAGAGAAAAATTCATATATATGCCTTAACATGATTCACCTATCATTGAAGACGAATGAGTTTTATGTGATTCGTTCATCGTGAAAATAAATATTTCATCTAAAAATTGGTTAAAACTCAGAATAATTTTGGGAATTTCTTTAGTTATTACTATATATTTAAATATGAATCTACTTGTAGGTCTAATATTTATATCAGATTTTTCTATCATTAGTTAAATTTGTGTATTATTTAAATATTAGCAATTCTCAAGGATTTAATAAACTGGTTATTAAATCCTAAAATGCATGCAAATACATATTTTTTTGTTTTTGCAAGAAAATATTAAACAATATATTTCTTTTGTTTTTTGGGAAACTCAGCCATATATAATTAAGAACTTTTTTGTGTTCATTAAAAGTTTTATCATTTTTAAGAAACTAAATATATAAAAAGAAATAAAAAGTAATGCAACACACACATATTCTTTTTATTATATTCTTACTCTTACACTTACATTTTACAAAACATTTACAAAACAACAAAAATTCAAATACATAAAAAAATTAAATACGCATTAAACAATTAAAAATTACAAAATTGACATTTGAAAGGTAAAAATCATCTAAATTATAAGTGGTGTAATGAACAGTAAAATGAAGGGGATTGTATAGATCATCACTTTTTATCCTTTTTCACTTAGGTGGTGCCCTTCACTCGACCTGCAAAAAAAAACAAATAAAACAATTGGTACCTTTCTTCCTCTACCTAGATTTGATTTCTGTTTTTTTTTTAAATAACCAAAATGAATTGCCATGTAATTTAAATTCAAAGAAGAAAGACCAAAATGAAAAATAAATATAATTAATTCCAGTTGAAGGTATTTTTTTAAAATTACTGTGTAATTTTGTTAATAAAATTAAAATAATAAGGATCGAAATGAAAAGTAGCATATATGACTAATTCCAATTGGATGACACAATTAAAACAAATCAAAACAAAATATATTATTAATTACAATCAAAGGATAAAATTGAAACAAATAAAAACTTTGGACCGAAACAAATAAAGGTATTTTAAAAAAAAATTGCAATGTAATTTTGTTAAAAAATTAAAAGAATAAGGATCGTAATGAAATGTAACAAGGACCGAAATGAAAAGTAACATATAAAACCAATTTCAATTGGAGGACACAATTAAAACAAATCAAAACAAAATATAGAATTCATTCCAATTGAAGGACAAAATTGAAACAAATAAAAAACTTTGGGATAGAAACAAATAAAGGCATTTTTTAAAAAAAATTGCAGTGTAATTTTGTTAAAAAAATAAATACCGAAATGAAAAGTAGCATATAAGACCAATTTCAATTGGAGGACACAATTAAAACAAATTAAAACCTGCATAGCAAAAAAATCAAAAGAATAAGGACTAAATTGAAAACCAACATATATGATTAGTTGCAATTGAAGGGCACAATTGTAACAAATCAAAATTTTCATTGAAAATATCAGTAATAAAACTGAAATCAAAAGAACAGGGACCAAAATCAAACAATAACAAACAATAAGGAATGTACTATATTTACAAGCGACAGGAGAGAGAAAGGAAGAAACAACAAAAAACCATCCACTGACGATTCACCGGCCATTGTAACCAGACACACTCTGCATTGGAAGGCAGAGGACATGTCGGCAAACTAGTTGACACAACGGACGATCTATTTCCACCGCCGAAAGATATCGAACGCGTTGCCTGAATGATGTGTTCACATGAAACACCGCGAGCACGTCCATACGACGCTCCTGCTGTGTTTCCGAAAAGAAATAATAAAAAAATGGTCAATTACCTATACACCCTTGGACCCAGCGATAACCATGAAAAACCGGGGGGATAGTTGTGACGCCCCCAGCTCCCTTGCCAGTTACCTAACTGGCGTGACCAGGTTTGCCACACTGTTGGGACTAAGTCCCCTATTTCCTCCATCATAAACAACAAAATACATAGATAACTACATTGTTGAAAACGTACGGGATAATTTACAACATCCTTAGAACAATTCTATAATTTACAAAATACTCAAAATGCCTAGATATTTAATTTACAAATTTGGCTCGTACCCCCTTTTTTTTTTCCACAAAAGATATTCCTATTTTTATCAGTGACACATGAGCCTCTTTTAGCGAGAACCGGTAGCATCCTCGATCAGCTTAACCTTACCCTTGCCTGAACAACACACAAATACAATAACAGAATGAGCCAAAGCTCAGTAAGTAGGGTGATGCACGTGATATGCAATGCTATTGTGTTTCCCACATTTTCATCTATTTTAATCTGGTTACCCTAGGTATATGCAAGTCCGTGCGAACTATCACTCGGTGATCATGTTATCACCTACTGCTCTATTACTTTCTCTCAGTGATCTCAATATCACCTACTGCTCGCAACGGCATTATCCCTCGTTGTAGCACACGGTTAACGGAATTATCCCTCGCTTAACGGTGTTAGTAAATAGAGCTCGCACTATGGATTCCTTGCTATTACCCATTCCACTCAAT
The DNA here is from genome assembly GCA_009078335.1 of Salix brachista. NCBI lineage: Eukaryota > Viridiplantae > Streptophyta > Magnoliopsida > Malpighiales > Salicaceae > Salix > Salix brachista. Next base: position 9,829,954 of record CM018586.1, read on the forward strand.
TCGGTTATCAAACCGTGTCAATTCAAGACTCAATGATTTCTCTCAAATTAATTTCCCCCAATGCACGTGATGCACGTGATGACATGTTTAATCACATTCAAACAAACTCGGGTACCGATTCTTATTTCTCAACCATACTCACGGTCCAACTCAAACTCGGGATTCACCCATTGTTCACATATCAATCATGGTACTCATAGCGGGAACACAACCTCCACTCATTAATATTGTTCATTAATTCCAGTAATATTAAGATCTAATTATTTCCATCATAAAAGAATAAATTTATTTATTTATTTATTTATTTATTTTTTTTGTCCAAGCTCATTTCTTTTAAATCTTAGCCCATCTATTTTTTTTTTAAAACCAAGCTTTTTACTTGTAGTCCAAGTCCATTTAATTTATTCTAGGCCCATTAGCTTGATCCAAGTTTATTAACTTTATCTTAGTTCAAACTCATTTCTTTTAATCCAAGCCCAAATCCATTTGTTTTGATCTAAGTCCACCTTAGTTATAAGTTTAAGTCCATCTTGTTTTAACTTAAGTCCATTTAATAGAATCCACATTTTTTTTTCTTCAAGCCCATATGTTTTAGGTTAAGTCCATGGGTTTATTTCATGCCCACATTCATCTAAATCTAAGCCCACTTAATTTTACAAATATTTTTTTTTCTTTTCTTTTCAGCAATAGTATGCCTACATAACCCATACCAATTTGGCCATAATTCCTTATATATATATATCTAAAAATTACGAAATTTTAAGGAGAAATAGTAGACATATAGATCAACAACTTTCCTTCTTTGTATTTTTCCTAACAATCACTCTAAGATCTTGAAATAACTCACACACAATTTCGGATGGAAAATATTTTTCCAGCAGGTATCCATTTGAGCAACCCACGCCATATCAGTCATAACTCCATGTATAGTTTTCTAAAAATCACGAAATTTAACAGGGTTGTAGTAGACATATATATACACAACTTTAATTCTTTGCAATTTTCCTAAATCTCACTCCAAGATCCCTAAATAATTCACACACAATTTCGGACAGAAAATATTTTTCCAGCAGGTATCATTTGAGCAACCCACGCCATATCAGTCATAACTCCATGTATATTTTTCTAAAAATCACGAAATTTCACAGGGATGTAGTAGACATATATATACACAACTTTCATGCTTTGTATTTTTTCTAAAACTCACTCCAATATCCCTAAATAATTCACCCCAAATTCGGGATTTTCCATCCCTAAAAGAAATTCAGAATTTTCACACCAAGCACACTTTTCATCATGCATGCTTAACCATCCATCATCAACATCAAGAGTCAAAATCATTACAAAACTATCATAATCACATTTGAAATTAATTAAACAACTCATAAAAATGGAAAGCATAAACAAACAAAAATAAAATGAAACCTACTTACTTTAGATTAAGTTTCCCTAAAATCTTTTAGCTTTTTCCTTTCTTTTCCCTTCTTCTTCTTCCCTTTTTCCTTTCTCTTTCACTCTTTTTTTTTTCTTTTTGTGAGGTTACGGGATGCATAACTAAATGTCTCCTTCTCCATATTTGCTTTACTTAAATATCTTTTACAATTCATGCTTATGCCATGTGTCAATGAGTTATGGTGAAATGCAAAGTTAAATTAGGCTTAAATTGTAATGGATTTCAAGGCAATTCATTTAGGTATATATATTGTTTTATTATTATTATTATTATTATTATTTTGGCTATCATCATTTTACATACTATAATTTATACTTATTACATATACAAAGGATTTACTAATTAATTCATCTAAAATTATTTTTCCTGAATATTTACGGACATTAATTAATCCCAACAATCACGTACATAAACGCCAATTTCGTACATACCATATATTCTAGCACATATTTTTACTTGGTTACAGATCATCACGTACGTACCCTATATACTATATACTTACGTACGAATATAATTATCCCGATCAGTACACTTATACGGTTACGAATTTTACGCTAGTTACAATAGTACCTTAATACCCTCTGCTCCTGCAGGTCCTTTTTGTTGTTTTTGGGGGCTTTTTTAGTATTTTTATTGTGCATGAATTTGGGAAAAAATGAAAACACCCCCAATTGTTCTGCGTCCTTTTCTCCGCACCTAGGGGTAAAATAGTAGTTTTACTATGCAAAGAATTTAGAAATACCATTCATGTCCCCTGAAAATGTCGAAAATGGTAATTTCTCAACATCTAGGGGTAAAATGGTAATTTTACTATTGCAAGACATAGTGAACTAGGTCCATGTGAACAATAAAAATTTATCTAGGTAAAATAGTAGTTTTACTATGCAAAGAATTCAGAAATACCATTTTTGTCATTTTCACCATTCATGTCTCCTGAAAATGACAAAAATGGTAATTTCTCAACACCTAGGGATAAAATGGTAATTTTCTCCGCACCCGAAAGTAAAATAGTAATTTTACTATCGCAATAGACAACAAAATGGCGGTGTCGCTGTCTAAAATGAATGCCTGTAGCAATCTCATTCGTGCTAAAATATGATTAGAGTGCGTGTGAGGTTCAATTCTCTCTTTTCCCTAGCTGTTCTACATTTCTTGAGTATGACACCTAGCAAATTAGCTGGGTGTTCTTCATAACATTTGAGTTTGGTTCATCGTTGTTTAGAGCTTGAAACTTTGTTTATTTTTCTGATATATGTAGACAAAACCTTGTTTGTTCGTTTTTTTAGACAAGAATGGATATGATAGTTGGAGTTGAATCAGAATGGTGGCACGACAGTTCATAAGACAAAGAGTTTTGATTTGTTTGGTTGTTGCAACTTCAATATTGATGGTGGCCGTAGCAGAACCAATTTTCAAACAAAAGGGTTCATCATATAATGAGACTCAAAAGGGTGAGTATCCTCACCATGTAACAAAAGGCCACTCTGGTTACCAACATGTTTGGCCTGTGAGTTCAATTTTTCCATGGTATCTGATTCCTTATTGATCACTTGAATCTACTGCTTGGTTGCCAATAACTTTTGAGAATTGTGGCGGGTACTATAATTGCATTCTTTGGAGCAACATGTGGGAGGCGTTGGTGGAGGCGGCATTTTTGTTCCCATGCTTACACTGATTATTAGTGGGTTTGATTCTAAATCATCAACAACATTATCAAAATGCAAGTGAAAATTTCCCCTTTAGTAGTATTTAAGCATATGAAAACTTCCATATATGGCTAATGAGTTATGAGGATAGTGATGTCAAAGAAGAACAAATGCTACATATATCTTTTAGGTTGATAAAACATTTCTATCAAGTTATAGAAAATATATCCCCAGACATTTCTGAGTTGATTCAAAATTTCAATCAACTCTAATGGCTACTGAACTACTGTTTCCTTAAAATATATCATAAAGTTGTTGTCAACTCTGTTTGCTTTTTTCAGGTATGATCACAAGTGCAACAACGACTGAGACATCCTACACTTGAATAGCCCTACGATCTGGCACTTCTATTTCAACCAATGTTGATTCTAGGAATTAGTATTGGAGTGACTCTGAATGTGCTTTTTGCTGACTGGATGATCATTATTTTGGTAATCATTTTCTTTATAGGTATTGATAGTTATACTACTAGTTATCTTATGGTGAGTGGTTTATAAAATTCAAATCTAGATATCTTAATGTTTTTCTTTTCCTTCATGCCTAATGTGCTCTTTCATTTGACAACAAAATTGAAGCAGCAGAGGAAAAGCCTCTTCCTGGAGGTGCCACCAGTCATGATCAAATAAAACCCGAATCCATTAAAGAGGAGGTACAAAAAGTTAAGCAGTGAATTTCATTTTAGTGGACTTTCAGGATTAATAGCTTCAGAAACCTTGTTAGGTTTTTATAATAGAGAATATTTACTAGAAGGACCTTAGAATTCTTGTATGGGATGGTGTCATTGGAAGTGATTGAAGCAAAAGATCCGATGGGTAAATTAACAACAAGTATTGGTGAGGTTTCTATTTTAGTCAAAAGTGTGGGGTCAAAAGTGATGTGGTCGGTAGCTCTGTTACCCAAAATCCAAGGTTTAGTAAATACATAGTTAATTAAGGAAATAGTAAGATGAGACAAACCTATAACATTAGCATAAACATTGTTGTTACCAGAAGAGAATCACGCACATTGGTAGCATATAATGAAGCACACTGATTTCCTCCCTAAAATTTACATTGTTATTGTGGTTTCTGACTTTGTCGACTGCTATGGGTTCCTATGTTGTTGAGAAGCCATGCCTCACTCTTAAATTTGCATCTTTCTTTAGTATGAACGCCCCGCCCCTATCATAATATATGCAATGGAACTTTAAGGTCAAATAATTTTCAATTGTATGTCCTCTTTCATAGTGTTCACAATGCTTCTTGGTGGAATCATTTGAAAAACCTTTTGATCGACTCTGTATTGCAGCAGCAATGGAGAAGTTCTCTGTTGGTCTTGATGTCATTTGTTGTTGTGTGTCATCTTGAATGACGAAGTGAGTAAGCTTGACGGGCATTAGGCAATGATGTCATCATGTGAATGTTGTTGTGAACATCGTTGTAGGTGTTGTTAAGAGCCATTAGAAATTGCATCATACAATCTTCTTTTGTTTGTTTATTGTGTGTTGTCATCTGGTTGTAGGTTGGAAGCATTTGATGTGTCTCTAATTCATCCCAAAGGCCTTTGAGGTTTGTGAAATAGGTCGAGATTGTCATGGTACCTTGTGATAGAGAGGCGATGGACTTCTAAGTCTGATATATTGTTGGTGCATTCTTTTGTGAGAATCAGTCTTTGAAATCTATCCATACTTGATGAGCGATCTTGGCATGGACAACACTTTTGGCTTGATCGAGTTCTATGGAGTGAGAAAGCCATGATAAAATCATATTATTGCATTGATTGAGAGCATATTCTATCGGATTTTTTTGTTTCTAAGGGCGACTTGATAGATCCATTGATAAAGCTTATTTTGTTATTGGTTATGAGGACACGAAACATGGATTTACTCCAAGATGGATTATTAGTGCCATTCAATTTTGTTGGAACGAGCATATAGCCTGGATGGTCTGAAGAATGAACATGGTATGGATTTCATATATCTATACCAGAGTTGCTGTTGTTATTGCTTGAACTTTTGGAATTGGGTTTCTTATTTTTTTGTAGTGTCTGTTCTTCGTCTACCATGGTGGTTGCAAATTTGTGTTATAAATTTTGAAAAGGTTGAGACGTCATAAAAATAGGCCATGACTCTCGGTGTTGAATGATTTTCATATATTATGAAAGTATACAATCCTGGTTTAAACACATACAATTTTAATTTCTAAGCTTCAAAAGTTGTGATCTGGGATCTGACCTAGAACAACATAGGAAAGAAATATTACAATTGTATTTCCTGATACAATAATATTTGACTAATATTCACCCTATATACTATTATTCATAGTTGATATGGACGAACAAGAGATTACTTCTGACTTCATATTTGATCTGTATAATTATGCGCCTAAGTGCTGCAACAATTTACTAAATTACAACCTATATTATTCCTTATATATAGTGAAACTAAATAATATTATCTGTACAGCTAAAACAGATCAAGAGTCAGTTACTGTTCACCCTCTCACAAATCACTATTCACGGTTACTGTTATGCTCAATTTTCGGGTCGTTTCGGTTCGGTTTGGTTCGGTCGGTTCGCTTTGGCTCGGTCAACCTGCATTTTTTTGTCTTTTTGCGGTGTGAATTATCGAAATTATCCCTCGCAAAAGAAAAAAACATGGCCTGGGTTGAGGGGTTCCACGGTAATTGCACACTTTCGGTCTGGACCGGTCTGGTCCAACAACCCGGTCTATTCAATATTTTATATTTCTTTGAAAGTGTAAATAACCATTTTAGCCCTACAAAACGACACAAGCATGTTCTGTCAGTTAGGGGTGCCTTGGTAATTGACCATTATTTTATTCATTTAACGCCGGTTTACTGTTGGCTCGTCGCCCGACGCGCCGTCCGTTTTCAACGGTCACGCGTTCTTATATCAGCACGTGCGGCGTATTACGACGTTCAAAAATACCCAACCAGTGTCTAGAATGGTTTTACTCAATGTCCTCTTACCACTGGTGCGGCGCGTGTAAGTATATGGTGGCCGTAGACGTTGTAATGGTCGTTTGAAAATTTTCACCTCTTTTCTCTCTCCTGCTTGCGCAAGCTGACGTCAGCGCATCTGTTTTTTCTGAATTTTCACTTCAGTCCCTACACTTCGAATTGTGTTTTGATGGTCCATATTGTTATGATATAGGTTTTAATTTGTTTCAATTTCGTCCTTCAATTGAAATTAATTATATATTGCAGTTTAATTTCAGTCCCCAGACTTTGAATTTCTTAAATTGGTCTGGAATCCATAATTTTTTAAGTATCAAAGTTTTGATTTATTTCAATGTTATCCTTCGATGCAAATTAAGTATAAATTTCAGTTTCATTTCGGTCCTAATTCTTTTAATTTTCAATTTTCTTTCAAATTATTTAATTTCATTAGTATCCATTTTTGGATTTATTTCAATTTTATCCTTCAAATTATATTTATTATATATGTTTGTTTTTAATTTTATCAATTATACTTTTAATTCCTTTAATTTTTTATATATTTCTGTCCATATTTATATATACATGCTATTAGTTTCTATTTTCAAATTTTCTTCATTTCTAATGTTATTAAGTTTTTTATTTAATGTTCAAATTTTTATATGTGCTGGTAATCATTTAAAAATTAATAATTATTATGATTTATCTTTTTTTCCCCTTCAGGTCACATAATTTGATATTATTATTGATAAGACATTCAAAATAATGATAATAATTATTTATTAGTTTTGTTTTCTTTTAAATATGTCAGACTAATTATATTTTTTGACATTTATTTAATTTTACTATCATTGCTCTTAAATAATTTTAATATAATAATATGAGTAATAAATCTTATAAAATAAAAAAATTATGGAGTTTTTTTTTACAATAAATATGGTCTCACCAGTTCTTATTATTTCCACTGTTATTAATTTTTTTATACATTTTAATTTGTGTTAATGATCATTTTAAGATATATATATATATATATATATATATATATATATATATATATATATATTGTTTTGAAATAAACCTGCTTAATAATATGAGTCATAAATATTAAAAAAAAATATTTTTTTCTGACAATAATTATGATCTCACCAATTTTTATTATTTCCACTGTTATTAAGTTTTTTTATATTTATATTTTAATTTTTATTGGTGATAATTTTAAAATTAATATTTAACCTAGGTGTTTTGGGAGAAAAAATTACTGTTATTGCTCTAAATTAATTTTAATATAATAACATGAGTAATAAATCTTATAAAATAAAAAATTATAGAATATTTTTATCTAACAATAATTATGGCCTCACCAATTTAATATTAAAATAACTCATTTCAAATATGATATTACTGGGGAAAAAGGCAACTTACAAACAACATGGGTGGGAAAATTTACCTAAGTTATCTACAATTAAAAACTATATGGACCACTTCCCCTGAATTTCGATTACACTATTCCTTTTAAGGGGGAAAAAACATTTCTAACAGATTTGATTTATTACAATTTTATTAATTAAATATTAAAATAGCTAATTACAGCACATAAAAAAACAATTATTTGTTAGTTTTGTTGTCTGCTAAATATGTGAGGCTACTTATATTTTTTGATATTTATTTAATATTAGCGCCTTTATATATATATATATAACCTAGTTTTTTTTTTATTTTTATTTTTTTAGATTATTTTTATTTATCTTTCAGATCAATTTTTTTTTAATCTACTTATATTTATTTTTATTTTGTCATTTATTTAGTTTTTTTTTTCTTATAAATATGTTAGACTAATTATATACTTTAATATTTATTTAATATTAGCACCTGAAAATATATATATAGACAGAAAAACTGACCTTGGATTTTTGGAAGAACAAACAAATAATATAAGTGTTATTAAATACTTTTAATATAATAACATAAGGAATAAATCTTATAAAATAAAAAAAGGTTTTAATTCTAATTTTGTCCTCTTTTGTTTAAGCTTATTTCTTAGAAATATTTGATTGTTGGATTTGAGATTGTTTTTGTAAAAAGTTTTTTTTTAATATTTCAGATCTGATATTATTGGGTAAAAAAATACAACTTACAAACAAAATGGGTAGAATAATTTACCCAAGTTACCAACAATTCAAAAATATACGGACCACTTCCCCTGAAGCGGGAAAAGAAACTCATTTCTAACAGATTTGATCTATTAAAATTTTATTATTTAAATATTTAACTAATGAATTATAACACATAAAAAATCAATTAATTTTCTAAATAAAAAAAAGCCCAGCGCAACGCGCGGGCAAATAACCTCGTTTCCACCTAATTGAGGTTCTGATACGTACCCTTAACAAAAAAGAATTAATTTGTGCCAGACAATAATGTTTTTTTCTGCAGGGAGTTTACCATTCTTTGAGATGACCAAACAACCATAAGTCTCTAAATATTTCAATCATTTGATAAAATTACCTTTAATTAGGTTTATTCAACTATGTATTGATACTTTTCATTAGTATTGATAAATTGTTTTAATTTTCATGTAATAATAAATTCAATTATTTATTGAGTTAAATTAAATGTTTGATATTTTTTTATCAAACTTTTTAACTATAAGCATTTTATATTTGGGAATTGTATCTACTAAATATTAAATCTCGATGAGTCAGCTCTCCATTCTTTTTTTTATTTTAGTAAAATAATATTTATTTTATATAATTGAAAGTAGGAAAAGAATAACTATTTTAATTAGTAATCAAACTTTATATAAAATTGAAATAGTATTTCTTCATATTATTTATAAATACTTATCATATCTTTTTCCTTCATGAGAGAGAGAGAGAGAGCATTTTATCATTTTATTGCAATGTACGAGAATAATTATTTAATTATAAAAGTAAGATAAAATATTTGGAATTGCATTTCAAATGACATTTCATCAAAATTTGAATTTGTTTTGGCTTAAAATTATTTTTTATGTTTTTGAATTTTTTTTATGTGCTGATGTCAAAATTATTTTTTTTAAAATAAAAAAACTTATTTTGATATATTTTCAAGAAAACAATACTTTAAGAAAAAAACTATTAGCATACTCTTAAATACCCACTAAATATACTTTATGGTATAAAGTGATTTTGAAGGAATGGTAAAAAGTAATTAAGTGAGAGAGTTGACATGAGAAAATTATTATTATTCTACCCTATGCTAAAAGAGATCATATATTCATTGTGGATTCATAGAGTGCATATCCGATTTACTTTTGGTGTGCAAGTTTGGGTTTAAGAGTATGAAGATCTTTCTAATGGGATCTATTAGTGATTACATTAAAGAAGGGGGTTAATCGGTATTTTTTTATATTTTTATCTAGAATGTAATTACTAAATGACCTACATTTCCTTAGTTTAGGGTTTTTTTGAGTTTTTTTATAATTTTTTGTTCAAGTCAATTATTTAAATGCCTCTAAAAAATAATCTTTCTTAACTATATCACCGAAATTAATTATAAAGGGTAGATGGAGCATTTTTTTTTACTCTCCGAAATTTTGCTCCCCTATATCAGGAGATCCCAAGTTATCGACAATGTACCCTGCACATATTTAGAATCACATCCCATCCACAATCACATTCATGTTTAGAACAAAATTAACTGCATAGTTCATTCGAGATTATGCTCAGGACCATATTCATTCCCAAACTCCATCTTACATCACACGCATAAGATAACAAATAAAAAAAACAAATTCGAGCACGAGGATTTCATATACATATACATATATAACACAACACAGTTTAATATTCTAACATAATCTAGTACATTCTAATATCCCAAGTATAGGTTGATACATTTAATTTTTCAGAACAAAATATTATGAATATAATATTCTATACAGGTTACATGTTTACTGCATAACAAAATTACACCAGAAATCCCTAAGTTTCTAACTTATACAAAAAGGGATCAAGGAACTTAAAATCTATTCCTGACGTGAATGAGAGGGCCCTACAAATATAAATTTTTCCATATAAGTAAAAACAAATAAGTACATACAAGCAATTTACAGAAGAAAAATTAAATAACATATCTAAATCATATGAGATTTTAAATACAACCATAAACCCTTTCAAGGGATATAAAAAGAATTTGATTCTTTTGACTACATCTCCCCCCTCCACATCGAAAAGACTATTGCCAACACTAATGACCTCCATTAGTGTCTTTTGTTTCCCATCCTGAGAACAACTAATTAGTTTCATGAAAATACCGATACAAACATAATCATTTGTGTCATTAACTATTTTTTAAAACTAAAATTGTTAATCCTTGCTCCATATTACCTTAGGAGGTTCTCATGTATGGCGATATCAAGAATTCTTTACATCATTAGCTTCGCCACAGAAAGCTAATCAAGTCTATAAATTTTGCTGACATCAACATCACCCGCCGATATCATTAACTATTCTGAGCCTGAATAGTTATTCAAGTTTATAATTTTTGCCGATATCATTAACTATTCTGAACCCAAATAGTTAATCAAGGTTTATATTTCTCCTCCCATATATCGGTAATGTCGATGTTAACCAACTTGGTTAACATCATTAGCCTCCCATACCAGGGACAGACAAAATCAAATTCAAGAAACAGTCATTACCAAAATTTGTTGTTACTATTCATTTCCTCCAAAAGAATCCATAAATTAAATCTAGTCCTTTGTTTCTATTTCCTTTCCCCCTTACCTTTCCTTTCCCCCTTTTCTTTTCCTCATCAATAAGCACCAAATTGTTTTCTTATAGTTTGATAGCTAGTTAAAGTAATTATTCACTAGAGGAGATATAGGTACCAAGTACGTACCTGCTGTAAACGATCGACTTGCGTTCCCCTATTGTTGTTGTACTCCTCCTATGGTTCCTCTTGAAACCATAAACACCCATCATTATTCCATATTAGTTCACATATCACACACAACAATAACAATGACAATAATATTCATTTCTCTTTTACCAATCTTTTTTTTTCTCACTTACATTCCTCATTAGTATCCTTTAACTTTTCATCTTATTAGTAGTCCAAGTGGACATCATGAATTCAATTTTGATTAAACTTATTCTCTTTCTTTTTTTAAAGATCAAGACAAACTTTATGAAGGTCAAGAAAATAAATTCTACTCTTAATATGGCTAAATTTTGCTATTTTTATCAACTTGGTCAAATCTGCCAACATGGGTGACAATTTGACCTCTCCTCAGATTTGTATTTGTATATGGAGTTCCAGGACTCCAAATTAAACGGGGCCAGACTTGTTGGAAAGATAACACTTCCAGATACAACTTCTATGAAGGGACCCTCCTGAATTTTGTAGTTTTCAGGTCCAAATTCCCTTAGGAAACATGGCAATGAATCTGCCATGTTTTGCTATTGGAGAAACTTTCTCCAATTCATCTTCAATCCATGCTTCTCATTAGTCACAACCATGCCTTCCCTTTATTCATGTAAACCCTTTTCATTTATATCCTCTTAAGGTCATTTATACCAACTTAATTAGTTAAACAAACTCATAAGTCCTCATTCCCTCTCTACAATATCTTAGCCGAGACATGTCCAAGGGAACCAAGAGTTCCCTTCCTCTTATTTATGCACTCATTTCTTCTTCTTCTTCAAGGTATTTAGATTATTCTAGTCCATTTAATCTCACTCATTTCTGCATTTTCCCAACATTTTGTGTTAAAGAGCCCTAATTCCCAATTCAAGAAAAATCATGAACTTCTAATCAAATTGAAGTTAATTTCATAGAAATTAGAGTTAGAACTCCTTACTTGGATGGAATCTAAACTTTACTTCACAAAGTTTAGAAGAATCTTAGCCTTCTTCTCCTTGAATATAGCCAACCACTCTTCTCCCTCTTTTCTTCCCCAATTCTTCGCTTTTCTTCTTGTCAAATCTCCACTCGATTGTGTTCCCCCACTTTGTAATTCCAAGGCTTATATGGGTTTACTAATTTTAGGTGTTTACTCCTAGTTTCATGAAGGAAAAATCTAAAATTCTCCCCCCCTCTCCTTCTTCTAGTTACCAGTTGGCCATGCATGAGAGAAGGGATTGGTATTTATAGTCCCATCTCTTCTTAATTCCATTTTGGCCCCATCTTTCTCCCTTTTTTTTTTTATATATTTCAGCCCCTTTTGTTTCCTTTTTCTTTTTTTGCATAAATTTTGTATTATAACAACATTTTAAATTATTATAAACCTCCACCTCTTTGTATACTTTATTTTCAAGCTTCACATATAGATTGAGTTACCTTGTAAGCTCGAAGACTTCAACATCATGAGGCTCACCGGGTAGGAGGGTACATTGCAAATTATTAAAGTACATCAATAAGACCGAAATTTGAAGCCTTTTCTACAATGAAATGAATATCTAAAATTAATATTTAATGAGAAATGTAAGAGCTTCTTTTTATGATCAATAAAAGGTTTGAGACTCATCTTTTCATCCAAATTATATGTGCATAAGAGTCTAATTGAGACAGGAGTTAGGTCTATACTCTCTTGGCATCACTACAATAACATAAATATTTTTACCCATCATGCATGAATGATGACTATATCACCCCTAAAAGATGAATCCATATCTAATATATGTAGTCACCCCTAAAAGATGAATCCATATCTAATATATGTAGTCACCCCTAAAAGATGAATCCATATCTAATATATGTAGTCACCCCTAAAAGATGAATCCATATCTAATATATGTTTTTTAACGTACTATACTCATGTATTTTAAACAAATATACTTGAACTGTTATATATTCATACTCACAAGATTGAGTAGGTAGGTCCCTTAAGAAGTAGAACATACAAAAAAAAATGAAGAAAAGGCTCAACTGGAAACTTAGTATTAAAAGGAAAATAAAAACCATGAAAGACATCATCACTAGAATCACTAGCCTACTTAAGAAAAGGTCCTAGTCAGGAAAAGGACCCTCAACTAATTCTGCGATTGCTACTCAATATGCATCTACTCCAATAATTCCATAAAATATAGGTGCATTCGAATCATAATTTATCGCCCACATCTATTTTCCAAGCCTGCATCTATGGTGAGAGTGCCACACATTATAGATTTGATTGTTGAGAAACTTATAAGGAAAAATATGGTGGAAAAAAATGATTTAGGTAAGCTAACTTCCCTTGAGGAGAGGATATGGGTGATTGAAGGGATGATCAATAAAAGCTACCAAAATGTGCTTGGTCATGGTGCTAAAGAAGTTTAGAGTACTAGAGTTCATACAATACACTATTACCTAATTTCCAATAACTCACATAAAAGCATATTGTAATGAGATAGTGAAGTGGTGCATGATGAGAAGTTATTGATTCACTTTTTTCAAGATAGTCTAAGTGATGCCGAGTTAACTTAGTATAGAAGACCAAATTATACCAATATTAGATGGTGGAAAGATTTGGTTGATGCTTTTATGAGTAAATACAAGTTCAACATGGACATTGTTTTAGATAGGTCAAGCTTACTGGTAGTGGAAAAAAGAAGTAAAAGAATTTTTCCGAGAATACACCTAGAGATGTTATGAGAAGGCCATTGTTGGTAGAAATGGCAAGTGCACGAATCGTAACAAGTAATAAAGTGATGAGTAGAGTATCTTCCCACGAGGATTTGCACAAATTATCAATAAGTACCAAAATTCAAAACTAAGAAGAATTAAAACAAACAAGCAAAAAATTTAGTGTTCAAATCAAGTTTAACGGATCCTATGTTTTTTTTATTCCACCGTAACTAATCTTATATGAATTTTCTCAATTGAATTAATCCTCTCAAAATTTCCTTCTTATTGTTGATAATCAAGTTTTACTAATTTAATCACTAATCTCTCGAGCATCAGTGAATTATTTTAGCAAGCAAACTTCCTACCTCTTAGTGAAAACTCTAAAACTCATCAAAATACATTAAGAATGATAAAACCTTGCACGATTACACAAGTTCCATAGATATTTCTATCCTAAAGATTTCTTATGGTATTTCAAACAATGGCTGAAACAATTATCACTTCTCAGTCTCAAATTGAATCCCAAATCATGCAAACGGTGATCAAACGTATACAAGTATTAAGCATAGAATGAAACACATAATAAGTACTAGATTAATTCAAACAAAAAAATTGTTCACATATTCATAGCTAGGCTACATCAAAAATCCCAGAATTAAAAACTACTCCATAGCAAAATTAAAAAGAAACAAACTTGAGGAGAGAGAAAAGAGGGGGGGAAGAAAAAAAATATCATTGGAGCTTAAATTTACACCAAACAAATACTAGAAATAAGAAAAGAAAGGATTAAGGAGAGATTTCATAGGAATTTGGTTAGGAAGAGAAATAAATGGATTAATTATTTTGAGTTAAGAATAATTAATGATATTAATGAGATACATTGATATCGATAAACATTTCAAGTGTGATTAACTATTCTAGATCGGAAAGTTAATAATGTCAAGTTTTCTAACATTAACAAAATAAAATGTAATTAGATGTGAGTAATAGTTGATTAACTATTCCTAGAAAAAGAGCAGTTAGTGATATCTATTGGTCATATTGATATCAACTTGTTAATGTATTTACTTAGTATGAATGATATGGAAAAACCTTTGAAGTAGATTAAATTTATTAATAATGATAATTATTTTAAAGAATTGGAAATGAGCTAGCGTTATCAAGTGGAAGTTTTTTGCAGTAAATCGGTTAGGACATGAATATAATAGAAGGATTATGATAAATTACATGTGTCAAGTGAAATGCTAGTGAAGTCATAATTTTATCTTTCTTTTTGTATTTGAAAGCTTTTCTATTTACCTTGGTATATATTTATGTATGCATGTTATTTGTCATTTTCATGTACATTAGGTTCACACCACGAGCAGAGTTTAATTGGTGAAAATTTTGTTATTAGTCATAAGAAAATTAATTTTGCAATTCGAGACACTTATTTTCCATGAACTCGAATATGTAATATAATTTTGTAGATTGGATGCATGACTTAAATTGATGTTTAAAATTTTAAATAACCATTATCTATGCATGTTGTTTGTCGAATTTAGACTTTTACTTGAATTGTAATTATATGATGTGATTATATTGATATGGTTTATGTGAAGATATTCTATAAATCTTCTATTATGCCTTATTATTATTTCCATAAATTTTACTTTTTGATATCGGATGTAAGGTGTTAAACTAACGATGTTTAGTTGTTAGGGTCTAAGATGTTAGCTAAGATCATGAAATTATAAATTTGGAAGGAGATTTTGATTTAGTTGATAATTTGGGATCTTCTAATATAGGAGAAATTTTGTTGAAATTTCAATAGTAATTTTGAAGCAAATTAAAAAAAAATACCTGAAAATTTTAATTTCTTGTATATGCTATTCCAGAATTTGGATCGTTATGATTTGATATCAGACCAATTGGTTTACCCTTGTATAGCCCAACTGGCCCCCTTGATGATAAATATCGCTGCTACTTATGTACCAGTGACATCAGCTCACTTCAAGAGAGGGGAATCGACAAATCATCAGGAGGGTTTTAGTCCTCGACAAGTAATCAGAAGTGTTTGAAGCAATGAGACAGTCAAATGGGGCTCAACTTAATTAAGACACCAATAGTTGCAACTTAATTAATGGAACAAGAATAGTTGGAGTATCTAGCTAAGCTCCTAGACAAGAGAGAGTAGTCACTTTGGAACTTCCTTGCAGTGGATTACAGAAATATCTGAATCAGCTAGGGTTTCATATTGTTGGTTATGGATGCACCACGTGCATTGGGAATTCATGAGATATAGATGACGTTGTGGCATCAGCTATCACTGAAAATGGTAATTCTTTCTAAACACAATTCTTTTCCTGAGAGTGTCATTTCCTTTCTCGAGCTCTTTCAGCAAGTGCACTACTCTGGACTTCTTTAGAGGTAAAATCAACACTGGTAATGGATGACACCATAAGCTCCTTGGCGGTTGGCATGTCTGATACCCGGACCGAAAGAAAGAACAGAAGCAACAACTTGCTTAGGAATTTTGATGCATGAGGTGCTTTGTTGTAAAGATTGGGAAATCAATTTGTTCTTTCCTTAGGTTTAATTGACTTCTTGGATTCAACATCAGATGTTCAGTGATTAAATTACCAGATTGGTTGCATGTTAATTGTTATGGACGCACATCAAAACTTTGTTATGCTAAGTATTGATAGTTATATAGTATAGTATGATGGCATTCATAGCACTTCATTTGTACTTTCTAGTATAATGCGATGGATAAGTAATCTGACTTCACGACCAAATCGTCAATCTTTTATTTTGCTAATTCAATTTGAAGTATAAAATCGGTGTATATTACAAAATGTATAGCATGTATAAGATTATTTCCCTATTGTAATCTATACAGTAACTATTGTGTGCGTGCTGCTGTAATGTATATAAATAGAAACGTTAGGTATGGCACAACCTAAGCCACTTTATTATTTCCAACTTGGTATTAGAGCATAAAACAATTAACCTACTTTTCTCTAACTTTTCTCCCAGCCTCTCCTTTCAAATGGAACAGTCGCCAAATACATCTTCCTCATCTACAACACCAACAGTCTAGCCTTCTTCTCTGGTAGTGCAGATTTCCTCCCCTGCAACGGCTCCCCTGTTCTCCTCTGCCTCACAGCCTGGTCTCTCCTCTACCATGGGTGGTAAACAACCTCTCTTCAACTCTACAATACAAATCAGCTCTTGCAGCACACATCTGATGTAGCTGCCGCAAGCATTATCTCTGTTTCTCACACTCATCAAGTTATCTCTCTAAATTAACAAATATAAATTATTTGTATTGGCGTATGCAGATGCTGCCATATCTCCTAGGCCAAGGAGTTTTTGGCTTTGTGGATGGTTCTAACATATGTCCACCTCCACATGTTCTTGCTGAAGACGGTGTCTCTCTTCACATAAATAAGTTCTTTCTTCGCTGAAACAACAAGACCAACTCATTCTAAGTACCCTTCTTTCCTCTCTATCCATGGAAGTTCTGCACATCATTGCTGGCTGCCAACGTTCATGTTTAGCTTGGCGCACCCTTGAGCAAGCTCTTGCCTCCACCTCCAATTCCCATATTATTTAGCTTCATGGCTCTCTTTCAATGGCACCTTCAGGAGCTTCGACAAGGTGATGAATCTATCTTTCAATTTATGCAAAAGGCTAAAGTGTTGTTTGATGAACTAGCTGCTGCTGGAAGGCCAATATCTCTTGCAGATTTTAATTTGTATGTGTTTCATTGTCTGCAGGGACAATTTAAAGACTTAGTTACAAGCCTCATTACCAAGGTAGAACCCCTAGCATATGCAGAATTTCACAACCACCTCCT
This sequence comes from Salix brachista, assembly GCA_009078335.1. NCBI lineage: Eukaryota > Viridiplantae > Streptophyta > Magnoliopsida > Malpighiales > Salicaceae > Salix > Salix brachista. Next base: position 9,847,477 of record CM018586.1, read on the forward strand.
CACACATGAATTTCTGCACAAATCTTTAGCTGTCATCCATGCTCCTCTGCTGCCAACTCCACTGTCTGCTATGGTTGCACAAGGCCAGCACTTTGGAAATTCTGGTCGCAGCAGAGGCCATTGCAATGGTGGCTGGCATCCCAACTAGTCCAGCAGCAATAGGGGCTGTTTCAGACCTGATCATAACAACTTTCAAAGCTCATGGTAGGGCACTTGGTAGTGCAATAGGGGGCAAAATCCACGCTACCAACTCTATCAAGCTTTCGGTCATACAGCTCCCCATTGTCCTCAATTCCAGTAGCGAAGTTATGGCCAACAATTAGGTTATGGCCAACAATCTACTGCCAATATGGTGCAGTGCAATCTCTCCTCAACCGGTTTTGTTGATTGGTTTTCGGATATCGGTGCAAATCAACACGTCACACATGATCTTGCCACTTTGACCACTTCCGAACCGTATCTTGGTAGTGATAATTTGCATGTTTGTGATTGTAAGGGCCTCCCTATATCTCATCTCAGTCATACAAAAATATATACACCACATCACTGTTTCATTTTATCTAATGTCCTTCATGTTCCTACAATTACGAAACCCTTGCTTTCTGTTCAGAAATTTTGCCTTGATAATAATGTCTATTTTGAATTTCACACTCGTGTGTTTTATGTCAAGGATCTCAACACCCATGAAGTACTTCTCTCTGGTCAGAGTAAAGATGGTCTCTATGCCTTGACCTGGTCTTTCGTCAAGTCCTTTCCTCAAGCTTTTTGGTCTCCTTGCACTTCTGCCTCTGTGGATTTATGGCATCATCGACTAGGTCATCCTACTTCACGTATTTTTCAACTGTTAGTTTAAAAAAATAAAATCATTTGTAACAACAAACGTTTTAATTTTCAATGTCAAAGTTGTCCTTTAGAAAAATCATCGCGTTTGTCTTTAGGACCTACGGGTCACAAAACTTTTGCTCCGCTTGAATTGATTTTTAGCGATGTATGGAGTACCACTCCCCTCTTTTCTTTTGATGGCTATCGTTATTTAGTTATATTTGTTGATTCTTATACTAAATATGTGTGGTATTATCCTCTTGTCACCAAGTCTGATGTTTACTTAGTATTCATCAGTTTCAAACCCTCATCGAACGTCAATTTTCATTAAAAATAAAATCTGTTCAAACTGATTGGGGCAGTGAATACTAAAAATTGTCCACATTTTTTCAGACCATTGGTATTCAACATCGTCTGATTTGTCCCCACACTCATGAACAAAATGGCATCGTTGAACGTCGTCATAAGCATAATGTAGAAACAGGTCTCACTCTCTTAGGGCAGTGTAAAGCATCTTTTTTATTTTGGAATTATGCTTTTGAGACCGTTGTTTATCTAATAAATTGCATGCCTACTCCTATTCTTTCTCATCGTTCTCCATTTGATTGCCTATTGCAACGGTCTCCTGATTATCATTTTTTGCGTACTTTTAGGTGTCTTTGTTTTCCCTTTGTACGTCCATATAATAATCATAAATTGGAATTTTGTTCCTTTCCATGTGTCTTCTTTGGTTATAGTTCCTCGCATCTTGGTTGTCGATGTTTTGACATTGCATCTCACCGCATTTATATTTCTCGTCATGTCCGCTTTCATGAACATATGTTTCCTTTTGATAATTCTGAACATATTGCAAAGGTTTCGCACATGACCCCCACTCCCACCCAACCAACTACTATCACACTCCCCAATCTGCTAAATCATACACCACTACCCAGCCACCCAAACACCACCCAGCCCTTAACCTTCCCACTGTAAACAGCCACTCGACCACAGCCTCCACCCATTCCATGGCCATCATCCCATGCTTGTTTATCTAACCCTTATGATACAGGTTCAGTTCATCCCTTGGTATCATCTCCTCATGGTCCTGGGCACCTTCCAGTCTAGCTTTGGTCTCTACTTCCAGCCCCTCCTTGGTTGACAACTCTACTCTTGCGGCTACTTCTTCATCATCCGCTCCAGCTGGCTTGCAACTAATGGTTGATCTATCCTCTTATCAGCTGCCACAGGCCCCCTCAATTCCGCTATCTTCTCCTGTATCTCCACCAGCAAGCAGTAGACATTCTATGATTCTTAGACCGCGACAGCCGAAGACAGCAAATCTAGTTGCTTCTGCTGCCGCCACCTCTAATTCCACCCGGGTACTATATTCTCCCACTTTTAAGCCCTTTGTTTTCTCTGATGCTAACAGGTATGCAGTTTGGCTCTAATCGCACTTGGTCTCTAGTTCCATTTCATCACTCGATGAATGTGTTGGTAGTAGATGGGTATATCAGATCAAATGTCATGCTGATGGTAGTATTGAGCGCTCGCGTCTCGTTGCTAGAGGTTTTACCCACTAGGAAAGCATTGATTATTCTGAAAATTTTAGCCCAGGTATTAAGAGGGCCACTGTGTGATTGGTTTTCTCTATTGCAGTTTCGTGAAATTGGAAGATTCATCAACTTGATATTCATAATGCATTACTCAATGAAGTTCTTACTAAAGAGGTTTACATGAAACAACCTTCAGGATTTGTTGACTCTTCTCTTCCATCTCATGTCGGTAGATTGCACAAATCATTGTATGGTTTAAAACAGGCACTAGAGCATGGTACACTCATCTAAGTGATTTTCTACTCTCTCCATTGGCTTCTAGGCTTCGAAGGTTGACACCTCTATGTTCATCTTGTCTAATGGTACTCATATCTTCTATCTCCTAGTGTATGTTGATGATATTCTTCTTACGGGTAGCGACTCTGCTATGGTTCATCATCTAATACAGCTACTAAGCTCTGAATTCAAGCTTCATGATTTAGGTGATGTTCACTTCTTTTCTGGGTGTTGATGTTCAGTCTACTGCTTTGGGTTTAATGCTGCGTCAACATAAATATATCCTTGACATCCTCACCTGAGCTGGTATGTCTTCCTGCAAACCCGTTGATACTCCAGTCTCCCCTTCGAAAGTCACCTTATTACCGAATCAATCATTCTCTGATCCTACATGATTTTGTTAAATCATAGGTGCACTTCAATATCTTACCTTCACTCGTCTAGATATATGTTTTGTTGTTAACAAGGTTTGTCAGTTTATGCATGCTCCTACAGATTCTTATTGGGTCGTTGTTAAGCGTATTCTACACTATTTGAAAGGTACAACATCTTATGGTTTTCTTATCACTCGGAGCTCCTCCTTTGCTCTGCATGGCTTTACGGATGCTGATTAGGCTGGTAGTATTGATGATCACAAGTCTACAGGGGGCTATCCTGTCTTTTTTGGTAAGACACCAATTTCTTGGAAATCTGGCAAGCAACGCACAATTGCTCGCTCCTATACTGAAGCTAAGTATAAAGCCCTTGCTGATTTGCAGGTACCCTCAGTTTCTGCTCCCACCATTTCGGTGATAATCTTGGTGCAACCTATCTCTCAACAAATCCTATTTTTCATGCTCGTACTAAACATGTTGAAGTGGATTATCATTTTGTACGTGACCGAGTTGCCAAGAAAGATATTTAGATTCGGTTTGTTCCTTCACGGGATCAACTTGCTGATGTCTCACTAAACCACTTCCTACTACGTCCTTTAATGCTTTTAGGTTCAAGCTCCGGGTTGATCCCCCACCCTCAGCTTGAGGGGCATATTACAGAATGTATAGCATGTATATGATTATTTCCCTATTGTAATCTATACAGTAACTATTGTGTGTGCGTGCTGTTGCAATGTATATAAATAGAAAGGTTGGCTAAGACACAACCTAAGGCACTTTAATATTTCCAACTATGTATTTCAGGCATCATACTCATCCTAATTAAAAGCTCCATTATCTCTTTCATATCTCAAGTGATCACGATCCCTGTCTTGGTCCCTATGTCTCTCTCTTCAATGTCCGTACTCCATATCATACTCTCTGTCATATTCTCTATTATAGTCATGATCCCTGCATAAATAGGGAAAGCAAGAATGATATACATCAGCTAATGATGTGGACCAGCTCAGAAATACTAATAAGGACTCATTACATTTTCCAAATGATCTAGTGACTCGGTCTAAGACAAAGACATTGAAAGAGACAATGAATGCATTGGTTTTAAATGTTTCCACCAAATCAAAATTGCAAGGTCCATTGGAGTATCAAGATGAGAGACATTTTGTGGTTTCCCACATGTTTTGTGGTTATAGCAGGGGTTTTCCCGCAGCAATTGGGAGGTTAGAGTGCACCACATGGTTTCCCACATGTTTCTTCAACTGAGACACATGAAATAATGGGTGTATCATTGTCGCTGCAGGTAATTGTACTTTATAGGCAACTGTCCCAATTTTCTTGATGATTGTATAGGGCCCGTAATACTTAGCTGACAGTTTGTAGGATGCTCACTTGTGAACTGATTGTTGTCTGTATGGCTAAAATTTTAGATAAACTAAGTCACCCACAGAGAACACTCTTTCACTCCTTTTCTTGTTTGCTTGTTGGGTCATTTTGTTTTGGGACCTCAGTAAGTTACTCCTTATGAGCTTGAACATTCCTTCCCTTTGAGTCAAATATTGGTCCACAGTCTCTACGGGGGAGTCTTTAGGTGTCTAGGGAATGTTAATTGGAGGCACCATGCCGTATAGTATCTCGTATGGTGTCTTCTTTGTAGTTGTGTGATAGTTTGTATTGTACCACCATTCGTAGGAACTCAGCCAACGTCCCCATTGTGTAGGGATGGTGCCTGTCATGCACCTTAGGTACCCTTCTGTACACTTTTTGACCACCTCTGTTTTTCCATCCGATTGTGGGTGATAGGCAGTGGAATACTGCAAGTTGACACCCTGCTGTTGGAACAATTCCTTCCAAAACTGCCTGAGGAAGACACCGCCACTGTCACTTACAATTGATGTTGGCATCCCATGCAGCTTGTAAACATTTTCCATAAAAGCCTTAGCTACTATGATGGAAGAGTAGGGGTGTGCTAAGGCCATCAGGTGGGCATACTTGCTGAACCTATCGACCACCACCAGGATGACTTCTTTTCCTTTTGACTTAGGTAGCCCGTCTATGAAGTCCATGCTAATATCTATGAAAGGGGCATAGGGCACGAGTAATGGTTGTAGCAGGCTAGGGGACTTAACATTTTCACCCTTGTTTTGTTGACAAATTGAGCATTCTCTAACATATTGCCTTACTAGCTTTTAGAGCTTCTTCCAATAGAACACTTGCCCCACTCTTTTTGAAGTAACCGTAGGTTCTGAGTGTCCCCCTACTACAGAGTCATGATAGAGATTGATAAGTTTGTTTTGCAAGTTTGGGTCTTGTCCCAGTACCACCTTCCCTTTTTGGATGAGAGTGTCATTTACCCACAAGTAATGGGGATGTGATTTATTGGCCCTGTTCAATTCTGCCATAAGCTTTTTCAGGTGCTGATCAGCTTCCCAAGTTTTCAGGTGGTTATTGAAGAAAGGTTTAAGGCACTCAACTCCTGGTGAGAAACCCTAGAAAGGGCGTCTGTATCTAGGTTGTCTTTTCCCTTCATGTATTAAATTTCATAATCAAAACCCAAAAGCTTAGTTAGTCATATCTATTGTGTAACATAAGTAGCCTTTTGAGTTAGCAGGAACTTCAGGCTGGAGTGGTCTGTTCTGATGAGAAACCTTTTTCCCTATAGGTAGTGTTTCCACTTTGTGATAGCATAGACAATAGCTAGTAATTCCCTTTTGTAAGTTGATAAGTCCAATTGTTGAGGTCCTAATGCCTTGCTCATAAAGGCGATGGGATGTCCTTCCTGCATAAAAATCGCCCCTATACCCACTCCTGAAGCATCTATCTCTACTATAAAGGTTTTCTCAAAATTAGGCAGAGCTAACACAAGGGGTTGGGACATTGCGTGCTTGAGCTGATTGAAGGCTTGGGTGGCTGATTCAGTCCATATAAAGGAATCCTTTTTTAATAACTGAGTAAGTGGTTTGCAAATAGCTCCATATCCTTGCACAAATCTCCTATAATAACCTGTTAACCCCAAGAAACCTCTATGTTGCTTGATAGTTATAGGTATTGGCCACTATAAGATACGTATGACTTTGCTTAGGTCTGTTGCCACCCCTTCATTGGTAATTACATGACCTAGGTATTCCATTTGTCTTGTAGCAAACACACACTTACTTTTTCTTGGTCACCAATTTATGAGCATGTAATATGTCAAAGACCAACCTAAGATGGAGTAGGTGGTCGGCCATGCTTTTGCTATAGATTAGTATATTGTCAAAGAAAACCAAAATGAATTTTCTCAAATAGTCCCGAAATATATTATTCATTAGACTTTGGAAGGTGGCCGATGCATTGGATAGGCCTAAAGGCATGACTAGGAAGTCATAATGGCCACTGTGTGTCCTAAAGGCTGTTTTAAAAACATCCTCTGAAACCATTCGGATTTGATGGTAACTTGCCCTTAGATCAATTTTAGAAAAAATGGCGGCCCCTTCTAGTTCTTCTAACAATTCATCAATTATAGGAATGGAGTACTTACCTTTGATAGTGATTTTGTTGAGGGCTCGATAATCGACACAGAATCTCCATGTCTGATCCTTCTTCTTCACAAAGACTACTGGAGAAGCAAAAGGACTATTATTGGGTTGCACTATGCCCACCTCTAGCATCTCTACCACTAGGGTCTCTAGAGTGTCCTTCTGTAAACCTGAATACTTATAAGACCTCAAGTAGATAGTTTGATTCTCATCTTTCAAGGGTATTTTGTGATCGTGCCTCCTAGCTTGGGGCAAGCTTTTTGGTTCACAAAAAATGAATGGATAGGCTGACAGTAGGGCCTGTAAGGTTGATTCCTCTGAGTCCTCGAAAGCCTGGGGTACCTCAGAAGCTGGTTGTTCCCAGTCAGTCCCTTCCACCACTCTTAAACTACAGAGCCTAACCTCTAACAGTAAGGCTTTAGTGCTCAGCAATCCATTTAATTCTTCTAATTGTATGGATTGAGCCAACTTAGGATTTCCCCCCCTTAGAGTAACCTCCTTATTCTGCCACCAAAAGGATACTCATCTCTCTTCATAGTTAGACAACACGTTACCTAGTAGCTTCAACCATTGAATGCCTATAACCATATCGTAATTTTGCAATTGCATTACAAAAACATCTGCCTGAAATTGAACACCTTGCATCTTCCATTGCAGGTTCTTACACACTATAGTGAACAACATGGTGCCACCATTAGCTGCCTCAACTTCCATGGGTTTGATTAGAGTTATGGGACATTCCAGCTTGTCAACTAACTCAGCATTGAGGAAATTATGAGTGCTACTAGAATCAATGAGAATAAATATGGGACATCTGGCTATCTTCCCCCATACCTTAATGGTTTGACACCCTACTATGTCGTGGATTGTCTGGAGTGATAAATGGGGGGTGAGAGCCTCTACAGTCATGGTCTCCATTGGTTCCTCCTCCAGGTTGTCTCCATCATCCTTTACTATGCATAATGAGTATAGCTTGCGGTTCCTGTAGCTATGCCCTGGTACAAACCTCTCATCACACCAAAAACATAGACCCTTGGCCCTTATGTCATCCATTTCTTTGATCCTGATTGGTTTAGTAGGTTTATGGTGGTTGAGGGGAAAGTTTGTAGGAGTAGGCAGTAAGGCTAGTGAGGGTGGTTTCGAAGGATTGAGGTTTGTTTGGTGAGTGTTTGGTGAGTAATTTAACTTCGCAGGCTGTGAGTTAGGATTCAAATTTGCTTGTGATTTTGGGTAATGGGGAGTCACCTTTTAGTGGGAAGGGTATTGTTGTCCAGCCTAGCTAAGTTATAGGCTTGTTTGAGGGATTTAGGTTCAAACATCTTTACCAGGTTCTTAATCTCTATCTCCAACCCTCCTAGGAAGAACACCAAGGCCTATTTCTCGGAGATTTGTGCTCTGTTCCACAACATGTCAAGGTCCTTGATATAACCTTCTAGGTCACCTTCCTACTTGTGTTCGGTGAGCTCCTCTAATGGATCTCTTTGACCTCCAAACCGACAGCACAAGGCATCCACATGCTCTGACCATGTAACATCTTGTCCCTCCAGGTTTCTGGTGTAATTCTGATGCCAGTAGAGTGCCATGCCATCCAAATAATACGAAGCTAATTTCAACTTGTCAGCTTCAGGTATTTCTTCCAAGTCAAAATACTGATTGCATTTGTACAACCATTTGTCCGCTTCTTCCCTTTCGAAGGTAGGGAAGTCTCTTCTAGGCCTACGTGACCTGTAGTTAGGTTGTGAACCTTCTCCTACCTAGTCCTGGTTGTTGGTTGAAGCAGCATGTTGGGGAACTCGAATGCTTTGTGAGAACTTGCCTCACCAGCTAAGGTTCGCAGTGTTTGTTTAATGGAAATTTGTTGAGTTGCCATTTCCTTCAGCATAGCCTTATGTTGTGCTAGGTCATCTAATTGAGCATGCAATTTGATCTCTATTCCATTGACTCTTTGATTAGCAACTTCCACAGAATCCTCCATTCTCCTTATGTCTTGGGATCTGGTTTCTAGTGCCATTTTTTTTGTGTTAAATCCAAAGACGTTTTGCTTTGATACCACTTTGCTGCAATTCTGACAGGGAAGAAGATGATTAAGGGGAATGAAGGAAGAATTCACGTTCAATGCGTGAGGGAGAGAAAGGACAAATGAAAGAATCTCTTAATTCTATTATATTTCTTGTTGTCCATTCTGTACCAACATTAGAGAATTTAAAGGCAGAATAAAAATCTCCAACGTGGCATCACTCATGTGACCTTGCCAGCAAGCTAAGGGAATTTAAATTGAGGCTGCACAAAACACAATCGTTTGTTTACATGAATTTAAATTTCAAATCTAGTTTCAGTTCCCCCTGTTAGTCTTCAACTCCTCCTTTTCCAGTTCATGACAATATCATTCAAATACATCCCAAGGAAATCTCAAATGCAAAGCCCCATATGTGATTAATAAACAAAGATGGGTTCTTACAAATCCCTTAATTCCCAATCTAAGTTAAAATTAATTGCCAGCTCGAAGTTATATGACCAATCACTGGTGCAAATAAAGTTTGCTTTTACTAGGCTATCCTTGAGACCTGAAAACCTTAGGTTTTGGATCTTAAACCTCGCAAGCTCTACAGCATCCAACGGAAGTTTTGTAGGCATCAACAAGGCATACACAGAGATTGAATTGAACTCATTGAAAAGTAAACTAAAGAGCAAGGAACAAGTAACATAAACAATAGTGTATGTAATTTCCAAATGCATATGTCTTAGCTACGATAAATTATAGCTCCTGGTCACTTAAAAAGGAAAACATTAAGATGTGTTATCTTTGTAATTTCAGCAGCAGTAAAAGATCTTATGAAACAACAATGACGATGCCACAATAAAGTATAATTTAACATGCATGATGGAATCTACTTCCACATGTGACTTTTTTCAGAAATGTAGTATAATGCCAACCATCAAGAAATCATTTCACCTAAAAATTTAAGTTGTTAAGTGAGGTCTCAAGATATGATTTATATTATACCCTAATAAATGTTCTCAAATAAAAGCCCTTTGAGTTTAAAAACTTGCACATATCCACACCACCTTGTGATTAATTTTTATCAAATAAAATGAGAGTGACAAGATTCAAACTCGTAACCATCAGGTCAACAAGACTCCGATACTTGTCAAGAAACCATTTCACCCAAAAATTTAAACTATTAAATAAGGCCTCAAGAAATGATTTTTATTATTCTCTAATATACTCCCTCAAGTGAAAGCTCTTTGACCTTGAAGCTTATAAGGAATCACGCTACCTTGTGTTTAATTTTTATCAAATAGAATGAGGGTGATGAGAATCGAACTTGTGATTGCTAGGTCAACAAAGTTCTGATACCATGTTAAGAAATCATCTCACCTAAATGCTTACGCTGTTAAATGAGACCCCAAGATATGATTATTTATATTATTTTCTAACAACCTTCTCCTTGGAAAGCAACAATGCTTATATAAGTAGAATCGTTAAAACTTAATAGACATCTAAAGTGAAATTGCTCACCCATGTTAGCTCTTTTAAGATGCATTTGCTTATCTCATCCAAGTAACAAGGCTCCTTTATCCCTTATCTAGGGATTCGACTATAGGCTTTCCTTCTTGCATGTGACTCAAACCCAAAACCATTTTTAGAAATAGGAGAAATCAAAACTAATGAACCCATAATTATAAATTCAAAAGGAATAATAATGACTAAACAAAAGGAAAAAGAAAAACCAGAATCAAACAATGCAAGAAATAGCCAAGACAAAACACGACTACAAAGAGAAATTAATGAATTAAAAGCAAAAAAAATAGCAATCAAATTATATCATGAGCCATCACGAGATAAATTATCATAACCCGAGAATATATTACAAAAACAAACCAATATATCTTAAGAAATATGACAATGAAGATAGCCAAAAATATTTATTTGGAGGTTGGGGACAAGGAATAGCAACCCTAGTATCTTTATGCAACAACATCAATAGTATTACCAGTCGCATCCTCATAAGAACAAACTTTATTTGAGAAAAAATAGGACTACAACCTTACTTCAAAGAATTAAGACCACTTAGTGAACATTTTTCCCTCGAAGCAAAAGAACTAATAAAAACAGAAATCATACGACAAAATGTAGAAATCAAAACCTTAATACAAAAAGAAAAAGAAGATATCTTAAAATAATTACACAATATCACATGAACACAAAATTTAGAAAAAACAATTGACAGATTGGCTAAGAAAATACAAAACAATAATCCAACCATAGATCATTTTACCCAAATTAATGACAGAATCTCACAACTTTTAGACCAAAACAAAACTATCATCTCAAGAGACAAAATAAATACAGTCACACATGAAAATAAAGAAATCAAAGAACAACTAAAACAAATCGAGATATTGTTAACACTATCAACGAAAGTTATGAGCAATAAAGACAATATAACCGATAAATTAAAAGACATATTCCAAATACTACAAAAAATACAAATACAAATAAATCAACTACAAAAACCTACATCAAGTAGTTCATTTCCCCATACACAAATTATAGATCTCATAGAAAAATCCACAATAATCTTTGGAAAACAAATTATAGAAGAATTCAATTCCTTAAAAACAAAAATGGACAAATGTGAATGTTTTGAAAGATACAAGAATACACTTAAAAACACAACCAAAACAAATGAATATACTGAATATTCAAATCATCCAGATTATAGTAATCTACAAGGACCACCCCTAATAGGATACGGGAAAAAGACCTTAGACAAAGGAAAACATATAATCTAAATATGAGTACACCATTAGAAGAATAGATTATAAAAATGTCTAAAATAGACACAGAAGAACAAGTACAAAAACTTCTAATGGTGTAGATGAATATCAAAATATAAAACAAAAACATGACAATGACATAACTAGTAAATCAGATTATGAAATAAACATTAAAATGGATAGACCAGAATCTTCAACAAATTGACCAGAAGAATGTAGTGACATATCACAAAGAATACCCACACAAATGGATGAAGATAATTCAACAAGAGACAGAGATAGAACAACTTCAAGGAATAATCATTTTAATAAGCTAAACCCTGTAGAAACTACTACATTTGGAAGTAAAGAGACTTAAGAAAACACAACTAAGTTTGAATCAATAATTCTCGTCAGTTTTCTTATTGATTGATTGAGTACTGATTATATGCAGTATATATACATCTTAATGGGACTCTGTTTAGGAAACATAGTAAACGGTAATGCTAAGACTAAGTTATTACAATAAGTAGCTGCACAATTTTATTTCCAAAATATGACCGTGAATGACAAAGGTTTAGCCATGATTTTTGGTTATTCCTTCTTTGTTGTTAATTGAGCAGATTCTCTGCAATTTTCCATAATACGCCCCCGCAAGATTGAGCTTCCATCGGCAAGACCAATCTTGTTACGTAACATAGTCGTTCGTTGTTTGGACAGGGGCTTAGTTAACAGATGATCAAGTTGATCCTATGTGTGGACATGTCTGACCCGAAGGCTACCTTATTGCACCAAGTCATGTACAAAGTGAAGATCAATTTGAATGTGTTTCATGCACAAGTGGTTGACTGGATTGAGGCTGAGGTGCGTGGCACTAAGATTGTCACATAGCAGCAGAGGGGGGTCTTGTATTGGAAATGCAAGCTCCTTGAAGAGAGTCGAGAGCCACATTGTTTACGAGGCTTCATTGGCTAGTGCTCGATATTTAGCCTCTATTGATGAGCATGCAACTGCACGTTGTTTCTTGGATGTCCATGAAATGGGGTTGGGGCCTAAAAAACTGATGTATGCAGACGTAGATGTTCGGTCATCCACGTTCCCAACCCAATCAGCATCAGAGTATGTTTACAGCACTGAAGATCTAGCTCTGTGAATCTGAACACCATAGAAAATGGTATGTTTTAAGTATTGTAGAAGCCGTTTGGTTGCTATCCAGTGATTCATAGTAGGTTTGTGCATAAATTGAGAGAGTTTGTTGGCGGCGAATGAGATGTCTGGCCTTGTCAAGGAGAGGTATTGAAGGCTGCCCATAATTTGGCAAAATGTTGTGTTATCCACAGCAGCAGTGTCATCAACCAGCTAAAGTGGGTGTGAGGTGGACAGAGGCGTGGAGACATCTTTGGCACCACTCATGTTGCTTTTATCTAGAAGTTCAAGAACATAGTTATGTTGGGTGAGGAACAAACCTACCTTAGTGGGAATAACCTCAACACCCAAAAAGAAGTGAAGTGAGCCCATGTCCTTGAGAGAAAACATGTCTCCCAGCTGATGAATGAAGGTGGCCACAAGAGAAGGATTGTCCCCTGTTATGACAAGATCATCAACATAAACCAGTAAGTAGCAGATATTGGAGTCATTGCTGTAAATAAATAAAGAAGAGTCGGCCTTGGAGTTCTGAAATCCCATTTCAAGTATATCACGTTTGAGTGCTAAATACCAAGCTCTAGGTGCTTGTTTGAGGCCATAGATAGCCTTATTCAACCTGCAAACATTGTAAGGTTTGAACAAATCTTTGAAACCTAGAGGCAGCATCAAGAAGATAGATTCAGTTAGAACACCATTAAGGAATGCATTATTGACGTCCATTTGACATAATTCCCAGCCATGCATGACTGTAACAGACAACACAACTCTTATAGTAGATGGTTTTATGACAGGGCTGAATGTCTCATTGAAATCAACCCCCAGTCGTTGATGGAAACCCATAGCAACGAGGCGTGCTTTGAATCTGTCGATAGAGCCATCTGTATTTCTTTTGACTCGAAAGACCCACTTGTAACCCACGGGTGCATAGTTTGGAGGTAATGGTTCTAGGTCCTATGTTCCATGTTGCATGAGGGCAGTGAGTTCATGTGACATAGCCTCACACCAATGAGGATGGGTAATGGCTTGACTCACACAAGTTGGTTCAATGGTCTGGGGGAGAGGGTGTTTGGTTACTGTGTGAACTTGTTTAGGTCTAAAGATTTGGTTCATGGAGCGTGGTGTCATGTTGTGTGTGCGAGAAGGAGGATTTGAGGGTGGAATGGGAATGGAACAATGGGAGATGGGAGGGGGGAAGCTGGACAATGGGGAAGATCAGTGGAGTGAGAGTCCAAATGTTGAGAGGATGCAGGGGTATTGAAGTTACCTGGGGAGGATGCAGCGATGGAAGGGGAGTCTTCCAAAGACCATGATGACGCTGATGGTGTGGAAATACCTAGTGGTGGCGCAACAATCTGCAGGAAACCAAAGTGAAGGGGGTGATTTGGTTACTTGTTTGGCTGACAGGTTTGGACTGAGGTTGTGAGGGGTTGTAGTGATCTCCATTTGCATCAAACAATACATGGCGAGAGATGAAGAATTTTTGTAGATGAGGATCAAAACATTTGTATGCATTTTGTGTAGAGGAATACCCAAGAAAGATGCATGCTTTAGATTTTGGTTCCATTTTATTTTAATTATAGGGTCTTGTGAGAGGATAACAAAGGCAACCAAAATTCTTAAACTTTAAATAACTTGGGTGTTGGTGAAAGAGAGCTTCAAAATGTGATTTGTTGTGGAGGAGTGGTATGGGTTGTCGATTTATGAGGTAAGATGTTGTTTGAAAGGCATAGGGCCAGTATAAAAAGTCAAGATTTGCATCTTGAAGTAGAGTAAGGCCCGTTTCCACAATGTGACGGTGACGCCGTTCAGAGACACCATTTTGTTGGGGAGTGTATAGGGTAGTGGTATAGTGGGTTATGCCATGACTTGAGCAGTATGATTTTAAGGCAATAAACTCACCGCCATTGTCTGAGTAGAGTGCTTTGATTTGTTTTTGAAAACTTATTTCAACAAAAAATTTAAACTGTGGAAAAATAGTAGACACACTGGATTTAGTTGCCATAGGATAGACACCATTTTGTTGGGGAGTGTATAGGGTAGTGGTATAGTGGGTTATGCCATGACTTGAGCAGTATGATTTTAAGGCAATAAACTCACCGCCATTGTCTGAGTAGAGTGCTTTGATTTGTTTTTGAAAACTTATTTCAACAAAAAATTTAAACTATGGAAAAATAGTAGACACACTGGATTTAGTTGCCATAGGATAGAACCAAATATATTTTGTATAGTGATCCATAAAAATAATATAGTACCATGAACCATCAATTCCAGTATAACTAGCTGGACCCCACACATCCATGTAAATCAGTTCAAGAGCTGCATGACTTTGAAGACTTGTGCTACGAAAGGGTTGTTGATGTGCTTTATTAAAGGAACATGAATGACATAAAGCTGAAAAATGTTTTTGCGATGAAATGGGAAGCAAAAATTTCTTAATATGGTGATTAACAATTTTAAAGGAGGGATGCCCAAGACGCTTGTGCCATCCAGCAATGGAAGTCTGTCCCTGCAAATTAGCAACTTTTTAGGGCATCACCATTGAATCCGGAAAGATTTAAATGCCATTGTTACATGCTCCTTTTAGTAATATCACCCTCGTGTTCTCGTCCTTCACAAAAAAATATGAAGGGTGAAGTTCAACAAAAACATTATTTTG
The DNA here is from genome assembly GCA_009078335.1 of Salix brachista. Classification (NCBI taxonomy): domain Eukaryota; kingdom Viridiplantae; phylum Streptophyta; class Magnoliopsida; order Malpighiales; family Salicaceae; genus Salix; species Salix brachista. The sequence continues at coordinate 9,862,562 of CM018586.1, forward strand.
TTTGGTAAAGTGATGAACATAAATTATTTTTTTGCGATGTGGAACATAGAGGGTTACATGAAGTGTAAAGTTGCAGCGAGGGGATTTTAAATTTAATGAGCCAATGTGTGAGACTGCCAAACCTGTACCATCACCAAGCATTACTTGATCAGTTCCATCATATTCAGAATGAATAGATAAATTGGAAAGATCACCTGTGATATTATGTGAAGCAGTCGAATCAAGTAACCATGTGTTGTTCTTTCCAGCAGAGGTCATGGCACAGTTGATGGAAACATTATGTGGATGAAATTGAGAACAGTGCTTTTCAATATGACCAAATTGGGCACAAATCTGGCATTTGGGTTGATAACGTCGATTGAAATTTTTGGATCTGCCTGAATTAAAATGACGTCCATCACGTTGAGTGCTGCTATATTTTCTGCCTGTGCTAGGACCATGGGACCCTCGGTGGTTGTCATTTGGTTTGAGGGACCATTGTTGATTTCCTCTGTAAGTGGGATGCTTCGTCTTTGTGTAATTTGCAGATTCTACCAGGTGTTGTGTTGTTGTTTCCAAGCGCCTTAGGTACGCCTCGTGTCCCGCCAATAGATCATGCAGTTCTTCAAATGTCAGTGGTGATTCCCTGGCTCAAATAGGTGCTACAATCTCCTAAAATTCTAAACCTAGACCATTCAATACATCAAGAGTTAGATCATCATCTGAAATTCAGTGATCAATGATGGCTATTTCATCATCCAAGGCCTTCACAGTGTGAAGATACTCTGTAATTGTCCGATGCCCACGCTAGATTAAGGTGAGCTCCTCCTTTAACTGCATAGCACGAGTTCTTGATCGGCTAGCATATAGGTTTTTTAGCTTTTTCCAAACTTCATGAGATGTTTTTGTCGTAGCAATGAATGGCATGATCGATGGTGATGTGGAGGCTAGAATAGCACTAAAATAAGTTTGTCCTACCGGATCCAGTAGAGCTAGTGAAGCTCATCATTGGCTGTGCCAGAGGAGGAGGGGCACTGAAGTGTGCCTTTGACGTAATCGATTAGATCGTAACCAATAAAAAGTGCTTCAAATTGAGTACGCCATTAAGGAAAGGTGGAAGGAGTCAATTTTTCATTGATTTGTGTTGTGATGTTAAATGCAATGAGGGATTTTTCTGTTGTGGAAGAAGGTTGGGTATTGATAGTGAAATTTGGGTTTTGATCGGAGGATGATGACATTATGGTGTTTTAGATTGGTGATTTGTCAGAATTTGACTACTCTAATACCATAAAGAGACTTAAAAAAACACGGCTAAGTTTGAATCAATAATTCTCAGTTTTCTTAATGATTTATTGAGTACTGATTATGTGCAATATATATACATCTTCATGGGACTTTGTTTAGGAAACAAAGTAAACAGTAATGATAAGACTAAGTTATTACAATAAGTAGTTACACAATTTTGGTTCCAAAATATGACCGTTGGTGACAGAGGTTTAACCATGATTTTTGGTTATTCCTTCTTTGTTGTTAATTGAGCAGATTCTCTGCAATTTTCCCTGATAGGAAGAACGTCAAGACACATTCCCAATATACCTGAAGATTAACAAATAAAATTTGAACAAGTAACAGGAGGAACAATTCTTAATCTTGATTGTCTAACAAATAGACAAGAAATGTTAAACACATGGATAAGACTTATGAACCTCAATATCCAAACATAACACCTAACAAGTAAAAAAGCAGACCTACGGAGAAAAGAATATAGGGTTAGTTAAAAGGAAAGGGAAATCCAGAACACGTAACAAGGAAAAAAGTTATCCACAAATGATATACGAAAGAGAAGAAAAAGAGCAACACGTATCGTGTTGAAAAAGATTTTTTTAATAATGAAAAAGAAAAAATCTTATAGCAAACTCTAGCACATACTTGTCCAAGATCAGAGCTACAACAGAGTTGACGTGTGAGAATTTAAAAACTCATACCAAGCTTCATGAGTAACAGAAACGGACAAAATAAGATGTGAGGAACATACAAACCAAACAAAATAAATTATCGATTAATAATCATGTAGTGCTCTAGATAATAATCATGTAGTGAAGATGCAGCACCAATGAAAGAGAGAGCGACAATGGTGAAAGTAGAAAAGTAGAACAGGTGCACGCAACTGAATTTACCTTGGAAGAAAAAAAATTGCATCAGGTAGCACAGAATGCATTGAGCCAAGCCTAAAAAAATGGCGAGCAAAGGCAACTTAAAAGAAATGAAATGAAAAGTTGTCAGTCTCTAAATGTGAATGAATAAAAAACCAATCAAGCAACAAGAGAATAAATGGAGGCATCTGACACTAAGATAGTGAGGTAAGATCTTTCACCATACTAGAAATTCGCTGATAGTTTTAATAAAAAAGATAGGAGAAGCAACAATAAAAAACTGAACTAACAAAGTAGGAACAAGGAAAATGAAAGGGTCGACTCGCCAGCCAGTTCGAGTTTTAAAAGAATGGCGTACAACACTTGTCAGAATTTGAACACGCAAGCTAAATCCTACTGAGTCGCCATGGACAACCTGGGAAATCATGATTTTATGACCTTAGAAATTAAGGTACTTTTTAAGAATTTTTTTTTAAAATATTCATTGAGTAAACATAAATCTAAGCTCAAAAATCATGCAGCAGACATAAGTGAAATAGAAGTTATAAACACAAGTGTTACGAGTGGATTCGGCAAAGAGATGGGAATAAAGGAAAAGAAAGATACACACAAGAAAATTCCTGCCAATTCAGTAGTAACTCCCATAGTAAGGCTGTGGAATAGAGGCTGGCTACTAAGCTAGAGTCAATGCTGTCACTGGTTGTGCGTAACTTTGTTTTGGGAAAGCCTACTCAAATCATATAAACACCATCAATAATAGTAAGTAATATTTCAAAAAAAGGAAAAGTGGTTTCTTCACTCTAGCAATAGACAAGTGAACCTTGTATAGAAAAGGAGAGACCAAAAAAAATGAAATAGAAACAGGTCACTAACATTGTAAACAAAGTAATGGCACAAAATGATATTTGCAAGGGAACTAGAAGGTTAATGATGTCATTTTGTTTGGACCACTAATACTGAATATGAATAGGGAGGCAATATAAATGCAAATGACCTTAGGGCTAAGAAGTTCAAAGAAGCTTTCAATGGACTTCTTTAAGATACATGGGCTAAGGTGGACTTCAAGAGGATTTGTAATATAAAGAGCAAGCCTTGATTAATCTCATTCATGTTCAAGAAGGGCTTGTTGGTGGAACCAAGACCATTACACAAGGATTGGGAGAAGAAGACTAGATTCAGACAGTTTGACCTTTGGTTACTATTTTAGTTATAACTGGAGCTACAGATCGCATTTTGATGTGATTCTAGTTGGGATGGAAACTAGACTTCAATACCTTTCCAATGGTATATGAAACTCCTTCTAATTCATTAAGAAGAGAGAGAACCATCCGTTTTAAGTTGGGTCTTGCTTCTGCCCGACAAAATGCGGAAACAACGAACTTGTCTTATTTAATTAGTTGGGCTATCAAATTTTAGTTATTTTGAGAGGATACAATTTGTTTGGGTTTCTAGACTTTTTTATTTGTTTATTTTAATTAGTTTGGGCTAGTTTTAGCTTGAGTTGATTATTATTTATTTTGGGCTTATGTGAGACCCATTAGGGGAACTAGGGTTTTGGCTTGGAGTATAAATACTCTTTAGGAATAATGTTAGGGCAACTTTTTGAACAATATTTTCCAGCATTGTAGCTGTCTTTGGTTGCTTCATCTTGGTTCTTAATTGAACCTTTCAACTCTTCAAAGAATTGAACATTCTTTGTTGTGAATTTATACTTCCTTTGCTCGTCTCCAAGTGTAGGCGTTGCGATCGAGTTGGTTTATACTCTTGCTGCCTTGGAGCAAGTCTTCCATTGTGACAAGCTCATTCAATTCTCAACAAACTTGGGTTAGATTGATCTTGGGGTCGCGAATACCATTAAATTCCGCTAGGGTTCGCATCAGTTGGTATCAGAGCTAATCTAATCACAGGTTATATCCTTCAATTTGAGTTTTTATTGTTTCCTGTTTTGTTTTTGATAGATTCGGCCACCAAAAAAAAATAAGGATCTTACTTGTTATTGCTTTGTTGAACACGTAATCATAAGTTAGTGTTCTTGCCAAAATATATACATATATAGATCTAAAAAAAAGGTGCTTGATCTTGAAATCTTGATTGTTGCTACATAGAAAAAAAACAAAAAAAAAGCAACAAGAAAAAAAAAGAACAAAAAGAAAAAAGAAAAAAAAGAAGAAAAATCACTTTTATTGTTGTTGTTTTGGTCGAATACATGTTTGAGAAAACCTTGAGCATTGGGAAATTAGTTAATCTTCCACTTAGTAGTCTTGTTTGTGTACCTTGACAATTTGGGTAGTTTAGTTGATTTTTTTTTTGAGTTACTGGAATTTTCTTGAATTAAATCCTTAGTTCTTAATAATTTGAAATTATTTCGCTCTTTTCTGATTTTTTTTTGTTCGTGTCTTCAAATCGTCATATTATTCATAGAAATTTGCATTGCTATTCGTGAATTTGTCATTGAGTTTTGTTTTGTTAGTTTTTTAATTTCTTGCTTCTAGAGTCTATATCCTATAAATTTGTGTGAAACACGAGTGTGTGAGGTGATTTTTTTTATTGCTAACGATTTTCATGCAGGTTTCAAAAAAAAATGTCTTCTAATAGTGTGCCACAGAAGATCGGTGAAATCCAAGAAGATGGGATTTCAAGAATGCAGCAACAGATGGAATTTATGTTTGGAGAGCTAATGAATAGGATTCAAAAATTAGAGACTAGGTCTGATGGAGGACGAAGTAAAAGGGGTAGAGAAGCTAGGAAAGAGGAGAGTGTTGCTGGAAACTCTGCAAATGAAGCCGAGGATGATCTTAACTGTAATGGTGGGTTCCGTACACATAGGGGAGAGAGGTATGAGAATCGACCAAGGAGGGGACATATTCAGCCACATAGGGATTTTGAGCATAGAGGGGATTTTGATGATTTGGGAGATATACACCGAAATTTGGGTAGTATTAAGTTAAAAATCCCAGCCTTTAAGGGAAAAACTGATCCAGAAGCTTATTTGGATTGAGAAAAAAAAGGTGGAGATGATTTTTGACATCCATAGGTACTCTGAAGAAATGAAGGTTAAGTTAGCTGTAGTAGAGTTTACTGACTATGCCATGGTTTGGTGGGAGAGATTGGTGGTAGAAAGAAGAAGGAATAGAGAAAAACCAGTCAGCACATGGGAGGGGTTGAAAACAATAATGAAGAAGAGGTATGTTCCTAAACATTATTATCAGGAGTTGTTTAATCATTTACAAATGATTACACAGGGTAATAAGAGTGTGGAGGAGTATCAGAAAGAATTAGAGGTGGCTATGATTAGAGCTAATGTTAATGAAGATGAGGAAGTTACGATGTCTAGGTTTTTGAATGGCTTGAATAGAGACATAGCTAATGTTGTGGAGTTGCAATCATATGTTGACTTGGATGAGTTAGTATACTTATCCGTTAAGGTTGAAGGACAGTTGAAAAGGAAGGGTAATACACGATCTGGAGCTTATACGGGGTCTTCTTCGGGTTGGAAGATGAATTATAGGAGAGAGGGTAATGCATCATCGCAGCCTTTGGTGACTTCTAAAGTTGTCAAACCTAACTCCATGAAGAAGCAGGTTTCAGCCAATGATCAAAAACTTAAGGGAGAAGTTCAACCGAAGTGTAATCGTGATATAAAGTGTTTCAAGTGTCAAGGATTGGGACACTATGCATCAGAATGTGCATCGTCGAGTTATGATTCTAAGGGATGATGTAGAGATTGTATCCACTAGTGAGGAGTCTGATTGTGATGACATGCCCCCACTTGAGGATGCTAGTGATTTAGAGTATGCTATTGGTGATAAAGTTTTGGTGGTGAGAAGGTCACTTAGTATTCAAACTAAGAAGGATGATATGGAGCAACAAAGGGAGAAGATCTTCCATACTAGATGCCTAATCAACGCTAAGGTATGTTGTATGATCATTGATAGTGGTAGTTGTACTAATGATGTTAGTGTTACTTTGGTTAGAAAGTTGGGATTGAATACCATAAAGCATGAGAGACCTTATCAACTTCAATGGTTGAATGAATGCGGTGTTGTTAGGGTGAATAGACAGGTGATTATTTCTTTTTCAGTAGGCAAATATAAGGATGAAGTGTTATGTGATGTTGTGCCTATGCATGCTACTCATCTGTTACTAGGGAGGCCTTGGCAATTTGATAGAAGAGACAAGCACGATGGGTTTAAGAACAGGTATTCATTAGAGAAGGATGGAAGGATTTATACACTTGCCCCACTCTCACCAAAGCAAGTGTATGAAGATCAAATTCAATTGAAGAAGGGTTATGAAGAAGAGCAACATGTTTTGGCCAAATTGGAGGAACAAAAAGATTTGGCCAAAATGGAAAAACAAGTTGAACAACATGGTGATGATGTGAGGAAGAGAGAAGAAAGTGAGCCATGAGTTGAAAACCAAAGGGAACAAAGTTTAGGCCCTTGGGACATTAGGGGAGAGTCATGGCCAAGAACAAAAAAATGAAAAGAAGGCCGAGAGTGGAGAGAAAATGAGTGGAGAGAAGAAAGAAAGGGTGAGAAAAGAAGAGTGTGTAGAAAAGTGGGGAAACACCTTAATTGTTTTGCAAAATCTAATGATCTTAAACATGCATATCTTTCTGACTTGCCTATGATTTTACTTGTGTATAAAGAGGCATTGTTTAACTCAGATGAGTTAGATTCTTGTGTTCCTAGTGCTGTTAAAGTTCTTAAACAGGAATTTGAAGATGTCTTTCCAGATGACATTCCTAGTGGTTTGCCGCCAATTAGAGGTATTGAGCATCAAATTGACTTTGTTCCAGGAGCATCTATACCAAATAGGCCGGCTTATAGGAGCAATCCTGAAGAGACTAAGGAACTTCAAAGGAAAGTGGAGGAGTTGATGTTGAAAGGATACATTCGAGAGAGCATGAGTCCTTGTTCAATTCCCGTGGTTCTTGTTCCAAAAAAGGACAAAACTTGGCGAATGTGTGTGGATTGTCGAGCCATCAATAATATCATTGTAAAGTATTGACACCCCATTCCTAGATTAGATGATATGTTGGATGAATTACATGGTTCTAAATTATTTTTGAAAATTGATTTGAAAAGTGGTTATCATAAAATTAGGATGAAAGAAGGGGATGAATGGAAAACTGCTTTTAAAACTAAATATGGTTTGTATGAGTGGTTGGTTATGCCTTTTGGACTTACTAATGCACCTAATACTTTTATGAGATTGATGAATCATGTGTTGCGTGCTTTTATTAGTAAGTTTGTAGTCGTTTACTTTGATGATATCTTGATTTATAGTAAGGAGATTGATGAGCATATAAGTCATTTGAGACAAGTTCTTGATGTGCTTAGAAAAGAGTCCTTATATGCTAATTTGAAAAGGTGTGACTTGTGCATGGATAGGATTGTTTTTCTTGGATATGTGGTTAGTGCAAAAGGTATAGAAATGGATGAGGCTAAGGTTGAGGCTATTCAAGAATGGCCTACACCAAAATCCATAACAGACGTTAGAAGTTTTCATGGTTTGGCTAGTTTTTATAGGAGATTTGTCAAAGACTTTAGTATGATAGCCTCTCCATTGACTGAAATTGTTAAGAAAACCGTGGGTTTCAAGGGGAGAAGAACAAGAAAATGCTTTTATCTTGTTAAAATCAAAGTTGATTTCGACACCTTTACTATCTTTACCTGATTTTAATAAAGCTTTTGAGATTGAATGTGATGCTTCAGGAATAGGTATTGGAGCCGTTTTAATGCAAGAAAAATGACCCATCGCTTATTTTAGTGAGAAACTCAATGGTGCAATAACTATCCCACTTATGATAAGGAGTTGTATGCAGTCGTGCGGGCTTTGGAGACTTGGCAACATTATTTGTGGCCCCGAGAGTTTGTCATATATACTGATCACCAATCGTTGAAACATTTGAAGGGTCAAGGTAAGTTAAGTAGGAGACATGCTAAGTGGGTTGAGTTTATTGAAACTTTTCCATATGTGATTAAATAAAAGCAAGGTCAGGAAAATGTGGTCGCCGATGCCTTATCGCGAAGGTATGTTCTTCTTAATACTCTTAATACTAAATTGCTAGGATTTGAGTATATTTAGGAATTGTATCTTGATGATCATGATTTTGGTGCTATATATGACAAATGCAAGGTTTCGGCCAACTATAAATATTTTAGGCATGATGGATTTTTGTTTAAGGAAAATAAGTTATGTGTGCCTAATTGTTCTTTACGTGAATTGCTTGTGAGGGAAGCACATGGGGGAGGTTTAATGGGACATTTTGGAATTACTAAAACTTTGAAAGTTCTGCATGAGCACTTTTATTGGCCTAATATGAAAAGAGATGTGCAAAGAATATGTGATAGGTGCATAACATGTAGACAAGCTAAGTCTAGGGTAATGCCTCATGGATTATACACGCCTTTGCTTATTCCTAAAGAACCTTGGGTTGATATTTCTATGGATTTCATCTTGGGTCTAACTAGGTCTAAGAAAGGGAGAGATTCTATATTTGTTGTTGTGGATAGATTTTCTAAGATGGCACATTTCATTGCTTGCCATAAAACAGATGAGGCAATAAATATAGCTGACCTATTCTTTAGAGAGGTCATTCGGCTACATGGTCTCCCTAGGAGCATTGTATCCGATCAAGATGTTAAGTTTTTGAGTTACTTTTGGAAGGTTTTGTGGGGTAAGTTAGGAACTAAACTTTTATATTCTACTAATTGTCATCCACAAACAGATGGCCAAACTGAAGTTGTTAACCAGATTTTGATTCAATTGTTAAGGGCTATCATTCAAAAGAACCTTAAAAATTAGGAAGATTGTTTTGCCATTCATTGAATTTGCATATAATCGTAGTGTGCATTCTACTACTGATCATTCCCCATTTGAAATTGTTTATGGTTTTAACCCTTTGACACCATTAGATTTGATTCCATTGCCTATTGATGAAAGAGTTAGTTTTGATGGTAATCAAAAAGCACAGGTGGTGAAAGACCTCCATGCAAAGATTCAAAAACAAATAGAAAAGAAGAATGAACAATATGCGAACAAAGCTAATAGGGGACGAAAATTAGTGACATTTGAACCAGGTGATTGGGTGTGGGTGCATATGGGGAAGGAAAGGTTTCCTAAACAAAGAAGATCAAAGTTGATGCCTCAAGGAGATGGTCCTTATTAGATCATAGAAAGGCCTACAAAGTGGATCTACCAGGTGAGAATGGTGTAAGTGCTACATTCAATTTTTTTTATCTTTCTTCATTTGATAAAGGTGATGATTCGAGGTCGAATCCTTTTGAAGAGCGAGGGGATGATGCGATCCAACCATCAAAGGATCCATTGGAGGTTCCAGTTGGTCCAGTTACTAGGCTTAGGGCTAAGAAGTTCAAAGAAGCTTTCAATGGACTTCTTCAAGATACATGGGCTAAGGTGGACTTCAAGAGGATTTGTAATAATAAAGAGAAAGACTTGATTAATCTCATTCATGTTCAAGAAGGGCTTGTTGGTGGAACCAAGACCATTACACAAGGATTGGAAGAAGAAAACTAGATTCGGACAGTTTGACCTTTGGTTACTCTTTTAGTCATAACTAGAGATACAGATCTCATTTTGATGTGATTCTAGTTGGGACGGAAACTAGACTTCAATACCTTTCCAACGGTATATGAAACTCCTTCTAATTCATTAAGACGAGAGAGAACCATCCGTTTTAACTTGGGTCTTGCTGCTGTCCGACAAAATACAGAAACAACGAACTTGTCTTCTTTAATTAGTTGGGCTATCAAATTTTAATTATTTTGAGAGGAGACAATTTGTTTGGGTTTTTAGACTTGTTTATTTGTTTATTTTAATTAGTTTGGGCTAGTTTTAGCTTAGGTTGATTATTATTTATTTTGGGCTTATGTGAGACCCATTAGGGAAACTAGGGTTTTGGCTTGGAGTATAAATACTCTTTAGGAATAATGTTAGGGCAACTTTTTGAACAATATTTTCCAGCATTGTAGCCATCTTTGGTTGCTTCATCTTGTTTCTTGATTGAACTCTTTAACTCTTCAAAGAATTGATCGTTCTTTGTTGTGAATTTATAGTTCCTTTGCTCGTCTCCAGGTGTAGGCGTTGTGATGGAGTTGGTTTATAGTCTTGTTGCCTTGGAGCAAGTCTTCCATTGTGATAAGCTCATTCAAATCTCAACAAACTTGGATTAGATTGATCTTGGGGTCGCGAGTACCATTAAATTCCACTAGGGTTAGCATCAAAACCCCACCCCCCGGAAAGCGAGTAAAACCTCGACTGTCCTAGGCTCTTACAAGGGGTGCATGTCCTCACTCGAACTCGAGACCTGCTGCGCAAATCACAAGTCTTTTGCCATCACGCCACACCTCCTGGAGATGATAATGATGTGTTTCCTGATAGGATACTGTAACAAATGACCATTACTATAGGCAGCTTATTTGAATTTTCATGAAAGACCTTAATCCCTTTAATATCAAGATAATAACGCAAGTTCATAGCGTTACTAATTCAAACATCATGTGAATTATGAAAGCTGTAATAGTATGAAAAAGAGTAAGGGAAAGGGAAAAATGAAAAAAAAAAGCAACAACAACACAGAGAAATCATAATAACCTATGACTAGGAAATTAAGTTAAAATGAACCCTTTTTTTTTACCTGGGTAGTGCCGTGACAACATTTTTTTCGCGCTTCACGCACCACCATCCACTAGTTGGGGAGACAACAATGCACGGTTAAATGAGGGTTGTTTTATAGCCGTAAAAATTACGACTATAATTATCAGGAGTCGCCACCTAGTATTAAGGTCACTAGGAACCTAATGGTCTGCGAGAGTCTTGGGTAAGGGGTGTTGTGCAAGGGGAAGACGCATCACCCCCAGTGCACCCTAAGGCAAGCTGCATTGTTGTTTGATTATTTTTTCCTAAATCATTTTTTACTGGTCTTCCTAAGGTTCGACATAGATTTCTCTCTGTGAGAGAATATCTACCTCATTGCGGGTTGAAAGACTAACCAAAAAAATAAATTTTGCACTGCATTTTAAAAATCCCATTTTTAACTATCTACAAGTGTACTTTACAGTGTAATTTTACACCGAGATAGATAAAACAAAATAATTATTTTTTAGTCATGAGTTTGGAGAGTTAACATGAGTCAATATCTTTTTTTACTTATTTTCATTGTTCAGTATTACTTTTTCTAAAATGGCCTTTTATGGACTTAGTCTTGACCTCATGGCCAAGTCACAGGTTTTGAAGGTTGACATGGTTTGATTGTGGTTTTGTTTCTAGGTTTGTTCATAAAATTGATTTATTTTCAGCTTTGTGCTTGAACATTATGTAATAAATGAATTCTTTATGGCATTGGAAAATTGGAAAATTGGAAAGCTAGATGTCTTGAAGGGGTTGTTGTTTTTGACTTCTTTCTTTCCGATTTGCTTGCCTCCTCTTCTAGATAATGCCTCCTCTCTTTTATAATGTGTTTAGGGTTTTCTCCTCTCCAAAAGACTCTCTTTAGCTGCTGCCTTACGAGATATATATATGCCAAGTTTTCCCTCCAAAGGAAAATGCGGATTTTGCTCCTTGATATTGCGAGTCAATGTCGGGGCAGTAAACTTGTGAATTACGACTTCTCTATTTTTGTGAAAGTTGTATACAATCCAATTTTATTTCTAGTGGACTTGATCTCACAATTTTTGGGCATCTTTAACTCTGGATATGGTTCAAAACCCGAGACAGTGTCTAGGTCACATGGATTCCTGGTATGATTCGGACTCTGCATTTTGATTCACTTTTTGGACTTCAAAACAGAAAAATTGGGTTCTTCTCATTGTATAAGAGTTGTAGGCCTGTGTATCCTATTTTCAAAAAGGTAAAAAACACATGAAATGGAGTTGTATAACTCCTGTTATACCTCAAAAACCAATCAGTGCTTAGGCTTGTCTAGGCAAACCAACCAGTGTTTGAATTCTAAGCTCATCCCATTGTTTACTTCTTTATATAATCTCAATTTCTGCATATTCCAGTAGTTAAATACCTGAATATACATTGAATTTTTAAGAAGTGAATAATTCTAAAAGATACCTAAAACTCTAGACAATTTGCTAAAAATCCAACGAAATACTCTAAAATAGAGTAACAATGACTTAAAATATGTATGCAATATATTCCCTTATCAGATACCCCCAAACTTGAATGTTTGCTTGTCCTCAAGCAAAAGGAAACCATTACAATGGAGAGTAAAGATTTTATCTAGGCTCAACTTTCAACACCCAAGGATCCATTATGCAAACATTGACACCTTGACTTTTATAGGCAATATCAAATAAAGGAAAATTAAGTATACCTACTTCCTCTAGTTCAAATTTCTGTACATACTTCCAAACTCAGTCATTTGTATCATGTAGCCAACATAATTGAATCATGCAACATAAATCCTTGATACTTCCAAACTCAGTCATATGTAGCAGAAACATTTTTCTAGCAAACTTGAAAGTAAAAAAAAAACTGAGAAGAAAAAACGAAGATGAATTATCGCTCTAGTTTGCTACACTGTTTGTTACTCAGCAAGCATGTAGTGCTGGTTGAAAAATAAATGTCTACATGAATGTTCAATCCTGCACAATACAATCAAATGAATAAAGGTCAATTTAATAAGTATATTTTTTGGTGGCCTCCCAATCAACGCTTAGTTATAGTCATTAGCTTGACTCTTCACATGGCTAATGCTCGTGTGATGACATGGATGTTAAGGTTTGTTGATCCTTTCATTGTCCTCAATTTGAGGCCATATAAAACTACAAAATCCATGGGGGAATATTTTAAAAAGGTTTATCATCAGAATAATCCAGCCAGACATTTTTAGTTGGAGTATGAGATTGTGAAAGTGTTTAAAGAAGAAATAAATGAAACAGAGGAGAGACAAAGGACAATGAATGCCAGAAATTGATTTGAACAGTAGATGTTTTTACTATTCACAAAGCTTTGATTAATTGCAGAATTGAATATATGAATTGAAATGCCGCCTTACAATTTATGAGTGACAACCTATTCTTCAGCCATGATATGGACTCCATGATCACGTAATAAACTGCCACTAACAACACGAAATAAGTTGCATTACTACACGTAATGAGCTACACAACTAACATGTAATTAACAACTTCCTAAAGACTAGGACAGACACCTACCTGACTTAATTTAAAAACAATGACTGAAACAAACATAATTAATGTAAACATTGTAGGACTAAAATAATTAACCAACACTCCTCCATATTTTAGGAGCTGCAAACACCAAGTTTATTCCTCAGAAATTCAAACTTATTTGCTGGCAAAGGTTTTGTGAAAATGTCCGCAAGTTGTTCTTCAGATTTGCAGTAAATGAGACTGATTTCACCTTCCTTCTGCACTTCTCTCAAAAAGAAATATTTGATCTTGAAGTGCTTGGTCCTTCCATGAAAGACTGGATTGCACGAAATTGCAATTGCTGCTTGATTATCCACAAACACTTCTGTTTGACTCAATTACTTCCAATTTAAATCACAACACAATTTTCTCAACCACACTGCTTGATTTGCTGCTGCTGTAGCAGCAACAAATTCAGCCTTAGCAGTTGACTGTGCCACAGTCTGCTGCTTCTTTGAACTCCATGAAAAAACTCCTGATCTTAGTTGAAACAATAACCAGAGGTGCTCTTCATGTCATCCACTGAACCTCCCCAATCACTGTCAGAAAATCCCAGTAGTTTGGAATTTTGACATCTCGTGAACTTTATACCAAAGGCAGCAGTTCCTTTGATATATCTAATTACCCTCTTTGTTGTTTTAAGATGATTCTCGCTAGCACAATGCATTAACCGAGTGAGAATAGTGCAGGCAAAAAGAATATCTGGTTTAGTTGTCGTTAAATACATTAGACAACCAACCATGCTTTTGAAATATCCTTCCTCAACCTTGTTTGCACCATCATCTTTACTTAGACTCTCCTTTGAATTCATTGGAGTAGCCATAGCCTTGCAATCTTCCATATGAAATTTCTTGAGTATCTCCTTGACATATTTCCTTTGACATATGAAAACTTCATTTTCTTCTTGCTTGATTTCCATTCCCAGAAAATATGACATCAATCCAAGTTCTGTCATTTCAAAAATTTCCATCATCTCCCCTTTGAATTCGTCAATTAGCTTAATGTTGCTTCCTGTGATTAGAAGATCATCAACATAAAGAGAAACAATAAGCAAGTCATTTTCTTTATGTTTCACATAAAGAGTGGCTTCGGACAGGCTCTTCAGAAATCCCAGCCTTGACAGATGTTCATCAATCTTGTTGTACCATGCTCTAGGTGCTTGTTTCAAGCCATATAGAGCCTTCTTTAGCAAATAGACCTTCTCTTCTTCACCTTGTTCTGCAAATCCCTCAGGTCGATCCACATAAATTTCCTCTTGCAAGCTGCCATTAAGAAAGGCAGATTTTACATCGAATTGAAAGACCTTCCATCCATTTTGGGCTGCCAAAGCTAATACAGGTCTGATGGTGTCAAGTCTAGCAACAGGGGCAAATGTATCTGAATAATCAACTCCAAATATTTGTGCGTAGCCCTTGATGACAGGTCTAGCTTTGTATTTGTTGATTGATCTATTTGCATTCAACTTTGTTCTGAACACCCATTTCACTCCAATCACCTTTTGGTTTTGTGGCTTGTCAACCAGCTCCCATGTTTTGTTCTTCTTTATCATTGACAGCTCCTCTTCCATTGCCTTCTGCCACTTTTCATTTTTGACAGCTTTGAGGTAATCAACAGGCTCACAAATAGCACATTACATCTTTGATAAATGTCTTGGATTAGTCTTGTTCCACGAATGGGCAAATCATCTTCCAAATCTGCCTGTCATGGTTCCGCCTCTTCTTCTTCTTCTGTTTGAAAAACAGGGCTGGATATGGACTTGCTGCAGGATATTTCTTTTATAAGTTCCCAATTCCACTTTTGTTCTTCATGGAAGATTAAATCCCTGCTGACAATTATCTTCCTTGCTTTAGGTTGATAGATTTTGTACGCCTTTGAGGAGGAGCTATATCCGACGAAGATGTCGGGTTCTAATTTTTTATCAAGCTTATCACGTTTGACCTGTGGAATATGAGAAAAACACACACAACCAAACACTCTAAGAAAATTGAGTGAAGGTTTGTAGCCATACCACGCCTCAAATGGTGTTTTGTCCTTGACTGCCTTGGTGGAAATTTTGTTTTGCAAGGAAACAGCAGTGCTTGCTGCTTCAGCCCAGAAATCTTTTGGCAATTCTTTCTCATGCAACATACTCTTTTCCATCTCCATAATGTATCGATTTCTCCTTTCACTCACTCCATTTTGCTGAGGAGGGTAAGGAGCAGTGAGCTGGTGTTTAATACCAGCTTCTTCGCAAAATTTGTTGAACTCAACAGAGGTGTATTCCATTCCATTATTTGTTCTCACAGTTTAGATTTTACAGCCACTTTGATTTTCCACAAGTTTCTTGAAATTCCAGAACACTCCAGCCACTTCTGACTTGAATTTCAAGAAGAAAATCCAGCATATTCGCGTAAAGTCGTCAATAAAAATAACATAATATCGACTACCTACGAATGATTCAGTTCTTTGAGGTCCTGCCACATCTGAGTGGATTAGCTGCAGCTTGTGATTGGCTCTGCTTGATGACATTGGAAATGATCTACGTCTTTGTTTACCATACTGACAAGCATGGCAGAATGGTAGATGATCTGCAAGAGTTGGTAATCCAACTGTCAGCTCCTTATCCTTCATGATCTGCAATCTGTGCAAATGATAGTGGCCAATTCTTTTATGCCACAACTCAGTATTGCTAGCTTCTGTGGAGAATGCGATGAGTTGTTCTTTTATTGGATTAAAAGAAAAACTCTTTCCTTTCATTCTTACTTTGAGAATCTCCTCTATGTTAGCATCAAGAATCTGACAGCAACCTTCTTCAAAAATCACTTTTAGACCTCTTTCAATTAACTGGCCTACACTTAGCAAATTTTGGTTAATTATTCAACATACAGAACATCAAAAATCAATTTTGTGCCTCTGCTGCCAGTTATGGTGATTGTTCCCTTCCCTTCAACAGAAATGTAATCACCATTGCCAATTTTGACTTTGGTAATGCTAGTTGGCATTAAGCTTTTGAAAAGCTTCTTGTCATTGGTCATATGATTTGTACAACCAGAATCAATTAACCAGCTTTCAGTTGAGCAACTACTTACAAAACAAGATGCAACAAAAAATTGATCTTCATCTTCTTGTTCTACCACTTGAGCTACAATCTCCTGCTGCTGTTGTTGCTGCTGAGTTTTCCCTCTAGAAATCACAACTTCATGTCCAAGTTGATTGCACTTTGAACACTTTGCATCAGGTCTCCTCCAACATTTGAATGGAGGGTGTCCTTCCTTGTTGCAAGGAGGATATTTGCTCTTGAAACTTCCTTTTTTGCTGCTGTAGTTCGATGATGCAAAACCAGAAGAGTGTCCTTCTTGACCTTTCTTCGTTTTCCATTTTCTTTTATCACCTCCATGATGTTTTGCAAATAAAGCTCCTTTAGTCTTGACATCCTCTCTCATATGTCGTCTCTGCTCTTGTGCTTGCAAGGAATTCAGCAACTCTGCCAAAGAAATCTTCGACAGATCCTTGGTATTTTCCAAGGTTGTAATTGTAGCCTCATACCTTTTAGGTACTGTGACTAGCAATTTCTCCACAGTTCTAGAATCACTAAAATCAGATCCAAGTAATATGATTTTGTTTGCAATTCCAAGAAGTCTGTCTGAATACATTTTGATTGTTTCAGACTCCTACATGTAATGAGCTGCACAACTAACATGAAATTAACAACTTCCTAAAGACTAGGACAGACACCTGACTTGACTTAATTTAAAAACAATGACTGAAACAAATATAATTAACATAAACATTGCAGGACTAAAATAATTAACCAACAGATTGCTTGTTACTCTCATCATAATCTCTTCATTCAAAATTTATGGGCAAAGTTTACTGATATTGTTTCTGTTACGGTACTTGTTGCATCTCTTGCTGATGTTCAAAAAGTTCATGAGCAAGGTAAAAGAGCTCATTTTTTTATGAAGTTACAATTTGAATATGAGGCCATTCACTCCAATTTGATTAATCGTGACCCTCATCCATCCATAGATGTTTTATTGGGAGAATTACTTCGTGAAGAGCAATATCTTTGTTAAGTTAAGTTGGTTTCTCTTGCTATTACAATTGCTTATGCGACTCAAGAGAAAGGTAAAAATAGAGATATATAGAAAGTGCAGTATTATAAATGAAAAGAATATAGATATATTGCTCTCAATTGTCCAAAGCAATTCTATAATTATTGTAAACAACAATGGCACATCATCAAAGAATGTCCTACCCGTCCTCCAAAGCATCAATCTAGTGCCTTTCAAGTTGTAGTTGGCAATCTATCTAATGGACAATCTATAAAAGGGACTAATTATGAATTTATCTACAAGCACTTATACGGGTGTTGGACAACAATTCTTACTACTGACATGGCACAACAAATGACTGTTTCAGCCTTAGGGTTGCAAGGTAAAGGTAACATCCTCTCAACCTTGACTTCTTGATTTTGATGCTTCAAATCATATGACTAATTCATCCAAATGCTTCAAAATGTGAGTTCGTATGATGATTCATCATATATTTAGATTGCTAATGGAAGTAATTACCTATTATTGCTCTTGGTGATATTATTTCATCCTATAATAATATTTTTTTTGTCACCGTGACTTTCCACTAGTATTATTTTGGTTGGTCAGTTGGTTGATAATAGTTGTAATGTCTATTTTTCTCATGATGGTTGTTTTATGCAGGATCAAGTTATGGAGATGTTAATCGTGAATTGGGAGATTGTTTCCACTACACTTTCTCGTTCTTAGTGTTGTATCCTTGGCTTGTACCACTATTGAATTCAAGTTTGTTGGGCAATAAAAAATCATTTTCTTCCCAAAGTAAATCCTTCATTCTCTTTCTTCCAGTAGTCGTGCTAAACACTCTTTTAAGATTGTCCATACTGATGTTTGGGGCATTACACCTATTATTTCTCATACTCACCATAAGCACATTGTGACATTCATTGTTGATTATAGTAGATTTACTTAGGTGTATTTTCTACATTCCAAGTCTATGGTTTTCTTTGTTTTTTAAATCTTTTTGGCATATGTAAATACTTTATTCTCTTGAGGCATTAAAGTATTGAGGTCTAAATTTGGTGGGGAATGTCTCGTGAATTTCATGAGATTTTGATGTAAAATTGCATTCTCTCACAACGTCTTGCCCTTACACTCCACAACAAAATAGCATAGCAGAACACAAAAATAATCATCTTTCAAATGTTCAAACATTATTACTTGAATGTTTTGTTCCATCTAAGTTTTGGGTCAAAGCTTTGTCCATTGCAGTTTATGTAATTAATAGACTGTCATCTCAAGTGTTAAACTATGATTCTCCATACAATTATTGTCATTGTTGTTTCATAGAGCACATAAAATTTCAAGATAGTAAATTGCAGCAAAAGAATGGTAAATGGCTGAGAGGATAAGCGCCTGAAAGAAGTTTTAATTTAACCTCGATCCAATTACGGCGTAAACAAATTGAAAATAAAGCAAAGCAACAATCGAGGGGCTTTGTATAAAACATAAAATGCAACGACAAACACAAGGACTCAAAATTTAAATGGCACAATAACAACCTTCTTATAATAATAGAGGACAAAAAGACCATCCATATCAAAGTTTTTAACAGGGTTGTTTTGCAAATATACCTTCTTGAAACGTGTAGCGGCTAGGTCAAACGAAGTAAAAAGATGAAAATTGTCATTGTTGTTTTTTAGATACTGCTTATGCAAGAAAAATCATTTAAAATCAGCCATGTAGATCACATATAAGTTTGACACAACAAATGTTGAAACTTAGAAAGAGGCATTGGGAAGTTCATCAGCTTACAAAGTGAAAATCAAATACCCATTCCAAGTGTAGTAGAACTTCATTTAAACACAACAACAAAATAAAATCTGAAAACATGAGAATATGATTTCATAATTGCCTTAGAAAATACCAACACGAGATATGAAAACTACTAACCTTTCTTCACAATAACAATACCTTAGAGTTGTAGATGTAGGATTCAGGATATGTACACCAAGAGACTAACACTGCATATTACAGAAATATACAAAACAAGGAGAGACGTAGTGCAACCACTGGATTGTGGGACTTTGACTTACTTTGATAGGGGCATCACTAGTTGTGCAGTTCCTAGAAAATCATAGCTCCTAATAGATTGACACTTCTTTTGGAAGTAGTTGTTAACAACAAAGCTGCATTGAAGTACAACAACATCTAAAGTCTGAGAAGATTACAAAAGCAGTATTAGTGTGGCAGCAACATGAAAGCTGTAACAAGTAGGCTATCACTCTTCCGACAACAAAAATACCACCTCATGATTCTTGTTGTATAGCCAAACAGGAATCATACTCTTGTAATTTCATTTACCTAATGATGGCATAATTTGTGAACATGTAAGTAAACTAGTTCATGTGACAGGATTGTGTAGAGTTCCATGCATTTTCTATTCTTAAAGGTTACAAGGCCTAATTAAAGAGGACTCAACTTTATTTTTCCCTTTTGACAAGGAAACAAAGAACTAGAAGGAGTTAATGTTGGCGTGAGTTTTAATTACAATTAATTAGGAGATTTGTTAGGAGACAAAATAGGAAGGGAATTACGGGATTAAAGGAGATAAAGATTAGACTAGTACGATTTGATTGTAACTTCCATTCTTATCTCCTTCTGATGTAAATATAAGGGAACTGTACCCAGAATAAAGAATCATGTTAGACAGTGTATAAACTATCATGGTATCAGAGCTAGGTTACAATCTAGCTTCGCATATTACACCCTAAAAATCACAATTTTTTCCCTTCCACCACCAATAACCTATGGCAGACTCTGAAGATCTCAACACTCCTAATCCCTCTGAATCCATACTGGAACTAACAACGAGGATGACAGAAGTGTTGAACAAAGCACATACTCCGACCATCACCACTGAAACATCTGCTGCTCCTATTGGCATAAAACTGGATGGATCCAATTATGCATTGTGGTCTCAAGTTGTTGAGATGTACATCTCCGGCAAAGACAAGCTGGGGTATATTAATGGGGAATTTCCGCAGCCACTATCAACAGACACAACCTTTCGTAAATGGCGAACTAATAATGCCATTGTTAAAGGTTGGTTGATTACTTCTATGGACTCCTCTTTGATTGGTAATTTTATTCGTTTTCCTACGGCAAAAGCAGTATGGGACTCAGTTGCAACTACTTTTTTTTATGGAAGTGATACATCACAAGTGTATGACCTCCGTAGGAGAGTAACTCGCTTGAAACAGGCCTCTGGGTCACTGGAGAAATATTACACTGAATTACATGGATTATGGCGTGAAATTGATTTTCGCCGACCAAATCCCATGGAATGCTCTGCTGATATTCAGCAGTATAACAAAATCATTCAAGAAGATCGGGTATATGTGTTCTTGGATGGTCTTGATGATCGTTTGGATAAGATACGTGCAGATGTGTTACAGATGAAACCCTTTCCCTCTGTCGAGCAAGCATACGCTCATGTTAGGCGAGAGGCCACACGGCAGCAGGTGATGACCAATCACAATACCGAAGGAATACCAGGAGCGGTCTTGGCTTCTAAGGGGCTTATGTTAGCCAATCCTCCCCACAACAAATCAGTCAAGACCCGAACCACCAGTGATGGAGGTAAGTGTTCCCACTGTGGAAATCATAAACATACACGGGAGAATTGCTTCCAACTACATGGATACCAGATTGGTGGCATGACTTGCAAGCCCGTAAACGCCGTGATGGAGCTGGTGGGAACCCAGGCAAAGCTGCAGTTGCTGCATCAGCCCTTAATGAAGTTGCTGTCCCGGAGTCTCACCTCACTCTCATTCAGCCAGTCACAGATTCCACAGAGTCTTCCACTGACTTGAACTCAGGTAACTCGGGCATTGCTCTCTTTATCAGCCACAGTGATACAGAGGAAAATACATGGCTCCTTGATTCGGGAGCCACCGATCATATGACCTTCGATGCCTCAGATTTCTCTCATCCATCACCTCCACGGCGTACCAGCATCGCCAATGCAAATGGTGGTATTGCACCAGTCATAGGAGCCGGCTTTGTGACACTATCTCCTACATTACATTTATCCCATACTTTACTTGTTCCATCACTTTCACATAAATTGATGTCTGTGGGTCAACTTACTGAAGAGTTAAGGTGTGTTGTATTGATGTATTCTAACTTCTGTCTTATTCAAGATATTCTTACCAAGGAGATAATTGGGCGTGGTATTAAGAGAGGGGGACTATATTATGTGGACGACATCAACGTAGGCCAAGCACATCACATGCGCAGCCTGCAATCTACTAAAGAGAGACAAATCTGGTTATGGCATCGTCGCTTAGGACACCCATCTTTTCATTACTTGAAGCATGTTTTTCCTAGTTTGTTTACAAATACTCAGATTTCTGAATTGAAGTGTGATATTTGTATTTTGGCCAAAAGTCATCGTGCCACTTACCCATTGAGCATGAATAAGAGTAACTCTCCATTTGCTTTGATACACTCGGATGTATGGGGACCCTCACCAGTTGCACATATATCTGGTATTCGTTGGTTTGTTATTTTTGTGGATGATTGCACCCGTATGACATGGCTTTATTTGATGAAGCATAAAGATGAGGTCTTTAATATCTTCACTACATTCCATGCGATGATCAACACTCAATATGGAGCCACTATTAAAGTTCTTCGATCGGACAATGGTGGAGAATATGTTAATACGCAACTTAAGGCGTATTTCACTCAACACGACCTCATTCATGAAACTTCATGCGCACAAACACCGCAACAGAATGGTGTCGCGGAGAGAAAAAATAGACACATTTTGGAGACTGCACGTGCTCTACTTCTTGGGGCTTCCATGCCTCAAAGTTTCTGGACTGATGCAGTATCTACTGCAGTTCACCTCCTCAACCGCATGCCTTCTAAAGTGTTGTCCTTTAAAACTCCTCTTCAATGCTTATCTGCACATGTGACACTCCCTAATGTGTTAATGCTATCTCCTCGGGTATTTGGTTGTGTTGCATATGTATATCTTCACAAAAATCAGCGCTCTAAGCTTGATCCTTGTGCACGGCGATGTCTGTTTTTGGGCTATGGAATTTATCAGAAGGGGTATCACTGCTTTGACCCTACTACCCGACGTCTCTTTGTGACCATGGATGTCCAATTCCTAGAAACCGACATGTTTTATTCTCCTTCAGTATCCACTTCTCCTCTTCAGGGGGAGACACAAAATGAAGAGGTGAAATGGTTTCAACAGGAGATACCACAGGAGACAAATGAAGAGGTAAACTTGTTCCAACAAGAGATAGAGTCACAAAGTGTTGAGCTGCATCAAGAAAGGGTGAATGAAAATCTAACAGTGGGTCACGGTGATACTGATATACAAACTGGCATGGATTCGAGCATGGAGCATGAAACGTCCGACTTTGAATTCCCACTCTCTGCATCCCCCCTCTCTGAAGCACCAGCCGAATTATCTTCTAAGAGTATCCCAGAAGTAAGTACTCCTACAACACCCTTATATACTAATGATATAAATGTTTCCACGGGATATGTGTTACCACACAGGAACAACCGTGGAAAACCACCGAACCGGTACTCACCAGAAGTTGAAGATAGAAGGTCAAAATATCCAATTGCCAACTATGTATCCACCAAAGGTCTCTCTAAACCTCTTCAGGAATTTACACAGGAACTCTCCATGTGTCATATTCCCACCAACGTACATGAGGCATTGAAAGACCGAAATTGGGCTCAAGCAATAAAAGAGGAGATGGAGGCACTACTAAAAAATAACACATGGACGCTTGTCCAACTACCTGAAGGGAAGAAGACGGTGGGTTGTAAATGGGTATTCTCTATTAAACACCAAGCAGATGGGACAATCGATCGATATAAAGAAAGACTAGTAGCGAAGGGGTACACACAGACTTATGGCGTGGATTATCAGGAAACCTTCTCACCTGTTGCCAAGTTGAACACAATCAGAGTACTATTGTCACTTGCTGCAAATTTGGATTGGCCTTTACACCAGTATGATGTAAAAAATGCTTTTCTCCACGGTGAGCTCAAAGAGGAAGTTTATATGGATGTTCCTCCAGGTTACACAGCATCTTCAAAGACCGAGACGGTGTGTAAATTGCAGTGAGCATTATATGGATTGAAGCAGTCACCAAGAGCATGGTTTGGAAGATTTTGTCCCGCAATGAAGAAATATGGCTTCCAACAAAGCAATTCTGATCACACTCTCTTCCTAAAGCACAAGTCAGGGAAGGTAACTGCATTGATAGTCTATGTAGATGACATAATTATCACAGGAGATGATGTAGAAGAAATGTCCCAGCTCCAGAAACAACTAGCAACAGAATTTGAGATGAAAAATCTAGGAGGACTAAAGTATTTTTTGGGGATTGAAGTTGCTAGATCCAAGCAAGGTATATTTCTTTCTCAACGAAAGTACATACTAGACTTGTTAACAGAAGTAGGCATGTTGGAATGCAAACCTGCAGACACGCCCATGATTCAGAACCACAAACTTGGAGAATACTTAGACCAAGTACCGGCAGATAAGGGAAGGTATCAAAGATTGGTTGGAAAACTCATTTATCTCTCCCACACTCGACCAGATATTGCATACGCGGTAAGTGTTGTGAGCCAATTCATGCATAATCCTAGTAAAAGTCATATGGAAGCAGTGACTCGCATACTCCAGTATCTAAAGTCAGCTCCGGGGAAGGGCCTCATGTTCTCAAAACATGATAATCAGTTAAGGGTTGATGGATATACAGATGCAGATTGGGCAGGAAACATCACCGATAGAAAATCAACCTCAGGGTATTTGGTATTTGTAGGAGGAAATTTAGTAACTTGGAGAAGCAAAAAGCAAAAGGTGGTAGCATTGTCAAGTGCAGAAGCTGAATTCAGAGGAATGTCTAAAGGTCTGTGTGAACTCTTATGGCTGAGGAAGCTACTCACGGAAATGGGGTTTGCACCCACTTCGGAAATGGATCTCTTCTGCGACAATAAGGCAGCTATCTCCATTTCTCATAATCCAGTTCAGCATGACCGAACTAAACATGTTGAGGTAGATCGCCACTTCATCAAAGAGAACCTTGAAGCAAAGATAATTCGATTCCCATTTGTAAGATCGAAAGACCAGTTGGCAGATATTCTTACAAAGGCAGTATCTAGCAAAGACTTCTATAACTCACTCAGCAAGTTGTGCATGCAAGATATTTACGCACCAACTTGAGGGGGAGTGTTGGCGTGAGTTGTAATTACAATTAATTAGGAGATTTGTTAGGAGACAAAATAGGAAGGGAATTACGGGATTAAAGGAGATAAAGATTAGACTAGTACGATTTGATTGTAACTTCCATTCTTATCTCCTTCTGATGTAAATATAAGGGAACTGTACCCAGAATAAAGAATTATGTTAGACAGTGTATAAACTATCAGTTAATTCTTATGGTTTAGATTTATTTGGACTAGCACTTTCTTCAAACTAAGAATTTTACAACAATGTACAACATAATTGTGGTTCTATTGTTTTTGCAAGCTATGTTACAAATTCAGTTCAAGTCTTAAACAACTTCATCATTTTCTTTCTTTAGGATACGAATAGCCTGACTAATTAAAATATTAATGTAAAAATTATATTTTAATTAAAGAATCCAGCTAATGCAACATAAATTTGTAATTACCCGATGACACAAGGTCTATAGATTCCCTTGAGTTGTTGAAGAAGTGTATTTGGGTAGACTAGAGGAGAACTTCTGAAATAAGAAAAAAATCAAATGTGAGCATATTTGTATAATACAAGAGAGCAAATTGGGTCGGGCCATGTTAACATAACCTAAAATGCACAAGGTCCATGAGACCACATTTGGTTCAGGCATTTCATCGAACAGTTGGTGTGCATACTCAATCTTTCAGGATCTCACATAAGAGCAAAACAGATGATTAGTGGTGATAGTATTATTTAAAAGGCCAAATTTGAACAGATTTGCATGTCTTGAGATTACAGAAATGAAATGCTTACAGTTTTTAAGTTGTTGAATGATTTGAACTTCTCTTCCTTGATGATAACATGACATTTATTTACTGGCGCCTCTTGCATTGTTGTCCCTCTTCCATACCTTTCTCCTATAAAGACTTGTTAGAGTTCTAACTCGTGGTTTATATATATATATATATATATATGGTATAGGATGAAGGTATTTGAATAGACACCCTCAAACTCTTAGAAAATTAGTCATGAGTAATTAATCATAAAAAAAATATTGAATATTATGCGTACCTCGTGATCACGTGGTCACGCAACCACAACCAAGAATGAGATTTGATCCCGGAAAGCTGAAATAAGTCTGATAGGAGTGTGCACAATGGAAACTTGCCCCAAGGCACCAGCACTATTGGAATGAGCAGAATGACGCCATGAAGCCAGTTAATCTTCCATAAGTCGGATTCAGTTTGTTCAAGAACTAAATAATGCAAGAATCACTCGCACACATAAACTGAAAAGTTTAGAATTAAATTTCATCAATGGCTGCCGAAATTTAGGTTACATGAGTTTAAATAGTTCTTGAAAAAGTAACCCTAATGGACCTCTTATGTGGACTTAAAAGAGGTTCACTCAAAACTGACCCAAAATTCTAAATTGAAAAGCCCATGACTTAATCCAAGTAAGCCTTGGATCCTAGCTGAAAACAAAGTCTTAATTAAGCTCAAACAAGCCTTGGGGTATAGCTAACAAACATAAATAAAGCCCATAAGGTTTATTAATTGCCTTCCATCTAGCCCATCAATCCCATGTTTCCAAGTTGTAGTAGGATTCTTTTGGCTCCTTTGTTGTCCACACTTCATGGCCCAAATAAAGTTGGGTTGGACCCCTCCTGCACATAGATACTTTAATGTCCTTGCAATTCTGACTTGGGTAAAACCTTAAAAACCACAAATCAAGCCCCTAAACATGTAATGGATCCCTGCTGATGTTTCTGGGGCAGCTCGCATCAAATATACTCTCCAAAAAATAAAACATTATGTATTATGCATGCTCACATATATATTTTATTTGAAACAAACTCCATCTCACCATGTTTGTTATAATTTCAACATATTGGTCTCATGTCTTTCTGTCCTCCCCATTGAAAAACTATGATAATTTCTCAAACAAAAAACACAAGCGCGAGAACAAAATAATGTTGAGAGATCATGATTTCATTGATTATCTTAAAACCTTGTCTAAAATCTATCTCAGCACATTGAAAAACTCTCATCATATGAAAAAATCAGTACCTTACAAAAGATAACAATCAAGATCGATATAAAGATAGCCTGTGAACTAACCTTGTCTTTATCATCAATGTCATCTCCAGAATTATCCTAAACCACGACCACCATCTCTGCCACCTTCACGAGAAAACCAGTCAGTTGCGATCACAAATATCACAACCATCACCTAGATCTCCCGGCACTAAAAAAATCAGCATTGCAGTTTAAACCAAACCGCCTTGCAGTATCACCTCTCTCTCTCTCTCTATTTTTTGTCGATAACAATGATGAATTAGGGTGTTAAAAACTAATGAGAGAGCGTTTTCAAGAGTCCTTTTTGATCAGGAGGCATGTATCGAAGGGAAAGAGGTTGGAAAAGCACTTCCAGAGAGAAAGGTTTTTTCTTCTCTCTTTTCAAAGTTTTCTTAGAGAGAGAGAAATAGTATCCGTTGATGTTCTAGGGATTAACTAGTTTGATGGCCCGCACTTCGTTGCGGGCAGAGCAAACAATTTTTACAACTGTTCAGATTAAAATATAATATTTCTACATATAAAGTTTGCTATAATGAAACAAATAAAAATACTCTGTCATAACAACAGTAACATCGAAGTGTTAACTTCTAAAATTATCATCACTATTACTGTCAAAACAATAACAATTATTAAACTACCTTGAGAAAAAAAAAAGTAAGAACAAAATCTCAAATTATTATAAAATTATCATCACTATTATTGTCAAAATAATAACAATTATTACACTACCTCAAGAAAAAAAAGTAAGTAAGAACAAAATCTCAAATTATTATTATTATCCTTAATATTAATATTATTATTGCGTTAATAACAAAAAAAAACAAAATTAAATCAAAGACTAAAAGAAGTCTAAAAACATTAACAAAAGAGCAAATAAAAAAAATGATAAAGCAAAAATAAAAATTATTACCTGGAAAAAAAATCATTTTACTTGAAAATTTAAAAAATGACCGCACAACGTTGCGGGCTGAGCAAACAATTTTTATGATTGTTGGGATTAAAGAAATTAATAGGATTTGTTGGTCTAAAATTAAAATATAATATCTATATATATGAAATATAATATAATAAAATAGATTACCACGCTCTATTATAAAAATAGCAAAATCGACGTTTTAACATCTAAAATTATCATTGCTATTACTGCCAAAATAATTAAAATTATCAAATTATCCTCAGAGAAAAAACACTCAAAAACATTAAAAAAATAATAATTATTTTTTTTTATTATTTTTATTATTATGATTATCATCATCATCATCATCATCATCATCATCATTATGATTATTATTATTATTGTGTTAATAATGAATAAAAACCAGAAATAAATGAAAGACAAAAAAAATCCCAACTTTAACAAAAGACCAGAAAAAAAAATCAAAATTAATCTAACTTGAAAATATAAAAAAAAAACAATAAAAAACTACAAGAAAGAGCAAATAAAAAAATATAATAGATGATAAAACAAAAATTAAAATTATTAGCTGAAAAAAATCATTTAATTTGAAAATTTACCAAAAATATATGTCCTACATTGCGGGCTGAGCAAAAAACTTTATAGGATTTGTTGAATCAAAATTAAAATATGATATTTATATATGCAAAATTTAATATAATAAAATAGCTCAACACACCCTACTATAACAATAGCAAAATCAAAGTCTAAAAATCTAAAATTATCATTGCTCTTACTATTAAAACAATAAAAATTATCAAATTATCCTGGAAAAAAAAACACTCAAAAACATTAACAAAAGAGTAAGTAAGAGAAACAATTAAATTATTATTATTATTATTATTATTATTATTATTATTATTATTATTATTATTATTATTATTATTATTATTATTATTATAATGAAAGAAACAAAAATAAATGAAAGACTAAAAAAATGCTACAAACTTTAACATAAGATAAAACAAAGAAATAAAATAAAAATAAAAATTATCATTGCTATTACTGCCAAAACAATAAAAACTATCAAATTATCCGAAGAAAAAAAACTAAAAAACATTATCAAAAGAGTAAGTAAGAAAAACAATTAAATAATAATAATAATAATAATAATAATAATAATAATAATAATAATAATAATAATAATAATAATAATAATAATAATTATTATTATTATTATTATTATTATTATTATTATTATTATTATTATTATTATTATTATTATTGTGTTAAACACACTTATATATACATGGACAAAAGTAGGGGTTATTTTAGAAATTTTAAAAAATAAAAGTATAAGGGCTGAAATGAAAATCAAATATAAAGGGATTAAAATAAAAAACAAAGTTGCAAAAATTGAAACTTCTATACTGAATATATTAAGCTTTTTCAACCCAATCCGGAAATTAAAAGAAGGAGGACCGAAGTGAAACATTAACATTTAATTAATTGCAATCGAAGGACCCAATCGAACAAATTCAAAACTTATAAAACAGAAATCAGGACCATAGACACAATTAAAAGTAAAGGGACCGAAGTGAAAAGCTACCAAAACTGGGGGGGGCTCTTCTATACTTTTACGTGCAGGAGAGAGAGAAACGGTGAAACCTGCTTTAATCGGCCACCACCGCGTCCACGTCCACCGTGTGAGAAAACGCGCCACACCAGGAGGAAGACCAAGCGGAGGCGCACCGGAATAGACGCCGGTAGGACATATCAGCCTTCACGCGCCACCTGAAAGGGGCGTGAGGCGGAATACTGTCGGTCGCGTGGACCGCACGCGCCGACAGTATTTCGAAAAATAAATAAATAATAATGGTCAATTACAAAGGTTGTGGCGAACCGGATCGAACCGGACCGGTCCGTACGCGTGCAATTACAACCGTGACCCTGAGCCGGAACTGTTTTTTGTCTTATAAGCGGGGGTAAAACCGTTAAAACACTGTTCACATCAGGAAAAAACAAAAAAAAGGTGGACGAATTCGCGCGACGCACGGACAAAAAATGTCCAGTCCATAGTGCAATGTGTCTTGTACTACAGGGAAAGTCTGAGCTCTTTTAGATTATTGTATAATACGAACGAGAAGACAGCACGAGAAATTAAAGAATGTTGGTTTTTTATTATGATGTAATTGCCCTTGGTTGTTTTTGGTAATTACAGGATTTCGGAACCTTGAAGAATATGGTATGGTTGTTTTGGAGGGTAGCTTTGGGAGAGGGAGCTCACTAAGCTTAAGTATTTTTAAAATTGTAACTACAAAAATTGCTAAAGTATAAATCAAGTTTTTCGATTTCGTTTCAATTGGTTCTTCATTTTTTTAATTGCAACAAAATGTTTTGGTATCGCAGTGTTGTGGCATTCCATTTCGGAGTTCTACTATATATATATATATATATATATATATATGTTCAAATCCAAAAATAAAATTATTTAGAATTGTGCAATTTAATCTAAAAAAAAGAAAATAAAATGATTTTTTTGAAGAAAATTATGAACATGTATAATTTTACAAGATATGATTTATATTGTAAAATTATTCATTATTTAAAAAAACACTATTTGGCCGAAACGGAATGGGCGGAAAGAAAACCAAAATGTTTTGGCTAAAATTTGGGCGGAATTTCTAGAATGATCCAGAAATTTAAGAAAGGTAAAAATTTCGTCGTTTTATCTTGTTTTTTAAACTGATACAAAACGTTTCGGCTGAAACAAAACGAGATGAACAAAACTGGTATAAATACATGGTTAGACTTCAAGTTTAAAAATCAATGGATTACTTGATTCTTTTAAAATTGTTTTTTTTATTTCCATTCGTTTCACAACAACTGTCCAAACATAACTCTATTTTTCTCTCTTGTCTACATTTGATGAATTATCTATATGTTTACTTGCATAAAATAGTTTTTTTTCTTAAATACCATCTCTAGTTTTTTTATTTATTCTAAGAAACAATTTTACATGAAATATTGTGAAAATAATTTTATTATATATAATTTTATAAACTTTCTAATAAGCTAAATATTTGAGGACATGAAAACTTGATTTTTAATGTAATAAAGATTTTTAATTGTCATAAAATTTCCAGAATGGGCTGAAATTTTAAGCGAGATAAAAATTATGTCATTTTATCTCGTTTTTTAATTGGTATGAAACGTTTTGGCTGAAACGAAATGAGATCAACAACACTGGTATATAAATACATGGTTAGACTTCAACTTTAAAAATCAATGGATTACTTGATTCTTTTAAAATCATTTTTTTTAATTTTTATTTTAATTCATCTCACAACAATTGTCCAAACATAACTCTATTTTTCTCTCTTGTCTACATTTGACGTATTATGGAGATGGTATTGTAAAGAAAACAATCTAAACAAAGCCAAAGGTTCAAAAACAATAGGGCATGTCAAAAACTTTAAAGTTGTAATGAAGTTATATTACTAGTAAATTATTATTGATAAATTTCTTTGAATGAGATATAGTATGGATTTATAAACTTCATAATGAAGTTTAATGTTTGAGGACTAGTACTAAAAACTTGATTTTTAATTAATAAAGATTTTTACTAACATAGTATAGTGAAATTAATAAAGATTTTTACTAACATAGTATAGTAAAATTAATAAAGATTTTTACTAACATAGTATAGTGAAGAAAATAGGGTGAATGTAGCCAAAAGTTCAAAACACTAGGGTATATAATTATTATTTTTTTTACGTTTGAAGTTATATTATGGGTTCTTTTGGCATTGCATTTTAAAAGTGCTTTTGAAAAGAAAATTAAAAAAAATTACATTAATATGTCTTTTTATGCATCTTTTGTTTATAGAGATAACGAGCGGTATGCCCGCGCGATGCGCCGAGGCTTTTTTATCTATGTAGAAAATTGATTGCTTTTATATGTATTATATTTGTTATTTTAATATTTAATTAGTAAAATTATAATTGATAAAATCTATATAATCAAAATGAAAAGTGGTTCGTATATTTTGTAATTGCAGATAACGCAAGTAATTTTTTTTATGAGTTGCATTTTTTCCTCGGTAATATTAGATTTTACACATATAAATAAAAATATTGAAATTATTTTTTTTCCAGAAATAAACTTATATTTTTTTTGCCCTATAATAAGTTATTTTAATGTTTAATTACTGAAATTGCAATAGATCAAATATGTTAGAAATAAGTTTTTTGCATTGTATAATTAGTATGCTTGCCCGCGCATTGCGTTAGGGCTTTTTCTATATAGAAAACTATTTGATTTTTAAAATGCTGTAATTAGTTGTTTAAATATTTAATCAGTAACACTATAATAGATAAAATATGTAACATATAAATTTTTGCCCCGCCTGAAATGAATAGTTTAATCTAAATGGGAACATATAATTAGTGGTTCGTATATTTTTAATTGTAGATGACCTAGGTAAATTTGGCAAAAAAAATTTGAATTCCATTTTCTCCCTATTAATATTAGATCTGACACATTAAAAATAAAAAAAAAATGAAATTTTTTCCAGAAATGAACTTAAGTTTTTTTATGTGCTATGATGACTTATTTGCTGTCTAAAAGGAACATGAATCGAAACGGGAAGTAACCCGTATATTTTTTAATTGTAGATAACCTAAGTAAATTTATAATTTTTTTTAGTTTAATTTTTCCCCCGGTAATATTAGATTTAAAATATTAAAAATGAAAATAGTGTAAATTTGTTTTTAAGAAATAAACTTCAACAAAAGAGCACCAAATTTAAATTCAAAGGCAAAAAATTTTTATAAGATTTATTAATTATATTATTATATTAAATGTATTTAAGAATATTGATATTAATTTTTTTTAAGGAAAAAATCCTAGGTCATTTTTTCTCTCTCTATATATATTTATAGGCGATAATATTCAATAAATATTAAAACATATAATTAGTCTCACATATTTTATAGAGTAATCGAAATGGGAAGTGGTTCGTATATTTTTTAATTGTAGATAACCTAGGTAAAGTTGTCATTTTTTTTATGAGTTGCTTTTGTTCCTCAGTAATATTAGATCTGATGCATTAAAAAAAATTGTAATTTGTTTTTAAAAATAAACATATTTTTTTTGCGTGCAATAATTATTTCTTAGTCGTCTAGAAAGAACAGTATAATCAAAATGGGAAGTGACTCACATATTTTTTAATTGTAAATAACCTAGGTAAATTTGTCATATTTTTTTTATGAGTTGTCTTTTTTCCCCAGTAATATAAGATCTGACACATTGTAAATAAAAATATTGTAATATGTTTTTAGGAAAAAAACTTTTTTGTGTGTGTTATAATGACTTATTTGCCATCTAAAAAGAATAGTATAATTGAAACGGGAAGTGACTCGCATATTTTTGAAATCTAGGTAAATGTGTCAAAAAAAATTCAGTTGTATTTTTTGCCCAGTAATATTAGATCTGAAATATTAAAAACCAAAATATTGTAATTTTTTTTAAGAACTAAATTTTTAAAAAAGAGGAAAAAATTAAAATTCGAAGACAAATTTTTTTTTATGTTATTCGATTAATTCATTATATTATTATATAAAATGTATTTAAGAATACTGATATTAATTTTTTTTATTCAAAAAATCCTAGGTCATGTTTTCTTCTCCCTATATATATTTCTAGGCGATAATATTCAATAAATATTAGAATATATAATTAATGAAAGACTAAAAATATTCAAGAAACTTTAACAAAAGATAAAACAAAAAACTAAAACTAAAAATAAAAATTATCATTGCTATTACTGTCAAAACAATAAAAATTATTAAATTATTCGGAGGGAAAAAAATATTGACAGAAGAGTAAGCAAGAAAAACAATTAAATTATTATTATTATTATTATTATTATTATTATTATTATTATTATTATTGTGTTAAGTACAAAATTAAAATTTGAACACAAATTTTTTTTATGTTATCCGATTTATTCATTATATGATTATATTAAATGTATTTAAGAATACTGATATTAAATTTTTTTTATTCAAAAAATCCTAGGTCATGTTTTCTTCTCCCTATATATATTCCTATGCGATAATATTCAATAAATATTAGAACATATAATTAATGATAGACTAAAAATATTCAAGAAACTTTAACAAAAGATAAAACAAAAAAATAAAATAAAAATAAAAATTATCATTGCTATTACTGTCAAAACAATAAAAATTATTAAATTATCCGGAGAAAAAAAAAACATTAACAAAAGAGTAAGCAAGAAAAACAATTAAATTATTATTATTATTATTATTATTATTATTATTATTATTATGTTAAGTACACTTATATATACATGGACAAAAGTAGGGATTATTCTAGAAATATAAAAAAATAAAAGTATAAAAGCTAAAATGAAAATCAAATATAAAGGGATTAAATTCAAAAATTAAAAGTCTAAGGGCTGAAATGAAAATCACATTTATTATCAATTTAAATTAAAGGACAAAGTTAAAAAAATCGAAACTTGTGTACCGAATTTATTGAGCTTTTACAGCCAATCCAGAAATTAAAAGTAGGAGGACCGAAGTGAAACTCTCACATTTAATCAATTAAAATCGGAGGACCCAATCGAACTAAATCAGAACTTATATGATAGAAATCAGGACCAAAATCAAAATTAAAAGTAGAAGGACCAAAGTGAAAAGTAACAAACAATGGGGGACTCTCCTGCACTTTTACGTGCAGGAGAGAGAGAAAACATTGGCAGCGCCTTTAACCGGCCACCGTCGCGTCCATAGACATTTAGGGGCTATAATCATATTTAGCCATTAAAAAAAAAACCTGCGGCGGACCGGACCGAACCAGACCAGTCCGGACGCGTGCAATGACAATCGTGCCCCTCATCCAAAACCGTTTTTTGTCTTATTATCGGGGATAAAAACGTTAATACATTATTCACAATAGGAAAAGACAAAAAAAAAAGGGTGGACGTGCAACTGCGAAGGAGGGAGACAAATTTCATGTCCACAGTGCCAATGAGTGTGCGTGAACAGTAATGAACAGTGAAAGAGCGATGCATTTTAGTGTTTTTGTTAATAGTTTGTATACTTGTGAGGCTTTTGGGGCTAATATAGTTAGCTGGAGTTCTACATGGGAGTCTATCTATAGATCCTCTCAAGTGATTTTAATGTTATTTGCTCTTTTGATGAGAAGAGATGAGGCACTATATCATGGTCGGGATGACAAATGATCTTAATAATTATACGATGTAATCGTGTTTGGAGAATCTCAGATTTACTGGTGCTAGGTTTATTTGGACTAATTGGCAATGTGATAACACTGTCTTGAAGAAGTTGGACCAAGTTCTTATTAATGTTAATTGGAATTATGTTGTTTTTTTTTTTGTTTAGAAACTTGTTTTCTTCCTTTTGGTATCTCGGATCACTCTCATATGGTAGTGAAGATAATGAATATGCCTAAATGAAAAGTTCCTTTCAAGTACTTTGACTTTTGGGGGATCATCTTCTCTTTCTTCCTGTGGTTATCAAGGGTTGGGATAGAGAGGTCATGGGTATTCCTATGTTTATTTATGTCATAAGCTTAAGTATGTTGAAAGAATTTTATAAGAAGCATTTTGTTAAGATTTTGAAAAAGGGTATTATTGGCTAAGAGGCACTACAAAAAAACAGGCCTATTTGCAACGAAGTGATCCGTTGCAAATAACAAAGAAAGTTGTTGCTAATATTAATTAGCAACGGCATTTGCAACGGACACAATCCGTTAGAAAAACGTGGTCATAAATTTAGCTTGCAACAAATTATCTGTTGCAAAATTTATCGTTGCAAATACACGGTTTGCAACGGATTTTCCGTTGCAATTGCAACGGATTTGCCGTTGCAAATTCAAACTTTGCAACGGAAAATCGTTGCAATTTGTAAATGGTATTTAATTTTTTTTATCAGTTTTATATTTAATTATTGTTTAATTAATTATGAATAAATATTTTAAAACTAGTAGAATATATTGAAATATCATTAATATTAAAAACTAAATAAATATGGTTGAAATAAAAAAAATGGTAAATTAAAATTCATAATACAATAGAGATTCAGTTACATTTACATGTCTAAGTAAATCAACATGGAATAAAAAAATAAATATTAAATCCATGTTCCATGTCATCTGGGGGACTCTTAATCAAGGAGTTAAACACTCTGGAGAAGATGGTGACGCTAAACACTCTGGAGAAGAAATTTTGGACGAATCTGCCAAGGAGAGGAAAATATCTCTCATGCACAAGACCATTTCTTCCGATAACCAATTAGGATGGTGACAAAGTTTCTCAACAAAAAGATCCTTATCTGGCTCTCTAATTACATCTGGCAGGAGAGCATTATCCTCCACCCTCCCTTCCGCTTTCTCCATGCCGCAGGTTCTCATGCTCTGCAACAAATCATAGACCTTAATGCCTCATTTCTTCATTATTCTTTACTTGTACAAGGACAAATATGAAAATGCACTCCAGTGAAGCTTAAGGCTGACTGCAAATTGAATGAGCATAAAAGAATACCATCTCTGTAAAGTTAAACTGAGAACAATCAAATGGTGATGATGCTGGATACAGCAAATGCGTCAAATGGTACTCAGCAAAACGACGTTCATTTCTCTCTTGACTAAGCTGATATTGGAGGGCAACCGATTCTTGTTCTAGCTTTGATACCATGATTTCCAGAATAGCTATGCTATCCAAGAGCTCTTGAGCCTGCATTCCACATCAAGAACCTCACAGTGAGAAGAAAAACAAGAGGTTTCAGATAAAAATGTAACAGGAAAAAAAAATGTCAATGGGGGACATTTACCTTATCAGGAAGCTGACAGGGTGAATTAGAGAGGGATGAATCTGACTGTTCAACAGCACTTGCTAAAGCTAAGTGCACGGAGATCTCCTCTTGCAATTGTTGCTGCAACTTTTTTACCTAAAATGTTCAAACAACATCATTTATCAATCATATTTAAGATATCTGCAAGTGTACTTGAATAAGATCAAAGAACATAAGAAGAGATATTGAATCAGCTTACTTCTTGTTCGGATTTCTATTAATCGGATTATCCGAACAGGGTACATAAAAATATGGAAAAGCCTACAAAAATTCAATAAACTAATTAGCTCAAAGTCATCATAAAAAAATCAGTCCAAAAGACTTAAACTTTTACACAATAGTCAAATTCAAAATCCTTAATTTTTGCCTGTTTCAGAAGTTAATTACCAAATTAATTACAGGAAAAGTAATTAATAAAATCTTATGCGATGAACATGCAAACAAGTTTTCTGACCAGCAGGTGTAGAGCCATAAACCCTAATTACTAGAACTTCATTCACTCTTCCACCTTCAAAATTGCATACAAATAAAAAAATCAGAAACCCTAGGCCTCTAAAATTAACAGAACGACAAATCGTTTTGGTGTGCAAGAAACAGAAAATCAAAGGAGAAACTGAAACAAGCTGGCATGTTCATAAAATGCAGGAAATGAAATGCGAGCAACATGGAAATATTGACCGTACCGTGCACCAGTGCTACGTGTTCAAAAGCTCAGCGAAATGCAAAATGAACCTTGAGGAAGAAGATGGTGACAAGGGGAAAGAAAGATAGAAGAGCCGTTATTCTCTGCGTGTAGCAGAGAGGACAGAGGAGGATTTCAGAATTCTTGTTGTATTTTCTTGTACTCAGCTCATACAATGTTTAGGGAATTTAAAGGTAGCCATGCACGTGCCAGCTAGACAGTGCCTACGTGGCCATTTACTAGAATTAATTGGAAGCTCACAAAACGCATCCGTTTTGTGTTACATGCAAATAAACTAAAACGCTGTCGTTTATCCCATAGTGACTTAATTTTGAACATAAATCTCTGCTTTGGTTTCCCTCCCAGTGCCTTCTTCTTCCCTCTGTTTCTCCATTCGTGACAATACACCCTTCTCTCTTTCAACCTTGTCCTCAAGGTTAAATTGAGGGAACCTCCACTGGAATTCATTGGCGTCCTCCCAGGTGGCTTCTGTAAGAGGTAAGTCTCTCCACCTAACTAAGAATTGTGTGGCTGCCACATTTCCCCTCTTAACCATCCTTATCTCTAACACTTGCTGTGGCTGTAACAGGGGCGTCTTTGGTGGAACGGGAGGGTCAGTCTGGATCACGTGATTTCCCACGTGCTTCTTGAGCTGGGAGACATGGAAAACTGGATGGATGGCTGCGGTAGGAGGCAGCTGCAATTTGTAGGCCACTATCCCGATTCTCTTGACCACGGGGTAAGGACCGTAGAACTTCGCAGATAATTTTTGATTTCTCCTTGTGTGCACTGTTTGTTGACGGTAGGGTTGTAATTTGAGGTAGACTAGATCACCCACCCTGAAGCTTCTCTCACTCCTGTTCCTATCGGCCTGTTGACGCATCCTGTTCTGGGATTGCAAGAAATTGGCTCGGATGAGTTTGATCATTCCCTCCCTCTCGGTCAAACACTTATCCACAACATCCACAGGGGAGTCCTTGGGTGTGTAAGGGATGTGGATCGGAGGTTTGAACCCATAGAGCACCTCATAGGGGGTTTTCTTGGTGGCCGAATGGTAGTTGGTGTTATACCACCACTCACACAAACTTAGCCATTTTGTCCAGTGCGAGGGATTAGCTCCAGTCATGCACCTGAGATAGCTCTCAATGCACTTGTTCACCACCTCGGTCTGGCCATCTGATTGAGGATGATAAGCCGTTGAATAATGCAGGTTAACTCCCTGCTGACCGAACAGCTCCTTCCAAAATTGGCTTAGAAAGACACTATCGCGGTCACTTACAATTGTCGCAGGCATCCCATGTAGCTTGTAGATATTATCCATAAAAGCCTTGGCCACCGTAACTCCAGAATAGGGATGGTTTAGTGCCACCATGTGGGCGTATTTGCTGAATATGTCGACCACTACAAAGATGACCTCTTTACCTTCGGATTTAGGTAACCCGTCAATAAAATCCATGCTAATGTCTATGAATGGAGCATAGGGCACAGGTAGAGGTTGTAACAGCCCGGGAGTTTTGATATTCTCCCCCTTGTTTTGTTGGCAAACAGGACACTCTCTTACATATTGTCTAACCCCCTTTTGCATCCTTTTCCAGTAGAAGGTTTGCCCCAATTTCTTGGCTGTCACCGTGGCCCCTGAATGGCCCCCTAGAGCTGAATCATGGTACAGGCCAATGAGCCTCCTGTGCAAACTATAGTCTGGGCCAACTACTACTTTTCCTTTTCTGAGGAGAATGCCATTTATCATAGCATAATGAGAGTGACAACCACCATTTTCCGTGAGGTCTTTGATCAATTCCCGTAGGCGACAGTCTACCTCCCAAGTCTTCTTGATTTCTTCCATAAGAGTTGTAGAAACAGAGGAGAGAGTGAGAGCACATAGCTCCTGGTGAGATACTCGGGAGAGAGCATCTGCTGCCACATTGTCCCTTCCCTTCCTGTACTCAATTTCGTAGTCATATCCCAAGAGTTTAGTCAACCATACCTGTTGAGCTACATGTGTGGCCTTTTGATTCAATAGAAATTTAAGACTAGAATAATCAGTCCTTATGAGGAATTTCTTTCCCCTCAGGTAATGTCTCCACTTAGTCACGGCATATACTATAGCAAGCAATTCCTTTTCATACGTAGATAGGGCCAGCTGCCTCGGACCCAATGATTTGCTCACAAAAGCAATAGGATGGCCTTCTTGCATTAGAACCGCTCCTATGCCCATCCCAGAAGCATCTGTCTCCACCACAAAAACCTTGTTAAAATCGGGCAGGGCCAACACTGGTGGTTGGGACATGACCTGTTGTAGCCTTTTGAAAGTTGTAGTGGCAGCCTCATTCCACACAAATGAATCTTTTTGCAAAAGTTGCGTGAGGGGCCTGCAAATTGATCCATAACCTTGCACAAATCTACGATAGTATCCTGTCAAGCCCAAAAAACTCCGAAGTTGTTTAATGGTGTTTGGTATGGGCCATTGTAGGATAGCCGAGATTTTGAGTGGGTCTGTAGCCACCCCCTTCCTGGAAATTACATGCCCCAAGTATTCTATTTGGAAGGTGCCGAACACACACTTGCTCTTCTTGGCCATTAACAGATGGACACTTAGCAACTCAAACACTATCCTCAGATGCTTCAGGTGTTCGGTAACATTTTTACTGTAAACTAAGATGTCATCAAAGAACACAAGTATGAATTTCCTCAAATGTTCCCTAAACACATCATTCATCAAACTCTGGAAGGTAGCCGGGGCATTGGAGAAACCAAAAGGCATTACCAAGAATTCGTAGTGACCGTTATGGGTCCTAAAAGCAGTTTTATAAACATCATCCGAGACCATCCTAATCTGGTGATACCCCGCTCTTAGATCAATTTTTGAAAAGATTTCTGCCCCTCTCAATTCTTCTAATAATTCATCAATAACCGGGATGGGATACTTATCTTTAATGGTGATTTTGTTGAGTGCCCTGTAATCGACGCAAAACCGCCATGTTTGATCCTTTTTCTTCACTAATACCACAGGAGATGAGAAGGGGCTGGAGCTGGGTTGTACAATGCCTGCTTCCAACATTTCAGCTACCAGCTTCTCTAGGGTGTCTTTTTGAATTCCAGAATATCGGTAGGGCTGCTAGTTCACGGTGAGTTTCTCATCTTGGAGGGGAATCTTGTGGTCGTGTTTCCTGGGTGGGGGCAATCCTTGCGGTTCCATGAAAATATGTTGATATGACTGCAGGAGCTCATGCAACCTGGGGTCCTTTGTTACTGTGCTCTCCTGGTGCTCTCCCTGGACCGAGTTATGGGAGTCCATTGTCTTGAGACTGCATAAGCTCACCCCTGACAATAGAGCCTCGGCATTCAACAGCCCATTCAACTCTTCAATACCTATGGGTTGAGCTAGCCGTGGGTTTTCCCCTGTCAAGGTAACCTTCCTGCCTTGCCAGTTGAATGAGACCCACCTCTCCTCGTAATTAGATAGCACATTTCCAAGCATTTTTAACCATTGAATCCCCAAAACCATGTCATAGTTCTGCAACTTCATGACAAAAACATCTGCTTGAAAGTTCACTCCTTGCATCTTCCATTGCAGATTTTTACAAACTGAAGTGCAAGACATGGTGCCCCCATTCGCAGCCTCCACTTCCATTGGCTTAATGGGTGTGCTTGGACACTGCAACTTGGTCGCTACTTCGGCATGAAGGAAATTATGGGTGCTGCCTGAATCGATTAGAATCAGGATGGGGCACCTGTCGATCCTTCCCCATACTTTAATGGTGTGGCAGCCAGTAGTGCCATGTATAGCCTGGATAGATAAATGAGGAGTGAGAGCTTCTACGTTTAAGGCCTCCATAGGCTCTCCTTCTTCGGAGTCCTCTTCTTCATCTTCCACGATACAGAGGGAGTATAGCCTCCTATTCTTACATTTGTGTCCTGGGACGAATTTCTCCTCACACCAGAAACAGAGCCCCTTGGCTCTCCTTTCGTCCATTTCTCGGGTTCTAAGAGGTCTGGTTGGTTTATGGCTAGAGTAGGGAGGGTTATAGTTGGTAGGATAGGTTGTGGGAGTGGGTAACAGGGCTGGTGGGTTAATCTTCCCTTGGCTGTTGGCTGTCTTGGAACCAGGAGCATTATAAAGGGGTTTACTAGGGGGGGAAGGAGAGTACATTTGGCCATGAGATCGGGTGTAGTGGGGTGTTATTTTTCTGTGAGTGAGAGTGTTATTGTGAAGTCTAGCCAAATTATAGGCTTGCTTAAGGCTCTTGGGTTCGAACATCTTGACGAGGTTCTTGATTTCTAGCTCAAGACCACCTAAAAAGAAGACCAGTGCTTGTTTTTCTGAAATTTGAGCTCGGTTCCATAACTCATCGAAATCTTTGATGTATTCCTCCAAGTCTCCCTCCTGCCTATGCTCCGTGAGCTCTTCCAAAGGGTCCCTTTGGCATCCAAATCTACAGCACAACGCTTCAACATACTCGGTCCAAGTCAGCTCTCCACCCTCCAAATTTCTTATGAAATTTTGGTGCCAATAAAGGGCCATGCCGTCCAGGTAGTAGGAGGCTAGCCTTAGTTTCTCTCCTTCAGGTATTTCCTCCAGATCAAAGTACTGATTGCATTTATATAGCCATTTGTGCACATCTTCCCCTTCAAAGGTGGGAAAATCCCGCCGTGGCTTACGGGGCTTGTAGATTGATTGTGGCCCTTCTCCCATCCAGCCTGGTTGACTAGTGGGTGTGGGGTCTTGAGCAGGTCTTTGGTCCTGAGATGAACTTGCCTCCCCATTCCGTGACTGCAGGGTGTGGGATATGAAACCCTGTTGGGTTGCCAGCTCCTTGATCATAAGCTTTATCTGGGTAAGATCATCGGATTGTGCATCCATCCTAGCATCCATCCTAGCTTCAAACCACTGATCCTCTGGTTAGCAGCTTCCAGGGACTCATCAACGCGTCTGAAGTCTTGGGACCTGGTTTCTGGTGCCATTGAAGTCCAAAGACAGGAGGCTCTGATACCACTTTGCTGCGTGTTCAAAAGCTCAGCGAAATGCAAAATGAACCTTGAGGAAGAAGATGGTGACAAGGGGAAAGAAAGATAGAAGAGTCGTTATTCTCTGCGTGTAGCAGAGAGGACAGAGGAGGATTTCAGAATTCTTGTTGTATTTTCTTGTACTCAACTCATACAATATTTAGGGAATTTAAAGGTAGCCATGCACGTGCCAGCTAGACAATGCCTACGTGGCCATTTACTAGAATTAACTGGAAGCTCACAAAACGCATCCATTTTGTGTTACATGCAAATAAACTAAAACGCTGTCGTTTATCCCATAGTGACTTAATTTTGAACATAAATCTCTGCTTTGGTTTCCCTCCCAGTGCCTTCTTCTTCCCTCTGTTTCTCCATTCGTGACAACCAGAGGAAGCAGATCTTCGTTGTGGTGGTGATGGGTCTGTTGGGTCGCTGAAGCTCGACGCCGGCGAGGTGGAGATCGGGAACAAGAGATGGAGATCAGCTAGCTGCGTTTGTTTTGATTTCGTGATCTGATGAGTAAATGAGCATAAATTAGGCAGACGAACGAGAGAGGAAGAGAAAAATCGAGAGGAGTGAGGGGGCGGCCAAGGGGAGAAGAAAAGAATGGGGTAGTAGCTAGGGTTTTTTAACTTTGAACTTTGAGATGAGGGAACATGTGTGGGATGGGTTTTAATTATAATAATAATTAATAATTATTATAAAATAATTAATTATATTAATTATTTTATAATAATTATTATATAATTAATTATTAATA
This sequence comes from Salix brachista, assembly GCA_009078335.1. Classification (NCBI taxonomy): domain Eukaryota; kingdom Viridiplantae; phylum Streptophyta; class Magnoliopsida; order Malpighiales; family Salicaceae; genus Salix; species Salix brachista. Next base: position 9,905,464 of record CM018586.1, read on the forward strand.
ATTATTATATTATTATTATTATTATTATTATTATTATTATTATTATTATTATTATTATTATTATTATTATAATTAACATAAAAAAATAGGAGTATTAATTTGATTAAATTATTTGTAATGGAATGTATTTTAATTAATTATGTTTGAACTTATTGGTTATTTATTAATGTGTTCATTTTATTTTCTTAAGTTTTTCTAGCACTCAAAGACAATAAGTAACATTAATTAACTTCAAATACAACAACCATAAAAAAAAAACATACAAATTACTTTAAAAACATACAATAAGTAGCTTAAATTTCAAATTTCAAATATTGCGGATCTTTTAATTATATTTAAATTTATTTTTTTAATTTAAACATGATTAAAAAATAATTTTATTGTTGGAAGGTTTTTCAAAAGCAATTATTAATTGCATAATTAAACTAAATTCAAAATAATTGCATTATATTTTAAATAATATAAAAAATAGCTCTTCAAAATATCTTTTACCATTGGAGTACATATCAATAAAAAAATGAAATATACATTATTCAAAGAGTCATTTTCAATATTTGAATCTTCAAAATGGATCTTGCCATTGAACTTGCTCTTACAAAGAGGTTGAGCCAGATTCGGAGTAGTTGAAGGAGGTGAAGTTGGGTTAGAGAGTTCGGATTGGATCAGATTATCCATAATTAAAGGTTTCGAAATGAAAATGAAAACATGTTTTTATGGCTGGCCCTCATGAGATTTAAGTTAGATATATTGCTTAGAACCTGACAGAGCACGCACACGTGCGTGCGCTGGTGATGAATTATTTGATTTTATGCTTCAAAATTGTTTCTTGCATTTTTTTTAGTAATTTTTTGATGTTTTATATTAAAATATATAATTTTTTTATATTTTTATAGTAAAATAACTATTATATCCTCATATAAGATAAAAACTAAGAGTTAACGGAGGAGGTGTCACAGTGATTTCACATACTATTGCACGGTAAAATAACTCTTTTACCCATGATAAGACAAAATTGAAGAGTTGAATGTAGGGGTGCTATGTTAATTTATCATTTTTTATTATTCTTTTCTACGAATACTATGTACGCATCTAACACACCCAACGAAAATATTCGGCCTGACGCACACTTCGGCGGCGTGTGTGACGTCGTCCAGTGGTAAAAAATATTCATTTTGGTCCTTATACTTTTAATTTTTTATTTTATTTCCTTTAATTTTTTTATATTTTTGGAATAGTCCTTATTTTTGTCTATATTTATATATGTGTGCTCTTAATTTTGATTTTAATTTTTTATTATTTTCTTATTTGTTAAGGTGGTAACTTTTTGAAAAAAATTGTTCTTAGATTTTAGTTTGTGTTTATGATCATTTGAAAATTGATATTTCTTATATTTTTCTCTTTGTTCTTTCTTTTAGTTTTTTTTTTATTTTCAAGTCAAATAATTTTTTTCCAGCTAATATTTTTTTTTATAATTTATTTTGTTATTTTGTTTGCTCTTTTGTTATAGTTTTTAGGCTTTTTTATTCTTTGATTTAATTTTTTTTCATTATTGATGCAATAATAATAATAATAATAATAGTTTTAGTTTTAATTACTAGCGACCGGGAGAGAAGAAGAGGAAGATAATGGATATTAAATTTAAAAAGTTAAAACAGTGCGTTTCATGCCTAAATTTTTCACTAGGCACGCGAGTTTCATCTTTAATTTGCAACGGATTATCCGTTGCAAAGTATGTTACTTTGCAACGGATAATCCATTGCAAATGCAATGGCTAATCCATTGCAAATGTTGAAAATGCAACAGCTAAGCCGTTGCAAATGCAACGGCGAATCCGTTGCAAATGTTGCAAATGCAACGCAAATTCTGTTGCAATTGCAACGGACAATCCGTTGCAAATGCAAACGAAAATCCGTTGCAATCCTTGTTTCCTTTTTTTATTTTTTGCAATTCGTTTAGCAACGGAATATCCATTGCTAAACAATTTCCGGATGCAAATTTAGCAACGGCAAAATTTCGTTGCTAATGGCACCCTTTTCTTGTAGTGAGGGCAACGAAAGAGATTTAGAGTTTGATGCAATGAAACCTTTAGATTCAAAGATCCACATAACTAAGTCTATTCTTGTGAAGGAGTATTTATGGGTTATTGATGTTGAGGATAGATTTCTTAGGCAAAAGTCTCGATTGACTTGGTTAACTTCAAAATTATATAATTATTTTGATAAAAAAAATTATACAGAGAGAGATAGGTTTTGTTTTTATTTGTTTTGTTTTTATGCATAAATCCTTGAGGATAATGGCAAAAAAATGTACCTATTTTTAATGTGCTAATTGGTTCAAGCTATCCAGAATGTTATGGCTTAATGTTGAGCCCTATTCTTCATATTTTGCTTGGCATGTAATAACCATGTGTCCCCAGGGGGGCGGCTTGGCGGCAGCGTGCCTAGCTCTCATCTTCGAGAGCTGGGTTCGAGGCCTGTCCCGGCTTCCCTATCCCAAACCTGTAAGAGCCTGGGGCAGCCGGGGGTTTACGCATGCCCTGGGCCCACAAAGTGCGCTTTCCGGGTCATGTGGTTCCCCCGTCATCCAAAAAAAAAAAAAATGTAATAACCATGTTCATTGGATGTTATTCATTAGATAAAAAGAAAAAATAATATAATATCTTTTTCAACATATGATTTTAAACTTGTTTATATGTGTTAATTGTTTCCATTACTCATCAAGCAACCTAAGATAGTATGGTCTAGTAACGGTCCCTATCCTTCAAATATTATCATGTAACTAAACCAATCAATATATGACTTCTTTTAATATATGATTTTGAACTTGTTTTATATGTTATTTGTTTTTATTATTCATCAATCAACTCAGGATGTGTGTGTGTGTGTGTGTTAAATAATAAAAAAATGTTTTCATTCCAAGGTCATCATATTCTTAGGATGTTATTTATTTCTCTAATATCATATATTGATTGTTCTTTGTGATCTAAGAATCAACTTAGAGGACAACATTGTCGCAACGAGTTTTTTTCACTGTGCACGCTACCATCCATGGAGATGGGAGGAGGTGCATGGGAAAAGGGTTTTTTATAATCATATTTGTTAGTCTTTTCTAAGTTTTGAAGTAGATATTTCTTCATGAATGAGTCTCTATTTCATTAGATCAAAAACCTAACTGTTCTAAAGTCCAAATTTTAGCACTACATTTATTGTACTTTAATATCTAATGGTGTAGTTTACAGTGTAATTTTATACCCCAATAATTAAAATTTACAACTAAAAAAATGAACAAAATAGTTGTTGAAAGATTTTTTATATTTTGATCAAACTCTAATGGAAAATCATAAATTGGTTAGGATATCTTATTTTCATTTTAGAACATGAGAAAATATGCGATTTGTTTTGTTTTTGTGAAAATATGCTTATGAAATTTTTAGAATTCTGTTGTATGCATGAAAACAAAACTTTTTTTTTTGTTTTTATTAAAATTAAATTTCTTATATTTAATTTTTTTTAAAATATATTAAGACTAGGCCTGGCCTAATTAAATGTATTGGCCTAGCCAAGTTGGTGCATTTCGGCCCAACAATATTCTTCGATTGAGCTGGACACAATGTCCAGCCCTACTGCCTACTCTTGACAATGCAAGTGAATTAATTCACTCCTTACTGATCACTTGCAAAGTGAACAGTGATTGTGGTCGGAGGTGAAGGAGATGACCTGACATTGCTGCCATGAAGAGGAAATCTGACTGGTGGCATAGGAGGTGTTGGTGGAGAAAATGTCGTCAATGACGATTGCAGCAAGAGGAGGAAGCAACAACTACTCTTGTTGCGTGGATAAGAGAATGGTTGGAGCTGTCGATGGTTAAAAGATGGAGAGTTGTTGTTGCATCCAAAGGAGAAGGAGTTGCGTTGCTACTGCTGTCACCATAGGAGTGCAGGTGATGCCGCGTGGAGAAGAAAACAACTGGTGTTGCTAACGGTGGAGAGATAGAGAGTTGTTGTTGCTGCTGTCACTAGAAGAGAAGAAAGAGTTGTTGTTATCGCTAAAGGAGACGAAGTAACTGCTGTGGTTTGCTTACAACTAGAGGAGAAGAAGGATCTATTGTGGTTTGCTTACAGTAGGGAGAAAATGATGGTCTGCGGTCGAACTCTATGTTCTCTTATCTGCTATTTCTCCTAGTTTCTGTTCTATTCTTTTATTTTCTCTCCTCTTTTTTGTTCCTTTTTTCCTGTTCTTTCATCCCCACCCCTTTGCTCAATACACTGTAGGTATTTATTGCGAAGGAGATGACTCTTCAGCTAAGTGTTGTGTGAAGGTGATAGTTTTTGCAAGTTGTCTCTTCCACTTCTGCAATAATGAAGACAATAATGTGTTTGCACTGTATCAGACCAAGACACAAAATTTAGCATTGGTTGCCTTCAAATTCTGCAGAATGACACCATTTCTAACAAGTCTAATTCGGTTGCTTAATTTATAATTGTTCTAATTATGCTCTTAATTGACTTAAACTTTTAATTTTATGCAATTTTATCCCCATCAAACTTAATAGCAACTTCAAATTTGACCCTTGATTGACCATTAAATTTTCAATTTTCTTCAATTTCACCCTGATCTCATCTAATTGACTTGGTAAAAATTAAATTGAGTCTCCAAAAAAATCAATATTCTCAATAAGCCCGAATTAGGTTTTCAAACTTATTTTTTATCAATTAAGCCCTTAAAAAATTAAATATGACCAATTTAAAGTATAAGTAAATTCTTACACTTAACTAAGTTCTTCAATTGGACCCTAAATTATTTCACAAAAATAATAAGACTTTAATTTGCCCCATGGCTAAATCAAATTGACCTATTAAAAATATAATTATGCCTTTCGACTTAATATTTATGTGGATATATCTGATAATCATTTATTTTAGCATTGAATCTGCATTTTCCTTTATTTTTGGGTACAATAGAGATACTATTGGGCTCTCAAATCCGTCCAAAATTTTCAACTTGATTTTTTTCACAACATTAGCCTTTCTACTTTATTTTTTTATTTTTATGTTTTAGCGAATAACCCAGAGTTATGACATACATAATCAATAAGTGTTCATGTTCAAAGAAATTAAAAGAAAAATAAGAAAAATAGGAATGGTTGAAACATGATTATATTTTAAATATATTTCTTTTTTTAGAATATGGATTTCTAGGTTTGAGGATGTCTTGGCAATACCCTTTCAAACTACTATTCCAATCATCCAATTAGTTTCTTTATAGGAGAGGAGTCACTTATAGTGATAATATTGTTTTCAAAACTATAAAATATAAATATTTGTAAAACCTTAACAATTTTTTTATTGTAAGTATTGTTTTTATAAATACTAATTTATTTATTATTTTAATTCTAATCATTTTATGTTCATGTTGATGAGTGTATGAATTTACTTTGTGTTACTTTTTTTGGGATACTTTTCTTCGATGATGTAAGCTCGTGAGTGTGACTGATGGTGTTTGGGACCATTTCAATTAACACAACCTTGAACATGTTTATACCTATCAATTGCTCACCATCCTTACAAATCCAATGTTCATATTTCAAAACTAAGGATTAGGCCTTTGTTACTAGGCTAATATCTCAAATTATTGTTTTAGATCATAATAGTATTTTATCTTTTATAACAAACATACATCAACCATTTAGCCAAATCCTTAAAATGTTAGCACATTGGACACTATTATGATCATTAACATCAAACATGAAGCATCTTATCTTAAGTAGGATGTGGAGGGTGATTGTTACATTTTCTATTAAATAATCAACCTTACTTAGAACATTTGAAAATTTTGTTAGGGTTTTTAGTAAACATTAGACTAGGTGGTGACTTCAAGCTTGAAACTTGCCCAAACACGCACTATCTTATATTTATTTTTGTTTATTAATTATAATGAAGTGGTGAGATTTGAACTCTTGATCTAAGAGTTACACTACAAGAAAAATGGGTTGTTTGCAACGGACTCATCCGTTCCAAACAACAAAGACATCCGTTACTAATATTAATTAGCAACGGATTTTGCAACGGAAGTATTCCGTTGGAATCCGGTGACTGCAAATTAATTTGCAACGAATTATTCGTGGCAAATTAATTTGCAACGGAAATTCCGTTGTAAATTTGCAACGACAAATCCGTTGCTAATTCAAATGTTTCAACTTTTTCTGCTTCCCTCTCTCCCCGCTGCAATGACATTGATTGATGAAAATGTCAGAGCTCGTGTGAAATGGAACCGGAAAGTTCTGAGCTTGACAAGTTAATGCCCAGAACATGCGTTTGATTAGGAGAACAAGGGAGTCCATTCCAGCTGCACATATGAGCTCTTGGAGCCCAGCCTCTACCTCCCATAAATCCAGAAACAGGGAAGATGAAGAAAGGTTTACAGGAGTGAGTATGGTTGCTCTTTATACCTGGAGCTTTGTAAACAGGAACATCATCATTTACTTCTTAACCGATGATTCATTTGTAAATGTAAAAACAGAAATCTACAGCTTCTAAATCCCACGAACTCCCTATCGTACGCCCGCCACATTCATGATCCAGACGAACAAGGGGGAAAAGCCTCGAGGTTTTGAAAACAGAACCGTGAATGATACCCAAAACTCCTTAATTGCTCCAAAATCATTGTGTCATGAGATCCTGCAGTGAATGACAAGATTGAGGAGCAATCTCTAATGGTCCCTCAACTAGGTGGAGAAGATCGATGAAGAGAGGTTTACAGGAGTGAGTATGTAGTGATGAATACAGGGAAGGAATGGCGGAGGAAGATGAAGAGGCTAGGATTTCGGACAATAACTCGGTGCAACTTCAGTTTCTTGGAGATCAAGATCTTCAAAACAAGAACTCTAAACCAGAATCGAAGACGAACAAGCGAAAAAGACCAAGAACTATCAGGACAAGTGAGGAAGTGGAGAGCCCAGTCTCTACCTCCCGTAAAACCATAAAAAAATTAAAACAGTATGTATGGACGCCTGCAGTTATTTAAAGGATTTTGAAAAGCAATTTTTATTTGCAACGGATTATCCGTTGCAAATGGTTTTAATTTGTAACGGAATTTCCGTTGTAAATTTATATTGCAACGGAAAATCCATTGCAAAGTAATTTTAATTTGCAACGGATAATCCGTTGTAAATTGTTTTAAATTGCAACGGAATTTCTGTTGCAAATTGCAACGGAAAATCCGTTGCAAAGTAATTTTATTTTGCAACAGATAATCCGTTGCAAATTGTTTTAAATTGCAAAGGAATTTCCATTGCAAATTTATAGTGCAACGAAAAATCCGTTGCAAAGTAATTTAGTTTGCAACGGATAATCCGTTGCAAATGGTTTTAAATTGCAACGGAATTTCCGTTGCAAATTTATAGTGCAACGGAAAATCCGTTGCAAAGTAATTTATTTTGCAACGGATAATCCGTTGCAAATGATTTTAAATTGCAACGGAATGTCCGTTGCAATATAAATTTGCAACGGAAAATCCGTTGCAACCTATTTTTTTTTTTTCAGAATTTGTTTAGCAACGGAAAATCCGTTGCTAAAGAAAATCCCAGTTGCAAACAGGTCATTTTTCTAGTAGTGTTATCAAGACTCAGATACCATGTTAAAGAAGATATGATTTTATATTACTCTAATATATATTGTATATGCTTTAATTGTCATGGAAAAACTGATCTTAGCTCTTTGTTGACATAAATAACAAACCCCAGAAATTTAGAAAGAACAAAGATGCTAGCAATAAGTTTGTAGATTGAAAAGAAGAATATTAATGAGCTCCTGCTGTGCAGAAGAAATACATTCCAGCTAAAGCTCGCCAATTGAAGAACAAGTATTTCTTCAATGCATAGTAGACACCTACTATATTTACAATGTTTTCAACCTATTTTCCTTAATAGGGAGAAGACAAGAAATTTGTAAAACAGCTCATCTTGTTAAGGTTGACGACGTCTTCAAGTTATGTAACTCCCACTTTGAACTTCCAGACAGTAACATGTCAGAGACTGAGAGGTCACAGTGTCTACCTTAACTCATTTCCATTTGTTAGATACGAATGAGCCTAGAAACTCATTCAAGCTTTCGCTGATCGATGCTGGCAGTTAATACTGTTTTTTTAACGGAAAATCAGCAGTGCCCATGAGGGATGCCCTCTTGACGAACCTGCCTTTCATTCTAGGCCTTTTCTCTGCATTCAATTTCCTTACTTCGTACCTTATCTTTTTCGAAAACAATCGCGTTCTTCGCTTCTCTTTATATCTCATGACCCTCGCTTCTCTTTCCCCATCTCCTCCTCTTGTATGGCTCCCCAGTCCCCCGTATGGATTACTACCATCTTTAGGGCACGCACCCTATAAAATCATATAGAAAAAACAAAATTCACATATCGACCAAAGCTTACAGCTAATAAATTTTATAAATAAATTACCACGCCAGATTAATTGCATAGTGCACTGCAAATACGATGATTGTTTATTTATTTATTTTATCCTGAAGGTAGGTTAGAACTTGCTAGCTAGGGCATGTATGGAGCTGTGACATCATATTTGAAAACTTCAACATATATATAATCAAAAGGTGTGCAAGTGAACATGATTAGCATACTATGGGACAACCGAATAATATTCTGCTTCCCCCGGCGAGAAATTTTTTGTTTAAAAACCTGAAATGAAAATGAGGGAAGTACACACACATACCATGGAATCAGTCCAAGAATCATCAGGGTTAAGCTCTGGTCGGCTTCCCGTAGTCCATGGACAGCCTTGGTTAGCCCATGCGATGATGACTGACTCGTAATCAAGCCTTAAGGATACGTTCCTCTTCATCTCCTTGTATCCAGTACTATTCATCATTACTGTCTCAGGCACTGGCAACTTTTTCTCTTCCACCTCTTCATCTCCGTCCACCAGTTTCTCGTAATCGAAATTCCAATCCATTAATGATTCTCTTGCCATATTAAAATCTTGATCGAAATGGCAATCGATGACTGCTTCCATTTCTTGTTCATCCTTAATTTTCACTACTTTGTCCGAGAAACAAAACTGTCCTTCATCTTCCTCTTTACTACAATCTAACAGCCCCGAATCCTTCGTATCATGGTATTCCTTATCAGCTTCCCGTCCCAGCATGTTCTCAACATCTGCAGCAAACTCGGCAAGGTCCATGTCTGATGGTAAAAACCCCGGCAGGCTATCCAAGTCACACGTTCCTTCCTGTCCATAAACTTCACCAGCTGTTACTGTATCACACAGTGTTGCTGCGAACGGATCAAACACAGGAACTCTACAAAGAAACTGATCATCTTCACTCCCATCAGCGACCCTATTTGCCTCTTCTTCACTTCCAATTTCAGGAACAAGAGGAAGAGGATTGAAGACTTTCTCTCGATCATCTTTGAGCAGTTGTTGCACCAATAAGGACTTGTTGCTGTTATGCCTTGGGGTTCTTGCCTTTCTTGTGAACCCTTGGTGCCATGCCGGTGGAGAATAATCCTGATCAGGGTCTAATGAACCACTGATCCTATAGGATGATGATGCAGTCTCAAGCCTGACCCTATGGTGTCTACTCGCTAACTGATTCGCTGAATGGACCGATGCGTCACAGGCTTGGCACAGGAAAGCATCATCTGCTACACAAAACCAGCGTGCCCTCTTGCGTAAGCAGCTATCGCAAGCTCTTGCCGTCCTGCCTCCCATGGCGTTTTCCGCTTTCCTTCCAGCGGTCATGCCAAAGATTTGGTTGTGAGACAAATAATGAAGAATTAACTGTGCTTAGCCTGTGTAGTGAAGAGGAGCTAGCTGGGCATAATCAAGCAGAAATGCTTTGCAAAGAGTATAAGGGCGTCCCTTAATTAAGTGGAGCTTTCACTCTTTTAATCAATCTTGGGGCCAATTGACATACAATTATTGAGTCGAGAGAGCAAGTGTTTGTGTATTGACCCGCAGTGGAGCTTCCACTACTCGTGAGGTCGCTCCTACACCTAGCCCCGTGCACGATTGGAGGTTTGTTATATGGAATATGCAAGGCTTCGATTCTCCTTTTTGGGACCCATAGCATGGTCTTATCTCTGTGTTGATTGGCTAACATTTTCATGTCCATCCTATTTGATGAATTCTCATTGGTTGCCTGCCTGGCAGAGGGATTCCCTAGTGGACCATTCAGTGGATTTTCAAGGGTCCCCCATTTAAGAAACAGTTCCATCTGTTAACTTTGTCTGTATATTTCAATTATTCCCGTTGCAAATTTAAAGCTCGTCGTTGCGGTCCCCTAGGGTTGCTTTCAACTCTTCCTCCGATATATGGTTGCCTTCTGTTCTCTCCACTGCACTTATTAACCTCCTCCACTTCTTACACTTGGAAGCTTTCCTGGGGCACAATTCTGTTATCCCGTCCGCATAATTTTTAAACTCTACGAACACCCAAGGATCATTTACGCAATAGCTCAAGCCCTGCACTTAATAAAAAAATCTAAAAAACAAATAAAGTATATTTATCATCAATGAATATTGCCTCATCCTAACAAGGTTTCAAGAGATTCATTTATTATTTTATCCAAATCCTCATTCACCTTAAGATAGCTCTAACAGATCAATATATAAACTATTGATGAGTCGATTTATATTTTAAAAGCATGAATATTGGCAATATGTTTTTATATTGAAAATGATTTTTTTTTAATCATAGACATAAAAATCGATGCAGTTGTATAATCAAACTTATCAAATATTAGAATAATATGTTTACATAATTAAAGACTATATCAATAAGGAGAGATAAATACAAATTAAGATATATAATCTAGTGCTACCAAGAACTATTCAATTGCTTTATTTTATTATATGTCAATAATTTTCTTATAAGAAAATTAATAATTTAAATTCTATCAAAATAAAATAAATTGATATTATAATACTTCTTCTTCTTAATCTATTTTTAGGACTAAAAAATTATATTGTTTTTTAGCTATTTATTTTACTTGATAAAAATTGAATGCAAGAAAAAAAAATCTAATAAAGTCTAAAGGATTAAAATTATTGATAAAGAAATTATTAAAAACTCTTTATTTAATGTTATTATTGTGATTCGTTGTTTTTACAAGCTATTTATGATAATGCTTATTTGGATGTAAGAGATTATGAGAGTCATAGAAGCAAAATTTAATAAGAAAACTTTAATGGTTATATAATCACACAATAAAAAAAAGCTTTATAAAAAACCAAAAATAAAAATAAAAAAGAAGAAAAACATAAATAAAAATCATGAAGGATTGTAAAAAACACTCGATAATTTTAATACAATAACTATAATATTATTATCATCTTTAAAATGATATTTGTAAATTATTTATTTTCATGATATGTCTATAAAGCACTTTTAATAACTTTATTATAAAAACTAAATATAAATTGAGTAATATCTTATAATATTATATTTTTAATATAGTTTTAAGTCATTTATTTGATTGAAATTTAATTAAATGAGAAGAAGAAAAAGACAAAGCATAATGAATTCAACAAATAGAGGTCAAGCGATTGAGTCTGTATGGTCTAGTGCATCTAGCCCAAAAGAAATAAGAGGCGTGAGACCTATAAAGATATGCCCACGTCTAACTTTTTTAATTATATTTTTTGGGGGGAAAAAGAAGCAAAAAAAATTTTCTAACAAAAATAAAATAATAAATGACACGTCATCGATCTATTTAGTATCCAACCACTATAAAGGTGGTTGAAATATCGGGAGGGGTTTTTTGGACCTTAAAATTTATTTTATAACTTAATTTTATCTAATAATCTACTAAGGATCCATGTCATGCGATCAAATTAATCTCAAAACTTAAAATACCTTAAAATGGGTTAAAAGCACAAAATTAAAGTGGAAAAAACTTAACAAATAGATAAAACACCCTCACCTTTTGTTTTACTTTAACCAATATCACTTAAACAATTTTTTATTTTAAAAAAATAAGAATAGGAGGCAAACGCCCTTGATGCTAAGTTCACCGGCCAAGGACACACTAGCACATGAGGCCATGACGGTGCCATCTTGCATCATCTTCTTACCTATCGAGATACGAAACAAGTGTGGCCAAATAATTTTATTATTTTTATTTATAGTTGATTTGAGATTGAGTTTAACTATGTGACTAGATCATTAAAGCTGAAAACCCGATCAATTAAATAGGTTTAATTTGGTAGGTTATTTAATAATCACTCTGAGTTAGGTTTAGATTTTTTAATTACCCCTGGAACTTATAATTATGAATTTCACCTTTAAAAAGTTGCTAATTCATCTAAGCCTCACGTTTAAATCGTCCCTATATAGGTCTGTTTTGAAGTTTGGTTGTTTGTTAAAGTGTTTTTTGTATAGAAATATATTAAAATGATATTATTTTATTTTTAAAAAATTAATTTGACATCAACATATAAAATGATTTAAAAATATCAAAAAAAATAATTTAAAATAAAAAACATTTTTTTTTAATTTTTTTTAAAATATTTTTAGAATAGTGTCGAACTTGCAGATAATACATATTTTGCACCTCAAATCGCTTGTCCCATGAATCCAGGCCATGCCTACATGCATGAAAGGGTCCCAACGTAGAAAACAATGTGAATGTACTACGTGATTGGTTTCACATGAATCCAAGCCATGCATATATGAATGAAAGGGTCCCACCCAGCGTAGAAATGATTGAGCATCTCTAACCGATCAATGAGGTTTGATTTATTTGTAGGATTAGGTTACTAGAGATTTATATACTTGTTAATTTTAAAACTTATAAAATTAGTTAAAATACACTCAAAGTAGTCCAAATAACTATTCTAATAAAAAAAATTGCTATATAGAGATTGTAATTAATATCATAATGCCATTCAGCCATGTTTTAGAGTGGTTTTGTCTTCAATAAATATTCCCTGCAGCTTCCCAGAATAGTTTTTCAATTTCTAAATACTTGCTGCTCTCAATTTTCAAGATTTGTGAAATTAATATTCCAGAAACGTTTCTGATAAAAAAAAAATCAGAAAGTCTTGAACACGACAAAACTAAGCACAATCTACGAGTTTCAACATTGTAAATGTCATTCAGAAGAATTAAGTCTCTAAATATCAGGAGGAACCTAAGTACCTCGAAAAAGCTTCTTGAGAACCTCCTTCATGGCGGAATGGCTACTGAGACAACGACGGAAGAAGTTGATTTGTTGCTGATTTGTTGACACGCTCAAGTAAAAAAGTTAAGATTGGGAATACTAGTGGTTCAAAGAGAGGTATCAGTTCCATTGATTCACTTATGGGGGGCTCTATGGCAGCATCAGCAGAGAATGAGGATAATCACCATACTGAATTTATTTTAGATGATGATGAAGATGACTGTGATGACTATGATTGTCCAGTGATCAAATTGTCTATTGAAGAGAAAAAATGAATTCGGGCACCATGCAAATAGGCTCTCATCATAAAACTCATGGGTGGAAAGGTTGGGCTCATGTTTCTCAAGCAGCGACTGGAAAATATGTGGAAACTGAGGGGAGATTTTACATTAAAATGTTTGGGGAATGACTTTTATTGGACAAAATTTGCAAATACAGACGACAGGGCACATTTGCTCTTTGGAGGGCCTTGGATGGTGGCTGATCATTATCTAACAATCCGAACATGGCACCCAAATTTTGATCCTTTCGAGGCAACCATTGATAAGGTAGCAGTGTGGGTTAGATTACCAGACTTGGCACTGGAATATTATGATAAGTCAGTATTGTGGAAGATAGGAGAGAAGATTGGGAAGACCTTAATTAAAAGTCGACCGGACTACTTCGGTAGGGATGAGGAGAAATTTTGCGAGAATGTGTGTGGAGATTGATCTCACGAAACCATTACTGGCAAAATTCCAATTGAGAAGAAGAGTTCGACGTATCATGTATGAAGGACTACATGTGGTTTGTTTCCACTTTGGACAATATGGCCATAAACAGGAACTGTGTCCCCATGCAAATCATGTCGATCAAGATGCAACAACGGACAAAGAATTTCTCGAGGAGCTTGCGGTTCTAATAGTCAGACCAGAAATCATGGAATCATTTGGCACTTGGATGATTGCTGAACGGAAACAACGTCGGCTGAATAGAAGGATGATGGCAGAAGAGACCGTTGCAGATGGGAAGGGCAGAGGTCAAAACGATAAATCAGGGGCTGCATCAACGGCAATAACGGAGGGCAAAATTAAGTTTACTACACGTTATGATGTGTTAAGGGCATTTAATGGAAAAAACGGGAATAAAGGAGTAAAAGATATTAACGAAGGAGAGAAAATGGGAAGAGTGACAGGAGGATTAAATGAGAGTGCAGAGGAGGGGAGTAAGATTATTAAGGAAAATGGACAACGGGCTGGACGACTTGTGGGCCAAAGAAAGCAAAAGGCTAGTAGTGGCCCAAGTGGAAAACGGGAAGAAAGCAATATAAATTCGGATGGGCCAAATGATGGTGCGAATGGAAAATGGGTTGTGATGTTGAAGTCCAAATTGGGATCAGCTAGTCTAGTATTAGCCAAGTCTGGGAAAGGAAAAGAGAAGGCAGGAGGAATCGAGTTAGACGCAGTAAAGAGAAGAAGTCCTCACACCATGAAATATGTGACGATTTACTCACCAAACCCAGAATTCAAACCACAGCCTTCTTCGGACCATGAGTTGAGGGGTGGAACACCAATGAGTTAGAAACTGATGAGGAGAAACCGGAGACGAGAACCCCCAGATGAAATGAGTTGGATGGATGAGGGGAATGCAAGTGTGGATGACAACAAGCACATGGAAGATCAAGTATCACCTATAGAGGAAAACATGATAGGAGGGGATGACCTGGAGATTGCCCATATTAAGGGCGAGATTCTTTAGAAAGTGTAAGCCTATTTGTGATCATTATTTTATGAATTTCTTATTTTGGAATTGTATAGGAGCTGGTAACAATGAGTTTTGTACGGTGATGCATGATTTAAGGTGTTCGTATAATTGTCAGATCATGGCAGTAGTGGAACCTAAGGTCAGTGGGGTTAGAGCGGACAAAATTGTTAAGTTAAAATTTGAGTCTAGTTTTAGAGTGGAAGCTTAAGGGATGTCGAGAGGGATATGGTTATTGTGGAATCATTTGAAAGTTAATGTAAAGATTATTGATTCATCTAAGCATTTCATTCATGGTGCTGTGAATGACGGGAAAACAGATTCATGGCTTTTTACGTTAGTGTATGCTAAGAATATTAGTTTGTCATGGATGGTTGTTGGGGATTTTAATGAGATCCTAATGGCTATAGAAAAGTCGGGGGGAGCTGGCGTAGATAATCGTAGGATTTATCGTTTTGCTAAATGGGTACATGATTGTAAATTGATAGATTTGGGTAGCAAGGGTCCAAGATACACATGGAGAGGGGGTATTAGTACTGGTTATAGAAGGGTGCATGAAAGGCTGGATAGGTGTTTTGGTAATGCTCAGTGGAGGCAGCTGTTCCAAGATGCTAATGTTCTAGTTCTTCCAAGGGTTAGGTCAGATCATCATCCTATCTTGGTAGAACTAGAGGAGCGAAGAGGTCAGGTGTAAGGAGAAGAAAGACCTTTTCGGTTCGAGACAACCTGGTTATAGCACAGGGAGTTTGCAGAATTCTTGAGAAACCACTGGGAGACCGACTCAGAGGTGCCTACGGCTTTAGAAGGTTTGACAACACAATTGAAGATATGGAACAAATTTGTTTATGGCAACATTTTCCAGAGAAAAAGAAAAGAGTTGGAAAGATTAAGCGGAATTCAGAAATCAATAGCAGTTAGAGGAAATCCTTATCTATATCAATTGGAGGATGAACTATCGGCTGAATATAGACAAATCCTTATACAGGAGGAGATACATTGGTTCCAGAAATCAAGATGTCAATGGATTTCTTTTGGAGATAGGAACACTTCCTATTTTCACACGAAGACCATCATCAGAAGGCAAAGGAATAAAATAAAAGCTTTGAAAAATGAGCTACAGGTTTGAGTATGGGAGTAAAACAGTTTAAAGGATATGGCCAGGGAGTTTTTTCAAAATTTATTTCGGCAAGATCATGAGGACATACAGGAAGCTATTCGCTTGGAAGGTCAATTTTCTAATATTGAGCCCAGTCACATAGAACAGTTGGAAGCCCCAATCCTGGATGGAGAAATTAAGGCGGCTATATTTGGGATGAAGCCTTACAATGTAAAACCTCCGGGTGAAAAATTATAAATTGACTAGTTTTATGTAAAACAAAAAAATTCGTGACTCTTGATTGGGTTATCAAAAAATTCGTAACTCTTGATTGGAGCCTTCTAATATGATACCTTAGCTTGGGTTAAAATTTCAGAATTTTTAGAGAAATTCGAAAATTTGATGAAAAATCACAATTCGACTAGTTTTACATTATTGGATGTAATTTTCAATCCGACCATCGGATTGAGCTGCAAATTTTTGAGGAACCTTAAAATATATTGAATAAAATATGGTTAAAATTTTAAGATGAATGGAGCTCGGTAGTGCTAGAAAAAAATAAAATAAATAAATAAATAAATAAAATCATTAAGGGTAAAATTGAAATTAGCCATTGAAAACACACATATAAGCTCTGCTTCTCTTCTAAGCACTGCCGAATGGGCAGAAACAAAAGAAAATACCTTTATAAGCTTGCAAGTTCACCCTATAAAGCACTAAAGCAAGTGAAGGAAGGAGGATTTGAGAAGAGAAATTCACTAACCTTGGAAGAGAAGAGAAATTGGAAGAAAAACAATAGGTAAGCATGAGAAGTTTAGATTTCATGTTTGATTTAGATGTGTTCTTAAGCTTATTTGATTAAGTTGGGAAGTAATTTCATGGAGTTTTACCTTAGTTTCCCTTAAATCCTAGATTTTTGAACTTAGGGTTCTTATGTGAATTTGGGGGAAATAGGAGGGGAAGGAAAAATGATGAAATTGAAGTGGAATAGAATGAAAATAAGTTGAAATAACAAGTAAATGAAGAAAAATTTGGAAGAGGAAAAGAAACACCACATTTGGCCAAATGAAGGGAAAAAAGTGGGAGAATGAGTTTTGATGTTAATGTTTAGAAACAAACCATGTTTAATCATGATAATTGAAAATGTAAGAAAGACTAAATGAAGAGATAGCATTTAAATTGAGAAAATAATAATAATAATAATAATAATAATAATAATAATAATAATAATAATAATAATAAGTAAATTCAAATTAAAAGAGAAATAAACTAGTTAAAAGAAAATATGAAGACAAGATGTCTAGATTGTGTTTGAATATAGTATTTAGATAAAATGAATAATATGATGTGAGGGTATAAAGAATAGAAGAATTATTTGATGGAGGAATTATGAACATAGAGTAAGCAAAGAAGTAACTTGAGTTAAATATGAGGTTATATGTAAAATAATGATGTTATATTTGAGAATGAATTTTATTAGAACAAATTACAGATAAAAATATTACGTGCTTTGTGTTTCGGCACGTAAGAAAAATATTGATGGACTAATGATATAATGACACTTGATTGATTCAGGAGTTGTGTCTGGAGCAGGTTATCAGACAGGAGGAGCTGGGTCATCTCGAGCAGAAGGTAGGTGATTCATCACCTTATTTTATAATTTTTAGTTTCTCTAATAATCTATGTTGCTCATTTAATTGATATTAGACGAATGGAGCAAATGAATAAATTGAGTTATGATTATGCGGATTACCGGTAAATTTTGTGAAATTACCGGTTTTGTTGGTTAACAAAGAGGTTAACCGGATATGGGGTAATTCAAATGGAATTACCTGATTGATTGGCTAATAAAAGAGGTTAGCCGGATGCTGGGTAATTCAAATGGAATTACCAGATTGATTGGCTAATAAAAGAGGTTAGCCAGATGCTGGGAAATTCAAATGGAATTACCAGATTGATTGGCTAACAAAAGAGGTTAGCCAGATGATGGGTAATTCGAATGGAAATACTGGATCTATTGGTGACTGAGGAAGGAAACCAAATTTCTGAGTAATTATATGAAAGTGCTAGATTTATTTGGTAATTAAGATGAGTTAGCTAGATTAGTAAATTTTGAAAAGATTATGTAAATTAAGGGATTAAGTTAGACTGAAGTAAAATTATTAAATTTCAAAGGTTAAGAGTAATTAATTAATATTAGAATAATATAGTGAATAAGTGACTTAATATTGTTATTGTTGAAACAGGTACATCGTGAGGTGATGCAGATCGTTAGATATAGGAATACTCCTGTTTTTGAATTACTATTTTGGAATGTAATATTCATGTCGTTATTTTGAGTGTAAATCCTTTTGTGTTGTAAAAAAATTAAGTAGAAGGTGTAACATGTAGTGGATGTATTATGTATATGTATAGTTGTTAGTATGACCAAATCATCTTCAAAATGATAAGATAAGATTTATTATAAATATATTATGACTCTTAATCTTAAAAGTTGTATTTATGTGGTTTAAAGGCTTATATGTAATTAGTTAGCATTTATTACGTATAATGATGGATTTGTATATCTTTTGAGTTGTTTTGGTAGTACATTTATGTTAATTTACTAATTGATATTATGAGACTTGCATATATTGATAAGTATGAATATTGAGTTATTGTTTGATGAGAATGTGATCCAGGATGATTGGATCAAGATGGAAGTTGTAATGACATATAATAGAAGTGTTGTCAATAACTTGGTATCAACAAAAATAGAGGAAACTCTGCTGAAATTTCAAAAAAAAAATCCCATAATTTAGACATATTACCCAACACTTGACATTGGTAAAGAAATGTTGGGAGAATTCATGATATTATAATTTGAGGGTGTTACATACAAAGACCCGGGTCCTGATGGTTTTCAGCCAATATTTTATCAATCTCAGCGGCATGTGATTGGTCAATCTGTTTACAGGTATGTTATAGATATTTTTTTAGGCAATAAGGACATGTCGAGAATCAATCATTCATATTTAATCTTCATTCCAAAAGTCTAGATGCCTGAATACCTCCACCAATTTAGACCAATCGGTCATTGTAATGTGATTTTTAAGACAGTGTCCAAGGTAATAACGAGGAGACTACAAGCGTCGATGCCAAATCTCATTAGTGAAGTACAGAGCAGTTTTGTGCCTGGGAGACATATTTCAAACAATATTATTGTTGCCCAGGAAGTCATTCATTCCATGCACAAAATGAAAGGTAAAAAAGGTTTCATGGCTATTAAAGTATACCTTGAAAAGTCCTATGATAGGCTAAGCTGGAATTTTATTAGAGAGACTCTCATTGATGCTAGGCTTCCTAGTGATCTAATAAGAGTCATAATGCAGTGTATAGAATCACAAACGCTTAGTGTCCTATGGAATGGTAGTGCAACTCGGAAATTTAGCCCCAGCAGAGGTATAAGACAAGGAGGCCCATTATCCCCATATGTTTTTGTGTTGTGTTTAGAAAAATTATCTCAGCTAATAAATAGAAGGGTGGAGGATACTAGTTGGAAGCCTTTTACAATGAGAAGGAATGGGTTGAAGATTTTTCACTTATGCGTTGTAGATGACATGTTATTGTTTACAAAGGCAAGTTTGGATCAACTGGAGAGAGTTACTCATTGCCTTGATATGTTTTGTGCAACTTCGAGTTAGAGGGTTAGTTCTACAAAAACAAAATTATTTTTCTCAAAGAATATGTCAGCATTGTTGGCCGATGCTATTAGCAGGAGAAGTGGATTTCAAGTCACTAAAGATATGGGGAAGTAACTAGGGGTGCCGTTAATTCATCAAAGAGTAACTAAGAATACACATAGTTACTTAATAGAGAATATGCAGAAGAAGTTAGCAGGCTGGAAAGCTAGTAAAATGTCTTTGGAAGGTAAGATAACTCTTTGCAAATTTGTGTTATCCACGATCCCTTTGTACCCGATGCAAACTGCTGTTATCCCCAAGCATACTTGCAATGAGATAGAGAAAATATGCAGGAGATTCATATCGGGTCAACAAGAAGGTAGAGATAAAATTCATCTTGTCAACTGGAGGAAGATGTGTCAACCGAAAGAAGATGTGTCAACCAAAAGAAGAAGGTGAGATGGGGTTAAAAAAAATAAAGTCAATGAATAGAGCCTTTATAATGAAAATTGCTTGGGGAATGATGAAGGAGAATCATCTATGGGTGAAAGTTCTAAAGGAAAAGTATATGAGCCCTAGGAGGAGGGAAGGTAATCCGGTTGCAATATCGTCAAACTCAGTGTTGTGGAAAGCCATTTGTAAGGAATGGGACACGGTGAATCAGAATGCTAACTGGAATGTCGGGAATGGCAGACGGATTTTATTTTGGAGAGATAGTTGGTTGAAGAGATATGGGCCTATCATTAATCACATAGAGGTGGAGATAGAGACTCTAGATTATATAGTGGTTGATATGGTGGATTCTAGAGGCAATTGGAAATGGGAGGTGTTTGCCCATTTAATTCCTATGCAAATTGTGATGAGCATTGTTGGATACATTCCACGTACACAAGATGGGAGAGCAGACATGGTGGTTTGGGATCACTCTCCGAATGGAAGGCTCACAGTATGAACAACTTATATGGTGTTAGAGGAAAGGGGGTTATGAATCAAGACCCTATTTGGAGTTTGATTAGGCAGTGGCAAGGCATGGAGCGTATCAAGGTGTTTATTTGGACGGTAGCCCATAATTCTATTATGACCAATGATTTGCGATAGCGCAAACATTTAACAGCTAATAGATGTTGTTGTCACTGTGGTACTGTGGTGGAAACCTTAACCCATGCTTTGCGTGATTGCCCTAAAGCTCGCAAAATTTGGGAGGTTTTCGTAAAAGTAGAGAGGAGAGAATTTTTCTTCAACCAAAATTTGTATGCATGGTTGGTATCAAACTTGTCCACCAGGAATAGAGGTACGGATCATGGGGATTGTTCGATGGAATTTGGTATAGCATTATGGTATATATGAAAGGAGAGATGCAACAGAACGTTTGGTGTGGATCAGGGTAATTGGTTTGGGGTTGTTCTTGCTATAAAAAGAATGGTTCGGGATACTAAGTTTATTCAAAGGTGTGGTATTGGTGAGGGAAGCAGAAGTACAGAAGTTACACAGGTTGGGTGGAAATACCCAAAAGAAGAATGGATCAAATTAAACGTGGATGGTTGTAGTATAGGGAATCCAGGAGTGGCAGGTGCTGGAGGAGTAATACGGGACCATATGGGAACTTGGATAGGGGGATTTGCAAGAAATATTGGTATTTGTTCGCTAGTTACTACAGAGTTATGGGTGATCTATCTTGGGCTTCAACTTACATGGGATAGAGGGTTTAGAAAGGTGGGTTTGGAGTCAGATTCTAGAGTTGTAGTGGGTCTTATTAATGGGGATAGTGTGAGAGTGGATAGAAATTATAATCTAATTATGCAGATTAAAGGTATGTTGGGGAGGGATTGGGAAGTTACAACAGTTCATATGTATAAGGAGGCAACCTGTGTGGCTAATTGGTTAACGAATTATGGGCTAACTAGAGATTTGATAGACAGGGGATCCGATGTGTTGAAGGACCCACCATCGGGGCTTTATCCTTTGTTGTATTATGAGTTGATTGGGTCTACTATTCCTCGTTTAATTTAGAAGGACGTATTCGCCCCGATTATTACCAAAAAAAACATTGTAAATGTCATCTTAAATAAGTTTAATTCAGTATCCTTTACCCTAAACTAACCATAGCATGCCATTCATATTTAAACTATTTTTTTCCTTGTAAATAATTCTATTGAAATAATTTTGTTATAGAATATTTTTATACAAATATAAATGACTTGTTTTTGACATAAATCACCAATTTTATCAATTATAATTTTCATACTTTATCTCTAATCAATTGACATTTTAATGTATAAAATTTTAGTATGGAAATTTTGTCTTAAAATTATACAGTATAGTAAAAGAGATAGGTGTTTAACAATAACCTTTATATCATGTAGCAAGACCCGGAGCACTTGATTGCATTATTACTCTAAAGTACAATTTTTTTATTGATCATCAAGTATAAAATATTTCAATTTTATTTTTGAATTTTTATTTTGTTTTACATATTTTATCTTTGTAGTTCTAAGTTTTCATGTTTTGGTTCTAAAGCTTTCTTATATTTATAATGTTGAGAGAAGAAAACGAAAGTAACTAACAAAAGGATAGGAGAGAGAATAAAATGACGACCTTGTCATCAATGGATTTTATTGGAGAGGGGGAGTTCAATGCAAATAATTTTGCCTTTTAATCATATTGGAAAAAGAAGATTTGGTTTAAAGTCTTTTATTCAATTTGATTTTCAATTTTAAGACTAATTAAAGGGTGTGTATTTAGACTATAAATGAGTTTATTCAGGTTCTTATAGTATTTTAGGTGTTTTTTTAAATCAAAACAAGGTAGAATTTGATTTTTTTTAATCCAAAATATTAAAAACCTAATTTTTTAGCCACCAAAAATTGCTATAATTTATTGGTATGGACGACACTTTATCTGTTTAGATGGACAACATGTCATCTCATCTTCTTTTTTCAAATAACTTAGGTTCATAGCATGTTCTTCGTCTAAGTTTTCTTTGCAAAATGATTTATGGGCTTAAACTTTAATGTTTAGAGCACCAACTATGCTTTTTAATAGCCTAGAGCATGCAATGGTCTTTTAGGCCCACATGCGCCACACTTAGTTCTTAAAACCCTCCGTCCTTTTTTTTATTTAATTATTTATTTTTTTAATTTTACAATAAATTATTAAATGATATATAAAAAGTCATCTGATTATGTCATTAGACCAAAATAACCCTATAAAAAGAAAATTAAAATAAATTATGAAGTTCAATTCTTAATCAATCTATTGTTGAATGATTAAATTTTAGAAACAATAATTAATAAATAACACAACAAACCACCCAAGGTCGATTAAGCAAACTCGTGAGTCGAGTCATGAGATCTAGATATCCTCATTGAATACAAACAAAAACAAATTATGAAACTCAATTACCAATCAACTCGTTATTAAGGATTTCATTGAAAAAAAACTAAACTAAAAAAGAATAAAAAAAACTTGAACCTACTGGCCTAACCCACAACCCGGATTAATGATAACCACATAGAAATAAAATTAGAAAAACAATTACAACCAAATCAATATTGAAAGATTGAATACCAAATGAAAACAAGCGGACATGACTGCACTAGAATACATGCCCTATCTTCGGTATATCTCATTTTATGGTTTCAGCGGCATTGCCAGTATCTAATTCTTTGAATTTGTGTAAGTTCCCATTAAAATCACATACCGTAAAAATTTAAAGGTGCAGACATCCAGACGTATTTTATGAGTACACACAACACTTGTTTTCAATGTATACAAATTATTTACCTTTTATTCGATTCACAGATTGGACAGAACCAAACTTTTGTTCATTCAAACATTATACAAATGAAATTGAACTCTAAAATGGAATGCATTAAGAGTTCATTCACAGCCTTCCATGCCAGCAACTGAAGACATAAATAAATGAACACACAATTCTTTTCTAGCCAAACACTATTCTATAGGAATACCTCTTCCCCATTAATTCCATTTTGCAAATTCAGTTGTACCCATCATTTTTCTACCATCATATTACATTGAAGTTTCGAAAAACAACAGTTACAAATGCAAAAGAAGATTCCACTCAGACTATAAATTACCAATTTACCACCCCAGGTTAGGAAAAAAATTGAAAAAACATGTCAAACAATGTTGAAATGGAGTTGTTTAGTTGCATCCATCCACATAGAATATATCAGTTACCATACAATCTTAATGATGATGGTAATCAATAACAATTATAAGCAATCATACAAGGAGTAGTGTCATTCAAAGGTACCTTCTGGAAACTGGTGCCTTTGCAACAGTTTGGGCCTTGACATCCAATTATTGTTCTTGATCGGTGTCAGAGACCTCTTGAATATCTTCTAACTCAGAATCTCCATCCTCATTCACAATGCCAACAGTTCTATGCTCTTGCAGGTCACTTTCATTATCATTTCCTATATACCGACATAATAAACCAACTATATATTAGCACGATGCAACATAAAAATCCTTGAGCAATACACACTCTAGGTGAGTACACCATTTTCATACAATATATGAATTCAAAGGTAGATGAAAAGAAATTGTTGTGCAAATGCATAGCATGGTACCAAATTATATCACATGAAGAAGCCATGAACCAGCAACCGATCATTATATTTTGGACCTCTAGTGGGATGTACAATGAGAGAATAAGTTATCCTCCTCGGGGAAACATAAAATCACAATGAAGAACTGGCCCATCCAATTGAATGAGCTAATGATACTCATGTACAAGAACTAAAAGCCAAACATAATTAAATAGCCACACAGAATTGTTAGGATTGAGAGTTTGGAGATAATTGAAAGAGAAGAATTAGTTTAGAGAGGGAGAAGAGAGAAAAGAGAGTGAAACTGAAATTTAGAATTACATTGTATTGAATTCTGTTTTGCATTCATTTGTTGTGTGTGCACTTCTCTATTTATACACATTACACTATTCTAGACTATTCTTCTTCTATACTCTAACATCCCCCCTCAATCTCATGCTTTGACAAACCAAGCATGAGATTGCAACAATGAAAATGAAATACAAGAGTACTTAATTCTTTTGACAAACAGTATGTAAACGAGAGAAGAGAAGGAATTTCATTGGTCTATTTCTTGACCAGAATTTCATTTATCTACTTCAGTTTTTTTTTTTTTTTTTTTTTTTTTGAAGGATTTCATTTGGCTTCTTCAGCTTTTCTGAAGCTTTTCTAAAGTTTTTCTTCAGCTTTTCTTCAGCTTTTCTGAAGTTTTTGCCGATGAATTTCTTAATCTGTGTAAGAATTCATTTTCTTCTTCTTCTTCTTCATTGGATTAAGTTTTTCTTAATCTTTTTTTTTTTTTTTTTTTCTTACTAAAACGGTAGAAGTGTACACACAAAACGCAAAACACACAAAACCTGCAAAACATAAAACCTAGGTCTCTACTTATTTCTCTCTCGGCAACGCCGCAGCCGCGCCTCTCATCTTCTTCCTCTACTCTGTGCTTCCGAAATCAGAAGAGAGAATACTCCAACCTACCTCTTTGTTGCTGTCTCAACATCTCATAACTTTGCAAAGTAAAGTCCTGCTTCTTCTCAAATCGAGCCTCTTTGTGGCTAGAAAGATGAAGCCGAGCTTGCATTTCTAGAAGCTGCTCTTGCAGCTCTCAAGCTTCCAATTCAACGGTGAGAGTCTTGAGCAGCGGAGCAGAGAGGCATCTACAAAAACTTAGTTTGACAACTAATCATCCGCCTCAGCCACTTCTCTCTTCTCTGCCAAAACCTTGCAATCAGGCGCCTCTTGCCTTTGAGTTTGCAATAAATCGCTCACATGAAAAACATTCTCGAATCAGCTGCTCTAATGTTGACAGGAGCGAGTTGCTGCTATCCAGTGTGAAGGTCACATTGCTGATTTTTTTTTTTTTTAATGAGAAGATGATGTGTGGAAGATAGGCTATAGTAAACTTCTTTGCACGTTGTGAATATTGTGCTGAATCTGGAGCTGAAGGAGAAGATCCAGTTTTTTTTTTTTTTTTTTTTTTTGAATATTGAAAGTTGGAAGAACAGAGGAAATCACAGAGAAACTATTTTTGAAGGAGCAATTCGCAGAAGCAGAAGACTGTATTGAGGTAAACTTACAAAAACAAGAAGTTATGTGTTTGCTTTGCTGCTTCTCTGTTGCTTAATTGTGCACTCCTCCTTACGATGCACGATGGTGCTTGCTCTGCTGCTGCTTGTTCGATTTAAGGAGTGGAGACGGTGGAGAGAGGAGTAGCAGAAGAAGATGATGAGGATCTTGCTGAAGCAGATGAAGCAGAGTCTGACCTTGATTTGGCATGAAAAATGCTAGATGTTGCTAGAGCAGCAACACGGATCTATTCCAAAAAAAGAACAAAGAAAACATCAAATTTGTCTTGAACGATGTGTTTCTTCATCTGCAGATTTTTTTTTTTTTTTTGTGATCGATCCATTGAAGGATCACATTGCAGAAGCTTGGATCAATGCGCTAGCATAGTAGCTCTGATACCATGTTAGGATTGAGAGTTTGGAGATAATTGAAAGAGAAGAATTAGTTTAGAGAGGGAGAAGAGAGAAAAGAGAGGGAAACTGAAATTTAGAATTACATTGTATTGAATTCTGTTTTGCATTCATTTGTTGTGTGTGCACTTCTCTATTTATACACATTACACTATTCTAGACTATTCTTCTTCTATACTCTAACATCCCCCCTCAATCTCATGCTTTGACAAACCAAGCATGAGATTGCAACAATGAAAATGAAATACAAGAGTACTTAATTCTTTTGACAAACAGTATGTAAACGAGAGAAGAGAAGGAATTTCATTGGTCTATTTCTTGACCAGAATTTCATTTATCTACTTCAGTTTTTTTTTTTTTTTTTTTTCTGAAGGATTTCATTTGGCTTCTTCAGCTTTTCTGAAGCTTTTCTGAAGTTTTTCTTCAGCTTTTCTTCAGCTTTTCTGAAGTTTTTGCCGATGAATTTCTTAATCTGTGTAAGAATTCATTTTCTTCTTCTTCTTCTTCTTCATTGGATTAAGTTTTTCTTAATCTTTTTTTTTTTTTTTTTTTCTTACTAAAACGGTAGAAGTGTACACACAAAACGCAAAACACACAAAACCTGCAAAACATAAAACCTAGGTCTCTACTTATTTCTCTCTCGGCAACGCCGCAGCCGCGCCTCTCATCTTCTTCCTCTACTCTGTGCTTCCGAAATCAGAAGAGAGAATACTCCAACCTACCTCTTTGTTGCTGTCTCAACATCTCATAACTTTGCAAAGTAAAGTCCTGCTTCTTCTCAAATCGAGCCTCTTTGTGGCTAGAAAGATGAAGCCGAGCTTGCATTTCTAGAAGCTGCTCTTGCAGCTCTCAAGCTTCCAATTCAACGGTGAGAGTCTTGAGCAGCGAAGCAGAGAGGCATCTATAAAAACTTAGTTTGACAACTAATCATCCGCCTCAGCCACTTCTCTCTTCTCTGCCAAAACCTTGCAATCAGGCGCCTCTTGCCTTTGAGTTTGCAATAAATCGCTCACATGAAAAACATTCTCGAATCAGCTGCTCTAATGTTGACAGGAGCGAGTTGCTGCTATCCAGTGTGAAGGTCACATTGCTGATTTTTTTTTTTTTAATGAGAAGATGATGTGTGGAAGATAGGCTATAGTAAACTTCTTTGCACGTTGTGAATATTGTGCTGAATCTGGAGCTGAAGGAGAAGATCCAGTTTTTTTTTTTTTTTTTTTTTTGAATATTGAAAGTTGGAAGAACAGAGGAAATCACAGAGAAACTATTTTTGAAGGAGCAATTCGCAGAAGCAGAAGACTGTATTGAGGTAAACTTACAAAAACAAGAAGTTATGTGTTTGCTTTGCTGCTTCTCTGTTGCTTAATTGTGCACTCCTCCTTACGATGCACGATGGTGCTTGCTCTGCTGCTGCTTGTTCGATTTAAGGAGTGGAGACGGTGGAGAGAGGAGTAGCAGAAGAAGATGATGAGGATCTTGCTGAAGCAGATGAAGCAGAGTCTGACCTTGATTTGGCATGAAAAATGCTAGATGTTGCTAGAGCAGCAACACGGATCTATTCCAAAAAAAGAACAAAGAAAACATCAAATTTGTCTTGAACGATGTGTTTCTTCATCTGCAGATTTTTTTTTTTTTTTTTGATCGATCCATTGAAGGATCACATTGCAGAAGCTTGGATCAATGCGCTAGCATAGTAGCTCTGATACCATGTTAGGATTGAGAGTTTGGAGATAATTGAAAGAGAAGAATTAGTTTAGAGAGGGAGAAGAGAGAAAAGAGAGGGAAACTGAAATTTAGAATTACATTGTATTGAATTCTGTTTTGCATTCATTTGTTGTGTGTGCACTTCTCTATTTATACACATTACACTATTCTAGACTATTCTTCTTCTATACTCTAACAAGAATGAGAGAGAAATATCTATGATAACCAGTTCTTGAGAAATTTTGGCCATTAAAACTCCTAGCGTTCTTTTCTGATGATGAACACTTTGATAGTTGATGAGATATAGGCTGCAAGTTGATGCTGCTGTGAATATGGTCATATTGTTCAAGACTTGCTAGTTAATTATGGATTTTGTTGCAATTCGGAAGTGATTTGTTGAAGTCAAAGATCCATTTTCAAGTTATTTTATTTAAAAATATCTAATAAATATAAACTAATTTCTAGTTACAAAACACTCTTAAACTAATTAAATAACATTAAATTAAATAGAAAAGCTCTTACGTAATCTTGTTTTATCTTTTTTGACGAGATGAAAATTCAAAAACACTTATGACACCCCTCTTGCAAAAAAAAAAAAAACATGTCGACACCAAAATTATTGTTTTTTTCGTTCAAATATGGTATCCAACTACTTTCTTCTCTCCTTCTTAATTTTCTAGCAATAGTCTCTCTCCTCCCAAATTGTAGGGAGTAAAATGTAAAATAAACAACGTTTAAGACTAAAAAGTTAAATTCTAAAAACATGAGGATCGATAGCAAGAAGCCTAAGATCAAAGTGTATTATTTTGCACCTCATGATTATAGGGAAAAAAGAGAAAAAAAACCTGGCTCTTTGTCTACATGTTAAATTTAGTCCTTGTTGTTTCAAATGTTTTAACTGAAAAATTAAATTTTATTTCATAATAATTGAGCATCAATTTAAAGCAGGGATATTTTATGATACTGCAAATACAATGAAAAATATGAAAGAAAAGTAATTACAAGGTTTTAATTCATCTAAAATGATAAAATAAAAAAAATCAAGCGATTAAAATGAATAATTGAATAAAAAACCAAAAACAAAAGACCACTCATTTGTATTCTTTAAAAACAAGTCGAGAGCTCGAAAGCTTTTTTAACCTAAAAATAGTTTGGGAGACGATTAAGTTCTTAAGGAAGTAGAAAAAATCTGATAAATGGATTAAATTTTGATTAGTTTTATTATAAAATTTTGGGAGGTCTAATTAGCATAAAGGGTCTTAAAAGTCAGAAATAATTCTGGAAGTGAGAAGTGATTTCACTAGTTAATTATGGATTTTTCTTTATAGAGATTTTTATGTTTTGTATCAGAGTATTTATGATTTTAATCTCTCATTGGGTATGTTCTAATCTATCTGAGATTGCTTGAAGAGGTTCGGAATGATAAATAGAACCTGTTTCAACTTTCAAGTAAAGTGCAGGGGCAGAAGTATGGTATATAATTAAAGGTGCTTGGATATGATTACAATGATAAAACATGAAATTGGAGTCATAAATTAAGGGCACCCCCTCTCATCAATATTCTAAGACAAAAAGATTGCTAACAGTGATAAAAAAAAATAGCATTAGATAACTGATATTACTGTTAGCAACATCCATTAAATAACCAGTGAAAACTTTTTATTTTCCCTGCATGATTTTCAAGAAAACTATAATACAATACCTTCTTCAACAGAATCTTCGTCAAACATGTTGAGAGATTGGGAGTTGCTAGCAACATCTTCTCCCAAATCACTTTTACTGTTTTTTCTTGGTCTATGATCAAAGCAATATATATTGAAGTGTTAGTCATGAATGCCTCATATCAGATCACCACAATTCTACACTTCAAAAGAAGAGGGAATTATCAACAACCAACTAATACCTGGACCATAAAAGAAATATAATTGACAAAAAACAGACCACAGAAGCTTCAAAAATCTGAGTACAAAGTGTTGAAATCTGAGGTTGATTCCAGAACTGCCCAAGTGAACCGGTCGACCGATTGTAAGAAAAAGCTTAACCGGTTGACCGCTTGGCCCTGTCTTCAAGGAACTGACGCAGGATAATTGAAGAATGAAGAATTGAAGGTTGAAGAATCAATTGTTATGATTGAATTCACATTGTAATCAGTTTGTTTAAGTGTTTTGAGTCAATGTTTTTAGCTAATTTCAGCTTATAGTCTAAACTTTGTTAAATAGGAAATTGTAACTGATTTTTGAAAAACTAGCCGTTGTAATTTCTGATTCTTCTATAAATAAAATTGATGGGATGGCAGTAACCATGACGAAATATTCTGCCCATGTTTGTGTTGTTTTGATTCTCAAATACAAATAATTCTTAAGTTCTTTCTATTCTGGATATTTTCCATCAAATTCTGGAAAAGTAATCATTCCCAAAATTTGATTGCTACAGTAGCTGTTCTTTAATTTTTCCAGAAATCTATAGATTTTAACACAAAGATAGCAATAGCCACCCACTTATTTATCGTATTAACTACCCTTACACAACACAACAGATTTGGTTCAATCATTTCCCAAAAGGTAAAACTTACTATATGCCACTTGATTCTATCAAACCAAAGATAAAACAATGGAGCTTAGATCCGTTTCCATTTTCTTTTCTGTTTCCACAAGATGGATAGCCACCAGCTTGCTGAAATCTAGCCAATAATTTCACCAAAAAAACCCAAGTTCTACAAGGATCTCCCGACTTGATAACATGTAAAGCTAACTAATCAAAATTAACTTCAACCTTTCTTGAGGTGAAAACTAGAATAGCAGCATCAGAGAAATCTAGTAACTGAATAATCAATATCCATCCCCAATCCTATCTAAAGAAACCCCATATAAAATATGTAGTCACATAACCTTGATCCCTTTTTCCAAACCTCTTATGCTAATTTTCTAGCTAAGCCACGACATAGCACGCATAGGCCAATCTTCAAATCCACTTTGAATGGTCTGATGCAGTTTGAATCTTAGTGACTAGAATAAATTGAAACAAATAAAACGATTACCTTTTCTTTTGTTTCTGTTTCCCATCAGCCAAAGATTTGTTTGGTCTTTTGTGCCTCTTTAATCCTGTTTAATAAAGGTTACTAATCAACCGATTCAGGTTGCAGTGTAATGAGCAAGGTTGAAGCACATGAAAAACCAATTTAATTTGCTTATGAAGTTGGATTGCCACACAGCATTCAAATTTTTTTAAGAAAGTAAACAAAAAAATAATTAACTAGTGAGAACATAGTTAACCTCTTCAAGCAATCTCAGATAGATTAGAACATACCCAATGAGAGATTAAAATCATAAATACTCTGATACAATACATAAAAATCTTTATAAAGAAAAATCCATAATTAACTAGTGAAATCACTCCACACTTCCAGAATTATTTATGACTTTTAACCTTGGATGGAGACTGAAATGGGACATATTTCATAGCCAGCCATCACTTTCTAGTTATTGTCATGCATGTTCTCCCATTTTATCACTACTAGGAGCAATTTTAAACAATTATCAGCTACCAGTGTTCCTGGTTGTGTTAAGAATTGCTAAGATTTAATCAATACTTTCTTTCATGCTGAATGTTGCTCCTAAAAATATCATAAAGCAATGTTTGGTTTCTAGGAGTGAGAATGAAGCCTTTGCTCCCATTTATAAGGTGTTTGGTTAACAAGGCTAGGATGGGGATGGGTAACTTAATACCCTTTTCATTACCAAAAAGGGAGGTGAGTTTGAAGGCACCTGACATCTTTTCCATGATATGCAGATTGAAAACAAAAACATAGAGGCTGGTTATCTTGGAATATGATATAATTTGTTAGGTTTTGTCATATCAAATACTTGGAAGGAAAAATACTTTCCATAATGTAAAAACACTTTTTAGGACATGTAATTAATGTTTTGGATTGATGTCCATGTATCTGTTGTCAAACATAATCGTTGACCCCTAAGTGCTATCTTCAATTTTTCCTTCTCGTCAACATAAATTTTCAAACAATCTTTCATTACAGTAAAACGAGAAGGACTATCAAATCTAGGTTGTATTGTCCTAAAAAATAATTTAAATCCCCTACCCTCCACAAAATTAAAAGGCAACTCATCAATTATAATCATTTTTTGCTAGTTCTAGTCTACATTCTTCATAGTTATAACCTATTGCCTTTAGAGTGCCCATATTTTTGTCTTCTGATTCATCACTCTCTTTCTTAGGTTCTAATACCAAAAGTTTTTGTTTCTTATCAACCACAAAAGGGAATTTTTTGCATACTTTCAAATGACTCCACATGTTACTTGTTCCATTCAGAATAGTATGACATGCATAATTCTTTCTACAATAATTACATTCAGCTCTAGGAGTTTTAGGATCACCATCAAGTTTTGAAAAATGATCCCAAATTTGTGACTTTTTTCTATCATCAACATTTCTTTTTCTTAATGTAAGGGTTTCAGGTTGTTTACCTCTATCATTTGTGACGGATCCTGCAGTAGTTGATGTAGGTTGGGTGTTTGAAGTGAGGGCATTAAACGTTGATGTGGGGGTAGTGTCGGTGGATGAAACATTTTGGTTTTGAATATTTTCCATCTGTAATTACCAAATGAAAAAAGATCAAAACATGTTAATAATACATATTTTTAGAATTCACAATATATTTGCAGCATATATTCATAATACTTTCACAATATATTTGCAACATATATGCATAATAAATTCATAATATATTTGCAGCATATATGCATAATAAATTTACACTATATTTGCAGTATGGTCTAGTTTGACAATTTACTTTTAATAGATGTCACTTGAAAGAGGAAACCTAGTACATTATTTAATTTCCCATCAGATTTCTTGTCTAGTTTTCATGTTTTTTTTTCATGTTAATATTAGATGCTATATTTGAGCCTCTTATTAGGGGGTTCTTTCTCATTTGCAAAACCAGCACTGAAAGGAATCAGTTTAGCAGCGTTAGCTTGCGTATTTCATTTCTACTCTAAGCACAGTATTTTGTTGTGGAATTTCCTGCTAGATCATTGCCCTTCTTCATTTTTTTTTCTCTAGTTTAGATTCTATGTTTTTATACTGATTTTTCACCTAATATTCCTAATTTCCTATCCATAGTTTCACGATGACAGAGCAGCAAGACAACAACATATTTAAATTCGATGGAAAATTCTCAGCATTATAAACCAGTGATTAATTACCAACAAGGCAGCAACATCAATCTCTAAAACCAACGACATGATATCAACATATAATCTCAAATACCAGCAACATCAATTAATTACTACTTAAACACATCAACATATAATCATATTATTCATAATCTCAGTGCATATCAAGAGGTAGCAGTAGGGCTTCATCAAATAGCATGTCCAATGGCTCTGATTTATCAACTCCACAAGACTATGAGTACTATTCTACGACAGATGATGTATCAAATATAACAAGAAATAAAACAAAGGTTCAATTTACTTACCTTTTGTAAACTGCAACCGTGTCGGATGGGGATGATGATAAAGAGAAACTGTCGAACTGGGGGTAACGATGTGATCAGATTGCAGAGGGAGAGAGGGTAATGGTTGGGTGGTTGCAGAGGGAGGGATAAGCCGATAAACGAGAGGGAGGGAGATTTAAGTTGCAGTGGGAGGGAGATTTAAATTGCAGAGGTAGGCGAGAGGCGAGAGGGATGGAGGTTAAAGATGCAGAGGCAGAGGGAGGCGATCTGCGAGAGGGACGAAGATTTAAGATGCAAAAACAAGAGGCTTCTTAGAGCAAGTCCAATGGGAGAGGCATCTCAAGAGCCAAAGGCAATTTTTTTAAATTTTAGCTCTTGTTGCTCAATTTAATGACTCCAGCGGAGGAGGCATCTCGGGAGGCATTTTACCTTTCCAACTTCAGAGAAGGCATTCCTACATAAAAATGGATGTAGAGCAAAAATGAAAGAGCCGTTGGAATTGGTAAAAGTATACCGTTGCAGCAGATCATATTGAAAACCAGCAACAATCAACAGAAAACCACAGTTCAAAAATATACATATAATTAAAAATCACTTTGCAGCCAAAAACACGGCAACATTTGCAAACAAAGACAGCACAACAGATTCAATTTTTGCTTCGATCAACATACCTTTAAGGTTTGTTCTCGAAACTTATTCTACTTTTTCAACATAAACAAAGGCTGGAATTGCAGGCAAGCAAGCGAAGCAAAAGAGCCTCAAAAGTTTTCCTTACTCTTCTATTTTTCAATTGACGCGATGCTATCCATAACTTTTCCTTGCTCCTGGTTGCTGTGAGAATTGGGTCTAGTGCTCTAACTCTTCCTTTCCTTTTTATTGAAACTTGATGGGGAGTTCAGTTGATTTTGTTGAGTTGCTTTGGGCTTCAATTTTTTGTTGCTGGAGAGGGCCAAGGGAGAGTGGAGTAAACGGGAGGGGGGCTGGCTGGCTGGTTGGAGAGGGCAGGGGGGCGACTGGTTGTGTAGGAGAAAGAAGATAGGGTTGGGGTGGGGTGGGGTGGGGACGGGTGGGAGGTGGGTTTTATACTAATTAGTATTATTAATTATAATAATTATTATTATTAATTATAATAATTATAATAGTTAGCACAGAAAAATAATTATGTGAAATTAATAACAAAAAAATTCAGTTAGCTTAATTACATGCTATAAATTTAATTATTTATAATTAATTTGATTGAATTATTTGTAATGAAGTGTATATTAATTAATTATGTTTGAACTTATTGGTTATTTGTTAATGTCTTCATTTTGTTTAAATTTTAAATATTGTGGGTCTTTTAATTATATTTATATATTTTTTTAATTTAAAT
Organism: Salix brachista; assembly: GCA_009078335.1. Lineage (NCBI taxonomy): Eukaryota > Viridiplantae > Streptophyta > Magnoliopsida > Malpighiales > Salicaceae > Salix > Salix brachista. The sequence continues at coordinate 9,940,214 of CM018586.1, forward strand.
ATAAATAAAATAATAATAATTTTATTGTTGGAGAGTTTTTCAAAAATAATTATTTAATTATATAACTTACTCCTATTAATTGTATAATTAATTACATAATTAAAACCATATACAAAATAATTGAATGGGAGAGGGAGAGGGAGAGGGAGAGGGAGAGGGACTGAGGGAGGCGGGAGGCAAGAGGTGAATGAGTGGGGACGGACGAATTAGGTGTTTTGAAACTTTCTATTTGTATTAAATTTTTAAACCGAACCGGTTCGGGTCAATCGGTTCTGTCCATACAAAACCGATACCGAACCGGACATTTTTCAAATTTTCATAATCGGTTTAATCGGGTTTTTTTTATCAGTTCGGTTTTTTCATTTTTTTTTCCAGTTTTCTCGGTTTAATCGGTTGTTCGGTTTTTTTGCTCACCCCTAGTTTGTATATATGTCGTAAAAGTGTTTTTAAAACAATAAAATTTTTCATTTTAAATTATATTTTTTGTATTTTTATATTATTTTAATATATTTCATAATAAAAAATACTTCAAAAACTTACATTAGTATTTTTTTATTTTCATTGCATAGTATTTCGAAAATTTTAAAAAGGGAAAATACATGAGTGCCCTTGGTGGATTAGAAGTAGGTGTGTAAATAAATTAAGGGTAGGGTAGTAATTGCATAAGCTTATAAATATAAATAGAAGAGAAGAGAAAAGAAAAAGAAAAAGAAAAAAAGAAAGGATTAGGTCTGAAATTGAGAGAGAGAATCGGGAAGAGAGGAAGAAAGATGAAGAAGAAGAGAAAAGAGGGAAAGAGAAGAGGAGGAGAAAAGAAGAAGGAGAAATAAGTTGTTAAGGTAATGTGTGTGTTTTATTATGTATAAATAGGATTATTAGCTATGATTTTTGCTTGTATTGATTGTTAGGGTTTGAGAATTTTATTTGGGTTTGATTGATGAATTAAGAGAGATGTTAAGGGTTGAATGTGTTGGGTAATGGTTTAATTAGTTTGATTGTAGATGATTTTGAAGGTATTTGGTGTTTGGTGTAAGAAAATATTGATAAATGGTGAAATAATGTTGAGAAAATTCGAAAATACCTTGCTGGAAATTCTGGGTTGAGGTTGAAGATGATGAAAATGCATTTTGGTCCTTTTTGTGAAAATTTCAATTTAGTCCCTGAACTTTGGAAAAATTACAGTTTGGTCCCTGGGGTGAAATTGGAGATTCTGGACAGAATTGAGGATGAATTATGGACAATATTTTAGGATAGCTATGAATTTATGAAGTGTTCAATTTAGTCCTTCAATTTGATAAAATTACAATTTGACCCTAAAAATATAAGAAAGTTTCAGAATGGTCCCTAAGAGAAATATTAGTATTTCAGATTGGTTTGACGGATAATTGAAGCTCATTTGATGGATTAATATCAATTTTACGAATTGTGTATTTTGGAATTAGATTTCGGAAGAAACCTTTGTTTTAGGTTTTTGCGAAAAAATGGATAGTTTGATTCAAAAACACATAGGATTATGATTTGAACTCTTAGATATGTTATTTAAGATATTTTACTTCTTTTGAGTCATTTTTTGAGTATATAATCTTTTATATATTCAGATAATCCCGATATTCTACCCACGGGACATCAGTAAAGTTTCATCAACATTCTGCTTTTGGAACTTGTCTGCTTTTGAGTCCGGTGAGTGGATAACGTTTAATATGCATGAGAAATAGTATAAATATTTGAATTTGTTAGTATGAATTGGATTATGCTTTTTGGATAATATATACCTTGATTATATTCTTGATACGATAAAGCATAATCATTTGTTGAATATCCGTTCTTGATATGAGCCTATATCTGTTTGTGAATTGATAGCTCCTCATTTGATTGATACCATGAGTTGAGCCTTGAGATATGGATATGTTTGTTTGATTATAAGATATACCTATGGTATGCCAGTCAGAATACCCATGCTAACAGGGTAGTGTTAGCCTTTGTGCACATCGTATCTGAAACCCTAGTTGGTCGGGGGAGTCACCAACCTGTGCGGACTGATCATCCCACAGTACGGAGCCTCATGCTCATTGCATTCTGATTCTCTGACGAGCTTTACCTATCACATGTTTGTTATGACCTATTTGAGAAACTCCTTGCAAGAACTTCGAGCTGATTTGATATTATACTTCTCTTTGCTTTATTATCTCGTATGTGTATATTGGATATTATCTACTCACTGAGTTGTTGAACTCACCCCCTCATTATTCATTATTTTCAGGGTCATAGCTTGCTAGCAGGTCATTTTTGTCCTACTCTTGGAACCTACTATTTTGGTTGTAGTCGACACTTTTTGTTCATATGTCTAGTTAGTGCTCCACGATTATAACAATATGTAATCAACTCTTGTATAAAGACAATCGAATTATGTTATAAAGTTTACGTTGTTATTTCCGCTGCGTTAAATTCTGAAGTTGAATGATAAGTTTGTGTGTAAGTTTGGGTTCGCATAGGTGTGGAACCTTGGAGGGGGACCATGCCTATGTGCCGGTCACGGATCCGGGAATCGGGTCGTGACAAAAGTAGAATGTTATGATTTCTGAACATGGATAAGGTTTCATTAGTTATCATTTTTTGGAAGTGCTTTTCATTTATTCCTATTCGTTATGGGGTCATATGGTGCTTTGGTGCCTATGTAAGAGCAACTATTTAATATTTGGTGCCTGTATAAAAGCACCTATATGGTGTTTTAGGAGGGCTGTTTTCAATGATCCATTTGAGAATATTGATTTCACGAAACTTTCCTTTACATTTGTGTTTTTATTTATACTATTAACTCGCCTTCATAATTTCTCCTCTTGTTCTCCTATGCCAATTTTTTCAACACCCACTTGTGAGCATCTCACTTTTGTTCCCTTTGAAAATATATGATTTAGTAATTGGAATACATGATTTATTTCACATTTCTAGAAACATCAGTAGGGGTTGGATCCTTCCACATGTCAGTGTAATTTCACAATCCTAATTAGTTTAGGAGGCACAATTAATGTAAGAAGGATGAGAAATATAACATGTTTAACGTGATAAATAGAATGAGAGACTAACCAAAATTTGTCTAAATATAAATGTATATGATGAGAAGGTTTGAGGCCAAATAGTTGATCAAATCAGATTTTAATCGTGGTCAAATATCTGAGAAAAGGCTTGTTGGAGTCTTATCCAAAGTTTTTTTTGTATGCAGTAATTACATGTTGCTTCCTCCATCTCTGTCATTTATCTGTTTGATTTAGTTTTGATATATCTGTTATTATATTTTTATCTTTTTCGATGACTTTTCAATCATATTATCAAAAATGTATGACCATGGACTTTATTCTGTAAATTGTTTATTTTTGCTTTCTAGAATTGCACATAAGCGTTTTTTTTTTCACCAGGCAACAGCTATAGAGATATTTTGCACTGTAACAAGAAACCTTTTTACCGCAAGGGCCTGAAAGAAGACTTGGCCATCATGGATGCATACATTATGCACTGTGTATGTGAACTTCCCTTCTCCTAAAGATTTATTATTATTTTTTGTAGTCTAATGATCTTAATTATTGTGAATGAAAACATCATGCAGCTAAATCACATTTTCAGAACGCGATATCTTGTGACCAAGAATGATTCAAAAGTGGCCAAGCATCGGGGAGAATGCCAAGGATGATTTGCTTAGTGGTGATGAATTCCTTGATCACGGGTTTACTCGTCCGAAGGTAGGGCTGAGTGGTTTCTATTGATCTGTATGCAATGCTAACTGCATGTGAACAGTTTTAAAGCCCCGCAGAGCTGGATTACAAATGCTCATAAGACCAACGCTTCTCAACCCCTGATAATGTCAATATAACTTCCATTAAAAATATATCACTTTGACATATATTTGTGTATTATATAAATATTCATCTTATTGTTTATGCGTACAGTCAGATGTGGAATTTCTGATTCACATAGAGATGCATGACAGTGATTGCTCCCGTACACATATACATGCTCATTGTTGATTGCAGACATAACTACTCTTCACTTATCATGATATGTATTGCAACTGTATATTTCTTTTGCAACATCTAGGTATCACCACCTTTGCAAAAGTAAAAAAATAAAAAGGCATAAATGCCATTGTAGTCATTCTTATGTGCCAAATTATGGATTCTGTATCAATTGCAAAACTGTGCTTTGAAGGCATGGACAGACCTGGCTTTATGAGAGCATATAGGCCAGACAAAGATCTCAATTCTGTGTGCTTTGGAGGATGTTTTGTTATTGAGACAAGACCATTGTTTACAAAAAGCCATTCTTCCTTTTGAGCCAAAAATGTTCTCTAGCTTTCACAAAAGAATCACCCATGTAGTTTTTATTCTACATGTGCCTCAAACCATTGAACTTTCAATGAGGGACACAACATAAAAATGAGTTTTGTTTCCCATGGGTCTTTGGAAGCGGGTTTGCCATATAAAATGTTTAGTTTCATCTTTCATATGGAAAGGCGTCTGTTAATTTATATCTTAAGCATGTTTATTTATTATGCGTCATTCAAATTTGTGTTTAAATGTTGGCATAGTTTTCTGGAAATCAATTAATCAAAGGGACAAGCATATGTAAGTTTGAGACTGCATGAACCATTAGATTCTGTCTCATAGAGCTCTAGACCCATTATTATCGATGCTTGATTTTGTTCTGAATTGGCTTAGAGTGGCCAAATTTCAAGATTTACCATTTAATGAGCTACCATCAAATAATTCATTTCCAGCCAGCTAACTTGCCTGGAAAGAAACATACCATCAATTGAAAAGATAAAAGTCCTTGAATTTTGACGCCTTGTTCTCTTTTCTCATATCACTTATTTTTAAATTGGTATGTTTACTTGTTTCTTTAAAAAAGATTGTTTTTATTCTGTATTACAGGTTTTGATCCTACTGCCCTTTAGAAGCATTGCAAATCGTGCTGTTAATAGGCTAACTCAACTGACCCCTGGAGCTTACAAGGTGATATTTCCTTGCTTTCATTAATTGTACTCATTCTTTAAACAGGGTTTATGATGCTATTTAACAGTAATATTGACTGAACTTGTATCACCAGCTAATCCTGAATACTTTGGGTGCCTGAATTGACATATAAGGTGGCCTACTTGCAGTTATTAGACCTTTTGGTCTTTCAGATGTAGAAACATTTGATTTTGTAAACTACTTTTGACCTTCTAATACATGCCTGTTCTTCCTCTTCCTCTTTTGCTTTTCATTCACAAGTGAAGTGAAGGGCATAAGGTTCAATAAATGTAGCCCTACGCCAAACTTCTTAAATAGGTCCTTATCTCTTACCAGCAAGAAAATTGTTTTCTTTGAATCCACATTCAACATAGTATGTTTTGAAGATTGATTCTCATATTCAAACAAGCTTTTCTAGGATTTTGTACAATCTCAGATATGAAAGCGATTGCAAAATTTCTTGATACAGAACTGTTATCAGGTTATTCAATTTTCTGCATGGCCTTCATCTTATGTAATCCTTTTTTTTTTTGTCCTTTGTTCTTTTGTAGGAAGAGCATTAAGTTATTTAGTGATTTCTATTCCTCGGACCTGATAGTTGCTTCTCCTTTGGCATTACTGAAGGTAAATTTCCACCCTGTACACATATTTTCTTTTCTTTAGACTATTCTAAATGTCAAGGTGAAGGATGATTATTTCTTAATGTAGGATAACAACTTGTTCTTTACCCTAAAACATGGATAAATTCATGGAAGAAGAGGATATATAATTGTTCTCGATATCAAAGCTCTATGATGTGGTATAAGTGTTGTCTAATGGCCATGTCAAAAAGCTTTAGTATCCTTCGTATTGCACATAGAAAAGCTATCACTTAATTGAATATAATCTTTGCTTTCTTCTTCCTTTCTTTTTCGGGAAGCGAAGAAGATAGTGAGAAAGAGTGGCACGTGCATGAGAATAATTTCTGAAGTGTCCATGAATTCAGATTTAAAATGAGCTAAGACAGTAGGAGTATTGGGGAGAAAGAAGGTAGCAATATTGAAGCCACCAGTTTAACTGATTTTAAGATTCTTTTCTTTCCTAACTCTAGCATTTCTTCCTCATCTAATTCCTACCTAACACCAACAAGCCATGATGGTGGCTGATTTAGCAGATGCAGATTACTGTGAAGACTGCACTCAGAACATATTTGAACTGTGAAATCTATGATATTCTCATTCCTTTTGACCAAATGTCTTCTCTGCTTCTGCTGAACTCGTAGTGCTCTGGCACAACCTGTTACTGACGTGGAATCAATCCTCTTGGATGTTGATAGATCGTTATTATGTTATGAGAAACAATATATTTTCCAAATAGAATGTCCAGTTCCCTTTCCAAGTATGCGTGACAAGATTAATGATTGCAGTATTTGATTTTTTCTGTCAGTTGTTTGTCCTTTAGGACCAAGTTTTAATGAGTTTGGCTCCTTTCTCCTTGCTTGTTGGTTATGACTGTGTAATATATGTTTTTCAAGCATGCTTAAAACTAATGGAAAAATCATGTTTGTTGGACAAATAGGTTCTTATCATTGATCATGCAGATGTTATAGCAATGCAGGTAAATCATGAAATACACTGGCTTGTATTTTTTTGGTTGCTTTTAATATACTTAGTAGAATGTGATTCCCAGTTTGTTCTTTTCACTTTTTGATGAATGATATCCAGAACTGGGCCTTCCTTACATCAGTTCTTGAAAAATTGAATTGCATACCTTCTAAGCAGCATGGGACTGATATAATGCGCATAAGAAAGTGGTATGTTGACAGTTTCTACTATTTTTTCAATGTTGACCGTGGACTTTCCTTTTAGAATAGGATGGAGGATCATGTTCCGTCATTTGCAGAATGTTAAATGATTTTTTTTAGATGACATTTTTGAATGCATAATGAACGTATAGTTTGGTTTGAATATGAAATTTACCTTTTCTTCTTTAAATGCTTTATCTGATGATGGCTGTTTTTATGTTCAGGTATTTGGATGGACATGCCAGATTTTTATCGGCAAACAATTGTTTTAGGTGGTTACGCAAACCCAGGTAACTTGACTCTTACTTTGTATCTCTCACTACATTATTGATTTTGGTGCTTTACCTGCTTAACATCCTACAGTAAATCTAGGCTTTATTCTGAATTCTGTGTTGCAAGTGTTTTCCCTTAATCATACAATTCATCAAGTGTAGAGTGAATGTTTGATTGGTTCAATTTGTGGGCTTGCAGCAACTTGTGGATGACATGGATCTATGATTGTAAAATTTTGTTGCTTTTAATCAATTATGTGTATGTCACTCATGCCAAGAAACTATTTGTATCACACCCCTTCTACATGAATATTGATGGCATGTACAAATAATGCATGTGTGGTTTCTTATTCCAGACATTAATGCTTCCTTCAATCGCCAATGTGTTAGCTACCAGGGAAAGGTATGTTAGTCGTTCTCAATTTTTATTTCTTGTGCTTGCTGTGTACCTCTTCATCTAGGTGGTGTTTTTCAATGCCTTCTGGGTGATTGAGGCTTGAGAAGCTATTGCTGAATGGGAAGGGGGTGTAGAAGAAGACAGTTTTTGGTGAAAGTTTAAATTAACCCGTTCCCTTAATTTGTGTCATTAACAAGGGACTATTTTTGGTGAAATTAGAAATTTAAATCCAACATTGTTAGGTATAGCCTATAGGGGAGTGCCAAAGGATATTTAACTATCTAGAGTAAGCATATCATCTCACATCTCTCCTCTAATCACTCTTTTTTCCCCTTCTGGTGACAAGCTAAATATAGTGTACATGAATGTCATTTGGCATATGTATCACAAACAGACATATTGTCAATTGTGTGCCTATTCTTCACTTATTTGTGTCGAGAGCAATACAGCCATACCAATAATACTGTTTTTCCTTTCGATGTAAACTCTGATCATCCAATAATTTGAAATTGGCAATATTTATGAGGTTTGATTGTATGTGTTTCGAATTAGGAGCTTTTCTTTTAGTCTGCATCAAATTAGATCCAAGCTTCAACGACTTATATCAAAAACCTCGTTGAAGAAAAAAAGGGAAAGAAAAGGGGGCTTTAACATTAAACCTAGGTCTTAGTTTTGAAGCCAAAGGATGGATTTCTATGGATAGATCTTAATCAGCATCAAACAGTAAAGCTCCGTGACTTCATATGGTCATGCTTTCAGGGTCTCCTAGCGGTCCTGGCTGCAAATTTCTTTGAAAAGCTTGCTAAACCTGGGCTGGTTCCAAACACCTGCATAGCTGGTGTGACCTGACAAAACCCACCAATAAACTTTCTTTTGCCCAATTAAAGCTTACGTATCGTTCTGTTTGGCAAGTTCCAGCGAGGATTGATTCCAAGGAGTCATATTTCCCTTTGAATCAGTGTTTTCTCATGTGTTTTCCCAATGTCCCATTTGCTTTCATCAGGCAAAAGCATTTTCTTTCTGATATTTTAAACTAATCTTGATATTAAGATGGATTTGGCTTGCAATATCGTGGAATGTCATGAAAGGATCCAAATTCCTGATCTGAACTAGTCTGGGATTAAGGCTTTGATTGCTGTTTTTGCTCCCATGCTAGTGTTTTTGTTAGAAAATCTCTCACGATATGATTGTGTTTGCTGAGCTAGATGTGTTTTGATAGCTCATCATCCTCCCACTAAAGTGTTGACGACTTGTTCATTTTTTTCATATTCTAATATACTCCTGTTACTTTTTAAACAAGTATTACTTTGCACTTTTTCCTTGCTAGTGTATACTTTGTTTATGTATGTGTTACTCATTTGCACGTGAGTTTTGGATCTTCTGGCAATAAATGCTGTGTTGTTTTGCACCTTTTCATTTTAGGAAATTGATCATCCTTGCTATCTTTTTATGTTATTGAAGTACATTTCTTTCAGAAATATTTTATTCAGCTATCTTGCAAAGTATGCAGTAGTCTTGTTTAAGTAATAATGACAGGTAAAGTTGATATGTCAGTATAAAGGTGTTCTTCCAAAAGTCTCAGGCCAAGTACGACAGGTATGCCTTTCTTGTCTTGTTTGTTTCATTAGTTAAATTTTTAGGTATGTGATGAACTGGCCACTTTCAGATGTCATTTGTTTGTTTCTCTTCCGTCATCTATGTAAAGGATATTTGAAGCGTGGCAAAATGGAAACTAATAGAATGCACAGCTGGCTCCCCATATTGCTTCATAGAATGAACAGAGGATTTTTTGTTCAAAGTGATGTAGTTACAACAAGGAGGATCTTCATAGAGAGAAGGAAAAAATGATACAGAACAGCCTTCCTATATGATGCTATAATAAGTTATCCTACCTCATAACAGCAGCCTCAATTTGGAACAGCCCTTAATTATTTGGGATTCTCTCTCCATTTAAGTGCTTCATACACTGACTAGCATAGCCCGTGTTTAGAAAAACTGCAACAGTTGCCTTTCCCTGATCCTACAAAGAGTAGCAACATGTCCTCCATCTTATTCAGGATCACCCAAGAGTCTCCAAATTCCAATAGTAAATTTTTTTGAATAGCCATATCTTTCAAAAAGATATACATGTACATATCTGAAATTTAATAGAGCCATTTAGTTTGGTTTTGATGCTAAATGCTTTTGTTCCTCTTTATCCTTGAAGATTTATCAGCGATTATCAGTAAATTTTGTGAGCTTACAGACTATTAGGTCTTATTTAATCCAGTGCCTTGCTAATGGCCTGTGAGATTCCAACTGTCTGCGGGCCTAAAAATGATCATCCCGCAGTTCTAGGCCTTGCCTTCAAATGCAAAGTATTGGTGGAATTCTTAGAATTGTGGATCAATTATGAGTGTCTGACTAAATAGATGGATATCCTACCTGAACCAACAACCAACCTAAAAACCCAATTTTGCAATGACTGTAGCTGTAAGGATTTGATGTGCGGTCAAAAAGTAAATATTGGTAACATATAGTCAAATGGCTGTTGTGGAGGTTTATTTGAATGATGGATACTGTCTGTTTTTTGTTCTTTATTTGGTGTATTTCTGAGATTGGATGTTAGATATGTAATGAATTGCTACCTATGCTGAAAATAAATTTCTCCTTGTTGTATTGGACTTGACATTGATTTTGATTCTATGATGTTTCTTAGGCACTTGATGTGATGTGAGTTCATAGTGGATGAGATCTTGGAGTCTGTCTTCATTCTTGCTCAGGACCAGTATGGAAATTATGTGACTCAGGTTAGTGTTTCTATTGTGCTGTATTACCTTGAGATTTGTAGCAAACAATCGATTCTTCCTGTTAATGCTCTTTATGCTTAGGATGACTTGATTTGGTATAAGGTGAGATGGTCTGATATTTGATCTGGCGATGATTATCGTATTGTGCATTCATGCTGGTGCATGCTTGCTCATAACATGAACTCCCAATGCTCATTCCCTGAACGATAGATCTCATTCCCTGAAAGATAGATCTGCATCCAAGTCAGAGTGCTAAGAATAGGGTTTAACCTTATTGAAAGATAGGGATTCTATGAAGCACTCTGACTTGGATGCAATTATCCATTTGATAGACAGAATTCAGCTTAAAACTTCCTCCTATTCTGTATCTATGTGATTTCCATGTATCAATTGCTTAATGGTGATGTGAATTTACAATGAATTCCATGAAAGATGCCAAGTTATCCAATGGGTTTCTACCTTGTAGGATTTGAATTCCTTGTTTCAATTGTTGTATAAATGATGATGCATGTATTCTTAACAGCATGTATTGGAGAGGGGAAAACCTCATGAAAGATGCCAGATTATTAGCAAATTGTCAGTGCATGTTGTTCTACTAAGCCACCATAAGTTTGGGTCCAATGTTGTAGAGAAATGTTTGGAATATGGTGGTGCCACTGAGCGGGAAATAATAATTCAGGAGATTCTTGGGCAGAATGAAGGAGACGATAATCTATTGGTGAGTCTAATAAAGCTTTTTTTTTTTAATTTGGATTGAAATCTTTAAGCACATCCAACTTTCTAACTGGTAGCTTACTTAGTTGCTCTGTGAATAATTACGAAACTAGAATTTGTGAAAACTCATTGACAGAATGCACATTAGCAGCTGCCTTTTACCAACACCACAAGTTGCCAATATTCACTATTTTCAACTTCTAAATCTGATGTCTGGTGCATGTTCACGTGTCTGTTGTTTTACATATTTATATATATATATATATATATATATATATATATATATACTGTAAACAAGTGGACCTCTTATGTGCCTGACATTCATCAAAGGGGAAGCAATGTTATTACCTACACCAGCAGTTCTAAATTGACAGTGGAGAGCAAAATGCTGTTTCTAGACTTGAAGCTAATAAACAAACATAGTTTCTCTCTATTATTTCAAACTTTATTTAAATCATGCTTTATAATGCCCAAGAGATATTTTTGTTTTTTTATGCTGGGGTATCAGTGTGAGTTTCACAACTCCCTTGTGATGATTATCATGATATCAAGCTTTGAATCCTAAAAGATGAAGTTCTAGAAAGACTATTATACTGTGCCATTTCTCTTCATACTTTTAAGGCTACCAGGGAGGAAAATCTTAGCATATTTTAGGATTTCTCTGTTCATTTTTTTTGCCTGATATACGACAGTGTTCTATTATCAACTGTAAAGTAACTCACATCTTATTTCTCGTGTCTCATATGAGAATCAACTCAACTGGCAACACCAACATGTCTCATTTCATTAGTGTGCCAGAGTCCATGATTTTACTCTATTTGTCATTGATTAGTCATTGCTATCATAGATGTTTTCATCTACTCTTTTTTTTTTTTTTCTTCCAGTTTACATTAATTTTCCAAAAACGTTTTCCTGGAATTTCACCAATTCTTATAGGGTTTCTCTCCATATTTAGATTACTTATGCATGTGGGCAATTTTATTATTGTAATGCTGCCCTTGCATGCTTGCCAGTATCTTCAATCTCCTGTGCAATTTCAATTTGAGGGTTGAAATTTGCATTTCTTTATGGGATTGTATTGTCTTGATTAATTTTTGAAAGGATTCTAAATGAATCATTTTATTTTTAGATCAGAGAAACTTTGCAACTTTATGATGTTGAGCCTGTATTATTCTCTTTATTAATTTTTTTTCTCTGTTGCTATATTTTAGACAATGATGAAGGACCAATACGCAAATTATGTGGTCCAAAAGATTCTTGACACTTGTACTGATATTCAACGGGCAATGTTGCTTAATCGTATAAGAACACATGTGAATGCTCTGAAGAAATATACTTATGGGAAGCACATTGTTGCTAGGTGTGAACAGCAATATGGGGAAGGTAATGCTTTTCAATTTCGCTAATTCTGCATATATTTGAAATTGAACATTGTTTCACTGTATATTGTAAATTGGATGTCATGAGGACCCCTTAGGCCTTAGAGTTGCTTGACCGAAGGTTTCATTTGATTGCTTGATATTTTTTGAAGACAGCTGCTTAGGTGTCTGGAGACAGTAAAGCGGTAACTTAGTAGCAAATTGAGGAACTTCTAATTCCATAAAAAGTAACAAATATGATATTTGAATTCTTATGTACCTGTGCTGGAAAATCACATCATTCGTGAAATGAAGTTTGGTGCGTAGCTCTTATTACCTACTAATCTTTCTATTTCAAAACTGTTCAAAGCCATCCTGGGAATTCATTTCCTGGAATGACTAAAGTGGGGGAATCTCAACTTGAACTTCCCCTTATATCTTATATCTTCCTCTTTGCTTTATGAGAATTACAATATCAAGCTTGGATGAACACACAATCTTAACTTTGTATGCACCTCATGTTCTATTTACCTGGTCTGTGAGAGGAAGCATTATTTAATACATACACCCTTTCAGTTGAGGTACCATCCAGGTTGAGAGGGGGTCAGGTTTTTTCATGACTGGATTGTATAGGATTGGTTTTGAAAAATTATTGTGATGATTTTCATGTCTGCTTTGAACTCTTTTCTTTTCTTTTGAATCTCGGATACCTGCTATTGATGCCCCTGATTCATTGGTAAATGGAGCTAAAAAATTACTAGTGTTCTTTGATAATTTGAAATTTGCTGCTGTGTAACCAATCTCAACTAGTTTCGGAACGAGGTTTCGTTGTCACTGTGTCTTCTAAACTTCAACTCTGTGCAGAGAATCAAACACCATGATCATGATGCAGACCCACTGGCGTGGGCTGTCAATTGCTAACGCGGCTGCAACATGTGAAAGCCTCGCAGCTGAACCCATTATTACAACTTTGCAGGAATAACAACCAATCATGCAAGCATCCTTTGTCTTGATCGTGTTAATACATGGCTGCCTCGGACAGCTTCCACCATCAGATACCAGATTGGAATCGTAAAGTCGGTAAATATGCGTGTGTGCCACGGAATGGTTTGTATATATGTTGTGTAGCTCAACTATCAGAACACAAACTAAAGGAGCAACAGTTTAGATTGCAACAGATTCAAAGGGAATGAAAAGCTTCCTGATAGTTAATTCTGTAAAATCGTTTGATGGGTTTGTTTTATAAGGTATGAATTAAGACATGCATGTCAATAGGAAAAAACCATCTTCCAAAAGGGTTCCCATTAAATTAAGATGATCTCAGATGCGTTCATTGAACATCTTTTACAAGATTGGTTTCATGGGATTTGGCTGCTAGCAGTAATCCTATTATTGTTTCAGCTTGTTTTTGCGTTAGAAATCATGTTTGATAAAAAGAAGAAGAAAAAAAAAAGGATTTTTATGCTTGGAAATATTTTTTTTAGTGTTTTTATATTATTTTTATGTAATAATGTTAAAAATATTTTTTTTAAAATATTAAAAAATAATAGTAATTTATATACTCCTCTTAAAAGATGTACAAGCACAATTGGGTTTGGAGTCATGTTTCCTTGTCATTTTTATTTTGAAATTTAGAGAGGATCCAAATTTACTCGATTAGGTTGCCCCAAAATCTTTGGTTCAACCATAAATCGAACTAAAGTACCCTAATTGACCATAATAAAAAAAAAGCTTAGTGGTGTTAAAGTTTTTGATGTTCCTCGGCTAATCTCTAACAATTTTCTAGGTGGTTTGGTATAATCTTCTTAGTGGTGTGTGTGTGTTCTTCCAATGTTTTTTTTTTGTTTTTGTTTATGTGGATGCCTTAATGGGCAACAATAAAATTGAAAACAAAAAATTCAATTAAGGATTTAAGACCAAATACAGTACTACAGTAAAAAAGGACCATAACCCATGAAAATCAGATGTCAAAGGATAAAATTAAAAAAATAATTAATTTAATAAAAGATTCAAATAACAAATACACCACAATAAAGAAAACAAGAACTTAATTTGATTCAACAAGAAAATAGCCAAACTTGTTTTGTTTTTTTTTGCAATCGCCAAACATGTTTTTCTTCAAGGAAGATATGAAATGCAGGAGAGAGAAAACATGAGACCAGAATTCAACAGCTGATCTTTCGATAGCACGCACCCCACCCCACCATTATAATGAAGGCGAAGAGGCGCATCAAACATTGTTTCTAAAGGTGCATTCAAATTTTTTTTATGGCTGCACACACGCCACTTAAAGAACGGGGGGTGCTCACTTGATGGAGAGTGCTAAACAAATACCAACGATATTTCTATTTAAATACCAACTATATTTCTATTTAAATAATATTCTATACATATTAAAAGACATAACCAATTTTAACCTCGCATGATAATAATAAAAAAAAAAAAAACCACAAGGAAAATAACCAAAGCGCCCTTGTATCCAAATCTAAGAAGATTATTTTACAGGGGCATTTAAGTAATTAAATTCACAAAAAGTTGAAACCCCCTGACCAAATCAAAATGTTTTTTTTTTCTTTTTTTTTCAAGAGTAATTTAGTAATTGTACTATGCAATGAAAATACAAAAATACTAATGTAAGTTTTTGAAGTATTTTTTATTATGAAATATATTAAAATAATATAAAAATACAAAAAAAATAATTTAAAATGAAAAATTTTATTGTTTTAAAAACACTTTTACGACATATATACAAACTAGGGGTGAGCAAAAAAACCGAACAACCGATTAAACCGTGAAAACTGGAAAAAAAACCGAAAAAACTGAACTGATAAAAAAACCCGATTAAACCGATTATAAAAATTTGAAAAATGTCCGGTTCGGTATCGGTTTTGTATGGACAGAACCGATTGACCCGAACTGGTTCGGTTTAAAAATTTAATACAAATAGAAAGTTTCAAAACACCTAATTCGTCCGTCCCCACTCATTCACCTCTTGCCTCCCGCCTCTCTCAGTCCCTCTCCCTCTCCCTCTCCCTCTCCCATTCAATTATTTTGTATATGGTTTTAATTATGTAATTAATTATACAATTAATAGGAGTAAGTTATATAATTAAATAATTATTTTTGAAAAACTCTCCAACAATAAAATTATTATTATTTTATTCATATTTAAATTAAAAAAATATATAAATTTTATTTAAAGACCCACAATATTTAAAATTTAAACAAAATGAAGACATTAACAAATAACCAATAAGTTCAAACATAATTAATTAATATACACTTCATTACAAATAATTCAATCAAATTAATTATAAATAATTAAATTTATAGCATGTAATTAAGCTAACTGAATTTTTTTGTTATTAATTTCACATAATTATTTTTCTATGCTAACTATTATAATAATTATAATTAATAATAATAATTATTATAATTAATAATACTAATTAGTATAAAACCCACCTCCCACCCGTCCCCACCCCAACCCTATCTTCTTTCTCCTACACAACCAGCCGCCCCCCTGCCCTCTCCAACCAGCCAGCCATCCCCCCTCCCGTTTACTCCACTCTCCCTTGGCCCTCTCCAGCAACAAAAAATTGAAGCCCAAAGCAACTCAACAAAATCAACTCAACTCCCCATCAAGTTTCAACAAAAAGGAAAGGAAGAGTTAGAGCACTGGACCCAATTCTCACAGCAACCAGGAGCAAGGAAAAGTTATGGATAGCATCGCGTCAATTGAAAAATAGAAGAGTAAGGAAAAATTTTGAGGCTCTTTTGCTTCGCTTGCTTGCCTGCAATTCCAGCCTTTGTTTATGTTGAAAAAGTAGAATAAGTTTGGAGAACAAACCTTAAAGGTATGTTGATCGAAGCAAAAATTGAATCTGTTGTGCTGTCTTTGTTTGCAAATGTTGCTGTGTTTTTGGCTGCAAAGTGATTTTTGATTATATGTGTATTTTTGAACTGTGGTTTTCTGTTGATTGGTGTTGGTTTTCAATATGATCTGCTGCAATGGTATAATTTTACCAATTCCAACGGCTCTTTCATTTTGGCTCTGCATCCATTTTTATGTAGGAATGCCTTCTCTGAAGTTGGAAAGGTAAAATGCCTCCCGAGATGCCTCCTCCGTTGGAATAATTAAATTGAGCAACAAGAGCTAAAATTTAAAAAACTTGCCTTTGGCTCTTGAGATGCCTCTCCCATTGGACTTGCTCTAAGAAGCCTCTTGTTTTTGCATCTTAAATCTTCGTCCCTCTCGCAGATCGCCTCCCTCTGCCTCTGCATCTTTAACCTCCATCCCTCTCGCCTCTCGCCTACCTCTGCAATTTAAATCTCCCTCCCTCTCTCCTCCCTCTGCAACTTAAATCTCCCTCCCTCTCGTTTATCGGCTTATCCCTCCCTCTGCAACCACCCAACCATTACCCTCTCTCCCTCTGCAATCTGATAACATCGTTACCCCCAGTTCAACAGTTTCTCTTTATCATCATCCCCATCCGACACGGTTGCAGTTTACAAAAGGTAAGTAAATTGAACCTTTGTTTTATTTCTTGTTATATTTGATACATCATCTGTCGTAGAATAGTACTCATAGTCTTGTGGAGTTGATAAATCAGAGCCATTGGACATGCTATTTGATGAAGCCCTACTGCTACCTCTTGATATGCACTGAGATTATGAATAATATGATTATATGTTGATGTATTTAAGTAGTAATTAATTGATGTTGCTGGTATTTGAGATTATATGTTGATATCATGTCGTTGGTTTTAGAGATTGATGTTGCTGCCTTGTTGGTAATTAATCACTGGTTTATAATGCTGATAATTTTCCATTGAATTTAAATATATTGTTGTCTTGCTGCTCTGTCATCGTGAAACTGTGGATAGGAAATTAGGAATATTGGTGAAAAATCAGTATAAAAACATAGAATCTAAACTAGAGAAAAAAAAATGAAGAAGGGCAATGATCTAGTAGGAAATTCCACAACAAAATACTGTGCTTAGAGTAGAAATGAAATACGCAAGCTAACGCTGCTAAATGATGTTTAAAATGGTGCATATATAAGCATTACAAGCTAATTGCACCAAGTACATGAAGAAATTATACATGTTGATGCCTCATTTAACTGCCAGACCGTTTAAACATCATTATTATTATTATCATTAAGTAATTACATTCTCTTAAATGTTTTGTACTGCTGCAGGGACATCACATCCACGAGATGTCTAGGAAACCCGATACACGGGAACCTACTTTTGCAAGGATTCATGTAGATGCATTCTGAATCACAATGTATTTTGTATGAATTAATGTACTGAATGCATAACTTTTATTAGCCCCTTTTTGTTTAAATTTGTAATGGCTATTAGTAGGATATAAATGTAAACTCATGTCTATGTATGTATATTTTTAATATGAACTTCTAATCATGCATCCATAATACTACGCGTTTATGTAAGATTCACTTTTAAATGAAATGTTCATTGTATGGATGGTAATTTAATGATGTGAGGTGATCCGGTTCGCTAATTATCGGCACCATGTGTGTTAAATATATATATATAAAAAAAACTCGGGTCGTTACACCTAGTGACCTTAGTACTAGGTGGTGACTCCTGAGAATTATAGTAGTAATTTTTACGACTATAAAACACCTCCTCTCACCGCACTTTATCTCCCCCTCCAGGGATGGCGGGGCACAAAGTGCGAATAAAACATCATCGTTACATCTGTCACAACTAACCATCATTTTCTCCACTTCCTAACATGTATTGGCTTTCCTAGTAGTGCTTTTTCCATAATGCTTAAGGTTCTATTAGTGAAGCTAAAAAACCAAAACATGTAATTTTCACCATCATTACGAGTGATTAATTGGTAGTAGTTTTTTAACACATTAATAATAGGTTTGAGCCTAACAAACCTAAAAACAATTCAGAGGATAAATGTGCTCATTCACTAGGGTGCAACTAGCCTAGGTCTAATTGGTAGTAATTGAATACCTCTCTTATAAACCCTTGTAAAACAAAAAGAATACCCAATTGCATACATATAGATGAGGGCGATGATTTCAAAATAACCTTGGATGGAATCCAAAGTGTATTGGTTGATACGCTTACTAGGGTGAGCATCTGGGCTATGTACTCTCTCGATTAATGGTGATTCATATTGTATACATCCTTAACACATATGTCTATGGGGTTTATTTATTTATTTAAAAGAAAGATAAACAAAAAGGTTTTGGTAATGGAAATGTCTATAAAGGGTAATGGAAATGTCTATAAAGGGTTTTCTCCTTTTTGATTATAGTAGATATGATTTTATGTCTTTTTGCGAGAGTAGCTTGTCAAAAATAATAGAAGAACAAAAGTGAAAGAAAAATTCAGAAGAAAGAACGATTAGGGTTATAAAGAAAATCTCTTTGTAGTCCCATCATCGGATGAAAAATATTCCTTATCATCGTAGGCCTTAAGAAGTCAACTCAAATACTACATTAAAATTAGTCACCATTTCACTTTTTAAAGAATATCTACTTCTTGTAAGAAACAAGCTGCATGGACATAAGAATCTCAATATTGCTATATAGGACACACAAAAGCATATGGAGAAGGAAAAAAAGCTGTCATTTGCTACTAGCAAATACTCTTAAAATATTTGCATATAATACAAAAAGCTTTGAGGGCTAATGATGGATCAATATTTTTGTTTTCACCAGGATCCTTTTTTTCTAAACGATTAGCCAAATATATAATAATAATTGACTATATCTAGACGCGACCAAGCATTGATCCCAACTATGTATGGGTATGATGAGTTGTCAAACCCACTATCTCTAAGCTTAGCTAAACATTTAGCCAAATATAAATGGGTCTAACGAGCTTCTAGACTTACTGTCTCTAGACTTAATCGAGTGTTAAGCCTAAACATGTATGGATCTGATGAGTTATCCTACCCATTATATTTTCACTCAATTAAAGCTTTGAGTCTATGATCCTTTTATACTCTAAATAATCTTGGTTTGCATGATTACTTAAATAAGTAGGAGATATTTTACTTCGTAACGAATTGAGGAGTCAAACATATTTCACGATGAGTCATAAATATGGTGCTTACACTTTAACCCTTTCTCTTAAAAAGGCGATAAGCCTTATAAGGCTATAAAGAAAGGCCAATATATTTCTCAAATAAGGGTTTTTTTTTCTCCACTTCTTATTGTATATTCATTCTTAAAATTCATCTTTAAAATATTATCTTGTTTTCTCTTAAACAATACCTATTTAAGCATTAGTGAATCCTAAATTCACAAAAGAATAATTCTTTTGTAGGTATCACGTATTATTCATTAACCATTTCGGCTAGGAAGAATAATTTAGATCATCAGAACTAGAAAATTATTGTATTATCCAAAATATCAACTTGGCATTCAAGCCCATTATATAAGTTTTAACCTCATCATGCTAGGTATGAACAATTAAAGATTATGTTTGATATGAATGAAGGCATGTATTAAGATTAGTAGGCCTCTATAAAAGTAAAGGCAAAAAGCAATGAACCTCCATTACCATCCATAAGAGGAGGAGGAAGTAATCAAACAAGAGAAATGTTACATACATCTATTTCAAATTAGTTTAACCCTTTAAATATTTTATAGCATTAAAGAAACTCATTTGTAATTACCATTTTACATTAATATTATATATAAAAATAAAAATTATTCAAGATAATGTAGTTAACCATTAACCCATGTCTTTTCTTTGTATAACTTGTGAATTTCCGATTTTTATTCTCCTATGCATACCTCTTCCTATAAAAACAACAAGGATCCTCATAAGTAATAGCTAATGTAAAGTGTCGTAATTAATTAATTAATTAATTCAAAATCGTGAAAGGCTAGTCGCCACTATCATGTCCCGACAACTTAATTTGAGAATAAAAGGAAGAAGCAGAATGTTAAGGTAGATTGTTTGATTATCGAAATAATGAATGATTGGCATGGATGATGACACTATACACTAAGACCTTAATTAGATGACTGCTTCAATATTATGTATAGTATTCTCGTGATTTAAATATATGTGGATCAAGGTTGCCAAGAGTGGTTAAAATGCTCACCAAACCAGGACACTGTATTGTTGGTAAGAATTTATGTTGGATCTTAATTTCTTACCATTTTGTCTTCGAAACCCTCATGAATTTCAATCCTAACTAGAACTTCAATGTACTGACTTCATCTATATGATTTCTCTCTTGCAATTGAGCTTCTAGAACCCACAATATCTACAAATTAATAATAATTTATTCCCATCTTGCCACATACGCACTCATTTCATGTAGAAAAAGGAATCAAGATGAACGTTCTGATTCGAACTTGAAATTTATTATGTAGATCGCAAGTTCTCTGTCATTACGTTACGCTCCTTGAAAACCTATAACCATAACATACACATGAAGAGCTTGATTATATCTAGGATTAATTCTCAATGAAAATAATTTGTTCTTTCACAGTGCAGTAGTATTTATTCATTATTTGTAAATGGGTCTACATTTATTATTTATTTATTATTTATCGAGATTTACAAGCAACACAGACTCAGAAAATTAAGCAAGCAAACCTTTTCTAGCATTTAAAATAAGAAATGCAGCTAAATATTTCTTTCAATTAAAATAAAAATATAATTTCTTGTGAAATTCTAAATTTAATATTATAATGAATTAATATTTCAAAAACAAATTCATTCCATTTGTAATCTCAACCTGTGAAATTAATAACCTGTATCATTTTAAGATCTATTCGCTAAATAAAAAAAGCTTTTTTTTTATTTTACTAAATAAAAAAGTTACTCTTTCATTATTATTATTATTATTATTATTATTATTATTATTACTATTATTATTATGTAGTCAATGGAGGCAATAGTAGTTTCGTAAGTGGGCTGCTAAAAGCCTGGTTAGGAGAATGAAGTAACAAGCCCACCAGGTTATATACCCCTAAACGTATGAGCTCCCGAAATGGGAATTAGAATGGGCTTGTATTTAGCAGCTTCGCTTTATTTTCTTATATTTGTTTTCTGGAAATTGAGCCCACAACTATGTGGGCGTTCGTTGGATCATGGATCTAAATCTATTTGTTTTCCGAATAATATTTGATTTTATGCTCTATCTAAATCGTCCCCGGGTGTTATAAGAGATTAAGCATTAAAAAACTATCATAAAATATAATCCAAAAAAAGATGGAGTTTTTTTAATTTAGTATATTATGATTTATATATATTTGTGTTTTTTTATGAAATAATAAGTAATTCATTCATTTGGTTTTAAAAAATTAGTCTTTCTATTTTCATATTTGTTTATAACTTAAACCTTTCATTGTTTTAATATGGAAATTTAATTATTTATTTATTTTCTAAAATAATTTTCATTTTTAATTGATTTTTTCAATTCTTACCTCCTACAAACACAATAAAAAAAAATGCATATAAAAAGCATAATTTAAAGATTGAAAAAAAAAAACCTAATTTTAAAGAATAAAAGGACTAGCTTACAAATTTATAAAAAGCATAATTCTTGATTTTTAATATTATAAATTCACTAAGTTTTTTTAATTGATTTTTTTTTGATAAGTTGTTAAGTTACTTTTACGAACTTAAGTAAATGAATAGTGAAGTAAATGGCACACTAAGATTATTATAGTGAAAAGCTAGATTCAATTGAGTGAAATATGAGTAGAGAGATACTTCGAGTTTAAGCATGTCAAGGAATGTGTGAGAAAATATTTCCTTGCTACTACCCTTTCTTGCAGGTATTAAAAATATTATAAAAAAATATAACTCAATTAAAGGTGAAGGATATTATATTTTAATGGTGATTCTATTTTATTAAATTTTAAATATTAATTGAAACTCGTTAAAATATTAATAACAGCTACAAATATTTTTTTTTGTGTGTTAGAAATTAACTTTTGATTTGACTTATGATGGAACATAGGTATGTCCTTTATTTTCTTACTACAATTATATAACTTTTATATTTTAATTTTATCCTTCAAATTAGTTGGGTATTAATCTTGATATTTTGTTTTAATTTTCCTTTTAACAGATTATTATGTTTTCAAAAAGATTATGACATTGAATTGGTGCTTGATTTTGCCGAAAAAATAATCAATTTTATTATTTAGATAAAAAAAAAACTAAAATAAGGGAGCTAAAATTGAAAGTGAAGGAAAAGTACATAATTGTTTTATCCATGGTTCTCAAAATCGCGAGTTGACTCGTAAAATCGTCCGATTTTACGAGCCAACTCATGAAACCTTGTTAACTTGGGTAGAAAAATCGATTTTGGTCAAACTCGGTCAAAATCGATCAAAATCGCAAAATCGGACCGGATCGGTCTGATTTTCCGATCCGGCTAATTAATAATTTTAAAGCCAAATGATTCACTGATTCACCTCTTATATTTATACACAAAAAAATTTACCTTCTCATTACTTATCCGATGTGGGATAATTGAAGGAAACATTTACACTTGCTGCCTCGTCTGAAGAGTGGAGAGTGGAGACTGGAGAGTATTTAAGTGGAGAAGAATTGAGGAACAATTGTATCTGTCCAATGGGGGACAAATTGCATTGTCCCACATCAGACAAATTGAATTTGTCCAGCATTCTGCTGGACAAATTATATATATATATATATATATATCATAGAATCACTCTTGAAAATCAGTAATATTAACTTTAAAATTTATACTTAATTTTTTTATTTTTTACTTTAAATTAAAAAAATTTGATGTTTTTAAATCATTTTCATATCCTGATGTCGAAATAATTTGTTGGAGTTGGAGCTAGTACTAGTAATATCGATGTTGACTGTTTATACCAGTATTAATACTGATAATCCTTTCAATAATAATACTTTTGATAAATGTATTAAAAATAACGAGGAAAATGACAGACATGAGACTAATTTTAATTTATATAGCATATCATCAAAATATTTATTTTAAATTTGTTAGTTGTTACCTAATGAAATTCTATGGACATAATTGTTTTGTAATGTATTTTTAAATTATTATGAATTATATATGAACCTTAACTAATGAAGTTTTATAGCCATAATTATATTGTATTGTATTCAGAAATATTTTACTTACGATTTTACGATTTTTCTACCTACACGATTTTAGATGTGATTTTACGATTTTTATACAGAAAAATTCAGGTACGATTTTATGATTTTACGATCCGAATTTCCAAACCCCTTTCCGTGTCGTGTCAAAATCGCGATTTTGACAACCATGGTTTTACCTCACATTCTTCGTTCAACATCTTTTTAAGGAGAAATGCTTTGAGATTTTTTTCAAATTCTATTTTGGTCCCTTTAGTTTAAAAATTATACATTTTAATTTAACTTCTTTTTTGTTCATGTTTAAATTCCTTGGTTAAAGATAGAAAACATAAAGTTAATAAAAGATAATGAGTTGGTGTCAACGAGTTTCAATCACAAAAACAAGTTCATTGAGATATTTGTTACCATTCATCTTACAAAGAAAAGTGGATCGAGGATGAGAAGAAATGTTTTCCAAATTAATGTAACTTTTTTAGACTAATTTAGTGATATTCTGGGTTAAGGGATTGGTTTATTGATGTTCTAAGGTTGTATTTTTAGGATTTTTCAACAACCTTTATACAAAGATCATATATCTTAATTTGCATATATTTCTTATATTTACAATTTACTTTTTAGTTAACATTAATATTGCTTTTTAATATTGTTAAAAACATATATTTATTAAACTATTTAGAAAATATATACAACAAATTTGCCTTCACAATTAAGATTTTTTTTCTATTATAAAATATAATAATATAATCTATTTTTATTTATTTTTGCTTAATTTTTTTTATTCAACATGAAATGGACCACTAAATTCCTTAAAAAAGAGCAAAAATGGACTAATAAAAAAAAGTAAACATGTGTGGATGATCATGTGGATAAGATAGTTTCCATCTTTTATCATAAAATCAAGAGTCTTTTATCATTCTAACATTATTTATTAAAAGTTTTTATGGAAATAACACATGTTAAAAAAGAATTAGATAAATATAATAGTTTTATCAATTATTGTTGGAAATTTGTCATTTCTCATTTGAATAATTAACAAGTATAAAGTTTAATCTAGAATTTTATGATCCAATGACCAAAACATGAAATTCAAGATCTCAAGGTAAATAGAAAAAGAAATAAGTTGATTTGACATTACAAGGAAAAGGGAAAGAAAAAAAATATAAGGAAAAATTGGCCATTAGGGACATATTGTGACTTTGTTTTTGATATACTTGATATTATTAAAAAGATCTCGATTAAATGATTCCAACAAAATTTTGGAAGACTACCAAATATGGTGGTAATTGGTTAGATGTTTTGTTCAAGGTTAATTAAGAGTTAATTACAATATCATTTGAGGATCTTTTAAGATGTTATTGAAATTGTCTTTTGAATATCTTTCTAACAATACCAGTTGTGAAAAAAATAGAGTTTGAGTGTGTCTTTAGTGACCTATTTTTATTTTTATTTTCATTTATCTTTTTTGACACAACACCTTATCTCCTTCATTTGTTCTTGTCAATTAGATCTCAAATCTTATCTTTTGATCATTGGATCTTCAAAACAAATTGAGCTGATTTTTATTTAAAATAATTAATAAACTAAAAAACATATTTTTTAAATATAGGCTAAATATTAAAAATAGTAATGACACAAAAAGATACTATTTAAAAACATAATTATACTTAAACTATATTATTTTTAAAAATAAAATTCTAACCATTTAATTTGTCTAAAGCTTTCACAAAACTTAATTTGAAAAAATCAATTCCAAAATCAAGAATAAAGCAAATTGTCTCCTAGGAATTTCTTGTACATGTTACCAATGGCACAAAAATCGAGACAATAAAATAATAATAATAATAATAAAAAATCCAACTATAAATAACATCAATCTCACAAAACCAGCCCAACTCTTGACGACACACAAACCTAAGACCTCTTCCCATCTTCACTTTCTTGCACTCTCATCGCCATTCCTATCTATCACCCGGCCTATCTTAACCCATCCTTATCTCTCTTCCACTAACTCCCTTTTATCTCTCCTTAAAAATCTAAGCTTTGATTTCTCCTCTCTCTTCCTCCTCCTTGAATCTCTCCTCTTTGTGGAGAGGTCTTCGTGGCAGCTCAGCTCAGGTCTTTCCTTTTCTCTTTTCCTCTCTCTTCCCTTTCTCCTGACAAGTTTTTTTTTTCTAGATTTCTATCATTTGATATTAAAATTTATAGTGTTGATGCTTTTGTTGGTGTCCCATATATTTTGGTTTTTGCCTAAAGCTCTGTCCTTCATAATGATGTGATGTTTTTGTTCGTGAGCCAGATGATCTTTTGACCTAAACTTTGAAGCGTTGCGACTTCTTTTTTCCTTTTTCAATTGAATTTCAATGATTTTGATTTTCTTTATTGTTCGTTTATTTACAGAGGTTCGGCTTCGTGGTTTGTTTATAAGTGAAAATGAATTATTATGGATATGAGCAAAAGAGCGCCATGACAGGAGGTTGTGAGGAAAGGGAGAGGATGGTGGTGGTGGAGTCTGTGGCTTGTCCAAAGCCAAGGAGATTAGGGCTTTTAAATCCTCCTCTCATTGAACAAATCAGACATCTAAGATTGCCTGTCAAGTATGTTTTCCCTCTTTGATCCCATGAGTTGTACCCTTTTCTTATGATTATTTATTTTTTTTGTATTTTTACTATGAATAATTTTAGTCTTGTATGCAGTCACCATGCGGAGATGGTAGATTCAAAAGCCGGGGCAGAGCTGCTAGACATAATTCTTACTAAGGTACATCTCTTTCTGTAATGTACTGGTTAATTTCTTGTAAAGTTTAATTCGTGACCTTTTTCTTTGTTTTGTTTGGTAGCTAAACCTAAAAGCTGGAGGTAAATAGGGTCAGCCGTGTAGAGATCCACGTCTGTAATTATTTTAAGAAACTTTCAAGAGTTTTTTTGTTCTTCATTGCTGTGTGCTGGAAATGAATTTTGGCTACAAATTTCTGAAGTTATTATTTTCTAATTACTACTTTTTAATGTTTTTGATTGAGGTCAGCGTGTGCTTGTACTCAAAAAGTATCAAAGACCCTTGCATCCTTTTGTTTTTGGATAATCTTAAATCGAATTTCTTACGTGTAAGTTGTGAAAAGGTGTTATTGGCACCCATTGCTGTTTGAGTTTTCTTTGTGTTCATGGGTTAGATTTGTTTGAGCTCCCTCAGTGGCTATACATTCTTGAAGAAGATAATTAATTGCGCAATTACTTTCCCTTACCAATTAGTGTAGGAGTTGAATTTGTCCAGACTCTCTCTGTCCCAAATAAAGAGAATCATATCGATTTTCATATTTACTGTGAAAAGGAAACTTGTTGATACAAATTATTGCAGGGAGGTTATGGCCGGGACAGACCCGGTTTCCAGGCGGCAACATCACCACCATTTTACAGTGGATCACCACCAAGTAGGGTATCAAATCCTGTAATCCAAGATGCTCAATTTGGTATTGAAAAAATAACCCTGTTTTCGCCTGCGCCACCATCCCCATCCTCGTCATCTGCACGTAAAGGAGGTTGTGTCCGAATGAAATTTGGGCACACGCCAGCTGCAGTAAGGATTGAAGGGTTTGTTTGTCTCCACAGAGATGGGCGAAACTGTAGCATCTCTGCTGTGGCATGAACATTGAATTGGTGAACCTTCAAGGCAGCAAATTTTTGATTATTTAAGAGGGAGAGAAAGCTAATGGTGGTGGTAGTGTACTTGTACTGCTAGTGTTTTTTGGCGAGTGTATATACAGTGGTGTAATGGGTGCTCCATGTTGAGGTTGTCGGTGTTCACTCATAATATGTACATTGCAATGAAGATGATGAGAGAACAAATGTTTAAATTTTCGAAGGAATTAAAGGAGATGCAACTGTTTCTCTTTGTATTATTATTATTTTCAGAGAGGGAGAGTTGGTAAGGTTTCCTTTGTAATGATTATCTGTTTGCCACTCTAATCCAATCCTTGTTTCTAATTGTATCATGGAGTAAATGAGCAATCTTTATGAATCCCTTCTCTTTATTCCCTTGAACCTTCATTTATAAAACTATTTTGTTGGAAGAAACATTCGATCAAAATAAAATACTTGGTCAATGACTCGATATGGTCCACTCTAATATTATCTAAACTTTCTCTTGCACGTTTTGTCATGTTTGAAGTGGCGATGCTATCCTTAAAATCGAACCATGCAATGTCCAAGCAAATAAAAGAATGAAAAAGAAGCACTTGAGGTATTGGTCTAAGTAGTGGTGGAAGACACTTGTTTTTTTTTCTTTGTCTGGATTCGAGCTTTTCAGTGTATACTTGTCATTTTGCGGTGTTTTACTTGTCTACTGGTTTTATAGAGTATTTAGTGGATCTAAAGATTAGTTGTGATACGTATAATCTGATTTGAACATTTCAATTATAAAAAAAAAGAACAGAAATAAAAGGGATTGAAAATGGGTCTGTCCCTGGTTTTTAAAGTTCAGAAGCTTCGTGGTTGAAAGGTCAGATGGTGAGTAGGGTAGGGGGATAGGGTTGGGCATGACCTTACAGACAGCGGCAGCTTGCTAATGTCTTTGGCTACATGTGCACACACTCATTTGTTTGCCTTCTTTCATTTTTCTTTGCCCCGATACATTTCTTCCGAGTATGTTTCTCACAGGGGGTGGAATTTTGAATTTTATTACAAAAATATATAAATCTGATTTATTTAATTTTTTAACTCGGGTTGAATATATTAGATTTTTTTGTAAATTTTGATGACTTGACCATATTAATTTTTTTATTCTTCAATTGTACTAAAAAAATAGTGGCTTACAATATTATAAGACCCCTAAAATATATATATTAAAAATAATATAAAAACTATCACAATTTACATATAAAAACAAAATAAAAATCAGTCAGTCAATCAATATAAAAACTTCATCATATTAAACTTCTAAATAATATTGTTAAGGTAATGAATACAGAGAAGAGAAATAAATTACGAGAATAAGAGCCAATTGTGAGTGTGAAGGCAATAAGGAAAAAAAGAACTCGGGTTAAATATATGAGGTTATACTCTTACAATTCACCATGGACTCAGTGTGACAACTTTTTTCTTTTTTAATTTTGATTTTCAATTTTTTTTTGCTTATTGCATCCTTTTAGAGCCAATTTGGAGCCCATATACTTGACATTTGCTGACCAAGGATAAAATTAAAAGATCATAATGAAAAAAGATTAAAGAAAATAGGTGACAATTTCAAAATTGGATAAAAAAGTATAGTTTTGTCATACTTCTCATATTATAAACTTAGTCCCTTGATTTTTTTTAAAAATTCATTTTTGGTTGAAACTATTTTTTTTTAGCTCCTAGTTAAGAGAGGAAAAAGAACGTGGTTGAATTTTAGTGGCTAAGAGAAAGTGTCTCATTTGACATTGTTTTGAACAACAAAAAGGTTAATTTTTGTTCTGGAGAGAGTTTATCATAGGTGTTCTTTTACCTCTTTTTTTTCTTTCTCCCCAGATGACAAATGTAAGGTTGAAAAGTTTATTTGATTAAGGTTGACTTTGGGTTTTTGGGTGGATTCTTGGGTTGTTTGAGGCCATATGTGGGTTTATGATGTCTAGGGTAAAAAAATTAGGGCCCTGTTTGTTTGCTGGAAAGTGGTTTTTTTTTGGAAAGTGAATTCCGATGTTTGGCAGTGTTATGAAAAATGAACTGAAAAACACTTTCCAGTGTTTGTTTGTGTTATGGAAAATGAATTGGAAAATATTTTTTTTCAAGTTTATCTAATATATATAAAATATTTAATATAAAATATTTAATCACTTAAAAAAAAATGAAATCTAAAAAGTATAATGATGAATTTTTTTTATTATATCCTATATTCATACATAACTTATTTTATAAAATATAACAATATATATCATATCATATTATAGAGAAATAAGCTTGTGAAATATTTTTTAATAAGTAAAACTTATTAATATATATTTTTTTCAATTTTAAAAGCTTAAAATAAGTTTTTTTTTTCATATGAAGAAAGCCAAATTAGTTTATGTTAAGAGTTATATATTTGGGTTTTTTTTTTTGGTATGAAGTATTTTTTAAAAGATAAATAGATACAAAAATATTTTGATGGGTATTTTGGATAAATATTTTTTTTATAGGTAAAGGCAATTATCCCTTTAATATCTATCAAATAAACATCAAGAAATAAATATTTATACCTAACATCAAACATAATCATGCATAAATATTTTATATTATCATTAATAAATTATATAGGATATGTCTTATTATAAGACCTTTTTTTTCTCTCGTAAAACAAAGATTTTTCTCACTTATTACATAAAGATAAAA
The DNA here is from genome assembly GCA_009078335.1 of Salix brachista. Lineage (NCBI taxonomy): Eukaryota > Viridiplantae > Streptophyta > Magnoliopsida > Malpighiales > Salicaceae > Salix > Salix brachista. The sequence continues at coordinate 9,969,985 of CM018586.1, forward strand.
CCCTTCTTCTCCCTCTGCTCTACAAAAATCACAGAAATACAAATGTCCCATATCTCAAATCTGCGCCTCCTCTTCTCCCCTCTCTTCTCCTCTAAACGCAGACCTTTCTCTCTACTCACCATCATCTCTTCTTCATCTCCTCATCCAAAACGACGACACCGTACCACTCCAAACCACCTTTCTCTTAATTTCAGAAGCAGAAGCAAAACTACGTCTCGAGAGACCAGAGGCAGAGACAGAGACGAAGGGAAGTCCATGGACGAGAGTGACACAGAGGGAAAGAGGCGAGAGGAGGAGAGCTTTGCTGGGTTACGCTTCTGGTAAAGAGAAATGAGGGAAAGAGGGGAAAGGTAAAGAGAGGAAAGTGTTTTCCTTTCTTTATGGAAAGGAAAACACTTTCCTGCGGGCTAAGGGTTTTTTTATGTTGACTGGAAAGTTGAGGAAAATACTTTCCTTTGACTAACTTTCTCAAGTGTTGCCAAACACTGGAAAGTGTGGAAACTGAATTCCTGGAATTCAGTTTCCTTGAAACAAACGGGGCCTAGATTTCATTTCATCATCACGTATTTCCTTATCGTTTTGCACAAATCAGTCTCATGATGGTTGCTTTTGAAAAACTTCTCAGGACTGCTCTGGAAAACTGTAAGGAATTATGCATTTGCTATGCTTTCATAGTTGACTTCAAAGGTAAACAATGAGTTCAGCTTCGGATCACCTCATGGTACAAAATGGGAGAGCCAATAGCTCAAAGGTACCTGTCGGTTCGGGTGTTTTAGAATCAACTGTAATTCGTTTTGTTCCTTTGAACTGAATTTCTTCTTCGTTTTGCCCTCACTCCAGCCAATCAGCGAGCGGTAACAGTGGAGTGGATGAATGGTATTGTTCCTAATTTAAATTTTCCAGTAAGAGCTTCACCCGAGGAGTTGAGAGCCTCCTTGATCGATGGCACTGTCCTGCTGCAGCTTTTAAATAAGCTTAGACCTGGTTATGCATGCAAGGTCGCTTATTTGTTTTGCTTTTTCATAGTCGAGTTACTTATGAGTGGACGATTTAGGCATTTGCCTAATTGATTTGATAGTGCATTTCTATTTTAGGCTGGTAGTTCTAGCTCTGAAAATGTAAAGAAGTTTCTGGCAAGCATGGATGAGTTGGGGATTCTCAATCTGATCTTATGCTATATGAAAATAGCACGCAACTTTCCTCTAATGCACGTGTGACTAAAATGCAGACTTCAAGTATTAAAATCTTGCATGCTGTTTTTGAAATTTAAAAGAATCTTTCTCATATTCAACAGAGCCATCAGCTGCATCCATGCACCATGTTGTTCACAAGTTCCATGAGGTGTTTCAACTGAAACAAGGCCGCTATTCAGATCTTTCTGCAGCAAATATTTCTGAAATGATGAAATCAAATAGTTTGGATGTAAGTTTTCTCATTTGTTGGATATTGATGAACGTTCATGTTTTCTTATGTTACAGTTTTCTCATTACATTTTCACTCTGAGCCATTGTCAGTAACATTTCAACATCATCTTAATTTGCAGAATGCACCAACTCAGTCACTTTTGAGTGTTGTTTATGGAATATTGGATGAAAGCATTGAAAGAAAGAATGACAAGATACCACATGTATGCATCAGGAGTAGTATTCCGTATATTAAATAAGTGTCTCTTTATCAATGTATTTCTGCGACTGCCATGTGTTATAGGTATGGCTGACATTTATTTTGTCTCTCAGCGTGTGGCTTGTCTGTTGAGAAAAGTTGTACAGGAGATTGAACGCCGTATTTCAACTCATGCGGAACACTTAAGAACAGTGAGAATCATTTTGCCTTTTTCTAAAAATAAAAAAATTGAATTGTTTCTCCATGATTGACTGTATCAATGGCAATATCTCTATGCTTCTCTCCCTTCAGCAAAATAATCTATTTAAGGTTCGTGAGGAGAAGTACCAGTTGACAATCAGAGTACTTGAAGCCCTAGCTTCTGGAACTGGTGAAGAAAGGGGGGTATGGAAAACTTAAGACTAGACTGGTACACACCTTCCCACAATACACCTGGTTTTCTGATATTAATATTTTTGCAGGTTCTTATGGACCGGCTTCAACAAATTAAGGTATGTTTTAGACACAAGAAGAAACAATTCTTAAGTTATTTACACCATAACTTGCTCATTGAACTGCTTTTATTTGTTACTCTTTCCGGAATTATTTTGCTATCTTATCACATACTGATATTAGTTGGTCCATAAGTTCTGCAAAATACTTCTGGTGTCCTGACAGATGTCAATCTCTTTTGGGTAGTTCTCCTTTTGTGGACTCCTTTGAGCTGTTAGCCAGACTACATAAATATATTCTATTTATATCATCTGGCTAGTTTAGAAAGTATTAGGACGTGTACATTTTACTATATAAAAAAAGAAATAAAAGAACCATTTGCCTGTACTTGTTTTGCGGATGATCTTCATAATATTCATATAATGGGATTTTTTTTTCTTATTACAGATTGAGAAGTCCAAAATGGAAGAAGAGAAGAAAACTGGAGTGGAGCATGTTGCGAAGTTGATCAAAGAGCAGGAGCAAAGAGATGTTGAACTTTCAGATTTGAAACAAGAATTAAAATTAGGAAAACAGAGACATGAACTGCATTGCCTGCAAATGGAAACAGAAGCCAAGGCTGCTAAAGATGGCCTCGAGGGGAGAATGAAAGAGCTTGAAATCCTCTTAGAAGATTCCAGGAACCAAGTGAGAGTGCTTGAGGCATATTCTCAGTCAAAATCTAACATGTTTAACAAGAAAGAACACATCTTTAAGAGCTTTGTCGAGTTTCAATTTGGTGCACTGAAGGTATAATATAACTAGGAACTCTTTTAGCTTGGCGTCGTTATGTATTATGAATCTGACTGATCTTATGAGAACGTTTAGGAACTGATGCTGTCCTCTAAGTCCATCAAGCATGAAATTTTACAAGTACAGAAAAGCAACTTGGAGGAATTCAATGACCGAGGTTGGTTCGTTGGTAGTATAGTTTGTCAATTTATGCATTCAGTGATGGTATGTTTTTGAATATATAGTTTTGATCCTTCTCAGGCGTAAAGTTAAAAAAGCATTGATTGATGCAACCGGGGATTATCATATAGTCCTAGCTGAAAATAGAAGGATGTTTAATGAGCTCCAGGAGCTAAAAGGTGCCACTGCTAGCCCTTGCTGTACCAGGTTTATATGTGGGTTCAGTCTTTTAATATGTAATTCTTCCATTTTTGTTTTGCAGGAAACATCAGAGTTTATTGCCAGATAAGGCCATTTCTTCCTGGGCAGGCTGCACAACACACAACGGTAGAATATATAGGTGAACATGGAGAGTTGGCTATTGTGAACCCCTCCAAACAAGGGAAAGATAGACACCGCAATTTTAAGTTCAATAAGATCTCTGGTCCAGAATCTACTCAAGGTTTTCATCTTTTTCAATGTGGATAGGATTTACTTGAGCATGCTATATTGTTTTTGTGCTTTTACATTCTACTGGCATGGCTCTGGAAGAAACTTCTCAAACCTGCTATCTGCTCTGGATATTGGCAGCTGAGGTATATTCAGACACTCAACCATTGATATGGTGCAAATCAAGGGGAAACAAAATATTTGAGAGCATTAAAGTGTACTCTCCATTCGAATAGCACACTTTATGGAAAGAAATAGGTGGAAAACTCAACATTTCTTTTATTTATTTATTTATTTTTAAAAAAAAAGTATGAATCATAAATTAAATCTGAAATTTGTAATGGTCAAAATAAACTATCCCTGGTGAAAAAACTATGTTGTCAGTCAAATGACAAAGAAAGAGTGCCTCGTGCATTTGATGAGAGAGATGAAAAGCGAACTAAATGGTGAGAATATGCATGATTAGATCACATAGACCTAATAGAAAAGGATATTTTTTCCGAGAACCATCACTCAATAGTAAATCACGCACTTGTTCGTTATATATTTCAACCATTTGAACCTGAATCTCGTATAAAAAGGAGTCTCTTCTCTTCTAAGAAATACTGAATAGATCATTTAGAGCCCGGTAATTAACCCCCCAATCCTCTTCCGATGCTCCATTCGGACCTGTCTGCAACATTAAGTCAAGTTGAGTTAGAATTGCTAGAAAACTTTATTGCTTGAAATGATCGAGTGTCTGAATATACATACCATGGTGTAAGTTTTTCCTGAACCAGTTTATCCATAAGCAAATATACACACACCGTATCCATCCAGGACAGAGCGTATCAATGGTTGAGTGTCTGATACGGTGTGTGTATATTTGCTTATGGACAAACTGGTTCAGGAAAAACTTACACAATGGTATGTATATTCAGACACTCGATCATTTCATGCAATAAAGTTTTCTAGCAATTCTAACTCAACTTGACTTAATGTTGCAGACAGGTCCGAATGGAGCATCGGAAGAGGATTGGGGGGTTAATTACCGGGCTCTAAATGATCTATTCAGTATTTCTCAGAATAGAAGAGACTCCTTTTTATATGAGATTCAGGTTCAAATGGTTGAAATATATAACGAACAAGTGCGTGATTTACTATTGAGTGATGGTTCTCGGAAAAAATATCCTTTTCTATTAGGTCTATGTGATCTAATCATGCATATTCTCACCATTTAGTTTGCTTTTCATCTCTCTCATCAAATGCATGAGGCACTCTTTCTTTGTCATTTGACTGACATCATAGTTTTTTCACCAGGGATAGTTTATTTTGACCATTACAAATTTCAGATTTAATTTATGATTCATATTTTTTTTTTTTAAAAAATAAATAAAAGAAATGTTGAGTTTTCCACCTATTTCTTTCCATAAAGTGTGCTATTCGAATGGAGAGTACACTTTAATGCTCTCAAATATTTTGTTTCCCCTTGATTTGCACACACTCAGGATTATTTCTGCTGTCCAGCCCAATGGTTTGGCTGTACCAGATGCTAGCATGCATCCTGTTACATCAACTTCAGACGTGTTAGAATTAATAGGTGTTGGACTAAAAAATAGAGCTGTTGGAGCCACTGCCATGAATGAAAGAAGTAGCCGCTCTCATAGGTACTTACAATCAATCTTTGTCTTACCTCCACCTCCATATTACTCAAATTTAGTTGTGATTTTGATCTCTATCTGCTCATACAGTGTTGTCAGTATCCATGTTCGGGGAAAGGATTTGCTTTCTGGTGCTGCTTTACATGGTAATCTTCATTTGGTGGATCTAGCAGGGAGTGAAAGGGTTGATCGCTCTGAGGCAACTGGAGATAGACTTAAGGAAGCACAACATATAAACAGATCGTTATCTGCCCTTGGGGATGTCATTTTCTCTCTTGCACAAAAGAACTCTCATGTACCATACAGAAACAACAAGCTCACTCAACTCCTTCAAAGCTCTTTAGGTACTACTTTTTTGTGTTCCCTTCTGGTCTTGAACTGCTTTTCGATTTGATATGAATGTATATTTTCTTACATTTCATGTTACAGGAGGTCAGGCAAAGACACTTATGTTTGTGCAGCTGAATCCTGATGTTAGTTCATATTCTGAAACTAATAAGCACTCTGAAGTTTGCAGAGAGGGTCTCTGGAGTTGAGCTAGGTGCAGCTCGAAGCAGCAAAGGGGGCAGGGATGTTAGGGAATTAATGGACCAGGTTTGTTTCTGTTGCTATAAACAATACCTTCCATCATCAGATCAGATTTCTGGCTGGAACTCAATGAATTCAGTTATTTATCATCATATTTTACGTATATCTTGATGTGAAGGCACAAGTTTTCCAAGAAAAATCATCTACCATCCATTCTTGCTGATATAGGGTGTAGGACGAAGAAGAAGATTGAGGCATAGAGAAAGAAACGAGAAGGGGAAACCAAGAACAACAAAGAATGAATATTGAATGGTACAAATCCCACAAACAGGAACCAAAATAAAATCAAACAGGAAGTTCCATTACTTCCAGGATTTTGTAGTTACGATCTATGACGAGTTTGGCTGTTCTGATGAATGAGTTTTTCCTTCTATAGTATACTACAACGAAACTACCAATATCATGAAGGAATCTTCTGCCACATCTCATTCCAGATCACATTTATTTGGATCACAATAGCGGACATGGTATTTCTTTTTGGCCAAATAGAGAAACGAAAAAATAATATTGCAGCAGTGTAAGTTCCTAGAAATCTTTTGCTTGTTGCTGTATATCAAACAATCCCGGGATAGATATTAAGGGCTATAAATGATAAATTCATGATATAATCTATTATTTTTTCTATATCACATTTCAATTTATGCTCACTTAAATCTACATTTAGGACACACGGGACAGTTTGTAAATTAATAATACCAGTAGCTGCTTGAGTTTTTTTGAAAATTTACCTTGATTGCTTAGTCTGAAACTTAAATGGTTGGACTTGAAGAGTGCTAATTTTCTATGTTTTTGTTGATTTATGATTTATATCTTAATCTTATTAGTATCTCAACTTGAAAAATCAATGAAATGGCAATAAAACACTGAATGATAAAAAATTGCTATGTGTTGTAATGTATTCCTAAGTTCTGATAGTTAGGTAATTCTTCTGATCCAGCATTCTCTTAGAACTGACTAAACTCAGTATAATATATTAGAGTTTTAATTGATAACAAATAATGGAAATCTGGGAAGAGTTCCACACTGAACGAAAATAACTGAAATTGATCCATGTCGGAGTTGGTGTAAACATAGAAAACTATAATTTTCTGATTAACTGATGAGAAAAATGGTTAAAACAGTTTTTATTATTTCTCTGGTCACACTCCAAAGCTGCCATGAGAATTTTGAACTCCAGAGAACATTCAGGAGTAACATGTAGCTCTTTGACAAAAATCATAGCATGGCTAGCTCTTTATGTCCATTAGTGACTTAATATAGGTAAACAGAACATTTAAGAAGCTGAATTTATATTACAGCTCAGCTCAGCAGGGCACATGTGGTTAGCGCTTTCTGAATCTTGTATTCATCATGCAGTTGGCATCTCTCAAAGACACAATTGCAAGGAAAGATGATGAGATTGAGCAGTTGCAATTAATTAAAGATCATAAAAATGAGTATCCTGGTTCAATGAGGTATGGTGATTCCTCTGCGAGCAATGATTCTTCAGGTGTTGACCCGAAAACCATCAGACAGGAGAAGTGTAGGAAGTGAGACTTCTGCATATCAGGAAAGCATTCCAGAGTTCAGTGACAAGCATTCCAGAGTTCAGTGACAAGCATTCTGAAGCTGGTTCCCAACAATCAAAACTTTCTGATGGGACATTTCTGATGGTGTTCTGTGGATTCTGAGATACTAAGATTTGAAGATGGAGACTACGAGGATAGATCGAGTGACATTTCTGATGGTGTTCCTTCAGTCGTAACAGATCCTGATGGTGCAACAGATCAAAGCACAAAACTATCGGAGACGTTCCGGAAGTGAGTGACTAATTTCTTGTGTTTTTCCTGCTTCCTTGAGATGTTTTTCATGGACTTACATGCATTTGAAGAAACATCTATTTTTCTTTTAAAATGTAAGGGAGGTGCTTTTCTTGACGGTACAACAATGCTTTGAATGTGATAATTTGTGTCAAAAGTAAAGCTTTGGACTTTCAGTTTTCAGCTATATACATGTATTTGCAGACATGGGATTTTAAGAACTTGGTTTTCTGCAGGAGTAAAGTGGCGTCCACCATTCGACTCCTACAAAACCAAACGCAAAACGCATCAAAGACAGTGATGGTGTCAAGGGACAACCCAAAAGGGTCCACAAGTAAGTAAAATAAGATGGGAATGAGCAGATTGTTTTTCTTGGTGATTATACTTTAATTTCTCTCTTAAAATTCCCATAACTTGTTCTTTCAGGTATCAAGAATACTGTCAATTCCAACTTAGTCAAGCCTCCAAAGCGATGGCAGTAATTTAGATGTCATTCGTTGAGTTCATCAAGATTATTATTTTCCATACACTGATTTCTTCATATAAGGTAATTTATTCACCGACTTGCAGTGATAAGTAGTGTTTATAATCATATAGATATATCCATCCCCTTTATACTTTCTCCCATTTCTGATTCTTACAAAGGGACAGTTTTGTATTTACTTCCAACTGAAGCAGCGAAACCTTAGATTTATAAATTCTCTCTGAAATGCAGACTGTAAAGTCGTTCGAACAATTTATTATATTTACATGTCCGACCGTGTTGTCATCTTGATGTTATAATTGAGACTGAATATTCCTTGCACCGAAGGAAAATGGTGCGAGTTAAATATATATAAAGCTTTACTGCTTGCGGAATGAGGATCTTATTTTGAAGTTTGTCCATCTGAAGATGATGTCAGGTTTCTAACTTGTAGTTATCTTCGCTTTAAATTGCCAGAAATGAACTGAGCACGTGGCAACGATCATGGCTGCCTCTCATAAAAATGCAAATGAAAATTTTAGTAAAAGTATATATTATTGATTATTTACTAATCAACAAAAGGAAAAGATTACAAAACTGAACAAGTCAAATCAAAGTAGATCCTCAAGCATTTTCTATAATTTATTTTATTTTCTATAATCAAAATAGAAAGGACTCGAATTCTTTAATGAATCTTAGGGCAAGTCCATACACAAGTTTAGGATCTAAATAAGCCTCGTTTAATCTCCCTTTGATGTATAAAATTAACCCATAACAAGTCTGGAATGATTGAGTTTAAAATAACCAAGAACACTTTGTCAATGAATCTTCCAAGAGAATAAATAACAACTTTGACCAATTTAAATAATATGCTTTTAAATTTTAATTGACCTGATATTATTCAAAAACATATCTCCTAGTATTTTCTTGTAATTTTTATCTTGATAGGATATACACTTGAAAAGATATGTCTGATCTCACAAAGCTAATCAATAAATATTTTAAGGTCAAATTCAAATTGAACTTGGTTTGTATCATCTCCTCCCTCTTCCGAAGGATTTTTCCTTGAATCTATAGCATGAAGGTCATTCCTTAAAGAAAACAAATCAGTACCAAGTCAAAAAAATAACATCGTACCAAGTCAGAAATTTAATAAAAGATAATGAGTTGGTGTCAACGAGTTTTAATCACAAAAACAAGTTCATTGAGATATTTGTTACCATTCATCTTACAAAGAAAAGTGGATCGGGGATGAGAAGAATTGTTTTCCAATTTAATGTAATTTTTTTATACTAATTTAGTGATATTCTGGATTAAGGGATTGGTTTTATTGATGTTCTAAGGTTGTATTTTTAGGATTTTTCAACAACCTTTATACAAAGATCATATATCTTAATTTACATATATTTCTTATATTTACAATTTACTTTTTAGTTAACATTAATATTACTTTTTAATATTGTTAGAAACATATATTTATTAAACTATTTAGAAAATATATACACCAATTTTTCCTTTACAATTAAGATTTTTTTTCTATTAAAAAATATAATAATATCATCTTTTTTTTTTTGCTTAATTTCTTTTATTCAACATGAAATGGACCACTAAATTCCTCTAAAAAAGGGCAAAAATGGACTAATAAAAAAAAAGTAAACATGTGTGGATGATCATGTGGATAAGATAGTTTCCATCTTTTATCATAAAATCAAGAGTCTTTTGTCATTCTAACACTATTTATTAAAAGTTTGTTTTTGGAAATAACACATGTTAAAAAAGAATTAGATAAATATAATAGTTTTATCAATTAAAATATCATTTTAGGATCTTTTAAGATGTTATTGAATTGTCTTTTGAATATCTTTCTAACAATACCCTTGTGAAAAAAATAGAGTTTGAGTGTGTCTTTAGTGACGTATTTTTATTTTTATTTTCATTTATCTTTTTTGACACAACACCTTATCTCCTTCATTTGTTCTTGTCAATTAGGTCTCAAATCTTATCTTTTGATCATTGAATCATCAAAACAAATTGAGCTGATTTTTATTTCAAATAATTAATAAACAAAAAAACATATTTTTAAATATAGGATAAATATTAAAAATAATAATGACACAAAAAGATACTATTTATCACTCTCATCGCCATTCCTATCTATCACCCGGCCTATCTTAACCCATCCTTATCTCTCTTCCACTAACTCCCTTTTATCTCTCCTTAAAAATCTAAGCTTTGATTTCTCCTCTCTTCCTCCTCCTTGAATCTCTCCTCTTTGTGGAGAGGTCTTCGTGGCAGCTCAGCTCAGGTCTTTCCTTTTCTCTTTTCCTCTCTCTTCCCTTTCTCCTGACAAGTTTTTTTTTTCTAGATTTCTATCATTTGATATTAAAATTTATAGTGTTGATGCTTTTGTTGGTGTCCCATATATTTTGGTTTTTGCCTAAAGCTCTGTCCTTCATAATGATGTGATGTTTTTGTTCGTGAGCCAGATGATCTTTTGACCTAAACTTTGAAGCGTTGCGACTTTTTTTTTTCCTTTTCCACTTGAATTTCAATGGTTTTGATTTTCTTTATTGTTCGTTTATTTACAGAGGTTCGGCTTCGTGGTTTGTTTATAAGTGAAAATGAATTATTATGGATATGAGCAAAAGAGCGCCATGACAGGAGGATGGTGGTGGTGGAGTCTGTGGCTTGTTCAAAGCCAAGGAGATTGGGGCTTTTAAATCCTCCTCTCAGTGAACAAATCAGACATCTAAGATTGCCTGTCAAGTATGTTTTCCCTCTTTGATCCCATGAATTGTACCCTTTTCTTATGATTATTTATTTTTTTGTATTTTTACTATGAATAATTTTAGTCTTGTATGCAGTCACCATGCGGAGATGGTAGATTCAAAAGCCGGGGCAGAGCTGCTATACATAATTCTTACTAAGGTACATCTCTTTCTGCAATGTAGTGGTTAATTTCTTGTAAAGTTTAATTTGTGACCTTTTTCTTTGTTTTGTTTGGTAGCTAAACCCAAAAGCTGGAGGTAAATAGGGTCAGCCGTGTAGAGATCCACGTCTCTAATTATTTTAAGCAACTTTCAAGAGTTTTTTGTTCTTCATTGCTGTGTGTTGGAGATGAATTTTGGCTACAAATTTCTGAAGTTATTATTTTCTAATTACTACCTTTTTAATGTTTTTGATTGAGGTCAGCATGTGCTTGTACTAAAAAAGAATCAAAGACCCTTGCATCCTTTTGTTTTTGGATAATCTTAAATCGAATTTCTTACGTGTAAGTTGTGAAAAGGTGTTATTGGCACCCATTGCTGTTTGAGTTTTCTTTGTGTTCATGGGTTAGATTTGTTTGAGCTCCCTCACTGGCTATACATTCTTGAAGAAGATGATTAATTGCGCAATTACTTTCCCTTACCAGTTAGTGTAGGAGTTGAATTTGTTCAGACTCTCTCTGTCCCAAATAAAGAGAATCATATCGATTTTCATATTTACTGTGAAAAGGAAACTTGTTGATACAAATTATTGCAGGGAGGTTATGGCCGGGACAAACCCGGTTTCCAGGCGGCAACATCACCACCATTTTACAGTGGATCACCACCAAGTAAGGTATCAAATCCTGTAATCCAAGATGCTCAATTTGGTATTGAAAAAATAACCCCGTTATCGCCTGCGCCACCATCCCCATCCTCGTCATCTGCACGTAAAGGAGGTTGTGTCCGAATGAAATTTGGGCACACGCCAGCTGCAGTAAGGATTGAAGGGTTTGTATGTCTCCACAGAGATGGGCGAAACTGTAGCATCTCGGCTGTGGCATGAACATTGAATTGGTGAACCTTCAAGGCAGCAAATTTTTGATTATTTAAGAGGGAGAGAAAGCTAATGGTGGTGGTAGTGTACTTGTACTGCTAGTGTTTTTTGGCGAGTGTATATACAGTGGTGTAATGGGTGCTCCATGTTGAGGTTGTCGGTGTTCACTCATAATATGTACATTGCAATGAAGATGATGAGAGAACAAATGTTTAAATTTTCGAAGGAATAAAAGGAGATGCAACTGTTTCTCTTTGTATTATTATTATTTTCAGAGAGGGAGAGTTGGTAAGGTTTCCTTTGTAATGATTATCTGTTTGCCACTCTAATCCAATCCTTGTTTCTAATTGTATCATGGAGTAAATGAGCAATCTTTATGAATCCCTTCTCTTTATTCCCTTGAACCTTCATTTATAAAACTATTTTGTTCGAAGAAACATTCGATCAAAATAAAATACTTGGTCAATGACTCGATATGGTCCACTCTAATATTATCTAAACTTTCTCTTGCACGTTTTGTCATGTTTGAAGTGGCGATGCTATCAATTAAAATCGAACCATGCAATGTCCAAGCAAATAAAAGAATGAAAAAGAAGCACTTGAGGTATTGGTCTAGGATGAAAGAGAGTTGTTCTATTTTTTTTGTGCCTGGATTCAAGCTTTTCAGTGTATACCTGTTATTTTGTGGTGTCTTACTTGTATACTGGGTTTATAGAGTATTCAATGGATCTTAAGATTAGTTGTGATACGTATAAACTTACTCGAACATCTCAATTATAAAAAAAAGGATAGAAATAAAACAAACACAGTATGGAGATACTGTGTTGGGATTTTGTGTTCTAGAAAAGATGGGGTAGCGGGTCCAAGAGGAGGAGAAAAGGGATTGAAAATGGCTGTGTCCCTGGTTTTTCAAGTTCAGAAGCTTAGTGGTTGAAAGGTCAGATGGTGAGTAGGGTAGGGAGATGATAGGGTTGGGCATGACCTCACAGACAGCGGCAGCTTGCCAATGTCTTTGGCTACATGTGCACACACTCATTTGTTTGCCTTCTTTCATTTTTCTTTGCCCCGATACATTTCTTCCGAGTGTTTGGAGCGAAATTACCTATAATATAAATGGCGTGGGAAAAACACTGTAGCAACCCACAGTGTTTTTCCTGCGCCGTTCAGATTAAAGAGGAAATAAGGAGTAGTAGTGAGGCGCTTTCATGGGAATTTCGTCCTTTGCTTTTTATTTTGTATTTGCAATATACCTTTATTATTTTTCAACTTAAATTAAATTAATATTAATTATTACTATATATATAATACGCGTGCTGTTTTCCTTGTAGCTGCATTCACTGTGCACACAGACACAGTGCACTGTAGATTGCAATAGTAGTTTTTTTTTTTTTTTTTGCTTTTTTCATTTTATTTTTCTTTCTTTTTTCGTTTTTTTTTTTTCTGCTTACATTTTTTTTCCTCTTTTTTTCTGTTTTTTTTGTTTTTATTTTATGATTACTTTCCTCTCTTTTTTTCGTTTCTTCTTTTTTTTTTGGCTTTTTTTTCCTAATTATTCTTTTTCTTCTTTTTTTTCTTCCGTTTTTTTTTTTGTATTTTTTCCTTATTAAATTTTTTTTTCATTTTTTTCTTATTATATTTTTTTTTCTTTTTCTACTTATATATTTTTTTGGTTTTTTGTTTTTTAATAATCGGGGTGTCTGAGCTCGTTTAAATGCATCACGATTAATCTCCATATCCAAATTTTTTTGATAACGAGGGTGTCCAGGGCAACTTATGCATATCACGACAATCCCCGGACCCATATTTTTTTTTCTAAAATGCTTTCCTGCTGGTATATTTTTTTTCTTTTTTTTTATACTTTTTTTTTTATTCACTTATACATTTTTTTTTATAACCGGGATCTCCGACCAGCTTAAGCACACCACGACTAATTCTTGGGCCAAAATTTTTTAAAAACAATATGGATTGCTACAGTACTTTCACGTTTATACTTTTTAATTTTATTTTCTTTTGCTTATATATTTTTTTGTAATCATGGTCTCTCAGCCAGCTTAAGCTCTTTTTTTCACTTATACATTTTTTTTCACTTATATATTTTTTTTATAATCACGATCTCCGGGCCAGCTCAAGTGCACCACCACTACTCCTCGGACCAAATATGTTTTTTGATAATCGGGGTGTCCAGGCCAGCGTGGACACACCATGACTAATCTCTGAACCAATTTATTATTATTTTTAAATTTTTTTCCTTATACGTTTTTTTGTTCACTTTTATTTTTATTTGTACTTTGGATTAGATGATTTTTATAATTTTATTATTTGCGCAATAATAATGATAATTTTAGTGATTATTTTCTTATAAAAATCTTTTGATTTTTTTTAAAGATTTTCCTGAAATTTTAATTTATATCGGTGATCATTTTAAAAGTAATATTACTCTATTTTTCCCTTTATTCGTTTTTTTGTTTGGTTTTCTGTTTCTTTATTTGTTCTTTAGATTATATGATTTTTATGATTTTATTATTTATGCAATAATAATGATAATTTTAGTTATTGTTTTTTTTATAAAAATCTTTTGCTTTTTTTTATTTATTTTTCATGACAATTTAATTATTTTAATTGTTTTGGCAGTAATGTTAGTAATAATTTTAGCTTTAATAGCAATGATAATGGCAATAACGTCAGGATGAATTTTCAATCTATGTTTTCGTCTTTTTGTTGATAGAAAATTAACAACTTATTTTTTTTATTTGATTATTGTATGTATTTTCATAATTTATATTTTATTTTTGTTTGATTTAAATTGAATTATAAAATGAACTAATCTTAATACAGTGAACTTAATAATTCAGATATCCGAGTTTTCTTGCTTTTTTAATGATGATGATAAATTTATGCTGGTTATTTCGTTTGAAACTACTAAACAGATAAATTTATATCGATTTTAAATTCATATATTTTCTAGAAAACTTGCACTTGACATGAATTCTGCACATATTTATTATTTTAGCTAAATTTATATTATAATAAAAAAATACACACAATTAATATTTTTTACATTGAAAAAAATATTGTGCCGCGGGCATTGTCTAGTTATAATATAAATGACATGGGAAAATCAATATATTTTTCCTGTACTATTTAGATGATAGATAATTATTTGGTTTTGGTTAGTCTGTCTTTTAATTGCTGTAAATTTTTTTGTTATTATGAGACATAAATACCGTTAGGTAAAGTAAAAGGGTTCAAGCACCGAAGTTTTTATTATTATTATTATTATGATGATTTCTTTTGCTCAAATATTTTAAAAATTATTTTATATTAATTATGTTAAATTATTATATGCGCAATAATAATGATAATTTTAGTGATTTTTTTTATTGTTTTTTTCGCAAAATATTTTACTTTTTTTTAATTATTCGGGTCAATTTAATGATTTCCATTATTTGGGAAATAATATTGATAATAATTTTAACTGTTATAGTAATGATAATGACAGTAACGTGAGGATGAATTTTCAATTTATATTTTCTTCTTTTGGAGATAGAAAATTAACTATTTATTTTTGTTTTTTGATTAATGCAAGTTCTTTCACAATTTATATTTTGTTTGTTGTGTTTAATTTAAATTGAATTATAAAATGAATTATTCTTAATACAATGTATTCAATAATTCAGATATCCGAATCTTCTTGCTTTTTTTAATGATAATGATAATTTTATATTGGTTATTTTATTGAAACCTACTATACAGATAAATTTATATCCATTTAAAATTCATATATTTAATAGAAAACTTGAACTTCACAAGATTTTTGCACAGATTTATTATTTTGTCTAAATTTATATTATAATAAAAAAATCACATATAATTAATATTGTTTTACGTTGAAAAAAATATGGTTCCGGCCGCGACGAGGCGCGGGTGCCATGGCTAGTGTTTCTTACAGGGGGTGGAATTTTGAATTTTATTACAAAAATATATAAATCTGATTTATTTAATTTTTTAACTCGGGTTGAATATATTAGATTTTTTTGTAAATTTTGTTGACTTGACCATATTAATTTTTTTATTCTTCAATTGTACTAAAAAAATAGTGGCTTACAATATTATAAGACCCCTAAAATATATATATTAAAAATAATATAAAAACTATCACAATTTACATATAAAAACAAAATAAAAATCAGTCAGTCAATCAATATAAAAACTTCATCATATTAAACTTCTAAATAATATTGTTAAGGTAATGAATACAGAGAAGAGAAATAAATTACGAGAATAAGAGCCAATTGTGAGTGTGAAGGCAATAAGGAAAAAAAGAACTCGGGTTAAATATATGAGGTTATACTCTTACAATTCACCATGGACTCAGTGTGACAACTTTTTTCTTTTTTAATTTTGATTTTCAATTTTTTTTTGCTTATTGCATCCTTTTAGAGCCAATTTGGAGCCCATATACTTGACATTTGCTGACCAAGGATAAAATTAAAAGATCATAATGAAAAAAGATTAAAGAAAATAGGTGACAATTTCAAAATTGGATAAAAAAGTATAGTTTTGTCATACTTCTCATATTATAAACTTAGTCCCTTGATTTTTTTTAAAAATTCATTTTTGGTTGAAACTATTTTTTTTTAGCTCCTAGTTAAGAGAGGAAAAAGAACGTGGTTGAATTTTAGTGGCTAAGAGAAAGTGTCTCATTTGACATTGTTTTGAACAACAAAAAGGTTAATTTTTGTTCTGGAGAGAGTTTATCATAGGTGTTCTTTTACCTCTTTTTTTTCTTTCTCCCCAGATGACAAATGTAAGGTTGAAAAGTTTATTTGATTAAGGTTGACTTTGGGTTTTTGGGTGGATTCTTGGGTTGTTTGAGGCCATATGTGGGTTTATGATTAAGGTTGATTTTGTAATTCGTAACAATGACATTGAAGGTAAGAAAAAACTTACTCTCCTTTTAACTGCAGTAGTTTTATTCCTTTGAACTGAATTTCTTCTTCGTTTTGCCCTCACTCCAGCCAATCAGCGAGCGGTAACAGTGGAGTGGATGAATGGTATTGTTCCTAATTTAAATTTTCCAGTAAGAGCTTCACCCGAGGAGTTGAGAGCCTGCTTGATCGATGGCACTGTCCTGCTGCAGCTTTTAAATAAGCGTAGACCTGGTTATGCATGCAAGGTCTTCGGCTTCGAAGGAGGAGAGGAACAGTAAGATAGACAACATCTTTTTAACCTAGCAGTGATGATGTTCATGCGGAAAAGCGCTTTTAGAGCTGCTGCTTCTTCTGCTTTTCAGCTTCAACAACAACAAATGGAAATGGGTATCTTTCCTTTTCTTCCTCATTTCCCTTGTTTCTTATTCCTCAAACATCACCACTTTCTTACCTCTACTTCTACAAAGAAACCTTCTTTGCCTAAAAAAAATGATGGGCTTGTTAGTGATAATAGCAATAACATTAGTATTGATGATGCCTTGGCTTCATTCTATCGCATGGTCCGTATGAATCCTAGGCCTTCTGTTGTGGAGTTTGGCAAATTCTTAGGCTCCATTGCCAAAAAGAAACAGTATTCCACTGTTGTCTCTTTGTGCAATCAAATGGATTTGCTCGGTGTCACTCACAATGTCTATTCTCTAAATATATTGATTAACAGCCTTTGTCGGTTGAACCTTGTTCATTTTGCTGTCTCTGTCTTGGGCAAGATGTTCAAACTTGGTATTCACCCTGATGCCATCACATTCAATGCACTCACTAACGGGCTCTGCAATAAGGGGAAAATTAAAGATGCAGTAGAGTTGTTTAATTTGATGGTACAGAGAGGGTATGAGCCCGATGTAATTAGCTATAATACTATAATCAATGGTTTGTGCAAAACTGGAAACACAAGCATGGCAGTTCACGTGTTCAAGAAGATGGAACAAAATGGGGGCAAGCCAAATGTGGTGACATATAATACAATCATAGACAACCTTTGCAAAAATAGGCTAGTAAATGATGCTATGGAATTCTTATCTGAAATGTTGGATCGGGGCATTCAACCAAATGTTGTTACTTACAACTCCTTATTCCATGGTTTTTGCAATTTAGGACAACTGAATGAAGCTACTAGATTGTTCAAGGAAATGGTTGGTAAGGATGTTATGCCAGATACAGTGACCTTCACTATTTTGGTTGATGGACTCTGCAAAGAAGGAATGGTTTCAGAAGCTCGGTGTGTCTTTGAAACAATGACTGAAAAAGGTGTATTTTATGGGGCAATATCCTTCACTTTAGATGCTAGCTAAAAAAATGTCATCAGCATGTCTTTCAAACTGCTGCTTCTTTTGTTACCTGTATGTCTCCTGGGCCATGACATCTATTATGTATCACTGCTGATTGCATTTAATATCCTTTTCTTAGCGACACCCTCACAACTTTAATTGCAGTCTAAATGTTGTAGTTTTGGCATTCAAATTTGTGCTGGAAACCAGGAAAAAAAAGAAAGAGAAAAGAGCATAAAGTGTTAAAGAAACTGTAAGGGTTTTATATGTTTCAACATCTTTCGGGAAGCTGAACCAACCGGTGCTCGATTTCCTAGCCCCTCAACTGTCTTTTGATTCATTTTTCTCATGGTGCTGCTCAATTGCAGCCTTATGATAAAGCAAGAAATGCGGTTGCTCTTGCCCTGAGTCCAGTTGTAAGGGCTCTTATTGATCCAGATGGAGCATTGAGGGACATAAGGGATTTAGATAGTGTAAGAGCAATCATGTTTCTCTTTCTTTTGGTGCTTCGATTAGTTGCTCAATCGATTTGTTAATATTATCCTTGAAATCACATTTTCTTCTTACAGATCAGCTTCTCTGATTGGTTTTTGTCCAAAGGTGGCACTCACATGAGTATCCAAAGAATGTGGGATCCTGTTGCTTATGCCCTCGGGTTTATTGACTGTGATAACATCAGTGCTAGGTGCATGCTGACCATATTCTCATTGTTTGCCACCAAGACAGAGGCCTCTTTACTTCGTATGCTCAAGGGTTCTCCAGATGTTTACTTGAGTGGTCCCATTAGAAAGTATATTGAAGATAAAGGAGGCAGGTATAATTGTAAAATATAGGTTCAAAGTCATTCCTTATCTTTTCTCTTTTTGGGTCCCAATAATTGATGTTTTTTTAACATCTCTTTATCTGCAAGAGCAGGTTTCACTTGAGGTGGGGGTGCAGGCAGATACTTTATGATAGATCTCCTGATGGGGAAATACTTGTCACAGGACTTGCCACGTCGAAGGTAAATGACTTCTCATTTTTCTTCTTTTAAACTGAATCCCTTATGACATTGATGTATGAAAGCATCATCTAGATTACTCTTCAATGATTTTATCATGAGCCTGGTTGCATCGCTCCAATTTAAGGATCAATAGGGGTGCAATCTATTTTTCTGGACATTGTTTCAATGAATATTATCAGTAGGCCATGTTTCAATCTATTTTTAAGGATCATGTCCTGGGAAAAGGGCTTAAGAGTTGAGACAAAGCATTCAGTCTTGCACCTTTTGATGAGTGAAGAGGAAATGAATATCCCACACATATTTGTGGGTTTGCAATTGGAGAATTGATGGAGTTATTCTCTTGAGATTGATGCATATAGTTGGTGCTTGTAAAGTATAGAAATTAAAAACTTCATTCCATAACCTATAGGGAAGTTTTTAAATCGAACCTGGGCAAATTAATAGATGGAAGGAAACGGAGTGTGTAAGGTTATGGCAGGATCAAGACTTGTACACCAAACATCTGAGAAATCAGATTGTGTATGTGTATTTTTGAGGTTTCTGTGTTTTATGTTTATAATCCACCATTGATTGTAAGGTCTCCATTAATGAAACATTTAATTATCATTGTAGGCTACGGATAAGAAAGTTGTTAAAGCTGATGCATATGTTGTAGGTATGCAGTCCGATATGCCCTTTCTCTTTCTTTGTATCCTATCTCAGTTGAGCATTGATGATTTTTTGTCATTCTGTGGTTTGATTCTTTGGCAGCTTGTGATGTCCCTGGAATTAAAAGACTACTTCCATCCCAGTGGAGGGAATCAAAGTTCTTTGATAATATATATGAGCTAGTGGGAGTACCTGTTGTGACAGTACAACTAAGATACAATGGCTGGGTTACAGAGTTGCAAGATCTAGAACGATCAAGGTGAATTTCTCACTATACTGGTGCTCTGATTGTGAAAGCAGGATGTTTGAAAACGCAAAGAATATTATTTGCTTTGATAATAGTTGAGACAATTCATAAGCATCTTTTCCATTAAGCCCTTGCTTCTTTTGATTTATAGGCAGTTGCGGCAAGCTTCTGGCTTAGATAACCTCCTGTATACCCCAGATGCGGATTTTTCTTGTTTTGCTGACCTAGCACTCACTTCTCCAGAGGATTACTACATTGAAGGACAAGGTTCATTGCTTCAGTAAGAAAAAAAAACTCTACTATCAGTATACTGCTGCTAGCTTCTGCTTTTTATAAGGAATATTGATAATGTACCTTACATATCCTTATAGTTATCTTTTCTATTCCCATCCCAATCTGTTATGTTCACAAAAATTAAATGTTTCAGATGTGTCCTGACACCTGGAGATCCTTACATGTCCTTGACAAATGATAAAATCATAGAGAGAGAGTCTCAAAGCAGGTTTGTAGCATTTAAAAGTTATCTCTTAACGCCTAAGTCATTACTATCTACGGTTATAAGCCCTATTACACGCTCTGGGAAGTCGTACAAGAACATAATGAGGGTAATCTTTGATTAAATTCTCCAGGCTTTAGTAACTTCTGAATTTAAAATGTTCGGCTTGACAGAGCACTTATCCCTAAGGCTTCCTTCATTTCTGCTCACCTTTTGCATGGGAGCACACATGGTAAACTTGGGTTCAGATGGCAGTATTTACACCCTGAAAATCTACCATTTTCATATCCTTGACATGTGTAAACAACCTGTACATATTTTTGTGAATTAAAAAAACATCTTTATTAATTTTAGGACATCGAAATCAGCTTGCTTGGGAAGTTCTAGAATTTAAAAATGTTTGTGCACCGAGTAACATGGCCTTAAGAAAGTCCTTATCAGCTGTGATGCCACCTGCAATTGCTCTTTTTTGTGATATTATGGGCCCTTGGTGGACCAAAAGGCAATTTGAGATGAATGGTTTCCATCATCACTGATGGTAGCTTTTATATAACAAGATGGTAAAATATTGTGCTTGTTGCTTTTGTAGCTAGTGGTTGAATCTTATTTGTGTATAGAATTATGAATTGTTGATTCCAGTTACTGTTGTGCAGTATTCTCGTTGTCATGCACTTATTTTTTGATTTCCACAATCAGGTCCTGGCTTTGTTCCCCTCATCACAAGGTCTAGAAGTTATCTGGTCATCCGTTATGAAAATTGCGCAATCTTTATATCGTGAAGGACCTGGCAAAGATCCTTTCAGACCTGATGAGAAGACACCTGTGAAAAATTTCTTTCTTGCTGGCTCATACACAAAGCAGGTAACATAAATTTCGCTTCGGCTTTTAGTTTGACTGAAAGGTAGCTTCTAGTGTTTGCCTCCACAATTTTCTGGATGAAAGCGCCTATTAATTAAAAGGGAAAATCCATCGGAGAGATTAACAGGCTAATCTAAGCACGTAAGTTGAGAGCCACTGGAATCTAGCAAAATCTGGAAAAAATAGAAATGGAGGTTGCTGTTTCTGCAATGCTTGATTTTATTTGAGTGAAACTGTAATAACAACTGCAGCAAATTCAGACTAGTTTCTGCATTGAACAGGATTACATAGACAGCATGGAAGGAGCGACTTTGTCTGGCAGACAAGCTTCAGCATACATTTGCGATGCCGGGGAAGAGTTAGTAGCTTTGAGGAAAAAACTCGCAGCTGTCGAATCTCAAGAAAGCGCAAAATCGAACACGGTAACTGATGAGCTCAGCCTTGTATGATAGCAATTACATATCACATATCAAAGCTATATGATTAATGGCTGAAATAAATAGTTGTTGGATATACGATTCTATAAGGTTAAGTTTATGTAATTCAAAACGTTTCCAATGTAAAGATTAGTTTCAGTTACAAGGCAATCTAGGCCTTAATGTCATGTAATGATCATGGTATTGCACAAGGGTGAGACCAAGCTATCCGCACTTTTTTTTTTATTTAAAAAAAAAAAAAAGAGTATTTATTCCTCAAGGCGCAGCGTGCATATCGAAGGAGTCCATATGGTTTATACAATGTTGAGGTGACATATGGTTCGTTTCTTTTGCCCAAAGTTTCTCTGCTAGAGCAAGGACGCTAGCCATTGAAGCTGATATTCTTTTATTGAAAATCTGTGACCAATTCATCATTGATCCAGCAGATCCTATAAAAATTGTTTGCTCAGCCCGCAACGTAGAACTTATATTTTTTTTTAATTTTCAAATTAAATGATTTTTTCAGCTAATAATTTTTTTTTATCATCTATTATATTTTTTTATGTGCTCTTTCTTTTTGTTTTTTAATTGGTTTTATTATTATTATTTTCAAGTTAGATGAATTTTTTTTGCCTGATAATTTTGATTTTATTTTTTTATTTGATCTTTTGTTAAAGTTATTAGGATTTTTTTAGTCTTTCATTTATTTTTGTTCTTTATTCATTATTAACACAATAATAATAATAATAATAATAATAATAATAAATTAATTATTTTTCTTACTTACTCTTTTGTTAACGTTTTTGAGTGTTTTTCTCTTAGGATAATTTGATAATTTTGCAAAAAACTTTGATGTTGCTATTTTTATAATAGGGTGTGGTAATCTGTTTCATTATATTAAATTTCGCATATATAGATATTATATTGTAATTTTGGACCAACAAATCCTATTAATTTCTTTAATCCCAATAATCATAAAAAATGTTTGTTTATCCTGCAACGTAGTGCGGTCAATTTTTGTAATTTTCAAGTCAAACGATTTTTTTTTCATGTAATAATTTTTATTTTCGTTTTATCATTTATTTTATTTTATTATTTGCTCTTTTGTTAATGTTTTTAGACTTCTTTTAGTGTTTGATTTAATTTTTCTTTTTTTGTTATTAACGCAATAATAATATTAATATTAAGAATAATAATAATAATTTTAGTTTGTGTTCTTACTTGCTTTTTTTATTTTTTTTGTGTTTTTTTTAATGTAGTTTAATAATTTTTATTGGTTTGACAGTGATAGTGATAATAATTTTAGAAGTTAACACTTCAATGTTACTGTTGTTATAATAGGGTATTTTGATCTGTTTCATTAATCAAACTTTACATGTAAAAATATTAAATTTTAATCTGAACAGTTGTAAAAATTATTTGCTACGCCCGCAACGAAGTGCGGGCCATCAAACTAGTGTATACTAATTTAAGAAAATTTTTAATTTTTAAAAATAATTCGATTATTTTTAAAATATTTGTTAAGAGTTATTTAGTTTATAGTTAATTTACATTTTTTCTTTTTTGTCTATATTTTATTATAAATATTTAAACAAATTATTATATAATTACTTAATATATTTAATTAATTTTATTGATTTTTATTTTTAATATTTTTTTAATACAATTCAAGTTTAATGAATATACTTAGCTAATGTGTAAGGTGTTCTTAAACATACTAATCGTGAGTGGTGTGACTCACTGGTTAGATCTTGTGTTTGCTCCCCTAAGATCACTAGTTCGAGTCTCACATCAGTCAGAGCTATTAGAGATTTTAACCGGTCGTTAATTTCAGAGTTTGTGGTACTAGTCGAGAAACACTTAAATTGACCTAGACACCCACATTCCAAAAAAAACATTCATAAGCACACTCATCATAACATAAAAACAATGAAATAATATCACGATATATTTTACCACATGAGTAAATTTGCTAATTGATAACAAATTTACTCAAAACTTTAGGACATCAACCTTATTTGACATTGCATTTTAAAAATATTTTTTGAAAAAATTAAAAATTTCTTTAAATCAGTGTTGTCCATTCCGTTTCGTTCCGGCCAGAACGCCCCGTACCAGTCAAAAAACCGGAACAAAACGGCGTAATTTTAACCCCAGTTTTTTTTCCGGCCGGTATCGGAAATTCCGGCCAAATTCCGGCCGGAATGCAAGGGGATTATTCCGGTTGTTTCGTTTCGGAATTTTAAAAAAATCAATTAAAATGAATCATTCATTTAATAACCCCGTCCCCGTCCCCTGCAGTCCTGCACCCTTAAATTCCCAAATCCCAACTGATTATTTTCCCCCAAACTTCAAATCCCTAACCCACAACCACACCACCATCGTCAGTCTTCAATTCTTCTCTTCTTCTTCCCCAAAGCTCTTCCCGTGATAACGCCACCTTATAAAGTTTACCCGTATTTACCCATAGCGATAGAAAGCTTTTCAGCCGTATTTAGGCAAAACATGGGATGAGGGAGATGATAGAAAGTGAGAGCCAACAAGTGTTCAAAGTTCTGGGCTTCAAATAAGAAGTAAAATGGTCTACTGCCCATTGGGTTCCTTTCATAAAAAGCTTTTCAGCCGAAGCTGAACCCAAGAAGACAAGACACCCCGAATTGAGAAAGAGACGCGGGGCTGAGTGAAAAAGCTTTCATCTTCGGCTTCGAAGGAGGAGAGCAACAGTAAGATAGACAACATCTCTTTAACCTAGCAGTGATGATGTTCATGCGGAAAAGCGCTTTTAGAGCTGCTGCTTCTTCTGCTTTTCAGCTTCAACAACAACAAATGGAAATGGGTATCTTTCCTTTTCTTCCTCATTTCCCTTGTTTCTTATTCCTCAAACATCACCACTTTCTTACCTCTACTTCTACAAAGAAACCTTCTTTGCCTAAAAAAAATGACGGGCTTGTTAGTGATAATAGCAATAACATTAGTATTGATGATGCCTTGGCTTCATTCTATCGCATGGTCCGTATGAATCCTAGGCTTTCTGTTGTGGAGTTTGGCAAATTCTTAGGGTCCTTTGCCAAAAAGAAACAGTATTCCACTGTTGTCTCTCTGTGCTATCAAATGGATTTGCTCCGTGTCACTCACAATGTCTATTCTCTAAATATATTGATTAACTGCCTTTGTCGCTCAAAACATGTTCATTTTGCTGTCTCTGTCTTGGGCAAGATGTTCAAACTTGGTATTCAACCTAATGCCATCACATTCACTACTCTACTCAATGGGCTGTGCAATGAGGGGAAAATTAAAGATGCAGTAGAGTTGTTTAATTTGATGGTACGGAGAGGGTATGAGCCCGATGTGATTAGTTATACTACTTTAATCAATGGTTTGTGCAAAACTAGCAACACAAGTATGGCAGTTCACGTGTTCAAGAAGATGGAACAACATGGGTGTAAACCAAATGTGGTGACCTACAGTACAATCATAGACAGCCTTTGCAAAGATAGGCTAGTTAATGAGGCCATGGAATTCTTATCTGAAATGTTGGATCGTGGCATTCAACCAAATGTTGTTACTTACAACTCCATAGTCCATGGTTTTTGCAATTTAGGACAACTGAATGAAGCTACTAGATTGTTCAAAGAAATGGTTGGTAAGGATGATATGCCAGATACAGTGACCTTCACTATTTTGGTTGACGGGCTCTGCAAAGAAGGAATGGTTTCAGAAGCTCAGTGTGTCTTTGACATAATGCCTGAAAAAGGCATAGAGCCAGATGTTATCACTTACAATGCACTCACTAATGGGCTCTGCAATGAGGGGAAAATTAAAGATGCAGTAGAGTTGTTTAATTTGATGGTACGGAGAGGGTATGAGCCCGATGTGATTAGTTATACTACTTTAATCAATGGTTTGTGCAAAACTGGCAACACAAGTATGGCAGTTCACGTGTTCAAGAAGATGGAACAACATGGGTGTAAACCAAATGTGGTGACCTACAGTACAATCATAGACAGCCTTTGCAAAGATGAGCTAGTTAATGAGGCCATGGAATTCTTATCTGAAATGTTGGATCGTGGCATTCAACCAAATGTTATTACTTACAACTCCATAGTCCATGGTTTTTGCAATTTAGGACAACTGAATGAAGCTACTAGATTGTTCAAGGAAATGGTTGGTAAGGATGTTATGCCAGATACAGTGACCTTCAATATTTTGGTTGACGGGCTCTGCAAAGAAGGAATGGTTTCAGAAGCTCGGCGTGTCTTTGAAACAATGCCTGAAAAAGGTGTAGAGCCAAATGTTTACACGTACAATGCTCTGATGGATGGGTACTGTTTACGGCGCGGAATGAATGAGGCCAAGAAGGTGTTTGAAATCATGGTTCGCAATGGTTGCGCACCTGATGTACATAGTTACAACATCCTGATCAATGGATATTGCAAAAGTAGAAGGATGGAAGAGGCAAAATCACTCCTTGCTGAAATGTCTCATAAAGCATTGCCTCCTGATACTGTCTGTCACCTACAGCACTCTTATGCAAGGTCTGTGCCCAGGTAGGAAGACCACAGGAAGCTCTAAATCTTTTCAAGGAGATGTGTTCTTATGGCCTGCTTCCAGATTTGACGACTTACTCGATTTTGCTAGATGGCTTCTGCAAACATGGGCATTTGGACGAGACATTAAAACTGCTCAAGGCAATGCAAGAGAAGAAACTAGAACCTAATATCGTCCTCTATAATATTCTTATTGAAGGCATGTTTATAGCTGGGAAACTTGTAGTTGCAGAGGAACTATTTTCCAGGCTTTTTGTGGATGGAATTCGACCTACTTTACAGACATACTCTGTCATGATCAAGGGACTGCTTAAAGAAGGGCTGTCAGATGAAGCATACAAATCGTTTAGAAAAATGGAAGATGATGGCTTCACGCCGGACAGTTGCTCATATAATGTTATCATTCAAGGATTTCTTCAAAATTGGGACTCATCAACTGCTGTACAATTTATTGATGAAATGGTTGGTAAAGGATTCTCAGCGGATTCGTCTACATTTCAGATGTTACTGGATCTGGAATCTCATGATGAAACAATGACTGAAAAAGGTGTATTTTATGGGGCAATATCCTTCACTTTAGATGCTAGCTAAAAAAATGTCATCAGCATGTCTTTCAAACTGCTGCTTCTTTTGTTACCTGTATGTCTCCTGGGCCATGACATCTATTATGTATCACTGCTGATTGCATTTAATATCCTTTTCTTAGCGACACCCTCACAACTTTAATTGCAGTCTAAATGTTGTAGTTTTGGCATTCAAATTTGTGCTGGAAACCAGGAAAAAAAAGAAAGAGAAAAGAGCATAAAGTGTTAAAGAAACTGTAAGGGTTTTATATGTTTCAACATCTTTCGGGAAGCTGAACCAACCGGTGCTCGATTTCCTAGCCCCTCAACTGTCTTTTGATTCATTTTTCTCATGGTGCTGCTCAATTGCAGCCTTATGATAAAGCAAGAAATGCGGTTGCTCTTGCCCTGAGTCCAGTTGTAAGGGCTCTTATTGATCCAGATGGAGCATTGAGGGACATAAGGGATTTAGATAGTGTAAGAGCAATCATGTTTCTCTTTCTTTTGGTGCTTCGATTAGTTGCTCAATCGATTTGTTAATATTATCCTTGAAATCACATTTTCTTCTTACAGATCAGCTTCTCTGATTGGTTTTTGTCCAAAGGTGGCACTCACATGAGTATCCAAAGAATGTGGGATCCTGTTGCTTATGCCCTCGGGTTTATTGACTGTGATAACATCAGTGCTAGGTGCATGCTGACCATATTCTCATTGTTTGCCACCAAGACAGAGGCCTCTTTACTTCGTATGCTCAAGGGTTCTCCAGATGTTTACTTGAGTGGTCCCATTAGAAAGTATATTGAAGATAAAGGAGGCAGGTATAATTGTAAAATATAGGTTCAAAGTCATTCCTTATCTTTTCTCTTTTTGGGTCCCAATAATTGATGTTTTTTTAACATCTCTTTATCTGCAAGAGCAGGTTTCACTTGAGGTGGGGGTGCAGGCAGATACTTTATGATAGATCTCCTGATGGGGAAATACTTGTCACAGGACTTGCCACGTCGAAGGTAAATGACTTCTCATTTTTCTTCTTTTAAACTGAATCCCTTATGACATTGATGTATGAAAGCATCATCTAGATTACTCTTCAATGATTTTATCATGAGCCTGGTTGCATCGCTCCAATTTAAGGATCAATAGGGGTGCAATCTATTTTTCTGGACATTGTTTCAATGAATATTATCAGTAGGCCATGTTTCAATCTATTTTTAAGGATCATGTCCTGGGAAAAGGGCTTAAGAGTTGAGACAAAGCATTCAGTCTTGCACCTTTTGATGAGTGAAGAGGAAATGAATATCCCACACATATTTGTGGGTTTGCAATTGGAGAATTGATGGAGTTATTCTCTTGAGATTGATGCATATAGTTGGTGCTTGTAAAGTATAGAAATTAAAAACTTCATTCCATAACCTATAGGGAAGTTTTTAAATCGAACCTGGGCAAATTAATAGATGGAAGGAAACGGAGTGTGTAAGGTTATGGCAGGATCAAGACTTGTACACCAAACATCTGAGAAATCAGATTGTGTATGTGTATTTTTGAGGTTTCTGTGTTTTATGTTTATAATCCACCATTGATTGTAAGGTCTCCATTAATGAAACATTTAATTATCATTGTAGGCTACGGATAAGAAAGTTGTTAAAGCTGATGCATATGTTGTAGGTATGCAGTCCGATATGCCCTTTCTCTTTCTTTGTATCCTATCTCAGTTGAGCATTGATGATTTTTTGTCATTCTGTGGTTTGATTCTTTGGCAGCTTGTGATGTCCCTGGAATTAAAAGACTACTTCCATCCCAGTGGAGGGAATCAAAGTTCTTTGATAATATATATGAGCTAGTGGGAGTACCTGTTGTGACAGTACAACTAAGATACAATGGCTGGGTTACAGAGTTGCAGGATCTAGAACGATCAAGGTGAATTTCTCACTATACTGGTGCTCTGATTGTGAAAGCAGGATGTTTGAAAACGCAAAGAATATTATTTGCTTTGATAATAGTTGAGACAATTCATAAGCATCTTTTCCATTAAGCCCTTGCTTCTTTTGATTTATAGGCAGTTGCGGCAAGCTTCTGGCTTAGATAACCTCCTGTATACCCCAGATGCGGATTTTTCTTGTTTTGCTGACCTAGCACTCACTTCTCCAGAGGATTACTACATTGAAGGACAAGGTTCATTGCTTCAGTAAGAAAAAAAACTCTACTATCAGTATACTGCTGCTAGCTTCTGCTTTTTATAAGGAATATTGATAATGTACCTTACATATCCTTATAGTTATCTTTTCTATTCCCAACCCAATCTGTTATGTTCACAAAAATTAAATGTTTCAGATGTGTCCTGACACCTGGAGATCCTTACATGTCCTTGACAAATGATAAAATCATAGAGAGAGTCTCAAAGCAGGTTTGTAGCATTTAAAAGTTATCTCTTAACGCCTAAGTCATTACTATCTACGGTTATAAGCCCTATTACACGCTCTGGGAAGTCGTACAAGAACATAATGAGGGTAATCTTTGATCAAATTCTCCAGGCTTTAGTAACTTCTGAATTTAAAATGTTCGGCTTGACAGAGCACTTATCCCTCAGGCTTCCTTCATCTCTTCTCACCTTTTGCATGGGAGCACACATGGTAAACTTGGCTTCAGATGGCAGTATTTACACCCTGAAAATCTACCATTTTCATATCCTTGACATGTGTAAACAACCTGTACATGTTTTTGTGAATTAAAAAAACATCTTTATTAATTTTAGGACATCGAAATCAGCTTGCTTGGGAAGTTCTAGAATTTAAAAATGTTTGTGCACCGAGTAACATGGCCTTAAGAAAGTCCTTATCAGCTGTGATACTGGACCACCTGCAATTGCTCTTTTTTGTGATATTATGGGCCCTTGGTGGACCAAAAGGCAATTTGAGATGAATGGTTTTAACTGGAGCTGATCTGAATGTGTTGTTGACAATACTGGCTATATTTCTGTAGAGAAAACAGAGGAATGATTCAAAAAAGTGAACTCGGGGGTTCCCTTAATCTTGTTCTTTTATCCAACTTACAGCAGGTTTTAACTGGAGCTGATCTGAATGTGTTGACAATACTGGCTATATTTATGGTTAGCAGAGTCTCGTCTATCTAGAGACTCTACAGTTTCAGAACACTTGTGGGAATGGTGGAGGATACCTCGGTCGCCATCATCACGTGTAATGGTGGACCGATATATAGAATATGAATCTTTATAATTCATGAATGTTTACTAGTTGTGTTCATGGTTCACGGATTACTTGTAAATATATTCATTCTTATCACATAATAATGTATTGGTTCTTATACAAATACATTTCATTAACTCTCTGAGGCTCCGGGCACGTGACCCAAATACTGGAGATCAGGTGAACACAAGTCCAGTAACTTAATCACCTCTCTGACTTCTCAAGATATACCTTAAACCAATCAACAGCATCATATTGGCATCTTATACATCTGTCGATGCTCAACTAACATGCAATCACATTCATTTACCTTTTGTTTCCACCCATTTAATTTTGGATTAGGATGGACTTTTATCCATCAGCTACGTTAAACATGTAACAAATTTAGCTAAATTAGGATTGACAAAATCCTAGGGTGGCAATAAATAAGGCATTGCTCAACAAGAAACTGACAGAGAAATATAAGATAAAGAAAGCACTCTTAGCCTCGAGCATTAATTAACTATGTTCCACATCCACAATGGCATCCCTTGCATTCCAATAGTTTTATGAGCACATTTTTATACAGAAAAAAAGGTGATGTGTCATAATGTTTGAATCAGCTGCCCCAACAAAATAAAAACTTACCAATCTAGAGACTACATTCTTGTCGCGATCATCACCTTTTTCAACAACATTTTTTAGCGCTGCAGGAAGAACTTTCCAAAACTCAGCAACGAATTCATTACCTTTCCGCTTACTGTTCTGTAGGATGTCATTTGCAAGATACAAAAGAGGTACTTTCTTGAGCATATCTGAGTTGTGGAACTGTTTATCCCATGTCTCAACAACTAATTCTGCTTTGCTACGGTGATGTATGCACCACCGAGACAAAGCTATGCAATAAAGTTAAGGCAACATGCCTACCACGTCAACACATATTCAAAACAATTACTCAATCATATTGGTAAGAAACAGGAACAGGCGTGTCAGAACAATTCCTCTAACTTCATGAACATTAAAGCATAAATACCAGATGACAAAGAATCAGAGACAAAATACATCAAGCAGTGACCTTAGAATAGATTAGAAAATCAAAATAGACTCTATTTTCATTGCGCTGTCCTATTTGTAATATAAATAATGGGCTGTCCAGAAACAGCATAAAGTACAAAATCATTCACAAAAATTTACCGATTAGTTAGCTCTCCAGAGAACCTAAAAAGAAGACGCGGAATTCATTAATTAAAAATACAATAAAAAGAAGGATACACTCAATACACTGCTGGGTGCCGTTGAGCTTGGCAAGCTTATCTGCAAGTATCTGTTCACTAAATGCACTATTCATATCACCTTAAATAATACCTTCCACCAAAACCTAAAAGAAAACACTTGAATTCTAGAATCCAATCCAGACCCTTTATAAATTCAACTGAAAACAACAGCTTGCAATCATAAACGCACAGATGCAGCTATCCAAGCTGATGAAAGTCTCAATCTTTAAACCCTAGAATTTTAGCAGAGCAGGAAAGGGGATAGAGTGAAGTTAATGGAAGTTTGAGAAGGGAGAATGAAACGACGACGTTTATAAAATTAAAAAAAAAAAGAAAAAAAGAAATGGAAGTCAAAGATTTGTTTCTTCCGGTACTTGTTTGCAAAACGTAAAAAGGTTGCTGGGGACAGTCAACAGATGAGAGAGGAGAGAGCTTACATGAAATGGTCTATTGCCCATTGGGTTCCCTTAATAAACTCTTCAGCTGAAACTGTACCCAAGAAGACAAGACACCCCGAATTGAGAAAGAGACGCGGGGCTGAGTGAAAAAGCTTTCATCTTCGGCTTCAAAGGAGGAGAGGAACAGTAAGATAGACAACATCTTTT
Organism: Salix brachista; assembly: GCA_009078335.1. Classification (NCBI taxonomy): domain Eukaryota; kingdom Viridiplantae; phylum Streptophyta; class Magnoliopsida; order Malpighiales; family Salicaceae; genus Salix; species Salix brachista. The sequence continues at coordinate 10,001,803 of CM018586.1, forward strand.
TAACCTAGCAGTGATGATGTTCATGCGGAAAAGCGCTTTTAGAGCTGCTGCTTCTTCTGCTTTTCAGCTTCAACAACAACAAATGGAAATGGGTATCTTTCCTTTTCTCCCTCATTTCCCTTGTTTCTTATTCCTCAAACATCACCACTTTCTTACCTCTACTTCTACAAAGAAACCTTCTTTGCCTAAAAAAAATGACGGGCTTGTTAGTGATAATAGCAATAACATTAGTATTGATGATGCCTTGGCTTCATTCTATCGCATGGTCCGTATGAATCCTAGGCCTTCTGTTGTGGAGTTTGGCAAATTCTTAGGGTCCTTTGCCAAAAAGAAACAGTATTCCACTGTTGTCTCTCTGTGCAATCAAATGGATTTGCTCGGTGTTACCCACACTGTTTATTCTCTAACTGTATTGATTAACTGCCTTTGTCGCTCGAAACATGTTGATTATGCGGGGAAGCTCTCTAGGTAGAAAAATGAATTGACTTTTCCTATGAAGTAATGTTGTAGGACATTTTCATATGAGGTGACGTTGTAGGCTCGTGAGCCTCTTGTGAGTTATCACTCTAGGGTGACTTCCAGGGATCTGTTTTTGGCACGGGATCTCACGTTGCATCGTGTGTTGACTTGAATCTGTGTATAAAGTACAAAGTATAGAATAACCAGTCTTGTTTTCCTTTGCGCGATGAATATTTTAACTTAAGATAAGTATTTCAAGTTTTGAATTTGCTCCTAACTTTGTGACGTCTACTAATCCTTGTCGAAGATTGAAGACTAAAGATTGATTCCAAGTCTACAATTAGTGTTAGGATTAGACTAGCTTTCAATTACTATTTTTTCCTAAATAAGATCACTATGTTTGATCAATTTCAGTTTTAGTTCAAGTCAACTTTGTTTAGCTAAATTATAGAACAAGGAGTTGTAATCATAGCAGGAGTTCTTATTTGAATGTAACACTTCAAATTATTGCTATAAATAAAGAAGAGGGATAGCAGTAACCTCACCTTCGATTCTGCTCCTTATTGCTGAAATCCTTTGTTCCTCAGTGTTTTTATTTTTCTTTACATTCCCAGAATTGAATTCAAACAGTAATTGATTGAATTCAATGGAATGTTGATTCTGTTGACTTTTGTTGATTTTTGGTTCTTTGATTTCCTACAATCCTAACAGGGGAATGGTTCAAAAAAGTGAAGTTGGGGGTTCTCTTAATCTTGTTCATTTATCCAGGTTACAGCAGGTTTTAATTGGAGCTGATCTGAATGTGTTGTTGACAAGGCTGACAATCTTTCTGTAGAGAGAACTGGTTGGCAGAGTCCAAGTTTTCTAAATTGTTAGGCTCCATTGTCAGAATGAAACAGTATTCAACTGCGGTTTCATTGTAAAAACAAATGGAATGCATGTACTGTTATTGTTGTCAGCAGGCTTTTGAGCTGGGAAAATGGAGTGGAAAAACATTCGTCTTATAAAAAAAATCATTTCTTTCATCACATCTAGTGTTTTACCGATTGAGTTTCGCATTTCACTGCAGTTTCTTATCAACGACCAGATGTTTATACAATCGGTGCCACTAACAGGTAGAGCACACCTCATTCTGCTTTCTTTGTCTACCTATCACTATCTATATATGTGTGGCTGATCTCAATGATCTGGTAGATTCATTGTTTGTAAATCTAACTCTCTTTTTACCATCTGGAAACATCGAATTCAGAATAACCAAACTTGTTCAGAGCAGCTTGATGTTTCAAGGTGGTGTTTGATATGCTACTGTGCAACTGCAGATGCCACACACAGATTCCGTCTGACCAATCCTGCAAGCTGGACATAAACTATAAATATTGTGTATGTTATTCAAACACAAGCAATTATCCAAAGAATTGAATTTGGAGATTACTAGAATGGTGTTACAATTGTTCATGTCAACTTAACAAGAACATATACAAGCACATGAAAGGGAAAAATCTTAATCAGAGGCTGGGATGAGTTTTGGAATGAAAAAACAGCACATTTCATCAGCAGACGATGCAGCTAAACATTGCAGCGCAGAACCGACAGTGTGGAAGCAATTCCAGGCGCAAAAACCTTTCTTCTTTAGATCATATCCGGCCAAATTCATGCTCCACAGCCTTCATAAGCAAACTATCAAGAACCACAAGAACTGGCGAATTACCAAACCCACGTCCCATTGCGAACATGAGCTCCCTGATCAAGCACCTGAACTCCTGAGGATCGATACTCCCGTTTCGATCCTCGTCAAACCTGTTGAAAATGGTGTTGAAAAGAGGGTCAATCTTTTCTTCTTCTCTGGATCCATGTCCTAATGACATGATTTTAGAGAATCCTTCACGGAGCTCGGATCGTGAAAGCACTCTATCCCCGTCAACATCAAGCATTTCGAAACATTCCTCGACACAGTTTTCGAATGCTTTCCTGTCTTCCACAAATGTCGTCACTGTTGTCTCGTTGACGACAGCTAAACTCATTTTCTTGAATGTGTTTAATCTCCTAAAATAACTAATTTGTATTTATCTACGATTTTCCCTATAATTAAGGGGCTAGATTGCAATGGTTGACGAGGCTTCTTTTTAGAGGCATGGTTGCTGAAGTACGTCCGTTCATCATCGATGATTACCAGCTTCTATAATTAGCATGTGAATTAAATAAATTACGAAATGTTATTTTCACTCTATAAACTGTTGATCCTGCTCTACATTTATTATATGTTTTATTAGCATATACTGTCTAGCTTCCAATATGTAGAGAATGAACACTCATATTTTGCCCTCTAACCCTAAAATACGACAACCTTGAACTCTTACATGGCATAAAGCTCTTGGTTTTTGTAAGAAACTATTTTAGTGTGGCTTGCTTTTGTAAGTTACGTTATAAGTATACAAATACGTATAATTTCACCCCCCAAATCTTGTTAAGAAAATAAATATTTGGGGTCTGCATCCATGCACGCACTATAATTTACATCGTCCTCAACAGATGTGGTGTTATAATTTACATCGTCCTCAACAGATATGGTCTGGGGTCAATGCAGCCCGTTTTTTGGACCACGGCTTGTCCACGTGGAATGATGGGCTCCGTTGCAAAATGGCTCCTAGCTTGTCCAGCAGAGCATAGGACCTGGCTTGGGGTCAATGCAGCCCAATGTTTGGACCACGGCTTGTCCACGTGGCATGATGGGCTCGGCTGCATTGAGCCGTTATGGTTGAAAACGATGCGAAAGGACAAGCAAATTTGCTATCCTAAGTTCTTGCTGATCTTGGCTTCTTTGTAATTTTATATGGTCTGCCGATCTGATTATTATTATTCCGAAATAATAAAATCAATTTCACTTCACTTTCATGGTGGCCTGCTTAAGAGTTTTTCTGGTTCCTGAAAATTTTATTTGAACCCCTCCCCATTTGTATCTCTATGGGTTGGACGAGTCAAATTCTATTGACTCAAATCTATTTTTAAATCAGTATTATTAAGATATCATTTTGGGTGTGTATCATTTCAAAAGTATTTTAAAAAAAATTATTTTTTTATTTTTATTTTAAATAAAAAAATTGATATTTTTAAATTATTTTGATATACCGATGATGAAAATATTTTTTTAAAAATAAATAAATATTAGTTTAATACATTTCTGAACACAAAACATTTTCAAAAATAATTTTAATCACGCTCTCGGAAATCATTCCACTAACTCATTAATATATAAAAATCAATTTTGTAGCTCTCAAGAAACTTAACTCAGAATTAGATGTGAAAATGCATAGGATCCCCACTTTCTATGCACCCTGTCATCCAAACACCACACATGCTCCTAGCCTAGGATCAACCCTTCATGCAAGTTGCCCGTACGACTATGGAAAAAATAAATTAAAACCATAATCCATTTTCATTTTCCTTTTATTTCTTGTCTTGTTTTTTAAAAAGATTTTATGATAGTCAAAGTGTCAAACGGCCAAAAGGTAGGATGTTTTATATCTATAATTATCATATAAATTGAGAAATATTTTTTTTATGAGAGAGTACATCTCTTAAAATTTAATATAGAAGATTCTGTAAATTATTTTCCAATTCTTTTTAAGCTTGCAATTAGAGAAATATCAATCATTAATCTCAAGGGACATGAGTTATTAAGGGTCCATTTGGAAGATTTATAGTTTTTCTAGTGTTTTCTTAAAATTGTTCTTGGCTATGAAAAATATAAAACTAATACTTTATTTCGGTGTTTTATGATGATTTTGATGCGACAATATAAAAAATCTAAAAAATATATTGTTTTAATATATTTTCAAATAAAAAATTATATTGAAAAGAACTTTATACTTTATTTTCAAAACATACTAAGCTATTATTTGGCATTGCTGCCTAACCTATCTTTTCAAGATTTTGTATGTATTTTTTTAAATAATTTTAAATTAATTTTACTTTAATATTTTTATTGTTTAATAAAAAAATAAAAATTATATATTATTTAAGCATATTTTCAAATAAAAACATTTTAAAAACAATCTCTATAATATTTTCATAAATAAACTAATGAGTTGTTTGATAGGAACTCGTTCCATTGTGGTTGTGACATCATAGCATATGACAAATAACATAATGTCAAATCCTTAAGTATCCATCAGACGACACGTCACTCTGCTGTCAAGATTCTAACCGGCAATCATCAATTAATTAATTCTAGAAGCTGAAAAATCAATACTAGTGAAATTAAATTAAATTAAAGAAAGGTAATCATGACATGTTTATATTAATTTATCTTGTCTTCATTTACTGTTTGCTCACATGATTTTACTAGCTGGTGCCGCCACCTAGTTTTTGGATGGTTGGTTTCATTATTATTATTTTGTTTGAATGCCATGTGATGTTTTTTTTCTCTGGAAAAAACTTTCCATAACAAAATTCAATTTGTGAATTATTTTTTTTCACGATTTAAGTTTTTTTTATTTTTATAGAGTTTTTTTTTTCTCAGCCATCATATAATACCATACAATTCTCTATCGTTATTGAACTTTAGAGACTAATTTAAGGTATTTATCTTGTCTTAAAAATTTATTTATTTTTACTTAAAAATTATTTATTATTTTGTATGTTTTCAAAACATTTTAATGTGTTGATGTTAAATATTTTTTAAAATATATTATCTTAATACACTTTAAAGTAAAAAATATCTTAAAATTGTAATCTTAAATTTTTAGATTACAATGTACATGAATTTCACATGCATCATGAATAAAATTACTCTCAAAATTCCTAGAGTGGAGGGGGACATTTGGATAGAATTTGATTACTAGGTTTTAATAAATAAAAAAACAAAAAATATCTTCATATATCTCTTGTTTTTTACATATATATATATATATATAGACAATTTTTACCATGGCTATGGTCCTATAAGAATTGAATTCACCTGAAAAAGACAAAAAAAATAAATAAATAATAGGGTCAGGTGGATCAAAGCACATGGTTTTGATACTATATAATGAAGTTAATTTCACTCCATTTTTCTATGCTCCTCCAATCCAAACTGCTTTCATCCAACGTTATTTTTCTGTCCTCTTGATTTGCTGCATCTTTCCTGGTCATTGGTTTTAGTAAACAAAACTCTAATTACAACGAAAATCAAATAAACCTTAATAAAATATAGTTCGTGTCTTAATCCCCCCAATTTTTTTTAACTATAATTAATTAATTACAAAGAAAATCAGAGAAGCCTTGTTAGAATACACTGTTTCTTGGTCCCCGTGATTTTTTAACCCTAATATAATACTTGCTCCAAGAATCCCAATTTTTTATTTTTTATTTTTTGTCTTTGCTTATGTTCTGGAGTCTTACCTTTTGTATATTTCTGACTTTTTGTTCTTCAAATATGTACGGTACTCGTGCCGGAGTCAAACTTTACTGGTCAAACATGGAAAAATATCGAAACACTGATTGCCCATCATTTCCTTTCTTATCATTTTTTTTTGTCGACTAAAACTTTGGATGATACGTATTCTTATGAGGGATATTTGTCTGATTTGAATTCAAGAATTGTTTTGTGGATCGTAAATAAATCTTTTATTATTATGTTACATTCCTGTAAATGATATTAAAATTTTAATAACCAAACAATTATGAATTTAAATATATAACGGTTCAAAATCGAAGATTTTCTTCAAATATAAAAAAGAAATGGCAAAGATATATAAAAGAAAAGCTATAATCAGGGTAGTCAAACTCGCGAGTCAACTCGCAAACTCGTACGAGTTTGTGAGTTGACTCAGCAAACCTGGTTGGACCGGAAGAAAACTCGAATCCGGTCAAACTCGGTCAAACCCGTTTAAAATTGGTCTGACTCGTAAAATCGGACCGGATCGGTCCGATTTCACGAGTTCAAGACATTCGGCCATCAGCTTTCATTTTCAATTTTTCATTCTGTCAATTACAACTCAAAATCAAAATCTTCTCTGCTCTTCCAAATCCCCCAAATCATCAGCTCTCACCCCCAAAATCTTCTCTTCTCTTCTCAGCACAAAATCCCCCAAATCGTCAGTTCTCAGTTCGGCAGCACAAGAAAGGGATGGAGATGAGCACAAGAAAGGGAAGTAGATGAGCAGATGAGCACGAGGGAGGGAGGGAGATGAGCAGATGAGCACCAGAGAGGGAGATGAGCGGCGGCACAAGGAAAAAATATGTTAAGGGAATTAGGGTTGTGCCGTTGTGGGCTTTTGTAATAAACTAATAATAATAATAATAATAGGTTTCTGGGGGGGGGGGGGGGGGGGAATAGCACTACTTAGTGACTAGGAGCGGAGAGGAGAGCCTGTTTCGCTTTTTTTTGGGGGGGGCAGGGGTTGTGTGTTATAAATTATAATAATAATAATAATAATAATAATAATAATAATAATAATAATAATTAATATTATTATTATTATTATTATTATTATTATTAATTAGCATAAAAAATAGTTAGCATAAAAAAATAATTTTAAAAAAAATCCTATTAATTTAAGACAATAAATAACATTAATTAATTTCAATTACAACTACCATAAGAAAAACATACAATTACTTGAAAAACATACAATAAGTAGCTTAAATTTCAAATCTCAAATATTGTGTGTCTTTTAATTATATTTAAATTCATTTTTTAATTCATTTTTTAATTTAAATATAATTTTAAAAAACAATTTTATTGTTGGAGGGTTTTTCAAAAGCAATTATTTAATTATATAACTTACTCCTATTAATTATATAATTAATTGCATAAGTAAAATATATATAAAATATATATATATAGTTTTTTGAAAATGGTGACAGGGACAAAGAAAGACTAAAGTCATGCCACCCGTGTTGACTAAATGTTTGTTTTTGTATTTTAAGGAGGATGGACTAAAGTTTTATGTCTATAATTATGTTATCTTGTATTCAGAAATATTTTACATACGATTTTACGATTTTTCTTCTCACACGATTTTAGCTGTGATTTTACGATTTTTGTACGGACAAATTCGGATACGATTTTACGATCCGATTTTTCGGAGCCCTTTCCGATTCGTGTCAAAATCTCGATTTTGACTACCTTGGCTATAATTATAAAGTAATCATGACTATAAATTACAGATGAAACTCCACCATCCCGCATCTGCAATAAAATCAACCCTGGGCCGGCACTTATCATTGATATATATATATATGAGTATTTCAAACACCTGAGCTGAAAAGCTTAATTAGGTGGTTGCATGTCATTATCGAAACTTTAGATAAAAAAAAATAATAATCTTGAATACCCCCACCACGCATGCATGCATTCATGCTCCGCAGCAGCATACGAGCCTTTTGTAGACCTGTACATGGATATTACGATGTGATAATAGAGTATTTATAATTTGCATAATAAATTTCAAGTTTAAATTAAATTATATATTTTTTATAAGAATTTGGAACAATCAAAGTTACTTACTCACCTAAACCTATGCATGTATATTGCGAATATGAGTTAGGAAGTAGTGTGTTGCGATAATAGAATACTTATGATTTGCATAATAGATTTTAAGTTGGAGTTAAATCATGTATTTCTTATAAGAATTTAAAATAATCAAAGTTTTACTATCTCAAACGTAATGTTCAATCGAATCTAAAAAAAATATTGTGAACGTGAAGATGGAATCCATGTTGATTTCTGGTGTGCCCTGCTGAGTGCCATACCTGACATGAGGCCGGCAAACTACATGTTAACAGTGTTGGGTTCTCTTGGGACATGAAGTCGTCTATGTTTCTCTGTAAACTTCATGCAGACGAGACTGCCCTAAACGAAGAGTTAGCCACTATCATTATTTTAAGTTGCTCTTTATTTTTCCCCATGATTTTCTGTAGACCGTAGTTAATGTCCTTCTAGCTAAACCATCTCGTTTTATTATTCTTTCTTTCTTTCTAATATATATATATATATATACATGAGATTTTTTTTCTTTTTTTCAAGAGGTATTTTTTAATGACAAAACTTGTGGCTGAACTACGTCATATCTGGGATAATATTTCTTGAAAGATTTGTGGGGACGTGAACACACATCATCAATAAAAAAAAAATATATGTTCCTTGAAATAATAAAAATAATAATAAAAAAAAATGTTCTTTCACTATTAATCCATCTTCAAGCTTACGTCGACCAAATTAATAATTCCTTGACCTTGAGTATGACAAAAATGCCTTTGGAAGCAACGAATACCACTCAAATTGCAATGGTGTGCTTGGGAATTCATGCCAAGACGTTGAAAATGAGGAGTTAAATAAGCAAAAAATAAAAAATATATGTATCTTTTTTTTTGGTCCACTAAAAATTCTTGACAATGTTATTTAAGTGAAGATAGAATTTTTATTCTTTTCAACTGGGATATATTTTCTTAAAAAAATCGAAACGACTGTTAACCTGTTTGTAATGTTTTGATATTACCAAACATAAAAGGGAGTTTAATTAACTCCTTTCTAATTTAGTAATTTTATTTTTTTATTTTAACATATTAACTTACATTAAAAATAAATGTTACGACATATGATAAGAGTATTGCCGCTCTAGTTTTTTTTTTTTTTTTTACGTGCATGTACATGGATAATGGTATAGTAAGCTTCTGGCATATGTTTGGATCTATCAATTACAAGTGAGACGATAGCATTATCCATGCTACTAAAAACTGCCCAACAAGCTCTTGATATAACATAAAATTTCGAGATACGCTATGAGAGTTGCAGCTTAAATTATTTAAGTAATGTTTTATATTGTGATAGTAGCTGTTTTTTATAGCGTTTTTTATTTGGAAGTATATTAAAATAATACTTTATTCATGAATGTGAATATTTTTTAACAAAGTCTAATTGAGAAGGATTTAGTTTCAGTCGTTATCCAGCAGTTTCAATTTGTGAATGTATTTAGAATGTGAATCACCCTATGAATATAAGTATTTGTTGTTAAGTTATTGAACTTTACTTTATATCAAAGTTATTGATCCCGTCCCGTTCCGGCCGGAACGGGCGGGACGCCCCGTCCCGTTGCAAAATCCGGGACAAAACGGCGACGTTTTTGTCCCGGGTAGAATCCCGGCCTGTCCCGGAAAAACCGGGCGAATTCCGGCCGGAACGCCCCGGTTCCGTACCGGGCGTTCCGTTCCGGCCTGAAAATCCTTTTTTTTTTTTTTTTTTTTAACTTTTAATTTTTTTTTCTAATTTTGAGATTATATTTGTTTGACTTTGTGTTTATATTGTATAATTTAAAGTTAATTTGTCTTGAATTTTAATTATGCTTGTTAAATTAAGTTGATGGAGAGGACATAAGTTGGGAGAGTATCGAAGCACCTTTCTCTACTTTAAATTTAGATGATAAAGAGACATGTTGATGTAGAACAGGTTGCGGAATCATACATGCTGAAGAGGGATCACCCGAAATTCAAAGGCAACTGAATTTCGGCATCCGGGTCGTTGAGGTTGGAATAACGCGAAACTCACCCAGTCAATGCGTTTCGTCGTTTTCGGAAGAAATCAGTAGCTTTGCTGCTGACCTCGACCCAATTTTGGCCAAATTCCATCGTTTCGGCCCCGGAATCGTCATTTTTGCTATTTTAGGAAAGTTTTGTTTTTGCAATAACTTTTGAATTAAGAGTCCGAATTGACTTTGGTCAATTGGTACTCTCTTAGAATTCATAGGCCTTTCACATTCTGCATTTATCTCAAATTTGCCATTTATGGCAAATTTAATGTTTTATGTCCTTTCCTTTTCTGTATTGAATTAGGCTAGGGTTTTCTCCTTAAGTATGTTTGTAAACCCTGCAGCCGACTTCAACTATCATTTTATCAAATAAACACTGAGTTTGATTAAGATTTATTCTCATTATCTTTAATTTTAAGGAATATTGACGTTGGTCGTATTCCCGCGTGATTTTCTGCTGCGTCACATGTGTAAATGAGGAGAATGAGCTAGGTGGAAATGACCAACTATTGGAATGTCTTGTTGATGACTTTCCTTATGTTCCACAGCCAGATCAAGATCCTTATTTTTATATTAATGATGTAGAAGATGTTTGATGTATTTTTCTTTTATTTTAGAACATTTTACTTTCATAATATTTTGGAATTTCAAAGATGTTTCTAATTTTGAGATTATGTTTGTATTGTATAATTTAAATTTCATTTATCTTGAATTTAAATTATACTTGTTAAATTAATATTTTATTTTTTTCATATATATAATTAAATAAAAATGAACAGTACAAAACCGGAACGGTACCCGGAACGGTACCGAAACCGGGACGTCCCGTTCCAAACACAAATCCGGAACCGGGACCGGGACGGGATCAATAACTATGCTTTATATCTAAGCTATTTTAATTACTTAATTACTTCTCCAGTTAAATTATTTTTTTTATGTGAAGCGAGGTTAATTATAACTATATCCGCGTAGCTATGCAATACAAACTTAGAATTACAAGAGTAATTGTGATTAAATCCAGAGTTAAAAACTAACATGGGTAAATAGATATACGATGGACCATTTCCAACTTCTCGAGCTACAACCAAACAGTCCAATCTCATGGGATGAGTTAGAGATTAAAATAATAAATACCAAAATTATTTTTATAATTCTTTATGCTCATGTGACTTCGATCTAGAGAGAGGAGTGTCTTTGGTCCCATGTTTTGAGGAGCTAACACCAATTAACAATTAAGATTTTCTCAGATATTCATTCACAATTTTTTTTACGAGATAATATATATATATATATATATGATGGTAATTAGAAAAGGGCCTTCGTACGTTAAGATAAGAAATAAAATAAAAATCTTTGGTTAACCAATCAAATGTTAAATGATAAATCAATTTTTTTTAGTATTTTTAAATTGTTAGAGATTGTTTTTTAAAGTGATTTTAATTTAGAAATACATCAAGATAATATTTTTTTATTTTTTAAAAATTATTTTTGACATCAACACATAAAAATAATCTAAAAATATCAAAAAAAAACAAAACAATTAAAATACAATTTAAAACATGAAGTAAACATAGCGGAGGATGGCTAGCGTGGTGGCTGCTGCCGTCATAGTTGTCAGAAGATCAGTTAAGAATATGAATTATTGGATTGTCGAATTAATTAAAAGGCGAATTAATTAATCCGGTTGATTATCGTCCCAATGACGTTGTCTTAGTTTTTTTTTTTAAATTGTTTTTGTTAGCCCATATGATCTTTATTGTATCTAAGTATCAACTTTTTTTTTACAATTGTATTTTTTACTCGTGATCACAAAATATATTAATAATACCTGCATATTAATTTATTTGTGTTTGAAAAACAATTACTTATAATTAGAACATTTATTATATATTTATAATATTTTTATATAAATAAATTATATATATAACAAGCAGATTAGAATATTTATTATAAAAAAACACATTTAAAAAGCTTGTGTATTTATTTTCTTCATAAAAAAATTATACAACTCACGGCGAAACATAAATCAAATAACTAGTGAAATCCATAATTTGGAGTTTTTTAAAATTTATTGCCTACATATAATAGTTATTTTATGGTGCGAGTTAAATATAAAACGAAAAGAGAATAAGAAAGAGAAAATAAGAAAAACTAACCTAAATAAAAATAGTTGTATAACTCTGAGTTTTTTTAAATAACAATAATTAGAATAGCTTTATTATTATTATTATTATTATTTTCGTGTGGTACCTTTCAATGCAAATGAAAGTTGAGAAGGTACTCTCCCACCGTTTTATAAATGCTGATGACACTGGCGCCAACAAGAAGACGGAGAATTTGATGGTTTGATGGAAGATCCATTTTGAATGTATGTCCTATCATGTCACTCTGACAAAAAGAAGTCCATTGACTTTTTTTTAAAATAAAATAATTATTAAAGTTGATTAAAAGTATTTATTAAATATCATATTGAAAAGAATGAGTGAAATAGCACAATGTTAATGTTTCATAATTAAAAAAAAAACACAACATTTCATAGATGTCGCAATTCATAATTACAATATTTAACAATATTAAATCTCATCCTCCCTTCTTCTCCAAAAAAAAAAAATGTTTTCACTTGATTTTATGTGTTTTTATATATATATATATATATATATATATATATATATATATATATAGATAGATATATTATTTCAACAATATTTTTAATTTCAAGTGTTTATATACCAAAATAGCCAAACACGCATGGGATGAGAATAAAATCTTCATGGGTTGAATTGAGAAAAAAAGACTCAAATTTAAGTTAATTTCTTAGTTGAATTGAACTAGACGTTAAGTAAACCAAATTGACGTGGACAAGATATTGATTAAACCAAACACTTTTTTGCAATTGAGTTTTTAGTAATTCTGTTTATTAGAATAAACTTACGCTTGTTGAGCATTAAAGAAAAAAATAACAAATTATTATTTTAATAAATATTATTGATTTAAGTTGGAGCAATGATTAAAGAATTGACATGATCACTCGAATTATTTTTCAATTCAGTCCTCATGTCATGCAAACAACTATAGTTAGAGATATAACATCTAAAATGGTGTATTCACCTTTTCCTTTTTAATACATGTGATATTATAAAAATAAATTGGTTTATCCCCAAAATCAACAAGTTATCCAAATTACCATCTAACAAACAAACACACCACAGCTAGAAAAAAAAGATATATAAATAAATATGAAGACAAGAGAAGAGCATAGAAGAAAAGATGACCAAACTTAACTAATTCATCGGTTTCTATTTGTTTTGGAAGTTTACTAGCTATTTACCCCGCTCTCCATGACAGGTTTGTTTTTTCCCACAAAAGCACAAATATATATGCTTTTTTAAACATGTTTTTATATAAGAAAATAAAAAATATATAAAATCAAAAACTTTAGAGCCAGATATAGACCAATATATTTAGTCTCATAACACATGTTAGACACAACTATGTTTGATGATTTTATCAAGAAAAATATTTTTTTATTTAATTAAATGATAATTAAAAAATAAACGCGCATGAAATTGATTAAATAAAATAAGAGATAAAAACATTATTATATGGGGTTACACATATTAAAAATATAATATGAACATACCTTGAAGCATGCAACTTTTTTCAACATGTTTTTTTATATAAAAAAATATTAAGTATAGATAAAAGGCTTAAAAACATATCTAATCAAACAAATCAATAATCATTTGTGTCAATAAATAAAGAAAAATCATTAGCGATAATTAAATATGTATTTGTAAAAGTAAAGAGATGATTATAAATCAAGATATTTAACCTCACCACATGAATTATTTATCTGATTGTGTGAATTGACTATGCTTATCAAAATTATTTTTTTATTTAATAAAATAACAGTGAAAATAAACACACATATAAAATTGATGTGATGAAATAAAAAAGGAAGAAAATCTTGCAATGTTACACTTATTAGAGATACTATCAATAAATAAATAATTTTAATTTTTAAAAATAAAGTTCAATTATAGATAACATAAAAATATGAATTATAAGAATCTCTTCAAAAACTAGATAAATATAAAATAAAAATAAAAACCACTATTTTGAAGAAAAAAGCTAGATACAAAAAAAAAAAAAATTAGAAAGAAGGGATATTGACTGAAATGTAATCTAAAGAGTTATTAAAAAAAATTATTTTTTCAAATAAAGGAAAAAAGAAAAAGAAAGAGGTTTAATGTTGTTAGCTTTGAAAAGTCAAGTCAGTATCTGACCTAATAAAAAAGGACTCGATCGCAAGCCCGTAGGAGTAGCCCGAGTAAAGAGCCTTTTATTTTGAAATGTAACCGGGTGGATTGAGAAAAAAAATCTTAGACGACGCATTGTTTGAAATTCTCTATATTCCAACCACTACGGTGACAAAAATAAAATAAAATAGAATATTATTTTTTATAAGAGAAACCATTTTAATCCACTTTTCACTCAAAACACTTTTAAAAAAACCCTAAATACCTTTACAAATCCATAAATAACTTAAAAAAACACCTGAAAACCTATAAACCAAAATCATTTATAAAGATTAGATAAGTGTTTTTAGTTGATTTTAAGATTAAAAAACATGTAAATGGAACTCTCATCACCACATAGAACTCTATGGTATTAAGATCTACTATTATGGTGTTCAAATATTAATGATACATTGATTTTATCTTTCTATGTTAGATTTCAGTGACTTTCCTCTCTTACATCTCTCCAATGGTAGACTAAAAGAAACTAACAAAAAACTAGTGTACTAAATTCAAGATGAAAAAAATTATCAAGGGACCAAATATACATAGATTGTAAAGTTAGATGACTAAAGTAATTATTCTATGCGAGTTTCGAAACTATCAATGATGTCTTTTTTATTTTGATTTTCTTAAATTATTTTCCTTGATTAATAAATTATATTAAATTATTCTTGATTTTGCAAGAAAAACTCAATTACATAAGAAAATTAAAAATCAAAAATCAAAAGAAAAACACACAATATATCCATATTTATTCTCAAGAAAAATGAATAGTATCGTGTGGAAGTTATTTTTTTAGTTAATGTTAGGTATTTGCTAGAGGGACTCCATCACTCCATGTTTATTTTCCTATCTCGAGCATCCCAGTCAATTGGGTCCCACCTTTGTCCATTTTTATACACATTTTTTCACAAAATTTGCAGGCTACTGGCCTACTTCAAAGCTGAAACCTTTACAAGAGAAAGGAAGTGACCCCATCTCCCCTACTCTCCTTCTCTATCTGGCATGTTCTTTCATGGTGTGGGTGGATTCTGTATGTATAATTAGGCAGTTGTATTTCTTAAAAATATGTTTTTATATTTGTTTGCTTTGAAATATAATAAATTTTTTATATTCTTGATATAAATATTCAAAAATATAAAAAAATAATTTAAAATAAATAAACAAACAAATCTTGATTTTTATCAATTGATTAGTTGACCATCTCTCTGTAAAAAGGTTATATAAATAATATATTCCGTATTTTTAAAAAGGAAAACACCCTTCCTTCTCTCATTTATCAAACTCTTTGAGTCAAGCAGAGAAGACAAAGAACATACTGTAAGGGGAAATCTGTGTTGTATCAAAGTAAGAAACAGAGAATAAAGATAAGAACTTGAAAGTTTTAGAGAATGAATGGTCTCTCACATCTTGAACCACCTGAATGCTCTGAGTTTGTTGAAATTGATCCATCTGGAAGATATGGCAGAGTACTTCTCTCCTCTTCTTTTCTCTGTGTGTATATGTGTGTTTCTTCTTCGAATCGTTAGTTTGATTTTGGGGTTTCGTTTTGTTATTGCAGTACAATGAAATCCTTGGCAAAGGAGCTTCAAAGACAGTGTATGAATCCAAGTTCCTATCTTTCATTAATTTACTGTAATCCCATTTAGAATTTTTCTTTTCCCATATGCTTGACTTCTTAGATTTTTTGCTCGAGTTTGATGGACGCTCGTGTCTTATTTTTTCCAAAGTTGGAGTCTTTTGTGGTCTTTCTGTGAGCTTTTTGTAATGGTTAGCTGATTGATTCTGGCAGATATAGAGCATTTGACGAGTATGAGGGGATTGAAGTTGCTTGGAACCAGGTCAAGCTCTATGATTTCCTGCAAAGTTCTGAAGATCTTGAAAGGCTCTACTGCGAGATTCATCTCCTTAAAACGTTGAAGCATAAGAACATAATGAAGTTTTACACTTCCTGGGTCGATACTGCTAATAGGAACATCAACTTTGTTACTGAAATGTTCACTTATGGGACTTTGAGACAGTAAGAATTTGTCAGAATCTAATGATTCCATGGCCCGTTCTTTACTTTTCTGTTGTTGATGCTTTGTGGGTCTTTTGAGTTGTTTATCATCTTATGATTGGGTTCTCTTTGCTTTTTTGGTCTTCGATAGGTATAGACTAAAGCACAAGAGAGTTAACATTAGAGCCGTGAAGCAATGGTGTAGGCAGATCTTGAGAGGGCTTCTTTACCTCCATAGCCATGACCCCCCTGTGATCCACAGAGATCTAAAGTGTGATAATATTTTTGTGAATGGGAACCAAGGAGAAGTGAAGATTGGAGATCTTGGCCTGGCAGCAATTCTTCGGAAATCACACGCTGCTCATTGTGTTGGTAGGTTTAATTGATTAATCTCATGAATTCTCTTTATTTGGTCACTATAACCAGATCCCAAGAATTAGTAGAGGCCTTCTAACAGAAGCGAGTGTCTAGTTCTTTGGTGGTACTAGGATTTTCGTGACTTAAATTGATAATAACACTACACCATGGTCAATTCTTAATTTCTACGGGGCTCTCTTTTCTCCAGGGACACCTGAGTTTATGGCTCCAGAAGTGTATGAAGAGGCATACAATGAATTGGTTGATATTTATTCATTTGGAATGTGCATCTTGGAGATGGTCACTTTTGAATATCCCTATAGTGAATGCACTCATCCTGCTCAAATCTACAAGAAAGTTATCTCTGTAAGACCCCTCTCTTTCTCCCTCCATTCTAAAACATGATATATTTCGCTTACATGATTTGTTTCTCCAGGGTAAAAAACCAGATGCTTTGTACAAAGTGAAGGATCCAGAAGTAAGACAATTTGTTGAGAAATGCTTGGCCACTGTGTCACTTAGGCTATCTGCAAAGGAGTTGTTGAATGACCCTTTTCTTCAAATCGATGGTCGTGGATCTGATCTGAGACCGTTAGAGCCTGAGATTGAAGTTCATGGCCTAGGACCCATGATGAGGCTACTTTCGCTTGAGCCTCATGAAAATACTAATTCCTACAGTAATGTATACTTAAATGGTCATGGCTATGAGACTCAAAATGAATGGGAATATCAATTGGTTGAGGTTGAACCGAGTGGAATTGAACTTTTTGAGCATCATGATGAACATCCTGCAAATGTTGACATAAGTATAAAAGGAAAAAGGGGAGATGATGGTGGTATCTTTTTAAGAATCCGAATTGCAGACGAAGAAGGTTAGTGAATTTCTTTCTTTCCTTTTATTTATCATTTCCTTGAATTGCCAGCTTTCATTTCGGTTTTTTCCTAGCAAATGTCCATCCTAGCAACCACTTTAATTATATATATTTGCAGGTCGAATCCGAAACATATATTTCCCATTTGACATTGAAACTGATACAGCATTGAGCGTGGCAACTGAAATGGTTGCTGAACTTGATATCAACGATCAAGACGTGACCAAGATAGCTGATATGATTGATGGGGAGATTGCTGGCTTGGTACCTGAATGGAAGCCAGGGCCAGGCATAGAGGAAACACCCCGCTTTGCAAATCAAGCTGTTTGTCACAATTGTGCTTCCACTTGCACCTCCAATGGTTCGTTCATGGAGTTTTTGTCAAATAATCCATGTTGCAGCCATGGTTGTGCTTCAATGCATGGAAGGTTTGGGGAGATCACATTTCAAGCGGATGAATCTGAGGACCATATAACAGAAGGGGCACCAAACATACTGAGCCAACCAGAATACTCGCACTATCAGGAAGTTTGGGATCAACAAGAAAGCCGACAACTTGTTCCAATGGGCTCCGGAAGAAGTCATTTGGATGAACAGTATGACAGTTTTGACCAGCCAATCCCAGAAAAGAATACTAAAGAAAAAAGGATGGAAAATGGAATTCCTGATGGAGGGAAATCATTTCGGCACCTCACAGGTTCTGGTTCCTTCAGCAGACCGACTTCATTGTACAATGACCTTGCTGACAGTAATGAGAGTGAAATCCAGCAAGACTTGAGATGGCTTAAAGCAAAGCACCAAATGGAATTGAGGAAACTTAGAGATGAACAATTAGGACTTGCAGTGAAACCTTCACCCTCAACTTCAAGGAATGGAGAAGGGATAACAAGTAATCAGGTTTCTTCATCTTCAATGTCGAATTCATCTCAAGAAGACAGCAATGGAGATGTCTCCAAATCTCTTACCAAGCAGGCAAGCCATAATATGCATGCTCATGCCAGTAACAGCTGCGCTCTTTCTGATACGCAAAGGCACCGGAATCACAAAGTAATGAAGCTATCCCCAAGGCCAGAGGATATGGTTACTGCCAAGAATTTCTGCACCGGGCCATTGCTTCCACACTCGCTTCACCGGACAACTTCCCTACCAGTTGATGCTGTTGATGTATAACATTTTGAGAAATCCATTCTTTTATAGATTCCTTATATTCATCAGAGGCACTGTTGTTAATATGTTCACCCTTTTTTGGCCCAGCAATATTAATGTCCTTCCTCGTTGTCACTCACCCGCGCACAGAACAGGGACAAACAAGCTATATAACGAGTTGAGATGTAAAATTGACAAGTGCCGAGTAGTTGAGAGACCATTTACATCATCCATCTGGCCTGGACAGTGGCAGCTACCAAACAATGAGATGGGATTCATGATTTCATGAAGAAATATGTTTGCTATGTAGGATTTGAAGGATGTTGATTGCTAAGATGACATGATTGTATTCGACTCCATGTGCATCTTCGTGACTGTTTAGGAGTGTGGTTGAAGTTGTTTTTTAAAATGTTTTTCATTCAGAAATATATTAAAATGATGTTTTTTTTTTAAAAAATATTTTTTGATAACAGCACATCAAAAAAATCTAAAAACATCATTTTTTTTTAAATTTAAAATAAAAAATAAAATAAAATAATTTTAAATTTTTTTAAAAACGCTTTTTAAACACATCCCCAAACACCCCTTTCATCTCATCTATAGCATACCAATGAGGTGTTTTCCTGTAGAACCCACAATTTATGGCAATAATAGAAGAGGTTCTACCAAGAACAATAGATTATTATGTTTTAAAAGTATTTTTGAAAATCATTTTTATATATTTTTATATCATTTTCACGTGTTATATCAAAAATAATTTTTTTTTTTAAAAAACATGATATAAATAAATAAAAATCATTTTAAAAATCAACCGCAACCAGACTTCCAGATTAGACTATAAATTTAGCATGGCCTGCAGAAGCATTATATATATAGATTGCTGATATGCTAAGATCATGGGCCACCCACATGAGCAATTTGATTCCATAAATAATAATAATACATGGTCCACCAATGACCTCAGTTTGTAATGACTTTCGAGGCTTAGTTTCACTGCTAAACAATCAAATCTGTCTGTAAACCCCCACCTTCTAAGATTAGGTTGTACAAAACTTGTACTCTTTTGCGTACTGGCATGCACCACGCTGCGTTGAAAAAAACAAAACACATCGTTTTCACTTAATTGTTTTAAGAAAATACAAGCCGTCGGTGGACTAGAAATATATATGTGTATTTTTAAATTGTTTTGATGTATTAAAATTAAAAAAATATATATATTTTTAAAATGAAAAAATACATAGTTATAACTTACTCTAAACTACATGGTTATAAAACTCAAACTAATCAATTTAGAATTTGATGGATAGTTCTACTGTTTTTTTTCTTTTTAAAATGATGTTTTCACTTTTTTAAATATTAAATTACCCTAAAGTCTAGTTTCTTTTCTTAAAAACAAATTAAATTAACTCGAATGAACTTATCTGACCTACACTATCCCTGAAAATAAATCTATATAATTACATTGTTTGAATACTTTTCCATTCATTTAATTGTTCTACTTAACCTCTTCTAACATTAAATCAAATAAATATTAAATAAAACTTGTAGTTAAATGAAAATTGACTAATACACGATCAAGATTTGACTTATCTTGTTCAACATTTTCTTTTCTTTATTCTTCCTCTAAATTCTACACGTTACCAATAAAATAAACAAATAAGCAATGAAAACAACTTGATAGTAGACATTAAAGATTCATCACAAGCATACGAAAGAACCTTGATTATTTAATGTGTTATTATCAAGGAGTTTTCAGCAGGGAGGAACTATCAACCTCGTGCAATACCTACTTGTCTTGATTTATATGAAGAAAAAAACTAATCTAAAACAACGTTATTTTTATTTTTATTTCAAAAAGAACCCTGATTTTTTTTGGAATGCTCACAATATCAGCCATATGAACCTTTCTTTATGGATTGATTGAGTCGCGGGTTAACTCATCAAGAGATAAATTTATTTTTTGGATGTGAGGAAACTTTATTTTTCAGAAAACGTATTTTGTGGATCCAAATAAACAAGTAAAACACTGTTATTCCAAACTCTTACAAGGAGTGTACGTCTTGACTCAAACTCGAAACCTGCCGTGCAGATCAGCCGAGTTTAATACTAATGGAAAAAAGTTGAATTTTTTTTTATTGTCTAACATTCATAATATGATAATGATGACTCGAGGATTTGAAGTTTCATTTTCCTTGTCATCTTGTGGTTGCAGCAGCATATATAGGAGTAGTGGAAAACATCTGAATCCCATGAAAGTGATCTTCTTTAATGAAAAGAAAACAACTTTATCAAAAGGGATTGCTTGATACATCTCCCATGTAGTTCAAGAAAGCTTGAAAAAGCAGAAATTCCACTCGAAGAATTCATAGATTAAATCTTTCTTCTGCCTCTCTTCTTCTTCATATTGTTTTTTAATATCTGTCTTTCTGGAAAGTAGGCTCACACACTCTTTGCTGTAGATTGCACGATAAGGATTGAAAGATGGAGTTGGGGGCAGGAAGATATTTCAGCTTTGTGGCCATCCAACACTTGAAAAAAATGTGGTTGCAGTGGCAAATACCAAGGTTATCAATACTGTTTCGGTCGGTGATTTATTTTTTCAATTAGAACAGAATGTTTTGATTTTGAAGCGTTTCGGCCCGTCATTTCGAGATTGTACTATATATATATATATAAATATATTAATTAAAAAAAAACAGTTCAAATCCAAAAATAAAATTATTTAGAATTGTGCAATTTAATCTAAAAAAAGACACAATAAAATGATTTTTCTGAACAAATTTATGAACATGTATAATATTACGAGAATATCATCATCAATCTCGCAAAGTCATTACATTCTCTGATTGCTCTGAAATTTTAACATAATATATATAAATATATCAAGAGACTCCTCGTAAAATCTCATCTTAATCTAACAGTCGAATTAAGAGATATGATTGATATTGTAAAATTATTACTTATTTAAAAAAAAACACTATTTGGCCGAAACAGAACGGGTGAAACGAAACCGGAACGTTTTGGCCGGTATTTGGCCAAAAAATCCACAACATGCCGGAATTTAAACCGAAATAAAAACAATGTAGTTTTGTCTTATTTTTTTAACTGGTACGAAATGTTTAAACAGTTTCAACTTAAACAAAACAAAATCGACAATCTGGCAAAGATAATGAAGGGTGTAATGCTAAATGCACTGTGTAATAATCAATCCCCACCACAAGAAATATCCTCACAAAAAAACTAAAAGGGCTCCATGAATTAGAATTATGTGAAAGGACATAAGTGGTTTCTATTGCATCCATCAAATTAATCAGCAGCAGAACTGAACCAGAATTGAAGGGCTGCCTTGAAATCCTGACATGACCTGTTAAGGAACCATCTCACCTAAAAGCTTAAGCTGATAGGTGAGGCCCCACAATATGATTATATTATACTTTAACACCCCCCTCAAGTGAAAGCCCTTTAAGCTTGAAACTTGCACAGACCCACATTATCTTGTGCTTAATTTTTTTTATCAAATAGAATGGGGGTGGTGAGATTCGAACTCGTGACCGCTGGGTCAACAAGACTCTGATACCATGTTAAAGAACCATCTCACTTAAAAGCTTAAGCTGATAGGTGAGACCCCAGAATATGATTATATTATACTTTAACATGTCCATGCTCAAAACCGCTGTGTATCAATCAAGCAAGTTCGGTTGAGTTGGATCTTAACTCGATCAGGCTCTACATCGTACGAGTGGAAGTTCTGGCAAGGCATGTGCATCAAAGGAGATTGCCAACATCATGAAAAAGGTTTAAAAGATAAGCTTGCCTAACCCTAAAGTGTGGGCCAAGCTCCATTATAGTTTAGGTCGGTTGAAAAGCTTAGCATTTTTTTCGTTGAAAATTCTAGAAATCCAGGCCGAAAACGAAACCCACCAGAAAAAAAAGGAAATTTCCAATAAAAAAGGGAAAATGGTATGGTATGGGATCTTCTATTCCTTTCTGCCCGGAAAGTTCCGTGTCATTAAGAAAATTGAGACAAAACGACATCGTTTTCATCTTGGTTTTAATTCCGGTCCGTTCTGAAAATTCCGGTTAAATTCTGGCCGGAACGCCTCGCTATTGTTCCGGCTCAAAATCATAATATTTCTTTTATTTTAGAACATTTTACTATCATAATATTTTGAATTTTAGAGATGTTTCTAATTTTGAATTTTAGAGATGTTTCTAATTTTGAGATTATGTTTGTTTGACTTTGTGTTTGTATTATAATTTAAAGTTAATTTATCTTGAATTTAAATTATACTTGTTACATTAATATTTTAATTTTTTTCATATATATATATATATATATAATTAATTATATATAAACAGTACAACCCCGAAACGGCACGCCGAAACGCTCCGAAACCAAAACGTTCCATTCCAATAGAAAAACCGGAACAACGACCGAAACGGTATTGACAACCTTGTATCTAACACTAGAAATCTTACAATCGCTGTCCGTATTCCTACCCTGACATAATAAAACAAAAACCACTTGAACTACTTTACTGCATGTAGTTTCCGTCATGCATGAATGAAGGTGGTGAATGTAAGGCCAAAGTCAACAATTTGTGACAAGGACAATGCTGGTTAAGGTTGATTGGAACTCTTATCACTTCGTTGTCATATTTGCTAACTTGAGCTCTGTCAAGAGCTCCGACATAACACGGAATTTGCTACCAGAAAAGTAGAAGATATTGCAGATTTGGCCCCAAAATGATGAACAGAGATAGCCTAGAGCATGAGCAAGCAGAAAATCCTGTGGAAGGGAACTAATTAAAACACCTCGAGTATTCTGCATAGCTAAACATTTCACCGTCTCTTGAAAATTGTCGCACCCCAAAAAAAATGAGCGCGGCGTCGTGACGACTCTTCCTCGTGAGCGGAGGATTAAATGTCGGGGGATTCTCTATTTGAAAAAGGGAGTCGCCACCTAGTATTATGGTTACTAGAAAATCTAAAACTGGTCTTTCAGAGATTCTAGGGTAAAGGACTGGTTGCGTAAAGGGAAGGTTTTAGCACCCCTGGTACGCCCTACCTAAGGTAAGCTGCTTGACGTTTGGCTTGTTTATGATTTGCTATGGCTTTGACCTTTCAAAACAATGTTGGTTAGATGACGAATGAGATATCATTCCCGCCGAATATTTTGGATATCAACCCCTTAGGATTTATTTATCCAAATACCAACAGTGAATAATGATATATTATTCCCGCCGAATATTTTGGATATTAACCCCTTTTGGATTTATTTATCCAAATACCGACAGTGAATAATAGCATATCATTCCCGCCGAATATTTTGGATATTAACCCCTTAGGATTTGTTTACCCAAATACCAACAGTGAATAATAGCATATCATTCCCGCCGAATATTTTGGATATTAACCCCTTAGGATTTATTTATCCAAATACCGATGGTGAATAATAAATTCCAAAAAAATAAGATTTTTATATTTTTTGAAATATTGGCCAATACCCTTTGGATTTTACAAACATGTTGTAAAATCTCAAAATGCAAGAAATGATTTTCTGCTTTGCGAAATCCATGCTAAAACTCATTTTCTCTTCAAAACCCAAGATAATATATATTTTTTCAAAAGAAAAACAATTTTTAAAATATGCTATTGTATTGGCCGTATGCAAGAAAAACAACACATTTTTCTTTAATAAAAATATTTTTTGGAAAATTTGTATTTATATATTTTTCTTTATTTTTTTATTTTTTTCTTTTTCGGTGGGCTGGCTGTCAGCCCACCTAAATTCGGGTTGGGCTGACAGCCCAGCCCACCTTGTCTCCAGGCTGGGCTGCTAGCCCAGATGGCTGGCAGCCCAGACCCATCCTTAGCAACAGGCCGGGCACAAAGCCCGGCCCAAACGGCCCAGCGGGGAGTGAATCCATTCACTCCCCGCTGCATGCAAATGTAGAAGACGAATGAATAGTGAAATTTTCGAGTATGATGACTGGAGTAAATGTTAACAGATTTGGGTAGAGGAGGTCGTGTTGATTCTTCTGGTCGTTGTGGCGTCGGAGATGGTGGCCTGAGGTGGCCGGAAATGGCGTCGGAAGGTAACGGGGCTGTGCTGTGGTGACGCTGCTGCTGGTCTGTTACTTCGCCGGAGGAGGTGGCTTTGATGCTGGAGTGAAGGCGGAGATGATGGTGACGAAGTGGTGGCACAAGGTGGCCGGAGTCAAGGCTCGAAGTGCTGCACCGAGAGAGAGAGAGAGAGGACGATGGCTGCAGATTTTTAGAGAGAGAGAGTGAGGAGCTACTGCTGCTATCGTGCTGGATGGTAGAGCCGAGGGGATGAAGATATAAGATTTATACGTAAAATTTTCCTTTGATCTCTGCTTGGTCTGTTCTTATACTCGTTCAAAATCCTCTCTTCGTCTCCCCCCTGTTCTGTGAAATTTGCTCTGTCTCGTTGATGCAGCCCCTCTGTCTTTTCTCAATCTCCCCTCACTTTCCTTGTTAGTTTTTTCTCCCCTCGCCTCACCGTGCAAGCTTCTATTTATAGCAGAGAAGACTTGCACTGTTAAGGCAAATAAAACCAGAGAATCAAGGAGAAATGAAGGAGAATCAGGAAGACGATCTGATGGAGATAAATCCGCAAGAAGATCGCGATTGACTAAGAAGGAAATTGATCTGTTTTTGCTGTGATGGAGATGAATCGGGCAATAAAATCAACATTGATTAGGAAGAATTGATCTGCTTGCCGTGGTGGAGATGAAACGGGAAGAAAATCAACATTGATGGGAAGAAAATTTGAGTTGCTTTGCTGTGAAAATTCAATGCAAGGCAAACGGAACAATGCATGCTTATTTTTAAAAATGCAGATTTCAAAAAATCAAAAGAAGGTAAAAATATGATTTGGTCCTTTAAAAAATCTTTAATTGCACTCAATTGGATTTAAACTTGATTTTATGCAATTAAATTCCATCAAAATTCAATCTCAACCTTAGCTTTGCGCGATCTCCTTATCTGGTCATTGGCTCCTGATTTTCGCGATTTAAACCTCAATCGACCATTAAACTCTCAATTCGTTCAATTTGCCCCCTTGAACAAAAATCTATTTTTTTATTTTTTTCAGAAAAATAAAGAGTCAAAAATTTGTGTAGCAACAAAAATAAACCCAGATGGGTAGATGGGTAAAGATGAGAAAAGGTGAGAATAAAACCAATTCACTGAAAGGAACCGTGTCCACTATCAAGAAACTTACCAGGGAGATGAAGTTCAGCCATAATCAACAAAGTAAAGAAGCTCAAATGAGCTATCTATCCCTGGCTGTGATCTTGCTGTGCAAGGGCTGCATCCCCATCCATTTCGTAATCTTGCCAATTTAACCTACAAAACAATGGATGGATAGTTTTTTGACTATTGCCAAGTTGAAACCCTAGTTTGCTCACTTGCGAGTTCAAGAAACAAGCCAGCGAAACCATGGAAGATACTCTCCTAAAAGCAGAGTACCTCAACAGGAACAATTTAAACTATCCATGGCCCTCTACTGTATTTTATAGTCGACTAGATCAGAAGGAAAATAAACCAAACGTTACATGACACTTCTGGGACTCCTGGAATGGAGATAACCTTGATTCAGAGGTTACATAGGGTCAATAAACTTACAAGCACTGACAGAAATTCACTTGAGAGATGCCCTTAACTTTCCAACCAAATACATTTTTTTCTTTTTTAGACATTAACCAATCACAAGGGTTACAGTGCACGGCAATATTTCATTCAGAGTTGCATTTCAAACCTCTGTAGTCTTTTATTCTTTGAATCTGTTAGAATGTACCATACTTGCTGAATTGCTGATGAAAGAATTCTGATCTGTTTCGGTAGAAACACAATCTATCTCTTTATAAGCTCAGAAATTCAGCACAGGAAAATTTACTCAGTGGCAGGCAAGTATGATATGTACACCGTGGCCTTTTTTTATATATAAATTACACCTAATTTACTATGTAATATCACACCCCTAACGCAAAATACAAGTTTCTGCTATAAACCCTTATAGTGGCCTCAAAAGCGGGTAATCTTCAAGTAGTTCCCTCTCTGACAGTGTGTCATTTTCATTCTGAGGTGTCCACAACACCTCTACTGCCTGTGTGATGATCAAGGGGATATTAGTGTTGAATTTACTTGATTTCCATGAAAATGAAAAAGAAATCAGTCATGAGTCAGGGAATGTTTCTGTCCTCACCAGTATTTTATTGGCAGATATAGAACCAAGCTTTTGCAAGGCTTCCTTTAAGTCTCCGCTACCATTGATGGAGGGTAGTTTATATACTCCTTCAGCAGCCACCAAGACAGTTATCTGAGAATATGAACAGTTTTCAGAGCAAAAATGAGAATCATTCAGTTCAACTTAGAATCAATGTGATCAAAAGCATTTCAATGAAAATAACCATACACCCAAGAGTTAATTTCAGAGCCGAACATTTTCCCCTCATTCAAAGGATGCTTTTATCTTTACAATATATCCCTAGCCTGACATTTAGACTATCTCAACTCCAAGTCCTGAAGTGGAAGAATTGTTTTGGGTTTTTTTAGGTGGGAGGGCAGAACGAATTGCACTGTGTGTAGCGGAACAAAAACACACATCATTTGCAAACAACTGTGCAAAATATCTTTCAATCCAGAATTCAAATAGCAGATCCAAAATATTGCAAATTTGAATTTAATCATACCACTATATACTCATTGCTAAATCCATTAGATCTTTTGCTGCTTGTACTTTGCCTTTTTATGCTGTTCACATTGACAAGTGTCTCTTCACCAAATTTCCCACGCTCTTCAATGGAAAGTTGATTGAAACGTTTTTCACCATCCTCCATACTTCGCTTCACATCCACCTGATAAGAAGGCAAGAGTGCATGTGCATCTATCCATCAGTCCTTGTATATATCAATCAAGTTTGAAATGCAAAAGCAGGAAGAAGACACAGCCAAAATGAAGCAGATAAAAATTACATAATCCAAGAGACATGATTAGAGAGTGATATATCAAGCAAACATGCACTGATATATGAAACCCCAGAAAAATGCTCCAGGAAAGAGCTGTATACTTACAGATGAATAACCAGAGATACAATAATCAGGATGCCGGAGCAAAGCTAGCGAGGTCTCTGCAACCAGAACAAACAGATGTAAAACAAGCTGATATGTTAATATATTACAGGATGAAATGATATAGCATGTCTTCAAGGGTAACAACAGAGTTCCCTTGACATTCACAGAATTAGTACAAAGAGCTTTAGAGCCAACTTTAATTTGACATTTCAAATGTTAAACAGAACAAGTGCAAAGAAAGCCCTCCAGACCCTCACAGAAAAACAAAGAGCTTTAGAGCCAACTTTAATCTCATGTGTGATATGCTTCGTTTGGCAATGTCTTCTCTTCAAGTTTTGGACCTCTCAGAAAACATCATCACTGGAACTCAGCCAACTTGCTTTAACTCTTTGCCACTAGGTTCATGTTTATTTGTCACAAAATAAATTTAAGGGATCTTGGGAGATGCATTTCATAACTCCTTTGAGCTAATAACATTGGATCTTATCCATAATCAATTGACTGGCAACATTTCAGAATGGATTGGTGAGGTTTCCCACATGAGCTTTCTTCTCTTAGGTTACAATAACCTTGAAGGCAGAATACCCATCCAGTTGTGCAAGTTGGACAAATTGAGTTTCATTGATCTTTCTCATAATAAATTTTCTGGTCATATCCTCCCTTGCCTAAGATTTAGAAGCAGTATTTGGTACAGCTATCTTCAAATATATATCCTGACAGGTATTTGATTTAGAAAATTTAGATTACAACAAAGAGTGTATCCTATTCTTACCTGAAATGTCAACTTTAATCTCATGTGTCACATGTCTTTTGTCCCCATTTAAAGTTCAGAAACCCCCATTCCATTCTGCCCCAGCATTCCCTGACAAACCGTGAGGTTTTTCTTTCCACTTTACAAACCAACACTTGTTCTTATAGCTAAACTTCACATGCTAATTTTCCCAACAAAATATTCCACTAGACTCAAAAGCACCCACATGATACCAACTACATTTAAAAACTAAATGCATCTCCCCTCCATCTCTGGAAGAGACCATTATCCTTCCACAAAAATTGCTTTTTGCAAGCAAATCCATGAGCAACACAGGATGACTTCATTTCCACAGAATAACCTCAAAAATAGAAAAAAGTTGCATTATAGGGTTCTTTTCAAACTTTAAGGTATTATAATTCTGGCATTCTCTGAATTTAATTGCATACAATGCCCTATTTACCCTAAACATTTATTATAATTCATAGTATCATAATTTTCTAAAATTATATTTGAAGTCATTAGCTAAACCTATAAGTGCTCCTTACAGTTTACTGACTTGTGTCTGGCATGGTATAGTCTAGGAGAATACAATCTTTCATATGCATTCTGCACCATTTGCTCAAAGCTGCACCAAACTCAAAATATCGTTCTCCTGTAATAGCTTCTGGACATGTTTTTATACTTGGTAATGTTGGGTAGTTCAGCTACTAGATATTGACTACTAATAAGGACTACGGATGCTTTATTTTAACAGATACAAGAAGGAAATTTATGAGCTTGTGAAAAAGAGGTCAGAGGACGTTGAGGACACAAATGAGGTAATATACCCTTTTTTGATGGTTCTATTTAATTCTGCTATCTTGATTGAGTTATTTTATGTTGTGGTAATTATTTCAGAAGACAATTCTTAGCTCTTTCGCATTTGCCTTGCATAATTATATACTTGAATTTAGATTGGGCTGTAGTTGTTATGAAGTATTTTCACTCATATTTGTGATTATTTAATATTATCAGTTTGTAGCCTTAGGAGTTCTACTATGTACTGTTTTGGTGTGCATGGGTGTACCCTTTCTTGGGTTCCTGGCAATGTAATGTATACATAAAACAACAAAATGCCTCAATCCTAAACTAGTTGGGGTCAGCTATATGTGATCCTTTTGCGTCTTTTCACACAATCACATGCCAAATCTGCCCAGTGCAATGTATATATCAAAAACATTGTTCTGCGCCTAACCATTCCAAATATAATCTTCATGTTTTTCTTAAGTTACTGGTGTTCTCATGGGACAATCTGGAACTTGTATGATTATAAAAGCTTAGAGTTTTCTCTCACATGTATATAAGTGTCCACACATGGAAGCACCCATGCATCCCCTTTCCCACTTTGCCACCACCTAGCTTATAAAATGACATTTTTAGACTTGTTTCATTAACTGTGTAGTTGTCATAATTTTTAACTAGTTATATTGATGAGTAGCGAACATATTGTTAAATAGTAATGCACTTCCCCTTGCACTGACAAAGCTGGTTGCATTCTTCCACTCCTCTATTCTGGTACGCCGTGGTCAAAACTCTGTTGGCATTCCCAAGTAAACATGTTTTAGATGCTCTTGAATAAACTCTAGTGTGCTTGCTTATTTAGAATACTTTCTACAAGGTATGTTCAATCAGAGCTGTTACTTTTGCACTACAATATGTTCAGAAGTGGCAAGATAACAATTTCCTTTGTTTAGGTACTCAGATGAGGATAGAAGTGAAGGGAGGGGATAAACAAATTTAGCTGTAACTTCTTTCCAGATCCAGCTTTTAGTTTCTCTCTAGAAGTAGAGAGATAGATGAGAAGTTTCTGATTTTGCAAATTTGATTTTTGAATTTAACACATATGTAATCACTTAGTTACATTGCTGTTAAACCTTTAAATTTCTCTTCTCATCATCACATCCTCTTTAAGGTACTCAAATTCAAATTGGCTGAGACTTTAGAAGGCAAATTCATTCTACATTTCTTTCTCTGTGACAACTGAAATTGCTAGAGACCTTCTAAGCAGTTTCTCTGTGACAACTGAAATTGCTAGAGACCTTCTAAGCAGTTTTCATGATAAAAAAGAGAAATGATCAAAAAGATGCATGCCATCTATATGCTGCTTGTATACATTTTTTTCTAGTCACTATATGTCATTGTTGCTTGCTAACTCTTGATGTGCCATCCAATATTCTTTCTGGAGTGCAGTACAGGATGCCAGATGCATATGATCAGGAAGGAGGTGTTAATCAGGAGAAGAGATTTTCAGTGGCCTTGCAGCGTTACAGGTCAGTTTGAAAGGAAGCATCTGGTGATTGAAATCACCAAAATTGTTCTTCAGAACATGAACCACAATTTGCTAGAAACGGAAAATTTGTAGTATTCACAAGTAGCATATTTTGCTTCAGACTGGAGTGGTTTGTTCTGTCGTGTTAAACTATTTCATATTGTTTGTTTGTTGTAGGGATGGCAGTGCTGGATATAAAATGAACCCATTTGCTGAACAGGAAGCATGGGAAGATCATCAAATTCGTAATGGAATTTTACATCAAATTACATTCAAGCAAACACCATGTGTTACTCTCTTAATTCCTCATTTTTTTGGATGTACTGATATTCTTCACTCGCCATTTTGCAGAAAAAGCAACACTGGAATATGGTTCTAAAAATAGAAAGCAATTATCTGATGATTATCAGTAAGTTCAAACATATCTTCATCATTACAATATCGACAAAATTTCCATCCCAATTTTTTGTCTTGTTTTAATTTCTAACCAGACATCTCCATTTCTCATTTTGGTTTCTTATTTGTTTTCCTCTTTCAAGCTAAACAAAGTTATATGGAGGTATTTTGATGCTTTGTTTGTTTCATGAACTTCCAAATAATTAGTATTTGTGTTCAGGTTTGTGTTTGAGGACCAGATTGAGTTTATCAAGGCAACAGTCGTGGAGGGTGACAAAGTATATCTTATTTTTTCTTTTCTTTTAAATCTCAAGTGATTATTCAATATCCTGCTGAAATTCCCTTATCATTGATTTTTTTCTTTTCCTGCAGTTTGATGATGAGCTGGCCACTGAGTCACTGGACGAGTCCAATGCGAAATCAGCTTTAGAGAAGCTTCAGGTGTGCTGAAGCAAGATCTTTAATTACCGCACCAAAATACCATGGTTTACAAGTGACAACAGATTTGATAGGTTATAAAAAGGGGAAATAGGTTATAGGTGGGGATTTGAATATGTTTTGCTTGAGGCTGTGCTTGAGAAAAGTAAATAAACAAGGATCTAAGGATAAAGTAGTTTGAAAAAAGGAAGAAAGCAAACCTAGCATCACACCAGGGCTTCTAGAAATCACACCTAGGAATTCTTAAGCATCACACCTAAGATAAGAACATCACACACCTAACCTTGAAGGCAAAAAATCTCAATTTCATTCTCACAAGAACCCATCGTTGCAAAGTAGGGGTTACAACCAATATATGAGGCTAAGGGCAAGTCCAACGGGAGAGGCAAATGAAGAGGCAAAGGCAAATTTTGGCTCTTTTTGTTCAATTTGTCACTCCAACGGGGAGAGGCAAATGAAGAGGCAAAATGCCTCTTCCAATTTCGGGAGCCATCCCCACAGGTTTTGGCCGGGGAGCCAAAACCCAAAATGTTACCGTTGGGGGAGTTTGTGACCGTTGGCAATTTGTCAATAAAAAGTGCTCAGAACATAGCCAAGCAAAATCAACACAACCAAGAACACAACCAAGCAAAATCAACACAGCAAACCAACATACCCACAGCAATTGAATTAATTGAAAAATTGCAAAAAAAATTACTATACAGCAAACTCATCGGTTTGTTTTCAAACAAGGAAAATCAAAAAAAATACCACAAATCCAAGGAGCTGCATCTTCACTTCGTGTCAAATCTGCTGCCCACTGCATCTCATCGGTTTGTTTTCTAACTTAATCTATTTGTTGTTGTTCAAGTAGGTTTTATTTGAGAGGGAGCCGGGGGAGAGGGGGGAAAAGAGTAGAGTGAGAGGGAGAGGGACAGAGGCCAGATGGCCGAGAGGGAGAGGGACGATGGGTTTTTGGCCATGGGAGAGGGACGGAGGCGACATGGACGAGGGACGAGGGAGAGAGGGACGAGAGGGAGAGGGACGAGGGACGATGGGTTTTTTGGCCTTGCGCCTGGAAATGAAGCCGAGAGGTAGAGGGACAGGGACGATGGGTTTATTTATTTGGCGCCTGGAAATGAAGCCGAGAGGTAGAGGGAAGAGTGACAGGGACGATGGGTGTGCGGCGCATGAAATGAATTGGGTAGATATAGGTAGGGTTTCGTGTGTGTGTGTGTGGGGGGGGGTATATTAGGGAAAATATGGGTAATAATATTTAGTAAAAAAAATAATATTTTTGATTAATTATGAAATTAATAAATTATGAATTTTTTGATCAATTAGATTAATTACATGTTTTAAATGTATTGTTAGATTTAAATATTGTGTAAATTTTGTATTTAGAATTGTTGTGGAGGTAATTAATAATAATATTTAAGAAAATAAAAGGAGGTCATTAATAATAATATGTAGTAAAAAAATAATTATGCGAAATTGATAAATTACAAATTTGTGAATCAATTAGTTTAGTTACATGTTTTAAATTTACTGTTAGATGTTTAAACTGTGTAAATTTTGTGTTTAGAAATGGTGTGCATTTATTCGTAAATAGATATTTTTATTAGTTTTATTAATACTGTAATAAAATTTCAGTTAGATCGACAAGAGCAATAAGACAATGTATTTTTTATGCAGATGGACTCAAATGTGCGAAATTCATTCCCTAACTCTCCTATAAGTGCGTCTGAACAATTTGATTCTCAACAAAGTGATTTTAATGTTCATATAACTAGAAAATCACAAAGAAGTAAAAACTTCTCACCGGAAGAAGATTGTTTACTTGTATCTGCATGGTTAAATACTAGCAAAGATCCAATCACGGGAGTTGATCAACAAACTAGACAATTTTGGGCTCGAGTACATGCGTGCTTTGTAGAGAATGGAGGGAACCTGAATAATCGTTCCCAAATAAGCATCTCAAATAGATGGCAAGAAATAAATAGAGAAGTTGCAAAATTTGTTG
This sequence comes from Salix brachista, assembly GCA_009078335.1. Classification (NCBI taxonomy): domain Eukaryota; kingdom Viridiplantae; phylum Streptophyta; class Magnoliopsida; order Malpighiales; family Salicaceae; genus Salix; species Salix brachista. The sequence continues at coordinate 10,035,445 of CM018586.1, forward strand.
GGTTTGTTACCCAAATTGAAAACCGTCAACAGAGTGGAACGACTGAAGAATCAAGGGTAATGTTTTATTTTCAACATTTACATATTAAATAAGTTGTTTAACATATTTATTATTTAACATAGTTTCATTTATTGAATTTGTTTTTCCAGCTTAATGATGCTCGACAAATGTATGCTTCAGTCGTTGGCAAACGATTTCATCTGGAACATTGTTGGGTTATCTTGAAAAAAGAACCCAAATGGCAATTTGAACGTGCAAGTGTTCATCAGAAGTCAAACAAGAAACAAAAAAATCAATGAAACGCAAGTCCAGCTACTTCAATTCCATCAACCGCTGATTCTGTTTTTTTAGGAGAAGACAGTGATACATTTGTTTACCAAAATAGACCAATTGGTCAGAAAGCTGCATAACTGGTGCTAGTTGGCAAGTTTGTTAATGCTGAAGAAGTTGACTGGTCATCTTTCAAAAATTACAAAATTACCCCTGACAAACAAAAATTACTAACTTCCCCTCTTAGTTAGAACCCTCAAAATATGCTATATTAAATAGTAAAACAGTCCAGGTTAGCTCCAATTATGGCAAGCCAATGGACATGGTTGTAGCGTTAGATTTCCCCCCTCGATAAACTATCCAGGTGCTATTTGCATCACGCGCTCTTTTTTTGGCTAATAAAGGACATTTTTAGCTCGATGAATAAATTTATTGAATAGTATAACAATGTGTGTAATACTATCTCAGCAGGAAAGCTATGGAAGCAATGAGCCAAGTGATGAAACTGAGGATAGAAATTGGTCTCTTAATTGATTGGGTTGAAAAAGTTTTGATTGGAATCTGAGTATTGTAGGTCACTTGAATTTATTTATTAAGGAAACTGTAATCACATATATAGGTAATTATTTTTCAAGTTCAAGTCATGAAATTAAGAACAAGATTGTACATTTCCTTGATTAGAGTTTTGGCTCTTATTATTCCCGTATAATTCTTACACTCCCTGTTGCACGTTAGATCTTTTTCCCAAAAAGTTTCTTCCTTTGCTTTAAAAATTCCGTTCCTATGTGAGGAGATTTGATTTGCAAATTATATCAAGTTTATGATTTGATTAATCTGATGTTTGGACTTGTTATTTGCAATGAAACTAATAATAACAACCCTCTGTGGAATGAAATAAGGAATGTGGACAAAGCATTACAATAGCTCCCAGAAAGTAAAACGTCAGTGAATATGAGTCAGGCTGTGATGATCATTTTGCCATGCATAAAAGACCGTTTATTGTTTTGTAAATGCACGATCTGATTTGTTTTCTTTTCTCACTCGCCATTGCAGTCTTCTAGGATTTTCACAAAGTCCTGCAGTGGTTGTGGGAACATCTGCATGTCTAGTAGTCTACCAGAAAACATGTGATTTACTGCTATGTTATTAACTATCACCTGTGTTTTTTATTCTTTCAGGAAGATAGAAAAACCTTGCCTATCTATCCATATCGAGATGAACTGCTCAAAGCTATCAATGAGCATCAGGTATTTCCTTGCTACATTTAATGCTTTTGCTAATTTGTCCCTACCTGTTGCTGATGGTTATTTTTTGCTTATATGTAAACTATAGTCTTTGTTACATGAACCTGCCTCATTCCCTAGAATTCCACTTGTTTTGAAATGAGACAATGTGGGCTAGGTTGTGTTTCATTCTATCAAGAATGGCTGCCTGTTTCCCCTTGTCCATTAATTAAGATAGGATAGGAAAACCGGCAAAGGTTAAAGTACTCTTGAAAAAAATATTGTTTGCCTGATTTGGCATTATTGGAGTTAACACCTTTTTTTGGGACAATTTTTTTAGCTGTAAAGATAAATGCCCGAGGTCAGAAGACCAAGAAATCATTAGTAAAACAAGGTTCTGGCTCAGCAGCAGCAGCAGCTGACATATTTGAACCTGTTTTGAACCATAGCTTGGGAAGGTTGAAAGCATTTTTTCCTGTATTTTTGAAGTTTGGATACAAATTCTTTGTTTTGAAAAACTTAAAAATATGATTTTGATACCTATTTTCTAATTGCTACATTACCTCTGATTTTTATTCATCGCAAGAGGCCTATTCTGTTTTGTATTTCTGTTTTCCATCCTATTGGAGGGGGGAAATAATTAATAGTGGAAAAGTTCTAGAACACGGTTATAGAAAAAAAGCTATCAAAAGTGTTACTTTAAGAGACAACCAAAGGTTTTGCCTAAATGATTTGAGACAGCAGGTGTCAGCATGCTTGACATTTTTGAGAATATCATCGTTTTTCTTTTTGTTGCTTCTTACAGGTTGGTTGTACACAGCCAAGGCGAGTTGCTGCCATGAGCATTGCTGCTAGAGTTTCTCAAGAAATGGGTGTCAAACTTGGACACGAGGTGTGTGGTGTCTGTTATTACTCTCAATCTCTTTTTTTTTACTCGTTTTTCTTTACTGAGTGTAGGTTTATATGCCTTCTCACACCATGCACTGTACGGTGTTATATTCACTTTGTCACTTAGATTGCTGCTGGTAGAATTGGGCACACATGCTCATACATTTTAGGATTGAAGAATTTATGCTACACTAACATGTGCAATATGCAGCATGGTCTATTGTACCTTTTAGCATCCTAATCGATCTTTAATATATGAATGATAATGAAAAAAAGAGTATGATTAACATATAATATCAATTTCCCAAGCTCTTCCTGTATACAGAAATAAATTCTTTGAACCTAACTTCGGAGTCTTGGAAATGTTTAGACTAATGAAGGAAAGGATTACAAATATAAGTCAAAGCTCTGTGCCTTTCAAGTGGTCATATTTATTGGATGCATGGTTGACTTGGAAAGCGAAATGCATATTATGTAACCCATTAATTTTTTTTGTTTGGGTAAATGTGACATGGGAAGAAAAGGTAAAAAGATTGCAAATTCAATCAAAGGCTGGTTATCTGAATTATATTGCTATAAAAGAATGAAGTCTTTTATATCAAATGCCAAAACATCTTTGTTACAGCTGTGGCTGCCCTTAAATAGTAAGCGAACCCTGAATAAAAGAAATTCTAGCCCTTGAAAATAACTAAATCTCAACTGTCAAACTAACATGATAACTATTACATAAATGAACTAATAAAGGAAAAGGTGTAATTATGTGAAAGGTGCCAAGTACACACTAAAATACCATGCTACAATAACTTGTCGAAATTAAACTACTAATATACAAATGACATCAACCTAAAACATGCAATTGGCTTTGAAGGCACGTTGCAACGATCATTGGTTGGCCAGTAAATAAAGACAGCATGTTCACGAACAAATTAAAAGAGAGTGACTTGTTTTTTTGTAAAATCTAGCTATTATTATGGCTTAAGGTGTGCTCATATTATTATTGAGATTTTTTATTATCACAGACTTAATACAAGGAGGCTTCTCCTCAAAACTCCTAGCATTTAAGACAAGGAAAGCTTAATTTGTGGAAGTATGCTAGAAATGGTAATAATCATCAATTAAATAGTGTTTAACAGCAAATGAGTTCAACAACGTTGACAAAATTGGGAGCAGGGGCTAACGATAAGTTTGGATAATGGGACAGTCCAAGACTTGACAAAAACACTATTGGCACGATTGGCAGCCTATATTGACACTTCTATGTGAGAAGCAGCATGCATGGGCATTGGCAGATTCGGTAGCAGTGTATGTCAACCAACTCGACAACATTGGCTTATTGGTGTTGGGCTGATGAAAGTGTAGACTTTGGACAATGAACAATCCAAAGGCATGCTGACACACCTATTCTAGCAGCGTGTGAGTTGGTAGGATGGACAAATGGTTTGTTGTCTGGCAGGCCAGGAGAGATGCATTAGTTTTCAGTAGTTACTATTCTGGGGGGAAATTGGCCAGACATATTCAAGGTCTTTGGGAGGCAGTTTCTGTTGTATTTTCATGTACTGGTACTCATTGTATAGATTATATATGAGTGAGTATAATGCAGGTTCTGTAGGCAGAACAAATGTGCATAACACCCACACAAATAGACTTGTGTATACCATTTTGTGTTAATAAAAGGTTTGGATGGATTCCTGTAATATTTGGTGTGTTGGTTGTCCGTATTCTCTTGTGCATTCCGCTTGTTTACAACATTAAAAGAGTGGGGGAACTCTTGGGTTTGTGGGACAAACTAGTAGGCAAACACGAGTGAATCGGTGAGCGAAAAGGCCGAGTCTAGTGTGACTAAATTGTCGCACAGGGGGCAAACATTTTGACGAGAAAATTGACCTTGTGACAAATGCCATGAGAGATTTTGATAGGTTATTGGTTTGAATGTATTGTGGAATAACTTAATATAATATTTTCTTATTTAATATTATCAACTATGTTAATTTTTTCTAACTAAACTTGGACTTAAGTTGAGAACATGTTTGAACTTTTTATTGTTATTGGGACTTTGATCACTCGGTTTACAACATGTTTGAACAACTAATAGTTTTGCATCATTAAACTTGGGTTATTGAACACTAACTTCCATCGTGCAATATGTATTTAAATTTTGACACCTTATTATATGGTATGGTATTTAGTGCATTAACTTTATCAAAACAAATATGTATTATCGCTAGTTTAGGTCATTCAGGTCAAATGAAGGACTCCATGGTCCATGACATAATTTTTAAGCTTTTAACATTATTTTAAATAATTAGAAAAATTAGGCAAAAAAAAAAAGTTTGTTGGCAAAAAACCAAAACCAAAACCAAAAACCAATGTTTTGCTTTCAATTGTTTTTTTTAAAAAACATAAATTTGGTTTAGTTTTGGTTCTAGTGATATCAAAAGTTAGAATATTCACTAAGAAAATAATTAAAATCAAGCCTAAAAAAATAAAATAATTAGGTTAATTCTCCAAGATTGGATAGTACTCAAAATAGCATATATTGCAAGACAATCATGGTACAAAGTTTAGATACCAAGAAAAAAGTATTTATATTGTAAATAATTTGATGTACAAACTAATCATATTATCATCACGTTGAAAATTAAAACCTCACTTAATTTATTAATTAAATATTTTTTTTTAAATTGTAATGTGCTGTTAAAATTTATTTATTTTCATGGTTCTCTATAATAAAAATAACATTTATAAATTATTTTTTGCATTGAACATTTCTAATATTAAAATGATGATTTCTTCATTTCAGTAGTTATAAAAACTAAAATAATAAAGATGGTATTATTATCTATAAAGCTAAAAGAGCTCACGGTTTTAGACAGTGTTTTACACAGTTCATCGATACTCAGAAGCACTGTGGACTTGAATAGTGAAATTACATAATAATATAAGTATTATTTGTATACTTGCACAGAACAACGAGGTTGCTTGGCCGAGTGGTTAAGGCGCGTGGGTGCTAGCGAAGGCGAGAGTTCGAATCTCACAATCGACGAAATAATTTTGAAGAGGTCACCCATGAACAGTAATGAACTGTTCATTACTCTTCCAGAAGGGGCTTTTTTTTTACAAGGCTTCTTTTATTTGTTTTCTTATAACCAAAGTATCTGTGGCAGCTTACATGCACCTCGACTAATCTCCGGACCCAATTTTTTTATCATTTTTTTTCCTGTTTTTTTTTTGCCACTTATACATTTTTTTTTGTTTTTCTTCTTATGAACGGGGTGTCCGGGTCAGTTTACGTGTCCCATGATTTTTTTTTCCCCTTGCACTTTTTTTTTATAACCAGGCTTCCTTTTTTTGTTTGTTTTTTATAACCGGGGTGTTTGAGGCAGTTTACGTGCACCACGACTAATCTCTGGATCCACTTTTTTTAAAACATTTTTTTCCTGTTTTTTTTTTCACTTATATATTTTTTTCGTTTTTTTTATAACCAGGGTATTCAGATCAGCTTACGTTTACTTTCAAACAGAAATGAATAGTGAAAATCATAGTAAAAGGTGCTTTCCCCTTGCATTTTTTCTTTCTTTTTTTGTTTTTTTTCTCTAATAATCAGGCTGTTTGGAACAGTTCACTCGCACCACGACCAATCTCCGGACCCATTTTTTTTTCAAGTAATGAACAATGATTTTCAATGTTCATTACTGTTACAAAATGGGCTTTCTGTTTTTTTTATAACCGGGTTGTCTAGGGCAGTTTACGCGCACGACGACTAATCTCCGGACCCATTTTTTTTATTTTACATTTTTTTGGTTTTGTTTTATGACCTGGGTGTCCGGGTAAGCTTACGCACACCATGATTTTTTTTCCCACTCAAATTTTTTTATTGAGTTATTTTTTTAGATTTGTTTTTTAATTTTATTCTTCAGTTAAGAGCCTGGGACAGCCGGGGGTTTACGCATGCTCTGGACCCACAAAGTGCGCTTTCCGGGTCATGTGGTTCCCACGTTATCCAAAAAAAAAAAAAAAGTCAGTTGATTAAGAATTAAGCTTCATAATTTGTTTTGATATGCTTTATATAGAATTATTTCAGTCTCATAACTTGGGTTATAGTTTTGGTAGGTTAACACATGCCATTTTTTGTGTCCCTTTTCAATTATTTTTAAAAATTTATTCATCAATATTAGATTAGTTGATAATTAATTCGATTTGATTTATACAAAGTTATCATGACCCAAATTATGTATTTGACAGATAAATCCACGATGATCTGAGTTATTCCAATAATTTGCTGTCTCAATATTACACAATTAAGAGAAATCGTGTTAATTTTTTTACATAAGTTATATCTTTATTAGTTATCTATATTACCTTTAAATTTATCAAATTAACTAAATTATATCAAACCAATCCTTACATAAATAGATTTTTTTCCAACTAAAAAAATTCCAAACACCTTAATATTTTTTTATATTAAAAGAAAACTGATTCAGGGTGCAGGATAGCAAGTTGATCCTAAAAGATTCTTTACTTTATTAAATTTTAAAAAAGCTTAAATAATGTGGTCAAAGTAAAATCCCAGGAGAAGGAATAAGCGTGAAGGGACAGACGGGCTTTAAGGACGTGGTGGGCAAAACTCGGGCTAGAAACCAAACCAAACGAAATCAAATCCGGACCCAAGTCTCCTGACTGGCTAACAACTCCCTTCGATTCTAAAACCCTAACCTGAGAAATTCACTCTCTCGCTCACTCTTGAAAACTTGCGAGCAATCATGTACGGTGGGGTGAGTTTAAAAACTCCTAACTGTTCCTCTACTCACGTTTGTCTTGGAAATTGTTTCTTTTAAAATTTTGTTGTTTTGTTCTGCTGGTGAAAACAGATGAAGTATCAGCTATAGTCATTGACTTGGGCTCACACACTTGCAAAGCTGGTTATGCCGGCGAGGACGCACCCAAGGCCGTCTTTCCTTCTGTTATTCTCTCTCTCTCTCTCTCTCTATCGCATATTATTTAACCTACATTAGCAGCATTTTACCTTCTTTTTTTTTTTAAAAAAACTGCGTTAGAAACAAGGAATTCCTGTTTTGGATTACGAAACTGGCAAAATGCTTGTGACTGTCAGCTAGGGTTTGAAGACTTTTATTATTATAATTCTGCCTTGTTTTAGAGGTTTTCTCGGTACATGTTACTCAGGTTGTTGGATCGACGGATCAAACGGACGTTGATGACGCTACAAGCAAATGTAAGTTATATGTAGGATCTCAGGCTTTAGGGTTTCGTCGGGACCATATAGAGGTCAGTTTTCTAATTATCTTGTCATGGTTTTGAGAGATTAGACGGGATTTGTTTAGGCTATGTAATAAATTCAGGTTTTTTCCACCAGGTGTTATCACCTTTTGAAGGACGGGATTGTTGCTGACTGGGATATGGTTGATAGCATATGGAATCATGCTTTCAAGTAAGATTCATTATCAAGCACCCTGATTTCATTAAAAAAAACTGAGAGATAAATTTTTATTATTTTATTTTGTAATATCTACATGTAGAATTTTACTGTCCTTAGAGAGTGTCTTTTGATTGATCCAAAGGAGCACCCGATGCTACTTGCAGAACCTTCCTCCAACAGTCAACAGCAGAGAGAAAGGTAAGCTGGCAATGCTTGCTATTCTGTACTTTAATGCCAGCCGCGTTTGTTATCTCTGTACATTAGCTGGAAGCAATCCTCTTGATCAGATAAATGATTTCTTGCTTGTTGAGATTCTATGAGAATGATAACTAATAATGCCATTGATTTTTGTTGAATACTAATCTTGTGGTATGGACTATGAAGTTTTATCAAGGTCATTCTCTAGAAATTAGAAATAATTAAATAGTGATTTATTCAACAAGGACGGAAGGAGGGAAAATCTCCTAGCTTAGAAATATGTTCTTACTTCACTTATGGTTGCCATGGTAATCATATGATTTATTCCTTGTTTCTAAGTGATGCAAGTTACTTCCTGTCTTTTAAGGTTTTGTTCCTCCATTGTTTGGATTGACATTATTTCTTTGCTTGAAGTTAACTTTTTTTGTGATCTTGGCCTGAATTAATTATTGTTTAGCTTGTTTTTGTGCTGGTAATGAATCTCCATAAAAATATTTTTTGTTTGTGTTCTTGAAATTATTCTTTGCTTGAAGTTAATTTCAGTTTGTGAAAATTAACTCAACTTCTTGTATCATCATGCTGCTTTGATGCTTGCTGATTATGGCTGTGTTGTTGCATAACTGACAGGACAGCTGAGCTTATTTTTGAAAAGTACAATGTTCCTGCATTATTTTTGGCCAAGAATGCTGTATGTCCCTGTTCCATCTTATGCCCACCTCTCCAACTTGTAATTTTTTTTAACATGATTGGAATCTCATTCAATTTGGTGTGACTCAAGCTCTTCTTGCTGCCAGGTTCTAACATCTTTTGCATCAGGACATGCTACCTGGCTAGTTGTTGATGGGTAGGATTTATATTATTGTCAAGTCACGAGTGTATAATGTCTTCAACTGGCAGTGTCAGTGCCTTTCTGCACTTATTTTGCACTTAAACTTCAATCTTCTTACTACTTGCGTTATTTTAGTTGAAGTAACCACTTTGTCCCTTGTCTCCACAATGTATTTCTTACCATGTAAATTTAATGAAAAAGAACAAAATACAAGAAAAAAAAACTGCTTTTAACTTTATAATATGAGGATGCACAATGACATTTGTAAAAAACGTAGTTTGGAACTGGTGCATTTTTCATCCTTGAGCTGTATGCTAAAACTTAGAACATTGAAGTTGTGCAATGACAATGGCGGGTGACATAATTTGAAATTGGTGCTTTCCTCAAAGCTATCAATGAGCATCAGGTATTTCCTTGCTACATTTAATGCTTTTGCTAATTTGTCTCTACCTGTTACTGATGGTTATTTTTTGCTTATATGTAAACTATAGTCTTTGTTACATGAACCTGCCTCATTCCCTAGAATTCCACTTGTTTTGAAATGAGACAATGTGGGCTAGGCTGTGTTTCATGCTATCAAGAATGGCTGCCTGTTTCCCTCTGTCCATTAATTAAAATAGGATAGGAAAACCGGCAAAGGTTAAAGTACTCTTGAAAAAATACTGTTTCCCTGATTTGGCATTATTGGAGTTAACACCTTTTTTTGGGACAATTTTTTTAGCTGTAAAGATAAATGCCCGAGGTCAGAAGACCAAGAAATCATTAGTAAAACAAGGTTCTGGCTCAGCAGCAGCAGCAGCTGACATATTTGAACCTGTTTTGAACCATAGCTAGTGAAGGTTCAAAGCAATTTTTCCTGTATTTTGAAGTTTGGATACAAATTCTTTGTTTTGAAAATCTTAAAAATATGATTTTGATACCTATTTTCTAATTGCTACATTACCTCTGATTTTTATTCATCACAAGAGGCCTATTCTTGTATCTCTGTTTTCCATCCTAAGCGTCTTACATATTTTCTTGAGATTGGAGGGGAAAAATAATTAATAGTGGAAAAGTTCTAGAACACGGTTATAGAAAACCTTTAATGAAAGAACACTTTCAAAGAATTGCACACTACCAAAACCACTCAGATTCTGGATCAGGTCTAGTTTGCTAGGGTAGATACTATCTGGTTAGTTTTTTTCCTAGTATTTTCCTCTCAAGTGAAGTCTTTCTTGCTTTTCATTAATGGCAGTAATCTCTCGTCTTAGCAGAAGAGGAAAGATGTTTTACTTAAGCTATACAAACTAACAAAGAGAGAGACAGCTCTTGTCTCTCAAAAGGCTCTTATTACACTCCTGCCCTAGCCAAAAAAATGGTAGAAAGACAAGAATTTTCCTCTTATTTTGTTTACAACCATACACCTCACAAAGCCCTCACAGCTTCAATCGACCTTGCATCCCAAACAGATCTCTGCCACAGAAAAGACATCCACATCAATTTTGTGCTCAAAATGAAATGAATAAGCAATCAGCGAACTGATTCAAAAGCGTTCTTACAATGTAATCAGCAATTGGCCAAGATAATCCCTGGGAAGTGCATTTGTCTTCCTAGTGGCTTCAGAGAAGACGTGCACATCAATTTTGTGCTTGAAATGAAATGAATAAGCGAGCAGCAAACTGATTCAAAAGCATTCATACAGCTTAATTAGCAATTGGCCAAGATAATTCCCTGGGAAGTGCATTTGCCTTCCTAGTAGCTTACCAATTTAAAGTTGCTTCTAGCAGTGACCAAGTCTTTCCTAAATAGGAGTACACATGCACTTCTTAGGGGGATTAGCTCTCTCCCAACTAGGATTGGATCAAAGGACTTCAAGTTAAAGCATCTCTCTTTGGAACTCAAAATTCTTTCCCATCTCCTCTATCCAGTAGTTTAAGCATATAAATCTTTTGAGGTTCAGTCATGATTTATTAACATGGCATTTACTTACTACTTGCATGTGCATGAGTGGATGTAGACACTCATTTCATGTTTTTTCAATCATCTTTGGTGATATCTTTTGCAGGTTATTATCATAGTGGGAGAAACTGGTTCAGGGAAGACCACGCGGATACCACAGTATCTACACGAAGCTGGTTCCACCAAGCGGGGGAATGTGCCAAGTACACTAAAATACGATGCTACAATAACTTACCGAAATTAAACTACTATATAGGATCTGCTCCTATATCAAAATGACTTCAACCTAAATCATGCAATTGGCTTTGAAGGCACAGCATGTTCACGAACAAATTAAAAGAGAGTGCCTTGTTTTTTTGTGAAATCTAGCTATTATTATGGCTTAAGGTGTGCTCATATTATTATTGAGATTTTTTATTATCACAGACTTAATACAAGGAGGATTCTCCTCAAAACTCCTAGCATTTAAGACAAGGAAAGCTTGATTTGTGGAAGTATGCTAGAAATGGTAATAATCATCAATTAAATAGCGTTTAACAGCAAATGGTTTTCATGTTATCTTCAGGTTGGCTACTCCATTCGTTTTGAAGATTGCATATCAGATAAGACTGTTTTGAAATATATGACCGATGGAATGCTCTTGCGTGAATTTCTTGGCGACCAGATCTGGCAGGCTACAGGTGAGCTATGTCTTGGTGCCTTATTCATGGTTTTGATTTGGTGAGTTCCACTGGCTTACTAAAGCGTTTTTTATTGTATTTCGAATTAGTGTTGTGATGGTGGATGAGGCACATGAAAGAACCTTGTCAACTGACATACTGTTTGGATTGGTGAAGGCAAGTAGATTCCTTTCAACTTGATATTTGATTTATATATATTTATGGATGTAAAAACCATGACCCTGTATATTCTACCTGATAGAAAAAAGGTATGGATCCCTTTGCTCATTCACTACATTAATGCATAGTTTATTTCACTGCTAGTCATCCATGAATATATATTCTAGCAATGTCAGATCTGTAGGAACAGTATCACCACATTAGGATTGCATCTGTAGGAACAATTTTACCAACATTAGGATTACTTATTTTTGTACTTGTACCGGTTAAACTCTTGATCATTACCTGATTGTCCAACCATCCATGTTTCTATGTGACAGGATATAGCTCGTTTTCGACCTGATTTAAAGTTGCTTATTTCAAGTGCAACACTTGATGCTGAGAAATTTAGTGATTACTTCGATTCTGCTCCAATTTTCAAAATTCCTGGGAGGAGGTTTCCTGTCGAGATACACTATACAAAAGCCACGGAAGCTGATTACTTAGATGCAGCTGCTGTTACTGTACTTCAAATCCACGTGACACAGCCGCCTGGAGATATTTTAATATTTCTCACTGGTCAGGAGGAAATAGAGACAGCTGAGGAGATTATGAGGCATAGGACAACGGGTCTGGGTACAAAAATTGCAGAACTTATTATTTGCCCTATATATGCTAACTTACCCACAGAGCTCCAAGCTAAAATATTTGAGCCCACTCCTGAAGGAGCACGGAAGGTAGTCCTTGCAACAAATATTGCGGAAACATCCTTAACAATTGATGGGATCAAGTATGTCATAGATCCAGGATTTTGCAAGATGAAATCATACAACCCTAGGACTGGGATGGAATCTTTGCTGGTCACACCCATTTCAAAAGCTTCAGCAATGCAGTGTGCTGGCCGATCTGGTCCAGGAAAGTGTTATCGGTTGTATACTGCTTACAATTATCTTCATGACCTGGAAGATAATACAATACCAGAAATACAAAGAACTAATTTGGCCAATGTCGTGCTCACTTTGAAGAGTCTTGGAATCCATGACCTAATAAATTTTGATTTTATGGATCCTCCACCTTCAAAGGCATTACTTAAGGCTCTGGAACTGCTCTTTGCACTGAGTGCACTAAATAAACTCGGTGAGTTGACTAAAGTTGGTAGAAGAATGGCTGAGTTCCCCCTTGATCCCATGCTGTCTAAAATGATTGTTGCTTCTGACAAGTATAAATGTTCAGATGAGATCATTTCTATTGCTGCCATGCTTTCTGTTGGAAATTCAATCTTCTATCGGCCAAAGGACAAACAAGTTCATGCTGACAATGCCAGAATGAATTTCCACGCGGGAAATGTGGGGGACCATATTGCTCTTATCAAGGTTAGTTTCATGTGCAACACTCTAGGAATGGATTTAAATGTATTTAATTATATGTATACATGCATATGCACAAACTTAGTCTCCTGCTATTACATGTTATGCTAATGTTGGCACAATGGTTTGTACATCACACCTGTTTATGCATTTACACTTGGTAGATATGCTTATCAGTCTCAATCGCTTTCTCCTCAGCCCCCTTTCTCCCTATTTGTTATTCATTTTCTAGTTAAAACAAGGTTACTTGGGAAATTAAAAAGAAGAAGCTAATTTTCATCAAAAAGGAAAAAAGAAGCAGCAGCAAAAGACTAGTAAGTTCAATAAAAAAAATTATGTGGCTAATAGTTCACTTTATTTCTTACTCTTCAAAATACCCTTTCAAATGTAAAATATAAATGTATTGTTAATTTTCCTACCTTTTGGAAGAGAACTAAGATCAAGCTTAATTTCTTCATTTTCTTTTCCAGGTAAATTCTTCAACTCTTGTTGTATATTTTTTGTCCCTGTTAAAAGCACAACAAGAAGAAGAGGTTAATTCATAGTTCTCCAAAAAAAAAATACACCTTATAATGCAAAATGTGAACAAGATCTTCATCACATATCAACTACTTTTTTCCCATTTAAGAACCTGTCTAGCTTACACAAAAAAAGTTGGAAAAATAATAAAGGTACAAGAGTTGAAGAATTTTAAATTTTAAAAATGCAATAAATAATGCAAGCTGAAAAATCTAATAAAAAAATAAGAAATAAAGGTTTAGATCTATGAGTTCCCTTAAACAAATAGAACAGTTATATTTACACGAGCAATTTCATATGAAGAGGATATTGAGGAAGCACACATGGAATAAAACATTTTTGGAAAAATAATTCAAATATGAACTTGTTGGTCAATGAAAATGTTGATAGAACTCATTGGCCTTTTACTCCTAAAACTGAACTTATTGGTAATTTTCCCAGTTTACTTTAGAGTGGATATGGCTGATTTTGATAAATGTTTATGTTATGTTTTCAGAAATTATGATAAGAATTAGATTATCATTGTGGTTTTCCCTTTTATTTTATTAACTACATTTGAATTACTCATTTTACTTGATTCAAGGTGTCCAGAGTGGTTGCCTCACCATGTTTGTTACTGATGTTTTTAGGTGTATAATTCTTGGAAGGAAACTAATTATTCGACACAATGGTGTTATGAAAATTATATTCAGGTATGGCTCGATATTTTTGAATTGCATATTGTCATCTAAATTCCTGATTATATGTGCTATGTTACCCGTTGTGAGTGCAAAATAGACACGAGTCCAAGTTTCATGTTAATTGAAATTCCACCTATTGAGATGTGGCCTCTGATCCATAAAATGGTTCCAGGTTCCAAAATAGTCTTTTTTTCTCCCTCTGTTCTGGATAAATAGTTCTTTGCATTCTGGTATATCAGCACACTTGAGTCCTTTAGTAAAACAGAACATGAATTCTTAAAAGCAGCACAAGTGCACATGGCATCTGGAGATCTGATTTGAACTTCAAATAGATGGCTCCCATTGTAATTGAAAAACTAAATATAGCCTCCAAAGCCAATTCTCATCAAGGCCTGATCTCTGATCACTGCAAGCATGTGGCTAAGTTATTTGTGGCAGTATAAGAGCAAGTCCACTGCCGTTGGACTTGCCCTAATGATAACACTCTTATTTTAATTCTGATCTTCTCTTCTCGCTCCCTTTCTCTCTCTCCCTCTCACACATAACCTTTTATCACTTTAAACCTTTTAACTTAGCATAAATAATTTTCAGTGAGAATTGAACTAAGAAAATGCCAAGAATTCAGTAATGAACAATTCAGCATGACAGCAGGAAGTTTGTTTGATTAATACCTCCCCCCCCCCCCCCCCCCCAACCCCACTCAGAAAAATGAACTTCCTACCCGTGCATGTTGGAGTCCAAATTGTGGGCTAATTTCTTCACTTGTTTAGTGTTGTGTGAATTTTGTTGACTTAGAAAGCCAAGCAGTTCTTCCAGCTGCATTGCTGCCGTTATAGATTTAGTTTGTAATTTAAGCTCCACACTCTTGGTACCAGAGACATGAAGATAATCTCCAATATTGTGTGTGACCTCACCTTGGGATTATGACACTGAATGATGCTTGCCATCACAATATGAGTTGTTACAGATTTTTATTTTGTTCATGTTAATTACTCATGGTAGACTTGAAGTGTATATATTTTAAACTGCAAATTTGACAGTACAGCTCATCTGACACTCGGCTTAGCCCTTCAGTTTTCTTTTTAGTGATTTCTGATCTGTAGTACCTTGTTACCCATGGTATCAGGTAAGGAGCATGAAGCGAGGCAGAGATGTACGAGACCAGTTGGAGGGCCTTTTGGAGAGGGTTGAAATTGAGTTATCATCCAACCCCAATGATTTAGATGTGATTAAGAAGTCCATAACTTCTGGTAAATTTACTATCAATAACTATTACCATTTATTTGGGAGTCAAAATACTCACGTGATCTGCAGTATTTAATTCAACTTTAATCATCCTTTCTAGGTTTTTTCCCCCATTCGGCTAGGCTACAGAAGAATGGATCCTACAGAACTGTGAAACATCCACAGGCAGTTAACATTCATCCCAGCTCAGGGTTGTTGCAGGTGAGATGTGTTTTGGCTCTGTTTGGCCTTGCTATTATGCATATTAGTGTGCAGCTTTTGTCTAGCATTTAAAAGTAGAAATGTTTGTTAAAGAGCTTGCTTTTTGAAAAGCAAGCATTCTATCTCAGAAAAGCAGGTAAAAGCTGATTATGAGAGAACATTACCTTCTCCTGCATCTATTATAATAAACTAAAAGGGGTGTTTTGCTTATAGGCACACTAAACAGGCCCTTTGTCATTAATGATTCCTTGTGATTGTCTAGGATGGCATGTTAACATATTAAAAATAGATATTGTCCCTGGTTTTCTGTCTTATACTTGAAATGAGCTTGAAGTAAACCGCCATGGTTTTTTATTTTCTTAACCTCAGGTTGACATCTTCCACTGGAAAGATTTGTGTACTGTCTAGGCAGGGAATTTGCTATGGGTGATTCTGGTTTTTATCTGGCGTACTTGCTGCAAGTAATTTTGGAATGCTGATTTTCAAGAGCCAGATAGTTTACATAAACACTAGGCATGAGCATTTATAGGCCAGAATGGTTGTTGAACCGAGACGAATTTTGGGATTAGGCATATAACAACTATGGAAACTGTTTATAAATTTCACAGATGGTGTTGCATTTCTTCGTATCCTGATATATCTGTATTTTAAGTTGTCAAAGGAACCTAAATGCTTGCGCTAACCTTTTGCATTACTTTAGAAGGCTTTAACCTGTATGTTAAATACGGAAATTTCCTTTTCAACATCTTCACAAGTCAGGTGGGCATGTAGGCTATAAGTATACTGGTCATAGCTTTTTTCCTTCACGATAATATTGTTCCTATAAAAATTATGTCGTGCATAAGTTTGTCCTGAAGTGTTTTTCTTGTCTAATGTGCTCCACCATACAATCTGCACAAGCTTTTTCTTGGGTGAGGAAATTGACAAGGAGTCAAGTACAGTCAAGCTGCATTTGCTATTTCAACCTGT
Source organism: Salix brachista (assembly GCA_009078335.1). Lineage (NCBI taxonomy): Eukaryota > Viridiplantae > Streptophyta > Magnoliopsida > Malpighiales > Salicaceae > Salix > Salix brachista. Next base: position 10,052,024 of record CM018586.1, read on the forward strand.
ACAAATCGAATCGTATCACCCAAGTAGTGTTTTCTTGTGTGCTTATGTATTTTATTTATTTCAATGCAGGTGCTCCCAAGATGGGTTATATACCACGAATTGGTTCTTACTACCAAGGAGTACATGAGGCAGGCAAGTTTTACTCTTCTCAATCACACATTTCAGATATTAATCCCATCAAGAAGGGCTTCACTTGGAAATTGGAACATGTTTTGGGTTGTAACTGAAATTTGGAACTCAAATTGCAGGTAACGGAACTAAAGCCAGACTGGCTGGTAGAAATAGCTCCCCATTATTACCAGATGAAGGATGTTGAAGATTGTATGCTCTCATTCTCCCTTTCTGTCTGTATATTTGTGTGTATGTGTGCATGTATTACTAAAAGGCCTGAATATTATTGCTGTTCAAGCTGGCAATGAGAACAGGACTTGTATGCCAATACCAGCCATAAACAGATATGCTGGAAAGCGATTGCCTTCCGCATGTTATTTGAACGGCCAGATTTGTCGTCTCGAGTGGGCTTAGATCGAAGTTCTTGCTTTTATTTGAGAATTTAAAATGGGGAACTTGATGTGTGCAAATTAGATGAAAAAAGCTTGTTCTACGAGCATGCATGCATGTGCTGTGCTGAAAAGTACTTAATGAAGCTTTATATCTAGCATTACGACGGTTGAAATCATGCTCTTAGCTTGCAATGATCGCAATCCACAATTGTTTTAATTTATCTATCGTACCAAATAGCTATAGAAGTGCTTGCTTGTGATATGTATGACATTGTGTTTAGTGACAAATTCGGTTTTATGTTTGGCAGCGGGGTCGAAGAAAATGCCACGAGGGCAGGGACGAGCATCATCGCAGCTGGGGTCATAAGAAAATGCCACGAGTGTACGGGAGCTTGTAGACTTATTTATGGTCTAGGAATACGAGATGTAAATACAATTTTGCAGACAATTCCACATCGTATGTAGGGATAGTAATTTCATCAAAACCAATAGATTCTAACCCAAACCAACCTGTCCGAACCAACCCGAATGAGTGTTTGTATTTAATAGTTACCCTTCATCATTGATTAATGGTTGACTCGAGATATGTACATTATGTAATATACTAAAAGAGATCAAAAACATTTACTGTGGAATGGACATTTGCTCTCGGTGCTTCGCGCGCGTATATGAGCTTTTTTTCCCCCTCATTTCGACTGAACGGTCACATGACGAGGAAGATAGCTTGGGTCTATTGTTAACAATGGCAGATTAGCCCAGACGAGCCCGATTTATTAATCAAGGTTAATTACTTTGATTTGTTCTTTTATTTATTTAATTGATATTGAGCGGGGGAGAGTGTGTGAAGTGTTAACAGATTGTATTTAATTGATAAAAAAGATATTGCGTTGATAGTAATGAGATTGAAATTAATTTTTGTAATTAACAACTGAATAATACATTGTAAATATTTTTAATCAGTAATTGATAATCTGTTGTATTATTATTTAAAAACCCTCAAGGAGCTCTATCGTTCACTATAGATATACACATAGTTCATTATGGATTTCAACAGTGAAATTATTATTTTGCCCCTCAGTGCACCTGACTTTTAGCCTTTGAATTAGGGATATTTTTTATTATTAACATTATTGTGCACAGTAAAATAACCATAATACCCTGTAATTAGACAAAAAACAAAAACTCTCGGTGCTTCATGCGCGCGTGAGCTTTTCCCCCCCTTTGATGAACAATGGATTAACGCCTTTGCCCCTCGAATAGGACAAGAAACGACTTATGGGATGAGGGTCACGGAGGTAATTGCACGCGTACGGTCCGGCCCGGTTCGTCGCACCTTTTTTTTTAATATTTTTTGAAAATGGCTAAATACGGATATAGCCTCTAATAAGACAAAATTGATGAATTAGGCACAGGGATAGACCGGTAATTGGCCATCATTTTTTATTATTTTTTTGAAATACTGTCGGCGCGTGCGGGACAGGCGACCGATAGTATTCCGCCTCACGCCCTGTGAAGGTGGCGCGTGAGGGGTGCTCGCGTCGATGGAGATGGGCTACCGGCGTCTCCGTCGAAGCGCCTCCGCGTGGTCTTCCTCCCGGTGCGGTGCGTATTGTCACATGGTGGCCGTGGACTCGGAGGTGGCCAGTTAAAGCCGCTTGCCCCGTTTTCTCTCTCTCCTACACGTAAAAGTACAAGAGAGCCCCCCGGTTTTGTTACTTTTGCACTTCAGTCCTTGTACTTTGAATTTTATGTATGGTGCTGATTTCTGTTATATAAGTTTTGATCTAGTTCGATTGGGTCCTTGATTTAAATTAATTAGATGTTAATGTTTCACTTCGGTCCTCCTTCTTTTAATTTTCGAATTGAGTTTAAATAGCTTAATATATTCAGTACAGAAGTTTCAATTTTTTCAATTTTGTCCTTTGATTGAAATTGATAATATATTTGATGTTAGCGTGAAAGGATGGTTGACAGATATAGCAGTTACCATAGAATTACAAAAACTATTTTGATTTCCTTGCTGAATCTTGATCAAACATTCATAATCTTCCTTTACCGTTGGTCCTTCATCCCCGTCATTATTACGTACAGTTGCCCGTTTTTCTCGTTACGAATGAGTTTCAAACCCATTTTTAGCTTGAAATTTGGAAGAGGGGTTACAAACCCATAACACTGAACTGAATGATGCTTGCCATCACAATATGAGTGGTTACAGATTTTTATTTTGTTCATGTTAATTACTCATGGTAGACTTGAAATGTATATATTTTAAACTGCAAATTTGACAGTACAGCTCATCTGACACTCGGCTTAGCCCTTCAGTTTTCTTTGTAGTGATTTCTGATCTGTAGTACCTTGTTACCCATGGTATCAGGTAAGGAGCATGAAGCGAGGCAGAGATGTACGAGACCAGTTGGAGGGCCTTTTGGAGAGGGTTGAAATTGAGTTATCATCCAACCCCAATGATTTAGATCGATGTGATTAAGAAGTCCATAACTTCTGGTAAATTTACTATCAATAACTATTACCATTTATTTGGGAGTCAAAATACTCACGTGATCTTCAGTATTTAATTCAACTTTAATCATCCTTTCCTTTTCCTGCAGTGTGTACGTATAGCTGTTGCATGCGGTCAGGCTTCTGTGTATAGCTTTTCTTTTTCTTAATTTTGGCTGGTGGCCTAGCCGGCGTGCTGCCTCTGCTTTCCTTGCAGGAGCTGTTTTGGGGAAAGTAAGCTTTCCTCTTCGGGGTACTGGTCGGTTGGGAAGTGTCCAGCCCCTGCAGAAAGCCTTTACCAGCCGTTGTTAATCAGGAGCCAGCTCAGAAAGATAAAATTGAGGTTGAAAATGACTCAAGACCACCATTATCAAAGACTTTACCAGCTAACAACAGGTAAGTTGAGAAGAATTTTGAACATAATTAATCTAGTCACTTTTTGGTTTCTTATTAAATCAAGATTATGACCTTTGGCATTGCAATTTGGTTTCATTTGTTCTACATTCTTCAATGCCCATATAAAAGCACCTTAGCATGACATTCAACATAGGCTATCGTTGATGCGTCAAATAAACTGAAGTACTATTTGTTCTTGGTCCCTGCCCACACCCACACACGCGCATGATTTTACATGAAAAGAGATAAGGAATTGTTGTAATTGTTACAGAAAACGTATATCTATTGTATTGAATGAATTGTTCCTTATATACACAAAGACTTAACCATGAAGGTAAACTAACTTCAGCTAAACTAACTGACTTACCATTAGTTAACCTTAACTGCAGATTAACTAACTCTACTGCTAATATTCTAACTCACAGACTTACTAACAATATCAGTCTTATAACTTGACTAATATTGTTCAACACCCTCCCTTAAACTGAATTGTATTTCAACAATCAGTTTATACTAAGTTTATACTAGTTAGGCTACACATTCCCAGCTTGTCTCTCAATTTCTCAAATGTCTCCAGTTTGAGTGGCTTAGTCATGATGTCCGAGAGCTGCTCTTTAGTGCTGCAGTGTATCAATTCAATTATTCCATCCTTTGTGAGCTCACGTAAGAAGTGGAATCTAACATCAATATGCTTGCTTCTGCCATGTAAAACTGGATTCCTTGACAACTTGATAGTAGAGCTATTATCACAATAAATTGTTGTACTCCTTCCTTGTTCCTGACCCAAATTCTCCATGATTCTTCTCATCCATACACCTTGGCATGCACATGAAGCAGCTGCTATGAACTCTGCTTCTGTGCTAGACAAGGTGACCACTGGTTGCTTTTTAGATGACCACGATACAGCCCTTGTCCCTAGCATGAACACATAGCCGGAGGTGCTCCTCCTGTCATCAACATCTCCTGCGTAATCGCTGTCAGTATATGCTGTCAGCCTTCCTTCTCCACCCTTCTCATAGCTGATCCCAAAATCTGCAGTGCCCCTTAGATATCTTAATATCCTTTTTGCACTTTGAAGATGCATTTCAGTAGGCTGATCCATATACCTGCTGATCATACCCACTGTGTACATGATATCGGGTCTAGTAGCTGTCAAATAAAGCAAGCTACCAACTAATCTTTTGTATTCAGTGGCATCAACCTGTACATCACCATTTCCCCCCTTTTGCAGCCTACACCCTGGGACCATTGGGTTTGCCACTGAGTTGCTTTGAGCCATACCAAACCTCTCGAGAATGTTGAGAGCATATTTGTGCTGGCATATGAAAATCACATTGGCAGTTTGCACTACTTCTATGCCTAGGAAGTATTTCATTTTGCCAAGGTCTGACATATCAAATTCCTTTTGCATGGAATCCTTAAACTTTGTAAACATGATCTCATCATTTCTAGTGAAGATGAGATCATCCACATACAAGCTAACAATCAGTATTTCTTCTTTGTCCCCAGTTTTTATGAACAAGGTATGCTCACAAAAACATTTATCAAATCCTTCCCTTATGAAGTATGCCTCAATTCTGCTGTACCAAGCTCTAGGGGCTTGTTTGAGGCCATACAAAGCCTTCTTCAATCTATAGACTTTGTGTTCTTCTCCTTTCTTCTCATATCCTTGTGGTTGTTCCACAAAGATTTCTTCATTTAATTCCCCATATAGGAATGCACTCTTGACATCCAATTGAAAAACATGCCACCTCTTATGGGCTGCAAGAGCTATGATCGCACGAATTGTGTCCCATCTAGCTACGGGGGCAAAAACTTCTTTATAATCAATCCCCTCCCTTTGTGAATATCCCTTCACAACCAGCCTAGCCTTGTATTTGTCCACATTTCCCTTTTCATTCAACTTAGTCTTAAAGACCCATTTTACTCCTATTGGTTTTGCTCCCTTAGGCAGTGCAGTGAGTTCCCATGTCCTGTTTTTCTCAATGGCCTTTATCTCCACATCCATTGCTTCTCTCCATTTCATCATCTTCTGTGCTTCTTCAAAAGTAGTGGGATCTTCGGTTGAAATGAACAATGCTACACTGTCCTCTTCTTCTTCTGCATTCAGTTCCTCATTTGTGACATAGTCTTTTAACCAAGTAGGCTGCCTTCTATTTCTTTCAACATTTGTTCTTGCTGCTTCAGTTGCAGCTTCTAGTACTGGTGGGGTGCTACTGTCATGTCCCAACTCAGTTTCATACCCCTGCTCAACTTGTGATTCTTGCCCCTCTGTGTTAACTTCTTCTTCTATACTGTTTGTGTTTCCAGAATTTTCAGCTGCATCTTCATAATCAAGCCCTATGGAAACTGTCTCATTTGCATTTCTTCCCCAGTCCCATTTTTCATCTTCAGCACACACAATGTCTTTGCTAATGATTATCTTTCTGCTAATTGGATCATAGCATTTGTAAGCCTTGGATTCTGCACTAATCCCCAGCAGTACACACTTCTTGCTCTTGTTGTCCAGCTTCTTCCTTAGGCTGTCAGGTATGTGCACATGAGCAATAGACCCAAATACTCGAAATTGATCTACACATGGCTTTACACCACTCCATGCTTCTTCGAGAGTGATATTTTGGACAGCTAGGGTAGGGCTTCTATTCAACACATATATTGCCCAATTGACTGATTCAGGCCAAAACTCTCTCGGCATTCCCTTCTCTGACAGCATACTTCGCACCATATTCATTATGGTGCGATTTTTCCTCTTAGCAACCCCATTTTGCTGAGGGGTATATGGAGTGGTAAGTTGCCTGCTTATACCTTGCAAACTACAAAAATCATTGAATTCGAGAGAGGTGAATTCTCCCCCTCGATCTGTCCTCAAACATACAATGTTCTCTCCACTCTCCCTTTCACTAAGCAGTTTATATTTTTGAAAACTGGACAATACTTCAGACTTCTGACTTAGGAAATAAACCCATGTTCTTCTACTGTAATCATCAATGAAAGTGATTACATACCTCTTTCCACTATTTGAGGTTGGTGAGATGGGGCCACAAATGTCTGCGTGGACTAGCTGAAGCCTTTTTGTTGCTCTCCATGAACTTTGTTTTGGTATGCTTTCCCTGTGATGCTTTCCAGCCATACAGTCATCACATATTTTTGTTGCTTCAGTGATCATTGGCAATCCAGTGACCATCTTCTTCTCAAACAAAGTTTTCAACCCTTGAACACTTAGGTGTCCATACCTTCTGTGCCACAGGGATGAAATATCCTTAGCTGTGACTTTGAAACAGTTTGGGTTAGGGGCAATTACCGTGGCAGCTACTGCAAACATTCTGTTTGCTGACATTCTAGATTGCATGATCAATCCTTTCCTTGGGTGGAAGACTTTGCACACACCATTCTTCATGAGGACTGACAGGTTTTTCTCTTGAAATTGACCAATACTCAAGAGGTTGTTTCTGATTTCAGGTATATAGTATACCTCAGTGATAATCTGGCTTAATCCATCAATGACCAGTTTAATGTCTCCCCTTCCCAATGCCATTATGCTCGAGTTGTCCCCAAGTTTTACAGCTTGTCTAAATTTTCCATCGAAATTCATGAACCACTCCTTGCTTCTGCATATATGATTGCTGCATCCTGAGTCTAGGAACCAGGTGATTGCATCTTCTGATTGATTTGTTTCTTCAAATGCCATCAATAGCATCTCTTCTTCTTCATTGAACTCTGCATAATTCACATTTCTTTCCTTGTCGGGACACTCATACTGAAAGTGCCCCAACTTTAGATAATTATAGCACTGAATGTGTGCTCTACTGTAAGATTGTCTACTTCTCCCTCTGCCTCTTCCCCTAATGACTCCACGGCTTCTTCCTCTTCCTTCAAATCTTCCACCAATTCTTCCAGTGTTGATATTAAGTGCATGTTCCTCCTCCACTGGTCCTCCCATTCTTTGTTCATGTACAATTAAACTACTCTGCAATTGATCTATACTCAAAGCTGACAGATCATTTGATTCCTCTATGGAACATACAACATAGTTGAATTTTGTGGTCATTGACCTCAAAATTTTCTCAACCACTACGTTTTGTTCCATCTTCTCCCCATGTGCTTTCATTTTATTTGCAATTGTCATGGTTCTTGCAAAATATTCATTCACGGTTTCACTTTCTTTCATGCCAAGAAGTTCAAAATCTCTTCTTAAAGCCTGCAACTGTGCACGTCTGACTTTAGAAGTTCCTTGGTATTTTATCTTCATTGAATCCCAAATAGCCTTTGCACTGTCCTTACTGAGAATGGTTTCAATAATTGTTCTATCTATGGCTTGGAATAGATAGTTCTTGACCTTCAAGTCTTTCAATTTCTCCTTTTCTTTTGGTTCTGCACCTTCCTTGACAGAGAACCCATTCTCTATTAATCCCCAATATTCTTTTGATCTGAGGAAGTTTTCCATAAGCATCGACCAGTGATCGTAATGTCCATCAAACTTTGGTATTGCTGCTTGAACAAAGTTGTTGCCTTCAGTCATCATTCTCTCTATCACTCTTTTCTTGATTGCTTATTTTTCTTGAACTCTCTCTTTCTCTTTTCAAGAAACTGCAGTTTCTTGTATAATCTTTCTTTAGTTTTTAGGATGGCTCTGATACCATGTTGTAATTGTTACAGAAAACGTATATCTATTGTATTGAATGAATTGTTCCTTATATACACAAAGACTTAACCATGAAGGTAAACTAACTTCAGCTAAACTAACTGACTTACCATTAGTTAACCTTAACTGCAGGTTAACTAACTCTAATGCTAATATTCTAACTCACAGACTTACTAACAATATCAGTCTTATAACTTGACTAATATTGTTCAACAGGAATAACCAAGTACCCCACTATGCAAGTAATGGTAATAGGATGCTCCGATGGAGTCTGAATCTTTGATTACACAGAGAGCTCCTTTATCATTATCAGGAGAATAATAATTGGATAGGTAGGTCACGGCCACTTGGTACGGTGTCTTGGAAAACTCCTAACTATTCCTCTACTCTACGTTTGTCTTGGAAATTGTTTCTTTTAAAATTTTGTTGTTTTGTTCTGCTGGTGAAAACAGATGGAGTATCAGCTATAGTCATTGACTTGGGCTCACACACTTGCAAAGCTGGTTATGCCGGCGAGGACGCACCCAAGGCCGTCTTTCCTTCTGTTATTCTCTCTCTCTCTCTCTCTCTCTCTCTCTCTCTATCGCATATTATTTAACCTACATTAGCAGCATTTTACCTTCTTTTTTTTAAAAAAAAACTGCGTTAGAAACAAGGAATTCCTGTTTTGGATTACGAAACTGGCAAAATGCTTGTGACTGTCAGCTAGGGTTTGAAGACTTTTATTATTATAATTCTGCCTTGTTTTAGAGGTTTTCTCGGTACATGTTACTCAGGTTGTTGGATCGATGGATCAAACGGACGTTGATGACGCTACAAGCAAATGTAAGTTATATGTAGGATCTCAGGCTTGAGGGTGTCACGAGCCGAAGAAGGTGAATATAACAGAATACAATTATTCCCTCCCCCTGTCTCTTTCTCTCTTTGCATGCTCTGTGCGTGTTCTTTCTCTTCATCTTCTTCGTCTGAATAATCAGACTTGCACCAAATTGGTATCAGAGCCCGTCATCTTCGGATTCAACAAAATGGCACCTGAGACTAGATCCCAAGACGTGAGAAGGATTGAAGAATCCTTGGAAGCAAACAATCAACGAGTCGATGGGGAATTAGCTCAACTAAAGGCAATGATAAAAGAAATGGCCACTCAACAGATTGCCATCCAACAGACCTTGCAGACGCTGGCTGGAGAAGCAAGCTCCTCACATGGAGTTAGGTCTCCCCAACAAGCTCCTTCACTTAATCACCCGTACTGGTCAGGAGAAGGTTCCCAGCTTAACTACCGTGCACGCAGGCCCAGGAGAGATTTCCCAACCTTTGAAGGGGAAGAAGTTCACAAGTGGTTATACAAGTGCAACCAATACTTTGAATTAGAGGAGATACCTGAGGTTGAGAAACTGAAATTAGCTTCTTACTACTTGGATGGAATGGCACTCTATTGGCACCAAAATTACACCCGAAACTTGGGTGAACATGAAGTGACTTGGGCAGAATATGTAGAGGCCCTATGCTGTCGCTTTGGAGGACAGAGGGACCCTTTGGAAGAGCTCACGGAACACAAGCAGGATGGAGACTTGGAAGGCTATATCAAAGATTTTGATGAACTGTGGAACCGAGCCCAGATATCTGAAAAACAAGCTTTAGTGTTTTTCTTGGGGGGATTGGAAATCGATATTAAGAATTTAGTTAAGATGTTTGAGCCAAAATCTCTTAAACAAGCCTACAATCTAGCTAGACTTCACAACAATACCCTTAACCACCGAAAAATACACCCTCACTATCCAAGATCAAATGCCCAGATGAACCCAAATCCACCACTGATGAAAGCCAATAATTTCTCAAGCTACAGCAAGCCCCAAACCATACCCTCCAAAAACCCCTCACAGGGTCTATTACCTACCCCCACCACTGGATATCCCAACAACAGCCACGCAAACCCACAGTCCAGACCTTCCAGACCCTTTAGAACCAAAGAAATGGAGGACAGGAGGGCCAAAGGGCAATGTTTTTGGTGTGATGAGAAGTTTGTGCCTGGGCACAGATGCAAGAATAGAAGACTATATTCCCTATGTATAGTAGGAGATGATGATGACAACTCAGAAGAAGAGGAGTTAGTGGAATCCATGAATGTGGAGGCCCTCATTCCCCACCTGTCACTGCAAGCCATTCAAGGCACTTCGGGGTGTCAAACAATTAAGGTGTGGGGCAGAATTGATCGATGCCCAATTTTGATTTTGATAGACTCTGGCAGTACGCACAATTTCCTTCATGAGGAAGTCGCCAACAAGCTGGGGTGTCCCAAAACTCCCATCAAATTAATGGCAGTAGAGGCAGCCAATGGAGGCACCATGTCCTGCACTGAAATTTGTAAGAACCTACAATGGAAGATGCAAGGGACCCAATTTCAGGCTGATGTGTTTGTGATGAAGCTACAGAACTATGATATGGTTCTCGGAATTCAATGGCTTAAGTTTTTGGGAAATGTATTATCCAACTATGAGGAGAGGTGGGTTTCCTTTCAATGGCAAGGGAAGGAAGTTACACTCAAGGGGGAAAATCCGAAATTGGCTCAATCCATACGGGTGGAAGAGCTGAATGGGCTGTTAAATTCGGCTACCCTACTGTCAGAAGTGAGGTTATGCAGTCTAAGAATAATGGAAGAAGAAGTAGTGCAGCACCCTATGGCCGAGAAATCCAGGGAAGCTCAGGCAACTAAGGAGCCTCAATTGCAGACATTGGTGGCAGCTTACAAGCACATTTTCTGCGATCCCAAAGGGTTACCCCCTAGCAGGCGACATGACCATAGAATCCCCCTCCATGATGATAAACAAGCTATAAACCTAAGGCCCTATAGGTACTTGGGTTTACAGAAGAATACACTTGAAATGTTGGTGGCTGAAATGTTGGCAGCAGGGGTGGTACAACCTAGCACTAGTCCTTTTGCCTCACCAGTGGTGCTAGTGAAGAAGAAGGACCAAACTTGGAGGTTTTACGTGGATTATCGAGCTCTCAATAAATTGACCATCAAAGATAAGTACCCTATTCCCATCATTGATGAACTGTTAGAAGAACTAGGAGGGGCAGCAATATTTTCTAAAATTGATCTCAGGGCTGGGTATCACCAAATTAGAATGGCTTCGGAAGATGTATTTAAGACAGCCTTTAGAACCCATAATGGTCACTATGAGTTCCTAGTGATGCCCTTTGGGTTATCAAATGCACCTGCCACTTTTCAAAGCCTAATGAATGATGTGTTTAGGGAACACTTGAGGAAATTCATCCTAGTAATTTTTGATGACATCTTGGTTTACAGTAGGAACCTAACAGAGCATCTCCATCACCTGAGAGTAGTTTTTGAACTGCTAAGTGACAATCAACTAGTAGCTAAGGAAAACAAATGTGTGTTTGGGACCCATAAGATTGAATATTTGGGCCATGTGATTGACAGAAGGGGGGTGGCTACTGATCCCCTCAAGGTCGCAGCCATAATGCAATGGCCTATGCCCACCACCATTAAACAACTTAGGAGTTTTTTAGGTCTGACTGGGTATTACAGAAGATTTGTGCAAGGTTATGGAGCCATTTGCAGGCCCCTTACTCAGTTGCTACAGAAGGATGCTTTTGTGTGGAATGAGGCAGCTACCACAGCTTTTGAAAAACTTAAACAGGCCATGTCGCAACCCCCAGTGCTAGCTTTGCCAAATTTTGGCAAAACTTTTGTAGTAGAGACTGATGCTTCAGGGATGGGAATGGGAGCAGTATTGATGCAAGAAGGACACCCTATTGCCTATGTAAGCAAGTCTCTAGGGCCTCGACAACTAGCCTTGTCAATCTATGAAAAAGAATTGCTAGCTATTGTGTATGCAGTTTGCAAATGGAAGCACTACTTGGGGGGCAGAAAATTTCTCATAAGAACAGACCATTCTAGCTTGAAGTTTCTGTTGAATCAAAAAGCTACACATGTTTCTCAACAGGTTTGGTTAACCAAACTCTTGGGATTTGACTACGACATTGAATATCGAAGGGGAAAAGACAACCTAGCAGCTGATGCCCTTTCCAGAATTTCCCACAATGAGCTAAGTGCCCTTACACTCTCTTCAATTTCCACCACCATTATGACTGCCATTAAGAATACTTGGGAGGTTGATCCTAACATAAGACAACTAGTGGCAGACCTATCTCAGGATGCTAATTCTCACCCTAATTATTCTTGGGTGAATGAGACATTGATTCGGAAGGGTAAGGTGGTAGTGGGTCATGATCCAACCTTACAGAAGCAGCTCATCGAGTTGTATCACAACTCAGCAGTGGGGGGACACTCAGGAGCTACGGTAACCTCCAAGAAAATAGGGCAAGTTTTCTACTGGAAGAAGCTCCAGAAGATAGTGAGGCAGTATGTCAGGGAATGCCCAACCTGCCAACAGAACAAGTTCGAAAATGTCAAAAGCCCTGGTCTACTACAGCCCCTGCCTATACCTTACGCCCCCTTCATCGACATTAGCATGGATTTTATCGAGGGCCTGCCTAGATCAGAAGGGAAAGAAGTCATATTTGTGGTGGTCGACAGGTTTAGTAAATATGCCCACTTTATGGCACTCTCTCACCCTTATACAGCAGCTACTGTGGCTAAATCCTTCATGGACAATGTCTATAAGTTACACGGCATGCCAGCCACCATAGTAAGTGACAAAGACACCATTTTTCTGAGTCAATTCTGGAAAGAATTGTTTACACAGCAAGGGGTTAGCTTGCAATACTCAACTGCTTACCACCCACAATCGGATGGCCAGACCGAAGTGGTTAACAAATGCATTGAAGGTTATCTAAGGTGCATGACGGGGACAAACCCAGCTCAATGGGGACGATGGTTGAGTTCATGTGAGTGGTGGTACAACACTAACTATCACACATCAACCAAGAAGACCCCTTACGAAATAGTATACGGGTTTACTCCCCCAATCCACATTCCTTACACCCCCAAGGACTCTTCTGTGGAAACAGTGGATCAGCATTTGACCCAAAGGGAGGAGATGATTCGACTCATCAGGGCCAACTTAATGAAGGCACAAAATCGAATGAGACAGCAGGCAGACACGAAGAGAAGTGAGAGGACATTTGCTATAGGGGATTTAGTTTACCTAAAACTACAACCCTATCGTCAAACTTCAGTTCACAAAAGACAGAATCAAAAGAATTGGCATGGTTGCTTACAAAATCGACTTACCTGCTGCTGCCACCATACACCCAGTGTTCCATGTGTCCCAGCTGAAGAAACATGTGGGGAATCATTGGGTACAGACCGAGCTTCCTGCTTCTTCGAACGGTTCCCTGTTACAGCCACAACAAATTTTGGAAAGAAGGATGGTGAAAAGAGAAAACAGGGCAAAGACACAATTATTGGTTCGATGGAAGGACTTACCTTTAACCGAAGCTACGTGGGAAGATGCAGAGGAATTTGGCTGGAGGTTTCCTCAATTTAACCTTGAGGACAAGGTTGAATCGACGGCGGGAGTATTGTCACGAGCCGAAGAAGGTGAACACGGGGAAGGTGACAAGGGGGAAACTAAAGGCAGCAATTGAATTCAAATCAAAGAAGCAATACGACAGCGTTTAAGCAATTTAAGCAACTTGTACTTAATTCTAGAGTAATGGCCACGTAGGCTTTGCCATGTTGGCACACGCAGGAAATACCTTTAAATTCAGTATTGTAACACCCAGAAAGTATCAATCAAAAATATAACAGAATACAATTATTCCCTCCCCCTGTCTCTTTCTCTCTTTGCATGCTCTGTGCGTGTTCTTTCTCTTCATCTTCTTCGTCTGAATAATCAGACTTGCACCAGAGGGTTTCGTCGGGACCATATGGAGGTCAGTTTTCTAATTATCTTGTCATGGTTTCGAGAGATTAGACGGGATTTGTTTAGGCTATGTAATAAATTCAGGTTTTTTCCATCAGGTGTTATCACCTTTTGAAGGACGGGATTGTTGCTGACTGGGATATGGTTGATAGCATATGGAATCATGCTTTCAAGTAAGATTCATTATCAAACACCCTGATTTCATTAAAAAAAACTGAGAGATAAATTTTTATTATTTTATTTTGTAATATCTACATGTAGAATTTTACTGTCCTTAGAGAGTGTCTTTTGATTGATCCAAAGGAGCACCCGATGCTACTTGCAGAACCCTCCTCCAACAGTCAACAGCAGAGAGAAAGGTAAGCTGGCAATGCTTGCTATTCTCTACTTTAATGCCAGCCGCGTTTGTTATCTCTGTACATTAGCTGGAAGCAATCCTCTTGATCAGATAAATGATTTCTTGCTTGTTGAGATTCTATGAGAATGATAACTAATAATGCCATTGATTTTTGTTGAATACTAATCTTGTGGTATGGACTATGAAGTTTTATCAAGGTCATTCTCTAGAAATTAGAAATAATTAAATAGTGATTTATTCAACAAGGACGGAAGGAGGGAAAATCTCCTAGCTTTGAAATATGTTCTTACTTCACTTATGGTTGCCATGGTAATCATATGATTTATTCCTTGTTTCTAAGTGATGCAAGTTACTTCCTGTCTTTTAAGGTTTTGTTCCTCCATTGTTTGGAATGAGCAAGGTTGAAGCACATGAAAAACCAATTTAATTGAATTGGTTTTTCATGTGCTTCATCCTTGCTCATTGCACTGCAACCTGAATCGGTTGATTAGTAAACTTTTATTAAGCAGGATTGAAGAGGCACAAAAGACCAAACAAATCTTTGGCTGATGGGAAACAGAAACAGAAGAAAAGGTAATCGTTTTATTTGTTTCAATTTATGCTAGCCACTAAGATTCAAACTGCATGAGACCATTCAAAGTGGATTTGAAGATTGGCCTATGTGTGCTATGTCGTGGCTTAGCTAAAAAATTAGTATAAGAGGTTTGTAATAAAGGGATTAAGGTTATGTGACTATAGATTTTATATGGGGTTTCTTTAGATAGGATTGGGGATGGATATTGATTATTCAGTGACTAGATTTTTCTTATGCTGCTATTCTAGTATTCACCTCAAGAATGTTTGAGGTTAATTTTGATTAGCTAGCTTTTCATGTTATCAAGTCGGGAGATCCTTGTAGAACTTGGGTTTTTTGGTGAAATTATTGGCTAGGATTTAAGCAAGGTGGTGGCTATCCATTTTGTGGAAACAGAAAGAAAACGGATCTAAGCTCCATTGTTTTATCTGTGGTTTGATAGAATCAAGTGGCATATAGTAAGTTTTATCTTTGGTAAATGATTGAACCAAATCTGTTGTGTTGTGTATGGGTAGTTAATACGATAAATAGGTGGGTGGCTATTTCTATCTTTGTAGTCAGATTTTTGAAGCTTGTGTGGTCTGTTTTTTGTCAATTATATTTCCTTTATTTGTATCGCTAGTTTTCATATTTATGGTTAGTTTTCATAATTAAGCTTTATTTTTATGAATAATTGACAGCCAATCTTGACAAACATCGCTTGTGCCATTAACTTTTATTTTTAAAATATTAAATTGCCAGTTCCAGTGAACACCTCAATTCAGTGGTTTAAATTGATTGACTTGTCCCGTTTATTCTGTCTTTTGTAATCTCCACTACGAGTCTTTCAGAGCTTAATTTTGAAATAAAAATTCAAAGAGCAAATACTATTCCTCATGTGTTAGCTATGCCAAAGGTGCCTCGTGAGTGTGCTGAAAAGCCATCCGATGCTAGTAATCAGAAGTGAGTGGTGGAATACCAATTCTGTTTGATCTTAGACTGGTTTAGCATCACAGCACTTGAATTCTTAGAACATCCAAGTATTCTATCTGAACTTCACGTTTTTGTAGGTCTGGGATTTGTTACAGAAAAAACCAGGAATACAACGGCTTCTTGTGTGATAGATATATGGGAGAAAAGAAATTGATTGTCAGGACCTAGCACCTCACTAGGTTCCCTGAGCAACGTGCATAGAACTCCTTGTGATCATGCCTAGGAGAATATTCAGATCACATGAAAATACTTTAATGTCAATAGATGAATATTTCTGCAATTTTCTCCTTGAAAGCATGTAAATATCAGCATCCATATTGTTTTGTTGTACAAGAAATATAATGCAGATCTTGATCATAAAGAAGTTGGAAATTTACGTGATCTAATATAAAAAAAAGTAGAATGTTATGATTTCTGAACATGGATAAGTTTTCATTAGTTATCATTTTTTGGAAGTGCTTTTCATTTATTTCTATTCGTTATGGGGTCATATGGTGCTTTGGTGCCTATGTAAGAGCAACTATTTAATATTTGGTGCCTGTATAAAAGCACCTATATGGTGTTTTAGGAGGGCTGTTTTCAATGATCCATTTGAGAATATTGATTTCACGAAACTTTCCTTTACATTTGTGTTTTTATTTATACTATTAACTCGCCTTCATAATTTCTCCTCTTGTTCTCCTATGCCAATTTTTTCAACACCCACTTGTGAGCATCTCACTTTTGTTCCCTTTGAAAATATATGATTTAGTAATTGGAATACATGATTTATTTCACATTTCTAGAAACATTAGTAGGGGTTGGATCCTTCCACATGTCAGTGTAATTTCACAATCCTAATTAGTTTAGGAGGCACAATTAATGTAAGAAGGATGAGAAATATAACATGTTTAACGTGATAAATAGAATGAGAGACTAACCAAAATTTGTCTAAATATAAATGTATATGATGAGAAGGTTTGAGGCCAAATAGTTGATCAAATCAGATTTTAATCGTGGTCAAATATCTGAGAAAAGGCTTGTTGGAGTCTTATCCAAAGTTTTTTTTGTATGCAGTAATTACATGTTGCTTCCTCCATCTCTGTCATTTATCTGTTTGATTTAGTTTTGATATATCTGTTATTATATTTTTATCTTTTTCGATGACTTTTCAATCATATTATCAAAAATGTATGACCATGGACTTTATTCTGTAAATTGTTTATTTTTGCTTTCTAGAATTGCACATAAGCGTTTTTTTTTTCACCAGGCAACAGCTATAGAGATATTTTGCACTGTAACAAGAAACCTTTTTACCGCAAGGGCCTGAAAGAAGACTTGGCCATCATGGATGCATACATTATGCACTGTGTATGTGAACTTCCCTTCTCCTAAAGATTTATTATTATTTTTTGTAGTCTAATGATCTTAATTATTGTGAATGAAAACATCATGCAGCTAAATCACATTTTCAGAACGCGATATCTTGTGACCAAGAATGATTCAAAAGTGGCCAAGCATCGGGGAGAATGCCAAGGATGATTTGCTTAGTGGTGATGAATTCCTTGATCACGGGTTTACTCGTCCGAAGGTAGGGCTGAGTGGTTTCTATTGATCTGTATGCAATGCTAACTGCATGTGAACAGTTTTAAAGCCCCGCAGAGCTGGATTACAAATGCTCATAAGACCAACGCTTCTCAACCCCTGATAATGTCAATATAACTTCCATTAAAAATATATCACTTTGACATATATTTGTGTATTATATAAATATTCATCTTATTGTTTATGCGTACAGTCAGATGTGGAATTTCTGATTCACATAGAGATGCATGACAGTGATTGCTCCCGTACACATATACATGCTCATTGTTGATTGCAGACATAACTACTCTTCACTTATCATGATATGTATTGCAACTGTATATTTCTTTTGCAACATCTAGGTATCACCACCTTTGCAAAAGTAAAAAAATAAAAAGGCATAAATGCCATTGTAGTCATTCTTATGTGCCAAATTATGGATTCTGTATCAATTGCAAAACTGTGCTTTGAAGGCATGGACAGACCTGGCTTTATGAGAGCATATAGGCCAGACAAAGATCTCAATTCTGTGTGCTTTGGAGGATGTTTTGTTATTGAGACAAGACCATTGTTTACAAAAAGCCATTCTTCCTTTTGAGCCAAAAATGTTCTCTAGCTTTCACAAAAGAATCACCCATGTAGTTTTTATTCTACATGTGCCTCAAACCATTGAACTTTCAATGAGGGACACAACATAAAAATGAGTTTTGTTTCCCATGGGTCTTTGGAAGCGGGTTTGCCATATAAAATGTTTAGTTTCATCTTTCATATGGAAAGGCGTCTGTTAATTTATATCTTAAGCATGTTTATTTATTATGCGTCATTCAAATTTGTGTTTAAATGTTGGCATAGTTTTCTGGAAATCAATTAATCAAAGGGACAAGCATATGTAAGTTTGAGACTGCATGAACCATTAGATTCTGTCTCATAGAGCTCTAGACCCATTATTATCGATGCTTGATTTTGTTCTGAATTGGCATAGAGTGGCCAAATTTCAAGATTTACCATTTAATGAGCTACCATCAAATAATTCATTTCCAGCCAGCTAACTTGCCTGGAAAGAAACATACCATCAATTGAAAAGATAAAAGTCCTTGAATTTTGACGCCTTGTTCTCTTTTCTCATATCACTTATTTTTAAATTGGTATGTTTACTTGTTTCTTTAAAAAAGATTGTTTTTATTCTGTATTACAGGTTTTGATCCTACTGCCCTTTAGAAGCATTGCAAATCGTGCTGTTAATAGGCTAATTCAACTGACCCCTGGAGCTTACAAGGTGATATTTCCTTGCTTTCATTAATTGTACTCATTCTTTAAACATGGTTTATGATGCTATTTAACAGTAATATTGACTGAACTTGTATCACCAGCTAATCCTGAATACTTTGGGTGCCTGAATTGTCATATAAGGTGGCCTACTTGCAGTTATTAGACCTTTTGGTCTTTCAGATGTAGAAACATTTGATTTTGTAAACTACTTTTGACCTTCTAATACATGCCTGTTCTTCCTCTTCCTCTTTTGCTTTTCATTCACAAGTGAAGTGAAGGGCATAAGGTTCAATATATGTAGCCCTACGCCAAACTTCTTAAATAGGTCCTTATCTCTTACCAGCAAGAAAATTGTTTTCTTTGAATCCACATTCAACATAGTATGTTTTGAAGATTGATTCTCATATTCAAACAAGCTTTTCTAGGATTTTGTACAATCTCAGATATGAAAGCGATTGCAAAATTTCTTGATACAGAACTGTTATCAGGTTATTCAATTTTCTGCATGGCCTTCATCTTATGTAATCCTTTTTTTTTTTTTGTCCTTTGTTCTTTTGTAGGAAGAGCATTAAGTTATTTAGTGATTTCTATTCCTCGGACCTGATAGTTGCTTCTCCTTTGGCATTACTGAAGGTAAATTTCCACCCTGTACACATATTTTCTTTTCTTTAGACTATTCTAAATGTCAAGGTGAAGGATGATTATTTCTTAATGTAGGATAACAACTTGTTCTTTACCCTAAAACATGGATAAATTCATGGAAGAAGAGGATATATAATTGTTCTCGATATCAAAGCTCTATGATGTGGTATAGTGTTGTCTAATGGCCATGTCAAAAAGCTTTAGTATCCTTCGTATTGCACATAGAAAAGCTATCACTTAATTGAATATAATCTTTGCTTTCTTCTTCCTTTCTTTTTCGGGAAGCGAAGAAGATAGTGAGAAAGAGTGGCACGTGCATGAGAATAATTTCTGAAGTGTCCATGAATTCAGATTTAAAATGAGCTAAGACAGTAGGAGTATTGGGGAGAAAGAAGTTGGTAGCAATATTGAAGCCACCAGTTTAACTGATTTTAAGATTCTTTTCTTTCCTAACTCTAGCATTTCTTCCTCATCTAATTCCTACCTAACACCAACAAGCCATGATGGTGGCTGATTTAGCAGATGCAGATTACTGTGAAGACTGCACTCAGAACATATTTGAACTGTGAAATCTATGATATTCTCATTCCTTTTGACCAAATGTCTTCTCTGCTTCTGCTGAACTCGTAGTGCTCTGGCACAACCTGTTACTGACGTGGAATCAATCCTCTTGGATGTTGATAGATCGTTATTATGTTATGAGAAACAATATATTTTCCAAATAGAATGTCCAGTTCCCTTTCCAAGTATGCGTGACAAGATTAATGTGTCAAGGGAATCAATTATGTATTAATTAGGAAAGTATATAAGTTATAGATAGTAGTGTTTTAGTAGAACACTTATGCTTTCATACTTAGCCCTAATTTGTAGCTAGGTTTATTGTCTATTTAAGAGACAAGACACTCAAGAAGAAAGGGCATTCAGTACGTATTCAATACAATTTTGACATGGTATCAGAGCCAAAATCCTAAACACAAAGGAAACCCTAATTTTTTTTTGTTTAAGGGGCTGCAGCAGCCAGCCCCCTTGGCAGCTGCAGCCCCCTCCCCGTGCTGTCCATGGCTCTCGGTATCTTTGACTGTATTTTTCCTAAATACATCTGTTTCAACGCTTATGGTGTATTCTTTGGTTGTGGCTGGGTCGGAGAACAGCCCCTCGGCATCGTCTTGGTTTCTGGGCTGTATTTTTTAGAAACAAGGCTCTCGCGTGGTTGTAGCACGTGGTTGTAGCGTCGGTTCTCTTCTGTTCTGGCGTGATTCTTGGTTGTGGCTGGGTCGGAGAACAGCCCCTCGGCATCGTCTTGGTTTCTGGGCTGTATTTTTTAGAAACAAGGCTCTCGCGTGGTTGTAGCGTCGGTTCTCTTCTGTTCTGGCGTGATTCTTGGTTGTGGCTGGGTCTGTTGACACACAAAGATTTTTTTAAAATCCTTGTGTGGCAGGACAATTTTTTTTGGTGTGTTGGCACTATCGGTGGTCATCGACTTCGTGGGTTTTCTGTTTCGGTGGTTGTCGTGGTGGATGAGTGGTGTTTATTGCTCTGTTTCTGGTTTGCAGTGACACCTTCGGCTCTCTCCTTTGTTTTTTGGGCTTGCTTCCTTTGGGCTATCTTAGCCGGACTGATATTACTATTTAGTTGACAAATTGATGCTTCTTGATCGACTAGCATCAATTTGAGGGGGGATGTCAAGGGAATCAATTATGTATTAATTAGGAAAGTATATAAGTTATAGATAGTAGTGTTTTAGTAGAACATTTATGCTTTCATACTTAGCCCTAATTTGTAGCTAGGTTTATTGTCTATTTAAGAGACAAGACACTCAAGAAGAAAGGGCATTCAGTACCTATTCAATACAATTTTGACATAATGATTGCAGTATTTGATTTTTTCTGTCAGTTGTTTGTCCTTTAGGACCAAGTTTTAATGAGTTTGGCTCCTTTCTCCTTGCTTGTTGGTTATGACTGTGTAATATATGTTTTTCAAGCATGCTTAAAACTAATGGAAAAATCATGTTTGTTGGACAAATAGGTTCTTATCATTGATCATGCAGATGTTATAGCAATGCAGGTAAATCATGAAATACACTGGCTTGTATTTTTTTGGTTGCTTTTAATATACTTAGTAGAATGTGATTCCCAGTTTGTTCTTTTCACTTTTTGATGAATGATATCCAGAACTGGGCCTTCCTTACATCAGTTCTTGAAAAATTGAATTGCATACCTTCTAAGCAGCATGGGACTGATATAATGCGCATAAGAAAGTGGTATGTTGACAGTTTCTACTATTTTTTCAATGTTGACCGTGGACTTTCCTTTTAGAATAGGATGGAGGATCATGTTCTGTCATTTGCAGAATGTTAAATGATTTTTTTTAGATGACATTTTTGAATGCATAATGAACGTATAGTTTGGTTTGAATATGAAATTTACCTTTTCTTCTTTAAATGCTTTATCTGATGATGGCTGTTTTTATGTTTAGGTATTTGGATGGACATGCCAGATTTTTATCGGCAAACAATTGTTTTAGGTGGTTACGCAAACCCAGGTAACTTGACTCTTACTTTGTATCTCTCACTACATTATTGATTTTGGTGCTTTACCTGCTTAACATCCTACAGTAAATCTAGGCTTTATTCTGAATTCTGTGTTGCAAGTGTTTTCCCTTAATCATACAATTCATCAAGTGTAGAGTGAATGTTTGATTGGTTCAATTTGTGGGCTTGCAGCAACTTGTGGATGACATGGATCTATGATTGTAAAATTTTGTTGCTTTTAATCAATTATGTGTATGTCACTGATGTGTACTTATACACAAGAGAATTTGGGATAAGGACAAGAAAAGAGTTAAAGAAGAAAGGTTTATTTTCTGCATGATTGTTCTTCCGTGGCCATTAGCTTTATATGCCTCTGGATATGGAAGGTTACAAATGGTTACAATTGAAAAGACTGTTACAATTGAAAAGAAGAGGAATGTTAGCCACTATGCGATCATGGTTATCCCACCTTCACACGTGGTCATGAATGCCCATGAATTCCCCATAAAGACTGAACATAATAACTGATAAACTACCCACGATCATTCATGGGCATTAAGACACTAGCCTGTTTGCTGTAACGTATCATTCCTCCCTTCCCAAAAAATCCTTGTCCTCAAGGATGAACTCAGGGTAAGAACGTGAGAAACGCCACTTGTTCTCCCAAGTAGCATCTTCAACCGGAGCCCCTTTCCATTTAACCAGTATTTCAGTCTTTGGACGATAACGATCTTTTTGAATTACCCGCGTATTAAGTATAACCTCTGGCTGGGGAAGTAGTGTGGAAGCTTCGGAAACTGGTGGAAGAACTGTGGACACCGGGTTCATGGATCCTATGTGTTTTTTTAAAAGACTCACATGGAACACATCATGAATTAGGGATCCAACTGGTAATTCTAACCGATAGGCAACTGGCCCAACTTTAGCCACCACCCGATATGGTCCGAAGTAGCGAGGAGACAATTTAAGGGACCGTCTGAAATTGACTGAATTCTGGCGATATGGGTGCAGCTTCAAGTAAACATAATCTCCGATAGTAAAATTCACCTCTTTACGATGCTGATCCGCTTGAGACTTCATCCTGTCTCGAGCAACAAGCAGATTGCGCCGTAGGTCCTGCAGCACTTCGGTTCTGCTGCGAAGTAGATCGTCCACAGCCTGGACTTTTGTAGTGCCCGGCACATATGAGAGCAGGGAGGGTGGCGGTATGCCATATACAGCCTCGAAGGGTGAGACCTTGGTGGCGGAGTGTACGGACGTGTTGTAACTGTACTCAGCCCAAGAGAGCCACTCTGCCCACTTTTTTGGTTGTTCACTGGTGAAACAACGCAGATATTGCTCCAAAGTGCGATTCACCACCTCCGTCTGTCCATCGGTTTGCGGATTATAGCTAGAGCTCATCGCCAAGGTAGTCCCCTGCAACTGAAAAAGAGTTTTCCAAAAAGAGCTTACAAATATTTTGTCTCGGTCACTCACAATGGATCGGGGTAACCCGTGTAAGCGAACAATGTTGTCCATGAAATGCTTCGCCACTGAAGATGCTGTGAATGGGTGCTTCAATGGGACAAAGTGCGCGTATTTAGACAAACGGTCCACGACCACCATTATGACAGTAAACCCTTGAGAAACTGGCAGGCCCTCCACGAAATCCATGGAGATGTCAGTCCAAATCTGTAGAGGAATCGGCAATGGCTGCAGCAAGCCTCCAGGTTTAGTGTTATCAGCCTTACATCGCTGGCACACCTCACATTCTTTGATGTACTCCTTCACCGCCGTTCGAAGCCCCGACCAGTTAAAGCTTTGTTGCAGTCGGCTGAGGGACTTATGGTATCCGAAGTGACCTCCCGTGGGTGATGCATGATGCTCAGACAATATAGCCGGTATTAGGGAGGATGAAGGACTCAAATATACGCGCCCCTTGTAATACCACACCCCATCACGTTTAAAATAAACTTGTGGGTTTAGCTGCAAAGACTGGCTATCCAATTGTGAGTAGAATGGGTCTTGAGCTACTTCTTGTTGGAGAACAGTCCACCAATCGGCTATGGGAAGTGAAATAGCCGAACAACTCCATTCAGCCACCCTAGACAAGGCATCGGCCCCTTGATTTTCTTTGCCCTTTTGTATTGAATTGTGTAGTCATACCCCATTATTTTTGGTAACCATCGAGCTTGAGTGGGTGTCGTTATCTGCTGCTCCATTAAAAATTTCAAGCTCCTCTGATCAGTTCTCACGATGAAGGGTTTGCCCAAGAGATAGGCGTGCCATTTACGGATAGCCTTAACAATGGCTAGCATTTCTTTTTCATAAGTTGACAGTGTGAGGGAGGAGCCTTTGAGGGCCTCACTGTAGAAAGCAATCGGTTTTTCCTCTTGAATTAAGATTGCGCCGATACCCACACCACATGCATCACTTTCAACAATGAAACTCTGTGAAAAATCAGGGAGCCGCAACACTGGTGGAGAGACTAGTGCATGCTTGAGTTGTTGGAAGGCCGTGGCTGCCTCGGGGGTCCAATGGAATCCATCTTTCGTCAACAATTGAGTAAGGGGGCCCGCAATTCCTCCAAACCCACTAATAAACTTACGATAGTAGCCAGCTAGGCCCAAAAAACCTCTAACCCCTTTCGTCGTGGTTGGTGTTGGCCAGTCATTCACAGCCCTAGTTTTCGCAGGATCCACTTGCACTCCTTCATGGGAGATGATGTGGCCCAAGTAGTCCACCTGTAAGACTCCAAATCGGCACTTGGACTGCTTCACAAAAAGTTGATTGCTAGCCAGGATGTGGAGTACGGTGTGAAGGTGGAAAAGATGATCCCCCCATGTGTGGCTATACACCAATATATCGTCGAAGAACACCAACACAAATTTCCGTAGATGAGGTCGGAATAGGTCGTTCATCAAACCCTGAAAGGTGGCCGGAGCGTTAGTGAGGCCGAATGGCATTACGATGAATTCGTAATGCCCATCATGCGTCCGAAATGCTGTTTTCGGGATGTCCTCTTCCTTGACTCTGATCTGGTGATATCCTGAACGCAGATCAAGTTTTGAGAAATATCTGGCACCAAACAATTCATCCAGTAATTCGTCAATAACTGGAATTGGATACTTATCTTTAACGGTGATGTGATTCAAAGCTCTGTAATCTATACAGAATCGCCAACTGCCATCGGCTTTTTTGACCAGCAACACTGGTGAAGAGAAGGGACTGCAACTGGGTCGAATGAGTCCCGAGTCCAAGAATTCTTTTACCATCTTCTCAATTTCACTTTTCTGATAATGGGGATATCGGTATGGTCGAACGCTGATCGGTGGATGGTTTGGCAGCAGAGGTATGTGATGATCCTGCGTTCTTTTCGGAGGAAGCCCAGTTGGCTCTTTGAAGATTAATTGGAATTTGTCCAGTAGCCGAGAAAGGTCCTGCGAGTGAACGGTGCTATTCTCCTGTATTTCCACTGGTGCGATCTGCAAGAAAAATCCCCATCCTTCTAAATTTGCCAGCTCTTTATCACGCAGGGCCTTGTGTGGAGTCTGTCGTAACCCTTTGAAAATTCTGGTGATTCCATTTTGGCGGAAGCTCATCGTCAATTTTTGGTAGTCAGTTTCGATCGGCCCCAAGGTTGCCAGCCATTGCACCCCGAGTACTGCTTGACATGCCGCCACTGGTAGGATGTAAAAATCTGCCTGGATGATGTACCCATCAATGATCAATCTCAGACCCAAGCACCGCCCGCTACACTCAATCTTTTCTCGGTTGGCCACCATAACGTGGAATTTCTTATCACGTAAAACAGGCAAGCCTAGTCTTGACACCACCGATTGTTCCAGGAAATTGTGGGTACTCCCCCCATCAATCAGGACAGTGATGGATTGGTGATTAATCTTACCAATTACGCGGATGGTCTGAGGGTGATTAGTACCCGAGATGGCATGGAAAGAGATTTCCATGATAGGGTCTTGACCCAGAAAATCCTCTTCGCCTTCTTCATCTGGTGAGTCCCCTTCAACCCGTGTGTCTTCAATCATGAAGAGCTGAGGTCGTTGACACCGGTGCCCACGAGTGAATTTTTCATCACAGTAGAAACATAATCCTTTAGCTCGCCGATCTCTTGCCTCTTGGCTGGTAATCCGTTTGAAGCCTCCCTGTGGGCTTGAGTTTGGATTATTGAGGGGTGGAGGCCCTAAGAGGCCCAATGTAGTACCTGGGCTCTTTTGTTGGGAAAACACACCGGGGGCCCGTGGAGCAGGGTTGATCTTCTTCAACAATTGTAGTCGTTCCTCCACCAATCTTGCCACTCCGATTGCGTCCATTAAAGTTCTTGGCTGTTTAACTTTGACGTCCAGTCGAATGTCATCTCGTAATCCTGCGACGAAACAACCTACCAAGTAATTCTCCGGAAGACCATCAATGCGTTGCGACAGTTGCTCAAACTCCGTTTGGTAAATGTTGACAGTGGTGGTTTGTTTCAGGCGAGTGAGCGCCTCTGATGGATCTTCGTAGTCTGTGGGTCCAAAACGGTGCAACACGGCTTGGGTAAACTCTGGCCACGTGAGGTGGCCTCGGAATTTGTTCAACCATCTGTGCCATTGAAGGGCATCCTCTTCCAGGTGGAATGAAGCTAGATGAACTTTCTGTTGGGGATGGACATTCTGGAATTCAAAATACTGCTCCGCTTTGTACAACCATCCTGTTGGGTCCACTCCATTGAATCGGGGAAATGATAGTTTCAGGGTTGAGTAATTTCGGTCAAGGTTTTGGTGGTAATGGGGGTTGTCTGGGTGTGTGAGATTTCGGGAAATTGGATGGTTGGGTGGGTTAAGATCTGATGGTGCGGAATTTTGGGTGTTTGATGCCTCTGCTTGGCAATTCAGGTTACCGGTGAGTTCTGGGGTTGTAAAGTTCTGCGAACTGATGTGGCGAAGGGCCTGTAATTCAGCCACCACTGTCTGCAGAGTTGCGTTCACCTGTTCGATGCTGAGGTTAGTTTGGTTGATTCCTGACTCGTGACGAGCCAAGGTCTCACTAACTTCATTTCGAAATTCTGTGTTTGTTTTGGATCGTGTATCCATGGCTCTGATACCAATTGATGTGTACTTATACACAAGAGAATTTGGGATAAGGACAAGAAAAGAGTTAAAGAAGAAAGGTTTATTTTCTGCATGATTGTTCTTCCGTGGCCATTAGCTTTATATGCCTCTGGATATGGAAGGTTACAAATGGTTACAATTGAAAAGATTGTTACAATTGAAAAGAAGAGGAATGTGTGCCACTATGCGATCATGGTTATCCCACCTTCACACGTGGTCATGAATGCCCATGAATTCCCCATAAAGACTGAACATAATAACTGATAAACTACCCACGATCATTCATGGGCATTAAGACACTAGCCTGTTTGCTGTAACGTATCAGTCACTCATTCCAAGAAACTATTTGTATCACACCCCTTCTACATGAATATTGATGGCATGTACAAATAATGCATGTGTGGTTTCTTATTCCAGACATTAATGCTTCCTTCAATCGCCAATGTGTTAGCTACCAGGGAAAGGTATGTTAGTCGTTCTCAATTTTTATTTCTTGTGCTTGCTGTGTACCTCTTCATCTAGGTGGTGTTTTTCAATGCCTTCTGGGTGATTGAGGCTTGAGAAGCTATTGCTGAATGGGAAGGGGGTGTAGAAGAAGACAGTTTTTGGTGAAAGTTTAAATTAACCCGTTCCCTTAATTTGTGTCATTAACAAGGGACTATTTTTGGTGAAATTAGAAATTTAAATCCAACATTGTTAGGTATAGCCTATAGGGGAGTGCCAAAGGATATTTAACTATCTAGAGTAAGCATATCATCTCACATCTCTCCTCTAATCACTCTTTTTTCCCCTTCTGGTGACAAGCTAAATATAGTGTACATGAATGTCATTTGGCATATGTATCACAAACAGACATATTGTCAATTGTGTGCCTATTCTTCACTTATTTGTGTCGAGAGCAATACAGCCATACCAATAATACTGTTTTTCCTTTCGATGTAAACTCTGATCATCCAATAATTTGAAATTGGCAATATTTATGAGGTTTGATTGTATGTGTTTCGAATTAGGAGCTTTTCTTTTAGTCTGCATCAAATTAGATCCAAGCTTCAACGACTTATATCAAAAACCTCGTTGAAGAAAAAAAGGGAAAGAAAAGGGGGCTTTAACATTAAACCTAGGTCTTAGTTTTGAAGCCAAAGGATGGATTTCTATGGATAAATCTTAATCAGCATCAAACAGTAAAGCTCCGTGACTTCATATGGTCATGCTTTCAGGGTCTCCTAGCGGTCCTGGCTGCAAATTTCTTTGAAAAGCTTGCTAAACCTGGGCTGGTTCCAAACACCTGCATAGCTGGTGTGACCTGACAAAACCCACCAATAAACTTTCTTTTGCCCAATTAAAGCTTACGTATCGTTCTGTTTGGCAAGTTCCAGCGAGGATTGATTCCAAGGAGTCATATTTCCCTTTGAATCAGTGTTTTCTCATGTGTTTTCCCAATGTCCCATTTGCTTTCATCAGGCAAAAGCATTTTCTTTCTGATATTTTAAACTAATCTTGATATTAAGATGGATTTGGCTTGCAATATCGTGGAATGTCATGAAAGGATCCAAATTCCTGATCTGAACTAGTCTGGGATTAAGGCTTTGATTGCTGTTTTTGCTCCCATGCTAGTGTTTTTGTTAGAAAATCTCTCACGATATGATTGTGTTTGCTGAGCTAGATGTGTTTTGATAGCTCATCATCCTCCCACTAAAGTGTTGACGACTTGTTCATTTTTTTCATATTCTAATATACTCCTGTTACTTTTTAAACAAGTATTACTTTGCACTTTTTCCTTGCTAGTGTATACTTTGTTTATGTATGTGTTACTCATTTGCACGTGAGTTTTGGATCTTCTGGCAATAAATGCTGTGTTGTTTTGCACCTTTTCATTTTAGGAAATTGATCATCCTTGCTATCTTTTTATGTTATTGAAGTACATTTCTTTCAGAAATATTTTATTCAGCTATCTTGCAAATTATGCAGTAGTCATGTTTAAGTAATAATGACAGGTAAAGTTGATATGTCAGTATAAAGGTGTTCTTCCAAAAGTCTCAGGCCAAGTACGACAGGTATGCCTTTCTTGTCTTGTTTGTTTCATTAGTTAAATTTTTAGGTATGTGATGAACTGGCCACTTTCAGATGTCATTTGTTTGTTTCTCTTCCGTCATCTATGTAAAGGATATTTGAAGCGTGGCAAAATGGAAACTAATAGAATGCACAGCTGGCTCTCCATATTGCTTCATAGAATGAACAGAGGATTTTTTGTTCAAAGTGATGTAGTTACAACAAGGAGGATCTTCATAGAGAGAAGGAAAAAATGATACAGAACAGCCTTCCTATATGATGCTATAATAAGTTATCCTACCTCATAACAGCAGCCTCAATTTGGAACAGCCCTTAATTATTTGGGATTCTCTCTCCATTTAAGTGCTTCATACACTGACTAGCATAGCCCGTGTTTAGAAAAACTGC
The DNA here is from genome assembly GCA_009078335.1 of Salix brachista. Classification (NCBI taxonomy): domain Eukaryota; kingdom Viridiplantae; phylum Streptophyta; class Magnoliopsida; order Malpighiales; family Salicaceae; genus Salix; species Salix brachista. The sequence goes on from CM018586.1 coordinate 10,081,368, forward strand.
AACAGTTGCCTTTCCCTGATCCTACAAAGAGTAGCAACATGTCCTCCATCTTATTCAGGATCACCCAAGAGTCTCCAAATTCCAATAGTAAATTTTTTTGAATAGCCATATCTTTCAAAAAGATATACATGTACATATCTGAAATTTAATAGAGCCATTTAGTTTGGTTTTGATGCTAAATGCTTTTGTTCCTCTTTATCCTTGAAGATTTATCAGCGATTATCAGTAAATTTTGTGAGCTTACAGACTATTAGGTCTTATTTAATCCAGTGCCTTGCTAATGGCCTGTGAGATTCCAACTGTCTGCGGGCCTAAAAATGATCATCCCGCAGTTCTAGGCCTTGCCTTCAAATGCAAAGTATTGGTGGAATTCTTAGAATTGTGGATCAATTATGAGTGTCTGACTAAATAGATGGATATCCTACCTGAACCAACAACCAACCTAAAAACCCAATTTTGCAATGACTGTAGCTGTAAGGATTTGATGTGCGGTCAAAAAGTAAATATTGGTAACATATAGTCAAATGGCTGTTGTGGAGGTTTATTTGAATGATGGATACTGTCTGTTTTTTGTTCTTTATTTGGTGTATTTCTGAGATTGGATGTTAGATATGTAATGAATTGCTACCTATGCTGAAAATAAATTTCTCCTTGTTGTATTGGACTTGACATTGATTTTGATTCTATGATGTTTCTTAGGCACTTGATGTGATGTGAGTTCATAGTGGATGAGATCTTGGAGTCTGTCTTCATTCTTGCTCAGGACCAGTATGGAAATTATGTGACTCAGGTTAGTGTTTCTATTGTGCTGTATTACCTTGAGATTTGTAGCAAACAATCGATTCTTCCTGTTAATGTTCTTTATGCTTAGGATGACTTGATTTGGTATAAGGTGAGATGGTCTGATATTTGATCTGGCGATGATTATCGTATTGTGCATTCATGCTGGTGCATGCTTGCTCATAATATGAACTCCCAATGCTCATTCCCTGAACGATAGATCTCATTCCCTGAAAGATAGATCTGCATCCAAGTCAGAGTGCTAAGAATAGGGTTTAACCTTATTGAAAGATAGGGATATGAAGCACTCTGACTTGGATGCAATTATCCATTTGATAGACAGAATTCAGCTTAAAACTTCCTCCTATTCTGTATCTATGTGATTTCCATGTATCAATTGCTTAATGGTGATGTGAATTTACAATGAATTCCATGAAAGATGCCAAGTTATCCAATGGGTTTCTACCTTGTAGGATTTGAATTCCTTGTTTCAATTGTTGTATAAATGATGATGCATGTATTCTTAACAGCATGTATTGGAGAGGGGAAAACCTCATGAAAGATGCCAGATTATTAGCAAATTGTCAGGGCATGTTGTTCTACTAAGCCACCATAAGTTTGGGTCCAATGTTGTAGAGAAATGTTTGGAATATGGTGGTGCCACTGAGCGGGAAATAATAATTCAGGAGATTCTTGGGCAGAATGAAGGAAACGATAATCTATTGGTGAGTCTAATAAAGCTTTTTTTTTTTAATTTGGATTGAAATCTTTAAGCACATCCAACTTTCTAACTGGTAGCTTACTTAGTTGCTCTGTGAATAATTACGAAACTAGAATTTGTGAAAACTCATTGACAGAATGCACATTAGCAGCTGCCTTTTACCAACACCACAAGTTGCCAATATTCACTATTTTCAACTTCTAAATCTGATGTCTGGTGCATGTTCACGTGTCTGTTGTTTTACATATTTATATATATATATATATATATATATATATATATATATACTGTAAACAAGTGGACCTCTTATGTGCCTGACATTCATCAAAGGGGAAGCAATGTTATTACCTACACCAGCAGTTCTAAATTGACAGTGGAGAGCAAAATGCTGTTTCTAGACTTGAAGCTAATAAACAAACATAGTTTCTCTCTATTATTTCAAACTTTATTTAAATCATGCTTTATAATGCCCAAGAGATATTTTTGTTTTTTTATGCTGGGGTATCAGTGTGAGTTTCACAACTCCCTTGTGATGATTATCATGATATCAAGCTTTGAATCCTAAAAGATGAAGTTCTAGAAAGACTATTATACTGTGCCATTTCTCTTCATACTTTTAAGGCTACCAGGGAGGAAAATCTTAGCATATTTTAGGATTTCTCTGTTCATTTTTTTTGCCTGATATACGACAGTGTTCTATTATCAACTGTAAAGTAACTCACATCTTATTTCTCGTGTCTCATATGAGAATCAACTCAACTGGCAACACCAACATGTCATTTCATTAGTGTGCCAGAGTCCATGATTTTACTCTATTTGTCATTGATTAGTCATTGCTATCATAGATGTTTTCATCTACTCTTTTTTTTTTTCTTCCAGTTTACACATTAATTTTCCAAAAACGTTTTCCTGGAATTTCACCAATTCTTATAGGGTTTCTCTCCATATTTAGATTACTTATGCATGTGGGCAATTTTATTATTGTAATGCTGCCCTTGCATGCTTGCCAGTATCTTCAATCTCCTGTGCAATTTCAATTTGAGGGTTGAAATTTGCATTTCTTTATGGGATTGTATTGTCTTGATTAATTTTTGAAAGGATTCTAAATGAATCATTTTATTTTTAGATCAGAGAAACTTTGCAACTTTATGATGTTGAGCCTGTATTATTCTCTTTATTAATTTTTTTTCTCTGTTGCTATATTTTAGACAATGATGAAGGACCAATACGCAAATTATGTGGTCCAAAAGATTCTTGACACTTGTACTGATATTCAACGGGCAATGAAAAATAGAAGAGTAAGGAAAACTTTTGAGGCTCTTTTGCTTCGCTTGCTTGCCTGCAATTCCAGCCTTTGTTTATGTTGAAAAAGTAGAATAAGTTTGGAGAACAAACCTTAAAGGTATGTTGATTGAAGCAAAAATTGAATCTGTTGTGCTGTCTTTGTTTGCAAATGTTGCTGTGTTTTTGGCTGCAAAGTGATTTTTGATTATATGTGTATTTTTGAACTGTGGTTTTCTGTTGATTGGTGCTGGTTTTCAATATGATCTGCTGCAATGGTATAATTTTACCAATTCCAACGGCTCTTTCATTTTGGCTCTGCATCCATTTTTATGTAGGAATGCCTTCTCTGAAGTTGGAAAGGTAAAATGCCTCCCGAGATGCCTCCTCCGTTGGAATCATTAAATTGAGCAACAAGAGCTAAAATTTAAAAAACTTGCCTTTGGCTCTTGAGATGCCTCTCCCATTGGACTTGCTCTAAGAAGCCTCTTGTTTTTGCATCTTAAATCTTCGTCCCTCTCGCAGATCGCCTCCCTCTGCCTCTGCATCTTTAACCTCCATCCCTCTCGCCTCTCGCCTACCTCTGCAATTTAAATCTCCCTCCCTCTCTCCTCCCTCTGCAACTTAAATCTCCCTCCCTCTCGTTTATCGCCTTATCCCTCCCTCTGCAACCACCCAACCATTACCCTCTCTCCCTCTGCAATCTGATCACATCGTTACCCCCAGTTCGACAGTTTCTCTTTATCATCATCCCCATCCGACACGGTTGCAGTTTACAAAAGGTAAGTAAATTGAACCTTTGTTTTATTTCTTGTTATATTTGATACATCATCTGTCGTAGAATAGTACTCATAGTCTTGTGGAGTTGATAAATCAGAGCCATTGGACATGCTATTTGATGAAGCCCTACTGCTACCTCTTGATATGCACTGAGATTATGAATAATATGATTATATGTTGATGTATTTAAGTAGTAATTAATTGATGTTGCTGGTATTTGAGATTATATGTTGATATCATGTCGTTGGTTTTAGAGATTGATGTTGCTGCCTTGTTGGTAATTAATCACTGGTTTATAATGCTGATAATTTTCCATCGAATTTAAATATGTTGTTGTCTTGCTGCTCTGTCATCGTGAAACTGTGGATAGGAAATTAGGAATATTGGTGAAAAATCAGTATAAAAACATAGAATCTAAACTAGAGAAAAAAAAATGAAGAAGGGCAATGATCTAGCAGGAAATTCCACAACAAAATACTGTGCTTAGAGTAGAAATGAAATACGCAAGCTAACGCTGCTAAATGATGTTTAAAATGGTGCATATATAAGCATTACAAGCTAATTGCACCAAGTACATGAAGAAATTATACATGTTGATGCCTCATTTAACTGCCAGACCGTTTAAACATCATTATTATTATTATTATCATTAAGTAATTACATTCTCTTAAATGTTTTGTACTGCTGCAGGGACGTCACATCCACGAGATGTCTAGGAAACCCGATACACGGGAACCTACTTTTGCAAGGATTCATGTAGATGCATTCTGAATCACAATGTATTTTGTATGAATTAATGTACTGAATGCATAACTTTTATTAGCCCCTTTTTGTTTAAATTTGTAATGGCTATTAGTAGGATATGAATGTAAACTCATGTCTATGTATGTATATTTTTAATATGAACTTCTAATCATGCATCCATAATACTACGCGTTTATGTAAGATTCACTTTTAAATGAAATGTTCATTGTATGGATGGTAATTTAATGATGTGAGGTGATCCGGTTCGCTGATTATCGGCACCACGTGTGTTAAATATATATATATATATATATATAAAAAAAAACTCGGGTCGTTACACCTAGTGACCTTAGTACTAGGTGGTGACTCCTGAGAATTATAGTCGTAATTTTTACGACTATAAAACACCTCCTCTCACCGCACTTTATCTCCCCCTCCAGGGATGGCGGGGCACAAAGTGCGAATAAAACATCATTGTTACATCTGTCACAACTAACCATCATTTTCTCCACTTCCTAACATGTATTGGCTTCCTAGTAGTGCTTTTTCCATAATGCTAAAGGTTCTATTAGTGAAGCTAAAAAACCAAAACATGTAATTTTCACCATCATTGCGAGTGATTAATTGGTAGTAGTTTTTTAACACATTAATAATAGGTTTGAGCCTAACAAACCTAAAAACAATTCAGAGGATAAATGTGCTCATTCACTGGGGTGCAACTAGCCTAGGTCTAATTGGTAGTAATTGAATACCTCTCTTATAAACCCTTGTAAAACAAAAAGAATACCCAATTGCATACATATAGATGAGGGCGATGATTTCAAAATAACCTTGGATGGAATCCAAAGTGTATTGGTTGATACGCTTACTAGGGTGAGCATCTGGGCTATGTACTCTCTCGATTAATGGTGATTCATATTGTATACATCCTTAACACATATGTCTATGGGGTTTATTTATTTATTTAAAAGAAAGATAAACAAAAAGGTTTTGGTAATGGAAATGTCTATAAAGGGTAATGGAAATGTCTATAAAGGGTTTTCTCCTTTTTGATTATAGTAGATATGATTTGATGTCTTTTTGCGAGAGTAGCTTGTCAAAAATAATAGAAGAACAAAAGTGAAAGAAAAATTCAGAAGAAAGAATGATTAGGGTTATAAAGAAAATCTCTTTGTAGTCCCATCATCGGATGAAAAATATTCCTTATCATCGTAGGCCTTAAGAAGTCAACTCAAATACTACATTAAAATTAGTCACCATTTCACTTTTTAAAGAATATCTACTTCTTGTAAGAAACAAGCTGCATGGACATAAGAATCTCAATATTGCTATATAGGACACACAAAAGCATATGGAGAAGGAAAAAAAGCTGTCATTTGCTACTAGCAAATACTCTTAAAATATTTGCATATAATACAAAAAGCTTTGAGGGCTAATGATGGATCAATATTTTTGTTTTCACCAGGATCCTTTTTTTCTAAACGATTAGCCAAATATATAATAATAATTGACTATATCTAGACGCGACCAAGCATTGATCCCAACTATGTATGGGTATGATGAGTTGTCAAACCCACTATCTCTAAGCTTAGCTAAACATTTAGCCAAATATAAATGGGTCTAATGAGCTTCTAGACTTACTGTCTCTAGACTTAATCGAGTGTTAAGCCTAAACATGTATGGATCTGATGAGTTATCATACCCATTATATTTTCACTCAATTAAAGCTTTGAGTCTATGATCCTTTTATACTCTAAATAATCTTGGTTTGCATGATTACTTTAATAAGTAGGAGATATTTTACTTCGTAACGAATTGAGGAGTCAAACATATTTCACGATGAGTCATAAATATGGTGCTTACACTTTAACCCTTTCTCTTAAAAAGGCGATAAGCCTTATAAGGCTATAAAGAAAGGCCAAGATATTTCTCAAATAAGGGTTTTTTTTTCTCCACTTCTTATTGTATATTCATTCTTAAAATTCATCTTTAAAATATTATCTTGTTTTCTCTTAAACGATACCTATTTAAGCATTAGTGAATCCTAAATTCACAAAAGAATAATTCTTTTGTAGGTATCACGTATTATTCATCAACCATTTCGGCTAGGAAGAATAATTTAGATCATCAGAACTAGAAAATTATTGTATTATCCAAAATATCAACTTGGCATTCAAGCCCATTATATAAGTTTTAACCTCATCATGCTAGGTATGAACAATTAAAGATTATGTTTGATATGAATGAAGGCATGTATTAAGATTAGTAGGCCTCTATAAAAGTAAAGGCAAAAAGCAATGAACCTCCATTACCATCCATAAGAGGAGGAGGAAGTAATCAAACAAGAGAAATGTTACATACATCTATTTCAAATTAGTTTAACCCTTTAAATATTTTATAGCATTAAAGAAACTCATTTGTAATTACCATTTTACATTAATATTATATATAAAAATAAAAATTATTCAAGATAATGTAGTTAACCATTAACCCATGTCTTTTCTTTGTATAACTTGTGAATTTCCGATTTTTATTCTCCTATGCATACCTCTTCCTATAAAAACAACAAGGATCCTCATAAGTAATAGCTAATGTAAAGTGTCGTAATTAATTAATTAATTAATTCAAAATCGTGAAAGGCTAGTCGCCACTATCATGTCCCGACAACTTAATTTGAGAATAAAAGGAAGAAGCAGAATGTTAAGGTAGATTGTTTGATTATCGAAATAATGAATGATTGGCATGGATGATGACACTATACACTAAGACCTTAATTAGATGACTGCTTCAATATTATGTATAGTATTCTCGTGATTTAAATATATGTGGATCAAGGTTGCCAAGAGTGGTTAAAATGCTCACCAAACCAGGACACTGTATTGTTGGTAAGAATTTATGTTGGATCTTAATTTCTTACCATTTTGTCTTCGAAACCCTCATCAATTTCAATCCTAACTAGAACTTCAATGTACTGACTTCATCTATATGATTTCTCTCTTGCAATTGAGCTTCTAGAACCCACAATATCTACAAATTAATAATAATTTATTCCATCTTGCCACATACGCACTAATTTCATGTAGAAAAAGGAACAACAGTTTCAAGATGCACGTTCTGATTCGAACTTGAAATTTGTTATGCAGATCACAAGTTCTCTGTCATTACGTTACGCTCCTTGAAAACTATAACCATAACATACACATGAAGAGCTTGATTATATCTAGAATTAATTCTCAATGAAAATAATTTGTTTTTTCACAGTGCAGTAGTATTTATTCATTATTTGTAAATGGGTCTACATTTATTTATTATTTATCGAGATTTACAAGCAACACAGACTCAGAAAATTAAGCAAGCAAACCTTTTCTAGCATTTAAATAAAAAATGCAGCTAAATATTTCTTTCAATTAAAATAAATATATAATTTCTTGTGAAATTCTAAATTTAATATTATAATGAATTAATATTTCAAAAACAAATTCATTCCATTTGTAATCTCAGCCTGTTAAATTAATAACCTATATCATTTTAAGATCTATTCTCTAAATAAAAAAAGCTTTTTTTATTTTACTAAATAAAAAAGTTACTCTTTCATTATTATTATTATTATTATTATAATGTAGTCAATGGAGGCAATTGTAGTTTCGTAAGTGGGCTGCTAAAAGCCTGGTTAGGAGAATGAAGTAACAAGCCCACCAGGTTATATACCCCTAAACGTATGAGCTGCCCAAATGGGAATTAGAATGGGCTTGTATTTAGCAGCTTCGCTTTATTTTTTTATATTTGTTTTCTGGAAATTGACCCCACAACCACAACTATGGGGGCGTTAGTTGGATCATGCATCTAAATCTATTTGTTTTCCGAATAATATTTGATTTTATGCTCTATCTAAATCGTCCCCGAGTGTTATAAGAGATTAAGCATAAAAAAACTATCATAAAATATAATCCAAAAAAAGAGAATTTCTTATGCAGTTTTTTAATTTAGTATATTATGATTTATATATATTTGTGTTTTTTCTATGAAATAATAAGTAATTCGTTCATTTGGTTTTAAAAATTAGTCTTTATATTTTCATATTTGTTTATAACTTAAATCTTTCATTGTTTTAATATGGAAATTTAGTTATTTATTTATTTTCTAAAACAATTTTCATTTTTAATTGATTTTTCAATTCTTACCTCCTACAAACACAATAAAAAAAATGCATATAAAAAGTATAATTTGGAGATTGAAAAAAAAAATCAACTTTGATAAAAAAAAAAAAAACCTAATTTTAAAGAATAAAAGGAGTAGCTTACAAATTTATAAAAAGCTTAATTCTTGATTTTTAATATTATAAATTCACTAAGTTTTTTTAATTGATTATTTGATAAGTTGTTAAGATACTTTTAAGAGCTTAAGTAAATGAATAGTGAATTAAAGAGCACACTAAGATTATTATAGTGAAAAGCTAGATTCAATTGAGTGAAATATGAGTAGAGAGATACTTCGAGTTTAAGCATGTCAAGGAATGTGTGAGAAAATATTTCCTTGCTACTACCTTTTCTTGTAGGTATTAAAAATATTAGCAAAAAATATAACTCAATTAAAGGTGAAGGATATTATATTTTAATGGTGATTCTATTTTATTAAATTTTAAATATTAATTGAAACTCATTAAAATATTAATAACAACTATAAATATTTATTTTTTGTGTGTTAGAAATTAACTTTTGGTTTGACTTATGATGGAACATAGGTATGTCCTTTAATTTTTTACTACAATTATATAACTTTTATATTTTAATTTTGTCCTTCAAATTAGTTGGGTATTAATCTTGATAATTTTTTTTAATTTGCCTTTTAACAGATTATTATGTTATAAAAAAGATTATGACATTGAATTGGTGCTTGATTTTGCCAAAAAAATAATCAATTTTATTATTTAGATAAAAAAAAAAACTAAAATAAGGGAGCTAAAATTGAAAGTGAAGGAAAAATATATAATTGTTTTCCCTAACATTCTTCGTTCAACGTCTTTTTAAGGAGAAATGCTTTGAGATTTTTTTCAAATTCTATTTTGGTCCCTTTAGTTTAAAAATTATACATTTTAATTTAACTTCTTTTTTGTTCATGTTTAAAATCCTTGGTTAAAGATAGAAAACAGAAATTTAATAAAAGATAATGAGTTGGTGTCAACGAGTTTCAATCACAAAAACAAGTTCATTGAGATATTTGTTACCATTCATCTTATAAAGAAAAGTGGATCGGGGATGAGAAGAATTGTTTTCCAATTTAATGTAATTTTTTTAGACCAATTTAGTGATATTCTGGGTTAAGGGATTGATTTTATTGATGTTCTAAGGTTGTATTTTTAGGATTTTTCAACAACCTTTATACAAAGATCATATATCTTAATTTGCATATATTTCTTATATTTACAATTTACTTTTTAGTTAACATTAATATTGTTAAAAACAATATTTATTAAACTATTTAGAAAATATATACACAAATTTTTCCTTTACAATTAAGATTTTTTTTTTCTATTATAAAATATAATAATATCATCTTTTTTTTTTCTTAATTTCTTTTATTCAACATGAAATGGACCACTAAATTCCTTAAAAAAAAGGGCAAAAATGGACTAATAAAAAAAAGTAAACATGTGTGGATGATCATGTGGATAAGATAGTTTCCATCTTTTATCATAAAATCAAGAGTCTTTTATCATTCTAACACTATTTACTAAAAGTTTTTTTTGGAAACAACACATGTTAAAAAAGAATTAGATAAATATAATAGTTTTATCAATTAAAATATTATTTTAGGATCTTTTAAGATGTTATTGAAATTGTCTTTTGAATATCTTTCTAATAATACCAGATGTGAAAAAAATAGAGTTTGAGCGTGTCTTTAGTGACCTATTTTTATTTTTATTTTCATTTATCTTTTTGACACAACACCTTATCTCCTTCATTTGTTCTTGTCAATTAGATCTCAAATCTTATCTTTTAATCATTGGATCATTAATACAAATTGAGTTGATTTTTATTTAAAATAATTAATAAACAAAAAAACATATTTTTTAAATATGGGCTAAATATTAAAAATAGTAATGACACAAAAAGATACTATTTAAAAACATTATTATACTTGAACTATATTATTTTTTTAAATACAATTCTAACCATTTAATTTGTCTAAAACTTTAACAAAACTTATTTTGAAAAAATCAATTCCAAAATCAAGAATAAAGCAAATTGTCTCCCAGGAATTTCTTGCACATGTTACCAATGGCACAAAAATCGAGACAATAAAATAATAATAAAAAATCCAACGATAAATAACATCAATCTCACAAAACCAACCCAACTCTTGACTACACACAAACCTAAGACCTCTTCCCATCTTCACTTTCTTGCACTCTCATCGCCATTCCTATCTATAACCCGTCCTATCTTAACCCATCCTTATCTCTTTTCCACTAACTCTCTTTTATCTCTCCTTAAAAATCTAAGCTTTGATTCCTCCTCTCTCTTCCTCCTCCTTGAATCTCTCCTCTTTGTGGAGGGGTCTTCGTGGCAGCTCAGCTCAGGTCTTTCCTTTTCTCTTTTCCTCTCTCTTCCCTTTCTCCTGACAAGTATTTTTCCCTAGATTTCTATCATGTGATATTAAAATTTATAGTGTTGATGCTTTTGTTGGTGTCCCATATATTTTGGTTTTTGCCTAAAGCTCTATCCTTCATAATGATGTGATGTTTTTGTTGGTGAGCCAGATGATCTTTTGACCTAAACTTTGAAGCGTTGCGACTTTTTTTTTCCTTTTTCACTTGAATTTCAATGATTTTGATTTTCTTTATTGTTCGTTTATTTACAGAGGTTCGGCTTCGTGATTTGCTTATAAGTGAAAATGAATTATTATGGATATGAGCAAAAGAGCGCCATGACAGGAGGTTGTGAGGAAAGGGAGAGGATGGTGGTGGTGGAGTTTGTGGCTTGTCCAAAGCCAAGGAGATTGGGACTTTTAAATCCTCCTCTTAGTGAACAAATCAGACATCTAAGATTGCCTGTCAAGTATGTTTTCCCTCTTTGATCCCATGAATTGTACCCTTTTCTTATGATTAATTTTTTTTTTTGTATTTTTACTATGAATAATTTTAGTCTTATATGCAGTCACCATGCGGAGATGGTAGATTCAAAAGCCGGGGCAGAGCTGCTAGACATAGTTCTTACTAAGGTACATCTCTTTCTGCAATGTACTGGTTAATTTCTTGTAAAGTTTAATTTGTGACCTTTTTCTTTGTTTTGTTTGGTAGCTAAACCTAAAAGCTGGAGGTAAATAGGGTCAGCCGTGTAGATATCCACGTCTCTAATTATTTTAAGCAACTTTCAAGAGTTTTTTGTTCTTCATTGCTGTCTGTTTGAGATGAATTTTGGCTACAAATTTCTGAAGTTATTATTTTCTAATTACTACCTCTTTAATGTTTTTGATTGAGGTCAGCGTGTGCTTGTACTCAAAAAGTATCAAAGACCCTTGCATCCTTTTGTTTTTGGATAATCTTAAATCGAATTTCTTACGTGTAAGTTGTGAAAAGGTGTTATTGCCACCCATTGCTGTTTGAGTTTTCTTTGTGTTCATGGGTTAGATTTGTTTGAGCTACCTCACTGGCTATACATTCTTGAAGAAGAAGATTAATTGCGCAATTACTTTCCCTTACCAATTAGTGTAGGAGTTGAATTTGTTTAGACTCTCTCTGTCCCAAATAAAGAGAATCATGGAAACTTGTTGATACAAATTATTGCAGGGAGGTTATGGCCGTGACAAACCTGGTTTCCAGGCGGCAACATCACCACCATTTTACAGTGGATCACCACCAAGTAGGGTATCAAATCCTGTAATCCAAGATGCTCAATTTGGTATGGAAAAAATAACCCCGTTATCGCCTGCGCCACCATTCCCAACCTCGTCATCTGCACGTAAAGGAGGTTGTGTCCGAATGAAATTTGGGCACATGCCAGCTGCAGTAAGGATTGAAGGGTTTGTTTGTCTCCACAGAGATGGGCGAAACTGTAGCATCTCTGCTGTGGCATGAACATTGAATTGGTGAACCTTCAAGGCAGCAAATTTTTGATTATTTAAGAGTGAGAGAAAGCTAATGGTGGTGGTAGTGTACTTGTACTGCTAGTGTTTTTTGGCGAGTGTATATACAGTGGTGTAATGGGTGCTCCATGTTGAGGTTGTCGGTGTTCACTCATAATATGTACATTGCAATGAAGATGATGAGAGAACAAATGTTTAAATTTTCGAAGGAATAAAAGGAGATGCAACTGTTTCTCTTTGTATTATTATTATTTTCAGAGAGGGAGAGTTGGTAAGGTTTCCTTTGTAATGATTATCTGTTTGCCACTCTAATCCAATCCTTGTTTCTAATTGTATCATGGAGTAAATGAGCAATCTTTATGAATCCCTTCTCTTTATTCCCTTGAACCTTCATTTATAAAACTATTTTGTTCGAAGAAACATTCGATCAAAATAAAATACTTGGTCAATGACTCGATATGGTCCACTCTAATATTATCTAAACTTTCTCTTGCACGTTTTGTCATGTTTGAAGTGGCGATGCTATCCTTAAAATCGAACCATGCAATGTCCAAGCAAATAAAAGAATGAAAAAGAAGCACTTGAGGTATTGGTCTAGGATGAAAAAGACTTGTTCTATTTTTTTTGTGCCTGGATTCAAGCTTTTCAGTGCATATCTGTTATTTTGTGGTGTCTTACTTGTATACTGGGTTTATAGAGTATTCAATGGATCTTAAGATTAATTGTGATACGTATAAACTTACTCGAACATCTCAATTATAAAAAAAAGGATAGAAATAAAACAAACACAGTATGGAGATACTGTGTTGGAATTTTGCGTTCTAGAAAAGATGGGGTAGCGGGTCCAAGAGGAGGAGAAAAGGGCTGCAAAAGGGATTGAAAATGGCTCTGTCCCTGGTTTTTCAAGTTCAGAAGCTTAGTGGTTGAAAGGTCAGATGGTGAGTAGGGTAGGGAGATGATAGGGTTGGGCATGACCTTACAGACAGCGGCAACTTGCTAATGTCTTTGGCTACATGTGCACACACTCATTTGTTTGCCTTCTTTCATTTTTCTTTGCCCCGATACATTTCTTCCGAGTATGTTTCTCACAGGGGGTGGAATTTTGAATTTTATAACAAAAATATATAAATCTGATTTATTTAATTTTTTAACCCGGGTTGAATATATTAGATTTTTTTTGTAAATTTTGATGACTTGACCATATTAATTTTTTTATTCTTCAATTGTACTAAAAAAATAGTGGCTTACAATATTATAAGACCCCTAAAATATATAAATTAAAAATAATATAAAAACCATCACAATTTACATATAAAAAGAAAATAAAAATCAATCAATCAACATAAAGCATTTTTGAGTGTGATTTGACTAAGATAATAAAAATTCAATCTTGATTCTTAAATGGTCTCTTAGTTATCAAATATAAAATATTAGAATTATAAAAACTTCATCATATTAAACTTCTAAATAATATCGCTAAGGTAATGAATATAGAGAAGGGAAATAAATTACGAGAATAACAGCCAATTGTGAGTGTGAAGGCAATAAGGAAAGAAAGAACTCAGGTTAAATATATTAGGTTATACTCTTACAATTCACCATGGACTCAGTAGGGTTGAAAAGTTTATTTGATTAAGGTTGACATTGGGTTTTTTGGTGGATTCTTGGGTTGTTTGAGGGCATATATGGGTTTATGATGTCTAGGGTAAAAAAAATAGATCTCTAGATTAAAAAAAAAACCCCATAAACTTTGATTTCTTGGCTACCATCATGGCTAAAATCTAGAAAAAGATAGATGATGTGTTGAATGCTTACTATTAAAATATAAAAACAAATTAGAGGTGAAGGATAGGTTGTCCCAATTCTTATTCTTATTATTATTAATAATAAGTATCAGCAAAGCACTTGGGCTAAGCTTTTTATAAGCCTAAGTGCATTGGGCAACCTAGGTCAAGCCTATATGTAATGCTTTACTTTAATTTCTAATTTTTAATTTGCAATTTCATTTTTTACTGTTTGTTTTTTTAATTATTTTCTTATAGAATATCATTTAATATTTACTTACCTTACGACCAAAATTTTATCATTTTTATATGTAAACAAACTTTTTTTTTAGCCTACCTAAATTTTTTCTCTTTAATTTTATTCAATCACTTTTCTATGTGTTTTTTTTATTAACATTTTATTAAATAAACCATTAGTTCCAAGAAACAATGTTATTAAATGCAATCAAACTTGTAGTTCAAGTTTCGAGTTCAAATGTCTACAACCATTAGTCTTTGATTACAAATAATTTATTTTTCACTTGGTTTTCATATAAAACTACAGTATTTTCTTAGAATATGTGCACCCTTACATAATGTTATCTTTTTATATTTTATTCAATCAATTTCATGGGCGTGACCACTTTTATTATCATTTGCTTAAATAAAAATTAGTATAATAAACAAAGTTATTAAACACAAATGTGTATGTGACGCTTCTGTTACGAGATTAAATATCTTGATCTACATCTATCTCTCTAGTTTTCTAGTTTAGTTTATAGTTAATTATTTTTTTAATATTTTATTGGCATGAACAATCCTTTTATTAAATAAAAAACTTACTCTAAGAAACAAAGTTATTAAACTGAGCTTATGACTCATGTTGTATAGATCAAGTATCTTGATCTACACATCTATTTCACAATTTTCTCATTTTAATCTTTAGTTACCACATGTTATGCTAAGGCTTGAATCTGAAAAGCTTGATTTTCAATTGGTGTTGTCATTTTGGTGTTGTTCAACATCTTCCAATCTACAAAATACATTAGTGATAAATAAAAAAATATTTCACCACCCACTCCCCCACGGGTTTACAAACCATATGGTTATAGTTCATACAAAATTGATTCAACTCTTTTGTTGATGTGGGAAAATTATACTGATAGTTTAGAGTTCCACCGAAGAAGATTTTCCAAATTTAATCAATTGGTAAGAGCCAAGAATGTCATTCGTACGAGTTACACGGGACAATTCTGACATAATTTCAGAATGAAAATTATGATAAAGAAAAATGTTCAATTGTGATCTGTCATCTTATCGTCTGTTTGATTGGTTTCAGACAGAAACTTACAAGATAAAGGAAATTTCACTCACCAACAATTTAGTTTCAACGCTAAAGAATCCATCTTTATCAGCCAACACAATTGGTTTTGATGCTCCAATCCAACAGCCATGACAGCCCACTCAACATTGTTTCCAAATTAATTACTCCAAACATTCCTATGCTGCTTCGCCAATTTCATCGCAAACAGGGTCTCGATCGTCTTCCTTGGCCCCTCAGGTGCAGCTGGTGGTTGCAAAATTGTAGGAGCAGGAGTGCAAGAGGTCGGGGGAGAAGTGGAAGTTGAACTGCTAATTTGGAAATTTTGACTGCCAATATGTAAGTCGAAAGCACAAATATTTGAAGACAAGAAGCCAACAGTAATATACAGTATAGACACCACCAAGAAAACAGTATATCATGGCCAAATAAGTTGCAAAAAACAGAAAAATCAAAGAGAGAGAAACAAAGACTTGCTTGAGAGAAGAGAAGAGAGGTCAGTGAGAGAGAGGGCGGCTTAGGGTTTGTGACTGGAGACCGAGAGAGAACTGAGACAGTAGTGAGAGAGAGTGCGGCTTAGGGTTTGTTAGTTTTCTACAGTAGAGTTTAAGTGGTTCGGTTCAGTTTGGTTGGATTGACTTTAGGTTTTTCTTTTCAAAATTGAGCTGTACTAGAATGTTTTTTTTTTTTCCATCTCTATTTCCAACAGAGATAAGTACTAGCCAGTACAATCTTGTTAACAACATAATCTCCAAACAAACCAAAATTAATTGGGACACGTAAGAGGCGTGGAACATAAAACATCACTTTCCACATTTCAATGATCACCACACAGAGAAGAAAAGAAAAGAAAAGGCCATGCCACACTCCTCGTCTTACGCACTTTCTCTTTCATTAACACGGAATACCAAACAAAATCGTAATAAAAAAGAAAACAAAGTTTGATATTTCCTTTTTAATGGAAATCTAATGCCTCTGCTGTGTTCTTGTTGTCTAATTTAATAACAGTACTTTCTCTCATGTCATGACCGAGTTATATACAAGTCTTCTTTCTGTTTGATCTCAAAACGACGTGTGTATTGCTTAGCTCCACGTCTTTCTCTCAGGTGGCTTCCTTTTTTTTAATAATTGAATTGAATCCATTTTGTATTTTATTTGGTGATCGCATTGTCTTGAATGTACCAGCATTTTGCTGTTCGTCTTGGTTTTGGTAATTGTCATCTGGGTTCCAACAAAATTATAATCTTTTAGCTCATCCAGTATAAGTGTGTGCATATATGTATATACAGTAACTCAGTTTGTTTCCTTTCTCATGATTGGTAGAAATCCTGTTTTGCTAAGTTTTCCGATGGGGATGGTGATTCCAGCTCATATTGGATGAATTTGGTATCTGCATTTTGTTGCAAATTAATCAGTTTCTGTGAAATTTTGTGGTAACCAATCTTCATGGTCTTGGACTGTGGTTTGTTTCAATTATCTGGCGCTTGCTCTCTTCTTTTGACATCCCCATTTTTCACCTTAATGCAGAAATGAGTCGTCAATGTGGAAATAATTCCTGCAATCGTACAGTATCTAGTGCCTAGTTATATTTGCTCTTATAGTGAGCTCAGATGAAACACTCTGTTCTTGGTTAGAGGGGAATATATTTTTGTTTTCAGTTAATTTAAGTTATTGTAAAATAGTTTCACATTATGCAAAAAAAAGGGTCCAAGATTTCATTTCATCATCACGTATTTCCTTATCGTTTTGCACAAATCAGTCTCATGATGGTTGCTTTTGAAAAACTTCTCAGGACTGCTCTGGAAAACTGTGAGGAATTATGCATTTGCCATGCTTTCATAGTTGACTTCAAAGGTAAACAATGAGTTCAGCTTCGGATCACCTCATGGTACAAAATGGGAGAGCCAATAGCTCAAAGGTACCTGTCGGTTCGGGTGTTTTAGAATCAACTGTAATTCGTAACAATGACATTGAAGGTAAGAAAAAACTTACTTTCCTTTTAACTGCAGTAGTTTTATTCCTTTGAACTGAATTTCTTCTTCGTTTTGCCCTCACTCCAGCCAATCAGCGAGCGGTAACGGTGGAGTGGATGAATAGTATTGTTCCTAATTTAAATTTTCCAGTAAGAGCTTCATCCGAGGAGTTGAGAGCCTGCTTGATCGATGGCACTGTCCTACTGCAGCTTTTAAATAAGCTTAGACCTGGTTATGCATGCAAGGTCGCTTATTTGTTTTGCTTTTTCATAGTCGAGTTACTTATGAGTGGACGATTTAGGCATTTGCCTAATTGATTTGATAGTGCATTTCTATTTTAGGCTGGTAGTTCTAGCTCTGAAAATGTAAAGAAGTTTCTGGCAAGCATGGATGAGTTGGGGATTCTCAAGTTCGAACTGTCAGACCTGGAGAAGGTAATCCAGTTTGTCAACTAAAGCTAGTCTATCCCACTTGTTGGTCTGTGCACGTGAAGGATTTTATTCTTCTTCTAGCGTCTCTCTCTCTCTCTCTCCCTGTATCCATCTGCTGTGTTTCAAATCTGCAGGGATCTATGAAGAATGTTATGGATTGCCTTTCAACACTTCGAGCACAGTTTGCATATATGGGAGTTGTTTCTCCCATTGGTGGGAATAAATATGGCAGCCCTCATGGGGATGCATCTTCAAATGGCCTTTCTTCTTCCCCAACATTTCGGGAAGAAAAACAAAAGTTTTCTCCAGACTCAAAAACTCAACAAGCCTTGCGTAGTCCTGTTATGACAGGTATGGCTTACTCTCTCCCGTGATCGAACTAAATGAGCACAGTATTACTGAACCTGAAGCAATTTTCAATCTGATTTTATGCAATATGAAAATAGCACGCAACTTTCCTCCAGTGCACGTGTGACTAAAATGCAGACTTCAAGTATTAAAATCTTGCATGCTGTTTTTGAAATTTAAAAGAATCTTTCTCATATTCAACAGAGCCATCAGCTGCATCCATGCACCATGTTGTTCATAAGTTCCATGAGGTATTTCAACTGAAACAAGGCCGCTATTCAGATCTTTCTGCAGCAAAAATTTCTGAAATGATGAAATCAAATAGTTTGGATGTAAGTTTTCTCATTTGTAGGATATTGATGAACGTTCATGTTTTCTTATGTTGCAGTTTTCTCATTACGTTTTCACTCTGATCCCTTGTCAGTAACATTTCAGCATCATCTTAATTTGCAGAATGCACCAACTCAGTCACTTTTGAGTGTTGTGAATGGAATATTGGATGAAAGCATTGAAAGAAAGAATGACAAGATACCACATGTATGCATCAGGAGCAGTATTCCGTATATTAAATAAGTGTCTCTTTATCAATGTATTTCTGCAACTGCCATGTGTTATAGGTATGGCTGACATTTATTTTGTTTCTCAGCGTGTGGCTTGTCTGTTGAGAAAAGTTGTACAGGAGATTGAACGCCGTATTTCAACTCAAGCGGAACACTTAAGAACAGTATGAATCATTTTGCCTTTTTCTAAAAATAAAAAAATTGAATTGTTTCTCCATGATTGACTGTATCAATGGCAATATCTCTATGCTTCTCTCCCTTCAGCAAAATAATCTATTTAAGGTTCGTGAGGAGAAGTACCAGTCGAGAATCAGAGTACTTGAAGCCCTAGCTTCTGGAACTGGTGAAGAAAGGGGGGTATGGAAAACTTAAGACTAGACTGGTACAAACCTTCCCACAATACACCTGGTTTTCTGATATTAATATTTTTGCAGGTTGTTATGGACCGGCTTCAACAAATTAAGGTATGTCTTAGACACAAGAAGAAACAACTCTTAAGTTATTTACACCATAACTTGCTCATTGAACTGCTTTTATTTGTTACTCTTTCCGGAATTATTTTGCTATCTTATCACATACTGATATTAGTTGGTCCATAAGTTACTTCTGGTGTCCTGACAGATGTCAATCTCTTTTGGGTAGTTATCCTTTTGTGGACTCCTTTGAGCTGTTAGCCAGACTACATAAATATATTCTATTTGTGGTTTGTGTCAATTTTGTTAGAGAATAATATAAATCATATTCAGGGGCCTCATCTAAAAACTTGAGCTTTTAGGTGAGATGGTTTCTTAACATGGTATTAAAGCCTTGTTGACCTAACGGTCACGAGTTCGAATCTCATCACCTTCATTCTATTTGATAAAATCAAGCACAAGATAGTGTGGGTCTATGCAAGTTTCAAGCCCAAAGGGCTTTCACTTGAGGGTGTGTGTTAGAGAATAATATAAATCATATTCAGGGGTCAAGCTTTTAGGTGAGATGGTTCCTTAACAAGTTTTTCTTCTATATCATCTGGCTAGTTTAGAAAGTATTAGGATGTGTACATTTTACTATATAAAAAATAAAGAAAAGAAACATTTGCTTGTACTTGTTTTGCAGATGATCTTCATAATATTCATATAATGGGATTTTTTTGTTCTTGTTACAGATTGAGAAGTCAAAAATGGAAGAAGAGAAGAAGACTGGAGTGGAGCATGTTGCCAAGTTGATCAAAGAGCAGGAGCAAAGAGATGTTGAACTTTCAGATTTGAAACAAGAATTAAAATTAGCAAAACAGAGACATGAACTGCATTGCCTGCAAATGGAAACAGAAGCCAAGGCTGCTAAAGATGGCCTCGAGGGGAGAATGAAAGAGCTTGAAATCCTCTTAGAAGATTCCAGGAACCAAGTGAGAGTGCTTGAGGCATATTCTCAGTCAAAATCTAACATGTTTAACAAGAAAGAACACATCTTTAAGAGCTTTGTCGAGTTTCAATTTGGTGCACTGAAGGTATAATATAACTAGGTACTCTTTTAGCCTGGCGTCGTTTTGTATCACGAATCTGACTGAATTTATGAGAACGTTTAGGAACTGATGCTGTCCTCTAAGTCCATCAAGCATGAAATTTTACAAGTACAGAAAAGCAACTTGGAGGAATTCAATGACCTAGGTTGGTTGGTTGGTAGTACAGTTTGTCAATTTATGCATTCAGTGATGGTATGTTTTTGAATATATAGTTTTGATCCTGCTCAGGTGTAAAGTTAAAAGCATTGATTGATGCAACCGGGGATTATCATATAGTCCTAGCTGAAAATAGAAGGATGTTTAATGAGCTTCAGGAACTAAAAGGTGCCACTGCTAGCCCTTGCTGTACCAGGTTTATATGTGGGTTCAGTCTTTTAATATGTAATTCTTCCATTTTTGTTTTGCAGGAAACATCAGAGTTTATTGCCGGATAAGGCCGTTTCTTCCTGGGCAGGCTGCAAAACACATAACGGTAGAATATATAGGTGAACATGGAGAGTTGGCTGTTGTGAACCCTTCCAAACAAGGGAAAGATAGACTCCGCAATTTTAAGTTCAATAAGATATTTGGTCCAGAATCTACTCAAGGTTTTCATCTTTTTCGACGTGGATAGGATTTACTTGAGCATGCTATATTGTTTTTGTGCTTTTACATTCTACTGCCATGGCTCTGGAAGAAACTTCTCAAACCTGCTATCTGCTCTGGATATTGGCAGCTGAGGTATATTCAGACACTCAACCATTGATACGATCTGTCCTGGATGGATACGGCGTGTGTATATTTGCTTATGGACAAACTGGTTCAGGAAAAACTTACACAATGGTATGTATATTCAGACACTCGATCATTTCATGCAATAAAGTTTTCTAGCAATTCTAACTCAACTTGACTTAATGTTGCAGACAGGTCCGAATGGAGCATCTGAAGAGGATTGGGGGGTTAATTATCGGGCTCTAAATGATCTATTCAGTATTTCTCAGAATAGAAGAGACTCTTTTTTATACGAGATTCAGGTTCAAATGGTTGAAATATATAACGAACAAGTGCGTGATTTACTATTGAGTGATGGTTCTCGGAAAAAATATCCTTTTCTATTAGGTCTATGTGATCTAATCATGCATATTCTCACCATTTAGTTTGCTTTTCATCTCTCTCATCAAATGCATGAGACACTCTTTCTTTGTCATTTGACTAACAGCATAGTATTTTCACCAGGGATAGTTTACTTTGACCCTTACAAATTTCAGATTTAATTTATGATTCATACTTTTTTTCTTAAAAAAAAAGAAAATAAAAGAAATGTTGAGTTTTCCACCTATTTCTTTCCATAAAGTGTGCTATTCGAATGGAGAGTACATTATAATGCTCTCAAAATATTTTGTTTCCCCTTGATTTGCACACACTCGGGATTATTTCTGCTGTCCAGCCCAATGGTTTGGCTGTACCAGATGCTAGCATGCATCCTGTTACATCAACTTCAGACGTGTTAGAATTAATAGGTGTTGGACTAAAAAATAGAGCTGTTGGAGCCACTGCCATGAATGAAAGAAGTAGCCGCTCTCATAGGTACTTACAATCAATCTTTGTTTTACCTCCACCTCCATATTACATTATCTCAAATTTAGTTGTGATTTTGATCTCTATCTGTTCATACAGTGTTGTCAGTATCCATGTTCGGGGAAAGGATTTGCTTTCTGGTGCTGCTTTACATGGTAATCTTCATTTGGTGGATCTAGCAGGGAGTGAAAGGGTTGATCGCTCTGAGGCAACTGGAGATAGACTTAAGGAAGCACAACATATAAACAAATCATTATCTGCCCTTGGGGATGTCATTTTCTCTCTTGCACAAAAGAACTCTCATGTACCATATAGAAACAGCAAGCTCACTCAACTCCTTCAAAGCTCTTTAGGTACTGCTTTTTTGTGTTCCCTTCTGGTCTTGAACTGCTTTTCGATTTGATATGAATGTATATTTTCTTACATTTCATGTTACAGGAGGTCAGGCAAAGACACTTATGTTTGTGCAGCTGAATCCTGATGTTAGTTCATATTCTGAAACTATAAGCACTCTGAAGTTTGCAGAGAGGGTCTCTGGAGTTGAGCTAGGTGCAGCTCGAAGCAGCAAAGAGGGCAGGGATGTTAGGGAATTAATGGACCAGGTTTGTTTCTGTTGCTATAAACAATACCTTCCATCATCAGATCAGATTTCTGGCTGGAACTCAATGAATTCAGTTATTAATCATCATATTTTACGTATATCTTGATGTGAAGGCATAAGTTTTCCAAGAAAAATCATCTACCATCCATTCTTGCTGATAGATAGGGTGTAGGACGAAGTAGAAGATTGAGGTATAGAGAAAGAAACGAAAAGGGGAAACCAAGAACAACAAAGAATGAATATTGAATGGTAGAAATCCCACAAACAGGAACCAAAATAAAATCAAACAGGAAGTTCCATTACTTCCAGGATTTTGTAGTTACGATCTATGACGAGTTTGGCTTTTCTAATGAATGAGTTTTTCCTTCTGTACTATACTACAACGAAACTACCAATATTATGAAGGAATCTTCTGCCACATCTCATTCCAAATCACATTTATTTGGATCATAATAGCGGACATGGTATTTCTTTTTGGCCAAATAGAGAAATGAAAAAATAATATTGCAGCAGTGTAAGTTCCTAGAAATCTTTTGCTTGTTGTTGTATATCCAACGATCCCGGGATAGATATTAAGGGCTATAAATGATAAATTCATGATATAATCTATTATTTTTTCTATATCACATTTCAATTTATGCTCAATTAAATCTACAATTAGGACACCGAGGTTAAAACAGAATGGAAGGACACACGGGACAGTTTGTAAATTAATAATACCAGTAGCTGCTTGAGTTTTTTTGAAAGTTTACCTTGATTGCTTTGTCTGAAACTTAAATGGTTGGACTTGAAAAGTGCTAGTTTTCTATGTTTTTGTTGATTTATGATTTATATCTTAATCTTTTTAGTATCTCAACTTGAAAAATCAATGAAATGGCAATAAAACACTGAATGATAAAACATTGCTATGTGTTGTAATGTATTCATAAGTTCTGATAGTTAGGTAATTCTTTTGATCCAGCATTCTCTTAGAACTGACTAAACTCAGTCTAATATATTAGAGTTTTAATTGATAACAAATAATGGAAATCTGGGAAGAGTTCCATACTGAACGAAAATAACTGAAATTGATCCATGTCGGAGTTGGTCTAAACTTAGAAAAACAATAATTTTCTGATTAACTGATGAGAAAAATGGTTTAAACAGTTTTTATTATTTCTCTGGTCACACTCCAAAGCTGCCATGAGAATTTTGAACTCCCGACAACATTCAGGAGTAACATGTAGTTCTTTGACAAAAATCATAGCATGGCTAGCTCTTTATGTCCATTAGTGACTTAATAGGTAAACAGAACATTTAAGAAGCTGATTTATATTACAACTCAGCTCAGCAGGGCACATGTGGTTAGTGCTTTCTGAATCTTCTATTCATCATGCAGTTGGCATCTCTCAAAGACACAATTGCAAGAAAAGATGATGAGATTGAGCAGTTGCAATTAATTAAAGATCATAAAAATGAGTATCCTGGTTCAATGAGGTATGGTGATTCCTCTGCGAGCAATGATTCTTCAGGTGTTGTTCCTCATAGAACCCGAAAACCATCAGACAGGAGAAGTGTAGGAAGTGAGACTTCTGCATATCAGGAAAGCATGTTCAGTGACAAGCATTCTGAAGTTGGTTCCCAACAATCAAAACTTTCTGATGGGGATACAACTCATATGTCATCCGCGGATTCTGAGATATTAAGATTTGAAGATGGAGACTATGAGGATAGATCGAGTGACATTTCTGATGGTGTTCCTTCAGTCGGAACAGATCCTGATGGTGCAGCAGATCAAAGCACAAAACTATCAGAGACGTTCCGGAAGTGAGTGACTAATTCTTGTGTTTTTTCTGCTTCCTTGAGATGTTTTTCATGGCCTTACATGCATTTGAAGAAACATCTATTTTTCTTTTAAAATGTAAGGGAGGTGCTTCCTTGACGGTACAACAATGCTTTGAATGTGATAATTTGTGTCAAAAGTAAAGCTTTGGACTTTCAGTTTTCAGCTATATACATGTATTTGCAGACATGGGATTTTAAGAACTTGGTTTTCTGCAGGAGTAAAGTGGCGTCCACTATTCGACTCCTACAAAACCAAACGCAAAATGCATCAAAGACAGTGATGGTGTCAAGGGACAACCCAAAAGGGTCCACAAGTAAGTAAAATAAGATGGGAATGAGCAGATTGTTTTTCTTGGTGATTATACTTTAATTTCTCTCTTAAAATTCCCATAACTTGTTCTTTCAGGTATCAAGAATACTGTCAATTCCAACTTAGTCAAGCCTCCAAAGCGATGGCAGTAATTTAGATGTCATTCGTTGAGTTCATCAAGATTATTATTTTCCATACACTGATTTCTTCATATAAGGTAATTTATTCACCGACTTGCAGTGATAAGTAGTGTTTATAATCATATAGATATATCCATCCCCTTTATACTTTCTCCCATTTCTGATTCTTACAAAGGGACAGTTTTGTATTTACTTCCAACTGAAGCAGCGAAACCTTAGATTTATAAATTCTCTCTGAAATGCAGACTGTAAAGTCGTTCGAACAATTTATTATATTTACATGTCCGACCGTGTTGTCATCTTGATGTTATAATTGAGACTGAATATTCCTTGCACCGAAGGAAAATGGTGCGAGTTAAATATATATAAAGCTTTACTGCTTGCGGAATGAGGATCTTATTTTGAAGTTTGTCCATCTGAAGATGATGTCAGGTTTCTAACTTGTAGTTATCTTCGCTTTAAATTGCCAGAAATGAACTGAGCACGTGGCAACGATCATGGCTGCCTCTCATAAAAATGCAAATGAAAATTTTAGTAAAAGTATATATTATTGATTATTTACTAATCAACAAAAGGAAAAGATTACAAAACTGAACAAGTCAAATCAAAGTAGATCCTCAAGCATTTTCTATAATTTATTTTATTTTCTATAATCAAAATAGAAAGGACTCGAATTCTTTAATGAATCTTAGGGCAAGTCCATACACAAGTTTAGGATCTAAATAAGCCTCATTTAATCTCCCTTTGAAGTATAAAATTAACCCATAACAAGTCTGGAATGATTGAGTTTAAAATAACCAAGAAAGAACACTTTGTCAATGAATCTTCCAAGATAATAATAACAACTTTGACCAATTTAAATAATATGCTTTTAAATTTTAATTGACCTGATATTATTCAAAAATATATCTCCTAGTATTTTCTTGTAATTTTTATCTTGATAGGATGTACACTTGAAAAGATATGTCTGATCTCGCAAAGCTAATCAATAAATATTTTAAGGTCAAATACAATTTGAACTTGGTTTGTATCATCTCCTCCCTCTTCTCAAGGATTTTTCCTTGAATCTATAACATGAAGGTCATTCCTTAAAGAAAACAAATCAGTACCAAGTCAAAAAAAATAACATCGTCATCAAATCCTAAAAGAACTTTATTAACAAATAAGGTATCCTTGAAATATAAACTCTACTTTTGAGCCATTTCCCCTTCTTCAATTTTAGTTGCTCATCATATATTTTCTTCATACCTCAAAACAAGAAAGTTGTAGAATTGTCTCTTAGGTTTCCATACCAGTTTGAATCGCTTCAATTGGAGTTCTTTTATTAAAACTATCCAATTAGCTTTATCTCGCTCTTAAGTCCAAATTTGAGTTCCAAATTACTTCTTTTTAAATCCAAATCCAAAAATACTTTTGAAACATAAAATAAAGAATATCAAAGCATTTTATAGATAAAACATAAGCAAAATACTTAGTAAGAGTGTGTAACACCCTCAAATACTATGGTTGCATAAGTCTAAAAGTGGACAATCCATTAAACCATGAACACATTACAATGAGAATGAATTGCTAAAATTTGATGACTACATAATTGCAATGGAAAAAATGAATGGAAAGAAGATTATGTGAAAGAATTCAATGGGTTGGTAGAATGATCAAAGCAAGTTTGGAAACTAGCTAGAGAAATGCAAAGAGACAATTAATATTGGTATAGAGCAAGGGGGGATTTTTTTTTCAAAATAGGGACTCTAATAATAACTAGAGAAAGGGAGGACTTGATCTCGTTGCTGCAAGAATATGTTGATGTGTTTGTTTAGTCCCACGTCGATATATCTGGTTTAGATATTGACATTGTAATACATAAGGTGCTAATAAATGAAGGAAACATACTCGTGAAGTAGAAAAAAAGAACAACTCATTAGGATATGGCACTCATGGTGAAAGCAGAGATATAATGACAATGGATAGGTCATCATAAATAAAACAAAGACAGGTTACCCAAAATGTTTTCTTGGAATCTTATCCATGCTACATGAATCATATTTTTCAAACTCATTTTCAAGTTGTGGTAAAAAGCTAAGATTACTTCAATTTCTCACATATTTAGAATTTATATGACATAATGTACATGTACTATGTCAGTCATTCATACAAGACACAATATAAGCATAAGTAGAAATTTCATTCATTTTAACATTGACCTTAAATATCTCGTTACATGTATAACCTATTTTTTAAAATATATCTTTTTGAAAAGTATATATTGATCAACCTCAATAATTTTCTTAAAACCATACTTATTCAAAAAGAAATCGAAAACTAAATTCTTAAATATTTTAGGATTATGTAACACATCCTTAATAGTGACCTCTCTTCCAGATATAAATTTGATAAGAGCATCTTTAACTTTAACTACATGAATAATGAGTGAATCTTCAAGTAGGTTTTGTTTTATCATCTAGTATGGTATAAGTCTTAAACAAGTTTTTATCATAAAACATATGCCTAGTAGCTCTTGAATGAATTCACCATGTATCTGACTCTTTAAGAATATTATGGTGAAAGCAGACCTTACATTTCATCGAAAAAAAAAGAATATTAATATAAAAATCATAGACACGAGTAGCTCTTGTGCGGTATGACCATGTTTTTTTAAAACAACAAGTTATAACATCATGTATGGGTTTACTAAAAAAATGAATTATTATTTTTCTCATAGTTGTGGTTGTCATTATTTGATGATGGCTTAGGATGTCATCCATTATTTCTTTCTTGGTTGGAGTGGAAATTGTTTTCATAAGTTTTTTATTTTTTTATTAAATATCTTTACTTTTACCTAAACATTCCATGAGATTTTTGAATGAGTGAAGGGTTTTCATGAGAAGTGATTAAATTTGCCTTGGTATCATTTGAACAATTGAGTTCAATGACTTTGTCTTGGTTTTTTCCTACTCTTAAATGAGTAAAAAAGCTATAATTTGGAGGATCTTTTGTTTGTGCCTTAAACTCTTAGCAATGTCTTTTAAAGATTTAGAAATTTTGTTGATGGTGGTTGCAACTTGTATTTGTTTGTGTAATTAAATGCCTTCATCATGGATCTCATGAGCTATCATTTGGATTTCATAAGCTTGACCAAGCATGACATTTTATTAATTCATTTTGACTTGGAAAATCAAATACAAGCACACTTCTTGGAACTAACTTCTTTAATATCACATTTTTTTATAAAATGCCTTCAAATCTTTTTGACATAAGTAAAATCTTTATCATAATAATTTAAAAGCTCATAAAAATACTAAATAATCATGATAATGATTTACATCCTTCTCCCATTTCATAACTGCTATCTAATGTTCAACTAACTCTTCTTCACTCGTATTTTCATTCTTATTTTTCTTAGGATTTATTATAGTTAAGACATAGCTAACATTCAATTGTGTGAGATAAAACAATGATTTATATATTTACATGTTAGAAGTGATGAGAAGTTAGTTGGGTACTATAACTTCATCTTTTGACGCCCTTGTTGGAAACTAACCGAGTACTTGTCAGCCCATTGTTTGAAGTCGTTGAAGAAGACTATAATATTTGGCAATCCTCCCTCATTAGGCACTTTGTAGGTCATAAACTCCCTTTCCTAGTGGTAAATAATATAGCTAACATAATTTGGGAATCACTTGGAAGTGTTATAATTGTAGAATGGATTCTTTCTTTTCACATTTGATTCAATTGATCATGCAACTACTATTTTCGATCGAGCTCCTTGCCATATGTTATTAGACATGTAGTACATAAGCATTGGAAACTAGACTTGCAAAATTCCAAAGATGAGTTGTCCAAAATTCTGGTATGGGTCAAGCTTTATAATGTTTCTTTAGAGTATTGGACTAACAAGGGTTTTAGTTATGTCGGGAGTGTTCTAGGTGTTCTATTACATGTTAATATTATTAATCTCATGTGTAAGCATTTAACTTACACAAGAGTTTATGTTGAGATTGATGTATCCAATCTATTAGTTAAAGATTTTGGTCTTCAATGTCCTATGTGATGCTTATTCCTATTTCAAGTGAATATGAGTGGCTATCATCAAGATCCACCTCTTGTAATATCTTCAACCACAATTTAGCCTCTTGTCCAAACAATGATATGACTTCAATAAAGGAAGAGAACAAACTAAAAAGGGGTGATGAAATACTTCTACTTCAAACTTGACCAATCATTTGCAATGGTAGGTGGTTAGAAAAAGTATGAAAGACAAACAAAAGTATGTTCCTAGTTGCTCAAATTAGGAAAATAGTCTTAAGGAAAGATTAGACTCCAGATATTAACTATGTCATAACTAGTCCAAGTGGTGATAAAGGGATTGTCCAAAGGAAAATATGTGACATTAAGCTGCGGAGAAATGTTGACCCTCTTACATGCACGAGTATATATATTTCACCTTGTTGAGGCATTTCATCCATTAAAGAAGGGTGTGTGAGGTAGAACATAAAGATGGTAGGGAATGTAATACTCATGATGGTTATATTGAGGATCCAATAACAACTAGCCCTTCTCATTAATTCCATTTGCTATCAGTCGGTGATGAAATTCTTAACCAATTGTCAAAAGTGGTCATACTTGCTTAATTATGATAGTTCTAGTGGTGGTTGTATTTAAATGTGTTGGGATCCTAGAGTGTTAAAGGTTGATTTTTTGGATTCTTCAGATCAAATTATTCATGTTAGTGTTATGTTAGTGTTACGTTTGATCACTGTTTCACATTCAACTGTAACGGTGGTGCTTTAATATACAAATTGTTCCGTTCCAAACATAGGTTGTATATTTAGTGCCCGTTTGGGAGTGTAGTTAAGGTTGTTTTTGAAAATATTTTTCATTCAGAAATGTATCAAAATGATTTTTATTTTATTTTTTAAAAATTATTTTTGACATCAGTACATGGAAACGATCTAAAGACACCAAAAATAGACTTAATTTAATTTATTATTTTAGAAGGGGATAAATGAGATTATTGTTCAGTAAAACAATACAATCCCCTTTTAATGATTGAATCAAAGGTTATTTATATGTCAAAAACTTGGGATCTGCCAGTACATAGGAGGTTCTGCTGATATTTCGATAGAAATTTTAGTGAAACCTTATATATATATATATATGTAAAAAAAATTAATTAAATATTATTTTCTTGGCTAATGCGTATTAATAAGATTACTTGTCAAATTGTCTCCCAAAGAAGAGGGCGTTACACAGGTTATCGCTATAGCATATTTTAATTTGCTTTTTCAGGAAGCAAAGGATTTGTTCTCCCTTTTCAACCTGCCAAGTTTGTTCCATTTCTAACGAACTAACTAACTACATTCTTTCCTTCTTTCTTTACTAGTTGTTATATATATATATATATATCTTTGCGCAAGGAAAGAAGGAGATTAACTCTTGGATGTTAGGGCTCGTCTAATACTTCATTTATCTTAGAATTGAAGTATAAAAAGAAAAAACCAAAACTTCTCGTTAAAACATAATATTTTTACCCATCATGCATGAATGATGATCTATATCACCCCTAAAAGATGAATCCATATCCAATATATGTTTTTTAACATACTATACTCATGTATTTTACACAAATATACTTATGAACTGTTATATATTCATACTCACAAGATTGCGTAGGTACCTCCCTTAAGAAGTAGAACATACAAAATAAAGAAAATAAAAAATGAAGAAAAGACTCAAATGGAAACTTAGTATTAAAAGGAAAATAAAAACCATGAAAGACAACATCACTAGTGTCGCGATAACGATTTTTTTTGCGCTTTGCGCCCCGCCATCTTCTCATGGGAGAGACAACGGCACACGATGAAAATGAGATGTATTATATAGTCATAAAAATTATAACTATAATTATCAGGAGTCGCCACCTAGTATTACGGTCACTAGGAAACCTATTAGTCTACTAGAGTCTAGGAAGGGGACTTGTTGTGCAAGGGAAAGACACATCACCCCCAGTTCATCCTACCTAAGGTAAGCTGCATTGTTGTTTGATTGTTTTTCTAAGTCATTTATTCTATGTGTAGGTCTTTTCTAAGGTTCGACGTAGATTTCTCTCCGTGAGAGAATCTCTACCTCATTGAGAGTTGAAAGTCTAATCCAAAATAATTTTATACTGCATTTTTAAAACCTTGTTTTTTAACGATCTACGAGTGTAATTTACATTGTAATTTTACACCGCGATAGATAAAACAAAATAATTATTAAATTATTTTTGATATTTTGACCGAATTCCAACGAATAATCGCAAACTGGTTACAATATCCAATTTTCGCTTTAAAATATGAGAAAGATGCAACATATTTTTTTTACGAAAAATATGATGGGAAAAACCTTGGAATCCGACCGTATGCACTAAAACAACACATTTTTTTGTTTTTGTTTTTCTTTTGAAATGCAAATTTTATATTTTTTTATGCAACACAGGCACCCATTCTCTTTTCATTATTTTTTTATTACATTTTACACATTACATAACATTTACAAAAGAAATAAAATAAATGGACATAACAACAATTTAAACAAACACAGGACATCTAAAATTACACCACGTCTGGAACACTATTGATAGTGGAGGCAGCGCAGGAGCATTGGTGGCGTGTCAGCTCACGCGTCCCTGCCCCTGGCAGCGTGTGGAACCATGCGCTGTCGTTGATGGAGCAGTAGGACACGGGTGAGTGGATCTGCCTCTCCCATTCCTTCTCTCGTCGGTGGTGACGTTCATGGTAACCTGCAAACATAGACAAAACACACAAACACATCTAGGTCTAAAATATGCTTTTCAATCTTCTGAATCAGGTGGCTTCCAGCGTTAGGGGACGAGCTAAGCAGGAGAGGAGAAGAGAAGAGATGGAGGCTGGCCGAGAGAGAGAGACAACGTGGATGGCTGATTTGTGGAGTCGGCAAGGCTATTCGATTTGGCTGGAGGAAGAGGTAGTGAGAGGTTGATGGTTGGGGGCAGACGGCGCTGCCAAATGGGGAAGAGAAGGGAGGTCATTGGCATAGAGGAGTTGGCCACCGACGGCTGGAGAGGAGAGATATCACTCTTATTTTCTTAAACCTTGTTTAGGACTAGATCAAAGGGGATAATCTCAAGAAAAACATCACACTTATCTTCTATGTTTAGCCACACAACTCATAGAATTATGCAAGAAAAGATGTACTTCAATAACTCCCAAGAAAAATGAGTATAATTAAACTTGCTTTATAAGATATTGCCTAGTCTAAGCCGAGGAATGTCATGCTTAACATAATGAAGAACCTCAAAGTGTTAATGTTGATCCTCAGTTCATCTTAAACTCACCCTCCGTTTTTTAAAAAAAAAATCAACCAAAATTTAGCCATAGGTGAATATGCGTGCATCCCCCCAAACTTAAATTTCACACTGTCCTCAATGGGAAAGGGAAAAGAGAAAAAATAAATAAAGAGAATGGTAAACGAACACTTTCCTTTTTGCTCAGCAAGCATGTAGTGCTGGTTGCAAAATAAATGTTTGCATGAATGTAAAATCCTACGCAGCACAATCAAATGAATTAAGGTGAATTCAATAAAAAAAAAATTTGGTGGCCTCCCAATCAACGCTTAGTTATAGTCATTAGCTTGACCCTTCACATGGCTATGACGGGGCAAGATAGATGGCACCCTTCTTGCCACTTAGTTGCTCATTCACATAATGCTTCAGACGTTGCCCTTTTACCATGAATGTTCCCTTCTCATCATGAGTGACTTCCACTACTCCATAAGGAAACACCTTAACAACTGTGAATGGCCCTGACCATTGGGATTTAAGCTTACTAGGAAACAAGGGAAGCCATGAGTTGAAGAGCAACACTTGTTGACTAGGGAAATATTCCTTACGTGTGATATGCTTGTCATGCCATGCCTTAGTCTTTTCTTTGTAGATTTACGTATTCTCATAAGAATCATTGCGGAATTCATCCATCTCATTGATTTGCAAAATTCGTTTCTCACCTGCAGTTTGCAGATCCATGTTCAGCGGCCTCATTGTCCAATACGCCTTATGCTCTAATTCAACAGGGAGATGGTATGCTTTCCCAAAGACTAAGAGATATGGAGACATTCCTAATGATGTTTTCAATACTGTCCTATAAGCCCACAATGCATCATCTAGCTTTCTTGCCCAGTCCTTTTGGGAGTTACTAACTATTTTCTCTAGAATTCGCTTCACCTCCCTATTTGATACCTCTGTTTGGCTATTTTTTTGTGGATGATAAGTCAATGCTCTTTTGTGTCTGACTCCATATTTAAACAAAAGTGCTTCAAACTGCTTGTTGCAAAAAATGAGTTCCTTCATCACTGATGATGGCTCTAGGAGTACCAAATCTAGTAAAGATGTTCTTTTATAGAAAATTAAGTACAACATTGCCATCATTTGTAGGTGTTGCAATTGCTTCTATCCACTTTAATACATAATCCATTGCTAAGAGAATGTATTTGTTGTTGTTGGATGATGGAAAAGGTCCCATGAAATCAATGCACCACACATCAAATAATTCAACTTCTAGGATATTCTGCAGTGGCATTTCATTTCGTAGAGATATATTCCCAGTATGCTGATATCTATCACAAGCAGTAACAAAAGCATAAGCATCTTTAAACATGGTGGGCCAATAAAAATCAGGCTGTAAAACTTTTGCTGCAGCGCATTGCGCTCCAAAGTCCCCCTCATATTCAAGTGTGTGGTAGTTCTTCAATATGTTTGTCATTTCCTCTTCTGGAATGCACCTCCTAATGACTTGATCTGCACAATGCCGATAGAGTATCGGCTCCTCCCATAAATAGTGTTTGACTTCGACAAGAAATTTCTTCTTTTTTTGGTAACAAAAATCTGGCAGGATGATCTAACCTGCCTATATACCAAGGAATGAAAATGTTAGTGGAAATTGCTAAAATTCTTTCATCAGGAAAGCTTTCATTTATAACAATGAATTTAGGCTCTAGTTGTTATGTTAGTTCTAGCCTTGAAAGATGATCTGCCACCACATTCTCAGTCCCTTTTTTATCTTTAATTTCTACATCAAATTCTTACATTAACACGATCCAACAGATGAGTCTAGGCTTGGCATCTTTCTTGAACACTAGGTGTCTAATTGCAGCATGATCAATATACACCACCACCTTGTTTCCCATCAAATAAGGCCAAAACTTATCAAAGGCATAGACAACAACAATCATCGCTTTCTTGGTTGTGACATAATTGAGTTGGGCATCATTGAGTGTTCTCTTAGCATAGTATGAAGGCGTTTGGTAAAGCGTTCCAACCGGTGTTTCAAACAATGGTTACAAAATAAGCAAGTTTGTAGTGTTTGGTAATGTACAAAACGCAGGTTAATTAACGTGGGCCTCATAAAAAAAATCACTCAAACCATGGTTCACGAGAAGCGGGTTTTTTATGCTTTGCCTGTGTTTGATGAATCGGGCATTAAGCCACTACAGTGACTGATTCATATCTCTGCCAAATACGTGAATGAAATACTCAGTCCTCACTCTTTACACGAAAACAAACGGCTTCTTCTTCTCATGCTTTAATTGCAAAGCTGAAGGTAGCAACAACCATGGAAGAAGAGATTCAGAGAATTGAATTGTGCCCATGTTGAGAGAAGAGATTCAGTGCCATGGAAGAAGATCACCAGAAGCTCTCTCTCTCTACAAAACAGCCATGGAAGAAGACAAAAGCTCCCTCTCTCTCTCCACAACAGCACCTTCCAGCGCTTTCGCCGGCCACCACAAGCCACCATCTCTGACGAAACCACCACAAGAAGAACCACCTCGGCCTCCTCTACCCATCAGCATCGTTTGTTGAAGCTATGATTGTGGTTGGTCGGTAGCTACTGTGCACATTAATTCATGTGCACAATAGCGTTGCATTGTCACGTGAAGAAGACATGAACAATGCAGCACACCGTTTCACGTCTTCAGCTTTTAAGCTGGACTTTGGCTGTGCAGGCCCAGCCCAAGTCCAGCAGAGTTAGGCTTAGGCCCAATTTGGTTGGGCCTGTTCTCGGCCTAACCCCTTTTTTTAAATATATATTTTACAAAAAATAAAAAAAATGTGTAGATACAGATCAGTCCTGATGGAAGGGAAATATATATTCGTGATGAAATTGCAAGTAGTTTGATGGGATAATAAAAAAAATATATGTTTTTTTCATGAATTATTAATTACATTTTATTTTTATGATTATTAATCTACAAAATTTTAAAATCAATTTATAAAAGAAAATATCTGTTTTTTATATCAATTTATATCAATTTATATCATTTTATATATATATAAATATTTGTTCCTGATGAAATTTCAAGTAGTTTGATGGGAGAATAAAAGAAAATATCTGTTTTTTCATAAATTATTAATTACATTATATTATTATAATTATTAAATTTACAAAATTTAAAAAAATTATATGTATATATACCCTTTAAAGTAATTTCACAAGTTAAAAGCAATATGAAAAGCTTGGTAACCAAACACATGAAACTGTTTTTCATTAATCTCAAACTCAAAAGCAGTTTTAACCAAACACTTCAAAACTTATTTTGAACCGCAGCTAAAGTGTTTTTTATGAAACTATTTTTTTAAAATCTCAACTACAAAAACATAAACAATACCAAACACACCCTATATGGTGTGAAACACATTGTTTTTTTGATACCCCATTACTACCCCAATTGCATAATCACTTACATCACACATCAGCTCAAATGGTTGCTCCCAATCCAGTGCAATTACAATAGGAGCTGTCACCAACTTCTTTTTCAATAGAAAAAAGGTTGTCTTGCAATATTCATCAAACTGAAACTTCGTGTCTTTCAGCAGCAAATTATATAGCGGTTTGGATATTTTAGAGAACTATTTGATGAACCATAATACTGTTATTCAACCATTTTTCTCCAAAAAAATATATCCAGTAATTTTCTTTATATCTTACCAGCATACTACTAGAAAGCAAAGTCCATAATAAATATTTGAGTAGAAAAGAAAAGAAAAGGAAATATATAAAGTAGTTTTAGGAAGAGCTCTGGTAGCAAAAGGCATGTTGACTTAATTTAAGTATGAGATTAGTTCCAACTTCATAGTTTTTTAAAATGTTCAAGCCAATTATTGCATGTGTGGTATTCTGTGTATTTAATAAATCATGGTTAGTGCATTATAAAGATTGATAGTTGTTACCACTCAATCCCTTAATAACATCCATTTTTGTGAATTATGATGAGATTTTGATATAATGCACAATGATCCTCACCTTAAATGTTGATTTTCAAAACTTTTGTGAGAACAAAAATGGTTGTCTAATAACCGAAGGCTTGGTTATCACCAAGTGTATTTTTTACTCAGGTTGTGCAAAATGTGTCAGGGCTGCATTGTGATGCATCAGGTATTGCTACATACATTTTCTGAGTTAATTGATAAAAGTAGTCTAATAAACTGTGACCAAAGCCTTGATAATGTTGTTCTGGGCTTCATTAAAGTTGGACTATTTCTAGTCAAACTTTTTTTGTTGGCTAAAACCTCAGTGGAGTGGAGCTATCAAATTAATAAGCTTTTGCAGTTATACATAATTTGTTGACATTGTGAAGAGAAGCCTAGTCAAATTAATAAAATGGGTGTTTATAATGATATTTTAATTGGCAGATGTTATAAAAATAAAAATGAAAGAATAACAAATTTAAAGTTTTATTGGATTGTTTTCATGTGGTTATTTTGAAGTATATCGTTGACTGAAAATGATGTATGAGAATTTCCTGTAATTGTAAGAGGGACCCTGGAAGGGGTCTTCTCTAATTTCTAATGTCGGTAGGGTGATGAGGGTATCACATTACTTAGTATCGGCATTATGTAAACGAGGAAGTTAGTTTGTGTTTCAAATAGCCATGTTGATTATTATAATTATGTATGATTGCATACCCTGGGTTTAATAACTTTAATATTATTTTTCCAATTTTTTTTATGGAATTAGCTTGTATTTCCTTTTCAAGTCCATCATGTGCATGTCAGGAGTAAATTTGTTGTTTCTTAGCTTTTTGTATCTAGTAGTATTTTGTATAAATTAAATGTTTATACACTAATATGTATGATCACTATTTTGGAAAAGATTTGAGTATAACAAAGTTAACTTTTTTTGTCATATTCTATTAAATGTGACTGAAATTATCTTGATTGTGGTGCAAAATGTTGATTGTTGTTAAATGTATGGTTTATTTATTGTGATTTTGATGAGGATGATGTTTGTGGTTTTATAGACCCAGAATGATTGGGTCAAGATTAAATTAAAGGTTATGTTATATATCAATAACATGAGATCTACCTATACAAGGGAGGCTCTACTGAAATTTTGATAGAAATTTTGGTGAAACCATATATATATATATATATATATAACTGACATTTTCTGTTTTTTTGGGAATGTGTATTAGTAAGATTATTTGTTTTGTCTACTAGAGACATGGATGTTACAGTTTTGGTTGCACAAATCGATGGTAATGACACTTTTCTTTCTCTACCACTAGTATCACCTTTCTCTATCACACTAGGGACTAAGAAATAAAAAATAAATAAAATTTTTATACCAAAATTAAGTTGGAAAAATATTCCAAAATTATATAATTTGCATGGTTTTTAAAGTTCAAGGACCAAAATGAATATTTTGCAAATTTTATGGTACGTCACCCGTGTTTAGCGCCCTTTTATTTTCAATCCCATCATTTCATAAGAAATCAAAACTAATTGGTTTTCAATTAGGACTAAATTATTGAAAATAGAAACTTTGAGGAACATATTGAATAATCAAAAACGTGTAAGAGGATGAACAATGGAGCCTAACATAGTGAAAAACTCATAACTTAAGTTTCACTTTAAAATAATGATTATGACAGGGAACACAAGATTGTAGCCTCATTTTAGTGGATGCACCATAATGATCACAAGTTACCATGGTATTTGAAGTTTTTTTCCTCAAAAGTAACGCATATAAAAAAATGTTTTGGCAAACCATTTATGAATGGTATGCTATTAGTTATTTTTTAGGCAAATATATTTTTATTACTTTTAATGGGTTTTGGATTTGACTTTCTTTTCCTTTTGTGTGTCTATCTTCTTTTCTCTTTATTCTAGTGGACCTAGAAAAATAACTAACATCATGCTACTAGCTACTCATTTTGCAACATTATATTTTCTCCAACACACAAAAATTCAATGCATTAAGTTGTTGAAAATAAGTGATCAAAATTAAAAGCAAAATGTATTGTTTTTATACTCTTAATATTTATTGATTTATTGGCATTATTTTATATCTAAAACTTTGTCCATAATTTGAAATTTACGTACTAAATTGAAGAAGCCTATTAAAATTTAAATTGGCTATAATTAAGTATTGAAAATTAAAATGCCTATAACTAATCATTTTCATTGATAGCTATTATAATTACTAGTAAACTTATTATTTCAAGGAATTTGTTGAAATTTAAAATGACTATAATTATTTTTTTCCATTTATTATTATTATAATAATTAAGAATAGAATAACATCGATAAAATAATTGTTTTGATGTAATTATCATTTTAAATTTAACTAAAGTATCATTTTCATATAAATAAAAAGCTATTTCCACAATGAAATCTATTAACTAAGATATTTCTCTAATTATGTTTTCAATTGTTCCACCTTACTAGATTTTTTTTTGTTATGCATTATTTTTTATAATAAAAAATCTACTAGTTGCTTTATAATGCATATGGAGTAGCTAATGACATACTAGTAGTTCTTATATGGAGTTTCTATCTTGAATAAAGAAACTAACACAAGTAGTAAGGAGAAATTCTAAAGATATTGTTATAGTTTTGATGTGTCATAATTTAATTCTCTCTCTTCTTTTTATATTTGTTTAAAAAAACATATAAAATAACTACTATAATATTACTAGTTATACCGTTAAATTTATGTTTTTTTCACCTAACTATTTTACCAAAAATTAGGATGGTTTAAAATTGGAGCACGGGTAATACAAGTTATAAGTTCATGCCACACTTTCTTGAGTCCTTATAAGTTGCTTGTCTTTGGGGTGAAATGAAAGCTTTCTTTCTAAGTTTCTAAACTTAGATAAAAGAGTTGATAATGTTTTTGATGAATGAATTTTCTAGAATATTCAATTTGAATGTATTTTTTTTTGCTATTTAAATATGTGAATTTTTTTTAATCTCTTTTCTAATTAAGTGTTTCTATTAGATTTTCTTAAACACACATTTATGTGGCTATAAAATCAACATGTCATCATATTGGCTTGTTAGTCATGCATACATTAACAATTCATTTTAATTCCAGTCAAGTAAATGTATGTTATAAAACTATACATTAGATATGTGGATGCCTAGATACATCTCTTTTTACATTCATTCACTATTATTTTAAGTTCATTTGAATATATCCAAGACATCTTAATCTATATTTATTATGACTTTAGAGATATAAATATTTATGTACATCTGCCTATATATAGGTGCATTGTTGAGAGGATGGGTATGTGATATGATTATAAAGTTTTATGAAATATGAGCGTCTTTTCTCCATTATCATAATCTCTATTGTTATTAAAAGGCATTGGTCTCGTGCTTATCATATGGCCAAACATCTTGTTGATTTATATCAATCATTATTGAAAGAAAAAAAGAAAAAGACAGAAGTAATTTTTTTTTCTCACTCACATCAAGATAGTGATGATAGTTCTCTTAACCTTTTGAATATGACGCGACTTGACATCTCGCTGATTTGTTTTGAGTAAATGATGAAAAAGTTGATATTTATTATAATGATAATAATTAGTTCAAGATTATGTTAATCTTTTAAGTGTGTTTCTTTAAACTAGTATATTTTTATGAATTTTGTTTTCTTTCTCTCATATTGACGTATTGATTATTATATACAAGTATTAATACAATTGAAGTCAATGCAATAATGAACCAGAAGGTCAATGAACCAAATAATTTTATTATTTGGCATGATCAGATGGACCATCCTAGATCAATAATGATTTGAAGAATTATTGAAAATTCACAATCATACAATGAAGAACCAGAAGATTCTTCAATTTAAGGAATTCTCGTGTGCAAAGAAAATCTCAGACTTGATGTAAGAGTTGAAACTAAATTTTTTCATCAAAATTAAACTTATAAACTTAAAGAGACAATATGTTGTAAGTTGTAAGTTGTCAAGAAAATCCTCATCTTAAAAAACATTTGTAATAATCAAAAGCAAAAAAATGTAGAAAAAAAGTTGATAGTTAATTTTACATGGAGAGGAGGAATATACAAAAAGAGATTTTCATAGGAAGCCTTAGAAAACTCTATTTAAGAAATAATCATCCTGCTTCAATTAGTTCATATTTAACACTTGACAGGATCTGCTTGAAAATATGTGCACACACACACACACACACACACACACACACACACACACATATATATATATATATATATATATATATATATATATGTATGTATATTTATCCAAGAATAATCACATAAAATGAAAAGTACGAGATGTTTGGTGCTGAGATAGTTGTTGAGACTGTTTTTATCACTTGATTGCCCATAGAAACAAATAACATGATCATTGAAGAAGAAAAGAAACACACATCCGAAGCACAATGGAAGTACAAACTGTTGTAGACACTACAAATAACAATAACGAAAATCAAAAGCTAGTAGGTCACTCTCTTGCGCGTGATTTATTGAATTAAAAGCACCCAAGAGATTGATTTATAGAAAATGCAATAGTCATGAAGAAATTAGAATTCAGACCCTGGCTCTAACAACTGAAATTCCTTGTCCAATTTTAGACCATCCCCTGGGATGTTTGATGGGATCCAAAAAATCATGCAATTAGAACCCAAACACGTTTGAATAAGTACAGGATTTCTATGACAGGAAAAAAAACATGGTTAGAGAAAGATTTAGAGAAATGAATTTTTTTGTAACTTCACATGTACGAAAAATTAGGATATTATACAAAATACTCATTTTTATACAACACAAGGAACAAAAGGAAAAAAATAGAAGCATGAAACATATTAATTGTAAACCAAATGTATTTCTATGTATAATGAAGAAATAGTAAGAAAACCTTGTCTAGAAGGTCATTCATTGGATGCATAAATAAACTTTTACTATAGCTCAACTAAAATAAAATATTTATCTAATACATATACTCAGTTCCTTGTAAAAAATGAAAGTCCGAATCAATCTAACATTCTTACTACATGTGAGTATTTATGAAACCATAATAAAACCACACCAATATCAATTCATAATTAAATAAAAAATATAGGCATAACCTATAAAAAAAGCACCGATGGAGAGAAAAGCTTAGATTTGATGTAAGAAGTTGAAACAATAAGTTTTCAACAAAATGAGAAAGCACAATCATATTTGCTTATAAGACTCTTTTTAACAAATAATCTCCAAGGTTTTGTTAGTTCATTCTTTGCTTATATAGTACTTGATATGATCTCCTAGAAAAAATATGCAAACATACCTCTATCTGATAATAATGATATAAAATGAAGACAACGAGACATTTGGTGCTCATATCGTTGTGGAGACCGTCATCATTTGATTGCCCCTGTAAACAAATAACTTAATAATTGAACAAGAAATAACAATCAAAGCACAGTCAAAGTACAAATTGCAGTAGAAAATATAAATAACAAAAAACAATTTAAAGCTATAAGAGCACTCTCTTACCCTGCATTTATTTAATTAAAAGAACCCAGTAGACTGGTTTACAGAAAAAAGCAATATATATATGAAGAAAGCATGAACATATGAGAAATAGTCATCATTGTGTTTCGGCCTGAAACTGGAACATAAGACTTCAAATATAATAAGCATGTAAGGGAATAGGTGGGTAATATATCAACCACTCCTTGGTTTGACCTTCATTCACATATATCCCTCGACAAACATGAAGGATCTTGGAAAATACACAAAAAGGAGCAAACACTCGTCACATTTATTAGAATCAAGGATTAAATTGTTAAATAAAATTACAAAACAACTGGTGAAATGTTCTTGGAAACATCAGTTCAGAAATGTTTGCACAAAATGAAATTAAGTAAACAAAATGTTAAAATAAATGAGGTTTAATAGAACGGAACCGATAGGTTGGTTGGATAAGTAAAATAATGAAAAAGAAAAACGACTCCTTGTAAAGCTTGTTCATTTTGAAGCTCAAAGAAAACAACAATAAAAAGACTTTACTGAGCTATAACTTCTTGTTGACTTTTTGACGCATTACTTGATGTTTGATGTCATCCTAAAGAACACAAAATTAAATCGCAAACCCTAGGTCTATTGAACAAGTAGAAATTACATAAAATGATGAAAGACAGATAAATAGGAAATTAAGAGCACAAACTTTAGATTAAAATATAATAAGCATGGAAAGGAAGCGACAGGGGTCGAATAACTTCACCACTAACCTTCTAGAATTATAATTATGTCAACAAGACAAGCACAAACTTTCAGTTAACTGGTCCATAGAAATCAAAAAATGAAGCAGCATAGTGCATGATGTAAAAGTCAGCTCCTGCCAATCTGGTAGTGAGTATCCCCACCAGCAAGATGATATATCCCTGTCCATCTATTCCAACAAAACATAATAGCCTAAAAAACATAAAGAGGAATAAACAAAAAATTAAGGGAAGGAACAATCTAAACACGTGTTTTTATAAGATGAATTACGAGTTGAAAGATTCATAAAATGACTCCTCGTTTGTACACAAAACGATCTCTTATGTTTGTGAGGAGAGGAGGAACATGCAAATTCAACTTTTATGTCTCCACTGGACTAAATGAACCATTGTAAATAAATACAATAAACAATAGGGAAAAACATTTTTTTGAAAAGCATGCAAGAAAAGTTTATTTTGGATTCCAAGAATAGTAATATAGTGGAAGAGAATTAAGTTATCAGCATAGAAAAATAGCTACATGATAAATGTGACTTGAACAAAGGCATTGCTCCGATTTCCCTTGGGCTCGACAGCAGCTGTGAGCTGCACATGATGCACGACAAATAGAGTTACATGCAACCACACACAGCTAAATCACACACATAGCTAAATCACACACATAGAGCAAGCGTGCGACGACATACCTACATGATGAAGGCAACATTAACAAAGGCAGTTACTAATTTGTCTACAACCACACAGAAAGAAAGGTGCATAGAATTCAAACAATAGTAGACAACCGGAGACGTGGATAATAAAAGAAACAAATATAATACAGCCCAGGCAATCAATCATCTGAAAAAAATACAGCATGGATGATTAGATATCTCAACACCGACAGCTTCATTTTAAACACAGACAATGCAAGAGATAGTCTCAAGCTCACTGCAAACCTATCATATTGCATCAAGACCATCATACAAAAGAATTCATACAGTGCAAAAGGCATGGACAATTAGAAATCTCAACACCAACAACTTTGTTTTCAACACCAAATCAAAGAATAATTTCAAACCGCATAATTTTAAAACTTCTAGCTCGCTACAGAATCACACGTGGACAAATAACAGGTCACATCACCACAATCTAAAACAAAGAACCAAAATCCAAGCTCACTGCCAACAAATCATACAAAGCATTCATAAGGAGCAACAACGTTGACGATTAGAAATTACAACAATTTCATTTTCAACACAGACAGTGCAAGAGATAGTCTCAAGCTCACTGCAACCAATCACATGACTACGCACATTTGCATAAATGATTTAACAAATTGGATTGACCACCATGCTGGTATCATCCTTTCCAATCTAGAGCAATCTCAACACAAACCAAGTCCCAATACAACTATTATCACATAAGAAACCACTTCAGAAGCTCAGCCAAAATACAAAAATCACACTAACCAAAAAGTTCACCAAATTGATAAGCATTTTTTAAAGGCAAAGTCACGTAACAATACCTGAAAAGGACATAAGCAAAGCTCCATGACACATAACATATGGAAAGGGTACCATATAAAAAACAATACACCAAAGGAGTAGCGCCGTCAATTTAAATGAAGAAAAAAGGACATAAGCATTAACCATCATCATTTCATTGTCCTTGGAAAGATATAACTTAACCCTTGAAGACAAAAGAAAACTAAATCTAAGAACAAGCTACAACAGCCAATACAAATAACAACAAAAATCAAAAGTTGGAAGACCAGTAGATTAACCACTATGTACTTAATTAAAAGAACCCAAGAGACTGGTTAGAGAAAAATAAGCGAGGAGGCATAGTCAATAATGGTTAAAGTGAGTAGACCACTGTGCGGAGTTAAAACAACACGAGCATATCACCAATAGCCAACTTTGGTAAAAGCTTAGGCCTGAAACGAAAAAAACCAATAAAAGAAATCACTGGCTTAGTAGACTATGCTTAGTTAAGAGAAAACAATTGTAAATGAGAA
This sequence comes from Salix brachista, assembly GCA_009078335.1. NCBI lineage: Eukaryota > Viridiplantae > Streptophyta > Magnoliopsida > Malpighiales > Salicaceae > Salix > Salix brachista. The sequence continues at coordinate 10,125,619 of CM018586.1, forward strand.
ATAGCTAACAAAAAAAGGTGAGGAAATAGCAACATGATGAATGTGACTTGAACAAAGTATATAATATAGATACTTAGTTCCTGCAAATTCATGAGGATCAAGGCAAGAAGATTCAATCAAAACTCATTATTCCTAGCATGACAACCTAAAAAATAAAATTTCAACAATAAGCAGGGAATAGTTAGGTAATACATCAACCACTCCCTGGATTGGCACTCATTCACATATCCCTTGATAAACATGAAGGATCATGGAAAATACAGAGAAAGGAGCAGATAAATATCATATCTTTTATAAGGACTAAATTGTAAGAATAAAATTACAGAACATCTGGCACAACATTCTTGCAAACATTACTTCAGAAACATCCACGCAAAATGAAAGAAATAAACAAGATGTTGAAAGAAAGAAAGAAAGTTTAATGGAAAGGAACAAGAAGGATGGATCATGAAAATAATGGATAAGAAAAATGACTCCTCTTTGTAAAGCTTCTCCTGAGCTATATTTCCTTGTGGACTTTATGGCATTCCTTGATGCTTGATGCTATCCTAGAGTCAAAAAATTTGAGCTCAAACCCTAGGAGGTCTATTGAGCAAGCTCAAAGAACAAAATTAAACTTGTTGACTAGAATGTAAAAGAGAGGTTGATAAACACTACGATTGAAAATATAATTGTCTAAAATCAGAAGCCAAGTTAGGAAACATCTACGATTGAAAATATAATTGTCTAAAATCAGAAGGTAAAATCACGTAACGATCCCTGAAAAGGACATAAGCAAAGCTACATTGCACATAACATATGGAACGGTATAATCTATCTATCTATATATAAAAAATAGTATAGACGTAGAGAAAAGCTTAGACTTGAGATAAGAAGTTAAGACTATAATTTTTCTTCGAAATGAGAGAGCATGTTATAATTTGTCGTGAAAATTCTCATAAAGAGATCATGAAGCAAAGGCTGCTCATGCATCAAATATATTTAGCCAACTAGCATTGAAAGAACCAAGTACTTCTAGCATGGAATAGAGTAATGAAAAAACATTTCGCAAGAATACCTAACTCTTTATCACCATCAATAGATCCCAAAAATTACCAAATAAAAAATCATGTCGTGTGATACCTAAAGCAGTTCATAGGCTCCTAGAAGAACATGAAATTAAACTTGGATGCTAGCCAATTAACCAGCATAAATAATACAAGATATACGGAAGGAATTAAGCAGAACATTATCTCCCATGCAAGTTTCAAAAATATCTTATGCATAGATCTTATCGTTAAAAGTATGTGACCTTAAATTAGAAGTTGTGTAGCAATCAAATACAGAGATATGGGATTCCAAAGCATGATGTAGAAAAGACCACTGCTCAGATTCAAGCTCCTAGAAAGACACATTATTGATATCTTAGACTAAGCACATAAATTCTCAAGACAGAGAGGCAAATGTAGTAACAGAAAAGAGTTGGTAATTAATCAAACAATCCAAGGAAATTGAAGTCTGAAAATGATCCCTGGTAAATTGGAGTTTTCCTAGAAAAACATGAAAGGGTAATTCAGACAGTAGTTATAGTTTAGGAAATTATTCTTGTTGACTAAAAGGAAATAGAAAAGTAATGAAACACTTGTCTTAATGGAAAATCAAAAGGCCAACTAGGAAACACTTCATGTAATCTTGTCGAAAACACAATCATCTAGACAAATTAAAACTAAATAATCAAATGCATAAGAGCTGATTGAAGTTGAAAAGTACATGGAGATAAACCCAACAGCCGTACTGATGAGGTCAGTTATGAAGCTGGCAAAAGGTAATAATAAACCACTTCCAAAGCCTCAAAGAACTACAACAGTCTTCTTAAAGCAGTTGATAGACTCCTGAAAGTATAGACAATTGAACTCAAATGCTAGCTAATAAACCAATATAAATTTTATTAAAATCTACAAAAGGAAATTAAAAGAACATATCTCCAACACAAGTTTCAAAAGCATCCCTTACACATATCTTATCATTCAAAGTATGTGACCATGAAAACAAAAACATAGAATACCCATCCCAGTGTTACCTCTTTTCCACACAAAAATAAATATACCAGAGCCTGCATATATGTAAGGAAATTGGGGAAGAAATATGTAAGGAAATTGGGGAAGAAAGAATCTAGAATGAATGTGAACAATATTGAGGTATACAGGAGGGTAAGCATTTGAAGACAAGCACTCTTCATTCCTTTCCAAAAACATACTATCATTCCATAAATAACTAAAGTTAAAACATGTTGTCACATGCCTAGTATAAAAGAAGATGAATGAATGAATGTGAACAATAATGAGTAACATGCCTAGCACGACAATTGGGAAAGAAAGCATCTAGAAGGAATATGAGCAATAATGAGGTATACAAGAGGGTAAGCAGTTTAAGACATAAGCATTCTTCATCGCTTTCCAAAACCAAACTATGAATCCATAAATAAGTAATGTTAATACATGTGTCACATGCCTAGTATAAAAGAAGATGCCATACAACGAGGGGTCCCAACATTTAGACTTTTTATGGCAGAAAAAATCAAAGTTAGGAACAAAGTCATCAGATTTGTATATTGTAGTTAAAATTTCTTAGACACATCACATCTCCAAATAACTAGCATATAACATATTGGATCTATTGTAAACAATTCCCTTAGATGTCTAAATACCAAACAAGCCAACCATCAACATAGCATAGGAAATCAGAGTATAATTTGTGATTGCGTATTTAAGACCCATGAAAGATCTTTCATTTGGAATACATAGAAATTAGAAGAAGAAAAGAGATAGCTTTTTAACTTCTTTCTATTTTTTTTCTATTTATAACAAAGAAATAAGAAGTGAAAAAAACATTAAAAATAGCCTTTTATCAGCTAAGAAATTCAGGACTTATATCACTAACCTAAAATGTGATATACTTTGATCTTAAACTATAAAAGTGATCCCTACGCAAACATGTCATTATATCTTAGGTTGCTAACCAAAAAGAAAATCAAGAGTAATATGAAACTCTCTTATGAAGTATTTTAGCAGGTAGGATCCTACCCACATTCTGCATTTAAGCTTCTACTTATGCATTGTATGTTGTAAATAACCCTACACTATTTACACCATTTTTTCAGGAGAATCCATCCACAGTTTGCTCAACATGGAAATCACAATTCTATTCATTTCATATGATGAATGCATCCATTATTGTTTTGAATTGTGCGCACCTTGCTCCTTCACTAGACACTCACTCCTCTTTCCTGGCTACTAACTAATAGCCTACAGAAATATCAAGCCCTCTACGTAGACCAACTCAAGGCTGGCCATGCAAAAGTAAAAGGCATGGATAGAGGTTAAAAAAACATAAATGAATAGAAAACAGGTAATAGTTCATTTGTCAAGGGTGTAACCTGGCAAACAAAAACTCAGTGATCTCTATTGAGTAGAATGTGTATATTAATTGTTCTTTCCAAGAAGTTTAGAGCACATGGACTAGTTCATGCTATGCATTCTATAGAGCAAAACTAGAAACCATACCATAGCATTTTCATATTATTCTACTCAGTTGAGCTGTCCCTGACGCAAAAGAGCTAATAGAGAAAACGTTGCCAAATTCAAACAATAAAGAATAAGGCATGATAAAATATTACCAAGACATCATTTATTAAGCCAAACAAGTGATTCAACCATAATTTTAAGCAAAAAACTTACACCATACATTGCAAGGTGTATCAACAGATGAATGGAGACCCATCATATAAGGTGTAGGAGCATCAATATGGTCAACTCCAATGAAAAATAGTAATGGAATGTAGACATGCTTCAGCACAACAAACATAAAAATAATTAGAAGTGAGCTAATAAGAGAATCACATGAAGACATTAATATTCGATCAGCCTATCCAGAGAAAGAAAAACATTTTAGCTGCAATTTTCATCTAAGAAGATGAAAAAAGGTTCCAGCATAAGAAGACAAACCTAGAAGTGATATTCTAGTCTGGTAAATGAGCAGTGAACGCACAAATAATTAAAACTCATCTGCCACCTAAAGGGATAAATCAAATGACATATGGCCTCTAATGTTAGGGTTAAAAGTGAATACCCGCGTCACAAGAAAATTATAAAATTAAAACTTAACAGATATTAGCAAGTATTATTTGAACTAATTTTACTAAGAATATAGTGAGATTCCTGATAATTTAAATCAAGAATTTGCAGATAAACAATTGTTTTGGTAAGGAATGCAACGAGCATTTTAGCACAGCCAGTGGCCTTGAGTAAGAGAGCATGTATATAAGAAAAGGATTTGCATCGATTTTATTCCGTCTTCAGAAAGACTGCTGAGTAGAAATTTCAGATCATGATAATTGAAAACCAATGCTCAAGACAAAAACAGATCCACAGAGATTAACAATTGGAAAGAGGGAAATCAAACAATGGGAGCTAGTGGCTAGAGCAGCACATAAATACATCTAAATGAAGACCACGCCAACTATCAATAACATAATTGGATGTTGACTCCTCTATCATTCCCAAGAAATCAAATTCAAACCATCTCCTGATAATGGTAAACCAAAGCAAACAAGATAGGTTCAACTGAAATAATAATCAAAACAACAATACACTTCACCTCTAATAATACACACCCTGGAGCCTTGCACAAATCCAAGTCATCTCTGCCATTTAGTGTGCATTTAAATAGATTTTACATACCCACCATCACTAACTGAAATTCACCGCATCATTCTTGTATGCATAACATAACAAAGTTGAAGCAGAATTCAAGGCTATTAATATATAATCAGGAACCTAAAGTTGAGCAAATGATGATTCAGAAACTTGACCAATAAAACCAATGCACAAGTTTTAATAAGCATGCAAACACACCCCTGATGACTTCTGAAAATTTTCAGTGTAGTGAGAATAGATAAGAGAATCAAATAAATGGTAATTAGATTTGATTACTTCTCTTAAACAACTATTATCTATGCAAGGTTCAGAGAGATACTTGTTGGAATGAAGTAAAATTCTCCTTTCGTGTAACACAACAGTTAGAAGTTTGAGAAAGTTGTCCACATCCAAACATTGAACCAATGGCTGAAATGATATGTGCATTCAGCAAAATCTAAACTCATTTACTGTATAATAATGTGAATTTTTGTTAACCCTCCATTACACCAAATAATAAGCAAAGGCAGAATCCAGCTAACAAAACCGAAGGGACAGGAAGTCATACCTCAACATGGGGGAGTCCATCTTTGGGTGGAGCCTCAATGGAAAGCAGGCAATTCTCAATGGCAAACAAGACCAGGTCCTTTCCAGGAGTAGGCAAAGGTACATCGGAGACCGTGTAAAATTTTGATAGAGCTGACACCATTAATGAAATGAAAAGGATAGAATGGAATTCCATTTTTTCAATGAAATGATAAACTTATCCATACCATAACATCTAATAACTATTAATTAATATTTTGATGCTGTAAAGGTAGAGTCATGCGTGCATGTATACCAGGAAAAAGCCAAAAAGTTATTAAAGTCCCAATCATCACCTCTTGCTGACCGTATCAGAGCACCTTCCATAACTAAAGATACTTGCCTACTTCCTGTAGGGGAAAAGCAGAGAGAAAATAACTCCTCCAGTGCAGTTCTAAGAATACCAAAACTAGGAGAGCGGGAAACAAGGCAGATACACTGCAGAGGGTGATGGATCCAAAAATAATAAATAGAATTAAACAAAAAAAAACAGAAAAATATCAGGCTTTAAGAAATCCATATACATGAAATAAAACTGAAGCCATTGAGAAGTGAACGGACACTAAAAGTAAATGGCAGTAATGATCTCTGTTGTTCGTCAAACATAATTTCATATACTAGAGTTGAATCTTATTGTTTTCTTTCTAGCACTGTGGAAGCACATTCCACCCTAATGCGTACTTTTATATAAATCATAAGAAATCTAAAGACTATGAATCTTGTAAACAAACCCAGTTCAAGATTTATCAAGAAAGACAACATTCATAAACATACCCATATTGGGTGCCGGGTCGCAAAAGAAAGCACAATATATATATCAGGATTTGGTGGCAGAACCTGGTCACGTAATTGCAAGAAGATCCCAAAACACTCTTGTTGCCCATATTTACTTGAGTGAGCTGCAATTGTTGGTGCGGATAAGAGTTTCTCTGATATAGATAACCACCGTTCTGCTTCTACTCTGTGACCATTTCCTCCTCCGCTGCTGCTCCCGTCCATTTCTTTTTATTTCTCTCTCTAGATATAGTTTCTCTCTCTATGAATTCTTTGGTCTGTTATCTTCGAGGGAGAGAAGGAGAAAAGGTTTTTTTAGATTTGTTATTTGTGTTTGGAGTAATATCATTAAACCTGGTTTGACAGGATGTAACCACTAAGCATTGTTGAGCCAAGCCTGGACAGAGGTGTGACCTGCAGCGACATGACACCACCAAGTAGAGCCGGCTGGACGCTCCCAATACGGAGCGACTAAATCTGCAACAGTAGGACAGAATCCATCATCTGCCAAACTTACAGTCTGTGCTGGCTACTCACCATCAATTTGCACAGAATGAACGAGCTGAGATATTCTATCAAAAGAGAATTGTTATAGAAATCTAAAGACTATGAATCTTGTAAACAAACCCAGTTCAAGATTTATCAAGAAAGACAACATTCATAAACATACCCATATTGGTCTTGAAAATCCTCACCTTTTCCTCGCAAGTTTGGCCAATCTGAGCAAGTGACAACCGTGTTGTTACCGTCACTTACTATATGTTTTGCCTCCATTTTCTCTTCTCTCGTATTTGTCCATTTTCTGACGGTGAAGACGTCAGATGGTGAAGCACGCACCTTTTATCCTATGCTATGGGTAAGGAATCAAAGGCAACGAGCCAAACCCAGTTGTTTTTAGGAAGCAACCTCCTCCCTGTGGTTTCACCAATGCCTTGACGGCCTTTTCTTTTAAGCGCCTCTCACAACGGACCCGACACCAATCCCGACAGAGGGATGTGGTTATCATCGAGAATTTGGCCCTTCTTTTTTTTCAATCTGCTGTGTTTTAAGTCCTCTCTCTCTCAAGATCAGGAGAGAGAGAATAAATAACTTAAACGTGCTCGGTTATGCCACCTTTAGCTTTTGTTCTGTACTAACGACTAGAAGATCAATGTCTAGGATTGATTATTTATTAACTAGATCTACGGTCAAATAAATAAAGATGTTTTTCTGTTGCTTCGCGCGTGCTAAATAATTAAAACGAGCAATTAGCCTGCGCTCCTCCGCATTGGGAAATCTTTTTTTGTCTCATGTGTAATTTTTTTTGTTTGGATTTCGGTTCTTATTTTTTTATTTTTTGGTTTAGTTTCAATCTCTTTATTTTTTCATTCCTTCTAGGATAGCTCTTAATTTTTTATTCATATTTATATCTCTATATTCTTAATTCTGACTTTTAATTTTTATTGCTATTTATCTTTGTATTAAATGCAGTTTGCGTTAAAAAATAGAGTAAGTTTAGCTTTGGTGGCATGAAATGAGAGTGAAACTCTCTCTCTTATGCATGTTAGTGATTTGTTATCTTTGTGTTTTTTTTTCATTTTTTTATCTATGTGTGGCTTGGTATATTTTTAGTTTATAGTGATTTTTATTTAAAAATAGATTAAATTATTTTTATTTTTAAAGATTTATTGTTGATATCATTATATTAAAAGTATTTTAGAACACTAAGATTAAACTAATTTGAGATTTCTAAAACAACCTTTGTCCATATATATATATATATATATTATGGCGTTAGTATTAAACAAATATCAAAATATATAATAAGTCTCATATATTCTTAAGAAAAAATACCTTAAAAATAATTTTTATCATTATTTTAATTGCCTTATCCATAATAAAATGAATATATAAAAAAGCTAAATAATCGAAAGTTTTGTAGGTTGACTATTTTGCTTAGATGTATAACATCATAAAAAAAATCTAGGACCATTAATATTTTTTTTCTTATTAAAAAATTTGATTTTGGTTGCGACGAAGCGTAGGGCAAGTGGCTTGTATATTTTTTCATTATAGATAATTTGACCCAATTTTTCCACTCATTTTGTCTACATGTGGCTTTGTATTTTTTTTGTTTACATGATATTAGATCTAAAATATCATACATAAAAAAGCCACAAAAGTCAATTTTGAACAAAAAACAACATCTACTAGTGAATTATTTCGATTATTATTCTCATTGTTATTATCATGATTGTTAAATTGTCACAATTATTAAAGTTGTCATTATAGTTATTATTGCAAATAATCAATATTCTAATTATTATTGGAAATATTATTTCTACCACCATCATTATTATTATAATCATTGTCGTTATTACGACAATAATCATTACGATAACCACCCTTATTATTTTTATTAATATCATTTAAATTATAATTAGTATTATTATCATTATTTCAATTGTTTTTGTCATTGTTGATATTCTTTATATTATTTTATGAGTTATTGTTATTATTAGCATCAAAGTCATAATTATTAACACCATAAGCACTATAAACATTACAATAAATTACAATTGCTATTATCATGATGATTAATAATGTCACTATTATTATCATGATTAGAACACCTAAAATTATTATTATTATTACTGCTAAAATGATAGAAAATATTAAATTACCCCGAGAAATAAAAAAAAATGCAAAAACTTTAACAAAAGAGCAAGCAAGAAAAAAAAACTAAAATTATTATTATTGCATAAATAATAGAAAAAACAAAATTACCTCAAAAAATAAAAATAAACACCTAAAAACTTTAACAAAAGATCAAGCAAAAAAATAAAATAAATGACAAGACAAAAATAAATATTATTAGCTTAGGAAAATCATTTGACTTGAAAAATAAAAAAAAACAGAACAAATGGTAAAAAATAAGAAATATCAATTTTACAAATGATCACCAACACATATTAAAATTTAAGGACTAAATTAAAAAAATATAACCTCAACAAAAGAGAAAATAATAAAAGTCACAAACAAAAGCTAAGAGCATATACATATCAAGTATAAACATGGAAAAAAAATAGGGCCTATTTTGGAAATATATATAAACAAATAAAGGAATTAAAATGAAATCAAATATTGAAAAGTATAAGGACCCAAATAAAAACAAAATATATGATCAATTTCAATCGAAGGCCAAAATTGAACCCAAACTTCTATACCGAAAATATTAAGGGATTTAAAACCAATCTCAAAATTAAAAGAATAAGGACCGAAATGATACTGAAATATATAATCAATTTCAATTGAATGATAAAATTGAAATAGATCAAAACTTATATCACAGAAATTAGGACCATACATAACAATCAAAAGATCAGGGGCTAAAATGAAAACACCATAAAAAAAGGGGAGTTCTAGAATCACATCTCATCCATAATTACATCCATGTTTAGTATAATCAATTGCATAATTCATTCTAGTTTATTCTCAAATCCATATTCATTCCCAAACTCCATCTTACATCACACGTATAAGTTAATAAAGAAAGAGCCATTTTCGAGCACGGAGATTTCATATATATATATATAACACATCATAGTTTAATATTCTAACATAATCTAATACATTCTAATAAGCATAGGTTGATACATTTAATATTTCATAAACAAAATATTACGAATATAATATTCTATATAGGTTACATGGTTACTGCATAACAAAATTTCACCACAAATCTCTAAGTTCCTAACTTATACAAAAAAGGATCAAAGAACTTAAAATCTATTCCTGACATGAATGGGAGGGACCTGCAAAATATAAATTTTCCATATAATTAAAAATAAATGATTAAAATGCAAGCAATTTATAGAAGAAAAATTAAACAACATGTCTATCTACTTAAATCATATGAGATTCTAAATACAACCATAACCCCTTTTAAAGGTTAATATTTTTTTTGTTTTTTTTGACTTCTTCTCCACCCTCCACATCAAAAAGACTATTGCCGACACTAATGACCTCCATTAATGTCTTTAGTTGCCCATCCTGGAAACAACTAATCAGTTTCATGAAAATGCCGACACGAACGTAACCGTTTGTGTCATTAACTATTTTTTAAAACTAAAATAGTTAATCACTATTCCATATTACCTTGGGAGAATATCAGGTATGCTGATGTCAAGAATATTTGACATCACTAGCTTTCATCTCAGGATGCTAATCAAGTTTATAAATTTTGTCGATATTAATGTCACCCACCGATATCATTAACTATTCTGAACCCAAATAGTTAATCAAGGTTTATATTTATCCTCCCATATACCGGTAATGCCGATGTTAACTAGCTTGGTTAACATCATTAGCCTCCCATATCATGGACAAACAAATCAAATTCGAGAAACAATCATTACCAAAATTCGTTGTTACTATTCATTTCCTCCAAAAGAACCCATAAATTAAATCTAGTCCTCTGTTTCTATTTTATTTTTTTGTCATTTAACCTTTCCTTTCTCCCTTTTTTTTCCTCGTCAATAAGCACCAAATTTTTTTCTTATATTTCAATAGTTAGTTAAAATAATTATTAATTAGAGGAGATATAGGAATCAAGTACCTACCTGCTGTAAACGCTCAACTTGCGTTCCCCTGTTGTTGTTATACTCCTCCCGCGATTCCTCCTGAAACCACAAACACCCATCATTATTTCATATTAGTCAACATATCACACACAACAACAACAATGGCAATAATATTCATTTCTCTATTACCAATCTTTTTTCTTTCTCACTTACATTCCTCATTATTATCCTTTAACTTTTCAGCTCATTAGTAGTCCAGTGGACATCATGAATTCAATTTTAATCACGGTTTATTTTTTTTGAAGATAAAGACACAACTTATGAAGGGAAAGAAAACAAATTATACCCTTAATATGGCTAAATTTTTTCATTTTATCAACTCGGCTGAATTTGCCAAAGGGTGGCAGGCTTGACATATCCTCATATTTTTATTTGTATCTGGAGTTCCAGGACTCCAAATTAGGCAGGGTTAGACTCGTTGGAAAGATAACACTCCCTTCTACAACTTCTATCAAGGGACCCTCCCTGGATTCTGTAGTTTCCAATTCAAATTCCCCTAGAAAATAGAGCAAAAAACCTACCTTGTTTTGCTAATGGAGAAAGTATCTCCAATTCATCTTCAATCCCTGCTTCCTCATCAGTCGCAGCCATGCCTTCCCTTTATTTATGTCAACAATCTCATTTATGTCTTCTTAAGGTCATTTGTACCAAGTTAATTAATTAAGCATATCATAAGTTCTTATTCCCTCTCTACAGTATCTCAGCCGAGAACATGCCCAAGGGAACCAAGAGTTCCCTTCCTCTCTTTTATGCACTCATTTCTTCTTCTTCTTCAAGGCACTTAGATTATTCTAGTCCATTAATCTCACTCGTTTCTACATTTTCCCAACATTTTATGTTAAAGAACCCTAATTCCCCATTCAAGAAAATCATGAACCTCTAATCAAATTGAAGTTAATTTCATAGAAATTGGAATTAGAACTCCTTGCTTGGATGGAATCTAAACTTTACTTCACAAATTTTAGAAGAATCTTAGCCTTCTTCTCCTTGTATATAGCCGGCCACTCTTCCCCCTCTTTTCTTCACCAATTCTTCACTTTTCTTCTTGTTAATTCTCCACCCGATTGTGTTCCTCCACTTAATAATTCCAACGCTTATATGGGTTTACTAATTTTAGGTGTTTATTCCTAGTTTGATGAAGGAAAAATCTGAAATCCCCCCCCCTCCTTCTTCTTGTTATCAACCGGCCATGGATGAGAGAAGGGATGGGTATTATAGTCCCATCTCTTCTTAATTCCATTTTGGCCCCATCTTTCTCCCTTTTTTCTTATTTATAGCCCCTTTTGTTTCCTTTTTTTACCTAAATTTTATATTATAACAACATTTTGAATTATTATAAACCTCCCCCTCTTTATATACTTTATTCTCGGGCTTCACATTTTATCTTGCTCACAATCTCGGTATGTTTAGTAAATTCCGCCCAGAACATTCTAGTTACATTTCGCCCATTACGTTCCAGCCAAAGAGTGTTTTTTTAAATAATTAATAGTTTTAGAATATCAATCATATCTCTCAATTCAACCATTAGATTGATATCAAATTTTGCGAGGAGTCTCTTCACATATTTCTATACATTAGCTTAAAATTTCAAAGCTATCAGAGAATATAACGACCTTGTGATAAAACATTCAATACATTTTTTTAGTTTTTTTTTATCCACATGGTATTGTTTCATTTAAAAAATAAAACTGAAAATGTCTTTGTTTTAGAATAAACGAGCCATTGACATGTGCTCTATCGTAGCGAGAATTTTTTTTGCCTCGTTTCTACATATATAATTTTTTGTTTTGTATTTTGGTTCTTATTCTTTTATTTTTTGTTTTAGTTTTGATCCCTTTTTTAGTTTAGTTTCTACAATGATAATATTACCAATAATAATTAGAATATTAATTATTTACAATAATGATTATAATGACAACTATAATAATTATGATAATTTAACAATCATGATACACTTCTGATAACTGGTGTGGAAATAGTTGAAATATTCTTTAGATGGGTACTTGTGAAGTAGTTGAAAAAAATATTATTCAATATTGTATTTTGACGAGTTTTAGAATTTTCACAGAGAGGTAGGAAGTTTGCTTGTTAAAATAATTCATTGATGCTCGAGAGAGATTAGTGATTACATTAGTAAAACCTGATTATCAATAATAAGAAGGAAATTTTGAGAGGATTAATTCAATTGATAAAATTCACATAGGATTAGTTATGGTGAAATAAGAAATCCTAGGATCCGTTAAACTTGATTTCAACACCATTTAATTTTTTGCTTGTTTGTTTTAATTATTCTTAGTTTCGTAAACCTTTATAATTGAATTATCAAATAGATACAGATTGAATAATTTTGGTACTTATTGATAATTTGTGCAAATCCTCGTGGGATGATACTCTACTCATCACTTTATTACTTGTTACGATTCATGCACTTACGATTTCTACCAACAAGTTTTTGGCGTCGTTGCTGGGGATTTTAGATAAACTTGTTTAAAATATCAGCACTTGTTGAATTCGATCTAATTTGATTTATTTTTGTTTGTAGTGCATGAGAAACAACAAAAAGCAGTTGTTGTTGCCGAGAACTACAAGGGGATTAAGAAAGAAAACACGAGAGAGTCAAAACAACGTAAGCATCATGGCAGACAATTAGAATCCTGAGTATGACACACGGGTATTGAGAGATTTTGCTCTCCCACAGGTAATAGGAATTTGTTTTGTTATCAGGAAACCAAGGATTGAGGCCAATAATTTTGAGATTAAACCAACAATACTGCAAAAATAGCTTTATTCCTGACGTAAAGATGATGGACATAAAACAAAAATATAAGATAATTCTATAAAGAAAATTTGAAAAAAATAATATTAAAGTATAATCAGCATAGATATTTGAAACACAAACTAACTTCCCCACTTACATATTGTCGATACTATGTACTATCGATACTAAGTATTACCGATACTAAATACAACAAATCATATTTTTTCAAACTTCCACCAAAGCTTTAAGCATAATTCACACATTTTCAATATGAAAATTAAATAAAAAACATAGGGATGAATCACCTGCCTATTGTGGATGCTCTGCTCGTGGTCCACTGTTGCTGGTGTTGCACCACACCCATGGTCCCTCCTACAATTACAGGAAATTCTCATAAATCATTTTCAACCACCGATACACTTCCTAATAACCACACCAAAACAATCCAATATGCCTTTAAATTTGTTATTCTTTCATTTTTATTTTTCATAATAACTTTTGCCAATCAAAATATAATTAAAAACACCCATTTTTTAACATAACTTGTTTATTTTCCTTTAATGCGTGTAACTTCATCACTTGGCGACCTCCACCTTCTTTCCTTTTTCCTCTCAAACCTACCAACAAAGGTCGGATTCCGACCTCTGCCCTATTTTTCACTATAACGGGAGTTTTAGAAGTCCTTTTATAGAAAATTGATCTCGTTGGAAAGCTAACATAAAGGGTTACAACTCTTATGAAGGGAGGAAAACCCAGTTCTTCCCCTAACATTCACGAAATGCATTACAAATGTGACAGACCTGCTGTTCTATAGAGTCTGCTCTGCATAGTCATGTTCGGTGACCCTTAACTAGAGCTATAAAATTATAAATTAAATGAAATCAATTTCCTTGGATGGTACACATCCAGAACTGCAACTCCTACGAAGGAAACCGATCATAATTCTCTTGTTTTCCCACTCAGATTATCTCCGAAAGTCAAGTGATGAATATGCTCAGGTGTTAACTTCTGCATCATATACATTTGGCCGAAACTTGGCCTTGGGAAAACAATACTTCCCACATTCTTTTGATGCTCAATCATTCATTACACAAACATTCACATCCAACACAACATATAAATAATTATTTTGCAAAATACATAATCTTTCCCTCCTAATTACTACCCTCAATGGCCAGCCATGGCCTTTCCTAGGGGCTCCCCTTTTCCTTTTCATTTGTCTTGCCAATTAGATCTCATTTCATCCCATTTCATGTCACATTCGTCAATTACACATAATTCCTCATTTCCCCCAAAAAGTTTCCAAGAACCCTAACCAAAATCTCATAAAGAAAATCATGCAATTTAACCAATAAAGTCAAGAATTTTTTATATGCATATAAGAAACATCATATCAAGGAAGATTTAAGATCCTTATAGCTTGTGAAATCACAATCTTCTTGTGAAACCCGAGAATCAAGTATACAAAGAGTCAGCAGGTTTATAATAATTTAAAATGTTGTTATAATACAAAATTTATGAAAAGAAAAAAAAAGGGTCAAAATGGAACTAAGAAGAGATGGGACTATAAATACCCATCCCTTCTCTCATCCATGGCCGGCTGGAAACTAGAAGAAAGAGGGGAGGGAGAATCTCAAATTTTACTTCACAAAACTAGGAGTAAACACCAAAAATTTGTAAACCCATATAAGCCTTGGAATTCTAAAGTGGAAGAACACAATTGGGTGAGGAATTAACAAGAAGAAAGTGAAGAATTGGGGAAGAAAGGAGGGAGAAGAGTGGATGGTTATTTCCAAGGAGAAGAAGGCTAAGATTCTTCAAAAATTGTGAAGTAAAGTCAAGATTCCATCCAAGTAAGGAGTTCTAATTCCAATTTCTATGAAATTAACTTCAATTTGATTAGAAGTTCATGATTCTTCTTGAATTGAGAATGAGGGTTTTTAATACAAAATGTTGGGAAAATGCATGAATGAGTAGGGTTTTCATGAATAAAGGGGAGACCTGGATGAGGAAGCATGGATTTAAGATGAATTGGAGATATTTCCTCCATTTTTGCAAAAAAGGGCAGATTCGTTCCCCTGTTTCTTAGTGGAATTTGGACCTGAAAAATACATAATTCAGGGAGGGTCCCTTCATAGAAGTTGTATCTGGGAGTGTTATCTTTTCAACGATTCTAACCTCGTCTAATATGGAGTTCTGGAACTCCATATATGGGTAAACATCTGAGGAGAGGTCGAGCTGTCACCTCTGTTGGCTGATTCGGCCAAGTTGAGAAAATAGCGAAATTTAACCATGTTAAGGGTAGAATTTGTTTTCTTGCCCTTCATAAAGTGTGTCTTGATCCTTAGAAAATAAACAGGATTAAAAATTGAATTTATGATGTCCACTTAGACTACAAATGAGTTGAAAAGTTAAAGGATGATAATGAGGAATGTAAGGGAGAAAGAAAAGATTTGGTAAAAGAGAAATGAATATTATTACCATTGTTGTTGTTGTTGTGTGTGATATGTGGATTAATATGGAATAATGGTGGGTGTTTGTGGTTTTAGGAGGAACCGCGGGAGGAGGACAACAACAACAGGGGAACGCAAGTCGAGCGTTCACGTCAGGTAGGTACTTGATATCTATATCTCCTCTACCCAATAATTATTTTTACTAATTATTGAACTATAAAAAATAATTTGATGCTTATTGATGAGGAAAAGAAAAGGGGTAAAGGAAAGGGTAAGGGATGGGAGAATATATATATATATATATATATATATAGGAAGAAACAAGTTGTTGGCATTGGCATTACCAGTACGTGGGAGGCGAAATATAAACCTTGCTAAACTATTTAGTTTCAGAATAGTTAATGATATCGGTGGGTGACGTCGATATCGGCCCAATTTATAAACTTGATTAACTATTCGGTTTCGGAAAAGTTAATGATATCGGCGTGTGACATTGATATCGACAATTTTATAGATCTGATTAACTATTCGGTTTCAGAATAGTTAATGATATTGGTGGATGGCGTCGATATCGG
The DNA here is from genome assembly GCA_009078335.1 of Salix brachista. Lineage (NCBI taxonomy): Eukaryota > Viridiplantae > Streptophyta > Magnoliopsida > Malpighiales > Salicaceae > Salix > Salix brachista. The sequence goes on from CM018586.1 coordinate 10,142,059, forward strand.
CAAAATTTATAGACTTGATTAACTATTCAGTTTCGGAATAGTTAATGATATCGGTGGGTAACGTCGATATTGACAAAATTTATAACTGGTGTGGAAATAGTTGAAATATTCTTAAGATGGGTACTTGTGAAGTAGTATACTCGATTGATAGTTTATTAAATGAACAAGAACTCAAATAGAAAAAATATTTAAAGTTCAAGTAGAGATAGATTTTGATAAAGTACAGGTACTAATATAGCTGGATATCCGACTCTACTACACACGAATAGGAAAAGAATAGCAAGTTGAAAATCCCTTACTTGGCGATTTTATCCTATATAAAGATTTGGTAAGCATTGGCAATGCTTTCCATCCACTTTGGACACTATCTATGTTCACCTACGTTACACCTCAGAAGCTTGGCGTGAACCTTCTAAAACAAAGTGATAATAATCCTTCATCAAGAAAAGAAAAGGGTTAAATTTCATGAGAAGAACTCAAGAAAGTGTCTCCCAGTACTCAGTAGCTGTATGTTTTTCCCCTTTTCTCTCTGTAGGAGCGTGCAGGAGGAGCAGACAGCAGAAATTAAACAAAAAATGGCTTTATCTATGGATGCTCTTTGCAATTTATAATCGCATCATAAGAACCACCACATTACTCATAACAGAAAGAATACTAACTTTAGCATTGGAGCTGGAGTATTGACAAAGACCAAATTTAATGGATTGATGAGCAGTTTTTTTAATCATTGTAAGAATATTAGCAAATAGTAAAAAAAATAAAATTAATTAAGATTATCACAATTTGTTGAGAATGTGCTTCCATACTTGCTTGAAGGATGCTCCATTAGATACTCAAAGTACCCCTCCCAGAACCTGCAAGAAAATCAAACAGAGCATCTAAAATCTCCATTTCTTTCTTTTTGACAATTAACAATTCATTAAAGCAACACCACAATAGGATTATGCAAGCTGTTTTTCAAGACAAAAGAAAAGGAAGTTAAAGATAAGATTAAAATATGATACGAAAGAAAGGATGAATACAAATCCTAGTTTAAAGCAAACAGGACTCATTTTACAAAAGACTATAAAATTAAGTAATGACAATAAATTAAATCCAGTAGAAAATTACTAAAAGCATACCGTAGCTCCTCCCATATACACACAGAAATAAGATGATGTTGGACATAGTCAGAAACATTATTAGCATCTCTTTTATAAATCTCAGCAGAATCTTCAATGGTTGACACATCATTCCGGGAGCTTGCACAGCTAATTGCTGTTTTACGCTGAATTTACATGGATAACATATAGGGAATTAGTTAGCATGAAAGGTCACACAGGATGAGGCTGAGTTAGGGAGAGTAAAAGAAGCTTAGATTCTGACGCAACCAATTTACTTGTAAGTGGGTAACCATCACCAGAGAACTTAATCATCAAATCCACAATGACTTAATTTTGTAATGTAATTCAGAGATACATTTTAGAAATTTTCAACCAATAGCAATTCTCCCATGCTTAAAGAAAGCCTTGATGCATCTTCTACAAACTAGTTCTTTCACAGGAATAAACTGCTCATCGGTCAATTCACAGTGACATCTCTGCAAGAGTAAAATCCAGCAAATAGTTAGCTTAATCATATGCATAGAAAATATTCAATAAGTTTATTCTCTCCAGCATACTGAGTGTATATTCTCCCTTATACATTCAACAAATCCACTACCACCAATCAGTGCTGCAAAGCCAGTAAATAAAACATCAATCAATATGTAGAACTCTTTTGAACTATAAAGCAAATAAAATTGAGAATCGAAAGGCATAAAATGTTGTCTAAAACATGTCAATGAAAGGTTTAACCTCTTGCAGAAGCATACCAAGGATAGTGCCATATTCAAAAGGTGAAAGTGGATCATCAGTGGCTTTTAGTTTAAGAAGACGCAGCCACAAACCCAGTATAGAAGTAAAAATAATACTTCAAATGTTGTCTAAAACATGTCAATGAAAGGTTTAACCTCTTGCAGAAGCATACCAAGGATAGTGCCATATTCAAAAGATGAAAGTGGATCATCAGTGGCTCTTAGTTTAAGAAGACGCAGCCACAAACCCAGTATAGAAGTAAAAATAATACTTCAAACCCGAAGTACATGATTATCGAAAGAAGACAGACATAGCAATTCCAGCATTGTTATCAACTTGAAATTATACCAAAATTACATTTTGTTTTCCATATCACAGCAGCAGAGAAATAGAAATAAGATTTGAACAAATAAATTTTACCTATGCTTGCATAGTTAATTCGTAATTATATTGCATGTATGTAAGTTGCATCTTTGAAAAGTTAAATGATGTTTCCTGGACTTACAAACTTAAACTAATTGCATAACAAGTCCCATTACAAGCAGGACTTTTCCTTCCATCAAGAGAAAACAGCAATAACAATACCCCTTCCAAACCCAGGAATATGGGAGAAAATAAAGACAGCAAAAAAGAAGCCTTCTCGGATGAAGTTGGTCCACAATATAAAGACATATTCAAGCGGCTAGGATGATAGGCTGCTGCATCCTAGAGGTATGTCTGGTATTCTGATTGATTACAGTGAAACTCTAAATAACAAGAAAGGGAAATAACAATAAATGGGGAGACAGGTGAGGTGTTGTACATTATATGTAATTACATGCTTAGCAGTGCAATACCTACTAACAAGCATTCAAGCTACAAACTTAATTGCTGGCAACAAGCATAACCATCATTATTGGCATTTTCAAAATAATTGCACGTCTTTATGCTTCTCCAATTCTCAGTTAAGCAAATAACTGAACATCCATCTCTTATATATTATAAAAACTATACCAATATAACAGAAAGGCAGAGCAATTACAAAACCTGTCGATTATATATAGATAATAGTCTACAGAGCTTTGACAAACAATTTATGTAAACATACAGTAAATTTAACCAAGGAGAAAAATGAGTACTTCATAAAGATTTCATGGTGCATCCAAGTATCACCTAAGTTGAAGGTCATGATCTTCTCCCCAAGGCTTGTTACAGCCTTTAAAATATTGCTCAGGTGAGTTGACCAGACCAGCCTTCATCTGATCTATTCCCGTTTCATTGGGGTACAATAGCTTCAGTATCTCACCCCACAAAGTACTTAATCCTGGCTCCGGAGTAGAGGGTATTTCCTCTGAGGTACAAATTCGATTATACTCAAGGTCCACAACCACTACCTCCAATATAATGAAAAAGGGACAGAATATCATAAACCAAAGCTCAAGAAAGTGACCTAACGATAAAAAGCTGAAAGTATTTCAGTCAAATATCATGAAATTCTGACATAGAACAGAAAAGGAAAGAAGATGCATATTGATTGAATATCAGCCTGTACAAGCAATATAAGACAACATAGCAATACTCAAAGCTAAACTAAACCTCAATCCAAAACTAGTTAGGGTTAACAACGAGATCTACCTCCACTCAGTTCTAAAGGCTAGAAAACCATGGAGCAATCTGCCACCATCTAATAGTAATGAGAAGTATATTAATGTACATAGCTACACATGAAAAGGATTATTATACTGGACAATATTTGCACAACTCCTTAATTGAAGAGAGAAACTATCACCAATCAAAGTGTAAAATAGGAGAAAGGGGAGCCAATCATACTGCTGAATCAGATAAAATTACATGACAGAATTCTCGCAATTATATCACTAACCCAAAATGTGATATACTTTGATCTTAAACTGTAAAAGTGATCCCTACCCATACATGTCATTATATCTTAGGTTGCTAACCAAACAAAAAATTCAAGAGTGATATGAAACTCTCTTATGAAGTAAGGTAGGATCCTACCCACATTCTGCATTTGAGCTTCTACTTATGCAATGTATGCTGTAAATATCCCTACACTATTTGCACCATTTTTCAGGAGAATCCATCCACAGTTTGCTCAACATGGAAATCAAAGTTCTATTCATTTCAGGATTCAATTTCAAGTTATATCATATGATGAATGCATCCAGTATTGTTTTGAATTGTGCGCACCTTGCTCCTTCACTAGACACTCACTCCTCTTTCCTAGCCACTAACTAACAGCCAACAAAATATTAAGCCCTCCACGTAGACCACCTCAAGGCTGGCCATGCAAAAGTAAAAGGCATGGGATAGAGGCTAAGAAAACATAAACGATTACAGAACAGGTAACAGTTCATCTGTCAAGGGCGTAACCTGGAAAACAAAAACTCAGTGATCTCTATTGAGCAGAATGTGTATATTAATTGTTCTTTCCAAGAAGCTTAAAACACATGGACTAGTTCATGTTGTGCATTCTATAGAGCAAAACTAGAAACCATACCATATCATTTTCAAATTATTCTACTCTGTTGAGCTGTCCCTAACACAAAAGAGCTGATAATGAAATGCTGCCAAATTCCTGCTAAAGAAAAATAAAATATAAACACAAACAATAAAGAATAAGGCATGATAAAATATTACCAACTAAGACATCATTTATTAAGCCAAACAGGTGATTCAACCATAATTTTAAGCAAAAAACTTACACCATCCATTGCAAGGTGTACCAGCACATGAATGGAGACCTGTCATATAAGGTGTAGAAACAATATTCAACTCCACTAAAAAATAGTACTGGAGTGTAGACATGCTTCAGCACAACAAACATAAAAATAATTAGAGGTGATATTCACATGAATATATGATTAGCCTATCTAGAGCAAGAAAAACATTTCAGCTGCAATTTTCATCTAGGAAGATGAAAAAAGGTTCTAGCATAAGAAGACAAACCTAGAAGTGACATTCCAGTCTGGTAAATGAGCAATGAACTTCCATATAATTAAAACTCACCTGCCACGTAAAGGGATAAATCAAATGACATATGGCCTCTGATGCTAGGGTTGAAAGTGAATACCTGCATCCGAATTTGAATATAGTAAAATAATTAAAAACTTAAAAGATATTAAAAAGTAATATTTGAACTAATTTTACTAAGAATATAGTGAAATTCTGCATAAGATAAAATCAAGAATTTGCAGAGTTGCTTTGGTAAAGAATGTAGACAACATTTTAGCACAGCTTGTGGCCTTGAGTTAGAGAGAATGTATATATGAAAAGGATTTGCATACATTTAATTTCGAAACAAGTCTTAAGATTTTTACAGAATTTCCATCTTCAAAAAGATTGCTGACTAGAAACAGATCATGATAATTGAAATCCAATGCTCACTTCAAAAACAGATCCATTAAATTTCTAATGTACTTTTCCTTAATTGTATATGAACCCAAGGATTAACAATTGGAAAGAAGGTAATCAAACAATGGGAGCTAGAGGCTAGAGCAGCACAAAAATACATCTAAATGAAGACCATGCCAATTATCAATAACATAATTGGATGTTGACTCCTCTAACATTCCCAAGAAATCAAACCAACAATACACTTCACCTCTAATAACACACACCCACGGAGCCTTGCCCAAACCCAAGTCATCTCTGCCATTTAGTGTGCATTTAAACAGATATTACATAGCCAACATCACTAAGTGAAATTCACCGTATCATTCTTGTACGCATAACATAACATAACAAAGTTGAAGCAAAATTCAAGGCTATTAATACATAATCAGGAGCCTGAAGTTGATCATTCAGAAACTTGACCAATAAAACCAATGCACAAGTTTTAATAAGCATGCAAAACAAACCTTTGATGACTTCTGAAATTTTCAGTGTAGTGAGAATAGTTAAGAGAATCAAATAATGGTTATAAATTTGATTACTTCTCTTAAACAATAATTATCTTTGCAAGGTTCAGAGAGATACTTGTTGGAACGAAGTAAAATTCTCCTTTCAAGAAACACAGCATTAAAAAGTTTGAGCAAGTTGTCCACATCCAAACACTGTACCAATGGCTGAAATGATATCTGCATTCAGCAAAATCAAAACTAATGATGTGAATTTTTGTTAACCCTCCACTACACCAAACAATCAGCAAAGGCACAATCCAGCTAGCAAAACCGAAGGGACAGGAAGTCATACCTCAACATGGGGGAGTCCATCTTTGGGTGGAGCCTCAACGGAAAGCAGGCATTTCTCAATGGCAAACAAGACCAGGTCCTTTCCAAGAATAGGGAAAGGTACATTGGAGACTATGTATGATATAACATCCCATAATGTCTTGCTGAAACTTTGATAGAGCTGACACCATTAATGAAATGAAAAGGATACAATGGAATTCCATTTTTTTAATGAACTGATAAACTTATCCATACCATAACATCTTATAACTATTAATTCATATTTTGATGCTGTAAGGGTCGAGTCATGCGTGCATGTGTACCAGGAAAAAGCCAAAAAGTTTGTAAAGTCCCAATTATCACCTATTGCTCACCGTATCAGAGAACCTTCATAACTAAAGATACTTGCCTACTTCCTGCAGGGGAAAAGCAAAGTGCAAACTAGTGCAGTTCTAAGAATACCAAAACAATATGAATCTTCTAAACAAACCCAGTTCCAGATTTATCAAGAAAGACAACATTAATAATATACGGTTGGATCATGCTGCATGTTCATACTTCAAAGTTTCAAGCAAAAGAACAACTTGGCAAAATTCCACCCATTCACAAGAATACAACAAATCTAATTTACAGCAAACTTTAATTGTGAACTAAACAAATAGCTGACAGGATAAAAGAAAAAACGTTACCAGTAAAAACAATGGGGTAACTCTTTGGAAATGTGGAAGAATCATTTGAATCGAATCCCGACGGGAAAAATTCTACACCAGCAGGACGCACACACTGCCGCACACCAATAATTAATTAATCAAAATCAGGGGGGACATACAGTTGGGAGTTGAGAAGGCGGCGGAGGATAAAGAGAGTGATTATCTGGAGGATATTGATCGAGTAGAAAGGGCAAATACAACACTGCATCCCATGACAAATTCCATCCATAGTTCTCATCTCCGGACCCAACCCCCACGCTACAAAATACTCGAAGATCCCCCATTTTCTTTTATTTTATTTTCCTTTCTATTCTATTTCAAAGAAACTTGAACCTTGGACAACACCAACCTCACCGCCGAATTTGGCCCTTCTTTTGTTTTTCAAGATCAGGAAAGAGAGAAAATAAGTAACTGGAAGTTGCCCCGTCGAATACAAAAGCTGTTATGCCAGCTTTTGTTTTGTACTAACGACTAGTAGATGAATGGCTAGGATTAACTATTTACTAACTAGATCTACGGTCAAATAAATAAAGATTGTTTACAACAACGTTATGCGATAACATGCATGTTTCTCTCCCTTGGGCTGCTTGGGTGCTGCGGAGATGAGCTTCTCTCCCTTGGGCTGATGAGCTGGGCCTTTTGGTTTTATTGGGCCGATCCCTTCAAGATCCTTTGTCTGTTCTATGGGCCAATTTCCGGGAGTCTCTCCTGTCGGCCTTGTGCTTGGGCCTGGTCTGGCTGGTTCCTCTTTTGGTTTCGTCTTGTGGAAAAGGAGCATGTTCTCTTCTCCGCTTGTTTTTGTATATTAGCTCTGTTTTCTCCGAGGTTTTTCCTTTTTCTTTTTTTTTTGTATATTCTCGAACTTGCTAGTTTTCTAGCATTGTTTGTCTTTGATCTTCTATAATACTTATATTTTATCAAAAAAAACATGCAAGTCATATTCGAGGTAGTGTATTAGACTTTTCTTGTCGAGAAGGATTCGAACCTTCATCTCTGGGAAGCATGAGATGATCTCTACGAACTACCATTTTTTCTAATCATGACTACGTCCGGGGAAGAATTTGAAAATGGTGGTCTGAAAATCTTACCTAAACTCTTAATAAAGCCTATAAAACATCCTAACTACTACCCTTTGTTGCTTTACGCGTACTAAATAAATAAAATGAGCCATAAGCTTATTTCCGCTGTAACTAGAATTTTTTTTTTATCTCTTTTCAATATATATAATTTTTTTCTTTGTATTTTAGCTTTTATTTTTTTATCTTTTTATTTAGTTTCCATCCCTTTATTTTTTTGGTCTTTTTGGGATAGTTTTTAATTTTTTTTCTCATATTTATATATCTATACTCTTAGTTCTGACTTTTAATTTTTATTGTTATTTATCTTTGAATTAAATACAGTTTGTGTTAAAAAAACAAAGTGAGTTTAGCTTTGGAGGCGTAAAATGAGAGTGAAACTCTCTCTTATGCATGTATAGTCAATCTTCTGCTGTTACTAATTTGTTATCTTTGTTTTTCATATGTTCTGTCTATATATAGATTATTATTTTTTAGTTTAAAATGATTTTAATTTAAAAAGAAATTAAATTATTTTTTATTTTTTAAAATTTATTCTTGATATTATTATATTAAAAGTATTTCAGAAAACTGAGATTAAATTAATTTGAGATTTAAAAAAAATGTAGTTCATTTTTATATATATATTTTAAGGCGTTAATATTAAACAAATATCAAAATATATAATCAGTCTCACATATTTTTAAGAAAAAATACCTTAAAAATAATCTTTATCATTATTTTAATTGCCTTATCCATAATAAAATGAATATATAAAAAAGCTCAATAATCGAAAGTTTTGTAGGTTGATTATTTCGCTCATATGAGTAGCATCATAAAAAAAATCTAGGACCATTAATATTTTTTTTACATGTTAAAAAGTTCTGGTACTAGTTGGCTCGAAGTGAAGGGCTAGTGGCTCGTATATTTTTTTATTATAGATAATTTGGCCCAATTTTCCCACACATTTTGTCTACGTATGACTTTTATATTTTTTGTTTACATGATATTAGATGTCCAATATCATACATAAAAAGCCGTCAAAGTCAATTTTTAACAAAAACAACATCGACTAATGAATTATTTCAATTATTATTCTCATTGTTATTATCATGATTGTTAAATTATCACAATTATTATAGTTGTCATTATAACCGTTATTGTAAATAATTAATATTCTAATTATTATTGGCAATATTATCATTGTCACCATCATTATTGTTATTAAATTAAATTAATTTTTTTTTATATATTTTAAGATTTATTCTTCATATTATTATATTAAAAGTATTTCATAAGGACCGAAAAAAAGGGATCGAAACTCAAATAAAAAATAAACGAATAAGAACCAAAATACAAAACAGAAAATTATATATGTAGAAACGAGGCAAAAAAAATCCTCGCTACGGCAGAGCGCGGGTCAATGGCTCGTTTATTCTAAAACAAAGACATTTTGAGTTTTATTTTTTAAATTAAACAATACCACGTGGATAAAAAACACTAAAAAAGTATAGAATGTTTTACCATCTGAACCTAGGTTGTCAATTCTATTTCAATTGGTGTTTTGTTTTTTAAATTGAAAAAGAATGTTTCGTTTTGAAGTGTTTTAGAGTTTTGTTTTGGGGGTTGTACTGTTTATGTTTATATATATAAATATTGTGAGAATGCCATCATCAGTATCAAAAGGTCTTTATATTCTCTTATTGCTTTTAAATTTTAAGTTGATGTATAGAAATATATGAAGAGACTCCTTGCAAAATTTCATATCAATCTAATGGTCGGAATGAGAGATATGATGATATTCTAAAACTATTAATTATTTAAAAAAAAAACACTCTTTGGCAAGAACGTAATGGGTGAAATGTAACTAGAACGTTCTTGGAGGAATTTTGGGCGGAATTAACTGAACATACCAAGATTCTGAGCAAGATAAAATATGAAACTCGAGAATAAAGTATACAAAGAGGGGGAGGTTTATAATAATTCAAAATGTTGTTATAATACAAAATTTAGGTAAAAAAAAAAGGAAACAAAAGGGGCTGAAAATAAGAAAAAAGGGAGAAAGATGGGGTCAAAATGGAATTAAGAAGAGATGAGACTATAATACCCATCCCTTCTCTCATCCATGGGCGGCTGATAACAAGAAGAAGGAGGGGTGGGGGGGGGGGGGTTCAAATTTTTCCTTCATCAAACTAGGAATAAAACACCTAAAATTAGTAAACTTATGTAAGACTTGGAATTAATAAGTGGAGGAATATAATCCGGTGGAGAATTAACAAGAAGAAAAGTGAAGAATTAGTGAAGAAAAGAGGGGAAAAAGTGGTCGGCTATATATAAGGAGAAGAAGAGTAAGATTCTTCTAAAATTTATGAAGTAAAGTTTAGATTCCATTCAAGTAAGGAGTTCTAATTCCAATTTCTATGAAATTCAATTTGATTAAAAGTTCATGATTTTCTTGAATTGGGAATTAGGATTCTTTAACATAAAATGTTAGGAAAATACAGAAACAAGTGAGATTAAATGAACTAGAATAATCTAAGTGGCTTGAAGAAGAAGAAATGAGTGCATAAAAGGGAGGAAAGGAACTAGTTCCCTTGGGCATGATCTCGGCTGAGATACTACAGAGAGGGAATGATAACTTATTAAGCAAGGATTAATTAATGTAACACCCTCAAATTATAATATCATGAAATCTCCCAACATTGTGATTTTTTCGTCTCAATCTGATGATCGGATCGAAAATTACTTCTAACGTAAAACTAGTCGAATTGTGATTTTTCGTCAAATTTCCGAATTTCTCTAAAACTTATGAAATTTTAACCCAAGCTAAGGTATCATATTAAGAGTTACGATTAATTTTAACCCAAGCTAAGGCTCCACTCAAAATTTCAAAATTTTTAGATAACCCAATCAAGAGTTACGATTTTTTTTTGTTTTACATAAAACTAGTCAATTTATGATTTTTCGCCTGGAGGTTTTACAATTAACTTGGTAAAAATGACCTTAAGAGGACATAAATGAGACGTGTTGACATGAGTAAAGGAAAGGCATGGTTGTGACCGATGAGGAAGCAAGGATTGAGATACTCCAAAATAGTCATTTTTTTCCATGTTTATACTTTATATGTATATGCTCTTAGTTTTTGTTTGTAACTTTTATTATTTTCTCTTTTGTTGAGGTTATGTTTTTTTTTTAATTTAGTCCTTAAATTTTAATATGTGTTGGTGATTATTTGTAAAATTGATATTTCTTATTTTTTTTACCATTTGTTCTATTTTTTTATAGTTCAAGTCAAATGATTTTCCTAAGCTAATAATATTTATTTTTGTCTTGTCATTTATTTTATTTTTTTGCTTGATCTTTTGTTAAAGTTTTTAGGTTTTTATTTTTATTTTTTGAGGTAATTTTGTTTTTACTATTATTTAATTAATAATAATAATTTTAGTTTTTTTTCTTGCTTGCTCTTTTATTAAAGTTTTTGCTTTTTTTTCATTCCTCGGGGTAATTTAATATTTTGTATTGTTTTAGCAGTAATAATAATAATAATTTTAGGTGTTCTAATCATGATAATAATAGCAATTGTAATTTATTGTAATGTTTATAGTGGTTATGGTGTTAATAATTATGACTTTGATGGTAATAATAACAATAATTCAAATAGAAAAAATATTTAAAGTTCAAGTAGAGATAGATTTTGATAAAGTACAGGTACTAATATAGTTGGATATCCGACTCTACTACACACGAATAGGAAAAGAATAGCAAGTTGAAAATCCCTTACTTGGCGATTTTATCCTAAATAAAGATTTGGTAAGCATTGGCAATACTTTCCATCCACTTTGAACACTATGATCACCTACGTTACACCTCAGAAGCTTGGCATGTCCATTCTAAAACAAAGTGATAATAATCCTTCATCAAGAAAAGAAAAGGGTTAAATTTCATGCATCCTTCATCAGTATGTTTTTCCCCTTTTCTCTCTGTAGGAGCGTGCAGGAGGAGCAGACAGCAGAAATTAAACAAAAAATGGCTTTATCTATGGATGCTCTTTGCAATTTATAATCGCATCATAAGAACCACCACATTACTCATAACAGAAAGAATACTAACTTCAGCATTGGCTGGAGCTGGAGTATTGACAAAGACCAAATTTAATGGATTGATGAGCAGTTTTTTTAATCATTGTAAGAATATTAGCAAATAGTAAAAAAAAAGAAAATTAATTAAGATTATCACAATTTGTTGAGAATGCGCTTCCATACTTGCTTGAAGGATGCTCCATTAGATACTCAAAGTACCCCTCCCAGAACCTGCAAGAAAATCAAACAGAGCATCTAAAATCTCCATTTCTATCTTCTTTTTGACAATTAACAATTCATTAAAACAGCACCACAATAGGATTATGCGAGCTGCTTTCAAGACAAAAGAAAAGGAAGTTAAAGATAAGATTAAAATATGATACGAAAGAAAGGATGGATACAAATCCTAGTTTAAAGCAAACAGGACTCATTTTACAAAAGACTATAAAATTAAGTAATGACAATAAATTAAATCCCGCAGAAAATTACTAAAAGCATACCGTAGCTCCTCCCATATACACAGAGAAATAAGATGACGCTGGACATAGTCAGAAACATTATTAGCATCTCTTTTATAAATCTCAGCAGAATCTTCAATGGTTGACACATCATTCCGGGAGGTGCACAGCTAATTGCTGTTTTACGCTGAGTTTACACGGATAACATATAGGGAATTAGTTAGCATGAAAGGTCACACAGGATGAGGCTGAGTTAGGGAGAGTAAAAGAAGCTTAGATTCTGACGCAACCAATTTACTTGTAAGTGGGTAACCATCACCAGAGAACTTAATCATCAAATCCACAATGACTTAATTTTGTAATGTAATTCAGAGATACATTTTAGAAATTTTCAACCAATAGCAATTCTCCCATGCTTAAAGAAAGCCTTGATGCATCTTCTACAAACTAGTTCTTTCACAGGAATATACTGCTCATCGGTCAATTCACAGTGACATCTCTTCAAGAGTAAAATCCAGCAAATAGTTAGCTTAATCATATGCACAGAAAATATTCAATAAGTTTATTCTCTCCAGCATACTGAGTGTATATTCTCCCTTATACATTCAACAAATCCACTAACACCAATCAGTGCTGCAAAGCCAGTAAACAAAACATCAATCATTATGCAGAACTCTTTTGAACTATAAAGCAAATAAAATTGAGAATCGAAAGGCATAAAATGTTGTCTAAAAAATGTCAATGAAAGCTTTAACCTCTTGCAGAAGCATACCAAGGATAGTGCCACATTCAAAAGATGAAAGTGGATCATCAGTGGCTCTTAGTTTAAGAAGACGCAGCCACAAACCCAGTATAGAAGTAAAAATAATACTTCAAACCAGAAATACATGATTATAGAAAGAAGACAGACATAGCAATTCCAGCATTGTTATCAACTTGAAATTCTACCAAAATTACATTTTGTTTTCCATATCACAGCAGCAGAGAAATAGAAATAAGATTTGAACAAATAAATTTTACCTATGCTTGCATGGGTAATTCGTAATTATATTGCATGTAAGTTGCATCTTTGTAAAGTTAAATGATGTTTCCTGGACTTGCAAACTTAAACTAATTGCATAACAAGTCCCATTACAAGCAGGACTTTTCCTTCCATCAAGAGAAAACAGCAATAGCAATACCCCTTCCAAGCCCAGGAATATGGGAGAAAATAAAGACAACAAAAAAGCAACCTTCTCGGATGAAGTTGGTCCACAATATAAAGACATATTCAAGCGGATAGGATGATAGGCTGCTGCATCCTAGAGGTATGTCTGGTATTCTGATTGATTACAGTGAAACTCTAAATAACAAGAAGGGGAAATAACAATAAATGAGGAGACAGGTGAGGTGTTGTACATTATATGTAATTACATGCTTAGCAGTGCAATAACTACTAACAAGCATTCAAGCTACAAACTTAATTGCTGGCAACAAGCATAACCATTATTATTGGCATTTTCAAAATAATTGCACGTCTTTATGCTTCTCCAATTCTCAGTTAAGCAAATAACTGAACATCCATCTCTTATATATTATAAAAACTATACCAATATAACAGAAAGGCAGAGCAATTACAAAACCTGTCGATTATATATAGATAATAGTCTAGAGAGCTTTGACAAACAATTTATGTCAACATGCAGTAAATTTAACCAAGGAGAGAAATGAGTACTTCATAAAGATTTCATGGTGCATCCAAGTGTCACCTAAGTTGAGGGTCATGATCTTCTCCCCAAGGCTTGTTACAGCCTTTAAAATATTGCTCAGATGAGTTGACCAGACCAGCCTTCATCTGATCTATTCCCGTTTCATTGGGGTACAATATCTTCAGTATCTCACCCCGCAAAGTACTTAATCCTGGCTCCGGAGTAGAGGGTATTTCCTCTGAGGTACAAATTCGATTATACTCAAGGTCCACAACCACTACCTGCAATATAATGAAAAAGGGACAGAATATCATAAACCAAAGCTCAAGAAAGTGACCTAACGATAAAAAGCTGAAAGTATTTCAGTCAAATATCATGAAATTCTGACATAGAACAGAAAAGGAAAGAAGATGCATATTGATTGAATATCAGCCTGTACAAGCAATATAAGACAACATAGCAATACTCAAAGCTAAACTAAACCTCAATCCAAAACTAGTTAGGGTTAACAACGAGATCTATCTCCACTCAGTTCTAAAGGCTAGAAAACCATGGAGCAATCAGCCACCATCTAATAGTAATGAGAAGTATATTAATGTACATAGCTACACATGAAAAGGATTATTATACTGGACAATATTTGCACAACTCCTTAATTGAAGAGAGAAACTATCACCAATCAAAGTGTAAAATAGGAGAAAGGGGAGCCAAGCATACTGCTGAATCAGATAAGATTACATGACAGAATTCTCGCAATTATATCACTAACCCAAAATGTGATATACTTTGATCTTAAATTGTAAAAGTGATCCCTACCCATACATGTCATTATTGTCAAAATTGTATTGAATAAGAACTGAATGTCTTTCTTCTTGAGTGTCTTGTCTCTTAAATAGACAATAAACCTAGCTACAAATTAGGGCTAAGTATGAAAGCATAAGTGTTCTACTAAAACACTACTATCTATAACTCATAATTACTTTCCTAATTAATACATAATTGATTCCCTTGACATCCCCCCTCAAATTGATGCTAGTCGATCAAGAAGCATCAATTTGTCAACTAAATAGTAATATCAGTCCGGCTAAGATAGCCCAAAGGAAGCAAGCCCAAAAAACAAAAGAGAGAGCCGAAGGTGTCACTGCAAACCAGAAACAGAGTAGTAAACCCCACTCATCCACCACGACAACCACCGAAACAGAAAACCCACGAAGTCGATGACCACCGACAATGCCAACACACCAAAAAAATTGTCCTGCCACACAAGGATTAAAAAAAATCTTTGTGTGTCAACAGTCCCAGCCACAACCAAGAATCACGCCAGAACAGAAGAGAACCGACGCTACAACCACGCGCTACAACCACGCAAGAGCCTTGTTTCTAAAAAATACAGCCCAGAAACCAAGACGATGCCGGGGCTGTTCTCCGACCCAGCCACAACCAAGAATACACCATAAGCGTTGAAACAGATGTCTTTAGGAAAAATACAGTCAAAGATACCGAGAGCCATGGACAGCACGGGGAGGGGGCTGCAGCTGCCAAGGGGGCTGGCTGCTGCAGCCCCTTAAACAAAAAAAATTAGGGTTTCCTTTGTGTTTAGGATTTTGGCTCTGATACCATGTCAAAATTGTATTGAATAAGAACTGAATGTCTTTCTTCTTGAGTGTCTTGTCTCTTAAATAGACAATAAACCTAGCTACAAATTAGGGCTAAGTATGAAAGCATAAGTGTTCTACTAAAATACTACTATCTATAACTCATAATTACTTTCCTAATTAATACATAATTGATTCCCTTGACAATTATATCTTAGGTTGCTAACCAAACAAAAATTCACGAGTGATATGGAACTCTCTTATGAAGTAAGGTAGGATCCTACCCACATTCTGCATTTGAGCTTCTACTTATGCAATGTATGTTGTAAATATCCCTACACTAATTGCACCATTTTTCAGGAGAATCCATCCAAAGTTAGCTCAACATGGAAATCAAAGTTCTATTCATTTCAGGATTCAATTTCAAGTTACATCATATGATGAATGCATCCAGTATTGTTTGAATTGTGCGCACCTTGCTCCTTCACTAGACACTCACTCCTCTTTCCTAGCTACTAACTAACAACCAACAAAATATTAAGCCCTCCACGTAGACCACCTCAAGGCTGGCCATGCAAAAGTAAAAGGCATGGGATAGAGGCTAAAAAAACATAAACGATTACAGAACAGGTAACAGTTCATCTGTCAAGGGCGTAACCTGGAAAACAAAAACTCAGTGATCTCTATTGAGCAGAATGTGTATATTAATTGTTCTTTCCAAGAAGCTTAAAACACATGGACTAGTTCATGTTGTGCATTCTATAGAGCAAAACTAGAAACCATACCATAGCATTTTCAAATTATTCTACTCTGTTGAGCTGTCCCTAACACAAAAGAGCTGATAATGAAATGCTGCCAAATTCCTGCTAAAGAAAAATAAAATATAAACACAAACAATAAAGAATAAGGCATGATAAAATATTACCAACTAAGACATCATTTATTAAGCCAAACAGGTGATTCAACCATAATTTTAAGCAAAAAACTTACACCATCCATTGCAAGGTGTACCAACAGATGAATGGAGACCTGTCATATAAGGTGTAGAAACAATAGTCAACTCCACTGAAAAATAGTACTGGAGTGTAGACATGCTTCGGCACAACAAACATATAAATAATTAGAGGTGATATTCACAGGAATATATGATTAGCCTGTCTAGAGCAAGAAAAACATTTCAGCTGCAATTTTCATCTAGGAAGATGAAAAAAGGTTCTAGCATAAGAAGACAAACCTAGAAGTGACATTCCAGTCTGGTAAATGAGCAATGAACTTCCATATAATTAAAACTCACCTGCCACGTAAAGGGATAAATCAAATGACATATGGTCTCTGATGCTAGGGTTGAAAGTGAATACCTGCATCAGAATTTGAATATAGTAAAATTAAAAACTTAAAAGATATTAAAAAGTAATATTTGAACTAATTTTACTAAGAATATAGTGAAATTCTGCATAAGATAAATCAAGAATTTGCAGAGTTGCTTTGGTAAAGAATGTAGACAACATTTTAGCACAACTTGTGGCCTTGAGTTAGAGAGAATGTATATATGAAAAGGATTTGCATCCATTTAATTTCGAAACAAGTCTTAAGATTTTTACAGAATTTCCATCTTCAAAAAGATTGCTGACTAGAAACAGATCATGATAATTGAAATCCAATGCTCACGACAAAAACAAATCCATTAAATTTCTAATGTACTTTTCCTTAATTGTATATGAACCCAGGGATTAACAATTGGAAAGAAGGTAATCAAACAATGGGAGCTAGAGGCTAGAGCAGCACAAAAATACATCTAAATGAAGACCATGCCAATTATCAATAACATAATTGGATGTTGACTCCTCTAACATTTCCAAGAAATCAAACCAACAATACACTTCACCTCTAATAACACACACCCATGAAGCCTTGCACAAACCCAAGTCATCTCTGCCATTTAGTGTGCATTTAAACAGATATTATATAGCCAACATCACTAAGCGAAATTCACCGTATCATTCTTGTACGCATAACATAACATAACAAAGTTGAAGCAGAATTCAAGGCTATTAATACATAATCAGGAACCTGAAGTTGATCATTCAGAAACTTGACCAATAAAACCAATGCACAAGTTTTAATAAGCATGCAAACAAACCTTTGATGACTTCTGAAATTTTTCAGTGTAGTGAGAATAGTTAAGAGAATCAAATAAATGGTTATAAATTTGATTACTTCTCTTAAACAATAATTATCTCCGCAAGGTTTAGAGAGATACTTGTTGGAACGAAGTAAAATTCTCCTTTCAAGAAACACAGCAGTAAAAAGTTTGAGCAAGTTGTCCACATCCAAACACTATACCAATGGCTGAAATGATATCTGCATTCAGCAAAATCAAAACTAATGATGTGAATTTTTGTTAACCCTCCACTACACCAAACAATCAGCAAAGGTACAATCCAGCTAGCAAAACCGAAGGGACAGGAAGTCATACCTCAACATGGGGGAGTCCATCTTTGGGTGGAGCCTCAACGGAAAGCAGGCATTTCTCAATGGCAAACAAGACCAGGTCCTTTCCAGGAATAGGGAAAGGTACATTGGAGACTATGTATGATATAACATCCCATAATGTCTTGCTGAAACTTTGATAGAGCTGACACCATTAATGAAATGAAAAGGATACAGCGGAATTCCATTTTTTTAATGAACTGATAAACTTATCCATAGCATAACATCTTATAACTATTAATTCATATTTTGATGCTGTAAGGGTCGAGTCATACATGCATGTATACCAGGAAAAAGCCAAAAAGTTATTAAAGTCCCAATCATCACCTCTTGCTGACCGTATCAAAGAACCTTCCATAACTAAAGATACTTGCCTACTTCCTGCAGGGGAAAAGCAAAGTGCAATCCTCTAGTGCAGTTCTAAGAATACCAAAACAATATGAATCTTCTAAACAAACCCAGTTCAAGATTTATCAAGAAGGACAACATTAATAATATACGGTTGGATCATGCTGCATGCTTTCATACTTCAAAGTTCAAGCAAAAGAACAACTTGGCAAAATTCCACCCATTCACAAGAATACAACAAATCTAATTTACAACAAACTTTAATTGTGAACTAAACAAATAGCTGACAGAATAAAAGAAAAAACGTTACCAGTAAAAACAATGGGGAACTCTTTGGAAATGTGGAAGAATCATTTGAATCGAAACCCGACGGGTAAAACTCTACACCAGCAGGAAGCACACACTGCCGCACACCAATAATTAATTAATCAAAATCAGGGGGGACATACAGTTGGGAGTTGAGGAGGCGGCGGAGGATAAAGAGAGTGATCATCTGGAGGATATTGATCGAGTAGAAAGGGCAAATACAACACTCGCATCCCATGATATCCTTTGTTTCCATCCATAGTTCTCATCTCCGGACCCAATCCACACACTACAAAATACTCGAAGATCCCCCATTTTCTTTTATTTTAGTTTCCTTTCTATTCTATTTCAAACAAACTTAAACCTTAGACAACACCAACCTCACCGCCGAATTTGGCCCTTCTTTTGTTTTTCAAGATCAGGAAAGAGAGAGAAAATAAGTAACTGGAAGTTGCCCCGTCGAATAACAAAAGCTATTATGCCAGCTTTTGTTTTGTACTAACGACTAGTAGATGAATGGCTAGGATTAACTATTTACTAGCTAGATCTACGGTCAAATAAATACAGATTGTTTACAACAACGTTATGCGATAACATGCATGTTTCTCTCCCTTGGGCTGCTTGGGTGCTGCGGAGATGAGCTTCTCTCCCTTGGGCTGATGAGCTGGGCCTTTTGGTTTTATTGGGCCGATCCCTTCAAGATCCTTTGTCTGTTCTATGGGCCAATTTCCGGGAGTCTCTCCTGTCGGCCTTGTGCTTGGGCCTGGTCTGGCTGGTTCCTCTTTTGGTTTCGTTTTGTGGAAAAGGAGCATGTTCTCTTCTCCGCTTGTTTTTGTATATTAGCTCTGTTTTCTCCGAGGTTTTTCCTTTTTTTTTTTTTTGTATATTCTCGAACTTGCTAGTTTTCTAGCATTGTTTGTCTTTGATCTTCTATAATACTTACATTTGATAAAAAAAAACATGAGATGGTATTGGACTTTTCTTGTCAGTTACGAGAAGGATTCGAACCTCCATCTTTTGTTGTTACTAATTTGTTATCTTTGTTTTTTCATATGTTCTGTCTTAGATTAGATTAGTATATTTTAGTTTAAAATTATTTTTATTTAAAAAGAAATTAAATTATTTTTATTTAAAAAGAAATTAAATTATTTTTTATTTTTTAAAATTTATTCTTGATATTATTATATTAAAAGTATTTCAGAACACTGAGATTAAATTAATTTGAGATTTAAAAAAAATATAGTTCATTTTTATATATATATTTTATGGCGTTAATATTAAACAAATATCAAAATATATAATTAGCCTCATATATTTTAAAGAAAAAAATACTTTAAAAATAATTATTATCATTATTTTAAATGTCTTATCCATAATAAAATGAATATATAAAAAAGCTAAATAATCATAAGTTTTGTAGGTTGATTATTTCGCTCATATTGGTAGCATCATAAAAAAATCTAGGACCATTAATATTTTTTTACATGTTAAAATTTTTTGGTACTGGTTGGCTCGAAGCGAAGGGCTAGTGGCTTGTATATTTTTTTATTATAGATAATTTGGCCCAATTTTTCCACCCATTTTGTCTACGTATGACTTTTTATATTTTTTGTTTACATGATATTATATCTCAAATATCATACATAAAAAGTCGTCAAAGTCAATTTTTAACAAAAACAACATTGACTAATGAATTATTTCAATTATTATTCTCATTGTTATTATCATGATTGTTAAATTATCACAATTATTATAGTTGTCATTATAACCATTATTGTAAATAATTAATATTCTAATTATTGTTGGCAATATTATCATTGTCACCATCATTATTGTTATTAAAATAAATTTAATTATTTTTTATATATTTTAAGATTTATTCTTCATATTATTATATTAAAAATATTTCAGAAGGACTGAAAAAAAGGGATCAAAACTAAAATAAAAAATAAAAGAATACAAACCAAAATACAAAATAAAAAATTATATCTGTAGAAACGAGGCAAAAAAAATTCTCGCTATGGCAGAGCGCAGGTCAATGGCTCATTTATTCTAAAACAAAGTCATTTTGAGTTTTATTTTTTAAATGAAACAATACCACGTGGATAAAAAAAAAAGTATAGAATGTTTTACCATCTGAATCAAGGTTGTCAATTCTGTTTCAATTGGTGTTTTGTTTTTTGAATTGAAAAAGAAGGTTTCGGTTCGAAGTGTTTTAGAGTTTTGTTTCGGGGTTGTATTGTTTATGTTTATATATATATATATTGCGAGAATGTCATTATCAGTATCACAAGGTCTTTATATTCTCTTATTGCTTTTAAATTTTAAGCTAATGTATAGAAATATGTGAAGAGACTCTTCGCAAAATTTCATATCAATCTAATGCTCGGATTGAGAGATATGATTGATATTCTAAAAATATTAATTATTTAAAAAAAACACTCTTTGGCAAGAACATAATGGGTGGAATGTAACTAGAACGTTCTCGAAGGTGTTGGGCAGAATATACTGAACGTACTGAGATTCTGAGCAAGATAAAATATGAAGCTCGAGAATAAAGTATACAAAGAGGGGGAGGTTTATAATAATTCAAAATGTTGTTATAATACAAAATTTAGGTAAAAAAAAAAAAGGAAACAAAAGGGACTGAAAATATGAAAAAAAGGGAGAAAGATGGTGCCAAAATGGAATTAAAAAGAGATGGGACTATAATACCAATTCCTTCTCTCATCCATGGGCGACTGATAACAAGAAGAAGGAGTGGGGGAGGGGGGGGGGGATAATTTCAAATTTTGCCTTCATCAAACTAGGAATAAACACCTACAATTAGTAAACTCATATAAGCCTTGGAATTATTAAGTGGAGGAACATAATCGGGTGGAGAATTAACAAGAAGAAAAGAGAAGAATTGGTGAAGAAAAGAGGGGGAAGAGTGGTCGACTATATACAAGGAGAAGAAGACTAAGATTCTTCTAAAATTTGTGAAGTAAAGTTTAAATTCCATCCAAGTAAGGATTTTTAATTCCAATTTCTATAAAATTAACTTCAATTTGATTAGAAGTTCATGATTTTCTTGAATTGGGAATTAGGGTTCTTTTAACATAAAATGTTGGGAAAATACAGAAACAAGTGAGATTAAATAAACTAGAATAATCTAAGTGGCTTGAAGAAGAAGAAGAAGAAATGAGTGCATAAAAAAGAGGAAGAGAACTAGTTCCCTTGGGCATGTTCTCGGCTGAGATACTGCAGAGAGGGAATGAGAACTTATTATAAGCAAGGATTAATTAACTTGGTAAAAATGACACTAAGAGGACATAAATGAGACGTGTTGACATGAATAAAGGGAAGACATGGTTGTGACTGATGGGAAAGAAAGGATTGAGATACTCCAAAATAGTCCCTTTTTTTTCCATGTTTATACTTTATATGTATATGCTCTTAGTTTTTGTTTGTAACTTTTATTATTTTCTCTTTTCTTGAGGTTATGTTTTTTTTTTTAATTTAGTCCTTAAATTTTAATATGTGTTGGTGATCATTTGTAAAATTGATATTTCTTATTTTTTACCATTTGTTTTGTTTTTTTTATTGTTCAAGTCCAATGATTTTCCTAAGCTAATAATATTTATTTTTATCTTGTCATTTATTTTATTTTTTTTCTTGATCTTTTGTTAAAGTTTTTAGGTTTTTATTTTTATTTTTCAAGGTAATTTTGTTTTTTCTATTATTTATGCAATAATAATAATTTTAATTTTTTCTTTCTAGCTTGCTCTTTTGTTAAAGTTTTTGCGTTTTTTTATTTCTCGGGGTAATTTAATATTTTGTATTGTTTTAGCAGTAATAGTAATAATAATTTTAGGAGTTCTAATCATGATAATAATAGTGACATTATTAATCATAGTAATAATAGCAATTGTAATGTTTATAGTGCTTATGGTGTTAATAATTATGACTTTTAATAACAATAACTCATAAAATAATATAAAGAATATCAACAATGACAAAAACAATTGAAATAATAATAATAATAATTATTATAATTTAAATGATATTAATAAAAATAATAATGGTGGTTATTGTTATGATTATTGTCGTAATAACGACAATGATTCTATCAATAATAATTAGAATATTGATTATTTGCAATAATAGCTATAATGACAACTTTAATAATTGTGACAATTTAACAATCATGATAATAAAAATGAGAATAATAATCGAAATAATTCATTAGTAAATATTGTTTTTTGTTCAAAATTGACTTTTGTGGTTTTTTTATGTATAATATTTCAGATCTAATATTATGTAAGCGAAAAATATACAAAGCCACAAGTAGACAAAATAGATGGAAAAATTGGGTTAAATTATCTATAATAAAAAAATATATGAGCCACTTGCCCTACGCTTCGTCGCAACCACAACCAATTTTTTTAATATGTAAGAAAATATTAATGGTCCTAGATTTTTTATGATGTTATACATCTAAGGGAAATAATCAACCTACAAAACTTTTGATTATTTAGTTTTTTTATATATTCATTTTATTATGGATAAGACAATTAAAATAATGATAAAGATTATTTTTAAGGTATTTTTTCTTAAAAATATGTGAGACTGATTATATATTTTGATATTTGTTTAATATTAGCGCCTTAATATATATATGTGAACAAAGGTTGTTTTAAAAATCTCAAATTAGTTTAATCTCAGTGTTCTGAAATACTTTTAATATAATGATATCAACAATAAATCTTAAAAAAAAAAAAAAAATCTCTATTTAAATAAAAAATCACTTTAAACTAAAAATATACCAAGCCACACATAAATAAAAAAATGAAAAAAAACACAAAGATAACAATCACTAACATACATAAGAGAGATACAATTTCACTCTCATTTTACGTCACCAAAGTTAAATTTACTCTGTTTTTTAACGCAAACTGCATTTAGTACAAAGATAAATAACAATAAAAATTAAAAGTCAGAACTAAAAGTATAGATATATAAATATGAATAAAAAATTAAGAACTATCCTAGAAGGAATGAAAAAATAAAGAGATTGAAACTAAACCAAAAAATAAAAGAATAAGAACTGAAATCCAAACAAAAAAAATTAAACATGAGACAAAAAAAAGATTTCCAAATGCGGAGGAGCGCAGGCTAATTGCTCGTTTTAATTATTTAGCACGCGCGAAGCAACAGAAAACGATCTTTATTTATTTGACCGTAGATCTAGTTAATAAATAATCAATCCTAGACATTGATCTTCTAGTCGTTCATACAGAACAAAAGCTAAAGGTGGCATAACCAAGCACGTTCAAGTTATTTATTCTCTCTCTCCTGATCTTGAGAGAGAGTAGACTTAAAACACAGCAGATTGAAAAAAAAGAAGGGCCAAATTCTTGATGATAACCAAATCCCTCTGTCGGGATTGGTGTCGGGTCCGTTGTGAGAGGCGCTTAAAAGAAAAGGCCGTCAAGGCATTGGTGAAACCACAGGGAGGAGGTTGCTTCCTAAAAACAACTGGGTTTGGCTCGTTGCCTTTGATTCCTTACCCATAGCATAGGATAAATGTAGAAAAATAGAGAATGAACAACAAAGAAGAAGTTGTATTGTATTTTGTAACTATTGTAATACAAGCTATTACATATTTATACAGAATTATAATTGTTACAATTGTATGATCACTGATATTTCTCCTAGGATTACACCTAAGAATCTGCAGTTTAGTGAACTGTAAAGGAAAGGGGAATCACTCAAGATGCATTCTATCTTCCTCTGCATATCTGTCATCATATCTGCATATTTCCTTCCTTCATATCTGCATATTACCATTTTCCTACATATCCATGAAATCTGCATATCTTGCATATCTTCTGCATATCTTCTACATATCCTGCATATCTGCCAATACTCCCCCTCAAGCTGGATCAAGAAGGTTGATTGAGCCAAGCTTGGACAGTAGCAGTTAGAACCGAGCAAAAGGCAAGGCTTTGGTGAACAAGTCTGCAAGTTGATCCTGACTCTTAGTGTATCTAGTAACAATTGTTAGAGACTGAACTTGCTCCCGAACAAAATGACAGTCCACTTCGATGTGTTTTGTTCGTTCATGGAATACTGGATTAGACGCGATGTGACGCCCCCAACTCCCTTGCCAGTTACCTAACTGGCGTGACCAGGTTCGCCACACTGTTGGGACTAAGTCCCCTATTTCCTCCATCATAAACAACAAAATACATAGATAACTACATTGTTGAAAACGTACGGGATAATTTACAACATCCTTAGAACAATTCTATAATTTACAAAATACTCAAAATGCCTAGATATTTAATTTACAAATTTGGCTCGTACCCCTTTTTTTTTTCCACAAAAGATACTCCTATTTTTATCAGTGACACATGAGCCTCTTTTAGCGAGAACCGGTAGCATCCTCGATCAGCTTAACCTTACCCTTGCCTGAACAACACACAAATACAATAACAGAATGAGCCAAAGCTCAGTAAGTAGGGTGATGCACATGATATGCAATGCTATTGTGTTTCCCACATTTTCATCTATTTTTAATCCGGGTACCCTAGGTATATGCAAGTCCGTGCGAACTATCACTCGGTGATCATGTTATCACCTATTGCTCTATTACTTTCTCTCAGTGATCTCAATATCACCTACTGCTCGCAACGGCATTATCCCTCGTTGTAGCACACGGTTAGCGGAATTATCCCTCGCTTAACGGTGTTAGTAAATAGAGCTCGCACTATGGATTTCTTGCTATTACCCATTCCACTCAATTCGGTTATCAAACCATGTCAATTCAAGACTCAATGATTTCTCTCAAATTAATTTCCCCCAATGCACGTGATGCACGTGATGACATGTTTAATCACATTCAAACAAACTCGGGTACCAATTCTTATTTCTCAACCATACTCACGGTCCAACTCACACTCGGGATTCACCCATCGTTCACATACCAATCATGGTACTCATAGCGGGAACACAACCTCCGCTCATTAATATTGTTCATTAATTCCAGTAATATTAAGATCTAATTATTTCCATTATTAAAAGAATAAATTTATTTATTTATTTATTATTATTTATTTATTTATTTATTTTTTTGTCCAAGCTCATTTCTTTTAATCTTAGCCCATCTATTTTTAAAACCAAGCTTTTTACTTGTAGTCCAAGTCCATTTAATTTTATTCTAGGCCCATTAGCTTGATCCAAGTTTATTAACTTTATCTTAGTTCAAACTCATTTATTTTAATCCAAGCCCAAATCCATTTGTTTTGATCTAAGTCCACCTTAGTTATAAGTTTAAGTCCATCTTGTTTTAACTTAAGTCCATTTAATAGAATCCACATTTTTTTTTCTTTCAAGCCCATATGTTTTAGGTTAAGTCCATGGGTTTATTTCATGCCCACATTCATCTAAATCTAAGCCCACTTAATTTTACAAATATTTTTTTTTTCTTTTCAGCAATAGTATGCCTACATAACCCATACCAATTTGGCCATAATTCCTTACATATATATCTAAAAATTACGAAATTTAAGGAGAAATAGTAGACATATAGATCAACAACTTTCCTTCTTTGTATTTTTCCTAACAATCACTCTAAAATCTCGAAATAACTCACACACAATTTCGGATGGAAAATATTTTTCCAGCAGGTATCCATTTGAGCAACCCACGCCATATCAGTCATAACTCCATGTCTATATTTCTAAAAATCACGAAATTTAACAGGGATGTAGTAGACATATATATCCACAACTTTCATGCTTTGCAGTTTTCCTAAAACTCACTCCAAGATCCCTAAATAATTCGCACACAATTTCGGACAGAAAATATTTTTCCAGCAGGTATCCATTTGAGCAACCCACGCCATATCAGTCATAACTCCATGTCTATTTTTCTAAAAATCACGAAATTTCACAGGGATGTATTAGACATATATATCCACAACTTTCATGCTTTGCATTTTTCCTAAAACGCACTCCAAGATCCCGAAATAAGTCACCCTAAATTCGGGTTTTTCCATCCCTAAAAGAAATTCAGAATTTTCACACCAAGCACACTTTTCATCATGCATGCTTAACCATCCATCATCAACATCAAGAGTCAAAATCATTACAAAACCATCATAATCACATTTGAAATTAATTAAACAACTCATAAAAATGGAAAGCATAAACAAACAAAAATAAAATGAAACCTACTTACCTTAGATTAAGTTTCCCTAACATCTTTTTAGCTTTTTCCTTTCTTTTCCCTTCTTCTTCTTCTTCCCTTTTTCCTTTCTCTTTCACTCTTTTTTTTTCTTTTTGTAAAGTTATGGGATGCATAACAAAATGCCTCCTTCTCCCACATATTTGCTTTACTTAAATATCTTTTACATTTCATGCTTATGTCATGTGTCAATGAGTTATGGTGAAATGCAAAGTTAAATTAGGCTTAAATTGTGATGGATTTCAAGGCAATTCATTTAGGTATATATATTGTTTTATTATTATTAGTATTATTATTTTTGGCTATCATCATTTTACATACTATAATTTATACTTATTACATATACAAAGGATTTACTAATTAATTCATCTAAAATTATTTTTCCTAAATATTTACGTACATTAATTAATCCCAACAATCACGTACATAAACGCCAATTACGTACATACCATATATTCTAGTACATATTTTTACCTGGTTACAGATTGTCACGTACGTACCCTATATACTATATACTTACGTACGAATATAATTATCCCGATCAGTACACTTATACGGTTACGAATTTTACGCTAGTTACATTTCTCCCCTCCTTAAAAGAAATTTCGTCCTCGAAATTGACCTATTCGAATAATATCGGGTATTTTTCTCTCATCTCATCCTCCAGCTCCCAATTCATTTCTTCGCGATCGTGATTCTCCCACATAACTTTAACTAGCCTAATTTCCTTGTGCTTTAACTGTTTGACTTGACTATCCAAAATCTGGACTGGTCTCTCTTCATATGTCAAGTCAGGAGTAAGGTTTGGTATGTCTGTCTCCATAATTTGGCTAGGCTCTCCAATGCACTGCCTTAGCATAGATACATGAAACACATTATGCACACCTGCTAAGGATGATGGTAGCAACAGGCGATATGCCTTATCGCCTACTCGATCCAGTATCTCGAATGGCCCAATGTATCGGGGACTCAGCTTTCCTTTCTTTCCGAATCGCAGCACACCTTTCATCGGTGAAACCCTTAGGAACACATAGTCACCGATTTCAAATTCTAGATCCCTTCGTCTCCTGTCGGCGTAGCTTTTCTGTCTGCTTTGAGCCGTTTTTAATCGTTGACGGATTTTATCCACTGCTTCAGCTGTTTGTTGCACCAACTCTGGTCCCAACAACTTTCTTTCTCCTACTTCATCCCAATGAACGGGAGATCTACATCGACGTCCATACAAAGCTTCATACGGAGCCATTCCGATTGAAGCTTGGTAGCATTGTTATACGCAAATTCAGCTAAGCATACATATTTCTCCCATTTTCCGGACCAATCTAGAACACATGCTCGCAACATGTCTTCTAAAATCTGAATTACTCGTTCGGATTGCCCGTCAGTTTGTGGATGATAAGCTGTGCTGAAATTTAGCTTCGTGCCCAAGGCTTTATGCAGACTCTTCCAAAATACAGAAGTGAACCTTGGATCTCGATCAGATACAATTGAGATTGGAATCCCATGTAATCTTACAATTTCATCAATGTACAACTGGGCAAGCTGGTTCAGATTATAGGTGGTCTTAACTGGAAGAAAATGGGCTGACTTGGTTAACCTATCCACAATCACCCAAATAGCATCAGATCCCTTCTCCGACCTTGGCAATCCCATGACAAAATCCATAGTTACATGCTCCCATTTCCATTCTGGAATTGCTAGTGGTTTTAACGTTCCTGAAGGTCTTTGGTGCTCCGCTTTCACTTGTTGACAAATCTGACATCTTGCTACATGATTTGCCACGTCTTTCTTCATTCCAGGCCACCAATAACATTTTCGTAAATCCCGATACATTTTTGTGCTTCCTGGGTGTATTGAGTATGGAGTTGCATGTGCTTCCCTTAATATCTCTTCCTTCAAGTCCTTTACCGAGGGAACACACAACCTTCCCTTAAATTTGATTACGCCTTTTTCATCCATCGTAAAATTAGACTCTTTCCCAGCCTCTATACTCTGTTTTATTTCAGTCAGCTTTACATCCTTTTGTTGCTCCATCTTGATTCTCTCCTGCAGAGTCGGCTGGACTATCAAAGCTGATATAATATTCTTGTGGCCCATAGGAATCACTTCCAGTTCCAGCCTTTGAAGGTCCCTTGCTATCGGCTGTTGAATTAATCGCATCAGTGCCATCGATTTTCTACTTAAAGCATCGGCAACAACGTTGGCTTTTCCAGGGTGGTAGTTGATTATACAGTCATAGTCCTTTACTAGCTCTAACCACCTTCTTTGCCTCATATTCAGCTCCTTTTGTGTGAAGATATATCGTAAGCTTTTGTGATCCGTATATATCTCACACTTTTCTCCGTATAAGTAATGTCTCCATATTTTTAAGGCAAATACTACCGCTGCTAATTCCAGATCATGTGTTGGATAATTCCGTTCGTATTCTTTCAGCTGCCGCGATGCATAGGCTATTACTCTTCCATTCTGCATTAACACCGCTCCTAGCCCATTTTTAGAAGCATCGCTATATACCACGAAGTTTCCACTTTCAGACGGAATGGTTAGCACTGGGGCGGTGACTAGTCTTTGCTTTAATTCTTGAAAACTCTTCTCACAAGCATCCGTCCACTGAAACTTGACATTCTTTTTCATCAAGTTAGTAAGAGGCCTGGCTATCTTGGAGAAGCCCTCCACAAATCTTCGGTAGTAACCAGCTAGCCCTAAGAAACTTCGTACCTCTGTCACGTTCTTTAGGGTAGGCCAGTTTTGGATAGCCTCAACTTTTCTCGGATCTACTGCTATACCCTCTTTTGTCACCACATGACCAAGAAAAACAACTTGCTTTAGCCAAAATTCGCATTTCTTGAATTTGGCGTACAATTTCTGCTCCCTTAATAGCTGTAAGGTAGCTCTTAAATGTTCCTTATGCTCCTCATGACTTCGAGAATAAACCAGAATATCATCGATGAATACAATGATAAATTTATCCAAGAATCCTTTAAAGACTCGATTCATCAAGTCCATAAAGGCGGCTGGAGCATTAGTCAATCCAAACGGCATTACTAGGAATTCATAGTGGCCGTATCTCGTTCTGAAAGCTGTCTTCTTCACATCCTCCGATCTTACTTTCAGCTGGTGATATCCTGATTGCAGATCTATCTTGGAGAACACCATCGCACCTTGCAATTGGTCGAATAAGTCATCAATTCGGGGCAACGGATACCTATTTTTAATTGTCACCCGATTCAACTCTCGATAGTCAATGCATAACCGCAAACTATCATCCTTCTTCTTCACAAACAGTACTGGAGCTCCCAATGGCGAGGAACTAGGGCGTATGAATCCCTTATCCAGTAAATCTTGTAGTTGCACCTTTAACTCCTTCAACTCCACTAGGGCCATCCTGTAGGGAGTCTTAGAAATTGGAGTCATGCCCGGCTCTAATTCAATCTCAAATTCCACCTCTCTCTCCGGTGGCAACGTAGTCAAACTTTCTGGGAACACATCTAAATACTCCTGTACAACCTCTATATCTTCCGGCTTCGACTCTTGCTCTACCTGACTATCCAGCACATGTGCTAGGTACCCTGTACACCCTTTTCCTAGCATCTTTCGACCTTTTATAGCTGAGATGATCGGTATTGGTTGAAACTTCATATCAGCCTTAAATTCTAACTGCTCACCTCCAAGTAGATTAAAAACTACTCTCTTACCCCGACAATCGATATGGGCACCGTACTTCGATAACCAATCCATTCCTAGAATCAAGTCAAAATCTTGAAGGTCCAATACTATCAAATCTGCCTCCAAACTCCTATCCTCAATCTGTATTGGACATTGTTTTACTAGGCTTGTCGACTCCATATACTCTCCAGAAGGGACTACTATCAAATATCCTACTACCAATGTTTCGGGTTTAATACCTAGGCTTTCTACCAATGTTTTTGATATGAATGAATGAGTAGCACCAGAATCAATCAAAACATAAGTAACCAAGCCAAGGAGTGAGACATTACCACAAATCACTGTCGAGTCCTTCCGGTCAGCCTCCTCTTGAGTCATCGTATACACCCGGGCAGGTACTCTTCCCGGTCCTCGTTTCTGTACTTGGGGACAGTTTGAGGCTATGTGCCCTTGCTTGTGACAGATATAGCAAGTCCTCAAATCCGGGAGACACTCCCCAGTGTGAAACCTCCCACATTTATTGCACCGAGGTTGGTTACCCAACATTGGTCTTGGTTGACTACCTGGTAGTAACCTTGGGGTATATGGTGTTGGTCTGACAGCTCGTGCACTTCCTGGACCACCGCTTCGGTTGAAGTTTCTTGGCAAGGCTCGTCTTAATGGCCCAGAGGGAGAAGTTCCAGATTTAAATGTTTGCCTTTTCTGTTGTATCTCCTTTGAAATCTCTTTCTGATCCTCGTCTGCTAGCAGTGCTTTGTCTACCATTTCCGGAAAAGTATTAGCAGCAGACATCCGTACCATACTCCGGACTCTCGGGTTCAGTCCTGTTAAAAACCGATTCTTTTTCAAGTTTTCATCCTCGGCAATGAATGGAACAAATCGACACCCTTGTTCAAATCTTCGTACATATTCTCCTACCGACATTCCATTTTGCTTCAATTCTAGAAAGTCCTGAATCTTCCTAGCCTTTACATCAGTAGTGAAATACTTGTTGTAAAACATTTCCTTAAACTTCACCCAGGTTAAAGTGGGTACATCAACTGTTACTCGTGCACTTTCCCACCAGGTGCGGGCATCCGTGGTTAGCATGAAGATAGCACACAACACTCTTTCGTTATCATTGAAGTGTAGATACTCAAATATTGCCTCCAAGGATTTAATCCACTCTTCCGCTTTCATCGGGTTATCACCTCCAGAGAATTCTTGAGGATTCATTTTGTGGAATCTCTCCACGGCGTCATTCCTATGCTGAGGCGACGGAGGTGGAGGTTGTTGGCGCATAGCCAGAAGTTGTTCCATCTGTTCCGTATGAGTTTGTTGTTGTTGTTGTATTGCCTGTTGTTGTTGCTGCAGTATGTCCAACATACGATTCAACGCATCTTGTTGGTTTACGTTGTTATCATTGGAGATTCCTTGTCCTCCTTCTCGCACCGGGTTCCTTCTTGGCGGCATGTTTTAGCTTTATACATGTCATGTTATATCTAGGTTAGTTATGATATCGATAACCTTTCATATCATATGCAATATATAACAAAAGTCATTCAGATATATATACATGAAAATTTATATATTTTTCATATATATATATTAAAGATTTCATACAAAATCGGCTTTTATAAGCACATCAACTCCTAAGGGTTTTCGTACCATAATTATAACCAAAAAGGGTATTCCTATTCATATCAAAAGGGTACGGAGGCTACTACATCGTACTATTTCTTAGTAGTGCGGCTCATAGATCAGAATATGCATCGGACGCGTCGTGGAAAGGCGCCCTCTACCCTCCACCAATCGATAGCATCAACTGATGCAATACGTCCGATCTCACGAGCAATCTCCACAGGTAGACCCCAATTGTATATCATCCTATTGAGGGTCCGTCTAATCTAGATTGGTAAGAAGGCTCGAATTATGTTCCGATAATAATTTTGGTTGATTTGACCCTCCCATACCTCATCCAACAACTGCTGATCCCTGGGTAGGAGAGTCCTGCGTAAAGTCATCCGCATATAATCATGGTTGCGGTACTGGGTAAAACTGGCATCAACAAGTACTATCTGCTGAATCAAATCATGTACTCTAATCACGTGAGTAACTATGTTCTGATCCGGTGTCATAGCAAGGTTATTTAGTTCCACCCAATAAGCAGCTAGAGTGACCCTCTGCCTACGGGTCCTAGCAACCTGGGGTACGCGTCGTATATACGGCATCTGCAACGCGAATATTTATAATCGTCATTATTTTACGGTGTATAATTGTATAACAACACAAAACATATACAACAATCATATACAGTTATTGAACCAAACAGGAAATAAATCAGAAATTTATTTATTTATTTACCGTCGAAGAGTATACTGGTTCTCGGGCTCATGTGACACTTAGGACTCTACCCAACTTACTAAACCTAAGCTCTGATACCACTAAATGTGACGCCCCCAGCTCCCTTGCCAGTTACCTAACTGGCGTGACCAGGTTCGCCACACTGTTGGGACTAAGTCCCCTATTTCCTCCATCATAAACAACAAAATACATAGATAACTACATTGTTGAAAACGTACGGGATAATTTACAACATCCTTAGAACAATTCTATAATTTACAAAATACTCAAAATGCCTAGATATTTAATTTACAAATTTGGCTCGTACCCTTTTTTTTTTTCACAAAAGATACTCCTATTTTTATCAGTGACACATGAGCCTCTTTTAGCGAGAACCGGTAGCATCCTCGATCAGCTTAACCTTACCCTTGCCTGAACAACACACAAATACAATAACAGAATGAGCCAAAGCTCAGTAAGTAGGGTGATGCACATGATATGCAATTCTATTGTGTTTCCCACATTTTCATCTATTTTTAATCCGGGTACCCTAGGTATATGCAAGTCCGTGCGAACTATCACTCGGTGATCATGTTATCACCTACTGCTCTATTACTTTCTCTCAGTGATCTCAATATCACCTACTGCTCGCAACGGCATTATCCCTCGTTGTAGCACACGGTTAGCGGAATTATCCCTCGCTTAACGGTGTTAGTAAATAGAGCTCGCACTATGGATTTCTTGCTATTACCCATTCCACTCAATTCGGTTATCAAACCGTGTCAATTCAAGACTCAATGATTTCTCTCAAATTAATTTCCTCCAATGCACGTGATGCACGTGATGACATGTTTAATCACATTCAAACAAACTCGGGTACCAATTCTTATTTCTCAACCATACTCACGGTCCAACTCACACTCGGGATTCACCCATCGTTCACATACCAATCATGGTACTCATAGCGGGAACACAACCTCCGCTCATTAATATTGTTCATTAATTCCAGTAATATTAAGATCTAATTATTTCCATTATTAAAAGAATAAATTTATTTATTTATTTATTATTATTTTTTATTTATTTTTTTATTTTTTTTGTCCAAGCTCATTTCTTTTAATCTTAGCCCATCTATTTTTAAAACCAAGCTTTTTACTTGTAGTCCAAGTCCATTTAATTTTATTCTAGGCCCATTAGCTTGATCCAAGTTTATTAACTTTATCTTAGTTCAAACTCATTTATTTTAATCCAAGCCCAAATCCATTTGTTTTGATCAAAGTCCACCTTAGTTATAAGTTTAAGTCCATCTTGTTTTAACTTAAGTCCATTTAATAGAATCCACATTTTTTTTCTTCTTTCAAGCCCATATGTTTTAGGTTAAGTCCATGGGTTTATTTCATGCCCACATTCATCTAAATCTAAGCCCACTTAATTTTACAAATATTTTTTTTTTCTTTTCAGCAATAGTATGCCTACATAACCCATACCAATTTGGCCATAATTCCTTACATATATATCTAACAATTACGAAATTTTAAGGAGAAATAGTCGACATATAGATCAACAACTTTCCTTCTTTGTATTTTTCCTAACAATCACTCTAAAATCTCGAAATAACTCACACACAATTTCGGATGGAAAATATTTTTCCAGCAGGTATCCATTTGAGCAACCCACGCCATATCAGTCATAACTCCATGTATATTTTTATAAAAATCACTAAATTTCACAGGGATGTAGTAGACATATATATCCACAACTTTCATGCTTTGCAGTTTTCCTAAAACTCACTCCAAGATCCCGAAATAATTCACACACAATTTCGGACAGAAAATATTTTTCCAGCAGGTATCCATTTGAGCAACTCACGCCATATCAGTCATAACTCCATGTCTATTTTTCTAACAATCACGAAATTTCACAGGGATGTATTAGACATATATATACACAACTTTCATGCTTTGCATTGTTCCTAAAACGCACTCCAAGATCCCGAAATAATTCACCCCAAATTCGGGTTTTTCCATCCCTAAAAGAAATTCAGAATTTTCACACCAAGCACACTTTTCATCATGCATGCTTAACCATCCATCATCAACATCAAGAGTCAAAATCATTACAAAACCATCATAATCACATTTGAAATTAATTAAACAACTCATGAAAATGGAAAGCATAAACAAACAAAAATAAAATGAAACCTACTTACCTTAGATTAAGTTTCCCTAAAATCTTTTTAGCTTTTTCCTTTCTTTTCCCTTCTTCTTCTTCCCTTTTTCCTTTCTCTTTCACTCTTTTTTTTTTCTTTTTGTAAAGTTACGGGATGCATAACAAAATGCCTCCTTCTCCCACATATTTGCTTTACTTAAATATCTTTTACATTTCATGCTTATGCCATGTGTCAATGAGTTATGGTGAAATGCAAAGTTAAATTAGGCTTAAATTGTGATGGATTTCAAGGCAATTCATTTAGGTATATATATTGTTTTATTATTATTATTATTATTATTATTTTTGGCTATCATCATTTTACATACTATAATTTATACTTATTACATATACAAAGGATTTACTAATTAATTCATCTAAAATTATTTTTCCTAAATATTTACGTACATTAATTAATCTCAACAATCACGTACATAAACGCCAATTATGTACATACCATATATTCTAGTACATATTTTTACCTGGTTACAGATTGTCACGTACGTACCCTATATACTATATACTTACGTACGAATATAATTATCCCGATCAGTACACTTATACGGTTACGAATTTTACGCTAGTTACATGCGATGTGCATCGTAGTTTGATTATCGCAACAAAGGGACATAGTTTGAGAGTGACAAATACCCAAATCCGCAAGCAATGCTTTCAACCGTATTAATTCGGAAGCAGTAGAGGCCATAACACGATACTCAGCTTCAGCGCTGGAGCGAGCAACGACTGATTGTTTTTTACTTTTCCATGAAACTAAATTGCCTCTAACAAATATGCAGTACCCCGTGGTAGATTTGCGATCAAGATTATTTCCATCCCAATCCGCGTCAGTATAACCAAGTATCTGTGTGTGGCCATGATTTTGCATAAGAATTCCCCGTCCAATAGTACCCTTGAGATATCAAAGAATTCGTTTGACTATCAACATATGAGCCACAGTCGGTGAATGCATGAATTGACTTACAATACTAACAGCATGAGTTAGATCAAGTTGTGTAATTGTAAGATAAATAAGCTTACCCACTAATTTTTGATGAAGTTGCGGTTGATCAAAAAACTCTCCATCCACAGTAAGCAGAAATTTGCTATCCAGAGGGGTTTTTGCTGGTTTGCATTCCATCATATCATCTTCACGCAGTAAATCCATGACATACTTGCGCTGATTTAAAAACAATCCCTTGTGAGAAGTAGCCATTTCTATCCCAAGGAAGTATTTAAGAGCTCCCAAGTCCTTAATAGAAATATGCTGACGCAGAATACTCTTAAGATTGGTAATGGCTGCATGATTATTACCAGTAATAATAAGATCGTCAACATAAATTAAAACCATCAACCGCTCATGAGATTTAAGACGAACAAATAGTGAGTGATCAACATTGCTTCTTGTGAACCCAAGTTTAGTGAGGACAATACTGAGTTTTGCATACCACGCACGAGGAGATTGCTTCAAGCCATAGATCGATTTATGCAGTTTGCAGACCAATTTTGGATTACTACTCTGTGGATGACCAAGTGGAAGCTTCATATACACTTCTTCTTGAAGATTGCCGTGTAAAAAGGCATTCTTTACGTCCATTTGAGACAGTGACCAGCCCTGGTTTATAGCAACTGAGAGCAAAGTTCGAATGGTATTCATTTTCGCAACTGGTGCGAAGGTTTCCTTGTAGTCGATGCCATACGTTTGAGTGAAACCTTGTGCAACCAATCTTGCTTTATGACTTTCAATTGAACCATCTGACTTGAACTTGATCTTATAAACCCAACGACTCCCAACAGCCTTTTTATTCTGTGGGAGTGATACCACGCTCCAGGTGTGATTATCATTCAAAGCTTGAAGTTCTTCGTCCATAACCTTCTTCCAAACATCTTGATGGTATGCTTCATGAAAGCTTTGTGGTTCTGTTGCTTTGGAGATGGCACTGAGATAGGTTCCATAAGCTGAAGAAAGCCTATGGTAGGCTAGAGCATTAGTGATAGGGTGTTTTACTGTATACGTTACATAATCATTCAGTCTTGATGATTGCCTTCTGTTACACATGGGATTTCGCCTGAGACCCCCCTGATTTTCAATCTGTATATTAGCCCTGGTTTCAACCTACTGGTCAACCCCTTCGGTTCTGTCTTCATTTGCGGCTTCAATCTGCAGGTCATTCTGATTTGCAATCTGTGAATCAGTTCTTTCTATCACTGCTGGAGTAGCTCTTTCTATTACTGTTGGAGCAGAGCATGCTTCAACTACTGGAGCAGAACATGCTTCAACTACTGGTAATGGAAATAATTCCATTGTAAACTCCCCCTGTTGACTGCTTTCACAAGATGAAAAATAAGGTGTGGTTTCATTAAACCGCACATCCCTAGTGACCACCAGTTTATGAGTGTTCTGATTATAACACTTATACCCTTTCTGGGTTGGAGAATAGCCCAAGAATAGGCTTTTGACTGCTCGGTGATCTAACTTATCACGCTGGGATGATGGAATGTGAACATAACAAGAGCAACCAAAAATTCTCAGGTGTGCTAAAGTTGGCCTTTTCCCTGTCAACAATTCAACTGGAGAAACAAATTTGAGATGCTTACTGGGCAGTCGGTTCACAAGGTAGGCTGCAGTGAGCACCCCTTGAGACCAAAATAATTTGGGAACATGCATTTGGAATAACAAAGATCTAGTTTTTTCTAGCAAATCTCGATTCTTTCTTTCAGCTATTCCGTTTTGTTGCGGAGTATAAATACAGCTGGTTTGATGAATGATTTCATGCATGCTCAAGTATTGTGACATGATGTTTGACATATATTCAAGGCCATTATCTGATCGCAGAATTTTTATTTTGGATGAAAATTGGGTAAGGACTAAGTTATGGAAGTCTTTAAAAGCTGTGACAACTTCACTTTTTGCTTTTAACAGGTATAGCCAGGTAAATCGGGAGAAATCGTCAACAAATGAAACGAAGTATTTATAACCATCGAATGACTCAATCACTGGACCCCAAACATCGGAATGAATTAAATCAAAAGGTTTAACTAAATGCGATGTAGAAATAGGGAATGGTAGGCGAGTAGATTTTGATAAATGACAAAACATCACAATTTATTGAATTGATTTTCAAGTTTGGAATTTTTTTTGCCAAAATCGGCTCTAAAGGGTGAGCCAAACGCTTATGCCATAACTGTTGCTCTGAAGCTAGGCAACCCGTAACTTGAAAACTCTTGGGAATGCAAAAATCTTTAGATAGATAGTAGAGACCTTGAAATAGGAATCTTTCACCAATCGTCTTCTTGGTGGTTAGATCCTGAAACACAACATTGTGAGAGTAGAAGATAACATGACAATTTAGAAGGGATGTGATTCTGCTAATAGAGAGCAGTTTAAATAAAAAAGAAGGGACATATAACACAGGGGATGCAATTGTTTGAGAGAGCAATTTAATCTTCCCTTCCCCAAGAACTGGTGCATTTTTACCATTGGCCACGGAAATTTGAGTTGGTGGAAGAAACTTTTGAAAATCAAGTAATGGATCGTGTTTATTGGTTATGTGATCAATGGCACCTGAATCTATGTTCCATAAATCATGCACATTACTTATAATAAGAGTAGATGAAAAAGCATTCAAAATACCTTATGTACCTTCAGCAGGAACACTTTTGTTTGCAGCTAGAAAACCTGCAAATTGGCCAATCAATGCTGATGAGTCTTTATTCTCCTCTACAATGTTTGTGTTCTGCTTTGTTCCTTGTTTTGCATGAATATAAGATGCAAACTCGTTGATGAGATCAATTGGACTAGAAGTAAATCCATTTGCAGAATAGTTGGATACTATGTTGGCTTTGTACCCAGATGGTTTATACCCTCCTTTGCTAGTTGGATACCCTCCTTTGCTATCTCTTGGAAACTTTGGTTTAAGTTCAGGATGAAGCTCCCAACATCTGTCCACTGAGTGCCCAATGTTGCTGCAATGGCTGCATTTCAGATCAGGTCTTCTACCTTTGTACCCCTTTTCTTCATATCATTTTTGATGAGATGCAAATGCCCTGGCTTCAGATAAATCAGCTTTATTGTTGCGATTCATGACCCTTTTTCTGGTTTCCTCCCTTTGAATTGTTGCACAAACATTGTCAAAGGAAGGTAACTCAGAATTCATGAGTATACGACTACAAAGATCCTCATAGTCAGAAGATAAATTTGCCAACAGTTGGAAAATTTTATCTTCTTCAGTTCGTTTCAACAGAATTGTAGCATCTGTGGTATGGGGTCGATAAATTGCTAATTCATTCCACATGCTCTTCATGTTCCCAAGGTATTGAACAAATGGTCTACCTTCTTGATGCATGCATGAAATATCCTTTTTGAGTTGAAACACATGGGCAGCATTGTTTTGATTGCCATACATCTCTTTAACTGCGTCCCATAAATCTACAGCAGATTCGGAATAGCTGAAGATTTCTGCAATGTGTTATTCCATAGTGTTGAGCAGCCATGACTGTACCATCTAGTCATTGGCAAACCATGACTTGTACTGGGAAGATTGCCTGTCAGGAACAGGGGAATTTTTGTCAATGAATTCAATTCTGGACCTTCCACCGAGAGCTAATGATACAGCCCTTGACCAAGGAAGGTAATTAAAGTCGTTCAATTGAACTGAGCATAGACGCTGATTTGAATTCATATCAGGAAGATTCAAATCAGCAGCCTGGCGTTGATTTTGTGATGGAGGGTTTTGTGGTGGAGAAGAATGAGGATTCTGTAGTGGAGAAGAATGAGGATTCTGTGGTGAAGAATTCTTCATAATTTTCAACCCAAGAATAAACTTGTTCAAACAGAAAATAATATAAGAGACTGGTAAATATGATCCAGCTCTGATACCATGTAGAAAAATAGAAAATGAACAACAAAGAAGAAGTTGTATTGTATTTTGTAACTATTATAATACAAGCTATTACATATTTATACAGAATTATAATTGTAACAATTGTATGATCACTGATATTTCTCCTAGGATTACGCCTAAGAATCTGTAGTTTAGTGAACTATAAAGGAAAGGGGAATCACTCAAGATGCATTCTATCTTCCTTTTCCTTCTTCATATCTGCATATTACCATTTTCCTGCATATCCATGAAATCTGCATATCTTGCATATCTTCTGCATATCTGCATATCTGCCAATAATAAAGGTGTGTGCTTCAACATCTGACGTCTTCACCGTCAGAAAATGGACAAATACGAGAGAAGAGAAAATGGAGGCAAAACATATAGGAAGTGACGGTAACAACACGGTTGTCACTTGCTCAGATTGGCCAAACTTGCGAGGAAAAGGTGAGGATGTTCAAGACCAATATGGGTATGTTTATGAATGTTGTCTTTCTTGATAAATCTTGAACTGGGTTTGTTTACAAGATTCATAGTCTTTAGATTTCTTATGATTTCTATAACAATTCTCTTTTGATAGAATTTCTCAGCTTGTTCATTCTGTGTAAATTGATGGTGAGTGGCCAGCACAGACTGTAAGTTTGGCAGATGATGGATTCGGTCCTACTGTTGCAGATTTAGTCGCTCCGTATTGGGAGCGTCCAGCCGGCCCTACTTGGTGGTGTCATGTCGCTGCAGGTCACACCTCTGTCCAGGCCTGGCTCAACAATGCTAAGTGGTTACATCCTGCCAAACCAGGTTTAATGATATTACTCGTAGAGAGAGAAACTATATCTAGAGAGAGAAATAAAAAGAAATGGACGGGAGCAGCAGCGGAGGAGGAAACGGTCACAGAATAGAAGCAGAACGGTGGTTATCTATATCAAAGAAACTCTTATCTGCACCAACAATTGCAGTTCACTCAAGTAAATATGGGCAACAAGAGTGTTTTGGGATCTTTTTGCAATTATGTGACCAGGTTCTGCCACCAAATCTTGATATATATTGTGCTTTCTTTTGCGACCCGGCGCCCAATATGGGTATGTTTATGAATGTTGTCTTTCTTGATAAATCTTGAACTGGGTTTGTTTACAAGATTCATAGTCTTTATATTTCTTATGATTTCTATAAAAGTACACACTGGGGTGGAATGTGCTTCCACAGTGCTAGAAAGAAAACAATAAGATTCAACTCTAGTATATGAAATTATGTTTGACGAACAACAGAGATCATTACTGCCATTTACTTTTAGTGTCCGTTCACTTCTCAATGGCTTCAGTTTTATTTCATGTATATGGATTTCTTAAAGCCTGATATTTTTTTTTTGGTTTAATTCTATTTATTATTTTTGGATCCATCACCCTCTGCAGTGTATCCTTTTTTTTTTGGTTTAATTCTATTTATTATTTTTGGATCCATCACCCTCTGTAGTGTATCTGCCTTGTTTCCCGCTCTCCTAGTTTTGGTATTCTTAGAACTGCACTGGAGGAGCTATTTGCTCTCTGCTTTCCCCCTGCAGGAAGTAGGTAAGTATCTTTAGTTATGGAAGGTTCTCTGATACGGTCAACAAGAGGTGATGATTGGGACTTTAATAACTTTTTGGCTTTTTCCTGGTATACATGCACGCATGACTACCTTTACAGCATCAAAATATTAAATAATAGTTATTAGATGTTATGGTATGGATAAGTTTATCATTTCATTAAAAAAATGGAATTCCATTCAATCCTTTTCATTTCATTAATGGTGTCAGCTCTATCAAAATTTCAGCAAGCCATTATGGGATGTTATATTATACATGGTCTCCGATGTACCTTTACCTACTCCTGGAAAGGACCTGGTCTCGTTTGCCATTGAGAATTGCCTGCTTTCCGTTGAGGCTCCACCCAAAGATGGACTCCCCCATGTTGAGGTATGACTTCCTGTCCCTTCGTTTTTGTTAGCTGGATTCTGCCTTTACTGATTGTTTGGTGTAGTGGAGGGTTAACAAAAATTCACATTATTATACAGTAAATGAGTTTAGATTTTGCTGAATGCACATATCATTTCAACCATTGGTTCAGTGTTTGGATGTGGACAACTTTCTCAAACTTCTTACTACTGTGTTACACGAAAGGAGAATTTACTTCATTCCAACAAGTATCTATCTGAACCTTGTAGAGATAATAGTTGTTTAAGAGAAGTAATCAAATCTAATTACCATTTATTTGATTCTCTTATCTATTCTCACTACACTGAAAATTTTCAGAAGTCATCAGTGGTGTCTTTGCATGCTTATTAAAACTTGTGCATTGGTTTTATTAGTCAAGTTTCTGAATCATCTTTTGCTCAACTTTAGGTTCCTGATTATTTTTAATAGCCTTGAATTCTGCTTCAACTTTGTTATGTTATGCATACAAGAATGAGGCGGTGAATTTCAGTTAGTGATGGTGGGTATGTAATATCTGTTTAAATGCACACTAAATGGTAGAGATGACTTGGCTTTGTGCAAGGCTCCAGGGTGTGTATTATTAGAGGTGAAGTGTATTGTTGGTTTGATTATTATTTTAGTTGAACCTATCTTGTTTGCTTTGGTTTACCATTATCAGGAGATGGTTTGAATTTGATTTCTTGGGAATGTTAGAGGAGTCAACATCCAATTATGTTATTGATAGTTGGCGTGGTCTTCATTTAGATGTATTTATGTGCTGCTCTGGCCACTAGCTCCCATTGTT
The DNA here is from genome assembly GCA_009078335.1 of Salix brachista. Classification (NCBI taxonomy): domain Eukaryota; kingdom Viridiplantae; phylum Streptophyta; class Magnoliopsida; order Malpighiales; family Salicaceae; genus Salix; species Salix brachista. The sequence continues at coordinate 10,184,853 of CM018586.1, forward strand.
TGATTACCTTCTTTTCAATTGTTAATCCCTGGGTTCATATACAATTAAGGAAATGTACATTAGAAATTTAATGGATCTGTTTTTGTCTTGATTGGATTTCAATTATCATGATCTGAAATTTCTAGTCAGCAGTTTTTCTGAAGATGGAAATTCTGTACAAATCTTAAGAAGACTGGTATTGAAATTAAATCGATGGAAATCATTTTTATATATACATGCTCTCTTACTCAAGGCCACTAGCTGTGCTAAAATACTGTTTGCATTCTTTACCAAAGCAACTATTTATCTGCAAATTCTTGATTTATATTATCAGGAATCTCACTATAATCTTAGTAAAATTAGTTCAAATAATACTTGCTAATATCTTTTAAGTTTTAATTTTATTATTTTCTTGTGATGGAGGTATTCACTTTTAACCCTAGCATTAGAGGCCATATGTCATTTGATTTATCCCTTTTGGTGGCAGGTGAGTTTTAATTATTTGGAACTTCATTGCTCATTTACTAGACTCGAATTTCACTTCTAGGTTTGTCTTCTTGTGCTGGAACCTTTTTTCATCTTCCTAGATGAAAATTGCAGCTGAAATGTTTTTCTTTCTCTGGATAGGCTAATTGTATATTCATGTCTTCATGTGATTCTCTTATTAGCTCACTTCTAATTATTTTTATGTTTGTTGTGCTGAAGCATGTCTACATTCCATTACTATTTTTCAGTGGAGTTGACTATTTTGATGCTCCTACACCTTATATGACGGGTCTCCATTCATCTGTTGGTTGCGATGGACAGTGTAAGTTTTTGCTTAAAATTATGGTTGAATCACCTATTTGGCTTAATAAATGATGTCTTAGTTGGTAATATTTTATCATGCCTTATTCTTTATTGTTTGTGTTTATATTTTATTTTTCTTTAGCAGGAATTTGACAACGTTTTCTCTATCAACTCTTTTGTGTCAGGGACAACTTAACTGAGTAGAATAATTTGAAAATGCTATGGTATGGTTTCTAGTTTTTTCTCTATAGAATCCATAGCATGAACTAGTCCATGTGTTTTAAACTTCTTGGAAAGAACAATTAATATACACATTCTACTCAATAGAGATCACTGAGTTTTTGTTTGCCAGGTTACACCCTTGACAGATGAACTATTACCTGTTTTGTAATTATTTATGTTTTTTTAGCCGCTATCCATGCCTTTTATTTTTGCATGGCCAGCCTTGAGGTGGTCTACGTAGAGGGATTGATATTTCTGTAGGCTGTTAATTAGTAGCCAGGAAAGAGGAGTGAGTGTCTAGTGAAGGAGCAAGGTGCGCACAATTCAAAACAATACTGGATGCATTATTCATCATATGAAATGAATAGAATTGTGATTTCCATGTTGAGCAAACTGTGGATGGATTCTCCTGAAAATGGTGCAAATAATGTAGGGTTATTTACAACATACATTGCATAAGTAGAAGCTCAAATGCAGAATGTGGGTAGGATCCTACCCGCCAAAATACTTCATAAGAGAGTTTCATATTACTCTTGATTTTTGTTTTTGGTTAGCAACCTAAGATATAACGACATCTCTGGGTAGGGATCACTCTTATAATTTAAGATCAAAGTATTTCACATTTTAGGTTAGTGATATAAGTCCTGAATTTCTTAGCTGATAAAAGGCTATTTTCTATGTTTTCTTCACTTCTTATTTCTTTGTTATAGATAGAAAAAAAATAGAAAGAAGTTAAAAAGCTATCTCTTTTTTCTTCTTCTAATTTCTATGTGCTCCAAATGAAAGATCTTTCATGGGTCTTAAATATGCAATCACAAATCATACTCTGATTTCCTATGCTATGTTGGTGGTTGGCTTGTTTGGTAGTTAGACATCTAAGGGAATTGTTGGCAATAGATCCAATATGTTACATGCTAGTTATTTGTAGATGAGATGTGTCTAAGAAATTGAACTACAATATACAAATCAGATGACTTTGTTCTTAACTTTTGTTTTTTCTGCCATAAAAAGTCTAAATGTTTGGGACCCCTTGTGTTATGGCATCTTCTTTTATACTAGGCATGTGACACATGTATTAACATTAGTTATTTATGGATTCATAGTTTGGTTTTGGAAAGCGATGAAGAATGATTATGTCTTAAATTGCTCACCATCCTGTATACCTCATTATTGCTCACATTCATTCTAGATGCTTTCTTTCCCAATTGCCTTGCTAGGAATGTGACACACGTGTGTCATTATGCTCACATTCATTCATCTTCTTTTATACTAGGCATGTGACACATGTTTTAAGTTTAGTTATTTATGGATTCATAGTATGTTTTGGGAAAGGAATGAAGAGTGTTTGTCTTAAAATGCTTACCCTCCTGTATACCTCATTATTGTTCACATTCATTCTAGATTCTTTCTTCTCCAATTGCCTTACATATATGCAAGCTCTGATGATTTTGATCCATGGAATATTTTTAGCTCAACTTAAGCATGTTGGTTACATTTACACGAGCTTTTAAAGGTTTTGCATGGCTTGGACAACATAATCTTCTGCAAACAATTACTTTTTTCTTACAACAACCTCACTCCGATTACGCTGCAGGCATTTCATCTACTCCATTAAAAATACTCAATGCCACTATATGCTTTTGTTGTGCGCTTACATTTTGTTTCCTCTTGGGCCTTTTACTAACCATTACTGCAGTTTTTTATACATGGTGCAATTAGCCACTTCATTGTGAACGACATAGGCCCCTCTTTGTCATGTTTTTGATGGCAATATTTGCATCATTTATTTGTTACAGGATCACTTATTTTGAACCCTTTTTGGTTGCATTGTGGACAACAGTATAAGACTCCACATCTGCAGACATTAGCCATCCCTCTATGCATTTTCACTCCTTTTCTGGTTCAACCTTTGTGGCTTTGTATGAACTGAAATTGTTGATCTTGAGAAAGTCTTTTACTCTTTGGCTGGGCTTTTGGCCATGCTGTATATAAATTTTAAGCTTTTTTGCATTCCTTTGTCATGCTAAATACATCTTCATATACTATATATCTTGTTTGATCAACTACTTAAATGAAGATTATGGCTTTCTATGGCTATATCCTACTCTTTTTGATTTACATTGATGAACTACTTAAACAACATAATTCACTTGCATGTTTGAAGATGCCCACTGTGTAGCACAAACAACTTATCTAGTTCAAAGGTAACCACTGTGTAGCGCAAGCAGCCTATCTAGTTCCTTACCTAAAAGGCATGGAGCCATTTTTTTTTAATGTTTTTTTGCTCTTTTAACTCCATATCCTTTTTAATTTTGACAATTATGTATCTACTATTACTTTTTTTGTTTTATTTTATGCTGACAAGATTTTGAGTGCTTAGTCTAAGATGCAGATCGTGTCTTTCCAAGAACATGTACTTGAACAACGGTCATTTTTACGTGATGCTTTTGGAGGTTGCAGTCTTATATTTTTTATGGTACACGATTGCTTCTTTTTTTTATTTATGCGGATAAGATTTTGAGTGCTTAGTCTAAGATGTGGATTTTGTCTTTCCAAGAGCATGTACTTGAACAACGATCATTATTACATGATGTTTTTGGAGTCTACAGTCGTGTAGTTTTTATGGTACATGATTTTCACTTCTTTTATGGAGGTACGGTCTAACATTAGATACCATTTGTTTGTGGCTCCGTAGACCCCTTTAGTTTTGGAATGGAAAATAGAGTTTGGTTTTCGTGTGCTTAAGGAATTAATTAACTTGGCATTCTTGGGCTGCGTCCTTTCAATTAAGCACGGTGTCTATTAGTTAAATAGAGTTGTATGACGTTACCATGAAAACTCTATGCATTAAGCTATTGTATGTTCTACATATTATTTTTTAACTAAGTAGCTATTGTTTTTACATTCGTTCAACTCATTACGATTTTCACAACAACTTACAACATGCTCTTTCATTTTGATGAAAACTTATAGTGTCAACTTCTTACATCAAGTCTAAGTTTTTCTCCCTCTCTGTGCTTTTTTATGGGTTATGACTGGTTATTTTTATTCAATTTATGAATTGATATTAATTAGGTTTCATTATGGTTTCATGAATACTTGCATGGAGTAAGATTGTCAGATTGATGGGATTTTTTTTTGTTTTGCATCCATCTCATGGATGAAAATTTCTGGAACTAAGTGTTTGAGTTTATTTGATCATTTTGCAGGGGTCCTCGAAGAGTTCTAAGTTGTATGGAACATTCAAGAACTTCAATTTTTTTAGTGTTACCTTCTCCTTTTCTTTCTTTGCTTGTATCTTTTTGTCTTTTTTTTATAATTATGAGTTTAGGATGGCATCAAGCATTAAACTTTCATTTTTTGACTCTAGGAGAGCATCAACCATCAAGGAATGCCATAAACTGATCAGGGAATTATAGCTCAGGAGAAGCTTTACGAAGAGGAGTCATTTTTCTTTTCCATTATTGTCATGATCTATCCTTGTTGTTCGTTTCCATTAAATTTTTTGTCTTTCAACATTTTGTTTATTTTCTTTCATTTTGCGTCGATGTTTCTAAACAAATGTTTGCAAGAATGTTGTGCTAGATGTTATGTAATTTTATTTTTACAATTAAATCCTTTTAAAAAAATATGATATTTATCTGCTCATTTCTCTATATTTTCCATGATCCTGCATGTTTATCAAGGGATATGTGAATGAGTGTCAAGCTAGGGAGTAGTTGATGTATTGCCTAACGACTCCTTGCTAACTATTGAAGTTTTTATTTTTCAGGTTTTCATGCCAGGAATAATGAGTTTTGATTGGATCTTGAGCCCTTGATCCGCACGAATTTGCAGGGAACTAATTATCTGTATTATATACTCTTTTTTTTGTTGAGCTACACTGTGAATTTATTTATGCATCCAATGAATGGACCTTTTTGGCATGATTTTCAGTGTTAATAAAAAAATTGTGTTTGGTATAAGATCCTGATTGTTTTGCATATGTGAATTCCAAAACTTTTCATTGCTTTGAACTTTTTCTTAACTTTGTTTTTTTTATCATACAAATCCTCCACTTGTTTTAATGAAGCAGGGTTTGAGTTGTAATCGCTAGTTTTTTAGGATCTCATCAAGCATCCTAGGGGATGGTGTAAAATTGGACAAGGAGTTCTCAACTCAGCACAGTCTACTAATGCAGTGATTACTTTTTACTGGTTTTTACAGTTTCAGTTCCAAGCATTTACAAATGTCGGCTATTTTTTCATCAATTCCTTTTTTCTTCATCTTATTAGAGTGTAGTGATTGCTTTTTTACTGGTTGTTCCAGTTTCATGAGCAAGTTTTTACCAATGTTTGCTATATCTCATCTACTCTGCACAACAATGGTTCATTTTTAATGGTTCTTCTGGTATCGGATGTAAGCATTTACTAAAGTTAGCTATTTCTCATTTACAATTGTTTTCTCTTAACTCAGCACAGTCTACTAAGCTAGTGACTCCTTTTTAATGGTTTTTTCTGTTTTAGGCCTACGCATTTACCAAAGTTTTTTCTCTTAACTTCCAATCTTTTGTTTTGCATGTTTTTCCTGGATTAGCCGGTTTTCAACTAACATGTAAGACTAGGAGTACCTTAGGGGTGTTTAATGCATTTCCTCTTCAATTTCAATGCTTGCTATATTTTTTTTTTGAGGAAAAGAGGTAACACTGGGATGGTTATTCTACATTTTTGTTTTCATGGTCACAACTTTGAATGATAAGATATGTGTAAGGGATGCTTTTGAAACTTGTGTTGGAGATATGTTCTTTTAATTTCCTTTTGTAGATTTTAATAAAATTTATATTGGTTTATTAGCTAGCATTTGAGTTCAATTGTGTGTGCTTTCAAGAGTCTATCAACTGCTTTAAGGAAGACTGTTGTAGTTCTTTGAGGCTTTGGAAGTGGTTTATTATTACCTTTAGCCAGCTTCATAACTAACCTCATCAATACGGCTGTTGGGTTTGCTCTTTTTATCTCCATGTACTTTTCAACGTCAATCAGCTCTTATGCAATTGGTTATTTTGTTTTAATTTGTCTAGATGATTGTGTTTTCAACAAGATTACATGAAGTGTTTCCTAGTTGGCCTTTTGATTTTCCATCAAGACAAGTGTTTCTTTACTTTTCTATTTCATTCTAGTCAATAAGAATAATTTCCTAATTTATAATGACTGTCTGAATACCCCTTCATGTTTTTCTAGGAAAACTCCAATTTACCAGGGATCATTTTCACACTTCAATTTCTGTGGATTGTTTGATTAATTACCAACTCTTTTCCGTTACTACATTTGTCTCTTTGTCTTTCTTGAGAATTTACGTGCTTAGTCTAAGATATCGATTATGTGTCTTTCTAGGAGCTTGAATATGAGCAATGGTCCTCACTACATCATGCTTTGGAATCCCATGTCTCTGTATTTCATTGTTGCACAACTTCTAATTCAAGGTCACATACTTTTAATGATAAGATCTATGCATAAGATATTTTTGAAACTTGCATGGGAGATAATGTTCCGTTTAATTCCTTCCGTATATCTTGTATTATTTATGCTGGTTAATTAGCTAGCATCCGAATTTTATTTCATGTTCTTCCAGGAGTCTATGAACTGCTTTAGGTATCACACGACATGATTTTTTATTTGGTAATTTTTGGGATCTATTGATGGTGGTGAAGAGTTAGGTATTCTTGCGAAATGTTTTTTTATTGCTCTATTCCATGTTAGAAGTACTTGGTTCTTTCAATACTAGTTGGCTAAATATATTTGATGCATGAGCAGCCTTTGCTTCATGATCTCTTTATGAAATTTTTCATGATAAATTATAACATGCTCTCTCATTTCGAAAAAAAATGTAGTCTTAACTTCTTATCTCAAGTCTAAGCTTTTGTCTACGTCTATACTTTTTATATATATATATAGAAAGATAGATTATACCGTTCCATACATTATGTGCAATGTAGCTTTGCTTATGTCATTTTCAGGGATTGTTACGTGATTTTGCCTTCTGATTTTAGACAATTATATTTTCAATCGTAGATGTTTCCTAACTTGGCTTCTGATTTTATATCAAGACAAGTGTTTATTAACCTTTCTTTTACATTCTTGTCAACAAGCTTAATTTTGTTCTTTGAGCTTGCTCAATAGACCTCCTAGGGTTTGAGCTCAATTTTTTTGAATCTAGGATAGGCATCAAGCATCAAGAATGCCATAAAGTCAAAAAGGAATTATAGCTCAGGAGAAGCTTTACAAAGAGGAGTCATTTTTCTTATTCATTATTTTCATTATCTATCCTTGTTGTTCCTTTCCATTAAACTTTCTTTCAACATTTTGTTTATTTCTTTCATTTTGCATGGATGTTTCTAAACTAATGTTTGCAAGAATGTTGTGCCAGATGTTCTGTAATTTTATTTTTACAATCTAATCCTTATAAAAGATATGGTATTTATCTGCTCCTTTCTCTGTATTTTCCATGATCCTTCATGTTTATCCAGGGATATGTGAATGATTGTCAAATCAGGGAGTTGTTGATGTATTGCCTAACCATTCCTTGGTCATTGTTGAAATTTTATTTTTTAGTTTGTCATGCTAGGAATAATGAGTTTTGATTGAATCTTCTTCCCTTGATCCTCATGAATTTGCAAGGAATTGAGTATCTGTATTATATACTTTGTTCAAGTCGCATTAATCATGTAGCTATTTTCTCACCTTTTTTTGTTAGCTATTTCTCATTTACAATTGTTTTCTCTTAACTAAGCATAGTCTACTAAACCAGTGATTTCTTTTAATGGTTTTTTCCGTTTCAAGCCTAAGCTTTTACCAAAGTTGGCTATTGCTCATATGCTCGTGTTCTTTTAACTCGGCACAGTGGGCTACTCACTTTAACCATTAATGACTATGCCTCATCTGCTCATTTTTCTAAAACCTGTGTCTTGGGTTCTTTTAATTAAATACATATCGATTAATGCACTGGTTTTCTGACTTATGATTTTTGTTGTTATTTGTATTAGTTGTTTTAGCTTGTACTTTGATCGTGCTTTGATTTAGGTTTTTTTTTTGTCTTTAAGGGTAAAGTTATTTGTTTTCAAGCACAATCAAATGATGATGGTTAATGCTTATGTCCTTTTTTCTTCATTTAAATTGATGGCGTTACTCCTTTGATGGAATATTTTTTATATGATATCCTTTCCATATGTTATGTGCCATGGATCTTTGCTTATGTCCTTTTCAAGTTTTGTTACGTGACTTTGCCTTTAAAAAATGCTTATCAATTTGGTGAACTTTTTGGTTAGTGTCAATCCAATCTGTTAAATCTTATGAATTGTTTTGTATAATGGTCTTGATGCAATATGATTGGTTGCAGTGAGCTTGAGACTATCTCTTGCACTTTCTCTGTTGAAAATGAAGTTGTTGTAATTTCTAATCGTCAGCGTTGCTGCTATTTATGAATGCTTTGTATGATTGGTTGGCAGTGAGCTCGGATTTTGGTTCTTCATTTCAGATTGTGGTGACGTGACCTATTATTTGTCCACGTGTGATTCTGAAGCGAGCTAGAAGTTTTAAAAAATTATGTGGTTTGATGTTATTCTTTTTTTTTGTGTTGAAAACAAAGTTGTTGGTGTTGAGATTTCTAATCGTCCATGGCTGCTGCTCCGTATGAATTGTTTTGTATGATGGTCTTGATGCAATATGATAGGTTGGCAGTGAGCTTGAGACTGTCTCTTACATTGTCTGTGTTTAAAATGAAGCTGTCGGTGTTGAGATATCTAATCATCCATGTATTTTTTTTTCAGATTCTTGATTGTTGCCTGAGCTGTATTTTATTTGTTTCTTTTATTATCTAGGTCTCCGGTTGTCTACTAGAGTTTGCATTCTATGCACCCTTCTTTCTATGTGTGGTTGTAAACAAATCAGTAACTGCCTTTGTTCATATTGCCTTCATCATGCAGGTATGTCGTTGCACGCTTGCTTTGTTGGAACAGATGGACATGGATGTATCATTAAGCTGGTGGGGATACTATGCTTTGCTATGTATCACTGCTAGATTGGTAGGAGCTGACTTCTACATCATGCACTTGTGCTGCTTCATATTTTGATTTCTAAGGACCAGTAGATATTGGTTGAATTTCATATACTCTTAATGTAATGATAAATATTAACAGACATTACACAGGCTATCGCTGTAGCATATTTTAATTTGCTTTTCAGGAAGCAAAGGATTTGTTCTCCCTTTTCATCCTGCCAAGTTTGTTCCATTTCTAACTAGCTAACTAACTACATTCTTTCCTTCTTTCTTTGGTAGTTGTTATATATATATATATATATATATATATATATATATATCTTTGCGCAAGGAAAGAAGGAGATTATCTCTTGGATGTTAAGGCTCGTCTAATACTTCATTTATCTTAAAATTGAAGTATAAAAAGAAAAAAGAAAAACTTCTCGTTAAACATAATATTTCCACAAACTAACTTTTTAATTTTTCAAATTTGTATATATTGAATTTCAAAATCAAATCTTAGACTCTGTTGACAATTCCTTCCTTATATAGTAGTAACTTGCTATTCAGAGAAAGAATAAGAGAAATGAAAGGATAGATAGATTTAGTTACCTTGTAAGCTCGAAGACTTCAACATCATAAGGCTCGCCGAGTAGGAGGAGACATTGCAAATTATTAAAAGTACATAAATAAGAACGAAAGTTGAAGCCTTTTCTACAATGTAATGACCATCTAAAATTAATATTTAATGAGAAATGTAAGAGCTTCTTTTTATGATCAATAAAAGGTTTGAGACTCATCTTTTCATCCAAATTATATGTGGATAAAAGTTAATAGAGACAAGAGCGAGGTCTATACTCTCTTGGCATCACTACAATAACATAAATATTTTTATCCATCATGCATGAATGATGATCTATATCACCCTTAAAAGATGAATCCATATCTAATAAATGTTTTTTTAAAATACTATACTTATGAACTGTTATATATTCATACTCATATGATTGCGTAGGTAGGTCCCTTAAGAAGTAGAACATACAAAAAAAGAAAATTAAAAATGAAGAAAAGGCTCAAATGGAAACTTAGTATTAAAAGGAAAATAGAAACCATGAAAGACAACATCACTAGAATCACTAGCCTACTTAAGAAAGCTCCAAGGTCCTAGTCAGGAAAAGGACCCTTAGCTCATTATGCAACTGCTACTCAATATGCATCTACTCGAATAATTCCATAAAATATAGGTGCATTTGAATCATAATTTGTTGCCCTCATCTATTTTTCAATCCTGCATCTATGGTGAGAGTGCCACAAATTATAGATTTGATTGTTGAGGAAACTTATAAGGAAAAATATGGTGGAAAAATTGATTTAGGTATGCTAACTTCCCTTGAGGAGAGGATATGGGTGATTGAAGGGCTGATCAATAAAAGCTACCAAAATGTGTTTGGTCATGGTGCTAAAGAAGTTTAGTTTACTAGAGTTCATAAAATAAACTATTACCTAATTTCCAATAACTCACCTAAAAGTATATTATAATAAGATAGTGAAGTGGTTCATGATTAGAAGTTATTGATCCATTTCTTTCAAGATAGTTTAAGTGATGCCGAGTTAACTTAGTATAGAAGACTGGATTATACCAATATTAGGTGATTTAAAGACTTGGTTGAAGCTTTTATGAGTCGATACAAGTTCAACATAGACATCGTTTTAGATAGGTCAAGCTTACTAGTGATGAAAAAAATAAGTAAAAGAATTTTTCCGAAATACACAGAGATGTTGTGAGAAGGCCACTGTTGGTAGAAATAGCAAGTGCACGAATCGTAACAAGTAATAAAGTGATGAGTAGAGTATCGTCTCACGAGGATTTGCACAAAGTATCAATAAGTACAAAAATTATTAAATCCCTATCTATTTGATAATTCAATTATAAAGGCTTACAAAACTAAGAATAATTAAAACAAACAAGCAAAAAATTAAATGATGTTGAAATCAAGTTTAACAGATCCTAGGATTTCTGATTTCACCGTAACTAATCTTATGTGAATTTTCTCATTCGAATTAATCCTCTCAAAATTTCTTTCTTATTGTTGATAATCAGGTCTTACTAATTTAATCACTAATCTCTCTCGAACATCAGTGAATTATTTTAACAAGCAAACTTCCTACCTTTCAGTGAAAATTCTAAAACTCGTAAAATACATTAAGAATGATAAAACCTCGCATGATTACACAAGTTCCATAGATAACTCTATTTTATAGATTTCTTATGGTATTTCAAACAATGGCTGAAACAATTATCACCTCTTAGTCTCAAATAGAATTCAAATCATGCAAATGGTGATCAAGGTTATACAAGCAAAGGCCTCTTTTAGTATTTAATAGGAGTGCAAAAAACTCTCATTTTAAGCATGGAATGAAACACTGAACAAGTATTAGATTAATTCAATTAAAGAAATTGTTCACATATTCATAGCTAGGCTACATAAAAAATCCCAGAATTAAAAACTACTCCATAGCAAAATTAAAAAGAAACAAACTTGATACAATGAACATCACTCAGGAGTATTGGAAAATTGGAAAGCTGGACGTCTTGAAGGGGTTGTTGTTCTTAACTTCTTTCTTTCCGATTTGCTTGCCTCCTCTCCTAGATGCTGCCTCCTCTCTTTTGTAATGTGTTTAGGGTTTTCTCCTCTCCAAAAGAATCCCTTTAGCTATTGCCTTAGGAGATATATATATATATATATGCTAAGTTTTTCCTCCAAAGGAAAACGTGGATTCTGCTCCTTGCGAGCCAATGTCGGGGCAGTAAACTTGTAAATTAAGACTCCTGTATTTCTTGTAAAGTTGTAGACAATCTAATTTTATTTCCATTGGACTTTATCTCGCAATTATTGGGCATCTTTAGCTCTGGATATGGTCACAAACCCGAGATAGTATCTGGGTCGCATGGATTCCTGGTCTATTCAGACTCTGCATTTGGACTCGATTTTTGGACTTCAAAACAACAAAACTCTATTCTTATCATTGCATAAGAGTTGTAGGCCTGTGTATCCTCTTTTGAAAACGGTAAAGAACACATGAAACGGAGTTGTGTAACTCCTGTTATACCTCAAAAACCAATCATTGCTTGGGCTTGTCTAGGCACACTAGCCAGTGTTTGAATTCTAAGCTTATCCCATTGTTTGCTTCTTCATATAATCTCAATTTATGCATTCCAGTGGTTAAATACCTTAAAATACGTTGAATACTCAAGAAGTGAATAATTCTAAAAGATACCTAAAACATTAGACAATTTGCTAAAAATCCAACAAAATTCTCTAAAATAGAGGAGAAATGACTTAAAATATGTATGAAATGTATTCCCTTATCAAATTCCCTCAAACTTGAATGTTTGCTTGTCCTCGAGCAAAAGGAAACAATTACAAAGGAGAGTACAGATTTTATTCAGGTTCAACTTTCAACATCCAAGGAGTCCATTATGCAAACATTGACACCTTAACTTTTATAGGCAATATCAAATAAAGGAAATTAAGTATACCTACTTCCTCTAGTTCAAATCTCTATATATACTTCCAAACTCAGTCATATGTATCATGTAACCAACATAATTGAATCATGCAATATTTATCCTGCAATTACTCCTTAATACTACACATGGTAGCAAACTAGAGTTATAAATTCTTCTTTTTTTCTTTTGTTTGTTTTTTTACTTTCAAGTTTTCTTCAACTTGTCACTTGTCTGTTGACACGAATACAAACATTTGTGATGGATGCACTTGGTTACTTAAAAGGTCACAAACTAAAGTGCTTTGCATACTCATATTTCAAGTTGTTGTTTGCTGTAAAAGTAAACATTTGTGATGAATACCCCTAGTTACTAAGCAACTCGAAACATTGGAGTAGATCAAATTTCAAATATATGTATTCATTCAATTTCTTAATTGCTATCACTCTTATTTACTTAAACCTTGTTTAGGACTAGATCAAAGGGGATAATCTCAAGAAAAACATCACACTTATCTTTTATGCTTAGCCACACAGCTCATAGAACTATGCAAGAAAAGATGTATTGCAATAATTCCTAAGAAAGATGAGTATAATTAAACTTGCTTTATATGATATTTCCTAGTCTAAGCCGAGGAATATCATGCTTAACATAATGAATAACCTCAAAGTGTTAATGTTGATCCTAAGTGCATCTTAAACTCACCCTCTGTTTTGAAAAAAATATTTCAACCAAAATTTTGCCGTAGGTGGATATGCATACATCCCCACCAAACTTAAATTTCACACTTTCCTCAATGGGAAAGGGAAAAGAGAAGAAATAAATAAAGAGAACGGTAAACGAACACTTCCATTTTTGCTCGGCAAGCATGTAGTGTTGGTTGCAAGATTAATGTCTGCGTGAATGTTCAATCCTACACAACACAATCAAACAAATAAAGGTGAATTTAATAAGATTTTTTTGGGTGGCCTCCCAATCAGCGCTTAGTTATAGTCATTAGCTTGACTCTTCACATGGCTATGCTGGGGCAAGACGGATGGCATCTTTCTTACCAATTTATTGCTGATTCATGTAATGCTTCAGACGCTGCCCATTTACTGTGAATGTTCCCTTCTCATCATGAGTGACTTCCACTGCTCCATAAGGAAACACCTTAACAACTGTGAATGGCCCTAACCATTGTAATTTAAGCTTACTAGGAAACAAGTGAAGCCGTGAGTTGAAGAGCAACACTTGTTGACTAGTCAATATTCCTTGCGTGCGATATGCTTGTCATGCCATGCCTTAGTCTTTTCTTTATAGATTTTAGCATTCTCATAAGAATCATAGCAGAATTCATCCATCTCATTGATTTGCAAAATTCATTTCTCACTTGCAGTTTGCAGATCCATGTTCAGCTCCCTCATTGCCCAATACGCCTTATGCTCTAATTCAACAAGGAGATGGTATGCTTTCCCAAAGACTAAGCGATATGAAGACATTACTAATGGTGTTTTCAATGTTGTCCCATAAGCCCACAATGCATCATCTAACTTTCTTGCCCAGTCCTTCCAGGAGTTACTAACTGTGTTCTCTAGAATTCGCTTCACCTCCCTATTTGATACCACTGTTTGGCCATTTCTTTGCGGATAATAAGCCAATGCTCTTCTGTTTCTAACTCCATAGTTAAACAAAAGTGCTTCAAACTGCTTGTTGCAAAAATGAGTTCCTTCATCACTGCTGATGGCTCTAATAAGTACCAAATCTAGTAAAGATCTTCTGTAGAAAATTAAGTACAACCTTGCCATCATTTATAGGTGTTGCAATTGCTTTTATCCACTTTGATACATAATCCATTGCTAAGAGAATGTATTTGTTGTTGTTGGATGATGGAAAAGGTCCCATGAAATTGATGCCCCACACATCAAATAATTCAACTTCTAGGATATTCTACAGTGACATTGAATTTCGTCGAGATATATTCCCAGTATTGTGAAACCCGAGAATAAAGTATACAAAGAGGTAGGATGTTTATAATAATTCAAAATGCTGTTATCATACAAAATTTATGCAAAAAAAAAGCCAAAAAAAAAACTGGGCAAAAATGGAATTAAGAAGAGATGGAACTATAAATACCCATCCCTTCTCTCATCCATGGCCGGCTGGAGACTAGAAGAAAGAGGGGAGGTAGAATCTCAAATTTTACTTCATAAAACTAGGAGTAAGCACCCAAAAATTTGTAAACCCATATAAGCCTTGGAATTCTAAAGTGGTGGAACACAATTGGTGGAGAATTAACAAGAAGAAAGTGAAGAATTTGGGGAAGAAAGGAGGGAGAAGAGTGGTTGGTTATTTACAAGAAGAAGAATGCTAATATTCTTCCAAAATTGTGAAGTCTAGATTCCATCCAAGTAAGGAGTTCTAATTCCAATTTCTATGAAATTAACTTCATTTTAATTAGAAGTTCATGATTCTTCTTGAATTGTGAATTAGGGTTTTTAACACAAAATGTTAGGAAAATGCATAAATGAGTAGGGTTTTCATGAATAAAGGGAAGGCATGGCTGTGATTGATGAGGAAGCAAGGATTGAAGATAAATTGGAGATACTTCCTCCATTTATGCAAAACAGGGCAGATTCGTTGCCCTGTTTCTTGGGGGAATTTGGACCTGAAAAATATAGAATCTAGGGAGGGTCTCTCCATAAAAGTTGTATCCGAGAGTGTTATCTTTCAACGATTACGATGTCGTCCAATTTGGAGTTCTAGAACTCTAGATACGGATAAAAATTTGAGGAGAGGTCGAGTTATCACTCCTGTTGGCAGATTCGGCCAAGTTGATAAAATAGTAAAATTTGGCCATGTTAAAGATAGAACTTGTTTTCTTGCCCTTCATAAAGTGTGTCTTGATCTTCAGAAAATAAAAGAAGAGAATAAACAGTGATTAAAATTGAATTCATGATGTCCACTTGGGCTATAAATGAGCTGAAAAGTTAAAGGATGATAATGAGGAATGTAAGTGAGAAAGAAAATATTTGGTAAAAGAGAAATGAATATTATTAACATTGTTGTTGTTGTGTGTGATATGTGGATTAATATGAAATAATGGTGGGTGTTTGTGGTTTTGGGAGGAACTGCGGGTGGAGTATAACAATAATAGGAGAACACAAGTTGAGCATTCACAGCAAGTAGGTACTTGGTACCTATATATCCTCTAGACAATAATTATTTTTACTAATTATTGAACTATAAGAAACAATTTGATGCTTATTGATGAGGAAAAGAAAATGGGTAACGGAAAGGTTAAGGGATGGAAAAACATATATATATATATATATAGGAACAAACAAGCTAGTTGACATCGACATTACCGGTATGTGGGAGGTGAAATATAAACTCTAATTAACTATTTGGTTTCAGAATAGTTAATGATATCAGCGGGTGACGTTGATATTGACACAATTTATAAACTTGATTAACTATTCGGTTTTGGAATAGTTAATGATATCAGCGGGTGACGTCGATATCGGCAAAATTTATAGACTTGATTAGCTTTCCAAGATGAAAGCTAATGATGTCAAGAATTCTTGACATCGGCATACCCTAGAGCCTCCCAAGGTAATATGGAACAATGATTAACTATTTTGGTTTTAAAAATAGTTAATGACACAAACGGTTATGTTCGTGTCGACATTTTCATGAAACTGATTAGTTGTTTCCAGGATGGGCAACTAAAGACACTAATGGAGGTCATTAGTGTCGGCAATAGTCTTTTCGAGGTGGAGGGGGGGAGAAGTACTCAAAAGAAATAAATTTTCTTTTATACAACCTTAAAAAGGTGTATATAGTTGTATTTAGAATCTCATGATTTAAGTAGATTGATAGATATGTTGTTTAAATTTCTTTTGTAAATTACTTGTATTTACTTAATTATTTTTACTTATATGGAAAATCTATATTTTGCAGGTTCCTCTCATTCCCTTCAGGAATAGATTTTAAGTCCTTGATCCATTTTTGTATAAGTTAGGTACTTAGGGATTTGTGGTGTAAATGTTTTTATGCAGAAAACATGTAAATTGTATAGAATATTATATTTGTTTCTGGAAGATTAAATGTATCAACGTACGCTTGAGATATTAGAAAGTATGAGATTATGTTAGAATATTAAATTGTGTTGTGTTATATATATATATATATATATGAAATCTTCGTGTTCGAATTGGCCTTTTTATTTATTATCTTATGCGTGTGATGTAAGATGAAGTTTGGGAATGAATATGGTACTGAGCATATTCTGGAATGAGTTATATAGTTGTTTATACTAAACATGAATATGATTGTGGATGAGATGTGATTCAAACTGTGTGTAGGTTGCGTTTGTTGATAACTTGGGATCTCTCGATATAGGGGAGACTCTACCAAAATTTTGTTAGAAATTTTGGTGAGAGAGAAAAGAAAAAAAATTATGTGGGAAAATAAAAATTTTCTGCTTCATCTACCCTTTATAGGGGGGAAGATTAACAAATAAACTAATAGGAAAAAAAATGGGGTTGTTAGAACTATGCTGACATCTATCACAAGCAGTAATGAAAGCATGAGCATCTTTAAACATGGTGGCCCAATAAAACCAGACTGCAAAAGTTTGGCTGCAGCGCATTGCGCTCCGAAGTGGAAATTGCTAAAATTCTTTCATCAGGAAAGCTTTCATTTATAACAGTGAAATTAGGCTCCAGTTGTTGTGTTAGTTCCAGCCTTGAAAGATGATCTTCCACCTCATTCTCAATCCTTTTTTATCTTTAATTTCTACATCAAATTCTTGCAGCAACACGATCCAACGGAGGAGTCTAGGCTTGACATTTTTCTTGAACAATAGGTGTCTAATTGCAGCATGACCACAACAATCATTGTTTTCTTGGTTGTGGCATAATTGAGCTGGGCATCATTGAGTGTTCTGCTGGCATAGTGTATGGTGGGAAACACATTGTTTTTTCACTGCCCCAATACTGCCCTAATTGCATAATCACTTGCATTACATATCAGCTCAAATGGTTTTTGCCAATCTGGTGCAATTACAATAGGAGGTATCACCAATTTCTTTTTCAATAGCAAAAAGGTTGTCACTAAAACTTCGTGTCTTTCAGCAACAAATTGCATAGCGGTTTGGATATTTTAGAGAAGTCTTTGATGAACCATAATGCTGTTATTCAACCATTTTTCTCCAAAACAAATATCCAGTAATTTTCTTTAGATCTTAGCAGCATACTACTAGAAACCAAAGTCCATAATATATATATATATAAAAAAAGAAAAACATATATATAAAGTAGTTTTAGGAAGAGCTCTGGTAGCAAAAGGCATGTTGACCTAATTTAAGTATAAGATTAGTTTCAAGTTCATAGTTTTTAAAAATGTTCAAGCCATTTATTGCATGTGTGGTATTCTGTGTATTTAATAAATCATGGCTGGTGCATTACAAAGATTGGTAGTTGTTACCACTCAATCACTTAATAACATCGATTTTTGTGAATTATGATGAGATTTTGAAATAATGCACAATGATCCTCACCTTGAATGCTGATTTTCAAAACTTTTGGGAGCACAAAAATGGTTGTCTGATAACCAGAGGCTAGGTTATCACCTAGTGTATTTCTTACTCAAGCCTTGCAAAATGTGCTAGGGCTGCACCGTGATGCATCAGGTATTGCTACACACATTTTCTGAGCCAATTGATAAAAGCAGTCTTATAAATTATGACCAAAGCCTTGATAATTGGGTAAGAACAATTAACAAGCTTTTGCAGTGATACAAAATTTGTTGAAGCCTAGTCAAATTTTTGACTTACGAGAGTTGTTGCAGTTATAGTTATTGTACCAAGAACTTTCTTTTTCATGTTGAAGATATAAATAAGCATGTTGAACCTACTGGTCATTATAATATAAAAAGGTTGGAAATAATTAGACTTGTTTTCCCTTAGATGCTTGATGCGACCATATTATTTGATAATTTTATTCATATTTACCTAGTGTTTTGCATATGTTTTGTGTATAAAATGCCTTGATATTCTTTGTTTTATGTTTTGAAGGCATTTTTGGATGAAAGATGCAAAAAGAAGGTAATTGGAGCTGATTGACAGATTTGACCTTCAGTCGGTGTTTTGTGCAGAGCGGAAGCTATAGAGATCCAAATGAAGTGATTCTAGTGATATTCAAACGCTAACATCCATAAATTTATGAAAAGCTAAGGAAAAATAAATAAAATAAGGAAAATAATGGAAATCGCATCCTTCAAAGTCAAATCTTTCAATCTACCGATATCAACATTTGTCCATTAAAACTTCAATATCTCAATCGAGAGAAGTCCGATTGATGCAAACTAAATTTTCATGGATTCATTACTCAAATACCCATAAACGCTCCAAATGTCAGCTCAAAACGATGTGATATGAAGGAGATATGAATTTTATAAGGAACAACAAATTCTGTCAAGTTAAGGAAGGACTATTTTGTAAAATAAATACTAGGGTTTCTAAGCATATATAAAAGAAGAGAGGAGCAAGGAAGTTTCGGCCAGCAGCAAAGAAAACACAAATCTTCCTCCTTCGAACCCTAAATCATGTTTTCTTCCATCTTTTTATTTAGTTGTTCAATAAACATGCAAGACTAGACTCTTTTGCTTGGTTGTAAGGACACGGAAACCTTCATATTTCAAGAACTGTGAGATCTATTTTTACCTCAATTTTTCAGTTTATATGATGAATATGTTTGTTCTCCTATGCTTATTTTCCTATGATTGTATATTTAATTGCTAAGAGCGGACTCGAAGTTATTATTGTAGACAATCGATTGCTAAGTTTGATATCAAAATCGGAGTTGTGGTATATGAACTTATAAAGCAACTAAGTTAATAATTGTAGCGGATCTATGTTATTAATCTTAGGGAAAACATTCAATCGAATTAAACATATATTGTGGACAATTATATTTCTTAATTGATCAATTTATCTAGATTTTAATGCTGCCATTGAATCAAATTACTAGTGCGAACATTGTGGTTGTTTGATGGTTAGGGTAAGTTATACGGTGGATCGTTAACGAACCAATTTTAAGAAGAGATAAATATTCAGAATATATATATTAATTAAAAAAATAGTTCAAATCCAAAAAAAAATTATTTAGAATTATGCAATTTAATCTAAAAAAAAGACAATAAAATGATTTTTTTGAAGAAAATTATGAACATGTATAATTTTACAAGATATGATTGATATTGTAAAATTATTCATTATTAAAAAAAAATACTATTTGGCCGAAACAAAATGGGCGGAAAGAAAACCAAATGTTTTGGCCAAAATTTAGGCAGAATTTCCAGAATGATCCAAAATTTTAAGAAAGGTAAAAATTTCATCGTTTTATCTTGTTTTTTAAACTGATACAAACGTTTCGGCTGAAACAAAACGAGATCAACAACATTGGTATAAATACATGGTTAGACTTCAAGTTTAAAAATCAATGGATTACTTGATTCTTTTAAAATCATTTTTTTTTATTTCCATTCATTTCACAACAACTGTCCAAACATAACTCTATTTTTCTCTCTTGTCTACATTTGATGAATTATCGATACGTTTACTTGCATAAAATAGTTTTTTTTTTAAATACCATCTCTAGTTTTTTTATTTATTCTAAGAAACAATTTTACATGAAATATTATGAAAATACTTTTATTATATATAATTTTATAAACTTTCTAATAAGCTAAATATTTGAGGACATGAAAACTTGATTTTTAATGTAATAAATATTTTTAATTGTCACAAAATTTCCAGAATGGGCTGAAATTTTAAGCGAGGTAAAAACTATCATTTTATCTCGTTTTTTTAACTAGTGTGAAACGTTTTGGATGAAACGAAATGAGATCAACAACACTGGTATACAAATACATGGTTAGACTTCAACTTTAAAAATCAATGGATTACTTGATTCTTTTAAAATCATTTTTATTTATTTATTTTTTAATTCATCTCACAACAATTGTCCAAACATAACTCTATTTTTCTCTCTTGTCTACATTTGACGTATTATGGAGATGGTATTGTAAACAAAACAATCTAAACGAAGCCAAAGGTTCAAAAACAATAGGGCATGTCAAAAACTTTAAAGTTGTAATGAAGTTCTATTACTAGTAAATTATTATTGATAATTTTTTTTGAATGAGATATAGTATGGATTTATAAATTTCATAATGATATTATGAAGTTTAATGTTTGAGGACTAGTACTAAAAACTTGATTTTTAATTAATAAAGATTTTTACTAACATAGTATAGTGAAGAAAATAAGGTGAATGTAGCCAAAAGTTCAAAACACTAGGGCATATAATTTTTTTTTACGTTTGAAGTTATATTATGGATTCTTTTGGCATTGCATTTTAAAAGTGCTTTTGAAAAGAAAATTAAAAAAAAAAATTACATTAATATGTCTTTTTATGCATCTTTTGTTTATAAAGATAATAGTTTGTATACTTGTGAGGCTTTTGGGGCTAATATAGTTAGCTGGAGTTTTACATGGGAGTCTATCTATAGATCCTCTCAAGTGATTTTAATGTTATTTGCTCTTTTTATGAGAAGAGATGAGGCACTATATCATGGTCGGGATGACAAATGATCTTAATAATTATATGATGTAATCTTGTTTGGAGAATCTCAGATTTACTGGTGCTAGGTTTATTTGGACTAATTGGCAATGTGATAACATTGTCTTGAAGAAGTTGGACCAAGTTCTTATTAATATTAATTGGAATTTTTTTTTTTTTTGTTTAAAAACTTCTTTTCTTCCTTTTGGTATCTCGGATCACTCTCATATGGTAGTGAAGATAATGAATATGCCTAAATGAAAAGTTCCTTTCAAGTACTTTGACTTTTGGGGGATCATCTTCTCTTTCTTCCTGTGGTTATCAAGGGTTGGGATAGAGAGGTCATGGGTATTCCTATGTTTATTTATGTCATAAGCTTAAGTGTGTTGAAAGTGTGTTGAAAGAATTTTGTAAGAAGTATTTTGTTAAGATTTTGAAAAAGGGTATTATTGGCTAAGAGGGCAACGAAAGAGATTTAGAGTTTGATGCAATGAAACCTTTAGATTCAAGGATCCACATAACTAAGTATATTCTTGTGAAGGAGTATTTATGGGTTATTGATCTTGAGGATAGATTTCTTAGGCAAAAGTCTCGATCGACTTGGTTAACTTCAAAATTATATAATTATTTTGATAAAAAAATTATACAGAGGGACATAGGTTTTGTTTTTATTTGTTTTGTTTTTATGCATAAATCCTTGAGTTTTTTATTTCAAAACTGTTTTTATTTCCAACTTGATTTTTTTACAACATTAGCCTTTCTACTTTATTGTTTTATTTTTATTTTTTAGCGAATAACCCAGAGTTATGACAAACATAATGAATAAGTGGTCATGTTCAAAGAAATTAAAAGAAAAATAGGAATGGTTGAAACATGATTATATTTTTAAATATATTTCTTTTTTTAGAATATGGATTTATAGGTTTGAGGATGTCTTGGCAATACCCTTTCAAACTACTATTCCAATCATCCAATTAGTTTCTTTATAGGAGAGGAGTCACTTATAGTGATAATATTGTTTTCAAAACTATAAAATATAAATATTTGTAAGACCTTAACAAAAAAAATTTGGAAGTATTGTTTTTATAAATACTAATTTATTTATTATTTTAATTCTAATAATCATTTTATGTTCATGTTGAGGAGTGTATGAATTTACTTTGTGTTACTTTTTTTGGGACACGTTTCTTCGATGATGTAAGCTTGTTGAGTGTGACTGATGGTGTTTGGGACCATTTCAATTAACACAACCTTGAACATGTTTATACCTATCAATTGCTCACCATCCTTACAAATCCAATGTTCATATTTCAAAACTAAGGATAAGGCCTTTGTTACTAGGCTAATATCTCAAATTATTGTTTTAGATCATAATAGTATTTTATCTTTTATAACAAACATACATCAACCATTTAGCCAAATCCTTAAAATGTTAGCACATTGGACACTATTATGATCATTAAAATCAAACATGAAGCATCTTATTTTAAGTAGGATGTGGAGGGTGATTGTTACATTTTCTATTAAATAATCAACCTTACTTAGAACATTTGAAAATTTTGTTAGGGTTTTTAGTAAACATTAGTCTAGGTGGTGACTTCAAGCTTGAAACTTGCACAAATACACACTATCTTATGTTTATTTTTGTTTATTAATTATAATGAGGTGGTGAGATTTGAACTCTTGATCTAAGAGTTATCAAGATTCTGATACCATGTTAAAGAAGATATGATTTTATATTACTCTAATATATATTGTATATGCTTTAATTGTCATGGAAAAACTGATCTTAGCTATTTGTTGACATAAATAACAAGCCCCAGAAATTTAGAAAGAACCAAGATGCTAGCAATAAGTTTATAGATTGAAAAGAAGAATATTAATGAGCTCCTGCTGTGCAGAAGAAATACATTCCAGCTAAAGCTCGCCAATTGAAGAACAAGTATTTCTTCAATGCATAGTAGACACCTACTATATTTACAATGTTTTCAACCTATTTTCCTTAATAGGGAGAAGACAAGAAATTTGTAAAACAGCTAATCTTGTTAAGGTTGACGACGTCTTCAAGTTATGTAACTCCCACTTTGAACTTCCAAACAGTAACATGTCAGAGACTGAGAGGTCACAGTGTCTACCTAAACTCATTTCCATTTGTTAGATACGAATGAGCCTAGAAACTCATTCAAGCTTTCGCTGATCGATGCTGGCAGTTAATACTGTTTTCTTAACGGAAAATCAGTAGTGTCCATGAGGGATGCCCTCTTGACGAACCTGCCTTTCATTCTAGGCCTTTTCTCTGCATTCAATTTCCTTACCTCGTACCTTATCTTTTTCGAAAACAATCGCGTTCTTCGCTTCTCTTTATATCTCATGACCCTCGCTTCTCTTTCCCCATCTCCTCCTCTTGTATGGCTCCCCAATCCCCCGTATGGATTACTACCATCTTTAGGGCACGCACCCTATAAAATCATATAGAAAAAACAAAATTCACATATCGACCAAAGCTTACAACTAATAAATTTTATAAATAAATTACCACGACAGATTAATTGCATAGTGCACTGAAAATACGATGATTGTTTATTTATTTATTTTAATCCTGAAGGTAGGTTAGAACTTGCTAGCTAGGGCATGTATGGAGCTGTAACATCATATTTGAAAACTTCAACATATAATCAAAAGGTGTGCAAGAGAATATGATTAGCATACTATGGGACAACCGAATAATATTCTGCTTCCCCCGGCGAGAAAATTTTTGTTTAAAAACCTGAAATGAAAATCAGGGAAGTACACACACATACCATGGAATCAGTCCAAGAATCATCAGGGTTAAGCTCTGGTCGGCTTCCCGTAGTCCATGGACAGCCTTGGTTAGCCCATGCGATGATGACTGACTCGTAATCAAGCCTTAAGGATACGTTCCTCTTCATCTCCTTGTATCCAGTACTATTCATCATTACTGTCTCAGGCACTGGCAACTTTTTCTCTTCCACCTCTTCATCTCCGTCCACCAGTTTCTCGTTATCGAAATTCCAATCGATTAATGATTCTCTTGCCATATTAAAATCTTGATCGAAATGGAAATCGATGACTGCTTCCATTTCTTGTTCATCCTTAATTTTCACTACTTTGTCCGAGAAACAAAACTGTTCATCTTCCTCTTGACTACAAGCTAACAGCCCCGAATCCTTCGTATCATGGTATTCCTTATCAGCTTCCCGTCCCAGCATGTTCTCAACATCTGCAGCAAACTCAGCAAGGTCCATGTCTGATGGTAAGAACCCCGGCAGGCTATCCAAGTCACACGTTCCTTCCTGTCCATAAACTTCACCAGCTGTTACTGTATCACACAGTGTTGCTGCGAACGGATCAAACACAGGAACTCTACAAAGAAACTGATCATCTTCACTCCCATCAGCGACCCTATTTGCCTCTTCTTCACTTCCAATTTCAGGAACAAGAGGAAGAGGATTGAAGACTTTCTCTCGATCATCTTTGAGCAGTTGTTGCACCAATAAGGACTTGTTGCTGTTATGCCTTGGGGTTCTTGCCTTTCTTGTGAACCCTTGGTGCCATGCCGGTGGAGAATAATCCTGATCAGGGTCTAATGAACCACTGATCCTATAGGATGATGATGCAGTCTCAAGCCTGACCCTATGGTGTCTACTCGCTAACTGATTCGCTGAATGGACCGATGCGTCACAGGCTTGGCACAGGAAAGCATCATCTGCTACACAAAACCAGCGTGCCCTCTTGCGTAAACAGCTATCGCAAGCTCTTGCCGCCCTGCCTCCCATGGCGTTTGCCGCTTTCCTTCCAGCGATCATGCCAAAGATTTGGTTGTGAGACAAATGAAGTATTAACTGTGCTTAGCCTGTGTAGTGAAGAGGAGCTAGCTGGGCATAATCAAGCAGAAATGCTTTGCAAAGAGTATAAGGGCGTCCCTTAAGTGGAGCTTTCACTCTTTTAATCAATCTTGGGGCCAATTGACATACAATTATTGAGTGGAGAGAGCAAGTGTTTGTGTATTGACCCGCAGTGGAGCTTGTACTCTTGAGGTCGCTCCTACACCTAGCCCCGTGCACGATTGGTGGTTTGTTATATGGAATATGCAAGGCTTCGATTCTCCTTTTTGGGACCCATAGCATGGTCTTATCTCTGTGCTGATTGGCTAACATTTTCATGTCCATCCTATTTGATGAATTCTCATTGGTTGCCTGCCTAGCAGAGGGATTCCCTAGTGGACCATTCAGTGGATTTTCAAGGGTCCCCCATTTAAGAAACAGTTCCATCTGTTAACTTTGTCTGTATATTTCAATTATTCCCGTTGCAAATTTAAAGCTCGTTGTTGCGGTCCCCTAGGGTTGCTTTCAACTCTTCCTCCGATATATGGTGCCTTCTGCTCTCTCCACTGCACTTTTTAACCTCCTCCACTTCTTACACTTGGAAGCTTTCCTTGGGCACAATTCTGTTATCCCGTCCGCATTATTTTTAAACTCTACGAGCACCCAAGGATCATTTACGCAATAGCTCAAGCCCTCCACTTAATAAAAAATCTAAAAAATTATATTGTTTTTTAGCTATTTATTTTACTTGATAAAAATTGAATGCAAGAAAAAAAAATCTAATAAAGTCTAAAGGATTAAAATTATTGATAAAGAAATTATTAAAAACTCTTTATTTAATGTTATTATTGTGATTCGTTGTTTTTACAAGCTATTTATGATAATGCTTATTTGGATGTAAGAGATTATGAGAGTCATAGAAGCAAAATTTAATAAGAAAACTTTAATGGTTATATAATCACACAATAAAAAAAAGCTTTATAAAAAACCAAAAATAAAAATAAAAAAGAAGAAAAACATAAATAAAAATCATGAAGGATTGTAAAAAACACTCGATAATTTTAATACAATAACTATAATATTATTATCATCTTTAAAATGATATTTGTAAATTATTTATTTTCATGATATGTCTATAAACCACTTTTAATAATTTTATTATAAAAACTAAATATAAATTGAGTAATATCTTATAATATTATATTTTTAATATAGTTTTAATTAATTTGTTTGATTGAAATTTAATTAAAAGAGAAGAAGAAAAAGACAAAGCATAATGAATTCAACAAATAGAGGTCAAGCGATTGAGTCTATGTGGTCTAGAGCATGTAGCCCAAAAGAAATAAGAGGTGTGAGACCTATAAAGATATGCCCACATGTCTAACTTTTTTAATTATATTTTTTTTTGGGAAAAAGAAGCAAAAGACATATCATCCATTCTTTTTTTTTCTAACAAAAATAAAAATAATAAATGACACCTCATCGATCTATTTAGCATCCAACCACTACAAAGGTGGTTGAAATATCGAGAGGGGTTTTTTGGACCTTAAAATTTATTTTATAACTTAGTTTTATCTAATAATCTACTAATGATCCATGTCATGTGATCAAATTAATCCCAAAACTTAAAATACCTTAAAATGGGTTAAAAGCACAAAATTAAAGTGGAAAAAACTTAACTAATAGATAAAACACCCTCACCTTTTGTTTTACTTTAACCAATATCACTTAAACAATTTTTTATTTTTAAAAAATAAGAATAGGAGGCAAACGCCCTTGATGCTAAGTTCACCGGCCAAGGACACACTAGCACATGAGGCCATGACGGTGCCATCTTGCATCATCTCTTACCTATCGAGATAGAAAACAAGTGTGGCCAAATAATTTTATTATTTTTATTTATAGTTGATTTGAGATTGAGTTTAACTATGTGACTAGATCATTAAAGCTGAAAACCCGATCAATTAAATAGGTTTAATTTGGTAGGTTATTTAATAATCACTCTGAGTTAGGTTTAGATTTTTTAATTTTTTAATTACGGCTGGAACTTATAATTATCAATTTCACCTTTAAAAAGTTGCGAATTCATCTAAGCCTCACGTTTAAATCGTCCCTATAGAGGTATGTTTTGAAGTGTGGTTGTTTGTTAAAGTGTTTTTTGTATAGAAATATATTAAAATGATATTATTTTATTTTTAAAAAATTTATTTGACATCAACATATAAAATAATTTAAAAACATCAAAAAATAATTTAAAATAAAAAACAAAAATTTTTAATTTTTTTTTAAATATTTTTAGAATAGTGTCGAACTTGCAGATAATACATATTGTGCACCTCAAATCGCTTGTCCCATGAATCCAGGCCATGCCTACATGCATGAAACGGTCCCAACGTAGAAAACAATGTGAATGTACTACATGATTGGTTTCACATGAATCCAAGCCATGCATATATGAATGAAAGGGTCCCACCCAACGTAGAAATGATTGAGCACCTCTAACCAATCAATGAGGTTTGATTTATTTGTAGGATTAGGTATTACTACTATAATGATTACTAGAGATTTATATACTCGTTAATTTTTAAACTTATAAAATTAGTTAAAATACTTTAAAACTTATAAAATTAGTTAAAATACGCACAAAGTAATCCAAATAACTATTCTAATAAAAAAAATCTGCTATATAGAGATTGTAATTATTATCATAATGCCATTCAGCCGTGTTTTAGAGTGGTTTTGTCTACAATAAATATTCCCTGCAGCTTCCCATAATAGTTTTTCAATTTCTAAATACTTGTTGCTCTCAGTTTTCAAGATTTGTGAAATTAATATTCCAGAAACGTTTCTAATAAAAAAAAATCAAAAAGTCTTTAACACGACAAAACTAAGCACAATCTACGAGTTTCAACATTGTAAATGTCATTCAGAAGAATTAAGTCTCTAAATATCAGGAGGAACCTAAGTATCTCGAAAAAGCTTCTTGAGAACCTCCTTCATGGCGGAATGGCTACTGAGACAACGACGGAAGAAGCTGATTTGTTGACACGCTCAAGTAAAAAAGTTAAGATTGGGAATACTAGTGGTTCAAAGAGAGGTATCAGTTCCATTGATTCACTTATGGGGGGCTCTATGGCAGCATCAGCAGAGAATGAGGATAATCACCATACTGAATTTATTTCAGATGATGATGAAGATGACTGTGATGACTATGATTGTACAGTGATCAAATTATCTGTTGAAGAGAAAAAACGAATTCGGGCACCATGCAAACAGGCTCTCATCATAAAACTCATGGGTCGAAAGGTTGGGCTCATGTTTCTCAAGCAACGACTGGAAAATATGTGGAAACTGAGGGGAGATTTTACATTAACAGGTTTGGGGAATGACTTTTATTTGACAAAATTTGCAAATACAGATGACAGGGCACATGTGCTCTTTGGAGGGCCTTGGATGGTGGCTGATCATTATCTAACAATCCAAACATGGCACCCAAATTTTGATCCTTTCGAGGCAACCATTGATAAGGTAGCAGTATGGGTTAGATTACCAGACTTGGCACTGGAATATTATGATAAGTCAGTATTGTGGAAGATAGGAGAGAAGATTGGGAAGACCTTAAAAGTCGACCGGACTACTTCGGTAGGGATGAGGGGAAATTTTGCGAGAATGTGTGTGGAGGTTGATCTCACGAAACCATTCTGGCAAAATTCCAGTTGAGAAGAAGAGTTCGACGCATCATGTATGAAGGACTACATCTGGTTTGTTTCCACTGTGGACAATATGGCCATAAACAGAACTGTGTCCCCATGCAAATCATGTCGATCAAGATGCAACAAGGGACAAAGAATTTCCAGAGGAGCTGGCGGTTCTAATAGTCAGACCAGAAATCATGGAATCATTTGGCACTTGGATGATTGCTGAACGGAAACAACGTCGGCCGAATAGAAGGATGATGGCAGAAGAGACCGTTGCAGATGGGAAGGGTAGAGGTCAAAACGATAAATCAGGGGCTGCATCAACGACAATAGCGGAGGGCAAAATTAAGGTTACTACACGTTATGATGTGTTAAGGGCATTTAATGGAAAAAACGGGAATAAAGCAGTAAAAGATATTAACAAAGGAGAGAAAATGGGAAGAGTGACAGGAGGATTAAATGAGAGTGCAGAGGAGGGGAGTAAGATTATTAAGGAAAATGGACAACGGGCTGGACGGCTTGTGGGCCAAAGAAAGCAAAAGGCTAGTAGTGGCCTAAGTGGAAAACGAGAAGAAAACAATATAAATTCGGATGGGCCAAATGATGGTGCGAATGGAAAATGGGCTGTGATGTTGAAGTCAAAATTAGGATCAGCTAGTCTACTATTAGCCAAGTCTAGGAAAGGAAAAGAGAAGGCAGGAGGAATCGAGTTAGACGCAGTAAAGAGAAGAAGTCCTCACACCATGACAGATGTGACGATTTACTCACCAAACCCAGAATTCAAACCACGGCCTTCTTCGGACCATGAGTTGAGTAGGGGTGGAACACCAATGAGTAAGAAACTGATGAGGAGAAACCGGAGACCAGAACCCCCAGATGAAATGAGTTGGATGGATGAGTGGAATGCAAGTGTGGATGACAACAAGCACATGGAAGATCAAGTATCACCTACGGAGGAAAACATGATAGAAGGAGGGGATGACCTGGAGATTGCCCATATTAAGGGCGAGATTCTTTAGAAAGTGTAAGCCTATTTGTGATCATTATTTTATGAATTTCTTATTTTGGAATTGTATAGGGGCTGATAACAATGAGTTTTGTGCGGTGATGCATGATTTAAGGTGTTCGTATAATTGTCAGATCATGGCAGTAGTGGAACCTAAGGTCAGTGGGGTTAGAGCGGACAAAATTGTTAAGTTAAAATTTGAGTCTAGTTTTAGAGTGGAAGCTCAAGGGATGTCGAGAGGGATATGGTTGTTGTGGAATCATTCAAAAGTTAATATAAAGATTATTGATTCATCTAAGCATTTCATTCATGGTGCTGTGAATGACGGGAAAACAGATTCATGGCTTTTTACGGTAGTGTATGCTAAAAATGTTAGTTTGTCATGGATGGTTGTTGGGGATTTTAATGAGATCCTAATGGCTATAAAAAAGTCGGGGGGAGCTGGCGTAGATAATCGTAGGATCTATCGTTTTGCTAAATGGGTACATGATTGTAAATTGATAGATTTGGGTAGCAAGGGTCCAAGATACACATGGAGAGGGGGTATTAGAACTGGTTATAGAAGGGTGCATGAAAGGCTGGATAGGTGCTTTGGTAATGCTCAGTGGAGGCAGCTGTTCCAAGATGCTAATGTTCTAGTTCTTTCCAGGGTTAGGTCAGATCATCATCCTATCTTGGTAGAACTAGAGGAGCGAAGAGGTCAGGTGCAAGGAGAAGAAAGACCTTTTTGGTTCGAGGCAACCTGGTTACAGCACAGGGAGTTTACAGAATTCTTGAGAAACCACTGGGAGACAGACTCAGAGGTGCCTACGGCTTTAGAAGGTTTGACAACACAATTGAAGATATGGAACAAATTTGTTTATGGCAACATTTTCCAGAGAAAAAGAAAGTGTTGGCAAGATTAGGCGGAATTCAGAAAGCAATAGCAGTTAGAGGAAATCCTTATCTATATCAATTGGAGGATGAACTATCGGCTGAATATAGACAAATCCTTAGACAGGAGGAGATACACTGGTTCCAGAAATCAAGATGTCAATGGATTTCTTTTGGAGATAGGAACACTTCCTATTTTCACACGAAGACCATCATCAGAAGGCAAAGGAATAAAATAAAAGCTTTGAAAAATGAGCTACATGTTTGGGTATGGGAGGAAAATAGTTTAAAGGATATGGCCAGGGAGTTTTTTCAAAATTTATTTCGGCAAGATCATGAGGACATACAGGAAGCTATTCGCTTGGAAGGTCAATTTCCTAATATTGAGCCCAGTCACATAGAACAGTTGGAAGCCCCAATCCTGGATGGAGAAATTAAGGTGGCTATATTTGGGATGAAGCCTTACAAAGACCCGGGTCCTGATGGTTTTCAGCCAATATTTTATCAATCTCAGTGGCATGTGATTGGTCAATCTATTTGCAGGTATGTTAGAGATATTTTTTTAGGCAATAAGGACATGTCGAGAATCAATCATTCATATTTAATCTTCATTCCAAAAGTCTAGATGCCTGAATACCTCCACCAATTTAGACCAATTGGTCTTTGTAATGTGATTTTTAAGACAATGTCCAAGGTAATAACGAGGAGACTACAAGCGTTGATGCCAAATCTCATTAGTGAAGTACAGAGTAGTTTTGTGCCTGGGAGACATATTTCAAACAATATTATTGTTGCCTAGGAAGTCATTCATTCCATGCGCAAAAGGAAAGGTAAAAAAGGTTTCATGGCTATTAAAGTATACCTTGAAAAGGCCTATGATAGGCTAAGCTGGAATTTTATTAGAGAGACTCTCATTGATGCTAGGCTTCCTAGTGATCTAATAAGAGTCATAATGCAGTGTGTAGAATCACAAATGCTTAGTGTCCTATGGAATGGTAGTGCAACTCGGAAATTTAGCCCCAGCAAAGGTATAAGACAAGGAGGCCCATTATCCCCATATGTTTTTGTGTTGTGTTTAGAAAAATTATCTCAGCTAATAAATAGAAGGGTGGAGGATACTAGTTGGAAGCCTTTTACAGTGAGAAGGAATGGGTTGAAGATTTCTCACTTATGCTTTGTAGATGACATGTTATTGTTTACAGAGGCAAGTTTGGATCAACTGGAGAGAGTTACTCATTGTCTTGATATGTTTTGTGCAGCTTCGAGTCAGAGGGTTAGTTCTACAAAAACAAAATTATTTTTCTCAAAGAATATGTCAGCATTGTTGGCCGATGCTATTAGCTGGAGAAGTGGATTTCAAGTCACTAAAGATATGGGGAAGTAACTAGGGGTGCCGTTAATTCATCAAAGAGTAACTAAGAATACACATAGTTACTTAATAGAGAATATGCAGAAGAAGTTAGCAGGCTGGAAAGCTAGTAAAATGTCTTTGGCAGGTAAGATAACTCTTTGCAAATTTATGTTATCCACGATCCCTTTGTACCCGGTGCAAGCTGCTGTTATCCCCAAGCATACTTGCAATGAGATAGAGAAAATATGCAGGAGATTCATATGAGGTCAACAAGAAGGTAGAGATAAAATTCATCTTGTCAACTGGAAGAAGATGTGTCAACTGAAAGAAGATGTGTCAACCGAAAGAAGAAGGTGGGATGGGGTTAAAAAAAATGAAGTCAATGAATAGAGCCTTTATAATGAAAATTGCTTGGGGAATGATGAAGGAGAATCATCTATGGGTGAAAGTTCTAAAGGAAAAGTATATGAGCCCTAGGAGGAGGGAAGGTAATCCGGTTGCAATATCGTCAGACTCAGTGTTATGGAAAGCCATTTGTAAGGAATGGGACACGGTGAATCCGAATGCTAACTGGAATGTCGAGAATGGCAGACGGATTTTATTTTGGAGAGATAGTTGGTTGGAGAGATATGGGCCTATCATTAATCACATAGAGCGGGAGGTGTAGATAGAGACTCTAGATTATACAGTGGCTGATATGGTGGATTCTAGGGGCAATTGGAAATGGGAGGTGTTTGCCCATTTAATTCCTATGCAAATTGTGATGAGCATTGCTGGATACATTCCACGTGCACAAGATGGGAGAGCAGACATGGTGGTTTGGGATCACTCTCCAAATGGAAGGCTCACAATATAAACAACTTATATAGTGGTAGAGGAAAGGGGGTTATGAATCAAGACCCAATTTGGAGGTTGATTAGGCAGTGGCAAGGCATGGAGCGTATCAAGGTGTTTATTTGGACGGTAGCCCATAATTCTATTATGACCAATGATTTGCGATGGCGGAGACATTTAACAGCTAATAGATGTTGTTGTCACTGTGGTATTGTGGTGGAAACCTTAACCCATGTTTTGCGTGATTGCCCTAAAGCTCGCAAAATTTGGGAGGTTTTCGTAAAGGTAGAGGGGAGAGAATTTTTCTTCAGCCAAAATTTGTATGCATGGTTGGTATCAAACCTATCCACCAGGAATAGAGGTACGGATCATGGGGATTGTCCGATGGAATTTGGTATAGCATTATGGTATATATGAAAGGAGAGATGCAACAGAACGTTTGGTGTGGATCAGGGTAATTGGTTTGGGGTTGTTCTTGCTATAAAAAGAATGGTTCGGGATACTAAGTTTATTCAAAGGTGTGGTATTGGTGAGGGAAGCAGAAGTACAGAAGTTACACAGGTTGGGTGGAAATACCCAAAAGAAGAATGGATCAAACTAAACGTGGATGGTTGTAGTATAGGGAATCCAGGAGTGGCAGGTGCTGGAGGAGTGATACGGCACCATATGGGAACTTGAATAGGGGGATTTGCAAGAAATATTGGTATTTGTTCGCTAGTTACTACAGAGTTATGGGCGATGTATCTTGGGCTTCAACTTACATGGGATAGAGGGTTTAGAAAGGTGGGTTTGGAGTCAGATTCTAGAGTTGTAGTGGGTCTTATTAATGGGGATAGTGTGAGAGTGGATAAAAATTATAATCTAATTATACAGATTAAAGGTATGTTGGGGAGGGATTGGGAAGTTACAACAATTCATGTGTATAAGGAGGCAACCTGTGTGGCTGATTGGTTGATGAATTATGGGCTAACTAGAGATTTGATAGACAGGGGATCCGATGTGTTAGAGGACCCACCATCGGGGCTTTATCCTTTGTTGTATTATGAGATGCTTGGGTCTACTATTCCTCATTTAATTTAGAAGGGCGTATTTGCCCCGATTATTACCAAAAAAAAACATTGTAAATGTCATCTTAAATAAGTTTAATTCAGTATCCTTTACCCTAAACTAACCATCGCATGCTATTCATATTTAAACTATTTTTTTCCTTGTAAATAATTCTATTGAAATAATTTTGTTATAGAATATTTTTATACAAATATAAATGACTTGTTTTTGACATAAATCACCAATTTTATCATTTATAATTTTCATACTTTATCTCTAATCAATTGACATTTTAATGTATAAAATTTTAGTATGGAAATTTTGTCTTAAAATTATACAGTATAGTAAAAGAGATAGGTGTTTAACAATAACCTTTATATCATGTAGCAAGACCCGGGACACTTGATTGCATTATTACTCTAAAGTACAATTTTTTAATTGTTCATCAAGTATAAAATATTTCAATTTAATTTTTGAATTTTTATTTTATTTTACATATTTTATCTTTGTAGTTCTAAGTTTTCATGTTTTGGTTCTAAAGCTTTCTTATATTTATAATGTTGAGAGAAGAAAACGAAAGTAACTGATAAAAGGATAGGAGAGAGAATAAAATGACGACCTTGTCATCAATGGATTTTATTGGAGAGGGGGAGTTCAATGCAAATAATTTTGCCTTTTAATCATATTGGAAAAAAGAAGGTTTGGTTTAAAGTCTTTTATTCAATTTGATTTTCAATTTTAAGACTAATTAAAGGGTGTGTATTTAGACTATAAATGAGTTTATTCAGGTTCTTATAGTATTTTAGGTGTTTTTTAAAATCAAAACAAGGTAGAATTTGATTTTTTTTTAATCCAAATTATAAAAAACCTAATTTTTTAGCCACGAAAAATGGCTATAATTTATTGGTATGGACGACACTTTATCTGTTTAGATGGACAACATGTCATCTCATCTTCTTTTTTCAAATAACTTAGGTTCATAACATGTTCTTCGTCTAAGTTTTCTTTGCAAAAGATTTATGGGCTTAAACTTTAGTGTTTAGAGCACCAACTATGCTTTTTAATAGCCTAGAGCATGCTCTGGTCTTTTAGGCCCACATGCGCCACACTTAGTTCTTAAAACCCTCCGTCCTTTTTTTTATTTAATTATTTATTTTTTAATTTTACAATAAATTATTAAATCATATATAAAAAGTCATCTGATTATGTCATTAGACCAAAATAACCCTATAAAAAGAAAATTAAAATAAATTATAAAGTTCAATTCTTAATCAACCTATTGTTGAATGATTAAATTTTAGAAACAATAATTAATAAATAACACAACAAACCACCCAAGGTCGATTAAGCAAACTCATGAGTCGAGTCATGAGATCTAGATATCCTCATTGAATACAAACAAAAACAAATTATGAAACTCAATTACCAATCAACTCGTTATTAAGGATTTCATTGAGAAAAAACTCAACTAAAAAAGAATAAAAAAAAACTTGAACCTACTGGCCTAACCCACAACCCGGATTAATGATAACCACATAGAAATAAAATTACAAAAATAATTACAACCAAATCAATATTGAAAGATTGAATTTGAAAACAAATAATAAAAAATAAATAACTCATGTCAACAAATAAATAATAACAAAGAAAGACCATGAAGAAGACCCTAAGGCTATAAAGAATCTTTATAAATTGTTGTCTCAGCTGACCATTGGTACTTTAGAAGATGTCCCATTTGAGTTTGTGAGAAAGCTATTCTTAGTGAGGAGTTGAACAATTGGGAGATTCATGAAGAGGGAGGAATTGAACAATTAGGAGATTCGTGAAGTCTATATTATTTTTTTAAAATAATAATACATCCATGTGTTTCTTTTTATTATTTGGTTTGTTTGAAAAAACATACCTTGTTGATGATCATTGCTCAAAATATTGGTAATATGGTCTAATTGTCAAGCTCTTTTATCCTTTTGAATTTTTATGAGATCATGCATTTTTCTTACAATCCCTTTATTTTATGCTATATTTTTCTAGAATAATACACTCATAACCAAAACGCTTTTCGTTTTCAGGAAATCTAAAATGGATCGTTGATATACTCACAAACTTATTGCATTAAGAATAATTGGTCTAACTTTGATAAAACTATAATTACAATGGATGAGAAAGGATGTGAGAGTGAAGACATCAAAGAATTTACAAAACTAGTGGAATAGTTTGAGTACACATGGGGCCTGCAAAAAAGAACTAGAATTGATAAATATAGGCACTACTAGTATGAGAAATGAGTTGGTTGTTGCTTTATTAAAAATATGTTGATGTTTTTGCTTGGTCATATATTGAAATGCCTAGTTTGGATACTGAGGTTGTGGTACATAAGTTTACCTTCGATAGAAGGTTGCAAGTTGATTAAATAAAAGTTAAGGATGTTTAGGCCTGATATATTGATCAAGGTTAAAGAAGAAGTAAAAAAATAGTGGGATGTTCGATTTCTTGAAGTATTCAAATAGCCTGAGTAGGTATCCAAACTTATAGCAGCACCTAAAAAAAACAATAAGATCAGAGTATGTGTAGACTTTAGAGATTTGAATAAAGCTATCTCGAAGAATGATTTTCTTTTGCCTCATATAAATGTACTTGTGGATAATCTATTATGAGTTCTACCTCCTCTTTTATGGTTAGTTTCTCTTGATATAATCAAATTAAAATGCTAGAGAAGGATAAAGAGAAACTATATTTACCACCTCATGAGGGACTTTCTACTATAAAGTGATGTCATTCGGGTTGAAGAATGCTAGAGCAACTTATCAAAGAGCAATTGTGACACTTTTTTCATGACATGATGCATAAAGAATTACGGTATACATAAATGATATGATTGCTAAGTCTAAAGAAAAAGAAATTCATGTCCCAACTCAAAAAATTATTCAAAATATTAAGGCAATATAAACTGAAGTTGAACCCTGCAAAATTCACTTTTGGAGAAATCAAGGAGACTTTTAGGGTTTGTGGTAAATAATAATGGCATAGAAGTAGACCTGATAGTTAAAGGCTATATAAGTTATGTTTGGTCCTAAAACTGAAAAAAGAAGTTTGATGCTTTTTAGGGCACTTAAACTATATTGCTCGATGTATTTCACAACTTACAACCACTTATGAACCAATCCTTCAACTACTTAGAAAGAAGAATCATAGGGTATGGGATAAAGATTGTCATGATGTCTTTGATAAAATTTAAATAGTATTTGCAAAATCTACCTCTATTGGTACTAGTCATACTTAGAAAAACTCTCATCTTGTATTTAATAGTGATTGAATCATCTATGAGTTATTTGCTAGGATTACACAACTAGTCTAGAAGAAAGGAATAAGTCATCAATTACCTCAATAAAAAATTCACTAATTGTGAATCTCATTACAATATGATAGTAAAGTTATGTTGTAGCTTGGTATGGAGCGCAAAGAGACTTCGACAATACATGATATATTACACCACTTGGTTAATCTCAAAGACGAATCTCTAAAATATGTCTTTGAGAAGCCTTACATGCCAAGAAGAATAGCCAGATGAAAGTGTTGTTAGCTTAATATGATATCATCTACATAATGAAAATATTTTGAAAGGAAATTTTAACTTTCAAGATAAAAAAGTTATGTTTGTAGCAGAAAAAGAAAAAAAAACAAATGGTGGACCATGTATTATGAAGGAGCAGTAAATGTGTCTAGTAAAAAGGTTGGTGTTGTAATAATTTCTTAGAAGGAAAAAAAATTATTGTAATAAAGTTACATTTAATTGCACAAACTATACTATTGAGTATATGGATTGTATTCACAGATTGAAAGTTGCATTGGAGATGAAGATAAAAAAATTATAAGTGTACAGGGACTCCATATTATAAATATTTGCGAGAGACATATTACATGAGGAGAAATATGGAGTAATAAAATTATGAATTAGAATTTTATATGACAACCCCATTAAGCTTTAATTCTTTTTTTATAACTTGTTATCCTTTTATTATTGAATTCAATTTTGAATTTTAGGATGTCTTATTATTATGGTTAATATGAGACTAATACATGCTAGTAGTTAGGAAATGTTGGATATGATGAGATATAAGGATGATTGAGCCCAAGATAAAAGAATGATTCTTGTATGGTTTTATGGAAAATAAATATATTTTATAATGTTTTGATTTGATCCCAAAACTTTGGATGTCATATGAAAATTTTCTAGTATAAGTATATTTTTATAAAAGCAATAATTTGTTAAACCCCCCCCCCCCCCCCCCCCAAAAAAAAAAAAAAAAAAAAAAGGGTTTAAAACTAGAGAAGTAACAAACAAGTCAACTAAAAAAGAGTTATAATAATAAGTTGTTTGTCATTTCATTTAAAAAAATATCTTTGAAAAAACATAATCTTTTTAAATAATTATTTTTATAGACATTTTCAGATTCTTTTAATATATTATATCAAGATTAATTTTTATTTATGAAAAATATTTTTAATTTATTTCTAAATAAAATATATTTTAAAAAAATACTATTACAAATCAAATAAAATATAAAAAAACAGAGTGTCATCCTCTGTTTTAGGTGCATGGTGGACTTACAAAAGACCCATTTGGAACTCTCTCTCTCGCCGTCTTTAATCAATAGAACAAAGAGTCTCATACAAATTCTAGTTCCAGAGAGAGTGTATGATCTTGTAGAAGCTAGCATTATGAGGTAGCTTTTATGTTGAGAGAGAGCGCTCAAAACGGGGCAAATTCTACAACTTTTGAGTAAGAAACAATTTAGCGTTTTTTTCTTTTTTATAAGTCTCATTATGATCACTAGTTACCATTTTTAATTTGATTTTT
Organism: Salix brachista; assembly: GCA_009078335.1. Lineage (NCBI taxonomy): Eukaryota > Viridiplantae > Streptophyta > Magnoliopsida > Malpighiales > Salicaceae > Salix > Salix brachista. The sequence goes on from CM018586.1 coordinate 10,223,479, forward strand.
GTAATTTTCCTCCTTAATTATAGAAAAAAGCATTCTTTCTCTGTATTCATATTATTTGTTTATTTTTAATTCCAATTTGTTTATTTTGGTCTTAGATTCTCTCTCTAGAAAACAGAGGATTTATGTCGTATGGGTTTGATCTATTGACCAGAGCTCCAATAAAACTCTGCCTCTGGCTTTCATTACACACACTCTGCTTCAGTATCTGCCTTTTCATTTCCTTTTGCATGAGAACTTGGTCTCTTCAACAGAGCTTTCTGATCATTTCTATACGATTAAGATCAAAATGGTATGTGGGTTTTCTTGCTTTGTATTTCATAATGATGATATAACATTGATTGTGTTTGTTTTTGTGACTCATGATGATGCATATTTCGACGGGTTGGTTTTGGTTTTTGATTTGTTGTGGTCTCTTTGTATGTTTCTGTTTTGCAGGAAGGATTACGGCTGGGTTCATTGCATTAAGGACTCCTTAAGCAAACGTTTCTTGTTTCCAATTTTGGGCTGTAGGGGAATTCGGGTTTTAGTTTTTCTTGATTCCCAAGTTTGTCAGACCTGCTTTCTTTCTTTTAATTGTTTTATTTATTTATTTCTTTCTTTCTTATATCTACCAATTTTAAATCTCACAAAATGCCGGGCCTTCAAAGGCCAATTTTGGATCAAGATTGGATTTTTTACCAAGAGAAGCAAAAGAAACCACCCATGGAAACACAACATGAAAGCTGCTAGGAAAGTCGAATAATATGTCATGATCCTGAGGCTACAGACTCTTCAAGTGATGAAGATGAAAAATACTTTGATCCTTGTAGTGGTTGGAAGCAAGGTTGGAAATTACCATTTATACCCCTCAGTAATACTCATGTTCTTGTTTATTCAAATTCATGATCAAAGAGATAGATCATGGGATTTGATCATGGGGATCAATTGATTGATCATCTATGTCATAACTCAATTTTTGGGTTACTCCCCAAAAATATACCCAAAAATAACAAAAATAAAATAAAAGAGGTCGGCATTGTTAAGAAATCAATGTGGAAATTTTGGTTGTTTTTCGAAAGTCAGATCGTATCTCTTTTGTACCCAAAAAATAGAGGAAAGTACAGATTTAAGGCAAAAATAATTTATCATTGGATAAATATGTGTAAAAATTGAGTCAAAGGGCATAATTATATTTTTATAGGCCAATTTAATTTAATCATGGGCTGATTTAAAGTATAATTATATTTGAGAATTAATTTAAGATCCAATTAAACAATTTAATTAAGTGCAAGGATTTAATTATACTTTAAATTGGTCAAATTAATTTTATTAAGAGCTTAATCGATGAAAAATCAAGTTCTTGAATTTAATTCGGGTTCAATTGATGAGATTGGAATTTTTGGGGACCGAATTGAATTGTGTTAAGCACTTATGCGAAATCAGGGGCCAAATTGAACGAATTAAGAGTCTAATAGTCAATTAAGAGTTAAATCACGCAAATCGGAAACCAGGGACCAAAATAAAAAAGGCGTGCAAAGCTAAGGATGCTCTCGAAATTCTAACGGGGATACAATTGCACAAAATTAAAAGTTTAAAACCAATTAGGGATGCAATTTAAAATAATTAAAGCTTTATTCAGTCAATTATATTCACAAAATATACTTTTCAAAATAAAAGATTTTGAAAAACAACAACTATATCATTAAAATGAGAGAGAACCATCCGTTTTAAGTTGGATCTTACTGCTGCCTGACAAAATGCGGAAACAACGAACTTGTCTTATTTAATTAGTTGGGCTATCAAATTTCAATTATTTTTTAGAGGAGACAATTTGTTTGGGTTTCTAAACTGTTTTATTTGTCTATTTTAATTAGTTTGGGCTAGTTTTAGCTTGGGTTGATTATTATTTATTTTGGGCTTATGTGAGACCCATTAGGGAAACTAGGGTTTTGGCTTGGAGTATAAATACTCTTTAGGAATAATGTTAGGGAACTTTTTGAACAATATTTTCCAGCATTGTAGCCGTCTTTGGTTGCTTCATCTTGGTTCTTGATTGAACTTTTCAACTCTTCAAAGAATTGACCATTCTTTGTTGTGAATTTATACTTCCTTTGCTCGTCTCCAGGTGTAGGCGTTGTGATCGAGTTGGTTTATAGTCTTGTTGCCTTGGAGCAAGTCTTCCATTGTGATAAGCTCATTCAATTCTCAACAAACTTGGATTAGATTGATCTTGGGGTCGCGAATACCATTAAATTCTGTTAGGGTTCGCATCAAAGTTTATTCATAAAATTTTGATTGCCCATATGGTACTTATTTAAGGGATATTTTATATTTAATACATGGAAGGAACGACTTATTATATAATGGTCTTACCACCATGATTCATGTAGTATTTCTTATGTGAGTGAGAGAATTCCATGATCATGTTAAAGAGTAGAACATAATGAGGAGTTTATGTGTCATAAGAGCCAAGTGGGAGAATGTTGGAAATTATCATTTATGCCCCTCATAACACACCTATGTTCTTGTTTATTCAAACCCATGATCATGGGGTTTGATCATAGGGATTAATTGATTGATCATGAGGATCAATTGCCTAATTATCTCTTTGATGAGAGGAGAAAATTGGCTAATAAATTAATGAGAGGGGTCCCTGATCTACCTATAAATAATAGCTTGTGTACTCCATCTACGGCTACTATTGATTAGAAGGTTTCTCTCGTAAATTTTTCTATTATTTTGAAGTTTTAGTGTTGTTGCTACATCAGGAAAAGTCATGTTGTTGTTGCTGTTGTATTGAAAATTTATTTTGTGCTTGAGCAAAAATGGCTAGAGATATTTATAATTTAAATTTCCACTGCTATATGAGTTTAACATTCAATTATATAAAATATGTATAACAAGCAAATCATTTGAGAGATCAACCTCCAAGTTTCCCTATCCAAGTCCATTCTATAAAGGTGTTCGAAGAAGATCACGGGGGGAATATTCAGCAGAGATTGGGGATCCATTTCGAAAGATTCGTTTATGGCTTGGGACTTGTACAACTGCAGAAGAAGCTGCTGCTGCTGCTTATAAGGCAAAGAAGGAAGAGTGTGACAACAAAATGGCATTGGAGAGACCTAATAATTTGCAAATTGATACAAAAGTAGTATCTGAAGAATTCAACGGCTTATGTTTTCATCCATCTCCGTCGTCTGTGCTTGCTGTCCCTACCATGAGCTCACTAGGTCATGGACTTGAAAGCAATGTGGAAATGGTGTCCAAAGAGTGGAATATAGAGAGTTCAATCAAAGAAGAAAGCAGTGCAGAAATGATTGGAGAAAGCTCCGAAAAAGTTCAATGCATTTCGGATTTATGGGAAGAGAGAGCGTTATCACCATCAGTTAGGCAAATTGGGCAGTTTTTTAATGGTTTCGTTAATGGAGAATATTTTTGTGTGTGTGATAAGATTGAGCCAATCAGTTCACCTATGGACGGGGTGATGGATCTTCCGAACATTGAACTTGAGACGACGCTTGCTTTTGTTGAGGGAATTCTCAATTTTGCTTAGCAATAATGTTTGTAGTTGTTAATCATTTCAAGTATGTTTTTAGCAGATATCCTTGTAATCACTTGGGTCACTCTTGGATTTCATTGCAAATGACGTGACTCATGACGTGCATCTTCACCAGAAATTTATATCATGGCCACTGCATAAAAAATAAAAAATAAAAACTTTACCACACACAACTCCATATTCGTTCATTTCTAACCGTTATTATTATTTGTATAAAACAATAAAAATGGTTTAGAAGTATGAAAATACTGTTTTTAGGTGTTTATTTGTCTTAAACATCATTTTCATGATACAACTAAACCTTACAATCCTTTGAAAGAATAAAAAGAAAAGACAGAAAAGAAAATATGTTTTTTTATGTATATTTTCTCTGTGTATTGATAGGTTTATTTAGACTTGAAACATCATAATAAAATATTATAAGTGTTAATGAAATTATGCGATTGTTCATATAACAACCATATTAATGTTTATAATGAAACATTATAATTGTTCATTTAACAGTTATATGACTATTCATAGCAAAACATTATGAATGTTCATTTAATTACTACAAAATAAAAACTCACATTTATAAGAACTAAGGAGGGAGTGTTCCTTAACAATGTCGGATAAACATACTTTCCTTTCTTTAGTCATCTACATAGTGCACCAACTATCTCCCACTAGTTGTAATGAATATCTTTTTAGTTGATAGAATTATGCTTACAAGAAGGTATTTTGAAATTTAAACTTTCAACTAGTGTTAGAACTTGAATTCTACTAAAGTTATTAGTGTTCATAAATTAAACCAAAAATTTTATTGTAGAATCAAAGATACTACACATAAATATTATCCAAACTCTTAAACAAGTTTGTAATTGTGTAGCACTGTTATGGCCATATGCTAAAATCTCATTTTTTTCATGAATATTTACTCGAGATAAACCCTAACTCTTGTCAAAAGAGACACCACTTTTATATTCATACTAGCCAATGCCCCGCATCCTATCGCAAGCGGCACCATATTTTTTTCAATGCAAAAAAAAAAATTATGTGATATTTTTTTATTATAATATAAATTTAGGCAAAATAATAAATCTCTGCAAAATTCCTATTACGTGCAAGTTTTCTATACAATATATGAATTTTAAATCGATATAAATTTATTTATTTAGTAGGCTTCAATGAAATAACAGTTAATTTTTTTTATCAATATTATTGTCCAAACAATTGAAATAATTAAATTGCCCTGACAAAAAAAATAAAAAAGTATAATATTTTTACAAAAAACAATAAAACAATAATCACTAAAATTATCATTATTATGGCGCAAACAATAAAATCATAAAATCATCTGATCCGAAGAATAGATAAAAATAACAGGAAACACAAAAAAAGAACAAAGGGAAAAAGGGAACAATATTAATTTTAAAATGATCACCAAAATAAATTAAAATTTCAGGACTGAACCAAATAAAAATAAATCCCTAATAAAAAATAAAATGACAAAAATAAAATAAAAGTATAGATGTATAAATACGGATAAAAATAAATGATGTTCAAGAATGACAGAAAGAACCAAAGAAATTAACAGCAAATAAAAAATAAAAGAATAAGGATCGAAATAAAAAATAAAATATATAATTCATTCCAATTGAATGACAAAATTAAAACAAATAAAAACATTGGGACTGAAACAAATAAATATATTTTTAAAAAAATATAGTGTAATTTTGTTTTAAAAAATTAAAAGAATAAGGATTGAAATGAAAAGTAGCATAACTGACTAATTTCAATTGGAGGACACAATCAAAAAAAATTAAAACAAACTATATAATTAATTCCAATTAAAGGACAAAATGAAATAAATAAAACCAGTGGGATTGAAATAAATAAAGATATTTTAAAAAAAAATGTTGTGTAATGTCTTTACAAAATTAAAAGAATAAGTACCGAAATGAAAGATAGAATACATGACAAATTTCAATTGGAGGACCCAATTAGAAGCGATCAAAACCTGCATACTGAAATAATTAAAATAACCAAAAGAAACCAAAAATCAAAAGAATAAGGACTAAATTGAAACCAAACATATATAATCAGTTTCAATTGAAGGGCACAATTGCAACAAATCAAAAAGTATATTGCAAAAACCAGTAATAAAAGCGAAATTTGAAGCATAGAGACCAAAATAAAACGTTTACAAACCCTAAGGACCAAAGAGCATTTCCGGGTGGTAGGAGAGAGAAAGGAAGAAAAAACTTCCCTATACACGATTACCTATACACCCCTGGACCCATTGATAACTATGAAAAAACCACCGTGGTAAATACAGAAATACCACCGGATCCGACGCCTATTTTTTATCGTTTTCGGGGGCTAATTTCGTAGTTTTACTGTGCACAAATTCAAAAATACCATCCATGTCCCCTGGAAATTGCTAAACCACCTTCGGTCGGGTTTGCCTTCTTTTTTTCATTTTCGGGGGCTATTTTCATAGTTTTATTGTGCAACAAACCCAGAAATACCATCCATGTCCCCTGAAAAATTGGAAAATACCCCTAGTCTTAGGGGCTAAAATTTTTCAATCCTGGGGTAAAATGGTAATTTCACTATAGCATTGAGGTCACTAGGAAACCTAATGGCTTGCAAGAGTCTGGGAAAGGGAACTTGTTGTGCAAGGAATACGTATACCTCCAAGTGCACCCTACCTAAGGTAAGCTGCATTGTTTTTTTCTAAGTCATATTTTTTATTTGTTGATCTTTCCTACGGCTCGAAGTAGATCTCTATTCGTGAGAGAATCTCTACCTCCTTGGAAGTCGAAAACCTAATCATTCTAAAGTTTGAAAAAAATTCACATTGCATTTAGAAACCCTTTTTATTACTATATCCAGGTATACTGTACAATGTAATTTTACACCCCGGTAGCTAAAACAAAATAATTATTCAATTGTTTTTGATATTTTGACCAAATTCCAATGGATAATCGTAAACCAATTATGATATCCAATTTTTGTTTGAAAAAATGAGAAAGATGATATAGTTTTTGTTTTTTAAATATGGTTGGAAAAACCTTGGAATTTGGTTGGATACATGAAATAAACATATTTTTTGGTTTTTTAAAAAGAAAAAAGTTATTTTTTATTTCATGCACATTTTCTATTTTATTATTATTATTATTATTTGTATTTTTTTCCTATTTTTATTTTTGTTGTGGATTGGCTGCCCAACCTAGATGGGTCAAAATGCCTATCATTATGGGGATGTACTGTCAGCCTAGGTGGGCCGACTGACCCACCATCTTTTGTGGATGGGTGTCCCTGCCCAGGTGGGCATAGAGGCCTAGCCCTTTTTGATGGCCCAGCTCTGCGAGAGCCTAGTATTAAGGTCACTAGGAAATTAAATGCTCTGCGAGAGTCTGTGTAAGGGGACTTGTTGTGCAAGAAAAAGACGCATCACCCCTAGTGCACCCTACCTAAGGTAAGTTGCATTGTTGTTTGATTGTTTTTCCTGAGTAATTTTTTATTTGGTGGTTTTTTCTAAGGCTTGAAGTATATCTCTCTTCATGAGGGAGTCTCTACTTCATTGGAAGTTGAAAACCTAATCATTCTAAAAGTTTGGAAATTTTTGCACTGCATAAAAAAACTTTTTTTTACTATTCAGGGGTGTCCTTTACAATGTAATTTTACACCCCAATAGCTAAAAAAAATTAATTTTTTTTTGATATTTTGGCCAAATTCCAATGGATAATCAAAAACTGGTTACGATATCCAATTTTCATTCAAAATATGTGAAAGAAGCAACATATATTTTTTAACGAAAAATATGATTGGAAAAACCTTGGAATTCAGTCGTATGCATGAAAACAAAATATTTTTTTGTTTTTTTTTTTAATTCATTTTTTTATATATTTTTCAAAAATGGGTCGGCCCAGCACAGTTGGCCAAAAGGCCCAACTCTGCTGGAATTGGGTCATGCTGAGAACAGGTCTAGACCAAGCCAGTAGAAAAGAAGAATAAATAGCAACATTGTTCACGTGTTCCGTGAACAGTAACAAGGAGGTTGATCGATGACAACGAGAGGATCACCTGCCATTACCGTCGGGCAGAGGAGGACGAGGTGGTTCTAATAGTGGTGGTGGCGTCGGAATTGGTGGCCTATGGTGGTGGGGAGAAGCATTGGAATTGGTTGGTTTGTGTTAAGCTTGTTGCCACTGCGCGTAGCTGGCGTTAGGGAAGAAAGCCTCGACTGTTTCAGGCACGATCGATGAAGGGGAGAAGTTGACGATGCTGAAGGAGAAGCTGGTGGTGCTCGCTGGACGGAGCTGCTAAGGGAAACATGAGCCACCTATTACTGGTTTTTGAAGGAAACCAAGGTTGTTGCTGTTGCCTTTGTGATTTGAGAGATGGTCGTTGGTCGTGGCTGACAGTGAAGATGGAGAGGGTTTTCAGTGTTGGTACTATAGAGAGAGTTGACGATGGGTGGTCTTGGCAACAAGAAGAAGAGAAAATGTGGTGGTTCCTGCAATTTTCTTTACACTGTGATATCGTCTTCCCTACTATATTTCATTGTGTTTTTTTTTTGTCAGTGTTTTCTATATTATTTCATTCTTTCTCCCCGTATTTCCAGTATTATTTCATGCACCTCCTCTTCTGTTTTTTGCAAATTTTCCCCATGCCTCTGTGTTTCTTCTTTATACTCCATCCTTAGTTTTTTCAATATATTTCACGCACCTCATTTAACTGTTCTTCCCCTTTCATCATTGTGTTTCCTCCCGCTATTTATAGGTAAAGGAGCTAATGTGCAGTGATGGGTTGCTTGTAGTACATGGAGTTGATGTTCAGGGATGTTGTGTTGTGTGTTGCAGGAGTTAGAGTAGGTTGCAGGCATGACTGCCGGCATGGGCGCAACATGGCTTACGGCAAGGTCTAGACAATTTTTATTTTTTTCAAAAATATAAAATAGACAGAAAAAAAATGGGTTGTGATAAAAATAGTTTTTTGAAGGGAAAACCGGGAAGAACGATTTTTTTCTTCAATTTTGGCTTTTGATTTCACCCAAAAAAGTTTCGTCTCTAAAAATTCTGATCTTCTCAATTTAATCCAGATTAGGCTTCCAAACTTAATTTCTCACCAATTAAGCATTTAATAAAATTAATTTGACCCATTTAAAGTATAATTAAGTCCTTGCACTTAATTAAAGCCTTCAACTGGGATCTAAATTAATTCCTAAATATAATTACACTTTAAATTGATTGATGATTAGATCAAATTGACCCATAAAAATATAATTATGGGAACTGACTTAATTTTTACCCAGATTTATCCAATAATAAATTCCTTTAGCTTTGAATCTGCATTTTTTCTTTATTTTCAGGCACAAAAGAGGTACGATCGGGCTCTAGAAAACTTTCAAAATTTCGACCTTGATTTTTCTGCTAACACTAGCCTCTTTTATTATTATTTTTTTGCTATTTTTGTTTTATTTTGGGTAGATTTAGGGGAATAACCCAGAATTGGGTTATGACAGTTGTCCCCCTCTTTACAATGCTTCCAACTAAAGTCTTGTAAGAGATTTTAGATAGCAAGCACTACAAAGAAAAAGAAAATGAATTTACCAAACCAAGAAATAGTTGAATCATCCGGAAGTGAAAATGGTGAAGATGATGGCCTGGAAAGCACATTATTTAAGTTGGTGGTTGAAGGTTGAAAAACGCACAGTTGAGTTGATGGTCGAGGGTGGGAAAACGCACTCTAAGAAGGGGAAAATAAGGCTGAAAAGTGCAATATTTTAATTGATGATCAAGGGTTGGAAAATTCACTCGAATGAGGAAGAAATAGGGCTAGAAAGCACACTATCTTAACTGATGGTCGAGGGTTGAAAACGCATTCAAAAGAGGAAGAAAAATAGGATTGAAAAACACAATATTTTACTTTGTGGTTAGGGGTTGGAAAATGCACTCAAAGGAGGGAAAATGGGGCTGGACAGTGCATTATCATAATTAATGGTTGAAGGTTCCAGAACGCACTAAAAAAGGGGGAAATAAGACCGGAAAGCGCACTATCTTAATTAATGATCGAGAGCTAGAAAGCACACTCGAATTAGGAAGAAATAGGGAAGGAAAGCGCGCTACTTTAATTGATGATCGAGGGTTGGAAAACGCACTCGAAGATAGGGGAAATAGGGCAGGAAAGCGCACTATTTTAATTGATACTTGAGGGCTAGAAATCACACTCAAATACTAGAAAAGAGATAGGGTTGAAAAGCGCGCTATTTGTGCTGATGAAGGGCTCGGAAGCGCACCCAGTGAAGTGAAAGTGATGAGGGCTTAAAGGCGCACACAAAATGATGAAGGTCTGTAAATTACAATCCCTCCAAACATTTCTTAGATTCCTAGAGAGGATGCAATGCATGATGACACCCAAAATCATGAAAGAGATAAAGTTGAAAAGTACACTCAAGGAAATAAAAGAGGTGAGAGCTTGAAGGCGTGCACAAAATGATGAATGAAGGTTTGTAAATTACAATACCTTCAAAACATTTCCTAGATTCTCAGTGGGGATGCAATGCAAGATGATGCATGTATACTTACCTGAGAAATATAAGTCCCCTTTCTTCTTCATGGTCTTCTCTTTTCAAGGTTTGGATCTTTGTCTTTAATAGCTTCTCGCTTCTGCTTACTCGAACCACAACTTATAATTTTGACCTCTGGAGATGACAGATCTTTACCATATTCATATGCCCCCCTTTGATCAAAGACCCTTAGTTTTCTTCAACATTACTTGAAAAGGAATGATCAAGTCAGCTTCAATTGCATTTGTATATTGCCCCCAACCTGGTCATATGCCCTCCTTTGATCAAAGACCTTTAGTTTTGTTCAACATTACTTGAAAGGAATGATGAAGTCAGCTTCAATTGCATTTGTATATTGCTCCCAACCTGGTCATGCCCCATAAGTGTTTTAGGCTTCAAATGTTTGCAAGAAAGGGGTTGGTTATTTACAAAGATTGTTTTTCATGTAAGATTTTTGGAATTTCAAAGTCATTCCAAGCACAAAACCATTTTAATGTTTGTTTAAACAAACTTGTTCTTGAAAGAATTCAAGTGATCTCACTGCCAAGTTTTATGTTGTTTTTGACAGGAATGTGAAATGGTGCTTTTTCATGTCTCGCATGTCAAAAGGCTTTGATCTAGTTTTATGAAGCATTTGTAAGGCTTGTTTTGAATGGAAAAGCATTGTTTATCGATCCAAATTACCTGTATTTGATCAGAAAAGGCTTAATGAGGTTTGTAATGTAGGCTCAGGTCACTGGCTATGAAAAAAAATATTTGTAGGCTCAAAAGGTGTTCAAGGGTTTTTTAGACTAAGGATCACTTAGTGTTTAATATCAGAACTCTTTTTGGTCCATAAGCTTTGGGACCTTATGATTGATTCATATAATGACTTGACATGACCCCCAAAATTTTGTTTGGGCTTTTATCATGGGGTTTTAACATGTTGACTTGACATGCCACCAGTACTTTGTTTGGGTTTTTTATCATGGGTTTTTAGCACTATCATCATGTTGACTTGACTTGATTTGCTATAGTATACTAAAACCCTTTTTATGCTCATGCCCTCCAGTTTTTTTCAGCCATCACATGTCATTGAGAACTATTTTGTAGATTAAAAATGTTTTTTATCCTCGCACTTGCCTTCTAGTGTAAGGTGTGAACCTTGTCAAGGTATCAAGAAATAATTATTAGGCTCAATAGGGACTGCAAGGGATATTTGAGACTTGTGAAGACATATCAAAATTGGTCTCTCCTCATTTGAAAAACATGCATCCAAGATCGGTAAGCTTTGTTTTTCCATGCAAAATGATTTTTATTTTATTTTTTAGATTATTTATTAGCTAAGAGTTTAACTTTATTATGTGGGTTTTTGGGGTATGAGATCACCTCTCAGTAAAATCCTTTGAATTCCAAAACACATTTGTTAAACAAACATTAATTTCGCATTTCCTTTCGTACTAGACTTTGATTTGCCAAACATCTTTATCAAATCATAGGATCATGTATAATTTAAATGAAAGGGTATAAGGTGTGCTTGTGTTATTTAAAAAAAAAAAAAAGATGTCATAAGCACAAGAAAATACATGATCATATTGAACAGAAAGTCTTGTTAAAAAAAGGTCTTGTGGTGATATGAACAAAATTGCAAACAAGAATAAAACAAGTTTAACTTCGACACAATGTGTTGAAATGACCAAACAAAGAGCAATTATGGAAGTGGACTTCATTTTCCAACTCTGGTGCACTTCTTCTTCAGAGATTCTTGTAGAGGTCATTTCAATGCTTGCTCGAGTAAGCTGGCAAGAAGTCTTCTTGATTGGATTTTTGTTTATAATATATATATATATATATATATATATATATATATATATATATATAATCTTGGACATTGACGGGAGATTAAAAGATTAGTCATAGTGATTTTATTTCATTTAATTTAAATTTGATTTTATCTCTCCTTTCTAGAGGATGAGCAAGAGCTAAGTGTGGGATGAGGGTGTTTGATGCAACCATAAATGTTGAAATAAAGTGATTCCAGTGGCATTAGAAAGTTAATGTCCATACCTCTTTGGACATTGATGACAAGAAAAATAAATAGCATAGAAATCGCAGCCTTCAAAGTCATATCTTATATTTTGCCAATGTTAACTTTCAACTATTATGACTTGAATATCTTAATTGTTTAATTTTTTCTTAGTTTAAATAAGCAAACCCTCTAATTGAATCAAAATTTGAACTAAATCATTCTCGTGTGATTAATCTATTGCTTCCTCTATACTATCTTATATAGTTTAAGCTAAAGCAATTAATTTGTGCGACTATGACATCACAATATTTTGCTTCATAATTTTTTCATCTTTCATTATGGTTTCTTTTATTTTTTTTAATTTTTATGTTGATTTAAAACTTTAAATTATATATTTTTAATTGTAAAGTTTGAGAGGAGAGAGAGAGAGTCATCAACCGATTCAAACATATTAGACTTTAACACCTACTTATAGGTGCTGCAATATTAGACCGTAGAGACCCTATGCTCTTGTGTCAAAGCAGGCTTTATATAATTGGGTAAATTGAGACCACCAGTGAATGGGGTGATGGGTTGCAACTTGCATCCTTCATCTTTTTGGGAATAGACACCCCCACCCCACCAGGCACCACATAAATAAATAATGAAAAATTATAAAATTTCCTTGACTATATGGTACTGAGAATACATCTTTAAAATTATTATAAAAAATGACTATTGCTGACTATGGAAACTAATTAATATTTAGAGTGACTATTGCTGACTATGGAAACTAATTAATATTTAGAATCATATACTATGGACCCCATTCAACTTTAAATCTAAGGATGTGATGAGATCACGACTGCCAATTTCTCAGGTTCCCATAGAATCATTACCATGTTTATCTGTACCTTGGTATTTCTCCTTTTTACCAATAAAAAATGTTGACTAACTAAAGGGTTTTGGTCTAATCGGGAATCATATCGCTAGAGAATCGAAGCTGCTATGGTCATCACCTTTTCAATCCCACGCGCTCAAACACACTCGCCCATATATAATAAACTATTTTTAGGGGTTTGGGTTTTTTCTTAAAAAAACACAAAAACCAAGAAAAACCCGATAATGCTGTCTTTTTTTTATTAATAAGTTCATATTTATTTGACTTGATTGTTTTTTTCAAATTAGCATAATGGACACAACGCAGGTGAGGTTGGTGAGTTGCCAATACCCTTCGGAAGGTTGTATCTGATTTTGTATCACGACTTCATTTGAACTGCTATGCCATGTTTAATTTAATTTCTTTGGGTGTTAAAGCCTCGATTCATACAAAAAATAATTTTTGCATGTATGTTATATTCATTTAAAGTATAATATCAAGTGACGCATTGCTATCACACACATATCAAAAATATATTTTATTAGATAAAGTGTAAAATATCATATATTTTGAAATTTAGAAAAATTAGTATGTGAAAACTAAGTTAAGAAAGTTATTTTCTAGGATTTATATATATATATATAAGAATGATAATCATTCTTGTAATGTTTAGTGAAACTTTGGCTTTTGGGAAGTTCTATAGATTTTATGGATATTTGTTTTAAGAGAATTATTTGTGTTCCATTGAATTCTATGTGTAAATTGTTTGTATGTGAAGCACGTATATGCAAACTAATGGGGTATTTTATTTTGCTAAGACTTTGAATATCTTGCTTGAATATTTTTATTGACCTAAAATATAAAAAGATGTGAAACACATATGTAATAAATACACAACTTGTAGGGAAATAAATCTAGGATTCAACCATACAAGGTGATAATACCTTTAAAGTTTATAATTTTTCTTTGTTTGATGTAAGTGATGATTCGATGTCAACTTCCTTTAAATATAGAAACGATAATGAGGACTAACACAACATCAATCTTAATCACAATAATAACCTATTGGAGGTGTCAAGTTGGTTAATTACAAATACTAGGATAAAAAACCTTAAAGAGACATTGAATGAACATGTTTAAAACATATGGATCATGGACCTAAAAGAGCTTAGGATGTCAGAGGAGCATGAATGATAACCTTTAATTCTTCTAATATAAGTCCAAGAAGAGCTCAATCCTAGTCCTACCAGGGATTGATGTGTTCGGCCAAAATCCTAGCTTTGTTTGTGCTTGTTTTTTCTAATGTTATAAAAATTAAAAGTCAACAATTACTTGTCTATTTGTGCAAGGTAAATTGGTCAATTCTAATCCTTAATAGGAGAGAATTCTTATTATTTAAAAGAAGAAATTTTTTAGTTCACTAAGAAAACTAATGAGCAACAATTTTTTTTCCAAAGTTAAGGAGAATCATTTAATGATTCTTCTAGTTTAGAAATAAACTAATTAATTAACAACTAAAAAGGAAGTAATCATTATTGTTTTCCAAGTAAACTAGGAAAGTCAAACTCTATTGGGAAAAGTTAGAGGGGGCAACAAAGATTTCCAAGTCAGAATTGATTTTCCTAGTCTATTTTGGAGTTTCTAAAGTCAAGAACTCTTCTTACGCATGCCATGAAGGCTTATTCGGCTATAACACCATATAAACTAGGAAATCGGACTATTATTTTTATTTTCTTTGTTAATTATGGCAACAACTTTAAACCTTTATTTTTTATATATATTTTGGGCTTGTTTAATTAAGTGCTTGGGTCTAATTGTAAATGGACCTTATACAAGTCCATAACTTAGGTGTAATAAACCAACTTTCCATGGCATTAGTCTAACATCAATATAGGTCCAAAAGACAATAATAATTTTTTTTTCACCTCTATATATATACTTCAACCAAAATTTCAACAAAGTTTCCCGATAAATTAAATAATCCCAAGTTATCGACATTCAACCTGCCACACATTTTCACAATCATTTCCTTATTCAATATTTTTCCAACATCTTAAAGTGCATTGTCATCAAAACATCAACAAAGCACAAAATAATCTTTAGAATAGATATTATTATAAAAACTATCAGTAATGCATTGCAATTTTTAAGAAGTATCAATGTGTGTGTGTGTTTCATCATAATTATACAAACATATAATTTAGATTGTATTTAATTCCTTAAATTCAACCTTCAAATAATAAAATCATTACAATCAATCATCGTAATTCTCACAAGCTTAACTAAATACATCCATTTGACTTAAGCAAAATATGGAAGCCCTGTGCATAATTTACTCCTTGCGTTTCTAAAAAGAGATAATTCAAACATAGCAATATATATAATTTAAGACTATAATTTTACGAGTAAAGAAAATTACTTCATTTAGATTCTCAAATTTCAACCATATATTTTTATTTTATATCTTGAAAATTTCATTTAAGTATAATCCATCCCAAAATAATAAACAATTTGTCATCAATTATATGCTACCCTTCCTCCATTTAATTTTCTAATCGAAACATCTTGTTGCTACCCAATTTTTGACTCTTTATTTTTATGTTTCGGAAAATATCCGAAAAATACATATCTTGGTGCAAGGGTGAAATTGAGCAAATTGAGAGTTTAATGGTCGATTGAGGGTTAAATCGCGAAAATCAAGATCCAAGGACCAGAATGAAAGATCGCGCGGAGCCAAGGGCCAGATTGAATTTTTGATGGGGATAATTGCATAAAATCAAGTTTTAAAGAATTTTTAAAGGACCAAATCATTTTTTTTCTTCCTAAAAAAGTTGAAATCTGCATTTTAAAAATAAACATGCACTGTTCCGGCGTGTGTGCATTTGAATTTTCAGGCGCATTGATCAACAGATCAATCAAATTTTTCTTCATTTTTCAACCGTGATTTTCTTCCCGTTTCATCTCCATCAGTCAGCAACATTCAATCGAATTTTCTTCCTAATCAGTCGTGATTGTTTTCCTTAACAGACGAATCAGGATCGTCTTCCTGATTCTCCTCTGATTTTATCGATTTGCTAGTTGTTCCTCAACACTGCATTAAACGCTTTCCTTAACAGTTCGAGCCTCCTCTGCTATAAATAGCAGCTCGCGCAGGAGAAAAAAAGGGGGAGGAAGGAGAAAAAGAAAAAAAGAGAGAAAGAAGAAGAGAGGAGAAGAAAAGAAATTCACGCATGAAAAGAGATAGAGAAAAACGAAAAAACAAGCAAAGGAAGATTATATAAAAAAAACAGCATCTTCACTCTCGGTGCAATCTTTTCTCTCTCGGTCCCGTGGTCTCTCTCTAAAAAACAGAGGAGCCTCTGTCAATCTCTCCCTCTCGGCCCGTCAGCCATCTACTCCGGCCATCACACTTCGTCTAGACGACACCAGACTCTCCTCCATCACTCCAGCAACCCAGACAGCTACCTCCGGCGAAGAAACAGCAGCAAATGACATCATCTGCAACGTGACCGAGAGCTTTCCGACGACCATTCCGGCCACCACAGGTCACCATATCCGACGCCACAACGACCAGAAGAATCACCACGACCTCCTCTACCCAACGGTATAAACAGGTACGCATTTCGTCACCCTCGAAAAATCATGCATCCACTGTTCATTGTCCCTGTGCTTGCATGCGGGGAGTGAATTAATTCACTCCCCGCGTGGGCTTGGTGGGCCGGGCCTTGTGCCCGGCCTGGCCCTGAAGAGCTTTCAGCGTCTGGGCTGGAAGCCCAGCCCAGATGGGTCTGGGCTGCCAGCCATCTGGGCTAGCAGCCCAGCCTGGAGGCAAGGTGGGCTGGGCTGTCAGCCCAGCCCGAATTTAGGTGGGCTGACAGTCAGCCCACCGAAAAAAGAAAATAAAGAAAAAAATAAAAAATACAAATTTTCCAAAAATATTTTTGTTAAAGAAAAAATGTGTTGTTTTCTTGCATAAGGCCAATACACTAGCATATTTTAAAAATTGTTCTTCTTTTGAAAAATATATATTATCTTGGGTTTTGAAGAGAAAATGAGTTTTAGCATGGATTTCGCAAAGAAAAAAAACCATTTCTTGCATTTTGAGATTTTACAACATGTTTGTAAAATCCAAAGGGTATTGGCCAATATTTCAAAAAATATAAAAATCTTATTTTTTTTTGGGGGGGGGGGAATTTATTATTCACTGTCGGTATTTGGGTAAATAAATCCTAAAGGGGTTAATATCCAAAATATTCGACGGGAATGATATGCTATTAATCACTGTTGGTATTTGGGTAAATAAATCCTAAGGGGGTTAATATCCAAAATATTCGACGGGAATGATATGCTATTATTCACTGTCGGTATTTGGATAAATAAATCCAAAAGGGGTTAATATCCAAAATATTTGGCGGGAATAATATGCTATTATTCACTGTTGGTATTTGGGTAAATAAATCCTAAGGGATTAATATCCAAAATATTCGGCGGAGTAATATCTCATTTGCCATTTATTTTACATGTTGTTTTGACAGGTCAAATCATAAACAAGCCCAACGTCAAGCAGCTTACCTTAGGTAGGGCGTACTAGGGGTGCTAAAACCTTCCCTTTACGCAACCAGTCCCTTACCCTAGAATCTCTGAAAGACCAGTTTTAGGTTTCCTAGTAACCATAATACTAGGTGGCGACTCCCTTTTTCAAATAGAGAACCCCCCGACATATGATATCCCCGTACACGGGGAAGAGTCGTCACGACGCCGCGCTCATTCATTTTTTTTGGGGTGCGACAGAATGGCGACTCCGCTGTGGACTTGGACTAGGCTTGATAGTTTTGAATGTTTATGATATGTTATTGTTTTTCA
The DNA here is from genome assembly GCA_009078335.1 of Salix brachista. Lineage (NCBI taxonomy): Eukaryota > Viridiplantae > Streptophyta > Magnoliopsida > Malpighiales > Salicaceae > Salix > Salix brachista. The sequence continues at coordinate 10,241,303 of CM018586.1, forward strand.
TATTGCTATGGATTGTTGATATATTTTTTTTTTTTAGCTTTAGCATGCATCTTTACATCCTGTCATCATAATATGCCTTGTCATGCATCACTTTTATTATTTTGAGAGCACACACTAAACTTTAAGTTAAGTGGGGGACTAGCAGCTTACCTATGACTTGAGTCAAGGTTGAAGTTTGTGTAAACCCCAACTCTTTGCTGAGTGTTTAGACTGGTAGTGATTGGTATACGTGTCATCCCACTATCTGCTGAACCCCCATATCGCCTTTACGAGGGTGATCACTGGGACAGCAAGAGACCCTCTTTAGAGACCAAGTAGTAAACTTACCCTATGTCTCACGTAAAGGAACTAGAACCTATCGTTAGGATGTATGCTCCATAATATCTTTTTGCATAGCAAAAAAAAAAAAAAAAAAAACCTAAAATAGCATTTTGACTTACAGGTCTTGTGAACGAAATGGCCACCGCCACTAAACTCTCCGTCATGGAATATGGGAGAAGTTCTGAACTATCACAATTGACTGAAGGAGACTGCCTTAAAGGCGATGCTATGAGGCTATCACCAATCAAGAATCTGGATTGCATTATAAATGAGGTGAACAAGTTAACGACTCATTTTGAGGATGTGGATAAGGACACATTTTTTAGAAAATACGGACGCCTGATGGAGATTGCGAAGGTAGACGTTTTAAGCCCAGCGGTGCGAGCTCTAGTTCATTTATGGGACCCTGACTACCGTTGTTTTTCTTTTGGGAGCATAGACCTATGTCCTACTATGGAGGAATACGGGATGTTGACTGAGTTTCCGAATGACCTGTACAGAACTTATTTCCCTTTGAGATCTGACAAAATCATTCCTGAACTGTCGAAGCTGCTCAGGATCCCCAACTTGGAAAGATTTTTAGAAAAGAAGGCTGCTGGTCTGAGATGGAAGATGCTGGAGTTGGAACTAGAACAGAAGTCCGGATCAGAGAAAGAAAGATTAATTGCATTAGGCATATTTGGCCTTGTGTTATTCCCAAGTCGGACAGGTATAGTAAGATTAGAAGCTGCTGCTGCTTATGTGGAATATGAGAATACACAAATTAACCCCGTGGCCTCTGTTTTGGCTGAAACCATCATAACACTTAACCATTGTCGAAGAGCCGGGAAAGGAGCAGTGAGATGTTGCACGCAGCTGCTATATATCTGGATGGAGTCACATTGAAACCAAAAAACCTGACTTTAATAATTTTTTGTGGTTCAACCAAAAACCATTGAGGATAGTGGAGGAAGAAGAATGGAGAAATCTAGACAACCAAAGTTGGGTTGAAAAGCTAAAAGTTATACCTAGTGGTGGTTTCAAATGGAGAGCCCCTTGGGCCAAAGCGGTGAATGTCTTAATGAGTTGCGGGCAAAGATGTTGGGTTCCGTTGGTAGGGATTACCGGCTATGTGAGTTATGCTCCTGCTCTCGTGGTAAGACAACATGGGGGCATGCAATTCGTTCCAAGGACCAAAGGAATTGCTCAATTTTTTGGTTTGTTTAAGGATCCCGTTGCACAAGAAGTTGTAAGAGCCATCAAACAAGATTGGAAACATTTAGTTTTGTTGGAAATAAAAGGTTTGGGAGATCCCAGTGCAAGTGAAGGGTATGCAAAATGGAGAGACTTAGTTGCCTCAGCCGCGACCAATGAAGAAGTAAAGTCTCCACAAACTGAAGAAAAGTCTGTTAAGAGGAAAAGAGTTGACAGTGAAGGAGAATTGAGGAGACAAATCGAAAAGTTTCAGATGGAATTGAACAAGACCCGAAGAGACAAGTTGATGATGGAAGAAATGGTGTTGGAAGGCGATAAGAAGAGAGCATTTTTAGATGAGCAAATACAGTCTAAAGATGTGAGAATAACCAAGCTCGAGTTAAAGTTGGGTGAGGAGAAGAATGTTAGGTTGGGAATGGAGAAAGAATTAACGGAGATGAGTCTGAAGTGGATGCAAAGTTGCTCCGAGCTCGGCGCATTGAAGACTGAACATAATGAATGCCAAGAGAGCATAGAATATTACCAAGAGAAATTTGCAGAAGTTCAGTGTGAGCTGATGGATAGAATTGAAAAGTATGAAGATTTGTATAAGAAGTATGTAATGTCGGAAAGTCGTTCGACGGAGTCCGAGAAAGATGAAGCCATTGAAGCAGAGTTAACAGTTAAGGGAGAGGAGATAAAAACTCTGAGAACAAAGCTCGATAAGGAGAGAGAAAAGATGAAGCATCTGGATGAGAAACTAGCAGTAATGGAAAAACACAAGGATCAAATTGATACCAACAATACTTCGTTAAACAGAACCAATATGTTGCTTTTAGAGAAGATGACCAAGATGGATGAACAAATGGATAAAGCTGTTGGGCATGCTCGGGTCATTAGAATCAATGCACGAAATGTTGGAAGGGATATCATCCGCTACCGCCGAAGTCTAGCTGAGACCGACACCTTTTTGGAGAAAATTGAGGTTTTGCCTTCCTACCTTTGGCCGAAGAGAAGTAGATTAATTTTTTTCTCCATGTTTTCAAAAATGTAGCAAGCTTATCCAACATCAATAAAAATGGCATTGACCCATCTCTTATGCAAATTTTGTCTCTTGGTGAATATGAGTCAAGCATCGACTCGAAAGGCAGTACTCATAGCAAAGCAATGTGACCAAAAACCCTATGTTTATGAGGTGGTGGCTATCAATCGTTCACAAGGAAAATGCATACATACCCATTTATATAAAGCATTTTTATCATAATCACACATTATATTACGCACTTTCTCATGCATTTGTGCACGCATCGTCGACCGAGAGACATTTGGGACCCACAATACCTGGAAGAAAGGATGAAGAACTGCCGCAATTAACCATCCATGCTCTGGAGGAAGTTACTGCCCGTACATGTATTTGGAAGGTTAGCCGAGGGAGAGAAGTTCTAGAATTGGGAGATCCAGGAGGAAAAGACAACCTTTGTGACACCATAAGGAACCTTCTGTTATAAAGTCATGCCATTTGGGTTAAAGTATGTTGAGGCCACTTACCAAAGGGCTATGGTGACTTTATTTCACGATATGATGCACAAAGAGATTGAAGTATATGTGGGTGACAAGGTTGCTAAATCTGGAGAAGAAAAGAATCAAGTCCAGATATTGAAGAAATTGTTTGAAAGGTTAAGTTTGAGGTTTGACCCCGTGAAAGGTTCATTCGGGTTGAAATCTGGGAAGTTGTTAGGATTTGTGGTGAGTGACAAGGGGATAGAAGAGGATCCTATAAAGTAAAGGCTACTCAAGCCATGCCAATTCCCAAAAAAAAAAAAAAAAACAGAGATTTGGTAGTTTCCCTCCTTGCATTTTTATGATAGCAAGTTGATGAACGGAGAGCAAATGTCAAACAAATTAGCATCATTTCATGAGATTGGGGTTCTTGGCCTTTATTTATTCTATGACATTACGGACGGCCAGGAGCTTCGCGGTAAAAAAATTCTGACGCATCATCTCTTATAATGAACGTGAGGCTGAAGCTGCATTTGAGCTGCTACGATTTTTCAAAAGGAGTGCATTTGGATCATCTGTTGTTGCTGATATGGAGTTCAATACTGTTGATGGCTTTCAAGTCCGAGAGGTTGATATACTGATACTTTCCACTGTTAGAGCAGCTGATTCAAGTTCATCTATGAATGGATTGAGCTCCAGCAGTATTGGGTTTGTCGCTGATGTAAGACGGATGAATGTTGCCCTGATAAGAGCCAAGCTCTTGCTTTGGATTTTGGGTAATGCGAGGACCTTGCAGACAAACCGGAACTGGGCAGCTCTAGTAAAGGATGCTAAAGAGAGGAATTTGGTCATCTCAGCGAAACCGCCATATGAATCCTTGTTTGAAACAACTCCTAGGGATGCTTGCAAGAGAGAAAGTATTAATAATCATTCAAGACTGTCTAGGCATGCTGAAAATTCTAGAAGCAGTGGCAAACTAGGCAAACAAAATGAGCAGAAAGTGCACAGGGATTAAAAAAACTCTATTCGTTCTGTGACCCGATGCCATAGTACTGTTGCTGGAGACGGTAAGGATTTTTATATCCAAAGTAGCAAAAGAAAAGCCAGAGAGGAACATCATCTGCCAGGGAAAATGGATGTCAAGTCTGTAATTCCAGGGGAATCTGTTACTGGTGATGAAAGCAAGGGAAGAGAAAGAAGCGAGAAGAAACTTGACTCCGGTAAGAAGAAAGATAAATGTGCAAATTCAAAGAGTTCTAGGGAGCGTTCTGAACATGAACTGGGTGATGGCCACAAAAATATGAAATTGAGCAGGGAAACAAAGAAATCTATTGAAGGTAAGAGAAGCCAGAAGAATTTGGAGAGTTCTACATCCTCAGATGAAGGCAGCCTCAAAAGCAAGGAGGTCAATGATGGTAAAGATCCTAATCATGTAGGTGCTTGTTTAGATATGATTACAAAGAGGAAACAACAACGTGAATCTGTTGAGGCCATTCTAAACAACAGCCGATACACATTGATATCAGAAGATAAACCAGCTCATTGCTGCTCAATTGAAGGAGAAATAGATGGAAACCCTTGGTACTACGATATCAAAAATTTTATCCAAAACCAAGCTTATCCCCTGGGGGCATCCAAAAAAAGAAGAAAACCTTGAGGAGGTTAACGATGGATTTTTACCTTGATTGGGAGGTTTTGTATAAGAGGTCATCTGACGGTACTTAGCTGAGATGCCTAGATGGAGTTGAAGCCAGAAACGCGTTGCGAGAAGTCCATGAAGGGATCCGCTCAACCCATACTAATAGGCATATGATGGCTAGAAAAATGCAAAGAAATGGTTATTTCTGGAGGACATTAGAGAAGGATTGCATCGACTATGTCTGCAAGCATCATAAGTATCAAGTCCGTGGTGACAAAATGGATGCCCCTCCGGCTCCTATGTTTAACTTGATATCTCCGTGGCCTTTTGCAATGTGGGGAACTGATGTGATTGGGTATATCAACCAAAAGCCAGCAATGATCATATGTATACTCTCGTGGCTATCAACTACTTCACAAGATGGGTAAAAACTGGGTCATTTGCTCATGTAACGCAAAAGGTGTTGAAGAAATTTGTTTGATATGTCGGTACGGACCACCAGAAAAGATCATAACTGATAATGCTCAAAACTTCAATGGAAGAATAATAATAGGACTCTGCGTTAAATGGAAAATCAAGGAAAACCACACTTGGGGGCATGGTCAGATTTGGATAAAAGCAAAGATCATCGCAGATAGCCCATGATAAGCAATACGCTTGCGTTGAATGGATGAATGATTTATGACAAACTTGAATGAGCCATCCACTTAGAGAAGCCTGCAAAGCTTTGGAGATTAGGCAAAGACATCCTGTGATAATGGAACATCAGAGAAAGGCGACCTATGTGTCCAAAAGAGAGAAGCAGAATCTCAAGTGAACGAAACCACAGAAGAAAATATGAATTGAGGACTGGTGCTGTTTCGTTCCTCAAAGTCACTTGTGACAACAAAACCGCCTTCATCTTACACTCGGGCAGGTCACCCGTCATAACGAGACCCGAGTGGATCACCCGTCGCTATCATATCTAATTCGGGTCGGTCACCCAGAAAAATAAGACCATGCTAGCCGGGTCGGTCACCCAGAAAAATGAGACCATGCTAGCCGGGTCGGTCACCCAGAAAAATGAGACCTTTCTAACCACTAACCGGGTCGGTCACCTAGAAAAATGAGACCCTTTCTAACCACTAACCGGGTCGGTCACCTAGAAAAATGAGACCTTTCTAACCACTAACCGGGTCGGTCACCCAGAAAAATGAGACCTTTCTAACCACTAACCGGGTCGGTCACCCAGAAAAATGAGACCTTTTTAACTGCTAACCCGGGTAGGTCACCCAGGACAATGAGACCCATATCCTCCATCCTATTTTTTTTTCTTTACAACACTTACTATTTAAAGTCTTTTACAAGACTTTAGACGTAAGCATTGTAAAGAGGGGGCATCTATTGCTACCCAATTTTTGACTCTTTATTTTTATGTTTCGAAAAATATCCGAAAAATACATATCTTGGTGCAATGGTGAAATTGAGCAAATTGAGAGTTTAATGGTCGATTGAGGGTTAAATCGCGAAAATCAAGATCCAAGGACCAGAATGAAAGATCGCGCGGAGCCAAGGGCCAGATTGAATTTTTGATGGGGATAATTGCATAAAATCAAGTTTTAAAGAATTTTTAAAGGACCAAATCATTTCTTCCTAAAAAAGTTGAAATCTGCATTTTAAAAATAAACATGCACTGTTCCGGCGTGTGTGCATTTGAATTTTCAGGCGCATTGATCAACAGATCAATCAAATTTTTCTTCATTTTTCAACCGTGATTTTCTTCCCGTTTCATCTCCATCAGTCAGCAACATTCAATCGAATTTTCTTCCTAATCAGTCGTGATTGTTTTCCTTAACAGACGAATCAGGATCGTCTTCCTGATTCTCCTCTGATTTTATCGATTTGCTAGCTGTTCCTCAACACTGCATTAAACGCTTTCCTTAACAGTTCGAGCCTCCTCTGTTATAAATAGCAGCTCGCGCAGGAGAAAAAAAGGGGGAGGAAGGAGAAAAAGAAAAAAAGAGAGAAAGAAGAAGAGAGGAGAAGAAAAGAAATTCACGCATGAAAAGAGATAGAGAAAAACGAAAAAACAAGCAAAGGAAGATTATATAAAAAAAACAGCATCTTCACTCTCGGTGCAATCTTTTCTCTCTCGGTCCCGTGGTCTCTCTCTAAAAAACAGAGGAGCCTCTGTCAATCTCTCCCTCTCGGCCCGTCAGCCATCTACTCCGGCCATCACACTTCGTCTAGACGACACCAGACTCTCCTCCATCACTCCAGCAACCCAGACAGCTACCTCCGGCGAAGAAACAGCAGCAAATGACATCATCTGCAACGTGACCGAGAGCTTTCCGACGACCATTCCGGCCACCACAGGTCACCATATCCGACACCACAACGACCAGAAGAATCACCACGACCTCCTCTACCCAACGGTATAAACAGGTACGCATTTCGTCACCCTCGAAAAATCATGCATCCACTGTTCATTGTCCCTGTGCTTGCATGCGGGGAGTGAATTAATTCACTCCCCGCGTGGGCTTGGTGGGCCGGGCCTTGTGCCCGGCCTGGCCCTGAAGAGCTTTCAGCGTCTGGGCTGGAAGCCCAGCCCAGATGGGTCTGGGCTGCCAGCCATCTGGGCTAGCAGCCCAGCCTGGAGGCAAGGTGGGCTGGGCTGTCAGCCCAGCCCGAATTTAGGTGGGCTGACAGTCAGCCCACCGAAAAAAGAAAATAAAGAAAAAAATAAAAAATACAAATTTTCCAAAAATATTTTTGTTAAAGAAAAAATGTGTTGTTTTCTTGCATAAGGCCAATACACTAGCATATTTTAAAAATTGTTCTTCTTTTGAAAAATATATATTATCTTGGGTTTTGAAGAGAAAATGAGTTTTAGCATGGATTTTGCAAAGAAAAAAAACCATTTCTTGCATTTTGAGATTTTACAACATGTTTGTAAAATCCAAAGGGTATTGGCCAATATTTCGAAAAATATAAAAATCTTATTTTTTTTTTTGGGGGGGGGAATTTATTATTCACTGTCGGTATTTGGGTAAATAAATCCTAAAGGGGTTAATATCCAAAATATTCGACGGGAATGATATGCTATTATTCACTGTTGGTATTTGGGTAAATAAATCCTAAGGGCGTTAATATCCAAAATATTCGACGGGAATGATATGCTATTATTCACTGTCGGTATTTGGATAAATAAATCCAAAAGGGGTTAATATCCAAAATATTTGGCGGGAATAATATGCTATTATTCACTGTTGGTATTTGGGTAAATAAATCCTAAGGGATTAATATCCAAAATATTCGGCGGAGTAATATCCCATTTGCCATTTATTTTACATGTTGTTTTAACAGGTCAAATCATAAACAAGCCCAACGTCAAGCAGCTTACCTTAGGTAGGGCGTACTAGGGGTGCTAAAACCTTCCCTTTACGCAACCAGTCCCTTACCCTAGAATCTCTGAAAGACCAGTTTTAGGTTTTCTAGTAACCATAATACTAGGTGGCGACTCCCTTTTTCAAATAGAGAACCCCCCGACATATGATATCCCCGTACACGGGGAAGAGTCGTCACGACGTCGCGCTCATTCATTTTTTTTGGGGTGCGACACATCTAATAAACGATTCCAATTTACACACCGACATCAAAAATCACCTATCAATGTCATTAACTATTTTCTTCCTGAAATAGTTAATCAATTTTTCTTCTTATAGATCCACGGACATACTGATATCAAATTTTCCTTAACATAATTAGCTTTTATTCTCGCAACAACTAATCAAATTTCTTATTACTACCGACATCAATGTTCTATACTAATATCACTAGCTTTTATTCTCAAAAAAGTTACTCAAATTTTGTTGTTAGCACTGATATCATTAACTTCCATTCTTGGAATAATTAATCAAATTTCTTGTTAGTGCCGATATCAAAGTTTTGCACTGATATTCTCGAAACAGTTAATCAAATTTCTTGTTATTTTCGATATTAATGTTCTGCATTGATATCATCAACTTCCATTATCATAACATGTTAATCAAATTTCTTGTTACTGTTGATATCATTAACTTTTATTCTTGGAACAATTAATCAAATTTCTTATTACTATCAATATCAATGTTCTGCATTGATATCATTAATTATTTCTTTATGGAAATTGTTAATCAAATAAATCTATATTAAATTCATTATATGGAAGCTGTCGATATCAATTTTATACATTGATATCATTAGCCATTTCTACCCGAAATGAATAATCAAGTTCATTCTCTATATAGACGTATACATTATATTTTTATTTAATTCTATTTTCATATCAATTGCATTTTTCCTTCAACTGATCATAACCTATGTCATTCAAACTATACAGAGATCATTATTCTTTATATAATCAATAAAAGAGTGATAAAAGATATCAACCTGTTGTATGGGCTCGACCTATGGTTCTTGACTGTTGCACGACTCCTGAGTTCCCTCTACAATAATATATTCATCATATCATCTCATCATTCAAATCTGCGTTATTTTTTCGTAATAACAATCTTAAATCAACACACAATTTTTCTTGTAAAAAATTTCTTTCCCCTCTTAAGTTCTCATTGCCTGTTTTACGACATTCATTTTGTTTTTGTCATAACTTGTATAAAATTCGGTTCCTTACATAATTTTTTCTTACTTTAATTGTTTAGACTAGAAATTGCCCATCTCCTTAAGGGAATAAAATTAAATTTGGTCCTAGGATATCCATTTTTCTCATTTTTATTTTGGTTTGTTGAAACTGCCATTAGTGCTGACAATTCAACCTCTCCTCAGATTTATGCTTACATCTTGAGTTTCAGAGCTGCAATTCTAATGAGATCAGTTTGTTAGAAAGATAACATTCCTAAATACAATTTCTATGAAGAATTAGTCCTTAAAATAAATCATTTCCTAAGTCTAAGAGATTATGGAAGTTAACAAGTTGAATATATCCCGGATTGTTACTTCACCTCAGTGATTCTAAATCATTTGAAATCCCCATTTGCCTTCCATAAAAAACATATTCACTTAGTCACTCATCTATTACATTAATTCTCTTAAAGAGAAACACAATTAATTACTCTTGCTAGTGGTCAGCCTCCACCCTCCTACATAATGCAACATTTCCTTGACATTTCCACATAATTCCTCCTCCAACAGAGCCCTTATCCTCTAAATCTAATTATCCGAATACAAAAATTCATTATTCTCAAATACTCCATGAACCCTAATTTATGAATTTCAAATTAAATGCATCAATACTTATTTGAATTCAAATTAACTTCATAATCAAGTTTAAAACTCCTTACCTAAAGATAATATGGATATCGATTCGTAACTAGTCAAACATTTCAACCCTCCCTTTGCTTCCTCCAACCAACCCCTCACTCCTTCCCAACCCCTCACTCCTTCATTTTTCTACAATTTATTCACTTGCTTTTCTTGTTTAAACACTTATCTAATATTGCTCTCTCTCCCAATTAATTCAATTCCTTTGAGAATTAGACTAATCTTTTGTGTTTTCCTCTCAAATCTCTTGTTAAGTTTTCAGCTCTCCCTTCTCCCTCTTCTCCTTTTTGTTTGCATAATTTCAATACAAGTAAAGAGAAAAGGGGGGAGAGTTTAATTGTATTATTATTATTTACAAAATTAACCTCATTTACTTATATATTTCACTTTTGACCCACTTTTCCTTTTTCTTTCCATTTTTGTCCCTCCACAATGAAATCTATTGTTTTATTTTATTATTATTATTATGATATTTATTTTATTAATTATTTTATTTATATCTTTTTATCTGGTTTTTACATTAGGTCCAATAGGGTTTAGAAGCTTTTAGTATTTATAACTTTCTTATCGAGCATGGATCAATTAGATTTCTAAATAGTAAACTTTTTTTGTTGCAAACTTTTTATTTATTTATTAGTGAGATATTCTCCTTTTATTGGTTCTCTAGAGGACTAAAAATGACTTAAAAAAATTGACTTCATGGTGTCATCCTTATATTTGTTGTTCACGAATGAATATTTACTGGGCGGAGATTCGAATACAATATTATTGTGCCTAAATACAAGTTATCTTTATGTTACACTCATATCAGACCTGATTTAATTGACTTGCCATGAATTAATGTCTTTGTGTGTGATCTATTTGATTATGTGATCAAGAGGTTCACATTTAAAAGGCCCTCAATTATGGTATTATTTTTTGCTTATATGGCCCAACCACTTTTTTCAATTTTCTTGATTTTGTTTTACTTCAAATTAATTTTTCTATGTGTATTTGGATTATTTTCATATATTGATGTTAAAATAAATTTTTAAAAATACAAATATTTATTTTTATGTATTTTTTAAAAAAACATATTTTGAAAAACAACTTCTAATACAATATCAGACATTGCCTTTATCAATATAGTCGAATTGATATGTGTAATAGATGAATTTTTTTAAAAAAAATATTTATGTATATATAAATAAATAAATAATTTTTTTTTGCTTAAGTAGCAATTCAAAAAGGACTTTAAACATATGAGAAGCAAAAATATTCAAACAAGAAATCAAGTGTAAAAGAAAAAAAAATATGTAACATATAACAACTAATATATCAATAAATAACAAATATAGTTAAGTAACAAGAATTTTGACCCATAAACTAATAGTTCATTTAATACATCAAACATATTAAGAGAATACTTTGTATTGTAATAAATTTTGTTTTTTGCTTAAGCACAAAGAAAAAGTTGTTTAGTTAGCTAAATAACTTTTGTGTTTTGCATTAGCTTCACGTATAATTTATATTTTTTTACTCATTACAAGTTCAAATAACATACTTTTATTCTTAAAGATTTGCTTTTAATTTATTTTGCATATAAAAATCAATCTTATATCAATTTTAACTAAGCATATACTTTTTTTTAAACCTAATATTTTTAATTATAACTAAAAACTGTTTTTTTAACCCTATTTCTTTTTTAAAATATATATTGTATAGGGCTTAATTGGACTAAATTGAAATTAATGAATGGTTTTACGTTAATATTTCTTTTCCTGCTATAATATAACTTCGCGAGGACGAACTTAATTGGCGGCTTCTAAGTTCTCAACTTTATTATTTGATTGTTTATACAGTGATTGGAGCATCCAAAGCAATCTTATTCCCTTGGATCAACTGGCCCGTTAAATAATGTAACTTTAGAAAACTATTTTTAATTTCAAACTAATATTTAATATATCAAGCTGATATAAATAAATAAATAAATTTTTAAAATTAATAATAATGGATAGATATGTAATTTAAGAAATCAATAAAATAAATAAATAACAAGAACCGTTCGACATGCGCGTTGTTTGATAATTATGCACCCTATTCTTGTCAGCTTAAGGCATCGCCATAATTTTATCAAACGCCATAACCATGACGTCATTTATACGATTGAGGTTGACATCACCCCCACCTCATCTTGTCTACATCAACGGTGGGAAAACGACCATGTTAAACTGTTTCCCAAAAGTCTTCAACCACCTTGGAAAATTATTAAAATGGACGGGATTTAATTTAAGTGAATCAAACTGTATATTAATCAGTTCCATTAATTGAATAGTTTAATTATATATGTCGTCCAAAAATCAAACACGTGTAGTAGAATATATATTATAAATAAAGTTAATTCAATATCGTTTCTTTTTCTCTTAACAATAATGGCTGGAATTCAAAACATTAAACTAAATCAATAATTATTATCATAGTTATGATTAGTTGAATATGTATGTATATAATATGAACTTAAAATATATTATAATTTTTTAAAATAAAAATATATAATAATAATATATTATAATGTTAGAGTGATTATGATATCAATAATTATGGTAATGATAGTAATAATAACAATAATTCATACAATAATATTAAGAATAAAATAATAATTATAGTGATTAATAATATTTCAATGATATTAATAGCAATAATAATATTAATAATAATAATAGTTCTATATACATCCAAACCAGTTATTAAACTATATCATAATTCCATATGGTTTCCGAGTAATTATTTCTCCACATGTATCTCTACCTCCACCAGTATTATCCAAGGAAATTCACATTACATACATTCAAAACAGTTATTAAGGTAGTGACATAACAAACCCCCAACCCCACCCAAGAAAAAAAAAAACAAGAATCATTAAAGAATGACCCAAGTTTTGTTATAAAGTCCTTTTACCTAATTTAATTTATAAAGCTGGCCAACAAGAAACGTTGATCAAATTTGGTAGACTTGAGTTGTAATGAGATTCGACGCAGTGGTGGCTGATATGATATATTCGTTTTCTCATACATAATCTTACAATCTGAACTCACTTATGTCTTAGTTTTGTATCTTATGGTTGAGATTTCTATGTTACAAGGCTTGCATAAAAGTTCAAAGGTTCTTGAAAGAGAGATGGACAGAGGAAATGATAAAAGAAAGAAGGGAGACAAAGAAAGCGACCAAGGAAGGAAAAAGAAGGTGAGAGGAGGGGAGGGAAAGGAGGAGGTGGTGACGGTGGCGACTGAGGACGAGGTGGAGGAGTTCTTTGCAATACTAAGGAGGATGCAGGAAGCCGCGCAGTACTTTGGAAAGGGTAGTGGAGAAGGGTGGCGGGCTGTAGTGGAGACTGAAGTGGTGGAAGTGATTGATGGTGGTGGAAATAACGAGGAGGATAATATGATCCAGAGTTCCGGGGCTGAAGAGGTGGCGCCTGTGGAGGAGCAGGAAAACTGGGTTTTGGATTTGAACGCGACGCCGGTGGTGGAGAGCGACGGCGCGTAGAGATTTAGCTGTTATGGAACATGAAACTACGGAGGTTTCATTTCTTTTCTTGGCTTTGTTTGTTATTCCACCACCTCTATGATCATTTTGAATTACCCACTTTTTAATTATTTTGTTTTCTTTAACAGATCCATTAGTAATTGATTTAAAAACCTATACTACTTTGTAATAGGAGAAGGATTGTGTTTAAAATTACTCTGACGATAGAGATATAGATCTGCAATTATGGATGAGGTGCTTAGATCTGCAATGCTGTGCTGTGCTGTGCTGCAGTTAAAGATAAGGATGATTTCTGTCCAATCATACTCTCAGATAGCGCGAGGAATTGCGGCCACTGGAGTTTTTTTTATAAAAAATAATTTTTTAAGTATGTTTTAATTATTTTGATAAATTGATATTAAAAATGAATAAAAGAAATTACTTTTATAAATAAAATTCATTTAAAAGTAATTACTATTACCATGATATGATTTTTTTAAAAATATATAATTTTTTTAATATTTTAGGTGATAAGTGGAAATTATGCAGGGAATCATAAATTTTATGATTTTAGTTCTAGAAGAAAATATTTAGGTGCTGATTTGAATTTCCATAAGAAAATAATAACGTGGTAGGTTTTTTTCGTGGAAAGGTTTTGAATGATTTATTAATTAATGAAGGTGTAAATGTTATTTGTTTTTTTGGTAAATTTTTGTTTTGTTTTTGTAAGCATATATATGGACTGAAAATAAATAAATTATGTTTTGCAATTCCTTATTAATCTTGTCAGCAAATATATATGAAAAGTTATTGCATGAAACCACTGCATAAAAAAGAATCGACTAAATTTTGATAATATTATTGGATTGAATGATAAAAAACGAGAAGAATAAAATATAAAGGTTAATGAAAATAATTGAGAAAGCCGAGAAACTCCCAAGGAGGAACTAGAAATCATTAATCTAGCAATTGAGCGAGAAAAAAGACAATTAAAGTTTGACACTTTTGTTACATCCGAGGAAATAAATAGGTTGGTCTCTGTACTATATGAGTATGCAAATATATTTTGCCTAGATTATGCGTATATATTCTGTCTGGATATTGACATGATGGTACACATGATTTTCTTGGTTCAGGGAAGTAAACCAGTTAAGCAAAACACTAGATTGATGATTTTCTTGGTTGAGGGAAGTAAACCAGATAAGCAAAGAACTAAGATTGATAAAATTAGAGAAAGTGCTCAATAAAGAGAGCGAGGGAAAGATAAGAAATGTTATTTTTTATTTTTGTGTTTTTGCTAAGATCTGTATAGCCCATTTATACATACATGAGGGAGACAAAGAGTTAAAATGAATTGATACATAAAATTAATGGAGCGTATTTGAAAATTAATTAGTGGAGTGTAACTGAAAATTAATTGATTGCTTGATTGTAGATATTGAACTCCGTGAGTTGTCTTTGCCTTCCTTAACACTCTCCTTCAAGTTGGAGTGGATATTCAAGACACCAAACTTGCTAAGGAGATATTTGAACTGTATTGTACCAAGTACCTTGGTGAAGAGATCAGCTAGCTGTTGAGTTGTTGGAGGGCTAGAAAATGAACTCAAATAGGAAGGAGAAAGGTAGAGCTGAAAAACACACTATTTAAGTTGATGGTTGAAGGTTGGAAAACGCACTCAAATGAGAAATAAATAAAGTTTAAAAGCATAATATCTGAGATATGATGGCTAACACACGCATTGTAGGGTTATGAGAGGTGAGGGCTTAAAGGTGCACTCAAAATGGATGAGAGAGAGCTTGTAAACTACAATCCACCAAATTTATTTCCTTTTTTACCTTAGTATGGATCCAAATACATAATGATGCATGTATACTTATCTCATAAATATAGATCCTTTTTTTCTTCACAATCTATTTTTTAGGAGTTTGGATCTTTATAGCTAGCTTTAGTGGTTTTTCACTTTTGCTTATTCGAGTTGCAACTTGTGAACTTGACCTCTAGAGATAACAAACCTTTAGATTGTATCCACATTTCCCTACTTAAAGAACTTTAGTTTTGTTCAACATCCTTTGTGTTCTTAGAAAAGTAATGATAGAGCCAGTGCTATTGTGTAATTTTATTTGCCCCTAGATTGATCATGTCCACTAATTGTTCTATGCTTTGAATTTTATTTATGGAGAAAAGGGTTGTTTATTCACAAGGATAACTTTCATGGAAAATTCTTGGAATCTCAAAACCATTTCTAAAACAAAAACTATTTTGACGTTGGTTTAAAGCAAACTCATTCTAGAAAGAATTTAAGTGATTCTAATTATTATGTTTCCATAAAGGTTGAAAATTTTTATAATGTTTTTGACAGAAGGTGAAATGACATATGTTTCATGTCTAGTTGGTTGAAAGAGTTTGAATCAAGTTTGGTGAAGTGCTTATAAAACTTATTTTGAATAGAAAAATATTGTCTATCGACCCAAATTGTCTGCTTTAGATCAGAAAGAACTTGATTAGGCATGTATCATTGATTTTGGTTCTTGGTTATAAAGGAAAGGGATACTTGTAGGCTTGAAAGATGTTTAAGGGATTTCAAGACTAAGGATCACTAGTTCTTGAAAGATCTTGTTTCGGTATATGGACTTTGGAACCTTAGAATTTACTCGTAAAATGGTTTAGCATCCCCTTAGTGTTTGGTTTGGGCTTTTCTCCTTTATAATTCTCATTATTAGGTTTTGTGCACTCTAATCATGTTTGTTATGGTGCTCTAAAAACTTTTGACTTTTTGAACTCTTTCATGCTCCCCAATTTTGTTTAGGTACCAAACACTTTTATGGACTTTTTTATTCTTGTACTTGCCCCTTAGTATAAAGTGTGATCCTAATCAGAGTTAATTATGAAGTAAAGCTCATTAAACTAAAACAAGGACTACAAGGGATAATTAAGAGTTATGAAGGGATTATCAAAGATGGATTTTCTTCACTTCAAACACAAGCATTCAGGATCAATAAGCTTTGTATTTTCCATGCAAAATGGTTTCTCATTATTTGTTTAACTAAAACCTTAGCTTTATTATGTGGGTTTTTATAGGTGTGAGATCACCTTTCAAGAAATCACTTGACTTCTCAGAACTCATTTGTTAAATAAACATCAATTTGACTTTTAAATTCATACTAGACGTTGAATTTCCAAAAATCTTTATGAAAACATGGGATCATTCATAGTTTCTTATGAAAGGGGAATTTACCAAAGAATTCTCGGTACAATGGTTTATGAAACATTCAAGATTCTTAAGGGTATAGGGTGGGTTTGTGTTATTTAAACACAAGTAAAGACACCTTATCTACACTAGAAAAATTCATGATCTTATTGAAAAGAAAGACTTATTTAACAAAGAAAGTCTTGTGGCGTTATGAGACAAATTGCGACAAGCCTAAAACAGGTTAAAACATGACAAAGCGAAAGCACATGTGTGAACATGATCAAATAATGACAATTATAGAAGCAAGATCCATCTTTCAGGTGCAATTATCCTTGAGAAACTCTTTCTAAAACCATTTTCTTGGTGCCTTAATTCATCATTTGCATCAAGTGGTCATCACATTTGTACTCATATTATGATTTTCTTCAAATGTTATCCATTCATCTTTAATCGGTTGTAAAAGCTTCTTCTTTTTTAATCAAATGTAAGTATATTATAGATCAAAAATGAAACTAAGCTGGGAAACCAGCAAGTTAGAATAACAAATTTGTATAATCAACCATGGGCAAGGGAACAGGCTCCCAAGAACAGGCCAACAAAACATACACAAATGGTCATGTTGACGGGAACAAGCTCCTGATAACAGGATAATTGAAATGAAAAATAAATAGCTAACAAGACTGGATATGAAAACAATCTGGAGCTAAGGAACGCAACCAGTGAAAACATGTCTTCAACAAGAGCACTAAGAACCAAAACCTACTACCAACTCAGGCAACCCAACAACAGCCAACAAGAAGTTATCATCAATTGACTGAGCACACTCGATCGTAAACCACCCAGGAAGGGAAGTAGCCAAGAGCAACTCCTCGGCTGGCCTTAACAGGACATTCCTCTATCAATATAACCACCATTACACAAATTATAAAAGCTTCTTCTTAAAAGCATTGTATGTGTGAATGTTATTTCCAACAACAGCATCATGGTATTTGTCATAACTCATTTCCAGGTTATTCCATAAAATCTATCCAAAATAAAACAAAAATAACAAAAATAAAATCAAAGGGGTTGATGTTGGTAGAAAAATCAAGATGGAAATTGTGGATATTTTTTAGAGACCGATTGTACCTCTTTTGTACCTAAAAATACAGATTTAAGGCTAAAATAACTCATTATTGGATAAATCTGCTTAAAAATAAGTCAAAAGGCATAAATATATTTTTTATAGGCCGATTTGATTTATTCGTCGGTCAATTTAAAGTGTAGTTATGTTTGAGAATTAATTTAGGGTCCAATTGAAGGATTTAATTAAGTGCACGGACTTAATTATACTTTAAATTGGTCAAATTAATTTTATTAAAGGCTTAATTGATAAAATTCAAGTTTTTTAGCTTAATCCTAGTTCAATTGAGAAGAATGAAATTTTTGGACACCAAATTGATTTTCTCCAAGTCAATTGTTTGTAGTGAGGGGAAAATTGAAAAAAATTGAGAGTGTAATGGTCAATTGAGGATCAAATTGCATATATCTGAAACCAAGGGCTAACATAAAAAAGGTGCGCAAAGTTAAGGTTGTTATTGAAACTTTTGTGGGGATACAATTGCACAAATTTAAAAGTTTAAAGCCAATTAGGAGTGTAATTAGAACAATTACAAAATGAGGGACAAAAATGCATTTGCACCTTCTCCTAAATCCTACAAACACGTCGCTACAGGCATGCTGCTGTAGGAAGTAACTTATCACTGCACGCAATGGTTACCTTCTTTGTCTATAAATACAGGGAGGGAAGAGACGATCAGGATAAAGAAAAAGAAAACAAAAAAACTAAGTAGAGAGGAGAGGAGCATAAAATAACACAAGGGGAAAACACTGAAAAATAAGAGGAATCGAACAGAAAAGGGAGAAACGAACGAGAAAAAACAAGAGAAAAAACCAAACAGTGACAAACAAGCCAAAAACTAATGACAGTTGCACCACCAGTAGAACAACTTCTTCCTTAGCACTGACAATTAATAGTCCACCCTTCCTCTTCCTTAGCACCGGCAGGACCTTCACCTCAACACTGGCAGCCTCCCCCCAAGAACAATAGCCAAAACCAATAGACAACAGCCATAATCTTTTTCATAGACCAGTGGACGTCGACCATGTATCCCTCGGCAACATTATAGGTTCCCTTCGACACTTACAGCAGCTCCATCGTGACCTCTAGTTGCAGCAACAAGGCTCTGGCAACACAGCAGGAACTCCCCCTGTCTCTCTCTCTTTTTCGGCATCAGGTTCAGCAACAACCTATCTCTCTCTCTCTTCCTTCACCATTTCAACAACACTCCAATAGCTCTCCCAGCCACCACAGGCCACCAATTCTGACGTCGCCACCATCAGCAGAACCACCTTAACCTCCTCTACTTGGCGCAATGATAGGTACGTCGATCGTCTCTCTTTATCAACCCCCACTTTACGCGAACAGTGCATTTTTTATTTTCTGTTTTGCCCTTGGGTCATACTTGTTCTCGGGCCAACCCAGTTGGATAGGCTAGGTCCATCTCAAGTCCAACAAAGTGGGACCTTTTGGGCCAACTTGGTTGGGTCAACCCATTTAGTTGGGCTAGACCCAATCTGAATGTTTTTTTAAATATATATAAAAAATGTATTTTTAGAAGGAAAAAAACAAAAAAAAAGTGTTTATTTTCATGCACACGAAGAATTTGAAGGTTTTTCCAGGTATATTTTTTTGTAAAAACAAATATAGCATATTTCTCATGTTTTGAAATGAAAATTATTTTACGATGCATGAATAGCGGAAAACCCATCCACTTCCCTGGATTGATGATCCTACTCTATTCTTTCATCTACAATAACAACATTAGTGCACTATTGTGCTAAACTACCCATCATATGCTCATAGTATGGTTCTTTAAATGTGTTAGTAAATGAGGTCATCATTTCTTTATCAAGAATCAAAGGATGCACCTGCATAACTAGATCTCTTCATCTTTGGGCATATTCCCTTATGCTTTCTTTGTTTTTTTTTCTTAAGGTTGACAAGCTTATTCAATGTCAATGTTGTTGTACTTGTATTTTTTTATGAAAGGATCCACCATCTCTTTTCAACTATGGATGTTGGTGTTGTCTAGCCTCATGTATCAACTTAATGTTTCCCCACTCAAGATATCCTGGAATAAATGCATAAACAACTTTTGTTCATGTGCTACTTCCTTTCATTTTATTGCAGTAAGATTTCAAATGGGTGATAAGCATTGTGTTCTAGTATATTCGATAAATTCAAGAACATGAAACTTTTTTGTAGCTAAAACTATGTTGGTTCATATAAGTCTACCACTTCTATGACCTTTATCCTTGCTTCAAGCACCACCATTTTATATTAATCAATGTCCTCTAATTACTTTGTCTTATGGGATTTATTGGCGAATGTTTCTATAACCTCAGGCATTGATATTGTTGATTGTATGAAAATAAGACTATGTTGGGGCTCTTGACTATGTTTGCCCAATCTTAAAATGCCTTCAAAACATAAAACAAAAAATATCAAGAAATTTTATACACAAAACATATGCAAAACACTAGGTAAATATAGGTGAAACTATTAAATAATATGATTGCATCAAATTACTTGAATTATTATACGTAGAGAAGTTGCAAAACTTAATTCTTAATAAATACAATATTGGATGATAAATTACTTGAATTATTATTTCCATTGTTATTATTATGATTGAAAGTAAAACCAAAAATATTATTAGCAACATTGAAAATAATTGATATAAAGAACAAAAGGAAATATTTGAACGACAAAATTAAAGGGAAAAAAATAGTATTATTATCATTATAAGACATTATCAAACTATCAAACATAATCTAAGTTAATGTGTTATTTTCTTTCATGTTTGCCTAAAAAACTTTTGATTATTTAGTTTTTTATATATACTCATTTTATTATGGATAAGATATTAAAAATAATGATAACGATTATTTTTAAGATATTTTTTCTTATAAATATGTGAAACAAATTATATATTTCAATATTTATTTAATATTAACGCATTAAAATATATATAAAAAATAAACTAAGATTTTTTGAAAAAACAATTTCAAATTAATTTAATGTCAGTGGTCTAAAATATTTTTAATATAATAATATCAGGAATAAATCTTAAAAAAATAAAAGATAATTTATTTTTTAAAATAAAAATCACTTAAACTAAAAATATACCAAGTTATACATAGACAAAACAAATAAAAAAATACAGAGATAAAGAATCATTAATAATAAAAGATTTAGTATACATGCATAAGAGAGTTTCACTTTTATTTTACGTCATGAAAGTTAAACTTTGTTTTTGAACGCAAATTATATTTAATACAGAGTTAAATAACAATATAAATTAAAAGTTAAAACTAAAAAATATAGATACATAAATACAAATAAAAAATTAAAAAACAAAAAAAAATCAAAACTAAATCAAAAAATTAAAAATTAAAATTAAAATACAAACAAAAAATTATATAGAATCGATAAAAAAAAATCTTCATGCTCGTGAACACCTATTTTTCTTGTTGATTACTTTTGTTTTCCAAATTTACAGCCATCATATCATCATATGAACAGACTTTTTTCCTACTGAAACGTACGGTTACCCTACAAACTCCGGGTTGCCCGATACGTTTTCTTTTTCTTTCTTTTTAGATATTTTCACAAAGCCGATAATTCGGGCTGCCACAGAAACCCCGATATATCTGCCGGTACCAAGTTCTCGTCCGAGTAGTCAAACAACCCACCTAACGCCACAAAATCTCCGTTATTATCACAATAGGTATGACTTCCGTCCGTATTACCACCGAGTCCAAGCTCAAATGAGTCATAATTTGGTATCTCACCCTTTAACCCTAGCAACCCTACAAAACCAACAGTTCCGGGTCCCTCCTCCGCTGACAAACCGGTTACAGCGGCAGCGTCTTTCCCCTCGCCAACAGGGGACGTCGGCGGCAAGCCAAGTTCGTCATCCGAGGCATCAAGGAGATACCCCAGGTCCGTTTGGGAACCAACAGAAAGTGACGTCATCTCCGGCACCGGATGCCCTACGAGAATCTCGTCTTCAAAACTTTTGATAACCGAGTCCAACCCCTGAATCACTGACTCATCCGATTCATCAAAGATGCTGAGCAAATCGTCTCGGATCCTCTTTGCTTCAGGTATGCTCACACCGGAGGTGTCCGAGTCAACTCGGACCTCAACAGTTTCATCTTGATCAGGTTCCAGAAATGGCGAGTTAGCATCCCAGTCAACCCGAGCTAGTTTAAACTCGGGAGAATCGGAACTCGAGACGTCGAACTCATTCCGGGTTCTTTTCTTGCTGTTTTCGTGGTCCATAATAAGATCTTAAACTATGTTTAGGAAGGGAGATAGAAAACGAAAATCTAGAAGAGGATTATGTCACCAGTGGGACGACGAAAAGTCTGGTTACCGTATAGAAATTTGGAGAGGAGCAGTCTGTCGCGTGTACAGAGAAGAAATATAAGTGTTTGGCCGGCAAGAAGGCTTCTAGAGAGAGAATAAATGGGGGGCGGGACAGGAGGGAAAGAGAAATGAGAAGGGGGTGTATATATCAGTGGAAGAAAGAAAGTAAAATAAAATAAAATAATTTTTATTGTTAGGATAAGTTTGCAAATAATTATTATTTTTTGGTTTCTGTGGGGGGAATTGGGGGTCTCCGCACTTGTATGAATTAAACGATGGCTTTCAAGTCCGTCGGTTCCGCGGGCGCCAGGAAGGGGAACATGTGCTTGTGTCGTTTTTGTTTTGCTGCCTTTATTGAATTTCAATAGAGGACCAAGGCTTCTAGAGGTGGCTTCCATCCATGATATACTCTAGATTTAAGTTTTGCGCATTTTTAAATGTGAGAATAGCTAATTGTCATCGCCACTCTCAAAAGTATTTCATGTTTTTTTTTTATTCAATGAGGAATCCCATTTAGTTATACTAGTTAGATTATCCGCATTGCTTGCAGACTGAATTAATAATTTTTATAATTATTGAAAATAAAATAATTAATATATTTTGTTAGTTCAAAAATAAAATATAACATCTATACAAGCAAGGTTTGATATAATAAAATACAACAACACATCTTATTATAACAACAACAATAACAACAACAACATTGAAGCCTTAACATCTAAAAATATCATTACTATTACTGCTAAAATAATAAAAATTATTAAATTATCCTAAGAAAAAAAACTCAAAAGCATTAACAAGAGAGGAAAAAAAAACTAAAATTATTATTACTATTATTATTATTATTGCGTTAATAATGGAAAAAAAATTAAATCAAAGAATAAAAAAAAGCCTAAAAATTTTAACAAAAGAGCAAACAAAAAAATACATGATAAAATTAAAATTAAAATTATTAGCTGAAAAAAAAAATCAATTGACTTGAAAAATAAAAAATAAAACTAATAAACAAATAAGAACAAAGGGGAAAAAATAAGAAATATCAATTTTCAAATGATCATAAACACAAACTAAAATTTAACAAAAATTTTCAAAAAAGTACTACCTCGACAAAAGAGAAAATAATAAAAATTAAAAACCAGATCGAAGAGCATATATATATAAACATGGGGAAAATAGGGATTATTTGATAAATATAAAAAAAATAAAGGAATTAAAATAAAAAATTAAGAGTATAGGGGATGAAATGAAAACCAAATATATTATCAATTTCAATCAAATGATAAAATTGAAAAATCAAACCTTCTGTACCAAAAATATTAAGGGATTAAAAATCAAACCCAAAATTAAAAGAATAAGGACTGAAATGAAAATGTAATATATAATCAATACACAATTGAAACAAATCAAAACTTACATAATAGAAATAAGGATCATACAACACAATTAAAAAGATTAGGGATTGAAATGAAACAAACATAAAAAAGGGTATGCCATGTAATTTAGCATGCAGGAGAGAGAAAAGAGGAAAAAAAGTTTCAACCGAGCACCGTCACGTCTTCAGCCACTGTGTGCTGCCACGCGCCTCACCATGAGGAAAAGGACATGGTGGCGCATCAACTGAGACGCCAGATGGACATTTGTAACCACCGTAACACGCCACACATGTCGATAGAATGAAGTGTCACGAAGAAAATTGTCGGCGCATGTATCAGACACGCCCACAGTATCCACAGGAAAATAAAAAAAAAAAAGCCAATTACCGAAACACCCCTACTGTCAACTCTTTGATTTCTTATTGATAATAAATCACATGTGTGTGTCTAAGGGCTGAGTTAGACTTCAGTCACAGTGGGACCAGTCTAGAGGAGGGGGATATGGCTGGGCAAGGCTACCTTAGATGGGGCAGATTCGAAACCCATTTGTGCGTCTTAGTGATGGATGATCAAGGTGATGGAAGCAAGATAGAGGGCGTTTAACGGTTAAGACAGAATTCAATTGTAGGTCAGCCTTGGGGTAAAAAGGTGTCATCACCCAATTTTTGGGTGACTCCCAAAAATATACCAAAAAAATAACAAAAAATAAAATAAAAAGGGCCAGTGAGAGTAGAAGAATCAATGTGGAAATTTTGGTTGTTTTCGCGAGTCCGATCGTATCTCTTTTGTCCCCAAAATAGAGAAAAATACAGATTTAATAAAAAATAATATATCATCGGATAAATCTGTGTAAAAATTAAGTTGAGAAATATAATTATATTTTTATGGGCCAATTTGATTTAATCGTCGGCCAATTTAAAAGTATAATTATGTTTATGAATTAATTTAGGGTCCAATTGAAGGATTTTATTAAGTGCAAGGACTTAATTATACTTTAAATTGGTCTCATCAAATTAATTAAGGGCTTAATCGGTAAAAAATCAAATTCTTGAACTTAATTTGGGTTCAATTGAGAGGTTTGGAGTTTTCAGAGACCGAATTGTATTTTTCCAATCCAATGGCGTGAAATTAGGGATCAAATTGCACAAATCTGAAAATAAGAACCAAAGTAAAAAGAGTGGACAAATTTCTCTCTATAAATATTATAGAGAGAGAGAATTGCCCTAAAAAAGAGACCCAAAAAAAATTGACCCCGAAATTCTAAAAAAGGAAAAAAATCAAAAACCATAAAACCCCACACAAACCCTAAAATCCTCTCTTTTGGGGCTGCACCACTTCTTTTTCCTTTCTCCAGCCGACGTCCCTCCTCCTCGCCGGCGAGCCCCTTTAGCTTCCATCTTCCCTTTCTCTTTTCCCGACCAGCCCTCTCCGGCCAGCCACCATTTCCTTCCCTCTTCAGCCAGCCACCATTTCCTTCCCTCTTCAGCCAGCCACCACTTCCCCTCTCTCTCCAGAGACCGACTCAGCCTTCCCCATGGTCACTCTCTCTCTTTTCCTCCCCTTCCCGTCGACTCACAGCAGCCATGGCCGCAGCCCTCATCAGCTCTCACTTCGGCTTCTTCTCCTTCCTGTCGGCCACTAAAGTAGCCCCATCAGCTCTCGTTTCTTCATCTTCTTCTTCGGCAACAACGCCGGCAGCCGTCAACCACAGCAGTCCTCGTTTGGCAGCACCCTCACGGCCTGACTTCTTTCCCCCGTCGGTGGCCAGCTCCTCTGCACCGACGGGCTCCATCTCTTCCTTCCAGCCACCGATCAGCCACCTGAAGAAGAAGAGCAGATCTGAAATCGGGAGAAGAAGAAAAGAGAAACTCGAAACATTGCTTGTGTTGTTGCGTTTGTGTGTTGTGTTTGTGTTTGCAGGTCACCGCCGGCGAGAGAAGAAAGGGAAGAAGCCGATCTACACCCTGTCACGCTGTTTCTCCGGCGGCGGCGCGTGGAACCACGCGCCGCCCGTGGTGATGGCGCGTGGGTGAACGCGCCACCGGTGGTCCTGCGCTGCCTCCGCTGCCAGCAGTGTTTCCGAGGAGGTTATTCTGTATTTTTTAGATGTTTATGTGTTTATTTTTAAATTGTTGTTATTTTTATTTTTTGTACATATTATGTAATTGTACAATGTACCCAAAAAAAAATAATAAAAAAAAGAGAATGGGTGTGTGACTTGCATAAAAAAAAAAACATATAAAAATTGCATTTCAAAAGAAAAAAAACAGAAAAACAAAAACAAAAAAATATGTTGTTTTCATGCATACGGCTGGATTCCAAAGTTTTTCACGTTGTATTTTTCTTAAAAAAATATGTTGCATCTTTTTCATGTTTTAAAAGCGAAAATTTGGATATTGGTAAAGTTGACTTAAAATTTTATTTTTTTATAATATATATTTTTTTAATTTTTGTTGTTTTGATTTTGGTTTATATATATATATATATATATATATATATATAATTACTCACTAATACCAATCTCGATGAAAGAGCTTTGCTTTGATCTCTTTCTCCCAAGGCCAGCAAGTGGAGGATTTACAGCTACATAAGAATTCAAAGCAAAGATGAAAGAATCAAAATACCAATCTCGATGAAAGAGCTTTGCTTTGATCTCTTTCTCCCAAGGCCAGCAAGTGGAGGATTTACAGCTACATAAGAATTCAAAGCAAAGATGAAAGAATCAAAAGATGATTTAATAATAAAAAAAATCAATTTAATGCTGATAGGATATATTAGATGGAAAAAAGCAAGTCAGAAAAATCAGAATAGTTAGAATTCAAAAATTGTATTTGTAAACGACGGGAGATGAGCTACGTGAATGTTTTTTTTATAATGCTGAAACGGCATAGCCAATACAATACTAGTACGTTTTGGTTGGTATTTAGCCAAAAAATCTGGAACAGACCAAAATTTAAACCAAGGCAAAAACGACGTTGTTTTGTCTCTTTTTTTAACTGGTACAAAATATTTTGGCCATTTTGGCCGAAACGAAACATTATTGACAACCATAATGTAGGATGGTGGAAGCAAAATTCAACAACGAAGTTGATGAAAACTTAGTCGTGAGCTTAGAGGAATCGATGAAGATTTAGTGTGGCTTTGCTACTTTGTTTCTAGGAGGCAGAATGTTGGTGTTTTGTACGAAACCAAGGTAAGGGTAGTAGAACTTGGACTGAATCATGTGGGATATGGTTGAAGAGCCAGCCTAATGGTGGTTGTATTGTATGTTGTCTTGTGTGAGAGAGTAGAGTTTTTGGGAATTTGATGAACCTTGGCGATGAGACTGCTTAGGGTGAAGAATTCGGCAGCTAAGTCATGAAGAGATTTGGTTAAAGGGTCAAATGGGACAAGAACTTGCTTTGACATGTTGCCTTGGAGAGGAGACAATACAATGGAGTCTACACTTGATGATGGATTGTTTGGGTGACAGATTCGGCAGCCGAGTCAGGGGATTCAGTTGAGTAGCCAAAATCATCGAAAAGGATGAGTTGACATACACTATCTTTGTAGATAGGACAACGATCATGAGGAAGCATGGACAAATTGATGAGGAATTGTGTAATGCCAGGAATTTGGCAGCTGAATTGAGGTTCGGTTGTGAAGCCAAAGCATCAATGAGGATGACTTGGTGTGTTGTCTTGTTTGAGAGATAATATGGTATATGCTTTGAGTATCTTGGTGATAGGTACACGAACAAATATGATGCCTTTATTGGATTAACATGTTAGGAAATTTTGGTGGTCGAGACATATGATAAGGTTTGGACAACAAGGTTGTTATGTCAACAAATTCCTGTGATGAGTGATGAAGTTTATATGGCATGACAATAGCTTATGAGAGAACTAGATCATATGGGACTTGATGTTGGGATGCTATGTGCTTGTGATTTGGTAAGTTACAAATGACTATAAGAGGCCTTGTTGAAAGACTTCGACACAATATAGAGTTGTTCACTGAAACTTAGTTGGTGTTAGGACCAACAAGAATGTTTGATTTTCTTGCTTGCAGGTTATATATGGAACAATTGTTTGATTTTCTTACTTGCAGGTTATATATGGAACAATTGGGTGAGTCAAATGAATTTTATAGGGGTTCATTTGATTGCTCAATACGGGTTCTATATAATTATTTGTGCGGTGGGGCTAAAATCTGGGAAGAGATGTTTGACAACTTTGTGAAAAAGGCTTGCAAGTAGATGGCTTGGCATGTGGGATTGCCAAGGAATAGCATTGTATTGTGTGTGACTTGGGGGTTCCATGCGAGACGTGTGACAGGGCAGTATGTGACAACATTATACTACAAGTTGCTCTGTACGTGGGAGATCGATGATCTTCAAATCTTGAGAATGGTCTAAAAGTTTTATTTGGCTTTGTTGGAAAACAAACAGGACCTTGGAGAAGACGTAAGTCATAGTTTGGTTCAAAAATGGGTTGATGACAAGAAGTCAACTTGGCATTTCAGGATGGATGATCAATATTCTGAATGTTAATAGGGGTAGAACCAAGAGGTTGTGTATGTGTGACCTTGGATTGTGGTAGTGGGCAAACTTGATGACGAGGTGCTTCAGGTTGCTTTAACGAGGATATCGACTTCTTCTTGTGGGGGATGTTTCTTACAAGGTTAAATTTTTCAGGTTAAATTGACAAAAAATGGCGCTGGGAAGACATGATGAGATAGTGTCGAAATTGATAGCACTAATGAGTTCAATAACGTCGACAAAATTGGCAGTAGGGCTAACGATAAGTTTGGATGATGGGACAATCCAAGACTTGATGAAACACTATTGGCACGATTGGAAGCCTATATTGACACTTCTATGTGAGAAGAAACATGTATGGGCATTGGTAGATTCGGTAGTAGTGTATGTCAAACAATTTGACAACATTGACTTATTGGTGTTGGGCTGATGAAAGTGTGGACTTTGGACAAGGCACAAACATTTTGATGAGAAAATTGACCATATGACAAATGCCATGAGAGATTTATAGATTATTGGTTTGAATGTATTGTTGGAATATCTTAATATGATATTTTCTTATTTAATATTATCAACTATGTTACTTTTTTTAAATTAAACTTGGACTTAAGTTGAGAACATTTTTGAACTTTTTATTGTTATTTGTACTTTGATCATTCAATTTACAACATGTTTGAACAACTAATAGTTTTGCATCATTAAACTTGGGTTATTAAACACTACTTCCATCGTGTAATTTGTTTTTAAATTTTGACACCTTATTATGTGTTATGGTATTTAGTGCATTAACTTTATCAAAACAAATGTGTATTGTCGCTAGTTTAGGCCATTCAGGTTAAATGAAGGACTCCAAGGTTCATAACATAATTTTTAAGCTTTTAACATTATTTTAAATAATAAAAATTAAGGGAAAAAAATAGTTTGTTGGGAAAAAACCAAAGTTTTGGTTTTAATTTTTTTTTAAAAAAAAAACATAAATTTGGTTTAGTTTGGTTCTTCTGTTGGGTTTAGTTAACCAAACACTAAAGTGATATCAAAAGCTATAATATTCATCAAGAAACAAATTAAAAATCAAGCATGTAAAAGTAAAATAATTTAAGTTAATTCTCCAAGCTTGGATAGAACTCAATATAGCATATTTGCAAGACAATCATGGTACAAAGTTTAGATACTTTAAAAAAAGTATTTATATTGTAAGTAATTTGATGTGCAAATTGATCATATTATCATCATGCTGAAAATTAAAACCTAACTTAATTTATTAAATAAATAATTTAAAAAAAATTGTAATGTGCTGTTAAATTTTTTTTCATGGTTCTTTTATAATAAAAATACCATTTCTAAATTATTTTATATGCATAAATTAAATTTTACATTAAACATTTCTAATATTAAAAATAATGATTTCTTCATTTCAGTATTTATAAAAACTAAAACTAATAAAGATGATATTTTATGGTTTACTATAGTTTACTTTCTATGTGATTATATTAGTCTCATAACTCATGTCATAAGCTTAACGGATTAACCTAATTGACTCAATTTTTTTCTCATTTTAATTGACATTCTTTTGAAAAAAATGTAGTTTTCAACGTTAGATCTATTATAAATTAGGTTTCATAAATTATTTTGGTTTGATTTCTAAAGGTTATCCTAATTTTATAACTCGAGTCATGCATTTTATAGGTTAACATGAGTAGACTTAAATTTTTGTATTGTGTTATTTTTTTAGATTTGTTTTTCAATTTTATTCTTTAATAATCAATTGATTAAGAATTAAGTTTCATAATTTATTTTGATTTACTTTATATAGAATTATTCCAGTCTCATAACTTGGGCTGTAGTTTTGGTAGGTTAACACATGCCATTTTTTGTGTCCCTTTTCAATTATTTTTAAAATTTTATTTATCAATATTAGATTAGCTAATAATTAATTTTGATTTGATTTATACAAATTTATCATGAATCAAATTATGTATTTGACAAATGAATCCACGATTTGAGTTATTCCAATACGTTGTTGTCTCAATGTTACACAATTAAGAGATATCATTTTAATTTTTTTAGATAAATTATATTTTTACTAATCATCTATATTACCTTTAAATTTATCAAATTAACTAAAATATATAAAACCAAACCTTACATCAAATAATTTTTTTCCCAACTAAAAAATTCAAAACACCTTAATATTTTTTATATTAAAAAAAAATTGATTCAGGGTGCATTAACAGAAACACTAAAACAGAACGAAAGTTTCTGTTCATTTACTATACACATACACTCATAGTCACTGTTCATTGGCCATTTGTCTCGGTGCTTCGCGGGTGCACGTCCACCTTTTTTTTCCGGTCTATGAACAGTGTATTAACGAAAAAACCCCTAAAAAGACAAAAAAACGCTGTCGGTTGCAGGGGCTCAGCGGTAATTGACCATTTTCGGTCCGGTCCGGCCCGGTTCGGCCAACTAGTTTTTTTATTTTTTATATTTACTTGCACAGTGCAATAACCATTTTGTCCCTCGAAAAGGACAAAAAACAGGCGTTGTAGGGAGGGGCAATATGGTAATTTGCCATTTTTAAAAAAGTTTATCGTGCAATACTGTTGGCGCGTCTCCGTACGCGTCGTCCGTTTCCGTGACCACGCGTCTTTCGGACGGCACGTGCGGCTTACTCCGGCGTCCAAAAACGCCCAACCGGCGTCTAGAATGATTTCCAGGCCTGTTCTCCAAGGTTGTCAAAATCGCGATTTTGACACGACACGGAAAGGGTTTCTGAAAATCGGATCGTAAAATCGTAAGATCGTACCTAAATTTGTCAGTACAAAAATCGTAAAATCAGAGCTAAAATCGTGTAAGCAAAAAGATAGTAAAATCGTAAGTAAAATATTTCTGAATACAATACATCATAATTATGGACATAAAACTTCATTAGTTAAAGTTCATTCATGATTTAAAATAACTTCAAAATACATTACAAAACAATTATGTCCATAAAATTTCATAAAATAAAAACTAATTGTTCATTTTCCATACATCATGATTCTAATGAACTCATAGCACTCAAACATCATATTCTTCTTCTCAAGATAAACTAGAAATGGAAATTTCAATTATTTGTTTTCCCCAAGAACACCAAGAAGACAAGCATACAAGCGAGCTTGTTTCGATCATCAATTCCAAACTAGAAGGTCCAGTACTTGAAGCAAACAATAAGTGAACTTTGTACAATGACTGCACATCCTGTTAAGGAAGATGAGGTTACTAATTTATATTTTCACCAGTAAAACATTAGAGAGACTAACACACATATGAGGAGTGGGTAGCATGCTCACGGGGCAATAATTTATTCTATTTTTTCAATCATTTATATTCTATTTTGAGCTTGGCACCATAGGACTGAGCAATATATTTTGAGCTTGGCAAAAACATCAATGGACCTAAAAGTGGTTTGCAGTGACAATCCACTAAAATGTTATACTAATTGATTTGGTAATTCAGCTTAAACTAAATGTTATGAGAAACAATCCACTAAACTAATGCAAACATGTCCTACTTATGATAATAATCACATTCTACCCGTGGGACCAAAGTCGAGTGCAATAATCTTAATGCTCATTGTTTCTCCTAATTTTCGTCGATCCTTGTTTTAGATCACTAACTCATATAAAGAGAGCTCATACAAAAACAGAACACAAGGCAGCAACTCAGACACATCACAAATTCAAATGCAACACAAAATCCTCCATTACCATGAACAGAAAATGATCTCACGTTGCATAAAGAACCATAAGCATCAGAAGTTGGAAATTTTGAGAGAAACCTACATATTTCTTGCGGCCATGGCCCTCTTCGCCACCATCACGATACTTATATGACGATCCTCATCGTCACTAGACTCACGATTTGCATTAACGTAAAAAATGTTTGTAAATAGTAAGACTTTCTAAACAGTCCTTGGCCGTTCATACTTCATACACTTTGCACAATTTGCAGGGGCAAATAACATCAATAAAAAACCACAATTCAATCAATCATCAATCAATAAAAAAATCAAGCTTGCACAATTTGCAGAGGCAAATTAAATTCAAAGATCAAGCTTGCACTAACCTTTAACGGCGACAGCGAGGACAATCTGGGGAAGAGAAGGATGAGAACAACTGGGGAGGAGATCGGCCGAACAATACCGTCGGTGAACTTAGAAGAGAAGAAACGATTTGAGGAAGAGAAAGTGAGAACTGAGAAGAGAAGAAATGATTTGGGGAAGTGAGAATTGAGAAGAGAATTAGAGAAGAGCAGAAACGATTTGGGGAAGAAACGATTTAGGGCATTCGTGAAAGTGAGAAATGAAAGTTGAAATAATTAAAATGTGTTTGTTTATTCAAATCAAGTAATCAACCCCGAAGCCCCCCTGAACACTTGGGATCGTAAAATCGGACCGATCCGGTCCGATTTTAAGATTCCGTACGAGTTATACCGGGTTTGATCGAGTTTGACCCGAAACGATTTTCAACCCCGAGTTAACACGTTTTGTTGAGTCAACTTGCAAACTCGTACGAGTTTGCGAGTTGACTCGCGAGTTTGACAACACTGTTGTTCTCTTCCACATGGTGCGACGCGTGTTCCTATAAGGTGTCCGTAGGCGTGTCAATGGTCGTTTGAAATTTCACCCCCCATTTCTCTCTCCTCCTGCGCAGGCTGACATCAACGCAACTGTTTTTTGACGAATTTCATTTCAGTCCCTGCACTTTGTAATTTGTTTTCTGGCCCTTATTGCTATTATATAGGTTTTGATTTGTTTCAATTTCGTCCTTCAATTGAAATTGATTATATATTGTAATTTCAATTAGGTCCCCAGTCTTCTAATTTTGCGGATTGGGCTGAAATCCTTAATATGTGTGGTATCAAAGTTTTCATTGACTTCAATTTCATCCTTCCATGCAAATTTATTATAAATCCTTAATATTTTCAGTATCAAAGTTTGATTTCTTTCAATTTTATCCTTCTATGGAAGTTAATTATGGATTTCAGTTTCATTTCGGTCCCGAATCTTTTAATTTCTGGTTTTGTGTTAAATTATTTAATTCCAATGTTTGGATTTACTTTAATTTTGTCCTTTAAATTAAAGATGTTATTAAGAATATGTCAAGTTAATTTATATATATATATATATATATATATATATATATATATATATATATATATATAT
The DNA here is from genome assembly GCA_009078335.1 of Salix brachista. Lineage (NCBI taxonomy): Eukaryota > Viridiplantae > Streptophyta > Magnoliopsida > Malpighiales > Salicaceae > Salix > Salix brachista. The sequence goes on from CM018586.1 coordinate 10,274,503, forward strand.
TCAACGAATTAAAGTATGTGAGACTAATTATATGTTTTGATATTTATGAAATATTATTGTCTAAATATATATATATATATATATATATATATATAGAGAGAGAGAGAGAGAGAGAGAGAGAGAGAGAAATGACCTAAGATTTAAAAAAAAATTAATATCAATATGCTTAAATACATTTAATATAATAATATGATTAATAAATCTTATAAAAAAAGTTTTTGGCTTTGAATTTAAATTTTTTACTCTTTTGTTTAAGTTTATTTCTTTAAAATTTTTTTCCCAATATTTCAAATCTAATATTACTGGAGAAAAAATACAACTTTAAAAAATAAAAGGTAGACAAATTTACCTACATTATCAACTCATTTTTTTTTCTTTTGACAAATTTACCTAGATTATCTACATTTAAAAAAATATGCGAACCACTTCCCGTTTCGATTATACTGTTCCTTTTAGACGGGAAATAAGTCATTATAGGACGCAAAAAAATAAGTTTATTTCTTAAAAAAATTATAATTTTTTTTATTTATAATGTGTCAGATCTAATATTACTAGGGAAAAAAGACAACTAATTTTTTTTTTTTTTTACAAATTTACCTAAGTTATCTCCAATTAAAAAATATACGAACTACTTTCTATTTCGATTACACTATTCCTTTTAGGCGGGAAAAAAATTAGTTGTTACATATTTTATCTATTATAATGTTACTAATTAAATATTTAAACAACTAATTACAACATGTAAAAAATCAATTAGTTTTCTACATAGAAAAAACCCTGGCGTGATGCGCGGGCAAGCATACTAATTATACCACGCAAAAAACTCATTCCTAACATATTTTATCTATTGCAATTTTAGTAATTAAACATTGAAATAACTAATTATAGCACGCATAAAATGTAAGTTTATTTCTGGAAAAAAATTGCAATATTTTTATTTATAATGTGTTGGATCTAATATTACTGAGGAAAAATGCAACTCATAAAAAAAAATTTACCTACATTATCTGTGATTAAAAAATATACAAGCCACTTTCCATTTTGATTATACAAATTTTATCAATTATAATTTTACTAATTCAATATTAAAATAACAAAATATAATACATATAAAAACAATCAATTTTTTATATAGATAAAAAAGTCTCAGCGTATCGCGCAGGCACATCGCTCGTTGATACTAAAAGATTCTTTACTTTATTAAATTTTTAAAAAAACTTAAATAATGTGGTCAAAGTAAAATCCCAGGAGAAGGAATAAGCGTGAAGGGACAGACGGGCTTTTAAGGACGTGGTGGGCAAAACTCGGGCTAGAAACCAAACCAAACGAAATCAAATCCGGACCCAAGTCTCCTGACTGGCTAACAACTCCCTTCGATTCTAAAACCCTAACCTGAGAAATTCACTCTCTCGCTCACTCTTGAAAACTTGCGAGCAATCATGTACGGTGGTGGTGAGTTTAAAAACTCCTAACTATTCCTCTACTCACGTTTGTCTTGGAAATTGTTTCTTTTAAAATTTTGTTGTTTTGTTCTGCTGGTGAAAACAGATGAAGTATCAGCTATAGTCATTGACTTGGGCTCACACACTTGCAAAGCTGGTTATGCCGGCGAGGATGCACCCAAAGCCGTCTTTCCTTCTGTTATTCTCTCTCTCTCTCTCTCTCTCTCTCTATCGTATATTATTTAACCTACATTAACAGCATTTTAACTTCTTCTTTTTTAAAAAAAATGCTTTAGAAACAAGGAATTCCTGTTTTGGATTTCGAAACTGACAAAATGCTTTTGACTGTCAGCTAGAGGTTTGAAGACTTTTATTATTATAATTCTGCCTTGTTTTAGAGGTTTTTCTTGGTACATGTTACTCAGGTTGTTGGATCGATGGATCAAATGGACGTTGATGACGCTACAAGCAAATGTAAGTTATATGTAGGATCTCAGGCTTTAGGGTTTCGTCGGGACAATATGGAGGTCAGTTTTCTAATTATCTTGTCATGGTTTTGAGAGATTAGACGGGATTTGCTTAGGCTATGTAATAAATTCAGGTTTTTTCCATCAGGTGTTATCACCTTTTAAGGACGGGATTGTTTCTGACTGGGATATGGTTGATAGCATATGGAATCATGCTTTCAAGTAAGATTTATTATCAAACACCCTGATTTCATTAAAAAAACAGAGAGATAAATTTTTATTATTTTATTTTGTAATATCTACATGTAAAATTTTACTGTCTTTAGAGAGTGTCTTTTGATTGATCCAAAGGAGCACCCGATGCTACTTGCAGAACCTTCCTCCAACAGTCAACAGCAGAGAGAAAGGTAAGCTGGCAATGCATGATATTCTCTACTTTAATGCCAGCCGCGTTTGTTATCTCTGTACATTAGCTGGAAGCAATCCTCTTGATCAAATAAATGATTTCTTGCTTGTTGAGATTCTATGAGAATGATAACTAATAATGCCATTGATTTTTGTTGAAGACTAATCTTGTGGTAAGGACTATGACGTTTTATCAAGGTCATTCTCTAGAAATTATAAATAATTAAATAGTGATTTATTCAATAAGGACGGAAGGAGGAAAAATCTCCTAGTTTAGAAATATGTTCTCACTTCATTTATGGTTTCCATGTTAATCATATGATTTAGTCCTTGTTTCTAAGTGATGCAAGTTACTTCCTGTCTTTTAAGGTTTTGTTCCTCCATTGTTTAGATTGACATTATTTCTTTGCTTGAAGTTAACTTTTTTTGTGATCTTGGCCTGAATTAATTATTGTTTAGCTTGTTTTTGTGCTGGTAATGAATCTCCATAAAAATATTTTTTGTTTGTGTTCTTGAAATTATTCTTTGCTTGAAGTTAATTTCAGTTTGTGAAAATTAACTCAACTTCTTGGTTTCGACTTATATCATCATGCTGCTTTGATGCTTGCTGATTATGGCTGTGTTGTTGCATAACTGACAGGACAGCTGAGCTTATTTTTGAGAAGTACAATGTTCCTGCATTATTTTTGGCCAAGAATGCTGTATGTCCCTGTTCCATCATATGCCCACCTCTCCAACTTGTAATTTCTTTTAACATGATTGGAGAATCTCATTCAATTTGGTGTGACTCTAGCTCTTCTTGCTTCCAGGTTCTAACATCTTTTGCATCAGGACGTGCTACCTCGCTAGTTGTTGATGGGTAGGATTTATATTATTGTCAAGTTACGAGTGTATAATGTCTTCAACTGGCAGTGTCAGTGCCTTTCTGCACTTATTTTGCACTTGAACTTCAATCTTCTTACTACTTGCATTATTTTAGTTGAAGTAATCACTTTGTCCCTTGTCTCCACAATGTATTTTTACCATGTAAATTTAATGAAAAGGAACAAAATACAAGAAAAGAACTGCTTTTAACTTTATAATATGAGGATGCACAATGACATTCGTAAAAAATGTAGTTTGGAACTGGTGCATTTTTCATCCTTGAGCTGTATGCTAAAACTTAGAACATTGAAGTTGTGCAATGACAATGGTGGGTAACATAATTTGAAATTGGTGCTTTCCTCACCATGAAAAGTTGATAGCAGCGTGCTAAACCTAGAGGATTGAAACATTCTATGGTATTAATTGGCAATTTATCTCCATAAATTGATGTTGACTCTAATCAATGTTTTGAGAATACAACATGGATGTTAACATATTTGGAAGTTTGAAGATTGCTTCTAGAACCATCTTATTTGCAATAACTGGTTATGGTGTGCCCTTTATTCTCCTTATTCTATTTGCCTTCTTTCTGCTAAACATATTGCTAATATAATGCTGAAAAAATGGTATCTGTGCCAGTGGTGGAGGATCAACTATAATTGCCCCAGTCCATGATGGTTATGTTCTTCAAAAGGTACTGTTCTTTGCCTGATTGAAAATAATTTTTTTGGCTACGGAGCCTGTCTTTATTTTCAACAATAAACCAATCAATATCAGTCTTGCATTTTGTACAGGTTTTTCATTATATTTTATTTTTAACTCTGTTGAAATCTCTTTAACTTGAATCATTAGTAAACTTCTGGAATCCTGACATGCTCAATTTTCATTGGAAGATACCGGATAGTTCCATTGAAAATTATTGAATTTGGAGGGATTTGAAGTGACCAGCATGAAATCCCTTAATGAACTGAGAATTTGTGAAACGTTTTAATGTCAATGTGCTTGTATGTGAGTATGGAGGTCTCTCCTTCAGGTTTTTTCTTGGTCATTCCTTTTTCTTGGCCATTCCTTTATAACCAATAAAAAATTATGAATGTGTCCCTAAACTGTAAGATATCTGCAGAAATAATCTATCTTCAGTATTGCAAGAGATAACACTGCCAATATCTTCAATTGGAATTGTCTTGTTGTGGTTGTCAGGCAGGAAAAGAAATAGTCCTTTGATATTATTTTTTTGTTGGAGAAAGTCTAAAAATTCATTAGAAGAATCGCTTTGGGAATGAGACATGCTCCTAAAAGATAAAGGAAAAGGGACTTTAAGCATGAAAGCACTCCAAGCCTGTTGAATAACTGCTGGAGGAAACTCTTAATTGGATTCTTATCAAAAATTATCAACCTTTTTCACCAATACTTGCCAGCAGCAGATTTGGTGTTGCTCTCTTCCTCTTTCCTAAAACTTTTAAAACGATAGAATTTGGCTAAGATCATGCCCCCTTTTAATATCTTAAAAGGTCTAATGCTGAGCTATCTGCCCATGACAGACTGACAGCCCTTTTCTTTTCATTTCTTGTTATTATAGGCAGTGGCCTCTTCTCCTATTGGAGGAGAACTTCTTACTGATTGCTTGCTGAAAAGCTTGGAGAGCAAAGGTGTCATGGTGAGTGAGTATAGGAATGAATTTGTTCTTTGAAAGATCGAGTTGTTTTGTCAGAAATAATTAAAACATGCTTTGTTTTACTCTTCAAAGTAATCTTTTTATTTGGCTTTGCAGATAAAGCCAAGGTACTCTTTCAAAAGAAAGGAAATACAGCTGGGTGTGTGTCAGGTATTTTTTTTAATGTCACTGGAAATTGTTTTGAGTTTCTATCTGTTATGATGATGATCCTTTTTCCATGTTCCTGCTAGATATCCCTCAACATTTCTTCCGCTTTGTGAATTCAGATCCAATTGTCACAGTTACATTTTGTTCATTTGGATTTTTTTTTAATATATGCCAATGATACCTCTTTCAAAAAAATTGAACATCACAGACAGTGGATCTTGATTTTCCAAGTACAACTGAAAGCTACAGGCTCTACTCTCAGGTCTGTGATTGGCTTGACAATGTTCCTCCTTGTGAAGCTGAGAATCTTTTAATATCTGATTGTTTGTTTTGGAAATAGAGAGTGATTGCAAGTGATATCAAGGAATGTGTGTGTCGAGCCCCAGATACACCATATGATGGTGTGTATTCCTTATTGTTGTATTTGCAATTATTGATTACTTGTAGATTTATGCGTTAAGATCACATGATCTACTTAACAGAATTTCTGGATTGGTTATAGTTTTTGTATGTGAATATGGTTTGTGGTGCTACCAATTTGTCTCTGTGACTTGTTCTTGTAGTTTGAAAACATTAGAGCTGCTGTCAACTTTCATTAATGTAGCTGTTCATTTAATTCAAGGCATCAGATTTATCCCAATATCTGTTCCCACACAAAATGTGACCTTATTTCCTTTGAGGAGTCAGAGCACTGGTGATGTTGAATTAATAAAGCAAATGAAACTTGTATTGTATCTTAGAAACCTGCTCCAAATTTTCTATCAAAGCTTTTACTTCTCAATGCATCCCAAAGTTTTGAAAGTACCTTTCTTTTTCAGAAGTACTGACAGATTTTCTTCACATTTTCAAAATTGGTGAAATAAAATACTGTAAAATGTGCAAACTTTAGAAGCCTTCTCAACCAATTCATGATGATGAATGAACGATCCACTTTTTCCATGATCATGGCAATCATGCTTTTTATTTGTAAACAGAATCACTTGCATAATTATGCTGGTTGCACCCTTGATATATTACCTTTAACAAGCTGTAATTTGTATTGAGTGTAGTGTTACAAGCATTCATTTATGCTAACCTTTCTGTTTCTTTTTCTTGCTGTACAAATTCAGAAAGTTCGTACTCAAACATTCCAATGACTCCATATGAGCTTCCTGATGGCCAGTAAGTCCCATGCAATTCGATATTATCCAGTTTGAATGCTGTTTGGGTTGCTTTTTACATTAGAACATTGAATGCTATGTTTTTATATCTGATCTTCTGTTCTTAAATGCAAACAGGACAATTGAAATTGGAGCTGATAGATTCAAGATTCCAGATATTCTATTCAATCCATCCTTGATTCAGGTTCATGGCTCACAAATACTCACAATCCCTCTTCAATGTTCTGTCTGTAACTGCAATATTTTCTTCGTTTTTTTTTTTTTTTTTTTTTCTGTTTTCTTTTTTTTTTGGAGGGGTGTCCATTTTGCTTATTCACTTTATGGGATAACGTATCAGTTACTATAATTTTCTCCAAAATACTGCTATTTTCTTATTTTAACTGCATCAATGGGGGCAATTATAAAATGTCTGCTCACTTTCTTTGTTACCACCCTAAGTACATGTTACAAATTCATGGTGGACAAGAATTTCAGGATTTTCCAAAATAAAGTGGATAAAATGTTTATAATATAGGGTGACTTCTTTTATATGTTAGGTGTATCTTTACATTTGACTTTATTTCTTCTTGTGGTTATTGAATGGGTCTTTTCAGAATATCTTAGGAAGTATTCTTGAAATCTTTTCTCTTCTGAATTTTGATGCTTCTTGTGCTTTAAATTACAAATTTGCTAAACATAAACACACTTCAATGATCGATTAATTTGCATATTTAATTAATTATTGTCAAGTTCTTAGTACTTGTGAATCTGATGTTCATATGAAATATTCATGGGTTGTTAATTTATCTGTGGGGTGAAAACGTGTATTGCAAGTCCATCTGGTATTTCATTGGTGAAAATTTTCATCCTGTGTTCACATACAATAAATTGTTTTGTGAATAATATCAGACAATTCCTGGTATGGAAAATTTTGTGGAGATTGCTCCTAATGCTCGTGGCTTGCCACAAATGGTAAATATACTCTTTACATAACAAATTTTTTGTTGAACTTAAAAATAACTAGTTACCGTTTTATCAATTTAAGTATTTCTTTCTCCATGTTTGCAGGCTATTGAAAGCATTAATAAGTGTGATGTTGATATCCGAAGAGAACTGTATAGTAGTATACTGGTAAAGCGCACAATCTCATTATCAACTCTGATTGCAATGTTGAAAGAAAATAACAAGCAAAATGTGTGGATGGCATAATAACTGATTATAATGGCAGATTATCATATCAGTGTTAGTTCAGTGAATTTCTTCAATGAGAAAAAGAAATAAAGGAAGAAATACATGGATTGTAGCTCACTAGATTTCGTTTAAAATATTAATGTTGATGTGGTTCCTTTTCTTTCATGTTTGATTTAGCTTGCTGGTGGAACAGCATCAATGCAACAGTTAAAGGAACGACTTGAGAAAGATTTGCTTGAGGTACTTTTCGGTTGAAATCTTGATTTGTCCTTTACCCTTTGAAATCAATGGGAATCCAATTTTAGCTTTCTCCATTTCAAGACTTCACAACACTAGGTTTATCATCTCAAACATCTTGCTTTACATGCAACATATATTTAGTATTCAGTGACCTGTAGTAACAAGGCAAAACTTTGTCATGCCTTTCACTGTTACTTCCATACAATCATACACTTGGAATGCAACATTTTTACTTACAATTCCATTATTTGGTGCCAATAGTATGGAAAAGCTCATTGTATTACTGTAGCCCTTTGTCACATTTCTTCATGAAGGCACTTTTTTAGTTGAGACTGATAATATATTATTATTTGCATGATAGAACTATTCTTATCACAAGTCATCTAGATATGAATACTAATTTCATATGAGAACAAACTTCTGTTTCCACAGTGTAAAAAAGAAAGAAAAAAGGAACTTCTGTTTCAGGCTAAGTTACAAAATAATGGAATGATCATTCATCCATGTGCAGGAGTCTCCTCAAGCTGCCAGAGTGAAAGTGCTGGCTAGTGGAAATGCAACTGAAAGGAGATTCAGGTTTGATTAATTTGCTTAACAACAAACAACTATGGTATATTGGTATCTAGTGGCTTCTAGTGTATATTGTATTGCCAAAAAAAAAAAAGTGCACTAAACAATAATGCATTCTCATCATTTGTAAGGTGGTGGACAACTGAAAAATGGTTTTGGGAGATAGATCTGTTGAAGTATTGAGAATCCTGAAGATGAATTTAGAAATAAAGATGTCTAATAACTCAATAATTGAATGTTTTGTGGATAGCCAGATATCCCAAAGAGCAAAGACAGTAATGCCCAACATGGTGCAAAATTCACTACAAACTTGAAACTTTGAGGAGTAATTCCTTCAGTCAGTTTATTCCAATGTATGGTGCTTTGATGTACAAGTTCTCATATATTTGAGAAACAACGATGGTATTATTTTGCCAGTCTAAAGTCAGCTGATTACCATTCATTTAAAGTATGATTTGGGGATTGCCTTGTGTTTTATTAGATATTGTTTGTAGTTTTTGCCATATATTCTTTCATGTACAAACACGTGGTAGAAAAGCTGATAGTTTCTTTTTGTTGTGAAGCATTTCAAATTTAATTAACTGTGACATTTCTCCAGCTGACAAGTCCTTATTTCTTAATAATTTATTTAGAATCTGTTTTTCAATTGATTGTTTGAGCAGTGTATGGATAGGAGGTAGTATATTGGCATCTCTTGGTTCATTCCAGCAGACGTGGTTCTCCAAGTCTGAGTAAGTTTCATCTCTCAGAGCTCTCTGTTATATGGATGCAGTTAATTACTGCAAGGAAGCATATTTTCAAGATTTGCTCCTTTTTTTTCTGAAGATTTCCAGAATTTAAATTTTAGAGTAAGCTTTATGAATTCAAGGTTGACCAAATACTACATCCTCAAATATAATCACGTGGAAATTGACAGGTATGAAGAGCATGGGGTGTCGTATGTACAAAGGAAATGCCCTTGATACTATATTTATGAAGCTAGCTGCGCAGAAGTTTCAGTTTTCTGGGAAGATAATTTTATGGTTGGTGGAGCTTTTCTCTAAAGTCATCTGAGCTCTAACATTTCTGGGATGATATAGCTTTCCTTCATGTTTGCTGCATCTACTGTCACCACAAAACGTTAGCTTAGATTATATATCATCATTATCTTCCTGATTTTGGTTAGCTTGGTTAGCATTAGCTTTGTATCAGTATTTTCTGATCACTCATTCCATGACAATCTGATCCGGTAGCTTAGGTTGATGCCCATTTGTATGAACGGCAAGGGACTGTCTAGAAAGTCCTACTATTTACAAACATGTTTTACGTTAATGCTAACAATCTGTATTATTATTACTCTGACAATATTAATCACACCATCTGCTATCAAAAATTAAATCATAGAACTATAGAACTTCAACCTCGAGTCTAACAAATGGAGTTTCAGGACTTTGTCCATAAATGAAACTCAAAGCGTCTTGCTTGGCATAGAACTACTTCATTGGCTGCTGAGGTTTTGCTGTCATACCCTTTAATATGGTTGCATATCATAATGGTGGTTCTTGGAGCACAATCTAAATAAAAAATGGTAACAATGATGCTGGTAAATGTGTGGGAACAGAGTTAGAGAGGAATATTAATTTATTTTTTTCTTGTAGAGAATACACTATGTTTCTAGTAGGGGGGGAGAAAGAGACAACTATGACAATAGATCAGTTGAATCTTATTCCAAATGAATGTAATGGTTGGCATTGACAAAAAAAAAGATGGCTGATAAAGGAATATATTACATGTATTTTGTCATTTCTATTTTATTTTAGAGTATTTTATGTGATTCTTAGCAAGTTGTCTGAGTTTTAGATATCTTTAAGAATTATATATTTGGGAGGCTCGGTGTATTTTTCTGGTATTTTAACTATTGAATCATGCTGAATTTAAGTTCATGTGAAGAGACAAGCAATGGACTGAGCTTAAAGTTCAAATGCTAGTTGATGTCGTTGACAAGCCTAAGTACAAATTGGTTTTTGGTTTAAAAAATGGTTATCCAACTTTGTTTTTTATGTTCGTTACCTTTTTGAAAAGTGAAGACACAGTCCTATAATTCTTATGAAGATAAAAGAATATATTTTTATTGTTTTGAAGCCCAAAGAGAGTCGAAATACGTCTAAATCAAACTAGGAATCTATATGACAGAAATTGTCCTTGTTTTGATGTACATCTCAAGTTCCAAATGTTTAAGAATTGCAAGACCAGTTTTGTTGGAAGGAAATTTTGTTTATTTATTAAAAAAATAATATTGAGAAATGGAAAAGTCTCATTTCACATTTTATTTCATGAAATAGGCCTGCAACATCAGAAAAGAATAATAAAGTTAGAATTTGTGATCGAGAAGGAGAATAATTTCCTTCTCTGAAGCATACATTTAGAATATAAAAACTTCTTTAGAAAGTAGCTAATACATGTTTTTGTTACCCTATGCACATCACAAATAGAGGAGGCAATATTACGAAATAAAAGTAATCAGAACTTTAGAGAAATAAGCCAAGTACAACATCCCTAACTTTCTAATTTTCTTATACTCTTTAGTGATGTTTATTGTATTAAGTGTTTGTTTTTAATTTAGCTATGAGATAGTTCTTTATTCTATTATTGGTTTATGTAGCTTAATTATGATTATGCAAATATTTTTGAATGAATTAATTCAATATTTGTTGAGCATTTCAACTTGAACTTAATGTTTGTGTACATTTAATCACTGTTTGCATGATTTGGAATGCGATTTAAGATTAAAAAGTGATAAAGTTTTCAGTCATTGTTTAAAATAACATAAAAAATCTATAAGATAAAGATGTTTATATAACTCATGTAATCATTAAGGGTTTTATCATTCCTAAAAAAAACTGACAAGCATAAAATTTTTATAGAGATGTATGAAGTTTACTTGTTAAAATAATTCATTGATGCTAAAACTTGATTATCAACAATAAAAAGAAAAATTTGATAGGATTAATTCAATTGAGAAATTCACATAGTATTAGTTTCAACGAAGTCATAAATTTTTTTAATTTCACAAAATTTTATAATTGAATCATCAAATAGATAGAGATTTAATAATTTTGGTACTCACTGAAAAGTTTTGCAAATCCTTGTGTGACAATACTTTATTTATTCATTTTATTACTTATTATGATTCATGCACTTGCGATTTTGACCAACACTGACAAAGCTCATCCATGAGTTAGAAAACTCTTGTTGTGATGGTGAAATTGTTGCCTAGTAGGCGTTATAATGAGATATATTTTTGAATTTATTTTTTATTTAATTATATAATAATAATAAAATCTTAGAAAAACCAATGAATAAAATTATGGAAAATAAATATATTTTCTTAGTCATGTATTTTTTAACAGTAATATATATATATATATATATATATATATATATATCAAAAAAAAAATATTTAGCAAAAAGTAAAACACAATAAGAAAAGTATAAAAATTACCATGATTTTAATTTTAAAACATAAAATATATAATTTTAATCAAATACTTAATTGCTTTATTCATGTCTCTCTTCAAAAGCATGCTTTTTTATTTTTATTTTTTATGAAAGGATTTGTTTTTAAGTAAAAACTTAAAAAAATCATGTTCCAAGTTTTTGGATTTACATCATAGGAACAACAATAAGTCTATTTTGAATATCAAAACATGATCCAATCACTCAAGAACTCTAAAGTCTTACAAAATAAAAACAACTTTTTAGGTTTCAATCTACTTTCAACATGTATAAAGAAAAAAAAAATCTCTATTGAACTCAACTTTTTAAGATAACTCAGAAAACATGCTTAAAGAAAAAATAAATCTCTATTGAACTCCATTTTCTAAGAAAAACTCATTGACATTAAAATCAATTTCTTATAGCTAAATAACCCCCTATCCTTTTTTTCAAGAATTCTCTCTCACGATACTTAAGATTGAAATATAATAAAAATGAAGTTTATTATTAAAATATGAAATTATAAGACTATAAGAACCAAATCTAAGACCAACCATGAACTTTAGGGACCGTAAAAAAAGAAGAAGATATTTTCTTGTTAATTTTGATCCTTGTTGTTTCAATTTTTTTTGAAGTATAAACAAAATTTCAATATTGAAATTTAGATCTTTAATTTAATGTAAGGATGTTTAGAGCAAAAAAGAATATGTAAATAGCACACATATCAAAGAGATATTGTAAGACTTAAAACCATGTTAACATAACGCAAAGGATGAAATTAAAAAATAAATGTGTATAATGATAGTAACTTTATAAATTTTCAAGAACAAGAAAAAGAGGGATTGACTTTGTTGCAAACTGTAGTGCTTCATAGTGCACACGACACCGCACTCACATTAAAAGAAACAGTAAAATTAATTTTAACAGTTATTTTTTAAAAAATAAAGGGTTGTTTTAAAAAATTCCAGGGCCTTAGGCCGTGGTTGGAAAATGTGAATAAACCGATAATAATAATAATAATAATAATAATAATAGTAATAATAATAATAAAAGACTAAACCACCTAGGTCTTGGTGGGACAGTGCAAGTGCCTCGCTTATGGGTCTCCAAGTCAAGCCTGCATGCTTAGCTTTATTTTTTATTTAACAGGGCAAACATCTTAGGTTAAGTCTTAAATGGCTAGATAGTAAAGTCTCGATTAATTTGGCTAGAATATTATCAACATTTTTAGCTTTGAATTTTAACTATTTTATTATATTTTAATGCCCTGAAAGCTAATATATATTTAGTTTTGGCTCTTTTAAAGCTAAAGAAGAACTCAATGAATGTAGTTTCTAACTTCAATGACTACAAAAAGATAAAATAGAATGAGCCTAAAAAAAACTTTATTTGATGTGTATAAGAAAATTAGTTAAAATTTTATATAATGAAATATATTCTTATAATATAACTATCAAAATCAAAGCTATCGTGACCATATAACCTAACCACCGAAGAACTTTTCAATCTATTAACTTTCAAGCACTAAAATATAATAAAAATAAAATTTAAATTTAAAATGTAAATATATAGAGAGGATAAGGAAAAAAATGAAACTTGAGGGATCAAATAGAACTTTAAGTGCCATTTGTGGAAAAAAACCTCGTTTCATCTTTTATATCAATTTTGATCTCCAAATGTGTTATTTTTTTTTTTTTTGAAAGCTAGAACTGCTAAATTTAACGTCGAATATTTGATGACACATCAATAAAGAGCCAAAACAAATTCGAGCTCATAAAACAATGAAAATATACATGAAAAGGATACAGTTGAAATAAATAAAATAAGTAACTAAATTAGAAAAAAACTGAAAATTTTCAGGTCTAAAATATAAAAACAGCACAATAATTGAAAAGCGATAGCGATGTTTTTTGAATAGTAAAACCACCAGTTTTTCTGTATAATGTATAATTTACAATATAATAGTTGAAAGAAGTTTCCTAGATCCTTCACCTTAGCGAGTAATTGCGTAACAGTAGAGTTGACTTTGGTAAGAGTCAAGGAAAGACCAAATCCTCTGTCGTGCATGGAAAACTAGAGTGCAGCTCCTGATAGACAATGGCACCCATCCCCGCCTCTCCTACTCCATATGCACTGATACCATTAGCTTGTCTTTGGTGCTAGAGAGAGAGAGAGAGAGAGAGAGAGAGAGAGAGAGGGACAGAGGTAGAAATGGAGTCTGATGAGCAGTCACCGCAACTGAAGGGGGTAGTCATAATTTCACTTCCACCACCAGATAACCCTTCTTTAGGTAAAACCATCACTGCTTTTACGCTCACTTATAATGACTACCCACAATCTCACCAAACCCATCAAGAAGACCAGCTTCCGATCTCACCACCACCACCACCACCACCACCACCATCACAAAACCCTCAACTCCAATTTCCATCATCAAGGCTCTTTCTTGGTACCCCAAGAAAGCTGTTGTCTTTTGTGTTTCTCTCTCTTTTTGCTCTTGCTATTTACAATTCTTTGTTTACCAATACCTTTCAAGAATTGAAGAGTAATAATGATGATGATGATGATCAAAAGCCAAAGTCTTTTGTGTTTCCTTTATATCACAAATTGGGTTCTCGTGAGATTCCACTGAATGATCTTGCGAATCCTCTTCGGAGGCTTGTGTACAAGGAGAATTTGGTGGCATCTGTTGATCATTTGAATGGACCCCATAAAATTAGCAAGTTAGCTTCTTCAAATGCTGCTGCTGCAATGGATTCGTCCACTATTTTTCCTGTTAGGGGCAACCTTTATCCAGATGGGTATGACTCAATTTTCCCCAGTTATTGAATACTTTTCATATGGGATTGTTGATGTAAATGACTCCTTGAATTTTTGATTTTGCATACATAGCAATTCTGAGCTTTATTCCTGGTCACACAGTGATCGTGCAACCTGGCTTTTTGCTAGTTGTATATTGTTGATGCATGTCAAGGTATAATTTTTAGGGGACTATGACTGTGAATTGCTGTTTTGTTTAGAGGTAGCAATTTCAAGCCTCATCGTGGAGAGTGACAGTGCATTTCGAGTTCCATTTAGCTTATTGCTGCTATAGGTTATTCGTGGAGCTAGATTAGAGAAGAAAAAAATCTTGTTTTAGTTGGATCCAATATAAATAACTTCGTATTTTCTTCCCTAATAATCTTTTTTTTTTCATTTTTTCTTAAGAAGCAGTACCATGCCTTGCAAATAGCTAACTGCTAATATAACAAGGTTTATCATTTTTTTGAAAACCACTGCTATCGTCTTACATGCCCTAAAGTAAATTTTCAGTTTTTAACCAAATATTGCATTTCATACAGATTATATTTCACATATATGCTTATTGGGAGTCCTCCACAGCCTTACTATCTTGATATCGATACTGGAAGTGATTTAACATGGATTCAGTGTGATGCTCCTTGCACTAGCTGTGCCAAGGTAATGGTTGAATGGTACTAGTCCTTGGGTCAGTTGTATTAAAAGAGTTGTGTAACAATTATTTTTTTCATGACTTCACGCAAATCCTTCAATTTGTGTTGACATGTATCGAATGCTAGATTGATCTTTGCAATGCCTATGCTGCAGAACTCGTCCCTTAAATATTCCTTCCTTTCTTTTGCATATATTTGTTCAATGCGCAGTCTGGCATATCTTTTATTGCATTTATGTTCTTTCAGTTTCTTGGTGAAATTTCACTCCCGCTTTTTTAATGTAATTTCTTAATCTAAAATAACACAAAATACTAACACTGAAGATATCTATTAAACAAAGGCATTTCCTTTCTTTGTCTGCTTGCAAACAAGAAAGTTGGCATACAAGCATTTACAGCTTTAACTATTTAAGTGGAAAAATATTGACTGACAACTTAATGAAATCCAGTATTAGGCTGTAACAATGCAATAAATAATATGTGAAAGAAAGTTAATGGGCATTGTAGAGTGCAGATCAGGCGAACTTCATGTCTATGCTCTATATTCTGTTATCTGCATGTTCATTCAGCAAGTATGTGAGTTTGTGATAATATAGTTTAGTTAGTCCTTGATATATGATGAAATCTCAAGGTTATAACTATTTTCAGACACAAATCAGCATGATTTTAATAGATATGGTTAATGTAGGGTGCTAATGCCTTGTACAAGCCAAGAAGAGGTAATATAGTACCTCCAAAGGATTTGTTATGCATGGACGTCCAAAGAAATCAAAAGGACAGATATTGTGAAACATGCAACCAATGTGACTATGAGATTGAATATGCCGATCATAGCTCCTCCATGGGCGTTCTTGCAACAGACAAGCTTCTTTTAATGGTTGCAAATGGATCACTGACCAAGTTAAACTTCATTTTCGGGTACATCCTTTTCTCATCTCCAGCTTATTGCAATTTTTTGTCTACATAGTTTTGTTGTCAAAACATTGATATGTGTGTACATTGTCTTTAAGGTGTGCATATGATCAGCAAGGCTTACTTTTGAGCACTATGGTGAAGACAGATGGGGTACTTGGGCTAACTAGAGCTAAAGTTAGTTTACCTTCTCAATTGGCAAGCCAGGGTATTATTAACAATGTCGTAGGTCATTGCCTTACCACTGCTGTAGTTGGTGGTGGATATATGTTTTTAGGTGATGATTTTGTTCCACGTTGGGGTATGGCTTGGGTCCCTATGCTTGACAGCCCTTCCATGTAAGTACAGATTTTCTGAAGAGTTTCCCCATTTTATTTTTCCAAGCTTCCTCATGCTTTTAGTTTTGGAATCTTTTCTGGTGGAAATTGATATTTAAAATTTTCAGCTTGGAGGAATCCATCATTTTGGTTTAAAAATCTCTCATTTTTGGTGGAAATATTCTAAAAAATATGGTACTTGTTAACAATGCACTTCACTGAAGCCAATCCACTATCATTATTCCATTTTTCACTTCTCAGTGGCTATCATCCTGTGTTATTTAAGAAAGATTAGTGAATAGTCAATTTGGAAATTGTTTTCTCATCAATTTTACTGTCGTTTCTTTTCCCTTTTCAGGGAATTCTATCATACCAAGGTTGTAAAATTGAGTTATGGAAACAGCCCACTCAGTTTAGGTGGGATGGATAGCAGAGTGAAACATGTATTATTTGATAGTGGCAGTTCCTATACATATTTTCCAAAAGAAGCATATTCTGAACTGGTTGCTTCTGTAAGTATTTTCATGCCACTGGATCACAAAACACTTCATTCAAAACATTGTCACCAAACTAATCATATACCACATTGATGCAGCTTAATGAGGTTTCTGGGGCAGGACTTGTCCAAGGAACATTGGATACAACATTGCCCTTATGTTGGCGAGCTAATTTTCCTATCAGGTATGGAAGACAAATACAATTTTTTTTTATCTATACTCGTACATCACCTATAAATAAGTTTTCCGAGATGTCTTTAAATCCAGAAGTCAATGACTCTTTAGGTTGTGTTTGTCGGGTCTTTATTGTGGCATCAGGAATGAATTCCTCTGGCCTCTTTAAATACCTGAGTTAGTAAGGTAATATAGATTTTACCTAGTACCCCATCAATTGTCATGCTCCACCTCTTTCAACTGATGTGGATTTTTCTTCAATGCTTCATGATACTCTGGAAAATTTATAGGATTTGTATCCCATCCATTGATCACAGCTTTGTCTGTCTTTTTTTTTTCCGAGAAATTATTTTCTCATCATCTCTATCTAATTTTATTATCCTAACTTGGAAGTGATTTCTTCCTCTACACTCCATAGGCATATCTCTTCTCTATGCTCATCACCATCTGAATTGTTACCATGTCACCTCCAATGCAAGTAGCCTAGCGAGGGTTAGCAATTGCTAACCTCCAATGTTATTGTCAATGATGCAACTGAAGCCAATTTTGAGATGCATCTTATATAATTTTTCCTTTTAGTAAATTGTTTATTTTATTGATTGGGAAATACTTGCAAGATCAGCCATGAGACCTGAAAGCTGCATGCTTTGACATTCTATTCAGTGTTGTCCACTTTTATTATAAAAGAAAAAAAGTACTTGGTGTAAGTCCAATTGTCTAAAAGTAAGAATCAGAAACTCAGTTCTTCAGTCATGGTTAATCAGAAACTCAGTTCTTCGGTCATGGTCAACCATTGATTTGTGTTTGAGCGCATGGATTGCTGTATCCTTTATCACTTTCTGAGCTCAAATAAAGTTGATGGAAGTGATGTTCAGAACTTCTTGATATATTCCGTTATTTTACTTCTCCATCTTTAAGTTGCATAATGTTTGGGAAATGTAATTAATAGAATGCACATATTACTCAAAGCCATTGTTCTAAATTAGCCGCCTTTAGTAAATGGTCAATAAATTAACCTTTTGTTTTCTATGGTATTTTATGTGATAGTAGAGGGAGTTGAGGGAAAGTAAACAATCATATTCATTTAGTTTTTGGATTGGACAAACAGTTGTAATAACCAGACATTTTAACTCATTGTTAACAGAACCGTGTAAGAACTTTCTTTTCCTTTGGTTCTCTTTTGTTGTATGAAAATTTATGATGCACAGGGTAGTTCCTCAAATCATATTGAACTAACATTTTAAAACTGTGTATTTTCATGCAGATCGGTTACAGATGTGAAGAAGTTCTTCAAGACCTTAACCTTTCAATTTGGGACCAAATGGTTGGTTATGTCCACAAAGTTTCAGATACCTCCAGAGGGTTACTTGGTGATTAGCGTAAGGCATCGTTAACACTAGCTTGCACAATTTGTTGAAATGTATTAACACAAAGCCATTGTATGATGGGAATTCTGCTGTCCTGCAGGACAAAGGCAATGTGTGCTTGGGTATTCTTGATGGAAGCAAAGTTCATGATGGATCCACAATTATTCTTGGCGGTACGTTTATGTGACAACTTTACAGTTTGTGTTGTAACTTGTAAAATTGGGTGCTCTGTGAATCTCTCTCTCTCTCTCAATGACATACTTTTGTATACCAGGGATAAGCATCCCAAGAATTCAACTTTGTGCCAGACATGCTGCCATCTGGCATCATGTTCACAGAGTTGAGTTCTTGTGTTGCTTTGAAGCATGTTTGGCACAGAGTTGAGTTCTTGTGCTGCTTTCCCCCCGTAGACTATATTCTTCCCAATCCCTTGTGAGATACGAAGTTGCTATTTTCTGGTTATTTTAAATCCAGTCCAACTACATTGAAGTTGCTGCAAATTTCTAAAATCTACGAATCCGGAGCCATCATCTTCATTCTTGCATATGAAATGCGAAAGATGCACACTTTTTTTCTCTTATTCAAAAACATTTCTTTTTTATCCTCGTCATTCTATTTTACAATGCTCTAATGTAACTCCTTACAGATATATCATTGCGGGGGCAGTTGGTGGTATATGATAACGTGCACAAGAAAATTGGCTGGACGCCCTCAGACTGTGCCAAGCCAAATAGATTGGATAGCCTGCCATTCTTCGATAGTCTGCCATTCTTCGACGGGTAGGTCATCGTGGCACAAGCCAGATATTGTGCCTTCTAGTCTGGTTTTCTTCTCTGCTCTGTAAATTTTCTTCTTTGATCTGTAAAAACGTATTGCTAGAGCTTTATAGCGAGTCTTCGATATCAAAACAATATTCTCAGGACAACCATGGTATTGGTACCCGTCCTCTTAAGGGGTGTATCTACTGTTACATCTCTCTACTAACTACACAACACAAGACACGTTCAATATTTTCTGTAAATTTGCTTATGCTTCAAACTATTTGAGTGCATTTGGAATGACTTGCGAATATTAACTTGTCTTGGTAGTTTTTAAATAATTTTTTCGTGTATTTTGTACAAAAGATCCGAAGCAATTCGTGTCAAGAATGGAGATGACATGATTTAAAATCAATCCAGTTCGAAGTTTTCTCTCTCTATAAAGAGACTCAAGAAAAAAAGATATCCTTTGCCTTAAAACACCGACAACCAAATGTTTTCCCTTCCTTCGACATAGCTGCATGGGAGACCTTGGCAAATAGTGAAGCAGGTCTCCCAGCTGTTACTATTTGCTGTCTTAGCATGGCAAGACAGCCCCCTAGTTCGTATTTATTAATGAAAGCGCACTGACTTTCTCAAAGAAACTATGGTAGCATTGTATTTTGTTTTTATTTGTGATTTTGCTGGTCAAATGGAGGAAAATGAATTGTATAAACTTAGAAAAACTATATGCTAGACTACCTTTATCGATCAGAAACAAGTTAATGATAATTTCATTCTTTGTTCTACTTTCTTCGCCATCCGCCAAAAAATATGAATTTCTTTCAACATGAAGACTATTTGCCAGTTCAACCTTGAGGGACAAAACAATGAGAATTGAAGAATATGAAAGAGGAAAAATAAGTCAAATTGGTTTCTGTTTAACAAACTAAAAAAAGGTCATTTATATCGTTTGGAGTATAGAAATTTAAGTTTATTTTGCCTACCTGCACAAGCTGGTGGGAAAACAAATTTTTATTTGTTGATAATATATTTTTATGGACTTTGCCAAACTCACAAAACTCGAATGCCGAATATTGTATGCAATATCAGTATGTTGGGTTCAATAATACATCATCTTTGTCCAATTTTATTCTTTTACAGGGTAATGTACATTACAGTTACGTTACACCATACACAAGCCACTGCCTATCCATATCAACCCTCTCTCATTTGCCAAAGAGATCACCCTCCATAACTCCCAAAGAGCCATGCATTGTTTTCTGCATTCTAGCTTCTCTCGGAAAGCCGCCTTAGGAAGCAGTATGCTGGTTCTGTCAGCAGCCAAAATGAGTTCTATTTAACACATCTCAAAACTGATGCAAATTCAGAATACTGTCAACACTCTGGGTCTTGTCATCCAACAGTTAGCTAAGCCTTCACAAAATTTCCTGTCCTTCAAGATCTTTCCCCACTTCAGCACTTAGTATTATTTCCAGAACTTCAGACTTCTATGCAATCTGATCCAAAATCCATTGGCCTCAGGAACTATTGGCAGCTCAATAGGTTCTTTGAAATTTGCTCTCTCACTTAGTTCTTCGAATGAGTCTACAAGATTTTGCAGCCTTGCAACAAATTCAATTAAAAGGGATGTAAATGTTGCTAAAGACAATGCACTAGCACTTTCATAAGTTTTTGATTCTTCAACTTGTGGCAGTGTGTCAGCTGTAAATGAATTTCGTGAAGGCCAAGATATTTGTTTCTTGAACACATCATCAGAGGAAATACTTGGAAGGAAGGTGGGCTTGATGTCCATGCTGGGGACATGCCTATCCCAACTTTTTGGCATAGTCATCGATCTGAGATCAAGGACAGCTTCACTACGGGACTTGTATTCCAGGACTTTATTTTCATCATCATCAAATGTCAGCAAGTCTTGGGGCTCTCCCAGCTCCTTTTCCCTATTCCCAATTTCCCAGGACTCTGCGTTGACAAGAAGGTATGACTTTCGATCCACTTTATTTTGCAACTCTTCTGCAGCCTCGTGTACTTCATAGAGTATGTCCACTGGACCTAGTTTCTCCATCCTTTTTACTTTGTTGCCGAGTTCAAGCAACACTCTCGCTCCTTCAGCACCTACTCTCTTCAGTTCATGATGAAAGACCTGTCTTCTTTCTGCTGGAGCCTACACATTCACACAATAGAAATTCAATCTTTTAAAAATACAGTACCGCTGGGATGTCAAAAGCTTTTATGTTGACACAATTCTAATGCATTGCAGTTATAGATTCCACAATGGGTGCACGGACAAGGCACAAGACATGTTCGGTCATATGATTAACTTGGTCACCAATTCAGCTGATTGACAAAACATGGAAATATAAAAGTTCATGAAGCTACAGTTTTCATATTTGATGGTTCATGCAGCATGTATTCTTTTGGCACTGAACAAACAGAGATAACTCACAGGCAGAGCAGGATTTTGAGAACTGTATGAAACTATTTTCAGATAAACCAATAACGATCCATAAAAAAAGAGAATAAATGGATATATACAAAGAAAAGAATGAATGAACATTCATCAAAAATTGTTTCTGGTTTGAGAGGAATACATCTGGAATATAAGATGCAATAAATCATGATTCTAAGGTACATTTTGACCATTTGATTCATCAAAGACAAAGACACAACAAAGCACAGTGGAAAAAGAAATCAGTCAAACATCACCGAGTTATTACTTCAAAAAATATTTTTTGTTCAGTTAATTATTATGCCTACACAGTATTTGAGCTTCCTGATATGGAACTGCAGCCACATAAAAACTTCTATTTGGGCATACAATCACCTGTAACAAAACACCTGATATATTCAAATTCAAAATAATTCTTGCAAGACTACAATGTCTAGTTAGGCTTGGAATTTGTAGTATTCAAGCCCACCACAGCAAGACTGGGAAGCCTTTTCGGAAAGGAAATAAAATTAAGAAAAAACTCCCAAGCACAGCAATGCACAGAAGATATTATGGATGAGAATAAAGTAATTTTTGTCCATACATACATTGAAGCAAATAGTTTAGAAAAATTGCTTCCGCAACAAATAAATTTAGAGAAGAAAAAATAATTACCAGTGGGCCTACAAACTACAGCAATGTCATCAAGCATACCAAATCACCCTCAGGGCATATGGTTAAATAAATCTACTCTGTTTACTTTCTACCGGTAATACCTCAATAATAAAGTTAGATATGGAAAAGCTTAACCACCTGAATTTCAGAAAGTATACATCCGTGTAGTGCCATGACCATGAAAGCGCAATGCCTCAATGCACCACTTACTTTGACATAGTTTTTCCATGGATAGTTGAATGACCTGTACGGACCATGAGGAGGTTCCCAAATAGCAAAACCCATCTTGGCATGGAAAAAAAGAAGTTAATATTAATAATAAAATCCTCAGACATTGGGTTTCAGGTGCTGCATATTGTGTTCAAGAGATACCAGAGCATCCTCTTGGCTTGTGGATTCTACAGCTGCTCTGTAGTCACTATAGAGTGGGTCATCAGAAGCTTGATATGTAAGGATTTTTGAGGGGATCCTTTCATATTCTGTGCAATTAAGGTACTCATTAACACAACCTACACATAGCTCATAGAAATTAGTACAGCCTGAATAAATGAAGCTAAAAAGACACGACTTTTGAGATGAAATTTGCTAATTTAATCAACATGAATGAGATAGAGAACATGTGCGTTACAACCTTCCAATGAAGTTGCCACTCTCGTGAAATTTTTTGCCACCAAGGCGTGTAAATCCTCCCCTGCCCAGATGGGATAAATCAATATATTTACTGCCAAGCCAACCCCAGCACCCAGTGCAATAAGCAAAAATCGTGAAATAGCTGTATGGATAAACTCCCCTGTCCTATACCCAGATACCATTATGAAACAATATGTCAACAAGAAGACTCGAAATCCATATTCGTAAGGCTTCATTGATGGGTACAGTTTTGCATAAGTTGCACAAAACCCTGGCAACAACAAAGCATTTCAGAAAGCAAGACACATAATAAACATGGAGGAGAAAGAATGGCAGGTCTCACTAAGTAAAAATGGATGCAAAACCATACCTACTGAGAAGATGCTAAGAATAATAACAGCTTCTTCCCACGCTCCAGCCAAATGAGACAACTCTGCCATTGCCAGAGCAAGCCCTCCAGCTGATAATGTCCCAATCCCCCGGTTCAATCCTTTGCTAAAGGTTGCTCCTGAAGGAATTTATTTTTTAAAAGAAGCAAGGAAACTGAAATGAATGTGTATGTTATGTTTGACAATGATTAATATGCATCTGATAAAAGATTTACTCAATCCCACACCATGTATATAGCTAAGATGAGGGAATTGGTTGAGATGGTTGGGTCATCTGGGATGAAGCCAACTAGAGCTTCAATTTCAAAGCACAAGGCTATAAAAGTAAAGAATGCACATAGTCAATCATGATAGCACTGAAGGTTTGGGGGGTGGAGAATTTGAATGAAGGCTTACCCTTTAGCAATTTTGCATTTATTAGTTGCTCTAAAGACCAGTAAAACTTTGTTGAATCTTTGAACAAATGATGGTTGAAGAGGTCCGACGAAGGAGAAGTTTTCGATAATTTTATAAGTTGGCACTATAAATCCTTTCAATTTGAACAAAGATTCTTATCAATATTCATTACTATCACCCCATGATATTTCCTTTCTCATTATGCTTGCAACCTTGTCAATTTAATAGAATTAGGCGATGCAAATTCTGTACAATTCACACAAGCCTATAGTGATATATGTATAACCAAACTCTTTGGTCTTTTTATAAAATTAAGGAATGCTCAAATGCATAAAAAAAGAAAAAAAAAGGGAAGTGCATATGAACTTTCAAGAATTTACTTAGTGAAGATCCTAAATGAAAATCAGTAATTAAACCTGAAACAAAGTGAAATTCACCAAAAATACTACCCATAAACTAAATTAGAGTTTTGAATTACACACTCGTTTAGAATCAATATGCATTTACATCAATGTATGCGTAACACAAATACACAGAAAAATTCTTTCACAATCCAAAATAAAACAGCATAAAACACACAAATTGAATGAATACTCCAAAAAAGTACCACTAAAGAAAGAATCTCAAGACCGTTTTCATTAGAATACCCCGGACATATACACAGAAAAACAAAGATATTTTTTTAACAGACCCATATAACAAAATCAACCAAACCATACAGACAAACACAAGGAAAAGAAAAGGACAGAGAAACCAGCCAAACTTACCTATGCTGAATTCAAAGACAACAACAACAGTAAGAATAGCCCAGACAAAGTGCTGACTGAGCTCTTTAATTGGCTCCTTCAAGAAAATCAACAAAGAAATGAGCATCAAAGCCAAACCCAATTTAGCAGAGAAAACAATCTTTCTTGGATCAGATTTCCCCATTTGATACCCTCTATAAGCAAAATCTTGAACTTGTTTCCCAAGTCCAACGATCTTATCCGACAAGAATCTATAACTGCACCAATTTCTTGTGGATTCATTTAGGTCTTCTTGAATATTAGGAAAGACAATCTCTGAATAACCCTTAGTTGTTGAAAGAAGTCTCTCTCTTCTCTCTAATAATGAGTGCCTAAAAGATCCCATTTTCCGAGCCATGGATGTTGGCTACACAGCTCTTGTGGATCTCTGCCTCTCTCTTTTCTTGCTAACAAGAATTTCCTGTTAAGTAAATATTTGAGGATTCTTTTGTATAAAGTTGGAGAAACTTCAATCTTTTATAAGAAAGAAACAAAAAAATGAGACAGACAATTGAATCTGACAAGGAAAACTGGAGTTCAATAATTAAAAAAATATCTATCACCCACATTTCTGGATTAGCACAGTGAATGCCCACTATGTTCTCCAACAAAACTAAAGGATTTTATTTGAAGGGTAATATAGTCGTTTCCCTAATATTTTACTTCGTCAGTGCCGAACGGACAAGGGTTATCTTTCTCCTAACATTTTTATTTTCATATTAAAATTATTAAATAGGCAGTACTAACAAATTGAGCGGTAATAATATTGTTATTAAAATCGCGAGTTAACTCGCAAAATCGAACGACTCGCAACTGGATGAAACTTGTTAAATCGTAGCCAAAAATTGTTTTTTGTCAAAATCGTAAAAAAAAGGGTAAAATCAGTTAGGATCGCAAAATCGGACCGGATCGGTATTAAATATTACCGTAATATTAAATGTTCGTTTGGTATTGAGGTTCTACCTGTATTTTCTCCAAATATACGTAGTTTGATATTTAGTAAAGGGTACACCATAGTTTTTTAAACTGTGAAACCCACTAAAAAACAAGGTCAAACCTCAGTTTTGAAGAAATAGCTTGAGGTTGCTTCTCATGGCACGCACCACAGTCTCTCTCTCACTAGCACTGGTCTCTTTCACTAGCACGAAATCATTTTGGGGGTAAAAGACCAAGTTGTGTGCATCCTCACGGACACCGGCAGCAGTAGAAGCACCGTGCAAGAGAATCACCGGCAACAGCAGCACCCGCAGCTCCCTCTCTCCTACATTCAGCCGATGTTCTCTCTCTCTCCACAATCACCATTAGCTCCTCTCTCTCCTCCAGCAGCAATTCCCGGAGAGCACCACCATGAGGATACTTCCCCTCCACGCCATAAGCTCCGTCGTGACCTCCTCAACAGCAGCAACAAGCCCTGGCGTAAGCAGCAGTAGCGGCGGCGGCGACAGCAACAACCTTCTGACGCTTCTCTCGGCCACCATTTTCGACTTCACCACCACAGGAAGAACTGCATCGGCCCCCTCTACCCGTTGGAATCGACAGTTGAGCCTCTCGTCACCGTCGACCGACCGCTACTGTTCATGTGAATGTTTTAAGCAGACGTGAACAGTGCAGTGCACCATTTCACTCAACAGATATATATGATGGACTTGGGCTGAATCTCCTCTCGGCCCAGCCCAAGTCCAATAGGAGTTGGGCCTTTTGGCCCACCTTGGGTGGGCCGACCCATTTAGTTAGGTTAGACCCAGTTTGATTTTTTTATAAAAAAATATATTTAAAAAAAATATGGAGATAGAGATCAGTCCTAATGAAAGGGAAATGTGCGTTACTTCGTTTCACTCCACAACCCTGTTGTTTTTCGATTAATTATAAATGAGAAACTTGCAACTCGATTTGGCCTTGGAATTATATATATCTCTACAACTGGGTCGCAGATGTTGTTACTGATGATATTGTTACTAGATGTTGCTCCTCGATCAAATAGTAAGGGATTGCAGAGGTATTCACGTATCGATTTAGTTCGTAATGAAATTGCAAGTAGTTTAATGAGAGAATAAAAAAAAGTCTAATTTACTTGAATTATTAATTACATTTTATTGTTATGATTATTAATCTACAAATTAAAAAATAATATATATATATATATATATATATATATATATATATATATATATATGTGTGTGTGTGTGTGTGTGTGTGTGTGTGTGTGTGTGTGTTCTTTAAAATAATTTCACAAGTTGATAGCAATATGAAAAACATGGTAACCAAACACATGAAACTATTTTTCATCAACCTCAAACTCAACCATAATTTTAACCAAACACTTCAATTTCAGTTATAAACTGCAGCTAAAAGTGTTTTTTATGAAACTGTTTTTTTTAAAACCTCAACCACAACAACAATCATAATATCAAACACACTTTTAGGGTGTTTGTATAGTTATTTGAGTGTGATTAAATTTCCTTACCTTTTCTCTCTCCTATCCAAATGAATTGTGATAGTTCAACTAAAATTAAAAATTGTACTTTCATTTTGATTTACAGTTTTTTTTATTAATTTTGAATTATTATTCATTGATTTGGTTTAAAATTTCATTTCTTAGCACTTGGTACTATTTGATTTTTATATCAAATCTGATCCTTATTTTTTGATATATATATATATATATATCATTTATTTTAAAATTCATATTTTATGATTTCATTTTATTTTTATGTTAGATTTGCTACTTTTTTTCTTATCTTTTTTCTTTGATTTTGTTTTTTATAATTTTATCCTTTAACATTGAATTTGTTAAGAATTCAGTTTTATAATATTTTTGGGGCAATGATTTCAGTTTTGTGATTTGAGTCACAAGTATGAAATGTTAACTTGAGTTAACATCACTTTTTTGTTTTAAATTATTATTATTTTAATTTTTTCATTCAATATTGAGTTTATTGAAGATTAAATTATCATAGTTTTTCTTTATATGAGGATAAAAACAACCTCGAAATCCAGGGTAATGAATTTGCCATGCTAACTCAAATTGGTTCAAGGCTTTTACATCTTCTTATATTATTTTATTTTTATAACAAATTTGATCATTATATTTTAATTGTTTTTTTTCTTTGGAATTTTGTTAAATTAATGTTTTTTTTTCATTTCATCTTTCAATAATAAACTTATTGAAGATGAAGCTTCTTTGTTTTTTTTTTTTTTTTTTCTTTTCTTTTCTTTTCTTTTCTTTTCTTTTCTTTTCTATAAGGATAGTCTGACCTTACAACTCAGGTTGTAGATTGGTCATTCTAACTCGAATTGACTCAGGATTTTTATATCATGTTATTTTTCTATTAAGTTTGATCTTTATTCTTTTAATTATCGTTTTTTTTGCTTTAGATTATTTTTGAAATTAATCTTATTTCTTGAATTCCATCTTTTAACATTGAATTTTTAAGAATTGGGCTTTATAATTCTTTCAATGTGATGATCCCAATTTTATGACTCAGGTCACAAATATAAAATGTTAAATCAGATTGATATATATTTTTGTTAATATTTTTTTACACCAATTTTCTATTTTTATTTTAACTTTAGTATTAAGTTTATTAAATATTGAGCTTTTTTATTTGTTTTATATAAAAATAACCTATTCTCATTACATGGGTCATGGGTTTGTCATGCCACTTTGGATTAACTCGTTTTTATTTTTTTATCTTATAATTTAATATTGGGTTATCTTATAGAATTCAATATCATAATTATTTTTAGTAAGCATTTTGTTTTTCTATAAGTCATCATTATCACCTTTTCTCTTTAGATTCTATACATATATTGTTTTTTTTTTCTTTCTATAAGGTCTATAACTTAAATTGCTTAATTTTTTCTTGCTTTAAAACAAGTTAGCAGTGCTTGAATATTAAAGTTTTTAAGTTATAAATTAACTTGACCTGCGATGAATCATATATATATATATATCCCCATCCATTTTGCATTGGATTGTCATGTTACTCTAAATTATTCAATTTCTAGGCAAAACAAGAATGGAATTATACAGAAATTGGCATGCGTATGTTATGTGTTACTTAATGTAAGGAATTTGAGAAAAGAATATTTTAAGAAAAAAACATGTCATTTTAAGGTTGGAATGGTAGGACCAGAGTGTATAGATGGAAAGTGTAGGTAGGGATTGGAGTTATGATCGACTTTAACCACAGTAAATGAACAATATTGACTTTTTGACGTGTAAGGCCTTTTTTTTTATGTGCAACTTTATTTAATTAGATTTTTTTTTCATTTAATCATTTAATTGAACTAAATTTTTTAGGCGATTCTAAAGGCCTAATTGTTTTTATAGATAAATTTAGAAAACCTTCAAGTAATATTTAAAAGTATTGTTCATAATTTATAATATATTTTCCTAATTGGTTTATGATTCTTTTTTTATTTGGTTTATAATTCTTTTATTATTTCCTGATATTTAGTTATGATTATTTTTAGTATAAATAAGGTTGTTTAGCTTGTGTTTCAAAAAGACTAATTGAAAATAAATTTATAAGAATAAAATTATCAATTAGGGTAAATAACTTTGTGTTCTTGTCTTTTTTTCTTTTTAATATTTTTTTTTGTCTTCATCAATTAGTATTAGAGTATAACAATTCTTGATGGTTAGTTGTTGTGTGCAACTAAATAACCATGAATGGAAAATTGATATTTATTTTTTATTTATTTATTCTTCACGTCAAATAATGTTTAAAAATCTAAAAATATTTATTTTTGTTTTGTCATTTGTTTTGTTTTTTAATTGTTTTTTTTGTTAATATTGTTAGGTGTTGAAATTTCTAATTATTATAGATAAAACATTCAAAATAATAATAACGATTATTTGTAAGTTTTTTTCTTAGAAATATGTGAGACTAATTATATATTTTGATATTTACTTAATATTAGTGTCTTTATATATATATATATATATATATATATATATATATGGCCTAGGCTTTTTTGGGAAAAAACAATTAATATCAGTGTTCTGAAATTATTTTAATATAATAATATGAGGAATAAATCTTCTAGTTATTTTGATATTTATTGAATATCATTCCTTTATATATATATATATATATATATATATATATATATATATATATATATATATATATATATGACCTAGGTTTTTTTTTAAAAAATATCAGTGTTGTGAAATTATTTTAATATAATAATATGAGGAATAAATTATATAAAATAAAAATTATTTGTTTTCTAACAATAATTATGGTTTTATCGATAGTATGAACAATAATAATTAGAATATGAATTATTTATAATAATATTTATAAAAACAGCTACACTAATTGTGATAATTTAACAATCATGATAATAGCAATGACAATAATAATTGAAATAATTCATCAGTTGATGTTATTTTTTTTCAAGGTTGACTTTTATTGTTTTTTATGTATGATATTTCATATCTAATATTACATAAACAAAAAATATACGAAGTCACATGTAGACGAAACAGATGGAAAAATTGGGGAAAATTATCTATAATAAAAAATATAAGAGTCAATTGACCCATTAGGATTTATTTATCCAAATACCGACAGTGAATAACAACATATTATCCCCGCCAAATATTTTGGATATTGACCCCTTAGTATTTATTTATCCAAACACCGACAGTGAATAACAGCATATTATCCCCGCCGAATATTTTGGATATTGACCCCTTAGTATTTATTTATCCAAACACCGACAGTGAATAACAACATATTATCCCCGCTGAATATTTTGGATATTGACCCCTTAGGATTTATTTATCCAAACACCGACAGTGAATAACAACATATTATCCCCGCCGAAAATTTTGGATATTGACCCCTTAGGATTTATTTATCCGAATACCGACAGTGAATAATCAATTCCCAAAAATAAGATTTTTATATTTTTGAAATATTGGCCAATACCCTTTGGATTTTTACAAACATGTTGTAAAATCTCAAGATGCAAGAAATGATTTTTCTTTGCGAAATCCATGCTAAAACACATTTTCTCTTCAAACTCCAAGATAATATATATTTTTTGAAAGAAAAAGAATTTTAAAATATGCTAGTGTATTGGCCGTATGCAAGAAAACAACACTTTTTTTTTTGTCTTTAATAAAAATATTTTTATGCAAATTTTATATTTTTTTGTATTTTTTTATTTTATTTTCTTTCTTTTTTTCTTTTTTCTTTTTTTATTTTTTTTATTTGGCGGGCTGGCTGCCCGGCCATGGTGGGTCAGGCTGCCAGCCCTCCCCATGGGGCTGGGCTGCTAGCCCGCCCTACACGGGACTGGGCTTGTGGCCCATTTAATGGGCTGGGCTTGTGGCCCACCCTTTTCAAGGGTCAGGCCGGGCGCATGGCCCGGCCCAACTGACCTGGCGGGGAGTGAATTAATTCACTCCCCGTGCATGCATAGAAGAAGATGAACAGTAATGGAGAATTTTCGAGTGTGACGAACGACGTACTTGTTAACACCTTTGGGTAGAGGAGGTCGAGGTGATTCCTTTGGTCGTGGTGGCGTCGAAAATGGTGGCCTGTGGTGGCCGGAGTGGACGTCGGAAGGTGCACGGTGGCGTTGCAGCTACACCTGCTACTGCTGCCTCCTTCGCCTGAGAATATGGAAGAGGTGCTGGCGTTGTGGTGGAGAGGCTGGTGACGAAGTAGTGGTGCGAGGTGGCTGGATTTGATGGCCGGAGTTGCTGAACCGAGAGGGAGGGAGAGAGAGAGTCCTCTGGTTTTAGAGAGAGAAGACGGTCGAACAACCGAGAGAGAAGAGAAAAAGAAAAGGAAAAAGAGTTGTTGATGCCGGGGCTGGTTGAAGCAAAATGCTTGAGTTTTTTATGTGATTCCTTTTTTCACTCCCCTGTTTTTCTTTACTCTCTGTATTATTTTTCTCTTCTTTCTGCGTTCAAAATCCTCCTCTATTTCTTCTTTTTTTTTCTTTTTTTTTGGTTTTTGATCCCCCCCTTTCACTCCTTTGCACGCAACTATTTATAGCAGATCAAAACAAACCTTCGGCTGCCAAAATTTGAATGCAATGCCGCCGTTGAAATTTTAATGCAGGACGCTCCTGAGCATTTAAGGCCGGGCACGCCGGAGCACGCCGGAGCACGCCGGAACATGCATTCAGTGCAATTTTCAAGAATATTTAAGAAGGTAAAAGTATAATTTGGTCCCTCAATTTATAATTGCTCTAATTGTAACTCCAATTGGTTTTAAACTTATGATTTTATACAATTATATCCCATCAAAAATTCAATCTCAACCTTAGCTTTGCGCGACCTTTTTATTTTGGTCCTTGGTTTCTGATTTTCGCGATTTAACACTCAATTGGCCATTAAATTCTCAATTTGTTCAATTTTGCCCTTGTACCAAGATATATTTTTTTTGATATATTTTTTCAGAAACATAAAAATAATGAGTCAAAAATTGGGTAGCAACAGATGCCCCCTCTTCACAATGCTTACGACTAAAGTCTTGTAAAGAAAAATAGATGAGGTTGGTCACGTTATGATGGGTGACCTACCCAAGTGAGAATAGTCGAGATGGTCTCATTATACTGGGTGACCTACCTAAGTCAGCATAGTTAGAATGGTCTCATTTTTCTGGGTGACCTACCCCGGTTAGATATGGGTCTCATTGTTCTAGGTGACCTACCCAAGTTAGAATAGTTAGAAGGGTCTCATTGTTCTGGGTGACCTACCTAAGTTAGATATGGGTCTCATTGTTCTGAGTGACCTACCCAAGTTAAAATAGTTAGAAGAGTCTCATTGTTTTGGGTGACCTACCTAAGTTAGATATGGGTCTCATTGTTCTGGGTGACCTACCCAAGTTAGATATGTTAGAAGGGTCTCATTGTTCTAGGTGACCTACCCAAGTTAGATATGGGTCTCATTGTTCTGGGTGACCTACCCAAGTTAGAATAGTTAGAAGGGTCTCATTGTTCTGGGTGACCTACCCGGTTAAATTGGTGATGAGGGTCTATTATTACGGGTGACCTACCCCGATGGCAAATGAAGAGGTCTCATTATTACGGGTGACCTACCCGGATGGTCTCATTATTACGGGTGACCTACCCGGATGGAAAATAAAGAGGTCTCATTATTACGGGTGACCTACCCGGATGGATGTTGGGTCTCATTATTACGGGTGACCTACCCGGATAGAAAATGAAGAGGGTCTTATTTTTAAGGG
This sequence comes from Salix brachista, assembly GCA_009078335.1. Classification (NCBI taxonomy): domain Eukaryota; kingdom Viridiplantae; phylum Streptophyta; class Magnoliopsida; order Malpighiales; family Salicaceae; genus Salix; species Salix brachista. The sequence goes on from CM018586.1 coordinate 10,307,115, forward strand.
TGACCTACCCGGATGGTCTCATTATTATGGGTGACCTACCCGGATGGAAAATGGTGAAGAGGGTCTCATTATTACGGGTGACCTACCCGGATGGAAGTTGGGGATGCAATGCATGATGATGCATGTATACTTACCTGAGAAATATAGGTCCCCTTTCGTTGATGCTCCATTATCATAGGATGCCTTTGCCTAATATCCAAAGCTTTGTTGTCATTCATCCACCCAACTTAAGCGCATTGTTTATTCTGGGCTATCTGCGATTATCTCTGCTTTCATTGTTTATCAATTCTGAACTTGCCCCTAAGTGTGGTGTTGCTTGATTCATCATGAAGGGGTGTAACAAGTCATCCATTTTCTTTGATTCTTTCAATAACAGCTTTTTGGTTTGCGTGTGTTTGCTAACAATCATTGCAAAGCTTGCTAATGCTGACCTCATCTTCGGTTGTCGATCAGTTATGGAGTTTTCATCAATTGAATTGTATTTATTCCAGCATATGTCATCATTAATCTTCATGAAATTGTCAAGTCATCCAGAAATGCATCCGAAACTAATCGGTGCATTCTCCATGTTATCATCAATAAATTTCTCTCATCTCATGAGAAGAGATGTAATGCCATCATCACCCACATTCACGCGATGAATTGCGTCTTGAATTGATGCAACTGTTCGGTCATGCAATCTGAAACTCTTCATTTGTAGACTTAATTTCTTCTGAATAAATTCTTCTCAGTCCATGCAAAGAATTACAATGTTGTCATTAACGAGGTTCTTTTTGTCTCTTAAATTCATGCGGTGAACTGAACCTTAAGTCGATGGGCTTCAAGTAGTGAAGTGAAGCTTGAATTGACAAACTTCAAGATAGATTATCCCGCAATTAGTCTTTGTGGTCATATACTCTTCAACATTTATCAACAATGCAGCTCATGCGATGACATCTCTTTTTATCACTAACATTCATGTAGTGAAGCGAAGCTTGAATCGACAACTTCAAAACATATTATCTCACATTCAACCTTTATGGCGTGCATACTCTTTAACATTTATCAAAATATACCATGTGACAATATCTTTTAGAGCCAACCAAATCTGTGGGTAAACCAATATTTCAAAATCTGAAGATGCCTTTCAAATGCAATCTTATTCTCAATCACCGTTGGAGCTTATCAAACCATCACTCTCTATTAAGCAATGTTGCCCTGAGTTGAATCTGTTGGTGCTCATTGATAAATTTCACTAAATCATTATTTGCTTGTGCTTCTTTGCCCCCAAGCTGATGTGAAATTGTTTGTATTCCTATCAAGATCCACACCGCGCCCTCTGACTGCTGGGCTTTCCAATGAAGAACTGTCAATGTCAAGGATTCTGCAAATCCGACCAATGTTTTCTCTGTTTGTAAATCTTTCTTATTCTACCATTAAGTCACCAATTTCAAAAGATCATGTGCATCCAAAGTCTAATTCTTGAAATAAAATCAAAGAGATGTCATTTGTTGAAAATCAAATTCATTTGGTCAAATACCCAACACACGATATTCAATGCATGTAGACCTGTAATTATCTTGTATTTTGTTAGCAGTAATTGACTCATTATGAGATTGAAATCGTTTATTTTTTTATGTTTTTTTTTCTAATCTCTGACTTTGGGGGTATGTGATTTGACGGTACATGATGAAGTGCAATTTGTGGTTTTCAAACAATTAAAGTGTCTAGTAAAGACCCGAGATTCAGTTGAAAATTTGTCTCCTTTTCCAGCACTTACTTTATCAAAATGCATAACAAATTGTAACTTAATTCATGAAATTATAACTCTTATGGAAAAAACCCTAACAATATTGGAGAGCACCACTTATTAGTTAAAATTGCTTGCTTAATCAAGAACTTTTAAAAACATGTAATGAGACTATGGTTCATGGCTATAAAAGAAAAGGGAATTCGTAGGCCCAAAAAAAATGTTTGAGGGTTTCAAAGACCTAGGATCACCATCATCTAGTTGTTAACTCTTTTTCTCTTGTTGTCTTTGTAGAAGAAACGACATAAAAATACGTTAATTATCTTAACACGATTTTTTATCAATCAACCAATGCTTTAAGAATCTCTACAACCATGTCATTCCTTTCATTGACAATTTCAAACTTAAAAGGGAATACTAAAAACTCAAACCATCATTTGTCATCTAATGTTATTTCATCTTTTGTTGCACTCAATATAGTCTAACAAAATAATTTTGCAAGATCTTCATTTGATGGATAACTTATCTTGGAGACTCGATAATCTTAATAACATTTCTTCCCACATGAGATTTGACCAAAGATACCAACGGACATGGTATAGTTCAATATTCTCTTCTTTTTTTTTTCTTTTTTTTTTGAACTTGTCCTTAGCATTGACTCTTGGTTTTTTTCCATGTCCTACATCAATTTGCTTGTTCTCCAATGTTGGGTTTTCATTCTTAAACATCCCCCTTTTTTTATGATTCTAATGTTGTCACTGTATCCTCAAACTAAAAATCTCTTAGTTGCCCCCAATGTGTTTGCCCCCCAGTGTGAGGGTGTGATCCTGTTGGTTTTTTTTTTTCAATTTTTTTCTTCTTGTTTTTTTTTTAATGAACTTGTCCTTAGTATCGACTATTGGTTTTTGTCATATCCTATCTCAATTTGATTGTTCTCCAATATTGGGTTTTCGTTCTTAAACACCCCCCCTTCTGTTGATTCTAATGTTGTCACTGTATCCTCAAACTACAAATCTCTTTTTTGCCCCTAGTGCATTTGCCTCCAGTGTGAGTGTGTGATCCTGTTGGGATTCTTTTCTCAAAGAAATATAATATTAAGCTCAAATTGGGATTAACAAGGGATACATATTTCCAGAATAATGAAGGAAATAAACAAAGATGGATTTTTGTCATTTCAAGCGAAGTTGGTTTTAACTGATAAATTTTGACCTCGATCAGTGTAATGATTTGGACGTGGAAGAGTCATGATGCGTCCATAAATATTGAATCCATTACATGTCAATATATACTAATAAAGCTTAGTTCTATGATGTGGTTTGCAATTCTAATTATTTCCTCTTTTGTTTAGGTTGTATTTCTTAGAAAAATTTAATTCTTAGATTTTAGGTTGTTTTGGTTAAAACATTATTTTTACAATATTTTTATGTATAATATTTTAGATATAATATTACGTTAACAAAAAAAATACGATGCAACACAAATAAAATGGGTAGATAAATTTGCCCAAGTTATCTACAATGAAAAAATATACGAACGACTTTTCCTGCATTTCAATTACAATGTTCCTTTTAGACGAAAAAAAAAACAATTTTTAACAGATTTTATCTATTATAATTTTACTAATTAAATATTAAGATAACCAATTATAACACATAAAAAATCAATCAATTCTCTATATAGAAAAAAGTCCAGCGCAGCGCGCGGGCAAGTAACCTCGTTGTTTCTATAAGAAAATTCAGAAAAAACATTTTGTCTTTGAATTAAGTTGAATGATGATGCTAACAAGCAAGTAGCTGTTTTTCAAGAAGAGGCATCCCAAAAATTATTTTTACCCATTTTGCAAAAGCTGAACACTTTTATGGGTGTGTTTGGCATTGCTTTTGCTTTTGCGATTGAGGTTGAAAAAAAGCAGTTTTAAAAAAAGCGCTTTTACTGTGGTTCAAAATAAGCAATGAAGTGTTTGGTTAAAACTGTGGTTGAGTTGGAGGTTGAAAAAAAAGCAGTTTTGGGTGTTTGGTTACCAAGCTTTTCATATTGCTTTTAACTTGTGAAATTACTTTAAAGGGTATATATATATATATATATATATATATATATATATTTAATTTTTTTAAATATTGTAAATTTAATAATTATAATAATATAATGTAATTAATAATTCATGAAAAAACAAATATTAATTTTTATTCTCCCATCAAACTACTTGCAATTTCATCACGAACAAATATTTCCCTTCCATTAGGACTGATCTGTATCTACACATTTTTTTATTTTTTTTAAATATATATTTAAAAAAAGGGCTGGGCCGAGGGCAGCCCAACCAAATTGGGCCTAAGCCCAACTTTGTTGGACTTGGGCTGGGCCGAGTGCAGCCCAGCCCAAGTCCAACTTCAATAACAAAGAAGTGAAACGGTGCGCTGCACTGTGCACGTCTTCTTCGCGTGACAGTGCAGCGCACCTGTGCACGTAAATTATTTCATGTGCACAGTAGCTTCCGACTGACCACCAAGATAGCTTCAACGGACGATACCGACGGGTAGAGGAGGCCGAGGTGGTTCTTCCTGTGGTGGTGGCGTCTGAAACGGTGGCCTGTGGTGGCCGGAGGCAGCGTTGGAAGGTTGCGGTACTGTTCACCGACCACGACGAGAGCTTCAACGGACGATGCCGATGGGTAGAGGAGGCTTAGGTGGTTCTTCCTATGGTTGTTTCGTCGTAAATGGTGGCCTGTGGTGGCCGGAGTCAACGACCAAAGGTCTCAGCATCCATGGCTGTTTTGGGGAGAGAGAGAGAGAGAGAGAGAGAGAGAGAGAGCCATGCACAGATCGATTAACATGCAAAATACCAGTTTTTTTTAATTATCGAACATAATGGATTTGTCACTGTGAGTTTTGTTCTATATATATATATATATATATATGTATCGGCGTTTAAGAAATACAAATCGCAGATACAAAAGCATCAAAAATCAGCTTTGCATGAAACACCGATTCAGAGCATTTTTTGGCTGGGTCCCACGCGCTGAAACGCCGTTTGGTTGTTTACCAAACACTGAAACTGATAAGCCGTTTGGCAATCGTGGATCGCACCACAATGCCAAACGACCACTATGTATTGTATACAAGGTTATCAATTTTGTTTCAGTTGATATTTTGTTTTTTAATTGGAACTGAATATTTTAGTTTCAAAGTGTTTCGTCGTTCCATTTTGAGGTTGTAATATTTATGATTTTATATATAATTAAAAATATTAATTCAACAAATAAAATTTTAGTTCAATTCCAAAAATAAAATTATTTAAAACTATGCAATTTACATTTCAAACATTAGTAAAAAAAAAGAGAGTTGAACTGATATAACTCGATCGACTTGATGAGTTCAAAGATAACATGGAAAAATGATATTTTTTTTTTTTAACTAAAAAAACAAATTAACATCTTAAAAGAATATTAAAACGATGATATATTGAATCAACTCGAGTCAACCTAGGTTAACCTTTCAAATATGTGACATGTGATATAAGACCATAATAACCTTAAATAAAGCAAATCAAAACAAATTATAAAGTTAAATTCCTAATAAACTCGTTGTTAAATAATGAAATTGAGAAAATTTTAATCTAAAAAAACATAATAAAATAATATATTTGAATAAATCAGATCCAAACTTCCTGACGTTTTGTTCATGAAGTTTAATCTTTAGTTTAAATCATTTGCCCAGAAGTTCAACAAATTATTTGCAACAGCAATTTACTTATATATATATATATATATATATAAGAGTAAAACAATATTCAGTATTGGATTTGATTTGATATAATTAATTCAGTCGTTTGGATTTACTCGATATAGACTATAAAATATTTTATCTATATCAATTTTTTAATATATAATTAAACAAGTAGCATGATTAAAGAGCATAGTAGGCATACTCTCTACCAATAAGCATTGCTGTGAATTGTAATTGAGAAATGACTAAACTTGCATGGCATTATTAATCCAGTTTCATTTTGAAGGAAGAAGTTGAAACGTAGGCGATTTTGGTTTATTATCAGGCCCTTTTATTTAATTTATAATTTTGCATTATCCCCACATGTATACAATCAATCATTTTGAAAGAATAAGTTATTATTTCACAGATGATTGAGATTATTTTTAAAAATATTTTTGAGATTACAATGCGGATATAGGAAGAATATGTATCAGTTTTTAAGGGACGTGGTGTGATGACAAAGGGCTTGAGATCTGCACAAGAGGTCTTAAGTTCGAGTCAGGACGTGCATCTCTTGTAAAAGCCGAGGACAACCGGGGTTTTACTCGCTCACCTGAGCCCACAAACTGTGATTTCCCGGAATAGAGTTTCCTCGAATCTTAAAAAAAAAAAACAGGTATCCCGATCATGCCATTCGGAACTTGCACTGGCAAGATAATCAGTTCAAATATGCCAGTTTCTGGTCTTGAGCATATCATCTTGAATTTAGATGTACAGCTAGTTAGGTAGAAGAAATGAATAGGAAGTGCATTTAGAACACACACCATGCATGTATCAACACACTCTCAAAATGCACTTTCAGCTTATTTACTCATCTTTCTAACCCTAAATTCTCTACCCGAAACAGCACATCATGGCCCCTCTCTACTCCGAGCCTACTAATGCAATCACTTCAGTAGTTTTGCTTCTTCTCATCTCCCTTCCACCCACAATCCTCTCACAAAATCCCCCCATCCCCACTGGCCCAACAGTCTCTGATTGCACTCCAAGGCTGCTACCACTGGCCCCGTGTGCCCCATTCATTCAAGGCATGGCTCAGACACCGGTTCAACCTTGCTGCGACAACCTCAACCAGCTCTACCAAGAGCAGCCGGGTTGCATTTGCCTCTTGCTCAAAGACACCAACTTCAGCTCTTTCCCAATCAATCGCACCTTAGCCCTGGAGCTGCCTGCCCTTTGCAACGTGCTGATTAACATTGCTGCCTGTTCAGGTATATAATATTCAATCTGAACATTCCAGGTTGTTTTTCCTCACCATAATTCAGATCCCATTTTAAGACTAGAAATATTAACAGTTTCTTTTTTTCATTATGAATTTTCTTTGGTGAATCAGGGACCCCTCAGATCGTTTCTAGTCCACCTGCTTCTCAAGCTTCCCCGGGAGCACCCTCCAATTCTTCTGCTGGGAGACACACCAACTATTCTATTGCTGGTATTCACAATATTAATTTGGCTTTGAATGCATATATTTCATTCTTATGTGAACCCTTTATTATCATTACAGAATGATGGTCCCCTTGTCAGTGTTAAGAAGTAGAAGGTGATTTTATTAGCAATCCGAGTCTGGTGTTTTAATTCTCTTTCCTGACCATGCTTCCTGTTTTCTTTTGGAACTCAGCTTCTCCTGTGGTTGAAGGGGAGCCAAGATCCTCCATCATGGGAATCGGATTTCATCGGAGCACTGGTGTTAAGTTGGAGGCACAAGGTTCTTCGATGCTTCTGGTGACTCTGGGAGTAATTTCTTTATCAGAAGCATTTCGTTGGGTCTAGGTTAATAATAAGCATGATGTGTTTATCCTATATTGGCATTCTTAGTCTCAGAATTTGGGAAAAAACACTACTGCCTCTGATTTCTCTTCTTTGATTTATATCCCTATGCTACCCTTCTAGTGGTTTCAAACAATATCTGGTTGTTTCTTATGGATGATTGCAGTTGTATCAGAAAGTTCAACCAGTTAAGAGTGTTTAAGGCAAGTGCTTGAACGGCATTTTTTTACCTCCAGAGATTTTATTGCAGAAGGCTATGCAATCATGAAATCGCAGCCAAACTACACGGTTGCTATAATCTAATCATAAGACAAGAAACCTTGAATACCACCTCAACCCAAAATGCCACTTAATCTCTCAAAGTGAGCATTGAATATCTTGAAAATGCCGAGTCTTTACTATATAACTGCATTTCTTCCCAAAAGTCCTATTCCAAATAATTTTCCAGATGGTTTCTCTAGTTAAGAATGGAGGAATTGGGTCAAACCCCCTGCCTATCAACTCAAGTTTTCAATTGACAACTCTTTTCAAGTTACAGCAAATCAGAAGAGTCGCAATGAAACTGAAAGAGAGAATTTCAGACACAAAAATATAGTGCGTTCTAGTAAACTTAACTCATAGTATGAATTTTTCTGTATCAATATCTCACAAAATAATTACATACATACATTTGAAAAGCTATAAACTAGAATCATTACCTTGTCAATCAAAGACATTCTTTTGTAGGATCTATATCATAGTCCAGAAGTAGAGATCCTTCACATTCATTATAGAGTGACTATTCCAAACTAGGTGCCACCTCAGTAGGATTGGAGTCGAAGACATCAGAATTAGATGCTTCAGGCTCTTCTAAGAGATCCCGCGACTGGATTGACTCCTTGTATGCAGGTGTCTCCTTAAAATCTGCTGCCCCTCCATTGTACGTAGCCACGGCAATCCCACATGCAACTAGCTGACAACGATAAGTAGAACATTAGTCCTAAAGAGTAACAGAGAAACCACTTCCACTAATCTAAACTGAGAGAGGAATCTATTGGAGATAACGTAGCAGAGCAGAAATCATTTACACCACTTAAAAGCTGCAAGCCAAGAGTCTAGAATATATAGCTTCTATAATAGGTAGCTTCAAATTTTTCACTTAACAAACTGAACTAAGGGTTCTCAGCTGTCATAAGCTTGACATGCACAGAGGTCAAGCCCAGATAGTTTCCCACTTCCATGTGCTTATTCTTTTTCTTCTTTTCTTTCGGAAGTGAAAGAAATAGTAAAGAAGAAAACTTTCATAACCTTGATCATAGCTAGTCAAATAGCAAGAAAACTAGTATTCTGAGTTGAAAAAAATTCTTTCCCTGAATATCCGAAAACATTTGTCTATTTGTATCTTCTCCGATTCTGTTCTTATTCATTTTCCATTTCTCGATCACCCTTTTATTCTTCCATTACATTGCATTACATTAATTAATACCAATTGTATCCTAAATCCATACACAAATGGAGTATTAATTTGCAGCAACTTGAAACCATACATAAACATCTGCTACCCATTGATTTCTAAGAATTGTAGGAGTATATCAATAAGTAGATGATAATTGTAATTGCATATGAGATATCTAAGATCATAACAGGTACAAAAGAACAGGAGTTCCTAGATCAAGCTTAGAGCCTGTTTGAGAGTGTGGTTAAGATTGATTTTCTTAAAATTATTTTTAACACCATAACATCAAAATGATTTAAAAAACACTAAAAAAATTAAAATTAAAACATATATTTTTTTAAAATGTTTTTAAAACGCAATATTAAACAGTAAATTAATAACAACTTAAGTAATCACTCTTGAAAGTACAGCCAATACTCAGAATTTCAAGTCTAAGAACTAAAGTTTCTTCACCCACAGTTTGTTGGGCAATTTTAGAGACTATCCACAATCAAATGACTATAAATAGATTCAGCTTAAATTTCTTCTAGTCAATAGATTCACCTCGTCAATAGCATAGGATAAGCAATTGGTAAATTATAGTCGTATTTACAATCTATTTCAAGCAAAAAGCCAGACAATGGAATATACCATGCATATGTGGCAAAAACTATAACTAACAGCAGAAAGCCAGAAACAAGAGCAGCAATACTTGAACAAAAGATAAGAGTAGACAGTCATATCATACCGCAAAAACAATACCAAAAGCCCACATATACTGCACGAAGAAGCCGAGACCATCCCACCGTGGACCTTCCCAAAAATCAGGCTCATCCCCAGGAAGCTCTGGCAAGAAATAGCCATCAAAATTCTCACCAACACCTGTATTAACATTTTTAACTTCACCATTAACATTTTCATCACCACCACTACCATCCCTTTTAATCTGTTCTTGGTCTTTGGTCGAAGTAGTTGAGCTCCTCTTGTTCTTGCTGTCAAACTTGCCAATTCTAGAGAAAGAGGAGAGTTTCTTGCTGGAAGCTGAGACTATATGGAGATGATCCTGAGGTGATCTTCTGCGTGGAAACAGGATATGAGAACGGCATGGAGTGTGGGTGTAAGGGTGGTGTCTCGTAGGGTTGCTGTAGAGGATTCTGCCTCCACCACCATTGCTATTGGCTATGAAGAGAGACATGAAGTCGGGAGAGGGAGTGGATGAGAGTTTGCGAATTTTCAACACTAGTTTTGTGAGGATAAAATGCGAAGCCTTCTGTGTGTGTTTCTCTCTAGTTTTGTGGGCTTGGAGTGTAGTGGTAGGCCTAGTCCTTACTATGCATTAAAAATATCACGGTATAGCTACTTTCAGTTGCTCCTAAAACTGTGTTATTTGTCCATTTCTTATCTTTTTGCAAATATGTATCCTTGTTTGATGGATTTTTTTTCTTTTTTTTTTCAATAAAAAAATTATTTATTAAAATTTTAAAATATTTTATCATAAAACTAGAAATATATATGTATATTATATATTTCTTCTTTTGAATAAAAATAAGAAAACAAAAACCAAATTCAAATTAAACATCTTTTCTATGATCTTTATATTTTGATGCACACAAATATTCTATTTCTAATCTCAAGGGTAATGCTTATTTTTTAATTAATTTATCATTATCTTAGAGAATTTTTTCACCTAATAACATCGAATGAAATACAAGAATAAACACAAAAATTAAAAAAAAAATTCACTATTAACGTGTCTATTAAAAATAAACTTCAACACCCAAAAACAATATTATTTAAGATACAATAAAATAATAGTCATGAGCTTCAATAAAAAACTGGTCTTTGTAGTCTTATACAACTGTTGTAACAAATCTGATATATTGTTTGTAATTCTATTTTTCAGCTTTCTATTCCACTTATTTAGGCTTGAGATTAGATAATTCAGTTTGTATCTTCGTTGCATATATTTGATTGATTCATTAAATAGAAGTGTGGAAGAACTCTATTCATCTCTTTCTCTCATAGCACATTGATTAGTATCAATGTTGCAGCTCAAACTCCCTTAAAGCTTACCTCAACCAACTATTCATCCTGGAAACTGCAATTTCAGACTCTATTCATCGGGTATGATCTTCTTGGATACATTATGGCTCCAAACCTTGTCCAAATCCAATATTCTAGAAACCACTACTTCCAACCAACACATTCACTCTGGATAGCAAGATCAACTCAATCTTAATGCAATTCTTGGTTCTATGTCCCCCACAATAATCTCCTTCATTGCTTGAGCCAAAACATCAAGTGAAGCATAGACAATATTAGCAAATACCTATGCCAAACCATCTTGAGGCAGAATTAAGCAGGTGAAAAACCAATTAAAACAAATCACAAAGGGATATATGGGAAATTCTGAGTACCTCCAGACCATCAAAGCTTGTGGATAGTGATCCCAATACCTCCAACACCCCAACATGGCTCTTGGATAGTGATGCTTTTCATCATGTCAACTCTGACTTGAACAATCTCTCACTTCATACACCATATAATGGCTTTGATGACATTATGATTGGTGATGGAACAAGACTCCCAGTAAAACATACTAGTTCCACCTCGCTCCAAACTCCAGTGCTCAATTTTCTTAAACAATGTTCTTTGTGTACCTGGCATGGAAAAAAACTTTGTATTCCAACAATGTTTCAATTGAATTCTTACCGTTTTTTTTCTTATCAAGGACCTTTGAATAGGAGCAACTCTTTTGAAGGGTAAACCAAAAGATGGTGTATATGATTGGCCAATATCCTCACCTATTCTTGCCTTTTCTAGTATCAAAACCACTTCATCACAATGGCATCACCGATTGGGACACCCTGCTTTCCCTATTTTATAGCATGCTCTCTAGAAATAATCTAGATTTATGTTTTGCCACTTATTTGATTTTTTCTTGTAATGCATGTCACTGCAATAAGAGTCACAAACTATCTTTTTTCCATCTCTACCATTGTCTCAACTCGTCCTTTTTAAATATTTTTTCTAATGTATGGTCCTACCCAATTCTTTCTTATGATGATTTTAAGTATTATGTAATTTTTGTTGATCATTTCACTAAGTATATCTGGTTTTATCCTTTAAAAAAAAAAATCTTAAGTGAAAGACATATTCATTAGAAGTCAAAGGGTTAACTCCTTCATCTATAAAAAGCATAAAAAATGAATAGAGAGAGAGGAAGACATGAAAAAACTGGACAAGGAAAAACACAAGGAGAGAAACCCTAACAAAAAGACCCACAAACACGGGCAGAAAAACAATACAAGTAGAGAACAAGAGTAGCAACCAGTGACAATCACACTATTCCTCAGAACCAACACCACCTTCTCCTCGGCACTAGAGGCCTCTCCCTACACCACATTCAAAACTAGTAGCAACCAAGAAACGCATTAGCTACCAACCCATAACAAACAGTGGCCAACCCTCGCCTCCCTTGGTAGTGTGCAATTTTTCTGCAGCTGATCACCAGCTCCATCTCCTTAATCAGCATAGGCAGTCTCTTTGTGACTTCTAGTAAAGGTAACAAGTCTCTGGTGACACAACAACAACTCTCTCTCTCCCTTCTCTATTGTAGCAGGTTTTAGCACCTCTCTCGGCCACCACTTTTGATGTCACCACCACGAGTAGAACTAGGTCGGCTTCCTCTACCCGGTGACACTAGCAAGCACACTGGTCGTCTCCCTTCATCAACCCTACTTTACTATTAAAGCAAGTGGGTTGGAAAACCAGACAACCCTTTTTTTGCACGTTGTCTACACTCTAGAAATGGTAGAGCATGAGGTGTGAAAAAAACATTGTCATGATAGATGGCGACTCCATTAGGGAATTATCTGATTGGACTAAGTTTTGCTTGTCTAATTGTTTGCCTGTTTATATCTTTGGTCTATTCAATTTTAGCACGTGTTTTTACTGTTTTAGCATGCATTTTTACTTTCAATTCATGCATAACATCAGATATGAATTAGTATCATGCATTTTAATTTCATAAATAAAATCAATTTTAAGTTAGGGGGGGAGTAGCTATCTACCTCATGACTTTCAGTCGGGATTCAAGTTCGTGAAACGTCCAACTATGAGTTAAGAGTTTACTCGATAATAGCAATCACATCGTGCCCCAATCATTTCTGTAAACCCCTATACCACCTTTGTATGAGGCGGTCACTAGGCAATTCATAGACCTTTGAGACCAGCTAGAAAGCTTCCCCTCATGTAATGACCTATAACTTGTCCTTAGCTCCCCGATAATTCATACCCGATGTGTATGTACATATATTTGCATCCACATGAATCCATCACAGTACATAACATATAATCAACAAGTTGAAACATAAGTCCCCGAAGAGCTCCTACCCATAAAGTTCATAACACTTGACTTCGACAAAGAATATGGACAACAAAGAACATTGCTTACCACAAATTTCACTTCCAAGAAGGACTAGATTCTCTAAAAGCTAGTGTGGCTCATCTCTAACTTACTCAAGCAAACATTGAGAAGTGCTTCTGGCAAAGGTCCTTCAGCTACACCTGTAACAACTGCTCAAATACAAGCAATGAACCATCCTGGAGAGGTGATAGGAGAAAGGGTTTAGGATCCTGAACAAAATCCAGCTTTGGTACAACCAACAACTCTGGCACCTGTTCAACCCTATTGGTTATAGAAACATTTGTCAATAATTCCCACCAGAATAAGTCATTGGAGGGTATCGACCAAGATAAGATGGCGATGTTGGAAGTAATGATAAGGGCTATTAATGGGTTAAACTTATATGACCCATTACAAGATGCAAAAATGTGTCTAGTCCTAAATGTTGTAAAGAAGTTTCGTGTTCCTGAATTTATGAAATATATTAGGACACAATGCCCCATTACTCACCTAAAAATCATATTGTACAAAATAGCAAAAGTAGTGCATGATGAAAAATTACTGATGTTTTTTTTCTAAGACAGTTTGAGTGGGGTAGCATTAAATTGGTACATGAGACTAAAACAACACCAAGATTTATAGCTGGAAAGATCTGGTAGATGTTTTCATCAAGCAACACAAGTATAACATGGACATTTCTCCTGAAAGAACAAGTTTATCCAACCTTGATGTCTCACATCACCGCGCAGCCTCCTAGGAGGGAATCTCGCCGATTTTAAGGATCGCCACCTAGTTATTGAGCTCGCTAGGAAAACCCAATTTGCACTAGTCTAATCAGAGAGTACTAGTTGCATAAAGGGAAGGTATTAGCACCCCTAGTATGCAATACCTGAGGTAAATTACATTGTGTATCTTGATGTGATTTTAAACGTTTTGATGGGTAATAATTATTCATGTGAATAAATCTAGCTTTTGAAATTTTATAGTGGGCTCGTGTACCAAATAAAATATTACAAATGAAAATCCATGTAGATGCCTTAAAAGAATCATCTATCCTGGAAAGTTAATGAATTTTTGTGTATCGTAAAAAATATTCCGATTAAAAATCGATCACCGCTCAAAATAACTCTGAGAATTTTTTTTATTGTTTCTAAATATTGAAATATTAGCCTGCTTGTAGGTCTAACATTTATTATCTGAATTTAACCATTATTGCCCGTTAATTATGTTCACGATTTATTTAAATATAAGCTATTTTCTCAAAGATTTAATAAACTGGTTATTAAATCTTGAGTAATTTTTCTGAAAGATATGGTCGTATGCAAATAAAACACATTTTTTTTAGATTTTACAAAATAAAATCAAATACAACACACACATTCTTTTTGACACGATGACGTTTTTTTAGCGCTTCGCGCTCCGCCATCCCCAGATTTGGGAAGACAACGGCGCGTGGTGAATATGGAGGTGTGTTTTATAGTTGTAAAAGTTACGACTATAATTATCAGGAGTCGCCACCTAGTATTAAGGTTACTAGGAACCTATTGGTCTGCGAGATTCTGGATAAGGGGACTTGTTGTGCATGAGGAAGACGCATCACCCCTAGTGCACCCTACCTAAGGTAAACTGTATTATTGTTTGATTGTTTTTTTAAGTTAAAAATTTTCACACTACATTTAAAAAAAAACATTTTTTTTGTCTGCGGGTGTACTTTACGATGTAATTTTACACTGCACTTAATTTTGTTTTCTTATTTATGACTGTAGTGTACAATGTAATCTTACACCGTAGTTAAAAACGTTTTCTCTATGGATGTACTTTACAATGTAAACCGGTTACAATATCCTTCATATACAAAATAATTATAATTTTTTTGATATTTTGGCCAAATTCCAACAGATAACTGTAAACTGGTTACGATATCCAATTTTCGTTTCAAAAAATAAGAAAGATGCAATATATTTTTTACAAAAAATGATGGAAAACCTTGGAATTCGACAGTATGCATGAAAACAACACATTTTTTTTGGTGTTTTTAAATGCAATTTTTTGGTTGTTCTTAAAAAAAATAAAAAAAAATTAGTGTAGGCCTGGCCAAGCTAAATGGGTCAGCCCAGCCAAGTTGCCCCAAATGACCAACTCTACTAGGTTGGGCAGAGACTAGGTCCAACCCAATAATCAAATAACACAAAAAAGAGAAGAAAACAGATTCACGTGAACAGTACAGTGAATTGATTCATTGCACTGTTATGTGAACAGTAACTTGGTGGTCAACCGACCACGATGAGAGGCTTACCTTCTACTGTCGTTGGGTAGAGGAGGTCGAGGTGGTTCTCCCTGTGGTGGCGGCGTCGAAAATGGTGGCTTGTGGTGGCCGCAGGAGCTCCTGAAGTTGCTGACCTGTGCTAGAATTCGTGGCTGCTGCTCGTTGTCGGCGCTGGAGGAGGCTGAGCTGGAGCTGCTGGTGAAGCTTTTAGTGCTGAGGAGGGAGACCAGATGGTGGTCGGCGAGCTGGCTGAAGGAGTGAGAGGGATTTGTCGAGGTTAGTGGCTATGCTGGTGAAGGAGAGAGAGAGGTTTGCCGAGGTGAGAGGAGAGAGAGAGGGCTGGAGGAGCGGTTAAACATTGTGAATGGACAGTCGAGGCTCTCGATGGAGGCTGTGTGGGTTATGTAAATTTTCCTCCTATTCTTCCCTATATTCCCCGTTTCTCTCTGCAATTTCCCCTCTCTCTACGTAAGTCCCCCCCTTTTTTTCTCTGGTTTTCTCTCCTCTATTTTACGTGAAAATTTTGCCCGTTCCCTCTATTCGTAATTTCTCTTCGTTCCTCCCTTTTTTCCCCGTTCTTTCTTTTTTTCTCTAGCCTTTTCCCCTGTGTGATTCCCTTCATTTTTTTTCTCTCTGCGTGATCCCCCCCCCCTTCTGCATGGCTTCTCCATGCAGTATATATAGGCGCAACAATGGTGGGTTGCCTCTGTGGCAGCACCCTAAAAGCATGGTTGTCTGTGCCCGCGTGTGTAGGTGGTCTGTCAGCAGCAGCGTGCAGGTTGCTGTTAGCGGTGGCACAAGTGGCTTGTTGACAGGCAGTGCAGGTAAAGGCATGCAGTGGATTGCAGTTTTGGGGAAGGTGGAAATGCAGTTTGGTCCTTCAATTTGTAATCGTTCTAATTGCATCCCTAATTGGCTTTCAACTTTTAATTTTATACAATTGTATCCCTGTCAGAATTTCAACAGCTACCTTAACTTTGGAGGTCTTTTTTATTTTGGTCCTTGGTTTCTAATTTGTGCGATTTGATCCTTAATTGACCATTAAACTCTTAATTATTTTTAATTTGACCCCTAACTTTGAACAATTGGCTTGAAAAAAATTCAATTGGATCTTCAAAAATTCCAATCTTCTCAATTGAGCCCGAATTAAACTCAAGAACTTGATTTTTCATTGATTAAGCCCTTAATAAAATTAATTTGACCAATTTAAAGTATAATTAAGTACTTGCACTTAATTAAATCCTTCAATTCGACCTACATTAATTTATAAACATAATAATACTTTCAATTAGCCCATGATTAAATCAAATTCGCATGAAGGATTCTTTTAATTGGCCTTTCCATTGAAATAATTGAAAAAATGAAATATCTACAAATTTAATACATGAAATAATTGAAAAAATTAAGCAATGTCAGAAAACAAAAAAATCATCGAAAACTAACAAGTTGGTCATGAACAATGCTAGAACAGTGGCAGTGGTGACAGGAATAATGGTGGTGCCAAAATAGGATGCCGAGTAGATCTCCCCTTTCCTTTCTCCTTGTCAACGGCGATATCATGGTGACATGCAAAGAACAACAAAACAAACAGCAAAAACCCCATGGTTACCAAAGAGCTCTTAATCAAATATGCGGGTAGAGAGAGAAGCTCTAGCGTCTCTCCTCCCTCCACCTAGATGGCTGCAACCTCTTAACTAGAGATGCCTTCCTTCTTCCTTTGGATGGCTATTGTTTTCCCCTCCTCGAATATGGGTTCTCACTGTTGGTTGTTGCTCTCCATCACAGCTCCAACAAACCCATGGTCTGGAAAGGGCAGGTTTGACATGAAGGTCTTGAAGCGAGAGAAAAAAAAGGAGAGAGAAGCTCAGTTGTAGTGAAGGTAGGTCACCCTCCGACGAGTCTATTTTCCTCTCATTGTGCAACACTGACATCTCCTCTACTAAGATCTACTAGTTACCTTTCCCCCCCTGAAGTTTGCACTTCTTATTCCCCTGGGGTCTGACTCCATGGCTGTTGCCCTGTAACAATTCCATGGAGCAGATCTGATTGCAAGGCTAGATCTAGAGTCATGGGGTCGGTACGACCTTCACGACTCTCGAATTCAAGCTCATCTCCACCCAGCCTTGCAGCGATACTGCATAGTTATGACTCACGGCATCACCCTTCGGTGTGAGATCTATCCCTTTCGAGATTGTAGAGACGTCATCCATGGTTGTAGTGAGAGAGATGGTTTCAATATATGCCAGGACTTCTCTCATTGTGCAACACCGGTATCTCTAGTACTTGGTCTTAGTTGATCTCATTGTTCTTCCCGTCCTAGTGTGATTTGCGGTTGCCCATATCAATGTGAGGGTCTCTCTAGTCTGTCGGCTGGCCATGGTGATTGAGCTTCCATTAGGTATTATAATGACTTTAGGGTTTTGTTGTTCGCGTGAGCTCCTACTTCCTCTAGAGTCTGTTCCTATGTTTGTTGTTTCCCTGTGGTAGCACTATGGAGTCCTTAGAAATCCTTTCGGTTTCAAGGGCTATGTTTTACTGGAAATGTTGCTCTATTGCTGCATTCCCGTAAGATTTGTTGCTTTGGCAATTGTGATTTGGAATGGTAGTTTTCCACCATTGTTGCTCCCTTTCCTTTGTTTTCTTGCAGGAGTCTCTCCCCTGGTAGTGGACTGTGTTGCACCGACATCAACTGTCTCCTGGTAGCCTGCTTTGTGTGCTAGTTTTGTTGGCAAAATTCAGTTGCTACTGAATGCTAAGTTGGTTGCATGCTCTAGGGAACTTTTCCCACTACTGATCGTGTAATTCTGGTCATGCTGCTGATGGTTTGTTGACGAGGTGTGCTCAACCAATCGAGGAGCGCTGCTTATCGGCTGTTGTTAAGTTGAATAGGTTGTTGCCGGTTCAACTATGAAAAAATTTGTTTGTTGGCTGCTGGACTAGAGTATGCTCTTTAGTTCAGGTTAGATGCCTTGTTTCCATTTGTTGAACTTGTTCTCATGAGCCTGTTCCCGTCAATAAAATTGTTGTGTATGTTTTGTTTTGGTTGTTCTTGGAAGCCAGTTCCCTTGAACTTGCTTGTTTGTACATGTTTGTATCTTCTGACTTGTTGGTTTTCCAACTAGGTTTCACTTTTTTTTTATCTATACAATTATTTATGTTTGATAAAAACAAAAAACAAAAACAACACACAAAATCAAAAGGTTCTCCTCTTCTTCAGATCTCAGGTCTTTTCTTCTTCTCATTTTGTTTTTTTTTCAAATGGTGATGGGACTGCCCACGGTGGGGGATGTTGTCGTTTATGATAGTTGGGTGAGAGGGAGAGGCTTCCCTCAGTAGCGACACCATCTTTATCTCAGCACTGACGACCTCTCCCTTCAGCACAACCAAAACCAGCAGCAACAAAGCGACACAACAACAACCAACTCACAACCAGCAACGACCAACCCTCACCTCCCTCAGTAGTGTGCAAGTTTTCTATCCTCGATCACCAACTTCATCTCTTTCCTCAACAACGACAGTCTCTTCATGACCTCCAGTAGCGACAACAAGTCTTCGGTGACAGATCATCTCTCTCTTTCTTCCTTCTCCATTGTAGTAGGTTCCAACACCTCTCCCGACCACAACTTCTGACATCACCACTACCAGTAGAACCAACTCGGCCTCCTCTACCCGATGGTAGTACCAGGTACATTGATTGTCTCCCTCCGTCTACCCCCACTTTACTGTTCACGTAATACGTGAACAATGCAGAGTGAATCAATTCTCTCTACACAAGTTTTCTTTTCTTTTCTCGGGCCAAGCCTCTTCTTAGCCCAGCTAGTTGGCTCGATCAGGTCTAGCTAGCCCAAGTCCAGTAGAGTTCGGGCTTTTGGTCCAATTTGGCTGGGCCATCACATTTATTTGGGTCAAACCCAGTTTGAATTTAAAAAAAAACTTATATAAAAAACTTGCATTTAAAATAAAAAATAAAAAAGTGTTTGTTTTTGTGCATGCGATCGAATTCCAAAGTTTTTCCAAGCATATTTTTTTTGTAAAAAAATATATATCTTTTTCATGTTTTGAAATGAAAATTAGATATCGTAACCGGTTTACGATTATACATTGGAAGTTGTTTATAATATAAAAATAATTAACAATTATTTTGTTTTAACTATCGGGTTGTAACATTATATTGTAAAGTACACCCGCATATAGTAAATAAAAAGGTTCTAAATGCAGTGTAATTTTTTTTTAAATTTAGAATGGTTAGGTTTTCGACTCCTAATGAGGTAGAAACTCTCTCATGATAAGAGATCTACTTCGAGCCTTATAAAAGATCAACAAATAAAATTTGATATATATCTCAAGTTATGACCAAAAGATTAATGAAAGTTCAAACTATCTTAATCTAGTCTTCTTCACCCAATCCTTACGTAATGGTCTTGGTTTCACCAACAAGCTCCTCTTGAACATGAATTAGATTAATCAAGGCTTTCTATGTATTATTACAAATCCTCTTGAGGTCCTCCTTAACCCTAAGCCTAGTAATTGAACCAACTAGAACCTCCAATGAATCCTTTTATGGTTGGATTGCATCACTTACATTAGAAGACACAAATCTAATACAAAATACCTGATTTTCTCTAAAATCTTTGGAAAAAACAATTCTTATTTCAAAAATACAAAAAAATATTCTGTTTTCGTGCTTACAACCAAATCCTAAAAAGTTTTCCAAGTATATTTTCATAAAATGCATCTTTCTCATTATTTAAAATGAAAAATAGATATCATAAAAAGTTTATAATTATTCATTAGGATTTAACCAAAATATAAAAAATCCTTCGCCAGTCATTTTGTTTACTTTACATTTAAAGTTTTATGATTTAGCTGTAGATTTTGATATTTAGGGCTATAAAACTACACTATAAAAGTATACCTTTAGATATTAAAGATACAAAAAATAAAGACAATGCTAAAATTGGGGTTTAGAATGATTAAATTTTGACCCAATAAGATATAAATTCCCCTACTAAGGAAGATCTACCTTGAGTTTTAGATGAGACCAACGAATATAATTTTTTTTTCAAATAACAATGCAATCTATCTTAGATAGGGTGCATTGAGGTTTATACGAAAAATTGCACGTGCTAGATTTAGTTTTTTAAAATGTTAATAACTTGAAAGTAACGGTTAAAAAATATTGCGGGAACTCGTGATGTGTATCTCTTGGCTAGTTTAAAAAGACACTGAAAGGTAAGGGTTTAGACTTTAGATGAACCGTAACTTTAAAAACTATTTTTTTTTATTATTGCTTAAACCTCTATTTTATTTTGAATTATGGTGAAAAAAATTGGCTTTAAAGAAACCAGAATTTAATTTTTTCAAACTCCAATCACAAATGGTGCTGCAATATCAAATACACTAAATCTTCATTCAATGATGTATTATTTTTAAATTGAGAATTTATCATTTGATCTGTCCATTTCTGTCTAAAATTAAATTCTATTTTATTTATGATTTCCTAACTTGCCGCAATAATTTTCTAATCATTTAGATCTATATCATTGAGTTAATATTCTATTTGTTTTACCAAAACTAAATTTATATTGAAGTTTCCAAAATGTAATAACATAAATAAAGGCAACAAAACAAATATCAGTCTCATGCTAGAATCATAACCACCGAAGCAAATGATTATAACAAAACAAGGATACCATAACATTAAGCAGACAGAAAAGCTAGAAAAGACAGGCTAAATAGAACGATGATGGGTGGTATAATGGCTGGAGGCATTTGAATTGCACCATTTTCCTTATTGGGATGATATGGTGGGGTGGTGGCATTTGCGGGCGGAGGTGGGGTTTCTAGCTCCAAGACTTTGATGATCATCTTCTGCCCTCGCTCACAATGCCCAGCAACTCCACTGATGAAATAGAACAAACCAGGCCTGTCCAACTTGAAAACAGAGTCCCCGTCGTTGGAGAAAAATAAGGGATGAGCAGATCGGCATTTTTGGTACTCTTCCTCTGTCACTACCAAAACCGAGTCTTTGTTGTACTTGAATTCTGAAATATTCATAATTAAGCAGAAACCACATCTCTTTATTAGCATTGCTCTTAACACCATATTAAGAAAAAGAAAAACAAAAGGTACTTACGAACAGTGTCGTCCACTTTAAACCTATTTTTGGAGGCCCATTCAATGTACATTTGGCTATCTTTCTTTGGAATAGTCCATCCATCCTCACCTCCTACTAGAAACTCAGTGGAAATAACGAAGTAGAACTGGAAAATGGAGGAAAAGATAATCAAGAAGAGGAAGACTTTGCATGCACCAGTGAAGAGATCAGATGCCATTTTTGAGGTGTTTTTTTTGTTGAGAGAATAGTAGTGCGCAATTTAAAAGGTGATCAGTGAAGTTTAGGTCTGTTATATATATACAGAGAAAGAGAGATCGAGTTTAGAGGATTATGAGGAGCGATTCGTGTTGAATATTCGGTTGTGGGCCGGCTTGATTTTCTCTTTGACTTGGTCATGTGCATATATCTGTTTTTCAAATACGGCCTTTTCTTCAGAATTGTTGAGTAAATTGAGGTGAAAGGATATTTAGTTATTGACTTGTTGTGCCAGTAATCTGTTCTATTTATTCCATGTGTAAATTGTCTGTTTATCTCACTACTTGCTATAACTGCGTAAAACTTTTAGATAAAGAGAAAGGAAAGGGTTACCTTTTTGTTCTAAAAATCTAGGATTGATACTTGTGCACAAGTTTATTTGGCATTCACGAATCACGACCACATCGAGCCACAAAATATTAGTTTCCGATTGACTTCACTTGAACCTGTTTATATTATCCGTGAATATTGATGTTGAATATTTGATATATATATATATAAACAGTGAATAATAGTGAATTATCCCCTATAATATTTTAGATACTAACCCCTTTTGGATTTCTTCACCCAAATAAGATTACCCCCAAAATAAGATTTTTGTATTTTTGGAATATTGACCAACACCCTTTGGAATTTACAAACATGTAAAATCCAAAAATGCGAGAAAATAATTTTTTTTGCTTACAAAATCCATGTTGAAACACATTTTCTTTTAAATTTTGAATATTTGTTTTTAAAAAAAATATGCTCAAGATATGTTAGGGTATTGGTCGTATGCATGAAAACATTTTATATATATATATATATATATATATACACTATTGTGGTGAAGAGAGGTTGTCTAATGAAAACATTATACACACACACACATAAACACACACACACACACACACACACGCACTATTGTGGTGATGATGATTGATGTTTTTTTTTATTTATGATCGCTGGCAAGGAAAGTGGCGGCTAACCTGATGGGTTTTGTGAAAAAGGGATTGGAGACAAAAGAGAAAGCTAGGTTCAGTGCTGCTTCTTGGTGATAGTGGTTGTTATTAGTTTTGGTTTGTTAAGTTATAGAGGATTGTGGTGAGGTAGATTGGTTGTGGTGAACGGGGAGGTGTGTTGCGATGTCGCGATCCCATGAATTAATTACTCTAGTTAAAAACACAACACATAAGATAGTATAAAGCAAGAAAGGGATTGATCCCACGAGGAAGGTTCAAGTTAGATTTTTATGCTAAATGACATGCAATTTGAGGGGGGCTGGAAGTTGTCTAGGCTAAAGCAAAAAAAAAGCAGAAAACTATCAAGCAAAAATTAAATAAAACCAAAATTTATCAAGGAAACAAATCTTGGTCGAAAGTAAAGATCCACCTATAAAAATCATAAATGGTCTTGGAAACAAAACATCAATTTATGTTGTGAATCTTTATTTTTTCTTAACATTGGTTAGTTAACGAAACCGCCGTATAACTTACCCTAACCATCAAATAACCACAATGTCTGCACTAGTAATTTAATTTAATGACAACCTTAAAAATTAAATAAGTTGATTAATTAAGAAAACATAATTGTCCACAATATATGTTTGATTTGATTGAATGTTCTCCCTAGGATTTAGAGCATAGATCCACCACTATTATTAAACTCAATTGTTTCATAAGTTCATATACCACAAATTCAGTTTTGATATCAAGCTTAGTAATAGATTGTCAACAATAACTAGAAATTAAAATAAACAATCGTAAGAAAAATATGCATAGGAGAACAAACATATTCATCATATAAATTGAAAAGAAAAGTTAAAATAGATCTCATAGTTCTTGAAATCCGAAGGTTTTTGTGTTCTTACAACCAAGAAAAATAGTTTAGTCTTGCATGTTTGTCGAACAACTAATCAAAAAGAAGGAAGGAAACATGATTTTGGGTGTGTGAAGGAGAAAGGGAGATTTTATCTATACTCTTGGCCATCTCCTATTTTTTCCTCTTTCTATTTATATGCTAAGAAACCTTAGTCCCTATTTTACAAAATAGTCCTCCTTTAAGTTGATAGTTTACATTTAAGTACTTCAGTAACTATTTTTGTAAGAAAAAGAAATAGCCTTGCATGAAATCTTCAAGATTTGACTTAGAAGAGCTAAATTGCTGAAATAAAAACTTGGATGTCACTTTAGATTCTTCAAAACGCAATTTGGACTCGTTTCTTCACGAAACCTATTTGGTGGGAGAATTTAGTTGTCATCTTTGAAAAATCATATACCCATCATATGACATATTCTTAGGTTTAAGGTTGTAGAGTTGATAGGTATTTAAGTCAGGAATCCATCAAAATTGAGTTTGCATAAATTGACCTCCTGTAGCTCCAGCTATTCAAGCTGGAATGGCCAAAGGTCAACGTTGGCAGATTGCGAGATTTGACTTTGAAGGCTAATATTTACATGTTCTTTCTTATTTTATTTTCTTGCCTTATATTTTCAGAAAGGTATGGATGTTAGTTTTTTAATGTCACTTAATCACTTCATTTCAACCTTTAGAGCTCATGTTCTACACAAGACATTGACTGACGGTCAAATCTACTGATTACCTCTAATTAACTCCCTTTTGCATCTTTAATCCAAAAGTGCCTTTAAAACATAAAATAAAGAATATCAATGTATTTTATATATAAAATATAGGAAAAATACTAGTTAAATATGGGTGAAACTATTGAATAATATGGTTGCATCAAGGTGATTATAGGTCGACGACTGGTTTTCTCTAGAAAATAAGAGATAAGGTTTTAGGTATTGTTTCGTGTGAGAGAATGTGTGTGGTGGAAAGAGATTTTTTTGGTATTTTATTGTTTTTATTTTTTTATAATGGCCCCCTTTTATGTGTGGTGGAAAGATTTTTTTTTGGTATTTTATTGTTTTATGTTCTTTATAATGCCCCCCCTTTCGTGTGTGGTACAACCACTTATTTATAAGCGATTGTCAAATTGTCATTTTCCTCTCATTACGTGATGCACAAGTAGCAAAAAATCACTATAGTACCTTATTTTTTTCTTTGCACTTTTGTTCCCTTTGTTCCATTTTTTTTTATTTTTTGCCTAAAAATTTAACATTAACATTGACTTAAAAATATCAATGTTTTTCAAATGAGCATGTTGAAAAGGACTAGATGGGTTGAAAACATGTAAATAAATCAAAAATGTTTTTTTGTTATTTGTCAATATTTTAGGATTTGTTTTTGAAAAATTGAAAAAAATGGATATACAAATCATTATTATAAAAGAACAACATTTATACTCAATAATAAACTTTATCACATTTAATACTAAATAAATTAAAAACAATATCTTAAAATACTAGAAAAAAATAACAATTATAAAGTTCTAGAATCAACCTATTAAGCAACATAAAATAGCTACTTCCTATAGCTAATGCAATAACCCTTGCTTCATTACTTAGTCGTAGGTTCACTTCCACCTCATTTAATCTTTTACTTTTCTTTAGTTCCTGAAGTAAAGCTTCATTATGATTTTTTGCCTTCATGATTGTAAGGTGTTCTCTTCCTCCAATATTCTTCCTTGCCACAATGATGGTAAATACCTTTGTCTTCTTGCTGCCCCAGTTGGTTTATTTGCCTTAAAGATAGCACCTTTATTCATTTTCTTGGACATTCTAGAAGATTGAACTAGAAGAGCTGATTTTTTTCCTTTTTAAGGGTTTTTTCAACAATTGTAAGCATATTAAGAAATTTTGGCAATATACCATCCAACTTGTTCATGCGATAGTTCATAATGAATTGCAAAATATTTTTGGGTAATGATTGCAAGACCAAGTCAATACTTAACTCATAGCCCCCCTAACAAAACCTAATTAATTTAATTTCTCAATTTAACCAATCATTTTCAAAACATGAGTATTCATTAAAGAACTCTTTATCATCTTGTAGTGAAACAATTTCTTAGAGGTCTTATGTCTCTTGTTCCTATTGACCTCATCAAACAATTCTTTGATATACATAATCATAGTATGAGAATCTATTTTCTCATGTTGCCTTTGAAGTTTAGGTGACATACTAGCTAGCATCACACATGCAGCTTGTTCATCATCATAAATATGATGTTGATGTTCATTCCTAACTTCTTTTTTAGTATCCTCATCAGGGGCATTTGGAATTTGATTTTCAAGAACATACAACCTATTTTTTTGTTTGAGAACAGTTTTCACATTATAGTGTTAACCCAAGAAATTTAGCCTGGTCAATTTATTAGCATCAAATATGTTTTATATGGACATGTTACTATTTATTTTGTTCTACCAACCTATTTATATAAAGATAATGAATATTATTTTCATGCATACATATTTAAATTTCAAGTTTAGGTAAGGTATTTAATTCTAATTTGGTTTTCCACTATTTTCTCGCACATTAATAACCCTCCCTATTAATTAAGGAAATCTCGATTAGGTTTTTCTAGTGGGCTATGATCCCATTTAATTTATTTGATCTTAAGTGACTCAAAAAATCAAAATAAATTAAATTAGGTAGATAACATAGTTTATCAATCATATTTTTATGTGACTCCTAGATCAGTTAGGTTACAACTCTTTACCTAAACATATAATATATGTTTTGCCTAACTCATGCCTCTAACCCCACATCATCATGAGTGACTCATCTAAATCTTATATGCTAGTTAAGTAGAGCCCAATTTTAACATTAAATATATTTGATTAACGATTACCTTGAGTGAGTCAACAAGTTATCAATGAATAAAACTCTAGTTTTATGCATATAAAATTGGTAGATAGCTTTTCATATTCTCAATATGTATTTAATATTTTAATGAGGGATTTAATCATTAAGTAGCTCTAATTCAAAACATGACATAACAAATATATATTTCATATATATAAACATACACTCCTAGCATGTCATTCTAATTGGATGATTATAGAAATATACAAGTTGATTCCATTGAACTATTTAAGGGAATTAAATGGTCAAATTGTAGGCTACCAACATTTTGATTGTAGCCTTCATCTCTATTATTTCAAGGTTATCACTTTTGTTTTGTTTTGGTCAAAATGGTCAAAACATTTTGTATCAATTAAAAAAACTAGGCAAAGTGGTTTCGTTTTTATCTCGGTTTAAATTCTGGTTCATTTCGGATTTTTCGGCCAAATATCGGTCAAAATGTTCCAATTCCGTTCCGCCCGTTCCATTTTGGCCAAATAGTGTTTTTTTTTAAATAATGAATAATTTTACAATATCAATCATATCTTTTATCCGACCATTAAATTGAGATGAAATTTTACGAGGAATCTCTTGATATATTTATATATATTATGTTAAATTTCAGAACAATCAGAGAATATAATGACCTTGCGAGATTGATGATGACATTCTCGTAATATTATACATGTTCGTAATTTTGTTCAGAAAAATTATTTTATTGTGTCTTTTTTAGATTAAATTGCACAGTTATAAATAATTGTATTTTTGGATTTGAATTTTTTTTTGAATTAATATATTTAATTATATATACACACACACACACATAAATAGTACAACCCCGAAACGGTACGTAGAAACGCTTTTAAACTGAAACATTCCGTTCCAATTGAAAAAATGAAGCACCAACGAAACGAGATTGACAACCTTGATTTATTTCTTCATCTCGGATTACATAATAACTTCCTATTTAATTAAATAACATTTACATATTTAATTAAGAGTTAGATGAGAAAAATTAAAACCCAAAATAAAAAATAGAGATAAGGAAGGACATATTAAAATACATAATAAAATTAAGAGTTTAATGTTTAATATCAGGTATAATAACTACTAAAATACGTAATAAAATTATTGCAGAATTTAATTCTAATTATTGGCTTTATGGGTAGTTTAAAAAAAAAACTAACATTTCAATACATTAAATCAAATCTAATTTGATAATTTACCAAATAATAAATTTTATTTCATATAAATTTCTTCTAATTTTTTTTCTCAAAATTTAATAAAAAAAACTCATCACATTAAAATTCTAATTAATATCGTAAACTATTTTAGGATTAATTAAATAAAATATTTAGATTAAAAAGCTCTCTTTATTTTTTATAAAAATATTTAATTAAATAAATCCTAATCCCTTTAGGATATCACAAAAATCAAGAAATTGAATTAAACATTTTAATTTAATTCTAATATAATCAGGAGAATTAATTTTATGAGTGATTTAATTTAGGGTTTCAATTTTAATACAGAATGGTTATTTTCTATATGGAGGACTCAACTCGAGATTTCAACTAAGTGATTAGATATAAGTTGTCCCCGAGGGGGTGGCGCAGTGGCTAGCGCTTGGGGTCTGCCAGCACAGCCCCAGGTTCGAGTCTCTGCAAGCCCCTTCGTAAGATCCTGGGGCAGCCGTAGGTTTTACTCACTCACCTGGGCCCACAAAATGCGCTTTCCGAGGAGTGGGGTTCCCCCGTTCTCCACACGGAGATATCCAAAAAAAAGATTAGATATAAGTTGTCGAGCTATAATCATAATTCTCTCCATAAAAAGTTGAAGGGTAGAATCATAAATTTAACTCCTTTTATTCTTTTTCTTTTTGTAGCTACTGCAAGCGGGAAGGCACCTTGGCCTTTCCATCGGCATTCTTTCCGGTGGAAACCCAGGTTACTGTTGTGCCTAGCAGTAGCGGCTAAGGCCACCATTACCTATAGCCGCGCAACCCTCAAGTGTTACATCCGTAACAGCGCACGCAAGGCTATTGTCTGGTGGCTTCTCTCCCTTCCTTGCGCCCGCAACGTCACTGCAAAACAACAAACCATATTTAATAGCGAGCTCCTGATGGCTTTAAATAATTTTTGTATTTAAAAATATTGTGCTCCGAGCCGCAAAACAAAAATCCAACATAATTCCTTGGCATGAAGATCCCGACACGAAGAAAAGGCAAGGAAATGAAAGAGTCGTATATGCAACCATAAATTCACCAAGAGATGAGGCAGGCAGACTTGTATTTTTCTAATAGGTGTGTTCCGAGCACGATGAGTCAATTATTTGCATTATCTGCACTACTGTTACTGTGTGAAGCTTTTATAGAAAAGGTGGTTCGATGTTATTTTCTGTGCTAGTAAGGATGAAGCTCCAAAAGGTGTACTATGTTTCAATATTTAGTCGACCTTAATCACACGCACACAAGGCCGGCATGTCAGTGTTTAATATAATTTATTCAGATGGGGGCATACGCATATGGGTGAGCAGTGAGGGGTATCAGAATTCAATAGTTGACATCAATAAGCTGCGATCGACAAATGTCGTTTGAACCTTCAGCATGAGCAAAACGACATCTCTCCCCATTGTATTTTCTTGGGAGTATTCATTCTGCATTTTGAAGCATCAAATCGAGGGGCCCTCCAATATGGGGATGAAAAAAAGATTAGAACAGTTTCAATGATATAAATCAAAGACTTTATGGGCTATCTAATCAAATCATAACAGAAAGATTGAATAATGCACCTATCTGGTTTCTTATCATTTACATAAAGAAAGAAGGACATTTCTCAAGAGTGTATGGCCCGAACCAGGATTTTTAGTTTTACCAGGACTCCTGTTCTGATCAATAATGGAAACAAAATATATTACAGCCTTGGTAAACAATGGTTCTGTGCTGTTAGGGCATGATTTTTAGCTAGCTAGTGAACGTAACCTAGACATTATAAAGGTGAAATAAAAAGAAGATCCTGCACTCACTTGAAATGGATCATTCTTGCTTTGAAGAAGATAGTTCAATGATCATGACTTCCCGTCTCTTTATTGAAGACTCCTTGGGATCCAATCTATTCAAATAACTTCTCTATCAACCCCTTGCTTTACCAAATTATCTGCTACATGGTTTTCTTTTATGAAAATAACCCTAAAAGTCACATCATCTTGTGACCGTCATGATCTAGTAACATTACTTCCTCTTGTTCAGGTGATTGCAATGTATAAATTACACTCTACAATCTAGTTCTTAGAAAAGATAGAAAGGAATATTCCTTCATCGATTCAAACACCCTCGTCAATCCCTTAGGGTTAGGTTTGCTATTTTCAAATGCGTAAATTATTATATCATCTTAGTTGGTTTTCATCTCATTCAAGATTAAATTGTTGTAAGCATTCCAAATGGAACAACCTATTCCAAAGACCATCCTTTTCAAAAATAACCATATATTTTATCTAAGAAATCTCAAAATTCAACATGAACTTGTAGATTGTCCAACAAATTTATGCCAAATTGATATCATATAATCAAAACATTTTTTATCGCAATAAGATTAAGGGTGTTTAAAAAAACAAGGTTATCTATAATATTTGTATTATGTAACCTGATTCAACCTATTAAATTCAGATAATTTAGATAGTACAAATGTTAATAGATTAAAAAAACCTAAAAAATAGATATCATAAGTCGGATAGTGGGTTAGGATTTTTAAATCCTAGTTTACCTAAACGAACTTGTATACCCTTTTTTTTTTTTTTTTATGTTTGATAGTTTATATAATGATTTTTTTTTTTTTTTAGAAATGTTTTGGCTCCAAAGTTCTTATTAGTGAACTTCTTATTAGATTTATTTAACGTGAAAAAAATTGTCTCTTTGTTGGGGGGTAGAAGGGAAGGGAGGTAACTAAAATTTAATAAAGTGTAAAATATAAAAATTAGACATAATATTAAAGGTATCATGTCCCCTACAATCCATATTATACACTTGCCTTTGAATATGGATCTATAAAAACTAGCAATAGAAACACATCTCATTGATATTTATGATATCTATATAAAACTAACTAAACTTGATTTATCCAATCCGTCTAAGTCTAAAACAATAAATTGATCAAATTTAAAATTTATAAAATATCAAAATTATATTAAAAATAATGGTAGACTCAAACTCGACATCAACCATTTAAGTACTCTAAATAAGATAGAAATGATAGCAGCATTGAAGTTCAAGAAAAAGAAAAGGGAACTTAAAATGACTAGTTTACAAACAACAAAGTCCAAGAAATATTGGAAAATAAGTTAACGAATCCACAGCTCAAGAATCATAGCAAGACAAGTCACCGAAATATTTGCTTTTTGTGGAAAATGGTTCGGCCCCTTAACATCTAGATTCCAAATAGAACCTTGGGAAGAGTGAAATACAAAGAAGCAACATAATTACTCGTATAAATGTATTTTTGAATAATATAAAAAGGCCTTTTGATTTCATCCACAAATGGAATTTGGTACTGGCAGAGAGAGCTCACCATGGAAATGAAAGCACTTAGTCTAAGCAAGACTTTTTAGGGTTTTATGCTCTCTTCATCACCCACACTTGAAAATGGTACAATTCATCACCTTTTTATTCATAGTTATCAACTTCTTGATAGCAACCTTAGAACAACTAGCTCTCCAAATGATGTGGTCCTCCTAATTATGCCAGTCTATGCAGGTCAAGCTCAGCTAGAGAGAGAGAGAGAGAGAGGATTAAGTGGAGAAAACGGCATGTATAAATAGAAAGAAAGAAACTACAGTGCAAGAGAGGGGGAGGAGGAGAGATGGAAGCCTGATTTTATAAATATGGGGTTTTGTATTTATGTCAAGAGGTGATTGGCTAGGGTATCCTTAAGATAGTTTTAAGAACAGCAGTGGATCACATAGTATAAGGCCACCACCAAACCCTTCCTTGACAATGTGTTTGTGACTGAGATATGATTGTATGAATTATGAAGGGGAGAGAGTATGCTTTCCTTTTTATTACAATTATAGTTCTAATTATTATAGAAAATGTTATAAGATTTGAGGTTTT
Organism: Salix brachista; assembly: GCA_009078335.1. Lineage (NCBI taxonomy): Eukaryota > Viridiplantae > Streptophyta > Magnoliopsida > Malpighiales > Salicaceae > Salix > Salix brachista. The sequence goes on from CM018586.1 coordinate 10,338,662, forward strand.
TATTGCACATACATTGTTTCTCCTCTTACATCACACTGCCCACATCAATTATAGCCATCAATTATAGCTTCCTTTTTTTCCTTTTATCCCCTAAATTTTTTTCATTTTATAACTGCTCACTAAACTTTTTTTTCAAATTTATCAGTTTAAATTGTGTTGAAATAATTCTCCGTGTTACTATCTATTTTTAATTATATGCTCTCACATATATCCATTTTGTCATTGTGATGTTAAATTGAAAACTTTGAACTTTAATTTAACTTTAAATGAAATAATTAAAAGATCAACTATCAAAATTGATTTTAAAAAAAAAATAGAACCTCTTTCTACTTATATTGTTCAAAAGACACAAGAAAGTTCACCTAGATCCCTCAAGTTTAACTCTTTTTTTATATATATGATCCCCAATCTTTAAGGTTTAGACACGCTCATACTTAAGTTGTTTTAGTTTAGTTTGTAGATGTTTATAGAAAAAAGAGAAAATCATTAACAAAAGAAGAAGAGACAAAAAACTCTCGAACGAACAAATTTCAGCTTCAAATAATTGTAATTTTTATGTCATTGGATTCGTCTTTAAAATGGAACTCGATAAGAGTTGTTTCTACTATTATCAATGCCCGACGAGATAGATTGGAACTCAAAGAATTTTTTGATTTTATTTGATTTTATTTTTGTATTAAACTAAATTGTATTTTGTGGTAAAGAATAAGGTTTTAAAAGTCTATTTGATGTTTTTCCATGATTTTATGTTAAAAAAAGGGTTGGAATTTGAGCTTTAAGAATCTAAAAATTGTTTTTATATTTTTTAGTATAACCACTTTAAATAAGTTTATGATAATATATTCAAAAAAATTATCTAATTATGTCATATTTTTGAAATAATATTACATATTTTATGTTAATATTAGTAATTATATATGAAACTAATATGTTTAATTTCTTAAAAAAACTTTATATAATTTTTATTGGATTTACTATTCATATAATTGTGTATAAACTATTCATATGATTGTGAATAAATTATTGTTTATGATTTTTTTAATTGAAATATTCTCTTAAGATTATGATTAGTTTTAGTTTAAGAACTCATAAAAAATACATGTTTTGTCAGGAAAAAAAACTATAAAAGGAAGCTTTGATGAACGAGATACATCCTTTTCTTCTTATTTCAAAACAATAATTTTTTTTTTGAATTTCTATTTTGATTACCTTGATTTTGTATTCAATAAACAATGGTACCAATAAAACATTAACTAAGAAGAAATATTAATAAAATAATAGAATCTTCACTAAAAAAATATTTTGTTAAAAAAAATTAAATCATTGTTTATCTTATGCATATCAATTTTCATTGTTATATAATTTAATGCATCACAAATCAAATATTTATTCTTATAATGTAGGTCAACTTCGTATTTGAATCGTGTTGATAATTTATCTATTTTTTGAATTATTTTAATAGCAATGAGTGTTCTATTTTTATTTAATTTAAAAAATCTATGACATTAAAAAATATATCCACGACAACAATATCTTCTACTACTAGTATTATTATTATTATTATTATTATTATTATTATTATTTGTGACAATATATATCCTTCTTTTATATTGCAAATTAATTTAGAATGTTTTTGCACATACAAGTTAGCTCGTAAACCATTAAGTACGCATGGGTTTGGAAAGAAGCCAACAAGCAACATTCTCGCATAGACTTAGACTTGATAGAGAGACACAAGTGAGTGTGTGATGGGCTGATGGGGTTTCCCTTTTAAGTGAAAGTGACATGTATGCTGTGTATACATTCACAGTCAAAGCAAGCACGGGGTGACAATAATGCTCCCTCTGAGTTTAGGAAATAAGTGTCCTACCATCCTAGGGTTAGACGCAGCTCGCCACGTGGAGGATTAAAAATGAAATGCAACTACTATGAACCACAAGGATCTTGTCCTGGTTTGCCGAGAGGAGGAGTCCAGTGTTCAAGTCTCATCTCACCTGCTAGCAACCACGTGAAGTGGCACCAATACTAGGTGCTTCCTGTCCACTCACTCCCCACAACATTGCTGTCTTCTCTTCTCTTCTCTCTCTTTCCCTTTCATGCTTTTAAGCCCAAAAAAACACCAACTTTTTAAACAAAAGAAAAAAATTTGATTGTTAAAGAAAAAGATGGTTCTTTGTCTCCCTTAAATCCCCTCTCCTGGGATGCCTAAACTCCCACGATCATCATTCAAATCCCCACCAAGATCCCCACCACCCCCATCTCCCATTCTTACATCCCCCATGGACATGCTGGAGTCCTTGTGCTGTGATGTCTTTCTCACGCCTAGCTAGTCGGAAGGTAAATGGATTTCCCCTTTCTTTCTCTATCTTAAACTCACCAAACATGATTGTTGTAGATTGAACAAGCATCCACACACGATTAAACAGTGGCAACAACTGTCTTTCTCAAGCTAGCTAGCTAGCTAGGTGTCACTGGGAGAGGGAGGAAATTAAGGGGAGCAAAAGACATGGAAACAGCAGCAAATTGCTGTCTTTCTCACTTATGATTTCCATTGTTTGCAGATAATTAAAGTGAGGTTGAAAAGGATGTACTTGAAAGAGAGAAGTGGAGAACTCTTTCCACGGGAAGCATTTTAGGGAAGACTGCATTGGTGCACATGTCGTTCTCAAGCTACTAGTCCACCGGGTAGCTCTACGGCGGATAGCTAGGTGTTTTTTGGTGCAATTACAAAGCTCAAATGTTTCCATTAAGCAGCAATGGCTATGACCCCATGTCCTATAATGACCATCAAGCTTATAACATGCCCTTTTTCAGTGATATTATTTCCAATTCAAAACAATATGTGCCTCCTCCTATATCTTTTTGCCACTTGCCCTCTCCTTTTTTTGCTTATGATCAGCCAGAGTTAGAAGACCATTCTATTCTTTTCCAGCAAAGCTATGACCTCTTACTTCACCAGCAACCCTTGAGAGCTACAGCTACCAGAACCGCTCCCTCTCAGAGCACTGTTGATAATAACATGGTGGATTCCAGCAAAAACGACGTTATTGATGAGATAACTGAAATCTGCAACAAGCAATCCCATAGCAGCACTGAGCAGATCCCAAGAAAGAGATCTTCTAAGAAAGATCGGCACAGCAAGATTAACACTGCTCAGGGACCAAGAGATCGGAGGATGAGACTGTCGCTAAAGGTTGCCAGAGACTTCTTTGATCTGCAAGACAAGCTACGCTTTGATAAAGCTAGCAAGACTGTTGAGTGGTTACTCACACAGGCAAGAACCGAAATCAAGAAAATATCCGGTGGCTTCCCCGTCATGAATTATAGCTGCAGTACGACTGTTGGCGCCAAGAGTGCATCTTCTACATCTGAGTGTGAAGTGCTGTCCGAAATCAATATCGACTCTACCCTTAAAGTGAGCCGTGTATCTAAGGGCAAGTCCTCGCTATGTGTCAAGAAAGAGAGAAGGACTAGTAGAGCTTCCTCATCACGTAAAGCTCCATTAAACCCTTTTGCAAAGGAATCGAGGGAGAAGGCAAGGGAGCGAGCAAGGGAGAGAACGAAACAAAAGTTGCGGAGTCGAAGTCGAAGGCTCGATGAATCTAAGCCTTGTGAATTAGAAGCAGTGAACCAAGAATTCAATCAATTTGCAGGTTGCTGGAGTCCATTCGAAACAGGTGATCAAGAATCCGGTACTCACAATATCAATCCTTCCTTAGAAGTCCAACTGGTTGAAGCTGAAGTGCCTTTCTATCAAGAGAAAGAGCAATTAGATACTCGCGAGGGGATGATTGATGAAACCTTGGTGAGTATAGGCAAGTGGAGTCCCTCTTTTCCCAATCATCTGCACAAAAATGGAATTCCTCAAGAGGTAAGCTCCAAAAGGGAAATTTCTTTATTTTCCAAGATGTTATATAGGTTTGATTTTGCTTAATTGCTCTATTGAAATTAGTTGATACACTTGTTATTCAGACTTCTGACCATATATATATATATATATATATAATTGGTTGCAGAATCAATTCACAGACTTTCAATATCCATTGTACAAAACATGGGATCATGAGGCCTACAACATTGACGGTATGTGCTAGCATGGATATTCATCTTTCTCGCCCTTGATGTGTCGAGTGGACAAAGAGTTGAAGAATACTATGTATGGCTTGTCTATCTGTTTGGAGTGTAACATAAAAGTTGTATCTTTCCATCATGAGATTTTCTTGTGAAGTGTTTTCTCAATGATTGTTAACTAGTTAATTTTTATCTCTTTTTAATGAAATCAAGTGTTGTGTGTTTCTTTTGTTTTAGCTTCATATAGTAAGCATACAACTCATGGGATATATTCTTTGAAACTGCCAAAGAGGCCAGGCTTCATATATATTAAATAATCACAGTTTTTTCTGTCTTTTTATTGTCTTTTAGGGTTAGCTCTCTACTATTTTTGACTTAATATGCAATTCTTAGGCTCTGCAGAACTTCCCAAGCCCAATTAGCCCTCCTGATGGGATCAGCCAAAAAAACTTTTGAGGAAAAATGATTGAATAGACGAAAGGTTCATCCACTGTCCACTTTCAAGTGTATCCGGCCGGAGCTCATACAGAAATTTCAACGCATGCATCTGTCATCTCATTTATCTTTAACTAGCTAGTTGAATCAAAAGGGTTGCAAGTTCCACCGCCGATAAATTTGAGCTCTTTTTTGCAACTTAAAATTAGCAAGTTAACTTAAAATGCTAGGCAGTGTTTGAAAGTCGAGTCGTGAATTTACTAATTTCAATAGCTCATAAACATAAAGTTAATTGTAACATACAACACAATAATAAATTTCAGGTCCAAATTATTGAGAGAAGTAGCATATAATATTAACAATTTTCCCATCAAGAACATGAATTAAAGACAGACTCTATCCTGGTCTCCCGTTATAAGAAACTCTAAACTATTAAGACTTAATTTCTTATTTGCGGCGGCCCTCTCATTCTTCTTCCTTTTTGTTTTGATGTCAACTCAAATCTAGACTTTAAATCTACATTTGATTTATGTCCGAGTTCTTAACTTTTTTTAGAGGATCAATGAAATTGAGTTGTGCCTCTCAACTTTGCCATGTTATGGTGGTTGGAAAAAATTGACAATGTTTGACCACTTTGGATGGTTATAATCTTATTAAGACCCGGTGCCTCGTATTGCGACTCCTTTAGATTAACTTAATTTATAATAGTGTTAAATTCAATTATGGATGTATTTTGTAAAATAAAATGCCGTTGTTGGAAAATCCTAGTCAGGAAGTTAATTTTAGTAAACTTATGGTTAAAAAAACAAAATGGTGTTTACAAGTAAACATGCCATCACTTTTTCTTTATGAATGGAATCATAATTATTATGAATGAAAAGAAAAATAAAGCCTATCTTATCTTGTTATTATTGATCCATTTAGTAAAAGTGAAATTGAATTTGTAAAACATTTCTTGTGTCATAGGGGTTTTATATATTATTTCAAGTGATTGTAGTTATATGCCTTCAAGTTTATGAAATAAGTCTTCAATGGACGTGACGTGGTGACAAAGGGTTTGGATTCTGTATTGCAGATTTTGAATTCGAGTCAAAACATGCACAATTTATAAAAGCCTGCAACAGCCGGAGTTTGACTAACTTTCCCAAACTCGCAAAGCATGTGTAGAGGATGAGGTTTCCTCGCATAAAAAAAAAATTATGAAATAAAAAGATGGTATCTAGGATGTAACCAGTGTAAATAATAATTAGTTTGTAATTACTTACAAATGTTTCTTTGCAAAAAAATATTTCTTCTATAAAGTAACAAGAAACTTTTTTATTGAAATTGCACTTAATTATTAATTATTAAAAGCCATCGTAATCAAGGTAGTCAAAATCGCGAGCCAACTCGCAAACTCGTACGAGTTTGCGAGTTGGCTCCAAAAACCTGGTTGAACCGGTAGAAAAATCGAACCCGGTCAAACTCGGTCAAACTCGGTCAAAATCGGGTTGACTCGTAAAATCGGACCGGATCGGTCCGATTTCACGATCCCAGCTGCTCGGCCTTCGCTCTTCACTTTAATCTTTCTTTTTCTCATTGAATAGGATGAGGAGGAAGAGGAAGAGGACTCTGTAATGGAGAAAAAGGTTTGCAACAAGAGCTCGAGAGAAACATTGAAGAGGAGGCACCATCAGCTGCTGGTGAAGAAGAAAACTCATGTAATTTGGAAATATCAAGCGTGCCGGAAGATGGTTTTGAAAAGGAGCTGATGGGATTAACAGGGGGCTTTCCTGGTGGAGAGAAGGGATTGGAAAAATTCATCGAGGAAAACCCACCTCCAAAGAAACAATCAGTTGCGAAGCTTACAATCACAAACAAGCCAAAACCACCAGAATTGCCACTGTTGTTGCCTGGTATGACTGATGAGGTGGGCGGCGGCGTGAAGAAGAAGATTAAGGATTTAGGGTTAGAAAAGGATGAGATGATGGATGAGGTGGGCGGCGGGGTGAAGAATTTAGGGTTAGTAAAAGTTTTATAATAATAATAATAATAATAATAATAATTATAATATATACGGGGGAGGGGTTATAATAATAATAATAATAATAATAATAAGGTTTATAATAATAATAATTAGCATAAAAAATAGTTAGCATAAAAAATAATTTTAAAAAAAATCTATTAATTTAAGATAATAAATAACATTAATTAATTTCAAATACAACAATCATAAAAAAATATACAATTACTTATACGCTAGCTGAAGATTTGTTTTAAATTTGTTAGTTTTTAACTTATGAACTTTTAGGGACATAATTATTTTGTAATGTGTTTTGAAGTTATTATACAGCATGTATGAACCTAAACTAATTAAGTTTTATGTCCATAATTATGCTATTTTGTATTCAGAAATATTTTACAAACAATTTTATGATTTTTCTTCTCACACGATTTTAGCTGTGATTTTACGATTTTTGTATGGACATTTCGGGTACGATCTTTCTACGATTTTACGATCTGATCTTACAATCCGATTTTTCGGAGCCCTTTCCGATTCGTGTCAAAATCTCGATTTTGACTACCTTGATCGTAATTATGGAGAGATTCGCTATATTAAGAAAGAAAGATATTTTTCTTATGATTTATTAATAACTCTATTTAACAATTCATTTGTTATGAAATAAATCATAATGTTCTTCTTTGGAAGTAACAACATATATACTTTTTGAGTCATACTTGAACAACAATGTTAGTAATTAACAAGATTATGGAATAATTCATGAAGTTTGTAGGTAAAAAGATAAATTATTACAATCCAGTAAAGTTTTTTTTTTTAATAACTTGTAATTTAGAGGTATTATAATGTAATAAAATAATAGTAACAAGCTCCAAGTGTCGCCTTATATTCACTCACAACTAGTCCTCCATAATTTAGCAAGGATTACTTTAAGTCCCCTGAAGAAGAAAACCTCCGAATTGAGGAGGTAAAATGTTCGAAATATGATTCGTATGATTTATTAAAACATCAAAATAAAAATGTGTAGAACTGACCTCACATAGTAAAAAAAATCATTGCCTAGGCCCACCATCCTCAAGTTATATTGGTTGGCATGTGAAATGGGAAGGTAATAGTCATGATAACATTGCCTGGGTGATCACTGTAGCTCAGGCAGGCAGGCACCCATTCAGCCTACCTTTCGGTCCTTTTCTGGTTCGGCTCACCGAGGCATACGTACAGACACACGTGGCAGCCTGAGAAGAGAGTGCTATGTAGCATTTGTTCACTCTATGTCTTCGGTGTCCCCGTAGAGGTGTGTGTTAATGGCGTCGTGCAAGATTGGATAAGAGAAGGAAAGTACAAGCAGCACAACTGTTCATAGATTAATTATTATATCTAGCATTCAGATCGAGTCATTTCCCAGCATACGTTATCTTGTTTTTCTTCCGCGAAAATCCAAATTGACTGCAAAGTTGGATAAGAACTCATCACCAGTTGTCTATTTTTCATCAGTAAAGGTTTGGATCGATTTGATGGGGGTGAAGAGCAGGAGGGTGGATCCGGGTGGAGATGCTAAATAAACAGGGAAGCTCTCATGCACGAAAAGTCATAGCTACTCCCAAACCAAACCAGTTCTAAAGAAACAAAACATGCATCTCAGGAAGGACACTCAGATTCTAACGAAAAAGGCATCGATACATTCCTCTTTCCTCTGTACTTCTTTAATGGTGGAAGCTGTGAGGATGCCAGTGAATATTCTTTTCCTTACGGACCCTCCAATAAAATTGGACATAGATTGAGCATCCTCCTCTTTGTGCTGACTTCATACTCTCATTTGAACGGCATGCACAATATTATAGATCACAATTTTATGTTTAATTGGTACCCAACATCATTGTTGGTCCCTAATGGGTATGGCGTAATGATAAAAAGTTTTAAAATCTGCGCAGCAGGTCTCGAGTTCGAGCCAGGACTTGCATTTCTTGTAAGAGCCTGAGACAGCTGAAGTTTTACTCACTCATTTGGACCCATAAAACACACTTTCTAGGGGTAGGGTTTTCTCGAATCGAAAAAAAAAAATGATTGTTGGCTTCTATTCAGCAAGTTTACTGAATAATCTTTTGCTTCTTAAGGATTTTAATTTCATGTTTTTTTCTTATAAATCACTTTAATTAGCCATTACGTTCCAAACTCGAAAAAAAAAGATTTTCGATTTCTTGTTGATTATATGAGCGAAAATCTTCTTTTCTTTTTTCCTTTTATCTTTTGCTCTGATGATAAATGTAGCCCACGAAGGAGCATCCCAGCTTAAATATGATAAAAGAGCTTGGTTTTTAATAGTAAAAAGTCAAGCACTTTTGTCACTTTCTTTTCTAATATTTTTTAGATTTTTTTAAAATTTCACCTTTTAATATTAGATTTATTGAGTATAAAGCTTCATAATTTATTTTGATATATTTTATATGGAGTTATCTTGGTTTCATAACTTGGATCACAAGTTTTGTAGGGTAACCGTGTTTACTTTTGTTGTTTTTTATCCTTTTTATAACTATTTTTTTCATTTCATCCTTTGGTATTTGGTTGATTGAGAATAAAATTTAATATTTTTTTTCGATTTGCTTTTTATGAAGTAATCTTGGTTTTTTAAATCAGGCTAGGCAGATTAATCTTGGTTAACTTGAGTCATTTTTTATCCTTTTGTTTTTAATTTAATCATTTAAAATTATGTTGATTGGAATTAGAATTTATAATAGTTGTTTTATTTATTTATTAAGGGTTATCTTTGTTTTATCACTTGGGTCACGAGGTTGACTAGGTTTTATTTAGTTTTTTTTTTAATTTTATTATTCAATATTGTGTCAAAATAAAATTATGCTTTATAATTTATTTTAGTTTACATTCTATAAGACTATGTGGTCTCAAAACCTCAGTCACGGATTTGTTCGATTGACTTTGGTGGTTTTTTGATTCCTTTTATTAATTTTACCTCTTTACATTGGGTTGATTGAGAATTGAGTTTTATAAGAAAAAAATTGTTTTATATGGAGTTATCTCGGTCTTATAACTCTTGTCTGACAATTTAATTTAAGTTGACTCAACTAATATTTTTAGCTCAATTTTTTTTCAATTTCATCATTCAATATTGGGTGGATTGAAAGTTGAACTTAATAATAATTTTTTATTTGCTTTGGATAGGGTTCTTAAAATCTCATGATCTAGATAGCAGATATTACAGGTTAATTTGAGTTGATCCAAGTTATGTTATTGTTTTTGTTTTTTAAAATATAGCAGTCCTTGTTTTTTTAAAATGAAACTATATTTTTAGCAATCGTGTGGGCTATTTTTGAATTTGTTAGGTTAATTATGACATATCAAATTAATTTTTATATATTTTTATTTTTGCTAAAGAAATGCATAAACAACTTCTAAATATTTTTTATATTAAAATAAATAATTTGAGTCACAAATAAAAAGAGAGCCACAATACCTTACAAATGCAATGACCACTGCAAGAACATGTTCCTTGCACGCATGGAAAACTATTATTTATTCTTATTATTATTAGTTAGTTATTTGCTTTTTATTTATCCTCACGAACTAGACATGGCCCTGGTAAAATATATTGCACCGATTCACAACATGAAAGCAACTCATCATCTGACACTCAACAAGAAGAAGACAAACTCAGCCGCACTGTAAAGATTCTCAGGAACAAGAAAATAAAAAAAAAGTGATGAAAATAATCTTGAGTGGTGAAAGTGCTTTACTATGGGCTATCATAGAGAGCCAACAGTGCCAAGCAATCAACTTTGTGTTTTGGATAGCTATTCTTTGCGCTCACCCCCGCTAAGAGTAGCGTGGGTGAGTTTATAAATTTTGCTGTGTTTGTTTTGTTTTGTGTTAAAAGGATGATCATTCTACAAATTTACTACATTCTAGATCGAAAAAAATCGATTTATTTCGTTAATCTCTAACATTCCATTATCACAATAATTACCATAATAATTAATATCATTATCACTTCATCATATCACTTATGGTTTCTTAACATGGTATCAGAGCTTGTTGACCCAGCGATCACGAATTCGAATCTCACCACCCTCATTCTATTTGATAAAAACCAAGCACAAGGTGATGTGGACTTGTGCAAGTTTCAAGCTCAACGAGCTTTCACTTGAGGGGGTATGTTAGAGAATAATATAAATCATATTATGAGACCTCATCAAATAGTTTAAACTTTTAGATGAGATAGTTACTTAACAATTTATTTGATCACTCCAATCTTATCTATTACCTCATACAATCCATTTTCTCGTATTATGTTGTGTTCAGCATATCCAACATAAATGTTCCGATATAAATCAATAAATTAGATAACATGGTCAGTTGTGGTTTTTGCTTTTGAATTTATAATGGGAGAAAATTAAATTTGATTTATTAAATGTATTTTAATTTCAATTAGTATTCATTGAATTAAAGTGAAATTTATTAGAAATATACCTTGTATCGAATTTAAATATGTGTTCATAAATATTAAGACAAACATTAAAATCCCTATATATATATATATATATATATAGATAGTCTCAATTTCGCTTTCAAATTATTTTCGGTGTCTATTTTACCCTTAAAATCTCAAAAATCTTCAATTAAGGACTTCCATCTCTATTGGCTTTCAATCCATATTTCCATCCAATTTCTAATTTGTTTTTAATATGAAGTGATATTATTTTGTAAGAAACTTAACCTTCGATTAAGTATTCTAACTTCAGTCTTCGATAGATAAATCTAAATAGTTTGATAATAAAATTGATAAAAAAGATATATTAGATGCAAAATTGATATTATCATATTGGTTTGGTGGTATATTTGACTTTCACCCTAAACATTAAGTATATTTCAGTTGGATAGTCCATTTTAAAAAACATAGTGAAATCATCTTCGTCGATTGTTAAGAGAAATAAAAAATAACTTTAATTATGTGAAAAATAAGAAGTGATAAAGAAGCATGGAAAACTCTTTAGTGTAATGCATTTGAAAAAATTAATGGCAATCATCTTCATCAACTGTGAAGGGATAAGAAATAAAATTCCAATTAAATCAAAACAGTAAGACTTTTGAGTAGTGATGAAAAAATTAATGACAATTATGTTGGTCAATTGTTAAAAGAAATAAGGAATAAAATATAGATTAAATCAAAACAATAAGCTGTTTAAGTAGTGATAAAAATGATGGAAAACTTAAAGAGTAAACCAAAAAAACTGCCAAACCCCTGAGGTAATAGGCTGAAAAGGCTGGCTTATTTCCTTCCTGTAATCCCAAATCACATGATACTTTGTTTTTAATCTAATCTAAATACACTGATAAAATGGTAGCATTTTGCACGGAATTCTACGACATATTTACTTGGATTGGACACGAGTACAAGGCATGTAAGTACCCATCAATAATGATTTATCACATATTAAAATTGGCAAATATAAATTAACATGCGTGCAAATTTCAAAACTCTGATAAATTTTCAAATTAAAGGACTTGTATTGATGATTTGTCTTCAACGAAGTTATCCTCGTCTCAATTTATATATGCCAATTTCATATATAAATATATATATATATATATTAGCCATCAAAACAACTATTTAGGGTTTCATTTTCCAAGTTAGTCCTTTATCTTTTCCTCTCATTGTAACCTCTTCAATCTGTCTTCTAACGGATCTGCTGTTTTTTCTTCTGGGGGGTTCTTTTTTAGTGGACATACCTCCCTTTATCTCTCTCTCTCTCTTAAAGATCTAAGAACAAACGGAGTGACTTACTGCCTGTAATTTGAGATCATGGCTGAGATGAGACCTACATGACAAAGGTTGAAACGGAGTGACTTATTCAAAGGTTGAAACGGAGTGACTTATTCCCCTTATCTCTCTCTCTCCCATCATGACTTGTGCAGCTGTACCCAGAGGTTGAAACGGCCGGCCGGCCAGCTTTTGTGGGAGAGGATCTTTATCGTTATCCAGCCCAGTGAGCCGCAAAGAAGGGAAAAATAAATAAGGAAACACCAGCCCTAGTAACCCATAAACGACCATATTTAGAGATGGAAATGTTCATTCTATATACTATTTCCTACAGATCTCGACCATTTCATCATGGGTTTTAATTTCCCAGAAATGCGCAGATCAAGCTAAATCACTGGATCGGAGTCAGCCAAAACCCTAAATTAAAGAAAGCAGATCAGTTGCAAGATGTCCTTTTAGAAAAAAACATGGAGAGAGCAAAGCTCTGCGAAAAACAAATGATTACCTGACATAACAAGTAGATTTGTTCATTATGAAGAAAAAGAAAATCGCCCAAAAACACAAGCATTGATCAAGCCAAGAAAACATGACCCAGCTCAAGAATTAGCCTTTTCTGCAACATGATCAATTTCCACCCGCACACATACAAAGGTAAGAAAGAGAGTCTTGTAAACCCTAGAGTGTTAAACTGATAAAAACAATTCCTGTTATATTTTCAATAAGAGACTGAAAATACGATCTGCCCATGTTTAAACTTGAGAAATTCTTGAATGAAACAATGCCTTAGAGAGAGAGTGTGTGAAATTATAATCCGCAGATTAACTCAGTACTCCCAGAAAAACCCTAGGAGAGAGAAGAAAACATCACTGAGTGGAGTCAAAGGTTGTGATGCAGCAGAAATCATAGTTACAATTCATAGCTATGCTTGACAAAAGAGAATTAAACATACATGTCTTGTCTTTGAGTGGTTGGACCATTTTTGAAGAAGTGGAAAACACAAAAAGGAAGAATAGTGGCTTAATTATCAGACCAACTAAAGAAAGATAAAGAAAAAAGGGAAATGACATAGATAGTACAATTTGTGCAGAAGATAGAATAAGTGATTGGTTATATTTGAAGTTGTTTTTGAAAATGTTTTTGGTTATAATTGTATTAAAATGATTTTTTTATTTTATTTTTAAAAGTTATTTTTGATATCAACACATAAAAATAATTTAAAAATATAAAAAATATTTAATTTAAAATAAAATATTTCATTTTTTTTTCTAAAACACTTTTAAAAATCAATATCAACAAAGCCTAAAAAGACTACCTTTCCATATATGTGGGTGTATGCAATGTAACTCGTTATTTGTGCAGGAATATTAACTACACACCACAGGCCTTTCGGGTCATTCATGATAGAATCTCTAACACTCTTCTTCAATGCGACCTAACATGTACACCACTTGTGATTTTGATTTGCTTAGCTCGCTCGCGAGGTACCTACTTCTTAGCCAGGGAGGACCACGATGGTTATATGTTGTGATGAGGACTAACACTTTTAATTAACTGCTGGGAAAGATAATTGAGGTTTGTGATTTTATGTTTTTCTTAAAATTCAAAAAAAATATTAGTTTGTGTGTTGTGGGTGGAACTTTATCATTATTATGTGCCGTACAACTATTATAACAAGAGATTATATTCAACTGTGAAGCAGAGGATTAAACGAAAGGGTATGTATGTAGCTCAAATTAAAATACCATCGCAAATACCAAGTTGTCCCTGAAAAGGAAAAAAAACAAAAACAAAAACAAATGCTATCCGTGTTTCGAGTTCTTTTCGAATATTACGAAATTTTGTTCTTTTTTAGAAGGAATCTAGAGCATGACTGCATGCTACCATAAGTAACAACACATAAGACTCGATAGAGTTGGCATTCTACGCTCTTAGTAGATTAAGATGCTATCGTGTTGAAGGGAATTAGAAACAAATCATTCCACATCTCTAAAATAGAGGTGGAAGAGAAATTATCTTCGCTAAATATACTATCCATATCGAAAATGAATTCTTAGTTCTTGCTGCTTTCTAAAAAACAAATAGTAGATACTTTTATTTTAGTTTTAGGATAGAAAATTTCTAATTTTAATTTCAATATATTAAAAAAATTAAACATCAATTGTATTTTGAAAAACAAAGCTATAAAAATTATACAAAACTTGGGTTAAGCATTTTTAATAGGTATGAGATCTATTGATAATCTTGTTTAAATATATAATGATAATAAATATACAAGTGAGAGAGAGAAAATATATGTATTGTTGCCACAATGTTCCCTCTTGTTTGTGTGATCAAACTTGTTAAAGAATATGTATTGTTGCTAGACCGAGATTCATTTCTTGAATCGCTAAAAGGAACTGCATGATCAAAATCTGTTGTGTTGAGGTGATACATGCCGATGCATTGACCTTTCTCAACTTCCCCGATGCTTGCAATCCTCCTTTTTTGTTGTTGCCACAGGGCTCTGTTATCCATAACTGTTAAGTTTGGACTATCCTTTTCCTTTTCCTTTTCATTTTTATATAACTAGCTATATAATTGTAATAAAGTTTTAATAGGAATTGCAGATGTATTTGATCCATAATATAAAATGACTTTGATTCAATCTTATCTTCCTAAAGTATTTGAGAGTGAGCATGTGAAGCTCGAGGATAAAATACATCATCTCTGTTACGATTTGGTGGATTTTCATGCTTCAAAAAAAAGGTAATCTTCAATCACATATGAATCAACCTTTGGGTGTTTTAAAACTAGTTATGGTCTACTGAAACTCAAGGTATGTTAATAAATATTTATGTTTTATTATGGTTAGATAAGTTTTAGCAATTTATTAAAGTATATTCCTTTCTTTCATTGAATGCATTGATTTTAGATGGGGCCACACTAGATTGAGATAATTATATCATCCTATTTAATGATATTAATTGTAGTGAAGGAGGTATGATATTTATACTATAAAAATAATCCTTGTCATAAACAAAAGTCATCTCAATTGCAATGTTTGATAAAAAAAAAAATTGCTTCTCATATGTATTTTTGTTCGAACAAACCATGACACCAATGTTCAATCAAGTGGATGAGAGTGCATTGGAGCTTTAGTTTAATATTCAATTGTTTGGTATAACAAATTAGATATAATATATGATATTAATGCACAATACAATCTTTAAAGATTTAGGTTATTTTTGGAAAACTGTGTAGGTTGTAGATTTTACAGAAGAGACAAGTACCCTTACAAAACACGTGTGGTCATGATGAAAATGTTTTCTTAGAATTAAATCTATTTGATTTTAAAGAATTTGTGTTAAATGTTCCCTTTTAATTTGTTTAAAAGCTATACTTGCTACTTTTATTTGGTGTTTGAAATGCACCCCATTGATTAGCATATTAATGTTTAAATGTCTATAGTCTATTTTTATTGTTAATTTATATGATCAACGCAAATTTTAATTATTTTCAAATTGTATGTTCTTATGTAAAACGTGGCAAGTACACAGCACACCGTAGTTTTGATTTTGGGTTTGGGTTTTAATATGGATATCTAATGGATACCCAACAAATGGACAATAGATACTTGATAGATATCCAATAATAACTAAAACCTAATAAGGTCGAGTTTGACTTATGTCCTATCAAGTTAAGGTAGGTGTTGGGTATAAAACTTAGGATCTAGTTCACTTATGGACATTACAAAACCCAGCCTTTGGGTACTTATTGTCATCCCTAAATATAGCACAACATAAAAGTTAAATAGTTTGATTTCTATGGATTAAAACTACATAGTAAAAAAATATTTTTTACTTTCTTTTTGGCTTAAAAATCCACAATTAAGGGCTGTTTTCTTGGTCAAAATACTTAAATTTAATTGTCTTGTCAAAATAATTTTGCAAAATTTTAATTATTGATTTCAAGTATTATAAATATATATGTATGGGCACGATGAGAACTCAAGAAATGACACTAGCCAGAACCTGAAGCTAGATGGGCCTAACAAGATAAATTCATAAGATTATGTATTTATTTTAGATTATGTTATCAACAAACAAAGGATATAACTACTACTAAAAGACCGAAGATAGTTGTTCTAGCTAGAGGCCATGGGCTCTTTCTGGGTTCTGTCTATTGTAAGGGAAAAGAAAACTCTTATATATGAAGTTGTATTATTGCAAATACTACATTAAAGAGTTTGATCACTTCAAATTACTCATAAATTAACTTATACATGTGGTAGAGTGCTTTTGTTTTAAATGAAAACAAAAA
Organism: Salix brachista; assembly: GCA_009078335.1. Classification (NCBI taxonomy): domain Eukaryota; kingdom Viridiplantae; phylum Streptophyta; class Magnoliopsida; order Malpighiales; family Salicaceae; genus Salix; species Salix brachista. Next base: position 10,355,239 of record CM018586.1, read on the forward strand.
CCAACATATATATCCATAACAACTTTAATTATAAAACAACAAGTAACTGTTCGTTTGCACAGGCAAGCAAAAAGAAGTCATAAAAAATGATTGGATTGGGGTTAAAATCAAGATTGAAACTAAAAATAAAAGACTTGGACAAAATAAATAGCACAATGATGATAATTAGAAGTAGCGAAACACATTCAATTTGTTTTGAATTGTTTAAGAAAATAACCTGAGCTAACGAGTTAATACGAATAGATGGAGTAGAATATGTAATTATTACATTTGACAATCAAGAGTGACAAGTATTCAGTTGATTAAGAGGTAATGAGGCATAGGGTCATAGTATAATGACAGGTTGCAAGTGACACTTCTAAGGTTTTTAAATATTTTGAAAAATGGAAAGAGTAATTCATGTTCTTTTAAAGAAAATCATGGACAGCTCTAAATTATTCTTAGAGCTACTCTAAATGTCATTATATCGGTTTAATTTAGTGAGAGTGAATTCTACGATTCCAAAAAATCCTTAATTCATGCCTCTGTATATTTATTTTTGTGTTCATCTTAAGAACAAGCACACCCTAAATTTCATGATGAACAATTGATTCATCAATATATTATATTTGACTTTGATTCAATTTTCATCCAATTGCAACGCCGTAATTTAAAATTTTCACATCTAATGCACAAGTGTTGTGATATGAGGTGTTTATAAAAGATTGAAAACTCATTCTTCTTATCTTTTTTTGTATTTACACACACACAAAAACAATCAAATTAAAATAACATAGTTTCTAAAAAGATTCAATTTACAACTTAATTATTTCGAGAAGTTTATTGTAATCTATCTTTTTATTTTTGTTTCTATTCGGTCCTTAAGTTAGTGGTTTTTTCCTTATATTTTTATAAATTACAGTCTAATTATTATATTAAAGAATATTTTTCAGTACGCTCCTTACGTTATTGCTTTTAGTCATGTAATCCTTTTGTCATGTAATCCATTATTCAAACCTTTCTTCTTTGTTAGTACTTTTTTTTGTATAAAAACACACCTCGTTCCTTTTATGACTAAAAAAAACATAGCACATTAATACTACACAAATAAGAAAGAGAAAAATAGATAATTATCAACGTAAATTTTCATTGTTTAAGTATTTAGTATGATTTGAAACATGGATAATGCTAAAAAAAAGCCAAAATAATCATCAACAACTGTTATTCATATTAAATGTAAAGATCTAAATCACCACTTGCCTTTGAGATTGATTGTTGAACATGAAAGCTAACATGGATGTAGAGAAGAAAAAATACCTCAATCAAAAATCTTCATTCAAAGTGTGATTATTCATATCCATTGATCTTTCTTTAATGTTGATCACCAGCAGTAAGGAAAATAACCTATCAAATGGTATTCTGGGATTAGCATCAACTTTGTTTCTTACAAACTATTTTAACAATTGCAATAAATAGCTTAATCTTTCTCACCTCAAGTCCTCTCTCTCTCTCTCTCTCTCTCTCAATATATCTTCTTGATTAAACATGATTAAATCTTCTTGATTTTGTTTTTCCTACTATGAAATGGCCCGAAAAGGAATTGCTATGTTAATGGTCACTTATAGAAGCTTAAACCTAGTTTGGGAGATGACAAGAATTGAAGAGTCCCTGGTTTTTAAAGCATTGATTTATTTGAGTTTTGGTTATAACTCACTCCTAATTCAATTTTGTTTATTTAACTCTTGTTTTCTAAATTCTTTTTTTTTTTTTTTATAGGACCTCATTTGTTTTACAGTTCAATCTTTAAGCTATAAGAGGGATCACTAGAAAACAGGTTGAGAGATAGAAAATCTTTAGTTGGCCATGATTTGATGACCACTAAGTTTGTTATTGATTTCTATGAGTTCTATTTTATAAGAGGAATTTCATTAGGATATTTTCTACACCGCATCTTGCCAAAAACAATTATACCGAAATCGGGAAAGAAAACACTTTTGGCTTAATTTTGTTTTATTGGATCAATTTAGAGGTGTTCTAGGTTGATATATTTGTTTATTTTTTAGGTATTTATAGGTAAAAATTATTTGAAAATGGGTTTTTAATGTCCCAGAAGTCATACTTGATTTCTTAATCACCTTCGGTGACTAGAGAAGATTGCAGGTCGTCTAGCACAACAAACAACCAATCACTTTTTATTTTTAAAAAAGAAAATAATAAGTTATCTTCTCTATAAAATAAAAAAATAGATGTGTGGGCCTGGGTTTTCAGGCCTAGAACGCCTAGGCTCTTGAGTAGTTAGTAATGCCTAATTATATTCCACGTATGTGTGCATGCTAGTCTTCCTTTTATCTTTCAGTCCTGCAATGGAAAGCTCTGAACCTATGACCTATGAAAATCTCTTAGAATCTTCAGTTTTGACTATTTTGCATCTTCAAATCAGGACCCAATCTTCAGCTCTGAACCTATGACCTATGAAACTTTTGTTTTTACCACATCAGGACCCAATACGAGCGATCGAGGTTACTATCCTGTCCCAACTCTCTTTCAGTTTTCATCCACTGAAGACCAAGTTCCCCAAAAGGTGGTGTTAATTAATGACACTGAAGAATTCCATTTTGTGCATTCAAAAAAATATAGACCCTGATGATGATCATTATCTGTGCATGCCAGGAATAAAAAAAGATGCGCAGGTTCGGGCTGTTACCTGGAGTATTGCTGGCAACCGGAGGATTGCTTTCTCTCCACGATATTAGCTTTACAGGTCGAAAATAATGCTGTCAGGATTTTGTCATGGAACACAGCCAGCTCAAAACTTCACCTACAATTTCAATTTTTTAATTTATGAATAGAATCCAAATTTTATTAGAAATACTTAACAGGTTAATCCAAACAAACCCATGAAGCCATTAGGATGATGGACACAAAGTGTTAACACTAGGGATCTCATTCAGCATAATAAATAAATAAATAAATAAAACCCATCCCCGGATGACAAGAACCGGATATAACCGAGAGAGCAATATTCAATAGAGGTAGAGCGACTTCCACACCCTCTCCAAACACTCACTGGGCGGCAAATGTAGGCAACATTCAAGAGAGATATAATCTCAGCATAAATATTTTGAGATTTCTCAACACAAACCACTCAGCATAAAGTGATCAACAGGAAACTAAATTCCCAACCAGAAACTGTCTAAACTGTGTTGTCTGAACTTGGTAGCCGTAGCTCAGCTGGATTTCTTGGAACATTTATCTCACCTTGCAATACACCACAAGATCCATCCACCCATCAAGGGAAGAAATTGCGAGGCACAAGAAGGAACTTGAGAGTCAGCATAATCGGTCCCAGCAGCTGCCTCTTCGCAGAGATAACACGGCCAGCTCCTCTCAAAAGAAGATCTTTAATAACATCTGCAGCAGCTACACCAGATCAATCCATAAAACTCAAGTGAAAGGAAAGAACACACAAAATCGACTAAGAACTGATGAAATCAATAGCAAAAGAATTAAAGCATCATAACGACAAGACTCCTCTGAAACCTCATTGACCAGGCAACCCTTCAAAATACAGCTAAAGAACAACAACAGTCTCACCCATTCAACTGCTAATTAACATTCCTTATTAGTATTCACTTCCTTCAAAAGGAAAACAAGATAACGGAGACAATCTGATAAGAAATGTCGATCCATAGTCTACAAGGTTAATTTCACTAACTAAACTTAAATTCCGCAACTTCTTCATCTTATTTCCGGCACTTCACACATGGTCCCCTATAAAATAAAGATGAAGACAAAATCCCAGAAAAAGGATAACAAAACAAAGACATAGAAAGAAAGTGGACAAATAGGCCAAAAAGACAAGTGTTAGGAAATCCCATCAGTCATTATAGATATTGGCTAAGCTGTTCACTTCAATCTGCCAGAGAAGCTACTAGTGCTAGTATGCTGAACAAGAAAAATGAAATATGAATAGCAGTGTCACAGTAACACTGACACTCTGAAAATATAGGATATAGGATATGCTAGTTACCTAACCTTTCGTACGTGTGTAAACTGTACATTTAGTCTCTCTAGTTTTTTAAAAATAGGAAAAAAAAAACTAGATAATATGAGTAAAAAAAGAGAAAAAACATGTTTTTACATAAATAAAAAGGATTTTTCTGTTGTTGGTGATTAGAATATAGAAAAATTTAATAGCCCCCCCTCTCATTTCCTATCCCCCCAAAAAAAGTAGCCCGTCAAATTCATCCTCCTCAAACCACCATTACCGAGATTAATCTACCAATAATGTCAACATTCCTTTCTTAATTTAATTTTTTTATGAAGCTTCGCTATATCAAGGAATCAAACTTACCAATTTTCTTTATAATTCATTTATTTTTTAGGTTAATTTAATGAAATCCTTTTGTACTATTTATAATTTGATTGTATATTTAATTGTTTTACAATTTTGTTTTATAGATAATGCTGTTGTATTAATATATGATTTGTATGTTAGAGTTTGTTTCAAATTTAGAAAAAAATGATTTCATTTGTCATTTGATGAAAATAAGTTTGAATTTGTAACTTAGGTGTTTTATAATTGAAAAAATGATAGGTTATTTAATGTATATCAATTACATTTTATTGATTTTATTCAAATTTAAGGAAATTGATTTTTGTTTAATTGATAGAAATTAAAAGGTATTAATTTAGGTTGAATAAGTTTGAATTGGACAAACGATAAATAATTAGTTGTGTATCGATTGCTTGTTGTTAATTATATTATTTAGTTCACATTCTGAAGCAAAATTGAATTTGTGTAGAAATGATAATTAGTTATTGGATTTTGAGTTCATTTTGAATAATTACTTGAATTTTGAATTGATAGGTATATTATTAATAAACATTGTCATCAATATTCTATATAGGTTTCATAAGTGATGGATATATCAAGTTTCTTCTTAATGGTTTTACAAGCAAGATAATCTTAAAAGGGTTTTATTAGTTTTATACTTTGTAATCCAAAAAATATTAGCAGGGATAAAATTACATGTCCTTGTGAAAGTGTAAGAATAAAACATTTTACCATAATAATGTTGTGACTATGTATCTATTTAAAAAAAAAGTTTATCAAGAAATACTTAAGTTGGTTAGTACACTAAAGTTATGTGTTCCTCATAAAACAATATTAGAAAAGATGATTAACTTAACTTTTAGTTCTAAAAACATGTATGGGTTTAAAGATTATAATTGTAATCCTTATAAAAGTATGGTGATGGATACTATGAGAATGAATTATGATTATTTAGGTGAAGATTCAAGTAATACCCATTCAGACGAAGAGCCAAATGTAGATGTAGCTAAGGTATTTTTTAACTTTTAAGAGATACTTATGAAATATCATAGAATGAGTGTACACCTCGTAGTTAATTATCAACAATTGCACAAGTGCTTACAATCAAGTCAAATTAGGGATTGAGTGACGCCAATGTTGATAGGATTATAAAATGGGCGAAAAGCATGTTACTTAAAGGGCATATGCTAAAAAATAACTTTTATGCTATAAAATCCATGTTGAAACCTCTTTTTCTAAAATACCAAAAAAAAAAATTATATGTGTCTACACTTTTGCATGTTTTACAATGGTGAATATAAAAAAATTACAAAATGCAAAATCCTTTAGTATGCTTGATATAAACTCAATTGTGGTAGAGAAAGGATAGTTATTGTATACAAAAAATTAAGGTACTTCTCAATCACTAATAGACTACAAAAGTTATTTATATCGCCAAAAAAAATAAGGATATATATATGTCTACAACTTGCTCCTATGGATGTGTATGGAACCAAAATTCACATTCTTATATATGGTCCTTATAGTTCAACTATGAATATAAATGTGTATCATTTACCATTGATTAATAAGTTGAATTAGTTATAGTTAATTGGCGTTCTGACATATGATGTTTTAAGAAAACAACAATTTTTAAATGATTTTCTAGTGTATGTGGTTGTTTGAAGTTATAGCACACATAAATAATTAGTTTGTCCATATTGTATGGATAATAATAAGACATTTACAATTATGGTAAAGCTTTTTGTTTTTAATTATAGATGTTCTTTAAAAATCATAATTGATTCATAAACAACAAAAATAACTTCTTAAAGGATAAAATGTGTTACATTGTTGATACTATCGAGTGAAGTGTAAGAAGTAACAATATGAATATGTTTGGTTTTTATTATTGTCACTACCCAATTATGACCTCATTTTTTAAATATTTTCAAAAAAATAAAAAAGTAGCAACAATATAAATATATAAATATATATATATATATATATGTGATTTATTTTCATTTTTTTATCATTTTTCAGTGTTGTCTAAAAAATATTCAAATTTTAAATGTTTTTTCAAAGCATTTAGCTTTTAATGTGTTATTTTCAAAATCATTTATTTTCCCTTTTGAGTTGACATTAATGTTACTGTATTTCAAAAAAACTTAAAATAACAAAAAGATAAAAAAAAATATTTGGACATAAAGACCAAATTTGAAGAGGAAGAAAACAATGGGCCAAAAAATATATATTTTACCTATAAATTAAAGTGCAAGACACTCACAAAAAGGGGAAGAAAATTGAAGAGAATTGTAGAGGGTAAAAAAAACTTTTTTACACCCTTTCCCCATACAAAAAACCCTAAACAAAAACTTAATAACCTAATTTTTTCTCTTCTCTTGGTAAAAAGGCCAGTTATACCTTGATAAGTCAGATTTGATCTTTGTCCTAGTAAAGAAAATATGTTGTAGCATGCAAAACATATCTTTATTTCATTAATTCATGGTCGTTAGCTTTGCAACATACAATTCACTTATATAATGTTTCAAATAACCCTAATGCATCCCATGTGTAGGCTAATTTGAGTCCAAATTGATCCAAACATGTAATGATAATCCAAAAACTAATAAGAGAATAAAAATCCAAAATTAATATATGCTAGTAATAAATTTGTCATCTCTAAAAAGTCTTAAATAGACTAGGAAATCTGATGTGATCCCAACATCTTAATTTACCCAAGCTAACTTTGGATCTCATGTGACCAAAATCCATATTCATTAAAATGAACCAAATAAGACCAAACATACACTTAAAATAATCTCTCTTGCCCAAAAGGAATTGAACAACAAAATTCATAAAACTTGTTATGACCTATATCCCAAGTGTTTCCCGTATTCTGATTGCTTTGAGATTTTACTCTCACATTAAAGCATCACTTTAGAATCTTTTGGTAAAATTTCATCTCAATCCAATGGTTAGATATGAAGATATGCTCAATAGCGTATAACCAGACAGTAAGAAACTTTATGTCAAAGTCTGAATTTAACCATGTCTAGATCGTATCATTTCCTCCTGACCAAAAACAATATTCATCTAACCCTTTCTCTCTCATATCATTATAAACCCTCCCCTATAACCCCACTAACAAGCCATACCACCACTGGCCATACCCTCACCAACCCCCTAGCGTTTTCTTCTTGGCCAACCCTCTTCATATTCCTTTCCACAACCAATAAAACTTAGAGCTAGCCTCATCCACCTCAATAATCACCCCTAAACAATTACATCTCTCAATCATTAGGACCTGTTTGGGAGTATGGTTGATGTTACTTTTGAAAGTGCTTTTCATTTAAAAATGCATCAAAATGATGTTTTCATTTATTTTTTAAAAACTATTTTTGACATCAACAAATCAAAATGATTTAAAAAAATCAATTTTTTTTAATTTAAAATAAAAAATAAAAATAAAAAATTTTCAATTTTTCTCAAAAACGCTTTTGAAATACAATGTCAAACAGTGGATTGGTAGAGAAACCATCATCTCCCTCCTTTCATTTACTTCATTAGTCAACACACCGTAAAAAACCACCCCTCTTTTCGCATTGAATATTAAGCAAATGCCAACACCACTTCAACCCTTTTAACCCATGCCAGCCCGATCTTCAGACCTTTTTGCCTTGTTTTTTCTAGGCAACCACTATGAGATCAGACCATACCCTTCACAGAGCCTCCCTTTCTCAGCAAAAAATAGGACCATCATCATAACCTCTTTTTGTTCGAAACCAAAAGACCAATATCGCACCTTCAATCAAACCTTTAGCAGCCTTACACCGACCTTTCACCGACACCATTAGTCACCACCGAGCACCAACCATGACTTTTAACAGTCACTAGTTATCACTTCTCCCCCAGTTAACAATAGCAGCAATAACAACCACCAAGAATAAGGAGAACTTTATCTCTTTAGGTCTTCATCAATAGGAGAGAAAACTAAAACCTATTACGTGTGTACTTTCTCTTTTTAGGTCTCCATCAATGGCACTGTAGCCACAAGATAGAAAATACAAGACCTTTACCATACAGTTTTTAGTCAATATTTTTTGAGAAAATATGAAATATTTTTTCTAATTTACCTAGAATAATGAATTCTCTTGTGATATTCAAATACCTTCATATAGTTTATGTTATATTCAATATCTATCTTTTTATTATCTCGATTAAGATAACATGTAACAAGATTAAAACATATCATTTTTTATATAAGATAATTTAGTGATCTGAAGATTAATAATCACTTACACAAATGTTATGTGAGCCTTTCTATATACATAAGTGATTTCTTCATATAGAATTCTCATATAGGTCAATTCAGTGTACATATCTTATAACAAGCACCTACATATTAGTTTTAAGTATCTTTTATACCTCATTTTATGAGAACAATTGTTTCTTTTCATAAATAAAAGAATATAATATGTATCAATCTCTACAACTATAGTAAATGTCTAATATTTAAGAGAGTATTGATTATAAACATTTTAAGAACAATTATTTGATGCAATAGAAATCTCATAATTATAACAACTTTTATATTTTTTTTGTGCAAAGCATTTTTATCTTATGGACTTTATCTTTACTCTAGATTCATAAATCAAATATTATATTTATTAATCGAATATTATATGAATATTAAATATAATTTAAGTCTTTATTGATGATAAATATGAATTTACATGAATATAATAATATTATGTGTAATCAACTGATTGGCTACAAGACATATTAAACTAACAACATATACTTGTAATTCACCAACCATTATGGAATACTTGAGATTTAAAGTACCAATATGGATATTATTTGCAGTGAGATACATGATGTAAATATATTTTCTCTAATCCATTAATGTATATTGAAATAGGTGGAAGGAATATGCGATTTAGGTTTTATGAAATTATAATCATGAAAAAGAAAAAGAAATGAAGAGTAGTCTTTAGTCTTTTCTTTTCTTGTTATGGAAGTCATAATATATGTGTATTAGTGTTAATTAAGATATTGGGTAGGGCCCTGTGACAGGAAAACTCTATCAAAATTTCTTTAAAATAGTTGTGTAACTTATTGTGAGATTATTAAAATTATTATTTTGATAAAACTCTTATTTTTTATTAATTATTTCCTTTTAGCTACCATGGTACTATGCACACAAGATTTTGGACTAAGCTAGACATCACTAACCGTTAAGAAAGATGGTCGAAGATCAAGGTCAGGAAGAACCAGCTAAGATATGAAATAAAAGCAGAAATTGAATCGGAAGTAAATGCATATTATTTGGAAGCTTCTAGTGCATGTTTAGGATGCTTTCCACCCCCCCACCCTATTTATAGGAATTTTAATATGTTTTCTGTGTATGAAGTTCATTACAATATAATTATTTTGAGTATCCAATAAATTTAATACAATTTTTGTGTATGGAATGTTTAAATCTGTTGCTGCTGTGAATTTAGGGTTAATTTCAATAGAATTATTTACTTGTTATAATCATAACAGCTAAACATGTACAGGAAAATATATAAAGTGTGATATTCTGACCAAGTTACTGGCAGAATATGATGTTAGCAATTCCATTGAAAATGTTTAGTCATATTTTGTTGGAAAATTACAAGAAAGTTTTTGCATTTTTAATGGAATTATAAAAGAAATGGTGTGTCGGCAGTGTTGCTCACACTTGAATGGAAATAGATGATAGAATAGTTTATCAGTAATTAAAGTTCATTTATAGATAACGGAATAGTTTATCGATAATTAAGATGAAACAATCCATCAACGTTGTTCCTGTCAGAAGATTTAGAGGCTAACCCCATCGACAATCCCCGACCACCATGTTGCAAACAACATGTTTCTGTCGGAAAGTCTATCGCTATTGTATTTGCTGACAAAAGTTTTTAATCTGGAAGTGAGTCATGACTTTTTAGAGATGGAGTATACCCTGAGTTTTAACATATTTATTTCTTCCTCGTGGTAACAAAAACCCTATCTTGGTCTTAAACTGAAATACTTTTCGTCTCATGATCTCATCCAAAAGTGAAGGCATTCCTAGAAGAGGAGATACACTCTGCTATCTCAACTGTTGAATTGGTCCATGAAGGTGAAAACTGAAGAGTTGATAATGAAAATACAACAATAGCAGTGGCTTTCTTCTGGAAACAATAATGCTAAGCCAACTTGTTCATCATATTATTTTTCCCTATTTTTTTTATTTTTTTTTCCAAATATTTGCTTGCTTCAGCTTATTTGTCACGGCTAAAGTTTTGTAACGTGATATGGTAAGAGCGCTAGGTTTAACTTAATTTTGAGAAGGTTACATTTTATTGTCAATTAAGAAAGAACCTAAAAGAAAACGGAGATTTGAACAGTAAACATTGTTCACACAAACTCAAAGTCACTGTGGACGCGAGCTTTGTCCTCCGTGCGTCGCGCGAGTTCGTCCACCCTTTTTTTTTGTTTTTTCCGCCTATGAACAGTGTAGTAACGATTTTAGCCCCGGTAATAAGACAAAATAGCGTTTTCGGCTGAGGGCTAAAGGTGTAATTGCGCGCGTCCGTACCGGTCCGGTCCGGCTCGGTCCGCCGCATGAGTTTTTTTTTTAAATGGCTAAAGACGGTTCTAGCCCCAAATAAAACAAAATATATTAATTAAATTCAGGGCCATAACGGTAACTGACCATTATTATTTATATATATTTTAAAATCTGTCAGGCGCGTGCGGTGCCCGCCCTCGACGATGTTCGCCCCGACGCCCCGTTCAAGAGGCGCGTGCGGTGTGATCCGGTGGCTGGAAATGGTCTAACGGCGTCCAATCCGGTTCGCCGCCTCTTGGTCTTCCTCCCGGTGCGGCGCGTTGCTTCACACGGTGGTCATGGACGCGGCGGTGGCCGGTTAAAGCCGGTTGGTCCGTTTCTCTCTCTCCTGCACGTAAAAGTGCAGAAGAGCCCCCCGAGTTTTGTATCAATTCATTTCGGTCCCTTGACTTTTAATTGTGTATATGGCACTGATTTCAGTTATATAAGTTTTGGTTTTGTTCAATTGGATCCTTCGATTGCAATTAATGAAATGTTAACGTTTCACTTCGGTCCTTCATCTTTTAATTTTTGGATTAGGTTGAAAAGGCTGAATATATTCGGTACAGAAGTTTCAATTTTTGCAAATTTGTCCTTGAATTGAAAATGTTAATAAATCTAACTTTCATTTCAGCCCTTAAACTTTTAATTTGTTATTTTCATCCCTTTATATTTTATTTTCATTTCAGCCCTTATACTTTTATTTTTTAGAATTTCTAATATAACACAATAATAATAATAATAATAATAATAATAATAATAATAATAATAATACTAATACTAATAATAATAATAATAATAATAATAATAATAATAATAATATAATTCTTTTTCTTACTTGCTTCTTTGATAAAAAAAATTTCCTTTGGATAATTTGTTAATTTTTATTTTTTTGTCAGTAATAGCAATGATAATTTTTATTTTTCTTTTTATATTATGTCTTTGTTTTATCTTTTGTTAAAGTTTCTAGCATTTTTTTAGTCTTTCTTTTATTTTTGTTTCTTTCATAATAATAATAATAATAATAATAATAATTGAATTGTTTCTCTTCCTTACTCTTTTGTTAATGTTTTTTTTTCTCCGTGTAATTTAATAATTATTATTGTTTTGACAGTAATGGCAATGATATTTTATTTTTTTCCTTTTGTTAAAGTTTCTAGGATATTTTTAGTCTTTCAGTAATTATATGTTCTAATATTTATTGAATATTATCTCATAGGAATATATATAGGGAGAAGAAAACATGACCTATGATTTTTTAAATAAAAAAAAATTAATATCAGTATTCTTAAATACATTTAATATAATGATATAATCAATAAATCGGATAACATAAAAAAAAAATTGTCTTCGGATTTTAATTTTGTACTTAACACAGTAATAATAATAATAATAATAATAATAATAATAATAATAATAATAATAATAATAATAATAATAATAATAATAATTTAATTGTTTTTCTTGCTTGCTCTTTTGTTAATGTTTTTTTTCCCTCCGTATAATTTAATAATTTTTATTGTTTTGGCAGTAATGACAATGATATTTATTTTTTTTTCTTTTGTTAAAGTTTCTAGGATATTAAAAAAAAATTAATATCAGTATTCTTAAACACATTTAATATAATCATATAATGAATAAATCGGATAACATAAAAAAAAAATGTCTTCGAATTTTCACTTTGTGCTTAACACAGTATTAATAATAATAATAATAATAATAATAATAATAATTTAATTGTTTTTCTTGCTTACTCTTTTATTTAAGTTTTTTTTTCTCCGTATAATTTAATAATTTTTATTGTTTTGACAGTAATGGCAATGATAATTATAATTTAATTGTTTTTCTTGCTTACTCTTTTATTAATTTTTTTTTCTCCGTATAATTTAATAATATTTATTGTTTTGACAGTAATGGCAATAATATTTTTTTTTCTTTTCTTAAAGTTTCTTGGATATTTTTAGTCTTTCATTAATTATATGTTCTAATATTTATTGAATATTATCTCATAAGAATGTATATAGGGAGAAGAAAACATGACCTACGATTTTTTGAACAAAAAAAATTAATATCAGTATTCTTAAATACATTTAATATAATGATATAATGAATAACTCGGATAACATAGAAAAAATTTGTCTTCTAATTTTAATTTTGTACTTAACACAATAATAATAATAATAATAATAATAATAATAATAATAATTATAATTAATATTATTATAATAATAATAATTTAATTGTTTTTCTTGCTTATTCTTCTGTTAATATTTTTTTCCCTTCGGATAATTTAAATTTTTTTATTGTTTTGACAGTAATAGCAATGCTAATTTTTATTTTTATTTTATTTTTTTGTTTTATCTTTTGTTAAAGTTTCTTGAATATTTTTAGTCTATCATTAATTATATGTTCTAATATTTATTGAATATTATCTCATAAAAATGTATAGAGGGAGAAGAAAACATGACCTACAATTTTTTGAACAAAAAAAATTAATATCACTACTCTTAAATACATTTAATATAATGATATAATGAATAAATCGGATAACATAGAAAAACTTTGTCTTCAAATTTTAATTTTGTACTTAACACAATAATAATAATAATAATAATAATAATGATAATAATAATAATAATTAATATTATTATAATAATAATAATTGAATTGTTTTTCTTGCTTACGCTTCTGTTAATATTTTTTTCCCTCCGGATAATTTAAATTTATTTTTTTGTTTTATCTTTTGTTAAAGTTTCTTGAATATTTTTAGTCTATCATTAATTATATGTTCTAATATTTATTGAATATTATCGCATAGGAATATATATAGGAAGAAGAACATATGACCTAGCATTTTTTGAATAAAAAAAATTCATATCAGTATTCTTAAATACATTTTATATAATAATATAATGAATTAATCGAATAACATAAAAAAATTTTTATTGAATATTATCGACTATAAATATATAAATGCGCGGGCAAGCATACTAATTATACCATGCAAAAAACTCATTCCTAACATATTTTTATCTGTAGCAATTTTAGTAATTAAACATTGAAATAACTAATTATAGCACGCAGAAGATATAAGTTCATTTTTGGAAAAAAAAATTATAATATTTTTAGTTATAATGTGTCAGATCTAATATTACTAGAGAAAAAATGCAACTAATTAAAAAACATTTATCTACATTATCTACGATTAAAAAATATACGACCCACTTTGCATTTCGATTATACAGATGTTATCAATTATAATTTTACTAATTAAATATTAAAATAGCAAAATACAATACATATAAAAACAATCAATTTTCTACATAGATAAAAAAGCCCCAGCGCAACGCGCGGGCATATCGCTAGTATAATATAGAACGTTTTACATACGGAGTTAAAAACACACGAAGCCAATCAATTTTACCGTGGGTTTAATTAACACCTAAGATTCCCTTAGAATTCTTTCTCTTGCCATCATTTCTAAGATCGTTTTTGTAACATTTGGGTTTTTTAATTTTCAAATCTATAATAATAAAAAAAATAAACCAAAAAATGGTGCCTTTTGTGGGTGGGTATATATAGTTTGTAGTATGTTATTAACCTGCAGAAGAAAACAAAGGCTGTTAGTGCATGAAAATATTAAAATGTAGTAACATTAAGATTCAGTACTTTAAAATCACCAAAATTTATCAACCTGTAGAAGGAAACAAGCCTTGGCATTAAAATGTTGGGCATTCATTTTCTTTATCTTAAACATATATAGAAGACTACACGAAAAGGAAACGGCTGTGCAAGAAGCTCGCACCGAAACTTTCTTCCCTTTTTTTTTTTTTTTTTTAATTTCTAGGGTTTTTAACTTCCCTGCAAATTTTGTTGCAAGATATAAGGACTAAGCCTTCTAGAAAACTCATACCACTTTGTAACTAATTCCCCTCTACAGGCTCAACGTGTCGTCTCTTTTATTGTATTTATTTTCACCATATAATTTATTTTTAAATAAACATGACTAGTTTCTCTTAATTAAACAATTATTTACGTGAATTACGAGATAAATAAATCAAAAATAATTTTTTTATTTTCAATATATATGAAAATAGCAGAATATCCTCTGGCAAGTCAATAAATATTGGAAACAGACAATATTTATCCATCACCACTAACTTCACTAATCGTTGTATTTCATTTATGGCATAAGTGGTAAATATTTATTTCGATCTATCATAGAAACACAATAGCAATGTATAAATGATTCAAATTTTTCATATTTTGCCACATTCAACATTTCATCTAGATTTGTCGGAAACGAAACAAAAACACAACCTTTTCTTCCAAATAAGGGGGGGTTTCAAAGATAAGCCTACCTTGATTTCTTCAAGTTTTTGTTTAAAAAGATTTATCCCTAATATTATAGTTTGATCAAAATTCCACTTATTTACCAAACTTAAAAAATAAATAAAAATTATATACCAAGTCAGCAAAAAGATATATATATATATATATATATATATATATGTAAATGAGATGCATATCTGGATTCCAGCACTAAAAAAAGAATGAGGATGAGGGTGGTGGGTAGTTTTATTTTTAAAAGTCAATAAAATATGTTTTTATTAATTTTATTCAACTTTCTTATCGTACACTCGGATAATTTGCGTTGTGTAGAACTTGGTAAATTTTTCTAGTACAAAAAGTCTTTGTTATATTGTTGAGAGACATCGTATGAAGGATTTACATTAGCCACTTGAACTTGCATAAGAAATCACATAATGTTAGCTGCAGCATAAATTTAAAAATCGGTAATTGAAGAGCAAGTAATGGAGCAACATGATTTCTTGAATAGATTTGTGGTTCGTTAGCCTCTCAAATCCCGAGAGTTATCTTAATTTCTGAAAAAGACTGTAGGCGTTCAATAAACTCGAAACTCGATCTCTCTATGCCGCCGTGCGAGAGAGCCTTGGTGGTAGGGGCCATGACACGGTAGCATAGCAGCAGCTCTCTTTTGACTGCCTGACTGTTTTGTTAACAAAACCAAATCGATGACCAAGATCCTCAAACAGAATCTTTGATCTGCAGCTAGGGGTTTATTTCTCTGCTCTGGAGACCCTATCCTTTCACCTGTCAATTTTTAGGCTGTGGCTATAGCTGCCACATTGATGGCTAAGAACACGAAGTTGAAATCAAGAGCGCAAAACAATTATTAATGACTCCAAAACATGAAAGGAAAACTCCATGTCTAACCTGTAAACAAGTATACGTATGTGTACTTGTGCTAACCTCATTTGCAAGTTTTGAGCATTAGAACCGGGAAATAGTTTAATGACTCCAAAACCGCCAATCCATGGCATGGCTTGAGCCCTTATTTGGCAAAACAATTATTAATCTCTACAAAGGCGAGGCCAGCTTCATGAAAAATAAGTAGGTTTCTGATAGTATTTGCGCTCATCATATACATGAATCACCAGTTGTGTAATAAAAGTGAAGGGGACAAAATGTGAAACATGTGCTTCATTGCAAAAACAGACTTGTTCATCCTTCTAAATGATGAGATGAGAGCAGGTGTGGATAGGTAGAAAAGGATGAGATGAGGGGGTTAGAAAATCTTAGGAGGGTATTTTCCTTTTTGTTCGAATGGAAAGAAAGCACGTCACAAAAAGAATTGAGGTGGTGGTGTTCATCACATATGGTATCTTCCCCGCAAAATCCATTTTATTCAGGGTATGGCACGTCAATCCATTCACTTCCCAAGCTATCAAAGTTCTAGGGCACCAACAAAAACCCTTCTCTGTTAACTTTCACAAATACATTACCAACTGCAATTATGCGCAACTATATCTAAATCATAAATAGTAACACCAATGAAAAGACCAAGAGTGAGATCAGAGAAGTTTGACGGTGCAGGCTATGGCAGTAGAATCCAACACAAGTAACTTTCACAAGCAACACATTCCAATACCTTCCTACTATCATGGATACAGATAACTATGCATTACCTAAACTAAGTTATCTCCTAATAAATTTACTAAAAAGGAAACAGAACAGGCAACAGGCAACAGGCAACAGGCAAGTCCAAGTCAATGCTTGAATGCTTCAAAAAAAAAAATCAAGCACAAATTGTTTCATCAGAGATGGGTTTCGATTATATTTAAGACGTCCTCACATTAATACCCAATTCCTCACATGGACAGACTCCAGATCCAAGTGGGATTCTATCTCAGCAATTTTTACAAGTAAATAGCTAACAACTTCATACAGCACTAACTGTTAAGTGTCCTATTCTTAATTTTAATTCGAAATTTGGGAACAGAAGAAGTACCTTCTGATGGCTCAGGCTTGGTTTCAATGTTTGTGGCCACTGCTTTGGATTCACTGGGTTCATTTGGTTTCAATGGCACTGTTGCCAACTTAATAGCAGGCTTCTCATTCTTACCTGGCAGCTCTACTGATGTAGCCTTTGCCCCATCACACAGCAACTTTGTCATCTCCTTTTCTTTCCTTTTCTTCTCTTTCTTCAACAGTTTCCTCTCCAAATATTCGGGATCATCACGGTGCCCTTTACGATCTTCCTGCTTCCGCTTCTTTTCCTTTTCCTTCTTCTTCTTCTTCCCCTTTTCTTTCCCCCGAAAAGAAGATTCCATGATACCCAATGAGCCACCATCAGGATTAACTCTTCCAACTGAGAGGGTTTGTAGACTAGCAAACCTTTGTGCATCAGTGTCTACAAGGTTATCTTGCATGACGCTAGGTGATGATGGATCATCAGGCTGAAGGTGCATAGAAACTTTACTTGATTCAGCAGTGCACTGGAGTTCCCTTACAAAATTGTCACCATCGCTTGCTAATTTTGCACTGCCAATGCTAGCACTCATCCGAGAACCATGGTCAAGACATGAGTTGACTTCCTCGAGATTTTGGTAGCTAATACTTACAGCTTCAATTGAAATTCTCTGGGGTGCATCCACAGAAACAGAGCTGCTGGCCCCGCGATCAGTTTCATGATACCCACCTTGAGATCTCTCAACATTTTGAATATCAGTCTCCTCAGCTCTACTGGAAGCAGCAGAATGTTTGACTCTGATCTTAACAACAGGCAGTCTGCGCTCATGGCTGTTGGAGATGTTATCTGCTTCCTTTGAAGCTTCAGGGATGGCTGCTTCCTTTGAAGCTTCCGGCACGGCTGCTTCTTTCCAACAATCCATCTTCTGTCCATGATTGTTGGAAATCGTATCTGGATCATTAGGACCTTCTGGAATGACCATATCCATCTTATGTTGATCTTTGTTGGAAATTATATCTGCTTCCTTTATAGCCTCTTGAAAGGCTAAATTATCTTCTGCAACTTTTGGAATCTCCATAGGTGGTTCCAGGGACTTTGTTTCTGTCACGAGACCTGCAAAAATGTTTCTTGGATCACTGCAAGTTTCTGAGTCGCCAATACATAATATTCTATCCCTGGGAACTCCATAAAGTGTTGGGGCCCTGAAAAGAAACAATTCACATTACTGAATCAAAATTTTGTTACCGATGTAAATGCACGCAGCCAACACGCACATGCATGAATTCTAACAATCAAAATAAGAAAAGCTCCACTAAAAAATTGCCCTTGGCCACAATGGAAACTTGAGTACATAATAACGAGGGTTATGAGCTATCATGAACGACAACTACAACCTGGTTGAAAAACTTAGTGAGTGTTTGGTATTGTGGTGAAGGGTGCTCTTTAAAAAGTGTTTTCACTTGTACTTCAATCAAAATGAGTTTTTTTGCAGATTATTTATTTATTACATCAACACATCAAAATCATAAAAAAATCAATCTTGTGCCTTTTCAAGCCAAACGATCTTTTGAAACAAAACTAAACACAGTTCCAAAAGCAAAAACTGCCTAAAAAACACTAGCATCCCTGGTCATTTACCCAATGATTTTAAACTTCAAGGTGCTAATTACAATGTGAAGTAACCAGCACGCTATATTTATCACATAATCAAGTCATTAATAGAGCTAAATTTACTTTATGGTTCACTATTCATGGGTTCCCTGAGAGTTAGAATACAAGGAAAGCAATAGGGTGCCAAGCTGACCCTGATGATTTGGTTGGGCTTGGAACCTGGCTGGCCACAATGATGGCTCTTTCCAAGCCTACTAAAATGAAGTTAGGCTAGGCTGGATAACCCAAACTGTAATGACTTCTATGACTGACAAACCATAACTTAGAAAGGAAGAAATTAGTACCCACCTTCCTGAAAGGATTTGTAAAATGCAGAACAAGTGATGCCGAAGAATAGTATTGTTGAATCCGATATGACCTTCAAGTAGACGAATCAAAGCCAAGAGAGTTGTACACTTGATAGCATCTTCAGAATCAGATCCATCTTGTATCTGACATAATCGCATGGCATGTGCAGCAAGTTTTGTCTGCCCTGCAACCATGTAAAGAAGATTCCTTATAAAAGCAGCAAGTAAAGCACAAGGTCATTATGAGGATAGGTAACACAAGCGAAAGAACCAAAAAAACTTTTTTTTTCCATAAGAAAAAATGCAGAACCTCTTAATGACGGTTCTTCCTCCAAATATGTGATAAACAATGACAATGCTGCATCCATGCCTTTGCAGTGGAATTCCAGATCAAGTAGTGCTCTACTGGCTTCAATTCGAATTTGCCATATTGTCTTGAAATCCCGAAAAGGTTTAATAAGTTGAAAGACATGATCCTGCAGCAAGTAATGAATGGTATTTTTGGATTAAGAAATGTTTAAAAAGCAATCCATGATTCGATTGAATGAGTAGAAAACTTACATGATGAATGGAACCTGAGAGTTTTAATGCAAGTTGTGTCAATGTTCGAATACAGCTGATTGTCAAGATCCCATTATAACTCAGCATCAGCCTAGCAAATAACACATTAAGAAACATCCAATCCTTTATAAGTATTTTCCAATAAACAACCTATCAGAAAAGACATAAATATATCCAACAAATTAGAAGCCAATGCACCTGTCAAATTGCAAGAGATGGTCAATTCGCTTGAGAAGGGAGGACAAAAAGAGAACAGTCTGCCAGGGGTTAAAGAAGCAACAAGGGTTAAAGCCCTCAGAATTGTATATGAAGGCAGAAAGCAAAACTTCAGTGTATAGGTATCAAATATCTCTACCCGGACATCAAACCCAACTTCGATGCCAGATCTACGTATGAATTGAACTTCCAAACTTAGGGAACCCCAACTGTTAACTTTTAAACCCAGTAGAAAGAAAAAAGAAACGCAAGAATTGTTGTCATCTAACATGAAGCATCAAATGGAGGCATAAATGGTAGTCTCAGTCATTCATTATTAATGCATTTGCAATGGACATGCAGTAGAATATTTTATATGGTGATACATATTTGGTGTTTGCTCATGTTGTAGCAGAATATATGTTGACATTTTATGTGAAATCAGGGAAAAGGATTGTAAGGTTGTGGCAATACAGTCGGTGCAAAATTTTGGCATATTTGGTTGGAGAGAAATGCAAGACTTTTTGTGAGTCAATATATTCCTAGAAATTTGATATGGGAGTACACACTTTTGGGTGGTGCTTTAGGGGAGTATCCTTGGCTGATACTCAGCAGGCATGGATTCTGTTTCGTAGCTTTCTCTCCATTGTGGATAACTTATTCTACATTATGACTTCGAATTCTTACACATTTTCATTAATATAATAGTTTTTTTCTTCTGACAAAATGAAGGCATCAAGAAATAGCATAGCTGCTTCCCAAGAGCTCCCACGAGTCCATGACCAAGAATTCCAATATCATTCTTCCAGTACCTTTCTTTTCCTAAGAACTTGATACATTTGTGACTAAATTATAACAAGATCCCAAAGAGATACAACATGTTGAGTCCAACACTCTAAAATTAACAAAACAGAACACACTGAGGGATTAAATAACAGGTACTTCAAAATTTATATAAGGCTGAATAGTAACACCAGAAATGATTTATTGTCTAAGGGTCAACAAATTATAGAATGTCAGAAAATGATGTTGAAAAACCTGTTGCCCAAATTCAAGTTCACCAACTGACTGGACCAGTGCAGCTAACCAGAACACATCAGAGTAAGGATTTCCAGTGTTATCATTATACTGCCAGACACAACAGAACCAAATCAAATCTGGTTGAACCACTGAGCATATCCAACAAGTAAAAAGAAGAAACAAGAGAAGTGCTAAACAACAAGGCACTCAAGACCCCCCAAAGAACAACTACTATGCATGGATTGCAAATGGGCTTTCCAAGAATTTAAGGGGTAAGTTCAGGCAATCATCCACTGCATACTGACATAAGAATGGGCTATAAGAGCCTCCAGGATTAGCAATTTTATTGGTGCACCACTACAAATGTCATCCAGCAACTCTCGCTAGACAATTCACATATTCAGGACAATCACAACGAAACACAATAGCCTATTGATCCACTTGCCCAAGTTTTCATTTGCGATCTATAGCAAGAATCAATTTTATTGCACACTACTACATATGGTTAATTGGTAAACATCCTAGCAATTAACAAAAATTACTGTGCAAGCGCACATGTGCACAAATCCCAGCTACCATGCACCATCAATCAAGGAAATCCAAATATTTTTAGACAGCTACGCGCACATTGCTAATGATAGAGGGTAAAAAATATTAAACAGGATTCAAATTGATGCTAAGGAAAACCCTACCTTCAGAAGTTGCAAAATAAATTCAACAGCTTCTCTTGGGCTTTTCTTATCTGCAGCCCTGACCTTAGCAACAGCATAAGGAATGGCCTGAATACAACAGAAACAAATGGAAGCTTTAAGTCTTCACACAAAGTGAGGAAAAATCCGCAAGAGGGTAACCTTACCTTTTTTTTTCTGGGGAAAAAAGGAAATACTGTTGAAATAAAAAATTGAATTGAATTCATCTACCATTAAGATACCTATTTAGTTAAATACTAATTAAATTAAAAATTCTAAGTTAAGTAGAAACAAATAATTAAAATTTAAAATTAACTACAAAAATAATTATAACAAGACTTCATATGAGATGCTTCCGGGTTTCTTTGTGGATTTCTTTTAGGCTTGACCTTGTTAGACTAGTAAACAAACTCTTGGGATACTTGTTATACATTAGTCTCCCCCACTTGAGAAAACTCATCCTTGAGTTGATTTAGTATCTGGAAAGTACTCATACAGTTCAACAAGATTGAAGGCCTTTGATATGCTTATGTTATTTGGAAGATCAATAACATAAGCATTATCAATGATTTTCTTCATCACCTTGTACAGATCATACTTCTGATCCTTCATCTTTAGCTTATTCCAGGTGCCTATTGGAAACCTCTCCTTGCGCAAGAAAACCTTCACCATGTCTCCTTGAAAGAAAACCATCACCATGTCTCCTTGAAACATTTTAACTCATCTATGATTGTTTGTCGCATGCTTATTTCTAGCAGCTAAGTATTCTAATTTCCTCCTGAGCTTTTGATGCATAGCTTACACCTAATCAACCAAATTCTCTATTGACTTGCTAAACTCAACAGCTTTGGGCAAACAATGTAGAATTGGCCAATGCACTACTTCACCATTAAACAATTGACTGGCCAGCAAGCACCACTCAAGGTGAGCATCTTTAAGGCACCTCCCTTATATATATATATATATATATATATATATATATATACGGAGACATATATGAGGATTGCAACCAACTTTATGATGTTTGATGCATCTTCTCTTATTTATGATGCTTTAGAATTCCTAGGAGTGAATTCTAAGAACCCTTAAGTGATGGTATTTCTTTTATGCAGTTCTTGATTTTGTTTAATTCCTAAACATAACCTAGCCTACCTTCCTAACCTATAAAATATTCCCAAGCTTCAAAATCACCCGGACAACTATAACTTGTAACCCTTTAGTTCTTTTGGTGTTGTATTTAAAGATCCCTACATCTCACACATCAAATCTGACAAACTCAATACATATCCTACCTCATTGCATTACCTCAAGAACAAAGTACTCGGGAAAATCATGAAAGTCATTTGGCCTGGCAAGGCAGGAAACAAAATCAGTTAAGAGGGTGTTATCCAGAATGGCTGCCAAAAGTCAGACCACAAGAGTTAAGAATCTCACTTGGGGAGTCCAATGGCTGCATCAAACCTTCGGCTTTTGTAAAATTTCACCAAATGTAGTAAGCCAGCCCAATCATTTTCCTGTTAATCCATAAAATTAAAAAAAAATAAAAACACTCCATTCAACCACCTTAATGATCCTTAAGTTCAATAAGTTCAGGAGGCGAATCGAAATGCATCTTTACAAGAAACATATCCAGGTTGCTACTAAAAGGAAAGGTGTTTGTGATTATGGGATTTAAATTTAGTACGATAAATAAAGAGTGTTTGAATTTAAGACCAAAAGCAAACACCAAACTCAGAAAAAATAATTATATGCAAATAAGCTTGGAAGATGTTCCATTTATGATAAAAAGTTCTTGATATGTATACAAGGAGCGTGGAAAGTGGCTGCAGTACCTCGGAAGCAATATTAGCCAATGCAAATGCAGTCTCAATTCGGACTCTCCAGAAGGCCTTGTCAGAACAAAACAGCATTGAACTACTCACATTCCGTTCAAAACATGAATCAAAATCAAGCATGCTCTAAGAGAGTAAAACCTTAGTGTCACTGAGGAAATTATTCATAGCATTTGTAACAGAGAAGGAAACTTGCGGTAAAGCTTTTAATGCTGCAATTGCTTGCGCCTGTGCAACAACATCTTCATCCTTCTCTAATTGATTGATCTGATTTACATTACAAACTTTTACAAGTTTATTTACCAATTGATATACAAAACAGCACATATGACATTTGATGATATATATACTAGTGGGGGCTTATGGGACAAAAAATAAATCCACTTGGTTTCAGAACTACTATAGAATTCTATGGAGCAAAAGAAAAGCAACATAATCAAGTAGAAATGTTCAAAACAAATTAATACAGACGCAAAAGTAACTCATATAAATGACTTCATGCTCAGGGCAATCATCCTGTATCCTACAAAAATAAATTTAACATATTACTGTTTACAGATAAAATGGCTATGGAGTTCCTCAAATGTGCATAAGCATCTAAGTATCAAGACTTGTTGAGTTTGGCTATATTGACAAGTGACATTATGATGTGAGAGTTTAGATTTGAGGTTGCTTCCTTTATATGACACATGAAAGTTTGAATTTGTGATTGGATTGATAGCATATTGGTTATTTATGAGACTTTTACGAATGATTTTATTTTAAGCTCTTTTAATAATGTTTTATAAAACAATACTCTTTTCAAGATTGGATAATGTCTTAATTTTTACATGGAAGTTTCAGATAATGTCATATGAGAATGAGGTGACTTAATTACATGAAGATTTCATGAACAGTGTCTAAATTCTAAAAAAGTTTTTAAATATTCAAATAATATTAAAAATAAAAAAGCATTCAAATGTAATTAAAAAAAGTAACATTACCACAGTGTTAGCACAAATTTTTCAGGATATATTTTAAAATATAACAAGAAAATTACTGAGTATGTTTAGTAATTTTGATATTAGATATAATCATAAAAAAGCCATAATGATTTGGAAACCAAAAGTTTACTCCTTTTTAAGGATGTATTATGAGAACAATAACTTCTTCAACAGTTACTTCGATGATATCTAGTAGATTTATATTTTGTTTTAAAATCTTACATACCATTGGACTTCATAATACCTCATGAAAGATATTTTCTAGAAAGACAAATAAATTTATAAATAAATAAACTTCGATATTTAAACAAATTTCATATTAGACAATTAGGAATGTTTCTTAATTTGATAAGATTTTAGATAATATCTTAGAGAACTGATTGTAATTAATAGTTTAGGATTATAACTTTTGGTTTCATAAATTTGTTATATGTGTTTTGCATAACAGAATTCAATAAAAACTACTGCACAATCTCTATATCATTAATTAGTATTAATGTAATGCATGATAATAGCCGAACATTATTCTCTACAACATCATTTATTTTATATACTGAATTTTTTTTTTTGCCTAATAAACTATACCTGCATTATTATATACCGAGCAATCTCTTTTGTCTATGATTTAAGAAACAGAAATTTACTTGGAAAAAAAAACACCCAAGATTTTTGTGGCCCGAAGCAACACAAGGGTCTGCAACTACTAGGTTATTATATTTGAAGCATTTTCAATTCTTCTTTCACAAATTAAATTTCCACGTAGCAGTATTTCTAGTGAACAATATTTAAAGCTTTCAAACTAAGTTGGCAGTACAAGGTGGCCAACCCTTAAACGTTTTCAAAAGCAGTTGGCAAATAGAGAACCTATAAGTTAGTCATTGTAAGCTCACATTGTTAATACTCCAACAAGGTCTGAACATGTCAGAAACCAACTAACAAGGAAAGTAATGATGATGACTTAAATATAGCTAAATAGTGAACATAGCAAAATGAAAATTCATTTGCTCAAATCTATCAAATCACATTGGCCACCAACAATTACCTATAATTATAATATGCAGATATATGCGAGATTTCTACTAAAAGAGCCAGAACATCTTACCCACATCTGTATAGGCTGATTGAAATGAATTTCAGCAAGGTATTCCATTTCTGGGTCTGCCCTAATCCATGACAACGGGGATTCCAAACTGAAAGGAGAAGAAATGAACAGTTGTAAATATATGAACTACATCAATCAAGAAGAATGTCAATCAAGTAACAGTATACCTAGAGCGCATATCTGAAGCAGGTACATCACCATTTTCGTCAAAGCCATCAGGTTTTGAACTCTTTTTAGGCTTTTGGAATCGTCTGGCTGCAAGCTTTGAATGGCACTGTATTTCCAATAGCTGCCACATTTCTCCAGCCAAAGGTAGAACCGGATGGTCATACATGCCATCAAGTTCATAAACTCTGATACTCATCATCCCTGGCCATCCAATATCACCCTCCCGATTTTCAGAATCAGGGTTAAGGAAAGATGCATTTGCATCAGGAGCAGCTGTAAACTCCCTAAGCACCGCCAATTCAACCATATTTTTTCTTTTGTTATAGGAGAACCCCATCCTTTAAAAACAAGTCCAAAAAAAGAGGCACATTTAAGTAATAATAATAATAATAATAATAATAATAATAATAATAATACACCTACATGCAGATAGGTCTTTGAAATTGCACTATTCACAAGGCAAAGCATATAGTTCAAGACAGTTTGCATGAAGTGTATCAAATCACCAATTCAGACATTGATAAGGCAACGCAGGCAGCGAAAGAAAATCCAAAAAGTGAATTAATCACAATAATGGGGAGAGATAAGGAGGGAAAAAATCATGAGTTTCTGAATGGCAATTCCAAGTCATCAAAAGAAATAGAGTAGAGTTAAAGTATAGAGAGGAAGCAGATTGCATGAAAGAAACAAAAACCCAACCCACTGCTTGAGAGAACTTGATATCATTCAGTGAAAAAGGAAGTTGAATGTTGTGTGGGAGACAAAAATATGCCGTTAACAGTGGAATAAAGAGAGCAGATGCTAACAGTATTTTTGTATTATAACTGAAAGGCGTAATGTTTCAACAACTAAGAAATTAGCTTCTGGATGCATTATGCGCTTAAGTATCAATGAACAATGTCTTGAGTCATTAAGTCTTTGCATAGTTTTATCAACCAAGTGATTATAAAGGAAGTGATACAAGTTTTAATCATGTTTTCTTCATTTTACTAGTGTATTTGTCAATTGTCTCTCAATCTTTCAATTCATGATGTGAAACAAATTCTGGTTCTAATAATGAGCTTTCCAATTCACGAGTTGAATCTTGGTTTGCCAAAGACAAGCAATATGTAGCTCACAAACCATATACCTTAGCACTGGACATCCACAAGAGCAGACCCACCGCAGGAAAAATTCTTTCACAAATGGGCGCTCAAGATTTCCAACCTTAGTTGCAAAGTGCCGGAACTGCATCTCACAATAAATGAAATTAAAATATAAAAAACAATAAGGTAGAGCAAAAAACTGCAAAATTCACCAGAGTAACATATAAAATGTAAATACACTATGCAGCAAAAAATTAGTAGATAAGTATTACTACAACCTTCCTTTCTTCTCCTCTCTAATTTGTTAGCTTTGCAGTTAAAATATGTATTACTTGTAATAAGATGAGGAGAAACCTACACATACTGAAACTAAAATCAAATACATCTTTCAAGTAAACAAGCACAGTTATTCTATAATTCATCTGATACTTTTGAGGCAAAGCATTTGCCAAGTATAAGCACCTAAAAAGAGGCCTTTTTCAATTGGACTTCAGCTTTAGATGAACTAATAACCACGGATAGTGTGATCAAATAAGGGTAGTAGTTGAGGAATGTTGTTTTTGTTGATATCATTGAAGAGAGTAAATCACTCCTTACTACATGGCTAGAAAAAAAGTGTCATTTGGTTTCTTAATCTCTATCAATTGGATTATACTCAGTCAGACTCAAATATACACTAAAAACTATTATGCAGAATTGTATATGGACTATCTGGTTTGAGGTGAATGAAAGTATTTCTGAAGGGTTTAAATCTTCATATCCAAACAATAGGAAGACAATTTTCACATCATTAAAGGATTGGCTTCTTCAATACACCTGTTGAGATTTTTTACATATAGCCTGAATTTGAAAAGCTAAATTCCTTTGTTACCTGGAGGCAATATTCTTTACTCCAGTAGACACATGACACCCTTTTATGCTCAGTTTAGCAAATATTTTGTGCATTGAGAAGAAATATGAGAGGGTGAGCACTGAACTAGTCAAAATTCAGCTTTCAATTCTATCATCATTTAAAGAAAAAGGTTGAACATATGCACTCCTGTAGTAGTAATTACTAAATTATAGAGTAAATCCACAAAATGGAAAATTTGGAATAGAATAGAAGCCTCAAGTCATAAGACTACTAAAATCAAAATAATCACCTCCTTTGTACTGAGTGATCTGATAGGGAATGTATCTCGAGCTCGGGAAATAACTTTCTGCAAAATCTGCATTTCAAAATAAACAAAAATATGAATAATGGAATCAGTAAAAAATATGAATTCACACACTATAGTTTTCAATAAATCTCAACATAAATTGAGATCAATAAAAACACAAAGCATCACTTTTGAGTTCGAGTCATCCATCTATAAACAATAAAAGCCAGGTGATATGTCACAAAATGTTCATCCATCAACCTAGAGTACAAATAGCTAGATCTTTACCTTGCGGAAAAACTCTGGACCCATTTGCTTTTCCAACATTTGCAGAATTGCCACCTGTTGAATACCAACTCATCAACCTTATGAAAGTTCTTTATTCAAACAAAATATGTAAACAAACTTACAGACTTCCAAGATCTTATTTTCCCATAAAGACCAATTCTATGGGTTCCATGCAATTCTTTGCAAGAAGGAGAGGAGCTCAAAGCTGTCACACCACTATCATCTGCCTTGCAAACAGCACAATTAGCCTGCACATCCAAAATATAGCGTTCACTTGCATCTTTAAAATTAAAAATACACAAGGACAATCAACAATTTGTGGTTTATATCATTAGGAGAAGACAGGTTGCAATTAAGAAGAAAGAAGAAATTAGAATAAAGGAAGGAAAACAAAGCAAGTTTTGAAGTGTGAGAGATATGAAGAACATGCCCATCAAAAGAGACAAATCTTCCAACAGTCTCATTCTAGATCAATACATATTCAAAATACACAAATCTGAAGGAATGAACAAATTATTTTACCTCATTTATGCGGGTAATTTCAATATTTATGGAATATGGAAGGTTGAGACAAGATTTTTAGTTTATAAAGAGCTAAATATTGAAAACACCTAGGGGAGCACAACCCTCATGCATGAGGCATACAACAAAGCGCCCAAACAAGATAACAAACCAATATCTTATCCAAAGGAGAGATGAACTTTGAAAAGACCCTTGGTCACATTTTGATTAATGTGACGTAAAGGGAAGATAAAACTAGGGTTTTATTAAAACTAAATCATAGTCTTCATCTACATAAAATAAACTAGAAATTTTTATTTATATTAGTCCTAAAATTCTTTACAAGAAATATTTTATAATTAAAACCTACTTGATTAATAAAATTCATCTGGCATTAAGATTTCTAAATAGTAAAATACTGGTTTAATTAAAAATCTTAAGCTAAGTAGAAAATAAATAATTAAAATCCAAAATTAACTAGAAAAATAATTACAAGAAGAAAACAAGCTTCATATAATGCTTCCGCTTCTCTTTGTGGTGTTTTTTTTTATTAGCCTTATCATTCTAGTTCATAAACTCTTGGGATGATTGTTCTACATCAGTCTCCCTCATTTGGGTAGGACCCATCCTTGAGTTAAGTTTAATATATGAAAAGTATTCATAAAGGTAAGAAACATTGAATGTCTTCGATATGCCCATGCTACCAGAAAAATCAATAACATAAGCATAATCATTGATTTTCTTCAACACCTTGCACAGAACTCACTTCTTCATCTTCATCTTATTATAGGTGCCTACAAGAAATCTCTCTTACCATAAGAAAACCATCAACATGTCTCCTTGAAACAATTTAATGCTTGTTTGTTGTGTGCTCATTTCTAGCAACTAAGTTTTCTAGTTTTCTTTGTTAACTTGCTAAACCCAGCAGCTTTGTTAGAGAATGTAGATCAAGTACAAGATTTGGAGGGTACATATGCACAATCTCAAATTGTAACTGCTGTAATCAAATTTTGCCAGGGTATATATGCACAATCCTAGTGCTATGATTGATTAGGTTTATCTCCCAAATGCTATTAATTAGATAGCCCAAAGTTCTTCTATTAAGAGACTATTTGGTCATCAATTAGCGGATGAGTAGTACTTCCAAAAAAAAAAGAATTAAACATCTTCCACAATGTTAGCCAAAAATGACTAGGAAACAAAGTATCTCTACAAAACATAATGGATTTTGAAATATCATGCAACCTCGATTATCTACCTGAAAAATAGCCTAGCCATGATTAAAATAAAGTCAACCTTAACAAACCTATAGATGTTTTCTCGTCCCCCATGTCATGCATTTGCATCATGGCCTACCAAACAATAAGTTACAAGCACTCATGTCCACTACACAATAAGTTATATCCTTATACTTGCTTATGGAAAAAAGAACTTCACATCTTCCTGTCACTAGTACCTATTATACCTCTTTAATCTAACATATAATGCAAGGTTCAAGATGTTTCTCAATATTCAAACTCAATGTAACAACGATTTCTTTACCAATATTTTCATAGATAATGTTGTCAATAACAAGGTCAAAAAGCTTATGTACTATGCACCAAGCAAGAAAAAGCTTATGCTGTGTCTTATCATTAACTTCTGGTGTCAACAACAATCATCTCACCGCATAAGCCTAACCATCACCACCCTTATACTCACCCTCACCATCAAGTTCACTACACTCCTCTTAATACAATTGTATGTCTTTGGGAACACCTTTGATACTTATGAAACATAAGCAGGGGAAAATCTACCTCACAACAACTGCTACATACACTCCCAAGTCTCAACAAATCTTTTACCCCCCCACCTCCTAAACCATATCCCACAAGATTAACGCCACATGCTTCAATTTAACCATATCGTTTCAAATCTAAAAGTCTTACATACTCATAAAATCGATTGCATTCAATTAACCAATCAAAGAACTCATCTACTACTAAATCGCCACAAAAAAAACATCCCAACCTTCAGACAATAGGCTCAATTGTACCTATAATTTCCAGCAACCGCACCTCGATATTCTTCATCATATGAACACTTGTATTCATATTGATCATGATGATTTGCGAATTTTTTTAGTGACAAGTTAGTTGCGGGTGTCAACCTCAGAATGTGCCTCTCTTCTTCCTGATTCATGTTAGCATACAACCCTAGTGCATCAAGCCTAGTTCAATTTTGTAAGGTCATCAATTTTGGCATTTGATGTCTCACCAAACCCAAAATGCACTCACCCCTTTAAAGTTATTATCATTATTGAATGGCAACCTATTTATCTCAAACAGTTTGCATCCCCTAATCATCATCACGGAGATGGTTGTCACCAACTGCCCCACGATTCTCTTCGCCGTTCACCATCGATCTGAATTCTGACCTACTTTGATACCACCTAACACAACGTACAACAAAGATAAAGCTAAGGTTTTCAAGCCTTAAGATTATTGACCTAACTATAGAGAAATCAAGAGAGTTTTGTGGTATTTTTATTAAATCTTAGTGATAGTCTTCATCTTAATAAAATAAGCTAGCCATCTCTTTTTAGATTAATCCTAGAAACCTTTATAGGAAATGATTCCTAAATAATAGAGTATCTTGCATTTGGATTTTAGATAGTAAAATATTTAATTAAATTAAAATTGCAAACCTAAGGAAAAACAAATAATTAAAATTCAAAATTAACTAGAAAAATAATTTAAACTCCAGGCTTCATATGAGATGCTTCCTAGTTTCTTTTACGGACTTCTTTTTAGGCTTGGCCTTATTAATATGATCCATTAACTCTTAGGATGAATATTCTACATCATAATCCAAACTCTATGCATATCGAAAAAAGCTATGATACTTCTAGACCTATTTACTAATCAAATTAATCACCATGATCATTTTGTGTGAAACATGTAATGTTCTTTTCCTCTTTTTTCTTAGAAATGACACTTTTTTTAGAATAAACCCCACTTATTTAAATCATTTGTGATGAAAGCACACCAAGTGAAACGGATCACCTAATATGAGTGCTTCAACTTTCATGTTCCTTTTTGGGAAATGCCTCACATTTATCCCCTGCATGCTCCACAAATAAAGCCTTCACAAAAAAAGTATAATTTTGTAACCCCCTAAAGCTCTAATCACACAAATTTTCCTCCTATTACCCTCATCACCTGTACTTTCATCCCGAGTCATGAGTTGATTGGAACATTATACAAAAAAACCTTGGAAAAATAAACAAGCAGCATCTACATCCTCCTATAAGTCACCTCTCCATTAGCTAGCTTGAGATAATCACTAGCCAACACCTTGTTAGCATTAGACCAAAAGATATGGAAAAAGCCTCTCTAGACTATTATATATATTTAAAGAATTTGTTGTTTAAATAAATGATAATACCAACCTCAAAGAATCCATGCTCACTCATGACACATCATACCATATAAGATTTGTTTGAGCCCATGCAAACAATAGAAGTATGAGCTTCATAAGGAAAAAATCATAAACATGCATGCATGCATCCATGCAAACCAAGCAAACAACTAGAATTCAAAGTCAAGTTCACCAATGAGATATACCTCAACAATAGGGAAACATTATTAAAGAAAGCACGAAAACCATATAATTAAAACAATGATGATAAATTCACATGTAGGACTCTGTTCTCCATAACAGTGACACTATTGGATAAGCAATTATCTTACCCACCAAATTAAACGCTTTAAATGTTCTAACCTTGAATCTACGATAGCGAGCTTCATTATTTCCCAGAAACTTCTTAATAAATAACTCTGTCAAAAAGCCAGCAAGCCCATCTAGAAGCCATTCTGACAATAAGGACCAAAAAAGTGAGTCTCAATAAAATAATTGGTATTTTTCAAAATTCATACAAATTGTTCAAACTCTAGTCAAGCACAAGGTGCCATATTTTACCAAACTTACCATCATTAGGTTCCTCAGGAGTAACATATACCCCAAACCACTGTTTTGCAAGTGCAAAAGCTAGTTTAATGCTTGTGTCTATAGCCTGTCACAAAAACAATATTCACCAATGGGTAAAGTTTGAGAATGCAACACATCTACAATGAAATTATCATGCAAGACAGCTATTGACAAGAGACAACAAATACTTCTCCAGCTCACATTTTGTGCATTAAACTTTGCATAGAAGTGTAGTTTAAAATAATTAATTTCTTGCCTAAGCATTTAAAACTTCTTAAAAAAAGCGGGGGATGGTGAAGCTCGCGGTGTTAAAGTTCAAGTTTACAGTTTCCTATTCTAAATTTATTTTCCATGTCCATGCCAATATTGCAATATTTTCTTCAGTATATGAACATCAATTCACATTAGTTTCACAATCTTGTACATGCATATTATAGTGTTTGCGATATATGTAAACAGAATTGGGAGAAACTATAACATTCTTTATAAATATTAATAGATTTATTTTACAAAGACAACATGAGCATTGTTCATTAGCATAAAATATATTATTCCTTACATGATATTTTTGCAACTTTTAATCGAATACCATGCTGAAAAATCACCAAACATGGAGTAACTCGCATAGGTTTTCTTTTAGGTGAAAGGTTCTATAACATAAATAAAGAGATTATAATGTCTATGTGCATGAGTGTGTGGGTGAAGGGTTCAATCAGGAAAACAATCCACCATAATATAAAAATATTCTCAAAATGAAAGTGTGGGCAATAAGTCTTTCCAGTTCCACTACATGCTTCTTCAAAAGCCCCTTGCTAGACTCCATTAAAAGCCAAAACAAAGCATTCCATCAACTTTTATGGTATAAAAATGATAATGATAACAAAAATAGAAAACCTAATAATCAACAAGTCTTCCAGGAAATGAATGAGAACGAGAAAACTAAAGATGAATTTCCTCAACTCTTACAAGAATGATAGTAACCTTAATTTACTTGTGCTATAAATTCCATACATGTTGAAATGATCGTGTGTTATAAGGCATCAGTTGTTGAAGGGGGGAAAACAAAGCCTACCGTTAATAAGGGCAATTATATTACCATGTATCTCTTCTCCTCCATTCCACATCACCTTTTAGATCAAATCAGCAACCATATATGGATTCTTAAATAGGGATAAAATGTTGGACACGCAAGCCTAAATAAGACTAATCCATCTACCTTATGGTTGGGGATCAATAAAATATATTACTATTACAAAAATGAGCCATTTCCATTGTCATTCTTACACACTACTTTGATAATAATAATAAAAAAAAAAAAAAAACAGCCTATAAATCATAGCAATAACATCAATTTTTGAAATTTTATTGTGTGCGAACAACTAAAAGTGTGAAGCAAATAACTAGAAAATACTAATACAATGGCCAACATTATAAAAGAAAAAAAAAAGTTGTCAATATATTTGCTAGCAAGAGAAATATTCTTCAGAGGCATCAACTTCCCTTTAACTAAACCTCTCTCCCATATATAATCCTGTAAAAGCATCTAAACCACCATTATTGTAAGCAAAAAAAGAGAAAGGATCTCTTTACACATACGTCTAGAACAAGTAAATCATGACATTAGTCTAGCAAGAAAATTCCAACTAACTGAATTCCAATCCAGCTTAAACATCAACTCTTTCTAACTATCCCCATTCCACCACCACCATGTTCCCACCATTTGCATATAAAATCTACCAACCAACAAAAACGCCACTATAAAAATGACATCTAACTCACTAAGCAACACATGATCAACTAGCCAAGACCTTTAAACAATCATATAGCCAAAGTAATGCAGTAAAACTAGCCAAGACCTTTAAACAAACATATAACCAAAGTAATGCAGTAGAACAATCAATTGAATGGCAGATTCGTAGGAAGTATAAAAGGGAAGTCAAATATACTCTCCTATAAGATAGGATCTAGCATTAATAGCTATTTATGTATAGTTATTGACTATCCTAAATTAGAAATATAGATGTTGTATATATCCTAAGTCCTAGACAGTGATAATAATAAGATTGAACATAATTTTCTACATGGTATCAGAGCCTATCTCATAAAACCTAGATCCAAAACCTTCCCTTCCACCCTGACACCAGAAAATCATATCGGAAAACACCACAAAAGAACCTACAGTCCTCCTATAGACTGAATGGGAAAAACTATTTGAAATGGTCACAAATAGTACAAACCTTTCTCAAGGGAAGAGGAAAGATTAACCATTTAAAGAACAATCCCCCAAGTCCAGAAGACCCAAAGTTCACCCCGTGGAATGAAGAAGACTCCATGATTATGTCATGGCTATGGAATTCTATAATGCCAAAAGTTTGTGGGCCTTACATGTTTCTAAACACAGCAAAGGATGTATGGGATGCAGTGAGACGCACCTACTCTAAGGTAAAGGATGTTGCTTTAATTTATGAAATCAAGACCAAGCTTTCAATGACCAAACAAGATAATATGATGGTAATTGAATACTACAACATTATGAAAAGCTTTTAGTTGGAATTAGATTATTATCAAGATTTTAAAATGAAGTGCAGTGATGATGCTGTTATTTTAAAAAATTACATGGAAAGGGAAAGGATTTTTGAATTCCTTGCAGGACTCAACATGGAGTTTGATCAAGTAAAAGTCCAAATACTAGGAAAAGAATCTATGCCCTCACTCAATGAAGTTTTTTCATTGATAAGGGTAGAAGAAGGAAGGAGAATCATGATTGGTTGAGG
This sequence comes from Salix brachista, assembly GCA_009078335.1. Lineage (NCBI taxonomy): Eukaryota > Viridiplantae > Streptophyta > Magnoliopsida > Malpighiales > Salicaceae > Salix > Salix brachista. The sequence continues at coordinate 10,390,690 of CM018586.1, forward strand.
CCATTAACACAGAAGGTTCTGCAATGATGATAAATAGTAGAAATGAAGTCAAGAATGATGCAGAGGGAATAAAGACTGGAGGAAGAAGATTCTCTAAAGAAGAGCAGTTCTATAACAACTGCAAGAAAACAGACCACACAAAGGAGATATGCTGGAAATTGCATGGAAGACCAATGTCAAGGAACCATATAACCCAACAAGGATGGGGCGTAATGGAGGATTCAGATGAAATCAGTCAAGAGGTCATGCACACTTAGCAAGTGTTAAGGAGCCAACCTCTGAAACTAACACCCAGAGGTAAGGGGATTAAACAAAGAGGAGATTGAAAGCCTAAGATCCCTGCTCAACACCATGGAGAAACCATCTGGGTCATGCTCTCTTGCTCAAAATGGTAAATTTCTAAATTCTCATGCATTTTGTGCCTCAAACCAGAACCATTCCAGCACCTGGGTCATTGACTCAGGTGCAACAGATCACATGACCCCCTCGACAACTTCCCTCAAATCCTATCAACCCTGTCATAGCAGTATGAAAGTTACAGTGGTAGATGGATCTGCAACCTCAGTTGCAAGCTAAGGAACACTTTCTTTTAATCCCTCTTTTACATTTGAAAGAGTATTACATGTTTCTAATCTCACTACAAATTTACTGTCTATTTGAAAACTCATTAAAGACATAAACTGCAGTGTAACTTTCTTCCTTGATTACTGCATATTTCAGGACCTAGCTACGGGGAGGATGATTGGGCATGCTAAAGTCAATGATGGGTTGTACATGCTTGAAATGCAAGGCAGTTGCAGTAACTCTCCTTTCCTATTATTTATTTCAATATATTCAAATAAAATTGATGTTTGGAACCATCATCGGCGTCTAGGACATGTACCTTTTAAGACTCTTGGCAACATGTTTCCATCTTTATTTGAAAAACTTGATGTTCAAAACTTGTATTGTGAAATTTGTGAGTTTACAAAGCACCATAGAGTGCCTTTTCCATCAAGTGAATGAAGATCTATATCTCCTTTTTCCCTAATCCATTCTGATATATGGGAACATATAACATCCCTAATATTTCAGGAGCAAAAGGTTTTGTAACTTTTATTGATGATTGCACTAGAATGACTTGGGTTTATCCAATTAAAAGGAAATCTGATGTAAGCCACATTCTGTTATGCTTTACAGCAATGATAAAGAAACAGTTTGGGGTTAGTATTAAGGGGTTTAGAACTGATAATGCTAGAGACTACTTTAATCAGAATCTATCACAATACTTTGACAAAGAAGGAATTATCCATCAATCATCTTGTGTAAACACTCCCCAACAGAATGGTTTGGCTGAAAGAAAAAATAGGCATTTACTTGAAACTGCTAGGGCTTTACTTTTCCAACATAAAGTTCCAAAAAACTATTAGGGAGAGGCTGTGTTAACAGCTACCTATTTAATAAATAGAATACCTTCAAGAGTTATTGACTTCAAGAGTCCCTTAAAATACTTGTCATAATTTTTCCAACAAATATTTTTTATTCAAAACTCCCTCCAAGGATCTTTGGATGTGTCTCCTATGTTCACAATCACAAACATCAAAGAGATAAATTGGATGCTAGGCTCTTAAGTGCATTTTTATAGGGTATTCTATCACACAGAAAGGTTACAAATGTTATCATCCTTCTTCAAAAAAATCCTGTGTCAAAAGATGTTAATTTCAATGAAAATCAGTCAACTTCAGCACATCTTCTCTTCAAGGGAAGGAAAATATTGAAGAGAAGACTATTGTTTTCTCTGATTTTGACATGTTTTCATTTCCAATATCATCTAGACAGCAATCATCATTCCCTATTTCATCTAGACAGCAATCATCCTATTCTACAAACATGTGAGTCTCCAAACATCAACCCACAAGGAGAAGAGTACAGCCTGAATTGACCCATCTGCAAGCCCAAGAATCTGAACCTGAACAAGGTAATGAAATCTCTCCAAGTCTTTATAAACTCTCTCCAAATCTCTATTAGCCAATTGCTATTAGGAAAGGAACAAGAGAATGTACTAAGAAACCCTTATACCCTATAGCTAACTATGTCATTTTTTGAAGTTCTCACCATCACATAAAACCTTCCTCTCAAAAATAAACATCATATCTATCCTAAAAACCTTACATGAGGCATTAAATAATGAGAATTGGAAAATTGCCATGAGAGAAGAGATGAATGCACTAGAAAGGAATCAAATATGGGACATAGTTGAACTACCAAAAGGAAAGAAGGCAGTAGGGTGCAAATGGGTGTATACCTTGAAATATAAAAATGATGGGAACCTAGAAAGGTGTAAGCTAGCTGGTTGCAAAGGGGTTTACAAAAACACTTGGGATAGACTATGAAGAGACATTTGCTCCTGTTGCTAAGATTAACACTATACGAATTCTGTTTTCCTTATCTGCTAATCTTGGATGGTGTATGCACCAATATGATGTTAAGAATATCTTCCTACATGGAGAGTTGGAAGAAGTGTAGATGGATCCAACACCAAGATTCAATCATTCCTTAGTGCCTAATCAAGTTTGTAGGCTAAAGAAGGCACTCTATGGCTTGAAACAGCCTCCTAGGGCATGGTTTGGAAGGTTTACTAGAGCCATGATCCTTATGGGATATTGGCAAAGTCAAGGAGATCATACCTTGTTCATCAAGCACTTTAATTTAGGGGAAGTAACCATTTTAATTGTCTATGTTGATGACATTATCATAACAAGAGATGATCATATGGAATGGGATGAGCTAAGGAAGAAGTTGTCTGCAGAATTTGACATCAAAGAATTGGGAAGGTTAAAATACTTCCTTGGTATAAAAGTGGCCCATTCAGATAAGGGGATTGTTATCTCCCAACAGAAATACATATTGGATCTTCTAAAAAAAACAGGAATGGTGGAATGCAAACCATGGAGACACCTATTGATCTAAAGCATAGACTTGACAATGATGAAGGAGCCACGACTGACAAAGGTCAATACCAAAGGTTAGTTGGCAAGCTGGTCAAATTAGCTCACACTAGACTTGCCTTGTGGAGCTTTTAGTCCTTTCTTCCTCTTTAGATATGACTTGAGATACAATTGCGTGAAAGACTACCTAAGCTCAAGCATCAGATACTACAAGTGAAGAAGCTCAAGCTCGAGCTAGAGTGCTTATTAGAAATTGTCCAATTAAATGAATCCAAAGGTCTAAAGGAATGTCATGAAGGGCTATTCTTAATTGGGTATGATTTAACTTAACCTTCCCAAAGGGATCAATGGTATACCAAACAAATTGAAATTGCTCTAGTTTGGTTAGGGTCAATAAAACCTAAAGGCAAGATGTGGTGATACAAGCTTAAAGCATAGAGGATTGCTTACAATTTTATACAGAGGCTCGTACTAGAGCACCACAGTTTTCAGTCTTCGTCAATTTAATCCATGGTATTCTTCTTCAACAGGATAGTATTCCTACTTCAAATACGCTACAACACAAAGGTTGTATAGTCTGGTGAGATTATAAAACATAATGTATGGTCAAACCTAGATTTTAACTTCCTGTTTCAGACTAATTCAACCATTTCATCACAACTTGCCTATTATGACTTCACTTGAGATGAAATAGAAGTTAAAAGGATCTATTCACATGGGCAATATCAATAAATTGTTAGCAATGACTAATAGAAGTTGAACCTTCTATGGAACTTCTTCCTCCAATCGAAAGTTTAACAAAATCCTTTTGGATCTTTTTCCCTTGGTTTTGAACTAACTAGGAGCACTCTTGTAAAACTTATTTAGTTTGCAGTTAAGTCCCAATATCTTTTTTTTCTTACAAACATTCCATTGTCATTTTTAAAAGACTAGATATACAAAAAAGTCTAAAAGGCAATAAACGCTAGAAATTACAGTATCATGTTATAAAAAATGGCAAAAATAGTTCAACATTAGAATGGCAAGATAAAGATCAAGTGACAACATGAATTATGCACGAGCAAGAATTAGTTTACATGGTTGTAAATATCCCTTGTTGACCTTATCATTATTATCAGCATCATCCATGTTTTATGTTTCAAAAAGGTTCCCGTATTTAAATAAGAAAATAACACTCTTGATAGTATATCTAAACATATATTACACCAAAAGTTGAAATGAACTTATGGGACTCTAATTAAAAGGGACATCCAAAGAGTGGAAGATCTGGAATTTTAGTGAGTGGGCACACCTGATCAATAATTGTCTCATCATATAAAACTTGAGAGCTAAAGACACCCATTGAAGCTCCTAGATTTGTTGAGGATACAATCATCTCAGGAGCTAAAAAAACTTGTGTGTATGACCCAAATGGAAATTTTGCATCAAGGTATTCTTCATAATGGCTGTTGAAAGTATATTGCAAGTTAGTAAACAATGCAAGCTAATGTTCATAATATCTTTTATCAAAATTATTTGAAAACAAGAGTTATATGGCCAAGATGACAAACTTGAACGCATTATGAAAAAATTTGATGGTATTCCATAGCTTTGACAAATTGGATGGCAAACACATGTGTGATATGATACCAACATGAGGATCAGGAAGTATTTCAAATGGTGCAACCACCAAAGATATCCATTGAGCAGTCACTGGAACATCTAATTTGTAGACAAATGTTTTGCGAGGAGGATCATCCTTGCTCAAAACCTGCAATATGTTAATAATGACATGAAAAATTAAAATCAATAAAAACTAAAAGCCTAATACATGTTAACAACCACATATTTTCTCATAACATTCATGAGCATGGTACTCACTATATTATTAGGCACTTCCAATGTAGCACTCCCATGCTCACACAAAAGTGGGGCCCAAGATGATAATTACCCATGGATATCCCTTTTATGCGAGGGAGCACCACATTGAGAGTACAAAATACTATAACTTTCAAAAGCATTTTACATCAAAGTTGTAATAATGTCTATGGATAAAGTAACAATAATCATCAATGTACATCCCAAATCCCAAACTCCAAAAAAAGTGATAAAGAGTAAAATCTCATGCAACTAATTTAAGTCTTCAACTACGGTTATGACAGAAAAAGGTTGGTGATCTAGGGCAACAAATATCAAACAATTTTACTCACAACCAAAAGAAAGTAAAGTGGTAAAAGGCTACGCAAGTGCACTAAAGGCCGAGCAAAATATGGAGCTGAGTTTTTTAGGCACATGTCGGATGAGGTTTAGTTGTTATATAACATTCCTTCCAAATAATTTTACAATAATTTAATGGAATCCAAAATGACGAAAATCAATATGCTTGGTCATCATGGTCGAATAAATTAATTTCTTGATGTTTTCCCACCCATCTCATAAACATGTAAGCAAGCGTCAAGCGCAACATCTTACCATGCATCTCACATTGATATTGTCACTCTTTACCATGCAATTAACCATTACGACCTTTCTTTTTTCATCTAAATTAGTTTAATAACCTTCCTCTAAGATGAAAACTATTGAATTTTTCCCACACATCCAAATAGGTTACCTGGAATAAAATTCTGACCTAGTAACATAAAGATTATAGTTCTTAGATGTCATTCAAACTTTCATTCCACATGTGTTCCTATCGTTTAAGACTAAAGCATTTATATCAACAAAATTCACTTTCAACGGTCGTTCCCACTTTCATTCTACATGACTTCATATCTTTTAATAATACAAAATTGATTTCCACCAACTTCACTTTCATAGAAGATCCTTACTTTCACACCATATGACTTCCTGTCTTTGAAGACAAATGCATCTTTCATAGGCAATATCTCCTTTACTTCATCTTTCATCTTTTTAGGTAACCAATGTCAAATAGAAAAGGTAAAAGGCAATAGAAATAAAACAAGTCCTTTGGAGATTTTAATATAGTTCAAGAAGGGGTAGAGGCAATCTAAGTTCTAAACCTTTTTGGGTTACCACAGAACGCTAGTTGAATCAATCATGAATATGAATATAGTTCAGTAAATGCACTCAAAAAGTATAAGGTTTGAGACAATATTAACTGTTCTAATATAGGCATGTTATTTTTCTCACTTGATATAATAAGCTTCCAGTACTGACAGCAACAAGATTGTGGGCAACTGTAAACTCCAGATCATAACTACAAAAGTAGCCAAATAAATTAGTAGTTGGACCTATAAATTGCTAAATTTATACAACTTCAAAAAAGAATGTCAAGAATCAAGTAGGTTATACCAGCAACACTGAATTCCTTCATCCATACAAGGGAACCAGCAGCGTGCACGCCTTATTTGGTTATTAGTATGTACCACTTCATTGTCAAAATGAATGCCTGTCTCTGCTTTCTCTACCCAGTAATTAATGCGAACCAATTTTACATTCTGCATCAACATGAACCTACATGAGAAACCACAATGGTATAAACCACATTATGACAGTTCATGCTGAAATACTACCATATAATATAGAGCTTTGAGCCTTCCTCAGTATCTAGTAAAATTTAGTTACACTCTTAGATAAGCTAAATATCATGACAAATGTAACCCTACTCCATATACTATATTTGATAATGTGAGATCTAGTTAAGGAATACATTAAAGTTTAAAAAAAAAACTTACAATAATTGCATTTATAGGATATTTTAAAAGTTTGAAAGTCTAGCCTATTTTCTTAATTTTCATAAATGATTAATTGCCCATTACAAGACATGTTCATTTATGTATTCATATGTCCTGGATTTGACAAATAAGAAGCTTACAATGAAAACACCTTATAATGTAGATTGGAGAACCAATGAGTATAATATTAAAAACAAAATTGAAGAAAAGGAATTAAAAACATTTTTATAGCCATAGTAGAAGATAAAGAATTCTATTATGCGTTTATGCTCTATTTATTTCAAGGAAAAATCTTTAATCCTTTCGAAGAATGTTTATATTATACATATTATGGGTAAAGAGATTTTCAACTTATGAGGAGAAATCCTTAATTCTTTTGAAGAATGTTTATATTATATATATCATGGATATAGAGATTTTCAACTTAAGATCCTTCATAGCTTAGCATTCCTAACAATTCAAACTGATGCATACATGTGAAACTTATGCTAAAGGCTTGATATTTAGCTTTATTTAAATTATTTAACAATCAATCAAAAGTAGTCACAAACTATCATTTTATCTTTTATTTATAAAAAAGACATCTCATTAAATAACTGGCAAAATGTTCTTAAAGTAAGAGCAAAAAACATCAACATCAAGAAGAAACAAACAAAAGGAAGCTAGAATAGAAGAATTATCCACTCTCTCTACTTATTTGCTAAGGAATCATCATCAACACTATAACACCAACGTGCATAAGTGCATTTGTTCTCTAATCACCAACCAACCAAAATATTTCATAAGAAAGAAGTTCCAAATTTCCCCGCATTTTAATCCCATTTTTTCTGCACAAAATTTGACATTAAAATTTAATTCCAATCCTGTGGTCATAGATAATAAATTTATCAAAACAAACACACACACACACACACATACAAAAACACTTCGCCACTCACATGCAACAGCATCTACTTATAATTAACCTAAAATCCAAACTAAATTTCCTGAAAAAGCCACAAAAAACCCAGAAAAAACCCAAAATATTCAAACAAAAAGCATTTGATTTGAATAGATTAACCACAGAAACCTGCTTAGGTTCACCAGAAAATGGCAACCCATTCTCCAAATTCCCAACCTCTTGCACTTCATTTGGAATCCTAAAAGCTTTACAACAATTAATTAGCAAATTTGGAACACGTTCTCTCTCCAGAGCTGATAAATACACAGCGCCAGCAGCGTCAGCAGCCGAGCTAGGGCTTGTAACTGAGCTCCATCTCTTTTCACTATCCACATTTTGTTGCTGATGTGGATAATATTCAAACTCAGTAGCTTCACCATCAACAAACACACTCTCTATTCCTATATTCTCCGCATGTAACCCTACAATTCCTATATCCGGCACCGCGATTTCCAACTCAGTGTAACTACACAAGAAAATATATATGTGAGAAATCATTAGCTCATTTAAAAATAATAATAATAATAATAATAATAATAATCCCTAAAATTGAAATTTTCTATAAATTTGAAATGATCAGAAACTGAAAATGAAAACAAAATACCAAAACAGAATCATTTTTTAATAAAAGGAAAAGGAAAAAGGAAACGGACCCGTAGATTTGGTGCTTGTCGATGTCGATAGAGAGGCAGAGTTTCTGGTGACGGACTACGGCACCGGAATTCTCAGGCTTAGCGTCTTCGTTTTTCGGCTTACGAGGCTTAGCCATGGCTTGTGTGAGCTAGGGCGCTGGATTTCTAAGATGGAGAGGGGTTGGCTTAGTTTTATTTATACAGGAGCTTCTCTTGCGGTTAGCGTTGTAAGTAGTAACAACATTTCAAAAATATTTTTTAATTTTTTTTAAAAATAATCTGTTTTATTTTTTATTTCAATATTTTTTATTTTAAATTATTTTATTTTATTGTTTTAGATCATTTTAATAAATTGTCTTAAAAATATTTTAATATTTTAAAAAACAATTTTAACTATATTTTCAAATAGGTATGATGTGTTGTATGTTTGATTTCTAGATCTCGATTGCACATGTGAGAAAGCATTATCTTATGGTGGATGCTCGGAGTATTCAAAGATTAATTTAATTATTTTTTAAAATATTTTTTTATTTAAAAAATTATTTTATTTTTAAAAAATATTTTTTATATTAAAATAATTTAAAAATAAAAAAAATAATGTTAGGTAAAAAAATTGACCACTCTTCATTTAAATCACAATATCAAATAAAAAAATACTTGTTTTTTAGTTTCAAAAGCGTTTTTGAAAAAAAATTGTTTTCTTCAATTTAATTTTTTTTGTGTTTATAGGTTGTTTTATTATATTGGTATCAAAAATAATTTTTAAAAAGAAAAGTATATATAGTAATTTGATACATTTCTAAAAGCAAAATATTTTAAAAAACAATCATTATCACACTCCCAAATACCCTCATAGTTTCTTTATTAACTAAGTTCATGGCATAAGAGACACAGGACAAAATAAATAATAATAATAATAACACTAATAATAGCAAAATAATTGACATAGTGTAAATATAAGTTAAAGTGTCATGTTACGCTTGATAGTACCATGTTATGCCTAAAATTGAAAAAACAATGCACATTCAAAGACAAAATAAATTATTATTAAACAAATCTTAAATAATATTAAGTTTAAGTGCATAATTTGATTTTTAATAGGCCAATTTGTTTTAATCAAAGACCAAAATAAGAGTTTAATTACATATAAGAATTGATTTTGGACCAATTAAAGGAATTAATTATGTGCAAGGACTTAACTATACTTTAAATAGGTCAAATTAATTTTATTATGGATTAATTGGTGAAAAAATAAGTTTGTGATCCTAACTTAGGCTTAATTGAGAATATTATAATTTTAAAGGACTAAATTTGTTTCTTACAAAGTTGATTGGTTGAAATCATCAGTAAAAGTGCAAGAAAAACAAAATTTTATGGTCAATTAGGGGTCGAATTAAAGAAAGTTATAGCCAATAACCAAAATATAAACGGTGTTAAACTATGAGAACCCAACTGATTGAAATTGAAGAGAATTGAAAGTCGATTTGGGTCAAATTGCATAAATTCAAGACTAAAGACCAGATTAAAAAAAAATGTGTTTGAATTTAAGGGTTACATTGAAGTTCGTCACGAGCGAGATTGCACTTATTGAAGGATTGAAGTCAATTAGGGGCGTACTTAAAGCAATTAGAAGAGGAATGACTAAATTGAACTTTGGTCAAAACCCTAGCTTTAAAAAACATCATTTTATAAAAGAAAAGGAAAATAAAAAAAACAAGAAGAAGAGATCAAGCGTTGTCTAGTTACTATTTATTATCTTTTTCTTCTTTAACGAAAAAAAATCAAGGGACTACTTTGCAGGTGTTTTTAATACTTCGTCTATCCATCAAATTTAACTAAAAAGAACCATATTATTCCTTTTTTTTTTAGGTGATGATCTATTTTTAGTTAACATTGTTAAGATCTAAATCATGTTAGTAGCAAGAGAAATATATCCTCACACACTCCTTCACGTGTTTATACACAATAAATGTCACTCTCTTTATGTTTCATTTTTTTTTTTGGTGTTTTTACTAAAATAAACTTATTTTTTGTTTTTGCAACTAAATCTCAAAAATTCATTTCTAATTATTATTGTATAGCTAAGTAATCTCATTCCAAATTATTCCTCTTGTTTAATGGTGATGATCCACTTTTAGCTAATATTGTTAAGATCTAAATCATGTTAGCAACAAAAGAAATATATCATCAAACACTTGTTTACGTACTTACACTCAATAAATATTACTTGTCATGTGTTTCACATAAAATTGGGCTTTTACTAAAATAAACTCATTTTTTTCCTTTCACCACTCAATCTCAAAAATTCATTTATTTAAGGAACAATTCACAACAAATTAGAAACAATTAACTACTTAATAGTGCAATCTGAAATAATATAAAAACTCAAGAAACAATAAAAATTGAAAAATATAAATACAAAACTATGAATACAAAATCATGAATAGCAAAGTGATTTCAAATGAAATATGAATGACATGAAGAAAAAAAAACTATGAAAATAAGATGACTAATGAAAAAAAATCAAATAACTTCACTAAGCGAAAAAATTATTTTTGTGTCTTACCCTAAACTATTATGAAAGCAAATATAAAAGCAAAACTACCATTATGAAATTTATTTATTTATTTATTTATTTGTAATTTGCAGAAATTACCCAACAAAATATACAGAAATAGTAACAACCTCATATAGTGATCCACCTTTATGCGACTTTAATTCATCCCCATAGATAAGAACGATAAGATTATTTTTATTTCTTTATGTGTGTGTGTATTAAATTCCACCAAAATCTTGAGACAAAGTTTCTTTTGCATTTATAATATCCCAAATATCAACATCAATTCAATCATAAATCAAAGATCTCAATTAAATACATATATTCAATAATCTGAACATTTGAAACCATTAGATCATCAATCCATACATCTCAAAATTAATTCTAAGTTTTTATTTCATACCACTCTTTGAAATCAATCAATATTTAATTATTTTGCTAAACATTATATCATATAAGATTAATATCATATCACTTCATTAAACATAAAATTTCATAATGTATTTGAGCTATTAACATTACCAACTGATATCTAGTTCATCCTAATTAATTATTACACACATCAAACTCCAATTTATCTTATATAAATTATTAAACAAGGTTAATTACATAATTGTTCTTGTTACAATATTACCAAACAAAATAGTTTACAACAAAATACATGTAAAAGAGATTTGAGTGTAGCAAAATATTAATCCTAACAAGATTGAGATGAACCTAAATTTTACCAAGCATATAATACTTTAATTATTATTAATATTATCAGTGATTATATTTTAGAAGAAAAAAAAAACAAATTTGCATTTCTAACTAAATTGATTGATATTCTATTTAATGATTACAGCTTATTATCGAATCATTAAAAATTCCTCCTAAATATTATATTTCTTAACATAACAAACCAACTAGGTATTTATTAAATAGAATTTTCTAATTAAAATCCTACAAGTTCAATGTTTTCCTCACTATTAATAGTAATAATTTCCACGCGTAAGTGTTTCATTGTAGCAAAATTACTGTAGCAATAGACACAAATTACTATGGATTGTAATGGTAAAATTACTATTTTACCCCTATGTGCACATTAGTTTTAGCCTTAAACTCATAAGTATTTTTGATTTTTTGCATTTCTGTGCATAGTAAAATAATCATAATGCCCTCCACTAAGACAAAAATCAAGATTTGTCATCGGGGGTGTCCTCTATAATTTCATAATTTTATTGCATAGTAAAAAATAACTCTTTTACCCTCCAATAAAGAAAAAAAATGCAAGAGTTGCCTGCAGGGATGTTTCTGGCATTTCACATTTTTTTGAATATATATAAATATAATTATGCCCTCATATAAGACAAAATCCAAGACTTAGTTGTAAGGATGTTTCGGTAATTTACCATTTTTATATTATTATATTCTACCGAATACTATTGGCGCGTTTGCCAGACGCATAAACACTATTCGGCCTCACGCACTCTTTGGGTGACGCGTACGTCGTTGTTCAATGGTGAAAAATGTTCATCCGACATCTCCATGAATGCGCCGCCATGTCCTTTATCTCATGGTGTGGCGCGTGGCGTCACATGGTGTTCGGTGACGTGATAGTGGTGGGTTGATCTTTTCCCCCTTTCTCTCTCTCCTAAATGCTAAATGACACAACATACCCCTTTGTTTATGGTGTTTTCATTTTAATCCTTGATCATTTGATGATTTTGTATGGTCTTTATTTCTATTATATAAGTTTTGATTTGTTTGAATTTCATCCTTTAATTGAAAATGATTATATGTTTAGGTTTCATTGCAGTCTTTATTCTTTTAATTTGGAGATTCGTTTGAATCCCTTAATCTTTTCGATATAAATTTTTGGATTTGTTTCAATTCTGTCATTCAATCAAAATTATTATATATTATTTTTCATTTCTGTCCTTGTTCTTTTAATTTTGGGATTGACTTTAAATCCCTTAATATTTTCGGTATAGAAGTTTGAATTTTTTTCATTTTTGTTCTTTGATTGAAATTAATCATATATTTGTTTTTCATTTCGGTCCTTATACTTTGAATGTTTTATTTTATTTTAATTCCTTTATTTTTTTATATTTCTGAAATAATCCCTATTTTTGTCCATGTTTATATGTATATGTTCTGAAATATACAAGCAACTTGCCCCGCGCTTCGCCGCAACCAAAACCAAATTCTTTAACTTCCAAAAAAATATTAATGGTCCTAGATATTTGTTTTTATGATGTAATACATTTAAGAAAAATAATCAACCTACAAAACTTTCAGTTATGTTTAAAAGTATTTTTATATATTCATTTTATTATGGATAAGACGTTTAAAATAATGATAACGACTATTTTAAAGGTATTTTTTCAAAAAAATATATGAGACTTATTATATTTTTTTTGTTGGTTTAATATGAACACTTGAAAAAATATATATAAAAATAAACTAAGTTTTGTTTTTAAAAAAATCTCAAATTAATTTAATCTCAATGTTCTGAAATACTTTTAAGATAATAATGTGAAGAATAAATCTTACAAAATAAAAACAAATTATTGAATTTCTTTTTCTAACAATAACGATGGTGTCAACAATAATATTGCCAATAATAATTAATAATGGTTATAATGGTAACTATAATAATTATGAATAAACATGAGAATAAAAATGAGAATAATAATCAAAACAATTCATTAGCCGATGTTGTTTTTGTTAAAAAATAACTTTTGCGGCTTTTTTATGCATGATATTTCTGATTTAATATCACTTAAACAAAAAATATATAAAGTCACACAAAGACAAAACATGTGGAAAAAATTGACCAAATTATCTACAGTGAAAAACTATATGAGCAACTTGCCTTGCGTTTCACTACAGCTAGAACCAAATTTTTTAATATGTAAAAAAATGTTAATGGTCCTAGAAATTTTTATGATACTATATATTTGAGAGAAATGATTAACCTACAAACCTTTTGATTATTTTTTATATATATATTCATATTATTATGGAAACGACATTTAAAATAATGATAATTATTATTTTAAAGGTATTTTTTTCTTAAAAATATATAAGGCTAATTATACATTTTGATATTTATTTAATATTAACTCCTTAAAATATATATAAAAAATGAACTAAGTTTTTTTTTACAAATCTCAAATTAATTTATTCTTAGTGTTCTGAAATATTTTTAATACAATAATATAAAGAATAAATCTTAAAAAATAAAAAAAATTATTTAATTTCTTTTTAAATAAAAATCACTTTAAACTAAAATTATACCATTTCACAAGACAAAACAAATGCAAAAAAAAACAAAACACAAAGATAACAAATCATTAACAATAGAAGATTCACTATACATGCATAACAGAGTGTTTCACTCTCATTTCACACCATAGGAGCTAAACGTAAAAATATATGAGGCTAATTATATATTTTGATATTTGTTTAATATTTACGCCTGAAAATATATAATATAGAAATGAACAAGTTTTTTTTCAAATCTCAAATTATTTTAATCTTAGTGCTCTGAAATACTTTAAATATAATAATATGAAGAATAAATCTTAAAAAAAATTAGTTTCTTTTTAAATAAAAATCACTTCAAACTAAAAATAATCAAGCCATACATAGACAAAATAAATGCAAAAAAACACAAAGATAACAAATCACTAACAATAGAAGATTAACTATACATGCATAAGAGAGTTCACTCTCATTTCACACCACCAAAGCTAAACTTATTCAGTTTTTTAACGCAAGCTACATTTAATACAAAGAGAAATTACAATAAAAATTAAAAGTCAAAACTAAGAGTGTAGATATATAAATACGAACAAAAAATTAAAAATTATCTAGAAGGACCAAAAAAATAAACGGATCAAAATTAAACCAAAAAATAAAAGAATAAGAACCAAAATAAAAAAAATTTACATATGTTGAAACAAGGCAAAAACAATTTTATCCCTATGGCGGAGCGCGGGGTAATGACTCATACTTATTAATTTGACACTTTTATTTTGGAAATCATTCATTTCTATTCCTATTTGTGAATCCTCACCTTGATACTCTTAAATCTGGCATTCTCCATTTTGGAAGCTTGATATTTTTTTTCTGAATACTGTAAACATGTTAGTATTATCTCAAGATACTTTTTAAATCTAACATCCCTTATTTTGCAAACCAATCCATTCTGATATTCTTTTTCCAAAGACTACATAAAATTTCAATATTTGTTTACTTTAAATTAAATGTTTTTTGGTGTTTTTAGATCATTTTTAGGTGGTGATGTCAAAAATAATTTTTTTTATAAATCATTTTCATGCATTTCTGACCAAAAAATTCTTTCAAAATCAACCTCAATTACACTCTCAAATAAGCACTAAATCTAGATGGAAAATGCAAGAAATCTACCCAAATTTCTCTCTCTCTTCTCACCCTCTCAATCGGCCATGAATGGCTTCCTAAGGAGGTCATTCATGCATTTATGTCATGATGTTTCCTTATTTGCATAATGGATCAAATTTATTTTAAACTTCTATTTGGACCCCAGTATTTCATCATCTATATCGATTTACTCCCACAACCTTTTACTTTATATTATTCAATTGTACCCTTAACTAATTTAATTTAATCAATATAATTATTTTATTAATTCTTAAAAATATATTGCTACCTGATTTATCTCCCTATTTTATTCTTCATATTATTGTATTAAAAATATTTCAAAACTCTAAGAATAAATTAATTTGAGATTTGTAAAAATAAAAAAACTTAGTTCATTTTCTACCTAATTTATCTTAGTACAATTTGCTAATAATTTGTTATGTTATACTACTGTGATCTACTTATAGGGTGATGATGAGTTAATTACAATGAATTAAGTGTTTATTAAGGGTTCAAGCCTAAGCATTCTAAGATCTGGTTGGTTTTGCCACTCTGATTCACTTTATGAATTGACAACTATAAGTTGATTATCCTAAATAACAACTCAAGTTATGTCCATGAATTTATCAATGAGCTTATATTGGGCTCTCTGTACCCAATCCAAAATGAGAAAAACCTCCATAAGGTTTGTCTAACTTATAGTACCTCAATATTTGACTATAGTATTATTGAATATTGGGCTCACGATAATACTTTAGATTTTAGTATTGGTGAATATCACATAAGAATCTTAATACTCTTGACTATAGTGTATATTAAACTAAAAGAAACAAATTATTGGGTTTTGGAAAACCAAGATTGAGCTTTTGGAATTTAAAAATGTCATCTCTAATAGATATTTTAATTTAGAGCAAGGTCTAATGGGTTTAATAAACTTGATACTATGTCCAAGCATGCATGCAAGATATTTCTATAGTATTCCCTTTTTTATAATGCTAATATATATATATATATATATATATATATAAATATGTTAAAATATATAATATATTTTTTGGATATGTTTTTTTAAGAAAAACAATTTTTTTACAATTTTAAGAAACACCACAATTATTTAGAAAACACTTGCCATGCAAGTTCTTTTTTTAAAAAGGAAAATAAATTTTATGGAAACCTAATTTTCATGTCAATTCCGTTTCGGATGGTATTTAGTTTTTTCAATGGGAACATAATGTTTCGGTTACGGAGCATTACGGCATACAGTTTCGGTTTTGTACTGTTTATGTATATATATAATTAAATATATTAATTCAAAAAAAAATTTAGTACTGCGGCGCTAACATTGTGAACAACCACTAATCAACTTTTACATCTCTCATTTTTTATTCTATAAGTGGACAAGGAAATGGAGTTCATTCTTGTCCATTCGATTTCACTTTCCAGCCATCAACCACCTCAAATATTATATTTTCCAGCCTTTAACCACCAACTCAAATAGTGTGTTTTCCAGCCCTCAACTATAGATCTCAGATAACATGCTTTCTAACCCTATTTTCCATTCCATAAAATCTTAATAGGGAGGTCATCCATTACAATGTGACCAACTTCAAGATTTTCACCACTTTTACCCTGACATTTTCACGTGGTACAACAAGACCATTTTCTTGTGTCTTTCATAAACATCATCATCTTTAGGCCTTAAATTTTAGGTCGTGCACTTTCTAGCCATGTTCTACCCTTATTTTCACTTCCAGATGGATCAACCATTTCTTGGTTTGGTAAATTCATTCTCTTTTTCGTTACAACACTTACTATCTAAAGTCTCTTATAAGAGTTTAGTCGTATGCATTTTAAAGAGTGGGGCAACTGTCATAACCCAATTTTGGGTTATTACCCTAAATCTACCCAAAATAAAACAAAAATAACATAAAAAAGCGCATTTAAAAAAAACAAAAAACTGTTTTGTTTTCGTGCATATGACCGAATTCCAAGTTTTTTTTCCATGCATATTTTTCATGAAAAAATATATTTTGCATCTTTCACATGTTTTGAAATGAAAATTGGAAATCTAACCAGTTTATGATTATCCATTGGAATTTGGCCAAAATATCAAAAAAAATAACAAGTATTTGTTTCAGCTATCGTGGTGTAAAATTACATTGTAAAGTACACCCGTAGATAGTAAAAAAGAGTTTTTAACTACGATGTAAATTACATTGTAAAGTACAACTTTGGATAGTAAAAAAGCTTTGTTTTTAAAAATGCTGTGTAAAAATTTTAAACTTTAGAATTGTCAGGTTTTCAAATCCCGATAAGGGAGAGAGTTTCTCATGAAGAGAGATCAACTTCAAACCTTAGAAAAGACCAACAAATAAAAAACTGACTTAAAAAAGACAATCAAATAATAATACAACTTACCTTAGATAGAGTGCACTAGGGGTGATGCGACTTCTCCTTGCACAACAAGTCCCTTATAGAGACTCTCGCGGACTATCAGTTTTCTAGTGACCTTAATACTAGATGACGACTCCTCAGAATTATAGTAATAATTTTACGACTATAAAACCCTTCTCTTTACCATGCGTCATCTTCCCTCTAGGGAGGCAGGGCACGAAGCGTGAAAAAACACCGTCATGATAGAGGGAATCCTAAGAATGAAAACCCAACATTGGAGAACATGTTAAGTTGATGGAAGACACAAATAAAACCAAGAGTCAATGCCTAGGACAAGCTCAAAGAAAAAACAAAGAAAAAGAATATTGAACTACACCATGTCCTTTGGTATTTGTGATAAAACCTCATATTGAGAGAAATGTTATTGAGATTATTGGGTCTTCAAGCCTCTATTGAAGACGACAAAACATGAAATAACATCGGATGATAAATGATGGACAATGTATTTTAGTATTTCCTTTTAAGTTTGAAATTGTCAATGAAAAGAATGACATGATTATAGAGCTTCATAAAGCATTGATTGATTGATTAGAAAATTGTGTTAAGATAATTGATGTATTCTTATGTCAATTCTTCTACAAACACAACAAGAGAAAGAGTTAATGACTAGCTCATGGTGATCCTAGATCTTTGAAACCCTTAAACACCTTTTTGAGCCTATGAGTTTCCTTTTTTGTTATAGCCATGAACCATAGTCTCACTTCGTGCTTTTAAAAGCCCTTTTTGATAAAGTAGGCAAATTGAACTGATAAATGACGCTCTCAAAACTACCAGATCTTTCCATAAGGATTATAATTTCATGAACTAAGTTATGGGTTGCTATGCATATTGATAAAGTAAATGCTGAAAAATATGACAAATTTTCAACTGAAACCCAAGTCTTTACCCAAACTCTTATTGTTTGACAGATTGTCACCTTATCATGTACCGTCAAATAACATACCCAAAATCAGACATTAGAATAGAGACAAAAAAAGTCCCCTAGAAAAACTATTTTAATCTTTCAATGGGTCAATTTCTATTTTTGAGATACAAGATAATTAAAGGAATGCATGTATTGAATATTTTTTGTCTGGTCTTAGCCCAAACAAGCTTGATTTTTGAAAAAAAACAATTCTACAAATGACATCTATATAATTTTTATTTCAATGATTAGACTTTAAATACACATGTCCTTTGACATTTATGAATTAATTCCATGATAAGGAAGATTTTCAAAAATAACATTGGTTGGATTTGTAGAATCCTTGACATTGATAGTTTGTGATGATCTTTGAAATTTGTGAGTTACTTTTAAAGAGAGAAAAAATCACAAATAAAGAAAACGTTGATCAGATTTGATAAATCCTTGACATTGACAATTCTTGGTGATCCTTCAAACAAGTTCAAAAGTTGTATGCAACGCGGTGGATCTTGAAAGGGCTTTAAACAATTTCAAATTAGCTTAGGGGCAAAGAAACATGAGCAAATAATGATTTGTGAGATTCATCAATGAGAAATATCTTTTGGTGATAAATAAAGGGATGAACACCAATAAATCAACTCAGAACAATGACAAGCTGAAGTTCAGGTTAAAGGGGATCGTTAGAAGGGATCTCATGTTTAACCCAACTCAGGCCAAGACAAAGTTCAGGTTCAAGGGGATTGCCAAAAGAGATCTCTGGTTAAACCAACTCAGGCCAACATCTTTAGGTTAACCTAACTTGGGCCAATACAAATTTCAAGTTAAAAGGGATCGCTAGATGGGATATCAGGATGACCGAACTGAACAATGATAGACCAAAGTTATGGTTAAAGGAGATTGCTAGATTGTGTCTCAGGTTGACCGAACTGAACAATGACAAATTGAAGTTCAGGCTAAAAGAGATCATTCGATGGGATCTCAAGTTGATCGAACTAAAGAAAAGATAAAGACAACGTCTCGCTAGATGGGATCTGAGGTTGATTGAACTGAAAAGAAAGAAAGAAAGATAGACTGAAGTTTAGCTTAAAGGGGATCGCCAAATGGGATCTTAAGTTGTTCCAACTAAAGAAAGAAAAAGACAAGGTTCTAGTTAAAGGGGATTTTCAGATGGAATCTTAGGTTGGCCAAACTAAAACAAAACAAAAATCAAAGTTTTGGTTAAAGGGGTTCATTAGATGAGATTTCAAGTTAACCAAGGTATTTACAAAGATTTTGACACCAAGAGGGCAAGATGTGAGGTTGTGATCGGAGAAGAGGAGGCCTCGGTTAGGAGATAAAAGCGGATGGATCTGGAAAGAGGATGGAGTTTGCATCCTTTGCAGGTAAGCCACCTCTTTTTAAGAGAGGAAAAGGTGGATTTCAATAGGGTCAACCTTCTAAAAGAGGAGGGTTCCCTATTGGGAGGTCAACTGGTGGGTTTCCACAGTTGACTAGGGGAGGCAGAGTAGGAGCCATGAAAAAGGAAGATAAGCTAACAAATATTCCAGTAATATGAGAGTATTTCGATATTTTTCTTTAAAATTTATCAGGATTACCATCTAGTCAAGAATATTATAAGTGACTATAGAAATGTTTTCGGGCATTACGCCTATTTCCCAAGCCTTATATAAAATGGCTCCAATATAGTTTAGCAGAATTAAAATTGCAACTGCAAGAACTATTAGAAAAAAGGCTCATTCAACCAACTAACCTTGGAGAGCCCCTGTAATATTTGTGAAGAAAAAGGATGGTACCCTACAACTATGTATAAATTATAAGCTTTTGAATAAGGTGACTATAAAAGAATAGATATCCAATTTCAAAAATTGATGACCTGTTTGATCAACTTAATGGAGCACAAATATTTTCCAAGATAAATTTGAAATTGGTGTATCACCATATGAGAATAAAGGAAACAAATGTACAAAGGACAAGTTTTAGGACTCATTATGGGCATTGTCGCGATGACAATTTTTTTATGCGCTTCGCGCCCCGCCATCCCCCTCTCGATTTGGGGAAGACAACGGCGCGCGGTGAAAATGATGAGTGTGTTTTATAGTCGCAAAATTATAACTATAAATATTAGGAGTCACCACCTAGTCTTACGGTAACTAGGAACCTATTGGTATTGAAGAGTCTTGGGTAAGGGGACTTGTTATGCAAGGGGAAGACGCATCACCCCCAATGCACCCTACCCTAGGTAAGCTGTATTGTTGTTTGATTGTTCTTCTAAGTTAAATTTTTCACATTGTATTTTCAAAAACTATTTTTGTCTGCGGGTGTACTTTACAATGTAATTTTACACCACAATTACAAACCTTTTTATCTACGGATGTGCTTTACAAATGTAAATGTACACCATATCAGAAAGATGCAATATATATTTTTACGAAAAATATGATGGAAGAAATCTTGAAATCCGACTGTATGTACGAAAACAAACACCTTTTTTTTATTTTGTATTTCTATAATTTTTTTATCCTTCTTCCTCTTGGCGCCTACATGCAGGGGGACATAATGCACGTCCCACTGTTCATGCAGGTCGGGTCGGTGTGAGGTGGGCTGGGCTTTGTGCCTGACCTAAATGTAAAGAGGAGATGGGCTTCCAGCCATTTATAGTGGGCTGTCAGTCCAGCCCATCAGGACTGGACAGTGAGCCCACTAATTTATTTATTTATTTATTTATTATGCTTTATTTTATTTTAAAAATATAAAAAATTATAGAAATACAAAATAAAAAATAAAAAAGGTGTTTGTTTTCGTGCATACGGCCAGATTCCAAGATTTCTTCCATCATATTTTTCATAAAAAAATATATTGCATCTTTCTCATGTTTTAAAATGAAATTTGGATATCGTAACCGGTTTACGATTATCCATTGGAATTTGACCAAAATATCAAAAATAATTATAACTATTTTTGTTTTATCTATTAGGGTGTAAATTTACATTGTAAAGTACATCCATGGATAAATAAAAAAAGAGTTTTTAACTACGGTGTAAATTTACTTTGTAAAGTATATCCGTAGATAAAAAAAAGATTTTCTGATATGGTGTAAATTTACATTTGTAAAGTACATCCGTAGATAAAAAGGTTTGTAACTGCGGTGTAAAATTACATTGTAAAGTACACCCGCAGACAAAAAATTGTTTTTGAAAATGCAATGTGAAAAATTTAACTTAGAAGAACAATCAAACAACAATACAACTTACCTTAGGTAGGGTGCATTGGGGGTGATGCGTCTTCCCCTTGCACAACAAGTCCCCTTACCCAAGACTCTCGCAGACCAATAGGTTCCTAGTGACCGTAATACTAGGTGGCGACTCCTAATATTTATAGTTATAATTTTGCGACTATAAAACACACCCATCATTTTCACCGCGCGTCGTTGTCTTCTCCAAATCCAGAGAGGCATGGAGGGGCGCAAAGCGCGTAAAAAAATCGTCGTCGCGACAGATGGCGACTCCATTGGGACATTAGCTGGACTAAGCTTTATTGTTTGATTGTTTATTCTTCACTTCATTTCGTTTTACACGCATTTTTACTGCTTTAGCATGCATTTTACTTTCAGTTCATGCATATCATCTAGTTTTAATTAATTTCAGCATGCATTTTAATTTTATGAGTAAACCAAATTTTAGGTTAGGCGGGGATTAGCGGTATGCCTCATGACTTTCAGTCGGGGTTCAGATTTGTGAAATATCCAACTATGAATTGTGTGTTTACTTGATAATGACGGTCATACTGTGCCCCAACCATTTCTTGCAAACCCTCATACCACCTTCATGTAAGGCGGTCACTGGACAATTCACAGACCTTTTGAGACCAGATAGAAAACTTACCCTTCATGCGATAACTTAGAATCTAGGATACAGACTCTCCAATTATTCATTTCATTTTTAAAATTTTTTTTGCAGAAATTATCAAACCAAGACCATGACTTCCTTGACCTTTTCGGAGTACGGGGAAGGATCCGAGATGAGGCAATTAACTGAGGGAGATTGCCCGAGGGGTAAGATCAATGAATTGCCACACATGACCAAAATCCACTGCTCTACAAAAAATATGAAGAGGCTTATGTCCATCCTGGGGTATGTAGATGAGGCATTGTTTGAAGTCAGATATGGAAGAATCACTCATCTATTGAAAATCCCGATTCAGATATCAATCGTCAAAGCTCTTATGCACTTTTGGGATCCCAATTATCGGTGCTTTACCTTTGGGAACATTGACATGACCCCTACCATAGAGGAATATGCTCAAATCTTGAGTTTCCCTCACAACCCTCACAAAGTTTATTTCAGGCAGAAAATGGAGAATACAGTCCAAGAGGTCGCTAAGCTTCTATGCTTAGATCAAGTAGGCCAGTACATGACATCTTCTGGAGATTCAAGTGGAAGGTGATTGAGAACAAATTGAAAGCAAGTAAAGATAAAGGGAGGCTTGGAGAAGAGGGGTACCGGTCGGTGGCCTTTGCTATTTTCGATTTAGTATTATTCCCTTCAGAAGCTGTCAGAATTATTAGTATGGAAGCAACCAGTGTTTTTGTTGAATATGAGCAAAGAAAAAATAATCCCACTACATCTATATTGGCTGAGACTTTCCTATCCTTGAACCACTGTAGGTTGCGTGGGAAGGGAGCAATGCGGTGTTGTATCCCTCTATTATTCATGTGGATTGTTAGTCATCTGGAAACCCCAAGAGAAGTTTTCAACAATTTTTGGTGGTTTAACATGAGGCCTCTTGGTTTGGTTCTAAGTGAAGAATGGAAGGACCTGGATGAAAAAGCTTTGGTGGAGAAATACCGAGCGCTTCCCGAGAGTAAATTCAAATGGAAAACTCCTTGGGTAGGTAGTTCAGCTTATCTAATGGGTTGCGGTAGTAAGGCATGGGTCCCATTAATTGGCTTAACCGGTTATATCGGCTACCGTCCCTCTCTAGTAACCAGCCAGTTTGGAGGAACGCAATATGTGCCAAGAACTAAAGGTTTGACCGGGTACACGGGTTCTTTCAGAGAAGTCAATTCGGTGGCTGAGCTTGAGATCATTAAAAGTGACTGGGGGCAACCTGTTTTAGTTGACAGAGAGCCCCACCCAAAAGAGTCTTTTGTTAACCCCAATTACTTAGCTTGGAGGAGCTATGAGATACCTCAGAACGCTTTAAGACATAGCCTGGTACAAGATAAAGCACTCGTCTTTGTTGAAATTAAAAGAAAGAGGGTTGACGAATGGGACCTGCAAGAGGAGTTGGATAAGTTAAGGATTGAGCTTAGCAACAACAAAAGCAATCAAAAATTCCTCGAGAAGCAACTACTACAAGAAGAACATATGAGGATTTCTTTGGATCGTCAATTGCAAGGAAAAAAAGAGTAGATTAACAGGTTGATCCAAGAAAAGAGTCAGCTAGAAGAAATAAGTTCTCGATATGACGACCAGATGAGTAAATATGAAATGATGGAAAAGGAATTGATTGCTTTGAAAAAAAGCCTCTGAAAACAGAGAACATGAATGCCAAGAATTGGTAGCATCGGTAAGAAGGGAAAGAGATCACTACAAGATGAAATGGGAAACTGAGAAGGAGAAAGGAAGGGTGGCTAGTCTTGTTCTTGAAGAAGAAAAATAATTGAAAGTCCAGTACCGAGTTCAGGCGGAAAATGAGTTGGAGGCAAGAAGGGTAGTAGAGTCTGACATGAAAAGATAGTTAACCCTAACCAATGGCCAAAGAGACCGTGTTTCTACTATGCAAGCTGAACTAGAAACTCGAGAAGAAGAATAGCGTAAGAGCAGCGCATTGAATGACAAGAATGCACCACCGAAATTGAAGCTCAGTTGAACTCCGAGACAACAAGGCTCGATGCAGGGCTGCAAAATGCTAAGGATCAGACCCAACAGTTTGAGAAAATGGTACTGATATTAGAAAAAAATAACGACTCATTAACTGCCAGCAATGAAGCGTTACGCTAGAATAATGTTGTATTCCATCACAAAATAGAGCTAACCGATAAGCTAATCAACATAGTGGCTAGGAAGGCAGATGAGCTACATGTAAAAGCTACTAGAATTGGCGGAAGTACCTGTAAATGTGAAACATACTTGGATGAACTCTCCTCTTTGTTAGGTTTGTAGCTAATAGAGGGGTAGCATTCGAGTAAATGTTTTTGTATGACTCTATTATGATGAATGAAATGGACAAGATCCACCCTTTTGCTTTTTGTCATGTGTGTACAATTCAATTGATTCGAATATTTGGGCAAAACTTTCCTCAGACATCATACTACAGATCTTATCTGGCAAGGAAATCATGGATTGGTTTTTCAAAAATAAAAATAAAAAAATCATCGTACATGCATTCATTCGTCATAAATAACATGCATATCATCAACAGGTCAAAATATAGGTCCCCGAAGAACTTCACCTTCTAGAATTTACAATACTCAGCTCCGATAGAGAAACATGGAGAATGAAGAGTGTGCACACCAGGATGCCCATTTTTAGGGAGAGCTGAATGCCTTGAAAGAAAGTGAAGCCCGTCTTACTGGTCTACTCGAGCAAGCATTAAGAAATACTTCAGGAGACGGTCCTTCAACTAGGCCTGCACAAGCAACAAACAACCATGGCGAAGTGATAGGAGAAAGAATTCAAGATCCTCCACAACATTCCGTATTTGTACAATCAGCAGCCCCTAGCACCCGTTCCAGCACCACTAGTTGACATAGTTGCAAACGAATCTCATTAGACACAATTGTCTGATAATGTAGATCAAGACAAGATGACAGTGTTGGAAGCCAGGATAAGGGCCATTGAAGGAGCAGATTTATATGATCCAGTGAAAGCAGTGGAGATGTGTTTAGTTCCAAATGTGGTGGTCCTGAAAAAATTTCGCATTCCGGACTTCATCAAGTATACGGGGACGCAATGCCCTGTCACCCATTTAAAGTCATATTGTAATAAAATGGCTGAAGTAGTGCATGACGAAAAACTACTAATGCATTTTTTTAGGATAGTTTGAATGGGTCAGCCTTAAGTTGGTATATGAGGCTCGACAACACAAGGATTCACAGTTGGAAGGACTTAGTGGATGCTTTCATTAAACAATACAAGTACAATATGGATATCATCCCTGGCAGGACCAGCCTATCAAGCTTGGAAAAGACGGAAAAGGAAAGCATAAGAGAATATGCTCAAAGGTGGAGAGACTTAGCTGCCCAAGTGCATCCTCCACTCTTGGATAGGGAAATGGTCACTCTATTCGCAAACACGCTAAAAGCACCCTTTTACAGACATGTGATGGGAAGCTCAGCTCAGCTCAGCAATTCACTAACGTTGTAGCTGTAGTTGAACAAATAGAGCAGGGGATTAAGAGTGGGAGAATCTCTGAACCAATAGAGAAAAAAGGTTTTGTTGGAGAAAAAAAGGAGATAGATCACATGGAGACTGGTTACAGGGACAGAAGCACTCAACTCAAAAAATATAGCACCTCATCATCTCAAATTGCCAATGTCAATTTCAAATCCCCATACCCTACCAAAAGGCCCGGAAATCAAGTTGAGAACTTGTCAAAAAACCAAAATGAGGGTTTCCCAAGAGAAGATCGCCTAAGAACCCAAGAACAATTACCCCCACTACCTTTACCTTTGAATGAAATGTATCAAAAGCTGTTAAGCATTGGTCTAGTAGCCCCTATACCTCTGATACCCCTACAACCACCTTACCCTAGTTGGTATAAAATGGACCTCACCTGTGAATACCACGCAGGAATCACAGGACATAGCATCTATACATGCAATGCATTCAAAATGAAGCTCCTGCAATTGATAAAAGTTGGATGGGTAACGTTTGAAGAACCCCCAAATGTAAACACCAATCCACTACCTAGTCATGCTTCAGGGAGCAGATCAGTGAATATGTTGGATGTTGAGTATTCGAAGAATTTAAAGGTGCCAATAGAAAGAATTTATCAGATATTGATAGAGCAAAATACGATGGCATAAGATGATGACAACATCGTGATTAGGAGGGTCACTTTATTAGTCAATGTCCAAGCTTCTATAAAAACATGATGCAAATGATAAACAGAGGTCTGCTTCGGTTGGAGACAATAACCGAGGATAAAGTGGTTGTGACAGAGATGTCAGACAAAGAAGTGTGTAGGGTTCAGTTCATTCCAGGAGGGCCACCTAGATTAATTTTGTCCAAGCCCCCCCACTACATATAAAAATGACTATAATGCCATGTCATACAACTATGGGCATTCATCTCAAGGTGTGAGACAACCACCTGTCTTTCTATCAGAAATTGGAGGCTTGACCCGAAGTGGTAGATGTTTTACTTTAGAGGAGTTAAAGAAGATTAAAGGAAAGAAGTGGTTGATATGTCTGAAGAGATAAATAAGCTTGTAACAGAAGAGGAAACTAATGAATTCTTAAAATTAATGAAGCATAGCGAGTATAGCGTTGTGGAACAACTTAAGAGAACTCCTGCTAAAATATCATTGCTTTTTTTGATTTTAAGTTCCGAATCTCATTGGAAAACTTTGCAGAAAGTGCTAAATGAGGCCTATGTACCCCAACACATCGACCCAAAAACCATGGAGCATTTAGTTGGGAGAATACAGGCTTCAAATTACGTGTACTTTTCTGATGATGAAATGGGTCTTGACGGTACAGGGCATAATAAGTCATTATACATCACGATATAGTGTAGGGATGTTCTGATTGGAAAAGTATTAATTGATAATGGCCCTGCTATGAATGTGTTACCAAGGCACATGCTGAAAGAAATGCCCATCAATGAGTCACACATGAAGCCAATCACCATGTTGGCAAGAGCATATGATGGATCACCAAGGTAGATAGTGGGGACTATTGAAGTGGAGTTGGGTATAGGACCGCAAGTGTATTTGGTAACGCTACAAGTGATGGATATCCATCCATCCTATAACATATTACTGGGAAGGCCATGGATTCATACGGCAGGAGCAGTGACTTCTTCATTACACCAATGTTTAAAGTATATTGCAAACGGGATGCTGGTCACTGTAAAAGCTGAAGAAACCATATCAATGATTAGAAATGTGTTTGTACCATTCATAGAAACAGAGGCTTGTAAAGACGGAAACATCCATGCATTCGAAGTAATAAATGCAGAGTGGATCCTTGAAGGTGCTGCAGTGACTTCTTCATTACACCAATGTTTAAAGTATATTGCAAACGGGATGCTGGTCACTGTAAAAGCTGAAGAAACCATATCAATGATTAGAAATGTGTTTGTACCATTCATAGAAACAGAGGCTTGTAAAGACGGAAACATCCATGCATTCGAAGTAATAAATGCAGAGTGGATCCTTGAAGGTGCTGCATTGATGAAGCTAGTGATCCCAGAAGCTGTGAACATGGCTGCCAAATGTTTCTTGCAGAATGAAATCCCTTTTCAATTTGATCCTATCAGTGGAATGCCGGAGCGAGTTAACATAATGAAATTGAAATGTGCGGATCAAAGGTTCGGGCTTGGGTATAAGCCGAAGAAAGAGGATTTCAAACGGGTTGTTTGGATTAGAAGGGAGGCCAGGATGACAAAAATCGAAGGAAGAGAATCAAAATATAAAGACCTTACCATCCCGCCACTTCAAGAATCCTTCCACAGCTCAACAAGGATAATCAGAGCAAGCATGAGAGTTCTGCACGTCGACACTCTTGAATACCAGGAGGAAGAAACATATTTCCCCTAACTCTCCATCCATAACGTTGATGCCCCTTCTACAAGGACCTTTGTGCGGAGATTAGCTGAAGGAGAAGTGTTCCAGAACTGGAAGATGGAGCCCGTTCATATTGTGTTCAAAACGTAATTGCTTTTGTTTGGTCATGAACATGTTTTATTTTGATCATTGCGGTAATCTAGCTCACGATGCCACGATATTTTGCCTTGTTAAATGAGCACCCTTCTTTTAATGAAATCATGCATTTTTATCTATGACATGTCATTCGCAAATAAGCACTCTTACACAAACGCACCTTACACTTTCAGGAGCTTTGAAAGTTCTAACTGTTCACAAAACTACTACACTAAGAATAATTGGCCAAATTTTAATAACGTTACTACACTTGATGATGAGCACTGGGCAGAAGAATACATAACAGAATTTACTAGGTTGATGAAAAATTCTGAAAAGACTTGGAAACCTTTTAGTGAGGAGCTTCAGACCATTAATCTAGGAACCGAGGAGAAGAAAAAGGAGTTAAAAATTGATACCCTCATAACGACTGAGGAAAGAGAAAAATGATTTCTCTTTTGCATGAATATACAGATGTTTTTGCCTGGAGTTATGCAGAAATGCCTGGTTTAGACACTGATATAGTTGTGCATGAGATCCCTTTAATTGAAGGAACTATACCAGTCAAACAAAAAACCAGGAGAATACGGCCAGATATGCTCCTAAAGGTGAAAGCAGAGATATAAAAGCAATGAGATGCAGGGTTTCTAGATGTTGTTCACTACCCTCAATGGTTACCCTCAATGTGTGGATTATAGAGATTTGAACAAGGCAAGCTCGAAAGATGATTTTCCATTACCTCACATAGATATCTTGGTGGATAATGCTGCTAAAAATGCCACATATTCATTTATGAATGGTTTTTCTAGTTACAACCAAATTAAGATGGCAAAAGAGGATAGAGAAAAAACAACCTTTGTAACACCTTTTTTATTTTGTATTTTTATAAAAAAAAATTATCCTTCTTCCTCTTGGCGCCTACATGCAGGGACATAATTCACGTCCCACTGTTCATGCAGGCCGGGCCGGTGTGAGGTGGGCTGGGCTTTGTGCCCGATCCAAATGTAAAGAGGAGATGGGCTTCCAGCCCATGTATAGTGGGCTGTCAGCCCAGCCCATCAGGACTGGACAGTGAGCCCACTAATTTATTTATTGTGCTTTAATTTATTTTAAAAAATAAAAAAAATTATAGAAATACAAAAAAAAAAGATGTTTGTTTTCGTGCATACGGCCAGATTCCAAGATTTCTTCCATCAATTTTTTTGTAAAAAAATATATTGCATCTTTCTCATGTTTTAAAATGAAATTTGGATATCGTAACCGGTTTACGATTATCCGTTGGAATTTGGCCAAAATATCAAAAATAATTATAACTATTTTTGTTTTATCTACTACGGTGTAAATTTACATTGTAAAGTACATCCGTAGATAATAATAAAAAAAATTCTGATACGGTGTAAATTTATATTGTAAAGTACATCCATAGATAATAAAAAAGATTTTCTGATACGGTGTAAATTTACATTTGTAAAGTACATCTATAGATAAAAAGGTTTGTAACTGCGGTGTAAAATTACATTGTAAAGTACACCCGCAAACAAAAAATGATTTTTGAAAATGCAATGTGAAAAATTTAACTTAGAAGAACTATCAAACAACAATGCAGCTTACCTCAGGTAGGGTGCACAGGGGGTGATGTGTCTTCCCCTTGCACAACAAGTCCCCTTACCCAAGACTCTCGCGGACCAATAGGTTCATAGTGACCATAATACTAGGTGGCGACTCCTAATATTTATAGTTGTAATTTTGCGACTATAAAACACACCCATCATTTTCACCGCGCGCCGTTGTCTCCCTTAAATCTGGGGGGACGGCGGGGCGCGAAGCGCATAAAAAATATCCATCGCAACAGGCATTACGAGTTCTTGGGGATGCCATTTGAGTTAACCAACTCCCCAGCAATGTTCATAGACTTAATGAATAGATTCTATAAGCCTTATATGGTGGATTTCTAGCAGTATTTATAAATGATATTTTGGTGTATTTATGTTCTCAAGATGAATATGAGTAGCATTTGCGAATTGTTTTAGAGACTTTAAGGCAAATAAGTTATATGCCATACTAAATGTGAGTTTTGGTTGAGCGAGGTAGTGGTCTTAGGACATGTGATATCAGAAAAATGTATTTATGTAGATCCTAAGAAAGTAAAATCAATGTTAATGTGGGAAAGACTTATAAATATAACTAAAATTCACATTTTTCTAGGATTAATGAGATATTATAAAATATTTAAAAAAGGATTTTCAACTATAGCCTTTCTATTAACTCGGTTGACTAGAAAATAAGTTAAGTTTGAATGGTCTATGAATTGTTAAGAGAGTTTCCAAGAATTGAAAGAGAGGTAGTAGTGGTAGGTATCTTTTGTCCTGATATATTCTTTTGTGCATTAATTAGAACTACTTAGTTATTTTATAAATAATCCTTTCATAACTCTTAACAACTTTTAATATTTTTGTCCCTCCTTTAGACTTTATATTTTTATGTGATGTGTTGAGTAATGATAAAAAGAGCAACGTCAAGGATGGTTGGACCATGTTGTGATGATGTTGAATGGGTAAATGTGAAGTAGTCAATAAGTTACATTCTAAATACAAAGAAAATTCTACCAAAATTCAAGTAGAATTCCCAATAATGAACATATTAATATGGTAATGTATAAAAAATTCCTAATTGATTCATATTAATATGATAAATGGATATGAATTTTATCTTAAATTTGGGGTATTGCAATAGTAGATTGTTCAATTTTATTATGAGGGCATATAGTTGTTATATGTTTGAAAACATAAGGAACATTTGGATGGAACCCATACAAACTCAACTAAAATGTGTTTCATGTCCTATTCAGACAAAGAAAACTAAACTCCTTTACTAAAGTCTTTGAAACATTTTTCTCTACACAAAACTCTTCATAGTTTAGCCTTTTGCGAGATAGGGTAATTTGTTCAAAATGAAGGGGGTACCCCAATAGAGCTAGCAACAAAACTCATCTCCATAATAGTCCAATACTTACAGGGAATTTTAAAAAGTTTAACCCAAATCGGCACTCTAGTTAGATAATCTTCAGAAAATTGCATATTAGGATACCAAAGTTTGAGTACCAAAGGATGATTAGCCATATGCCAAGGGGGTGGTTAAATCCGCGATCATTCTATTTTCTCTTTTCTTTCTTTTCTGGGGAAATATCTGAAACAGAGTTGGTATGATCAATAGAATAAAAACAAAGATGATGAACCCATTCTCAAACGATAAAATTCTGATAGCCCATAAGACCTCTAAAGTTTGTTAGCAATGGAATTAACAATTGGAAATGGAAGTTTTTGACCAATAAAGTGACCAACTAGGGTGGAAATCCATAAAACACATCCTTTTTGAAATGCATCAAGAGGAGGGGGCGGGGGGCGGGTTATTGTTGTTAGAAACAACAATTTTTTGTGTAATTTTTGTGTATTTGATGATCTTAGGAGGAGGATTTCAACCCCTCTAAATTCATGTAAAATTCCCTAAATTACAGCCTATAATAACTTAAATACAAATGTGTATTTGCTGTTACAATTTGTTTGCCATATATTGTTGATATGCTTTGATTTGTGTATACTCTTTCCATATATACATTATTGACATCCCTCTTCTAATTGATGTTGGCCGATCAAGAAGTATCAATTTGTCAATCATGAGTTGATGATGATGTCAAGACACAACCTTTGTAAGGACAGTAGTAGTCTGATGCTTAATGGAAATATGAGATAGCATAAGAACATTATGATAAAAAATTTCACGAATGTAGTGACAATCAACATCAATATATTTGGTGCATTCATGAAACACGGGATTAGTAGCAATCTGAATAGCACTTGTTTTATCAGCATGAAGAGTTGTTGGAGTGTTATGAGGAAAACCAAGTTCTCTTAACAAACCCTGAAGCCACTCAATTTTAGAAAATGTGGAGGACATAGCTCGATACTTAGATTATGTGGAAGACTTTGAGATACGATCTTGCTTTTTTACTTTTTCATTAAATTAAAGCATTTTTAAGAAACATGCACCAACCAGTAATAGAACGACGTGTATCCATACACTCTACCCATTCTGCATCACAATAACATGTTAATTGTAATGAATTGTTAGTAGAAAAAAATAACCCTGGCCTAGATTTACCCTTAATATAGCAAATAATTCATCTGACAGCAGCTAAATAAGGTTAACGAGGACCATGCAGAAACTGACTTATTGTACTGCAAAAGAAATATTTGGTCGAGTAATGGTTAAATAATTCAAGCTACCCACCAGTTGCCTGTATATGGAAGGATCAGGTAACAGGTCACCATCATTCTAACAACTTTAAATTAATCTCAAGAGGTGTAAGAACACTATTTCTGATTCAAGATCGGCCAAGAGAAGAATCTCTTGGGTGTATTTGTGCTGATGCAAAAAAATCCCATTGGATATATAGTGCACTTGTAGACCAATAAAATATTGAAGTTGTCCAAGATTCTTCATATGGAATGCAGTGTTAAGAGATCATTGTAAGTTCTCAATGAGCGGAATGCTAGATCCTGTGATAATACTATCATCTACATATACGCCATACAAAGAACGTTTCAATCAGCAGACTTTATCGGATGAGTGAGTAAACATACAAGAAGGAGAAGTCATATAGATATCGTTCTTCAGATCTCCATGTAAAAATGCATTTTTTATATCCATTTGCTGAAGTGACTATCTTTTAGATGCAACAATTGCTATAATGGTTTGTATGGTAGTCATTTTAGCCACAGGTGCAAATGTCTCCTCATAATTAATACCATATGCCTGACAATTTTCAAGAGCAACTAATCGTGCTTTATATTGTTCTACAGAGCCATCAAGTTGTAATTTAATAGTGTACACCCATTTGTAGCCAATAGGTTTGATTCCAGTAGGGCAAGAAACAATATCCCATGTGTGATTATCCTGAAGAGCCTAAAGCTCCTCTTTTATAGCTTGTTGCCAACAGTCTTGGGTAGAAGTCTAAGCATAAGTCTTAGGCACAAAATTATTGTCAATAGTAGTTGTTGAGTATCCATACCTCTTTGGGGGACATGAAACACGAGATGATCGTCTCGGTTGAGGTGATGATCAAATGTCAATTCCGTGTCCGGAAGGGGCAAAATAGATGGTGGATGACATCTTTGATATATAATTCCTAGCTTAAAATGCTCAAAGGTATAAGATGTATTATCATCATTAAATGTAGGAAGCTGAATAGAAAGGGAATCTGTAGAGGGACAAGACAAGAAGAAATATTGATGTTCAAAGAAAATCATATTTTGAGAGATACAAATTTTATGAGCATTTGCATCATAACACACAAACCATTTATGAGAATTACTGTATCCTAGAAAAGCACAACGAGCAGCTTGGGCGTAAGTTTATGACGCTTAGTGAATGGTACATGAAGAAAACAAACACACCCAAAGACATGGAAAGAATCATACTCAGGAATAAAACCAAATAGAATAGAGTATGAAGTCAAATTTTAAAACTTAGGAAGGCAGGATATTAATCAAATGAATAGTTGTTGACAAAACTTCTACCTAATATCAAGTAGGTGCAGAAGAATCAATTAATAGAGTGCAGACAACATCCAAAAGGTGACGATTCTTATGCTGAAGAACTCCATTTTGTTGAGGAGTTTAAGAACAAGATCGTTGAGAGAGAATCCCTATGTTTTTGAGATATCCCTGAAATTCTTTTGACACATATTCCCTCCTAGAGTCAAAGCGTAGAATCTTAATATGAGCATAAATTGAGTTTCAACAAATGCAACAAAAGCCTGAAATGTTGAGAACACATGAGCTTTAGACCGGAGAAAATATATCTAAGTGAAACGACTGAAATCATCAATAAATATGACAAAATATTTATACTGATCATGAGAGAGAATAGGGCTCACGCCCCATACATCAGTATGAATAATTTCAAAGCATTTAAAAGCCTGACTACCATGTGAAGGAAATGATAATGATTTGCTTTTACCGAGTTTACAAGAGCTACAATCCAAAAATTCTGTTGAAAACAAATTTTTATTCCCCAAATGACCATGTTTCATAAGATGAGTCGATACATTAGAATTAGGATACCCCAATTTTTTATGCCTGAAATGAAGATTATTAATGACAGTAGAATAAGCACAAAAATTAAAACTATGAATAGAAAATTGTATTGCAAATAAACGTACCACTTTAGGCCCCTTCACGATCACTTTCCCCGACACTTGATACTGCAGTCAACAACCATGACAATCAAAGTGAGTTTCACAATTATTTTCTACCAATTGACCAACAGAGAGTAAATTTGTAGACAACTTTGGTGACACAAAAACATTTTTGAAATGAGACCCAAATTACCAACCGAAGAGATAAGTAGATTATCACCATTGGCTATTTGTATATGTTGATTACCCATGTATTTTCACACATTAAGCAACCCACTTAAATTGCTGGTCATGTGATTCGATGTTGCGGAATCCATTAGCCATGGTTGAGTGAGATTTTGCTTACCTTGAAGACCAAAGGCAGAGAAGGCAGAGATGATCATCTACGACACCATCTCGGGAGTGAGAGTCGATGAAGAACTCACCAATGATGAGGGTTTTGGTGCCAACGGCGAGGACACAACTCCAGCAGCCATAGTAGCAGAACTCAAATTTGACTGCATAGTAAACCCTTATCGATTATGTGATGATATGCCCTTCTCTCTTGCAATAATTGCAGAATTTCTTGCTACAGTATTTGGCAGTATGCCTAATTTCTTTTCAGCTGAAGCATTGGACACCCTTCTGTCATCCCTTTCTTTGAGCCATGTACGCCACATTCATCATTTCTGTAGCAGTCTCCTAAGCCAACTCATGTTGAGTGGCGAGATGCTACTCTTTTCATAACAATTCCCCCAAACATTCATCCAAAAGGGCTACTAGATTTTGATTAATCAAGCTAGCTCGCACAGCCTCAAATTCTAATCGCAACTTCATTAAGAACTGGTCTCTCTAACTTTCAGTATGAATAAGGTGCAATGCCTCTAAACTTTCCCCGGGTACTTTAGAATAAATTATCCCAGTTTACTCACTCCATAGATTTAGAAATCCAGCATGAAATTGTTCAATAGAAGGATTACCTTGTTTGTAGTTGGCAATACCCATTTCCACCTAAATCTTTTTAGTAGAATTGTTTTGAGAATAAATGCGTCGGAAGTAATTTCAAATCTCCTTCCCTGTGCCAAATGATCAAAGATTGTTGATCATATGGAGTTCAACAGACCCTAGTATCCAAGAGACAATCTCCGCATCTTTGGTAGACCAAGCAATCAACTCTTGGGGATCGATTGGAGCTGTGGAAGATCCATCAAGATGCCCCCACAACTCCTTCCCTTTTACAAACATATGAAATTGAAACTCTCAACTCGTATAATTTTTGCTATTGAATTGAGTAAGAAAAGCCTCTTCAGACATCTTAGAAACCAAAAAAAATATTCACCAAATACCGAAGGATGAGACTTAGATCATAATTTTAGGCTCTAATAATAAGTTACAAACAACAGTTTTCTGTGTAATTTTTGTGTATTTGATAATCTTTGGAGGAGGATTTCAACCCCTCTAAATACATGTAAAATTCCCTAAATTACAGCCAATTATAATTCAATACAAGTGTGTATTTGCTGTTACAATTTGTTTGCCATATATTGTTGATATGCTTTGATTTGTCAATACTCTTGCCATATATACATCATTGTTGACAATTGTCACTTGACCTTATACCATAGATGGAGGGGAAAAGTGTAGGTTCTGATCTATACCAGTAAGTACTCTACCCTTACCATCCACACTCGTAGAACCTTTCCAAGCATCCAAGGGAGTTGCTACTTTGGAGAGGCTAAACCGAGATCATGGGAGTTGCTGTAAAAGAGACATCTTGTTTAACATGGTTGGAGACACTCAATACCTGTTTAGGTGTTATTTTTCAGCTCAAGGAGAGAGGAAGAAGCATGCAGAGGGGGTAGCCTTTTAGGAGTAGGTTAAGGTCTCCAAAGAGCTTTCTTTTTCTCTTCAACCCCAGCATAATAACCATTTATGGTAATTTGACTTTGATCCTTTTCTTTTGTAAAGGAAATGAGGATTTAAAAGTTGGCATGCCAGGCTAAGGCTGATTAACACACTTTGTTTTTTTCTTTTGAAAATAACACTTCATCTCTACTATCCTTACTTGCAGCTGATCTGACTTGGATTCCACCATGAAAGAGGGAGATGTATTTAGGTTCTCTTGAGAAACAACTATTTTTACTTCAAAAAACAGAGATAGGTTTATGCAACATTTCTTGATGCTCTAGTCTTAGGTTGTGACCTAACTTAACATCTTTGAGACTCAACTTAAATCAATGGAGACATGGATTTCTAACTTCTAAGGGACTCAACTTTTAGAAAATTTTCTTGAAAATGTTGAATGATATTCGACATTAGTATAAACTAAATAGGTTATTTGTGGTGTTGTAGGTTGGGTTAAATTTTTATTAACGTAAGAAAAAAATTCAAAAAAACCAAAAAAAAAGGTTTCTAATTTTCTTAAAGTTGAGTCCTTAGGAAGTTAGAATCCATGTCTCCCTTGAAAACGTCTACTCAAAATGAAAGAACAGTTGATCAAATTGAATTGATACGAAAGATAAAACAAAGAAAAGAAGATGAGGCGGTGAATTTTCCATCTTCAAAGTAATATTGCTTCTAAAAATATATTATCCAAAGGTAAAGCGCTTCCTAAATGAGAACGCTCATTTAACACCGTCGTCCAAAAGACTTGGAAAAATTGCAACTTGATGTGCGCAACAATTCATAGCAAGACCACATATGACCCGTAAACGTAAGCAATTGATTCCCCAGCAGATACTATAAAAGTAGCAGCGTTACTCATTACCAATGAGCTGTAGCCATTTTTTCAAACACACGCCCTAGATTCTCAGAATTCATCTCCAATGTTTCAATCTCAAAATCCAGTCTATTCATGGTCTCTTTCACTTCCAAAAGCTTTGCCTCGAGACTTCTCCTCTCCATTTCAGCATTGACTCTTTCAAGTGTAGCTACCTTGACCCTCTTTGATTTGTCAGATAGGGTCACAAGCCGTCCCAACCTAGCAAGCAAGAAGCCAACATTCATTCCTAAGCCCTGAAAAGATTTCAAAGTATTTTCCCAAGTAGCAAAATCATTCTGAGAGGTTGTAAGCTTCGAAGCTCTAATGGCATCTGCAATGTTAATAGTCTCTGCGAGCATTCCAGCAACCAATTTACAATTAAGGCCATCAAGAAGGTGCTCGTGGAGAAATGACTTTTGACTGCAGCAAAGCTCGTAATACTTGATTTGGAGGCGTTTGGAGAGCTCACAGTTTATCACCAAACCATTTACAAGAATATCAAAATCGTTGAAACTTTTCACTTCTTTAAAATCAACAACTGATTCTGACAATCTGATTCCATCTGTGATTTCAAAACCAAGATCCTCACTTTCATTTTCAGAATGAACTGATCGAGTCCCAAGGTCAGTAACATGGATTACCATGTTCTTTTCACTGTTCTCTTCGGGATTGTCCAATAAGAGGGGTTTCAAAACCTGATTTTTCATTTCTTCCCCTCCCTTGCTCAAATTCTCTACATGAACAGCATCGCTAACTGTAATTAATGAAGATATTAGATAATGATGTGAGCTGTTAATTGACAGGTGAGCATAAGGGTGTTCCGAGCAGGGAAACAACTTACTACAATTCATTGGTTTAACGCAAGCTTCCAATTTCAGAAGGCCAAGAGCACCATTTTCATTTTGTGAACCATTTACTCTTGCAATATAGACCTTAAAAGGAGGCAAACAGCAACACATCAATATCAATTTATAGAACAATGATAATTTCATATGTCGTTCATGAATTGTCTCATAATCCACATGCAAATGAACATACTACGTCTTCCACATAGTCTTAGAAAATCCTTTCTGCCCCATGTTCTTCTAGGTTCCCATCAATGGCAGAGAAAAACAAATACAAGCTTGGATATTTTACAGAAATATTAAAATAAAAGTTGGCAAATTTCAGCCTTCATGTTACCCTAGATATTCAGAAACACCAGGAGACAATGAATCGAAAGTCAAAATAGGATTTGCTACATATATCCTTCAAACATTATTATCCTTGTAATCTCTCATTCAATGTGGGTTAAGATTTAGCTTCTTGATTGCTTCTCTAACATCTTATTCCTCAAAATTTTCAAATGCGAAGAAAACACTTATAATCTACTGGCTCAAAGATTTGTTTCCCAAATCAATCCTGAATTTTCTATAGTAATTGAATTAGTTCTACTTTGATGGCTCCAAAGAGTAGCAGCTGAAATCAACTAATCCACAACTATACATTGAAGGAGAAGGTTCATGCAATTACCTTGAATGTGGTTGGATTGACTAAATGAAAAACCACAATGTCTCCTCCCTTTAAGTTATGATCGATAGCAAAACATCTCCATCCACCACTAAGGCCTGACTTGCGAGCTAGGTATTTTGTTGGATAACTTTTTCCACCTTCGCCTTCCAAAAAGATTGTTGTATCCTCCTCTTGCAAATGTGCATCACAAAATTTCCTACCAAGATTCTGCCATCCGAAAAGTTAGCCTGCACAGATCACTCAGAGAAACAAACATTATAGAATATGAAGAGCTGATAATGGAAAAAAATAACTTGAGAGTTTAACCAAACAAAATCCTCCAGTAACATTTGAGGGCACCATATGCTTTATGATACTAGGGAATTCGGGTGCTAGATTAGCTTGAATATCTTTTGCTCGTATCATGGCATCAGCCTTATCTTCCTCACAATTAGCATATTGGTCAGCAGATGAATCTCTCCTTCGTTTGTGGCTACATAAAATTGTTACAAGTACAATTCATCTTCCAGAACTTAAAGGGATATGAAAAAGCCATTGAATTAATTCACTAACCTTTCAGACTTCATAGAAACATCATACGGTACCTGTTCAAGTATTATCACGACTTTTAAATCAATTGATCCTTTACTTTTTTTAACGTTTAGAAATGCAGAAAATATTAGATAGTGCGCATCAAAACTAATACAGGTTTCAACAAATATGAAAATCGTCCAGAAAAAGAAACCCAGAAGATTTCACGGTATGGCAGATTCAAAGAGAAGGAAAGAAATATGTAAACTTGTTTCAACAAGCTTGTTTTTAAACAGAAATGAAAAAGACCACTCTTCCAAAACCCACAAAAAAATTGCAATAATCCTTGATAAAAAGATCGAAAACTTCCCTGTACCCATTTGGGTATGATTTTCTTGTTTTTTTTTCAAGA
Source organism: Salix brachista (assembly GCA_009078335.1). Taxonomy (NCBI): domain Eukaryota; kingdom Viridiplantae; phylum Streptophyta; class Magnoliopsida; order Malpighiales; family Salicaceae; genus Salix; species Salix brachista. Next base: position 10,430,404 of record CM018586.1, read on the forward strand.
ATTAAACAAAAGGAACCGAGAGAAAAGGAAAGTAGCCCCTCCAAAAAAGAAGGGATCGAAAGCAAGACACAAACAAATCTTAGACGATTAACAAAAATATACGAATCATTGTCATTCATAACAACGATAAAAAGAAAGAGACTGACCAGTTGGTGTACGTTTGCTTCAACAACCATTGCCATGCTTCGTTATTGACGGTTTGCAATGGCAGTGGCCAGAGAAAGGGCAGAGGAGGATTAGTATTAGTAACAGCTAAAAGATAATCTGGAGACGAGAGGGGAGGTTTAGCACTGTTTCGCACTGTATTTTAAAAACATTTAAAAAAAACAATTAAAAATAGTTTTATTTTTATTTTAAATTAATTTTTTTAAATTAAACCTATTATTTTGTAAATGAAAATAGATGTGATTGTGTATTAATTATTAAATAAAAAAATCTATATAAACATAATTTTAGAACTATCATTCTGAATGTAATAATCTCTTTCTTCTAAATAAATATTTTAAGAGATTTTTACTAGCAGTTGATGTAAATTATTATTAGAAGCTAAGCAATTAGACAAATTTTGATTCGCTATAACTCAACTCGTAAATATTATTCAAAACTAAAAAATATTAAATTTTCAAATAATAAATCCTTAAATAACTCTAAATTTATCTAATAATATCCTAGAATAATTTTACTTTAATTATTTTTCTGTATACATGTTATTCGACAAACCCAGCAATTCTCATCCAACTTTAATCAGACCATATCCTATTTTATTCATTTCTGATTTGATTTTCATCAAATATGTAAAAAATTGCTTTTATCAAATTAAATGATACCGAGTATTTGATAAATCGGGTGAAATTGCAATCACTGCTTGAGAGTTGAGAACGGAAGGGGCAACACTCAGGGAGGGTGAGTGCAGTGAATTATTTATGAAGGCACGGAGGATATGAATGTGCTCTTTCTATGTGCCAAAAATTCCTTACTTTTCGACCGTCAATTTCTCATCACACAATCCTCCAGCGGACACCCATCCTTCAACCAGTCATTTTTTCTACCACCCAAATAAAACTCTCTCCCCTCTGCTTTCTCTACATCTGTTCCCCAAAGATGGCAATGGAGATGGCCATAAGATCTTCAGTTACAGCTAGACTCTCTCCTTGTTCAACTTCTTCAACAACCAAACCTTCTTTCTTGAAACCTCATCAGTTGCCCATCTCTGTATCACTGCCGACGTCGACGTTAGCCATCTCTCTCTTGCCTCTCTTTGCACCTCCCAACGAAGCCAGAGCTCTTACTATTTCCAAGGACCAGGTTGTCTCTACACTCACTGATGTAAGAAACACTACTCTCACAATCTTTCATGATATGCAAATTCCTACTCAACCAAAGTCCTGAAGTTGCTTTCTTTCTTTCTTTAAAATCATTTTCCTGGCTCTAACTGGATTGCCCATTTGCTGAAATTGGTTGTGCTTGATAGGTGGAGAAGACAATTTATCAGGTTGTCGAGTTTAGTTCAAGCGTGTTGGAAAGTGCACAGAAAGTGTTTGATGGTGTCACTAATACTTTGAAGCCTGGCATAGATGTTGCTTTGCCAATTGCAAAGCAAGCAGGAGAACAGGCACTGAAGATTGCTTCACCTGCAATTTCTGAGGCTTCAAAGAAAGCCCAAGAAGCTATTCAAAGTACTGGTATTGACACAGAACCAGTTCTTAGTGCTGCTAAGGTTTGGACTATCAATTTTGTAGCTTCGTTTCCCCCTTTCAATTGTTTAGTTTATGTTTACATTGCTTGGAAATTGTCCTTTGATTGTTTTCTTTGAAAACTTCACGGTGTCGCGTTAATATGCATATAAATTCGATTGACTCCAGTGATGTTTTGGAAATTAGAAGACTAGTTGTGAGTCATGGGAATTTTGCTTTGTGACCATCTTGATAGTTTGATTCTTTTGTCTCCAGCATTGTTTTCTAACAATGGCAGCTTAGGGTTTGAATTGCCTTATCTCCATAATGCGGTTGTTATTATGGTTTCTTCAGAAGTAGGGTGACTATATGGCTAAAATTTCTGTTTACAGTCATGATATTTATGACCCTTCGATCACAGAAAGTAGTAGGTGCTGCTCAACAGACAAGTAAGGTGATTGAAGAGGCAAAGCCGATAGCTTCATCAACTGTTGAAACCATCACTTCGGCAGACCCTGTTGTGATTGTAGGAAGTGTTGGGGCAGTTTTTCTAGCGTACCTCCTCTTTCCACCCATATGGTCTGCCATCTCATTTGGTCTGCGTGGTTACAAAGGTGAATCTGCGGTTTATGTATTCCACAGGTGCTTTATTTATGTGAAATCTCTAGAAATGTGAGACGGCTAAATAATTCAGTCCATTTACATTTCGATGCAATCAGTAGTTCATGCGGTAGCTTGCCAGTGATTTCAGAGTTTCAATACATGAGTTTCTTCTAGTTTTGATGTTACGGGCTGCTGTTTCCAGGTGAGCTTACTCCAGCCCAAGCCCTTGATCTATTATCTACAAAAAATTACAATATGATCGACATTAGATCAGAGAAAGACAAGGACAAGGCTGGCATCCCACGCCTTCCCTCCACTGCTAAGAACCAGATGGTTTCGATACCGTGAGTACATTTTTTATCCGAAAGCATACATTTTTAATTTGTGATACAAAACACTCAGCGGAAATGAATAATAAAATTGCCAATTTCATGACAGATGTAAGCTTAGCTCTCTTGCATCTCGGTTCATCTTGCGTGTCATGTGGTGTCAATGACTGGGGTATAATGCATCATTGAGCTTATTTTAGGGTAAATAATTCAATTTTTTTATTAGGCCAACTCAAGTAAATTATTTATTTATTTTTTAAAATTTGGACATGTCCAAGTCCCGAGATAACCCTTGGGCTAATTTGAGTTTTATACTAGGATTATTATATTATTATTAATTTCAACATTCAATCTAAAATAAAAAAATAAATTAATAGCTAATTATTATTTTTTAATTATGTAAGTTTAATAGTAATACATAAGGGTAAAATAAATATTTTTTTATATTTTATTATGTTTTAGCTACCATCAACTAACCATATACAATCAATCACTTTGTCATGTATAATATTATCAATTATAATTTTATCTTCACCTCCTATTTTGTCTTTTTTGTTTTTACTGTATGTTTTTTTCTATCTTGAAACAATAAACAAACACAAATACCAAACATTTCTCTTTCACTTAACATGTCTTTTTGTCCGGATAGAAAATTCTTGCTCTATTTGCATTCTTTTCCCTTCAAAAACATGATTTAGAAAAATAACTTGAACAGAATGGCAGACTTTCTTATCTCCTCTTTAGCTGTGTTATTAATACCGCCTAAAACACTTTTATTTTTCCTGAATTAGTATTGTTGCTAATGTTTCAGTTTGGAAGAACTGCCAAGCAAATTGAAAGGCGTTGTCAGAAATGTCAAGAAACTAGAAGCTGAAATAGCAGCTTTAAAGATTTCATATCTGAAGAAAATTAACAAAGGTTCCAACATTGTCATCATGGACTCGTTAGTTCTTCCTCCTTGCCAGTCTTCAATCTATGATATTCAGTCTGCCTTGTAAATCTTATCCGCTCCTTTCTTTCTCATCCAGTATTTCATCATCAATGCTTTGAAATATTCAGGTACTCAGATTCAGCAAAAATAGTTGCAAGAGTGCTGACAAGTTTGGGTTTCAAGAACTGCTGGATTGTCTCTGGTGGGTTTTCTGGAGGCAGAGGATGGTTACAAAGCCGGTTAGGAGCGGATTCTTATAATGTTTCTTTTACTGAGGTTCTCAGACCATCACGAATAATCCCTGCAGCAGCCGGACGTGTTGGTACAGTCACCTCAAAGTTACTTCCGGGTGGGGATTAACCCCCCCCCCCCCTGGTTAGAAATGCCCGAGTGCTTTCTCGGTTAAGAATAGGCGTGTCCCACCCTTTTGTCCTTGAATTTCTTTTGTTGCTTGATTGTTTCGATCAGATGAACCAGCACATAAAAAGTCTAATAGACCACCATCAAAACAAGAATTAGCGATGCCGAATTGAAGTATTCCTTCTTAGAACCACGGTTACAGGCGCATGTTGCAACAGGTAACCTGTTGATCAGAACTACTACCTAAGAACCTCTGAATGAGTAGTTAGAGAGAAAACAGAGACAACTATAAAAAAACTCAAACATAGTCTCTCTCTAAAACTGAAGCTTCTCCCCTTAATATTTCTCACCTCCAATCTATATTTTCAATACGACCACCAGCATTTTTTTCATCTCAAAACCCTCTACAAAAGCCATTAATTAATTGCAGCCAATAACCTATGCATCATCATTAATAAAGAGAAAACAACACCTAAAAATTTCTCTCTTATCCGACATCCAAGCAAGGCAAAATCAACATTATTCTTCTATTCTTGGTGAGCTCTACAACATCATAAGAGCCTTCAAAATCATTAACATTGTTTTAAGCAGATCAAAAGTTACAAAATAAACTAGTATAGAGAAAAACCACCAGATCTTTAATACCTCGGATCTCCCTCACTGGTCGGCATTGACCTCACGGCTACCACTGGAAGAAGCAACACAAAGTGGTGCATCTTGAGAGTCCCTCCACATGCTAATGAAATATGGTGGCACATGGAATGATATGATGAACATGACATTCCTCTCTTGGAACGTGGTTGCTGCGTGCCAACACTACACCTTTTGCCCAACATTGTTTTTTTTTCTCTATTACTTCGACCCCTTTCAATCCTTATTGACCACCCTTAGAAACCACCCTTATAAGGGTTATTTTGAACCTTAAATATCTTTTGAATAAATATATTGCATTATTGATGATTTTAATTGTTATATTGCTTTATTGATGATTTTAATATGTTCCGTGGTGAGATTTTAGGAATTAAATAATTTATTGGAATGATATTTGGATTTCAATGTTAGTCAAGTCCCTTAATCTTGGATTGACATTTGTGTATGAATGCAATTAGACCTCTTCATCATATTTTTATGTGGAGAGATTTTGGAAACATAAGGGTCAGCAACATTGAAGACCAAATTAGACTTCTTTATCTTATTTTTATGTGGTGAGATTTTGAAAGCTTAAAACTTAGCATCATTGAAGACCAAATTAGAATTTTTTATATTATTTTTGTGGCTGTAACTTTTTTTTTTTTTCAAATTCATATTTTGTATTTTAGGATTAATAAACATCAATTGAGTTTGGGATGCTTAAGGATTTAGATCTGATTGTAAGTGGGTTTTATATAAGTCCATATCTTTAGGTATTTTAGGGTTTAATATAGGTTAAAAACACATATGTAACATAAGTTTTAGATTATATTTTTGCTTAATGAAATTCAAATTACGGTTGCAACTTTGTGTGCTTGTGAGGGTGAGAATTCTCTCTTCTTTGGCTTGTGAGGGTGAGAATTCTCTCTTCTTTGGTTCTCTAAAGGACTGAAAATGAATTATCGAAGTTCAACTAACTTCGCGCCGTCAATCCATGAATTATTATTCGTTGGGTAGAGGTTAGAATCCAATAGTGTTGGTGCTTGAAAACAAGTTATCTTTCTGTCACAATTCTATCAAATCTGATTTACTAGGCTTTCCAGGAATTAGTATCTTTACAAGTGGGTTGCTTGACCACATGTACAAAAGGTTCGCATCAAATAGCAATGAGACTCCCAACTATAATGCTCAGAATAACTAGGATTTCCAGAAGAAGATGCCATTCATTTGATAAGAAATAAAAGGAATATAAAAAATTCAAGTGGTTGAAGCTGAAACAACTAATTTTAAAAAGTAACAAAAAGAAAAACAATGACTGGAGCGGGATTACGTGGTCACGCAACACACAACCAAGAATGAGATCTCATCCCGGAAAGCCGAAATAGGTCTGATAGGAGTGTGACACAATGAAAACCTGATCCAAGGCACCAGCACTATTGGAATGAATAAAATGACGCCATGAAGCCAGTTAATCTTCGATAAGTCGGATTCAGTTCGTTCGAGAACTAAAAAATGCAAGATCTCTCACACATAAATTGAAAAGTTCGGACTTAATCCCAAACATGGGATTGATATTGCAAAACTTTTATGTGTTTGTTTTTAGTTACCTGCAGCCCTTTGATCATTGATGAAGATTCTATTTTTAACAATACACTAAAAATATGTGGGTTCTTACTGTAATAACTATTATTATTGATTCTCTTACACGTTATTATTATATTATTATAGATTGGAATAATTAAATCTTTTTCACAATTGCATTTTTTTGTGAGAGAAAATGTTGAATTGAAAGTGAAAGAATCAAAGTGAAAATAACAAGTAAAAGAGATGATGAATTTGGATTAATACAAAAAATAAATTTAGTCCCCTATCTTTTTTGGTTTGTAGGTGGGTGGTCCTTTTAGTTATTAGAATTCAATTTTGATATCACAACTCATTTCCTTATTTTTTTCAATTTTTTCTGTGTCTATGTGAGAGAGAGAAGGCTAGCTAGATTCTAGCTTCAAGAAAGAAAATGATACGAACCTCGTAATCACGTGGTCATGCAACCCATAACAAAGAATGAGATCTCATCCCGGAAAGCCAAAATAGGTATGATACGAGTGTGACACAATGGAAACCTGCCCCAAGGCACCAACACTATTGGAATGAGTAGAATGACGCCACGAAGCCAATTAATCTTCGATAAGTCGGATTCAGTTCGTTCAAGAACTAAAGAATACAAGAAGCACTCTCACACATAAACTGAAAAAGTTCAGAATTAAATTTAATCAATGGCTGCTGAAATTTAGCTAACATGAGTTTAAATGGTCTTTTAAAAACTAACCCTAATTGACCTCTTATGTGGACTTAAAAGAGGTCCACTCAAAACTGACCCAAAATCCTAAATTGAAAAGCCCATGCCTTCATCCAAGCAAGCCTCGGATCGTAGCTGAAATCAAAGCCTTAATTAAGCCCAAACAAGTCTTGGGCTGTAGCTAACAAAATTAAGTAAAGCCCATAAGGCTTTTTTTATAGTCTTCCATCAAGCCCATTAATCCCATGTTTCCAAGTTGTAGTAGGATTCTTTTGGCTTCTTTGTTGTCCTCACTTCATGGCCCATGACTTAATCCAAAATTGAAAAGCCCATGACTTAATCCCAAACATGGGATTGATGGGCTGGATGGAAGAGAATAAATAAACCTTTTGGGCTTTATTTAAGTTAGTTAGCTGCAACCCAAGGCTTGTTTGGGCTTAATTAAGACTTTGTTTTCAGCTACGATCCAAGGCTTGCTTGGATTAAGTCATGGGCTTTTCAATTTAGGATTTTGGGTTAGTTTTTAGTGGACCTCTTTTAAGTCTACATAAGAGGTCCATTAGGGTTAGTTTTTAAAAGACTATTTAAAGTCATGTTAGCTAAATTTCGGCGGCCATTAATTAATTTTAATTCTGACCTTTTCAGTTTATGTGTAAGAGTGATTCTTGCATTCTTTAGTTCTTGAACGAACTGAATCCAACTTATCGAAGATTAACTGGCTTCGTGGCGTCATTCTACTCATTCCAATAGTGCTGGTGCCTTGAGGCAGGTTTTCATTGTGTCACACTCCTATCAGACCTATTTCGGCTTTCCGGGATTAGATCTCATTCTTGGTTGTGGGTTGCGTGATCACGAGGTTCACATCATTGTGTTTTCTTTGTTGTGATTTTATCGGTGTGGGCATGTGGAGTTTTGGTTTTGGTGGTGGTGATAATAGTTTAAGGTTTTGTTTGGGAAAGCAACAAAGTTCAGTCTATGCTTTGCCCAAAAGGGTCAAAGTCACAATAGAAACAATTCTTTAGTTAATTGAACTAACTAAAGGTTACAACACTTCTCTTATGGTGCATCAACAATTCTCTATATATGTGTAAAAATGTTGAGATGGGATGTTTACTCTTGATACTGTCTTAAAGTGAAAAAATATTGTGCCTTTAATTTTACATATAGGACAGGTTCAATTTGAATGAAAGTTGATTTCATAGCCTCGACGCATCTCAATTCCAGTGTTTAAAAGGATGGAGGCTTTTTTTTGGGTTTTTTTTAGAAAGGACTGAAGCTTCTCTTCTTCTTTTTTGTTTATTAAAAAGGATTGAAGCTTTGTTTATAATTTTTTATTACTATTACTTATTTGGCGAAGAATTCATATTGAGATTTGCTGAAAGCCTGGTTTTGGTCTTCCTCTATTTGTGTCAAGGTAAGTTTGAGTAGTTAATTATCAGCCTGGAAAGCAAAGTTGTCAATATCGTTTCGGTTGATGCTTCATTTTTTTAATTGGAATGGAATGTTTTAGTTTCAAAGTGTTTCGGCGCGTCGTTTCGGGGTTGTACTATTTATGTATATATATAATTAAATATATTAATTCAAAAAAAAATTAGTTCAAATCCAAAAATAACATTATTTAGAATTGTGCAATTTAATCTAAAAAACGACACAATAAAATGATTTTTCTGAACAAAATTATGAACATGTATAATATTATGAGAATGTCAGCATCAATCTCGCAAGGTCATTATATTCTCTGATTGCTCTGAAATTTTAACATAATATATATAAATATGTCAAGAGACTCCTCGTAAAATTTCATCTTAATCTAATGGTCGGATTAAGAGATATGATTGATATTGTAAAATTATTCATTATTTAGAAACACACTATTTGGCCAAAACAGAATAGGCGGAACAAAACCGGTACATTTCAGCCGGTATTTGGCCAAAAAATCCGGAACGGGCTGGAATTTAAACCGAGGTAAAAACAACGTTGTTTTGTCTCGTTTTTTTAACTAGTACGAACGTTTCGGCCGAAATGGAATGAAATTGACAACTATGCTTGAAAGTTGCTACAATTCTTATCAATTATGCTGTGTCAATTGCGATGACCTGTAATATGTAATTTATTTATGATTTGATGTTATGGATTGTGATTGATCTAATTCTTCATAATTGTTTACAATATAGCGATGACACGATTGCATGTTTATTATCACTATTAGAAAATCAGCAAATAATTATGAAAATAATAATGGATTTTTTCGTTGGTATTTTATTGTGAATTATGTAAATATCGATGAAAACATTCACTCTATATTACTAATGAAATTACAGTGGAATAAAGTATAAAAACAATATACACCTAAAATAACGTGTCACTTTTACATACATGATTACCGATGAAAATTTTTTGTCATTAAATATTGGTAATAAAAGTAGCAAGAGAATTATTTTGTCAATAAATATTGAGGGAATATTTTCGCATTGTCGAGAATATTTTTAATGATATTAATGCTAAGAATTTGAATGGTGTCTTGAGCTCTAGCGAACATACACAAGTTGATGAAGATAATAAGAGAGATGAAAACAACATTGAAATTTGTTGATGGAGATGAGGACAAATCAATTAACTAGGAATAATACAATTCTGATTAATTAATCTCAATATAATGACAATAAAATTATTAGTCAATGACAAGGGAATATAATGTGCAACATTATTATTGATGTTATTGCATTGTGTTTGGAACTGTGTTAAGTATTTGTAGGATGAAAAATAGATAATACAAATAAAATTGTATAAAAAATTGTTTAGCACCGCTGGAAATACAGACGAACTAACATCACACACATTGGTATTATCAATAGATTAATTATGTTAGTATTTTCTAGTAGCCATGAGAACTATTCCTCCTCCCCTTAACATCATTCATTATAAACATCACAAACAATAATGTTGATGGATTAAGTCATCGGTATTTACCAGTAGCAACGGGAAATGTTCCCTTCTTCCTGACACTGTTTATTGTAAACATCACACACGGTATTATTGAAGAATTACTTTTGTCGATATTTTATAATAGCCAAGGGAATTGTTCCCTATACCAAGGTGATGTGAACCCCGTGATCACGTGGTCACGCAACCCACAACCAAGAACGAGATCTAATCTTGAAAAGCCAAAATAGGTCTGATAGGAGTGTGACACAATGGAAACCTACCCCAAGGCACCAACACTATTGGAATGAGTAGAATGACGCCATGAAGCCAGCTAATCTTCGATAAGTCAGATTCAGTTTGTTGAAGAACTAAAGAATGCAAGAATCACTCTCACAAATAAAACTGAAAAATTCAGAATTAATATTCATCAATGGCCGTCGAAATTCAGCTTACATGAGTTTAAATAGTTCTTGAAAAACTAACTGTATTGGACCCTTTATGTGGACTTAATGAGGTCCACTCAAAACTGACCAAAACCCCAAAATAGAAAGCCCATGACTTAATCCAAACAAACCTTGGATCCTAGCGGAAAAACAAAATCTTAATTAAGCCCAAACAAGCCTTGGGTTGTAGGTAACAAAATAAATAAAGTCCATAAGCCTTATTTATAGTCTTTCATCTAGCCCCTTAATCCTAGAAACAAAAGGAAAATGTAGTCACCCATGTTGTTTTCAAGATGTAGTAGGATTCTTTTGTGTCTTTTGTTATCCTACCTTTATGACCCAAATAAGGTTGTATTGGACCCTTCCTGCACATGGATAAGGTGTACTAGGGTCTCCCCTTGATACTCCAATGGTCCTTGCAATTCTGACTTGGTTGAAATCTTCAAACCAATACATTCAATGCCTCTTGCAATGTTTTTGTCTTAGATTGGGTCATTGGACTATTTGGAACATATAATGGATCATTGCTGGTATTTCTAGGCTAGTCCACATCACAAGGTATCGACAATTATTGTGCTCATTTATTGTTGATATGTTTAACAGCATATTGAAAAGTCATTAGCAATATTTGGAGGGCTTTTTGAAAATTTTTGTATAAATTTGAAATTTTTATTTGACATATGATGGAATAATTAAAAATATTATTATTTGATTATCCATTAGTGATTTCGTTATTAAATATAATTTAAAAGACTACAACTAGCACACACGAACATCTTATCTTCTCCTTCATCCTTTTCCTTCTCTCTCTCTCTCCTTCTCTTTTTTCAATCCTTTTCTTATCTTTTCTTTTCCTCCACGTGTTCAATATGTCTTTATCTTCTCATCTTCTTTTCTTTTCTCTTCTCATTTTATCATTTTGTTTTTCTTAATTAACTTTTCTCTTCTAATATTTACTTGTTATTTGTTTTTTCTCTCCTCTGAACTTCACTTATAATGAATTTAAGATAAGATTTCTCTTATTTCTTTTTTTATTGGGTGTTTTTTGCATTTATATTTTTTTATTAATGATTTTTGTGTGGGATTATTGCATTTTTTTTATGTTAATGGATTATTAACTAATAATTTTTATGTCATTAAAGGAATATTTGTTTTTTGCATTATTTGTTTAGTTTATTTTTTTGTTATTGTTGGATAATGAATTGATATTTTTTCTGTTCTTGTGTCTTTTAGTCTTATTTGAATTATATTTGCTAATATTATTCATTTTTAATTTTTTTGGATGAATAATTAAATAGAGAAATTAAGGAGTCTAGTTAAATTATTATTTTCATTTTTTTAAAATTAGAACAAATTTTTCTAAGTTTAGAGGATAATTTTCATTATTATTGTTATTATTTTTTAGTTTTTTGTACATTTAGAATAGATTTTTCAAAGTTTAGGATTAATTGAAAAATATTATAACTTAGAAATAAAACACATTCTACAAAATTGAATTATGCAAAATTGTTTGAAGAAAACGAATAAAATCAACTAGTTTGTGACAAATATGATGTGGATTTGTGAATGGACCGAAGCGTTTCAATAGTTGGAACCTCCTAAAACTCAATTTGTTCATTCAAATTCTAGAGTTTCAGGTGGCTTTAGTCGAGAAAGTGTCTAATGAGACAGTCGAACTACGTGCTGAGATGACCAAATTGTGTTAAATGATTATGCATATATAATCATATTGGGGTGATCCATATGCTCTTTTTTTTGGTCCCACAGTCTAGACCACCTCCTCCGGCACCACCTGTATTTTAAATTTATTGTATTTGAACTTTGAATGAAAAAAAAATTATTTTGTGATAAACATTTGATTTTAAATTTAATTTAATTTTAAATATATCTTTATTTGTATATTATTTTAATTATATTTTAATATTGTTTTTTTTTAAATATATATATTGAAAAATAGTAGTTATTGAATTCAAGATGGGAAATTTTGTTTGTATTTTCTAGAGAGATGAAAATGTCAATGCTATTGTTTAGTCACTGATGATATTATCGATGATTGTAGATGGGTAATTTATTTTGGCACACTTTGTCCATCGATAAAGCTATTGGTATATTAAATATCGATGGATTCATCTATGTGACAAAAATTATCGACAAATAGTTTTTGTTTGTAAGATCATCGATAAGATAAATACCGACAAATAATAAGTATAAATACTGACACATATTTTTGTAGATTAAACTATTAATTTTGGTAGTGTATAAAGATGCATCAAGAAAGGCTTATCTTATTTTGTAAGTTTTACTTCATAGAAATTTACAATATATTCATCAAATAATTCCATATACATCAAGATGTTACAAGAAAATGATCATTTTTTATGAGAAATATAATGAAATAAGACTTTTGTTTTATTAAATTTAAAAGGTTCTTTTAAATATGTTTTTTGAATAAAATATGAGTTATAAATATATATTTTCCTAGTTAGACTGAAGATGTATATATCTATATTGATACAATTTCTATTTTTCTTGTAAGGTAGTAGTGCCCCCTCATTTATTAAGTTGATAGACTTCTCACTATAAAACTGTATCGATATTGACATATGATCAACTCAATTAAGGGAAGACGTCTCACTATAAAATTAATAAAAAAACACTTAATATATGGTTATCTTAAAAGGTGGGAAGATGTTATATATATAAAAAGAATATTGAAATAATCAAAGTAATTTTTATTGATATTAAGAATAAGACATGAGTGCTAGAGTTTTTATATGATTCAACTAAGGATTGCAAACATGGAAGTTCATTCTAGTTAAAGTTATTTATTTTTATTATAGATATAATCTCATTTTTTTCCTTTTCATTTGATAAACTTCTAAATAGGTTTTTTGAGCTTTTTCATTTTAAGCTATCTATAATGAGAATTATTTTTTCATGTGTCATATATTTGAGAATCTCTTACCACCATATTGGAAGATCAAAGCTTCATTAATGGAATAAAAAACAGTAATTCCATCCTCGCAATTTTAAATGGAGCCAAGCCTTGATACCAACTGGTGCAAACCTCTTGATCACGTTGTCAAGCAACCGCCAATTTCTCCAAAAAAGCTGAAAATCAAGTTTGAGAAGTGTGAAATAATGCAAACATGTCTCAAGGCACCAACACGATTGGAATTGAATCGATTGACGCCACAAGGTTAGTTATACCTCGATAAGTTAGATTTGATTTTTGTCCCGACAAAGAAAACATGTTGCATCATGCAAAACACAACTTTATTTTATTAACTCATGGCTTTGAACTAGCCCATTCAATGCCTCTTTAAGTCTCTGTGCCTTAGCTTTTGTAACTGGTCTACTTGACATCACCAATGGATCATTTGCGTGATTACACCTACTGTTGGGTTAGTCCTCATTAGATTTTGTTTTCAAATATTGATTTGTGTTGGGCTTTTCCTTTTTGTTTTTGTATTTCCAAGAGAGATTGAGAGAAAAGAGAGAAGCTGAAGACAGAGAGAATGCGACGTGTAGTCATGGTAAACTGTGATGTAGTAATGTCATTTTGTTTGTGTTAAAAATCAGCTTTGACCTAAGATAGAAAATATAATATTTAAAAATGTAGTTGCAAAGTGGAAAAAAAAATCAAACCTTATGGTGCTTAGTGTTATTTTCCCTTAAAAAATAGTGAAATTTTATTACATAAGAAATTATCACATATAAAAAAGTAATTTTTAAAGATGTCTAAAGGATGCATAAAATGAAGGTTTGGATGTTAATTGTAAGAGAAATATATATAAATTATTAGTAATTTAGTAAATTAACAAGAAAATTAAGAGTTGTTCATGTTAAAATATATATATTTTAATAAGTTTATCTCCTTATTTTCTTTCTTTTCCATTGTTATATATATATATAAGTATTTGTCAGATGAAATGCATACTCAAATAATTTTTCATGGATATCATAATTTATTTTCTCTTTTTTCGTTGAAAAAAACACGGATTTGTTGGATTATTTCATGCCTCCAGAAAAATGGGAGGCTTATGCTCGCTAATGATTCATTTAGTGATTATACCTTTTGATTAAGTTGAAATAAAAAGAAAAGGAAAGAAGAGGAAAAAAAGAAGAGAGCAAGGCCCGACTGAGCCTAGGAATAAGAGGAGGAGGAGAGCAAAGAAAAAATAGAAAAAGTGGCCCAATTTCTTCATATTTTTTTAACCCTAGAATCCATATATTGGATCGATGCCTGTGGCGTGGTCTTCTTCGAAATTACTACATGTTTTGCATAGGAATTGCGATATAATGCAATAACATGAATTGCTTTAAGCAAATAATTAATAATGTTCTTAAAAAAAACAAATAATGAAAGGCGAAACTCCAAGCTATAAATAGACACAAACAGATAGCCTTTCCATAAAAACAAAGAAGAGTAAATATTATCATATTAAACGGACAAAATCACTAAAAAAAACAAGAAAGAAAGGAAGTCTGGTTGACCCAATCCCGGTTCTCCAGAAACCCAACCCTTGCCCACCCCTTAGGCACTAATTAACCAGCTCGTCAGGCACCAGGAGCTGCATCCTTCACCTTGCTCTGCAAGTACCCACCATATTCCCATGCATAGTCCTTTACATGGCTCGCTGTATCGTATATTCGATTGCGAGCATAGTCGACCTGGTCCGACCCAGGTGGGCTCAGCCCTCTAAAATACCTATACATCCATGACAATCCAGCCATAAAAGTCAATCCAAACCCGCACAAAGATAAGAACTCGGCAACAACAAAGAAGAAGACTATGGCTACAGGGAACCATATGGGGCTTGAAACGATGATCAAAGGAGTGAAAAATATCAACCCGAGTACTGCACCTATGATAGTGATGCCGGTAAAGAGAAGGAGAATGGAGCCAGAGATGATAAGAGTCAGGAAACCAACAAGTTGGGTTGAGTTTGATCCAATATGAGTTTGGAGTTTACGTAGAAATGTAGAGCCATTGTTGGTTGTGGGTGTGGTGGTGGATCCTCGTGCTCTCTGAGTAGGGGCACGGTCAGCCATAGGGGAAAGTTTAGGATAGAAAGAGGACATAGGCAGGAAGTTTGTTTAAAGAAGGGTGGTAAATGAGGTTTGGTTTGGTGTGGTTGGATGGGACAGGTGTTAAGATGGCTGGGATTTGCAGACATGCAAAAGCACACGTGGTAGGATGTGGGCTTAGAACTCCTAGATATGGGTATCGTTACTTGACCTTTTCTTTTAGACGATTTGGTTTGATATTGCAAAACTTTTATGTGTTTGTTTTTAGTTACCTGCAGCCCTTTGATCATTGATGAAGATTCTATTTTTAACAATACACTAAAAATATGTGGGTTCTTACTGTAATAACTATTATTATTAATTCTCTTACACGTTATTATTATATTATTATAGATTGGAATAATTAAATCTTTTTCACAATTGCATATTTTTTGTGAGAGAAAATGTTGAATTGAAAGTGAAAGAATCAAAGTGAAAATAACAAGTAAAAGAGATGATGAATTTGGATTAATACAAAAAATAAATTTAGTCTCCTATCTTTTTTGGTTTGTAGGTGGGTGGTCCTTTTAGTTGTTAGAAATTCAATTATGATATCACAACTCATTTCCTTATTTTTTCAATTTTTTTGTGTCTGTGTGAGAGAGAGAAGGCTAGCTAGATTCTAGCTTCAAGATAGAAAATGATGCGAACCTCGTAATCACGTGGTCACGCAACCCACAACCAAGAATGAGATCTCATCCCGGAAAGTTGAAATAGGTCTGATAGGAGTGTGACACAATGGAAACCTGCCTCAAGGCACCAACACTATTGGAATGAGTAGAATGATGCCACGAAGCCAATTAATCTTTGATAAGTCGGATTCAGTTCGTTCAAGAACTAAAGAATGCAAGAATCACTCTCACACATAAACTGAAAAAGTTCAGAATTAAATTTAATCAATGGCTGCCGAAATTTAGCTAACATGAGTTTAAATGGTCTTTTAAAAACTAACCCTAATGGACCTCTTATGTGGACTTAAAAGAGATCCACTCAAAACTGACCCAAAATCCTAAATTGAAAAGCCCATGCCTTCATCCAAGCAAGCCTCGGATCGTAGCTGAAATCAAAGCCTTAATTAAGCCCAAACAAGTCTTGGGCTGTAGCTAACAAAATTAAGTAAAGCCCATAAGGCTTTTTTTATAGTCTTCCATCAAGCCCATTAATCCCATGTTTCCAAGTTGTAGTAGGATTCTTTTGGCTTCTTTGTTGTCCTCACCTCATGGCCTCATATAAAATTGGACTGGACCACTCTTGCACATAGATAAGATGTACTAAGGTCTCCTCTTGATACTTCAATGGTCCTTGCAATTCTAACTTGGTTTACACCTTCAAAACCACGAATCAAGCCCCTGAACATGTAATAAGTCCTTGTTGGTGTTTCTGGGCCGGTTCGCATCATCTCCTCTCTCCTCGAAAGGATTTGACCTCGAATCAAAATTGTTATGTTGTTGATGGCTCGACAATCAACACACATCCTCCATGTTCCATCCTTCGTAGGCATGAGTAGCATGGGTACAACACACGGGCTTTTACTCTCACGAATATATCCCTTATCTATTAGCTCATAAACTTGCCTTTGAAGCCCAGTCGTCTCCTTTGGATTCGTTCTATAGGATGGTCGGTTAGGAATTGAAGCTCCACATACAAAATCAATCTGATGTTCTTTCCCCCGCAATGGTGGTAATCCGCTTGGAGTATCGTCGGGGAACAAATCATCAAACTCCTATAACAAAGAAATAGCAGCACTAGGCACCATATGATCAAGATCATTAGTATTAAAGTAAGTCTCTTTGTACACAAGTAAAATCATTGGCTTGTTAGTGAGATATCCAGATCTGACCTCACCCTCTCTAGCATAAAAACTTCGTTGTTTCTTTAGTTTTTCCATACAATTTTCATCACTCTTCCTGACTTTCTTCACTCCTCTTGTCTTACCTCCACTCTTGACCAGGTTTGGGTAATTCAAAAGAATATGAAAAGTTGGGAAGAATGTTTGTTTTTTTGTTGATTTTACTTCTAATAGAATTGTGCATTCAACCATTGTTTTTTCTTCTTTTGAAATTGTTTATGATTTTAATCCACTAACTTCTATGGACTTAATTCCTTTATCTTTTGAGGAAAGGGTAAGTTTAGATGGTGAAAAAAGTCAAAAATGGTGAGACAACTCCATGAGGGAGTTCAACTGCAAATAGAGAAAAAGAACAAACTTTATAAAACAAATAAATGATGTATATTGGTTGTTTTCCAACTCCGTGATTGGGTTTGGGTGTAAATGCGTAAGGAACGATTTCCTAACCAAAGGAAATCAAAATTACAGCCTTGTAGTGATGGTCCATTATAGGTTTTAGAGAGAATGAATGGCAACGCATACAAAATTGACCTTCTAGGTGAGTATGGTGTTAGTGTTACCTTTAATTTTGTTGATCTTACGTTGTTTGACACAAATTTTGATTTAGAGTTGAATCCTTTTGAGGAGAAAATGGATGATGTGGACCAACCCAAAAACACCAGCAAGGACCCATTAAATGTTCCAAATGGTCCAATGACCCGGTTTAAGACAAAGACATTGAAAGAGGCATTGAAGGCATTGGTTTTCAAGGTTTCAACCAAGTCAAATCAAGAGGAGACCCTGGTACATCTTATCCATGTGCAAAAGGGGTCCAATATAACCTTATTTGGGCTACGAAGTGTGGACAACAAATAAAACAAAAGATTCTACTACAACTTGGAAACAACATGGGTGACTACCTTTTCCTTTTGTTTGTAGGATTAAGGGGTTGCATGGAAGGCTATAAATAAGTTTTGAATCAATTCTATAATATTGTCCTTCCTTCTCTTCTTCTCATGGCAGAACGTAGATTTAATATTAAGGGATTTATTTTATTTTGCTAGCTACAACCCAAGGCTTGTTTGGTCTTAATTAATACTTTGTTTTCAGCTAGGATCCAAGGCTTGTTTGGATTAAGTTATGGGCTTTTTATTTTAGGGTTTTGGGTCAGTTTTGAGTGGACCTCATATAAATACACATAAGGGGTCTATTAAGGTTAATTTTTCAAAAACTATTTAAACTCTTGTGACCAAAATTTTGGTAGCCATTGATGAATATTACTTTTGAATTTTTTCAGTTTTAACATGTGAGAGTGATTTTTGCATTCTTTGGTTCTTGAACAAACTGAATCTGATTTATTGGAGATTAACTAGTTTCGTAGCGTCATTCTACTCATTCTAATAGTGTTTGTGTCTTGGGCCAGGTTTTTATTGTGTCGCACTCCTACAGATTTATTTCAGTTTTTCCGGGATCAGATCTCAATCTTGATTGTGGGTTGCCTAACCACGTGATCACCAATTTCGCATCACAACTGTTGGGAACAAAATTATGTTTTCCCACCCCTTTGTGTTGAAAATATTTGGAAGCAATTATGCACTTACATCTCTTTGATGATAAGACTTTATGCTGGTGTTGTTGTACTAAGGGTGTGTTGATATGCTTCATTATATCAAACATTACATGTGTAAATGTTATATTTTATTCTAAAAATCCCAAAATCTATTAATTACTCTAGTCCCTATAATTATAAAAATTATTTACAGAGTAATCTAACTAGTATAAATCTAAAACTAAAAACCCAATCTCCCTGGACCACCAACAATAAAAAAAACACTAACACCCCTATCACCTTAGCCGTCACTGCCACCAACACCCCCTATCACCTTAGCCGTCACTGCCACCGATCACCCACTCTCATTTTTATCTTCCCCGATCACCCACTCTCAGCCATCACTTTCACCGATCGATCTTCCACCTCAACACCATATTTGTCCTTCTCTCTCCATAACCAGCAAACCAAACCCCCTCTCAGCCACCTTCTTCATTGACCTACTCATCATTCTCCTCGACCACCCGTCACCGAACCAGCCCCCATGGTAAGAGCAAGTCCAATGGTAGGAGCCATTTTTAAGAGCTAAATCTGTAAAATGGCTTCTTGAATAGTGTTTATATGGCTTTTTTGTTGATGTGTGCTCCAATGGTAAGAGCCATTTTGGAGAGCTATTTTTTTTATATTATTTAAAATATAGTGTAATTATTTTGTATGTAGTTTAATTATGCAATTAATTATACAATTAATAGGAGTAAGTTATATAATTAAATAATTGCTTTTCAAAAACCCTCCAACAATAAAATTATTATTTTTTATTTATATTTAAAGAAAAAAATGAATTTAATTATAATTAAACAATATGTTCAGACTCACTTATAAGAAATAAATTGCATGAAATCTGTTGGTGAATGAGTTTGGCAAATTTGAGTCCATCTGCATAAAAAATAAATTGTGTGATTGCCCCATGTGACATTCTATCTAACTCAAATTCTATCAAAATTACAATATTAATAAACTTATAAAAACATTTATTTACGAATAAATGAACAACAGTTCTAAACACAAAATTTAAACAGTTTATAAATCTAACGGTAAATTTAAAATATGTAATTAAGCTAACTGTTCAAGAAATTTCTAATTTACCAATTTCGCATAATTATTTTTTTATGCTAAATATTATTATTAATTACCCTCTTTTTTTTTTGCTAAATATTATTATTAATTACCCCTTATTTTTTCCCCTATATATTATCATTAATTACCCCCTTATTTTTTTCCCTAAATATTATCATTAATTACCCCCTTATTTTTCCCCCTAAATATTACTATTAATTACCCTCCCACCCACCCACCCACACCCACACACACTCACCTGAAACCCTACCCCTTTTATCACTATGGCCGCCCCCTCACTCTCACTTGGCCACTCCCTCTCTCACTCTCACTCTCACTGAGCTCCCTCTCCTCCCATGGCCGTCCCTCTCTCACTGAGCTCCCTCTCCTCCCATGGCCGCCCCTTCTCACTCTCACTCGGCTCCCTCTCCTTCCATGGCTGCATTCCCACCTCTCACTCTCACTCTCACTCTCACTCTGCTCCCCCTTCCCCTTTCATATTTTATATATTTGATCTTTGCCACAAATCGATTGTTTGTAGTTGACAGGAACTGAAGATGCAGTCTGTTCGTTGGATTTTGATGAAAGTATTTTATGTGATTTTTCTTGTTCGGATTGGCTGGAAAATATACTGTGTTTTTTCAATTGTTGAATTCATTGTGTTGCTGTGTTCGGATTGGCTGGTCAATGCAACGGTCATATTTCTACAACGGTCGGATTTTTTTTGTTTTGCCTCCCCGGCAGAAATCTGTGGGAATGGCTCCCGAAAAAGGAAAATGCATTTTGCCTCTTCATTTAGCTCTCCCCGTTGGAGAGACAAATTTAACAAAAAGAGCCATTTTTAAAAAAATATGCCTTTGCCTCCTCTGATGGCTAGTCCCGTTGGACTTGCCCTAAGTCTAGCCTCTCTCATAATAATTAAAAACCATTCCCCTTCTCGATAAACGATGCCTAACACCTAGCCCTCATTTAATCAACATGAGCCCACCAGTAGCCTCTTCCACCATCAATAACAGTCATTACCCCGAAGCACCACCGACCAATATCAACCAAAAAACCAAGATCTGAGAGAAGAAGGAAAGTTGAAACCAATTTTATTATGGGTTTTTGTTGGTTTAGTAGGTCACAATGACAATTATCACTGACAGGAATGGTGACAACACCTGAGACCCACACACTGCCACTATTTGAGCTTGATTCCTGAGTTCAAATCAAAGTTACATTTTAATTTTAATGTTTTGTTTTTTCAATTGGAACATAATATTTTGATTTTAGAGTGTTTTGACATGTTGTTTTAGAGTTATACTGCTCATATATAATTAATTAATTAATTAATTAAATACATATATGGAAAGCAAAAAAAATAAATATAATTTTTATTTTTTTATAAAATCTAAGTTGACACAACAATTTTATTTTTTTATAATATATTTTTTTTAATTTTTATTGTTTTGATTTTAGTTCTTGGATTTTTAATATATCTCATAAACAATAATATATATATATATATATATATATATATATATATATATATATAAATCAAGTATTATAAAATCAATTCGATATTGTATGGAAAAAGGCAAGAAAGGCAGGTCACATTAGTGACCTACAACAATTTGTACAGGCGGAAGATGAGACAGTGGGAGAAGATTTTTTTTTCTTTAGCTGAAATGGCACAGACAAAGTAATACCGACACTTTTTGGCCGGTGCCTAAAAATCCGGAACAGACTGAAATTTAAACCGAGGTAAAAACGACATCGTTTTGTCTTGTTATTTTAACTGGTACGATACGTTTCGGCCGAAACAAAATGAAATTGACAACTATGGTTCAAACACTTTTACAAATTATTATATGAATTTTAGAAGTGTTTTTAAACTTTAAAACTTTTAGTGAGTTCACTTTATTGTTAAATTTAGTTATTTTATTATTTGTAAACATGTAATTGTGGTGTGTGGGTTAAAACATAGTAAAATATTTGTGTGTGTTGATTTTATTTATTTTTGTATTGTTTCATATAGATAGTAAATATATAAAAAGAATAATAATAAAAAGTCTTAATTAGCAAAAAAATGTTTTATTTTCATGCTATCAAGTCTGTAAAAAAATCACATCGTTTAATATTTGCATATAAAATTCAAAAAAAGATATTTACATACATTTCAGAATTTAATAACCACTTTTCTAAATCTATAAGAATTTGATCAATATTCAATAATTATAAATTTTAATTCATGAGAATTAATGGTAATAATTCAAATATAAATATTGGATTTATAGGTAGACTATTTTCCTGATATAAATATTGAACTTACAAATAGACTAATATTTAAATATCTAGGATTGACCAAAAAGTTCATAGAATCATTCTTAATTTGAACCAATTTTTTAGTGAAATACTTTTTTACCATGACGAACGAGTTGCAGAAAACACATCTACCTTTCACGATAGGTGAACTTTGTTAGGGGCAGCACACAAATTCTTTTCATAAGAATTTGTTTGGACATACAAGTACATAATAAAAATCAAAAGGCTTTAGTCACACGTATAAATCTTACCTATCAATTTTTTAAAACCATATTTAAAACCACACAGTGTAATTTACCTTAGATAAGGCGTATTGGGAATGTTAATATTTTTCCTTACGTAACCAACCACTTTCCCTTTAATATTTGATACTACCAGTACATCCGGATTTTCCTGGCGACTCTGAACCAAACAAATAGGTGACGACTTTATTGACCTCCCGACAACACACTTCCACGTGCGATAAAAGTTATGCACATCATCGGATTAAATAATTTTTTATCCCATATTTTTTTTAATAACACGACAATAAAGCATATGATATTTTTTGTGCAAAACAATATATCTTTTAAGAGTAAGAAAACCATGACATACACGAGGAGGTGAGATAGCAAAGGCATGTTATTGAAAACAAAAGGTGAAATTATATTTGTTGATAACTAAAGGTGAAGAAAAAGATAATAATTGAGGGATATAAAAAGCATTAAAAAAATAATACCCTAGATGTTACGTAGATAATGAACTCAATTGAGTTAAATGATTTGTTTTATAAAAAAATTAAAACTAAATATAAAATAGGAAAGGGAAAAAAAGGTCAACTGCGTGGGCATATGCATTAAAAAAACCAACCTAGGTGAATGGGCCTTTCAACCCAACTTGTGTGTGGGCCTTCCTACCTAGCCCGTGGGTTTGGGCTGTCAAACATATTTTTTTTATTTCACAAAAGGGAGGACAATTTGTTTTTCTTATATCAAGAAAATAGTAGATGATACATCCAAAACCCTATATTGACCCAAGCACCGAAAAAAAACCTTATACGCTTTGATAAATCTATCAATCACCACAAAAATCTAGAAAACATTTTAGAAAAACAAAATTGACCCAGAGTCAGAGTGATTCTCATGGTCAGATCCACACCATATGATATGGACTAGCCTAGAAACACCAGTAAGGAGCCATTACATGATATGAACTTCATCAACAATTGTGATGAAACCCAATAAGAATGATGGTTTAGAACCCCAAGATCGTGTAGACAAGATTGGTTGAGCCTTGACCCGTCACCTAATAAGATGAAAACCACAACAACGAAAGATTGAAACGCCACACCTAGAAAACCTGAGAATCTCTCAACAATCAAGGTGATAAGTTTGGTTGTTTGAACGCCACAAAATTAACTTGATAAGTTCTAGGAGTTCTTTTAAGAACGAAGAGGAACACAAGACCTCACAAATATGATAATTTTCTGAAAACTTAATCTGTTTATTCATTTCGAAATACTCATTTATATACTTGGAACAACCCTTCAAGAATAGGAAAAGTCATAACTAAAGCTTTAAAAGAGCTCAAACAGTAACATAAACAAGTCCCTATGTTTTTAGGTTTCTTGGACTTCTAGAGGCTACAATAAATAGCTAAATGACTAAATTCAATGTATTTAACATAACCATTCAAGACCAAATTCATTACTCTATTTAATACCCTTGGAACTCATCAAATTCATGCCCTTTTGGTCAGACCATGCTGAAACGTTTTTGCATAATTATTACCCTCTTCAATTGCTTTGATGATGTGGACTAAGCCTTGATTATTATTTAATCACATCTTGGTCTTCTTAGAATCAACCCAAATCTCTTGGATTAGCCCATTTAGTGCTTCCTTGAAACGTTTGGCTCTAAATCTTGTAATTAGGCCGCTTGGAAGTGACAAAGGGTCTTGTGCAAATTCAGATGCATTCCCGAGTGTATGATCAACATGTCCAGCTCCTTGGTTTGCATCACATTACATGTTCCAAATGGTCCAATGACTTGGTCTTAGACAAAGACATTGAGCACATTGGTTTTGAAATTTCAACCACGTTAGAATTGAAAGGATGATGGGGACCAACCCAAAAACACTAGCAAGGACCCGTTACATATTCCAAATGATCCAATGACTTGGTCTAAGATAAAGACATTGAAAGAGACATTGAACACATTCATTTTGAAGGTTTCAACCACATTAGAGTTGAAAGGTCCATTGAAGTATCAAGAGGAGACCCTCGTACATCTAATCCATGTGCAAGAGGGGTCCAATACAATTTTATTTGGGCCATGAAATGAGGAAAATAAAGGAAACAAAAGAATCCTACTATAACTTGGAAACAATATGGATGACTACCTTTTCACTTTGTTTCTAGGTTTAAGGGGTGGCATGGAAAGTTATAAATAAGCTTTGAATATTCCTTCTAAGATGGATCTTTATTTAATTTTGTTAGCTACAACACAAGGCTTGTTTTGTTTAACTAATACTTTGTTTTGAGCTAGGATCCAAGGCTTGTTTGGATTAAGTTATGGGCTTTTCAGTTTTGGGTCAGTTTTGAGTGGACCTCATATAAGTCCATATAAGGCATCCATTATGGTTAATTTTTCAAGAACTATTTAAACCTATACAACCAAAATTTCAATAGCCTTTGATGAACATCACCTTCTATCAAGAAGAAGGAAAAAATGAATGTAGATCAATCTACACTTATGGAATGGAACCCATTCACATTGCCAAAGATCAAACGCAAAACAAATTTTGGTATGGCTACCATGCCTTTTTTTTTAAAATAAAAACAAAGTAAGAATTCTGGCTGACATATGGTAGTCATAAGATAATCTTGAAAAACAAATCGAAGAACCCAAATCTTAAATTAATTCAATGTTGAAGGATAAATTTAGAAGAAAAAACCAATTTTCTTTAAATAAAACACAAATGAGCTTGAGTTAACCAACTAAACTCTTAATGGAAGTCATGCACACCATTAGATTCAATAAATTTTTTATTTCATAGACATGTGCTTTAGACTGGGACATCAAAAGCAAATAATTGATAACAAATGGTGAAACTATATTTTTTTATTATTCTAAGTTAATTGAAATATAGATCATTGATAAATAAAGTGAAATTGTATTTTTTTTAAAAAATAAGATACTAAAAGTGCATTAAAAATGATAAACTAGATACAATGGCGTACTATTTGAAAAACAACCAAAAATCCCAACAAGATTGGCTTAAGGCCCATCATATTGAACCTTTAAAAGAAATAACCTAGACATTTGGCTCTTTAAGGTTAGACCCACACTCCTCGATTGTTTTTTTCTCATTTAAAGGGTCGTTCAAACTTTTTTCTTTTCTTTTTTCTTTTGAAATACGAAGACAGCATGTGTCCCTTCAAGGAACACGACCCGTCGTCTTCCATCCACCATTGTGGTGATTGAAAAATTGAGCTATAAACTTTAAACCCAACAAACAAACTTTTTTACTCATTTAAAGCCAAAAATCACCCAAAACTAGTCCTAGAACATTTAGAAACTCATTTTAACAACCCAATAACCTCGAAACAACTCCAATCACAAAATCAAATTGAAAAATATTTCTCATCCTCAATTTAGATATGTTTTTTAGGCATATCAAGACTTAAAACAATCATTATAAGACTTCCTTAACTAAGTGTAACCTATTAACACTAATTTTAACCATTTGGTGGTTTTCATAAATATTAACAATGATTTTCTGATGCGAACCGGCCCAGAAACACCTACAAGGACTTATTAGATGTTCAGAGGCTTGATTCGTGGTTTTGAAAGTGTCAACCAAGTCAGAATTGCAAGGACCATTGAAGTATCAAGAGGGGACCTTAGTACATCTTATATATGTGCAGGAGTGGTCCAACCCAACTTTATCTAGGCCATGAAGTGAGGACAGCAAAGGAGCCAAAAGAATCCTTCTACAACTGATGCGAACCTCCCAGTAAGCCCCTGAACATGTAATAAGTCATTGTTGGTGTTTCTGGGCTGGTTCGCATCAGATACTTCAATGGTCCTTGCAATTCTGACTTAGGTGAAACCTTCAAAACCACGAATCAAGCCCCTAAACATGTAATGGGTCCTTACTGGTGTTTCTGGGCTGATTCGCATCAACATTTCAAGCCAATGACACAAAACACAAGCGCTTACTGGGAGGCAACCCATTACAACAAAAAATCAGATTTTCTTTCTTTTTCATTTATCTTTTATTTTTCACATTTTATTTCTTTTTTGTCATTCTCCTATATTCCTTTTCTTTTATTTTCAATATTGAGGACAATGCTGTGTTTTAAGTGTGGGGGCATGGGAATATGTTAATTTTTGTATTTTGGTTTTATTTATTTTTCCCAAAAAAAGAAATGAAAAAAAAATCTATGATTGATCTCTTTGAACTCTCATTGGCTTATGAGAATATGAGTATCATGTATGAGAATTAAGTGAGATAGATGAATATATAAGTCGAATGAATGAGTGTGCATGCAAGTTTTCAAGAAAGATCTTCTTCATTTCATTCCAAGTGTCAATTGAACCTGGGATAATAGGAAAAACCCATGTCTTTGCTGCCCCTTTTTAAAAGAAAGGGAAAGCTTGTAGCTTAACTTGTTCCTCGTCAACTCCATTTTGTTTCATGCCAACACAAACCATGTGAAATTCCTTGAGATGAGCGTGAGCATCTTCTCGTGCAAGACCATTGAATGCTGGAAGCAAATGTATAACACCAGATTTGAGTTTGAAGTTCACATTATTGTCTATATTTATGCACAATGGTTGTTTTTCCACGTTAGGAGCAACAAGCTCCTTGAGTGTTTGTTGTCGTGCCACAACCATGATGTAGACGCGAGCTTCCTTTCGTAACCTATGTAAAGTGTTTTCTATTTCGAGATCAACCTGCACTTGATGAGTTCTTCTCAAAACATCATTTTCCTTCAGGAAACAAAAGGCCAAAAACCCTAGAAAACTTAAAAGAAACCAAGCACACGAGATTGAAAACAACGCAATAGGCTCGAGGATCCTACGCTGAAAAACTAAAAGTATCCAGAAACCCTAGAAAACGATAGAATTTGGCTCGATAAGGTGGGGCTATAGACCTAAGATCATTAGTTCTTCTCAAAACGTCATTTTCCTTCAGGAAACAAAAGGCCGATACCTAATTCCACCAAAATTTTTGTTTTGAACAGTACCGCCACAAGCATAAATATGTTCTCTTTTTTTTCTTTTTGTTCAGAATAAACAAAAATTACAACAAGTAGAATAAATCATAGCACAACACAACACAAAAATCAACTAAAATCACGTCCCCAACAATGACGCCAAAATTTGTTCAGATTTTCATGCTATGTATGCTATGCAATTGGGGGGGTTAGAAGATGGCTAGGCTAGGCTAAAGCAAACTAAGCGAAAATTATATAAAACCAAAATTTATCAATAAAACAAACCTTGGTCGTAAATCAACATCCACCTACAGAAATCAAAACTGGTCATGGAAACAAAACATCAATTTATATTCTGAATATTTATCTCTTCTTAACATTGGATTATTAACGAATCTGCCATATAAGTTACCCTAACCATCAAACAACCACAGTAATTTGATTCAATGGCAGCCTTAAAAACTAGATAAATTAATTAATCAAGAAACATAATTGTCCGCAATCTATGTTTGATTTGATTGAATGTTCTCCCTAAGATTAATAACGTAGATCTGCCACAATTATTAACTCAGTTGCTTCACAAGTTCATATACCACAACTCCGGTTTTGATATCAAACTTAGCAATAAATTGTCTACAATAATAACTTCGAGTCCGCTCTGAGCAATTATTAAACAATCATAGGAAAATAAGCATAAGAGAAAACATATTCATCATATAACTGGAAAATAAAGGTAAAAATAGATCTCATAGTTCTTGAAATCTGAAGGTTTATGTGTCCTTGTAACCAATCAAAAGAGTTTAGCCTTGCATGTTTGTTGAACAACTAATTAAAAAGATGGAAGAAATCATGATTTCGGGTTTTTTTAGAAGTGATGTTTTTTCTCCCCTTTTGCTGTTGGCCGAATGCTTCCCTCCTCCTTTATATATGCTTAGAAACCCTAGTTTCTATTTTACAAAATAGTCCTTCCTTAAGTTGGCAAAATATAGTTGTCATCTTTTCATATCTCATTCATAAGACAATCTTTTGAGCTACAATTTGGATTGATGATAGGTCAACATCGGTAGATTGCAAGATTTGACTTTGAAGGCTGCGATTTTCATGTTCTTTCTTATTTTATTTTTTTGTCCTTGCTTTCTAGAAAAGTATGGATGGTAGCTTTTGAATGCCACTGAAATCACTTCATTTTGATCTCTAGAGCTTCCACTGTGCATAAAACATCAACTAAAAGTCAAATCTGTCAATCACCTCCAATTACCTCCCTTTTGCATCTTTCATCCAAAAATGCCTCCAAAACATAGAAACAAAGAATATCAAGGCATTTTATACACAAAACATAGGCAAAACACAAGGTAAATATGGGTGAAATTGTCAAATAATACGGTTGCATCAACTCGTATTCTTTATTCAATTCTCTAAGCAATAACAACATCATCATAAAAATATTGGGTGAAGCTATCAGATGCTTATGATATGGGGATTTGAGAGTATTAGCGAATAAAGTCATCATCTCTTTTCCAACATAGGTGGTTATACATATATTGCCTTGTTTTTTCCACCTATGAGCATACTCCCTTATAGTTTCCTTATCATTGTTTGTCATCACCATCAATCTTGTCCATTTTAGAGCGATGTCAACATTGAACTTGTATTGTTTTAAGAAAGCAAATCAAGATCACTCTATTTGTTGACCCTTGTGCTATCTAAGGTCATGTACCAATTTAAAGCATAACCAATCATATATGACTTAGCCATTTTGTTGCAGAATGAGCTCAAGTGTGTATTAGAGCATTCCGCTTTTGTGTACTGAATAAATTCTAGCACCCTACACTTTTTGGGCATCATTACATTTTAAAAAAAATCATATCTCATGATGCAAACTAAGGAGCTGGACATGTTGATCATACTGATGCGAACCGGCCCAGAAATACCAACAAGGACTTATTACATGTTAAGGGGCTTCATTCGTGGTTTTAAAGGTGTCAACCAAGTCAGAATTGCAAGTGATTCTTGCATTCTTTAGTTCTTGAACGAACTGAATCCGACTTATCGAAGATTAACTGGCTTCGTGGCGTCATTCTACTCATTCTAATAGTGCTGGTGCCTTGGGGCAAGTTTCCATTGTGTCACACTCCTATCAGACCTATTTCGGCTTTCCGGGATGAGATCTCATTCTTGGTTGTGGGTTGCGTGACCACGTGATCACGAGGTTCACATCAACTATATCCCATTCAGACACCCATCCAAACACAAACAAATATTCGGCCAACACTTCAAACAATTAAAAAACACCCAAATCTGGCCGAGAATGGAGGTAAGACAAGAGGAATGAAGAAAGTTAGAAAGAATGATGAGAATTGTGTGGAAAAACTAAAAAAAACAGACTAATTTTTATGTTAGAGGGGATGAGGTCAGATATATTTCACTAACAAGCCAATGATTTTACTTGTGTACAAAGAGGCTTACTTTAATACTAATGATCTTGATCATATTGTGCCTAGGGTTTCTATTTCTTTATAGCAGGAGTTTGATGATGTGTTCCCCGACGTTACTTTAAGCGAAATTTCCACCATTGAGGGGGATAGAGTATCAGATTGATTTCGTACCCGGAGCTTCAATTCCTAATTGACCAACCTATTAGAAGCATTCCGAGGAGACGAAGGAGCTTCAAAGGCAAGTTGATGAGTTGATGGAAAAGGTCTACATTTGTGAGAGTATGAACCCATGTGGTGTACTTGTTTTACTTGTGCCTAAGAAGGATGGAACATGGAGGATGTGTGTTGATTGTCGACCCATCAACAACATAATGATTAGGATGAAAGAGGGTGATGAGTGGAAAACTACATTTAAGATGAAGCATGGTTTGTATGAATGGTTAGTAATGTCGCTTGTACTTACAAACGCACGTAGTACGTTTATGTGTTTAATGAATCATGTGTTGTGTGGATTCATAGGTAAGTTTGTGGTTGTGCATTTTAATGACATTCTGATCTATAACAAGAACTTAAATGGGCATCTTGATCATTTGCGTAATTGTTGCGATGTCGCGGTCGCACAAAATAATTACCCTAGCTTAAAACAAATCAAACAAGATAGTATAGAGCAAGCAAGGGGTCGATCCCACGAGGACGATTTAGTTCAGATTTTCGTGTTATATGTTATGCAATTGGGGGGGGGGGGTTGGAAGTTGTCTAGGCTAGGCTAAATCAAACTAAGCAAAAATTATATAAAATTGAAATTTATCAATAAAGCAAACCTTGGTCGCAAATCAACATCCACCTACAGAAATCAGAACTGATCATGGAAACGACACATCAATTTATATTCTGAATATTTATCTCTTTTTAAAATTGGTTCGTTAACGGATCCGCCGTATATTAACCATCAAACAACCACAGTGTCCGCACTAGTAATTTGATTCAATGGCAGCATTAAAATCTAGATAAATTGATCAATTAAGAAACATAATTGTCCGCAATATATGTTTAGTTCGATTGAATGTTCTCCCTAAGATTAATAACATAGATCCGATACAATTATTAACTTAGTTGCTTCATAAGTTCATATACCACAACTCCAGTTTTGATATCAAACTTAGCAATCGATTGTCTACAATAATAACTTCGAGTCCGCTCTTAGCAATTAAATAAACAATCATAGGAAAATAAGCATAGGAGGACAAACATATTCATCATATAAACTGAAAAATTGAGGTAAAAATAGATCTCACAGTTCTTGAAATCTGAAGGTTTCCGTGTCCTTGCAACCAAGCAAAAGAGTCTAGCCTTGCATGTTTATTGAACAACTAAATAAAAAGACGAAAGAAACCATGATTTAGGGTTTGGAGGAGGAAGATTTATGTTTTCTTTGGTGCTGGCCGAAACTTCCATGCTCCTCTCTTCTTTTATATATGCTTAGAAACCCTAGTATCTATTTTACAAAATAGTCCTTCCTTAAGTTGACAGAATTTAGTTGTCCCTTGTAAAATTCATATATCCTTAATATAACATCTTTTTGAGCTGAAATTTATAGAGTTTATAGGTATTTGCGTCTTGAATCCACTAAAATTGAGTTTGCATCAATCGGACTTCTGTAGCTTGAGATATTGAAGTTGGAATGAACAAAGGTCGATATCGGCAGATTGCAAGATTTGACTTTGAAGGCTGCGATTTCCATGATCTTCCTTATTTTATTTATTTTTCCTTAGCTTTGCATAAATTTATGGATGTTAGCTTTTGAATGTAACTGGAATCACTTCATTTCAATCTCTAGAGCTTCCACTCTGCACAAAACACCGACTGAAGGTCAAATCTGTCAATCAGCTCCAATTACCTCCTTTTTGCATCTTTCATCCAAAAATGCCTTCAAAACATAAAACAAAGAATATCAAGTCATTTTATACACAAAACATATGCAAAACAATAGGTAAATATGGATGAAACTATCAAATAATATGGTCGCATCAAATACCCCCACACTTAGCTCTTGCTCGTCCTCGAGAAAGGATAGGTAAAAAATTTAAATTAAAAATAACCATGACCAATCTCTTAATCTCCCATCAATATCCAAGAATTCAAGCATTATAAATAAGAATACAATCAAGAAGGATAAAGAACATAAATCTTCATGAATTTGTTTACATGCAAACTTCAAAACTCAATTACTCTTCAGGATTTAAAAGAAATTTATGTCATGCCAAAGTGATAGGTCCTCTCATTGATATACACTCCAACACTCATGTGTTTAGGTCTTATGTGTTTAAATCTCTCAAATTCAATCAATGAATATGTTCTACCATAAGCTTGCTCTTCAATCTCATCTCCATTACTAAAATATTACAAACAATGCATGAATCAAAATGTCTTATTTTCCGGTTGTAATGGGGCTAAGGTTAAGGGTGAGGTAAAAGAGAGTAAAAGAAATGGTTCAAACCAAAGAAAGTAGAGCATTCTGAAAAATGATATTTCTAACAAGATATTCCATTTAAGCACATCAATTTTCAATCTTTAAGCACCAATGCTTAGCTACTTTCGATTTCAAGCTCGTTTCTATTCTTTTTTCTTTTTTCTTTTTTTTGTTTTCTTTTCTTTTCTTCTTTTCTTTTTTCTTTTCTTCTTTTCTTTTTTCTTTTCTTCTTTTTTTTTTTTGTTCTTCACCTTTGGCAACTTTGCCCATCTTTTCATCAAACATCACTACTTCTTTCTTTTCACATAATTTCCAACCATAATTCCATGAGATATCATAAGTAAATGCTCTACTAATCCTTGGCCAGGGGAAAAGAGGAAAACATATAAAAAGTTTAAGGCTTATACATGGATAAAACAAAGAAAAGATAAACAAGCTCAAAAGGGGCTCACTAAAGATAATATGCTTTAGGTTGGCTTTTTGGGTCAAGCGGTTAAAATTCCTAATGCCTTTATCATCTTCATGCATTTATGTAATGCGAATGTAATCTCAACAAGATATGAAGCAAGTTCTAGAGATACATATTATTGAAAGAACGAACAATCAAAGAATATAATGTTGAAGGCTCAAAAGCTTACATTGATATAACACTATAAAGTCAACATGACATATTTTCAGAGTCAATCCCTAAACCAATTAAACATTAAAACTTGCATGCACACTCATTCATTCAATTTATATATTCATCTATCTCACTTAATTCTCATACATAATACTCATTTTCCCAATACCCCCACACTTAAAACACAACATTGTCCTCAATGTTGAAAATGAAAGAAAAGGGATATAAGAGAATGACAAAAAAATATGCAAAAGAAAAATAAAAATAAAAATAAAAATAAAAGATAAGGGAAAAGGAAAGCAAATCTGATTTTTTTTTGTGCTGGGTTGCCTCCCAGGAAGCGCTTTTGTTTTGTGTCATTGGCTCGACATGTGGTATGCTCATTCTTCATAGATCGATTCAGCTAACTCCACAGAAGCGGTGATTTCTGTCGACCAACTTTCATAGAAAGGTTTCAAGCGATGCCCATTGACCTTGAGTACGTTATTTGTTTCTAAACTTGTAATTTCAACTGCACCATAAGGAAAAATATTAGAAACAACAAAGGCCCCAATCCAACGAGAATGCAACTTACCAGGAAAAAGTTTCAAACGCGAATGATAGAGAAGGACTTTGTCTCCAACATGAAACTCTTTTCTTGTAATCATGTGGTCATGAAGACTCTTAGTCTTATCTTTGTAAATACTTGCATTCTCATAAGCGTCATTTCGAATCTCTTCCAACTCTTGCAATTGCAACTTTCTTGCAATCCCAGCAGCATCTTAATCCATGTTACATTTTTTTTATGGCCCAAAAAGCTTTATGTTCAAGTGCCACTGGTAGATGACATGCTTTCCCATAAATCATCCTAAAAGGTGACATTCCTATTGGTGATTTGTAAGCAGTTCGGTAAGCCCAAAGTGCATCACCAAGTCTCAGACTCCAGTCTCGCCGGTTGGGTTGCACTGTCTTCTCCAAAATGGACTTGATTTCTCAATTTGAAATCTCAGCTTGGCCATTCGTTTGAGGATGGTATGCCATAGAAGTCCGATGAGTCACATGATATTTGCGTAACAATGCTTCCATTGAACGATTGCAAAAATGCGTGTCACGATCACTAATGATAGCTTTAGGGATTCCAAACCTGTCAAATATGTGAGTCCTGACAAAATCTACAACAACTTTAGCATCATTAGTTCGTGTGGCTTTTGCCTCAATCCATTTGGACACATAATCAACTGCAAGAAGGATATAAAGAGCGCCAAAAGAAGAAGGAAATGGACCCATAAAATCAATACCCCAAACATCAAAAATCTCGCTTACAAGAATATTTGTTAAAGGCATTTGATTCTTATGAGTGATATTACCTGTTTTTTGACAGTTTTCACATGATTTGCAAAAATGAAATGCATCCTTAAAAATAGAAGGCAAATAAAAATCACTTTCA
Source organism: Salix brachista (assembly GCA_009078335.1). NCBI lineage: Eukaryota > Viridiplantae > Streptophyta > Magnoliopsida > Malpighiales > Salicaceae > Salix > Salix brachista. The sequence continues at coordinate 10,464,620 of CM018586.1, forward strand.
ATTACCTTATGGGCCGTTCTTTTTGCTCCAAAATGTCCACCACAAGAATGAGAATGACAAAAGGTGAGAATGGAATGAAATTCATCTTGTGGTACACATCTCCTAACTACTTGATCCACACAAAATTTCCACAGATGAGGAGTATCCCAGAAATAATATTTAGCATCAGCTCGTAGCTTATTTTATTGGGATGTAGACAAACCTGGAGGGAATTCTTTGGTGACTAAATAGTTCACCAAATCAGCATACCATGGTCTTATGGAGGAATGTAACACATACAACTGCTCATCAGGAAATGTCTCTCTTATTGTTTCAACTTCTATATCCTTGGTCCTTAGTCGGCTCAAGTGATCAGCCACATGGTTTTCAGCACCTTTTTTGTCTTTGATTTCAAGATCAAATTCTTGTAAAAGCAAGATCCACCTAATGAATCTTGGTTTGGACTCTTTTTTCTTCAAAAGATACCTCAGAGCTGCATGGTCAGTGAAAACAACTACTTTTGTACCAAGTAAATATGACCTGAATTTTTCTAGAGCAAACACTACTGCAAAAAGTTCCTTTTCATTTGTATGGTAATTGCATTGTGCTCCATCTAACATGCGAGAAGCATAGGCTATAACATGCAAATTCTTACCAATTCTTTGCCCAAGAACAGCCCCTACCGCATAGTCACTCGCATCACACATTATCTCAAAAGGTTCATCCCATTTTGGTGGTTGGATGATAGGGGCAGATGTGACACACCTTTTGAGCTCATCATGGGCATCTTTACATGCTTGATCAAACACAAAATCCACTTCTTTGGATAATAGTTTGCATAAGGGTGTTGTAATCTTCGAGAAGTCTTTGATAAAGCGCTGATAGAAACCTGCATGGCCAAGAAAAGAACGAACTTCCCTCACGCATGAGGGGTAAGGTAATGATGAAATAACATCTGTTTTAGCTTTATCAACCTCCAATCCACGTGAAGACACAACATGCCCAAGAACTATTCCTTGATCTACCATAAAATAACACTTTTCATAGTTCAAGACAAGGTTAGTTTCAATGCACTTTTTCAAGATCAAAGATAAGTTTTCTAGACATCTATCAAAAGAATCACCATACATCGTGAAATCATCCATGAAAACCTCAATTATTCTTTCAACATAGTCAGAAAAAATACTCATCATGCATCTTTGAAAAGTTGCAGGTGCATTATAGAGACCAAAGGGCATTTTCTATATGCATATGTACCAAATGGACATGTAAATGTAGTTTTTTCTTGATCCTCAGGATTAATAACAATCTGATTGTATCCACTATATCCATCAAGAAAGCAATAAAAAGACTTACCTGCCATACGTTCAAGCATTTGGTCCATGAATGGTAACGGGAAATGATCTTTACGCGTAGAAAGATTAAGCTTTCTATAATCAACACACACTCTCCATCCACTCGAGATGCGAGTAGGAATGAATTCATCATCTCTGTTTTTCACCAATGTGATTCCAGTCTTTTTGGGCACCACATGGATTGGTGCCACCCATTTACTGTCTGTGATGGGGTAAATGACTCCTGCATCTAATAGTTTCAAAATTTCAGCTTTCACGACCTCCATCATGGGTGGGTTCAACCTCCTTTGCATTTGCCTTGCTGGTTTCGTATCATCCTCCAATAATATATGATGCATACACATTGAGGGACTAATGCCCTTGATCCCTCAATGTCGGCTAAAGTCCATCCAATGGCCGTTTTGTGATCACAGAACAACTTCACAAGTTTTTCCTCTTGCGCACTGGTCAAACCTTTTGCTATGATAACAGGAAGTGTATTATTGTCGCCAATGAATACATACTTCAAATTATCAGGCAAAGGTTTCAATTCTAACTCGGGAGCCTGTAAAATAGATGGCAAAAGCTTTTTATGTGAAAGTACTAAATCAACAAAGACATTACCATGGGGAACGGTTTGCAAAGCTTGCAAAGCCAGTGCTGCTTCGTGCACGTTTTAGGGAACACATGTGTGCCTCTCCATCTCCTCCAATTGGGTAAAATAATAGTCATAGCTCAAAGCTACACTTAATCCATCCACACAATCAAAATAACAAACTTGTTGCACACACTTATCAACTTTGTCACAACATGTGATAGAATAAACATTGCTATAAGGATATTTCATTGCATCATGAAAATTAAATTCAATCTTTTCATCTCCGACCTCCATAGACAAAGTATCCTTACCACAATCAATCTTTGTATTGGCAGTTTTTAAGAACGGTCTCCCAAACAATATAGGAGTACTAGAATCACAAGAATTATGCTCCATATCAAGATTATAAAAGTCACATGGAATTAGCAAGCTATCAATCTTGACTAGGACATCTTCTATCACACCAAGTGGGTAAACAAAACTACGATCCGCAAGTTGTATGACAATGTTGGTTTTATACAAAGGCTCTAAACTAAGAGATTCATAAACATGTTTAGGCATAACACTAATGGATGCACCTAAATTGCATAGAGCCCTTTTAAAACTAGCATTGCCAATAACACATGGGATAGTAAACGCACCTGGGTCTTTCTGCTTCAAAGGCATATTCTTTTGAACAACAGCAGATACGACTTCTCCTATACTTAACATTTCATGACCTTTCAGTTTAAAAGCTCTTTTGGTAGTGCACAACTCCTTCAAAAATTTAGCATACTTGGGAATGTTGAGTTCCACTTTCTTGAAAACCTCTAATATCTCTTTTTCTTTGTCTTCTTTCTTAGACCTAGAAGAACTCACAAGAAAGGGTGGAATTGTTTTAAAATTGGAATTCATTGAGTGAGGAGTTACCTTTAGAGTGGTCGTCATTGTCTCATTTTGTGAAGGAGGAGTAGGTTTCTTCTTTCTACTCAATTCATTTTCTATCTCTATTTCTTCCTCCATCTCAACTTGTTTTGACTTGTTTTCTCCAAGTTCTTTCCCACTTCGCAGCATGATTGCATTAAAATTCTCTTTTGGATTTAATGCTTGGGAGGGCAATTTTCCATTCATTTGTGTTTCCAGTTTGCCCACACTTGAAGCTATTTGCCCCATTTGCTTCTTCAAGTTGTGAATACATGATCTTGTTAAAAAGACATTACATTTTGCTGCAAGGTCACAGTGTTAGAAGCCAAAGTTTTCATCATCTCACGAAGATCATCACTAGATGATGTCCCCATAACATTGGAGTTGTTGAACGGAGGGGGATGTCTCGCTTGATAATTTTGTTGGGGCTGTGGTTGAAATCCATGGGAATGGAACTGTCTCCCTTGATTGCCTTGTTGAGGTGGGTTCCCGTAGCGGAAGTTGGGATGATCTCTCCATCCAGGATTGTATGTGTTAGAAAAGGGATCATACTTACGCTGGGGTTGTCCATTGAATGTTCCATCAACCGCATTTGCTTGCTCAATGTAATCTTCTTACATTGTTGGGCACATATCCGAAGCATGTCCTTATAGTGAGCATATGCTATAAACTTTTACCTGCTGTACATTTCCACAAGCCAAAGAACGCACAAGAGAAGTAAGATCATTAACTTTATTCTCAAGGTTAGAAATACTTACCTCATTCACTCGTTTGTTTGAGAAGTCTCCACGGGTGCCAAACTGTTTCGAGTTGGCTGCCATGTTTAAGATTAATTGGCGTGCAGCACCGGGTGTGTTATCTACCAATGCCCCTCCACTTGCAGCATCAATGATACTACGGTCAGTAGGCATCAATCTTTCATAGAACTATTGAATGAGCAGCTGATCAGGTATTTAATGATGAGGGCATTGAATACATAATAGCTCAAATCTTTCCCAATACTCAGCGAGTGTTTCTCCATGAGATTGTCGAATCCCACATATTTCTTTTCTTATGTTGGCAACTCGAGATGCTGGGAAATATTTTTCAAGGAAGATCTTCTTAATGCCATTCCAAGTGTCAATGGAACCTGGGAGAATAGAAAAAAGCCATGCCTTCGCTGCCCCTTTTAAAGAGAAAGGAAAAGCTTTCAACTTAACTTGTTCCTCTTCAACTCCATTCGGTTTCATGCCAACACAAACCATGTGGAACTCCTTGAGATGAGTGTGAGGATCTTCTCCTGCAAGACCATTGAATGTTGGCAGCAAATGTATAAAACCAGATTTAAGTTCAAAGTTCACATTACTGTCTATGTTTATGTACAATGGTTGGTTTTCCACGTTAGAAGCAGCAAGCTCCTTGAGTGTTTGTTGTCGTGCAACAACCATGATGTTGACGCGAGCTTCCTTTCGTAACCTGTGTAAAGTGTTTTCTATTTCGAGATCAACCTGCACTTGATGACTTTGATTAGCAAAACGGGTTACAGGCATAAATCGCAAAGAAAACTCAAAAGAAACCAAGCACACAAGAGATTGAAGACAACACAATAGGCAATAGGATCCTACGCTAGAAAACTAAAAGTGTCCAGAAACCTTAGAAAACGATAGAATTTGGCCTGGATAAGGGGGGGCTAGTGATAAGTCACTAGATCTGCTCAGAACGTCGTTTTCCTTTAGGAAACAAAAGACCAATACCTAAATCCACCAAAAAATCTGTTTTGATCACGTGGTCACGCAACCCACAACCAAGAATTAGATCTGATCCCGAAAAGCCGAAATAGGTCTGATAGGAGTGTGACACAATGGAAACCTGCCCCAAGGCACCAGCACTATTGGAATGAGTAGAATGACGCCATGAAGCCAGTTAATCTTCGATAAGTCGGATTCAGTTCGTTCCAGAACTGAAGAATGCAAGAATCACTCTCACACATAAACTGAAAAGTTCAGAATTAAGTTTAATCAATGGCTGCCGAAATTTTTGGCTAACATGAGTTTAAATAGTCTTTTAAAAACCTAACCCTAATGGACCCTTTATGTGGACTTTTTTATTTTTTGAATGGGTAATCCAGACCCGCTGGGGCCTGACTAATGGACTTAAATGAGGTCCACTCAAAACTGACCCAAAATCCTAAATTGAAAAGCCCATGACTTAATCCAAGCAAGCCTTGGATCCTAGCTGAAAACAAAGTCTTGATTAAGCCCAAACAAGCCTTGGGTTGTAGCTAACTAACTTAAATGAAGCCCATAAGGTTTATTTATTCTCTCTCCATCCAGCCCATCAATCCCATGCTTCCAAGTTGTAGTAGGATTCTTTTGGCTCCTTTGTTGTCCTCACTTCATGGCCCAAATAAAGCCGGGCTGGACCCCTTCTACACATAGATACTTCAATGGTCCTTGCAACTATGACTTGGGTGAAACCTTCAAAACCACGAATCAAGCCCCTAAACATGTAATGGGTCCTTGCTGGTGTTTCTGGGCCGGTTCGCATCAACCGCCGCAAACACAAATATGTTTTTTTCTTTTTCTTTTTTTTTAGAATGAATAAAAATAACAGCAAGCAGAATAAATCACAGCACAACACAAGAACACAAGAATCAACTAAAATTACATCCCCGGCAACAGCGCCAAAATTTGGTGCAATGTCGCGGTCGCACAAATTAATTACCCTACCTTAAGACAAATTATATTTTGAATATTTATCTCTTCTTAAAATTGGTTCGTTAACGGATCCGCCGTATAACTTACCCTAACCATCAAACAACCACAGTGTCCGCACTAGTAATTTGATTCAATGGCAGCATTAAAATCTAGATAAATTGATCAATTAAAAAACATAATTGTCCGCAATATATGTTTAGTTCGATTGAGTGTTCTCCCTAAGATTAATAACATAGATCCGCTACAATTATTAACTTAGTTGCTTCATAAATTCATATACCACAACTCCAGTTTTGATATCAAACTTAGCAATCGATTGTCTACAATAATAACTTCGAGTCCGCTCCTAGCAATTAAATAAACAATCATAGGAAAATAAGCATAGGAGGACAAACATATTCATCATATAAACTGAAAAATTGAGGTAAAAATAGATCTCACAGTTCTTGAAATCTGAAGGTTTCCGTGTCCTTGCAACCAAGCAAAAGAGTCTAGCCTTGCATGTTTATTGAACAACTAAATAAAAAGACGGAAGAAAACATGATTTAGGGTTTGGAGGAGGAAGATTTATGTTTTCTTTGGTGCTGGCCGAAACTTCCTTGCTCCTCTCTTCTTTTATATATGCTTAAAAACCCTAGTATCTATTTTACAAAATAGTCCTTCCTTAAGTTGATAGAATTTAGTTGTCCCTTGTAAAATTCATATCTCCTTAATATAACATCTTTTTGAGCTGAAATTTATAGAGTTTATAGGTCTTTGCGTCCTGAATCCACCAAAATTGAGTTTGCATCAATCGGACGTCTATAGCTTGAGATATTGAAGATGCAATGGACAAAGGTCGATATCGGCAGATTGCAAGATTTGACTTTGAAGGCTGTGATTTCCATGATATTCCTTATTTTATTTCTTTTTCCTTAGCTTTACATAAATTTATGGATGTTAGCTTTTGAATGTCACTGGAATCACTTCATTTCAATCTCTAGAGCTTCCAATCTGCACAAAACACCGACTGAAGGTCAAATCTGTCAATCAGCTCCAATTACCTCCTTTTTGCATCTTTCATCCAAAAATGCCTTCAAAACATAAAAAAAAGAATATCAAGGCATTTTATACACAAAACATATGCAAAACACTAGGTAAATATGGATGAAACTATCAAATAATATGGTCGCATCAGTAATGTACTTAGTGTGTTAGGTAGTGAGAAATTGTATGGAGATGGACAAGGAGAAAGTTAAGGTCATCCGGGATTGTCCTACAACCAAATCGGTAAGTGAGGTAAGGAGTTTTCATGGGTTAGCTAGTTTTTATTGGCGTTTTGTGAAAGATTCAGTACAATAGCGGCACCCTTGAATGAAGTTGTTAAAAATTGAGTTCGGTTTAATGGGGGAGGAATAAGAAAAAGTATGTTTTGCACCTGTTTTGGCTTTACCTGACTTTTTGAAATATTCAGTTTGTGAAAGATTCAGTACAAAAGCATTTGAAATAGAATGTGATGCGTCTGGAATGGGAATAGGTTCAGTTTTTATGCAGTATCAGAGACCTATTTCGTATTTCAGTGAGAATTTAAGTGGAGCGACCTTGATCAATCCCAATTATGACAAAGAACTCTATGCATTGGTTAGAACACTTGAGACATGGCAACATTAGTTGTGGCCAAAAGAGTTTGTAATCCATTCGGATCATGAGTCCTTGAAACATTTGAAAGGACAAGGTAAGTTGAATAGGAGACATGCAAAATGGGTTGAATTCATTGAAACTTTTCCTTACACAATCAAGTATAAATAAGGCAAAGAGAACATCTTAGCTGATACACTTTCGCGCAGGTATGTTCTTTACACACCACGAATACTAGATTGCAAGGCTTTGAATATATGAAGGAACTGTATGGTAATGATTTTGACTTTGTCGAGATTTATAATGCATATGGACATTTGTCTTTTGGTAAGTTTTATTTGATGGATGGTTATTGTTTCAAGGAGAATAAATTGTGTTCTTGTTAGTTCTTTGTGTGAATTGCTTGTTCGTGAGCACATGGGGGTGGTATTGCATGAGCATTTCTATTGGCCAAAGATGAAAAGAGTTGTGTAATGAATTTGTGAACAGTGGTTTGCTTGTCAAAAGGCAAAATCTAGAGTACAACTGCATGGACTATATACATCATTACCTGTGCCTACTGAACCTGGGGTAGATATCTCTATGGAGTTTGTTTTAGGTTTACCTAGGTCAAAGAAAGGTAGAGACTCTATTTTCATTGTGGCTGATAGGTTTTCTAAAATGATGCCTTTCATTGCATGCCATGAAACAGATGATGCATCTCATATCGAAGACTTGTTCTTTAGGAAGATTATACATTTTCATGGCATTCCTAAGAGTATAGTACCAAATCGTGATGTTAAGTTCCTTAGCTATTTTTGAAAGATCTTATGGGGAAAGTTGGAAACCTCAAACAGATGGGCAAACTGAGGTAGTCAATAGAACATTACTCAACTTTTGCGTGTTGTAATACAAAAGAATTTGAAAAGTTGGGAAGAATGTTTGCCTTTGATTGAGTTTGCTTATAATAGAATTGTGCATTCGACCTCTAGTTTTTCTCCTTTTGAAATTGTTAATGATCTTAATCCACTACTCCTATGGACTTAATTCCTTTACCTTGTGAAGAAAGGGTAATTTTAGATGGTGAACAAAAGGCAAAGATGGTGAGACAACTCCATGAAGGAGTTCGACTGCAAATAGAGAAAAAGAACAGGCTTTACGCTTCTAAAGCAAATAAGGGATGTAAACTGGTTGTTTTCCAACCAAGTGATTGGGTTTGGGTGCACATGCGGAAGGAACGGTTTCCTAACCAAAGGAAATCAAAATTACAGCCTCGTGGTGATGGTCCATTTTGAGGTTTTGGAGAGAATAAATGACAACGCATACAAAATTGATCTTCCAGGTGAGTATAGTGTTAGTGTTACCTTTAATGTTGTTGATCTTACGTTGTTTGACATAGATATTGATTCGAGGTCGAATCCTTTCCAGGAGAGAGGGGATGATGTGGACTAACCCAAAAACACCAGCAAGGACCCATTACATGTTCCAAATGGTCCAAGGACGCGGTCTAAGACAAAGGCATTGAAAGAGGCAATGAATGCATTTGTTTTGAAGGTTTCAACCAGGTCATAATTGCAAGGACCATTGGAGTATCAAGAGGAGACCCTAGTACATCTTATCCATGTCCAAGAGGGGTCCAGTACAACCTTATTTGGGCCATGAAGTGAGGACAGCAAATGAGCCAAAAGAATCCTATTACAGCATGGGATTAATGGGCTTGATGGAAGACTATAAAAAAAACCTTATGGGCTTTATTTAATTTTGTTAGCTACAACCCAAGGCTTGTTTGGGCTTAATTAAGACTTTATTTTAGCTAGGATTCAAGGCTTGTTTGAATTAAGTCATGGACTTTCCAACTTAGGGTTTTGGGTCAGTTTTGAGTGGACCTCATTTAAGTCCACATAAGGGGTCCATTAGGGTTAGTTCTTAAAAGACTATTTAAACTCATGTTAGCTAAATTTCGGCAGCCATTGATAAATTTTAATTATGAACTTTTCAGTTTATGTGTGAGAGTGATTCTTGCATTCTTTAGTTCTTGAACGAACTCAATACGACTTATCGAAGATTAACTAGCTTCGTGGCGTCATTCTACTCATTCTAATAGTTATGGTGCCCTGGGGTAGGTTTTCATTGTGTCACACTCCTATCAGACCTATTTTGGCTTTTCCGGGATCAGATCTCATTCTTGGTTGTGGGTTGTGTGACCACGTGATCACGAGGTTCGCATCACCAAGGCTTGTTTGGGCTTAATTAATACTTTGTTTTCAACTAGGATCCAAGACTTGTTTGGATTATGTTATGGGCATATCAGTTTAAGGTTTTGGGTCATTTTAGAGTGGACCTCATATAAGTCCACATAAGGGGTCCATTAGGGTTTATTTTTAAGAACTCTATAAACTTATGTAAGCTAAATTTCAGCAGCCTTTAATGAATATTACTTCTGAATTTTTCAATTTTAAAGTGTGAGAGTGATTCTTGCATTCTTTACTTCGTGAATGAACTGAATCTGACTTATCAAAGATTAGCTGGCTTCGTGGCGTTATTCTACTCATTCCAATAGTGTTGGTGCTTTGGGGCAGGTTCCATTTTGTCACACTCGTATCAGACCTATTTCGGCTTTCCAGGATCAGATCTTAATCTTGATTGTGAGTTGCATGATCACGAGGTTCGTTTCAATGTTTTTGGGCTATTTTCATCTTTTTAGGCGTATGTTGTTATTGTTTTGGACTTGTTTAGCTTAATGGACTTGGGTTTATTTCAACCTCCTTTATAAGTAGTGTCATGAGTCATTTGTAACCAGATCATTATTAAAAAAATAAGACAGTTTTGAACTTGTCGTTGTAGAGAATTTCTTCTTGGTTCTTCCATTCCTGATTTAGTGAAGAACAAAATCAGACTTATCACTATTAATCACAAATTGTGTCTTTTCTTCTTCTTCTTTTTGACGATTTTTTTTCTACAGTAGGGAACAGTAAATAAAAAACAAAAATGAAAGATAGTCAAACTTATCTTAGAACCAAAGCTTTGATACCAAATGATATGAACTCCATCAACAATTGTGATGAAACCCGATAACAATGATGGTTTAGAACCCCAAGATCGTGTAGACAAGATTGGTAGAGCCTTGACCCGACACCTAACCAGATGAAAACCAAGACTACGAAGGATTGAAATGTCACACCAAAAAAACCTGAGAATCTCTCAACAATCAAGGTGATAAGTTTGGTTGTTTGAACGCCATAAGATTAACTTGATAAGTTCTAAGAGTTCTTTTAAGAACGAAGAGGAATACAAGACCTCACAATAATGATGATTTTCTGGTAACATAATCTTCTTATTCAATTCAAAACACCCATATATATACTTGGAAGAACCCTCCAAGAATAGAAAACGTCATAACTAAAGCTTTAAAACAGCACAAACAACAGCATAAACAAGTCCCCATGTTTTTAGGCCTCTTGGACTTCTAGAGGCAACCATAAATAGCTAAATGATTAAATTCAATGTATTTAACATAACCATTCAAGACCAAGTTCATGCCCTTTGATGGTCAGACCATGCTGGTAACGTTTTTGCATGCTAATTATTAACCTCTTCAATTGCTTTGATGACGTGGACTAAGCCTTGATTATTATTTGAGCCCATCTTGGTCTTTTTAGAATCAACCTAAATCTCTTGGATTATCCCATTTAATGCTTCCTTGAAACGTTTGGCTCTAAGTCTTGTAATTGGACCACTTGGAAGTGACAAAGGGTCTTGTGCAAATTCAGCCACATTCCCGAGTGTATAATCAACATGTCTAGCTCTTTGATTTGCATCATCTAGCTAGAAACCCATAATGAAGAATCCAAGGTTGAATCATATCAACAACTGATCTCAACACATATAACTGAATGTTCACCATAAAGAATCCAAGGTTGAACTCAAATCATAGGAAATCCTTAAAACAAACTAACATGTCTTTATCAAAAAAGGATCCCTGCCAAATAGGAAGTCCACGAGTCAAAAGAAGGTAAATAATAAAATTTGTACAGCCTGTTATGACCTATATCTCAAGGCCTTTCCAAACACCGATTGATCTGAAACTTCATCTCCTCATGGAAACATACCTCTCAAATATTTTGGTAAAGTCTCAACTTAAGCAAATGGTTCGATATAGAGGTATTCTCAATAGTATAAAACTAGACAATATAAAACTTTACTTTTAAGTCTGAATTTGACCATGTGTGAATTGTATCACAAATACCATCTTACCGGTAGGTCCAATATTTAAACCATAATGTTAAACATTGATTTTTAGGGTTATTGAAATATAGGCGAAATCCTTAAGGAATTTTACAAACTTATTGTAAATTCTAACAAATTCAAAGAAAAAAAGGACACAAAAAGTTTTTAAAACAATGCTAAAAACAGTTTTCTCTCATTTTTATAAATAAAATGAATTTTTTGCAAGGTTTGGGTCATATGCAATAAGCAAAAATAATTTTTATTTTTATTATTTATTTATACAAGGCGATCTTTGGAAAAACTATATTTTCCTTCCCTAGAAAATTGCTAAAAGAGATATAAGGGTGTGTTTGCCAAACATTCTCTTAGGCCAAAAACTCTTTAACAAAAATGTTGTCTAAACAAATAAAGCCTCTAAGTACTTGAACTAAAACAAAACCAAATGGGTTGACCCAAAGATACTACAACAATGAACTAAACCAAAAACCAAGGTTCGACTGAAAAACTAAAGCAAAATCAAAGTTAAAAGTTAACACAAAACATAAAAATATTCATAAAAAGTAGATCAAACACTCAAATCATGAAGAACACGAAGAATATTTAAACAAATTCTAGCAACATGAATTAGTGAAGGATTATACGTTCCGACAACTCAAACAATGGGTACTACTCTCTGGTTCCTTCTTTTCCAAGCTTGTTACTTTCTCTCAAAGTTAACGAAATCCTTGTGCTTGTCTCTTAAACCTTCACACTTAGAGTTTCTTTATCAATGTGTCTCTCCATGTTTTTTCTCTCATCTTTGTTCCTCTTCCTCTCTTTGGCCAATTCTCAAGGGGGATTTAAATGGTTTTGCTAGGGTTCTTGATGGATTCAAACATAGATTGATCAAAACGTGACCTTTTTATCAAATTAAGAGGGTTCTACACATATGTTAACTTTTTGCTTGGAGACAAAGACATGCATCCCTCGCCATTTGATTTTGGATAAAAGATTTATGACCCTTGATAAAAACCTTATAGAAAATTGAAGTGTGAACACATGAAAAGGTTAAGTTGCTTTGCATAAATAGGTATGTCAATCAAGGTTGATTGAGTTGATCAATTTTGAGACTTTGTTGGAGCAACTACAATGACATAATCATTAGAGGTCGCCTGAACTTGGTAGAGAAGAGGCATATTGATATGATCTAGACATGATTAAATTTGGACTTTGATGTAAAGTTTATATTGTCCAGTTATACACTATTGACCATATCTCCATGTCTAATTGTTGGATTGCACTGAAACTTTACCAAAAGAGTCTAGAGTCATGCTTCTATATGGGGGTGAAATTTAAAATCAATTAAAGTTTAGGAAAGCCTTACGACATAGGTCATAAAAGACTTTATGAATCTTGTTGTTCAGTTCCTTTTGGGCAAGAAGGCTTATTTGGAGTGTATGTTGGGTCTTATTTAGTTCACTGTAATGAATATGGGTTTAGGTCACATAGGGGGCTAAAAGTTGGCTTGAGTTAATTAAAATATTGGGATCAAATCAGATTTTCTAGTTTATTTGGGATTTCTTATGGATGACAAATCTATTACTAGCATATCTAGGATATTTATTTTGGTTTTTATTATTTTTATTCTTTTCTTATTAGTTTTTGGATTATTATTATATATTTGGGTCAATTTTGTAAGTATGCTCAAATCAGCATACATATGTGGGGATCTATCAGGGTTATTTAAAACATTATATAAGTTAATTGTATGTTGCAAAGCTAGCAGCCATAAATTATAGAAATAAACTTGTGTGTTTGCATGGTGCAACATGTTTTCTTTATTGGGACAAATCAAATCTGACCTATCAAGGTATAACTAACCTTGTCATACTTCTCAAACCTGATTTTTAGTTTTCTTAGAAAAGTATCATCTTTATTGGGGGTTGCTTGACCATGTGATCAAGAGGGTCACATCACATACCTTTTGATTTGATCCATTCTTAATTGATTTGAAGGTCTTTATTTCCACATTCATTCCTTAAAGATGCCAACTAGATTAATTGAGAATCTAAAAATGTAGTGATGGCTAATTACAGACATGTTGTTGAGTTGGTTGAAGAAAAATAAGATGTAAACATTCGATGAGAGTAGTTGATCTTTGTAAAGGGGGTGTTTGTCAATTGAAAAATGATGGTTATAGCCCATGAGGTGATCAAGAAACCACATGCATTCATGTAAAAAAGCATGTCTGACCTGCCAAAACTACTAAAGAAGAAACTAAATAGTGGTTGAATGATGTGTCTATCATCTAGGTTAAGCCTTAGAAATTAGGGATTTTAATTTGGGATTTGACTTAATTCATTTTAGTCCATGTTCTTCCAATTTCTTCTAGTTGCACCTTGATTGTCTCTCAACTTTTAATTTCATGCAATTTTACCTTTATCAAACTTAATTATCAACCTCAAAGTTTAATGCCTTATAGAATTTGGTCCTCACCTGATTTATGTCAATTGACTCTCAATTGACCATCGAACTTTCAAATTTCCTCAAATTGACATTTGATTTAGTTAATTCAACCTTTACAATCACATATATTTTCAGTTTAGTCTTTGGTTTTGGATTTCTTCAAGCAAATCCTTAATTACCCATCAATCTTCAATATTGTTACATGTAAACCCCTGATTCGTCCAATTAAACCTTGTAGAAAACAAATTAAGTTCCCAAAGTTTAATTCATTCCAATTAACATCCAAATTGACTCCAAAAACTAATTTTTCTTGCAATCAAGTCCTAAATAATTAATTACACCTTTCAAAATTCTCATTGGGTCCTTACCTATCCAAGTTTGTATTTCTTGACCCCAAATAAAAATATTTTCACTAATGTTGTCCTTTGTCAGTTAGAATAGGGTTATAAATTTTTCCAATTTTATCTATTTTAATCCTCCAACTTTTTCACTTGCTATTTTGATCTTTCACCACCAACTTGGACAATCTCTTTTGGGCTTTTTTCATGTGTATTTTTTTGTATTTTTTTCTTTTTTTGATTTTTTGATTTTTTTATAAGGTTCAAAGTGAGTAACAACAATTTTATTTTGGTTCTTTTTATCTTTTTATTGTTAATTTATTTATTATTGTTGTATTTTTATTTTTTTATATTATTTAAATTATCAATTGGACCAATGATTTGAAATTTGATTGTTTTCACTCTAATATATATATATAAAATCTCGGCTCTCGGCTACAAATCCAAGTATAACACTAAATAACTTCTTTGAGTTTTATTAATCAATTTGACTTGTTAAATCCTATTTTGATAATGAACGGTCAGAAAGGGTTGTTTATGAGACTGCCATATTGTGCGTGCACACTCAGGTGGTGTGGTGGACTTATCCGAGAAGGCTACACGGAGAATAATTAATTTATCAACGACATCGAGGGCATGTGAAATAACCTTCAAAACACAACTTAATTCATGATTCCACTTCATGGTCATTCCCAGCTATTCTTGTCTTTTCTTCATTTATATCATAATCAACTTCGTGCTCTTTTATTTTATTCAGTATGTACTAAACATTCATAAGTGTTCACAGTGATTTTTTTTCTATTTCCTCCACTTTATTTTCTTGTTGTTGTTATTTTTTTAATTTTATTCTCCAATCAACTTAATTTTAGATTTATCTTTATATATTTTTTAATTTATTTTTTATAAAATTATTAATGCTTTAAATAAATATTCTAATAATTAGTTTATGCTTGATTTTATAAATATTTATTTTTATTATTGTATAATTAAGTAAAAGATAACTTAAAAAACAAAATTCTTAAACACAATAAAATACATCACCTAAATAATAAATTTAGCGGATTAAACTGTTAAAACTAAGTCAGTTCAATATATTACCATTTTAATATTGATTTTTTCATTTAAATATATTAAAATCAAATTGTATTTTTATTAGTATTTCAAATTATATTGTGCCCGCCAAATCATTTGAATAACATCACTAACACATAATTTACTTATAAATTTAAACTAAATAAAAAGCTAATTTAAAATTTATCTTCTAAATAAAATTTAATAATCTCAAATTATCTATACATCTAAATCAGCTCGCGGATTTACTGTTCATTCAAGTACTGTTCATCTCGACTTATAAGCATTGTGGACTTAAATAGTGAGATTACAGGATAATATAAGTATTATTTCTATACTACAACAGCATAACGAAGTCATTTAGTCGAGTGGTTAAGGCGTGCGCCTAATGTTTCCCCGCAGCTAGAGTTCGAATCTCTCAGGCAACAAAATGATTTTGGATTTTGCTTCTAAAAAAGTTAATAATATAAGTATTATTTCTATACTACAACAGCACAACCAAGTTCTTTGGCTGAGTGGTTAAGGCGTGCGCCGTTTCCCCGCAGGCGAGAGTTCGAATCGGTCAGGCCACAAATTGAAATATTTTAATTCTAGTGATTTTGTTCTTTTTTATATATTTGTGAGTGAAAACACATTCAAGTGATTTTGTTCTTTTTTATATATTTGTGAGTGAAAACACATTAAATACATTTAAACAATTAGGTTGAATATGGAATGAAATTATTTATTACCATGACCTTATAATCTATAGAAATCATCATGCAACTCTTTAATATAAGTGTGTAAAAATGTGTGAGAGCTTGCTAATAATATATCTCAATACTAATATTTTGATTATGCATATTATATGTGTTTAGGGGTAAAGTTTGATTAGGTTTTGATATATAATTGTATTTAGTTTAATTTTTAATATTTTACAAATTACAAAGTCATTTTTTTATACTGGAAAGAGTTAAATATATAGGGTTGGGCTAGATGTTTTTATAAAATATATACTAGTTGAGCTTATAATTGTTAATTTTCATGAACTCATATTTAGAGGTGGACCTACAACATAAATTGTAGGTGTCATGGAACCTCCAATATTAGATATAGTTTTCATACCTTACATGTGATACCTATATTCTAACCATTTATCATCTATAATATTTATATAATCTGACTTTAACGAGATGAGTCAGATTATATGATACAAATATTACTGGTGAAAAAAATTTCATAACATCCCTAACACTCATTTTTAATATTAAAAATAACATGTCAAGTAATTATCGATTGACCTCATCACACATATATTGACTTCTTTTTTTTCATGATGACATGAAGTTATGTTAAAAATATATTTTTATTTGTTTTTTTATAGTGATGAGAATATTTATTTTAAAAAACTTAAATGATTTAAATTCTCAAGTAAGAAAATATATTATTTAGTTCAATATTTTTTTATTCATGCATTTTTTATGTATACATTTTTTTATTAGAAACTTGGTTTTCTGAATAAAAATACTATTATCTTAAAATAAATTTACTATAAAAAATCATGTCTTGTGATTATAAAAAAATAATTAATTTAATATATATATATATATATGAAAATTATTATAAAAATAATAAAATAGATATTTATTCCCATTAAATATTCATGAGAAAGTTTTTAAAAAATTCTTGTTGATTAGGTTCATATACATTTATTGATAAAAAAATAACTAATATTGTCATTCGAATATATAATCTTATTTAAATATTATGACATAATTCAATAATGTTTTAGATATCATCATAATAAAAAAAAAATTAAAAAGCCTTTTAAAAAAATAACCTAAATATTATTGGGCTTGAAAGTCAAACATGTACATCTAGCCTAAAATGAAAAGGCCTAGGTTCATTTATGTCTAGAAGCTCAGGTCTAAGCAAAGAAAAAAAAATATGAATGATGTGTCATCTACTAATATATTTTTTGGTCACTTTCAATGATAAAAAAAAAAGGGTTAGAGTTTAGACACTTTTAACCTAGTTTTTCAACTTTTTCTCACTTAAAAACACCTGAAACTATCATATAAAATCTACACTTGAAATCATCATATAAAATCTCAATAAACTTGTGTCCAATCTAAAAACACCTTCTAAACACTCTAAAAACTAAAAATTAATCAAATAAAAAAAGAACAACCATGATATACTTTTTCTAACATGATTAAAGGATAAAACACTTTCATTAAACTTAATACTCTAAAACGAACTTATTGAAACCAAGACTAACTTTTTTCCCATGATTGGAATGTGATTGACCAAATCTTTCTCTTTCCTTACCCTTCTTCGATGAAATTTCTCTTTTATCTCTTAACATGTATGGACTAGAATGTAATAAAATAAAAATTTAGAACTAAATTATAAACATTTGAGAATAAACGGACCAAATTTATAAAAATTTAAAACTTGAGGGATTAAAGTGGTACTAAAGATTGTATTATAACAATAGAGTGCAATCTACTATGAAGAGATAAATGAAAAGTCCATAATCTTTTATTTGTATTGGTAATAATTTATAGTTTTCTAGTTAATTTCATCTAATCTCTTTAAATTAAAATGGGTTACATCATTTTTATCTAAACATTTTTATCAATTATTGTTTGATATTTTATCTTTTTATTAAAAAGGTCCTTCTTGTTGACCTTTAGATCATATAATTATATTTTTATAAATTTTGATGATGACAATAATATTAAAATTAGACTAATAATATGCTTGGTTGGGAATAACTTTAAAAAAAATAAACGAAGAATGCATTAACAAGTATGGTGGAAGTCCAAGAAGGAAACAAAATAAAGACATAGTTAAAATATTTGTTTTTAGTGCTCAATATAAATCTTTATATTCTACCTAATAGCAAAAATGAAAATGAAAATGAATGCACACATTTCACTTTGCATGCAGTTACAAAGATTGATAAAATAATATTAAGATTTTTTTATGATTAAAACTATATAAATTGGAATTCTGTATAAGTTGGTATATCGTTTGTTCATCATGGTAAACACCTAGAAATTTTGTAAAAACTAATTGATTGATTATATTGAACATTTTGAGTCAGTCAACTGTTTTATTTTCAAATGAACAATAATGATTATAAACAACGAGTTTTATATATATATATATATATATATATATATATATATATATAATTGAAGAATTAAGAAGAAACCTAAACATATATATTTCTAGAAATATTAGTTGTCAATTTACTTTTTTATTTTACATAAAACCTGAATATTCGTTGGGATGATAATTAGATTTTACCCATGCAAAATGAGTAAACCAATTCAAAAGTTCTCGGGTGTGCTGAACTTGGATGAAGGGAACTAGTCCCTAAACTTATTAATCAATCCATCATAAGAACAAAATGAGTTCTTAGGAATAAAATTGATGAACTTAGAACTATTTTTAAAAACAAAGTTAGATTGGTTACTGAAGGTTATAATCAAGAAATTTTATTGATAATGAAGAAACCTTTTAACTGGTAACTAGACTAAAATCAATAAAAATGCTTTTTAACTTATGTATGTCATGCCAACTTTATATTTTGTCAAATTAATGTTAAAAGTGTGTTTTTACATGGTTTTATCATAGAAGAAATGTATGATGAGCAACCTACGGTTTTTTAAAAAATTGATTTTCCTAATGTTTTTTAAATAAAACAAGCATCTAGGGCTTAATGTGAAAACTTAAGACCTTTATTTTTTAAAACAGTTTCAACATTGGTAGAATTAACATCATTTTTTTTTATAAAGAGAAGAAAAAAGATATATGCATTATACAAATTTATATATTTATGATATTATATTTAATGTCACTAATAAATTTCTTTGTAAGGATTTTGCAAAGTGCATGCAAGAGGAATTGCAAATGAGCATGATAGGAGAATTGAACATTTTTTTGGATGACAAATCAAACAAATACATATGACATATTCATCCACCAAAGCAAATACATTAAGAATCTTTTGAAGATATTTGAGAAGGAATATATGAAGGAAGTTGACACCCATAAACACATCAACAAAGCTTGATATGGATGAAAATGGTAAGTCTATAGACATCATCAAATATTGAGGTATGATTACCTCACTCTTATACTATTTATGTGTGTACATATATGAATGTTTTCAAACATGTTTTAAAGAATCTCATGTAACTTTTGGTAAAAATATTTTTTTGTTATTTAAGGTTGTGGTGTTTAAAATCAAAAGAATATGACTAGTCGCTCGTCATCCACCACCCTAGGTGTTGTACCATAAACATATATATGCTTTTATGATTTTTATGTTTTTATTCCTTTATTTTGTAACGAGTCTTATATTATTTTGAGATATTGTGTAATGTATGACATATTTCTTTTTATAATTTCCATTATATTTTTATGTATCTTTTTATCTTTTTACATTATGTTTTTGTTGATGCCAAATTGAGAGAAAATAAATATGAATTGAATCATTGCAAAAGGGCAATTTATGTATATATTTTTAGAGGGAGAAATTTCAATTTTTTGTTGCATAAGTACTTATTGAAAATAGAATTTTATCTTTTTTACTTATATAATGCTATATTGTTTAGATGTTTCCTGTATATTGCTTTGCAAAATATAAATATAGAGGGAGACATGTATTTCATATCTAAGTTGCATATTAATTTATCATCATGAGAAATAAAAAGATTCTTGACTTTTAGGTCATACATTTATGTTTTTACATATATTTTGATGATTAAAATAACATAAAAATTGGACTAATAATATGATTGGTCAAGAACAAGCTTTAAACAAGTTTTATATGAAGAATACATCAACAAGCATGACATAAGTCCAATAAGAAAGCAAAATAAAGATTTAGTTTAAGTATTCATTTTTAGTGCTCAATGTAAATATATATATTCTACTTGATAGTACAAATTAAAATAAATATAGACACTTCACTTTGTATACATTTAAAAGATTAATAAAATAATTATAAGAACTTATTAGAATTAAAATTAGAACTTTATATGAATTGGTCGACTATTTGGTTACACCAGATGAATCAGTTGATCGTTTTCCATCAGTGATAGACATGTGAGAATTTTGCAGGAATTGACCAACCAATTGTCTATGACCAATCTAAATCAGACATCCATATTATTTGTTAGAGGAACAATAATGACTATAAACAACTAGTTTTTTTAATTTTAGAATTAAGAAGAGAATCAAATTAAATATCATAAACAACTTATTCTTCAAAATCATCAATCCTTAATCAAACTCGTAAGTGCACATTATAACCTTCATAATCTTGCACAAGAGTATACATTCTTATCTCATAACACTCAAACATTTCTCAATTCATTAAAAGTTATCTAGTGAGATATATAGATCCTTAGATTTTTAATTGTAAAATCCACTCTAATGAGAAAGTAATTTCATGATAACAAAATTATATTTGTAAACCCTTGAAAGTTTGAGAATTGTTTTTAGCATGTGTGAGGCATTGTCACCAAGAGAAAATCTTGAAAAGATTCTTTAAATGATGTAAATTTTTTTAGTATGAATTCATCAAGTAAAAATTGTACCCTTTGACTTGAACCAGTAAAGAAACACAATTTTTAAGTACAAATTTATACTTGAGGTGTGGATATAAATTTGTTGAACCATGTTAAAAATAGAGATTGCAATTCTAGCCCTTATCTTTTATTTCAAGCATTTTAATTATATTTTTTTGCTATTATATTTAATTAAATTAAATTGTATTATTTGTTAATATTAGTGGAACACCTAATTCATTCCTCCTAGGTGTTATTATTGATTTAATCCTAGAACAACACTTTCATCTACAGGAATGAAATAAAATTAATCATTTAAGAGAGTAATCGATAAATAATAACACTTTAGAAAGAAATTAATAAAACTAATATATTTCATATGGATTAAATAAAATTAACCTAGATCACTTTACGAGCTCATAGTATAACCTTGCTAAAGTGGTTGGTCGATAGTAATAATTTCTAATCTGCAGCCCTCTTTCTGTATGAATCTTCAAGAGTCAGCCGATTGAGATGTTATGTTAACAACTTTGTATTTACTAAAAAAATTGTCTGTAAAATTTAATCACAGACTATTTATAACCCACTCGGGTTACTTCTTTCCTGTGAGGTGGACAATCCAACAAATAATGGTTACAACATCAAATCCATTAAAAATATATATAAATTAGGTGTGTATTGTGTTTTAATGTCATAGAGATATTCTATTGAAAATTTAAATGTTATATTTTCGAACATCTCTTCAACTAATAAGTTTTTGTACGCAAATTTGGTTAAGATTTTATAAAAATATCTTTAGTTTTTAAGCGATAAAATTAAATATGTTTCATATTTTTAATATAATTTAATTATATATTTAAAATATTTACCTTTAAGTGGAAAAAAATATATTTTAATTTGTAGATTTCCTTTTTAAAAGAAATCTTCAATTCACAAGGTGGTTGAATGGTAAAACTCTCTCATGTTTACTTGTATGAATTATGTAACAGATATAAGTATTAATGAAAGTGGTTATTACATTATATAACATTATACATTTTAAAAAAGCCTCTCTATATATTTTCTGATAAATAAATAAATAAATTTAAGTTACCTTCATATTAACAAGGTTATCAAACAATTAATTGATTTTAATCCCCGCACAACACAATAATCTATAACCAAATAATTTAAAAAAACTCAATGACAAAAATGCCACCTAGATAGTTCATCGTTATTTAGTAGGAAAATATATATACATAGATAAACAATTTTCTTTACTGATTATCGTGTTTTTTTTTCTTTCTAAATAATAACTATCCAGAATTAAAATGATAGTGATAATACAGAGGTTTTTCAAAAATAGTCAACAACCATTTCGACAATTTTGTAATAAAGTCTTTATATCTTTTTCTTTCTTTCCTTTTCCTTTCACTATTTCATAGACTCTAGCCCCCACACGGGTTTCGTTGAGTGGAGGTGAAGCATGCGTCTTAGCTTGTGCTCACATGACCATGACGTAGCCCAAGCCTACCCACTTCTTGATGCAAAAATAATTGATTTCTCATATATATTTTAACTAAATTTATATGCTCTTGCCTTTTCTTCATTTCGTAAGATGTATATATTTAAATTATCTTTAATACTAACACATCAAAAAAAAAAAATTCAAACAAAAAAATAGTTTAAAAAATAAAAAAAAACATGTTTTTCACTGCAAAAACAGACAATTACTTCAAGGGTATTTGACATTAGTTTCAAAAATACTTTTGAAAAAAATTAATTTTTTATTTATTTATTACTTTAAATTAAAAAAATAGTGTTTTTAGATTATTTTCATGTGCTAATGTCAAAAATAATTAAAAAAAAAAAAACACCATTCTAATATATTTTTAAATAAAAAATTATTTTTAAAAATAATTTCAATCACTCTTTCAAAAAAATAAGAAGTGTTAGAATTTCAAAGAAGCTGTCTAGATGCATGCTTTTTTTCCTTTTAATTCAACGACTAGCAACAAATAATGTAGGCAACTAAAACAATAGCTTTCCCAACCGAAGCATAAAGAAGTAAATCAATGTCCAAATCACAGGAACAACCATCCAACTTCCAGGAATCTTCCTCTTCGCTAAAATTACTTCCATTAATGTTGTTTTCATTGACATTGTTTTTAAAAATATATTTTTATTAGAAATATATCAAAATATTTTTTTATTTTTTTTAATCCTAGTACCAAAAAGTAATTTAAAATAAAATATATATTTTTTTAAAAATACTTTTAAAACATAATAATAATAATAATAATATTACTGTCAAAAGTATCTTTTGTCACCGCAACGAACACTGGAAGGACAAGTGTTGCCAACACAAACAACATATCACCAGGCATCCGTGCTGATTGTGAAAAAAAAGATGGCAGATAAAACATCTCTCCTATCACATCCACGAAAAACAGCAAGATTTCACCAAAATTGCCAGAAAAAAAAACAAAAACAGAGACCCACTTTCCAGGAACGTTCTCCGATTGAGATTTTTTGCAGCAAACAAGCAAGCCTTGATCATTTATAAGAACAGGGCGGGAGCTTTCTTCCTCCAATAATTAGTGACACTGTGCCGATAATATCGTACGTACTTCACCGGTCTACGTTTGAGTACTGTTACTAGTGATCCGTGACTGCTAGAATCTTTCACGACTGAGATTTTTTTCATTTTCCCGGGATTTACGGTTTTTTATTATTATTTTCTTTCATGTTTATAATAGTTGATTTTCTTCTTGAAATATTGTTTATTTCTAATCAATTTTGTTTTTAAAAAATACACGTTGTTTATGGAGTATTGCTGCTTGAAAGCTTAGTGTGGCTTCAGTTTTGTTTTTTTTAAAATGATTTTAAACAATATTTTTAAGAAATTACTAATAATTAGTAAATTCGAGGAGTATAGTAGCTTGAAATATTAGCGAGTATTCAATTGTTTTTTTTTAAATAATTTTTATTTAAAAATATATTAAAATAATTTTTTTATAATTTTTTTTGAAGTGATTTCCGGTAATCGTACACAACATCAGCAACCTTTCAAACATGTTATTCATGGAAAAACAGAGATTTTCAGAGGAATGGAGCTTGTTGAGCAACTTGCGCATGTATTTTTGTATATGCAGGCCAGTTGTTTCACGGTTTAGGCATGAAAAAATATAAATAAATTGAAATAGTATTTTCAATATTAATTAAAAAAAATGATTCGCATGTCACATGGTCTCCCGTCTTATTTACTCCTGTCTATTTTATTTATGATTTAAAATTCAAATTAATCAAACGTAAAATTTGATTTAATCCTTGAAATTGAATTCAGTTTCAAGGTTCAAATACAATCAACAATCATTTTTAATAATAATAAAAATTATATTTTCCAGAACCAAAGAAAGAGACGTTCAAATCATAAAAAAAAATATATATTATAATTTACTCTAAAATCAACAAATGAATAGATTTGAAATATGAATTACACATCATCTATTATTTGCGTTTAAAAAAACAAATATTTGAGTATTTTTATAATGTTTTGACATGGCGGATATTAAAAATATTTTTTTATATGAAAAATATAATTTATTTTAATACAATTTTTAAATAAAATCAAACCGACATTTATATTAAAGACAATCACCGCTTGTTTTGGCGATGGGCACATTTTACATTAGGAGCGTTTGCCACCTGGGACGGTCCGGTGGCCAAAAGATTTGAAGTTTTGAACACCTACCGATAGCGGGTCCTTGAGATAGTTTCTTACCAATTCGCCAAATGCCAATTGATTTTTCCTTGTTTGGTTACTTGAAAAGGGCGCTAACTAAGTTGAAATGATGCCAACAAGGACCGAATGTTTTTGTGTCTTTATATTATATTATATTATATGATAAAAGATGACAGGATCGCATCAAGGGGTCTAAATTATTGTTTTTTCTTTATATAAAAAAATACAAAATGTTTTGAAAAAGAATAAGGGTAATAGCTACGAAGTTTGTTTTGGTGAATCGTTTCAGCCTTTAAGTTGTGCAAAATAACATAAAAATAACCCTTTTTGTTGTAATTTCTTTTTAAAATTTTTTGACCAATCTTATTATAAAATAAAAATTACTCGTTTGATTGAATTAAATTTAATCAAATTACCGGAATATTTTGAATGCATATGATGAATTAAGATCAAGGGACTTATATTCATCAATTGATTAAAAATACTCACGAGAATTCCTTGACAAAAAAAACATGAACTGATGAATATATTTTTGGTATTTTCTAGGTTTTTTGATGATAAAAATTGCAAGCCTACTAAATTACAATGGAAACTAAAAGTCCGCTATTACAAACCTACTAATTATTGCCTACTAATTATTAGTTTATAAGTTTTCTACTTACTAATTATCACCTATAGATTATAAGCCTATTAATAAACATGTTATGAAAACCATGAAAACTTAGTTTTTTTAATTGCAAATCAAGTGTTGTTGGATTATCTTTTGTTGAGTTGTTGTTGTTGTTGTTGTGTTCTTTCTTCCGTAGTGTATATAAAGAGTGCTATGGATAATCATTTGTTAACTATTAACTCTTTCCAATACTCTTTTATTTTGAGGATGCATGACTAAAATTGTTAATTTCACTTTCTATAACCACTTTCTATTACATGTATAAATCATATCTTTTCTGTATTTTTTTTTAATCTAGATTTTATGATCCACTTAGTTCAACTCATAACCAAGTCGCACGCTCGTTTCCATTTAACTTATACTTTGTCTTAATATGGAAAGACTTATTAACCCAACCTATTATTTTGTTTTTCTTATTGTTTGACTTGAATTATTTTTTCAACTAATTTATTATGTAATACTTATTGCTCCTTTAAACAACCTATTAATGACTCATTTTCCTTTCAAATTAGAAATTAATAGGTTACTTTCAAATTAGAAATTAATAGGTTATGGAATCAATTTACTACTGCTTAATCTTTCCAAGATAATTTCAATCTATACCCACAAGTCTTTCATGATAATTTGAATTTTAAAATCTTTCCTTTTTTAATATGTTAAAACTCTTTTATTTTGTCTCTTTTATATCCAGCAATCTACATTTTTTTTGTTTTATTTATTTTAAACAAACCCTAAAAGAATATATAGAAAAGTAACCTCAAGATCTTAGTATAAAAAAATACATGGACAAATTCCCTACCTTTTTTATTCCTCTAATGACAACAATCCTATACATTTATAAAAGTTTTATACTTTTTTTCATATAAGCATTTTCATCTTCAACTTTTTAATTCTTTTTCAAATGAAGTTCTATCATTTAAATATTAGCTTGATGTAAACACCCAACTCCATCATATTCTAGGTCTTGTACTCCATGAAAACCCCTAGAGATTTATTATCTAGCTAAAGACTCTGCATTGAAAATCTTTAATCATATTATGTATTTTCTATTATTTCTCATAAAATTTACCTAAATCAATGGAATATATTTGCTATATATAATATTAACCCCGCCAAATCATTAATTAGTTCTTGATAAGACTTGTTTTGATATTTAAATGTTTTAGGGTAATCTTCTTTTAATGAGACTTTTTTTTTTAAATGATTTAAGGCTAGTTGTCTATTAATGAGACTTGTTTTGAGGGTATAAATCTTTTAATGAGACTTGTTTGTTTTAAATTTTTTGTTTTAATGGTATTTACCTTTCGATAAGAATATTTTCTTTATGTTGAGTTAAACTAATATCATTTTTCATATGTTTTAGGATTACATCAAGTCTTTTAAATTATGCTCTTTACTTTTTATATCCAATGCTTGTTTTGAAATCAAAAGATATTTATGTTGAAGTAATATTTGATATTATTAAAAATTTGTTGAGTTTCAAAATATATCATGCAAATATCAGGGGGGATAACATTTATTAAAACTTGAAATATCATTTTCATCCTCAATAAAGTATAAAAGGGTGAGGTCTAACTTTTAACTTTATTTTTTGATATATAAAATTACCTTTGCCATGTCTAATAAACCTTGGAAAGACAATTTGGCTTAAAATAAGTTCAAAACAAGATTGGATGATTTGATGATGAGTTGTGTGCATTTGGTTATGGTCCTATCACCTCCTTTCCAAGATTAACCTTATAGTTTTCCTAGTTAATAATGATTTTTGAATAAGGTTAAGACTTGTGAATATAACGAGTTTAGATTTGAGATGAAGATAGACTATCTTTATAATATCTTTGACAAAAACAAATCTATCCATTTTCGTTTAACTTTAAGCTTAGAATATTGTTTGAATAATAACTCAAACTATGATCACCTCTTATATCGAGGAATGCTTTGATGATGTAAATGATGGTATGCATTCATGTTATGATCTTATCACTTCCTCTCTAAGGCCAACCTTATGGTCTATCTAGTTAATATTGATTTTTAAATAAGGCCAATATATGTTATTATATGTTGGTTTAGATTGATATGAAAAAAGAACATCTTTGGAATATCTTTAATAAAGAAAATCTTATCCCTTTCTTAAATAATAATCTATCCTAAGATCACTCTTCACACTAAAGGCATGTTTTGGAAGTTTTTGAATGTTTAATGAAAATCTCCAAACATGAAAAAATGAGAGCGATGTGAATAAGATAAAAATATTTCAGAAAAGACCAAAACTAAAAAAAAAAGTTCTCTAAAGTATCCTTAATGATGGTACATAATCTATAATTAAAGATAAAATCTCAGCAATAAAGAACAAGATAGAACTTGAAGAATTGAGGCTAGGTGATATCCATTACTAAACTGTCAAAATTTGATAGCAAACTTGGAAGATCTCCATAAAAAATAAGTGATTGCATGTCTTTACACCATTAAATACCATTTAAGTCTTATATTAATCATATTCTTTCATACACAAGAACTCTATCTTAGATTACATACTTTTAAAATCCTTTTTTGATAAAAAAAATATTTTTATGTTGATAAGTTCTAGCTTATGAAAGAGAAAATAATATCTTTCAAATAAAACCATGACTTGTTTGTGTGTCGTATATCATTGTTTACAACATTGAATTACAGAAAAAAATCAACAAAATAAAATCAAGATGTCATCTCTTTTAAGAAAGCAAAACTTTTCTTTTGGAATCCAATATTTTTTACAAAATAGTCCACCATTTATTGGAGTATCACTTTGGGCCATTCATAGTAAAAATTTAGAAATAATTGTTATCTTTACTAATTCATTTTCTCATATACCAAAAAAAAAATATAAAAAATTATCTCATGGAAATTAAATGGAACATTTAAGGCTTTTTACCAAAGAAATTTAAATGCCCATTGGATGAAAATACTTTTATATTTATATCTTAATGATTTCATTTCAATAATTTGATGTACATGAACATTATCATTTAAATTTGTGGCTTAGTCTTAAAAAATAAAGGATACTTTCAAAAAGAAAATATTTAACAATAAAATTTTCTCATTGATTTAATTTGCAAAGTTTCTTGGAAAAGATGAGGATGATGGTGCATATGTAATGACTATAGAGAAAGATGAACACAGCTAGATTATATGAGTGCAATTCATTTCGAATAGGCTAATTATAATAACCAACACTTTAAAGAATTTTGTCATAAGTTGAAAGCAATAGAGGTGATAACTTATTTATGGTGATGACAAGAATATGGAATAATAAATAAAAATCACTAGACTACATTTGAGGGGAATAATTAGCAGAGTTAGCAGGAGCCAAACTAATACTATGGATGAACTATGCTTAATAAATGATCAAAGTTAAAATGATATGAACAATAAAGGTATATGAGTCACTTAAACAATTATAGTAAGCTTACAATAACGAAGTAATAATTTGAAGAACTTTGTCATAAGTTGAAAGTAATAGAAGTGATAACTTATTTATGGTGATGACAAGAATAAGGAATAATAATAAAAAACCTTAGACTACACTAACAAACACAATTAATTTGAGCCAAACTAATATTGTGGATGAATCATGCTTAATAAATTATCGAAAGTCAAATTCATATGAACATTAAAGATAGATGGGCCACTTAAACAATTCTAGTAAACTAATACCTAGATATTGGCACTTATGAAGAAATATATTTGGAAATATAGATGATACACAAAGGAATATTGATCTTTCAAAATGTATAAATAGTGTTTTATCTTTCACTATAAAGATATGCATCATAAATAAATCAAAATAAGTTGGTGTAACCTTGTTATCAAAAAAAAATTAGCCTTGTTATTAGTAAGTTTTTAACCATGTAATCAAGAATCTTAAGCCCTACAATCGGGAAGTTTTCAATCATCGTAATCATGAAATTTTCAATCATATAATCATGAAGTCCAAGCCCTACAATCAATAAGTCTAAACCTTACAATTAGAAAATTCAACTTTGTTATAAAGAAGTTCAAGTCATGTCATTAAAAGTTCAAGCTCTAGGATTAAAGAATTTCCTTATTATTATATGTCCCCTCAGCTCTTCTCCCATTCTCTCCTCCGTCACCCCCCCTTCAACTAACCCTCATCCTCCCTTCTCCCCCTCCACACAGACAACACTCCCTTCTCCCCCCCCCCCCCCCCCCCCCCACACACACACAGACAACACTCCCAGCACTCCCGAACTTGCTTCCTGTTCTGAGTCTTTTTATTTCCAAGTCATCACTGCCTTGTTTGGTTCCAGAGAAGAAGACCTACAATCAATACTGCTTCTGTTATTGGAATACTTCACTTGAAGGATGCCTTGGTAAAGAGAAGGACAAAAGCATCTCTCAGCTGCTTTTGCAGCTGCGACCCAACCTTTATTTTTTGGTGGGACCTATAGTAAAAAATTTGAGTCCCGTTTGATAATTGTTGTGTATGGCTTTGCAGTTCAACGCAACCACAGGTTAAATCGCAATGCCAAACACCATCTTTATTTGAGGTAGTCGTCTTTTGATGAATTTAACCAACATTGTGTGATTTTAGGATTTTTTTAAATAAAAATAATTAGTTTATGTTGATAAGTTTTAGCCTTTAAAATGAGAAGAAAAACAGTTGTAAATGAAATCATAACTTGTTTATGTGATGATATTATATGATAAGCAAAATCAACATAACAAAAAGTAGGTCCATGGTTTTAAGAAAGTCAAGATCTTTTTTTTTGGCTTGTAATTTGTAATACATTAAGATATATTGATTTATTCCATATATATATATATATATATATATATATTTAAACTAAAGGCTTGCAATTTTCTTATATATAGTCTTACTAGTCAATTACAGCCTCTTTATTATTTGAGGTTAAAAAAAGTGACGGGTAATCATTAATGCAATGTAAAAAAAATTTCACATTATTATTTAAAAGAAAAATACAATAAGATTTAAGTTAAAAATAAGATATTAACTTAAAAACACGCAAGTTGATTAAAATAAAAGTACTAATCATACAAAGGTAGTCAATTACCATTTTTCAATTCATAAAAGATTTTTCTTTAAAAAGGAGAAAAAGATTTCAAAATCCAATTTGGGCTTTAACTTGTGTTAATCTAACTATCTAAAACTAGGCCCATCTTTGGTAGCATCGAAAATCCACTATTCATAGGGGTTTAGCCTGCGCTTTTCGCTTCGCGTTATCTTAAAGCAATCATGGCCACTCAAATCAGTAAGAAACGCAAGGGAAATTCCAACAAGATTTTCTCCTCTCTAAGGAAACAAAAGAAGAATCTGATGAATTTGTTTTGTAGTTTGTTGCGGATGGAGTTTTCTACGTAGAAGAGAACGAGGCATTGACTAGAGAATTGGCTGAGGATGGATACTCTGGTGTTGAAGTTAGGGTCACTCCCATGCCCACCGAGATCATCATCAGGGCTACTCGTACCCAAAATGTTCTTGGTAATCTTTTCCTCTCCTCTTCTTCTTTTTTATCAATCAAATGGACAATATTTTATTCATATTCTCTGTTATGTTTGTTTTAGGTGAGAAGGGAGGGAGGATCAGGGAGCTCACTTCCGTTGTCCAGAAACGTTTCAAGTTTCCCGAGAATGCTGTCGAGCTCTATTCTGAGAAAGTTAGCAACATGGCCTCTGTGCCATTGCGCAGGCTGAGTCTCTTCGTTACAAGCTCCTTGGAGGCCTTGCTGTTCGCAGGTATCTTCAATTCTTATGATTGATTGCTTATTTGGTGATCTACCTACGCGTTGGTTTGCTGTCCGCCTGCATGTTTTGCTTTGTTATGAACTCTCTTGTTCTGCTCACCAAGTCATCTTTACAGCGAGTTGGGTTATTTTAAAATGTCCATCTCGTGTCTGAGGGTGACAATATTTGTTAATGCCATCAATTTCTTATGATCCAAGGATTGCAACTATTGTTCCTTGCACTGAACTTCTGATGGTAGATACCAACTTCTTATGACCAATCATTATTGAGTGAGCCTTGCAGATTAGGAAAACAATTTCCTGGCATGTGTACCCTTGTAGCTAGTATCTTTTATATCAATATCATTCAGTGCATTGTTATGATGTTTTTTCTTGAGTAATATCTTTTCCGCCTTTTCTTTTTTGTGGAAAAGAATGATTGTCAAGTTCAAGAAAGTGCTTTTTCGTTGTTGATCATTACAGTTCATAAAACTGTTGTGGACTTTGACTTAATGAATACCATGCTGTGCATGGAGAGCATGAATGTTTCATGATTAGATACTTTTTCATCATGTAAATAGAATGGACGATTGCACTCATCACCACTGTATTATATACATCTTTGGTTATCTTGTGAGCCTTAGGGTTTGTAACAATGAGGAAATAGTGCTCAGATAAATTGTATGTAAGGAATCTGCTGGCTTCTTGCTCTGCTATTTAAGGCCTGGAGTTTAGATTTTAGAGCATTCTTCTACATCCCTGTTATTTTATTCTCATTAATCAGATGTAGACATTTGTACATGAATGACCTCACACAGTACACCGGGATTGAAAAATCTGTTATTTACGTTGCTTTTTTTGTTCACCATTCTTGTGCCCCTGTTGCTCTTTGGTGGGTGCTGCAATGTACGGACTTTCCATCTCTGTAGTTGGATCTGGAATACAACTTTCCTGCTGGTCCTTTCAAGTGTCAATGTGTTTGAATTTAGGGTTTTATACATTGATGGCTTTATCTGGTTGTCAGATTGAGGGACATGAAAATGTTTATTAATCCCCTACTTCTCAATCACTTCTTTATGCTTTGATCTCTTTAAATAGATAAACTGAGTCTGCATGTGTTCATTTCGTCCCCTTTGGGAATTGTGTTTGAGGTCAAATTGTTGTTACTTTTACAGGGCTTGTAATGGAGTGTTGAGGTTTGTAATGGAGAGTGGGGATAAAGGATGTGAGGTATGCTTCAAGTTTTTTTTTGTCATTTTGTCTGTTATTTGAAATCTCGATTCACTTATATAATGACACAGGTTACTGTGAGTGGAAAGGTTCGAGCACAGCGTGCTAAATCCATGAAATTCTAGGATGGGTACATGATATCCTCTGGCCAACCTGTTAAAGAGTATATTGATTCAGCTGTTAGGCATGTTCTTCTTAGACAGGTTAGTTTATTGTCTTGTGTTTCTCTTGTGGACTGTCATGCTCTACAATTCAAGCAACCGTTGTATTTGTCCATTGTCTGCAACCTCAATGGTTTTCGTTGACCATTTTGCAGCCTTATTCTTATTGACTTTGTTTTCTGGTCTGACTGGGTGTTTTCTTTATAGCCTTCTCTGGCAACAGGGTGTGCTTGGTATCAAGGTCAAGATCATGCTTGACTGGGATCCGAAGGGCAAAGGTTGGGTCAATGACACCCTTACCTGATCTGGTCACAATCCATCCTCCCAAGGAAGAAGAAGAGTATGTTCCACCATTGTTGACAACCAATAATGAGATCCCAGTAGCATAAACGGTGAGCCTGGTTGCTTTCTAGTATCCGAGAATAGTTTTTTTTTTTGTCGGAGGATAATAGCTCTGCTTGTATGAAGGATGAATTTTTGCCTTGGCCCAATTGACTTCTCAAAGCTGTCTGGGCCTTTTTGTTTCTATATCACTTTGCAATGATCTAACAAATGCCTTCATCTCAATTTTACTCCAGAATGGTGCCTTTTACTCGATGTGTTTTTATTTACGTATTCATGAAATTCATTTTGACGGGAAATTCTGCTAGTTAACAAAGAGTGTTTTAGGGTTTCTTTAAATTCCGTTCACCTTTTCACACCTTTTCTCGAATATGAGAGCTTTTAAAAAGTCGAGTTTTCACTTTAAAATACCAATCAAAATTTTAACAATTTTTCTCACAATTTATTAAATTATATTGATATGAATGCTTCTCACTTCCTAAAAAACAGTTTATGATATGCGTGGGGCAGAGCAATTTGTCTTTGCTAGATAATAAATAAAGTTTTTATGGCAGACATTATAATATAGAGGGAGCAATCAGTCTCATAACCAACCACCATTGATTTTCACAAACATCTTTAAAACAACTCTCTACAAAACATGAAATCGGACAAGAGCTAAATATACGAACACTATCCACATCCTCAACACATAATCATTCGATCCGACAAAAGCTGAAAGAGAACAAAGTTTCCAGCCTGCAAAGATAAAAAGCTACACACAGCCCGAGCTGGTCCATAGGCGCCTATGGACACTTGGTCTTGTTCCCATGGGTGGTCATGTCAGTATAGCAAGTTCCACATACTTCTCTATTCCCTGAAGTCCCAGGCGGCACGCACTTGCATCTCACACAGCAGGTACCACATGCCCTGGTGCACACATTAGGCCTCGAGTGAAGGCTGCACCTCTGATTGCATAACCCTCCACAGTCTGAAGATCGAAGCAGAAACAATCGCCACATAAATTAGACTGGAAAAGGGTAATCAAATCAATTTCTGTATTTAAACAAGTTGGAGAAACGAAGAATGGCACGCCCTTCAGCTCCTAATCCCTACCTATGTCTTGCATGAGCCTTCTATTTCCAGCTCTCACAACAAGCTGGGAAAACACCCACAAAAGCAGAAAGAGAGCATTAGCAACAGCTTTAGTTAGAAACGATCGGCTCGACATATTGAAAATGAGAGTAGAGATGTGAAGTAGGGTTTGGTCGTGTCTTGCCTGGCCACCATGGAGTGCTCCGGTGTCTATCTTGAGATCAGATGAAACCTGCAAGTTATGATATGCAAGAGCAGATCATGGTAAAAGTTAAATCACAGTACTCTTTAACAAAACCTATTAACCATGGAACCAGAGTAATTAACCGCGTACCTCTGCACTGCAGAAGACAAAAACCATCAGAGCAAGAAGCAAACGTACTGCCATGGCTGCTAGTTTCTTGGAATTAAGCAAATCGTGAAGTGCACGAAGCATTGCTGGCATTGCCATGCACTTTATAGAGGTCTTGCTGCGGACACTTAATGACTAAACTAGTCACTTATAGGGTCTGTAATTACAATATGACCTGCATGCTTTACGGGGTCATTTCATCGCCAGGCCACGTATAGGCACAGCTCTACGCAGAACAGCTTCAACGTGAGCAAATCTTGATGATAATAAGGTCCACTGAAGCTGAAAATATCTCCTTTTCTCTCTCAACTCAGGACTCAAAAGTCATGCCTGGTCTCGAGAGACGACAAACAATTAAAGCAATGGTAATAGGAAATGAAGCTGACGACCCAGCTAGCTGGGGTGTGTAGTTGTGTCCTGGCTGTAGAGAAGGAACTGGCAGGTCCGTACAGCTCTAGTAGGATACATGACTGGTTGCTTTTTGATCTCTGGGTTGATGAATACAAGTGATCCAGCTGGACTCTTCATGGATACCAGCTAGCTGGCCTGCATTTCCATCCTTGAAAATTTCAAGACACAAACACTTACGTTTGCAGGTTTAGCGTGGGGTCATGAGTAAAAGAAAGGTGCTATTTTTTTTTCCTTTTTTCCTCAGCAATTGAATGACAAGATGTTTACCAAGCTGACGTCATTTTCTGTGTTTAATGTACCTAATTGTTAGTATCAAACATGGGAGGAAATCACATAATCTAAAAAATGTATTTTAGCTATTTCTTCTCCAAGGATGTAATTTGGTGTCAAAGAGTTTGAGATCTGCATAACAGGTCTCG
This sequence comes from Salix brachista, assembly GCA_009078335.1. NCBI lineage: Eukaryota > Viridiplantae > Streptophyta > Magnoliopsida > Malpighiales > Salicaceae > Salix > Salix brachista. The sequence goes on from CM018586.1 coordinate 10,499,498, forward strand.
AATTCGAATCAGGACGTGCATTTCTTGTAAGAGCCTGGAACAATAAGAGTTTTACTCATTAACCTGAGGCCACAAAATACGCTTTCCAGGAAGTGGAGTTTCTTCGAATTAAAAAAAAATATTTTAGCTATTTCAAGTTTTTATGTTTTGATTCAAATTTGAAATTTGTTGTGTATATTGTAAATTCTCTATTATCACATTATATAGAATTATTTAGTTTAATTAAGATATTTGAAGGATTATAAGTATATAAAAAATAAACAACTCACAAATATCAGAATAGTGTAAATAAGTATAAATTTTGGGGATGAAAACAAATAGAAAACTGACTCGATTTTCTTTTTACAATAAAAAAAATAAAGCTACAACAAAGGCAAAATAACAAAAAACAACATGCATCAATACTTTTCTCTCTCTTTATTTCCTATCTCTAAATTGATAAAATTAATTGATGATTTAATTTATAAGTGTTGCAAATAAATCTCTTGCTATCAAGGGAGAAGATTGCATTTTTTGTTTCAGACTTAGCCATACTCCACGATACTAGGACATGTAAATCGTGGGTTGTTATTTCCTTTTTCTTCTTCACTGTAAGGCTATTTAACAACCATGAAAGCAACAGAATAATATAGCATTCACGTCTAGTTTTTCTTTGTGATTAGCCTTGAAAACACTTGTGAGATTCTATGATTGGAAAATTTGGTATCAGAGCCTCTTCATACAGCCTAACCACAGCCCAACCAAAACCTGCACAAAGAAAACTAAAAACACAAAACCATGTCATTTGAAAGTAGCTTCGTCCAACTTGCCATTCCAAGGTTTGAAGGCCACTATGATCACTGGAGTATGCTGATGGAGAATTTTCTACGTTCCAAGGAGTATTGGAACCTGGTGGAGACAGGGATCACTGCAATAGCAGATGGGGTTGATCCAAGTGAAGCACATAAGAAATTGCTTGACGAACAAAAGTTGAAAGATCTGAAATGTAAGAACTATTTATTTCAAGCTCTTGATCGATCAATCTTAGAGACTATCTTGAAGAAAGACACAGCAAAGGACATCTGGGACTCCTTGAAACAGAAATATCAAGGATCAGCCCGTGTAAAGAGAGCTCAGTTACAGACTCTACGAAAAGAATTTGAGACACTGCACATGAAGGCTAGAGAATCCGTCAATGATTCTTTTGCAAGAGCTCTCATTATTGCCAATAAGATGAGAATTCATGGGGAATACATGAAGGATGTGGTGATCATTGAGAAGATCCTAAGGTCTATGACTCCGAAATATGACTATGTTGTATGTTCAATTGAGGAGTACAATGATCTGGACAGTTTGTCCATCGATGAACCATAAAGTAGTTTGTTAGTTCATGAGCAAAGAGTCCATCGCCATGTTGCAGTGGAAGAACAAGCACTGCAAATCTCTTACGGAGCTCAACAAGGACGAAGAGATGGTGAACGAAGCACCTACCGTGGCAAAGGAAGAGGAAGGGGAAGAGGCAGATTTGTTTTTGACAAATCAAACATAGAATGTTACAAATGTGGTGAATTATGACATTACCAATGAGAATGTTCAAAGAAAGCAAGGGATCAGAAGGCAAATTATGCAGAAACCAAAGAAGAAATGTTGTTGATGGCAGATATTAATTCCCAAGATGCTGCTGCTGAACACATTTGGTATCTCGATTTTGGGTGCAACAACCATATGTGTGGCAAGAAGGAGTTTTTCTTTGAATTTGACAGCAACTTCAAAGACACAGTAAAGATGGGAAATAATTCATGTCTCAACGTACATGGTCGAGGGAGAATTCGAATAGAAATGAATGGGATTCTCTCTCTATCTCTCTTGTTTTTTTTCTCTTTATATCTTATATGGTGTCTTTGTCAACTTTCTTATAAATCACTTTGTTAAGTATATTTCTGACCTAAATTAGAAACTCTATGAAATGAATAAGGAAACTGAAAACAAATAGTATATAGATTGAGTAAATTGAATATTTGAATTAAAGGGATGATATTTAATGTTAGGATCATAAATAATATTTTTGTGTATTGGTATTTGAAAAAAAAAATAGATAAAATTTAAATGAGAGTAAGGTATGATGGAAGAAAGATACTGGGATGTAATTTGATGAAAATTGATGTGGTTGGCTAAAAGTCGGTGTAAAAAATATGTTCAAACTGAGAGAAAATATTACACAACAATTAAAAAAAAAAGTGACAACATGAAGGTAACTGATGAAATAACTAATGAGTTATATTTAATTATTTAGTTTCTAATGAAAATACAAATTCATGTAATAGGTTAGGTTTAATAAGAACATAGACAAGTAAGCACCTAAACACCATATGAGAAAAGATTTGGGAGAGAAGTTTCATGAGAGACAAGGAGAAATAAGAGAAGAAAGTCATACTTTAGAGGAGGAATAAAGAAAGTCTTGGAATTTTTAAATGGTTGACATTTGAATTTTAGATTCTTGCTAGGTAAGGTGTCTGAAGCTCAACTATGTAAGCTTGAATTAATTTGTGGTGATTATTTGACAAATTAAAGAAATTTAAGTTAGAGTTTATAATGAAAAAAAAGGAAATGTGATTTTCTTTGAAATTGAGTTAAGGTCTATAGTAGGATATATTAAATGAGAATTAATGGAAAACTTTGAAAAAAGATCATGTTTTTTCTTGATAAAAGTTTCAACTAAGGTTAAGAAGAAGAAGAAGAAGAAGAAGAGCTTGAACTAAATTCATTTAATTGGCATGAAAATTAGGTAGTTGGTGTTCACTTACATGAAAAATTAATGGGTAATGTGTCAACTGTCAAAGGTTTTGAAGAACATAAATACTTCCTTTTTTGTTAGGTCTAGGCCAAATTAGTTTAGAGAAAGATTAAGGTTGTTGATTTAAATTGACATGGTAATTGCATAAATGACAATTTAGAGGAGTTGAGTTATTTTAATGAGTAAGTTCTCTTTTGAAAAAAGTTTTGACTATCTTAAATGAAATGGACTAGTTGATTTTTTGTAAACTATGCTTTGGTAGTGTTATAAAATATATAGGATAACAATTATTATTTTGAATAATGAGAATATTAATGAAAATAATTAGTTACTTGTTAAACTCCTATCTTGAAAACTGAACAACTTCATCACCTGAATCATAGAGGATATTAACACTTGAAAATAATAAATTCAAGATAAGCACTTCATAAAATTTATAGATAGATATTTTATCTTTCAAATAATATTGACCTTGATTAATTTGAAGTTATGAAACTTCAAATATAGGTTAGAAGTTGAAGAGAGGTCAAGTTGAATCCTGCTGGATAGACTGAATAGGTGCCTATAATAGGTAGATGTGGGTGTGTTAATGACATGACTGAGTTCTTCTTTTCTTTAAACCCGTAGATTTATAACACCAATTTTGGAAGAGGCAAAGAAGTTACAGAAACATAACTTAGTATACTATATATGTGTGAGTATTAATTAAAAGAAGTTTCTCTTATTAATTAGATTTAGAATGTGGATTGAATGAGAAGTTGAAATAAAATGTTAATTTTTTATAAATTGCAAATGATAATTAAGTTGGAATAAATGAACTTGTATTATATTATGTGGAATGAGAATTGAATAAATTTTTTATACCTATTGATACAAGAGATGCTACAAGAATTGTACAACACTCAAGGGATATATCTAGAGTGTAGATAACAAGCATGAGTATATCATCTTGATACTTTAACAATAAGATAAGAAATCTCAATTTCATTGAATGTGGTTTTTTTTTTTAAATTAGTATAAATGTCTTCATAACCACTTTCCTGATAATAGGAATAATGTCAGTACCAAGCAGGGGGACTAGCTTCCCGGTAATATAGCTAATTTTCGATAATAGGATAAATAACTAACTTCTAGTAATATGATTGTTATCCAATAATGGATAATTATCCAATAATGGATAAAGAAACTAGTTATCCAATAATAGAATAGGAGATCAAAAAAAGGTAGGGGAATATTGAATACCTGGTGATAAAAATATTGCCCGATAAAAGGACAGTAAAGTTAAACACCTAGGAAAAGGAGATTATGCCTGATAATAGGCCAATGGTGTTAGGTTGATGATGACCAAGACAAATGACTTATAATGATGATTGATAAAAATAAGAAGAGAAAAATTATTTAAAATGATAAATTATGATTACAATGCATCATTAAAGTTGTTTTTATTGATTGTATGGTTTGTGATATAGATATTTTCATAATATGTAATCAATTTCAAACTTCACAGTCGCGTGCAAAATGATAAATATCTAAAATATCTTTTATTACTTTAATGGACATGTAAATAATAATCTTGTTTGAAGTTGTAATTAGTAATCCTTTTGTAATAGAAATAATATTAATCCTTATGATATTGTAGTAATTTTGATTGATTCTCACTAGATTATTAGGTGCTTATAAATTCTCTTAAGCACATAAGAATTGTTTATAAGAATAACTTGGTTGTTCATGTTACTTTTAAGATCATTAATAGAACATAATTAGTAGATAAAATGCCAATGATAATTCCATTATAGGAGTTTGATTCTTTTATATTATATATCATTGAAATTATGGCTAGTTCATGACTTTGAGTGTGTTGATGTGGAATAAAGTCCATGATAGTTAGATATGATTGTGATGTTGATTTGTTATGTGTGTTGAATTATTGATAACCTGGTATGATTCAAATTATAGAGGAAACTCTACTCAAGTTTTGGTAGATTTTAGTATCTGAAATAACATGATTCTTTAAACGAATGATTTGATACATACACACGCATATAGAATTTACCTTGCTTTTTTAATATTATAAAAGAACTCGTGTGGAAATTGTAGTTAATTTTTTAGGATGTTACAATATATTTGACAAGTAAAATTGCCTCCCATAATAGTTATAAGGCAATCTCAAACTTATAAACATGAAATTTATTTGTTTGTTTTTAGAGTTTAGTTTTTACCTTTAATAATGCAATTTTATTGAGATAAATAAGAAACAATAGTTTGGTGGATAATACCATTTTATATATAATAATTGCCAAAATATACAATGAATTCCCCATCTTTATCATTTCTGATTGCCTTTTATCTTTATTTTTTAAGTTAATTCTTAAACTCATTCTTGTAATGCTTTAATAATTCAAGAGTCTCATCTTCACTTTTTAATGAATATGTATAACAATATCTTATGCAATCATCTATAAAAGTAATGTAATATCTTTTTTCATTTCTAATTTAAACAAATTTATAATCACCAATTATAGTGCATAAAAACCATAGGTTTATTGTTTCTTTCAATTGTTTGAAATGAAATATTTGTGAATTTTGATTTTAAACATATGTCATAGTCATAATTTTTCTCAAAATTCATAGGTGGTAATAATTCAAAATTAATCAATCCTTGTATAGAATTATAATTTAAATTTTCTAACTTGTTAAGATACAAGTTATTATATTTATTTAAAGAAATCATCACTTAAATATCCTTTTATATTAAACATTTCACACTTTATGATATAAATTTACTACTCTCAAAGATCATTTTGAATCATTTTATTCTCAATAATGATCCTGAAGCTAAGATTTTTTTCTAATGTCATCAACATAAACATATTATTGACGATGAGAAGTCTTTTAAAAGGTATATTTAGTATGATATTTTCAATACATAGTTCTTTTGATGTTATTAAATTTTGTATGTAAAGATGTTTATTATCTACTTCCTGATAGGTGGAGAATATCCTCTTTCTAGTAAAGATATGTTTTGTTACGCAAATATCAATCTACCATTGTTTGAGATTGTTTATTAGGTTGAGCTTGGTGAAGATTGTAAATAAGCTCATCTCTGAAAATTCATTCAAGAGGTTCGTAACCTTAATGACATTGACTTGAATAAACTTTCCTTTATTTTTCTTAGGGGTTCCTTGCTTAAACTTATTTATATAATTTTTGACATGGTTTTTGATCTTGCTAATGCTAAAGCATTTGTCATCAAATTACTTATTAATTTTACTTTTCATGTAAAGCTTTATTATATTATTATTATAGGAGTTCATTACTTGTTCAACCATGTTTTTCCTATAAGCTATTAAGGGCTTCCTTTTTCTTGGGTAACTTTGTGTCTTCTTTTATCCTTAACCTCAAAATAAGACCTTCAACTCCAATATTTTTTTGTATATGCTTAAAGTAGTTCTTTAAGTATTTTAAAATGATGACAATTTCTCACTAATGGTAGTCATTTAAAATATTCACTTAGAACCATTCCCTCAATATGAATATTAAAACTCTTGGAGCTGGCAAATCATAATCCTTGAATCAACCATATTAAAGTTAAAATTTTACTATCTATGAATTGTTCCATGCTAGTATCCTTAACCTTGTACTTATGATCTAAGAATTCTTATAGTACATTAACACTATTAATGGACCATCTCACGATATAAGATGTTGTCCAAATCATTCAAGATAAATTTTTAGATATTAGATAATTGTTCTTACATGAATCACTTGTTGCCAATGAAATCAAACTTATTGTCTAACATATTTGATGCATATTTGTTTAAAATTAAGATTTACCAAGCTCAAAGTGGTTAGATGAAAAACATCTTTTATTGTCAATGTTCACACTACTACACTTAATTTTCTTATCAAGAACCATAGAAGGTGATGTTAAAAATCCTCTCTTTTGAAGTAGTACTTGCTAAATCAACATTCTCTTGAATATAACTTATACTTTTCTATCACAATAACAAAAACAAATTCATTATATTTTTGTGCAATAATAAATAAAAGATATTTATATAAATAAATAATTACTTTTGTTGATTTAGCTAAATCAAACTAAATTATTTATTCAAGATAAATTTAGATGAAAAAAATAAAATAAATTTTGTTGTTGTAAATTATTATATCCTTTATTATTAAAACTAAATGGTTCGTTAGTTAATTGCTTCAAATGATGTATCACAAATAGCTTACTGAGATTTCAACACTACCATTTTATAGTGTTGCACAATCAATCACATTTACAAATTTGAAAATTGACTTAATTTTCTCTTTATGACAAAAAAATTCCTAAAGATATAATAAAAAGAAAACATATAAAAGAGAAAGAGGCATAAAATAGCAAAAGAAGATAGTAAGTAGTATAAGTTTTTCTCTCTACATTTTTCTGTTTCAAACCAACACTCATTTCCTTATAGAGGAGACGTGGAAATAAAATGTTGTTGCCACAATTAGTTTATTTTAATATAATCAATTCTTATTGTTTAAAATTTCTAAATGTTGACCTTTCAAGTTTAAGAAATAAATCTAATGTGTTAAACTTGAAAGAAAACTTATTTTTTTCTAATGTTTTTAGGATTAATTTCTTATATTAAAAAAATTGAAACCAAATTTTTTGAGGAATTAAATAGGATGAGAAAATGATTAAATAAACTATTAAACTTAATAAATTCAAAATGTCTAGACTTCTAAATGACTATGGACCTATAAGAAATAATTTTATGAATAAAATGTATTTTATAATTAACCAAACTCAGGCCCGAGTTGAGCACACATGTATTTTTAATATAAAAAAAGCCCATATTTATTAAAGCTTTTCCCTTATAAAATATTTGTTGTCCTATGGTCCAATTTTTTACTTTTCAAAACACCATTATACAAGCTACTAGAAAGCTTATAATCTTTTAATATGAGATAAAGGTTATTGGATTTGAATTTTTTTGTCAACTAGAATTCTTTAAGATTAATTTATTATTCACTAATAATTTGTTTTGGATATGTTGTATTTAATGTTAGATTTTATATTGAAGATTATTTTTTAATCTTAACCCAATTATAAATGCATTTTATTTTTAATTTGACCTCAGATATATATATATATATATTAACCAAGTCATAAACATTTTTTCCACTATAACTTGTTAGTTTTGGTTGTAAGGCAAATTAAATTCAATAGAGATATAATATATGCCTTCAAGATTGTTTGATAAGAAATTGAAGTCTTGGTTGATACAAAATTTGACTCAAAGATATCCTAGAAAAGTCTACCAATATACTTTTATATATTACTTTTTCTTAAATCATATTCTTGTATAAAAAAAATGAATCAATCAAAATCTTTAATTTATTCATATTCTCTAATATCCATATGTTAATTTGTCATTAAAACATTCTTTTTATAAATTCTCAAAGAAATATTTAAATCAATTCATCACTAAGCTATCATGTTTTATGCATATAAGATTTAATTTTAATGAAACAATTTTATGGATATTAAAATAAACTAAGAGGGATAATGGTTTTATTGTATTTATAGATTTAATGGCACTATGAATTGAAATAATAAAAATATGATTTTATATTTATCAACAAAACACAAATGGCCTTGGCAACAAATGCATAATGATTTTTTATTGCATAGTAACTTTTTACCTTTTCATTTTAAAAGCATAGTAAAATGACTATAATGCTCCTTAATTTACAATTGTCTCCAACTTGGGTCAAATGTTTTTTAAAATCTTCTTTCTTATGTTTTTTTTTATATTATTATTAAGTTTGATAAGGGGCTTTTAATACTTTACCATTCACAAAATATTATTTAATGTTAAAAGGTGGGATGCATGTGTAGAACATGAAACATTCATGGAAACAATTGTCTTCTTTGGACATGTACTACTTCTAGCTATTAAACCTTGTCTTGATCCTCACAGCAAGACCAAAAGATGGATTTTTAATTGGTAACTATTTTTTTTTAATTCTTTCTCCTTTCTTTCTTGATTTCAACGCCTTCCTTTATATATTTTCAATGCAACCCTTTGATTTTTTTTTTCATTTAGATTTGATCATTTTTTAAGAAAAAATAATTGATAGAATTGAATTTTTCTTTCAATTTAATCCTCATTTGATTTTTTTACTTTTCATTTTTGGTCCTCGTTCACTTAAAAGGTCACATTTTCTTACCAAGAATAAATAGTTTTTTTGTTTTTATAAACAAATCATGAGAAAAAAATTACAGATTAATTAGACTAATCTCCAAAATATTAATTACATATAAATTAATTCAAAAACAACTATTTTAAAAACAGAAAATAAATAATATAAACAATTAGAGAGAGAGAGAGAGAGAGAGTATTAGTTTATATTTATAAAAACTTTAATTAAAAAAATACATATAAACGGGCATCAACTAAAAAGTTAGAAAAATGGGTAAAATATACTAGGCTTGGTAAAAACAAAGCTCACACAGATGGCCTATTTTGAAAAGGATCCCTGCCTGCTCACAAGCCTTTAATTGTTTTTATTTGAAAATAGAAAGGATGACGCATGCGTTCGCCCTAATGTTTTCTAAAAAACATAAAGGCAAGTAACATCATTTGCCTTTCTAGTTTCTTACAACTAGAGGGGTGGTTAAAAATCAAGCTAGGTGTTTTTTTACCCGGAAAAACAACTTCTAACTAATTAATATATACTAAAAGAGGATTCTACGTCATGGTTCGGAGGCACTGTGCATTGTCAGGTAAATCACTGTGGATTGGAATAGTATTGCTCAATTTTTCAGGCCGGTTCGGGTCGTTCGGGCGCCGGTTCAGTGGTTTTTGTCTTTTTGTCCGGTGCAATAACGTTTTTGCCCCTCACTAAAGACAAAAAACGACTGATGGGCTGAGGGGCTAAGCCGTAATTGCATCCTTTCGGTCCGGTCAGCCGCCCTTTTTTAATTTTTAATATTTCTTCGCACAGTGTAATAACGGTTATAGCCCTCGAAAAGGACAAAAACCAACGCAGGGGGTGAGGGGTGCCACGACCATTTCACATTTTTTGAAAATGGCTAAATACGGTTATAGCCCCTAATAAGACAAAATAGATGACTTGGGCTCAGGAGCAGACCGGTAATTGACCTTAATTGTTTATTATTTTTTTTGAATTTCTGGCGGCACGTGTCACGCACGACCAAGGCTGTTTTCAGCCTCACGCCCTTTTCGGGAGGCGCGTGCGGGCTTTTCCGGTCACCAGAAATGGGCTTCCGGGGTAGTGGTCGATGCGCCGCCGTGTCTTCTACCTCCCGGTGCGGCGCGTTTTGTACAATGGTGGCGTTATACGCGCCGATGGCCGGTTTAAAGATTGTTTTCCCGTTTTCTCTCTCTTGCACGTTAAAGTGCAGGAGAGTCCCCATAGTTTTCTACCTTTTTACTTCAGTCCCTGAACCTTTAATTTTCTGTATGGTCCTGATTTCTGTCATAGAAGTTTTGATTTAGTTCAATTGAGTCCTTAGATTGAAATTAATTATATATTATGGTTTCACATTGGTCCTCCTTCTTTTAATTTTCGGGTTGGGTTTAAATGTCTTAATATATTAGGTACAGAAGTTGTGATTTGTTCAATTTTGTCCATGGATTGAAATTGATAATATTTTTGATTTTCATTTTGGCCCTTATACTTTTAATTTTTCATTTTAATCCCTGTATTTATTTTATATTTCTTGAATAGTCCTTATTTTTAACTATGTATATATAAGTGTGCTCTTGGCTTTGGTTTTTATTTTTTGTTATTTTCTTATTTGTTGAGCTGGTATTTTTTTAAAAACAAATAGCTCTTAAATTTTATTTTGTGTTTATGATCATTTAAAAATTTATATTTCTTTTTTTTTTCTCCCTTTTTTTTTAGTTTTTTTTTATTCATTTTCTCTTATGTTTCTTTTCAAGTCAAATTTATTTTTTTCACATGGTGATTTTATTTTTATTTTATTTTTTTGTTTGATCTTTTGTTAAATTTTTTTTTTTTTTTTTTATTCTTTCATGTTTTTGTTTTTTTTCATTATTAGCACAACAACAACAACAACAACAACAACAACAATAATAATTTGAATTGTTTTTCTTGCTTACTCTTTTCTTAATATTTTTGAGTTTTTTTCTCTCGGGATAATTTGATAATTTTTACTTTTTTAAAAGTAATGGTGATGATAATTTTAGATGTTAAACTTCGATGTTGCTATTGTTATAATAGAGTGTGTTGATCTGTTTTACTATATTAAACTTTGCATAAATAAATTTTATATTTTAATTTTGAACCAGCAAATCCTATTAATTTCTTTAATCCCAACAACTATAAAAATTGTTTGCTCAGCCCGCAACGCAGTGTACTCAATTTTTTTTAAATTTTAGTTTTTGATCTTACTTGCTTTTTTGTTAATTTTTTTGTGTTTTTATTCTCGGGGTAGTTTAATAATTTTTATTGTTTAGGCAGTAAAAGTGTTAATAATTTTAGATATTAAGACTTCGATGTTACTGTTGTAATAATAGGGTGTGTTGATCTGTTTCATTATATCAAATTTTATATGTATAAATATTATATTTTAATCTCAACAATTATAAAAATTATTTGCTATGCTCGCAACGGAGTGCAGAAAATTAACTAGTTTTAACACTAAAACACCTAAAAAACTTCCCTATGATGTAAATAAACCAACTCAAAACCCCCTAAAACTTGCCTTGAAATCCAAACAGAAAATCCTCTCCCGAGTTTATTTGGTAATTCCAAACAGAACTCCCCACATCAAATGAAACATATTGACTTCAATTTTTTTTTTTTTTTTTTTTTGAATTTGAGGAAACTCTACTCCCCGGAAAACGCACTTTGTGGACCCAGATGAACAAATAAAACTTCGATTATCCCAGACTCTTACAAAAGATGCACGTCCTACTCGATCTTCAAAATTTATTGTTTTCATGGTTGAAATCAATTTAAATTGATACCCTCTGTATCATTGGAATTCAATGATTGTCTCCCATCTTTCAAATTAGCACCTAAAAATAAAATTGTGAATTAAAATTGGGTTTGTGAAAATTATAGGGACCAAATATTTATAATTTAGAAACTAAGAGGATGAGAGTGAACATTTCTCACCCTTTTTGAAATTGCCACCTATTTCCTTTACTTTTTTCACTTTGATTCTCTATTTTCCAATCTTTTGCTGTACAAACTTACTTAAAATGCCCTTCAATTTGATCTTATAAGGGTGAAATTAAAAGAAAAAAAATAGGACGAACAAAAAATAACCACTGTCACAATCGACTAGGCTTGGTGTTTTCTATAATAATGGGATGTAACTTTGAACTACAATGAGTTTGGAGTAAAGAAATAACTGTTCAAGAAATATCATCTCACATTATAAGATTAGTGATATAACATAGGTCAGGACATGACAACATATCACCAGACCAGAGTAAAAAACTGAAGCCAATATAAGGAATCCACCTGAGTTTGAAGGATTGGTGTTGGATGCTTCAATGAAGGCCGCATCCTCTCGGAGGTTGCAAAATACTTCACGACAGGTCTACTTGACCAGTGTATTTCCTTCTGTTTCTGGAATAATGACAGTACAGTGCAATCTGCACTAGAAAATTCTTGTCAGGTTAGCCTTGACCATTGCATTAATCTCTCATAAGAAAAGCTCCCTAGATTCTACAGTGATGAAGAGAATAGGAAATCCTTTTTTTCTTCTCCTCACCTGCTAGTAAAAAATAACTGTCATGAAAGAAAATCATGATGTATCAATGTCTCATACGACCAACCATAGCCCACAGTAACCAGCCATACTACATGATCTTCGTCGACAGCTAGTTGAGTCAACTCCACACTCTTCATCACCGAAACACTTGTGATCGCTTTGAGCATCCGGGACATGGCAAGCGCTCTCAGCCAGTTGTTCACCATGTCCTGCATTCAAACTCAATGCAGGACAGACTTGCAGAGACATTGCACTTGACCGTTTTGTTTTCTTTTCATCCTGCATAAGTAAAACACTCAGATCACCTAACTGGTCTTCACATTTAATTTGGGGCAAAATGAATATGACCTGTGCAACTCCAAATTGCATTTTTTTAGAAAAAAGGAAAAAACAAAGTAGGGCCAAATTGTATTAAGCATTTAATTAACTTCTGAAAAGGTTGAAAGTAAATTATTCTTGTTTGGTGTGGAAAGTTTCTGGATTCTAAATAGGCTTTTCTTGTACTTGTATTGTTTTTATAAGGAAGCATTGGACAAGAAGAATGCTATTAGGAAGACCTTGACATAAGTCCAGTTTGATGGGATGTATATCTCTGGCAGTCTGTCTTGCCAAGCACTTAGCACAGGTAAAGGGTGACCCTCAGTAGTGAATATATAATTCCGATCAACCAAAAATGAATCGTCAAAGAGAAGATATAAATACTTGCACCTGCAAAAAGGAATATATTACGTGAGAAATTTCATTTCTCATAAATGTATATCATAGCTGAAAAGAAGTTTCTGAGTGCCATGGCAAAAACCACTTACGTTTCAGCAAGAAAGAAGCTATGCATATGATCTTCTGTTTGCATGGTTGTGACATCTCTAATGCTTGCAAATCCTCCTTCCACTTTGGTGTATGAATTGAGAGAATTAACAATTGTTTCACCGACTTCCATGTACCATGGATCTGGGAATATTCATAAACATAATAGATGTACAAAGTTTAGAAGAGGTAATGGTGGAGCCTTTTTCTCCAGCTCAAAGAGTGTATAGCACAATTCAAGAGCTATGCAATCATTAATGCATTCATGCCTAAATGTATGCCTGCAGGAAGCTCAGAATGTCCATCCTCCCTCAGGTCGTGCCCTTTTTTCCAATTAAATTGAGAATAACAGAATCAACAATTGTTCTTAAAATTACATCAACGTGTTTAGTTCTTTGTTAACAGAGAAGTCACTCAGCTTCATGCCATCATTGTTATATAAAGAGCAAGATCGACATTATAGCCTTTTGTCTCGCTGCACTGTTCAAGCTGGAAAAACAGGGGAAAGGGAAACAAAGAAAAGTGACCAGGCTGCCAGCCTGGTCAATGCAGACTTCAGTCTCAACCATAGGTTAGTAGAGGGTTATGCCTGTCTCTCTCTCTGTTGGCCAGTTTTCTCTTGAGATGTAGTCAAACCCTACCCACCCCCTTCTCTCTAACATGGGTCAAAGCACAAAGGCAATTTTGTTTCTTGTGGAGCGCGTGCCCGCACACACAACGTATGTAAACAGATAAAACACAAATAGGAAAAAAAAATGTCAGGAAGAGAACATGACTTGGTAATCAAAAGCCATAATATGCATGTATAGTTTAAAAAGAAAGTCCATGATACAAGAACCTGGCCGCACAAATTTGCTACATTCAAAGAGTCTAGCAAATGGCAACTTTACCCTTGTGTTACTAATAGTGTTTGCAAGCTGAATTTTTCATTGAATGGTATATGGATGCAAAAGTTCACACAGCCATTGCATTTTAAAGCAATAATTTTGAGCAAAAGTGAAAACATAAAACTTCCAGAGAAAAGCTAAAAATAAAGAACAGCAAAATAAAACAATCAGAACATAGCATTTTCAAGTAATGATTTTGAAAAAAAGTAGAATGAAAATCTAAACATTCAAGAGTAAAGGGAAAAAAAAATAAAGAACTGAATAAAACAATCAGACCTTTAGTTGCTTGATATAGGTAGAATGTTGACTCTGCTAATTCAGGGCGCAGTGGATAGTACTTCTCTGTAGGGTGTAACATTTGATGGTCCAGCAAATACCTAAGAGGTCATTACACGTGTTAATTTCCTTTCTATTAAGTAGTTAAAACCATGCATAAACAAATACATGATACCTTTCCGGTAGCACCCCAAACTTCTTCCACACATATACAAATTCACGATGTGATGTGTTGGCAGCTGCAATATCCCCAACCAGAACCTAACATATCATAAAACTTAGATCAGAGGAATCTTTAGAAGGATTGATAATACCATTTGGGCATAAGAGATTTCAGTACTTGCCTGTAGGCCAGGCCAGAATGCTTGAAGGCTTGTCAGTTGCCAATATGTTGCTTTTCCAGTCCTCATATCAGCTTCATGGTACCTAAATTAGAGAAGCATGCTTTCCATCACCAGTGAACCTTGTATTCCTCATGAAACAAATTCAATCATCTATTGCTTGATTCACAACAGGAAATTCAAAATAGGTATGGGGTATGGACAACAGCTTCTTAGTTCTCGAAGTCTATCTTTTGCAGTCTAGAGAGAGTAACCACCCCTAACCTATGAACTGCGAGATGCTGTGATGAAGTTCCTTACAATCATCTTATGCCTTACATCAGAAAGTGCCCATTAAATTTTTACCATATTATTTGGGTCAACGAGTCTATCTTAAGGTCCCTCAAGAATCTGGCTAATTGTCAGGACTCTGATTAACATACTTATATGGAGGCACCCTATGCTGCCCAAGCAATGGGACTTCATCTATCATAGGGGAAATGTAATGTTGATCCATATTTTAATCCCAGGAAGTGAGAATGAGGATGTCCCTGGTTAACTCAATCAGACATTATGTGGCTATAGGGTGCAGCCAAGGAAATCTCGATTTAATGACAAGTCCAGATTACTAATGGAGCTGAGCTTCCCCCAAATTCCATCTACAGCGAAAGGATAAAACACTCATCCCCCGTCCAACTCCAGTCGTACCAACAATAAGGAGAAAAACAAGAAAGAAACAAGAACAAGGGGAAAAAAGTTGTTAAGAAAGATCCCAAACACAAGCGCAATGCCATGTCTGAAATATTTCTGCACTGCAAGATAAGCAGAATGAAACATTCTCCAGAAATCCTCCTTCCCGAAAAGAATGTGAGCCTTGAATAGATACTCATAGAATGAATCAACTCCTAAATGAATCCACACATAATCAAGAGTCTCTAATATCATTGTTAAGTAACAAACATGAAGTGAAAGGTAATTTACGCAAGCAATTCCATCAGAAGCTTTAAAATACCATCAGAAGCTATAACACAGTTCAAATCCATTAAAGAATCTAATTGTACTAGTTAATGATATGAATTAAATTTTCAATACTGGAAACCTTGTGAACTACAAAACCAAGCACCTAAATGCTATCAAAGCACTGGAAAAGCATACCAGCACCGATCCCAGATGAATGTTCAATCCATTCCCCAGTTTCCATATCCAGTGTCGTTCCTAACAAATTTAGAGAACTACGCATACTCCATAACTATCGTAGAGCACGCAAGGCTGCAGACTCATATCTAGGATCACCAGTTAATCGTGATAAGGCTCCCATTTCAAGAATAAGAGAACCTACGTTCAGACATGAAAGTTAACCAATTTCAGGATTGCACATTTTGTACTGGCATCAGCATAAACTGTAATGGATATGATTCTCACCACATCCTGAAGTGCTTGTTTCAGTAGTCTCATTCGTCATGACTCCATACTGTCAACATAATTTCGCATTGCTGCAGTGTCATATATCCTTCTTACAAATAAAATCAGCAGTACGTATTCATACTTATGAAAAGCTGAAATCAATGCTCATTGAAATGAAGAGACAGTTAAGGTATGCCTGGACCTGTCTGAACAGCAAAATAACATGTAAAAGAATTCAGTCTCCGCTTAGAATTCTAAACCATCTGATTCTTTGAAATGGAATAATCATCTATCTTATTGGAGTCTTTGTTATTAACTAAATGAACCAAAGTGCATATTCTTCCATGGTTCCTAGGATTATAGCATATGCATGCATTTACTCCGAAGGGACATCATTTAGGTGAAGGTACTCACCAATATGAAATATGATATCTTTTAACTATGCCTTGATCACATATTCGTTTTAACAAAAATACATCACATATTATTTTGGGAAAAGGATAATGACTTGCATATCTTAATGCAATGTTTCATACTGTGTGTCTTAGGAGGGGGTGGGGGGAGTTAAGGGATATACGAACTTATATCAATAATGCGCAAGCTAACATTCCTTGTTCTTTAGAAGAGAATCTGGAAATAAGCTCATGTTTTTTGTTATAGGAAATTGGAATACACTTTTGAAATTAAGCATCTTTCAGCAAGTACCTTTAAGTTAATCCAAGCATATGGCAATCCAGTAGGTGTATCAAATGCAGGGAGGAAGCGTCGTCCTAAATCTTCAGCCAGAACAAGTAGCTGATTTTTGTAAGATCCTTGAACCAACCTGTTTGTAGAGTCAGTTGCAAGAATATGAGCAGAAACAAGACCTCCAAGGACTTGCACTACACAATAGAACAGGTGTGGAAGAGCTCCATTAAGAACTTCAAAATAAATTTGATTCAAGGTATTTTGTGAATCACTTCTCCCAGAATTCAAAATTGGAAAAAAGTAGAGCCAAGAAAACAGATTAAAATGCATGAAACTTAAGGCAAAAAAAAAAATCCAGGTATTTCCTACTTGATTAACAAATTAGTACCTCAAAAAGGTTTACTCTTGCATCAACGTCAAATGTTAGATTTTCAGAAAGCCAGAGAACTGCCCTTTCAAACTCAGTGCAATGATAAAGAGGAAACTTATATTAGAGAAATCATTCAACAATACTAGCACACAAGTGACATTAAGAATCCACAAAAATTGAATAGCTCGTATCAGTAGAAACATAGAGACAGATTATAGATTTATATTTTGAAATCTACTAATTGGATATTCAAGTAGCCTACCTAGACAATGATTCAATGAGTGTAAGGGCAGTTCCATTATAGTTTTGTGGTAAGTGCTCAAGCTGAAAATAAGATCACAGACTATCAATTCTATTGGCAATTAACTATTATTTACACTTTCCGCTAATGTATAATCAATCACCTTCAAATTTCCAAGCTCACTGAGGGAGTCAGTGAAACTTCTGCTAAGAGGTTTGAGCTCATCATGCTGCAATTTGATTGAAGAACAAATTCAAGATTGCAAAATGAAACAGATATGCTAATAAAAAAAATGGATAAGGAAAATGAACTCCTGACCGGAAATGCGTGTGTCATGTAGTTTTCATATGCATGGTAGAACCTGCAAGAAAGGTCAAATAAAGCGAATCTACTGAGAAACACTTCGACTAGATAAAGTAGTTGACAAAACAATTCAACATTCTGTTGATAAAGGGTCTGTTTGGTATTGCGGTTGCTGTTGTGGTTGAGGTTGAAAAAAAGCAGTTTTAAAAAAAATGCTTTTACTGCGGTTCAAAATAAGCAGTGAAGTGTTTGGTTAAAACTGTGGTTGAGTTTGAGGTTTAAAAAAAACACACACACAGACACACACACATATATATATATATATATATATATATTATTTTTTAAGTATTTAATAATTATAATAAAAAAATATAATTAATAATTCAAGTAAATTAAACACTTGTTTTTATTCTCCTATCAAACTACATGTAATTTCATCCAAATTAAATCCATATGTGAAGGTCTCTATGATCCCGGAACAATTATAAAATATCATTTAAAATAAAATTAGAATTGCGATACAAAAATTATATTGTGATATTCTTTTAATATATTTATTTATTCTAATTAATTTTTAAATTTTTTAATATTAAATATATATACATATATATATATATACATATATATATATATATTCCAGCCCACCCTCTGCAATATCAATTCTGTAACGCACGGAAAGCAGAAAATTTCTGTTTTCCGTGAAACGCCGGTTGAAAGGTAAGAAATAGTGGGCCCCATAATTAAACCAGCTTTTTTTGTTATTTACCAAACACATGTTTATAGGTGCAACCTGCGTTTTGTTGAAAACGCAGGTTGCACCTCAATACCAAACGGGCGCCAAAAGGTCAAATAAAGCGAATCTACTGAGAAACACTTCGACTAGATAAAGTAGTTGACAAAACAATTCAACATTCTGTTGATAAAGCTCTTTGCTTTTGCCTTATCCCTTGTTTCAATTTTCACCAACAAACTCATACAGCGCCCAAATTGAATTGGGATTTTTCAACACAACCTCTAATTAAAGGCCAAGTGCTTCAAAACTTGAACCTTTGGCATGCAATCAATTAAAAGATAGCCTTTAAATTTCAGTTGATCAAATCTCTATACAGCAAGTTTTTCAGGACGGCCAAACCATACTAAATAGTTGTATTTTTTGTTTGTTTGTAAGAATGTAATAATGTCAAGCTCCCAAAAAAGGAAATCACATATTTTAAAATCAATTATGTTTCTTTAATCTTTTTACGGTACTAGACGAACTTATCTAAGAAATCATGACTTGATAATTCACAAACCAATAAGTTGAGAAGAGCCTAGGAATAATCGCAAAATTTAAGCAAAACCAAAACGAAATCTCAAACTTCTAGAAAAAAATCTATTCCAAGAAAGCACAAAATTGAGCACCCATCACAGGAAAAATGGAAAGAAGAATCCAAAATGGGAGCATGAAATTTACTTACATCTTTCGAACTTTCTCTCGCATTTGTTTTTTCTTTGCTGAATCAAAGTGGGAGAGTGAAGGGTCAGGAAAGATCACAAGAAGCAACAAAACCCATGTCCGAAATCTGTAAACCAACATGGTTTGGTTCTTTCAGTTTCAATCAAAGTAAAATTTTATTTGGTTTTTGTAAGAGAGGAGAAGATCCGCGCGCCAGCTATGTTTTGTTTGATAATTTTAATGACTTGAATGGGATATACAAGAAAAAGGTTGGATTTTTGGTGGAGAGAACTGGAAATCCAATTTTCTAAGGGTGTGTTTGGCATTGCTTTTGCGATTGAGGTTGAAAAAAAACAGTTTCAAAAAAAATGCTTTTACTGTGGTTCAAAATAAGCAGTGAAGTGTTTGGTTAAAACTGTGGTTGAGTTGGAGGTTGAAAAAAAAGCAGTTTTGTGTGTTTGGTTACCAAGCTTTTCATATTGCTTTTAACTTGTGAAATTACTTTAAAGGGTATATATATATATATATATATAATTTTTTTAAATATTGTAAATTTAATAATTATAATAATATAATGTAATTAATAATTCATGAAAAAACAAATATTATTTTTTATTCTCCCATCAATCAAAAAATAACAGGGTTGTGGAGTGCAACGAAGTCACGCGTCATTTTTTTCATCAGAAAAATACATTTTTTTTTGTTATTTTTAAAATATATATTTTTTTAAATTCGGACTGGGCCTCACCCAGCTAAATGGGCCGGCCCAGCTTCGCTAAACTTGGGCTGGGCCGAGAGCAGCCCAGCCCAGCCCAGCCCCAGCTAACACACGCAGAAGAAGAGAAGTGAAACGGTGCGCTGCACTATGCACGTCTTCTTCGCGTGACAGTGCAGCGCACCTGTGCATGTGAAATATTTCACGTGCACAGTAGCTTTCGACCGACCACCAAGATAGCTTCAACGGACGATACCGACGGGTAGAGGAGGCCGAGGTGGTTCTTCCTGTGGTGGTGGCGTCTGAAATGGTGGCCTGTGGTGGCCGGAGGCAGCGTTGGAAGGTGGCGGTACTGTTCACCGACCACGACGAGAGCTTTAACGGACGATACCGATGGGTAGAGGAGGCTGAGGTGGTTCTTCCTGTGGTGGTTTCATCGTAAATGGTGGCCGGAGTCAACGATGAAAGCTCTCGGCTTCCATGGCTGTTCTGTTTTGGGCAGAGAGAGAGAGAGAGAGAGAGCCATGCACAGATCGATTAACATGCAAAATACCAGTTTTTGTTAATTATCGAACATAATGGATTTGTAAAAGGGCAGCTGCACATTCTCACAGTTTTGTTCTATATATATATATATATGTATCGACGTTTAAAAAATACAAATCGCAGATACAAAAACATCAAATTTGTGCATTTCTTGCACCGGCGTTTGCAAGCAAAATTTACGTGGGACCCATACCACAAACTTGCTTTTGTTACAAAACCAAACACTAGATTATCAACGCCGTTTAGCAATCGTGGATCGCACCACAATGCCAAACGGCCACTTACAGTTACTATTGAATCTCCCTCGTAGGATTGGCCAATCGAGATTCAGGATTATTAGGAGCAGCCAATCAACTTTTGGTCAAACTTCCAGCAAGGTCCTACTTTTCTAAATAGATTAGTGACGGTTTGGAAGTTAGGATTTTTGAATGTATTGTGTTTTTTGTTTATAAATATATTAAAATGTTATTTTTATTTTTTAAAAATTATTTTTGATATCATCATATGAAAATGATCAAAAAATATTAAAAATAAAAATAAATTTTTTTTTCAAAAACATTTTTGAATTACAATATTTTTAATTGAAGTTTTCAATTTATGTTTTATAAGACTTTTTCATTTTTCTTACATCATGTTTAATACCAAAACACATACTAAATTCAATTCATAAGCAAATTTAAATTTAATTGATAACATATTAAATTCTAATATTTAGAATAAGTTATTAAACCACAAAATGAAATTCAATTATATTGTTTGTAATATATGTTGAAATGAAATAAATTGGTAATCTTTATTTAATTTAGAAATAATTTCTTTTATTACAAAAGCCCTAAATATTATTTAGAATAACATATAATATAGACATTTTAAAGAAGTTATAAATGGGCATATTTCATATTAATTAAGTATTTATTGAGAATTTTTGAAAATATATATTTGTTAAAAAAACTTTTTGATCGAAATATTTTCATAAAAATGCTAAGAAAAACAATTCTAGAAATATTCTAATAAAAATTCTTAAGTTTATGGTCATATTAAACTAACACAAATTACATTACCAAATAGATTAGTCAATGACTATCATAATTTGACAATATTAATAATTCAAAAGATATCACCATATAAATCATACAATATGAAGCTTCAACTTCAAAATATATTTTTGATAATTTCATAAATAAGTTTGTGGTAATTTTATAATTATTAGTTTTGACTAACTTGCATAACTTAAACTCTTCGATAACATATTATCAATCCATGTTTTTCACTAATCATTCAAAGTGTAACTCTTTCAAATATTCGCAAAATATTCCAATAAGATTCTAATGATTTAGAGGTCATTCAACCACTTCAATAAGATTTAATCTTCCTAATCTCAAATTCCTCATTGATTTAATTATCTTCTAATGACTTAAATGTCATGTAATGTAGCAAACAATTAAAATTATCTCATATGCAAAAAGGAATTTGCTTGTAAAGTCCATTTAAAAAAAAATTATTTACTTGAATACCAAAGAGATCTAGAAGAACCATTAAGATGTTGGAACCTTTTGATAGTCTTGTCAATACGTTTTTCAACTTCAAGCAATTTTCTTGGGCCAAATAACCAAATATTTTGTTGAAAAAAGTAGTGGTTAAGGAAAGTGGAGGAATAGATATAAAAGATAGTTACTTTGTAGGGATTTAGTGTTAGCTTGGGAGTGTGGTTGAAGTTGTTTTTGAAAGTGTTTTTCGTTCAGAAATGTATCAAAATAATATTTTTTTTATTTTTTAAAAATAATTTTTGACATCAACATATGAAAATGATTTAAAAGCTCGAAAAAAATTATTTAAAGTAATTTTTTTTCTTTTCAAAAACGCTTTTGAAACACAGTGTCAAACAAGGTCTTATGGAGGAAAGAAAGAGGTGGGTATTTTTGAAATATTAATTTCAAAGATAATCTTAAGAGAAATCATTGTAGCAAATAAGAGGGTCTTCCCATATATTTTTCTTTTGCATATATTTTTATAAACTGATTTAATTTTAAATTCAAATCAATATCTTAAAAAATATTCTAAACACAAAAAGTAATTTAAATTGTGAATTCAATTCAATTCACATGATTCCAAACAACCTTTGAGGTTAAGGGAGAAAAAAAATAAAATATGAAGATGAGTGAGTTTTTTTCTCTATTGAGAAAGCAAAAGGAATTAAAAGAATATTATGTTGTTTATATGAAAATTCAAAAAATCATAAAATTTAGGATGTAAAATCAGGGATTTTTTATGAGGAATTTATATTTTTGCTTAAGGATTATTTTACAATTTTACCTTTCATTTAATATACATGCATTTAATTTTTGTTTTTAGGCTAAATTGTACAACATTCCCTCAACGTGAGAAAAAGCATAAACACATATGAACTAAAATAAATAAATCCTTTTTCACTAAATTTTGTGTTTTCTTGACTTTGTCCATTTATTATGATTTTATCAATAAATTGATGGAAAAACTTAATAATCCTCTAACCTCTTCTCTTTTTCTACATTACTAAACATGTTTTCCAGAGTTTGTTGAGAAAAGGATAAAAATTGAGAGGGGTTTGATGGTTTTTTTCTATTAATTTCTTAGTGAAGCCCTAATAAAAATCACACCTCTAATAAATTATATTGTTTAAGGGACAAAATAAGAGATTTGTTTTTCATAAGTACATATTATTCTGCTAAGTTCAAAGCGGTAATCTAAATTATAGTTTTTTATTTACACTTTATATCATGAAAAATTAATTATAAAACAATGTGTGTGTGTGATGAATCCAAATAATAATCTTGCATCTCAACCAAACTTCATCATATATTTTTCTCTTCATTATCAATGATAAAAAAAAATATTTCATGAAATAAAGGAGAATTCAAGCATATAGTGAATGGTTAAATAAAGAACAATATGTTTTAAAACTAAACTACAAAACCAATACATAACCATTAACAAAAGTTTGAACTTTGAAGAAACAACTAGAATTTTCCATAACAAATATGGTTTCTTGTTGGTCCATTGCATTTCACTCTCAAGAGTTAAGATATATATATCCCATGATGAGTTTTAAACCATTATGAACTAGCTTGTAAGATCCTAAAAAAGTAATGCGAAAATAGTAAGCTCCAATCTACTAGTCAATAACGAATAAAAGACCACAACCAACTATAATCTTGAACACGTTATAGAACAAATAAAAATATAGCATCTAAAATATCAAGAAACTAAATACTCTCTCTCTCTCTCTCTCTCTCTCTATATATATATATATATATATATATATATATATATATATATATATATATATTCCTCTAAATCACTTTTCATCTGCCAAAACCACTTCCCTCCTTTATCTTCCTTACCTATAATCTTTATCTTCATGTCTAAGAAATCAAACCTTGTGCTAGCTGAGAGAAGTTTTAAGAAAGAAAGAATGGAGGCATCCTTCATTTTTCTCTCCACCAAGCATGCATATGACTTTCCATGTGCCTATTTTTCTAGTTCTATTCATTTCCATTCCTTTCTTAGAATCTAACTTCTTGTTTGCTTACTATAATAAATCATTCTTTGGCTTTTAAAAGATCATTTGTGAAACTTTCACCAACAAGTAAATGAGGAATCATACAACTATAGTCGGTACTTTACATTTTTTTTTCATGAATGGATTGTCGAGGGAAGTTATACCTAAGTTCTCGTCATAGTTGTCAATTTCATTCTGTTTTGGCTGAAATTATCAAAACGTTTCGTACCAGTTAAAAAAACAAGACAAAACGACATCGTTACTCGGTTTAAATTCTGGTCCGTTCCATATTTTTTTGCCAAATACAGGCCGAAACGTACCAGTTTCATTCTACCCGTTCCATTTCAGCCAAATAGTGTTTTTTTTTAAATAATGAATAATTTTACAATATCAATCATATCTCTTAATCTAATCGTTAGATTAAGATGAAATTTTACGAGGAGTCTCTTGACATATTTATATATATTACGTTAAAATTTCAGAGCAATTAGAGAATGTAATGATCTTGTGAGATTGATGATGGCATTCTCGTAATATTATACATGCTCATAATTTTGTTCAGAAAATCATTTTATTGTGTCTTTTAGATTAAATTGCACAATTCTAAATAATTTTATTTTTAGATTTGAACTAAAAAAAAATGAATTAATATATTTAATTATATATATACATAAACAATACAACCTTGAAACGGCGCGCCGAAACTAAAACACTCCATTGTCTCCTAACAGCTTTGATTCTCGTAACATCAAATTCATTAAATACCACCGAGCATGATGAAAACATTTATATTTTACTATGAAGGGATGTGTATGATATGGTGGTTAAACAGAAGAGTGCATTTAAGCTAGCATGCCCTAACATTGTCTCCTATGAGGACATTCATTCATAGGCTACATGTGACCTTATAACTATGAATGAAGAACCTTACTAAAATGTTTAACTAGGATGAAAGGATGTAAAGGGAAATATCCTTAGGACCAACATATGTATGACCTAAATGATGAATTTGCTTACCTTCAAATGATTCATATTCAAGAAATGGTTGCATCAACAATTGGTCACACAATCAGATTCTCTATTTACATTGAATTCACCAATATGCTATATAATTTCATTAAGAAAAAAACAATTAATTAAACTCAAATCTAAGTTCACAAAAAAATTGAAAATAACTTGTTCTAATCATGTAACAAATAAAATTATGTTGCTCTTCAATGATATGTTTACTTTAATAAAGTTCGATAATATGTATTTATAGAACTTGCCTTAAGGACTGAGGCTTTTGGCATATAATCATGCACTTGTTAAGGACCTAAGAATTAAGCCTTTTTAGAGCTTTATGCAACAGATTGTACAATGCATAAACTTAGTATTATGAGATCAAAACTGTGAAAAAATAAAGAAGTGAGGAGTAAGTGTGATCAGTTCAATTATATCCAAACTTGATTAGTTTTATTACGGTTGAATGAATCATATTAATTTGTTTTGACTTTTACTATGATGATTCATTGAAGTGTTATATATTATTACATAAGATAAAGATGAGTTTCTTTCATGTTTTATAAATATAGTTTACGTACAAATTTAATTTTAATATAAATAAATACATATTATGTTATAATAAGGAGATTTTAAGGGATAACTTCTTTCCTCAAAACATCCTTTTTCATAATCAATATATATATATATATATATATATATATATATATATATATATATATATTGATAATGAAAAGGGATGTTTTGTGATTAAAACTACCTAGAGAACAACAGTCGACTAAAAAAGTTTTTGGAATGATCAATCATAACTATGATAATTATAACTTGTAGCACACATCCATCATATATCTAAAAATAATTTCAAAAATAAATCTATTTATCACCTAAATCGGTTAGTATTTTTAAACACTAAACACAAAAGCCTACTGCATGAGAGATTTTAAAGTTAAACTAGTTTATTAGACTCTACTATTTAAAACTAGTTGATATAATAAATCAATATAATTATGAATGGCCTAGTTTAACAGATGACTAAGTCTTTTTCCATCTAGTAGGTAGCTTCTACCTCATTGATTCTAACCTGCACAAAAAAATTACAACTTGCTTAAATAGCTAGGTTAGGAAATTTACAAAGAAATAAAAACAATTCCAACTATTCAATAAAATAAAAGGTCGTCCTTTAACAAGTAAGTCAATAAAATTTAAGGAATAAAGACAAAAATCACCACAAAATAACTCCTAAGAAATTATAAAAAAACTAGCAAAGAAAACAAAATATAGAAAAACAAATGCCTAAATGATTAATTGTTTAAAATAACCTTTACCAAACAAATATATTAACTCTTAAGGTACGAACTTTGAAACAAGCTTTTTGAATTGGCAGAATTTGATTTATTCTAATACTCTTAGTAAAATTTGTATCCAAAATACTAAAGGGTGTGCAAAATATTCCTAGCTAGCTTTGGATAAAATAAAGGTACAAATTAGAGCTACCACTCCTATCATGAAGTTGAAATCTTCTTCTTTTTTATTCTTTTCAACTTATAAGAATTATAGTTTTCAACTTATAAGAATTATAGTGACCCTATAAGGCTTGTGAATTCCTAAACTCCTTAATGAAAAATGGGCATTCATACGTTTTGCGCTCTAATTCATCCATTAATCCTTTTTTTTTTTTTCTTAGATGAAACTTAATCCATAGACTTTCCATTTTAATTCTCTTATTTGTTTCCTTTAAGTCATTTCTCACCTCTAATACAAATTTTAATTTAAAGTTAAGCAATCTCAACAGTTTCACCTATATGTGTGAAATTTTAGAAATGGAGAAAATCAAAAACTTTTAGCCTAATATTATGCAGAGACCAAACGTGAAGGAATGGTATTTCATATAATTCCCTCCTAAATTCCTATTTAAGAAATTAGTATACACCTTAGAATATTAGGCTTTATTCTATTTATAAAATACCAATATGGTTCGATTGATATAAATTTCAACTAAATGGAACAACTTTAAATGAACAACATAAAGTAATCAAATGTGGGAGAAAAAAAACCAAAATTGTCATAAACTACAAGTCATCCAAGTATTTAGTCTCTTATAGTAATTCACATGAATCACTAATGAAAAATCTCTTGAAATTATTTAAGGAGATAGTGATTGTTATGCATTATAGTGCTAACTATTTCTTTTAGTGTTTTAAGTATTTTTCTAAACCATATTCTCTTAATATTTGTACTGCTCACACATAAGAAATATAAGACATAATATTTTATTTATAGAAAAAACCTAATAATACAATAAATGGTAAAATATAAGTTTTCTTTTAAATAATATAAAATATATTAGTTCAAGATAATTTTAAAAATGTATTCAATGAAGTCCTTACTTGATTTTTTCCGGGTCTAGAATTGTAATTCTTTGTATTAATTACATTGTAGTTCTTAATTTCTAAAACTTATTTATAATCACATCACACTTCATTATCTATCTTAATTTAATTTCTCACTAATGGTTCTTTATGTGTATGACATATTGAATTCTCTAACAAATTTGTCCAAATATAAATCACAATACTAACTAAAAGATAATTAAATAAATTAAATATTTTAACTTATTATGAATCCAACAAATCAAGTGGCTTATATTTAAAGATCAAGTATAATGTTTAGAAAAATATTATACTCCCTTAAATATTAAAAAAAGGTTAAAAATGGTTTAACATAATTTTTCAATGACCAATCTCTCTGTGTATTTATTATCATGTCAAAAAAAAAATGCTTCAACTTAGACATTATAGAATGAAGTGTGTTTGATTTGTAAAATATGTTTATTATTAATAACATAGTCATTAATTATTTGAATATATTTTTTTTAAAATCTTATCCCACCTTGCGTAAGGATTGTACAATCACTTTAATCTTGATCTAGTACTATTTGAGAACATATAAAATATTTTTTAATTTATCTAGGGTGATGAATTTTCTCTTGATCACTTAAAATACTTTTATATAGTTCATATTATACTCAAGATCTATCTTTTTGTTTCCATTGGTTACGATAACATGTAGTCAAGATTAAAGCATAACATTTCTTATATAAAAATAATTTAGTGATTTCAATTCTAAATATTACTTACATAATTGTTATATGAGTCTTTCTATAAAAATAAGTGATCTTTCCATATGAAATTCATGTATGGATTAGTTTAGCATGTATGTCATATGACAACTATCTACATATTACTTTTAGATATCCCTCATACCTCATTTTATCAGAATAATTATTTTTTTCATGAAAAAAAAACATAATATATATCAGTTTCAATAACTCTAATTAATATTTAATATAAGGTACATTATTTAGATGTAATATAAATATCATAATCATAACATGTTTACAATTTATTTGGCAAAACATTTTTGTTCCATGAACTTTATATTTACTCTAGTTTCATTAACCAAATATTAAATTCATTAATTAAATATAACTTAATATTAAAGATCAAAAAATCAACTCATGATATTATGGTATAAAATGTTATAATAATAGATTTAATTTATTTTTTTAAATATAACAAAGTTAGTGTCATATATAACCAACTAATTGGCTACAAGATATATACATTAATAATCTCCCACTTACAATAAAGTTATCGCTCATGTATTAGATACCTTATCACTTCTTATATTGCTAATACTTTTAATGGGATAATAACTTAATGAAAAAATCTACAAGATTCTTCTAATTATGTACTCATTTTATCTTTATATTTTTTATTTCTTGAAGTCTCTAACCAAATAAAAATGTCTAAGTACATGTTTGAATAATTGTTGAGATTTTATTTTATTTTCTTATGTAATGGCTCCATTGTTATCACAATATAGGGTTACTAGATCATGAATTATATGAATCATATCTTATTCACTGATGAACTTTTGAATCCAAACAACCTCTTTTATCGCCTTAAACATTAAGATGTATTCAATTTCAGTTGTAGAATATATTGTGGTCTTTTAATTGGAAGATTTTAAGCTCACAACACCATCATTTAGAGTAAAAATATATCCTAACTAAGATTTTTTAGCATCAATATTTTATTGAAATTTAGCATCTAAATAATCATCTAGAAGTTCATCTCCTTCCTATATTGGAAAGATATTTTTAGTTCTTTCTAAGTATTTAATAATATTTTTAAGTATCTTATAATGACCCTCACCTAAATCAGATTAGTATATACTCATTATGCTCAATGCATAAGATACATATGGTCTTGTACATAATATCACATACATAATGAATCATGTAGCCAAAGTATAGGGAATAATTTTCATCATATCTAGTTAAGTTTATGCCTTAAGTCATATCCTTGGAGATATGTACCCTATGATATATTGGTAAATATTCTTTCTTGGATTATTTCATGCTAAGCCATTTTAGCATGTTATTTATATATATGTATTGAGTCAATTTAACCAACCTTCTAGATTTATTTTTTTATATTTATTCATGGTATATAGATTGCTTTTCTCATATCTTTAAAAAGAAATTTTTGGACAACTATATTTTTACTGGATAGAGTAAAGAAATGTCATTTTCTATTAATAATATGTCATTTACATAAAATATTAGGGGAAAAAAACTCTTCTCCCATTAAGCTTTATATATAAACACATGGCTCATCCATATTTTTAATGAAAACAAACTATTTGATTATCTCATCAAAATGGATATTCCAACTTTTTAAAGCTTGGTTAAGTCCTTAATGGATTTTATATTTTGCATAATTTATTGAAAACAAAAATAGATTTAATACCTTTAGTGATGCGAACCAGCCCAGAAACACCAGCAAGGACTTATGGGCTACCTTTTCCTTTTGATTCTAGGACTAAGGGGCTGGATGGAAAGCTATAAATAAGACTTATGGGCTTTATTTAATTTTGTTAGCTACAACCCAAGGCTTGTTTGGACTTAATTAAGACTTTGTTTTCAGCTAGGATCCAAGGCTTGCTTGGATTAAGTCATGGGCTTTTCAATTTAGGATTTTGGATCAGTTTTGAGTGGACCTCATTTAAGTCCACATAAGGGGTCCATTAGGGTTACTTTTTAAGAACTATTTAAACTCATGTAACCCTAATTTTGGAAGCCATTGATTAATTTTAATTCTGAACTTTTCAATTTATGTGTGAGAGTAATTCTTGCATTCTTTAGTTCTTGAACGAACTGAATCCGACTTATCGAAGATTAACTGGCTTCGTGGCGTCATTCTACTCATTCCAATAGTGTTGGTGCCTTGGGGCGGGTTTCCATTGTGTCACACTCCTATCAGACCTATTTCGGCTTTCCGGGATCAGATCTCATTCTTGGTTGTGGGTTGCGTGACCACGTGATCACGAGGTTCGCATCATTTAGTTTGTGTAATATAAACATTTTTATAAAGATTTCCATTTAGAAAAGCAATTTTGAGATCTATTTTCTAAATCTTCTAATAATGATATTAAGTTATATCAAACAAAATCCTTAAGGATTTGATCATAGCTATCATAACTCATTTCTGGGTTATTCCTTAAAAAATAACAGAAATAAAATAAAAAGGGGTTGGTGTGGCGGAAAAATCAAGATGAAAATTTTGGACGAATTCGAGAGCCCGATCGTGCCTCTATTATGCCTAAAAATGAAGGAAACTATAGATTCACAGCTAAATTAATTTATTATTGGATAAATATGCGTAAAAATTAAGTCAAAAGGCATAATTATATTTTATATAGGCCAATTTGATTTAATTGTGAGTCAATATTAAAGTATAATTATGTTTAGAAATTAATTTGGGGTCCAATTGAAGAATTTAATTAAGTGCAAGGATTTAATTATA
Source organism: Salix brachista (assembly GCA_009078335.1). NCBI lineage: Eukaryota > Viridiplantae > Streptophyta > Magnoliopsida > Malpighiales > Salicaceae > Salix > Salix brachista. Next base: position 10,530,435 of record CM018586.1, read on the forward strand.
CTTTATATTGGTCAAATTAATTTTATTTGGGGCTTAATTGATGAAAAATCAAGTTCGGAAACCTAATTCAAATTTATTTGAGAAGACTGGAATTTTTGGAGACCAAATTTACTTTTTACCGAGTGAATTGGATGAAATCAAGGGTGAAATTGTATAAATTTAAAAGTTTAAGGTCAATTAGGGGTGCAATTAGAACAATTATAAATCAAGGGACCAAAGTGTATTCGCACCTTTTTGCAAAGTCTACAAGCATGACTGCACTGTTCAGTGGTCTGAAAAGTTCATGCACGTTGTTGCAGAAGACGAGGAGGCGACCCATCATTGCATGCAATGAGCAGTCAAAGGGTCACCTCCCTTCTTCTATAAATAGCATACTAAGTAGAAGATACGGGAATACAAAAAATTGCAAAGAAAAAAGACAGAGAAAAAACAGAGGTAGCACCAGTTTTATGGTCGATAGGACACCAACTTCCCCTTACTTAGCACAGCAACCTCTGTTTCTCTTCTGTTCAAGAACCTCTGTTTTTCTTTTCTCCACCGTCAGCCACAACCTCAGCTTCCATCCACAGCCAACAGCCACAGTTGTTAAAACCAATAACAGTCAGCCCTTGTTTCCCTCGGTAGCTTCAGTATCTCTGTCCGGCAAGACCATTAGTAGTTCTTTGGCACCCGCAGCAGCCCCTTCATGTCCTCCAATAATGGCAGCGGTGTTTCATCACCTTTGGCGACAGATAACGACAGTTTCTTCTTTTTCCTTCTCCATTGTAGCAACATTCCATCTCCTTCTGTGATCGCCACAGACCTCCATTCTCGACGTTGACATCACTGGCAAAAAATCAGCCTGACCTCCTCTACACGACGGCAGTAACAAGTGTGCCTTCCATCTTCCTCCCCCCTCCTCTTTTTCGTTGTTCATGACGAGTGGTGGCGAGGGTGGACGTGGTATCCAGTCAGGCCACCAAAAAGGGGTGGGGTCATTCAACCCACTTAGGCTAGACAACCCAACCCCCAAAACGGGTTGGCTGTTTGGCCTGTCTAGGCTGGGAAGCCCAACCCCAAAATGATGGGCCTTTACGATCTATCCGGGATGGACAGTCAACCCATAAAAAATAAAAAATAAATTGCATGAAAATATGCAAAATACAAAATGTATTTAAAAAAAAAAACATTTTGTTTTCATGTATACGGCCGATATCTAAGATTTCCAAGCATATTTTTAACCAAAAAACAATATAACATCTTTCTCATGTTTTGAAATGAAAAATGGGATATCATAACCAATTTATGATTATCCATTGGAATTCAACCAAAATATTAAAAAATTTCAACAATCATTTTGTTCTTTTTTGTAAACTTTAATTATCGGGTGTAAAATTACATTATAAAGTACACTTATAGATATTAAAAGTACAACAACAAATAGAAAATATGACTTAGAAAAAAACAATCAACTAACAATGAAGCTTACCTTAGGTAGGGTACATTGGGGGTGATGCGTCTTCCCCTTGAACAAGTCCCCTTACCTAGACTCTCGCAGACCATTAGGTTTCCTAGTGACCTTAATACTAGGTGACAACTCCTAAATATTATAATCGTAATTTTAAGATTATAAGAAAACTTTTTTCATGATTTGTCTCCCATCTCTGTGGGATGGTAGCGCGCGAAACACGAAAAATTGGTTGTTGCTATAGATGGTGACTCCACTAGGGACCCTGTCTGGCTGGACTGAGTTTTGCTCGTTTGATTATTGTTCTTTGGGCTATTTTTAGCATGTATTTTTACTGTTTTGGTATGCATCTTTACTCTAATTTATGTATCAATATTAATTAATGTCATCATGCATTTTAATTTCGTAAATAAACTCAATTCTAGGTTGGTGGGGAGTAGCGGTCTGCCTCATGATTTTCAGTCAGGGTTTAGATTCGTGAAACATTCAGCTATGAGTTGTGTGTTTACTTGATAATGATGATCATACCATGCCCTAATTATTTCTTATAAAACCCTACACCACCTTCACATAAAGCAGTCATTTGGCAGTTCATAGACGTTTTGAAATCAGATAGAAAGCTTACCTTCATGTAATAACTTAGAACCTACTTTTAGGATACAAACTCTCTAGTAATTCATTCCTTTTAAAACTTTGCAAAATTTATCAAACCAAGACCATGACTTCCATGACCTTTTTGAAATATGGGAAAAAATCTGAGATGATGCTATTAATTAAGGGAGATTGCCCAAGGACTAAGGTCAATGAAGTATCACATATGACCAAAGTACATTGCTCCATAGAAAATATAATGAAGCTTATGTCCATCTTGGGGTATGTAGATGTGACAATAATTGAAAGAAAAATATAGAAGAGTCACTCATCCAATGAAAATTTCAGTTCAGATACCAGCAATAAAAGCCCTTATGCACTTTTGGGATCCAAGCTACAAATGCTTCATCTTTGGGGATGTTGACATGACCCCTACCATTGAAAAATATGCTTAAATCCTAAACTTTCCTCACAATCCTTATCGAGTTTATTTCAAGCAGAGGATTGAGAATACAACCCTAGAGGTCGTCAAGCTTTTGTGTTTTGATCAAGTGAACCAATATAGGACATCTTTCGGAGGTTTCAAGAGGAAGATGATTGAGAGCGAGTTGAAAACAGATAAAGATAAAAAGAGGCTTGGGGAAGAAATATATCGATGAATGGCCTTTGCTATTTTTGGTTTAGTATTGTTTCCTTCGGAAGTCGCTGGAATTATTAGTATGGAAGCTGCCAGCACCTTTGTTGAGTATGAGCAAGCAAGGAATAATCTTGTTGCAGTTATATTAGTTGAAACTTTGTTGTCTTTGAACCATTGCAGATTGCACGGGAAAGGAGCAATGCGGTGTTGCATCCCCTTATTGAATATATGGATTGTCAGTCATTTGAAAACTCTAAGAGAAATTTTCAACATTTTTTTATGGTTTAACATGAGGCCTCTCAGGATGGTTCTGAATGTAGAGACTTAAATGAAAAGACTTGGGAGAAGAAATGTCAAGCTCTCCCTAAAAGTAATTTCAGATGGAAAGCCTCTTGGGTAAGTGGTTCAACTCATCTCATGAGTTGTGGTAGTAAAGCATAGGTTCCGCTAGTTGGCCTGACCAGTTACATCAGCCGTTCACCCTCTTTAGTAACTAGGCAATTTGAGGGGATGCAATATGTACCAAGAACTAGGAGGGTGGCCGAATACACTGGTTCATTAAGAGAAGTTAATTCATTGGTTGAGATTAAAGTCATTAGGAGTGATTGGGTATAAATAAATATTACAAATAAAAAGAATAAAATTTTGTTAATAAGTATATTTGGCATCAATAAAATCAGTGTATAACCAATCAATTTATTAGCTACTGTACATAACCTGGAAGTCAAAAGGATGTGGGGACGCTAGCGAGGACTGCACCATCAATTTCCCACTACATGCAGAAACATTTCCATTTGTTTTTAATTAAGTTATCTCGACTTATCAGTTCTTAATTATGCCTTGTGACGATAATTCCTACAGCCTCATGCGAGCAAAACTACATGACTACTAAATGAACGAGTAAAAGAGGTGGACAACGATGCAAGCATTTCTACAAACTAAAGGAAGCCAACAAGATCTGGGCCATCTTTCACACAATGCAGGCAGAATTATTTTATGGCTAGAATAAAGCAACTATTTATTTCATCAGTTGAGAATTTTTTGGGCTTAATTGTAGGGCAATTCACAAAAGCTTTAGGGAACTGTTGAAAACACTTGATTATACTGTTATCCATAACTATTTCCACCAACAAATTTACTTCTTATAAGCCACAATCTTTCCAGCTCACCTCACACAACTATTCGATCAAGAATGCTTCTTGCTTCTGGAAGAAAAAGATGAATATATATTTATAATGTTTGAATCAAATATGTACACATAATCTAGGAAGATGTTATAGATAGCTGGATTCTATGTTAGAAATCCTCCATCTTATCTGTTTTTCCAAGCAAACCACCAGTATGGCTGTTTTGGAATCCTAAGACTATTTTGTTCATTCTGCTCATGATAATTTATCACAGTAGTTTAGTAGAGGACAGGAATCATGGAGGGTTTCCTTTCTTTGCTGGCTGCCACTTTTCTTGGTGCATTTACGGCAAAGCTTACCGTGTGTATATAGAAGACAATTCAGATCAAATTTTAGTTCCTTTGGTATGCAATAATTGAGATGAAGATATGTCTTGTTGCGGTCTGCCACTGGTGGCACCCAACCAATGGCCTTGGCAATTTCAAACACCTGCAACATGTAAACTGGTTTGAAGTTCGAGCCAATCCAAAAGATATCTTGTGTTGAAAATTTCGAAATACATATGAACAAGGTAGCACTCACATGCGTGTCCACTGGGAAATCATCCTTCTGAAGGTTGAACATCAAAACACAAGCTACCTGTCGTGTATTTCACAATTATTAATTTCCTGAACAATTGAGATAGCAACATAAATGTTGACGATAGCAAAGTTTTAAATATAGCACAAATATCAAATTCCATAACAACATATACAACAAAATAAATTACTAATACATAATGTAATACCAAATCTAGTACATTTTTAATCAATTGCCAAAGATAAATTGACAGTAACTTCTGGTAACATAATGCTGGTTTACAGTAGATTCTCATGAAACATTAAAACATGCATATAAAAATAGGTGGGTTTGTTCTCATGAAAGACAATGAAAAGAGTATTTGATTCCCAAGGTGAGTAAAAATGGGTGTTTGTGAAATTAATTGCATGTTATGCAAAGCAACAATCATAAAGAAAGCATGACAGCTTGTGTTTTTTATTATATCATATGGCCCTCTTATATTCTATTCAGATCACATGAAACATTGCTGAAAGCATGGTTTAGTTCCTTTCAGCTTACACATAGTCTAGTCCTCACATTCCTTATCCAAGATTGGAGGGAAGATAATCAAATAAAAATGTGAAAACTATGGTAAACAGTACTAGTCCAACCAAATCTAGCAGATAATCAAATAACAGTTCATTCTTTCTAACCAACTTCTGGAGATCGCAAGGACAATTATAGTACCATGGCTCCACCTCTCTAAAGTGTTAGATGGAGTTACTTTTCTTAGGATTTTGGATCTACAATATATACAAAGGATCACTTTGTTTAAACTCTAGCATATCCTTGCACGCCTGCTGGATCAACAAATAAAATCAAGACAGAACAACCACAGACCAGGACAGGCAGTGGCTGTACATCTGGGTCACATCATTATTTCACCATGTGCCCATCTCCAAAAAACATAAGCTGAAGCTGCTTTCAGGATAATTGGGCCTACATAAATATCAAGGATCACCAAATAGCGCTACTTAAGACTTAAATGCGATGCAAGTTGTCAAACTTATATTGTCCAACCATGTCAGTCATATCCTGGCGAAAGGAATTAACTATCTTTGCTTTCATACTCATCCTTTCTATTATATCATCCATGTATCCTCTTGTCAATAATCATAAACTTGCAGTAATCACTGCCCAACGTTTCTAAATTTTTTGTCTACGTTGTCCCAACATTTCAATCCAATCCCCATCACCTATTAGCCTTTTCTTTACTGGACTGCACTAGAAGACTGTACAAGACTCTCTCCCCCAGCATATTCCTTCCTCCTTTTCTTATCAGTTTAAGAGAGTTGAAGAAGAATCTACTTCTTCAAAAAATGCCTATCTCGAAAAATAATATAATATAAATGTTTGCATCCAAAAAGTAATTGTATTTTTGTGATATGAAATGCTTGAGTTAAATGTAATTTGAATGGAAAGGTAAGAACATTGCTATGTTAGATGTTAGTGGGATATATATAATTTCCATAGCATGTGCATGAGCCTAGTTGAAGTAATGACACGAGATAAAGATATTAACAGAAGATGGCATGATAAAAAAAAAACCAAACGGCTGGCTTCCATTGTTAAAAACACTTCATGGATACCTACCAAAATAGTTATATTTTTTAAGTGCTAAGCTATTTTTCAATTATTAGCAGATGAATAGCTAATTAATAGACTTGCATAATGATGTCATTGACAGAAATATTACTGTCTTGGGCCCAATTCCTTTGAAATGAGAGAGCTCAGCCTTAATTTCAGCTACTGACAAATCTCGAAGGTGCTCCAAGCATAATCTCCCTTTTTTCTCCATCAAAGAACTCAATATGTTCCTAATGCAAGCAGCCTTTGTTGGAGCTAAACCGCCACATCTTATGGCTTCTCTACAAATTTTGATTCAGCAGCAAGTACCTTAAACAGAAACAGCAATAGACCATTCAGACAAAGCCAGTGCGTAAGAATGTGAGTTCCAACAATAATTACGAAATTCCACAAAAGTTTAATCACCCATCACGCCAAAACAAAGAAAAAGCCTCATGAGAAAACAAAATTATAAGCCATTAAAAATACATGTCCAAAAACATATCAAATTGACTCCCACTTTCCATTTATTATCAATTAAATGAGCTGTGCTTATCAAAACCAAGTTCAATAACACTCATAAAGTCCAAGAATTTCAATTACAATCAAAAGAAAGCGCAAAATTTGCGAGCACGTCAAATAAAAAACAAAAGGGACAAGAAGATTTACAAAAAGAAAATGTTAAGAACTTACATTTTCCCAAGTTGGAAAGGCAGACTTGAGATTAAGAAAAGCCCTTTGAGAATTAACCTCTGTAGTATTCTGGGATAGCACTGTTTTCACTAAACCATCCAAAACACTCTCCTCCTCCTCCTCCTCCTCCTATTCTTCCACTTTCACCCCATTGTCATTCTTTTCATCACAATTGTTGATCAAATGGGAGGACTCTTCTTTGTCTTGTAGAGTTATCAAATAGGGTCTCTGTTTACGATACCTTGCAAACTCTTGAGGAAAGCCGTGGAAGGCCAAGAGAGAGTCTCGTATGGCTCTACATTCATCAGGTGTAGGTCGAGCGTGAGTTGGAAATGGCTCTTCTTTTTCAGTGTTGCTTATGGTTTCGGCTGATTTCTTGTTGTTTCGACGTTTAAGCTCATGCTGTTGCTTTCTTTTGTGTCTGTTCTGCATCTTTTTCTTTCAGTCAAGGGGTGTGAGGGTTTAGAATTTAGATGGAAAGGTCAAAAGGTACCAAACCCTCAAAAACTATTGGTCAGAATTACTCCTTGAACGGATGATTAGATGCTCTTTGAGGTGGAGGTGGTTGTGAGTATTTTTGTATTTAAAAATATATTAAAATAATATTTTTTATTTTTTAAAAATTATTTTTAATATTATTCTTTCAAAATTATTTAAAATAAAAAATAAAAACTTATTTTTTTTCAAAAAAGTATTTTGAAGTGCTTCTCAAATATTTTATTAGTCCTTGAACTAAATTAAAATTTTAATTGTGATCCTCTTGGTGTTTAGGGTGGATTTTATTTTAATGAACTTTCGTTATGGATGTTAATTCTTGGATTTTGGTGCAAAAAGCTTTTTCATAACTCAGGGTTCGCCATTTAGGGAATTCTCTAGCTTCTTCTTTTCATTTTTGCACCTTTCTTTTTTACCGAAATTATGTCCCACCTCTCTTTTTTGTGTTTATTTCATCTTTCTGTTTTTTTTTTACATAAATTAAAGTAAATAGTTTAAAAATAAATAATATGAAGGTGGATTAAAGTTTGAAAACTATTTTAAGCTTTCCTTCTTTCTGGCGTGGGTCCATTGTAAGTAAGCTTTTGTTCTCTACAATAATATTCGTTTTATGACTGAAGTACCGTGTTTTACGAGTTATTCTGAGTAGACTCAATTCGTTTTATCATGTCTTGTTTGTAGATTACTTTTTTTGGAAATGAATGGACATGCATGAAGTGGTACATTTATGAAATGCATATCAATGCCCTATAAGTAAGGCAGGAAGGAATAATAATTGAACTGTGGGAAGATGGAATAGAAGACCGTACAAGTGTGTTAAAATATACAATGGTTTTGGGTATGGAGATGATCCCTTGAAGAAAGGGAAAAACAAAAACAAGAAGGTATCTTTTATTGCCAAAGACCTATGAATGTGAGCAAGTATCTCTGACTCACGATTTTATTAGGATTTGTTTACTATTCTTCTCTGATAATGATAATAATGAGCTCACCCTTTTATTCTTTATTTTTTTTTATTAACCTTCATGTTTTTCTATATATTTACTACCAGCTAAGGAGCTAACTAGGATATAAAAGCAACCCTGCCATAATTGTTATTGACTTGACAAGAATTACCTCACACTGCGGTACTCTCATTATCTTGTTTTTTTCGTTGTCTTATATGTTTACCTTTTAACTTTCTTTTCTAGCTGGCTAGTTTTTCTTCTTTTTTTCTTGTTAGAGTTTCTTTCTTCTTTTTGTTTGCTTTCTGTTTTGTTTAGGTGATTAGATATTTTGGTGTGTGCTTTGGAAGCAGATATGGCCAACTTTTTCTCCTCCTCCTCCTCACCATCAATGAAATTTGATTTTGATGAAAAACCACATGTTTTAGCTGCTGATGATAATTTGATAGATCGCAAAGTAATTGAAAGGCTATTCATCAATTCTACATGCAAAGGTATGGAAAAAAAAACTAAAAAATCTTATCCTCTTTTTACTTATTATTGTCCTTGAATTATTTGTTGGTATAATTTGTAAATCAAAGAAAGTTTCTATAACATATTTTATCATGTTCATGTCTCTCTTTTTTTCATGGAGTTTTGATAAACATTATAACTTAACTCTCTAATTCTTATCCATGGTTTTGTATGGTTAAGATTATAGAGAAATATGATTTGTGATAAAATGATGCTCTTGTTCATAATACAAAGTATATATCATACTTTACAAAGGAATGAAGGGGAAAAAAGAGCTCATTAGCTAAGCTCTCATTGCTAGGCCATGATAAAACTAATTTAATGAATAACATGATTTTCAGTTTTATAAGTTGGTCATGACACATGGAAGTTACTAGGATGACAAATGTATAAGTACTCATGATCAAAGTGGAGATTAATAAATACTAGACCCTACATCTACTGCTTTTATTTTTTATCGAAAGAATAAAAATAAATCTTGTTTTTTAAATTTCTTTAGAGCAATAAGAATAACTCACACCATTGCAAATCCTATAGAAAATAATCCACAATATTGCAAATCCATGGTTTTTAAATTGATCCTAATCTATTAGCAAGCAGAGAAAGAAGCCTTAGTTTTAGGGACTAGAGATTTTATGATTCAAAATTTGGTTTTTATTTTGACAGTGACAACAATAGAAAATGGAAAGAGGGTATTAGAATATTTAGGCTTGGCTGATGGGCAACATCCTAATCATAATGTAAGTAACTATACAATGAAAGTCTGATTTTTGCTTCAATGAACTCATCTCCATCATTTGTAGTTCATGGTATTTCCCTTAGCAGGATTTGAAGGTGAATCTTATCATCACTGATTATAGTATGCCAGGAATGACAGGTTATGAGTTGTTGAAAAGAATTAAGGTAAATATTACTTATCTTCAATGATCTATAGTTCCTACCACCACTTTCCTCTGTATTTTCTAATCTAACATCGTATTGTTTCTGTCAAATAGGAATCACCTACCATGAAGGAGATACCAGTGGTTGTGGTGTCATCCGAGAACATCCCTACACGAATTAATCAGTAATTACCTGCCCAGCAATTTCAGTTTTGTTTAGTCCATGATTGAGTTTTGTCTTTTGTCTTTTTATTTACCTAGAGGAAAAGAAATAATTGATTTATTAAATATTTTTCCACCTAAACAGGTGCATGCAGGGAGGAGCTCAAGAATTCTTGCTGAAGCCTCTTCGGCTATCAGATGCGACAAAGCTGAGGTGCCATATAAAAAAGCTGAACAATCCATTACAAGGGGGGTTTGCAGGAGAAGATGACCATGCATAAAAAATATCAGAAAAAGAGAGCAGAAGGGTAAAATGTTGAATTGGAGGAGTAATTCTAGGGTCACTGCAATTAATAGAATTGCGTTATGCATTTTGCTGTTCCAACCCTTTTGTGTATCTTATTTAGTTATCTACTAGAAACTTCTAATGTAAGAACAATGTTGTTTAATTTCCACTTCAGCCTAATAGGAATTTGAAGATAATTTCTTGTTTTGAATAAGGTTGTCGTTGATATAATTTTTTAAAGTTAATTTTTAAGTGGATTTTCTATTTTTTGACTTATAAAAAAATTGAATTAAATTTTAACTTGAATAAAAAAATTCTACGAGATTGAGTCAAATTTAAAACTTAACTAGTTATTTTGAACATTTATATTTCTAACTTGGAATCATTCCAACTCTTTTTTGTCTCAAGTTATTTTTGTTTTAAATCACTTTGAACATTATATGTGAGAAAATGTGAATTATTGTATTGAAAAAGCTTGAATTGCTACGCATACAGACAAATATCTTTATACAGGAGAAGAGGGTCTATACTAGGTAAGATATCTAATTACATCAATTACAAATTCATTTGCTACAATCACTCTTAATCAATTCGTAACCGATTTGTTTCCTTTTACACTCACCCTCAAGTTGGAGTTTGGATGTTAATCGTACCCAACTTGCTGAGGTGAGTATATAAAATGGGTGCTCTTAGCGGCTTTGTAAAGATGTCTGATACTTGGTTTCCTGTTGGTGCATAAGATGTCGTGATCTCACCCTTTTGAATCTTTTCACGAACAGTGTGGCAATCTAGTTCGATGTGCTTGGTTCTTTCATGGTATACCGGATTTGCAGCGATGTGTAAGGATGCTTGATTATCGCAAAACAATAATGCTGGCTTAGAATGTGATACCCGTAAATCTCTCAACAAATATCTCAACCATATAAGTTCGCAAGTGGCTGCAGTCATTGAACAGTATTCTGCTTCAGTTGACGATCTAGACACTGTGACTTGTATCTTGCTTTTCCACGATATGAGTGAGTTTCCAGGAAAAATGCAATAGCCTGTCACTGATCGACGAGTAACCGGACACTTAGCCCAATCTGCATCACAATAACTGACCAGACTCAAATGACCTTTCGCAAGAAACAACAGACCCTGTCCAGGTGCGTTCTTGAGGTATTGAAGGATTTACCGTGATGCTTTGAGGTGATGTAGCTTGGGTTCTTGCATGAATTGACTCAATGTGTTATATTTCTAACTTGGAATCATTCCAAGTCTTTTTTGTCTCAAGTTATTTTTGTTTTAAATCACTTTAAACACTATATGTTTTAGTTGTTAATTTTTTATTTTGTAATCAAGTTTTTTAAATATTAAATTTTTAATGTTTGTCAAAATATATTTTAAAATTAATTAAAAAAACACTATACTTTCACACATACATGCAGCCAAACAAGGACACATACATATTGGGTTTGGTTAAAATATTTTTTCATGTTTGGTTTTGGGTTTTGGGTTTCTGGATTCAGGGTTTGGGTTCGGGGTTTGGTTTAAGGTTTGGGGTTAGGGTTTGGGTTCGGGGTTTACGTTTGGGTTTCAGTTTCGGATTTCGGTTTCCAGGTGTGGTTTCGGGTTTAGGGCAGGGGTTTCGATTTTGGGTTTTTGGGTCTTGGATGGTTAAATCCAAAATCAATAACATTTTGCAACTCCAAAACCATTTGAAGCTTCAGCCACTTTATCAGATGGGATGTCTAATTAAATAGTTTTGAGTATGGTAAACCCAAGAACAATAGTTAAGTCCATATCAAGATAAACTTGAGTGTACAGTCAGTGTAGGGTGTTTCAATCAGGTGTGGGTTTTCCAGTTGCTGACTTGAGCAAGAAATTCAATAATGATCCTACCTTAGACCATCGGGCAGCGTATTAATCATAAAAGATTTGTCGATTAATTAAGAATGACAAGGAATTGTCTTAACAACACGCATATGCCTAAAAAAGTAGCTAGCCAAATAGTACAAACATAACCTACATTTCAAATGAGACTTTCTAACACTTTTTAACAATATATACATCATGTACCGGGCATCAACTTAAACAAGTAAAGTTGCAGCTTCAGGAACGCATCATTAAGATTCATATTAACACCGTCTAAATTTAAGAATAACACCTCATATAACCGATATTGAGCTCTGAATACTTGTTGAGAATGGCTTGAAATAACAATCTTTTTCGTATTAAAGCAGATGCTTCGAAAGGTTGTCAATACCGTTCCGGTCGCTGTTCCGGTTTTTCTATTGGAACGGAACGTTCCGGTTTCGGAGCGTTTCGGCGTTGTATTGTTTATATATAATTAATTAATTATATATATATATATATATATATATATATATATATATATAAATTAAATATTAATTTAACAAGCATAATTAAAATTCAAGATAAATTAACTTTAAATTATACAATATAAACACAAAGTCAAACAAACATAATCTCAAAATTAGAAAAAAAATCACAAGTTAATCAAAATAAAGAGGATTTTAAGGCCGGAACGGTACCGAGACGTTCCGGCCGGAATTTGGCCGGAATTAAACCCGAGACAAAAACGACGCTGTTTCATCTCGATTTTTTTAACGGAACGGAACGTTCCGGCCATTCCGGCCGAAACGGAACGGAATTGACAACTTTGCTTCGAAGTCTTATTTATTCTATCTGATATCTGGCAAATGGAGAACGTTAGTAGAACGCTTCTTTCAGTGGATCGGAGGATCCCGCCCATCAGAACTTCTAAATGTAAGGCTTAATTAATAAACCACCACCAAGAATATCTGCCAGAGTGGCCGCACCAAACCCAAAGTACTGGGACTAACGGTTGCCACGTAAAGGCATGCAGGGAGAAGGTTTGCCAAAAACATGATCATGTCCACGAAGCTTGTCTGCTTAGGAATACGTCAAGTAGTTATTATTTGATTTTTAATAATGCGTAAGTGTCGCCAGTAGCCATGAGTTCCTAAGTTATAGAAATATGATCTCAGAATATGGAGTGGATGTTATTTTATTCTTGTATTTAAACCCTTCAAAGTAATAAAAGACAAGCTTATTCTGTAACAAAAACTTGGTGGTTAATTCTCACTCAAAGCAGAATAATTCTCTCACTGTCACATTCATAGCCTCATTAGGACCTATTATTGGTATCAGAGCCATGGGAACAAACAAGAGAGGATTGAAAGTTTAGAAGTTGAACTAGGTGGGCTACAAAACAGTTTCAGTCGTATGGAAACTGGTGTTATTGATAAGTTACACCATCTCGAGGGAGTTCTCAGCAAACTCTCGGAAATCCTCATGGCCTACCAAACCACCTCAGATAAAAATGCTTCTGACCCTATATTCAACTCTTCTAATAGATGATCTCGTCCCCTAAGAGAGGATAAACAAGAAATATCAGAAGGATGACCATTGTTTTCTTCTAAATTAGCCAGCCTGGAGTTCCCTCGATTTTCTGGAGATGACCCCACTTAGTGGTTCACAAGAGTGGATTAGTTCTTTGAATTTCAAGGCACCACCTAGTTCCAAAAAGTATCTTTAGCTTCGTTTCACCAACAAGGCAAGGCTAATCTATGGTGGTAATGGTTGCACAGGTCATATAAAGAGGAGGGTAGGGAGGTGACATGGGACATCTTTCAAGATGAACTATGGGCACGATTTGGTCCTACTGAATGTGAGGACTTCGATGAAGCCTTAACAATGGTAAAACATGACGGCTCCTTGCGGGGTGCATGGATGGACACAAAAAGATTTGGTCTAGACATTCATGGGCGGCCTCAAACCAGAAATAGATAACGGGATAAGAATGTGCAAGCCAAAATAATTGAAAGAAGCCAGTAGCCTTTCACGAATGAGAGATGAGCAGCTGAACCACCAAAGAAGTGTTGAACACTAAGCTACTCACTGGATCACTTAAACTAGTAGAAGACAAGCCTTCGAGTGTCAACACAAAGGAGAAGAAAAGGCAGTGCATGTAAAGACTGGACTATCATTGATAGTTTGTTAATTCAGTTGTAACAATCTAAGAAGAGAAGTATAAATTGACTTGTCTAGATAGTTAGTTACAGAGCATGTGAAATGCATGATTGCTCAAACTATATAAGTGAAGCATTGTATCAAACACAGATAAGGCAATATACTGAAAAACAGATTCTTATCTCTTCTCTGCAATTTTGCGTTCCCAGCTTTTACAAAGCCTTTATCTCTCACAAACAATTAATCTGCAAAAACAAAACAAATCAAATCAGCAATTAAGCAAACAAAGTTCAACATAGTATCAGAGCTCTAATTCGATTCAAGAAGGGGCATATACTGTGAAAATCAAACAATCAATCAGAATTCAATATCAAAGCATGGCATGATCATCAAGTTCTAGAGGAGACCTAAGAACTCCACAATTTAATGGAAGTAACTATGATTTCTGGGCATTAAAGATGGAGATTGTCCTAATTGCATATGATCTATGGGTGGTGATTGAGATTGACATGATATCTCAAGGTAAATGAAGCTGAAAAAGGAGTTAAAGCTGAAACTTCAAAAACAGTAGCTGTATCTGCTACTTCAAGAGAGATGAAGATCAAAAATGCAAAAGCTCTAAGCCTCATTAAAGGAGCAATTACAGATGAATTGTTTCCAATGATAAGGAATGAGAAGACTGCTAAAGGAGCTTGGGATATTCTCAAGAGAGAATTTAGAGGAGACAAAAAGGTAAAGGCTATAAAACTTCAAGCAATTAGAGCTGACTTTGAATATATGAGAATGTCAGAAAATGACAGCCTAGACAATTATCTAGCCAAGTTTTTTGAGGTTGTGAATGACTTAAAATCACTTGGTGAGGAGGTGACTGAAACTAGATTAGTTCAGAAATTACTAATGAGTTTGTGCAGAAGGTATAAGTCTATTGTTTCAATAATTAAAGAAATAAGAGACATTGATGTGCTAAGAATTGAAGAAGTAATTGCCTCTGTCAAAGTGTTTGACAAAAGAGAAGGTATGCATGATGAGAGGGAGAGGCAATTTGGAACTGAAAGAGCATTCAGCACCTTGAGAATTGGAAGTAATCACTTTCATGGTGGAAACAAGGGCTCACATACAAAGTCAAAGCAAGGTTGGCAGGGACAAGATAGAAGACTTACAAGCTGGTTACCAGGTGGAATTGTGCATAATAATCATATCTCAAGCTGCAACCATAAAGCTGGAATTAACAACAACAATTCCTACAATACACAGAACAGACAAGCCAGCAATAGTCAAGGTATTGTGAAGCCATAATGTCAAATATGTCATAAATACCATTTCGGTATTTGTAGATACAAAGGCAAGGCAAAATGTGGTAGATGCAATCGATTTGGACACAACACAAAGGATTGCAATGATTACAAGCAATTGGCAAATTGTGCACAGGAGGAGGAAAAAGTGTCCACTAAAAATTTATTTTATGCTTGTCATGCAGCAAGTATAAAGAACAAGGATGAATGGTTTGTGGATAGTGCTTGTAGTAATCATATGACTTCACAAGAGTCAAGTTTAATTGACATTGACAGAACAATTAAATGCAAAGTGAAAATGGGCTCAGGAGATTTAGTACAAGCTGTTGGAAAAGGCACTCTGGTGGTTGAAACCAGAGCTGGAGAATATACCTCACGAGAGTTTGAAGACTTCTGTGCTGGAATTGGAATTGAGAAGCAGTTGACAGTAGCCTATTTCCCTCAGCAAAATGGAGTGGTTGAGAGGAAAAACAGAACAATAATTGAAATGGCAAGATTGATGTTGACAGAGAAGGGTTTACCTCTAAATTTCTAGGTTGAGGCTATCAACACAGCCGTATACTTGCAAAACAGGTGCTATACATCTTTATTGTCCAACAAGACTCCATTTGAAGCCTTTACAGGGAGAAAACCAAGCATCAAACACTTAAAAGTGTTTGGATGCATATGTTATCTTCATATTCCAGCACACCTAAGGCAGAAGCTGGATGGCAAAGCTGAGAAGGGAATTTTTATGGGATATGGTGGTTGTGAGAAAGGGTATAGAGTTTATGTGATACAATCTAAGAAGATTGAATTATCAAAGAGTGTGATTTTTGATGAAGATAAGCTCTTCAATTGGAAAGTAAAGCCACAAGAAATTGTTGTTACAAACACAATGTTTCAAGGCATAGGTGAGGAATGCCATACCAGTGAAGATGAATCAATTCAACATGAAGATGGTGTAAACTCTCCAGTTGAACAGCAAGCTGGACAGTCAAGTGAAGATCACAGCCAACCTTCCACACCAAGCTCAACTCCAGTTAAAATGAGATCTCTTGAAGATGTACATGCAAGGTGTCACATGAGTATTGTGGAACCTGAAATTACAAGGAAGCAGTTGTTGATATATCTTGGGAAGAAGCCATGATTGCAGAACTAGAAATGATTGAGAAGAACAATACTTGGGAGCTAGTGAATAGGCCTGCTGATAAACCAGTCATTGGGGTCAAGTGGGTGTTCAAGACAAAGCTGAACCTAGATGGAACAATTCACAAATACAAGGCAAGGCTTGTCGCAAAAGGTTATGCACAAAAACCAGGGATCGATTACAATGAAACCCTTGCACCAATAGCAAGGTTAGATACAATTCGAACCCTTATTGCACATGCAAGTCAGAAAAACTGGAAGTTATTTCAGTTTGATGTTAAATCAGCATTCCTAAATGGGGTGCTTAAAGAAAAGGTTTATGTTGAGCAACCCAAAGGCTTTATTGTGAAGAAAGCAGAACACAAGGTGTATAAGTTGAAGAAAGCCCTTTATGGGCTTAAACAAGCCCCTAGGGCTTGGTATAGTGAAATTGATGCATATCTCACTATGTGCAAATTTAATAGAAGTGCAAGTGAAGCCACTCTATACACTAAGGCTGACAGTGAAGGGAAGCAGATTATTGTGTCCATTTATGTGGATGACATAGTATACACAGGCAGAAGTGAAGCATTGATGAATGAATTCAAAATGGAAATGATGCAAAGGTATGAGATGACTGACCTTGGCCTTCTCCATCACTTCCTAGGAATATGAGTGCTACAAACCAGTCAAGGCATCTTCATTCACCAAAGTAAGTATGCCAAATCCTTACTCAAAAAGTTTGGCCTTGATGACTGTAAACCAGTCTCAATTCCACTACCTACTGGAGAAAAATTGAAGAAGGAAGATGGGAGTGAGTTGACTGATGAATGCACTTACAGAAAAATAATAGGAAGTCTACTATACTCGACAACAACAAGGCCTGACTTAATGTTGCCAACCTACTGCCAAGGTTCATGAACAAGCCAACAAAGAAGCACATGGGGGTTGCAAAGAGAGTTCTAAGATATGTTCAAGGGACTCTTCATTATGGAATTGAATATGACAGAAATCAATCAACAACACTTGTTGGATTTTGTGATGCAGACTAGGCAGGGAGTGAAGATGGCAGCAGAAGCACTTCAGGCTATGCATTTAGCTTTGGAAGTGGGGTGTTTTCATGGGCTTCTGTGAAACAAAACACTGTGGCATTATCTACAGCAGAATCTGAGTATGTCTCAGCTTCTGAAGCAACCACTCAAGCCATTTGGCTGAGGTTTGTGCTTGATGACTTCGGGGAGATGCAAACAGAGGCAACACCTCTGTTTTGTGATAACATGTCTGCTATTTCCATGACAAAGAATCCAGTCTTTCATCAAAAGACTAGACACATAAATAGAAGGTATCACTTTATAAGGGAAGCACTGCAAGAGGGAAAGATTAGTGTGAAGTTTTGCAGCAGTGAGGATCAACTTGCGGACATTTTTACTAAGGCATTGCCTAAGGAAAGGTTTAACCAATTACGGTTAAAGCTTGGGGTGAAGCCATAAGTAGCTTAGGAGAGGTTGTTGAACACTAAGCTACTCACTGGATCACTTAAACTAGCAGAAGAAACCCTTCGAGTGTCAACACAAAGGACAAGAAAAGGCAGTGCATGTATAGACTGGACTATCATTGATAGTTTGTTAATTCAGTTGTAACAATCTAAGAAGAGAAGTATAAATTGACTTGTCTAGATAGTTAGTTACAGAGCATGTGAAATGCATGATTGCTCAAACTATATAAATGAAGCATTGTATCAAACACAGATAAGGCTATATACTGAAAAACAGATTCTTATCTCTTCTCTGCAATTTTGCGTTCCCAGCTTTTACAAAGCCTTTATCTCTCACAAACAATTAATCTGCAAAAACAAAACAAATCAAATCAGCAATTAAGCAAACAAAGTTCAACAAGAAGACCCACACCACCTATCATTCGGCCAGTTGCAGACTACCAATCACAAACAAACTCAAAACAGTTCCACCTATGAAAAGGCTATCCTGGTATGAAGTGCAGAAGAGAAGAGCACATGGCCTTTTTTTAATTGTGAAGAAAAATTCACACCGGTTCACAAGTGTAGGGGACCATGACTCCTACTGTTAGAAGGTCGTTGTGATTATCCTAAGGGAGACAACACCGAAAGCTCAATGGAATTCCAACCATTGACAATGAGAACCTCCATCTCATAGGGCCCCATTTTTGCCATCTGGTTGTTGAGGAGCTTTCGGTGTTTCTCATTGAATACATAAGACTTCGAAGCATCTGCTTTAATACGGAAAAGATTGTTATGTCAAGCCATTCTCAACAAGTATTCAGAGCTCAATATCGGTTATATGAGTTGTTATTCTTAAATTTAGACGGTGTTAATATGAATCTTAATGATGACTTCCTGAAGCTGCAGCTTTACTTGTTTTAGTTGATTCCCGGTACATGATGTATATATTGTTAAAAAGTGTTAGAAAGTCTCATTTGAAATGCAGGTTATGTTTGTACTATTTGGCTAGCTACGTTTTTAGGCATATGCGTGTTGTTAAGACAATTCCTTGTCATTCTTAATTAATCGACAAATCTTTTATGATTAATACGCTGCCCGATGGTCTAAGGTAGGATCATATTGAATTTCTTGCTCAAGTCAGCAACTGGAAAACCCACACCTGATTGAAACACCCTAGACTGACTGTACACTCAAGTTTATCTTGATATGGACTTAACTATTGTTCTTGGGTTTACCATACTCAAAACTATTTATTACACATCCCATCTAATAAAGTGGCTGAAGCTTCAAATGGTTTTGGAGTTGCAAAATGTTATTGATTTTGGATTTAACCATCCAAGACCCAAAAACCCAAAATCGAAACCCCTGCCCTAAACCCGAAACCACACCTGGAAGCCGAAATCCGAAACTGAAACCCAAACGTAAACCCCGAACCCAAACCCTAACCCCAAACCTTAAACCAAACCCCGAACCCAAACCCTGAATCCAGAAACCCAAAACCCAAAACCAAACATGAAAAAATATTTTAACCAAACCCAATATGTATGTGTGTCCTTGTTTGGCTGCATGTATGTGTGAAAGTATTAGTGTTTTTTTAATTAATTTTAAAATATATTTTGACAAACATTAAAAATTTAATATTTAAAAAACTTGATTACAAAATAAAAAATTAACAACTAAAACATATAGTGTTTAAAGTGATTTAAAACAAAAATAACTTGAGACAAAAAAGACTTGGAATGATTCCAAGTTAGAAATATAACACATTGAGTCAATTCATGCAAGAACCCAAGCTACATCACCTCAAAGCATCACGGTAAATCCTTCAATACCTCAAGAACGCACCTGGACAGGGTCTGTTGTTTCTTGCGAAAGGTCATTTGAGTCTGGTCAGTTATTGTGATGCAGATTGGGCTAAGTGTCCGGTTACTCGTCGATCAGTGACAGGCTATTGCATTTTTCCTGGAAACTCACTCATATCGTGGAAAAGCAAGATACAAGTCACAGTGTCTAGATCGTCAACTGAAGCAGAATATTGTTCAATGACTGCAGCCACTTGCGAACTTATATGGTTGAGATATTTGTTGAGAGATTTACGGGTATCACATTCTAAGCCAACATTATTGTTTTGCGATAATCAAACATCCTTACACATCGCTGCAAATCCGGTATACCATGAAAGAACCAAGCACATCGAACTAGATTGCCACACTGTTCGTGAAAAGATTCAAAAGGGTGAGATCACGACATCTTATCACCAACAGGAAACCAAGTATCAGACATCTTTACAAAGCCGCTAAGAGCACCCATTTTATATACTCACCTCAGCAAGTTGGGTACGATTAACATCCAAACTCCAACTTGAGGGTGAGTGTAAAAGGAAACAAATCGGTTACGAATTGATTAAGAGTGATTGTAGCAAATGAATTTGTAATTGATGTAATTAGATATCTTACCTAGTATAGACCCTCTTCTCCTGTATAAAGATATTTGTCTGTATGCGTAGCAATTCAAGCTTTTTCAATACAATAATTCACATTTTCTCACATATAATGTTCAAAGTGATTTAAAACAAAAATAACTTGAGACAAAAAAGAGTTGGAATGATTCCAAGTTAGAAATATAACTGTTCAAAATAACTAGTTAAGTTTTAAATTTGACTCAATCTCGTAGAATTTTTTTATTCAAGTTAAAATTTAATTCAATTTTTTTATAAGTCAAAAAATAGAAAATCCACTTAAAAATTAACTTTAAAAAATTATATCAACGACAACCTTATTCGAAACAAGAAATTATCTTCAAATTCCTATTAGGCTGAAGTGGAAATTAAACAACATTGTTCTTACATTAGAAGTTTCTAGTAGATAACTAAATAAGATACACAAAAGGGTTGGAACAGCAAAATGCATAACGCAATTCTATTAATTGCAGTGACCCTAGAATTACTCCTCCAATTCAACATTTTACCCTTCTGCTCTCTTTTTCTGATATTTTTTATGCATGGTCATCTTCTCCTGCAAACCCCCCTTGTAATGGATTGTTCAGCTTTTTTATATGGCACCTCAGCTTTGTCGCATCTGATAGCCGAAGAGGCTTCAGCAAGAATTCTTGAGCTCCTCCCTGCATGCACCTGTTTAGGTGGAAAAATATTTAATAAATCAATTATTTCTTTTCCTCTAGGTAAATAAAAAGACAAAAGACAAAACTCAATCATGGACTAAACAAAACTGAAATTGCTGGGCAGGTAATTACTGATTAATTCGTGTAGGGATGTTCTCGGATGACACCACAACCACTGGTATCTCCTTCATGGTAGGTGATTCCTATTTGACAGAAACAATACGATGTTAGATTAGAAAATACAGAGGAAAGTGGTGGTAGGAACTATAGATCATTGAAGATAAGTAATATTTACCTTAATTCTTTTCAACAACTCATAACCTGTCATTCCTGGCATACTATAATCAGTGATGATAAGATTCACCTTCAAATCCTGCTAAGGGAAATACCATGAACTACAAATGATGGAGATGAGTTCATTGAAGCAAAAATCAGACTTTCATTGTATAGTTACTTACATTATGATTAGGATGTTGCCCATCAGCCAAGCCTAAATATTCTAATACCCTCTTTCCATTTTCTGTTGTTGTCACTGTCAAAATAAAAACCAAATTTTGAATCATAAAATCTCTAGTCCCTAAAACTAAGGCTTCTTTCTCTGCTTGCTAATAGATTAGGATCAATTTAAAAACCATGGATTTGCAATATTGTGGATTATTTTCTATAGGATTTGCAATGGTGTGAGTGATTCTTATTGCTCTAAAGAAATTTAAAAAACAAGATTTATTTTTATTCTTTCGATAAAAAATAAAAGCAGTAGATGTAGGGTCTAGTATTTATTAATCTCCACTTTGATCATGAGTACTTATACATTTGTCATCCTAGTAACTTCCATGTGTCATGACCAACTTATAAAACTGAAAATCATGTTATTCATTAAATTAGTTTTATCATGGCCTAGCAATGAGAGCTTAGCTAATGAGCTCTTTTTTTCCCTTCATTCCTTTGTAAAGTATGATATATACTTTGTATTATGAACAAGAGCATCATTTTATCACAAATCATATTTCTCTATAATCTTAACCATACAAAACCATGGATAAGAATTAGAGAGTTAAGTTATAATGTTTATCAAAACTCCATGAAAAAAAGAGAGACATGAACATGATAAAATATGTTATAGAAACTTTCTTTGATTTACAAATTATACCAACAAATAATTCAAGGACAATAATAAGTAAAAAGAGGATAAGATTTTTTAGTTTTTCTTTCCATACCTTTGCATGTAGAATTGATGAATAGCCTTTCAATTACTTTGCGATCTATCAAATTATCATCAGCAGCTAAAACATGTGGTTTTTCATCAAAATCAAATTTCATTGATGGTGAGCAGGAGGAGGAGAAAGAGTTGGCCATATCTGCTTCCAAAGCACACACCAAAATATCTAATCACCTCAACAAAACAGAAAGCAAACAAAAAGAAGAAAGAAACTCTAACAAGAAAAAAAGAAGAAAAACTAGCCAGCTAGAAAAGAAAGTTAAAAGGTAAACATATAAGACAAGATAATGAGAGTAACGCAGTGTGAGGTAATTCTTGTCAAGTCAATAACAATTATGGCAGGGTTGCTTTTATATCCTAGTTAGCTCCTTAGCTGGTAGTAAATATATAGAAAAACATGAAGGTTAATAAAAAAAAATAAAGAATAAAAGGGTGAGCTCATTATTATCATTATCAGAGAAGAATAGTAAACAAATCCTAATAAAATCGTGAGTCAGAGATACTTGCTCACATTCATAGGTCTTTGGCAATAAAAGATACCTTCTTGTTTTTGTTTTTCCCTTTCTTCAAGGGATCATCTCCATACCCAAAACCATTGTATATTTTAACACACTTGTACGGTCTTCTATTCCATCTTCCCACAGTTCAATTATTATTCCTTCCTGCCTTACTTATAGGGCATTGATATGCATTTCATAAATGTACCACTTCATGCATGTCCATTCATTTCCAAAAAAAGTAATCTACAAACAAGACATGATAAAACGAATTGAGTCTACTCAGAATAACTCGTAAAACACGGTACTTCAGTCATAAAACGAATATTATTGTAGAGAACAAAAGCTTACTTACAATGGACCCACGCCAGAAAGAAGGAAAGCTTAAAATAGTTTTCAAACTTTAATCCACCTTCATATTATTTATTTTTAAACTATTTACTTTAATTTATGTAAAAAAAAAAAACAGAAAGATGAAATAAACACAAAAAAGAGAGGTGGGACATAATTTTGGTAAAAAAGAAAGGTGCAAAAATGAAAAGAAGAAGCTAGAGAATTCCCTAAATGGCGAACCCTGAGTTATGAAAAAGCTTTTTGCACCAAAATCCAAGAATTAACATCCATAACGAAAGTTCATTAAAATAAAATCCACCCTAAACACCAAGAGGATCACAATTAAAATTTTAATTTAGTTCAAGGACTAATAAAATATTTGAGAAGCACTTCAAAATACTTTTTTGAAAAAAAATAAGTTTTTATTTTTTATTTTAAATAATTTTGAAAGAATAATATTAAAAATAATTTTTAAAAAATAAAAAATATTATTTTAATATATTTTTAAATACGAAAATACTCACCACCACCTCCACCTCAAAGAGCATCTAATCATCCGTTCAAGGAGTAATTCTGACCAATAGTTTTTGAGGGTTTGGTACCTTTTGACCTTTCCATCTAAATTCTAAACCCTCACACCCCTTGACTGAAAGAAAAAGATGCAGAACAGACACAAAAGAAAGCAACAGCATGAGCTTAAACGTCGAAACAACAAGAAATCAGCCGAAACCATAAGCAACACTGAAAAAGAAGAGCCATTTCCAACTCACGCTCGACCTACACCTGATGAATGTAGAGCCATACGAGACTCTCTCTTGGCCTTCCACGGCTTTCCTCAAGAGTTTGCAAGGTATCGTAAACAGAGACCCTATTTGATAACTCTACAAGACAAAGAAGAGTCCTCCCATTTGATCAACAATTGTGATGAAAAGAATGACAATGGGGTGAAAGTGGAAGAATAGGAGGAGGAGGAGGAGGAGGAGAGTGTTTTGGATGGTTTAGTGAAAACAGTGCTATCCCAGAATACTACAGAGGTTAATTCTCAAAGGGCTTTTCTTAATCTCAAGTCTGCCTTTCCAACTTGGGAAAATGTAAGTTCTTACATTTTCTTTTTGTAAATCTTCTTGTCCCTTTTGTTTTTTATTTGACGTGCTCGCAAATTTTGCGCTTTCTTTTGATTGTAATTGAAATTCTTGGACTTTATGAGTGTTATTGAACTTGGTTTTGATAAGCACAGCTCATTTAATTGATAATAAATGGAAAGTGGGAGTCAATTTGATATGTTTTTGGACATGTATTTTTAATGGCTTATAATTTTGTTTTCTCATGAGGCTTTTTCTTTGTTTTGGCGTGATGGGTGATTAAACTTTTGTGGAATTTCGTAATTATTGTTGGAACTCACATTCTTACGCACTGGCTTTGTCTGAATGGTCTATTGCTGTTTCTGTTTAAGGTACTTGCTGCTGAATCAAAATTTGTAGAGAAGCCATAAGATGTGGCGGTTTAGCTCCAACAAAGGCTGCTTGCATTAGGAACATATTGAGTTCTTTGATGGAGAAAAAAGGGAGATTATGCTTGGAGCACCTTCGAGATTTGTCAGTAGCTGAAATTAAGGCTGAGCTCTCTCATTTCAAAGGAATTGGGCCCAAGACAGTAATATTTCTGTCAATGACATCATTATGCAAGTCTATTAATTAGCTATTCATCTGCTAATAATTGAAAAATAGCTTAGCACTTAAAAAATATAACTATTTTGGTAGGTATCCATGAAGTGTTTTTAACAATGGAAGCCAGCCGTTTGGTTTTTTTTTTATCATGCCATCTTCTGTTAATATCTTTATCTCGTGTCATTACTTCAACTAGGCTCATGCACATGCTATGGAAATTATATATATCCCACTAACATCTAAGATAGCAATGTTCTTACCTTTCCATTCAAATTACATTTAACTCAAGCATTTCATATCACAAAAATACAATTACTTTTTGGATGCAAACATTTATATTATATTATTTTTCGAGATAGGCATTTTTTGAAGAAGTAGATTCTTCTTCAACTCTCTTAAACTGATAAGAAAAGGAGGAAGGAATATGCTGGGGGAGAGAGTCTTGTACAGTCTTCTAGTGCAGTCCAGTAAAGAAAAGGCTAATAGGTGATGGGGATTGGATTGAAATGTTGGGACAACGTAGACAAAAAATTTAGAAACGTTGGGCAGTGATTACTGCAAGTTTATGATTATTGACAAGAGGATACATGGATGATATAATAGAAAGGATGAGTATGAAAGCAAAGATAGTTAATTCCTTTCGCCAGGATATGACTGACATGGTTGGACAATATAAGTTTGACAACTTGCATCGCATTTAAGTCTTAAGTAGCGCTATTTGGTGATCCTTGATATTTATGTAGGCCCAATTATCCTGAAAGCAGCTTCAGCTTATGTTTTTTGGAGATGGGCACATGGTGAAATAATGATGTGACCCAGATGTACAGCCACTGCCTGTCCTGGTCTGTGGTTGTTCTGTCTTGATTTTATTTGTTGATCCAGCAGGCGTGCAAGGATATGCTAGAGTTTAAACAAAGTGATCCTTTGTATATATTGTAGATCCAAAATCCTAAGAAAAGTAACTCCATCTAACACTTTAGAGAGGTGGAGCCATGGTACTATAATTGTCCTTGCGATCTCCAGAAGTTGGTTAGAAAGAATGAACTGTTATTTGATTATCTGCTAGATTTGGTTGGACTAGTACTGTTTACCATAGTTTTCACATTTTTATTTGATTATCTTCCCTCCAATCTTGGATAAGGAATGTGAGGACTAGACTATGTGTAAGCTGAAAGGAACTAAACCATGCTTTCAGCAATGTTTCATGTGATCTGAATAGAATATAAGAGGGCCATATGATATAATAAAAAACACAAGCTGTCATGCTTTCTTTATGATTGTTGCTTTGCATAACATGCAATTAATTTCACAAACACCCATTTTTACTCACCTTGGGAATCAAATACTCTTTTCATTGTCTTTCATGAGAACAAACCCACCTATTTTTATATGCATGTTTTAATGTTTCATGAGAATCTACTGTAAACCAGCATTATGTTACCAGAAGTTACTGTCAATTTATCTTTGGCAATTGATTAAAAATGTACTAGATTTGGTATTACATTATGTATTAGTAATTTATTTAGTTGTATATGTTGTTATGGAATTTGATATTTGTGCTATATTTAAAACTTTGCTATCGTCAACATTTATGTTGCTATCTCAATTGTTCAGGAAATTAATAATTGTGAAATACACGACAGGTAGCTTGTGTTTTGATGTTCAACCTTCAGAAGGATGATTTCCCAGTGGACACGCATGTGAGTGCTACCTTGTTCATATGTATTTCGAAATTTTCAACACAAGATATCTTTTGGATTGGCTCGAACTTCAAACCAGTTTACATGTTGCAGGTGTTTGAAATTGCCAAGGCCATTGGTTGGGTGCCACCAGTGGCAGACCGCAACAAGACATATCTTCATCTCAATCATTGCATACCAAAGGAACTAAAATTTGATCTGAATTGTCTTCTATATACACACGGTAAGCTTTGCCGTAAATGCACCAAGAAAAGTGGCAGCCAGCAAAGAAAGGAAACCCTCCATGATTCCTGTCCTCTACTAAACTACTGTGATAAATTATCATGAGCAGAATGAACAAAATAGTCTTAGGATTCCAAAACAGCCATACTGGTGGTTTGCTTGGAAAAACAGATAAGATGGAGGATTTCTAACATAGAATCCAGCTATCTATAACATCTTCCTAGATTATGTGTACATATTTGATTCAAACATTATAAATATATATTCATCTTTTTCTTCCAGAAGCAAGAAGCATTCTTGATCGAATAGTTGTGTGAGGTGAGCTGGAAAGATTGTGGCTTATAAGAAGTAAATTTGTTGGTGGAAATAGTTATGGATAACAGTATAATCAAGTGTTTTCAACAGTTCCCTAAAGCTTTTGTGAATTGCCCTACAATTAAGCCCAAAAAATTCTCAACTGATGAAATAAATAGTTGCTTTATTCTAGCCATAAAATAATTCTGCCTGCATTGTGTGAAAGATGGCCCAGATCTTGTTGGCTTCCTTTAGTTTGTAGAAATGCTTGCATCGTTGTCCACCTCTTTTACTCGTTCATTTAGTAGTCATGTAGTTTTGCTCGCATGAGGCTGTAGGAATTATCGTCACAAGGCATAATTAAGAACTGATAAGTCGAGATAACTTAATTAAAAACAAATGGAAATGTTTCTGCATGTAGTGGGAAATTGATGGTGCAGTCCTCGCTAGCGTCCCCACATCCTTTTGACTTCCAGGTTATGTACAGTAGCTAATAAATTGATTGGTTATACACTGATTTTATTGATGCCAAATATACTTATTAACAAAATTTTATTCTTTTTATTTGTAATATTTATTTATACCCAATCACTCCTAATGACTTTAATCTCAACCAATGAATTAACTTCTCTTAATGAACCAGTGTATTCGGCCACCCTCCTAGTTCTTGGTACATATTGCATCCCCTCAAATTGCCTAGTTACTAAAGAGGGTGAACGGCTGATGTAACTGGTCAGGCCAACTAGCGGAACCTATGCTTTACTACCACAACTCATGAGATGAGTTGAACCACTTACCCAAGAGGCTTTCCATCTGAAATTACTTTTAGGGAGAGCTTGACATTTCTTCTCCCAAGTCTTTTCATTTAAGTCTCTACATTCAGAACCATCCTGAGAGGCCTCATGTTAAACCATAAAAAAATGTTGAAAATTTCTCTTAGAGTTTTCAAATGACTGACAATCCATATATTCAATAAGGGGATGCAACACCGCATTGCTCCTTTCCCGTGCAATCTGCAATGGTTCAAAGACAACAAAGTTTCAACTAATATAACTGCAACAAGATTATTCCTTGCTTGCTCATACTCAACAAAGGTGCTGGCAGCTTCCATACTAATAATTCCGGCGACTTCCGAAGGAAACAATACTAAACCAAAAATAGCAAAGGCCATTCATCGATATATTTCTTCCCCAAGCCTCCATTTTCTGCTGTTGTCACTGTCAACATAAAAACCAAATTTTGAATCATAAAATCTCTAGTCCCTAAAGCTAAGGCTTCTTTCTCTGCTTGCTAATTAATTAGGATCAATTTAAAAACCATGGATTTGCAATATTGTGGATTATTTTCTATAGGATTTGCAATATTGTGGATTATTTTCTATAGGATTTGCAATGGTGTGAGTTATTCTTATTGCTCTAAAGAAATTTAAAAAACAAGATTTATTTTTATTCTTTCGATAAAAAATAAAAGCAGTAGATGTAGGGTCTAGTATTTATTAATCTCCACTTTGATCATGAGTACTTATACATTTGTCATCCTAGTAACTTCCATGTGTCATGACCAACTTATAAAACTGAAAATCATGTTATTCATTAAATTAGTTTTATCATGGCCTAGCAATGAGAGCTTAGCTAATGAGCTCTTTTTTCCCCTTCATTCCTTTGTAAAGTATGATATATACTTTGTATTATGAACAAGAGCATCATTTTATCACAAATCATATTTCTCTATAATCTTAACCATACAAAACCATGGATAAGAATTAGAGAGTTAAGTTATAATGTTTATCAAAACTCCATGAAAAAAAGAGAGACATGAACATGATAAAATATGTTATAGAAACTTTCTTTGATTTACAAATTATACCAACAAATAATTCAAGGACAATAATAAGTAAAAAGAGGATAAGATTTTTTAGTTTTTCTTTCCATACCTTTGCATGTAGAATTGATGAATAGCCTTTCAATTACTTTGCGATCTATCAAATTATCATCAGCAGCTAAAACATGTGGTTTTTCATCAAAATCAAATTTCATTGATGGTGAGGAGGAGGAGGAGAAAGAGTTGGCCATATTTGCTTCCAAAGCACACACCAAAATATCTAATCACCTCAACAAAACAGAAAGCAAACAAAAAGAAGAAAGAAACTCTAACAAGAAAAAAAGAAGAAAAACTAGCCAGCTAGAAAAGAAAGTTAAAAGGTAAACATATAAGACAACGAAAAAAACAAGATAATGAGAGTAACGCAGTGTGAGGTAATTCTTGTCAAGTCAATAACAATTATGGCAGGGTTGCTTTTATATCCTAGTTAGCTCCTTAGCTGGTAGTAAATATATAGAAAAACATGAAGGTTAATAAAAAAAAATAAAGAATAAAAGGGTGAGCTCATTATTATCATTATCAGAGAAGAATAGTAAACAAATCATAATAAAATCGTGAGTCAGAGATACTTGCTCACATTCATAGGTCTTTGGCAATAAAAGATACCTTCTTGTTTTTGTTTTTCCCTTTCTTCAAGGGATCATCTCCATACCCAAAACCATTGTATATTTTAACACACTTGTACGGTCTTCTATTCCATCTTCCCACAGTTCAATTATTATTCCTTCCTGCCTTACTTATAGGGCTTCGATATACATTTCATAAATGTACCACTTCATGCATGTCCATTCATTTGTCTTTTACCCCCTTCTTTTTAAATTTAGAATCTTAATTGCACCACCCCACATCACAAAAATATCAACTTAAATTTTAAAAATAAAAGAATATGATAAATCTCTTTCATCACGAGATTTGCAGCCTCATATTAATATAGATCTATGCAGCATAACATAGTGCTCTATATTCGTAACACTATATTAATATTTGTGGAGTGAGCTTATGACAAATGGTGTTGCTGTGGACCTGTGGTATTAGAAAGAGGTCTCATTCGTTTATATTATTAATTTACTTGTATGAATAAGAAGAGAATCTAGTACAATGCACTGTAAGAAGATGTATATGTGAAAATGATTATCAAATGGTTCAATAGTGTTTTTTTATTTTATTTTATTTCAAATTATCAGCTTTTATCTTTTTTTAAATTATTTTAATGTCCTAGTATTAAAAATATTTTTTTAAAAAATAAAAATAATATTCACTTTTAAAAAACAATATTTGCACTGGATTCTATCAGGATACAGTGAAATGACAGGGTTATGAAAAAGCTGGACCAGAAGTGATTTTTGATGTAATAAGAATCATTATCAATTTTTTTAATCTTTCAAGTTATCTTTGATGTAATAAGATCATTGAAGAACAAGGCAGCATAAAGCAACTTTGGGTACATTCAAGTTCATAACTCCGTACAAATTGATAGGCAATAATGACATGGTGATGGGTCACTTTCCCTTTACGTGTACTTATATTAAATATACTTAAAATTTATCCAAAATCTTAAATTAATAAATTCATTACTTAATTCAAACAAGTATTAGATTTTAATTGAAAACAAAGTAATAATTAATCTCATACAAGTTTTGGATTGTAGATAACAAAATAAATTAAAACTCTTAATATTAAATTCATGTTCTGTTATGAGAAAAAGAAAAGAAATTAAAGCTCTTTTATTTTAAATTTGTGTTTTAGTGTTAATAAACATTAATTGAGCTTAGATACTTAGGGATTTAAGTTTCATTGTAAGCGAGCTCTATACAAGTCCACATCTTTAGGTATTATAGAATTTAAGTTAGGTTAAAAATACATATGTAACCTAAGTTTAAGATTATGTTTTTGCTTAACGATATTCAAACTACATGCTACAAATTTGTATGCTTATGAGGATAAGAATTATCTCTTTTTTAGTTCTGCATAGGATTGAAATGACTTATCAAGGTTCAATTGACTTCATATATCAATTCATACTTCTCATTTGTAAATTGCTATTTGGGTGAGGATTTGAATTCAATAGTTTTGGTATCTAAATACAAGTTATCTTTGTGTCACATTTCTATCAAACCTGATTTACTTGGCTTTCTAGGGTTGAATTGTTTGGGTGTGAGTTGCTTGACCATATAATTACAAGGTCTGCATCATATGGTATTAGTTACTCATCGAGTTATATCCTTCGTTAATTTCATTTTTTTCTTGTGTCACGTCAAAAGTGCTTGCTTCTAATCCTTTTCTTTTCCATTCAGTAGTGGCTTCTACTTAGTACAAAAAAGAAAATGAAAATATATACACACACATACATACATACATACATCCACACACACACACGCATACACACATTATTATCCTTAACTTAGCTAATTGTCATAACCCACAAACGTGTACAGTGTAATCAACCGAGTAATTTGAACTCTCTGGTTCATAAAAAGAGAGATATAAGTGAGACTTTTTTCTTCTCTGGATCTATCAACAAATTTTAATAAATAAATAAATAAATTTCCAGTTGAATAATATTTGGAGCCTTCTCGGTAAATTTCTAGTGTAACTTTTTCCAGAGCTATTAATCCACAACTTGATGAATTTTCTTAGCGTTGTTAGTATATCGTATAGAAAAGATCTTTGACCCTCACCTCCAATCATTATTCATGGAAATTATGTTTACCGGATGATCATAGAAGTACCTTATTCTCTTAACTATTAACAAAGGCTTACCCAACCTTCTTGAAAACAGTTATTAAAAAAATTTATTTATATTATTTATTAAATTAGTGTAATGATGGTTTTGTCACTCACGCAAAAAAAACTTAACACCAACTATTGAAGGCATTGAGGTTGTTTTTTAATAAGGCACATTAGTGATTACCAAATTGCGATTACCAAATTAATTTAGAATAAATAAGTCTTTTACCATTTTAATTTCACAATAAAACAACTAAGATATCCTTGAAATAAAATAAAAAATAAAACTAGAGTCGAGGAGCAAATTTATATTTTCACAATAGTTACTAGTTTTTGCGTGATTATCATGTTAAATGAGGGGCAATTTGGTTTGACTGGGCATATAAAATAACTTATTGAATAATTATATATACATTCCTTGATTAAAAATCCTTAACAATCTTCAACCTCTTGAATTATTTATTTTCAACGAAAAAACACCTAGTTTATAAGGAAAAAATAAAGTCTTTATTTTTTATCGTGGGTTGTAGAGAAACAGCTCATGTTAACGGAAATCAAGGATGAAGATCAATGCAGTAACAATAGCAACAATGTGAATGAAAAATAAACAATTACAGAGGGAGAAACGCATGTAACAAACCTGCAGATAATGACAACAACATAAAAAGGAAAGAATTAATTGCAGAAGGAATGCAGCAACAAATCTACAATTAACTATGCAGATCACCAATTGAGGAAGAGTTGATCCTGTACATTTAAAACAATAGTTACGTTAGAATTCTGAATTAAATGTAATCTATATATATAGTGCAGCATGTAAAAGATATGAATATAGAAAAATAATATTGTGCTTCTTCATCTCTAATTATTTAGTATTTTCAATCTTTTATGGTATCAGAGCCTTAAAAGACAAACGTCTAACCTAATGTCTTCCTCAAATACTCCCACAACAGCAGCCCACCCCTCTATCATCTCCATGCCAACTGTTGCCACGGTAAAACTAAACCATGACAATTTTCTTCTCTGGAAAGCACAATTGGTGCCATATTTCAAAGGCCAAGACCTTTTTGGATACATTGATGGTAGCATCCCTAAACCCCCTAAAATCATCTCTATCACTAACTCTGAAACTACTGCTACCTCTAAAAGATTAAACCCATCCTACTGTCTTTGGATTCGTCAAGACAATCTCATCCTAAGCACACTTATGACTTCTTTATCAGAACCGATACTTGCTCAAGTTGTAAATTATACAACATCCATGGCTGTGTGGAATGCCTTAGATGATACTTTCTCCTCACGATCTCGTGCTCACATCCTCCAAATTCGCACCCAACTTGCCACTGCCATGAAAGGCAGCAAGTCAGCTAGTGAATACTTCTAGTCTATAAAAAGGTTTACTGATGAACTAGTTATTGCTGGACAGCCTCTAAACCATGATGATATCATAACTTATATTCTTGCATGTCTCAACCATGAATATGACAGTTTTGTGGCCTCAATTTCAGCATGAATCAACAACATCACTCTTGAAGAAATTTACTCTTTTTTGCTGACATTTGAAGCTCGAATTTCTCGACACCAGCTCACTCCCACTATCCAGTAACCATTTGCAAATATGGCACAAAGACAATACAATTAATAAAAAAAATTAGAATTAATTCTACATTAATTTTGGCTAAAACAGTTAGTATAAAATGAGGTTGAATGAGAGATGTTCTATGCAATTTGTAGTAGC
This sequence comes from Salix brachista, assembly GCA_009078335.1. Taxonomy (NCBI): domain Eukaryota; kingdom Viridiplantae; phylum Streptophyta; class Magnoliopsida; order Malpighiales; family Salicaceae; genus Salix; species Salix brachista. The sequence continues at coordinate 10,563,647 of CM018586.1, forward strand.
TCGCTAACCTTCTTCTCAATTATTTTTCCAACTTTAATTTTTGCTTTTCCCTCTACTATAGCTAATACCCTTCTTCTCTATTATTCTTTTCAAAATCCAACAAAATTGAGTTTGCATCAATCGGACTTCTGCAACTCAAGATATTCAAGTCGAAATGGTCAAAGGTCAATACTGTTAGAATGCAAGATTTGACTTTGAAGGCTGTGATTATCATGTTCTTCCTTATTTTATTTTCATGTCTTAGATTAGATTTCTAGAAAAGTATGGATGTTTTCTTTTTAACGCCACTAGGATCACTTTATTTCGACCTGTAGAGCTCATGCTATGCACAAAATATTGACTGATGGTCAAATCTGTTAATTACCTCCAATTTACTTCTTTTTGCATCTTTCATCCAAAAGTTTCTTGAAAATAAAACAAAGAATATAAAAAATATAGGCAAAATATTAGTTAAATATGGATAAAATTATCAAGTAATATGGTTGCAATCTTCCAGCCAGGATTAATAGTCCACGAAGAGATAAGGTTGCTCAAATCTAATTGGAGTAATAAGGAAGAATCCTCTCACAACCTCTTCTACAATATTGCGTATAATATCGGCTCTTTTGGTGGAGAAAAGTCAGGAGATAAAGGTGATTTCAACAGTAACAGATTCAAGAGGGAATGGTAGTCTAACAGCCTTGAAAAGAATGAATGGAGGTCCATTCGAAATTGTTTTGGAAAATGTTTTTTTATTCAGAAATATATTAAATTAATATTTTTTTAAAATTAATTTTGATATTAACACATAAAAATGATCTAAAAAAATTAAATTAAATTATTTTAATTTAAAATAAAAAATAATTTTTTTTTCAATTTTGTTTTTTGAAACGTAGAACCAAACACCCCTTAAATATAGATGTTTGAAAGTATGATGGTGATTGATTTTTAAAATAATTTTATTTAAAAATATATCAAAATAATATTTTTAATTATTTTTTAATATTAATATCAGAACAATCCAAAAATAAATAAATAAATTATAAAAAAATCATAAAACAAAAACCCTCCATAACGCGAGTAGCTAGTAATGACTTTTCAACATGCCAACGAGATTTAGGTGGCAACACCGTACAACATCTCAATATATCATAATAATTTGCAGCAATTAATTCTCAAATAAATATGAGCTAAGCAAGTTGACATATGCATTATGAGGGTACCTCTCAGAAACGGGGAGAAAGGGTCTTGACTGCAAAGAGTGTCACCTCAATTATTATTATTTTTTTCGAATTTTTTATTTTCTTACTCATTTTTTTTATATATATATAATGAAGATTTTTTGAGTCCAAATTAACTACATGTTTAATAATGTGGTTCAAGTTGTTTTTCAAAGTATTTTTCATTCAGAAATGCATCAAAATGATTTTTAAAAAAAAATATTTTTAATATCAACACATTAAAATGATCTAAGAACACACATTTTTTTTAATTTAAAATAAAAACTAAAAATAAAACATTTTCAATTTTTTTCAAAAGCGTTTTTCAAACACATTGCCAAACACCCCCTAATACTTAATGGCATGTTTTTAGAGGAAATGTTATACTAAATGAATGAGGACTGAAGTAAAAAATACAGGAACATTGGTGATGAATTTGAAATTTATTTTAAGAAAATAAAAAATATATGAGCTAAGGAAGTTGACATATGCATTAAGAGGGTACCTCTCAGAAAGAAGAAAGGGTCTTGACTGCAAAGAATGTCACCTCAATTACTATTATTTTTTTCAAATATTTTATTTTGTTACTCAAAGTTTTTTATTTATATATAATGAAGATTTTTTTTTTAGTCCAAATTACTACCTGATGGCATGTTTTTAGAGGAAATTATCTAATATATTAAAAGAGATCAGAGTTAATTACTGTGCATTGTATGTAGAATCATTGTGGATTAAAATAGTGTTGCTCAGTTTTTGGTTTTGTTCGGGCCGATTCGGTTTGTTTGGTTTGCCGATTTATTGATTTTTTTTTATTTTTACATAGTAAAATAACTATTTTGTTTCTTGAAAAAGACAAAAACCAGGCTCTACCGGGAGATGTGCCATTGTAATTGCATATTTTTGGCTTGGTTCGGTTTGGTCGAGATAACCGGTTTATTGATTTTTTTATATATTTCTTTGCACAGTAAAATAATCACTTATGTCCCTCGAAAAAGACAAAAATCAGTTCTAGCTGAGAGGGGTGCCACAGGAATTTCATATTTTTTGAAAATGGCTAAATACGAATATACCCCCAATAAGACAAAAGTGAAGAGTTGGCTGCAGGGGTGTTTCGATAATTGACCATATATATTTTTATTTTTCCTGGATTTATGTGGGTGCGTGTGGCACGTGCGATTGACAGTATTCGACCCCACGCCCTCTTCGGGCGGCATGTTCGGGGTCGTCAGGTGGAGGAAAATGTCCATCTGCCATCTTTATGATTACGCCGTTGTGTCCTCTTCCTCATGGTGTGACGCGTGACATCCAAAGGTGACCAGAAACGAGACAGTGGGCGGTTGAACTTTTTCTCCTTCTTTTCTCTCCTTCAACCTAAACTACACGTCAATCCCCCAATTTTATGGATTTTTCATTTCAGTCCTTTCTCTTTCAATTGTGTTGTATGGTCCTTATTTCTGCTATGTAAGTTTTGATCTGTTTTAATTGTGTCATTTATTTGAAAATGATTATATATTATGTTTTTATTTCAGTCCTTATTCTTTTAATTTCCGGATTGCTTTTAAATCCCTTTATATTTTCGGTACACAAGATTTTATTTTTTGAATTTTGTCATTTGATTGAAATTGATAATATATTTGGTTTTAATTTCGGCCCTTATAATTTTAATTTTTTATTTTTATTTTTTATTTTAATTCCTTTATGTTTTTTATATTTCTTAAATAGTCCATATTTTTATCCATGTTTATATATTTGTGCTTTTAGCTTTATTTTTTATTTTTTATTATTTTATTTTTTGTTAAGGTAATGTTTTTTTGAAAAAAATTATTCTTAAGTTTGTTTTTGTAATCATTTGAAAATTGATATTTTTTTCCATTGTTCTTTCTTTTTGTTGTTATTTATTAGTTTTTGTTGTTATTTTCACGTCAAATGAATTTTTTTAGCAAATAATTTTTATTTTATTTTCATTTTTTGCTTGCTCTTTTGTTAAAGTTATTGGTTTTTTTTTTCTTTGATTGATTTCCCCCCATTATTAACGCAATAGTAATAATAATTTCAGCTTTTTTTTCTTTCTTCCTCTTTTGTTAATGTTTTTGATTTTTTTCCTTGTGGTAATTTAATAATTTTTATTATTTTAGCAGTAATAATAATGATATTTTTAGATGTTAAGACTTCAATATTCTTGTTGTTATAATAGGATGTGTTGATGTGTTTTTGTATATCAAACCTTGTATGTATAGATGTTATATTTTATTTATTTTTTTAATTTTGTCATTTGATTGAAATTGATAATATATTTGGTTTTTGTTTTGGCCCATATACTTTTAATTTTTTATTTTAGTTCCTTTAATTTTTTATAGTTCTTAAATAATCCTTATTTTTGTCCATGTTTATATATATGTGCCCTTAGTTTTGGTTTTTAATTTTTATTATTTTCTCTTTTGTTTAGATAACATTTTTTCAAAACTTTTGTTCTAAACTTTTAATTTGTGTTTATGATTATTTGAAAATTGATATTTGTTATTTTTTCCCTTTGTTATTTTTTTTTATTTTCACTTTAAATAATTTTTTTAGCTAATAATTTTTATATATTTTTTTGTTTGCTCTTTTGTTAAAGTTTTTGGGCTTTTTTATTATTTTATTGAATTTATTTTCCCATTATTCACGCAATAATAATAATATTAATAATTTTAGTTTTTTTTCCTTGCTTCCTCTTTTATTAATGTTTTTGAGTTTTTTCTCCTCAGAATAATTTAATAATTTTTATTGTTTTAGCAATAATAGTAATGATATTTTTAGATGTTAAGAGTTCGATGTTGCTTTTGTTGTAATAGGGTGTGTTGATGTGTTTCATTATATCAAACTTTACATCTATAAATGATATATTTTATTTTTGAACTAACAAAATATATTAATTGTTTCAATCCCAACAGTTATAAAAATTATTTGCTCGGCCAGCAACGTAGTGCGGGCAATTAACTAGTGTTATACTAAAAGAATGAGGACCAAAGTAAAAAATATAGGAAACATTGGTGATGAATTTGAAATTTATTTTAAGAGTTCATTTTCGCCCCACATTTTTTAAATATTTCGTGTGTGTATATATATATATATAAAACAATTATCTATAATTTCTATTCTCTATACTGTTTTTAGGGTTTTTTTAGCTTTTATTGAATAACAATTATTGCTTTATTATATTGGTTGTGTTTAATTTTGTTATCAATTAGTATGATTTATCTGTAATGTTTTTTGAATATTTTATGCAACCTTGGATAACATTTTCTTCTATTGTATTATTTAATTAATTTTGATCTACATCTTTGAATTGATTTTCATAATCGAACTCATTAAACACAATCAAATAAATTACTTATGTTACGATATCAAGTATTTTAATCTATATTGATTTCTTGATTTTTTCTAACTATATTTTATTTATTGTTATCAAGTGTTTATTTCATACTCACAAAAATTGAACATTTATAATTTTTTTATGTGTATAAGTTTCTCGATTTACATTTATAATTTTTTTTATGTGAAAAAACACATTGAAAAATTCTACATGTTCAATTTTTTTAATCACATTATGATGTTTTTGATTTGATCCTTATTGTTACTCTTTTGATTTTTTTCCCTAACTCTTTTATAAAAGTTTTATTTTCTTAAAAACAATTCACCCTTCAATCCATGTAGATAGTGTATTATTTTATTTATTTATTTTGGTCCTCATCGATCGTTTTTTTCCTATAATTTAAATAAAATCATCTTATTTAATTTTTGGGGACTATAACACGAGTTATTGAATTTATTTATTTAAAAAAACACACGCTAATGAAGCCTACTAAAATAATAATGCGGGTTCGGAGCATATTACGAGTACCAATCTAAGTAGTTTCTAATAAAATAAAATACGAGAAAATTGTACGCCTGTTCCATTTATTTGGTAAGAAAATAGATTCCACTAATATTTCAAAAATTTATTAAATCTCAACAATCTTTAATTTTGTTTTTATCTTTGGTCTATATATGTCCTTTTCTTTTTCTAGCTTATGGATGGATCTCTCTGGGCTCAGCAGAGCATGTGTGTCTGGACTTGTAACAATAAGCCTTCGCTGGCCCTTATTTTTATTTTGAACTCAACTCAACTCAACTCAATTTATTTTGTATTTTAGGTTCCGGCGAAAAATGAAACTAAAATGATCTGGTAAAACACAAAAATGGAAATATATCTATCTATCTATCTATATATATATATATATATATATATATATGTTTTATTTTATTTTATTTTATTATTAAATATATTTGGAGAAATGATCCAATGACTGAATATACCATAATTCAATTCATATTATATTTTTAACACTGAATTATCTTTTTATGATATATATATATATATATATTGGACTAACACAAAATTAAAATCTAACATAGTTAGAAATGCAAGATTATAATCTCATCATAAATGCACTTTTTTTTTTTTTTATCATCATCCAATCTTCACATCTTCATAACATATCAAGTTTTTTTTCTTCTAAATTATGTATATTTAATTATTATATTAATTTCTCAAAAATGATATTCATTTTCTTTCATAATGTTAAAAAAAAATCTTCTTATACTCTTTGATAAAAATAACTCTTTGGTTAAGTGATTTAATTCAGTTCATAAAGTATTATTTACTCTAATTCATCCATTTGTTTTTAATTTTCACAAATTATAATATAAATCATTGTTTATTTTAGGCCATTGATTTTCTCTTTTTTAATTTGATAAAACAAAAATAAAAAATTAATCTAATTATATTTTTAATAGGTATTCTAAAATAAATAAATATTGATAAGTGTGTGTTTAAACATATTTTAAATTTAATAAATAAAAAAGATCTTAACACCATGAAAAAAACGTAGTTCTATCTCCGCCACCATCTCTTCTATCCCTCTTCGTTAGTAGTGTCGTAACCCAATTTTTGGGTTACTCCCCAAAATAAAATAAAATGACAAAAATAAAATAAAAGGAACCGGCGTGGGTAGAAAAAATCAATGTGGAAATTTTGGTTGTTTTCGCGAGTCCAATCGTATCTCTTTGGTTCCAAAAATAGAGAAAAATACAGATTTAAGGCAAAAATAATTTATCGTTGGATGAATCTGTGTAAAAACTAAGTTAAACGACATAATTATATTTTTTATAGGTTGATTCGATTTAATCGTTGACAAATTTAAAGTTTAATTATGATCGGGAATTAATTTAAGGTCCAATTGAAGGATTTAATTAAGTGCAAAGACTTAATTATACTTTAAATTGGTCAAATTAATTTTATTAAGGCCTTAGTCAATGAGAAATGAATTTCTTGAATTTAATTCGGGCTCAATTGATGAGAATAGAATTTTCGGAGACCGATTTGAATTTTTAAGTCAATAATACGAAATCAGGGGCCAAATTGAACGAATTGAGAATTTAACAGTTAATTGAGGGTTAAATCGCGCAATTGAGGGTTAAATCGCGTAATTGGAAACCAGAGACCAAAATAAAAAAAGGCGCGCACATTTAAGGTTGCTGTTGAAATTTTGACGGGGATACAATTGCATAAAATTAAAAGTTTAAAACTAATTAGGGGTGCAATTGAACCAATCAAACTTTGAAGGACCAAATTACAAAGCCAAAACTCTGCACCCACAGCCTCTGCAAATTTGCAGAGGCCGTGGCAACCCACGGCCTCTGCAACGAATTTGCAATCTGCAAATTCCTTGCAGAGACAGAGGCAACCTCTGCAACGAATTTGCAGAGCAGCCTCTGCAAATTCAATTTGCAGAGGCAGACTCTGCAATCCTTTACACAGGAGGCAGAGGCAAGAGCTCCCTCTGCCCCTATAAATGGGAGAAGAAAAATTACGCAGAGGGGAGGGGGATTTAGATAGAAAATTACACAGAGAGGGAGAATACACAGAGAGGAACAAAACAAAAATATAAACAGACAGAGTGAAAAATTGCAGAACCTGCATGCGAGCTTAAAAAACCAGTCAAGCTCTCTCTCTCTTCCCGACCGTTCTCTCTCTAAAAAATCCAGTTGCTGCCCCAACTCCCATCGACCACCACGCTAGAAGATCCTCCTTAGCTCCGTCGCAAGAAGCTCCAGCCCAGCCTTCTTCTCCATCTCCGGCGAGAGTTCCAGCCTTGAAAGTTGCAGCGGCAAGCAACAAACACAGCACAAACCGGCAACTTCGGAAGCTACCTCCGGCCACCACAGGTCACCGTTGACGACGCCACTACGACTGGAACAACCACCTCCACCTCCTCTACCCAACGGTACTAACAGGTACACGTTTCGTTGCACTCGAAAACCTACACTATTCATCATCTTCCCCAGCCTCGCATGTAGTGGGACGTGATTTACGTCCCACTGTTCATGCGGGCCTGGCTGAGATGGGTCGGGCTTTGTTCCCGGCCCACAGTCTAGGCGACTTGGGCTTCCAGCCCGTGAGAACTGAAAGCCCAGACCAAAACACCTTGGGCTTCCAGCCCACACATATCTGGGCTGGAAGCCCAGCCCACTATGGCTGACAGCCCAGCCCAAAAAAATTAAAAATTAAAAAAAAATAAAAAATGCAAGTTGACAAAAAAAAAAGTATTTTTTTTACTACTAGTATTATTATAAAAAATTCAAAAATACAAAAAAAAAAATGTATTTGTTTTTGTGCATACGACCAAATTCCATGATTTTCCATACATATTTTTTCGTAACAATTATGTTGTATCTTTCTCATATTTTGAAACGAAAATTGGATATCGTAACCATTTTATGATTATCCGTTGGAATATGGCTAAAATATCAAAAATAATTATAAATATTTTTGTTTCATCTATTAGGGTGTAAATTTATATTGTAAAGTACACCCGCGGATAAAAGGAGATTTTACTACGGTGTAAAGTTACATTGTATACTACGTCCGTAGATAAAAAAGATTTTACTACGATGTAAAGTTACATTGTAAAGTACATTCATAGATAAAAAAAGACTTGTAATTGCGGTGTAAAATTACATTGTAAAGTACACCCGCAGACATAAAAAAAAAATGTTTTTTTTAAATGCAGTGTAAAAATTTTAACTTAGAAAAACAATCAAACAACAATGCAGCTTACCTTAGGTAGGGTGCACTGGGGGTGATGCGTCTTCCCCTTGCACAACAAGTCCCCTTACCCAAGACTCTCGCAGACCAATAGGTTTTCTAGTGACCGTAATACTAGGTGGCGACTCCTAATAATTATAGTCGTAAATTTTACGGCTATAAACAACCTCATTTTCACCGCGCGCCGTTGTCTCCCCCTAATCACGGGGAATGGCGGGGCGTGAAGCGCGTAAAAAATTGCCGTCGCGATAGATGGCGACTCCGCTGGGGACATTGCTGGACTGAGCTTTGTTTTGTTTGATTGTTATTTCTCAATTTATTTTTTGCACGTATTTTTGCCGCTTTAGCATGCATTTTTACTACTTTAGCATCTATTTTACTTGCAACTCATGCATAACAATGAGCTTGAATTATTGGCATCATGCATTTTAATTTCCAAAGTAAACCCAATTTTAAGTTAGGTGGGGATTAGCGGTCTGCCTCATGACTTTCAGTCGGGGTTCAGATTCGTGAAACATCCAACTATGAACTGAGTGTTTACTTGATAATGGTGGTCATACTGTGCCCCAACCATTTCTTGTAAACCCCTACACTACCTTCACGTGAGGCGGTCACTGGGCAGTTCATAGACCTTCTGAGACCAGATAAAAAACTTACCCCTCATGTAATGGCTTAGAACTTGCTTTTGGGTACACCATTCCTGATAATTTACTCGTTATGTATGTACATACATTTGCATTCACATGCATTTATCATTGCATAACATATCATCGGCAGGCAGAAACATAGGTCCCCGGAGAGTTTCTGTCCATTAACACTCAACTCTGTCAAAGAACTAACGATATAGAAGAATGTGCTCACCGCAATGTCCACTTCCGAGAAAACTAGTTTGTCTGAAAGCTAGGATGAATTATCTTGACGGCGTACTCGAGCAAGCACTGAGATGATCTCTGCAAGAGTCTTTGAGAAAGAAATGCACCAGAGTTGGAAAATTAAGCTTGCTTCCATAATTGCTCTTTGTTTGGTCATGTCCACATGTCATGTCTCGGTTTCAACCTGTTTTGACTTGTTGGCAATTTTGCATACAAATACCACAAATACCTTTTTGTTGTCAAGCAAACCTTTCTTTTCAATGATTATGTATTTTCTTGTGCTTATGATGTGTCCTTGCTTTTTTGTCTAAATAGCATAAGCACTCCATATACCCTTTCATCCAAAGTATACATGATCCCATGATTTCATAAAGATTTTTGGCAAATCAAAGTCTAGTACGAAAATGAATGCCAATTTGATATTTGTTTAACAAATGTGTTCTGGGAATTCAAAGGATTTCATTGAAAGGTGATCTCATACCACCAAAATCCATATAATAAAGTTAATCTCTTAGCCAAACAAATAATCCAAAAAAAATCAAAAACTTGTTTCGCATGGAAAAGCAAAACTTATTGATTCAGATTGCATGTTTTTGAAATGAGGAAAGGCCATCTTTGATATGCCTTCACAAAGTCTCAAATATCCTTTGCAGTCCCTATTTGAGCCTAATAATTTTTTCTTGATAATTAACCCTGACAAGGATCACACCCTACACTAGGGGGCAAGTGCAAAAAAAAAAAAAAAATCTACAAAACAGTCCTCAATGACAAGTGACGCCCGAACAAAGCTGGGGGGCATAAACATAAAAAGGTTTTTAGTACACTATAGCAAATTAATTCAACATTTTGGTAGTACTTAAAACCCAACATAGAAAGCCCAAACAAAATACTGGGGGGCATGTCGTGATAAAAGCCCAAACAAAATACTTTGGGGGACATGTCAAGTCAACATAATGTTGGTGCCAAAAACCCATGAAAAAGCCCAAACAAAATACTTGGGGGGGCATGTCAAGTCAGCATAATGTTAGTACCAAAAAATCATGAAAAAACCCAAACAAAATACTTGAGGGGCATGTCAAGTCAACATGAGTGCACTGCTAAAAGCCCAAACAAATACTGGGGGGCATGTCAAGATGAAAGCCCAAACAAACACTGGGGAGCATGCTAGGTCACTATGAAAATCAATCATGAGGGCTAAATGGAGTTCCAAGAGTAAGCACTAAGTGATCCTTAGTCTAAAAAACCCTTAAACACTTTTTGAGCCTACAAATATCTTTTTTTTTTCATAGCCAGTAACCTAAGCCTACGTTACAAGCCTGATAAAGCCCTTTTTGATCAAATACGAGTGATCTGGATCGATAAGCAATACTTTTCCATTTGAAACAATCCTTACAAATGCTTTACACGACCTGATCGAAGCCTTCCTGACATATGAGACTTGCAAATATCATTTCACATTCTTGTCAAAGTCAACATAAAACCTGACAATGAGATCACTTGAATTCTTTCGAGAACAAGTTTGTTAAACAAACATCAAAATGGTTTTTGTGCTTGGAATGACTTTGAAATTCCAAAAGTTTTACATGAAAATAATTTTTGCAAATAGCCATCCTTTTCCTACAAACACTCGTAGCCTAAAACACTGGTGTGACATGGCCCAATTAGAGCAATCAAAATGGTTTTTGTGCTTGGAATGACTTTGAAATTCCAAAAATCCCACATGAAAACACCATCTTTGCAAATAACCAACCCCTTCCTGCAAACACGTGAATTCTAAAACACTTTTGGGGGATGACCTGACTGAGGGCAATCTACAAATGCAATTGAAGCTGGCTCCATCATTTCTTTTCAAAGAATCTGGATCAAACTCAGGGGGGCATGTTGATATGAAAATCTATCATCTCCAGTGGTCAAAATCATGAAGCTGACTCCATTTTCCTTTTCAAAGAATCTGGATCAAACTCGGGGGACATGTTGATATGGAAAATCTATCATCTTCAGTGGTCAAAATCACAAGTTACGGCTTGAGTATGTAGAAGCGAGAAGCCATCAAATCCAGAGGTCCAAATCCCGGATAAGAAGGTCAGCAAGAAGAAAGGGGACCTATATCTATCAGGTAAATATACATGCGTCATCATGCATTGCATCCTCATTGAAAATCTAAAAAATATTCTGGAGGGATCGTAATTTACGAACCTTCATTCATTTTGTGTGCACGCTTTCAAGCTCTTACCTCTTTGAGAATGCTTTTCAGCTTTATCTCTTTCTTGATTTTGGGTGTCATCATGCATTGCATCCCCATTGAAAATCTAAAAAATATTTTGGAAGGATCGTAATTTACGAACCTTCATTCATTTTGTGTGCATGCTTTCAAGCTCTCATCTCTTGCATTTCCTTGAGCATGCTTTTCAGCTTTATCTTTTTCTAATTTTGGGTGACATCATGCATTGCATCCACATTGAGAATCTAAAAAAATGTTTTGGAGGGATCGTAATTTACGAACCTTCATTCATCATTTTTTGTGCACGCTTTCAAGCTTTCGCCTCTTTCATTTCTATGAGCATGATTTTCAACTTTATTTGTTTCTTGATTTTGGGTGTCATTATGCATTGCATCTCCCTAGGGATCCAAGAAATATTTTAGAGGAATTGTAATTTACAAACCTCTACTCATCATTTTGTGTGCGCCTTTGAGCCCTCATCATTTTCACATCCTTGAGTGAGCTTACGAGCCTTTCACATACCATAGATAGAGCGTTTTTAACCCTATCTCTTCCTTTATTTGTGTTCGCTTTCTAGCCATCGATCAACTCAAATAGTGCGCTTTCTAGCCCTATTTTCCCCTCATCTTCGAGTGCGTTTTCCAACCCTCGACCATCAATTTAAAATAGTGCGCTTTCCGGCCCTATTTTCCCTCATCTTCGAGTGCGTTTTCCAACCCTCGATCATCAATGTGAATATTGCGCTTTCCAGCCCTATTTTCCCTCATCGAGTGTGTTTTCCAACCCTCCACCATCATATTTCCTGGGTAGGTCACCCGTTACAATGAGACCACCTTCACCATTTTCATCTGGGTAGGTCACCCATTACAATGAGACCATTTTCACCATTTTCACCTAGGTAGGTCACCCATAACAATGAGACCACCGTCACCATTTTCACCTGGGTAGGTCACCCGTTACAATGAGACCATCTTCATCACTTTCACCCGGGTAGGTCACCCATTACAATGAGACCATCTCTATCATTTTTCACTTGGGTAGGTCACCCATTACAATGAGACCGTCTTCACCATTTGTCACCTGGGTAGGTCACCCATTACAATGAGACCATTTCCATCACTCTCACTTGGGTAGGTCACCCGTTACAATGAGACCACCTTCACCATTTTTCACCTGAGTAGGTCACCCATTACAATGAGACCATCTTCATCACTTTCACCTGGGTAGGTCACCTAATCAATGAGACCATCTCTACCATTTTTCACCCGGGTAGGTCACCCATTACAACGAGACCATCTTCACCATTTTCACCTGGGTAGGTCACCCATTACAATGAGACCGTCTTCACCATCTTTCATCTGGGTAGGTCACCCATTACAACGAGACCATCTTCACTATTTTCACCTGGGTAGGTCACCCATTACAATGAGACCATTTTCCTGTGTCATTCACAAACATCACCATCTTCCATCCGTTTTGGGTGTCCTCCTTCGGCCGCAATTCTTAGGTAGTGGGCTTTCTAGCCCTATCTTATCATCCCTTTTTGAGTGCGCTTTATAGTCCTCATTCTCATTTCTGGATGGATCAACCATTTCTTGGTCTGATAAATCCACTTTTCTTTTTCTTTACAACGCTTACTATCTAAAGTCTTTTACAAAACTTTAATCGTAAGCATTGTAAATAGGGGGCAACTGTCGTAACCCAATTTTTGGGTTACTCCCCAAAATAAAATAAAATGACAAAAATAAAATAAAAGGAACCGGCGTGGGTAGAAAAAATCAATGTGGAAATTTTGGTTGTTTTCGCGAGTCCAATCGTATCTCTTTGGTTCCAAAAATAGAGAAAAATACAGATTTAAGGCAAAAATAATTTATCGTTGGATGAATCTGTGTAAAAACTAAGTTAAACGACATAATTATATTTTTATGGGTTAATTCGATTTAATCGTTGACAAATTTAAAGTTTAATTATGATCGGGAATTAATTTAAGGTCCAATTGAAGGATTTAATTAAGTGCAAGGACTTAATTATAGTTTAAATTGGTCAAATTAATTTTATTAAGGGCTTAGTCAATGAGAAATGAATTTCTTGAATTTAATTCGGGCTCAATTGATGAGAATGGAATTTTCGGAGACCGATTTGAATTTTTAAGTCAATAATGCGAAATCAGGGGCCAAATTGAACGAATTGAGAATTTAACAATTAATTGAGGGTTAAATCGCGCAATTGAGGGTTAAATCGCGCAATCGGAAACCAGAGACCAAAATAAAAAAAGGCGCGCACATTTAAGGTTGCTGTTGAAATTTTGACGGGGATACAATTGCATAAAATTAAAAGTTTAAAACTAATTAGGGGTGCAATTGAACCAATCAAACATTGAAGAACCAAATTGCAAAGCCAAAACTCTGCACCCACAGCCTCTGCAAATTTGCAGAGGCCGTGGCAACCCACGACCTCTGCAACGAATTTGCAATTTGCAAATTCCTTGCAGAGGCAGAGGCAGCCTCTGCAACGAATTTGCAGAGCAGCCTCTGCAAATTCAATTTGCAGAGGCAGTCTCTGCAATTCTTTGCAGAGGAGGCAGAGTCAAGAGCTGCCTCTGCCCCTATAAATGGGAGAAGAAAAATTACACAGAGGGGAGGGGGATTTAGATAGAAAATTACACAGAGGGGGAGAATACACATAGAGGAACGAAACAAAAATATAAACAGACAGAGTGAAAAATTGCAGAACCTGCATGCGAGCTTAAAAAACCAGTCAAGCTCTCTCTCTCTTCCCGACCGAGTTTTCTCTCTCTAAAAAATCCAGTTGCTGCCCCAACTCCCATCGACCACCACGCTAGAAGATCCTCCTTAGCTCCGTCGCAAGAAGCTCCAGCCCAGCCTTCTTCTCCATCTCCGGCGAGAGTTCCAGCCTTGAAAGTTGCAGCGGCAAGCAACAAACACAGCACAAACCGGCAACTTTGGAAGCTACCTCCGGCCACCACAGGTCACCGTTGACGACGCCACTACGACTGGAACAACCAACTCGACCTCCTCTACCCAACGGTACTAACAGGTACACGTTTCGTTGCACTCGAAAACCTACACTATTCATCATCTTCCCCAGCCTCGCATGCAGTGGGACGTGATTTATGTCCCACTGTTCATGCGGGTCGGGCTTTGTTCCCGGCCCACAGTCTAGGTGATTTGGGCTTCCAGCCCGTGAGGACTGGAAGCCCAGACCAAAACACCTTGGGCTTCCAGCCCACACATATCTGGGCTTCCAGGCCGTGAGGACTGGAAGCCCAGCCCTCATCCATCTGGGCTAAAAAAATTAAAAATTTTAAAAATTAAAAAATACAAGTTGACAAAAAAAAAGTATTTTTTTTACTACTATTATTATTACAAAAAATTCAAAAATACAAAAAAAAATGTATTTGTTTTTGTGCATACGACCAAATTCCATGATTTTCCATACATATTTTTTCGTAACAATTATGTTGCATCTTTCTCATATTTTGAAACGAAAATTGGATATCGTAACCATTTTATGATTATCCGTTGGAATATGGCCAAAATATCAAAAATAATTATAAATATTTTTGTTTCATCTAATAAGGTGTAAATTTATATTGTAAAGTACACCCGCGGATAAAAGGAGATTTTACTACGGTGTAAAGTTACATTGTAAAGTACATTCGTAGATAAAAAAAAAGACTTGTAATTGCGGTGTAAAATTACATTGTAAAGTACACCCGCAGACATAAAAAAAAATGTTTTTTTTAAATGCAGTGTAAAAATTTTAACTTAGAAAAACAATCAAACAACAATGCAGCTTACCTTAGGTAGGGTGCACTGGGGGTGATGCGTCTTCCCCTTGCACAACAAGTCCCCTTACCCAAGACTCTCGCAGACCAATAGGTTTCCTAATGACCGTAATACTAGGTGGCGACTCCTAATAATTATAGTCATAAATTTTACGGCTATAAACAACCCCATTTTCACCGCGCGCCGTTGTCTCCCCCTAATCACGGGGAATGGCGGGGCGTGAAGCGCGTAAAAAATTGCCGTCGTGACAAGTAGGATAAAATATTGGCTAAAACATATATAAAAGCCTAATTTTATCTTCATTTCCATATCCAAACACTTTCTTATCTTGATTTTTTTTAGTCTCATAATAAACAAACACCATCTTAGAAAACCTATTAAGAATCATTTAATGCTTTTAGTCAATCACATTTTTTCTTATTTGTGTTTACAACTTATTCTAAATATTCAAAAATATTATCATATAAAATAGAAGTTGTTTAATCTCTTTAATAAATATAATTGATTTTATTTATTATATTTAATGAATAAATTTAGATAATATTCTAATAGTGACAATGACATTAAATATCTCTATTATATAGTTTTCATTGCATGACTACTATTTATTATTTATTATAAATAAAGGAAGATACACATATCATAGAAGGGGTATGCACACACATATTAAATAAAAATAATTATAATTGTTATACATATGTGTATCATATTAATATTAATGTGTGGGCAAATATATATATTATTTTATTTAAAAACTATAATATTTATACTCTATTAATTAAGTAATATCGAATAAGGTAATTATCCAAAAGAATTCACATAATTTTCATAATAACGGAAATTCTTCCCGATTAAAAAGAAAAGAAAAGCGCATCATGTCTTTGTTATATTCACTCACAGCAGAAGAGAAACTAAACAATTATAAACGTCTTTGATGGACAAACACAAGATTAAAACACTATAGGAGCTATTTCTAAAACGAATGTATTTTTTTATACCCTGTTCCTATTTATTTTTTTCACTGGAGGTATCCACTAACTAAATCATAGAATAATAACAATGAAAACCTAAATCAATTAGATTATTTTAAATTATTTATAAGTAAATATTTCTAACATTTATTAAACTAAAATATTTGGACGTTAAAAACTGAATGATTTTAATTAAATTAGCTTGCTGGTTGTTAAAAATATATTAATAAATTTTGATTGATTTAAATAAAAAAATTATATACATAAAATGGTTAAAGCGTGTGTGTATATGTGTGGTTGTTGCATTCATGTATATGAACTCTTAAGATTAATTATTAAAAAAAACTTAATTTTTCAGCACAATCACTACCATAATTTTAGTAGAGTTTCCCTATACAGAAAAGCCCTAAGTTATCAATAAATTTATTGAAATGTAAACCTCATGAATAAACTTTTTCATAAATAGAAAGTAAAGTAAATGGAAATGAAATGATTAATGTATAGACTAAATAAACTAAAAACCAGAAATTTTATGATATAAATTTTCAGGTTAAGATATCTATATATAAAAAATGGGATCAAAATAAAAAAATCTATGTTTATAGGGTCAAAATGTCTAATTTAGAAAAAATGGGATTATAAATACCTTTTTTTCTACACGTGAATCTTCACCTGAATAACCATAATTCATTCTCATTATATCCATCATCATTATACATATTTAATGAGTACTATTATATGTGCAAACCAACACATGAATCTCGATACATGCCAAAACAATTATTAATTACTTCTAAAATCTATATAGATTATTGATGATGATATCTATTAATAATATAACCATCAATTTAAAACTCAACTTTAGTAATTAAAAGTAAACTCACAACCTAATAACCAATTATCATTTGTATAAAAATCCGACGCTACATCAAAGTGATAATTAAATGAATTAAATTAACAAAAAATAATCGGTACCCAACATATTATCTATGATTTGTTCAATTGAAACTTATACAAAATAAATTAATACCATTTAATTGTTATCAATCTCATAATAATTCATTTTTTCTCATGATTTCTAACTTAACAATTAAATTGAAAAAATGCGTTTGGTACTCATTAAATAACCCATCATCTCATCAATTATAATACGGTTATGAATCCCCTGCTACCAAACAAAACAGAAACGGCTAGAAGAAATAGCTTTCAAATTTGTGATGAATCCCAACAAGAAAGAATTCCGTGTGTATGCATCTTTGTTCTATCGAAAATCCTATGAATTCACTGTTATTCCTTGTGTACATTGAAACAACTGATTGCCTTTTTTTTAGTTTTTTTTTATGGCAGTATTAAGAAAATATAAATTAGTTTCGCAGAACAAATTAAATAGTCCATCTAGTTTTAGTTTTGAAAAGTAATTAATCGGTGCATTGACTAGTTTTAACATACTTAATTTAATTTTTTTTTTGTACAAAAGGTGCCTTTTTCATCAATCTTTATATATTACTAGCTAAATTGCCCGCGCGTTGCCGCGGGCATTGCTGTGTATATAATATCATATAATTAAATTAATAATGATAAACTTATAATATAGCTTGTATAAAAAGTTAAGAACCATAACATAAAAGAGTTTGTTCCGCAAACATAGGTTACATCTTTTGGAATATATTCAATGTAACAAAAGATGACAAAAGAGCGCTAACTATACAATTTGTACATCAGTGCAAAATAGAGGGATGTTGAGGTGCAGAACGAAGTGAAAACCCCTCTTTGAAATGAGACATCTTATTTTGTTGTTAATCTTCCTGAAAAAAATAAAAATTGCAAGGTGATAAATTAAATGATGAAGAAATGAAGTCATCTAATAGAAATTTCAAGGAAATATTATGGAAGAACAAATGCAGCAAATCAGCAAAGAAACAATTAAAAACTAATACCATATGCTGGAAAAATCATTGTAGATATAAAAAAAAAGAACAAAGAAAGAGAATGCTATTATTAGGGGGGAAATTGTATTAATGGAAAACTATTATGCCAAATTATAGCAAGGGAACACCTGGATATATAGTTCTAAATGAAAATCTCAGCAGCTTTAACAATATTAACCTCAACAATAATAGAAACAATCTAGGCAATAATAGCAGCAGTAGAAGAGAAGATATCATCAGAGAGTAACTATAAAGAAAACAAATATCAACAGTAAAAACAGTAGCAACAATATTCAAGATTAATTGAATGCAACAATGTTTATTTGTTCCATAATCAATTCCATAATAAACTGTGCAATTTTATTATTTTCTCTCTCGCCGAAATTTCTAACGAAATTTCGGCAGAGTCTCCCCTATATCGGGAGATCCTAAGTTATCCATAACACAACCTGCATACAATTTGAGTAACATCTCATCCAGAATCACATTCATTTTTAATACAATCAATTGCATAATTCATTCCAGAATATGCTCAGGATCATATTCATTTCAAAACTCCACCTTACATCACACACATTGTTTTGATGAAATGATCTAGGCAACAATATCAAAAAGAGATGAAAAAATACAACCAACATGTAAATATAATAAAAAGTAACATAGTATATATATTGATTGGATTATATATGTAATCAATAAATATAAAAAAGCAGCAGCATTGTTTATAAGTAATGAAATGCATAATCCAGTTAAGTTTAGTAATTGCATTATATCTAAAGTTAAGTTTTGTAATAGAAATTAAATCAACTAAATACATGACTCAGCTATACAGCTAATCATATAGCATGCATATGTGTTTTAAGTAGCTTGTTGAACTTGTCAACATATGAAATATGCAGAGCTATCATTATTAAACTGAGGTCAAGTCTTATAATCCTCAATTGCAATTTGAAAGCCTTATTCGAGCAAATCCTAAAAGAAATTAAACTTTTTATGAGAATGATTGATAAATAAACGATAAATGTTTAGAAATAATTGGTGTGCAAAGCTATTCTAGTAACGAATCATCTAATCCACTAAACTCCACTCCTTTTGTTATTTGTTTCTATTTGTTTTGTTAGATATTTCTGTCCATGCTATTATCATCAAGTTTATCATTACCCTTGTGACTTCATGGTCAACTAAGAGTTTCAATGACTAATTTAGAAGTTGATGGGGCAAAAATAAGAGCTTAAACCTGTTTGTTTCTTATATCTAACTAAGTAGCTGTTAGGTGTATTGTAAAATAACAGAACCATCTCTTATTTAATTGGTTCAATCATCTCTTACACATGGAAAACTTTGTAGTGCAGAAACTATAGCTATCAAGGTAATTCATTTCATCATAAAGCATAATTTAGACTCCTGGAATAATATATATAGCTCATGATATTAGTTATTGTGATATGGTTTCTTAGAGCATTAAATCAATTTCTCAGATCATGTCTTAGAGTTTCTTAACCATCTCAGGCATCTAAATCTAAGCTATTTTCACTCTCATCCATTTTTTTTCAGTTGCTTGCTATGGAGTCGTTTTATGGAGACAATAACTTCATTCTTGAAAGACAGAGAGGTCTAAGATCTTTTCAGGTTACTTACCTTACAATTTGAAAGCTTCTTGTCATGTTGTTCAAAAATTAATCATCCAACACCTGTATGTTATTCTGCAGATTCATATTCACATCGAAGTTCCTGCTGAACTTACTGTAACTGTAAAGCTATATTCAGTTGGTGATTGTAATGGGAAAAGTGATAGTTCTGAGGAGTTTTCTAACTCATTCGAAGTCCAATATTTTCCACCAATAGTGCTGACCTGCCTATTACCTAAATCATACCCAAGCCACCCACGTCCTTATTTTACCATCTCGGTTCAGTGGTTGGATTCTTCTAGTATTTCCCATCTCTGCTCAATGTTGGACTCAATATGGATGGAAAAAATAGGGCTTGAGGTTATATATCAATGGGCTGATTGGCCACAGAATTATTCCCTTTCTTATCTTGGGATTGAAAAAGATATCATACTTGGACCTTATGGCACTAAACATAATGAAGACAGGCATGCAATTTCAGGAATTGTATCCCTGGAGGTTGATGTTCCTTCACTGAGAAGTTATAATGATGAGCAATGCCATG
Organism: Salix brachista; assembly: GCA_009078335.1. Taxonomy (NCBI): domain Eukaryota; kingdom Viridiplantae; phylum Streptophyta; class Magnoliopsida; order Malpighiales; family Salicaceae; genus Salix; species Salix brachista. The sequence goes on from CM018586.1 coordinate 10,583,945, forward strand.
AGAACTTTTGTAAAAACTTGCATGAATGTTGTATCTGTTGTGATGAGTATGCAGGCAATTCTCAATCTTTTCCTAAACAAACATTAATTTGGTCTTAATTATATAAATGGCAATATAATTTGGTGACTAATATGGCTGACCTATGCTCTGTTTATGACTGTTTTAGGTTTTGGGGGATTGAAATTTATATTTGATCTCCATCAGTCTTTGTTCACGAAGATCTTTGACTTTGCTTACAGGTTATTGTAATGTATAGCTGTCCCTTTTGGTCCAGTTGTTTGCTGTAATCTTTCGGGATGATGTCACTCTAGTTAAGCTTAAAACTTGTGCATATGGATGTCATATAAAATGTGTAGCTGCATAATGCTGGCATAATCTGTTGATGGTATCATCATCAAGTTCATCATTACCCTTGTGACTTCATAGTCAACTAAGAGTTTCAATGACTAATTTAGGAGTTGATGGGGCAAAAATAAGAGCTTAAACCTGTTTGTTTCTTATATCTAACTAAGTAGCTGCTAGGTGTATTGCAAAATAACAGAACCATCTCTTATTTAATTGGTTCAATTATGTCTGACACATGGAAAACTTTGTAGTGCAGAAACTATAGCTATCAAGGTAAATCATTTCATCCTAAAGCATAATTTAGACTTCTGGAATAATATATATAGCTCATGATATGAGTTATTGTGATATGGTTTCTTAGGGCATTAACTCAATTGGACAGTGTATTTCGAAATTAAATTTTTAATATCAATACATTGAAAGTATTAAAAACATATTAATTTATGGTGTATCAAGTGAAACAGATAAATAAAAATTACTGCTATCCTAAACACTCATTTAATATGTCAATGGTATGATTTTTTTTCTTTGGGTTGAATTGGATCAAGATAACGCATACATGCTCCAATTATTATAACATTATAGGCCATACATGCATTTATATACTTTCCATCTACACAGTTCAATGAGAATACTCTTTATCTATGAATTATGGCATGTAATTATGATTAGAAATATATAAAATCAATAGGAATAGGGCATGGTCTGTTTTTACATTTTTAATTGATGGTATATATATAATACATATTTTTGATTATACATTATAGAAGCATTTTTGATTATATATCAAAAACTTCCACACTTGAAAATCAAGTTGAATAAGAATGAATAATTGAGCTCACATATACATGATGGGGCTTATATAAATCGAACTCATCCTCGTAGAACTTATGAGCATCCATAACATTTTATGTAGAGTGTTTAGAGCTTTTTTTAGCCCAACTAACATGTTAAGTAGCCAAGTTATATAATTTTAAATAACAAATTTAAATCTAATAATGTGTTCGTAATTATTATTATTATTATTATTAACAATGTCAGGTGTATTGCTTCACCAACTATTATAGACATATCTATTTCATGTGATGATTTTGTGGTTGTTTGATTATAACTTGAGACTCAAGTCAACTCCAAACTCATAAAGTTTTATACTCAAGTAGAGCTCTGATATTTACAAACTATTTTTCATAATTAACTTAACTATTATATTAAATTCACATCACCAGTAATGGGACATCAATATAACGATTCAGGCAGCTACCGTCATATCAAAAATAAATTCATCATTCCATTCCTCAAGACTAAATTTTTAAATTCAAAGATACGTAAATAGATAATTCTTTTATTATCAATGATACCATTATCATCATCAATGATTTTACCACCATAATAACATAAAATCTCCACCATAGAACATGCTATGTGAAAATCTCAACAGGATACAATGTTAATTTATCAATATAGCAAATTATTAAAGTGTAATTAAAAATCTAATATTAACAAAACTCATAAAGTAAATCCTAACATAGTCAACCTAACATAATTCATCAATTTCTCTTACCACCTAAAACAATGTATATACACTTACTTAACTAATTTTATATATAATTAATCTCAAATTATAGTTCAATCAGGCAAAATCAAAAAAAAAAAAAAACTACTATCTACTATGCTCAGTTGCTCACCAATGAAACTAACAATGATTTTCTCTCTACTGAAAATTTCAACACCCAACCACGTGGCATAAGAGAACAGTATAAAATGCTGTCTCGAGTGTCAATATCTTTACTCTATCATGCTTCAATCCACGTGTCACCATGCATTCTTTCATGGTGGTTGCAATTCACAAATCGAGCTGTAGATTTGAATGATGGAAAGAAGCATTGATCGTTCAAAAATTTTGATGCTATATTTATTGGTTTAATTTTGCTCTAGCTCTTTAGTTGAAAAATACTGTCAATTACGGGTTAAGAACTCAATCTTTGTAATTTTCTCTATCTCAAATCAAAGGATGCAGTTCTGCTGTTTTGAATTATCTCCTGAATTGCTGTATGCTTCTCGAAAAAGTTGAAAACTTTGAACCACCTGAATCTACCTTTGCTTATCTGATTGAAGTTTATGGCAGAACTAATAAAACCCATGAAGCAATTGAATTGTTTCACAGAATCCCAAAGTTTACATGTGTCCCTTCTGTTTACTCACTCAATACTGATTTCAGTTCTTTGTAGAAACAGTAAAGGATTGAAGTTGGTGCATGGAATTTTGTTGAAGAGTGAGGTTATGAATATTGGAGTGGAAGAATCAACTTTTCACGTATTGATTACTGGTCTTTGTAGGATTAGAAAGGTGGGTTTTGTGTGCATCAATTATTATAACATTATAGACCATACATGCTCCAAACAAAGATAACGCATAACAAACAACAAATCAGCAAGCATCAACAAAAAGCATAAAGAACAAACCTCAAAAGCAGAACGAAAGACACGAAGGACGCAAGCAAGTCTTGGCAGCAACAGGTTACAACCAGCAGAAAAGAACCTCCAAAATAAAACCGAAGGAATTAGAGAGATTCCAAGCAGACATGAAAAGAGAAGAAAAAAAGCAAGCAAGAGACAGCAACAAACCAAACCATAAGAACAAAAGCATGCAGCAGAACAACAGGGAAACAAACAAAAAAGGGAGATATATATGAAACGTAACTTAGCAGACAAAGAATGACTACGCGAGGAGAAGTCAAAATAGGAGCATGCACACTGCAAAACACACAGAGAAGAACATTAATGCGAAATGACTTGATGTTACAGCACCAATGAAAGAAAAGAAACTAGATTGCAACAGTAAAAGCTTAATTAACTAACATATAAACCGTGTGGCCAAACTAACAGAACCAAAGAGCAACAATAATGAATCAATGGAACCCAAACCGAATGCAGAAAAACCAGACCGAATCGACCCGAATGCACAGAACCGAGAGCAATCAACCCGAATGCACAGAAATAACACTCAATCAAACCAAACCGAGAGCACCCGAGAATGAAACCAACCAAGCACTAAGTTTACCCGAGAATTGAACCATCTCCAAACCGTCGATCAACCCAACCCGAACCCAATTGAACCAATAACCCACTCCCCAACACACACAAACGACCAATCGAAAGCAGCCCGAGCCCGAACCCAAGAAAACCGAACACACAGACAATGAGAAATCCAAAAAAATCTAACCAATTGCTGAACACCCAGACCAGATAAATCAAAAATACAACGAATTACTGAACACCCACACCAGAAAGAAGATGAATCGAGGGAGAAGATTGAAAAAAAATGAAAAAAAAAAGGAACCGAAGAACCCAATGCAAAGAAACCGAGGGAAAGCAGAAATTGGGGCAAAGAAGAGGGCGAAATCATACCTCATCGAAGACCAAGAACGACCCGAAGCCAACCCACAACCCGCCATCCTCGCCCGAAAGACCAGCCGTGAGCCAAACAGCCCGTCGTTCTCTCTGGCAGAAACGAAGGAACCGAGAAGAGAAGTGAAGAAAGTGAGAGAGGAAGAGACGAAAACAGCCCCCAGAGAAGAGATAAAACGCACGGGCTCATTAAGGGCAAAATCGCCCAGGCACTGCCACAGTCCACAGTACTTACAGTCTATGTCTACAGTGCAGAAGGCCACACCTTTTATTTGTTTTGTAATTATTGTTATTATTATTTTTAATATTAAAAATAAATAGAAAACAAAATGATTTAACTTATATTCAAGAAGGGCTTGTAAAGGAGTTTCCAAACATTACAAAACAATTGGATTAAGAAGAACTAAATATATCAATTTTGACCTTTCATTGTTGTTTTGGTCATAACTGGATCTACTTCATGAACTTCGATGCCGTTTTAGTTGATTTGGAAAGTAGACATTCACACCTTATAGTTTTCATCATAACAAGGGGGAACTATTCATTTGAATTTGGGCTTCAATTCCCCTAAGATTTATTGTGTTTTTTTTGTTATATTTTATTATTGTAGTTATTTTTAATGTGTTAAAACCTATTTAACAAGTTTGGGTATACTATGTCGCGACGATGATTTTTTATGCGCTTCGCGCCCCGCCATCCCTCTCTGGAGAGACAACGGCACGCGGTGAAAATCGGGTGTTTTATAGTCGTAAAATTTACGACTATAATTATTAGGAGTCGCCACCTAGTATTAAGGTTACTAGGAACCTATTGGTCTGCGAGAGTCTAGGTAAGGGGACTTGTTGTGCAAGGGGAAGACGCATCACCCCTAGTGCACCCTACCTAAGGTAAGCTGCATTGTTGTTTGATTGTTTTTCTAAGTTAAAAATTTTGCACTGTATTTTCAAAAAACCATTTTTTTTTCTACGAGTGTACTTTACATTGTAATTTTACACCGCAGTTACAAACCTTTTTTATCTACGGATGTACTTTACAATATAATTTTACACCATAGTAAAAATCTTTTTTTATCTACGGATGTATTATACAATGCAATTTTACACCGTAGTAAAATCTTTTTTATCCGCGGGTGTACTTTACAATGTAAATTTACACCGTAGTTAAAAACTTTTTTTTATCCATGGATGTACTTTACAATGTAAATTTACACCCTAATAGATAAAACAAAAATATTTAAAATTATTTTTGATATTTTGGCCAAATTCCAACGGATAATCATAAATCGGTTACGATATCCAATTTTTGTTTTAAAACATGAGGAAGATGCAAAATATTTTTTTGATGAAAAATATGATGGAAAAATCTTGGAATCCGGCTGTATGCACGAAAACAACACATTTTTATTTCTTTTTTAAAATGCAATTTTTTTGTAATATTTTTTTTTAAAAAAAAAATAAATTTGGGTCGGGCCCAACTAAATGGGCCGGCTAGCCAAGATGGGTCAAAGCCCAATTTTAATGGGCTGGGATAAAAGCCTAGGTGGGCTGTCAGCCCCATTGTTGTCAATATCATTCCGGTCGCCGTTCCGGTTTCGGACCGTTCCGGCGTGCCGTTTCGGTGTCGTACTGTTCATATATAATTAATTATATATATATATATATATATATATATATGAAAAAAATAAAATATTAATTTAACAAGCATAATTAAAATTCAAGATAAATTAACTTTAAATTATACAATACAAACACAAAGTCAAACAAACATAAATAAATATAATTTTTATTTTTTATAAAATTAAAATTGATGCAACAATTTTATTTTTTTATAATATAAATTTTTTTATTTTTATTGTTTTGATTTTGGTTTATTTTTTATTTTTCTATAATATATTTTTTTTTAATTTTAATATATATATATATATATATATATATATATAAGTTTGTCCAGCCGGATAACAAATTAAGTTTGTCCAGCTGGACAACCAAATTCCCAATTCCCATATCCCACATCGTTGAAATCATCAAAGAGCTTTCATCCCGTGGCTTTAAATGTTATCCACTTATCCCACATCGATTAATAATATGTCAAGGCAAATAATTGTTTCTATAAAACTAAATCAACTTGACTTGCAATATCTGCTCACTTAAAATGATGTCAGTGACATCCGATGTCTGCTGGTTTAAAAGTTAAAAAGTTAAATGATTTTTTTATGTAGCCGAAACGGCACACCCGGAACGGAACCGAGGCGTTCCGACCGGAATTTGGCCGGAATTTCCGGAACGGACCGGAATTAAAACCGAGACAAAAACGACGCCGTTTTGTCTCGGTTTTTTGAACGGAACGGAATATTCCGGCTGGAACGGAACGGAATTAACAACTATGGTCAGCCCACCTCTCACAGACTAGGCCTCTAGTCCGGGTGGGCTGTAAGCCCGACCCAACTCAACACAGTCGGCCTGCATGCACAGCGGGACAAATTACGTCCCACTGCATGCAGGCGACAATATGTAGGAGACAATCAACAGTGATTTTTCGAGTGTGACGAGAGGTGTACCTGTTAGTACCGTTGGGTAGAGGAGGTCGAGGTGATGATTCCTGTGGTGGTGGCGTCGTCAACAGTGGCCTGTGGTGGCTGGAGGGAGCTCCCAAAGTCGCCGGATTTGTGCTGCAGTCGCTGCAGCCGTCACCGTTTCTTTGCCTGAGAGTGGAGTTCGGTTTCTGGTATATGGGGAAGTTTCTAGTGAGGTTGAGATGATGCGTGGTGGCCGGAGTTGATGGCTGCTGGAGGAGAGAGAGAGATGTCGTCGTCTGGTTTTAGTGAGAGAGAGACAAAACGGACCGAGAGAGGTGAAGGAGAGAGAGAGAGAGCCCAGAAACGAGGGGATGAAGATTTGCCGAAATTCTGCCCCTCTTTCTCTCTGTTTTTTACGTGAATTTCGTTTGTTTTCTTCTCACCTCTTTGCCCAGTTTTTTTTCTTTTTCCCCCCGCCCCTTTTATTTTATTTTTGTTATTTTTTGGTAGATTTTGGGGAGTAACCCAAAAATTGGGTTATGACAGTTGCCCCCCTCTTTACAATGTTTACGACTAAAGTCTTATAAAAGACTTTAGATAGTAAGCGTTGTAAAGAAAAAAAAATGGATTTACCAGACCAAGAAATGGATGATCCATCCAGAAATGAGAATGAGGGCTATAAAGCGCACTCAGAAGGAAATGGTAAGATAGGGTTAGAAAGTTCACTACCTAAGGATTGAGGCCTAAGGAAGACACTTAAATGATGGAAGATGATGGTATTTGTAAATGACACAGGAAAATGGTCTCATTGTAATGGATGACCTAACCAAGTGAGAATGGTGAAGATGGTAAAAACAAAGAGATGGTCTTGTTGTGATGGGCGACCTGCCCAGATGGAAGCAAAAAATGGTGATGAAGATTTCATGGGATGGAATATAGGGCTAGAAAGCTCGCTATCTCGGATCTATGGTCGAGGGTTGGAAAACGCACTCAAACAAGGAGAATAAGGATGGAAAATACAATATTCTAATTGATGGTCGAGGGTTGGAAACGCACTCAAAGAGGAGGGAACATAGGGCTAGAAGGCGCACTATCTTAATTGATGGTCGAAGGTTGGAAAACACACTCGACAAGGAGGATAAGGATGGAAAACACACTATCTTGATTGGTGGTTGGAAAACGCACACGAAAAGGAAGAAAAATATGGTTGGAAAACACGTTATTTTTAGCTTATGGTTAAGGGTTGGAAAACACACTTAAACAAGGAGGGAAGAAATGGCTATGAAGCACACTGTCCTAAATGATGGTTGAGAATTGGAAAACTCACTCAAATGAGAGGAAAGGAATGGCTAAGAAGCGCACGATCCTAATTGATGGTTGAGGGTTGGAAAACTCACTCAAATGATAGGAAAGGAATGGCTAAGAAGCGCACGATCCTAATTGATGGTTGAGGGTTGGAAAACTCACTCAAATGAGAGGAGAGGAATGACTAAGAAGCGCACGATCCTAATTGATAGTTGAGGGTTGGAAAACTCACTCAAATGAGAGGAAAGGAATGGCTAAGAAGCTCACCCAAATTCTGGAAAGAGATAGGGCTAAAAAGCATGCTATCTGAGTTGGTTGATGGCTAGAAAGCTCACTCAAATAAGGAAAGGGATAGGATTGAGAAACACTCTATCTGTTCTGATGAAAGGCTCGCAAGCGCTCTTAGGGAAGTGAAAGTGGTGAGGGCTCGAAGGCGCATACAAAAATGATGAGTAGAGGTTTGTGAATTACAATTCCTCCAAAACATTTCTTGGATCCCTAGGGATATGCAATGCATAATGACACCCAAAATCAAGAAACAAATAAAGTTGAAAAGCATGCTCAAGGAAATGAGAGAGGTGAAAGCTTGGAAGCGTGCACACAAAATGATGAATGAAGGTTCGTAAATTACGATCCCTCCAAAATATTTTTAGATTCTCAATGGGGATGCAATGCACGATGACACCCAAAATTAGAAAAGAGATAAAGTTGAAAAGCATGCTCAAGGAAATGCAAGAGGTGAGAGCTTGAAAGCATGTACACAAAATGAATGAAGGTTCGTAAATTACGATCCCTCCAAAATATTTTTTAGATTTTCAATGAGGCTACAATGCATGATGACACCCAAAATCAAGAAAGAGATAAAGCTGAAAAGCATTCTCAAAGAGGTAAGAGCTTGGAAGCGTGCACACAAAATGAATGAAGGTTCGTAAATTTTAGATTTTCAATGGGGATGCAATGCATGAGGACACCCAAAATCAAGAAAGAAATAAAGCTGAAAAGCATTTTCAAAGAGGTAAGAGCTTGAAAGCGTGCACAATGAATAAAGGTTCGTAAATTACAATCCCTCACAAATATTTTTTAGATTTTCAATAGGGATGCAATGCATGATGATGCATGTATATTTGCCTGAGAGATATAGGTCCCCTTTCTTCTTCCTGACCTTCTTTTTCAGGATTTGGACTTCTGGATTTGATGGCTTCTCGCTTCTGCATACTCAAGCCACAACTTGTGATTTTGACCACTGAAGATAATAGATTTTCCATATCAACATGCCCCCCGAGTTTGATCCAGATTCTTTGAAAAGGAATTATGGAGTCAACTTCATGATTTTGACCACTAGAGATAATAGATCTCTCAATCAACATGCCCCCCCGAGTTTGATCCAGATTCTTTGAAAAGGAATGATAGAGCCAGCTTCAATTGCATTTGTAGATTGCCCTCAGTCAGGCCATGCCCCACAAGTATTTTAGGCTTCAAGTGTTTGCAGGAAAGGGATGGCTATTTGCAAAAATTATTTTCATGTAAAACTTTTGGAATTTCAAAGTCATTCCAAGCACAAAAACCATTTTGATGTTTGTTTAACAAACTTGTTCTCGAAAGAATTCAAGTGATCTCATTGTCAGGTTTTATGTTGACTTTGACAAGAATGTGAAATGATATTTGCAAGTCTCGTATGTCAGGAAGGCTTCGATCAGGTCGTATAAAGCATTTGTAAGGATTGTTTCAAATGGAAAAGCATTGCTTATCGATCCAGATCACTCGTATTTGATCAGAAAGGACTTTATTAGGCTTTTAACGTAGGCTTAGGTTACTGGCTACGAAAAAAAGATATTTGTAGGCTCAAAAAGTGTTTAAGGGTTTTTTAGACTAAGGATCACTTAGTGCTTACTCTTAGTGCTTACTCTTAGAACTCCATTTAGCCCTCATGATTGATTTTCATAGTGACCTAGCATGCCCCCCAGTGTTTGTTTGGGCTTTCATCTTGACATGCCCCCAGTATTTATTTAGGTTTTTTCATTGGTATTTGACACTAATGTTGTGCTGACTTGACATGCCCCCCCAGTATTTTGTTTGGGCTTTTTCACGATTTTTGGCACTAACATCATGTTGACTTGACATGTCCCCCAAAGTATTTTGTTTGTGCTTTTATCGGGACATGCCCCCCAGTATTTTGTTTGGGATTTCTATGTTGGGTTTTTAGTACTACCAAAATGTTGAATTAATTTGCTATAGTGCTAAAACCCTTTTTATGTTTATGCCCCCCCAGCTTTGTTCGGGCGTCACTTAGCATTGAGGACTGTTTTGTAGATTTTTTTTTTGTTTGCACTTGCCCCCCAGTGTAGGGTGTGATCCTTGTTGGGGTTAATTGTCAAGAAAAGATTATTAGGCTCAAATAAGGACTGCAAGGGATATTTGAGACTTTGTGAAGGCATATCAAAGATGGCCTTTCCTCAATTCAAAAACATGCATTCTGAATCGATAAGCTTTGTTTTTCCATGCGAAACAAGTTTTGGATTTTTTTGGATTATTTGTTTGGCTAAGAGATTAGCTTTATTATGTGGCTTTTGGTGGTATGAGATCACCTTTCAATGAAATCCTTTGAATTCCCAGAACACATTTGTTAAATAAACATCAAATTGACATTCCTTTTCGTACTAGACTTTGATTTGCCAAAAATCTTTATGAAATATGGGATCAAGTATACTTTGGATGAAAGGGTATATGGAGTGCTTGTGTTATTTAGACAAAAAAGCAAGAACATATCATAAACACAAGAAAATACATAATCATTGAAAGGGAAGGTTTACTTAACAACAGAAAGGTCTTTGTGGTGTTACAAGCAAAATTGCTAATAAGTCAAAATTGGTTTAAACCGAGATATGACATGTGGGCATGACCAAACAAAAAGCAATTATGGAAGCAAGCTTCATTTTCCAACTCTGGTGCATCTCCTTCTCAAACACTCTTGCAGAGATCATTTCAGTGCTTGCTCGATCGCCGACAAGATAAGGCATGCTAGCTTTCATACAAACTAGTTTTCTCGAAAGTGGACATGGCGATGAACACATTCTTCTTTGTCCATAGTTCTTTTACAGAGTTGAGTGTTATGTACATCTTCGGGGACCTATGTTTCTGCCTGCTAATGATATGTTATGCAGTGATGGATACATGTGAATGCAAATGTATGTACATACATAACGAGTAAACTATCAGGAATGGTGTACCCAAAAGCAAGTTCTAAGCCATTACATGAGGGGTAAGCTTTCTATCTGGTCTCAGAAGGTCAATGAACTGCCCAGGGACCGCCTCATGTGAAGGTAGTGTAGGGGTTTACAAGAAATGATTGGGGCACAGTATGACTGCCATTATCAAGTAAACACTCATTTCATAGTTGGACGTTTCACGAATCTAAACCCCGACTGAAAGTCATGAGGCAGACCGCTAATCCCTACCTAACTTAAAATTGGGCTTACTCAGAAAATTAAAATGCATGATGACATTAATTTAAATTTAATGTTATGCATGAATTGAAAGTAAAATGCATGCTAAAGCAGTAAAAATGCATGTTAAAGCAGTTAAAATGAGTGCAAAAAACAAATTGAGAAATAAACAATCAAACAAACAAAGCTCAGTCAGACAAATCACCAGTGGAGTCGCCATCTGTCGCGACGGCGATTTTTTACGCGTTTCGCGCCCCGCCATCCCTCTCTGGAGAGACAACGGCGCGCGGTGAAAATGGGGTGTTTTATAGTCGTAAAATTTACGACTATAATTATTAGGAGTCGCCACCTAGTATTAAGGTTACTAGGAACCTATTGGTCTGCGAGAGTCTAGGTAAGGGGACTTGTTGTGCAAGGGGAAGACGCATCACCCCCATTGCACCCTACCTAAGGTAAGCTGCATTGTTGTTTGATTGTTTTTCTAAGTTAAAAATTTTGCACTGTATTTTCAAAAAACCATTTTTTTTTGTCTGCGGGTGTACTTTACATTGTAATTTTACACCGCAGTTACAAACCTTTTTTATCTACGGATGTACTTTACAATATAATTTTACACCGTAGTAAAAATCTTTTTTATCTACGGATGTATTATACAATGCAATTTTACACTGTAGTAAAATCGTTTTTATCCTCGGGTGTACTTTACAATGTAAATTTACACCCTAATAGATAAAACAAAAATATTTAAAATTATTTTTGATATTTTGGCCAAATTCAACGGATAATCATAAACCGGTTACGATATCCAATTTTTGTTTTAAAACATGAGGAAGATGCAAAATATTTTTTTTATGAAAGATATGATGGAAAAAATCTTGGAATCCGGTCGTTTGCACGAAAACAACACATTTTTATTTCTTTTTTAAAATGCAATTTTTTTGTAATATTTTTTTTAAAAAAAAAAAAATTCGGGTCGGGCCCAACTAAATGGGCCGGCTAGCCAAGATGTGCCAAAGCCCAATTTTAATGGGCTGGGATAAAAGCCTAGGTGGGCTGTCAGCCCACCTCTCACGGACTGGGCCTCTAGTACAGCCCACCTACTTAACGCATGTGGGTCGGGCTTCTCAACACAGTCGGCCTACTTGCACAGTGGGACGAATTTCGTCCCACTGCATGCAGGCGACGATACGTAGGAGACAATCAACAGTGATTTTTCAAGTGTGACGAGAGGTGTACCTGTTAGCACCGTTAGGTAGAGGAGGTCGAGGTGATTATTCCTGTGGTGGTGGCGTCGTCAACGGTGTCCTGTGGTGGCTGGAGGGAGCTCCCAAAGTCGCCGGATTTGTGCTGCAGTCGTTGCAGCCATCACCGTTTCTTTGCCTGAGAGTGGAGTTTGGTTTCTGGTATATGGGGAAGTTTCTGGTGAGGTTGAGACGATGCGTGGTGGCCGGAGTTGATGGCTGCTGGAGGAGAGAGAGAGACGCCGGCGTCTGGTTTTAGTGAGAGAGAGACAAAACAGACCGAGAGAGGTGAAGGAGAGAGAGAGAGAGCCCAGAAACGAGGGGATGAAGATTTGCTGAAATTCTGCCCCTCTTTCTTTCTGTTTTTTACGTGAATTTCGTTTGTTTTCTTCTCACCTCTCTGCCCAGTTTTTTTTTCTTTTTCCCCCGCCCCTTTTATTTTATTTTTTTTATTTTTTGGTAGATTTTGGGGAGTAACCCAAAAATTGGGTTATGACATACTAAATAAAATTTGTTTTAACTTTCTTCTACAAAAGCATTTTTTAACATTATTTTGAGGTTGATGAGTTTCTTCTGCAAGTTACTGCATATTTTGTGTGGTTCAATGATTCCCATACTAATATCTTGATTGAATTTACAAACTCTTCAAAAGGTTGATCAATTTCATTTTGATTTATACTTCTTATTTGTGTTTTGTTATAGATGTAAGGTGAGAGTAATCAATTACATATAACTTTAATTATTCAAGATACAATTCTTGTTAGGTCGAGTTACAAACTTTCTTCAAAACCTTAAATTAACAATCAAATCTGCTTCGTTTGGTATTAGACTAATTACAAGTTGTATTTGTTAAATTATCATTGATACAAGTAATTCTAAGGGTTTTTTAGATCTTCCCATATCTAGGGTTTGTTTTCTTTTCTTGTTCTTTTTTTTTCTTTTTCCTCTTTAGGGTTTTGGCTAATATAAAAAAAGATTAATTCTTAATTGGCATTTTTGGTCTTTTTTTAAAAAAAACAAATAAAAGGAAGAAGAGAAAACAACAAATTATGTTCATCTTTGTGACTTGAGAAATCCATCTCCCATTAAAAAAACATCAAAATTGCAAATCCTCAAAGGATTCTTGGAGAAGCAATTAAAATATTTTGGATATTGCATGAAGTAGGGTTTAGCCAAAGCCTGTATTGTATTGTTTTATTCATTTCTAGCATATTTGGGTATAATATAATTATTTATCATCAATTTCTTTAGTTTCTTGATTTATTCCATTGTTTTCTTTATTATCTTGAATTTCATAGTTTTTTTATTTTTAATAACAATTCTTGATTTTATTTTGTGTCATTGAATTTTTCAATATATTCACACAAATTTACATTGATACTCATAAGTGTGTCTTTAAGTTTTGTTTTGAGAAGTTTGAAAAAAGTTTTATTCTTAATTCTTTAAATATAAATAAATCAGTATGTAATTTGGTTGATTAATTGATAAGTTGCTAAGTTACTTTTGAGAACTAAAATACATGAATAGAGTGGTAAAAGGTCTATAGTGAGACTGTTATACTGAAAAACCTAATAAATTATATGAAACATGAGATGAATAGATTTTATTGTGAGATTAAGCACATGAGGTTTTTGTGAGGATTTATTTCTTTGCTAGTAACGTTTTTTTTTCCAGTTATAAACAATGTCTTCAAACAGTGGTTAATAAAAAAAGGTAAGATCTATAGAGAAAAGACAAAATAAAATAGAAGCTATGATGAAGTACTAACGAGTAAGTTTAATGAGATCATTAGTGGATTAATAGTTTATAGTCATAAAAAGGATTTTGAAATGCTTACCATTAGGGCTACAATGAATGATAAGAGTGTAGGTGCTAAGTCTAAAGTAGAAAAAGAGCAAGATTATATAGTTGATCATGGTAGAAGATTTCAAATGCAACAAAACCATATATATATATATATATATATTCGTTCTTTCATATGTTATTTTAAATGTTCTTATACTCTAGTATTTCCTTGTACAATTATTTAAGTCCTTCTATTATTTTTAGATAAAAATATACCTGTAAACTACCTAGAAACTTCTATGACATAAGAGATTAAAAATCTTATTTTAGAGAAGCTTAACAAAATTTGAAAAACCAAGATAGTTTATTTTTTAAGTGAAAATCTAGAAACATGAGAACTTAACATCGTAGAAAAAAACTTATATTAAATAAAACTTGTATCCTACAAAACTTATTTACTAGCATAGAGATATTACAAGGCTCTATGCACTTGATTTTTTTAGTTTTTAGTACTTTCATGTTTTTTCTAGGTTATTTCTTTTAACATATTTTTTATTTTCGTTAAAGTTTTAAAATTATTTTTTAGTTTTCATTTTTTTTATGATTTGAGGGTAATTTTTGCCCAAAAAATAGAAAAATAACAGATAAGAGAAAATATAAATACATAAGGGTGTATACATGTGAAATGTTTTTTTTTTATAAAAAAAAACTAAGAGAATATAAAATATATATATATATATATATATATATATATATATATATATAGATGAAAAAACCCTTCATTATCTCCATAAATTATGATGATATAATTTATTAAATAAAACATGCATGAAATGAAAAAAAAAAGTTGATATTAATTATATTATCTCAAATATACTAGATACAAAAATAACTTTATAAGAATAAATAAGATTTTCTTATTTTGTACTATCTTATAAATTATAACAAAAAAACAAAGGAGGGTTTTTTACTGTATCTCTTCTCACTTTAATAGTTTTTTCCCCAATTTTAACCTTGTTTTTTAACATCAAATTTATTGAAGATTAAACATCATAATTATTTTCAATTTACTTTTAATGAGGTTATCCTAGACCCTTGACCCGAACTGAAGGTTTGACAAATCAACTTGATTGACTTGAGTTTCTCTTCTTTTCCTAATTTTCTTTCTTTCTCGATTTCATGCTTCAATATTGAATTGATTGGAAATCAAGCTTTGTGATTTGTTTTGGTTTGTTTTCTATGAGGTTATCCTTATATAATGACTCAAGTCATAAATTTGTAAGGTTAATATCAGCTAAATCGAGTTGTTTTTTGAAAAATTCTGTTTTCATTTTCTTCTTTCAACACTGGAATGATTAAGAAATGAAATTTGTAATTTATTTTAACTTACTTTTCTAATAGGTTATCCTGGTCTCATAACCCAGGTTGTGACTTTGACATGTTAATCTGGGTTGACTCAAGTCATTTTTAGGTCATTTATTTAATTGACTTTCTTTTTTCAATTTCATCATTTATTGAAAATTAATTTCTCAAAATTAATTTTATTTGCTTTTTATAAGATAGTCATAATCTCGTGACTTTGTAAACGAATTAATGGATTAACCTTAGTTTACCTGAATTGATTCAATATCTTGTCATCTCAATAATTATTAAAAAAATCATCTGAAATATTTATTTAAAATCAAACTATATTTTTACTTATCATTTGGATTGTGTTTGAACCCGTTAAGACAATCGAGTCATGTTGGATCAATTTTCATACAATATAACTTTTTATTATAAAATATTAGCAATGCCTAAAAATGTTTTATATTAAGAAAAATAATTTAATCTAACTCGCAATATAGCGCGGACTAAATCATCTAGTCATGAACTATACAAAGATATGCAAAAATATGGTTTTTTTGACACACTATACTCCGTAACAAAAATGGAACATTATGTACCCAAGAACATATTGAGTATCTTTGTAAATCAATGGTATGAATGCCAAGGTTATTGATTTTTGCTTTAATTTTTTTTTAAATTCAAATCTTAGTCAGTATCTAGAAAATTTATCCTAGGTAGTATCTATAAAAAAATATTTTTTTTTTATGAAAGTGGCAGACAAATATGAGAGATGCGTCTTCAAAATTATCGAAGAAAAAAATTAATTTTGGTTTGCGTATAAATAAATTCAAAACCATTGGAAAAAAAAGTATTTCATACTAGTTTATCCATAAATCTATTAGTTCTATATTTGTAAATAAATTGTTCAATTTTTCTTTGTAAATGTGTTATCATCTTTATTTAATTTTCGTACGTTAAGCTAATAGATTTATTTCTGCCAATTATATCTAGGAAAAAAGAAAAAGAAAAAAAACCCTTCATTAACCCCATGTAATATACCCCACAAAATTATGATGGTTTAGCAAGAAGAAATTAAAGCCCCGATTATATAGGATTAACGCCCCCAAAAAAACCAAAAATCCCTGTTGAGGGAAGCCATGGCAAGTCGCTCGGCTATGAGTGACAGTGATATAACACAGACATGTAGAAATGCGGGTGACGATTGAATCTACCATTGCAGATGTGATGAAATTCGTGGGCTTACGATGCCAAAACTGACGAATTATTCAGAAGTATAAGGTGATCCAAGTAGGTTTTGAATGAGCAAGACGATGAACTGGCCACTAATCTGACAAAAATTATGTGTTGGCTTTATGCAGCAGGCCTGCTCCGAGTTTCTGACTGCACTCAGTTTCATAGTTTCAATCTCAATCTTTATGTGTTAAACGTACATCGATGAAACTCGTCGATTATTGACAATCCAAATCATAATCCAAAAGAGAAAAAAAGGGTTTTCTTTTAGTGTTCGAATTCTTGCAGTGAGTAGCTAGTCACACACTGCACCAAAATGTTGATGTTGGACACAGTTGATTGCTCAAAAACTAATTAATAAAACGGCACGTTTTAGAGCTCGCACACAAAGCATGTCTTTTGGTTCTTCTTTTTCCTATCCTTTCTACTTAGAATTCTCTTCCCTGTTCCTAACTGAGATCGAACATCATAAAATGTCAACTTTTGAAACTAGAATCCGGAAACAACCGTTTAACGCAAGTCAAAATGACAGTTTGGCACCGCAATCATGTCACCTTTTTTATAAAGTTAAGTTGAATATAAATTTACTGAGTTTTCACTATAGCATTACCTGCGGGGAAAAAAAATAAATTGATGGGTAGAGATCGATTTGAAACTAGATGCTATGTGAATTCACTCCGCTTCTAATAGAGTTGGATTGATGAACACCATAAACGGCAAAGAAGCAATACTGTGATGGAGAATGGTTGAAAGCCTCGATTTTGAATGGAGCTACGCAGAAATTAACTCCACTCTACTTATTGTTCATCATAAGCATGTCTACCCTACTTGCCAATAATATCTGATATTAATTATAGTCTTGCAAAGGAGACCACGACTAAATTCTTGGATTCCTAATATTCGAAGTACAATATGCTCTCCACTTTTTTTTTTTTTTTTTTTTTTAACAATATAGGCATTCTTAGGTACAGAAGCTTAATTTGTGTAGAATCTCAATGTCAAGCTTTACTGACTTGAAATTGAATATTATGCAAGTTATAATTTTAATAATGTTTAACAACTATATATACTGTATCGTCAAAAAAACATTTGCCCTTATGTTCATTTAATTCTTTATATTTTTAATTACCCCTAATCATATTCCGATTAAGGTTTAGAAGTTATCAACAAGCCGTTGTCTTTTAATTTCAATAGATGCAATGTGAACACTAATTAAGCGGTAAGAAATATACACATATCATTTTCCATATGAAAAATGTTCTATAATCATGTGGGAATCTCGTTTCAAAGTCAGATTAGATAAGAGAATGCACGCGTTTAAAGAGGCTGAATTAATGGACAACGAAATTCAACAGAGACATGGAAAACAAGGAACTTGTTACACTGATGAATACCGCAGATCGAGCAGATGATCTCATGAAAATCGAGTAAGAATGGTAGGGGGGAGCTATAATGATCTCTCATGCATGAGAGAAGCAAACCCTAATTTATTTTATGTACCACACGGGCTAACTTGCAGAGTGACATGTTATAATTTTCTTACTGTGTGCGATTGTTGATGGTTTCGGCAAGAAAACAAAGCCACCTATAAATCTCTATGAACAGCAATAAATTCCAAGCCAGAGATATCATGAAACAAGCAAGAATGGAAAGCCCACAGAAAAAGTTATGATTACAAAACTTTAACAAGCATGGCTAGATAGATGGAGATGTGATCGAAATGACAAAGATCTATTCAAAACAACGAATACAAACATATATAGGCACATGGCACCATCGCGGTTTCTTCAAAAATATGTAAAATCATAAAAATACCGTAAGTACTTGATTGAAGTTTGACATTACAGCAAACTAGGGATCAGTAATATATTTAGCATAGAAAGAAAATAAGAAAGAAAGAACAAAATGAAAACCCTTGCAGAGATTTGCTTGATCTTGTTGATTTTGTTGAATTGATTGTTGGGTAATTTGTGGAAGATGAGAAGAAGAAGAAATTTAGGCAGAGAGAAAGAAGGTAAGTCAATTTTCACTAACTTCGTAGTCTGTTATTGTATTGATGCTTAATTGCTTACAATGTGTTTGACTTTATGCCTCTTATATATATGATTGAGGCAGAGCACACACAGCACACACGTTATGCATGCTTTACAATAGGAGAACACACACCTTATGCATGCTTACTTGTTAGTTAGTTGTATCATAACAGAAAACTAACTAACTATTACATCATCAACTACTTAACCAGCAAGCATCTTCATTCTTCTGCAATCCAGCTCAACAACTTATCTTCCAACAGCCTCTCCTAAGTTGCTGACTGGTTTAACCCCAAGATCCATTCTTAATTGATTGAATCTATCCTTAGGCAAAGCTTTAGTGAATATGTCTGCGAGTTGATCTTCTCCCCTGCAAAACTGCATGTTAATCAATCCTTCTTTCAAGGATTCTCTAATGAAATGATACCTCCTGTTTATGTGTCTTGTTTTCTGATGGAAAACAGGATTCTTAGCCATTGATATTGCTGACATATTGTCACAATACAATGGTGTTGCCTCAGCCTGCATCTCCCCAAAATCTTCAAGCACAAATCTAAGCCAAATGGCTTGTGCTGTGGCTTCAAAAGCTGAGACATACTCACCTTCTGCTGTTGACAGAGCCACCGTGCTCTGTTTTACAGAAGCCCAAGAGAAAACACCACCTCCAAAACTAAAAGCATAGCCAGAGGTGCTCCTGCTATCATCCTCACTGCCCCCCCAATCAGCATCACAGTAACCAATTAGAGTAGCAGATCTGTCCCTCATATACTCAATCCCATAGTCTAGGGTACCTTGAACATATCTCAATACCCTTCTAGCAATTCCCATATGCTTCTTCGTAGGACAACTCATGAACCTTGATAGTAAGCTTGCTGAATACATCAAGTCTGGTCTTGTTGCCGTCAAATACAACAAGCTTCCCACTATCCTTCTATACAACCCTTCATCTGCAGGTTCACTGCCATCCACCTTCAGCTTTTCACCCACAGTTAGAGGAATTGCAAGTGGATTGCAGTCCTCAAGCCCAAACTTTGTAAGTAAAGACTTAGCATACTTACTTTGGTGTATAAACACTCCTTGATTGGTTTGCAACACACCAATCCCTAGAAAATGATGAAGCAGCCCTAGGTCTGACATTTCATACCTCTGCATCATCTCGCTTTTAAACTCAGTCATCAATCTTTCACTGCTGCCAGTATACACTATATCATCAACATATATCGATATAATGATCTGACCTCCTTCATTATCACTTCTATTGTACAAAGTTGCTTCACTTGCACTCCTTTTAAACTTGCAACTTGTAAGATAGGCATCAATTTCACTATACCAGGCTCTAGGGGCTTGTTTAAGTCCATATAGAGCCTTGTATAGCTTATACATCTTATGGCTGGACCCCTTCACTTCAAACCCCTCGGGTTGCTCCACATATACCTCCTCATCAAGCATTCCATTTAAGAATGCTGATTTAACGTCAAGTTGGAATAATTTCCAACCCTTTTGAGCTGCCAAAGCAATAAGTGTCCTGATGGTGTCTAACTTTGCTACTAGAGCAAAGGTTTCATTGTAATCCACCCCTGGTTTTTTAGCATAACCCTTGGCTACAAGTCTAGCCTTATGCTTGTGTATGGACCCATCAATATTAAGTTTTGTCTTGAAAACCCATTTCACACCTATCACAGGTTTATCAGCAGGTCTTTCAATCAGCTCCCAGGTATGCTTCTTCTCTATCATCTCCAATTCAGTCTTCATTGCATCCTGTCAGTCCTTACTCTTTGCTACCTCTGAGTAATTTTCTTGCTCAATTATGCTCATGTGACATCTATTATAAATGTCTTCAAGGCTTCTCATCTTTACTGGTGTCGAACTAGGTGTAGAGGTATTACTACTGTCATTATCTGCATGTTCAAATTCTGAGTTAGTTTCAGAGTTTAAATGTGTATACTGAGCTTCTTCTTCAGTCTGTTGCAGCCTCTCCATACTGCTTTCTTCACTGTCTTCAAACACCTATGATGGTAATACTGAACTCAATTGATTTTCCTTCCAATTCCAGACTTGATTCTCAGCAAAAACCACACTCCTTGACAACACAACCTTCTTGGACTCCAGGATATACACCCTATACCCTTTTTCACAACTTCCATACCCCATAAACACCCCTTTTTCAGCCTTACTGTCAAACTTTTGTCTCAAAGCTGCTGGGACATGAGAATAACATATGCACCCGAATATTCTCAAATGTTTTATGCCAGGTTTCCTCCCTGTGAAGACTTCAAAGGGTGTTTTTTCTTCCACAGCTGAGGTAGGACACCTATTCTGGAGATATACAGCAGTATTCACTGCCTCTCCCCAGAATTTGAGAGGTATTTCCTTTTCAATCATCATAGATCTTGCCATCTCACCTATAGTTCTATTTCTCCTCTCAGCAACCCCATTCTGCTGAGGAGAATAACTAACTGTGAGCTGCCTCTCCATGCCTTGACTAGCACAAAACAACTAAAATTCTTGAGAGGTAAACTCTCCACCCCTGTCACTTCTTAATGTTTTCAGTTTATGTCCACTTTGTGTTTGAACAAGCAATTTAAACTTCTTGAACACATATAATGCATCAAATTTATTTCGAAGAAGGTATATCCAACACATCCTAGAGAAATCATCAATAAAAGTGATGAAATACCTATTTCCACCAACTGATTCTGTTTGCATAGGTCCACATAGGTCTGTATGCACCAGCTCTAGTGGATGCTTGGCTCTCCATGCTCCTTCTTTGTCAAAAGGTTCTCTATGCAGCTTGCCCTTGACACAGCCCTCACAGATTTCCTTCACTTCTGTTAGTCTAGACAATCCTGTGACCATTTCTGATTTCTGCATCTTCTTCATACTGACAGGATTCAAATGACCCAACCTCTTGTGCCATGTCCAGAAATCCTCAATCACAGATGCTTTCAAGGCTGCAGGTGCTATGGATTCCAAGGATAGAGGAAAACATCTATTTCCTCTCATAATAACTCTTGCTATAACATTTGTAAGTGACTCATCATCAAATATTATAGCCTTATTACCTCCAGACAATATGTAGTACCCATGCTCAATCATTTAACCAACACTTAGCAAGTTCTCATCTAGGCCTGGCACCAGTAGCACTTCCTCAATATATCTGATTCCATGCCTTGTTTCCACCATCAATGTGCCCTTTCTAGTAGCCTGTACAAGATCCCCTAACCGCATCTTCATTTTGCAAGTAATGGTCTTGTCAATGTTGATCAAAATTGACTCTTGTGAGGTCGTGGTTGCTGCATGCACTGTCAACAAACCACACGTTTTCATCCTTCACAGTGGCAGCATGACAAGCATAAAACATGGTGCTTGTACATGCATCTTCCTCCTTTGCACAATTAGCTAATTGCTTGTAATTGTTGCATTCTTTTGTAGTGTGGCCAAAGAAATTACATCTTCCACATTTCGGCTTTCCCTTATATCTGCAGATACCATAGTGGAATTTCTGACAAGTAGTGCATTGTGGTTTGGCATTTGACTGATTATTGTTCATGTTTCTGTACTCTGTATTTGAGGCATTTCCATGACTTGTTCCAGCTTTTAGATTCCAATTTGGACTCTGATCATTACTCACATTTCTCCCTTGATTCCAGTTTGAGTGACTTTGAACTTGTCTCTGCCACTTTGAATTAAATTTTCCATGTGCAGACCTGTTTGCTGCAGCATGTCCAAGGTTATAACCAACCTTGAGACTGTTAAATGCCCTCTCTGTGCCATTAATCCTGTCTCTCTCATTATGCAGATCCTCTCTTTTGTCAAAAACCTTGACTGAGGCCACCACTTCTTCAACCTTCAGCTCATCAAGATCCCTAGTTTCTTCAATGATTGAAACTATGGACTTGTATCTTCTATTCAAGCTCATCAATAGCTTCTGCACAATCCTGATCTCAGGTACATTTTCTCCTAAAGATTTCAGGCTATTTATTGTCTCAAAAAACTTAGAAAGATAGTGTTCTAAGCCTTCTCCTTCTGCCATTCTTAAGTACTCAAATTCTGCCCTCACAGCTTGCAACTTCACAGCTCTAACTTTCTTATCTCCTCTATACTCTCTCTTGAGCACATTCCATGCTCCTTGAGCAGTCTTCTCATTCCTAATTCTAGGAAAAAGTTCATCTGTCAATGCTCCTTGAAGAATGCTTAATGCCTTGGCATTTTTTATTCTATTTTCTTTGGATACTAAGGCTTCTCTAGATTCAATCTTCTTGCCTTTAGACCCAGCTGCTTCTTCATTTTCATTCTCATCTCCTTCTTTCTTTGATTCATCAGTTTTGGTGTCTATTTCCATACCATACTCAACCACATCTCATAGATCATATGCTATGAGGATTGTCTCCATCTTTACTGCCTAAAAATCATAATTTTCACCATTAAATTGTGGTGTTCGAATATCTCCACTTGTCACCATCTTTCCTTTCTTTCAGTCACAGATTTTATGAATCAAGGTCTGTTCTTCGTCCCTTTCTTGTTGATCAAGCTAGCTCTGATACCATGTTGATTTTGTTGAATTGATTGTTGGGTAATTTGTGGAAGATGAGAAGAAGAAGAAATTTAGGCAGAGAGAAAAGAAGGTAAGTCAATTTTCACTAACTTCGTAGTCTGTTATTGTATTGATGCTTAATTGCTTACAATGTGTTTGACTTTATGCCTCTTATATATATGATTGAGGCAGAGCACACACAGCACACACGTTATGCATGCTTTACAATAGGAGAACACACACCTTATGCATGCTTACTTGTTAGTTAGTTGTATCATAACAGAAAACTAACTAACTATTACATCATCAACTACTTAACCAGCAAGCATCTTCATTCTTCTGCAATTCCAGCTCAGCAACTTATCTTCCAACAGATCTAGCAAATTAAAGATCGATCGGACCGAGACGCTTGATTCCCCTGAGAAGTTGTTGGATCCTTTGGTGAAGAAGACCCTTCAATATTCATATAATAAAGAGATTACAACTTGAAAAGGCAACTGGTTTATTTTTCTCAAAAGAGAAAACCTTTCCCTTCCCTCTCCTTCTTCTTCTGCCTTTCCTGGTTTTGGTTTTGGGATATGAAGTTGGAGGTAATTAGGGATAAAGGAGTGGTGCGAGGTCGAGGTAGTGGAAGTGATGAGGGGGTAATGATGATGGCGGTGAAGAGAAAGTGAGAAGGGCGAGGAGGAGGAGGAGGGCATGATGATTGATGTTGGGCTATATGTTTGAAAGTTTGAATAAAAATCCAAGGCATTGCGTGCCAATTCCTCAGAGAAATTAAGAGAGTTTGAATCTCTCTCTCTCTCTCTCTCCCCGTCTCTCTCAGTATGGAGAGAATTATCACGAAACTCATGGGTGACTGCTTTTCATGCCCCAGCTCCCTACTTATCTAAGAAAGGACCCATTATTATGTTTTTTATGGAAACAATTATCAGATACACACCGCTTGTTTTGGATTTCGCTTCAGCTTCCAATCACGTAGGTGCAGGCTGTCGCCTTGACATTAAAGAAAAAAGAATGGGCTTAAATGTCACAAATTTTTCTAAATAAGGGTTAGGTATAAAGGTAAATGATTAGACTTTTGCCCTAGGCATGCAAGAATTGGTGCCATACACGAGAATTTCTTGTGCTCTCACCATGTTAGTTAGTATTTTATTGACGACAGTAAAAGGATGTCTGTGACTGTATACGGAATGGAATATACAATAATTCTAGCAGTAAGTTTTATGGGGCCTAGCGAAAGATAAGAATTTGGCAGGAGGGTAGCAGATATTAATTACCAGTAAGAAATAAAAAGAATGTCAGTGGAATCACGTCTATATATATATACATATATATATATATATATCTGTGACTGTGAGCGAGCGAGAGAGATAGAACTCAGGGGCCAGGACTGACTGACAGAGAGAGATGAAAATGTTTTTTGTTGTTCGTTCCTCGAATGCATCTCTCTTTCACTTTCTGTCAAGGAAAGTCTTACGAGCCCTATAAATTATGCTTTTGGAAGTTTGAATTAAGGATTACAGCAAAGCGTGAGATTCCCACGGAAGCATTTCTCGAACTGTGTCACCTCAGGATACTCGAACCGATTTGAAGATCTATACATGAACTAGATACTCTACAAATACTTTCTGTTTAATTCTTCCTTCAAAAAAATAAAAATTAAAGATTCCCTTTTTCAGCAGACTATTCATTAATATTTATCTCTTCGGGTAAGTTTGATTACACGACAACATCCCATCACTTCATTTTAGCCTATAACCTACATATATAAATAAGCCACTTCTCTGTACCTTACTTCCAGGTTAGGTTTGGACTTTGAAACTAGATCAAGAAGGCTTAATTATTCACTCCGAAATCTTACATGGACGACAGGTGATGAAGAGACATAACTGTTTTGTCCTCAATTTTCACTGTATAACAAGAATTTTTTTTTTTGTAAGAAAAGAAAAGGTTGTCTGCTTAGTTTATTCCTTTCTTTATTCAGAATATCTCCTGAACGCACCTTTCTATTTACCCTTTTGGGGAGGGTTTGATGGAAAGGAAATTAAAATTCTCGAGAAGATAGAATTTGGGGTTTCATGTAATGTATATAGTGTTGTATGTTTTGGAAAATCACAGATTAATTCTTAAGAGTTTGAGAGGTATACTGGATTTTGTTCGTGCCTTAAAGTGTCACGTTTCTAGAATTAAAACTTTTGGAGAGCTTATACACACACACACACATGTTGAAGAAAGGAGGAATCATGGATTTTATTCCTAGAAATGTTCTACAGGAATGTAAAATTCCTAAAGTGATGACATGATGGGGGCGAAGGATATTTTTAATTAGCTGAACCTTACCTCATCAATATTCAAGTCTTAACTAGCTTTACCTCATCAATCATCCTTTAAAGATTCGAGATTTTTAATAAAGAGTCTCGTAACCCCCCACCCCCCCCGCCCCCGCCCCCCAAAAAAAAATATATATAAATAAATAATAATAATTAATTAATCAATTAAAAAAAAAAAAAATTCATAGGAATTTGAAGAATTATTATCTTGATTATGGAGTTCAAAATACATTGAACCAAATAAACTAATTTTAGTAGTTTCTTTGAAATATTTGAATAAATTTACCTCGTGTTTTAAGGCTATTTAGAAACTTAAGATTTGAGTAGTAGAAATAAAATCATTTTAACATCATTTATTCAATTCTATTATTTAAAAAGCTTTAAACAGCATATAGAAATTCTAAAATTAATTATAATTAAAATTAAAATTAGATATTTTTATTACAAAACACACTATAAGGGATAAAATTTGTTTTGAAATCGATCTATTAAAAATCATTTCCATTTTTTGAGACGTATAAGTTGGAAGTAGCTACCTCTTGATCCATTTTTTAACTCTATTACACAGTAGAGTTATTGAACCACAAATAACCTAATGAACAAGATCCTCTAACGTCTTTTTTCTCCATGATTATTTTTATAAAAATTGATTCCGTTGTTGTTTTTTAACAACACATTCTTCATAAACTTAAGAAGGATTCATGATTCAAGGAAGACTCGTCACTATATTCTTTCGATGTAAAATCTTCAATATGTAAAAATTAAGATGTCATAATGAAAATGCCATAGCCATACTTTACCTTTCATTTTCTAATAATAAGACTTTAGACTTATCACCATGTTTCATAAAATCTTGATAAGTTTCATCTAAATCAGCGAAAACAAGTTCATTTCTACTCATGTTCCTAGTCAAGTTAATTTGACATCTAGATTTATAATGCATGGACCCATGACACTTGAATCATTCAACCTTTTAATTGTCCATTGGCTTGGGCTTGTAAAACATTGAATGATTTTCATATTGTTTTTGTCTTCTTCGAGAATTAGAAGAATGCTTATCTCTAAGTTTTTTATGTGAAAATATATCATTATTGTGGGTTGGTGCTCCTTTCACCTCCTTAATCAACCTCTCCATGAAAAGTGATTATTAGATGAAACTTGTAAAGCTTGTTCCTTCTTTTCTTTTCAATTCAAATTTTACCATGAATTAGCATGAAACTTTGCAATTCATTTATAGAGAGTCCATTAATATTCTTAGATTCCTATATTGAACATATAATAAAATTCAATTTTTGTCATCAACAATTGAAGAATTTTCTCAAAAATGGTGATATCCTTCATTTCATCGCCATGGTTTCACGTCTTGTTAATGACTATCATCATTCATGAAAAATAGTTATTGACCAACTCTCTCATATTTATTCTAAGCAATTCAAGTTTCATTTGAAATTCTTAAAGTTGATGCATCTTTGCTCTAGTTGTTTTTTGTATTTTTTTTTTTATCTTCAAACCCTAAATATCTTTGGAGGTTTCCTTACAAAGATTGGTTTCTAAGAATCATCGGTCAACCAATTGGAGAAGATAATTCTTTTGCTTGAAATATTTTAATCATTCCCATTCTATCTTTATTTTTTACACATCTATTATTATTGGTCCAAATGGGTCTTACATTTTAGGTCTTTTAATCCACCTAAACTCCAATACCATTTGTTAAAATAAGTATTTGAACATTCCAAGCTCTTGTTGATTGATTCAAAACACATATTTTTTAATTTTTGAATACATTGAACCTTATATATATATATATATATATATATATATATATATATATAGGAAGATGACAACTTCTAACTACCATAATCTAATAATGATTATAATTTATAAATACCTAGTTAAACAAGAATTCTAATTAATTAGTCTAATACAAACTTTTTATTTTATCAAGGATTCATACTCAAGACTAGGATTTCAACTAGTATATCGATCAATCTACTCTCTTACATATATTTTATTACCTCAATGAATCTCTCGATGAAAAAAATCATCAACACATTTGCCTTGAGTACTTGGACATCACTTTTTATGCTCGACTCCGATCGATGAAGGCACGCATGAGGAGCTTCATGCGTTCTCCACAGGTGCAAAATATTTGATGGCTAGCTCTGCTCAACTAAAACAAAGGTCAAGTTCCCGGAGATTATTCCTTTTAGCTTCAAACAAAGTCTAAAACCTAGGATCAAAAGTTGACAGTATTTTATGTCTCCCAAGTCTGATCGATCATTTACTGGCGCACCACTTTTTTGGACTTGTTGCCATTTTCTGTGTGATAATGCCACATCAATGATGTTTTTATTTTTTTTAACGTGTATGTCCGGGCTAATTTGTATATATTTTAATTAATTCTATGAATTTTGAAATAATGGTTAATTACCTAACTCTAATAACCTTAAGGATTATAAAACTCGAACTAAATCGGATCAATGAGCTTTCTTATACATTGAAACCACTTTCTCTGAATGAATCCAAGACGTGAAAAATGCTCGGACTGAACTAGCTGGGTCTGTCAACCGACGAGAATTGGTTTGGGTTTTCATAATAGATAATAGTAATTCCATTCTTTTTTATTTTTATTTTTAAAAACATAGCCTAGCTGATCTACTTCCAAATTAACATGATGCGCCACTTCCTGTTTGGACCTACCTCACTTTCTCTCTGTGATTCCACTCAGACAGTAGGTGGTGTGGGTTCAATGACAGAACAGTGAAAGTGTTCTTTTATTCCAAATACTGTTTGGTTCCAAAAATCTGCTTTATCATCATTATAACTAGGAAAAGGGGTTTTGACACCTCTTATTATATCCTTAGTTACTAGAGAAATTTATGTGCACATGGAGCAGGTATTTTTCTAGTTCCAAAGTTTTTGATAAAACAATAGAGGGTAATTTCTTTTTCTTTTTTAATTTTAACAAAGATGTCATTTGATTTGTAATAGCAATTTTGACATAAACATCATTAAAATGAACAACAACTTTTTTATATAAGTGAAAAATATAATCCGCAAATTAATCTTGAATACAAACCCTAAAGAATATGATACAGTCAAATCATAGCCCTCAATTTTAAAAACAACCTCTTTACTGATCACTAACCCTAAAGAAAACACTAATCAAAGTCTTATGGTTTTTTTTACTCTTTTTTGTTTGTTAGTTTTTTTCATAACAATTTCGTATGAGGTATTTTTTGAATTTTATTCTCTAGTATTGGGTTGATAATAAACCCTAGAGATTAAAAAAACTTAGAAAAATAAATAATAAATTATTATATTTAGTGAGGGTTTATTTGTAGGGTCATTACATTTTTTTTTATCTCCTAATAAAGAATGAGAAAACTAGTTTGTAGGTCGGTGTTATATTGTGGCTAGAATAATTATAAATAAATTTAAAAAATATTAAGGTAATAAAAAACTACTTGGTATTATTATTATTATTAAATTTAGCCTAATTATCAATCTTAAAACCTCTCGATTCGACTTCTTATCTAATTCAGGTTTAAAATAAACTGTATAAAAGATGTTTCAACATGATCTAATAGGTTCAAAGAAAACCCAAACAACCGGCGAAAAACATGGTTTAATGTTTTTGATGGTTTTGTTTTAATATTGAGATGTTGGCATATTGGATCAACCCAGATTTCATGGTTTGACCCATCAAGTTCGATATCTAGGTAATAGAACCCCGCTAGATTTAAGAATTTTATTTTTAAAAAATCTATTTTTTACTTAACTATATATAAAAAATGGATGCTTGTAAAATCATATATTAAGAAGAATTTATTTGATAGTGTGATAATATCAAAAGAAAGTAAATAAAAATAATTTAGGAAAATAAATTCAAAATTATATGAATATTAAAGAATAAAATAAAAAAGAATAAGAGATGAAGCTCACACCCACCCTTTTAGATCTTTAAATGTATTAGATAATGTTAAAACAAATTTCAAATGAAGGCCCCTGGCTACTCAAGGAATCTCAATATACGTTGACAATTCCGAATAAGGAACGAATATGGGCCGGGACGATACAATATGACCCAATCCAGATATACATTGAGATTATCCAGAGAAACCGAAAGAGAACATTACCTTAATGGGCCGCACTTAGCTATCTCTCGACAAAGTTAATAGTAGAAAGCAAGCTTTTTTTTTTTTTTTTTTTTGCAAACGATTGTGACTCAATTCCCACTTCTTCATATATATATCTTATCATTTTTATTTTAATGTAGAAATGATATATTTATAACTTTTTTAAATGCTTTTATTAGAGTGCTGATAATTATTTTTTTAAATATGCTTAGATTTTCTTTTCTTATTCTTTTTTCATTATACGTCTCATATTTTTCACTTTAACTGTTTATCATTATCTTTATTTTTATACTCTACACTAGGAGTGAGCAAAAAAACCGGTCAACCGATTAAACCGAAAAAACCGGAAAAAAAATAACTGAAAAAACCGAACTGATAAAAAAACCGATTAAACCGATTGTAAAACTCTGAAAAAAATTCTGGTTCGGTTCGGTATTGGTTTTGTAAGGTAAAAACCGAACCAACCGAACGGTTTCAATATAAACAATGGAGAACGCACTATAAATAGAAAAGTGACTTTTTTACTCTTTCCTAAATATCTAACCCTAGCCGCCCCCTCCTTCCCTCTGTTACCTTCTTCTCTCTATTACCTTCCCTTCTAACCCTAGCCGTCCCCTCCTTCCCTCTGGTTACCTTCTCTCTATTACCTTCCCTTCGACGATTTTAGTCACAAATACTGCTCCCCTTTTTGGTAGCTCTCTCTTCAAGCACTCCTTCTTGAAAGAACACCCCCCTCTCTCCATATCTCTACGGCTGGGAATTTTGAAAGTTATTCTTGAAAGTTGTCTGGGACAGGAGCGGGATATATTAGGTTCTGATACAATTTGTTTGAGTCATTAGCTTCATCTAACTAAGTATGTAGAGGTTGATTCTTACAACCATGGATAATTGAGGTTTTATGTTTTTTTTTTTTTTTTATGTTTGCTAACAAGCATTTTAATGCTGCATCTTGTTAATTGACAGTGAAATTGAAACAATATTGTCAATCTGTTAGATGCTTCATGCTTCCATTACTGTCAACATCAACCGTGTTTTTTCCATGCTCTGGCTAGAGAAATGATACTGTATTTGTATTCCTCATGTACAAGTTTTGTTGATTATTACTAGTAAATAATGAATTTCGGTTTACTCTATTTTTTTTACATAAAAACCGAACCGAACTGAAAATGTTCGGTTTTTACTAGGTTCGGTTTGGTTTTTTTTTAAAAAAAAAATTATAATTTTCGGTTTGGTTGTTTTTACTGATAAAAACCGAACCGAAAATACTCACCTCTACTCTACGATTTATTTATGCCATTATTTTTGTTCTTATCTTCATTCTTTTGTAAAAAAAAAAAAAAAAATAGAATCAAGCACGATGCTCCCTTTCTGTGGATTATTCCGTAAGAGCGGTTTTCTTGTAGAATCAATTCTGATTGATGAGCTAAAAATATTTAGAACGAGTTCATCAAGCAGGTGAAAAGAACTGCACAGCAAGGGAGAAATTAAGGAGAATCTCCCTGGAAGCCTAAGCTCTTTGGTATCTTGCAATATTTAGAATCAACTTTTAGGCAACACAGTTGCAAATTAATAAAATGTTTTTTGCTTTTTCAAATCATCTGTCATTGAGTAATCAAGGGAATTTGGTTCATGTACACAAATGTTACAATTTTTTATGCTAAGTGAAACAAGTTACAAATTGTCGATATCTAACATACTTCACCTAATAAATTACTAGGAACGTTGTGATTTAAGTATCACTAACATGTAATTAAGAAGCAATTTGGTTTTTTACTTTAACATTAGCTTGATGACAAAAGACTTGAGATCTATATAGCAGGTTTCGAGTTCGAATTAAGACGTGCATATCTTATAAGAGTTTTAGATAACTGGAGTTTTACTGACTCACTTGGACCTACAAAATACGCTTTAGGGTTTTCTCAAATCCCATAATCATCAATGAATTATAAGTTGACATGGAGTAGATAATCCATAATAGTAATTCAATTATGGACTGTTCCTCTAACACTTGCATGATGGTAGAGGGACCTTATGTTTCACCCTGACATCTTCCATGCCAGTTGTTGTTAATCACAGCCATTGATTTGAGCATTCAACTGTTCAAGTTTCTTGTATGTTTATATATATACTCAAGTAAATGTCATTATTTGCGGCCATAGCTGACTGCTTGCTTATTTTTATTTCATCGTTAGGTTAAAAGTCTCATCACCTTTTGCTCAATAATCTTTCTCTTCCACGTGGTGATGGCATAATGCGCACACGATACCTTTGTTTAGGGAGGTAGAAAGTTTTAGGAGGTTAAAGAGAAGGATAGTGTTGTTTATTAATCTCATATCTTCAGCTCCCACTATATAACTACTAAAAAAGGGGGGTGTTTGCAACGGAATTTTGTTTAGCAACGGATTTTCCGTTAATAAACAAATTCCGGAAAAAAAAAAAAAAAACATGGGTTGCAACGGAAAATCCGTTGCAAATTTAATTTGCAACGGAAATTCCGTTGCAATTTAAAATCATTTGCAACGGAATATCCGTTGCAAAAGAAAATTACTTTGCAACGGAATTTCCATTGCAAATTTAATTTGCAACGGATTATCCGTTGCTACTTAAAATCATTTGCAACGGATAATCCGTTGCAAATTAAATTACTTTGCAACGGATTTTCCGTTGCAAATTTAATTTGCAACGGAAAATCCGTTGCAATTTAAAACCATTTGCAACGGATTATCCGTTGCAAATGAAAATTTAATTTGCAACGGATTTTTCGTTGCAAATTAAATTACTTTGCAATGGAAAATCCGTTGCAAATCTATATTGCAACGGAAAATCCGTTGCAATTTAAAACCATTTGCAACGGATTATCCGTTGCAAATGAAAATTTAATTTGCAACGGATTTTCCGTTGCAATTTAAAACCATTTGCAACGGATTATCCGTTGCAAATGAAAATTACTTTGGGGCCACCACCATAACCCCGGCCCCCTATATATATACCCTATCTTTCTCATTTATCAATTTCTCACCTTTAACGCGCTCTCTCTCAAAAAAAAATCTCCATGGCCTCCACCAGCTCCACCGTCTATCTCGTCACCACCACCATAACCCCCACACCCACCACCAACGAAGCCCCCCATTTAGCTCCTCCACCCCACCCGACCCCCACCATAACCCTTCCTTCCTATGCCGAGGTAAACAAAACAAAAAAGAAAAGACTTGTTTTTTATTTTCTTGTCTCTTAAAGCTCTAATCTTGATTTGTTTCTCTTTTAGGAGGAGGAAAAGAGGAGGAACTACATCTGTGCAGCTATGTTGAGTGCACATCATCGGCAATCCATGGATTTGTGGTGTTTATGAAGAGCTACCCGGGACATAGGAAGAAAGAAATTGAGACTTTTATCGCAAGAGCTGTCGAATATCTCGAAATGATTCAAATGCCTGATGGATCATGGTATGGAACTGGGGGGTTTGCTTCATTTACAGCACATATACAAGATATATTCAGCGATTACAGCTTTGAAAGAACAAGATGGGTCAAGCAGGATAGCCATAGCAAAGTATATAGAGAGAGCTTACCCTGGTTTGCCTGCGAATCACTCTGATTTGTTGACACATCACTTAAAACGCTTGAAAAATAGCGGGAGAAAAGAGAGAAGATTGAAAAAATTGAAGAAAGGAAGAAAAATCAGCTAAATCCGTTGAAGAAAAGATAAAATTGAAAATTTTGAATTTGCAACGGAATATCAAAATTTTCAACGGAGTATCCGTTGCAAATTTGCAACGGAAATTCCGTTGCAAAAAAATTTGCAGTCACGGATTTGCAACAGGACGCATCCGTTGCAAAGTCCGTTGCAAATAAATATTTGCAACGGCCTCCTTTCTTGTTTGCAACGGATGCGTCCGTTGCAAACACCCCCCTTTTTTAGTAGTGGCCGGGTGCCGGCGGGAAGAGTAGGTTAGAATAATGGCCGTATAGCAAAAACGACTTTTACCTAACTCACTCTTCCACTTGTAACTTCTTAAGCAGGTCAAACCACCGATGTGCCTTCTTATTAAGGATAATTAATCTCAATTTGTAAGACAGATTTACCTTAAACATTGTACAGCAATATATATATATATATATATAACACATGCATATGCCTTGGTAGATTGATTATATGTGAAGAAAGCAACTTTCCCATATAATATTTAATCATTTTGCTGTTCTTTATTCTACTTGGGTTTTCTATTGCTTTCATCTACAATAATATAATGTCTGAAATGTTTCCTCGTTTGTCTGTCATTTTTATGAATCTCTTAATTACCACTATATATTTTCTTACAAGAAAGGAGCTCGCTTCTTATGACGAGTATTGAGAGCGAAGGAACCTTTCTGTATTCATTTGCTTCGCTTATGTTTTATGCTATTGGTTCTTTCTTCTATCGCATGCAACTGCCTTGGAAAAAACATCTTCACTTGAATTATATACAATCTTTTTCCTTTTACATTATTTTTCAATTTTAGCAGGCAAGGAGAGCTAGGATTTCCATAGTGGAGTTATTGGGATGAAATTCTGCATAATTTTTTTGATGCGAGGAAACTTTATTGTTGGAAAACGTATTTTGTGAATCCAGGTAAGTGAGTAAATCCCCGGCTGTCTAAGACTCTTTCAAGGGGTGCATGTCCTGACTCAAACTCAAGATATGCTGTGCAGATCGCAAGCTCTTTACCTTCACGCTTCGACCCTTAAAACCGAAATTATGCAGAGCCCTTCAACCTTACAATCAAGAATTTATAAATAAGGGCAGCAGCTACCTGCAAGATTTCTTGTGTCTGCAATTCACTCTGTTGGAGAATAGCATATCGAGTCAACAATAGAAACATAGTCTTTTCACTCATGCTTCCTGGTTGTTCACTCATGCTTCCTGGTTGTTAGGAATATGAAAATTTACTTTAGCCTCTCGACTCAAGGGGAAACCTTTTTATTGAATAGAACAACGTAGCTGCCTGCCTGCATGCTTTATTTTATTTTATATTTATTCTGTATTTTAAAATCAAAAAGTTGGATTCATTTTATAGGTAGGATCATAATTCCAACCTAAGTTAAATGTTGAATGCGTTGGCAGTTTTAGGAAATAAATATAAATTAGTGTAAATGTCAGCTCTATAATTTAAAGTATTAATTAATCTATGACCTTATTGCTCTCTGTCTCATTGAGTCCCACAAATCTATTATATTTCCTTGCATAAATTATAGAACACTATTCAAAGAGATGGTGATAGAGGTGGGTATACCATGTCTCCTTCCTTTCTCATGTGGGCTAAAGCTTCCATTCTTGTCACTACAAGAAAAGAGGGGTGTTTGCAACGGACGGATCCGTTGCAAACACTAAAGGAATCCGTTGCTAATATTAATTAGCAACGGAATTTGCAACGGACGTGTTCCGTTGCATTCCTGTGACTGCAAATTCATTTGCAACGGATTATCCGTTGCAAATGAATTTGCTACGGAATTTTCGTTGCAACTTTGCAACGACGAATCCGTTGCTAATTTCCAACGGAATGTCCGTTGCAAATTAGCAATTAATTTTTTTAATCAATTTCGAATTTATTTATTTATTAATTAATTATGAATAAATATTTTCATAAATATTATTGATATATTATTAATATTGAGAACTAAATAAATATAGTTGAAATAAAAATTTCATAAATTAAAATTTATAATACAAAAAAGATTCAGTTACAATTATGTGTATAAGTAAATCAACATGGAATAAAAAAATATATATTTTGAAGTATTGGCTACTGATCCATTTATGGAATCAAAACCATAAGCTAAAAGAACTCGCATAAGATCAATAGTCCGTGCCTCATCCTCTTTGTTTGTTAGTAGATATCCACTTTCACATGAGCTCCTCAAACGGCAGTTACTACAAACCTGAAAAACAAAAAAGAAGTCATGTTTAAAATGGCCATTACTAGGCAATCATAAATTTATCCAACGTGAAAGACAATTGTATTGATAGATTAGAATCCAAAGGAAGACAAAATAATGAAAGTTGAAGTCACAAGATTCAAAGCCTCCTGAACCCTCAATCGCATGCCTGACACTATAACCATTAATCTCTTACAAAATTTTGTCCATATAGCTCTGCTTTTTATTATATTTTATCGATTCCTCTACCTTAAGTATCCCACCAATTTCTTGTAGCTACATTCTATTACACCCTCTCATTGAGCAGGTTGATCAATAATCTTCAATTAAGAAAAAAGATTACATATGGTGCGGCTGAAGATGAACATTAAATGGAGGATGAAACTTTAGATTTTTTAATAATGTTGACTGTGCTGCAGTTCAGATTATTACAAATAGAAGAATTACATCTGCTATGCATCATGATTAACAAGATGATATTAGAGTGTAAGATTTGAGACATTTCACATAAACATTATTTTAACAAGGTGGCAAAATTGCAAACATGAATTTGTTCAAATAAATACTTGAGAGAAGAAATGATAAAAATTAATGCAGGAAATAAAAATTAAACCTCACCGTGCAGACTCATTTACAAGTGCAAATGGAGTAACACAGCCTAAAGGAACCTTGAAA
The DNA here is from genome assembly GCA_009078335.1 of Salix brachista. NCBI lineage: Eukaryota > Viridiplantae > Streptophyta > Magnoliopsida > Malpighiales > Salicaceae > Salix > Salix brachista. The sequence continues at coordinate 10,620,193 of CM018586.1, forward strand.
ACAGAAAACACAAGAAGATCAGAGAGTGAATTGCCATCAAACTTCTACAAGAAGCAAACTAATCAAATAGATGAAATGTGGAAATGTTCGATTGCCAAGCAAGTAATGAATTCAATAGCTAATAAAATGAGACCTGGCATTTATTCAGCCCTGACCTAATAAGATCTTACATTGCAAAACAGTCATGGATGTGATTCATGCATACCAGTACTGGGAATGGGTACATCAGATGAGAAAAGCAAAACCTAACAATCCTAGTGTATCCAAACACACAATTTAGTTTCTCTCAGGATCCAAGGAGAGTTTACAGATGAAACAGAATCCAATGTACATTTTCCAGAATTTTCTCCAGCATCCTATTCCAGGCTGTCAGAAGTCAAGGCCATGAATACAAGAGCAGGCAAGAATAGAAAACTGCAGGATGTTGATAAATCTTTCAAATAATTCAACTTGTAAACAAAGTCTGAATGCGTGACAGGATGCTTTATTTATTGAAAACAGCAATAAGTAATGTCAGTAACAATGAAATGAAAATGGGAAATTTTGATAAGGGAGAGAGACTCAAGCACAGTCCAGGCATATACCTGAAGTATCTCACCCAATGCTTCTTCAGGAGCCATTCTTATACCTCCTTTCCCCAAACCAAGCCTTTGAGACAAAACTGCTCGGTTCAAAAGTACAAGTAATTCCCATCAACATCCAGGAAATGAATGACAATAGAATATCAACATTTTTAACTTCCAATCCAATTTGAGTTTTACAATGCAGAAAGTTAAAACGAGGAAGAAAAACTCGCCTTTCATATCTACTTTCGTGTCAGCCAGAGCAGAAACAATATAGAACCGACTTTTCTTGTCCTGCATACACAAGGACATACAATTACCGGGCTATGGATAAGGAAAAAAAATGTAAAACACTGCCAAGATGTATTACTTCAACAATTAGCAACTGAGCACCTCATATAATATTTATATTTTACCTTCAAGAATAAATTTTTACTAAGGCCACCTCCCTTATCCCCGACATATTTTGCCTGATGGAGAACATATTCTTGCATCAATAGACAAGTATAATATAACGAGCATTTTATTGGGGGGGGGGGGGGGGGGGGGGAAGAAAGAACTTTACCTGTTCTTCAACAGTCAAAACAGTAGGATGTTCATACTGCGAAAAATCAATTTGAAGCTCCTAAAAAAACCCAACACCAGATTGGTAAAAAAACTACAAAAGAGATATTAAACAAAGCTATCACCAAGTATGGATGCCCATTCAAAACCATTCACTTTTAGTAATTTAAGGTCTTGATTTAAAAGTCGTCACAATTGTTAAATCCCAATTCAAATGTGGTGATCTTGCAATTAATTATTGTTATTATCATGATAAGTCACCAACCCGATCCTCATTCACAGAATTCTTTTTGATCATCGTGAAACCATAAGTTCAAGAACAAATAATGACTGAAAGAATCCACAATCCACCCATCACTAGTAACTCTAATGACAGATCAAGAGAATTGGAAAATGGGACAAAACAAAGATAACCCAAATCAAGAGAATCCACAATCCACCCATCACTAGTAACTCTAATGAAAGATTGTACAGACTGAAATTATGTTACTATTTTTTCCATTTCTATTTTAAGGATGGGCATGTGAAGAACGGGTGGTCTTTGTCAATAATATCGTTAATAAGTGATAATTCTTGTAAAATCATGTTTATAGTTTTTTTTAGTTAATGTCCAGGAGTGTTAATTTTTTTACCCATCACTCAAATTTCTACATCAATATGCACTAATCAAATCCCTTACAACTCCATGCGATCATCCCTCCTAAGCTCAAGCTCTCAAGCTACAATCTATCCCGAGAAATTAACTCAAATGCTAAACAAATCAAAAGTAGATATAGTTGGAAATGTTGACCGTACCTGAAGTAGATCTTCGTTGTGGTGGTGATGGGTACTGGGTAACTGAAGCTTGACGTTGGCAAGGTGGCCGGAGATCAGGAACAAGAGTTGGAACGGAAATTAAAAAACTATTGTTCACGGCAGTGGTTAATTTTTTAGGAGAGAGCGCGCGGTGTTTGTTTTAAATTTTTAGGAGAGAGCGCGCGGTGTTTGTTTTAAATTTTTCAGAATAAAAGATACAAATGAGGGCGCGCAGATGAACGAGAGGAAGATAAATTAATGGATTTTGAAAAACAATTTTCATTTGCAACGGATGATCCGTTGCAAATGGTTTTAAATGGCAACGGAATTTCCGTTGCAATTTAAATTTGCAAAAGAAAATCCATTGTAAAGTAATTTTCATTTGCAACGGATAAATGATTTTAAATTGCAACAGAATTTCCGTTGCAAATGTAGATTGCAACGGAAAATCCGTTGCAAAGTAATTTTCTTTTGCAACGGATAATCCGTTGCAAATGGTTTTAAATTGCAACGGAATTTCCGTTGCAAATTAAATTCGCAACGGAAAATCCGTTGCTAAACAAAATCCCCGTTGCAAACAGGTCATTTTTCTAGTAGTGTGTAGCTACAACTCCTGACAAGTTGCATATATGTATATATATTTCATTTTTGAAATTTACTTTTTGAGACCAGCATCTTAAAATATATAAAAAAATAATTTATAACTAAAAAATTATATAGGAGGATTAAAATCTTAAATGACATGCATTAGTAAGGTAAATTAAATTAATAACCTTAAAACCAAGCCAAAACTTGCTACCAACATATGAGCAAATTAATCACTCTAATGCATCATTAGTTTCAGATCGTACAATAACAATTCATCTCAAGAAATAGCCCAAACCTTGATATATATAGGGGTAAGGTGGAAGACGATGATAAAAAAAAGAAGAAAAAAGAGTTACAGCAATCTCTCCATATTGTATTCACAAAATGTACGGTCATCGAGCCTCCAGATTTAAAGAAATCTGCTACAGAAGAGGGACATTGATTTGCCAAACCTTGATATCACAGTCCAAACTCCCACTGTAAAGAAGATATGATTCATCAGATGTGTAACGGTCAACTGATGCGGTCAAGCACTTGACAGGGCCTCTATGCCCATCCAAAACTGCCAAGCAAGAGTAACTTCTATCAGCACCTCTCCAAATTCTAATAGTTTTATCTGCAGAACCACTAAACATCAAATCAGACACAGCAGCCAAGCACAATATGGACTCTGTGTGGCCCCTCAGGCCTCCCAAAACCACCATTTTTCCGCCACCATCCTTCTCCCACATCACAATTGATCGGTCACATGCACCGGAGTATAAAACAGACCCATCAGAGCTTAGTGCCAAAGCATTAATCCCAGACCTGTGTTTCTCCAGCGTATCGACCAGGGAATGCTTGTTCTCTTCTGAACTTTTCCTCCACACCTTGATCTTCTTGTCGGCCGATCCGGTATAAACACTCCCGTCGTTCGACAATGCCACTGCATTTATAGCGTCGTCGTGAGCATTGGCCACCGACTCCATACACCTGAAGTCACTCGTTCTCCATATCTTAAGTGTCCGATCCCATGAAACAGAGTAGAGGTGGGACTCGTCACTCGACAGGGCAAGTGCAGAAACTGTGTCAACATGATGAACCCAGGTGCTTGTTTTATGCCTTCGAATCTGAACTTGGTTCTTTGGCAACAGACTTTTGAAGGCACGGTCACCAAGTGTTGGTAAAGTGGCCAGACGTGTGTACTTGTGCTGATTAGTTTCCTGGTTATTGATTTTCCGTACTCGGATTTTGTGATCTTGATGAGCACTAAAGAGTTTTTCTGCCAAAACTACCAGGGACTTCACCGCACCTTTCGCCACAGCCACTACGTTGTTGCTTAGGTCTTCCTGATCTATTTCAGAATCTAAGGGGTTTCGCATCCACAGTCGTATTTCATTGTCAGAGCCGCTGTAAAGGAACTTTCCTGCAAGGGTTAGCGAGGATACATAAGAGGAGTGGCCTGCCAGAATGGTGAGGCAGTGGTGGTGATGGGGTTTCGAGGTGAGGGAAGGTACTGATGGGAGGCTTGGCTGTGAATAAAGTGCAGGCAGGATCGCTTGAAGGTGGTCGGGGTGCGATTGAGAATCATAATCCGAGTAACTAGTCTGGTCGCATGACATGATTCCCAAGTTTGGAGGAAGAAAGTGAAGTGAGTTAAGTATATATAGAGAAGAAAACAATCATTTGATCAGGGTTAGCGAGTGATTAGAGAGACGAGATGATTAAATTTAAGAGAAAATGTATGCTTGAAAAAAAGTGATGCTAGGTGGAGTGTCCTGAAACAATCTACAAGTCATCTATTTAATAATGTGTTTTTATTTCAAAAGTTTATTTTAAAAAAAATATATATTTTTTATTTTTATTTTAAATTATTTTTTTTAATATTTTTAAAACATTTTCATATGTTAATCTAACAAAATAATTTTTTTAAAAATAAAAAAACACACAATTTTAAATAGAAATTATTATAAAAAATAACCTTAACCACACTCTACTAAATAAACACTTAAAGAGAGACTCCTTGTTTCATGTAACAGAAAATGTACCATAAAAGGACACCCCTCCCACCCTCTAATTAATGTTCGAGGCAATTGTGTTTTTGAAATGTTCGGATTTGTTTTAGTTTTATTTTTTATATATATTTTTTAATATGTTAATATTGAACATAAATTATCAAAAATATTTTTTTATATATTTTTAAATAAAAATTATTTAAAAAAATAAATACTACTATAGCTCTAAGCAAATCCCAATCCTAAAACAATGAGATTGATTGGTTCCGAAAGGTGAGTTTGTGGATCTCATTATGATTTATCTAATCCTAAAACAATGAGATTGATTGGTTCCGAAAGGTGAGTTTGTGGATCTCATTATGATTTATCTACTATTTCTGTTGGGATTGATATTGTTAATCCTATATTTTGGCAAAAATGTTTAATTTGATGAATAAACTTAATTAATTTTGTTGTTCTCAATAGTGGATGACGGTCCTTAAGGGATGCGATGTGATGACAGATGACTTGTATTCTACACAGTAGGTTTCGAGTTCGAGTCAGGACGTGTATTTCTTCTAAGAATCCTGTACAATCAAAATTTTATTCATTTACCTAAACCCATAAAATGTGTTTTCTAAAAAGTGGGGTTTGCTCGCTTTTATTGCACTAAATTTATCATCATACATGTGTGATGCCCAACACAAACCTATCTTTTTTACCAACTTGCTCCAAGAAATTTAGGTCATGTTAGGTCTAATTGCTGCACTTTAGTCTAATTATTATATCATATAGAATAAACTACAGAGAGTTTTCAAGCCTACTTTTTTTGTCACGGCACTCAGAAGGTAGGATGGTGAATAACTTTTGACAGCTCATTTATCAGCAAAATTATCTAACACCATGACGTTTAAATGGGACCTAATCCCTCCGAATATTCTTTTCTATTTTCATTTGGGTTAAGGAATTATGTAGTCATAATTCAGAACTGTAAAAAAAAAAAATCTATTGTCACCATAATAGCACCATGCAACTTTCATTACAGTAACGTATTATTACTAAGTGCGAAATGTATTGTGAATTCCTCTTTTACATTTTCATGTGCACTTATTGTTCAAAATTTAGTTTTTTTTTTTAAATTGGTCCTCAAACTTAGTTTTGTTTGCATAATTGCACTTTTGGGTCTAAATTTAAAGGAAATTAAATCAAATTTATGGACTAAGAACAAAGCTGAAAAACAAGGGACCAAACAAGCTTTACCAAAAAATTATCAAATACAAAGAGAACTATTGAAGGAACAAAACTTGTCGGTAATTTAATAACATTTACTGATGAAATATTGCATTCCATGTCCCTCAATCTACACCCGAAGATAATATTCTACTAGTAAATATCGAGAGAATTACAATTGAAAATTAAAGAATGGAAAAGAAAGAAAAATGATGTGTCATCATTATAGATAAAATTACCAAGGAAATATCTCTATTTGATAATTACTTCGATGTGGATCACATCCATGGAATGTTAACTTGAATTATTATCAATATTTTTTAAAACTAATTTTATTTTTCAAGTTCATCCTTGTATTTATTGAAATTCAACTTGTTTATTTGTTTTTTGCTATTTGTGAGGATAGTCCTGACTTATAACTTATGTCTTAGGTTTATCATGTTAACTCGAATTGACTCATTGTTTTTATATCATATTTGTTCCTCATTCTTTTCATTATTATTTTTTAGTTTTGGATCTATTTGTTTTACTTGATTTTATATTTTGAATTTTATCATCCAACAATAAATTATTAAGAATTGAGTTTCATAGTTTTTTTATACTTTGATTTCAGTCTCATGACCCTTGTCAAGGGTATGAAATGATAACTCAGGTTACTACCGGTCTTTTTTTATTTGTATTTTTACACTTACTTTTGTTTTTTTATTTTATCCTTCAATATAGAGTTTATTGATAATTGAGATTTTTTCTATGAGTATGACCTAGCCTCACGTCCCGAGTCACGAGTTTGTTATAGTGATTTATGGTATTTTTTTTATATTTTATATTTTGTTCTTTAACACTGAATTATCTTAGAGTTGAACTTTTAACTTTCTTTTTGGGCAATTGTTGTTTTTTACTGTCATCATTATCACCTTTTCTTTTTAGAGTTGGTAGATTTATTTTCATTGTTTTTTTATCATACAATTAAACTAACTATTTTATTGAACCTAGCAGGATGTATACAACCATAAAATTCTTTTTATAATTTAAAACATATTAGTACCATTTGAATGTCGTTTTAAATTATATATATAAAAAATAAAGATGGCTAGCCATTGATTATTCACCAAAACTGATAAGAGGGGAATGGCATCATTGACTCAGTGCATGTGAGCTACCCGGGACCTAGTCTTAGCACAACTGCTGCACAATTGACTAGGTAATATTCTCTGATAAAGAAATTCTCCTCTCTTTTTTTCCTCACCTTGTGTGAGACTTGTGTGAGACTGGCTTTTCCTTTGACCTAAGTTCGGGATCTATGGTAGGTATATCTGCTTGTAATATCTAGATGGAATGCAATGGGACAAGAGAAATAGGAAACAAAATGATGTCTGTGTTGAAAAATATTGGTTTATCGTCTCCTCTCAAGCAATTTCACGAGTATGTGGTGGGCGCTGGTGAGATGTCTTTCAATATTGCACTTCCATGAATGTGCATAAACATGGACGTACGGGCTGTTAGCGTAAATGGGTGCAGTGCAAATCAAGTAGGATTTACACCTTTCGTAGGCTGGGTCACTAGGGGGAGGTGATTCTTATATCTTATCCAGTCCCATTTATCTTTCTTGCAATTGGATAGCATCATTGCTTTATGAAAAATGGTTTTGTTTATATGATGTGATATGATATTCATGAATATATTTTTTATACATTTCTGTCAAGAAAATATCTTATCTAAAACCTTAACCATTTCAGGTTATGATTTGTATTATTATCTAACATACTCATTAAATGAATGTTCTTTGAGCTCGAAACCTGCACAGGTCCATACTATTTTATGCTTAATTTTTATAAAATAGAATGAGGATGATGAGATTCAATCCCGTAACCGTTAGGTCAACAAGGCTTTTATATCATGTCAAGAAACTATCTCATCTAAAAGCTTAAACTTTTAAGTGAAATCCTAAGATATAATTCAAATAATATTTATCGCACCTAAAAACTTAAATTTTTAAATGAGACTCCAAATTATGATTTATATTATTCTCTAATATATCCCCTCAAGTGAATGTTCTTTGAGCTTGAAACTTGCAGAAGCCCACACTACTTTCTGCTTGATTTTTATCAAATAAATAAGGATGAGGAGATTCAAACTCGTGACCGTTAGGTAAACAAGAATCTGATATCATATCAAGAAACTATCTCATCTAAAAACTAATACTTTTAAATTAAACCCTAAGATATAATTTATATTGTTCTCTAATAGTATTTACATGAAAGAAAAGGATATAATTTCTAGCATACCTTGTAACATGTTCTTAAGAACTTAAGCTTTTAAATGAGATTTCAGGTTATGATTTATATTATTTTCTACCATATCCCCTCAAGTGAATTTTCAATGAGCTTGAAACTTTTACACACTTACACTACTTTATGCTTAATTTTTATCAAATAGAATAAGTGTGGTGAGATTTAAACTCGTGACTATTAAGTCAACAAAACTCTGATACTATATCAAGAAACTATCTCACCTAAAAATTTAAATTTTTAAGCGAAACCCTAAAATATAATTTATATTGCTCTCTAATACTATTTACATGAAAGAAAAGGATACAATTTTTAGCATACCTTTTACCATGTTCCTATAATAGAGAGGAGAAATAAAATACCAGAAATCACAACTATGGAAAGGAAGATAAATCATGGGAAAACAACTTGCACCACCTAAAAAGGATACCAGCTATTGAATAGGCTGGAATGCTTTTTATGAATTGAGGAATGAAACACATTTTATGAATTTGGAAGATGGAAAATGGATTCTCAAATTACGCTATAAATCAGTCTTTCGTACTCTATTTTCCCCTGTAATCTACTTAGGCCCCGTTTGTTTGCTGGAAAGTGGTTTCCTTTTGGAAAGTGAATTCCGGGGAAAGTGAATTCCTGGAAAGCGAATTCCTGGAAAGTGAATTCCGATGTTTGGCAGTGTTATGGAAAATGAACTGGAAAACACTTTCCGGTGTTTGTTTGTGTTATGAAAAATGAACTGGAAAATAATTTATTAATAAATTATTTTTTTTCAAGTTTATCTAATATATATAAAATATTTAATCACTTAAAATAAAAAAATTGAAATCTAAAAAGTATGATGATGAATTTTTTTATTATATCATATATTCATACATAGCTTATTTTATAAAATATATCAATATATGTCATATTATATTATAGAGAAATAAGATTGTGAAATATTTTGTAAGTAAAACTTATTCAATTTTAAAAGCTTAAAATAATTTATTTTTTTTCATATTAAGAAAGCCAAATTAGTTTATGTTAAGAGTTATATATTTGGGTGTTAAAGCCAGATAAAGTTAAGTTCTAGAAAATACATGTGCACCAAAAAAACACTTTTGATTCAACCATTGTTGATGTCTGGAATACTCTTAAATTAGATTTGGAAGATATTGTTTGAGACAAAACTTTTAGCTTAATTTTAAATTTTATATTATTTTTTCTATTTGATTTATAATTATGATTTTTATACCTTGTAAAGATTGCTTTTCTAATATATTTATAAGGTTATAAAACGTTTAGGAAGGCAAAATCTTTAAAAAAACATTGTGATAAAATACGGGTCCTTGCGGAGAAGACCCTTTTCAGCAAATAGTCTACCTCCTTTTGTTTGCTATCTTTTATGTTGTTGTTTCCATGTGCATATTTCCTATACTCTTGGCACAAGCCGTGCAATGCTATCCAAACAAGGTGGCTTTGATGCTATGAAAGCAAATGGAGAAAACAAAGACTTGTATTTCAAATAAAATATTACGCTGTCAATCACGATTGCTACGAATGAAGCATTTATTTCGTTTCCAAACTAAGAATCATGGAAGGAAAACAAGGGGTGAAAATGAGAACTAAAAGGCCTATTTGGCAGAGAAAAACTATCCTATGCCTCATCTCCTATGACTTTTGAACAACTCAACATCCTGTGGTACAAAATTTCAATTTTGGAGAAATAACAATCATAAAAAAAATAAAAATTGATGCAACTGAAACATGAAAGCAATGCAAACTAGTAGTCTCCACTCAAACTCAACTATGCACTTGGTTTGTCAAGGTGTGAACTAATGGCAGATCATCAAGCCAATCGGCATAAATCCGATTTAATTTCTTCTGCCCTTTCCACTTTAATAAGCTTTTCTTACTTTGCTCCTCTTCAATTAAACTAGGCACATTCGCCATCATACTTGGAGACATGTTATTAGGAAGAACAGGTGGCGGCGCCTTGGTCAAAATGGAGCCTGCATTTCCTGCTTCCACCTCAGTGCGTCCACCTGGAGCTTGCAACTCTGAATTCAATGAAAAGTTGGAATCAATAAATAAAAATTAGTCCATCAATGATGAGTTTTAGCATCTTTTCTAGCGGTCACTATTGCGCTCCTATGATGCAACACATCAAATACAAGGATTAAATTTCCTAGTCAAGAAAATCAAAGGAAAAATAAGAAAACTAGGCAAATATGGATGTCACACACATAGTTAGTGTAGCCCACTCATGTCCACATATATGCAAGCTTGTGAACAACTCTGTCTCTCTCTCTACTCATAGAACTAAGAGTTGGGGGGGCAAAAATTCATTATTACTGCTACACCATATAGAACAGGTTTCAACTTAAAAACTGAGTTTATTATCCTGCTTTGGAGACAAAAATTCACTATTCTCCTGCTTTGGATAGGTCTTTAATATCCAAGCAAGAATTATCCCTCAAGACAGACGTTGGTGTTATGATGACTTGTTCATTCATAATATGTGTATCAATTGACAAAGTATAATTTCATTTGCTTAGTATGCCGACCACGCTCACACATTTTCAAACTCTGCTCATCAGTCTAGTGAAATTAACAGGACCTGTGAATGAAGCCATTAAAAACAGAGTTTTCTAGGCTTGTAACTTATAGCTAGAACATGCCTACCTAAGCTCCGACAGCCCTTACCCTGGAAAATTATTGGTATTTCCTTCTTTATGAAAATTTTACACTTCTCTTGTTTGTTTGTTTGGTGAGGGTCTAGGAGATGCTTACTAAAGAGCCTTGTTGCCCATTTGTTCATCACATATGCAGTATGTAAAAAATCATCCTCATTGCTCTAAATAGATAGGATTCTTATATGCTCTAAAAAATCATCTTCACAGGCAGTCCATCAAACAACTCGCCTGCACTCTCCATATTCCCATTCTTTGCATAAACAGAAATCAACTCCGTCCAAGAAATCACATCCCTCTTGGGCATTTCATAAAACACTTTTCGCCCAAACTCCAAAAATCCACATTTTATGTACATATCAATCATAGAATTCCCAACATGCAAATCCTCCTCAAACCCACCAACCAAAATCGTTTGCCCATATTTTATTAAATATATATATTTAATTCTTGTTCCAAAAGACTCAATCTGAAGTTAATAAATAGAGAAAATCAGAAGAAACGGTACTGACCTGAGGAGTGAGGACTGAGGAGACTGCGTTGCTGAGGTAAGGATTGAGGAAGATGACTCTGACTCTGACGAGCTGAGGACTGACGAAGATGATTCCGAGGAAGAGTTAGGAAGGTTGAGTTGAGAGAATATTGATCGATTGAGTTGGGACTTGAGAAAGCTCGATTGAGAGTTGAGAGAGAGGGCTGAGGAAGAGAAGAGTTAGGGTTTTTGATTTGGGTTTTATCCGGAGCAGGTTTTGATTGGGAAGAGAGGGCTGAGGAAGAGAAGAGTTGATGAGTTGAGTTCCGGAAAGTGTTTTCCTTTTGATAAGGAAAGGAAAACACTTTCCATAAACTAAAGCAAAATGCAAGTTTGACCGGAAAGTTAAGGAATTAACTTTCCTTTGACTCACTTTCCAAATGGGTTGCCAAACATTGGAAAATGAGGAAACTGAATTCCTGGAATTCAGTTTCCTTGAAACAAACAAGACCTTAAACTCGTTTTGTTTTCATTTTTTCTTTTGTATATTGTCGACTTTCTTTATTATCGAAAATTATTTTTCCACGCAATGTTTCTCTCTTCCTAAGTTTCTCATTTCATCTAGAAACGAATTACTTTTTTCAAGCACAAAATTAATATTATTATATTTTTAAGCTCTTGCCCCAAACTTAATTGTTCTTGTTTTAGCTGGTACTAGCAATATGCCCGCGTGTTGCGCCGGGGCTTTTTTATCTATGTAAAAAATTGATTGCTTTTATATGTATTGTATTTGTTATTTTAATATTTAATTAGTAAAATTATAATTGATAAAATCTGTATAATCGAAATGGAAAGTGGTTCGTATATTCTGTAATTGCAGATAAATCAGATTTTTTTTTTTGAGTTGCTTTTTTATCTCAGTAATATTAGATTTGACACATTATAATATTTTTTTCCACAAATAAACTTATATTTTTTGCGTGCTATAATTAATTATTTTAATGTTCAATCACTAAAATTGCAAGAGATCAAATATGTTAGAAATGAGTTTTTTACGTTGTATAAGTAGTATGCTTGCCCGCGCATTGCGTTAGGGTTTTTTCAATGTAGAAAACTAATTGATTTTTTACATGCTGTAATTAGTTGTTTAAATATTTAATTAGTAACATTATAATAGATAAAATATGTAACAAATTAAATTTTTCCCCGCCTAAAAGGAATAATATAATCGAAATGGGAAGTGGTTCTTATATTTTTTAATTGTAGATAACCAAGGTAAATTTGTCATTTTTTTTTCCCCCAGTAATATTACATTTGACACATGAAAAATAAAAATATTGTAAATTTCTGAAAAAACAAACTTAATTTTTTTGCGTGCTATAATGACTTATGTGCCGTATAAAAAGAACAGTGTAATCGAAACAGAAAGTGACTTGTATATTTTTTAATTGTAGATAACCTAGGTAAATTTGTCTATTTTTTTTAGTTGTTTTTCCCCCCCAGTAATATTACATCTGACACATTAAAAATAAAAATATTGCAAATTTCTGAAAAAATAAACTTAATTTTTTTTTTATAAGATTTATTCATCATATTATTATATTAAATGTATTTAAGAATGCTGATATTAATTTTTTTCGTGCAAAAAATCCGAGGTCATTTTTTTTATCTCTTTATATATTAATAGGCGATAATATGCAATAAATATTAAAACATATAATAATGACTTATTTGCCGTTTAAAAGGAACAGTGTAATCGAGACAAAAGTGACTTGTATCGTTTTTTAATTGTAGATAACCTAGGTAAATTTGTCTATTTTTTGTTCTTGAGTTGTCTTTTATCCCTAGTAATATTAGATACAAAATGACTATTGCTATTATTGCAAAAACAATTAAAATTATCAAATTATCCCGAAAGAAAAAACACTCAAAAATATTAACAAAAGAGTAAGCAAGAAAAACAATATATTATTATTATTATTATTATTATTATTATTATTATTATTATTATTATTATTATTATTATTATTGTGTTAATGATGAATAAAGAACAGAAATAAATAAAAGACAAAAAAAACTCATAATAACTTTAACAAAAGACAAAAAAAAAATCATAATTATCAGGAAAAAAAAATTCATCTAACTTGAAAATAATAACAATAAAACCAATAAAAAAACCTAAAAGAAAGAGCACATAAAAAAAATATAATAGATGATAAAACAAAAAAAAAATTATTAGCTGAAAAAATCATTTAATTTGAAAATTTAAAAAAAAAAAAATGTTCTGCGTTGCGGGCTGAGTAAACAATTTTTATAGGATTTGCTGGATCAAAATAAAAATATAATATTTATATATGTGAAATTTAATATAATAAAATGGCTCAACACACCCTACTATAACAATAGCAAAATCAAAGTTTGAAACTCTAAAATTATCATTGCTCTTACTATTAAAATAATAAAAATTATCAAATTATCCTGAAAAAAAACACTCAAAAACATTAACAAAAGAGTAAGTAAGAGAAACAATAAATTATTATTATTATTATTATTATTATTATTATGAAAGAAACAAAACTAAATGAAAGACTAAAAAAATACTAGAAACTTGAACAAAAGATAAAACAAAGGAATAAAATAAAAATAAAAATAAAAATTATCATTGTTATTACTGCCAAAAAAATAAAAATTATCAAATTATCCGAAGAAAAAAAACATAAAAAACATTATCAAAAAAGCAAGTAAGAAAAACAATTAAATTATTATTATTATTATTATTATTATTATTATTATTATTATTATTATTATTATTATTATTGTGTTAAACACACTTATATATACATGGACAAAAGTAGGGGTTATATTAGAAATTTTAAAAAATAAAAGTATAAGGGCTGAAATAAAAATCAAATATAAAGGGATTACAATCAAAAATTAAAAGTTTAAGGGCTGAAATGAAAATCAGATTTATTAACATTTTCAATTGAAGGACAAATTTGCAAAAATGGAAACTTCTGTACCGAATGAATTCATCCTTTTCAATCCAATCCGGAAATTAAAAGGAGGACCGAATTGAAAAATGGACATTGAATCAATTCCAATCGGAGGACCCAATCGAACTAAATCAACTTATATATAAGAAATCAGGACCAGAAATGAAATTGAAAAGTAAGGGACTGAAGTGAAAAGTAGGTAAATAAAGGGGACTCTCCTGCACTTGTACGTGCAGGAGAGAGAGAAATGTGGCCAGCCGCTTTAACCGGTCGCCGGCGCGTCCACGGCCGGTTTTGGGTAAAATGCGTCGCGTGTATAGGAAGAACACACGGAGGCGCACCGGAATAGACGTCGGTTGGACATTTCCGACCACCATATAAGCCTGCACGCGCCACCTGAAAGGGGCGTGAGGCGGAATACTGTCGGTCGCGTGAACCGCACGCGCCGACAGTATTTCGAAAAATAAATAAATAATAATGGTCAATTACCGTTATAGCCTTGTCCTTAATTAATCAATTTTGTCTTATTAGGGGCTATAACCATCTTTAGCCATTTAAAAAATATTTTAAAAAAAAGGTTGCGGCGGACCGAACCGGACCGGTCTGTCCGCGCGCAATTACGCCCTTAACCCTCAGCCGGAACCGTTGTTTTGTCTTATTACCGGGGCTAAAATCATTAAAACACTGTTCATCAGAGAAAAAAAAAAAAGGTGGACGAACTCGCGCGACACGCGGACGAAAAAAGTCCAGTCCGCAGTGCCAATGAGTCAGGGGGAACAGTAATCGCCCGAGCTCTTTTAGCTCTTTAGTAACACGTATGCTATTCATTAAGAACTTGAATATTATTGGACCAAAATAAAAGCACCAGAAAAAAAAAATCACGATGGATTGTTCCGAATATAAAAAGAGAAACTGAAAACTTGAAGTGCAAACATCTTAATCACTTTCCACTACAATATTTCAAAGTAAGCATCAACATGCTTGCTTGCTTTTGCAACTAGGTCTTCATTGCATTCTACGAGAGATAGAGAGAGAGGGAGGGAGAGAGGGAGGGGGAGAGAGAGAGAATACCTGGTCCACAAACATCTTAATCTTCAAGGGAAGGGATGGGTATTCAAGAGGTAGGCGATGAGTTTACATATACCCACCCTCTAAAAGCTTAAAAAGAAAAATCATGAAAACTACAAATGCAAATTTTTCAAAAAACACCTTCCTTTAGGTTCCTTGTAATTAGTCACTCAAATGCCTAGGCTTCAAAAATGATGGCTAGAATTCTCCGATGACAAAAAAAACTTCTATTCGAGAGTAAGAACTTGTTGAGTATATAATAAACTCCATCACTACAAAAAAATAGGTCTGTTTGCAACGGAGCGATCCGTTGCAAATAACAAAGAAAACCGTTGCTAATATTAATTAGCAACGGCTTTTCCAACGGATACAATCCGTTAGGAAAACGTCGATTCAAATTTAACTTGCAACGAATTATCCGTTGCAAGTGCAACGGCAACGGATAATCCGTTGCAAGTGCAACGGATAATCCGTTGCAATATTTGCCGTTGCAAATACACGGTTTGCAACAGCTATTCCGTTGCAATTGCAACGGATTTTCCGTTGCAAATTCAAACTTTGCAACGGCAGGTCCGTTGCAAATTCAAAATCTACAACGGAATTTCCGTTGCAAATCGCTTGGATTTGCAACAGAATTTCCGTTGCAAAGTTTGAATTTGCAACGGAAAATCCGTTGCGATTTGTAAATGGTATTTAATTTTTTTCATCAGTTTTATATTTACTTATTGTTTAATTAATTATGAATAAATATTTTAAAACTAGTAGAATATATTGAAATATCATTAATATTAAAAACTAAATAAATATGGTTGAAATAAAAAAAAATAGTAAATTAAAATTCATAATACAATGGAGATTCGGTTATATTTACAAAAAAACTAAAAATTGACATCCTCTATCCCCACTGAGATACGAATAAGAGCTTCAGTGAGACCATTCCATTCAAGTTATAGTCAACCTACAGATTAAGAAATTCTGTCAATGAAACCAATATGCGTGTACATACACTTGACTTAAATACACATGCCAATAATATAGCATGAAAATTGAATGAATATGAAATTTACCAGAAACTGGAGAATGAAAGGAATATGAGATTCATGAGGCTGCAAACTTTTGTCAAAAACTGCACCTGCCTGACAAAGATCACAGATATGAATATCAGCACAAAAATCCCACTACAACTTAACATCCACACCAGGTAGCAGATCTCTACCAGAAAAAGGTTAGCAGCACGAGACATCATGTGGATGATATCTAAAATTTATCAAGGAGCTCAGTACAGTAACTCCAAAGTACTATGGAAAGAAAGAGCTACAGCACAAATATGCATAACAAAACACTTGGATACAGGTATATTTTAACAAACAACTCCTCATAAGAATGGTAACCATAAAACTTCTTTGCTCTCACAAGACTACAGTCATGCACATGCTATCTTTTTGAACCTGCATTTCCTTTAAGCTGAGCACTCAAATAAAAAACCATCACATGAATCACATCTTTTAAAAGTATCATCCATGTGAATAAAAAAACAGCATCAAAAGCAAGATTTACTCCAGCATACCTTCAATGCTTTCTCAAGAGCAAGCGAAATAGCGTGTGTGTAAGCATCACCTGCATCAATTCAACATCTTCAAGAATCACTTACACATTTATTGTAATGCACAAAAAAAATACTCCTACCGTAAATCATACCTTCCGGATTTCTATTAATCGGAATATCCGAACAGGGTACATATAAATATGGAAAAGCCTACAAAAATTCAATAAACTAATTAGCTCAAAGTCATCATAAAAAAAATCAGTCCAAAAGGCTTAAACTTTTACACAATAGTCAAATTCAAAATCCTTAATTTTTGCCTGTTTCAGAAGTTAATTACCAAATTAATTATAGGAAAAGTAATTAATAAAATCTTACGCGATGAACATGCAAACAAGTTTTCTGACCAGCAGGTGTAGAGCCATAAACCCTAATTACTGGAACTTCATTCACTCTTCCACCTTCAAAATTGCATACAAATAAAAAAATCAGAAACCTTAGGCCTCTGAAATTAACAGAACGACAAATCGTTTTGGTGTGCAAGAAACAGAAAATCAAAGGAGAAACTGAAACAAGCTGGCCTGTTCATAAAATGCAGGAAATGAAATGCCAGCAACATGGAAATACTGACCGTACCGTGCACCAGAGGAAGCAGATCTTCGTTGTGGTGGTGATGGGTCTGTTGGGTCACTGAAGCTCGACGCCGGCGAGGTGGAGATCAGGAACAAGAGATGGAGATCAGCTAGCTGTGTTTGTTTTGATTTCGTGATCTGATGAGTAAATGAGCATAAATGAGGCAGACGAACGAGAGAGGAAGAGAAGAATCGAGAGGAGTGAGGGGGCGGCCAAGGGGAGAAGATAAGAATGCGGTAGTAGCTAGGGTTTTTTAACTTTTAACTTTGAGAAGTGGGAACGGACGGGTCGGGTGGGTTTTAATTATAATAATAATTAATAATTATTATAAAATAATTAATTATATTTATTATTAATTATTATAATTATAATTAATTATTAATTATAATAATAATAATAATTAATAATTATAATAATAATTAATAATTATAATAATAATAATTAATAATTATAATAATTAATAATAATTAATAATTATTATTATTATTAATTATTATAATATAATAATTAATTATATTAATTATTATAATAATTATTATTATTATTAATTATTATATTATTATTATAATAATAGTTAACATAAAAAAATAGAGTATTAATTTGTAATTAATTTGATTAAATTATTTGTAATGGAATGTATTTTAATTAATTATGTTTGAACTTATTGGTTATTTATTAATGTGTTCATTTTATTTTCTTAAGTTTTTCTAGCACTCAAAGACAATAAGTAACATTAATTAACTTCAAATACAACAACCATAAAAAAAACATACAAATTACTTTAAAAACATACAATAAGTAGCTTAAATTTCAAATTTCAAATATTGCAGATCTTTTAATTATATTTAAATTTATTTTTTTAATTTAAACATGATTAAAAAAATAATTTTATTGTTGGAAGGTTTTTCAAAATCAATTATTTAATTGTATAATTTACTCCTATTAATTGCATAATTAAACTAAATTCAAAATAATTGCATTATATTTTAAATAATATAAAAAATAGCTCTTCAAAATATCTTTTACCATTGGAGTACATATCAATAAAAAAATCAATATACATTATTCAAAGAGCCATTTTCAATATTTGAATCTTCAAAATGGATCTTGCCATTGAACTTGCTCTTACAAAGAGGTTGAGTCAGATTCGGAGTAGTTGAAGGAGGTGAAGTTGGGTTAGAGAGTTCGAATTGGGTCGGATTATCCATAATTAAAGGTTTTGAAATGAAAATGAAAACATGTTTTTGTGGCTGGTCCTCATGAGATTTAAGTTAGATATATTGCTTAGAACCTGACAGAGCACGCACACGTGCGTGCGCTGGTGATGAATTATTTGATTTTATGCTTCAAAATTGTTTCTTGCATTTTTTTAGTAATTTTTTGATGTTTTATATTAAAATATATAATTTTTTTGAGATTTTTTTATATTTTTATAGTAAAATAACTATTCTATCCTCATATAAGATAAAAACTAAGAGTTAACGGAGGAGGTGTCACAGTGATTTCACATACTATTGCATGGTAAAATAACTCTTTTACCCATGATAAGACAAAATTGAAGAGTTGAATGTAGGGGTGCTATGTTAATTTATCATTTTTTATTATTCTTTTATGCGAATACTATGTACGCATCTGACACACCCGCCGACAATATTCGACCTGACGCACACTTCGGCGGCGTGTGTGATGTCGTCCAGTGGTAAAAAATATTTATTTTGGTCCTTATACTTTTAATTTTTTATTTTATTTCCTTTATTTTTTTTATATTTTTGGAATAGTCCTTATTTTTGTCTATATTTATATATGTATGCTATTAGTTTTTATTTTTAATTTTTATTATTTTCTTATTTGTTAAGGTGGTAACTTTTTGAAAAATTTTGTTCTTAGATTTTAGTTTGTGTTTATGATCATTTGAAAATTGATATTTTCTTATATTTTTCTCTTTGTTCTTTCTTTTAGTTTTTTTATTTATTTTCAAGTCAAATAATTTTTTTCCAGCTAATATTTTTTTTTATCATTTATTTTGTTATTTTGTTTGCTCTTTTGTTATAGTTTTTAGGCTTTTTTTATTCTTTGATTTAATTTTTTTTTCATTATTGATGCAATAATAATAATAATAATAATAATAATAATAATAATAATAATAATAATAATAGTTTTAGTTTTAATTACTAAGTTAAAAGGCGCGCGCTGCATATTTAAATTGCAACGGATTATCCGTTGCAAAGTATGTTACTTTGCAACGGACAATCCGTTGCAAATGGTTTTAAATTGCAACGGCAAATCCGTTGCAACCCATATTTTTTTTTTATTTCTGGAATTTATTTAGCAACGAAAAATCCGTTGCTAAACAAAATCCCGTTGCAAAAATCCGTTGCAATCCTTGTTTCCTTTTTTTAATTTCTTCAATTCGTTTAGCAACAGAATATCCGTTGCTAAACAATTTCCGGATGCAAATTTAGTAACACAATTTTACCGTTGCAAAATTCGGTTGCTAATGACACCCTTTTCTTGTAGTGCATCCAGCTTTTGGAGATGATCAGGGGACCAATTTCAACTTGGGGGCACAAACCTACTTAAACCAAAGCAATACGAAAGCAACATTGCTATATGTAGCTTTCTTTTTCTTTGAAAATCTCTATTACATCAGGAATGTTGGGCTCTTTCTAGCTAGCCACTCCATTAATTATCAATAATTAATTGGCCAATGGTACAGCTTGCAAAAACCCCATATCGATATCTTGTCTGATATTGGTCCCATCTGACATGGCTGCTGGATCAGCAAGCTTTATGATTTCATGCACTAAATACTTTTCATATTTTGTCTCTTGAGCCCTATTCATAGAGAGGCTCTTGAGAGTAAGTGGATCCGCCTTGGTAAAATAAGGGGCTGATGAGTTGCCACAATGCATGTGAACCTTCATTTATCTCAAGCACCATGTCTGAACATTTTCGAACTTATTATTATCACATGGCGTCGGTTTAAGAAGGTGAAAGATCATGCGTACGTAGAAAGTAATGCAGAACTTAAGTTAGTAATAGCTACTCAGCATTTATTGACAGAGAAACTTCACATGACAGCTGAAGAAAACTCTGATACGACTTGCTAAATTTGCAGTCAATTATTACCTTATCACTTCAAATTTCAAGCAGTTGCCAGATTCTGATATTTCTGCTGCAACCAAACTTGCAATTGCCCTAACGGATAGGTTCATGTTGTAACTGGTAAGAATAGCAAATTCAGTCTGAAGTGAATGTTAAGAGCAACTAATTCAGTATGGAACTATATGTTCAAGTTGTATTTCTACGATGGAAACTCAAGAAGAAAAAGATAGGTCTGAAAGATGTTAAGAGCAACTAAATCGGAGTGTTCGGGTCAGCTTACGTACACCACGACTATTATTAATAAGAAAAAAGCTAAAACAGCTCACTCAAACACTGTGCACACACTCACAAAACACTGTGGGTTACAGTAATGTATTAACGATTTCGCCCCTTAGTGCACCTCTACCCTTGCCTTCAGATCAGGGGTATTTTTGAATTTTCCATGGGACCGGTTGGCATTACTAGATTGTTTGGGGTACTTTTGTTTTTTCCCCATATTTTTGCAAAGTAAAATAGCCATGAGGACAAAAATTCACAAGAACCGCCGGGGGCATTAAAGTTATTGCACATATTTTTTTAAATAGCTAAATACAGATTTATCCCCATATATATATATATATATATATATATATATATATATATATATATATATATAAATAAATGACCTGTTTATTATTTTTAACAAATGATAATTTACTATCATTATTCTAAAATATTTTTAATATAATAATACGAGGAATAAATCTTAACAAATAAAAAAAAATTAAACAACAATGACGGTGTCATCGATAGTATGAACAATAATAATTAGAATATTAATTATGTATAATAATATTTATAATGACAACTATAATAATTGTGATAAAAATTCATTGGTCAATGTTATTTTTGTGAAAAATAACTTATGTGTTTTTTTTATGTATAATATTTCAGATCTCATATCATGAAAAAAAATATACGAAACCACACGTGGACAAGAGATGTAGAAAAATTGTGCCAAATTATCTACAATAATAAATTAAAAAATTGCCCTGCATTTCGCCATAGTCGGCACCAAATTTTTTAACATGTAACAAAATTGTTGATGATCCTAAATTTTCATATATATTATTTTCTGGATTTTTTCCTTAAAAAATAGGAGAAACTAATTATATATTATGATATTTTTTTTCATATTAACGTCTTAATATATAAAAATTTGAATTGACTTTTCTTTAAAAATCTCACATTAATTTAAACTCAGTGTTCTAAATTTTTTTAACATAATAATATGAAGAAAAAATCATCTTTGATAAATTTTAGTAGTTGCTTTTTTGCTATCTGTCAAATAAATTATTAGGCAGATAGTTAAAACATGCTCAACAAACAATTAGTATGTTGCAGACACCAAATAATATATATTTAGTTAATTTAATCAATTGCGGTTTTGCTATCTACCAATTAAATTATTACCAAAGTAGTTAAAACAAAATCATCAATCAAATTGTTTGCTGCATAAAACAAATCACTCATCTGTGCTACAATTCAACGATTGTAATTTTACTATTTGCTAATGAAATAATTCACGAAACAAATAAAACATAAACAACAATCACAAATTTTTTTTATTCCAATTGTACAATCTACCGATTAAATAATTATCAAAACAATTTTAATAGTAGTAACATTCAATCACTCTTAAGCGGGAAAAAAACCTCATTTCTAACCGATTCTATCAATTATAATTTTACTAATTAAATATTAAAATAACAAATTATAACATATATAAAATCAATCAGTTTTTTTCATAGACAAAAAAACCAGAATAACATGCAGGCAAATTCGGTCGTGATCCCTATTTAGTTCCAGCCCTCTAAACTAGTCCAATCGAAACCAACTCAACAAAAGAGGATCTCCGTGCCAAGGAAAGTGACTGCTCCAAAAGACAATAAACGACTTCGTTTGTAAACCGCAATTCTTTCATTGGATAAACACCAAACAAAATTAAAAAACAATTAAAATTCAGACCAAAAATATATAAAAAGCAAAGAACAATCCAAGACTTAGTTTACACCAGTGTTATAAATT
Organism: Salix brachista; assembly: GCA_009078335.1. Lineage (NCBI taxonomy): Eukaryota > Viridiplantae > Streptophyta > Magnoliopsida > Malpighiales > Salicaceae > Salix > Salix brachista. Next base: position 10,642,747 of record CM018586.1, read on the forward strand.
CCGTTCCGTTCCAGTGCAAAATCCGGGACAAAACGGCGACGTTTTTGTCCCGGTAAAAATCCAGGCCAGTTCCGGAAAATCCGGCCGGAACGCCCTGGTTCCGTACCGGGCGTTCCGTTCCGGTTCAAGCCAAAACGACGTCGTTTACATAAGTAACAAACGACGTCGTTTAGCCAATACACGGGCAAACAATTCACCTCCTTTCCCTTTCTTCTTCCCACTCCCACTCTCCCAGACCCAGACGAACGATTTCCCCCAATTTCCCCCAATCTATTCCCGATTTCTCTGATCTCAAATTAATCCAGAAATCCTTTGTTTTCGATTTATAATCCCGAAATCCCTCACTTGAAAAGCTCAATTTGTAATCCTCAACCCCTAAATCAGCTCAATTTCTGAAACCCTAAATCAAAAATCAAAATCACGGCGGCACAATTTCTTCCACACGGCGGCGCAATTTCTTCCACACGGCGGCACAAAATCTTCAGTAGTTCTTCTTCCCCAAATCTCCAGTTAAAGGTACACATTTGAGGAACCAAATCCTTTAATTTATTGAAAAATTGAAACTGTCGAAAATGCATGAATGTGAATGGAGAAATAAATTTTCTATTTTGCTCTAAAAATGCATAAATGTGAATTTATTGTAGAGCAAGACTGGGTGTATAGGTTGAGATTTTGTATTAACTGTATTTATTAGCAGGCGTATGAAAGCTTTCAAAACTGAGTAAATATTCCATCCATCATCTTACTCTCCCTGTTTTATTTGCCCAGTGAACTGATGTTATAGCATTTAGCTTAATTGTGGATTTTCAATGTGACGATTTGTAGTGTCATTTAGTTCCATGGTTTCATTTAAACTCCTGTTTGAAAACTTTGTTATCAAATCTCTGTATATTTCCTTAGAATGCAAATGCTTTACTGGTCTTTAATTTTTTTGTAAACAATGAATGCAGCCTCTGCCGGCTACAAGTCTTGAATTTTGGTGTTTTGGGACAGTAATGCATGGCTCATTGTGTGGGGGTCATTTCATTGAGTATCTGCAATTGTTTTCTTACCTAGTCATGCTATTTTCTTAAGAAACAAAAGTTAACCATGCCAGCTATTTTATTCCTTGTGGATCTGGGCAGTGTAATTCTTTTATTTGGTTGTGATCATAAGTTGAATTTCATCACTTATCAAGATGCAGGATATATATAGAAATCGAAAGTGCAAAAATTGGTAGGTTGTTTGAGTGGTGAACATAAGTTTGCCAATAAATTGGGTTTAGTGGAAAGTTGTGGTAGAGATAAAAAAAAAGGATCAGATTGCAAAATATTTGAGAGGATATTCAATTTTGGGTGAAACATGGGCTAGAGTAACCTGGGAAAATGATTTATCGCTAATATTTGATTTCCAATGAACTCTGCTTGATTCAAATGCAAAGTTCAATTTTGTTTTTTGATTGGTTCAAATTAGTTGTAGAACTAAATTGAATTTTATCATAAAATTGGTTCCAAACAGGCTGTAAAGGAATATTAGATTATTAGTTTGGCTGATGTGAATTTATTTTGCTCCTTGTAATTCTTTTTGTCTCAAGATTTAGTCAAAATGATTAAGGCTAATAGAATAGAGATATTTTCTTTACCATTGTGCATCGTCCATTACGAGATTCATGTTTTGAAATCCAATTTGGTATGAATTTCAAATCGTGGAGTAAAGAATGATACATGCCTAACTTGTGTTATCTTTTTACAACAGATTAAATTACATGGCTGAAAACTCATCTAGTGGTGGGACTTCCATTTATTCAGCTCCAGCAAGATCAGATGATCCAGCATGGGCTCATGGACAAGTGGTAATGCAAGTATATGCATTTATTGTAATAAACGGATCAATGGTGGTGGTGTTACTCGGTTGAAGTACCACCTTGCTGGTATTAAAGGTGAAGTTGAACCTTGTAAAAAGGTCCCTCCGGAGGTTAAGTGGCAAATGAAACAACTGGTAGATGACATGATAATGGAGAAAGAGAGAAGAAAAAGAATTAGAACTGATATTGGAAATTCTCAATCAGCTTCCAATGATGAAGAAGTAGAAGAGGGTGATGCTGCAAATCCTCGTTCGGGTGATATACGTTCACAAACAAGTAGAAGAATGACAGTGCAAGGAACAAGTACATCTGGAAGAAGGATTCCTTTATTTGCTCCACGAACTACCCCGGGTTCCCAGCCTAGTATTAGAAGTGCAATGGCTACTAAAGAGATGGAACACAATGCAAGAAAAGCCGTAGCAACATGGTGGTATGATGCTAATATACCGTTTAACAGTGCTAATTCGTATTATTATCAGCCAATGCTAGATGCCGTAACATCCATGGGACCTGGGTTTAAAGGCCCATCATATCATGATTTAAGAGGATCACTTTTGAAAGATGTAGTTCATGATGTCCATGAATACATTTTAAGTATCAAGGCTGATTGGAGACTTTATGGATGTTCAATTATGGCTGACGGGTGGTCAAATAGGAGGAATGCACCAATTGTGAATTTCCTTGCCTATTTCCCGAGAGGCACCGTATTCTTGAAGTCTGTTGACACTTCAGGACTTCAAAAAGATAAAGAGACATTGCTGGAGATGTTTGATGAAGTTGTCAAAGAAGTTGGACAAGAGAATATTGTCCAATTTGTTAGTGATAATGAGGCTTCATTTAAGGCTGCTGGGAAAGCTTTGCAGCAAAGGTATGACACCTTTTTTTGGTCTCCTTGTGCTGCCCATTGCATTGATTTAATGCTAGAAAATATTTGTGATCCGAGATATTTTCCAATGATTGATGAAACCATTAAAAATGCAAGAAATATAACCAAGTTTATATATAATCATGCATGGGTTCTAGCTTTGATGAGGAAAGAATTCACAAATGGACATGATTTATGTCGTCCTGGCATAACAAGGTTTGCAACCCATTTCTTAAGCCTCCAATGTTTACTGAAGTTTAAGAATGAGCTTCGACAAATGTTTACTTGCACAAAATGGGTTGAATCAAGTCATGGCAAAAGTCGGGTTGGAAAGGAAATTGCTGCTATAGTTTTACAAGATAAAGACTTTTGGCCGAGATGTGCACATATAGTCAACGTCAACGAGCCTTTAGTACGAGTTCTAAGGTTAGCAGACAGTGAAGAAAAACCATCAATGGGATATTTATATGAGGCAATGGATAAAGCAAAAGAAGCCATCAAAACAAGGTTGAAAAATAGAATGTCTCAATATGGACCATATATTCGGGTAATTGATGCTAGATGGGATAAGCAACTTCATAGTCCATTACATGCAGCAGGATGTTTTCTTAATCCTGGAATATTTTTTAGGCCTTCTTTTTCAAAACAAAGGGAGGTAACTCGAGGTTTGCTTACCACAATTATGAGATTGGTTCCTGATTGTGATACTCAAGATAACATCAGTGCCCAAATTGAGGAGTATAAGAGAGCAACTGGTCTTTTTGGTATAACCATAGCTATTCGTCAAAGAGAAAAGTTAAATCCAGGTAATAACTTTTATTTTTTACAATATAATGTCTTTTTTTTTATCTATAATATTTGATTTATTCAAAATTTGTTATCTAGTTTCATGGTGGGAGCAATTCGGCAATGATACTCCAGAACTTCAAAAGTTTGCAATTCGAGTTCTTAGTCAATGATGTAGTGCAACTGGGTGCGAAAGAAATTGGAGTGTATTGAATTCATCCATTCAAAAAAGCGAAATAGGCTTGAGCACAAGAGATTAAACGATTTAGTATTTGTTCGCTATAATCTAAAGATTCAATAGAGGTAAGTAAAATATCAATATTATTATATTAGTAATTATTTTCTATTACATTGGTATTAATTTTTTAATTTCTTTCGTGTTTATTCTTTGTAGGAATATGAGCAGAACAAGAGATGCTTTAGATTCCATTAGCCTTGACAACATTGATCTATTGAATGAATGGATTTGTGAAGAACCCGGTCTTCTTGATGGAGATGACACAAGTTGGGAGAGTATCGAAGCACCTTTCGCTACTTTAAATTTAGATGATGAAGAGACATGTGTAAATGAGGAGAATGAGCTTGGTGGAAATGACCAGCTATTGGAATGTCTTGTTGACGACTTTCCTTATGTTCCACAGCCAGATCAAGATCCTTATTTTTATATTAATGATGTAGAAGATGTTTGATGTATTTTTCTTTTATTTTAGAACATTTTACTTTCATAATATTTTGGAATTTCAAAGATGTTTCTAATTTTGAGATTATGTTTGTATTGTATAATTTAAATTTCATTTATCTTGAATTTAAATTATACTTGTTAAATTAATATTTTATTTTTTTCATATATATAATTAAATAAATATGAACAGTACAAAACCGGAACGGAACGCCGGAATACACCGAAACCGGAACGTTCCGTTCCAAACAAAAAACCAGAACGATACCCGGAACGGATTTTATAACTATGGTTTACACCAAACGCACGCGTCGAGAACACGCACCAGTAAGCACCCGTTTGGCAACATGGTGCGTTCCACGTTTGCCAAACGTGATGGTGTTTTGGTATTTGGTAAAAACCAAACACCATTTTTTTTTAATGGGACCCACCCAAAATAACACCCAAACGGCGTTTTTTCAAAAGCACCTTGGAGGTGCTTTTTGAACGCCGTTCCAAACGGCAACCCAGGAACCTTAGCCAAAAGTAACCGTTGAAAAGCAAAATCCCTACCTTATCCTCTCGTCTGCAACCTCCCATTCTCAATTTTTGTTCTCCTCTGCAACTTCTACAACAACCCACATCTCCCTTCTCATCTAACAAAACTCCTCATCCCTAAGCCTCCCGTCTCTTCTTTCTTCTGCAACCACTCGCGTTTCCCTTCTCTCCATAAAAAAAACACAAAAAAATCCAATTTTATTCCTTCTCGTCTGTGCCTCCTCCGTCTCTAACCTTTCTCTAAAAAATCGGTTAGTTTTTGTGGCTGGTCCTTAGATACGATATGCTTCAATTTTTTGTTGCTGGAGAGGGCCAAGGGAGAGTGGAGTAAACGGGAGGTGGAGAAAATCCAATTTTTTTGTTGCTGGCTGGAGAGGGCAGGAGGAGAAAATCCAATTCAATCTCTTTCTTTCCACAATTCTCTTGATTGTGGGCGGCTGGTTGTGTGGGAGAAGAAGATAGGGTTGGGGTGGGGTGGGGACGGGTGGGAGGTGGGTTTTATAGTATTATTAATTATAATAATTATAATACTTAGCACAGAAAAATAATTATGTTAAATTAATAAAAAAAATCCAGTTAGCTTAATTACATGCTATAAATTTTAATTTGTAATTAATTTGATTGAATTATTTGTAATGAAGTGTATATTAATTAATTATGTTTGAACTTATCTTGAATAAATAACTTAAAAAACAAAACAAAAATGTATTTCTTAATTAACATTAAAAAAACGAGAGAGAAAAGTGGGATAAAAAATAATTGATAAAATAAATTTATTATAATTATTAAATTTACAATATTTAAAAAACATTATATATATATATATATATACCCTTTTAAGTAATTTCACAAGTTAAAAGCAGTTTGTAAAGTTTGGAAACCAAACACCAAAACTCTTTTTTCTTCAACCTTCAACTCAACCACAGTTTTAACCAAACACTTAACTGCTTTTTTTGAACCACAGTTAAAAACTCCATTTTTTCAACCACAACCACAACCGCAACCGCTATAACAAACAGCCCTAACCTCGAACGTCCCGCAGATCATTTTCTAATGAAAGCAACGCGCTTAAGTTAGAGCGTGATGACCTGAGAGGAAGAGTTTTCGGAGTTGAGCAAATCGTATGCGAGCAGGACCTGGTAGTCTTATCGTGAAGAAGAGAGAAACAGACACCGAAATCGAATCATGACCTTAGTCGATGATAAATTCATCATATATTAAGAACACCACCATGTCTCCTCTTCCTCTCCTTCTCTTGATCCCTTACTCGACCTCGACGACGACGACAGAAGTAGTAATAAATAAGGTTCTGAATTGGTTGACAAGGTTTCTCCGCCCGTAGATTCAAGCGATTCTATCTCAGTGTCTTGACTCGGTGAGCTAACTGTCTTTCGATTAATTGATATGGCTGTAGATCTGTGTGTGAATGTAATTCTTTGCCTTTTTGTTTAGGGTTTGAAGGATTTAGCGATGGAACCGATGGATATAGTTGGCAAATCGAAAGAGGATGCTTCGCTTCCTAAAGGTTGTGCGTATTTTAATTCTAAGTTGTTTGGTGTGGTCAATTTTATTTATATTTTTTGCATTTTTTTTCTCTTGTCTTGTTAGTTTATTAATTTTTGTGGTTTCGCTAGTTACAGTTTTTTTTGGAGGAGCTAGATTTAGTTTTTGAAAAAACCGTAGAAAAAAAAGTATAATGAGTTTTACCTTAGGTTTTATTTTTGATAGATTATGAAATGTATGACTTGAGAGATTCTTACGCAGAGTGTTGTTAGGCTTAGTTATGGGTTAGGGTTTCTACATCTGTGATTGTATTTGTGGTGAATTGCTATTGCCTTGCATATTTGCAGTCAATTTTTAGTGATGTTGGGTCAAGTAGGAATAGCAACGGCCTGGTGTTGCTGTGATTTGTAGTGATTTAGGCATTTCTGTGTGTGGTATCTGCTTAGTGTAGTGCGTTCAACTTGTACGCTTTGGATCGAGGGCTTGCTGACCTTGAAAGGGTGCTGAATGTTCGTTCTCTGATGCCAGTTATGGATCTTCTTTTACAGCAACTATGACCAAAATTATCAAAGAGATGTTGCCCCCAGATGTTCGTGTTGCCAGAGATGCTCAAGATCTTTTAATTGAGTGCTGTGTAGGTGAGACTTAAGTAATTTTGCATGTTTTATCAACTTAAATTCTTTGCATATTATCATATTGATTTATTATCAATATGATAATATTACACCTCTAGGCAAACCTTTTCTTTGGGAAAATGATTTTATGTATGTGGAGAGACAGAATGAGCGTGGCCCTTTAATCTATCTGCTAGTACATTGTTTATGGAACAAGTTTTATCAACTGGAATTTAAATAGGGCAGCCACATCAGACAATGTCATTGTTCAGTTCACACACGACATTAACAAAAAAAAAGGCAGAAATAAAAGGAAAAGAGAAGGAAAATAGAAAGAGAGGCATGACCTTAGGAGTTAAAGCTCCAAATCCAATTAGAAAAGCTTCATTTGTGAATTACTTATTCTTAGCATGAGATAACATATTTATCGATAATATTTCTAAATTTCAATTTTGCCCTTTTGATGTTGCTATAGTTTTCTCCACATGACACTTTCCAGAGATGTGCCATTATCAGTTGACTGTTTGGAGCTGTTGTGACAAATCAAATACCTTAACAAAAGCCTAGTGGTCCATTCTAAAAAAAAACTTAATAAACATAAAGGGGGATTGTTTTTGTTTTCTTCTAAAACAATATACCTTCCATACAAATGTTTGCAGCTGCAGCATGTCTTCAAAAGCTATTTCATGGCTAGAATTTGATTTATTCCAAGATGCGGTTCACCAGATGGTATCAAAACTCTTTCTTTAACAAACCCTATTAAAAGTTTCTTATAAGTTTTTATAATCTAAATGCTTGTTGGAATGTCATTGGTTGGAAATTGGAAAGGATGTTAGTTTTGGAAATGACATTGTTAATATGTACAAGTTCCCCTTCTTTTGGAAGCTAGCTTTCAAAGATTAAATCAACTTCCTATTAAAAGATCCTTCACAATAGGTAGAAAGCCATAAGTGAAGTTTCCATCTTGAATGGCACCTTTGTATCTTGCCCTTGCTTTTGATAAGAGAACCTTCCAGGAAACTGCTGTTAAGATTGGCCTACTTCAATATCAGGATAGAAAAGAAATGGGTTCGTTGCAATATCATTTCAAAAGTCACCTTTTGCACCATTTATTTTGAAGATAGCACATTCAAGAGAAAACTGTGCTCCTATATAGCTCACCCTTTCATTTCCTTGAATCCTAGCTGTGGCCTGAGATTTTTTAATTTAATATTGGCTATATGATATAAGATGCTTAAATTAAAATTTTCAAGATGTGGCCATTTTAGTATCACATGCAAGGGCCATATGTTTATTTGGTTATAAGCTACGCTTTGTTGAATAGTGTTTCATTGGTTGCTGGTATAAAAGTAAGTCATTCCATCCATATAAATGTCAAATGTCTTTTCTACTGCACTTATTTCCTTCTGCATCACTGCATTTTCTTCTATCTCACTACCAGACAGTCCATAACTTTTCATATGGTTTTGCGACTTGTGTTTTAACAAATCTCTGTGGAACTTGTTTGTTTGTAGAATTTATAAACCTTGTATCGTCAGAGTCCAATGAAGTTTGTAGCAGAGAGGACAAGCGAACGATTGCTCCTGAGCATGTACTCAAGGCTTTAGAGGTCTTTGACCGATCAAATTTACTCTCTCAAGTGTGGGTTTTTGACATGCATAATTTCCTGTGCCTCTTAGTTGGAAGCAACATTTTTTGCGTACAAACCATGGTTTATTTTCTTCCAATACTGTTTCGGGATGATGTGCGATACCTTTACTTTTAATAATTTGAACCTAGGTCTCATTCCCTGCCCTCACTCATCCCCTCGAAAAAAAGAGAGGCCAAAAGCGCTTTTCATTTGTACTATCCACTTTCATCCCTTATGATTTTCAGAATTATTAGTGATTCATTCACTGAGAAGTCTCATAAACCTTTTGATCCTCGAGTTATATTTAATTAGATGCTGTTTTGCTGTAAATGCCTCAAAGTCAGTCTGTTTCTATTTTCTACTTTGTGAAGCCAATCATGTATTTTTAATGGAATTGATTAACAATCTACATTTGAAACCCATGTGCCTTTAAAGATATCCCTGGTTGCCAGCCTGCAATTTTTATTCACAAAGTACTATCTGATTGATTCTCTGATTTACAGGTTCTAGGGTTTGGAGAGTACATTGAGGAGGTTTATGCTGCATATGAGCAACACAAGCTAGAGACTATGGTAATTTTTATTTTCTCCCGTCCTTTTTCAATTTTTGCAAGAAAGATTATTTTTAAAATCAGATCTCTCCACATGATAAAGCCGTGTATTAAAATAGTCCAGCTGGTTCAGCATCTGCTTGTTTTTATTTACTTTTGCTATAATGGATTGGAGTTCTGAGCTTTATTGAGTTTATTTTTTTGTTTTTCGAATTTTGTACGTTCCCCGTTTTAGTTTAGTTGCCCGCTTAAGATCGAGCTTTGAGAGCGCAAAATGATATAGTCTTTTGTTACAGTTGTGCTTTCAAAGCATGTAATATAAGTTTTGTTTAACAAATCTCGGTCTCTCTATCTCTTTGCCTTCACAGCATGACTCTTTAAAAGGTGGTAAATGGAGCAATGGAGCGGCAATGACCGAGGAAGAGGCAGCCGCTGCGCAGCAAAGGATGTTTGATGAGGCGCGTGCTAGAATGAATGGTGGGGTCACTGCCCCAAAGCAACCAGAGACTAACCATAGTTTAAAGAGCTAACCTAGGGACTTTGCTTTCATGAACCATAGGCAAGCATCACACTCTTCCACTGGCACGACTAGAATATCTTCTATACTGTACAAAGTCATTGGCAAGTGCAGTCGTAATTGTGGAGATGCACTTCGATTTGAACTCCTTATCGTCGTATGGTTCATGTTTATAAGTTTAGTTAATCAGTGCGAGCTTGTCATTATCATATTTAGCTACCCCCTAGGCACTGCCCATGCTACGTGGCTAGTCCATATATAATGCTTAGGTGATGTAAATGTGTTTTAAAAAGTAAAAACAATTAACGATTTGGGTTATATTACCGATTAAGATCGATAAATTGATTTTATTTTAATTAAATGATAAAAAAGACTAATCTTAACTAGGTAATTATTTTTTTAATAAAATCATGATTACTTTAAAGGAGAAATGATTTAAAAAATTGATAGTTTAAATGAGGATAAAATCAAAATAAAATAAATTAAAGAGCGATTGAATTTTTTCGTTGGAAATTAACTTGAAAAGAAAAATAACTCAAATAAGATAAAAACTAGTAGAAAAAATAAAGAAAAAAAATAATGCAACATAAACTCGAATTTAAATGTGAGATTAGAAATCAATAACATTTTTCAAAAAAGTAGAAAAAAAACAAAGAATAAATACCAAATGAAAAAATATATGAAAAATTGAACTTGAAGGAATAAATTAAAAAGAATTAACACCTATACAAAAGGGCAAAGGAACAAGAAATTAAGAGAAAAAAGAACATAAATTTTTGTTTGGAGAATTAAATTGAAAAGAAAAATAACAGAAACAACAAAAAATTGAGGATAAAATTGAAAACAATAAAATAAAATAAACTTGGATTGAAAGGTGAAATAGATTTTTTTTATCTATTCTAAATTTATTCAATTTATTATGGTGTTTACCATATTTTTTTCGCCAATTTCAGACTTAAGGTTTATATATGGATCAATAACTTCATTAAAAACAACAACAAAAAAAATATATTACAAGGCACTATTTTCATAAAATTCAATGTTAAAAGTTAAGATCCAATAAGAAAATCCATGAGACTCAAATAGTAATACAAAATAAACTGAAAAAATAATTACAGAACTAAATCCCCACCTAATCAATGAATCTTATTGTAATAATTTTTTCAATTTATTGTTGTGTTTACCATATTCATTCACCAATTTCAAACCTGAGGTGATGTGATCACGTGGTCAAGCAATCCTCGACAAAAATGATATTTCCCCAAGAAAACTGAAAATCAAGTTTGAAAAATGTGACAAAATAGAAATTTGTCCCAAGACACCAATATTATGGGAGTTGAATCGAATGATGCCACAAGTCAATTATACCTTGAGAAGTCAGATTTGATCTTTGTCCCAGCAAAAAAACATGTTGCATCATCCAAAGTTCCAAACACACAAGTTTATTTCATTAATCTGTGGCTGCTAGCTTTGCAACATACAATTCACTTATATAATGTTTCAAATAACTTTAATGGATCCCCATATGTGGGCTGATTTGAGCACACTTATAAAATTGACCAAATATGTAATAATAATCCAAAAACTAATAAGAAAATAATAAAAAGAATAAAAATTCAAAATTAATATCTTAGATATACTAGAAACAAATTTGTCATCCATAAGAAGTCCCAAATAGATTAAGGAATCTGATCTTATCGCAATTTCTTAATTAACTCAATCCAACTTTGGACTTCATGTAGCCCAAACCCATAACTATTAAAATGAACCAAACAAGACTCAACATACACTCCAAATAAGCTTTTTTACACAAAAGGAATTGAACAAAAAAATTCGTTAAGCCTACTATGACCTATTGATGCAAACCTCGTGATCACGTGGTCACGCAACCCACAACCAAGAATGAGATCTGATCCCGGAAAATCGAAATAGGTCTGATAGGAGTGTGACACAATGGAAACCTGCCCCAAGGCACCAGCACTATTGGAATGAGTAGAATGACGCCACGAAGCCAGTTAATCTTCGATAAGTCGGATTCAGTTCGTTCAAGAACTAAAGAATGCAAGAATCACTCTCACACATAAACTGAAAAGTTCAGAATTAAAATTAATCAATGGCTGCCGAAATTTAGCTAACATGAGTTTAAATAGTCTTTTAAAAACTAACCCTAATGGACCTCTTATGTGGACTTAAAAGAGGTCCACTAAAAACTGACCCAAAATCCTAAATTGAAAAGCCCATGACTTAATCCAAGCAAGCCTTGGATCCTAGCTGAAAACAAAGTCTTAATTAAGCCCAAACAAGCCTTGAGCTGTAGCTAATAAACTTAAATAAAGCCCATAAGGTTTATTTATTGTCTTCCATCCAGCCCATCAATCCCATGTTTCCAAGTTGTAGTAGGATTCTTTTGGCTCCTTTGTTGTCCTCACTTCATGGCCCCAATAAAGTCGGGCTGGACCCCTCCTACACAGATACTTCAATGGTCCTTGCAATTCTGACTTGGGTGAAACCTTCAAAACCACGAATCAAGCCCCTAAAAATATAATAGGTCCTTACTGGTGTTTCTGGGCCGGTTCGCATCACCTATATCGCAATACCTTCTCAAACTCTGATTAGTCTATAATTTCACACCTACATAGAAGTACAGCTCTAAAATCCAACGGTTAGATAGTGAGATATGCTTAGTAGCATATAATTGGACAATATAAACTTTATATAAAAGTTCAAATTTGACCATGTTTGGATCGTATCACGAGATTTATATATGGGTCATGAGACCATGATAACTTCATTAAGAGCATCCATAAAATTTTTGTTTGTGATCAATTCATTGTGATTTTTCTCTTTGGATTAGTCTACTTTTGAAATTAAGATTGTAAGAATTAGGGTTTTGATAAAAAAAGAAGACAATTGATATATTTTACCTTTTGTCTTTGTTACTACTTTCTCTAGAAATTATTAAAGAAAAGATAAGGAGGGTTGGGAGAAAGTAGTGAAGAACTGCAAAAAAGTTTTTTGACTAAGATGGATTTTAATTAAGGTTGTTTATGCTCCCCACTATATATTCCTTGCTCACATTCCCCTATTAGGTTTGATAACATTCCTTAAACCTTTCTTGAAATTCATCTTTCACCCTCTCTCTCCCTCCCCCCCCCCCCCCCATTTCTCCCCTCTATTCATTTTTAGGCTTGATAAGAATCCTCGGCCTTTTTGGAAGTCAATTTCTCATGTTTTTTTTTACTTTTTCTAAAAAAACAACAAAAAGGAAAGAAGGAAGAGATAAAAGAGAAAGGGTGTGAAAACATGTGCCCATTACAAACCAAAAATATATCCAAGGCTAAAAATATAATCATTCTATTAAAATCCATAGTAAAAATAATTTATATCCATAATAAAATCATGATCTCTTTTCATATTTTTAGTATAATGTGAGATTTTGATTAATTTGAATAAACCTATTAACAAGAATAATGCTTTAAGAAATTGTAATTTAAAGTTTTTTTTATACATCATAATATTACTATTTTGATTTATTTTTCTTTTAGTAACGGTCCATCAATATATATGTTCAGTGTGTGGATGCACATTTGTGTAAATGTTATTAAGTATGAGCTTAGAACTAAAATGTTATTCACTAGAACTATGGAACTTGGGTAGAAAGCACACATGAATTTTATGCATTTTTATAACAAAATTCTTTGAGAATTGCATTATTTTACTAATTACTAAAAACATTAAAAGATTTGTAGTAAATCATTTGCTTGTCTCATTCAAATAAATAGTGAAACATGTCCCTTTTTATTTCCTTCATTTTTTTGTTTTTATGTTTTAAATTCAAAATTTGATTGATTTTGAATTGACTTTTATCATTTGTTTCAAGCTGCTTTCGATGAGGTTATCATTGTCTCAAACAAATATTATAGTATTTTATTGGTAGTTGACTTTATGATTTTCTATTTATTTTATCATAAAATTAAGTACAAAATAGTTTTTTTAATAGAGTTATTAAACCCAATGAAGTTCGTAACTCAGGTTGTGAGTTTGGTGGTTTAAGTTGTAAAATCAGCTTTATCTAATATGTTGTCATCTCAGAATTCCAAAAACAAATTGTTTTGATTTTTTTAAAAGTCCAATCATGTTTTTACTAGCTATTTGAGTTGTCTTTGAACCTACCAAATTTTATTAAGTCACGTCGTGACAACTCACATGATTTAATTTAATCTAATAAACTTGAGTTAGATAAGAAATCATGTTCAAAGATTTCAAGGTTGACTCACTATGCTAGATTTAATAATAATATCAAAGAGTTTTTTATGACCTCAATATTGTTTTATATACAAATAATTTAGTCTGATCTACAATGTAACATAGCTCGTAAACTAGTTTATGTAGATAAAAGTAAATAAGCTACCATATCTCTTGAAATATTTGCCTCTTATTGTTTCATTTTTGGATACAATTTAAATTCACCTCCAATTATCCATAAATTCTCAATTATACCTCTAAATCAAAAAATTTCTCAATTAGATTTCTAAAGCATCCAACTTTCCTCAATCGACTCCTTTTATCTATTTCTAATTGTCTTCTAATAAGTTTTATTATATTTTCAATAAAACAATGTCATTTATAGAGAACTTGATCCTTTCTTTTAATATATTTTTATAAATAAAGTTAGATGAAAAGATTTAACACTAAAATAACTAATATATTTTGAATATAATTAATATTAAAATAAGATAAAACTTAAGAATTGGATAATATTCTTGGAAAAAAAATATTCATATGATGAGAACCGGCCTTGAAATACCAGCAAGGACCCATTACATGTTTAAGGGCTTGATTCGTGGTTTTGAAGGTTTCAACCAAGTCAGAAATGCAAGGACCATTGAAGTATCAAGAGGAGACCCTAATACATCTTATCTATGTGTAGGAGGGGTCCAACCCAATTTTATTTGGACGATGAAGTGAGGACAACAAAGGAGCCAAAAGAATCGTACTACAACTTAGAAGCATGGGATTGATGGGCTGGATGGAAGACAATAAATAAACCTTATGGGCTTTATTTAATTTTGTTAGCTACAGCCTGAGGCTTGTTTGAACTTAATTAATACTTTGCTTTCAGCTAGGATCCAAGGCTTGTTTGAATTAAGTCATGAGCTTGTCAATTTAGGATTTTGGGTCAGTTTTGAGTGGACCTCATTTAAGTCTACATAAGGGGTCTATTAGGGTTAGTTTTTCAAAGACTATTTAAACTCATGCTAGCTAAATTTCGGGAGCCATTGATTAATTTTAATTCTGAACTTTTCAGTTTATATGTGAGAGTGATTCTTGCATTCTTTAGTTCTTGAACGAACTGAATGCGACTTATCGAAGATTAGCTGTCTTCGTGGTGTCACTCTACTCATTCCAATAGTGCTAGTGCCTTGGGGCAGGTTTCCATTGTGTCACACTCCTATCAGACCTTGATATGAACTTCATCAACAATTGTGATTAAACCCAATAAGAATGATGGCTTAGAAACCCAAGATCGTGTAGACAAGATTGGTTGAGCCTTGACCCGTCACCTAACAAGATGAAAACCAAGATTACGAAAGATTGAAACGCCACACCTAGAAAACCTGAGAATCTCTCAACAATCAAGGTGATAAGTGTGGTTGTTTGAACGCCATAAGATTAACTTGATAAGTTCTAGGAGTTCTTTTAAGAACGAAGAGGAACACAAGACCTCACAAATATGATAATTTTCTGAAAACTTAATCTGTTTATTCATTTCGAAATACTCATTTATATACTTGGAACAACCCTCCAAGAATAGGAAAAGTCATAACTAAAGCTTTACCAGAGCTCAAACAGTAACATAAAGAAGTCCCCATGTTTTTAGGTCTCTTGGACTTCTAGAGGCTACAATAAATAGCTAAATGACTAAATTCAATGTATTTAACATCACCATTCAAGACCAAATTCATTCCTTTATTTAATACCCTTGGAACCCATCAAATTCATGCCCTTTGATGGTCAGACCATGCTGAAACATTTTTGCATAATTATTACCCTATTCAATTGCTTTGATGATGTGGACTAAGCCTTGATTATTATTTAATCCCATCTTGGTCTTTTTTAGAATCAGCCCAAATCTCTTGGATTAGCCCATTTAGTGCTTCCTTGAAATGTTTGGCCTAAGTCTTGTAATTGGGCCACTTGGAAGTGACAAAGGGTCTTGTGCAAATTTAGATGCAATCCCGAGTGTATGATCAACAAATCCACCTCCTTGGTTTGCATTAGATCTATTTCAGCTTTTCTGGATCAGATCTCATCCTTGGTTGTGGGTTGCATGACCACATGATCACGAGGTTCGCATCATCATATTTATTCATGTAACTTAGTTAAATATGAAGAGTTCTATATTCAATAGAAATGGTTTACCAGTACAACCATGAATGCACATGTTAGATATTTTTATGGTCAAAATATTTTAAAATTCTTTTATGTATAATCAAGATTATTATTTCTTTCCAAAAAAATTTGAAAACACATTTTCCATAGTCATTTGATGTACTTATATATGCAAATAAAACTTCCTTGTATTATGTCATAAATATCTAAATCTATACATTTAATGATATTTCTACCCAGAACAATTTTAATACATTCAACAATAATTGCATATTTTTGACATATAATTCCTATCTTAAATATGTTAACGGTGTTTTATATAATTGGTAGTAGGATAAAGTTATGTGGATGGTGACAAAACTCAATGCATAACTATTTGCTCATTATATAGAAACTTTTCCTAGTTTATTCTCACTTCCAACTCAATTTGCTCCACATGTCTACAATAATGAACATTGCTCACACCAACATTCTTATGGATCATTGATTTGAACAATCTATATCGTTGATATTCAGTTGTATTGTCACTAAATTAAAAGGAAAAGGTACATAATTCATTGCATTCTTTTTTAAACCTAAAAAGATAAAGAGGATCTTCTAAACCATTAACAATAAAACAAAAATAGTCAACCAATGAGTGATGAGAACTTTATGATCATGCAGACATGTACCCATTATTAATATTTAAATCTAGTTTTGGAAAGTCAAAAGAGGTCTGAATAGAATGTAACATAATGGAAACCAATCCAAAGCACTAACAATATATAATGATGTCATGAAGTTAGTTAATCTTTGATAAATCAGTTCAGTTCTAAATATGAAGAAAACAACTATTAGATCTTAGTTAAAACCAAGTATTTATTAAGCCTAAACATGAAGAAAATAATAAAAATAACAAATCTAAAAATAAAAAAATAACAAATCTAACACAAACTAAATGTTTGCACATAATTAAACATAATAACCTAAGATAAATAAATTTACGATTTAAATAATGCCATAAACAAAATTTTCATCCTAAAAACACTAGGGTCTTTGTTGTCACTTTTAGATATCCAAAATAAGCTACTAAATTGATTGATGAAGTTGTCTCCCTTTTAGTTTCCTTGCATGTCTAGGATAATTATTTGTACTTTTAAAGAATAATCTCAAAACATGGAAACCCTTGTTGCCTTCCTTTAACCTTCCTTTTAGGATTACGAAATTCTCTAAAATAAGTTAATTAATTTGTCATTAAATACCATCCACCTCCTTTTTCCTATGTAGTTAGGATGAATAAGAAGTCCTTATATGAAAATGATTTTAGAGCATAAATAAATCCTTGCCATATTAAAAATTCTATTGCAACTCATTAAAGATCTTTATAGAACTAGAAAATACCCAGAAAAACTTGGCATATCCTTATAAGAAAAATGTACTTGCAAAACAGGAAGTCCACAAATCAAAAGGAAATAAATATCAAAATTCATACAACCTATTTTGAGACCTTTTAAAATCTTATTAACCTCACATTTTACCCTAACATAGAAAATACCTTTGGAATCTTCTAACATAACTAGCTCAATGTCTTCACTAAAGAAATTCGAATACTCATATGACATAACAGCCATTTGAGTCACATCAACTTTTTAACAAGCACATTATTTACCATACACCACCTACAGGTTAATCCAAAACTTGAACCAATTATACAAACCCCCCCCCCCCCCCATGATATTGACCACACCTTAAGAAAATACATCATTTTGAATTAGGGATAAAAAGGCAGCATGGACTAATGAAGATGAAAACATAACCACACCTTAAGAAAAAAATCCCTAATCCCTATCTTTTTATTTTCTTTGTAATCCACCAACTTATAACTTTTGTATTGGATTACATTCAATTTCAAACAAGTTAACTTTTCTAATCCACGTGATAAGGACCAGCTCAACACCAAGTTTAATCACGCAAATGATTTATTGGTGGTGCCAAACGAGCCTATTATAAGAGCTAGGGCAAAGAGATTTTAAAAGGCATTAAATGGATTAGTTTAGAGCACATGGAGTAACATGGACCTAGAGGGACAAAGGAAGTCTATGGAGCTTAAAGACCAACCTTTAATTCATTTAATCCAAGTCCAAGAAGGGTCCCATGCAAGTTCTAAAAAGGGCTGATGTGTTAGGTCCTATGTCAATCTTGATTTGGACTTATTTTTCCTAACATGACATGGAGTCCAAGTCCAGATTACTTTCTAAAGAAGGGAGAATTTTTAGCAATCAAAAGAAGAAGTTTCCTAGTCTAGGAAGGAAAACTAAAAGTCAACACCATTTAAGACCAAATAAATCTTCTTTATCTTATTTTTATGTGACTGCAACTTAACCTTTTTTATTTTAAATTAATATTTTGTGTTTTATAGTTAACAAACATTAATTAGGCCTAAATACTTAGGGATGTGAAAATGGGATTTATACAAGTCCACATCTTTGGATATTATAGAGTTTAGCTTAGGTTAAAAACATATATCTAACCTAAGTTCAGATTATGTTTTATGCTTAATGACATTAAGATTTTAGCAGTAACATTATGTGCTTGTGAGGTGAGAATTCGCTCTTCCTTAGTTCTCTAAGGGGACAGAAAATGACATATTGAGGTTCAATTGACTTTGTGGTGTCAATTCATACTTCTCCTTCGTGAATTGCTATTTGTTGGGTGGGGTTTGAATCTAATAGTGTTTGTGCCTAGGTACAAATTATCTTTATGTCACACTCATATCAAACCTGATTTACTTGGCTTTTCAGGAATTGGTGTCTTTGCACGCGGGTTACTTGACTACATGTTCAAGAGGTTCACATCATTTGGTATCTGAGCTTGGCTCAATTAATCATTTAAAAATTAAAAAAGCTAGTAGTTACTATAACGTTCAATGCAGTGTTGTTGGAGAAATGATGTGGACCAACCCAGAAACACCAACAAGGACCCATTACATGTTCCAAATGGTCCAATAACCCGGTCTAAGACAAAGACATTGAAAGAGGTATTGAATGCATTGGTTTTAAAGGTTTCAACCAAGTTAGAAATGCAAAGACTATTGGAGTATCAAGAGGAGACCATAGTACATCTTATCCATGTGCAAAAGGGGTCTAATACAACCTCATTTGGGCCATGAAGTGAGGACAACAAATGAAACAACATAATCCTACTACCACTTGGAAAAAACATGGGTGACTACCTTTTTCCTTTTGTTTCTAGGATTAAGGGACTGGATGGAAGGCTACAAATAAGATTTATGGGCTTTATTTAAGTTAGTTAGCTACAACCCAAGGCTTGTTTGGGCTTAATTAAGACTTTGTTTTCAGCTAAGATCCAAGGCTTGCGTGGATTAAAGTCATGGGCTTTTCAATTTAGGATTTTGGGTCAGTTTTGAGTGGACCACTTTTAAGTCCACATAAGAGGTCCATTAGGGTTAGATTTTAAAAGACGATTTAAACTCATGTAACCCTAATTTCGGCAGCCATTGATTAAATTTAATTCTGAACTTTTCAGTTTATGTGTGAGAGTGATTCTTGCATTCTTTAGTTCTTGAACGAACTGAATCCGACTTATCGAAGATTAACTGGCTTCGTGGCGTCATTCTACTCATTCCAATAGTGCTGGTGCCCTGGGGCAGGTTTCCATTGTGTCACACTCCTATCAGAACTATTTTGGCTTTCCGGGATTAGATTTCATTCTTAGTTGTGGGTTGCGTGACCACGTGATCACATGGTTCGCATCAGTATGTGTTTTCTCTAAAATTGACTAAAAAAGTAAATATCATCAGATTAGGATGAAAGAAGGTGATGAATGAAAAACAACATTTAAGACTAAACATGATTTATATGAGTGGTTAGTCATGTCGTTTGGGCTTATAAATGCACCTAGCACGTTTATGAGATTGATGAATCATGTTTTACATGCATTCATTGGTAAGTTTATGGTTGTGTATTTTGATGACTTCCTAATTTATAGCAAGAACTTGAATGATCATTTTGATCATTGGCGTAGTGTGCTTAGTGCATTGCGAGATGAAAAACTAAATGCTAATTTCAATAAGTGAACTTTTTGCATGTACAAAATTGTGTTTCTTTGATATGTAGTAACTGCATAGGTTATTGAGATGGATAAAGAACAGGTCAAGGCCATTTGGGAGTGATCTACACCCAAGTCTGTAATTGAGGTAAGGAGTTTTCATAGACTTGCTAGTTTTTATAGGAGGTTTATGAAAAACTTTAGCACTATTGCAGCACCACCGTTAACTGATATTGTTAAAAAGTCTGTTGGATATAAATGGGATGATAACCAAGATAAAGCTTTTAATTTGTTGAAAGATAAACATTGTTCTATGCTTGTTTTAGCTTTGTCAGACTTTAGAAAATCTTTTGAAGTTGAATGTGATGCCTCATGTATAAATATAGGAGCTGTGTTAATGCAAGAAAATAGGCCCATCGCGTATTACAGTGAGAAACTTAATGGGGCAGCCTTGAATTTCTCTACATATGACAAGGAGTTTTATGCCTTGGTAACAACTTTAGAGATGTGGCAGCATTATCTACGGCCTAAGGAGCTCGTGAAACATTCAGATCATGATTCCTTAACGCATTTAAAGGGCAAAATAAGTTGAGTAGGAGACATGCCAAATGGGTTGAATTTATTGAAACCTTTCCATATGTGATCAAGTATAAGCAAGGGAAAAAACATTGTGGCTGTTGCTCTTTCGTGCAGGTATGTTCTTTTATCCACTTTAGATGCTAGATTTCTAGGATTTGAACACAAAGGAATTGTACAAGGATGATAATTTTTGCTACTTTTTTTATGCATGTAAGGTTTCCGCCTTTGGAAAGTATTACATGCCTCGTGGATACTTGTTTAAAGAAAATCGCTTGGGTGTTCCATTAAGTTCTATGCGTGAATTGCTTGTACGTGAAGCACATAAGGGAGGGTTGATGTAGTATTTTGGTGTAACTAAGACTTAGGTGTGTTGCATGAGCATTTTTATTGGACAAAAATGAAAAAAGATGTGCAACGCATATGTGATAAATGCATAACATGTAGAAAAGCAAAAGTCTAGGACTCATCCGCATGACTTGTTTACTCCTTTTCTTGTACCTAAGGAACCATAAGTAGACATTTCAATGGATTTTGTATTAGGTTTACATAGGTCAAAATAGGGTAGGGATTCAATTTTTCTAGCTGTAGATAGTTTTTCTAGATGGCACATTTCATACCTTGTCATAAAACCGATGATGCAGATTCAAGGATTTCCTAGAAGTATTGTTTCTAGTAAAGATGTTAAGTTCCTTAGTTACTTACTTTTGAGAGGTGTTATGGGGAAAATTGGTACTAGGTTGTTATTTCGACTACATGTCATCCTTAAACAAATGGACAAACCGAAGTAGTTAATAGGACTTCAACACAGCAGTTATGTGTTGTCATTCAAAAGAACATATAGAATTGGGAAAATATTTGTCATTCATAGAGTTTGCATATAATTGTAATGTGCATTCCACTATTGATTTTTCACCATTTGAATTTGTGTATGAATTTAACCCGTTAACTCTCATGGATTTGATTCCTTTACTTGTTGATGAAAGAATTAGTTTCGATGGAAATCGTAAAGCATAGGTGGTGAAGACACTCCATGAGAATGTACGACAATTTATTGAAAATAAGTTTTATTTGAACCGGTGATTGGGTTTGGGTGCACAAGTGTAAGGAGAGATTTCCTGCCCAAAGGAAGTCCAAGTTACATTCGCGAGGAGATGGGCCTTTCCAAATCTTGGAAAGGATAAATGACAATGCATTTAAAGTTGATTTGCCTTTTGAGTATGGTATTAGTATTACCTTTAAAGTTTCTAATGTTAGTTTGCTTGATGCAGGTGGTGATAATTCGAGGTCGAATCCTTTTGAAGAGAGAGGGGATGATGAGGATCAACCCAACACCAAGCATAATCATGTTAATGATCCATTGGTGGTGCCAAGTGGGCCTATTACAAGAGCTAGGGCAAAAAAAATAAAGTGATGCGAACCAGCCCAGAAACACCATCAAGGACTTATTACATGTTCAGGGGCTTGATTCATGGTTTTGAAGGTGTCAACCAAGTCAGAATTGCAAGGACCATTGGAGTATCAAGAGGAGACCCTAGTACATCTTATCTATGTGCAGGAGTGGTTCAGCCCAACTTTATCTGAGGAATGAAGTGAGGACAGCAAAGGAGCCAAAAGAATCCTACTACAACTTGGAAACATGGGATTAATGGGCTTGATGGAAGACTATAAAAAAAAGCCTTATGGGCTTTACTTAATTTTGTTAGCTACAACCCAAGGCTTGTTTGGGCTTAATTAAGACTTTGTTTTCAAATAGGAATCAAGGCTTGCTTGGATTAAGTGATGGGCTTTTCAATTTAGGATTTTGGATCAGCTTTGAGTGGACCTCTTTTAAGTCCACATAAGGGGTCCATTAGGGTTAGTTTTTAAAAGACTATTTAAACTCATGTTAGCTAAATTTTGGCAGCCATTGATTAATTTTAATTCTGGACTTTTCAGTTTATGTGTGAGAGTGATTCTTGCATTCTTTAGTTCTTGAACGAACTGAATCCGACTTATCGAAGATTAACTGGCTTTGTGGCGTCATTCTACTCATTCCAATAGTGCTGGTGCCTTGGGGCAGGTTTCCATTGTGTCACACTCCTATCAGAACTATTTCGGCTTTTCGGGATCAGATCTCATTCTTGGTTGTGGGTTGCGTGACCACGTGATCACGAGGTTCGCATCATAAAAAGATATTGAATGGGCTAGTTCATAGAACATGGAGTAAGATGGACCTAGAGAGACAAAGGACAATAGAGTTTAAAGGACACCCTCTAATTCATTTAATCCAAGTCCAAGAAGGGTCTCATTCAAGTTTTGAATAGAGCTGATGTGTTAGGTTCTATGACAACCTTTATTTGAGCTTATTTTTCCTAATATGACATGGAGTCAAAGTCAAGATTATTTTCTAAAGAATCGAGGATTTCAGCCTTCAAAACAAGAAGTTTTCTAGTCTAGAAAGGAAACCTAAATAAATCTTTTTTATCTTATCTTTATGTGGCTGAAACTTAAATTTTTTTAGTTAAAATTCTTATTTTATTTTTTATAATTAATAAACATTAATTAGGCGTAGATACTTGGGGGTTTAGGTCTGATTGTAAGTGGGCTTTATAGAAGTCCACATCTTGGGGTATTCTAGGGTTTAACTTTGGTTAAAAACACATCTGTATCATAAGTTTCAGATCATGTTTTTTGGATTAATGACATTGAGATTACAGCTGGGACTTTGTGTGCTTGTGAGGTGAGAATTATCTCTTCCTTGATTCTTTAAAGGACTAAAAATGACTTATTGAGGCTCAACTAACTTCGTGGTGTCAATCCATACTTCTCATTTATGAATTACTATTCGTTGGGTGAGGGTTCAATGCAATAGTGTTGGTGTCTAAGTACAAGTTATCTTTGTGTCACATTCCTATCAAACCTGATTTACTTGACTTTTCGGGAAATTATGACGTTGCATGTGGGTTGCTTGACCGCGTAATTAAAAGGTTCGCATCATATTGTTAATATTGAATTAAATTAATTAATAGAATTAAACTTTAGGAATTAGTTGTAGATTTTATTATACGAGGGTATAAAATTATGATGTAAAGTATAACCTCATGTATTAACGGTACAAAGTGATGTGATCCAAGAACCAAAAGATGCATTAGAGGTTCTGATTGGTCTAGCAATAAGGCTTATAGTTAAGAGGCTTAAAGATGTTTTCAATGGACTTCTTCAAGATACATGAGTTGTGGACTTCAATATGATTTTAAATAATGAGGAGCAAGCTGTGATTAATTTGATTCATGTTCAAGAACGGCTTATTGGTGGAACCAAGACCATTACACAAGGATTGGGAGAACAATGCTAGATTCAGTCAATTTGACCTTTCACTACCTTTTGAATTAGAATTAGAGCAACAGGTTAAATTTTGAGGTGATTCAAATTGAGATGGAAACTAGATTTCCATATCTTTCAATTAGTAAATGAAACACCTTCTAATGCTTTACGAGATAAAACCATCCATTTGAAGTTGAGCTTTATTGTTGTCATACAGAATACGGAAATATCTTAACTTATCTTATTAAATTAGATGGGCTATTAAATTTTCTTTATTTTGTTAGGAAACACTTTTTTAGCTTTCAGACTTGTTTATTTTATTTACTTTAATTAGTTTAGGATAGTTTTAGCTTGAGTTGATTTATTATTTGATGTGGACCAGCCTAGAAACACCAACAAGGACCTATTACATGTTCCAAATGGTTCAATGACCCAGTCGAAAACAAAGACATTGAAAGAGGCATTGAATGCATTGGTTATGAGTAGACGTCATATAAATCCATTAGGGTTAATTTTTCAAGAACTATATAAATTCATGTAGCTAAATTTCGGAGCCTTTGATGATTATTACTTCTGAATTTTTCATTTTTAACGTGTGAGTGATTCTTGCATTCTTTAGTTCTTGAACGAACTGAATCCGACTTATCGAAGATTAGCTGGCTTTGTGGCGTCATTCTACTCATTCCAATAGTGGTGGTGTCTTGGGGCAGGTTTCCATTGTGTCACACTCTTATCAGATGTATTTCGACTTTCAGAGATCAGATCTCAATCTTGATTGTGGGTTACGTGACCATGTGATCATGAGGTTCACATCATTATTTAAATTAGGTTTGTAAGTGTTCCAATTTAGGAAACTAGAGTTTTGTTTTTGGCTTTGGGTATAAATACTCTTGTAAACAATTTTTGTGATAGTTTTTTTGGCTAATAATATTTAAATTTCTGCCAACCTTGATTGCCCATCTTGGTTCTTGATTGAACTTTCAACTCTTCAAAAAATTGACCAATCTTTGTTGTGAATTTATACTCCTTTTGCTCGTCTCCAAGGGTAGCCATTATGATTGAGTTATTTTATAGTCTTGTTGTCTTGGAGCAGATCTTTCATTGTGATAAGCTCATCCTATTTTCAATAAACTTGGATTAGATAAATCTTGGGTTTGTGAATTTCATTCAATTTTGCTAGGTTTAGCTTCACAAAGTAAGAGAAACAAATGTGATGATAAGATTTATACCCTAGAATGGTGAAGATTTAACCCGACAACGTAGTTACTTTTTCATGAATGGAGAACTGCCTTGAACATTAGATAAGACCAATAAATGAAAACAAGATTTGAAATAATAATCAATCAATAATGTAGCTTGTCATAGGTATATGATGCACTAGTGGTGATGCGATTTCACTTTGAACATCTAATTTTATTTTTGAGACTCTTGCAGATCACAAAATTTCTAGTGATCGTGATACTATGTAATGACTTCTTTAAAAATTATAATTTTATGATTAAACTCAAAACCTCATCAATTCAGAAGAAAAATCTACCATTCAATGTCGTGCATGTCATGACAATTTTATAAAGAATGAGGTAATGTACATTATTGCCATAGACAATGGAAAAAGAATCAAGAAAATAGTAATTAAATTTACTACTTTTTCTTGGTTTTGTAATATTAAGTTTCTATGTATTAGTTGGTGTATATGATATATGTGATGTTGTTTATTTTCAGATGTTATTTCTAGTACTAATTCATATACATTGTAGGTTATTATATATTACAAGACTGGAATCGCTCTATCATATCTAAGATTTAGGGAGCTGGTCCAACCTCAAAATAGAAAGAAAATAAAATGCTATCAATTTTTTTTTCCAAAGAAAAAATAACATTTCAGGAACAAAAGATGTTAGAAATATAGATTGAATGGTTGCAAGGGCCAACACTATAATCAGATAGCTAATTTTAACTTTAAGGTTATATTCAATACATGTGCTATCATATGATATATAGAAAGTAAATAGATTTAACACAATTTCTAGTAAACATTAACATAAAGATCAAAACAAAAAAAATATATAATTAAGAGATTGATATTAACATAAATAATAGTAGCATCAAATTATTAAAAAATTAAGAGTATAAGATCTGACAACCGGACTTAACTATTAGAAACATGTGTTTTTTTCTCAAGGAACGTTTACAAAAAATAATTCAACATGGGATTATATTATGTTTTTTAAAAGTAAAAGTTGCTGATAAAATAGGATAGGCAACAAATGGGTAAGACATTAAACAAGACGAAAATAAATCAGACAAGGAAAAATCATAACCTACGATTACCTCCCTGCCTAACGAGGGTGAGGAGCTGTAAAGAGCAAGGTTGTCAATACCGTTTCGGTTAGCGTTTTGTTTTTTCTATTGGTACGGAGCGTTTTGGCATGCCTTTTCGGGGTTGCACTATTCATATATAATTAATTATATATATATATATATATGGAAAAAATATTAATTTAACAAACATAATTCAAATTTGCCAAAAAATATTTTTCTTTTAAATTAAATTTTTTTATATATCTTTATATTATTTTGATGATTGATGTAAAAAATATTTTTTAAATAAACAGGTTTTTAAGACTTGCACGTTGAATATACTCATGATTTTGTTGCTAGCTACTACTGCTTTATTTATTTTTTTATCAATGTGCGGGGCCCATAAGTTATAAATTTCATACCACACTCACACCCGATTTCTCTCCCTTCAGGCTTCCAGCCATAGATGTGAAAGTCGTTCCGTTCCGACCGGAACATGCCGTTCCACGCATAAAACCGGGACAAAACGGCGTCGTTTTTGTCCCGGTTTTAATTCCGGGTCGTTCCGGAAATTCCGGCCAAATTCCGCCCGGAACGCCTCAGTTCGGTTCCGGGCGTTCCGTTCCGGGTTCATCAAAACGACGTCGTTTCATGTCCCTTACAAAATACACTGAAGAAACAACCCCCGTCCACAATTCCCAAATCAATTTCATTTCTTAAACCTCAATTCATCCGTAATCCCTCAAAAATCAACCCAAATCTCAACTCAAATGTCAAGTTTTTGAAACCTAATTTGTTCCCTCACCTAATCTGTAACCCTCACCTGAAAAACTCTCAATTTCTTCCACATCGAACCTGTTCTTCTTCATCCACACGGCAGCACCAAATCTTCATTTCTTCCCCAAATTTCAATTCATCGGTTGTTCACTTCTTCCCCAAATCATCTCACGGCAGCAACTTCAAGTGAAAGGTACACATTCCAGTCCCCAAATCCTTGAGTTTATTATGATATTGAAACTGATGAATCATGAAACTGGGCATAAATGATATTGTTGAAACTGGGTTTGTGTTTGATTGATTGTTATTAGCTGTGTTTGATCAATTTCTGTGGGTGTAAAATTATTGGGTATGTTTTTACAATAGATTTCTATTAATTTCTATCTTGAACCGATTGTTATTAGCTGTGTTTGATGATCAGTTTCTATGGAATTTTTTCTTTATTTCCTTGTTAATAATACTGGGCAAGATCAAGATCCTTTAATCTGTGCATGGAGAAGGTTAGCTGATACTTTCCCTAGCCTTTATTGGGCTCTTTGTGCAGCACACTGTCTAGATTTGATACTTAAGGATTTTGCAAAACTTGAGTGGATAAATTTAGTAATTGAACAGGCTAGGTCTATTACGAGATTTGTTTACAATCATAGTGTGGTCTTGAATATGATGAAAAGGTATACTTTTGGAAATGATATTGTAGAACCAGGACTTAGTCGCTTTGCCACAAACTTTGGAACATTGAAGCGAATGGTTGATCTTAAACATACCTGCAGACCATGGTTACTTCACAGGAGTGGGTGGACTGCCCATATTCAAAGAAACCTAGGGGGCTGGAAATGTTAGATTTGGTAAGCGATCAGTCATTTTGGTCATCATACGCCCTAATAACCCGTTTAACTAATCCTCTCTTGCAAGTATTGAGACTAGTTGGCAGCAAGAAGAGGCCTGCTATGGGGTATATTTACGCAGGAATGTATCGAGCCAAAGAAGCAATCAAGAAAGAACTTGTTAAGAGGGAGGAGTATATTGTCTACTGGAATATTATAGACCATTGGTGGCAACAAAATTGGAATCTCCCTCTTCATGCTGCAGGTTTATGTTGAATATTAACCTTTCCTTGTTAATATTTCCTTATGTTCCACAGCAAGATCAAGATCCTTATTTTTATATTAATGATGTAGAAGATGTTTGATGTATATTTCTTTTATTTTAGAACATTTTACTTTCATAATATTTTGGAATTTTAGAGATGTTTCTAATTTTGAGATTATGTTTGTATTGTATAATTTAAAGTTCATTTATCTTGAATTTAAATTATACTTGTTAAATTAATATTTTATTTTTTTCATATATATAATTAATTAAATATGAACAGTACAAAACCGGAACGGCACGCCGGAATGCACCGAAACCGGAACGTTCCGTTCCAATCAAAAAACCGGAACGGCCCCCGGAACGGATTTTACAACTTTGCTTCCAGCCCCTCCCTCTAATATATATTTTAAATTAAAAAACATTTTGAAAATTAAGAACACCCCTTTAAACTTTTAAGTTTATAATACAAAGCAAAGCAAAAACCCTAGCCGCCGCCCTCTTTTTCTCTTTTTTTCTTTCTTTCTCTGCTGCTGATTCAATTCTTGAATCTTGATGGCAGAAGGCAAGCAGAGGAGCAGATTAAGAGGTTAGCTAAAGATCCTCAAGTGGTCCCGACCCTTGCCCAAAATCTCCTCAACTCAAACTCCTTGTCAAGCAATCTCTCAATGAAAGCATCACCATGGAACACAAGTTTTGATTATTTGCCAGTAAGGAGAGCGAGTGCAAATAAGGTGGGTATAATTGCCAAATACACAGTTCCGACCGGAGAGTGGCCTGATTTGTTGTTCTTTTTGTTGATTTAATTCTTTGATTTTTTTTCAAGGCCGAAACGGCACAGCCGGTATGATACTGGGGCGTTTCTGCCGGTATTTCCGGTATGGGCCGGAATTAAAACCGAGACGAAAATGACGCCGTTTTGTCACGGTTTTTTTATCGGTACGAAATGTTTCGGCCACTTCGGCCAAAACGGAACGGTATCAACAACCGTGGTAAAGAGGTATGAGCGCGGAGAAGAAGTATTGGATCGACTCCAATTAAATATTAGATAAAAAGACAAACAATAATTAATTAAATCTGGAGGAAGACAAAAGGATAGATTTCTTTTTTGTTAACGCACCAATGTAGATGTGGATGGGATACCCCTCTGCCTTTTTTATGACCAAAGAAAAAAAAACTCAGTGTATGAGAATTAACTTAAAAATTATTTTTATTATAAATTTTTGTTTTTCTCCTTAAAAGGAAAGCTTGAATTATCAAGAGTGTGTTAAGTAACCGAAACAATTTTTCTTACATTATTAGATTTATAATAAAAATTAAACTTGTGACACTAACTAAATACGAAAATGATGTGAACCTCATGATCACGTGGTCACGCAACCCACAACCAAGAATGAGATCTAATCCCGGAAAGCCGAAATAGGTCTGATAGGAGTGTGACACAATAGAAACCTGCCCCAAGGCACTAGCACTATTGAAATGAATAGAATGATGCCACGAAGCCAGTTAATCTTCGATAAGTCGGATTCAGTTCGTTCAAGAACTAAAGAATGCAAGAATCACTCACATATAAACTGAAAAGTTCAGAATTAAAATTAATTAATGGCTGCCGAAATTTAGCTAACATGACTTTAAATAGTCTTTTATAAACTAACCCTAATGGACCTCTTATGTGGACTTAAAAGAGATCCACTCAAAACTGACCCAAAATCCTAAATTGAAAAGCCCATGCCATAATCCAAGCAAGCCTTGGATCGCAGCTGAAATCAAAGTCTTAATTAAGCCCAAACAAGCCTTGGGTTTGTAGCTAACAAAATTAAGTAAAGCCCATAGAGCTTTTTTTTATAGTCTTCCATCAAACCCATTAATCCCATGTTTCCAAGTTGTAGTGGGATTCTTTTGGCTTCTTTGCTGTCCTCAATTCATGACCCAAATAAAGTTGGGCTGGACCACTCCTGCACATAGATAAGATATACTAGGGTCTCCTCTTGATACTTCAATGGTCCTTGCAATTCTGACTTGGTTGACACCTTCAAAACCACGAATCAAGCCCCTAAACATGTAATAAGTCCTTGTTGGTATTTCTGGGCCGGTTCACATCACATTGTTTTCATGCAGCAATGAAAATTGCATGTCTCCCCACTTGGAAACTTCTTTCAAATAAAATTTTCTCCCTTTACAAAGAAAGAATAAAGAACTTCTTTTCACTACGTGCTCAGGAAAAAAAAAATTACTATCAAAACCAGCTAGACATGTTGGCCCATGACCTGTAAACTTTAGGGTATGGCTCAAGACATGCTTGATATTAAACTTAAAAAATTCATTGTTAAATTTGAGTGAGACTTTGTCAATATTTTTTTATTTATTTAAAATATCATTTCACTGTTTTATTAAAATAAAATTATGCAAAACAATATAATTTTAAACAAAAATAAAACAATAAACCCAAGTCATCTCATCAACTCAAAAGTTGATCACCTAATCTATGACACAAGCCTTGAGATAGATCATCAGCTTGGGTCTTATAATTATGCATGATCAATACCTAAATAAATTTTAGAGGTGAGCAAATTAATTGAATTTTCTGAAATATCTATAAAAATTGATCTAAAATTATTCAAAGCAAATAGTATTTTAAAATTTGTTGAATAATTCAATTAGAAGATTAAAAAAAATGATTTGACTAAATTTCAAATTTTAAAAGCCAATCTAAAATCAAACCTAATTAAATAAAAAAAAACTCATTATAAACTAAAGGCTCGTTATAAACTAAAAACTCATTAAATCAAAACCTTTTAAAAATAACCCAATTAAAAATCCATTAATTCAGTTAGGTACAATTTTTTTTTTTTTAAAAGTAGTTCATTTGGTTTTTTTTTATTGAAACCAAACCATCTAAACCTACACTTAGGACTAGTAATTCCCATGACTTCTTCCATCAGATGCCATTTCTACACAAAAACCTAAGCAAAACACGCTGTCAATTTTCAGGGCTAAATCTAGCCAGCTTTCAATTCTCCAATCAATGGTGATGGTTGATAGTGCCCAAGAAAAGAGTTGAGATAAGAATATTTTCCACATCTATACCAAAGACATGAACTGCTGGCATAATCACAAATCAATATGCTTTACTTTGGACCAATCACTAAAAAAACAAGTTGATTCATATCAAATACATTATATATAAAATATTTTTAACTCATTTTTATATAAAAAAAATATTTCATAAAAAAACTTTTAAATTATAATTCAGAATAAAAAAAATTATACTATACAATCTCTTAACATCATTTTATTTCCCAGAAAACTTGCACTGTTACTGTAAGACAACAAACTCTTCAAAGAAGTAAAACAAAATTACTTTATAAAATTTACAGTTCATTCTTTGTTCTATTTTCACCAAGGTAAAAAGCACACAGCAAAGTCAACATCAAAATCAAATCAAGTAGCAGTGTGTATGCAAGATAATTAAATAAATGATAGAGGAAAAAAAAGAAGAAAAAAAATACCGTCAGGGTGATAGGGTTAATCTGTGAGGTTTAAGAAGAAGAGAGGAGAGGAGAATAGGAGATATGAGTCTGGACGTAAACGTAAATCATGTCCTTTATTGAATTCAACTGGCTATATTTATAGCCTTTACAAACAATGGAAGCAAATAACTGAATACTAAAGACTCGACTCATAACTGAAGAAGGAAACTGCTACTGGAGAGTGGGAACTGTATCCCGACTAACATGACTAGATCTCTCCTGATTTATTGAATGTAATTGCAAAAGATGCGCCCACATCTGCGCACGTCCCATGCCCATGCTCATGACTGCCTTGTATCCAATCTCAATGTCTGCCCCGCATGCATGGTCGTGGAGCACGTAACAATCCCGCCTACTCAGACTGTCCTTGACCACAAGGACTGAAATTAGGATAAGATTTGAGGAATCGCCATTCATTTTCCCAGGTGGCGTCTTCATCAGTTGTTCCCACTCATTTAACTAACACCTCGGACTTGGGTCGATATTTACCCTTCTGGACTTCGCGCCTGGCCAAAATGGAAGCAGCTTGAGGAAGAATGAAAGAGTCATCTGTAATAGGAGGGAGAGTAGCCGAGAGGGGTGTGATAGAACCCAAATGTTTCCGTAACAGACTAACATGGAAGACGTTATGGATTTGGCAGCCCTTAGAGAGATCCAGACGATATGCCACTGGACCAACTTTGCCAATAATTGGGAACGGACCATAGAATCGAGGGGAAAGTTTTAAAGAACCTCGAAATGCCACCGTGGACTGTCGGTAGGGCTGTAATTTCAAGTAGACATAATCCCCAACTTCGAAAGACACCTCTCTCCTGCGTTGATTAGCTTGGCTTGTCATCCGATCCTGAGCAAGATGGAGATTTCTACGAAGATCACATAGAATAGAGTCACGGTCCTGTAGATATTCTGCTACAGCTTGGACTTTGGCTGTACCTGGGATATAAGTTAGAGAAGTTGGAGGTGGAATCCCATAGATAGCTTCAAAGGGGCTGATTTTGGTGGACGAGTGGGTGGATGTATTGTAACTAAATTCTGCCCACGGAATCCAGTCCATCCAAGTTTTTGGCTGAAGACCGACAAAGCTGCGGAGGTATTATTCCAGGACGCGGTTCACTACTTCCGTTTGTCCATCCGTCTGGGGATGATAACTTGTGCTCATACATAATTGTGTACCCTGCAAGTGAAATAGTGTCTGCCAGAAGGAGCTAAGGAAGACCTTATCTTTGTCACTAACAATTGAGGTGGGAATTCCATGCAAACGAACCACATGTGCCACAAAGTTTTTAGCAACCAAGGCAGCTGTAAATGGATGCTTAAGGGGAATGAAATGAGCATACTTGGAGAGACGATCGACGACCACCATAATGACCGAATGCCCGTTGGAAGTTGGAAGGCCCTCGATGAAATCCATTGAAATGGCAGTCCAAATTTGAGTGGGAATGGGCAGGGGCTGAAGCAACCCCGCATGTTTCATGCAATCTGATTTACACTGTTGGCAGACCGTACATAATTTCAGGTACTCCTTAACATCTCGTCGCATTTGTGGCCAAAAGAAACTGTGGCTGATCCGAGAAAGGGTCTTATGGAACCCGAAATGCCCACCCACTGGAGAGGAGTGACTGTTAGCCAGGATCATCGGTATCAAGGAAGACTTCGGGTTTAGAAAAACCCGACCGTGGTGGAACCAAACCCCGTCTCGTAAGGACATTTGAGGTGAAGTCTTGGCACTGGTAAAGGAAGCGTAAAAGGGGTCCTCTTGCACCTCTTTCTGTAGCTGGGGCCACCAATCTGCATGAGGAATGGAAATGGATAAAAATTGCACTTCCCCGAGACGGGATAGAGAATCAGCAGCTTGATTTTCTACCCCTTTTTTATACTCAATCGTATAATCATATCCGAGCAGCTTGGGGAGCCAACGTGTCTGGGCAGGAGTGGTAATCTGCTGCTCTAACAAATATTTAAGGCTCTTATGGTTTGTCCGGACGATGAAGGGCTTTCCAAGGAGATAGTGACGCCACCTTCTGATTGCTTTAACGATTGCTAACATCTCCTTCTCGTATGTGGAAAGAGCAAGAGACGATCCCTTCAAGGCTGCACTAAAATAAGCCACGGGGTGGCTGTGCTGGGTCAAGACCGCGCCAATTCCCGTTCCACAAGCGTCGCACTCAACAACAAACGGCTGAGAAAAATCTGGGAGACATAGTGTTGGTGGAGATGTGAGTGCTTTTTTGAGTCGGTTAAAGGCAGCCTCTGCCTCCTCGGTCCACTGGAACTTCTCGTTGGTGATGAGTTTGGTCATAGGAGCCGCTATTCCGCCAAAGTGCTGGATGAACTTTCGATAGTAGCCAGCCAACCCAAGAAATCCACGAATTGCTTTGGTCGTCATGGGTGTGGGCCAAGATACAACTGATTGTATCTTGTCGGGGTCAACTGAAACCCCATCGTTGTTGATGACGTGTCCCAAGTATTTAACCTGCTGCACTCCAAATTGGCACTTAGACTCCTTGGCAAACAATTGGTTAGTGGCAAACCCTATAAATATTCTGCAGCGACGAACTTTTCCACAGAATCGTCAATTCACTATGTCACCAGCACCGAGAGGACAATCAAATCCTTCCCTAGGGATTCTAGGGCCATCTCCTAATCAACGGGCAAGTATAGGGTCCTCCCCTTCGACTGCCCCCTTTCGGAGAATCACGAGCCAGGAGGCAAAGGAACGACGAGGAAAGGGGCTTTGCTACTACTGCGATGAGAAGTACTCCCTTGGCCATCGATGTGAACATCCACAATTATTCATGATAGAGGACTCACTGTGCGACGAATCGTGTGAAGAAGAACAGCAGGAAGCAGAAATCACAAAAGTAACACCAGAAATCTCCTTCCATGCGATTATTGGTGCTGAACATCCTCAAACCATTCGAGTCGTGGGAAGGCTACAGAACAAGAAATTGATAGTGCTGATAGACGGAGGTAGCACTCACAACTTCATTGACCAAGCCATTGCAACGCGGTTTGGCCTACCAATCACCAAAGACCGGAAACTTCAGGTTGTTGTTGCCAATCGAGAGAGGGTGGAATGTGCAGGCCGATGCCAGGGAATCATGCTATTCATCCAAGGTATTACCATCACTGCTGATTTTTATGTTCTTCCAGTGGCAGCTTGTCAAGTGGTTTTGGGAGTGCAATGGCTGGAGACCTTGGGTCCAGTGGAGACAGACTATAAGAAGCTCACTATGGCTTTCAGTGTCGGCAATGTCAGACATACACTACAAGGACTTGGAAGAAAGGCTGAAGCGGCAAGCATCGAGGTCCTTCACAGTAAGGAGTATTTGGGCCTTCAAAAAATGGGGTTCTTTTGTCAAATTCAGCCCATTAGCCCAGCGCCGGTACCACCCACTTATCCTCCAGAAATCACGGGCCTCTTGAAGCAGTTTGTAGTGGTCTTCACATCCAATCCCGGAGTTCCTCCTCAAAGACAGCATGACCATCGCATCCCACTCCAACCATAGTGAAAGATTGAAAAAATACGTACTGAATCCGACTTATCGAAGATTAACTAGCTTTGTGGCATCATTCTACTCATTCCAATAGTGCTGGTGCCTTGGGGCAGGTTTCCATTGTGTCACACTCCTCTCATACCTATTTCGGCTTTCCGGGATCAGATCTCATTCTTGGTTGTGGGTTGCGTGACCACGTGATCACGAGGTTCACATCATGACTTTTCATTGTAGTCCCTGATCTTTCGATTGTTTTTATGGTCCTTATTTCTGTTACATAATTTTTGATTTATTTCAATTTGGTCCTTCAATTGCAATTGATTATATATTGAAGTTTTGTTTCGGTCATCAGTCTTTTAATTTCCTGATTGATTTTAAATTCTTAATATTTTTGGTATCAAAGTTTTGATTTGTTTCAATTGTATCCTTCAATTCAAGTTGATTATATATTTTAGTTTTATTTTGGTCCCCGTATTTTAATTTCAAGTTTTGTGTTAAATTCCTTAATTTTTTCGGTATCAAATTTTTTATTTGTTTCAATTTTTGTCCTTTAAATGAAATTTATTATATATGTGTTTTCCATTTCGGCCCTTATACTTTTAATCTTGGATTTTATTTTAATTCCTTTATTGTTTTTATATATTTCTTAAATGGTTGCTATTTTTATCTATGTTTATATATACATGCTTTTATTTTTTGTTTCTAATTCTAATTTTTATTATTTCCACTGTTATTAAGGTTATTTTTTATGTGATGTTTAAATTTTAATTTGTGTTAGTGATCATTTGAAAATTGAAATTTATTATTTTTTCTCTTTGTTTTTTTTTATTTTTATTTATCCTTCAAGTCAAATAATTTTTGAAAATATAATAATATTTATTTTTGTTTTATCATTTATTTTTTAATTTCTTTTTTGTTAATATTATTTCTTTTTTGTTAAATTATCTAATTATTATAGATAAGGCATTCAAAACAATGATAATGATTATTTGTAAGTTTTTTCTCTTATAAATATGTGAGACTGATTATATATTTTTACATTTATTTAATATTAGCGTCTTAAAATATATATATATATATATAAAATAAATAAATGACCTAGTTTTTTTGAAGAAAAAAATAATAATATCAGTGTTCTTAAATACTTTTAATGTATTAATATGAGGAATAAAACTTATAAAATAATAATTTCATTTTTTTCTAACAATAATTATGGTGTCGTCGATAATATGAATAATAATAATTAGAATATGAATTATTTGTAATAATATTTATAATTACAACTACAATAATTGTGACTATTAAACAATCATGATAAGAACAATGACAATTGTCATCACCCAATTTATGGGTGATTCCCCAAAATATACCAAAAACTAACAAAAATAAAATAAAAGGGGCTGGTGTCGGCAGAAAAATGAATGTGGAAATTTTGAATGTTTTCGGAAGCCCGGACGTACTTCTTTTTTGTCCAGAAATGAAGGAAAATGCAGATTTGAGGCTAAAATAATTTTTTATTGGATAAATCTGCATAAAAGTTAAGTCGAAAGACATAATTATATTTTTATGGGCAAATTTGATTTAATCGTCGGCCAATTTAAAGTGTAATTATGCTTCGGGATTAATTGAGAGCCTAGTTAAAGGATTTAATTAAGCGCAAGGGCTTAATTATACTTTAAATAGGTCAAATTTTATTAAGGGCTTAATTTAATGAGAAATTAAGTTTGGAAACCTAATTTGGGTTAAATTGAGACGATCAGAATTTTTAATGACAAAACTTTTTGGGTGAAATCGGAAGCCAAAATTAAAGATAAAAACATCGTTCTTCTTGTCAAAAAAACTTTTTTTTATCACACATATTTATTTAAAATTTTCAAAAAAAAAAAAAATGTTGGCAGCATGTTTGGCCATGCCGTGCCCATGCCACACCACCCACCTCACTGAACACACCATACCAGCCCCATGCCTCACCATGCTGAGTTTGCCTATAAAACGAAAGAAATTCACACAGGATGAAAAAATAAGAGGAAAGTAAAAAAAAGGGGCTGAAAACTTAAGAACACAGGCAGAGGACCCGAAATCAAAAAAAAAAAAATTAAAGAAAACCTAAAATCCCTAATCTCTTCCAATTTTAGGGCTGCAGCCGCCAGCCCTTAGAGGCAGCTGCAGCCCCCACACTCTCCCTTCCAGGCTCTCCGGCCAGCCTCCTCTCTGCCTTCGCTTGCCCTCTGCCAGCCCCCACGGCTTGACTCCCTCCGACAGCCTCGACTCTCCCCTCCGGCGACAGCAGCATCCCTTCGCCGACAGCCTCCATATCTCCTTTTCAGTCGTCGGTGGTCAGCTCCTCTACGCCGACGGCTTCCCCTCTCTTCACCCATACAACCTTCATCGACGACGACCATACAGATCGACCACAAGACAGCCCAGCTCACCCACAATACTCCGATCATCCATGGAAACAGCTCACAACCTCATTCCCTCTTCTCTCTACCGTCCACGGTAACATCCTTCCAGCCACCGATCAGCCACCATTTGAAGAAAAAAACTAAGAGCCCGAGAGCTGAAAGAAAAGAAAAATGGAAACCGAAACATTGATGCTTTGTGTGCTTGCTTTGTGTGTTTTGCTTGTGTTTGCAGGTCACCGGCGCCGTTACCGGCAAGAGAAGAAAGGGGAAAGGCAGATCCAAACCCCCTTTGCCATGCATTACCACGCGCCGCCACTGTTCCCGCGTGGCTTCAGCTGTGAACAGTGTTTCCGGGAGTTTACTTTGTATTTTTTTTTGTATGTTTATGTGTTTGTTTTAAATTGTTGTTATTTTTATTTCGTGTACATGTTATGTAATTGTAATATGTACCCAAAAAAAATATAATGAAAAAAGAGAATGGGTGTGTGAGTTGCATAAAAAAAAACATAAAAATTGCATTTCAAAAAAGAAAAAAAACAAAGAAAACAAAAGAACAAAAAATATGTTTTCTTGCATACGGCCAGATTCCAAAGTTTTTCACATTGTATTTTTCGCAAAAAAATATGTTGTATCTTTTCCATGTTTTAAAAGCAAAAATTTGAATATCGTAACCAGTTTGCGATTATCCGTTGGCATTCGGCCAAAATGTCAAAAATAATTTAACAATTATTTTGTCTATCGAGGTGTAAAATTATACTGTAATGTACACTCGTGGATGGTTAAAAATAAGATTTTCAAAATACAGTGCAAATTTTATTTTGGTTAGTCTTTCAACCCGCAATGAGGTAGAGAAATCTACGTCGAACTTTAGAAAAGACAAAAAAAATCAAACTTAGGAAAAATAATCAAACAACAATGCAGCTTGCCTTAGGTAGGGTGCACTGGGGGTGATGCGTCTTTCCCTTGCAAAACAAGTTCTCTTACCCAAGACTCTTGCAGACCACTAGGTTCCTAGTAACCTTAATACTAGGTGGCGACTCCTAATAATTATAGTCATAATTTTGCGACTATAAAACACACCCCCATTTTCACTGCGTGCCGTTGTCTCCCCCAATCCCGGGGGATGGCGGGGCGCGAAGCGCGAAAAAATCACCGTCGCGACAGATGGCGACTCCACTGGGGATGATGTCAGACAGAGCTTTGTTTGTTTGATTGTTTATTTCTCAATTTGTTTTTTGCACTCATTTTAACTGCTTTAGCATGCATTTTTACTGCTTTAGCATGCATTTTACTTTCAATTCATGCATAACATTAAATTTAAATTAATGTCATCATGCATTTTAATTTTCTGAGTAAACCCAATTTTAAGTTAGGTGGGGATTAGCGGTCTGCCCCATGACTTTCAGTCGCAACTATAAACTGAGTGTTTACTTGATAATGACGGTCATACTGTGCCCCAACCATTTCTTGTAAACCCCTACACTACCTTCACGTAAGGTAGTCACTGGGCAGTTCATAGACCTTCTGAGATCAAATAGAAAGCTTACCCCTCATGTAATGATTTAGAACTTGCTTTTGGGTACACCATTCCTGATAATTCACTTGTTATGTATGTACATACTTTTGCATTCACATGCATTTATCATCGCATAACATATCATCGGCAGGCAGAAATATAGGTCCCCGAAGAGCTTCTGTCCATTAACACAACTCTGTCAAAGAACTATGGACAAAGAAGAATGTGCTCACCGCCATTTCCACTTCTGAGAAAACTAGTTTGTCTTAAAGCTAGGATGACTTATCTTGACGGCGTACTCGAGCAAGCACCGAAATGATTTCTGCAAGAGTCTTTGAGAAAGAAATGCACCAGAGTTGGAAAATTTAGCCTGCTTCCATAATTGCTCTTTGTTTGGTCATGTCCACATGTCATGTCTCGGTTTCAATCTTTTTTGACTTGTTGGCAATTTTGCATGCAAACACCACAAATACCTTTTTGTTGTCAAGCAAACATTTTCTTTCAATGATTATGTATATTCTTGTGTTTATGATATGTTCTTGCTTTTTTGTCTAAATAACACAAGCACTCCATATACCCTTTCATCCAAAGTATACTTGATCCCATGATTTCATAAAGATTTTTGGCAAATCAAAGTCTAGTACGAAAATGAATGCCAATTTGATGTTTATTTAATAAATGTGTTCTGGGAATTCAAAGGATTTCATTGAAAGGTAATCTCATACCACCAAAACCCACATAATAAAGTTAATCTCTTAGCCGAATAAATAATCCAAAAAAATCAAAAACTTGTTTCGCATGGAAAAGCAAAGCTTATTGATTCAGATTGCATGTTTTGAAATGAGGAAAGGCCATCTTTGATATGTCATCACAAAGTCTCAAATATCCCTTGCAGTCCTTATTTGAGCCTAACAATTATTTCTTGATAATTAACCCTGACTAGGATCACACCCTACACTGGGGGGCAAGTGAAAAAAAAATAATAAAAAAATAATAATAATTACAAAAAGTCCTCAATGACAAATGACGTCCGAACAAAGCTGGGGGGCATAAACATAAAAAAGGTTTTAGTACACTATAGCAAATTAATTCAACATTTTGGTAGTACTAAAAACCCAACATAGAAAGTCCAAACAAAATACTTGGGGGGCATGTCAAGTCAGCACAATGTTAGTGCCAAATACCAATGAAAAAACCCAAACAAAATACTTGGGGGGCATGTCAAGTCAGCACAACGTTAGTGCCAAATACCAATGAAAAAGCCCAAACAAATTTTTGTTGGGCATGTCAAGTCAGCATAATGTTATTGCCAAAAAACCAATGAAAAAGCCCAAAAAAAATACTTGGGGGGCATGTCAAGTCAGCACAACGTTAGTGCCAAAAACCAATAAAAAAGCCCAAACAAAATACTTGGGGAGCATGTCAAGTCAGCACGACGTTAGTGCCAAAAACCATGAAAAAGCCCAAACAAAATACTTGGGGTGCATGTCAAGTCAGCATAATGTTATTGCCAAAAAACCAATGAAAAAGCCCAAACAAAATACTTGGGGGGCATGTCAAGTCAGCACAACGTTAGTGCCAAATACCAATGAAAAAGCCCAAACAAATATCGGGGGGCATGTCAAGGTCAAAGCCCAAACAAACACTGGGGGGCATGCTAGGTCACTATGAAAATCAATCATGAGGGCTAAATGAAGTTCTAAGAGTAAGCACTAAGTGATCCTTAGTCTAAAAAACCCTTAAACACTTTTTGAGCCTACAAACCCTTCCAGGCTCTCCGGCCAGCCTCCTCTCTGCCTTCGCTTGCCCTCTGCCAGCCCCCACGGCTTGACTCCCTCCGACAGCCTCGACTCTCCCCTCCGGCGACAGCAGCATCCCTTCGCCGACAGCCTCCATATCTCCTTTTCAGTCGTCGGTGGTCAGCTCCTCTACGCCGACGGCTTCCCCTCTCTTCACCCATACAACCTTCATCGACGACGACCATACAGATCGACCACAAGACAGCCCAGCTCACCCACAATACTCCGATCATCCATGGAAACAGCTCACAACCTCATTCCCTCTTCTCTTTACCGTCCACGGTAACATCCTTCCAGCCACCGATCAGCCACCATTTGAAGAAAAAAACTAAGAGCCCGAGAGCTGAAAGAAAAGAAAAATGGAAACCGAAACATTGATGCTTTGTGTGCTTGCTTTGTGTGTTTTGCTTGTGTTTGCAGGTCACCAGCGCCGTTACCGGCGAGAGAAGAAAGGGGAAAGGCAGATCCAAACCCCCTTTGCCATGCATTACCACGCGCCGCCACTGTTCCCGCGTGGCTTCAGCTGTGAACAGTGTTTCCGGGAGTTTACTTTGTATTTTTTTTTGTATGTTTATGTGTTTGTTTTAAATTGTTGTTATTTTTATTTCGTGTACATGTTATGTAATTGTAATATGTACCCAAAAAAAAATATAATGAAAAAAGAGAATGGGTGTGTGAGTTGCATAAAAAAAAAACATAAAAATTGCATTTCAAAAAAGAAAAAAAACAAAGAAAACAAAAGAACAAAAAATGTGTTTTCTTGCATACGGCCGGATTCCAAAGTTTTTCACATTGTATTTTTCGCAAAAAAATATGTTGCATCTTTTCCATGTTTTAAAAGCAAAAATTTGAATATCGTAACCAGTTTGTGATTATCCGTTGGCATTCGGCCAAAATGTCAAAAATAATTTAACAATTATTTTGTCTATCGAGGTGTAAAATTACACTGTAATGTACACTTGTGGATGGTTAAAAATAAGATTTTCAAAATACAGTGCAAATTTTATTTTGGTTAGTCTTTCAACCCGCAATGAGGTAGAGAAATCTACGTCGAACTTTAGAAAAGACAAAAAAAATCAAACTTAGGAAAAATAATCAAACAACAATGCAGCTTGCCTTAGGTAGGGTGTACTGGGGGTGATGCGTCTTTTCCTTGCACAACAAGTCCTCTTACCCAAGACTCTCGCAGACCACTAGGTTCCTAGTAACCTTAATACTAGGTGGCGACTCCTAATAATTATAGTCGTAATTTTGCGACTATAAAACACACCCCCATTTTCACCGCGTGCTGTTGTCTCCCCCAATCCCGGGGGATGGCGGGGCGCGAAGCGCGAAAAAATCGTCGTCGCGACAACAATAATAATTGAAATAATTCATTAATTGATGTTATTTTTCTTAGAGGTTGACTTTTGAGACTTTTTTATGTATGATATTTAATATCTAATATCACATAAAGAGAAAATATATGAAGTCACACATAGATGAAATAGGTGGAAAAATTAGGGCAAATTATTTACAATAAAAAAATATACGAGCCAATTGCCCTCTACTTTACCGTAGCCATAAATAATTTTTTTTAAATGCAAAAATTTGTTAATGGTCTTAGATTTTTTTTATAATGCTATATATTTGAGCAAAATAATCAGCCTACGAAACTTTCGGTTCTTACTATAGCAAAAATATTTACAATAATAATAAAAATTATTATTGTATATTAGGTTTTTATATATTCATTTTATTTTGGAAAATGCATTTAAAATAATAATTATGAAACAATATTTACAATATTTCAAATCTGAAATATTATACATAAACAATATTTACAATACTAACATTTTAGGTTGTTTTAGTTAAAAAATTACTCTTACAACATTTTTATGTATAATATTTTAGATCTATTATTACATAAAAAAATGTCTAGACAAATTTGCCCAAGTTATCTACAATTAAAAAGAACCACTTCCCTTGCATTTCGATTGCAATGTTCCTTTTAGGCGGAAAAAAACTCATTTCTATAAGATTTTATTTATTATAATTTTACTAATTAAATATTAAGATAACCAATTACAACACGTAAAAAAAAAGCTCAGTGCAACTCGCGGGCAATTTGCCTCATCAACCCTATAACAGATAAAAGCGCATGTTTTGGAGTGGATTACATTAATTAGGATGATGAAAATGAGAATGCTTAATGT
This sequence comes from Salix brachista, assembly GCA_009078335.1. Lineage (NCBI taxonomy): Eukaryota > Viridiplantae > Streptophyta > Magnoliopsida > Malpighiales > Salicaceae > Salix > Salix brachista. Next base: position 10,685,702 of record CM018586.1, read on the forward strand.
TCTGCATTAATGGAGAGAGGAATGCACGAGCTAATGACAATTGAAGTGTAATGGTTTGTGGAAGGATAAAAAGAGGTATCATCAGAGCGTGGATGAAGAATCTTCCTTGTCATAAAATCCTTAATTTGAGAACCCTCAATAATGAAATGCAATAAATCTTGGGTTATCGGTTACAAATTTAAGCTAATGACACGTGAATGACGTGTGGCAACCATAGTTACTTAATTATCAATCGTACTTACTTATTAATCAGCCATAGTTTACTTATTTAATTCAATATTCAGTTATGTATTTAAGTATGTTATTTATTTCGGTTTAATTAGAATCAGTACTAGTAATGGGTAGTTAAGAGGGGGGGGGGGTTATGGCCATGACCCAGGGAGCAGTTACTTTCTAAATATGTATTTAAATTATCATTTGGTTGAATGAAGGGATATCTTGGAAATAAACCTAAATATTGTCATGTGTAAAAGGAGGCCCTTAGATCCTTGAAATTCCAGAATTATTTTGTTAACCTTTGCTCCAAAATCATAACCAGAAATCTCACAGCACACAAAAACAAGTCAAAACATAACAAGTGGTATCAGAGTAGGCGTTCCTGGCATGGTTGAAGGGACTCGTTCACCTCAGTTGGATGAAGCTTTCACCACTATACGTGGTGAGACTAATTCTTTGAAGGAAGAGCAAGGCAGACAAGGAGCTCTTATTGAGGAAGTACCACAACAATTAAATCACTTGGTCTCAAACTTGGTACAATTAACAGCTAGACAAAATGTAGGTGAAGGAACTTCAAATAACGGAAGGGGAAACACTAATCCCTTATGGGAAGGACCTATTGGGAATCAGGTGAGGACTCCTGCATTTTGATGGAGGTGATCCCCATGATTGGATCCTAAAGGCACAACAGCTTTTTGTGCACTGTCAAACACTAGAAGATCATAAGCTCCAAATTGCATCGTTACATATGGAGGGAAAGGCGCTGTCATGGTACTACTGGCTGATGAATTCAAACCCAACAACATATTGGGAAGAATTCTTGGTGGCCCTTCAAATCAGATTTGGACCCTAGACATATGAAGACCCTGTAGGGGCATTCACCAATGGAGACAGACAAGAAGTGTAGAGGAGTACCAAATAGCTTTCAAAGTCTTGTAAAACAAAATTACTGGTGTAAGTGAAGAGTTTTGTATTAGTACATTTTTAAGTGGATTACAAGATGAGTTGAGAATAATAGTTACCATGTTTAGACCAAACACATTTTTTGTTGCCTTTAGGTTAGCCAAATTGCAAGAAGAAGAGGTTGGCAGGAGACATCACTCTGTTCCAAACCTAAACACCACCACCAACAACAACAACAACACCTATCTCCCAACTAACCCCAAACAAACCCCACTTAGATTACCTAGACCAAATCCAAGGAGCTGGACATGTTAATCATACACTCGGGAATGCATCTGAATTTGCACAAGACCCTTTGTCACTTCCAAGTGGCCCAATTACAAGACTTAGAGCCAAACTTTTCAAGGAAGCACTAAATGGGCTAATCCAAGAGATTTGGGCTGCTTCTAAAAAGACCAAGATGGGATTAAATAATAATCAAGGCTTAGTCCACATCATCAAAGCAATTAAAGAGGGTAATAATTATGCAAAAATGTTTCAGCATGCTCTGACCATCAAATAATTTGATGAGTTCCAAGGGTATTAAATAGAGGAATGAATTTGGTCTTGAATTGTTATGTTAAATACATTGAATTTAGTTATTTAGCTATTTATTGTAGCCTCTAGAAGTCCACGAGACCTAAAAACGTGGGGACTTGTTTATGTTACTGTTTGAGCTCTTTTAAAGCTTTAGTTATGACTTTTCCTATTCTTGGAGGGTTGTTCCAAGTATATAAATGGGTATTTTGAAATGAATAAACATATTATGTTTTCAAAAAATTATCATATTTGTGAGGTCTTGTGTTCCTCTTCGTTCTTAAAAGAACTCCTAGAACTTATCAAGTTAATCTTGTGGTGTTCAAACAACCAAACTTATCACCTTGATTGTTGAGAGATTCTCAGGTTTTCTAGGTGTGGCGTTTCAAATCTTTTGTAGTCTTGGTTTTCATCTTGTTAGGTGACGGGTCAAGGCTTAACCAATCTTGTCTACACGATCTTGGGGTTCTAAACCATCATTCTTATTGGGTTTCATCACAATTGTTGATGAAGTTCATATCACTAAACACCAACAACAACAACAACAACAACAACACCTATCTCCCAACTAACCCTAAACAAACCCCACTTAGATTACCTAGACCAAATCCAATTCCCAAATTTCCAGCCCCACCAAATTTACCCCAACATAACCCAAATTTCCCAAAATAATATCCCCTACATATTAAAAGACTTAATGCCAGCCAAATGCAAGAAAGGAGAGATAAGGGGTTGTGTTACAATTGTGATGAAAAATACCATATAGGGCACAAATGCAATTGACCTAAATTGTATCTGTTAGAGGGAGTGGAAATTTGAGGGGGTCATGATGAGATAGAAGAAGAATCTGAGGAGTTCGACCAACAAATACCAACTGCATTATTGTTGATCATTTCTCTAAATGCCCTAGCAAGAGTGCCGTCTCCTAAGACCATGAGGTTGGTGGGAACAATTGGGAAGCATTCGGTTATCATCCTTATTGATAGTGGCAGTACACATAGTTTTCTAGATGACAATGTGGCAAGGAAAATGAAACTACCCGCGAAAGACAGTCACTTGGCAGTGTAGGTTGCTAATGGCACAACTCTTCCTTGCCAAGGTTGCTGTAAGGCAGTGTTACTTAAAATGCAGGGATGTGATGTGGTATTGGGGGTTGATTGGCTGAGGAGTTTGGGGACAATTTAATGAATTTTTATGGAATTAAGCATGAAATTTGTCATCAAGGGGAAGCCACTAGTATTGCAAGGCTTTCCTATTAACTCCCTAGAAGAGCAGCCGAAGCTAAATAAATCAACATTGATAGATGGCAAAGGGCTTTGGTTAAAACTCATGGAGGCAGAGGAAACAAAAAACCCCAAAAATTCTAGGCGTGGCTATACAATAGGTCTTAGGTCATTTCCAAACAATATTTGATGAGCCTAAGGGTCTACCACCCACGAGGGGTCATGATCATCAAATCAGGTTACATGATGCAGCCACACCAACTTGTGTCAGACCTTACAGATACCCCTATTATCAAAAGGACAAGATTGAGAAGCTGGTCAAGGAAATGTTGTAGGTTGGAATCATTCAAACCAGTCAAAGCCCCTATTCATCACTAGTTTTGCTTGTGAGAAAAGCAGATAGGAGCTAGCGCATGTGTATTGACTACCGGGCTCTCAACAAAGACACTATTGAAATAAGTTCCCTATCATAGATGAATTGTTGGATGAATTGCATGGGCTAAATTATTTTCCAAGCTTGATTTAAGATCAGTCTACCACCAAATCAGGATGAATCCTAAAGATGTGCCCAAAACAGCTTTAGATTACATGAGGTGATGCGAAACTCGTGATGATGTGGTCACGCAACCCACAACCATGAATGAGATCTGATCCCGAAAAGCCAAAATAGGTCTGATAAGAGTGACACAATGGAAACCTGCCCCAAGGCACCAACACTATTGGAATGAGTAGAATGGCGCCACGAAGCCAGTTAATCTTCGATAAGTCGGATTCAGCTCGTTCAAGAACTAAAGAATGCAAGAATCATTCTCACACATAAACTGAAAAGCTCATAATTAAATTTCATAAATGGCTGCCAAAATTTAGCTAACATGAGTTTAAATAGTCTTTTAAAAACTAACTCTAATGGACCCTTTATGTGGACTTAAATGAGGTCCACTCAAAACTGACCCAAAACCCTAAGTTGGAAAGCCCATTACTTAATCCTAACAAGCCTTGGATCCTAGCTGAAAACAAAGTTTTAATAAAGCCAAGCAAGCTTTGGGCTCTAGCTAACAAAATTAAATAAATCCCATAAAGATTGTTTTATAGCCTTCCATCCAGCCCCTTAATCCTAGAAACAAAAGGGAAAGGTAGCCCATAAGTCCTTGCTAGTGTTTCTGGGCTGGTTTGCATCATCCCCTCTCTCCTCAAAAGAATTCAACCTCAAATCAAAATTGTTATGTTGTTCATGGCTCGACAATCAACACACATCCTTCATGTTCCATCCTTCTTAGACATGAGTAGCACGGGTACAGCACACGGGCTTATACTCTCACGAATATATCCCTTATCTATTAGCTCATAAACTTGCCTTTGAAGCCCAGTCATCTCCTCTGAATTCCTTCTATAGGATGGCCTGTTAGGAATTGAAGCTCCACGTACAAAATCATTCTGATGCTCTTTCCCCCGCAATGGTGGTAATCCGCTCGGAGTATCGTCGGGGAACAAATCATCAAACTCCTGAGAAATAGCAGCACTAGGCACCATATGATCAAGATCATTAGTATTAAAGTAAGCCTCTTTGTACACAAGTAAAATCATTGGCTTGTTGGTAAGATATGCAGATCTAACCTCACCCTCTCTAACATAAAAACTTCGTTGTTTCTTTAGTTTTTCCACACAATTTTCATTACTCTTCCTGACTTTCTTCACTCCTCTTGTCTTACCTCCACTCTCGACCAGGTTTGGGTATTTTTGAGTTGTGGTTAAATGGTCTGATTTGTTTGCGTTTGGATGACTGTCAGATTGGGTTGTAGTGGTTGGGGTTCTGGCCGAATCCGATGGTCTTCTCTCCCCTTGATCCTCACCTTGATTTTCTCTCCCTATTGCCTTATCATACTCATGTTTTAACTTTATTTGATCATCATGCACCTGTTTGGGTGTAAGAGGTACAAGAGTGATGGTTTTACCATCTTTTACAATGGTATACCGCTTTTTAACCCCATCATGAACTGTCTTCTTATCATACTGCCATGGTCTTCCCAATAAGATGTGACTTGCCTGCATCGGTACGACATCGCACAGAACTTCATCAACATATTTTCCAATAAAAAATGAGACCACAACCTGCTTAGTCACTTTCACTTCACCACCATCATTCAACCATTGCAATCTATATGGTTTCGCATGCTTAACAGTACTCAATTTCAGTTTACTAACAAGGGTTCTACTGCAAACATTAACACAACTTCTACTATCAATAATTAAACCACACACCTTGCTTTGTGCGTAACAACGCGTCTGGAAGATATTCTCTTTTTGTTGATTATATTCATCTTCCTTGACTTGAACCTGAAGTGTAGACCTCATAACTAAGGACACCGCAACCGGTAATGCTAACTCATCCCCCTCACTATCCTTTAATGGTGGCATGTTTTCACAATAAGTTGTCACTTCCAGATTCCATATCACCATCATAGTCCTCTTCACCCACAACCGCGTTTTCATCAACAAACACGTCAAAATCAGACCTGGTATTCGGTACGGCCTTGCGGATCGTATTTCCTCTGCGATCAGCCCTAATATTCTGTTTCTTTATCCATTTCAAATCATCTTTCAGATCCATGTTCATCCTAGACAACAACTCGAGTTGCTGACATGAGGCTCGCAATTGGAAAGTAACGTCAGCGTTTTGTGTCACTGATTCGTTGTTTTCAGACATCCTTTAAATCTGCAAAATTTGGTTAGTCGCAAAAAATATATCCTCACACCTGTCATGTATCACACAAAAAAATCAAGGCTTTTCACTGTAATATCCTCACTACGCCTTTTACCTAACAACTTGCTTTCTTGTGTTTCTTTAGGAACTAAAATCAACAAATCAAAGTCAGTAGCCTTTGCAGCGCACTCTAATTATGAATTTCAGACTCAAAAAGCAATAAAAATACTGAAAACAAAGCAAAGCAAAACTACGATTACGATTTCGCAAGTAGCAATGCAAATTTGTACAAATTGTGGACGATACGAAGACACGAAATAAAACATAAGCAAATAATAGTGAAAACAATTACGCGACTCCTAGATAACCCAAAATAGAATAAAACAAAGAATTGGACAAAACTAAAGATTAAGGATCACATTTTGAAACTTGAGCAGAATCTAACCTCTTACGCAATTTTTACGTAATAGAATTGAAACCCAGACCAAACGACCTCGCAATGACCTCAAATTCGATATTTAGTATTTGAATACCATACTAAAAGCAACGCTCAAATTACAGGTCGTTCTCGTGCTTCTAGATACCCAATCCCTTGTGTGATCAATTTGCGGGAGAAATGAACCTCCAATTGAAAACTCTAGTATACGATATCCAAATAAGATCAAATTTAATATATTATGCGATATCAACCCAAAGACACAGACTGTAAAGTTTCAATTGATTCTAAAGTGTTTTTCTGAGGGTTCACTAAGGTAGTGTTTCTGCGGCAGAAATGAATTGAATCTCGAAAACCCCCCTCAAGAAATCAATATTAGAATAAGCCCGAATTTGACATATGAACCTATCTCTACCCCAATAGATGGAATATGAATTTTTAATTGATTCAGGTATGGTTTGCTTATGTTTCCCCAGAGTAGTGTTTTCTACGGTAAGATTTCAATGATTCTTTATATTTCAACTAATGCCTCTATCTCTCTTTCTTTTCTTTTCTTTTCTGTTTTCTTTTTTTTTCTTAATATACTGAAATGAAGAGACAGAAAACGATGAAATATAACCTTTTTTTTATTAGATGATGCTGACATGAAGAACAAGGAGATGAACACAAACACTGGAAAACTTCAAGGAACACTAAAAAAAGGACGAAAATAACAAAATGATATGACCTTGTTTCGGAGCATAGCTCTGATGCGATCCTCGTGGTCACGTGGTCACGCAACCCACAACCAATTGAGATCTGATCCTAGAAAGCCAAAATAGGTCTGATAGGAGTGTGACACAATGGAAACCTGCCCCAAGGCACCAACACTATTGGAATGAGTAGAATGACGCCAGGAAGCCAGTTAATCTTTGATAAGTCGGATTCAATTCGTTCAAGAACTAAAGAATGCAAGAATCACTCTCACACATAAATTGAAAAGTTCAGAATTAAAATTAATCAATGGATGCTGAAATTTAGCTAACATGAATTTAAATAGTCTTTTACAAACTAACCCTAATGGACCTCTTATGTGGACTTAAAAGAGGTCCACTCAAAACTGACCCAAAATCCTAAATTGAAAAGCCCATGCCTTAATCCAAGCAAGCCTTGGATCGTAGCTAAAATCAAAGCCTTAATTAAGCCCAAACAAGCCTTGGGTTGTAGCTAACAAAATTAAGTAAAGCCCATAAGGCTCTTTTTTTATAGTCTTCCATCAAGCCCATTAATCCCATGTTTCCAAGTTGTAGTGGGATTCTTTTGGCTCATTTGTTGTCCTCACTTCATTCCCCAGATAAAGTTGGGCTGGACCACTCCTGCACAAAGATAAGATGTATTAGGGTCTCCTCTTGATACTTCAATGGTCCTTGCAATTCTGACTTCGTTGACACCTTCAAAACCACGAATCAAGCCCCTGAACATGTAATAAGTCCTTGTTGGTGTTTCTGGGCCGGTTCGCATCAAGTTTATTTTGATATCGTATACTAGAGTTTTCAATTGGAGGTTCTGCTGCAAATTGTTCACACAAGGGGTTGGGTACCTAGAAGTACGATAATGACCTATAATTTGAGTGTTGTTTTTATTTTGGTATTAAAATACTAAATATTGTATTTGACATTATTTCAAGGTCGTTTGGTCTAAGTTTCAATTCTGTTACGTAAAAATTGCATAAGAGGTTAGATTTTGCTCAAGTCTCAAAAAGTTATCCTTACTATTTAGTTTTGTCCAATTCTTTGTTTTTATTTTATTTTGGGTTATATAGGAGTCAAGTAATTGTTTTTGCTTTCTATTTTATTTCGTGTCTTCGTATCGTCCACAATTCGTATGAATTTGCATTGCTACTCGTGAAATTGTAATCGTAGTTTTGTTTTGCTTTGTTTTCAGTATTTTTATTGCTTCTTGAGTCTGAAAATCATAATTAGAGTGCGCTGGGAAGGCTACTGACTTTGATTTGTTAATTTTAGTTCCTAAAGAACTAAAAGAAAGCAAGTTGTGAGGTAAAAGGCGTAGTGAGCTTATTAGAGTGAAAAGCCTTGATTTTTTGTGTGATACATGAGAGTTGTGAGGATTTTTTTTTTCTACTAACCAAATTTTGCAGATTCCAAAGATGTCTGAAAACAACGAATCAACGACAGAAAATGCTGACGTAGCCTTCCAATTACGAGCCATGGGTCAGCAATTTGAGTTGTTATCTAGGACATACAAGGATCTGAAAGATGAGGTGAATTCGATAAAGTAACATAAAAGTGGGGTGACTAAACAGGTTGTGATCCCTCATGGTGGCCGGAGACGTGACGATGGCTGGTTGATCTTCTTTTTCTCATTTTCTCTCTCTTGCACGCTAAAGTACTCGGAAGTCCCCTTGGTTTATGGAGTTTTCATTTCAGTCCCCGACTTTTTATTGTTTTGTATGGTCCTAATTTCTTTGATAGAAGTTTTGATTTATTTCAATTTTGTCCTTCAATTGTAATTGATTATATATTTTGTTTTTATTTCGGTCCTTTTTTTTTAATTTTCAGATTGGTTTTAAATCCCTTAATATTTTTGGTACATAGGTTTTGATTTTTTTCAATTTTACCTTCAATTAAAATTGATTATAATTTGTTTTGTCATTTCGGCCCTTATACTTTTATTTTTTTATATTTCTGAAATAATCCCTATTTTTTTCCATGTTGATATATATATATATATATATATATATATATATATATGCTCTTAGTTTTAGTTTTTAATTTTTATTATTTTCTCTTTTGTTGAGGTAGCAATGTAGCTCTTAAATTATAGTTTGTGTTTATGATCATTTGAAAATTGATATTTCTTATTTTTCTCTTTGTTCTTTCTTTTAGTTTTTATTTTTATTTAATCTTCAAGTCAAATGATTTTTTTAAGCTAATAATATTTATTTTTGTTTTATCATTTGTTTTATTTTTTTGTTTGCTCTTTTATTAAAGTTCTTACGGTGTTTTTATTCTTTGATGTAATTTTGTTTTTTCCATTATTTACGCAATAAAAATAATAATTTTAGTTTTTTTTCTTGCTTCCTCTATTGTTCAACTTTTTGATTTTTTTTATTCCTCTGGGTAATTTAATAATTTATATTTTGATATTTGTTTAATATTAACGCATTAAAATATATTAAAAAAATGAACTTTTGAAAAAATCTCAAATTAATTTAATCTCATTGTTCTAAAATATTTTTAATATAATAATGTGAAAAATAAATCTTAAAAGATAAAAAGATAATTTAATTTCTTTTTATAGCAATAATGATAGTGGCGGCGATAGTACTGCCAATAATAATCAGAATATTGATTCTTTACAATAATGATGGTGGCAGGCATAATACTGCCAATAATAATCAAAATAATGATTATTTACAATAATAATTATAATAGCAACTATAATAATTATGACAGTTTGACAATCATGATAATAAAAATGAGATAATAATCGATATAATTCATTAGTCGATGTTGTTTTTGTTAAAATTTGACTTTTATTTCTTTTTCATCTATGATATTTGAAATCTTATATCACATAAACAAAAAATATACAAAGCCACATGCAGACAAAACGGGTGGAAAAATTGAGCCAAATTATTTACAATGAAAAAATATACGAGTCACTTCCCCTGCGCTTCGCCGCAGCCAGAACCAAATTTTTTAACATGTGAAAAAATGTTATTGGTCCTATATTTTTTTATGATACTATACATCTAAGCGAAATAATCAACCTACAAAACTTTTGATTATTTTTTTTTTATATATTCATTTTATTATGGATAAGGCATTTAAAATAGTAATAACAATTACTTTTAAGGTATTTTTTTCTTAAAAATATGCGAGAGTAATTATATATTGTGATATTTGTTTAATATTAACGTCTTAAAATATATAAAACAAAATGAAATAAGTTTTTTTTTTAAATCTCAAATTAATTAATCTTAGTGTTCTGAAATACTTTTAATATAATAGTATAAAGAATAAATCTAAAAAAACAAATAATTTAATGTCTTTTTAAATAAAAACACTTTAAACTAAAAATATATCAAGTCACACATAGACAAAACAGATGAAAAAAACATAAAGATAACAAATCACTAACAACATAAGATTCACTATACATGCATAAGAGAGAGTTTCACTTTCATTTTATGTCACCAAAGCTAAACTTATTTTGTTTCATTTTATTCGCAGCCATGTCCTCTGACTCCACACACGGGGTGTGTGCTTCAAATGTGACCATGTAATCGTCGGTGGACAGTTTTTCTTTCCCCCCTTTTCTCTATCCTGTTGTCGGAAAGTATGGTACAGTCCCTCATATTGTTCCTGATTTTTCAATGGAAATTTTAATTATTTTCAATTATGCCCTTCAATTGAAATTGATTATATACGGTAAGTTTTATTTTGGTCCTTATCTTTTGATTTTTTGTTCCTTTAATAATTTTGGTATGCAAGTTTGAATTTGTTCTAATTTTGTCCTCAAATTGAAATTGGTCATATATGCTACTTTTTATTTCGGTTCATATTCTTTTAATTTGTATAACAATTGTACTCTATTAATTTTTTTAAAATCCAATTATTGTTTTTTGGTCCCGAAGTTTTGATTTGTTTCATTTTTATCCTTTAATTGGAGTTAATTATATATTTTGGTTTTTTTTTTTGGCACTTATTCTTTTATTTTTTTTGTATTAGTTCCTTTGGTTTTTTTGTCCTTGATGCGAACCAGTCCAGAAACACCAGCAAGGACTTATGGACTACCTTTTCCTTTTGTTTCTAGGATTAAGGGGCTGAATGGAAGGTTATAAATAAGACTTATGGGCTTTATTTAATTTTGTTAGCTAGAGTCTAAGGCTTGTTTGGGCTTAATTAAGACTTTGTTTTCAGCTAGGATCCAAGGCTTGTTTGGATTAAGTCATGGGCTTTTCAATTTAGGATTTTGGGTCAGTTTTGAGTGGACCTCTTTTAAGTCCACATAAGAGGTCCATTAGGGTTACTTTTTAAGAACTATTTAAACTCATGTAACCCTAATTTCGGCAGCCATTGATTAATTTTAATTCTGAATTTTTCAGTTTATGTGTGAGAGTGATTCTTGCATTCTTTAGTTCTTGAACGAACTGAATCCGACTTATCAAAGATTAATTGGCTTCGTGGCGTTATTCTACTCATTCCAATAGTGCTGGTGTCTTGGGGCAGATTTCCATTGTGTCACACTCCTATCAGACCTATTTCGGCTTTCCGGGATCAGATCTCAATCTTGGTTGTGGGTTGCGTGACCACATGATCACGAGGTTCACATCAGTCCTTCTTGTACAGTGTTTATTTTTGTCCATATTTATGCATTTGTGCTTTTAGTGTTTTATTTTTATTACGTTCCGTTCTAAAATTTTAATTTATGTTGGTTACACTGCATTTTATTTTTAAAAATTCCTTTACTATTTTTCGGTCCTAAGGTTTTGATTTGTTGTAGTTTTGTCATTCAATTGGAATTAATTATATATATTGTTTTTCATTTTGGCACTTATTCTTTTAATTTTTTATTTAGTATTGATTCCTTTCGTTTTTTGATCTTTCTTGGACAATGTTTATTTTCTGTTTGTATTCATTCATTTATACTTTTGGTTTTTGTTTTGAATTTTTGTCATTTTATTTTTTATTGGAGTTTTATTTTTATTCAGTTCAATTCTGAAATTTTAATTTATGTTGGTGATCATTTTAAAATTAATATTGCTCCATTTTTCTCTTTGTTCTTTTTTTTTTGTTTTCTGTTATTTTATCTGATTTTTGGATTAGATGATTTTATGATTTTATTGTTTGCACAATAATAATGATAATTTTAGTGATTATTTTTTTATTGTTTTTTGACAAAATATTTTACTTTTTTTTTAATACTTTGAGACAATTTAATGATTTTCACTGTTTGGGCAGTAATGTTAATAATAATTTTTACTGTTATAGTAATGATAATGACAGTAGCGTGGGGATGAATTTTCAATTTGTGTTTTCTTCTTTTTGGAGATAGAAAATTAATTATTTATTTTGGTTATTTGATTAATGCAGGTCTTTCACAATTTATATTCTGTTTGTTGTGTTTAATTCAAATTGAATTATAAAATGAACTAATCGTAATATAATGTATTCAATTATTTAAATATCTGAATCTTTTTTTTAATGATAATGATAGTTTTATACTGGTTATTTCATTGAAACCTACTAAACAGATAAATTTATATCCATTTAAATTCATATATTTTATAGAAAACTTGCTCTTTACAAGATTTCGACATAGATTTATTTTTTTACCCAAATTTATATTATAATAAAAAAATTACATATAATTAATATTTTTTTGTGCTAAAAAAATTATGATTCGTGACGCAACGAGGTGTGTTCCCTAGTATATATTAAAATGACTCAGAAAAAAAATCTCGCCGCGGACCCATGGTTTCGTAAAAACTATTTAATTTATAGTCGGAGCATCTTTGGAAAAGAGAAAAAATAGTTGACCACTTTCATCTCAACTTTCACTGCGTTTATGCACTCTCCCTTCATTCCTAAAAACGATGTCGTATATCCTCCTCGCCTGGGAAACTCACGCTCAACCATCACCGTTACTCCTCCCAGAACTCACTCACCGCCTTAACAGACACTGAACTCTCTCATTCCTCTTCAAATTCCACGTCCTCCGCCACTTCCTCTTCCTCCTCATTCAACTCTCTCTCCCGTCGGACCTCAGCCTCCGTCGCGCGAACTATCTCCGTTCCTAAACCTGTTTCTTTCCTCAGTGGATGCCATCAGACTGCGTCCTTCGCTTCACTCCCAACCAGATTCACTTCCTTTCCAATTTTGTTTTTTCTGTTTTTATATTTTAAGTGATTATTGTACTAAATTGCTTCATTTATCAGTAATCTGTTCTCAAAAAAAAAAAAGGAAAGGAAAAAGAAAACGATATTGAATATATTAATTAAAATAATTATTTTGCAAGGATTAAAATTTTGATAATAAATGCAGATTGAAGAAATTCGTTCTCGTCTCCAAAAAGATGTTAGTGTTGCTGCGGGTTCACGTCCTGCACCTGCACTTGAATTATTTGAAGCTAAGGTAAATTCAGTTTCTTTATTTTTTTTTAGCAATTATGTTTTGAAATTGCTATGTATAGTGATATATTATTTCTTTATCTGGTGAATATGTTAGTGTTAACATCAAAGTATCATGAAGGCTATTGCTTATCATGAGTATACGTGGCCGACATCGATTCAGGCTCAGGCAATGACAGTTGCGCTTAGTGGAAGGGATTTGTTGGGTTGTGCTGAAACCTTTAGTGGAAAAACTCCAGCATTTACCATTCCTATGATACAGGGATCGGTGTTAGAAGTCGTTATAGAAGAGGAAAAACAAATTATTGGCATACTTCTTAAGCACCAGCCTTTAGTTACTTTGTCTCATCTTTCAGTCAAACGTTTCAGTAGATCTCGAGTCCTTCAGAACTGCCATCGCGGTGGGCGGAACAAATATTGCTGACCAGGTAAGTAATGTTGTGATTACTTGGCTTTCTAATGTTTGATTGTAGTTTCTAGGTGTGAAGAAAGAAAAGAAACTATGGATTCTTGTGTATGTGACGTTGCACTTCAAATTGTCTGCATGTGGTCAAGTAGAATAAAGCAAAATTGTCATGTATTTGGAATTTAACTGAAATTCTGTATCCTTATGAGAATTGAATTCTTAGCAATGCATGTCTGTACTCTTTTACACCGTTTAATTTTCTTTGCCAACAAGTGAGAATGTTTCTTGCATCCATGTGTTCTTGTAATATTATGGTGATATATGGTTTTCATTGAGTTTACTAATACTTGTTTGTTTTATTTTTGATGCTGCATCCTGTGATAGAGATCTGAGTTACGAGCAGGAGTAGATGTAATTGTTGCTACTCCTAGAAGATTCATTGATCATTTACAGCAGGGAAACACTTCCCTTTCTAGAATTTCATTTATCGTCCTGGATGAAGCTGGTAGAATGCTTGACATGGGCTTTGAAGTACTTATTAGAGAGGTACATGATTCTGCAATTTGTTGATCAATAGTGTATGCAACATGATAGTTAAACAAGTAAGAAAAGTCAAGATTTCTAGAATCATAACAAACTCATTGATTAGTGCGAAGCATTTTAGGGAGATATATGAGTTTACCTTTCATTGAGCACATGATGCAAACGCATAGTAGTGGTTGCACTTCTTAGTACATTTAGCTTGATGTATTTTATTCTCTTACTGCATCATTGTCATTTGAGCGGATTCTTCGAGTGCATATTGAGTAGTTCTTGATATGTCTAATGTTTGTGCACTTGCAAGAATTACAGCAATCTTCAACAAGAAGGTCGTGCACAACCCCAAATACTAATGGAGTTGAATTCATAAAAGTAAGAATCGGTTCTTCATTATATAGTTATTGTACCTGCACTATGATTGAGATGTTGTTGTCTATTAGCTAGCCCTTTTTGCCACCCTAGAAACTAAATTAGAAATCATAAAAACTCTAATCAAGCCTTTAGAATTCAAATCTTCTTTTTTTTTTCTATACTTATTATAATTGAGATTCCGTTAAAAACTATGGATTTATAATGGTGTGACTTATTTTGTTTAATCTAATCCATTGTCATCTCTAACAAAAAAGTACAAGGATAAATGATAACAAATTTTTTTCTCCTTGAATTGAAAAAAATAAAAACAAAAGATGTGGGGTCTAGTCCTTGTTAATCTCCATTCTGGTAATGAGTTCTTCGTACAATTGTCACTTGGGTAACTTTAATTATGTTCTAGCTAACTTTTGATAGTAGAAATCATGTTTTTTTATTAAATTAGCTCTCGCTTATCATAACAATGAGAGCCTTATTTTATTAGAAATCATATTTCTCTTTAATCGTAAACATACAAAATTATGGATAGAAACTGGACAATCAAAGTTATTATGGTCACCAAAATCCCACGAAAACAATTAAAAAAACATGAAAAAATATATTATTAATATGCTCTTTGGTTAACAAATTAACAATTAATAATTAACAGTTTCTATAACAGAGAAGAACAAGTGAAAAGAGACTTCGCTTTTCTTTTCTTTTCTTTCCATATTACATATAGATTTGATGAGTGACTTTGTGATCTTTGAAACTATTATTAACTAAAATATATGGTTTCTTATCAAAATCAAATCTCATTGATGGCGAGGAATATGGCGAAGAAGAAAAGTTGACCATATCTACTTCAAAGCGCACACCTAACAAAAACAACTGTAAAGAAAAAAAAGAACATATCTAGAAAAGAAGATAATGTCAAAAACAAAACAAGACACGAAGAAAAACAAGACAATGAGGGTAATGCAATTTGATAACCTTGTACGTCAATAGAAGTTATTGTTCAGGTGATCTATATATTTTTTCTTGTTAGATATACATGTGATTTTATAGAAATAACATTAATTATAATAAGAAAAGGTAAAGAATAAAAAGGTCAGTTGAGCACATTATTATCCTTATCTTCATAGAAGAATACTAAACAAATCTTGGACAAATCATGTGTCAGAGATAGTTGATCTTTTTAGGTCTTTGGGATTTGATTGCAGAAGCATCAAAAGAAAAATAAATACCTTCTTTTTGTTTTTTCCTTTCTCAAAAGATCTCAAAACTCAAAACAATTGTCAAGTGTATTAAGCTAGACCCTTGTATTCTTTGTTTTTTTCTTATTATCTTCCATGTTTTCCTATAAATTCATTAGCATATATGCTAATATAGAATATATAAGTCACCTAAATCATATTGACTTGTGAAAGGTTATCACATTATGTTACTCTTATTGTCTTGTTTTTTCTTCTTACCTTTTTTTAACATTCTTTTCTTTTCTAGCTATTAGGTTCCCCCCCCCCCCCCCCCCCCCCCCTCAAAGTTTCCTTTTTTTAAGATGGTTAGACATTGTGAGTGTGCCTTAAACTATATATGGTTAGACATATATAGGCCACCTGAACCATAATTTGTATTGTCTTGTCAAAGGTTATCACATTACGTTATTCTCAATGCTTTGTTTTCCTTCGTGTCTTGTTTATTTTATTTAATATTCTATTGTTTTCTAGCTATGTAGGGTTTTTTTCCCTCAATTGTTTTTCCTGAAATGCTTATACATTGGTTGTTTTCTTTCAAGTATGTGTGGCTAACTCTTTTCTTCACACTAATTCGCACCATCTGAGGTTTGATTTTGATGAGAAACTATTTTTTTTAGTTGCTAATGATAGTTTGATATATCACAATGTCATTGAAAGGTAACTCGCCAACTCTATACGTTAATGTGTGAAAATAAAAGAAAAATATGATTTCTAAGAAAAATATCAAGCGAGCTAAACTAGGGCTAATTTAATGGAAAACATGATTTTTAGTGCTAGAAGTTGATCATGACACCATGAAAGTTACCTTGATGACAAATGTATGAGTACTCATTACCAAAGTAGAGATTAACTAGACCTCGTCCCCACATCTTTTGTTTTCATTTTTTTACTAAGGAAATTGAAAAAAAAAAACATGGTTTTTTCTTGTATGTATTTATTTGATACTAAAGGTAAAAATGAATTAGAGTCCTTTAACAAAATGACTCACAACATTTTAAGTTTATTGTTTTAAATTAATCAAAATTAATTAGTATTGAGAAAGTGTTTAGTTTTAGAGGTTTAAGTTAGGTTTTCATGATTTTTAATTGGGTTCTCATAATGTTAATGACCACAAAAAAAGTATTAGAGTGTGAGGTTAGATGAACAAGAACTCAATCATAGTGCAAGTATAATAGTCATATAATGAAAGACTGAGTTTTTGCTTTTATGAATTCAACTTTATCATTTGTATTTCACGGAGATTTCTCTTTGCAAGAGCTGAAGGTGAATATGATCATCACTAAGTATTATATGATAGGATATGAGCGGTTGAAAAAAAGATAAGGTAAATTCATCTTCCATGTTGTGTTACTACTAGCACTTTCCTTTGTAATTTCTAAATATTCATCTTCAAAGTTGTGTTACTACCAGAACTTTCCTCTGTAATTTCTAATATGGTTTCTCTCAAAGATGAATCACCTACCATGAAAGAGATAATAGTGGTTGTAGTATCATCAGAGAAGATTTCTACACAATCTAATCAGTAATTACCTACTCTCTGGTTGAATTTCCACGCAAATAGTTGTATGGAGGAAAGAGCTCAAGAATTTTTTTTGAGGCCTTTTCAACCATTAGATGTGACACAATTGAGGTGCTATTTTAAAAAGTTGAAAAATCCATTACCAAAGGGGCGTTGCAAGAGAATATGAACATTTAGAAAAGATAGAAGGGGAAAATGTTGAATTGGTGGAGATACCAGACATGAGACACGATCCACTCACACATATGATCATATATAATGGATGGTAGTCCAATTCATACGGATGATCACGTATATGTCATATGATCATTTTTTTTTACTAGGTTTGCCTTTATGCAAAATGATTTATTAGAGGGTCATCATCCTAATGGTAGTTTCTAGTCATTACATAAAGGTTAGGTTTGCTACCTTGTCTCGAAAAGGTATATAGTTTGCTTAGTGACTACCTCTTGTGAATGAAATATAGGGGTTTATGAGAAACGGTTGTGACACGGTATCGCCATCATCATCAAATAAATATTTTTGTTATAGTTGTGTTTCATGAATTTAAACTCGCTAAAAGTCACGAGATAGAAAGATAATCTTCAACCTAATCTAGAATTAGCTTTGTACTCTTAAGATTAGGCATTGAATCTAAATTTGATGTACTTACATGTTAACAATATATAAAAACACATGTTAAAATTTAATCACATAAGACAACAAAATCAATAGGACAAAAAAAATCAACATAGTCTGGTTTAACCAAAGATGTCTCCAATGGATTTGTCATCTTGTCATGGCGTGCATGATGTAAAATGGTGGATCTACCTACTAGATCGGAGGGGTTTTGGACGTGTTAGGAGTAATCATGAAATTATGATTTCAATGGGTTGCCTCCTAGATATTATGGTCATTAGTAAACTTATTTGACTGCAAGAGTTGGGGTAAGAGGACTAGTATATCATCTTTAGTGAACTCTACTTATTGTAAACTATATTGTTATTGATTGTTTTTTCAAAGTCAATTTTTATTTGTTAATTTGTGTAAGACAAAATAAAAAGTCCTTTATGGTTTGTTTGATAAAAACATTAACTAACAAAACTAATAAAATTTTATTGGGTTGTGTTTTCTAAACAATTTAAATATTAAAAATTGTATTTTTTTTGTCTGTAAAGACAAACATGGTCTTAAGGTTTTGAAGGTCTAACCAATAACATGGGCTAGGCTCAACATTGATGCAATCCAACAACCCAAAAACTTTAAATCAGTAGTATCTCGTATAAATTAAGTGTTGGTAAACTAATATGTATGATTACTATTATTGGAAAAAATTGGAATGTAGAAAACTAACTCGTTTTGTCGTATTTTATTAAATGTGATTGGATTTATATTAACTCTAGTATAAATTGTTGTTAAATGTATGGTTTATTAATTATGATTGAATTAAAGATTATGTTATATGTTAAAAAGCTTAGGATCTGCCAGTTCAAGGGGGGTTCTGTCAAAATTTCAATAGAAATTTTAGTGAAACCTTATATATATGTGTGTAAAAATTTTTTTATTACATTCTTCTTTTCTTGGTGAATGTGTTAATAAAATTACTTGTTTGTCCCCTAGAGAAGGGGACTTTATAGACTGTTTAATAGTGTGGTTGTGGTTGCTTTTGAAAATATTTTATGTTCAAAAATGAATTAAAATAATTATTTTTTTAAAATAATTATTTTTGACATCATCACATCAAAATTATCTAAAAACACCAATTTTTTTTAATTTAAAGTAAAAAATAAAAATAATTTTTTTTCATTTTTTTATCAAAAGAGCTCTTGGAACGCAGTGTCCAATACCCCCAAATGAAATTCTTCTTCAATTGGGTAAAAAAAATGTTAATCTCCCTACTTTTTTTCCCCTTATTCTGCTACACATAAGAGAATAGAGGGGTATTTTATACCCCTCAATTTCTCTTATTGCACTTAGGCTTTCATTTCCTTTAAATATTTTCTTTTTACCCATTTTCTCTTCTTATAATTTAAATTATAATCTTTAAATTTATTTCAATTCCACCCCTTCAACCTATTTTATTTCTTTTTTAATTCATTTTTTTAATGTAAAACTAACCTCAATAAATTCAAAGTTGAAAATTACGATGTCTCAACTATTTTGTCTGGACGTTATATCCAAAATTTCTGTATTCTCATTTTATTATAATTTGTTCGTGAACTCTTCAACTTTAATTAATTTATTTTCATTTATTTAACTTATAATTTACATCCAGATTTATTTCCTGGGTTTATAGAGACTGTCAGGAGGGGCGTGGAAGGGGTGTGAGAAGACATCCAAGCAAGACGACTAAAAATATTCGACTAGATATGCAAAGGGAATCCTAGGTTAGGAAGGTGTTTGGGAGTGACCGGAGGTTGAAAAAAATTTGTTGTTTTGGGTGTTTGGTTAATGTAGAGAAGCTGTAAAATTTATGTGGGTCCCATCTCAAAAAATCAATTAAACTGTGTTTCACGCAAAATAATAAATAGTTGCTTTGCCTGCGTCTCGTCCTACTGCTTTACGTCTTGTGATTCCGGTTTGGTGCCTATCTGGCACTACTTCCATGCCAAGCTTTGCTTTTCGTTGTGTTCTTGTGTGGCCTCAACTACCCTTCCTTTCTGTAATTTCCTCAAATATTTACTTTTATTGTCAGAATTGCCCTTTGCATCTCTTTGATTTTAGGTGAAGATTTTCACCTTTTTTATTTCAATGCTAAGGTCAATTACGCACCAAAAAATTAAAATAAGAAAATACCTCTCAATTGGGTAATTACAATTTTATGGGAAAAAAATAAATTATGGGTTCACACTGTCATTGTCATTTAAAAATAAAACTTTAATAAGCACATTCTGAAATTTTTAATTACATTATGATATTATGATTATTAAATCTACAATATATATGTGTGTGTGTGTGTTTGTCTTTTAAAGTAATTTCACAAGTTGATAGCAATATGAAAAGCTTGGTAACCAAACACATGAAACTGCTTTTCATTAATCTCAAACTCAATCACAGTTTTAACCAAACACCTCAATTTCAGTTATGAACAACAGTTAAAAGTGTTTTTTATGAAACTATTATTTAAAAAACTTCAACCACATGAACAAACGAAATATCAAACACACTCTAGATTGATAGCCCCGTCAGAGCCTCCAGGAGGTACGGTAGAACCAATAAAACTGTTGTACAATGTCAATTTGAAGGGATGTAATAGAAACCGCAGTTAAGGCAACTGGCAAGAACCGTATTCCATCGTACGGATCAACATGAAAGCATTTAAGGGCAACTTATGATGCGGACCAGCCCAAAAACACCAACAAGGACCCATTACATGTTCCAAATGGTCCAATGACGCGGTCTAAGACAAAGGCATTGAAAAAGGCAATGAATGCATTGGTTTTGAAGGTTTCAACCAAGTCAGAATTGCAAGGACCATTGGAGTATCAAGAGGAGACCCCTAGTACATCTTATCCATGTGTAGGAGGGGTCCAATACAACCTTATTTGGGCCATGAAGTGAGGACAGCTAATGAGAAAAAAGAATCCTACTAGAACTTGGAAACATGGGATTAATGGGCTTGATGGAAGACTATAAAAAAAACTTATGGGCTTTATTTAATTTTGTTTGTTACAGCCCAAGGCTTGTTTGGGCTGAATTAAGACTTTGATTTCAGCTACGATCCAAGGCTTGCTTGGATGAAGGCATGGGGTTTTAAATTTAGTATTTTGGGTCAGTTTTGAGTGGACCTCTTTTAAGTCCACATAAGAGGTCCATTAGGGTTAGTTTTTAAAAGACTATTTAAACTCATGTTAGCTAAATTTCGGCAGCCATTGATTAATTTTAATTCTGAACTTTTCAGTTTATGTGTGAGTGATTCTTGCAATCTTTAGTTCTTGAACGAACTGAATCCGACTTATCAAAGATTAACTGGCTTCGTGGCGTCATTCTACTCATTCCAATAGTGCTGGTACCTTGGGGCAGGTTTCCATTGTGTAACACTCCTATCAGACCTATTTCGGCTTTCCGGGATTCAATCTTATTCTTGGTTGTAGGTTGCGTGACCATGTGATCACGAGGTTCGCATCAGGTGGTATCAGAGCTAGGCTCCGAAACAAGGTCATATCATTTGTTATTTTCGTTCTTTTTTTTAGTGTTCCTTGAAGTTTTCCAGTGTTTGTGTTCATCTCCTTGTTCTTCGTGTCAGCTTCATCTAATTAAAAAGAAAAGAAAAGAGAGGTTATATTTCATCGTTTTTTGTCTCTTCATTTCAGTATATTAAGAAAAAAAAAGAAAACAAAATAGAAAAAGAAAAGAAAGAGAGATAGAGGCATTACTTGAAATTTGAAGAATCATTGAAATCTTGCCGCAGAAAACACTACTCTAGGGAACCCATATAAAAACACTTTAGAATTAATTGAAACTTTACATTATGTGTCTTGGGGTTGATATTGCATCATATATTAAATTGGGGCTTATTTCGATATCGTATACTAGAGTTTTCAATTGGAGGTTCATTTCTGGCGCAAATTGATCACACAAGGGTTTGAGTACCTAGAAGTACGAGAATGCTAAATATTGATTTTGAGGTCATTTCGAAGTCGTTTGGTCTGGGTTTCAATTCTGCTACGTAAAAATTGCGTAAGAGGTTAGATTCTGCTTGAAGTGGGAGAAAAAGGTAGATTGAATTTTTGATTGTCATTGCTATTCTAAACATAAAAAAGTGAAATTGGTGATGATTGAGTTTACAGAGTATGCAATGATTTGGTGGGATCAGATTGTAATCAGTAGGAGGAGAAATGGAGAGCGACCCGTTCAAACTTGGGGGGAGATGAAGGTCTTAATGAGGAGTCGATTTGTGCCTAACCACTATTACAGAGACTTATAGCTGAAGCTCCAAGGTCTGAATCAAGGCTACAAGACAATAGATGAATATCACAAAGAGATGGAGATAGGAATGATTCGGGCCAATATTGTTGAGGATAGAGAAGCCACCATGGCTAGATTTCTTAATGGGTTGAATCGGGACATTGCCAATATGGTAGAGCTACCTACAACACTATGTGGAGCTAGAGCACATGATGCACATGGCAACGAAGGTGGAGAGACAACTTAGGAAGGGACATGTTTTGCCAGAGTTTAATTCGGGTTCCTCATCATCTTCGAAGATGAATCTGAAGAGAGGGGATATTGTCCACCCAAGATTCTTTGTTCCTTCGACAACTGAACAACCAAAGGCTAAAGTTGATGTCTCTACTGGTGCCAAAGGTAAATCTGAAACTCAGTCTAAACGTACTCGTGATGTTAAATGTTTCAGGTGTCAAGGGCACGAACATTATGCTTTTGAATGTCCAAAAAAGAGAATAATAATGATTAGAGATGATGGTGATATGGAATCGGAAAGTGACAGATCTGATTGCGAAGGCATGCCACCATTAAAGGATAGTAATGGGGATGACTTAGCATTACCGGTTGCGAAGTCCTTGGTTATAAGGCGCACACTTCAGGTTCAGGTCAAAGGAAGAATAAACTAATCAACAAAGAGAGAACATCTTCCATACGCGCTACAAAGCAAGGTGTGTGGTTTAATTATTGATAGTGAAAGTTGTGTTAATGTTTGCAGTACCACCCTTGTTAGTAAACTAAATTTGAGTACTGTTAAGCATGTGAAACCATGTAGATTGCAATGGCTGAATGATAGTGGTGAAGTGAAAGTGACTAAGCAGGTTGTGGTCCCATTTTTGATTGGGAAATATGTTGATGAAGTTTTGTGTGATGTGGTACCGATGCAAGCAAGTCACATCTTGTTGGAGAGACCATGGCAATATGATAGGAAGGCAGTTCATGATGGGGTTAAAAATAGGTATACCATTGTAAAATATGGTAAAACAATCACTCTTGTACCTCTTACACCCAAACAAGTGTATGATGATCAAATAAAGCTAAAAATCAAGGTGAAGAACATGGGGAGAGAAAAACATCAGATTCGGCCAGAACCCAAACCTCTACAACCCATTCAGTCACCCATCCAAACACACACAAATATTCGAACAACATTCCCAACAAATCAGACCATTCGACCACTGCTCAAAAACACCCAAATCTGGCCGAGAGTGGAGGTAAGACAAGAGGAGAGAAGAAAGTTGTCAGGAAGAGTGATGAGAATTGTGTGGAAAAACTAGAAAAACAGCCTAATTTTTATGCTAGAGAGGGTGAGGTCAGATCTGCATATTTCACTAACAAGCCAATGATTTTACCTGTGTACAAGTGATATGAACTTCATCAACAATTGTGATGAAACCCAATAAGAATGATGGTTTAGAACCCCAAGATCGTGTAGACAAGATTGGTTGAGCCTTGACCCGTCACCTAACAAGATGAAAACCAAGACTACGAAAGATTGAAACGCCACACCTAGAAAACCTGAGAATCTCTCAACAATCAAGGTGATAAGTTTGGTTGTTTGAACACCACAAGATTAACTTGATAAGTTCTAGGAGTTCTTTTAAGAACGAAGAGGAACACAAGACCTCACAAATATGATAATTTTCTGAAAACATAATTTGTTTATTCATTTCGAAATACTCATTTATATACTTGGAACAACCCTTCCAAGAGGAAAAGTCATAACTAAAGCTTTAAAAGAGCTCAAACAGTAACATAAACAAGTCCCCATGTTTTTAAGTCTCTCCGACTTCTAGAGGCTACAATAAATAGCTAAATGACTAAATTCAATGTATTTAACATAACCATTTAAGACCAAATTCATTCCTCTATTTAATACCCTTGGAACTCATCAAATTCATGCCCTTTGATGGTCAGATCATGCTGAAACGTTTTTGCATAATTATTACCATCTTCAATTGCTTTGATGATGTGGACTAAGCCTTGATTATTATTTAATCCCATCTTGATCTTTTTAGAACCAACCCAAATCTCTTGGATTAGCCCATTTAGTGCTTCCTTGAAACGTTTGGCTCTAAATCTTGTAATTGGGCCACTTGGAAGTGACAAAGGGTCTTGTGCAAATTCAGATGCATTCCCGAGTGTATGATCAACATGTCTAACTCCTTGGTTTGCATCAACAAGGAGGCTTACTTTAAGACTAATGATCTTGATCATATTGTGCGTAGTGTTGCTATTTCTTTGTTGCAGGAGTTTGATGATGTGTTCCCCGACGATACTCCAAGCGGATTAGCACCATTGCGGGGGATAGAGTATCAGATTGATTTTGTACCCGGAGTGATGCGGACCAGCCCAAAAACACCAGCAAGGACCAATTACATGTTCCAAATGGTCCAATGACGCGGTCTAGGACAAAGGCATTGAAAGACGCAATGAATGCATTGGTTTTGAAGGTTTCAACCAGGTCAGAATTGCAAGGACCATTGGAGTATCAAGAGTAGAACCTAGTAAATCTTATCCATGTACAGGAGGGGTCCAACCCTGCTTTATTTGGGTCATGAAGTGAGGACAACAAAGGAGCCAAAAGAATCCTGCTACAACTTTGAAACATGGGATTGATGGGCTGGATGGAAGACAATAAAAAAACCTTATGGGTTTTATTTAAGTTTGTTAGCTACAGACCAAGGCTTGTTTGGGCTTAATTAAGACTTTGTTTTCAGCTAGGATCCAAGGCATGCTTGGATTAAGTCATAGGCTTTTCAATTTAGGATTTTGGGACAGTTTTTAGTGGACCTCTGATGCGAACCGGCACAGAAACACCAACAAGTACTTATTACATGTTCAGGGGCTTGATTCGTGGTTTTGAAGGTGTCAACCAAGTCAGAATTGCAAGGACCATTGAAGTATCAAGAGGAGACCCTAGTACATCTTATCTATGTGCAGGAGTGGTCCAGCCCAACTTTATTTAGGCCATGAAGTGAGGACGACAAAGGAGCCAAAAGAATCCTACTACAACTTGGAAACATGGGATTAATGGGCTTGATGGAAGACTATTAAAAAAAAGCCTTATGGGCTTTACTTAATTTTGTTAGCTACAGCCTGATGCGAACCAGCCTAGAAACACCAGCAAGGACTTATGGACTACCTTTTCCTTTTGTTTCTAGGATTATGGGGTTAGATGGAAGGCTATAAATAAGACTTATGGGCTTAATTTAATTTTGTTAACTACAGCCCAAGGCTTGTTTGGGCTTAATTAAAACTTTGTTTTCAGCTAGGATCCAAGGCTTGGTTGGATTAAGTCATGGGCTTTTCAATTTAGGATTTTGGCTCAGTTTTGAGTGGACCTCTTTTAAGTCCACATAAGCGGTCCATTAGGGTTAGTTTTTAAGAACTATTTAAACTCATGTAACCCTAATTTCAGAAGCGATTGATTAAACTTAATTCTGAACTTTTCAGTTTATGTGTGAGAGTGATTCTTGCATTCTTCAGTTCTTGAACGAACTGAATTTGACTTATCGAAGATTAATTGGCTTTGTGGCGTCATTCTACTCCTTCCAATAGTGCTGGTGCCTTGGAGCAGGTTTCCATTGTGTCACACTCCTATCAGACCTATTTCGGCTTTCTGGGATCAAATCTCTTATTCTTCGTGTGGGTTGCGTGACCACGTGATCACGAGGTTCGCATCATTCGGTGTTTTGTTCATCAATGACCACGGAAGTGGTGCTGTTACTTACCATGGGCTGAATATTGGTACAACACCACCTACCATATTTCCACAGGGATGACTCCTTTCCAAGCCCTCTCTGGCCGTCCTCCACTATCCATTCCAACTTATACTGCAGGAAAATAAATGTAGATGTAAATTATAAGTTAAATAAATAAAAATAAATAAATAAAAGTTGAAGAGTTCATGAATGAACAAATTTAAATAAAATGAGAATTCAAAAATTTTAGATATAATAACCAGACAAAATAGTTGAGAGATCATAATTTTTAACTTGGAATTTATTGGGGTTAGTTTTAAATTAAAGAAATGAATTAAAAAAAAAGGTTGACGGAGTAGAATTGAAATAAATTTAAAGATTATAATTTAAATTATAAGAAGAGAATATGGGTAAAAAGAAAATATTTAAAGGAAATAAAAGCCTAAGTGCAATAAGAGAAATTGAGGGGTATAAATACTCTTCTTTTCTCTTATGTCTAGCTGAATGAGGGGGGGAAAGAGAGATTGACATTTTTCTTACCCAATTGAAGAAGAATTTCAATTGGTAGTGTTTGACACTGCATTCCAAAAGCTCTTTTGACAAAAAAAAAATTATTTTTTACTTTAAATTAAAAAAAATTGGTGTTTTTAGATAATTTTAATGTGATGATGTCAAAAACGATTTTTAAAAAATAAAAAAATAATTTTAATTCATTTCTGAACATAAAACACTTTCAAAAGCAACCACAATCACACTATCGAACAAGCTATAACATACCCTTCTCTAGGGGACAAACAAGTAATCTTATTATTACACATTCATCAAGAAAAGATGTAATTAATTTTTTTTACACCTATCAAAATTTTGGTAGAACCTCCCCTGTATTGGCAGATCCCAAGCTTTTTAACATATAACATAATCTTTAATTCAATCTTGACCACAATTAATAAACCATACATTTAGCAACAATTTATACTAGAGTTAATATAAATTCAATCATATTTAATAAAATACGACAAAACAAGTTAATTTTCTACATTTTATTTTTTTCCAAAAATAGTAATCATACATATTATGTTACCAACATTTAATTTATACGAAATACTACTGATTTAAAGTTTTTGGGATGTTGGATTGCATCAATGTTGAGCCTAGCTCATGTTATTGGTTAGACCTTCAAAACCTTAAGACCATGTTTGTCTTAACAGAATCTTTACAAACAAAAAAAATACATTTTTTAATCTTTAAAGTGTGTTTAGAAAACACACCCCAATAAAATTTTCTTAGTTAATGTTTTTATCAAACAAACCATAAAGGACTTTTTATTTTGTCTTACACAAATTAAAAAAATAAAAATTGACTTTGAAAAAACAATCAATTAATAATATAGTTTACAATAAGTAGAGTGCACTAAAGGTGATATACTAGTCCTCTTATCCCGACTCTTGGAGTCAAATAGATTTAC
Source organism: Salix brachista (assembly GCA_009078335.1). Classification (NCBI taxonomy): domain Eukaryota; kingdom Viridiplantae; phylum Streptophyta; class Magnoliopsida; order Malpighiales; family Salicaceae; genus Salix; species Salix brachista. Next base: position 10,713,053 of record CM018586.1, read on the forward strand.
TAATGACCATAATATCGAGGCAACCCATTGAAATCATAATTTCTTGATTACTCCTAACACGTCCAAAACCCCTCCGATCTAGTAGGTAGATCCACCATTTTACATCATGCACGCCATGACAAGATGACAAATCCATTGGAGACATCTTTGGTTAAACCAGACTATGTCGATTTTTTTTTGTCCTATTGATTTTGTTGTTTTATGTGATTAAATTTTAACATGTATTTTTATATGTTGTTCACATGTAAGTACATCAAATTTAGATTCAATGCCTTCATGCATTTTTTATCTTAAGAGTACAAAGCTAATTCTAGATTAGGTGGAAGATAATCTTTCTATCTCCTGACTTTTAGTGAGAGTTTAAATTCATGAAAAACCTAGCTATAACAAAAATATTTATTTGATGATGATGGCGATACCATGTCACAACTGTTTCTTATAAACCACTATATTTCATTCACAAGAGGTAGTCACTAGGCAAACTATATACCTTTTCGAGACCAAGTAGCAAACCTCACCTTTATGTAATGACTAGAAACTACCATTAGGATATTGACCCTCTAATAAATCATTTTGCATGAAGGCAAACCTAGTAAAAAAAATGATCATATGACATATGCGTGATCATCCATATGAATTGGACTACCATCCATTGTGTATGATCATATGCATGAGTGGATCGTGTCTCATGTTTGGTATCTCCACCAATTCAACATTTTCCCCTTCTATCTTTTCTAAATGTTCATCTTCTCTTGCAACGCCCCTTTGGTAATGGATTTTTCAACTTTTTAAAATAGCACCTCACTTGTGTAACATCTAATGGTTGAAAAGGCCTAAAAAAGAATTCTTGAGCTCTTTCCTCCATACAACTATTTGCGTGGAAATTCAACCAGAGAGTAGGTAATTACTGATTAATTTGTGTAGAAATCTTCTCTGATGATACTACAACCACTATTATCTCTTTCATGGTAGGTGATTCATCTTTGAGATAAACCATATTAGAAATTACAGAGGAAAGTTCTGGTAGTAACACAACTTTGAAGATGAATATTTAGAAATTACAAAGGAAAGTGCTGGTAGCAACACAACATGGAAGATGAATTTACCTTATCTTTTTTTCAACCGCTCATATCCTATCATATAATACTTAGTGATGATCATCATATTCACCTTCAACTCTTGGAAAGAGAAATCTCCGTGAAATACAAATGGTAAAGTTGAATTCATAAAAACAAAAACTCAGTCTTTCATTATATGACTATTATACTTGCACTATGATTGAGTTCTTGTTCATCTAACCTCACACTCTAATACTTTTTTTTTGTGGTCATTAACACTATGAGAACCCAATTAAAAATCATGAAAACCTAACTTAAACCTCTAAAACTAAACACTTTCTCAATACTAATTAATTTTGATTAATTTAAAACAATAAACTTAAAATGTTGACTCTAATTCATTTTTACCTTTAGCATTCAAATAAATACATACAAGAAAAAAACATGTTTTTATTTCAATTTCCTTTAAGTAAAAAAATGAAAACAAAAGATATGGTGGCGAGTTCTAGTTAATCTCTACTTTGGTAATGAGTACTCATACATTTGTCATCAAGGTAACTTTCATGGTGTCATGATCAACTTCTAGCACTAAAAATCATATTCTCCATTAAATTAGCCCTAGTTTAGCTCGCTTGATATTTTTCTTAGAAATCATATTTTTCTTTTATTTTCACATATTAACGTATAGAGTTGGTGAGTTACCTTTCAATGACATTGTCATATATCAAACTATCATTAGCAACTAAAACATATGTTTTCTCATCAAAATCAAACCTCAGAAGGTGCGAATTAGAGTGTGAAGAAAAGAGCTAGCCACACATACTTGAAAGAAAACAACCAATGTATAAGCATTTCAGCAAAAACAATTGAGGGGAAAAAACCCTACATAGCTAGAAAACAATAGAATATTAAATAAAAAAAACAAGACACGAAGGAAAACAAGGCATTGAGAATAACGTAATGTGATAACCTTTGACAAGACAATACAAATTATGGTTCAGGTGGCCTATATATATCTTATATTAGCTTGGTGAGAAAGAGGGTGAAGAAGAAAAAGAGTTAGCCATCACAATGTCTAACCATCTTAAAAAAAGGAAACTTTGAGGGGGGGGGGGGACCTTATAGCTAGAAAAGAAAAGAATGTTAAAAAAAGGTAAGAAGAAAAAACAAGACAATAAGAGTAACATAATGTGATAACCTTTCACAAGTCAATATGATTTAGGTGACTTATATACTCTATATTAGCATATATGCTAATGAATTTATAGGAAAACATGGAAGATAATAAGAAAAAAAACAAAGAATACAAGGGTCTAACTTAATACACTTGACAATTGTTTTGAGTTTTGAGATCTTTTGAGAAAGGAAAAAACAAAAAGAAGGTATTTATTTTTCTTTTGATGCTTCTGCAATCAAATCCCAAAGACCTAAAAAGATCAACTATCTCTAACACATGATTTGTCCAAGATTTGTTTAGTATTCTTCTATGAAGATAATGATAATAATGTGCTCAACTGACCTTTTTATTCTTTACCTTTTCTTATTATAATTAATGTTATTTCTATAAAATCACATGTATATTTGACAAGAAAAAATATATACATCACCTGAACAATAACTTCTATTGACTTACAAGGTTATCAAATTGCATTACCCTCATTGTCTTGTTTTTCTTCGTGTCTTTTTTGTTCTGTTTTTGACATTATCTTCTTTTCTAGATATGTTCTTTTTTTTCTTTACAGTTGTTTTCGTTAGGTGTTCGCTTTGAAGTAGATATGGTCAACTTTTCTTCTTCACCATATTCCTCGCCATCAATGAGATTTGATTTTGATGAGAAACCATATATTTTAGTTGTTAATAATAGTTTCAAAGATCACAAAGTCACTCATCAACTCTATATGTAAAGGTATGGAAAGGAAAGAAAAGAAAAGAAAAGAAAAGCGAAGTCTCTTTTCACTTGTTCTTCTCTTTGTTATAGAAACTGTTAATTATTAATTATTAATTTGTTAACCAAAGAACATATTAATAATATATTTTTTCATGTTTTTTTAATTGTTTTCGTGGGATTTTGGTGACCATAATAACTTTGATTGTCCAGTTTCTATCCATAATTTTGTATGTTTACGATTAAAGAGAAATATGATTTCTAATAAAATAAGGCTCTCATTGTTATGCTAAGCGAGAGCTAATTTAATAAATAAAAAATGATTTCTAGTGTCAAAAGTTAGCTAGAACATAATTAAAGTTACCCAAGTGACAATTGTACGAAGAACTCATTACCAGAATGGAGATTAACAAGGACTAGACCCCACATCTTTTGTTTTTGTTTTTTTCAATTCAAGGAGACAAAATTTGTTATCATTTATCCTTGTACTTTTTTGTTAGAGATGACAATGGACTAGATTAAACAAAATAAGTCACACCATTATAAATCCATAGTTTTTAACGGAATCTCAATTATAATAAGTATAGAAAAAAAAAAGATCTGAATTCTAAAGGCTTGATTAGAGTTTTTATGATTTCTAATTTAGTTCCTAGGGTGGCAAAAAGGGCTAGCTAATAGACAACAACATCTCAATCATAGTGCAGGTACAATAACTATACAATGAAGAACCGATTCTTACTTTTATGAATTCAACTCCATTAGTATTTGGGGTTGTGCACGACCTTCTTGTTGAAGATTGCTGTAATTCTTGCAAGTGCACAAACATTAGACATATCAAGAACTACTCAATATGCACTCGAAGAATCCGCTCAAATGACAATGATGCAGTGAGAGAATAAAATACATCAAGCTAAATGTACTAAGAAGTGCAACCACTACTATGTGTTTGCATCATGTGCTCAATGAAAGGTAAACTCATATATCTCCCTACAATGCTTCGCACTAATCAATGAGTTTGTTATGATTCTAGAAATCTTGACTTTTCTTACTTGTTTAACTATCATGTTGCATACACTATTGATCAACAAATTGCAGAATCATGTACCTCTCTAATAAGTACTTCAAAGCCCATGTCAAGCATTCTACCAGCTTCATCCAGGACGATAAATGAAATTCTAGAAAGGGAAGTGTTTCCCTGCTGTAAATGATCAATGAATCTTCTAGGAGTAGCAACAATTACATCTACTCCTGCTCGTAACTCAGATCTTTATCACAGGATGCAGCATCAAAAATAAAACAAACAAGTATTAGTAAACTCAATGAAAACCATATATCACCATAATATTACAAGAACACAGGGATGCAAGAGACATTCTCACTTGTTGGCAAAGAAAATTAAACGGTGTAAAAGAGTACAGACATGCATTGCTAAGAATTCAATTCTCATAAGGATACAGAATTTCAGTTAAATTCCAAATACATGACAATTTTGCTTTATTCTACTTGACCACATGCAGACAATTTGAAGTGCAACGTCACATACACAAGAATCCATAGTTTCTTTTCTTTCTTCACACCTAGAAACTACAATCAAACTTTAGAAAGCCAAGTAATCACAACATTACTTACCTGGTCAGCAATATTTGTTCAGCCCACAGCGATGGCAGTTCTGAAGGACTCGAGATCTACTGAAACGTTTGACTGAAAGATGAGACAAAGTAACTAAAGGCTGGTGCTTAAGAAGTATACCAATAATTTGTTTTTCCTCTTCTATAACGACTTCTAACACCGATCCCTGTATCATAGGAATGGTAAATGCTGGAGTTTTTCCACTAAAGGTTTCAGCACAACCCAACAAATCCCTTCCACTAAGCGCAACTGTCATTGCCTGAGCCTGAATCGATGTCGGCCACGTATACTCATGATAAGCAATAGCCTTCATGATACTTTGATGTTAACACTAACATATTCACCAGATAAAGAAATAAAATATCACTATACATAGCAATTTCAAAACATAATTGCTAAAAAAAAATAAAGAAACTTAATTTACCTTAGCTTCAAATAATTCAAGTGCAGGTGCAGGACGTGAACCCGCAGCAACACTAACATCTATGTTAAATATTATAGTTAGAATATAAACTGTTAAGTTTTGTTAATTAGCATAACTGTTTTTGTTATGTAGTGATAGGTGAGTTTTGTGTGTATTTTAGTTTTTAGTGTAGTCATTACTATAAATACATGCACTGTAACCTTGAAGAATTAATTGAAATAGAGATCGAAAATACATTACTGAAAGTTGACATGGTATCAGAGCAAATCTAAATTTTGTTTTCAAATCGAATTTTTTTTTCGAAGGCTACAGTGCCCGTATTACTGTTCATTGAACGCTACTGTTCAAATCGAAGCTCACTGCATATTCATCGAAAAGGAAAAACAACCCAGAAATCCATCTCCAATCCATCACCAAATCCGAATTCGTATTTTTTCTTTCGAATTATCCAAAAAAACCCGAAGTTTTTTTATTCCCCAGAATTTTTCCCAGAAATCAGTTTTTTCTCAGAAACCAAACATCCATATTTTCCCCAGAAACCCAGATTTTCCCAGCAACCAAACACCAACAAATTTTCCCGGAAAACCAAGATTTTCCCGGAAAACCAAAACTTTCCCGGAAAATCAACCCTGAAATCACCCATCAACAACTTTCTACCAGAAATCACCCATCAACCCAGAAATTTCAAACCTTAGACCCGTCGAAAAACCCAGAAAATCCATCACCAGTCGTTATACTCAACCCAACAAGCGTATTCATCGAAAAGAAGAAGGGAGATCGCTACAGTACCTGTTGCAGAAACCCAGAATCCATCACTGCGTATTCATTTTCTTCCCTTCAATCCATCACCTTCAGTGTATCCATCACTGCGTATTTCAAAATCGAACCCAGAACCCCCCAACAACTTCACTGAAACTCAAACTTGAACCCTCAGATCCTCAAGATGCCTCCCACAGAACTACAAAACACACATTTGGATGCAACCGTGAGAGGTGATGGAGGGTTTGGATCCCGTGGGAGAGAACAAAGGAACGGGGCGGCGCGGTTTGAAGAAGGGGACAGAGGGAGAGGAGCAGAGCCATTAGGGCGTGTGTTTAAAGCTGCCCGGGCTGACCGTTTTTGGGCTGACCGGTTTTGGGCTGACCGGGTTGACCGGGTTGACCGGGTTGACCAAAAATACAAAAATACTGGTGGACTGATATGTTCTTATTGTGGTGAAATGGGACACTCAAAACAACGGTGTTATGAAATTACTGGCTACCCGGACTGGTGGGACTTTACGAAAAAACCTTGAAATTTTTTTCGAAAACCTTTGGTTCATCTGACGGAAGCGGATCTGACACAACCCCCAGCGAATGTGACCCATCCAGGTATCATCAAAAACGACTTTGCACACTCTATTATTACAAAGAATAGTACTTGGATAATTGATACAGGTGCATCTCATCATATGACTAGATATTCCGATAATCTAATATGCCATAAACCATCTTTACGGACAGATATATGTACTGCTAATGGTAGTACCTCCCCTATTACGGGGGAAGGATCTCTTGTTTTAACTGATTCTATTACATTAGATACTGTTCTTATTGTTCCATCTCTTGCGTATAATCTCCTCTCGGTTAGTCAAATCACGACTACCCTTGAGTGCACGGTCACGTTTTGGCCTCTGTTCTGTGTTTTTCAGGACATTCTAACCCGGAAGATTCTTGGTTATGGTGTTAGACGGGGCAACCTGTATTACTTGGAATTAACGAAACAAGGGGGGTTAAAGTTAGGTCATGCACATCAGACCACAAGTACGGATCAAGCTCAGGCTCTTGTTTGGTTATGGCATCGACGACTCGGACATCTTTCATTTGGGTACCTAAAGAAGCTACAACCGCATTTATTTTCAAGGTTAAGTATTTTGGATTTTAAGTGTGACATCTGTGAACTGGCGAAAAGTCACCGTATTTCCTATTTGCCAAGTTTGCATAAAAGTGTAGACCCATTTGCAGTTATTCACTCTGATGTTTGGGGTCCTGCAAAGGTCTCATCTTTTTCTAATGCACGGTACTTTGTTACCTTTATTGATGAGTGTACTCGGATGACCTGGATATCTCTCCTCCGAAATAAAAGTGAAGTAAGTACAGCATTTCAGGAATTTCAGAAAATGGTGCTGACCCAATACCAACGACAGATTCGTACACTTCAGTCAGATAATGGTACGGAATTTATGGATCAAGTACTAGGTAACTTCTTACAACGTCACGGAATTCGACATCAGACATCCTGCACATATACTCCACAGCAGAATGGATTAGCAGAAAGAAAGAACAGGCAAATTATGGAAATAGTTCGGGCCTCGCTATTTGGCATGAATCTGCCAAAATACTATTGGGGTGAGGCAGTCAAATCCGCTGCGTATTTAATAAATCGAACACCATCCAGTGCAATTGAATTTCAGTCTCCTCAACAGAAAATGGAATCTCTTCTCTCGGTTCCTCACCTTCCAAATTTGGAGCCTCGAGTATTTGGTTGTACGGTATATGTCCACATCCCTAAGGTTCTGCGAAGCAAACTCGATCCGTGTGCCAAACGGTGCGTGTTTGTAGGTTACTCGGCATTTCAAAAAGGATATTGGTGCTACGATCCTCATCATCGAAAGCTACATGTGACCTTGGATGCATCATTTCGCGAATCTGAACCCTACTATTCAGGGGGAGTTCCTGGTTCTTCTCTTCAGGGGGAGAGTAACAATGAAGAGAATGAAGATATATTTGAATTAGAGGAAATGAGACCAAGTCGGGATGATAACATTGAAGTCAGCACAGACCGAAATGATCTCACTAATGACCCCCCTATGTCTCTGGAATTACCAACGCCTACACCATTAACCGAAGAATCAACCGAGAATGTCTCTCCTCAGTCACCTCAGGTAACCCTAAATCCTATCCCAATTGATATAAATGAAATTCCTGTCTTAGAAAATAATGAGACCCATAGATACCCACAAAGACTAAACCGGGGAGTCCCAAAGAAACAGTATGAACCTGATCCAAAACACAAAACTAAATACCCCATCAGCAACTATATTTCTACCCATAGATTATCGGAATCATATGCATTTACTGTTAATCAATTATCCAATGTGTCTATTCCTAGTAATATACAGGATGCATTAGCAGACCCAAAGTGGACCAAGGCAATGAATGAGGAAATGGAGGCTTTGCAAAAGAATAACACGTGGGAGTTATGTCAACTACCAACAGGAAAGAAGAAAGTTGGGTGTAAATGGGTGTTCACAGTGAAGTTGAAAGCAGATGGGAGCATTGATAGATACAAAGCAAGGTTGGTAGCAAAGGGATATACGCAGAAGTATGGGGTGGACTACCAAGAAACTTTTGCCCCGGTTGCAAAAATAAACACAATTCGGATTCTCATATCGATAGCAGTGAATCGAGATTGGGCCTTACAACAATTTGATGTCAAGAATGCCTTCCTGAATGGAGATCTTGAAGAAGAAGTTTATATGGAATTGCCACCCGGAGTGAAAACCAGGTGCTCACAAGAAACAAAAGTGTGCAAATTAAAGAAGGCTTTATATGGGTTAAAACAGTCACCCCGGGCATGGTTCGGAAGATTCTCATCCACGATGAAAGAGTTTGGCTATAAGCAAAGTAATTCAGATCATACTTTGTTTATAAAGCACAAAGGAGGGAAGGTAACGGCTCTAATAGTATATGTGGATGATATGGTTTTAACAGGAGATGATCCAGAAGAAAGAAAGGCTCTACAACAGTTTCTAGCATCGAAATTCAAAATGAAAGATCTCGGACAACTGAAGTACTTCTTAGGGATTGAGGTCTCGAGGTCGAAAACGGGGATATGTCTTTCACAACGAAAATGTGTTGGATTTATTAGCAGAAACTGGAATGCTTGCATGCAAACCGGTAGATACACCTATGGAAATGAATCACAAACTGGGAAAAGCAGAAGATCAGACGCCAGCTGACAAAGGACGTTACCAACGATTAGTCGGGAAACTGATATATTTATCACATACACGGCCAGATATAGCCTATGCAGTCAGCGTGGTAAGTCAGTTCATGCATTCACCAGGAGAGGAGCATATGGAAGCAGTATATCGAATCCTAAGATATTTAAAAAGTGCACCGGGAAAAGGACTATTATTCTCAAAGAATGAAGTTCGTGAAATTACAGGATACACAGACTCAGACTAGGCAGGAGATCAGACAGATAGAAGATCGACATCAGGTTACTTTACTTTTGTAGAAGGTAACCTTGTCACTTGGAGAAGTAAGAAGCAGAAAGTAGTCGCAAGGTCAAGTGCAGAAGCAGAATACCGGGGTATGGCTCATGGTGTGTGTGAATTGCTATGGATTAAACAGGTACTACAAGACCTGAGAATTGAGTGTGAGACATCTATGGGTCTACACTGTGATAATAAGTCAGCTATCGAGATTGCACATAATCCTGTACAGCATGATCGTACCAAACACGTAGAAGTTGATCGACACTTTATTAAAGAAAACCTTGATCGGAAAATTATACAATTTCCGTTTGTAAGGTCGGAAGATCAATTGGCGGATATACTCACAAAGGCGGTTTCAGGAAAGACATTTCATGGAGCAATTAACAAGTTGGGCTTGATAAACATATACGCTCCAACTTGAGGGGGAGTGTTAAATATTATAGTTAGAATATAAACTGTTAAGTTTTGTTAATTAGCATAACTGTTTTTGTTATGTAGTGATAGGTGAGTTTTGTGTGTATTTTAGTTTTTAGTGTAGTCATTACTATAAATACATGCACTGTAACCTTGAAGAATTAATTGAAATAGAGATCGAAAATACATTACTGAAAGTTGACAATCTATTTGGAGACGAGAACGAATTTCTTCAATCTGCATTTATTATCAAAATTTTAATCCTTGCAAAATAATTATTTTAATTAATAAATTCAATATCGTTTTCTTTTTCCTTTACTTTTTTTCTTGAGAACAGATTACTGATAAATGAAGCAATTTAGTACAATAATCACTTAAAATATAAAAACAGAAAAAACAAAATTGGAAAACTTGGAAAGGAAGTGAATCTGGTTGGGAGTGAAGCGAAGGACGCAGTCTGATGGCATCCACTGAGGAAAGAAACAGGTTTAGGAACGGAGATAGTTCGCGCGACAGAGGCGGAGGTCCGACGGGAGAGAGAGTTGAATGGGGAGGAAGAGGAAGTGGCGGAGGACGTGGAATTTGAAGAGGAATGAGAGAGTTCAGTGTCTGTTAAGGCGGTGAGTGAGTTCTGGGAGGAGTAACGGTGGTGGTTGAGCGTGAGTTTCCTAGGCGAGGAGGATATACGACATCGTTTTTAGGAATGAAGGGAGAGTGCATAAACGCAGTGAAAGTTGAGATGAAAGTGGTCAACTGTAACCATTTTTTCTCTTTTCCAAAGATGCTCCGACTATAAATTAAATAGTTTTTACGAAACCATGGGTCCGCGGCGAGATTTTTTTTCTGAGTCATTTTAATATATACTAGCCAGAGACCTGCGCTTCGCTGCAGGGATTAAATTTTTTTTTGTCCAGTTTTAACATACATAATATTTTATTTTGGATTTCGATTTTTATTATTTTATTTTCTAGTTTAGTTTCAATTCTTTCATTATCTCGGTCCTTTTAAGATAGTTCAATTTTTTTTGTTTGTATCTATACATCTTTGCTTTTTGTTGAGATTTTTAATTTTTATTGTTCTTTTTATTTGTGTTAAATACAAATCGCGTTTAAAAAATATAGTAAGTTTAGTTTTGGTGGTGTAAAATGAGAGTAAAACTCTTTCTTATGCATGTATTGTTAAACGTGAAATGTTTGAAACACCACCGCATGTAACTTTTCTGTTTTGCCTTATTTGAGGTTACAAAAGTTATTTTACTGTGAAATGGAAAAGTAAAATTACCGGGACACCCCTACTGGATTTTTTTTTTGTCTTATTTGATGGTATTATGATTATTGCACTATGCAAAAACAAATGAAACAAAATGAAAATACCTCTGATACCATGACATTACTTTAAACACATTTTACATAATAAAATGAATATATAAAAAACTAATATACATTTTTAGAAGCTATACGACAGTAATCTTTGATATAATTTAGCTCTGTTACGGGGACAAATTTTTTTTTGTATTAAGTATTTTAGCTATAATTTTTAAAGATTTTGGTTTAGCCTCAATCCTTTGATTTTTATTTTATTTTTCTGGGATAGTTTTATTTTTTTTTGTTTATATCTATACTTTTCTGTTTTTAGTGTAGATTTTAAGAAAAAAAGAATAATAAAAAAAAATAAAGAGAAATGAAAATTGTATCGAAAAGCATTGTGGCAAGATAAAGCGTAGTGTGTGAGGAGCTACAGTGTTGTCCCAACACTGTTTGCATGTATAATAAAAAAAATATAAAAAAAGATGAAGAAAGAAAACAATCTGAAATCATAACTATTATTGTGTGAATAATGGGAAAAAACAAATTATATCAAAGATAAAAGAAGTCAAAAACTCTAAAAAAAGAGGAAAAAAATATATAATAAATGATTAAAAAAGATTAATATTATTAGTTAAAAAAATAACTTTATTTTTCATTAAATATTATTATAACTAATAAATTACTTCAAGGAATAAGAAAAACCAAAAATTTGAGAAAAAGATGGTGAAAGAAAAAAAAAATCTAAAATTATTGCTATTATTGTGTAAACAATGGAAAAAATAAAATAAATCAAAGAATAAAAAAGCCTCAAACTAAAAAACAAAAAAGCAAAAAATAAAATATAATAAATGATACAAATAGATTAATATTATTAGTTAAAAAAATAACTTTAGTTTTCATTAAATATTATTGCAACTATTATTGCCAAAACAATTAAGATTATAAAATTACTTAAAGAAGAAACCAAAACTTTAAAAAAAGATGAAGAAAGAAAAAAGATCTAAAATTATTACTATTATTGTGCAAATAATGGAAAAAACAAAATTATATCAAAGAATAAAAAAACCTTAAACTCTAAAAAAAGAGCAAAAAAAAATATTATAAATGAGAAAAATAAATTAATATTATAAGCTAAAAAAATAACTTTAGTTTTGTCCAAAAAAAGAAATTAAAAAACTAATAGAAAGGACAAAGGAAAAAAAAGAAATATTATTTTTTCAATGATAAAAAAAAAATCTAAGTTCATGAATAAATTTTTATAAAAAAATATTGGGTACAAAAAGGAGCAAATAATAAAAACTAAAAATAGAGGCAATTGAAGATTTTTTGAAAATAATAAAGGACCTCAATCTAAAATTTAAAGTAAAAGGGTTGAAATGAAAACAAAATATATAATCAAATTTAATCAAAGGATAAATTTGAACAAATTAAAACATGTGGATCGAAATTCTTAATAATGTCAAAGCAAACCGAAAAATTAAAAGACCAAGGACTGAAATGTAAACCAATTATATAACCAATTTTAATCAAAGGATAAAAGTGCAAAAAATGCAAACATCGGGACCAAAATTATTAAGAGATTTCAAAGAAATCCGAAAAAGTTAAAGACCAAGGACTTAAATGTAAACGAATTATATAATTAATTTGACTCTAAGGACACAATTGAAACAAATCAAAACTTATATCAAAGCCATAAGGACCAGAACGCACAATTTAAAGAGAAGGGACTACTGTCAAATATTCTAAAACAAAGGGGATTTACGTGTATTTTGCCACGCAGGAGAGAGAAATGCACAGATTCTTTTTCAACCGGCCACCGCCACCTACCGAGACACCGTCCGATAACACGCGCGGCACCGATCGACAGAAAACATGGAGGCGCACCCGGAGATAGGCGGGAGGAACATTTTCTATGACCGATAATAACCGCACGCGCCGTCGAACAGGAGTGTGCGTTGAAGAAGCGTCGGCGCGTCAGGGGACGCGCTGTACAGAAATCGGGATAAAATATTTAAAAACAAAGGCGAATTACTTAAGCACCCCTGCCTCGATTTCTTCGATTTTGTCTTTACTGGGCTATAAGCGTAGTTACACATGTGCTAAAACTTTGAACACCCGAAAATAGCCCTCCAGGCAAGGCCTCGATTTTGTCTTATCTGTGCCCATTGAGGTCATTACAATTACTGGAACAGGCCCGCCAGTTTTTCTTGCATTTTGTCTTATCTTTGCCCATTGAGGTCATTACACTGTGCGAGGAAAGGACAAAACCGAAAATAGCCCTGTCTCCAGCGTGTAATGTCAGGCGCACCGAGGGGCAAAATCATCATTTCACTATTGAAATCCACAGTGAACTGAGTGTATGGCTACAATGGAAACGCCACACCCTTTAGTTTCTTTTTAACTAGGCAACCACACCTCGTTGGCCGAACCATAATTTTTTTAGCACAAAAAAATATTAATTATATGTAGTTTTTTTATTATAATATAAATTTGGGCAAAATAATAAATCTGTGCAGAAATCTTGTGAAGTGCAAGTTTTCTATAAAATATATGAATTTAATTATATATAAATTTGCCCAATTATGTAGGTTTCAATGAAATAACCAGTATAAAACTATCATTATCATTAAAAAAAAAAGATTCAGATATCTAAATTATTGAATACATTATATTAAGATTAGTTCATTTTATAATTCAATTTAAATTAAATACAACAAACAAAATATAAATTGTGAAAGAACCTACATTAATCAAATAACAAAAATAAGTAATTAATTTTCTATCTCCAAAAAGAAGAAAACATAAATTGAAAATTCATCCCCACATTACTGTCATTATCATTACTATAACAGTTAAAATTATTATTAACATTACTGCCCAAACAGTTAAAATCATTAAATTGCCCTGAAGTATTAAAAAAAAAGTAAAATATTTTGTCAAAAAACAATAAAACAATAATCACTAAAATTATCATTATTATTGTGCAAACAATAAAATCATAAAATCATCTAATCCAAAAATCAGATAAAATAACAGAAAACAAAAAAAAAGAACAAAGAGAAAAATGGAGCAATATTAATTTTAAAATGATCAACAACATAAATTAAAATTTCAGAATTGAACCAAATAAAAATAAAACTCCAATAAAAAATAAAATGACAAAATTCAAAACAAAAACCAAAAGTATAAATGAATGAATACAGACAAAAATAAACATTGTCCAAGAAAGATCAAAAAACGAAAGGAATCAATACTAAATAAAAAATTAAAAGAATAAGTGCCAAAATGAAAAACAATATATATAATTAATTCCAATTGAATGACAAAACTACAACAAATCCAAACCTTGGGACCGAAAAATAATAAAGGAATTTTTAAAAATAAAATGCAGTGTCACCAACATAAATTAAAATTTCAGAACGTAACGTAATAAAAATAAAATCCCGACAAAAATAAAATGACAAAAAATAAAAATAAAATCTAAAAGCACAAATGCATAAATGCATAAATATGGACAAAAATAAACAATGTCCAAGAAGGACAAAAAAACCAAAGAAATTAATACCAAAAAAGAAGAAGAATAAGTGCCAAAAAGAAAACCAAAATATATAATTAATTCCAATTAAAGGATAAAAATGAAACAAATCAAAACTTCGGGACCGAAAACAATAAAGGGATTTTAAAAAAATTAAAAGAGTGCAATTGTTAAACAAATTAAAAGAATATGGACCGAAATGAAAAGTAGCATACCAAAATTATTAAAGGAACAAAAAACAAAAAGATGAAGGACCAAAATGAAACTTACCATATATAATCAATTTCAATTGAAGGGCATAATTGAAAATAATCGAAATTTCCATTAAAAAATCAGGAACAATATGAGGGACTATACCGTACTTTCTGACAGGAGGAGAGAGAAAAGGGGGGAAAGAAAAATTGTCCACCGACGATTACATGGTCACATTTGAAGCACACACCCCGCGTGTGGAGTCAGAGGACATTGCTTCGAAGCAAATGACACGGCGGATGCCTAGTTTTCACCGACTGTGGACACCTCACGCGCCGCCTTAAAGACGCGTGCAGGCGGAACACTACAGGTGCGTCCATACGACGCCCCTACAGTATTCCAGAAAAAAATAATAAAAAATTGATCAATTACCCATACACCCCTGTACCCAGCGATATCTACGAAAAAAATGGAGTGAAAGTACTACACTACCCTCGGTTCCAGGTGGCGTTTTTGCTGTTTAAAGGGGCTAAGTTCGTCGTTTTACTGTACAACAAATTCAGAAATACCATTTATGTCCCTTAAAAATTTTGAAAAAAACCCCGGTCCTAGGGGTTAAAAATTTTTGATCATGGGGGCAAAATGGTAATTTCACTGTAGCTATCCACAACGAATTGTGTCTAGGTTAACAATGGTGAAATGCACAGTAAAACACAGACGGGATTTATATTTTAGTTAATATATATATTTTTATTATTATTTTGGTACTTATTTTTTTTTATTTAGTTTTGATCTTTTTTATTTTTTCTGTCTTTCTCAAATAGTTCTTAATTTTTTATTTGTATTTAAGTATTTATACTCTTAGTTTTGATTTTTAATTTTTATTGTTATTGATCTTTATATTAAATGCACCTTGCGTTAAGAAACAAAATAAATTTAGCTTTGGTGACATAAAATGACAATGAAACTCTCTCTTATGCATGTATAGTGAATCTTATGCTGTTAATGATTTGTTATCTTTATGTTTTTTTCATCTGTTTTGTCTATGTGTGGCTTGATATATTTTTAGTTTAAAGTGTTTTTATTTAAAAAGACATTAAATTATTTGTTTTTTTAGATTTATTCTTCATACTATTATATTAAAAGCATTTCAGAACACTGAGATTAAATTAATTTGAGATTTTAAAAAAAAAAACTTAGTTCATTTTGTTTTATATATTTTAAGGGGTTAATATTAAACAAATATCACAATATATAATTACTCTCGCATATTTTTAAGAAAACAAATACCTTAAAAGTAGTTGTTATTACTATTTTAAATGTCTTATCCATAATAAAATGAATATATAAAAAACCATATAATCAAAAGTTTTGCAGGTTGATTATTTCTCTTAGATGTATAGTATCATAAAAAAATATAGGACCAATAACATTTTTTCACATGTTAAAAAATTTGGTTCTCGCTGCGACAAAGCGCAGGGCAAGTGACTCATATATTTTTTTATTGTAAATAATTTGGCTCAATTTTTCCACTCGTTTTGTCTGCATGTGGCTTTGCATATTTTTTGTTTACTTGATATTAGATTTGAAATATCATACATGAAAAAGCAATAAAAGTCAAATTTTAACAAAAAACAACATCGACTAATGAATTATTTCGATTATTATCTTATTTTTATTATCATGATTGTCAAACTGCCACAATTATTATAGTAGCTATTATAATCATTATTGTAATTAATCATTATTCTGATTATTATTGGCATTACTATGCCTGCCACCATCATTATTGCTATAAAAAGAAATTAAATTATCTTTTTATCTTTTAAGATTTATTTTTCATATTATTATATTAAAAGTATTTCAGAACAATGAGATTAAATTAATTTCTCTCGGTAAAACTTAGTTCATTTTTATATATATATTTTAATGCGTTAATATTAAACAAATATCAAAATATAAATTATTAAATTACCGAGAGAAATAAAAAAACTCAAAAAGTTGAACAATAGAGGAAGCAAGAAAAAAAACTAAAATTATTATTTTATATGCGTAAATAATGGAAAAACAAAATTATATCAAAGAATAAAAAAACCGTAAGAACTTTAATAAAAGAGCAAACAAAAAAAATAAAACAAAAATAAATATTATTAGCTTAAAAAATCGTTTGACTTGAAGATTAAATAAAAAAAAACTAAAAGAAAGAACAAAGAGAAAAAAAATAAGAAATATCAATTTTCTAATGATCACAAACACAAACTAAAATTTAAGAACTAAATTTTTTAAAACATTGCTACCTCAACAAAAGAGAAAATAATAAAAATTAAAAACTAAAACTAAGAGCATATATATATATATATATATATATATCAACATGGACAAAAATAGGGACTATTTCAGAAATATAAAAAAATAAAAAAATAAAAGTATAAGGGCCAAAATGACAAAACAAATTATAATCAATTTTAATTGAAGGATAAAATTGAAAAAATCAAAACCTATGTACCAAAAATATTAAGGGATTTAAAACCAATCCGAAAATTAAAAGAAAAAGGACCGAAATGAAAACAAAATATATAATCAATTACAATTGAAGGATAAAATTGAAATAAATCAAAACTTCTATCAAAGAAATTAGGACCATACAAAACAATAAAAAGTCAAGGATTGAAATGAAAACTCCATAAACCAAGGGGACTTCTGAGTACTTTAGCATGTAGGATAGAGAAAAGGAGGAAAAAAAGATCAACCGACCACCGCCACGTCTCCGGCTACCGTGAGGTGCCACACACACCCCTGTCAGCAACTCTAGGTTTTTGTCTTATTTGAGGGTATTATGGTTATAAATATAAAAAATTGAAAATACCCCTGAGTCCAAGGTTAAAATTGAGGCGCACCGAGGGGTAAAATAATAATTTCATTATTACAATCCACTAAGGGGCAAATCTGTGTCTATTGCTACAATAATTTCTTTACAGTAAAAGAATGACCTAATTTAGCTTATAAGGTAATTATTATCATGGAATAAAAAAGACAAAAGATAGAATAAAAATAACGATGTAAACCCTATAGATATAAGGATTCAAAAACTCAATCCAAATTGACACCTCCCAATAAAGCTAAATTCAAGCTTATGATTGAGTTTGGCATAACAATAACGTATAATAAAGCATAGAGACTATAAAAACTAAACCCTCACTCAACTCTTATGAAGAGACATGAACAAGAAGTACAGGAAAGCACCACAAGATTTGGTTAATAATTTGATAAGTCAGAGTAGTTCCATGAGAAATCGCGAGTAAGAGCAAACTCTTTGTCACACAAGTATTATTTCCAAAATAATCAATCCATCTCTTATTATTTTTTAAGAAAACATAAATAGAAGTTAAATAACCTTATTTATACTAGGTAAAAACATTTTAAACAATGCTAGAAAAATAATAAAAGAGTTTTAAATAAAATAGAAAAACAATCATAAATCCACTAGAAAATCAATGTGAATCATGCATAATAGCTTTTTACCTAACTTCAAAAACAATGTTCTTTCATTTGTGAATGGCGTGTTATAAAAGAACACATAACAACTTTTTCAAATATAACAAAATTAGACCAAAAATTAACATAACATAACATTTTATAGAGCATTTTAAATTAATTTGGCATTAATTAAGACTTTGTTTTCAACTAGGATCCAAGGCTTGTTTGGATTAAGTCATGGGCTTTTCAATTTAGGATTTTGGGTCAGTTTTGAGTGGACCTCTTTTAAGTCCACATAAGAGGTCCATTATGGTTACTTTTTAGAAACTATTTAAACTCATGTAACCCTAATTTCGGCAGCCATTGATTAATTTTAATTCTTATGAACTTTTCAGTTTTTGTGTGAGAGTGATTCTTGCATTCTTTAGTTCTTGAACGAACTGAATCCGACTTATCGAAGATTAACTGGCTTCGTGGTGTCATTCTACTCATTCCAATAGTGCTGGCGCCTTGGGGCAGGTTTCCATTGTGTTACACTCCTATCATACCTATTTCGGCTTTCCGGGATTAGATCTCATTCTTGGTTGTGGGTTGCGTGACCACGTTATCATGAGGTTCGCATCATTCATAATCAGAGCTAGGCTCCGAAACAAGGTCATATCATTCTGTTATTTTCGTGCTTTTTTTAGTGTTCGTTGAAGTTTTCCAGTGTTTGTGTTCATCATCTTGTTCTTCGTGTTAGCGTCATCTAATAAAAAAAAAGGTTATATTTCATCGTTTTCTGTCTCTTCATTTCAGTTATTAAGAAGAAAAAAACAGAAAAGAAAGAGAGATAGAGGCATTAGTTGAAATTTGAAGAATCATTGAAATCTTGCCGCAGAAAACACTTCTCTGGGGAAACATAAGCAAACCATATAGGAATCAATTGAAAATTCATATTCGGTCTATTGGGGTTGAGATAGGATCATATGTAAAATTTGGGCTTATTCTAATATTGATTTCTTGAGGGTTTTGTTTCGAGATTCATTTCTGTCGTAGAAACACTACATTAGTGAACCCATATAACAACACTTTAGAATCAATTAAAACTTTACATTCTGTGTCTTGGGGTTGATATCGCATTATATATTAAATTAGGGCTTATTTCGATATCGTATACTAGAGTTTTCAATTGGAGGTTCATTTCTGCCGCAAATTGATCACACAAGTGTTTGAGTACCTAGAAGTATGAGAATGACCTATAATTTGAGTGTTGTTTGTGGTTTAGTATTAAAATACTAAATGTTGATTTTGAGGTCATTTTGAAGTCAGTTGGTCTGGGTTTCAATTTTGTTACGTAAAAATTGCGTAAGAGGTTAGATTCTGCTCAAGTCTCAAAACATGACCCTTACTGTTTAGTTTGTCCAATTCTCTATTTTTGTTCTATTTTCAGTTATCTAGGAGTCAAGTAATTGTTTTCGCTAGTATTTTCTTCTGTTTTATTTCGCATCTTCGTATCGTCCACAATTCGTACGACTTTGCATTGCTACTCGCGGAATCGTAATCGTAGTTTTGTTTTGCTTTGTTTTCAGTATTTTTATTGCTTCTTGAGTCTGAAAATCATAATTAGAGTGCGCTGCGAAGGCTACTGACTTTGATTTGTTTATTTTAGTTCCGAAAGAACCAAAAGAAAGCAAGTTGTGAGGTAAAAGGCGTAGTGAGCTTATTAGAGTGAAAAACCTTGATTTTTTTTGTGTGATACATGAGAGTTGTAAAAGGCGTAGTGAGCTTATTAGAGTGAAAAGCCTTGATTTTTTTTTGTGTGTGAAACACGAAAGTTGTGAGGATATATTTTTTTTTCTACTAACCAAATTTTGCAGATTCAAAGGATGTCTGAAGACAACGAATCAGCGACACAAAATGCTGACATAGCATTCCAATTACGAGCCATGGGTCAGCAACTTGAGTTGTTGTCTAGGACATACAAAGATCTGAAAGATGAGGTGAATTCGATAAAGCAACAGAATAGTGGGGCTGATCACCGAGGAAATACGATTCATATGGCGGTACGGAATAACAAATCTGATTTTGAAGAGTATGTTGATGAAAACGCAGATGTGGGAGAAGATGACTATGATTTTGCATATGTTGGCCAAGGAATCAGGTCTGGGCTGAACAGAGCTAGGAGGAATGTGAATTTCCGTGGCATGGGGAATTATGAAGATATGGATGGGGACACCATTAAACTGAAAATTCTAAACTTTCAAGGTAAAAATGATCCTGAGGCTTACTTGGAGTGGGAGAAAAAGGTAGATTGGATTTTTGATAGTCATAGCTATTCTGAACAAAAAAAAGTGAAATTGGTGATGATTGAGTTTACAGAGTATGCAATGATTTGGTGGGATCAGATTGTAATCAGTAGGAGGAGGAATGGGGAGCGATCCGTTCAAACTTGGGGGGAGATGAAGGTCTTAATGAGGAGACGATTTGTGCCTAACCACTATTACAGAGACTTATACCTGAAGCTCCAAGGTCTGAATCAAGGCGCTATAAGACAGTAGATGAATATCACAAAGAGATGGAGATAGCAATGATACTAGCCAATGTTGTTCAGGATAGAGAAGCCACGATGGCTAGATTTCTTAATGGGTTGAATCGGGACATTGCCAATATGGTAGAGCTACAACACTATGTGGAGCTAGAGGACATGGTGCACATGGCTACGAAGGTGGAGAGGCAACTTAGGAAGGGACATGTACGACCATGGTTTAATTCGGGTTCTTCATCATCTTGGAAGACGAATCTGAATAGAGAGGGTACTGTCTAGCCGAGATCCTTTGTTCCTTCTAAAATTGAACCATCAACGGCTAAAGTTGATGTCCCTGTCGCTGCCAAAGGTAAATCTAACACTCAGCCTAGACGTACTCGTGATGTTAAATGTTTCAGGTGTCAAGGGCACGAACATTATGCTTCGGAGTGTCCAAACAAGAGAATGATGATGATTAGAGATGATGGTGATATGGAATCGGAAAGTGACAGATCTGATTGCGAAGGCATGCCACCATTGGAGGATAGTGATGGGGATGAGTTAGCATTACCAGTTGCGGATTCCTTGGTTATAAGGCGCATACTTCAGGTTCAGGTCAAGGAAGATAAATCTAATCAACAAAGAGAGAATATCTTCCATACACGCTGTTACGTACAAAGCAAGGTCTGTGGTTTAATTATTGATAGTGGAAGTTGCGTTAATGTTTGCAGTACCACCCTTGTTAGTAAACTGAATTTGAGTATTGTTAAGCATGCAAAACCGTATAGATTGCAATGGTTGAATGATAGTGGTGAAGTGAAAGTGACTAAGCAGGTTGTGGTCCCATTTCGATTGGGAAATATATTGATGAAGTTCTGTATGATGTGGTACCAATGCAAGCAAGTCACATCTTGTTGGGGAGACCATGGCAATATGATAGGAAGGCAGTTCATGATGGGGTTAAAATTAGGTATACCATTGTAAAAGATGGTAAAACCATCACTCTTGTACCTCTTACACCCAAACAGGTGTATGATGATGAACTAAAGCTAAAAAGTGAGCATGAGGCGATGGGGAAAGAAAATCAAGGTGAGGAACATGGGGACAGAAGACCATCAGATTTGGCCAGAACTCAAACCTCTACAACCCATTCAACCACCCATCCAAACAGGAACAAATATTCGGCCAACACTCCAAACAAATCAGACCATTCAACCACCGCTCAAAAACACCCAAATCTGGCCGAGAGTGGAGGTAAGACAAGAGGAGAGAAGAAAGTCAGGAAAAGTTGTCGCAACGACGATTTTTTATGCGCTTCGCGCCCCGTTATCCCTCTCTGGATCGGGAGGACAACGGCGAGCAGCGAAAATGGGGGGTTGTCTTATAGCCGTAAAATTTACAACTATAAATATCAGGAGTCGCCACCTAGTATTAAGGTCACTAGGAACCTATTGGTCTGCGAGAGTCTTGGGTAAGGAGACTTGTTGTGCAAGGGGAAGACGCATCACCCCCAGTGCACCCTCCCTAAGCCAAGCTGCATTGTTGTTTGATTGTTTTTTTCTAAGTCATTTATTTACATTGCATTTTCAAAAACCATTTTTTTTTTGTCTGCGAGTGTACTTTACAATGTAATTTTACACCGCGTTACAAACCTACTTTATCTACGAATATATTTTATAATTTAAATTTACACCGTAGTTAAAAACCCTTTTTTTTTATCCGTGGATGTACCTTACAATATAAATTTATACCCCAAGAGATAAAAACAAAAATAATTATAATTATTTTTGATATTTTGGCCAAATTCAACGGATAATCGTAAACCGGTTACGATATCCGATTTTCGTTTTAAAACATGAGAAAGATGCAATATATTTTTTACGAAAAATATGATGGAAAAAATCTTGGAATCCGGCCGTATGCACGAAAACAAAACATTTTTGCGTTTTTTGAAATTTTTGTATTTTTATATTTTTGCCATTTTTTTAAAATAAAATAAAATATAAATAAATAAATAAATAAAAATCAGTGGGCTGACAGCCCACTCTTGCATGGGTTGGGCTGACAGTCCAGCCCTGATGGGCCGGACTGGCAGCCCACTATACATGGGCTGGAAGCCCAGCTCCCTTAGAGCTTGGGCCGGGCACAGAGCCAGGCCCACTCCCGCAAGCCCTACCTGCATGAACAGTGGGATACGTCCCACTGCATGCAGCGCCGAGACGAAGGACAAGATGAACTGTGGGTTTTTTGACTGTGATGAAAGGTGTACCTGTTAATACCGTTGGGTAGAGGAGGTCGAGGTGGTTCTTCCAGTCATGGTGGCATCGGAAACGGTGGTCTATGGTGGCCGGAGGAGGCCTCAGAAGCTGGTCGGCCTGCGTTGCTGTGAACTGGGGATGCTCCTGTTGCCTTCGCCTGAGTTGCTGCTAGGTTTTTTGGCATGGAGAGAGGTTTCCGGTGGTGATTATGGTGGAATGTGGGTGGTTGAATGGCCTCTATTGGTGGAGAGAGAGAGCTCGGCCGCGCTGGTGTTAGAGAGAGAAACAGACCTGCAAACCGAGAGAGAGAGGGAGAGAGAGCTATTGCACAGACGGGGAAGATGAAGAGTGATTCACGCTGTTATTTTCAGTGTAATTTGTTGCGTAAATCTCCTCTGCTTCCAATGTTTCTTTTCACCCCTGTTTTTGATTCGTTTTTCTCCTACCCCCTCGTGATTTCCCCTGTTTTTGTTTCTCTCATACTTCTCTCTGTTTTTCTATTTCTTAAAACGCCCGTCTCTGTTTTTTCTTTTTTTCTCCCTCTTGAGCTGCAGATGGGTATTTATAGTGGAATAGAGGCATGCATGTTGTGTGTTATTGCCTTTGCATTTTTGCAGAAATCAGAGGGTTGCAGTGCCGTGCAAGGAGCCGTTGCAGGGCTGTTCCTGCACTGTTCAGGTGTCGGAACAGTGCAGGGACATGCACAATTTGTGTGATAAAAATACAATTTGGTCCCTCAATGTTTAATTGGTTCAATCGCACCCCCAATTAGTTTTAAACTTTTAATTTTATGCAATTGTATCCCCGTTGAAATTTGAAACAGCAACCTTAAATGTGCGCGCCTTTTTATTTTGGTCCCTAGTTTCCGATTTGCGAGATTTAACCCTCAATTGACCATTAGATTCTCAATTCGGCCCTTGATTTCGCATAATTGGCTTAAAACAATTCAAATCGATCTCCGAAAATTCCATTTTCATCAATTGAGCCCGAATTGAATTTAAGAACTTGATTTCACATTGACTAAGCGCTTAATAAAATTAATTTGACCAATTTAAAGTATAATTAAGTCCTTGCACTTAATTCAATTCTTCAATTGGATCTTAAATTAATTTCCGATCATAATTAAACTTTAAATTGGTCGACGATTAAATCAAATCAAACCACAAAAATATAATTATGTCGTTCAATTTAATTTTTACACAGATTTATCCAACGATAAATTATTTTTTCCTTAAATCTGTATTTTTCTCTATTTTGGAACAGAAGAGATACGATTGGACTCGCGAAAACAACCACAATTTCCACATTGATTTTTCTACCCACGCCAGCCCTTTTTATTTTATTTTTTGTTATTTTTCGGTGGATTGTGGGGAGTAACCCAGAAATTGGGTTATGACAAGAGTGATGAGAATTGTGTGGAAAAACTAAAGAAACAGCCTAATTTTTGTGCTAGAGAGGGTGAGGTCAGATCTGCATATTTCACTAACAAGCCAATGATCTTACTTGTGTATAAGGAGACTTACTTTAATACTAATGATCTTGATCATATTGTGCCTAGTGTTGCTATTTCTTTGTTGCAGGAGTTTGATGATTTGTTCCCCGGCGATACTCCAAGCGGATTACCACCATTGCGGGGGATAGAGCATCAGATTGATTTTGTACGTGAAGCTTCAATTCCTAACCGACCAGCTTATGGAAGCAATCAAGAGGAGATGACAGGGCTTCAAAGACAAGTTTATGAGCTAATAGATAAGGGATATATTCGTGAGAGTATAAGCTCGTGTGCTGTACCCGCGCTACTCATGCCTAAGAAGGATGGAACATGGAGGATGAGTGTTGATTGTCAAGCCATCAACAACATAATGATTTTGATTCGAAGTCGAATCCTTTAGAGGAGAGAGGGGATGATACGAACCAGCCCAGAAACACCAGCAAGGACTTATGGACTACCTTTTTAGGATTAAGGGGCTAGATGGAAGGCTATAAATAAGACTTATGGGCTGTATTTAATTTTGTTAGCTAGAGCCCAAGGCTTGTTTGGGCTTAATTAAGCCTTTGTTTTCAGCTAAGATCCAAGGCTTGTTTGAATTAAGTCATGGGCTTTTCAATTTAGGATTTTGGGTCAGTTTTGAGTGGACCTCTTTTAAATCCACATAAGAGGTCCATAAGGGTTACTTTTTAGAACTATTTAAACTCATGTAACCCTAATTTCTGCAGCCATTAATTAATTTTAATTCTGAACTTTTTAGTTTATGTGTGAGAATGATTCTTGCATTTTTTAGTTCTTGGAACGAACTGAATACGACTTATCGAAGATTAACTGGCTTCGTGGCGTCATTCTACTCATTCCAATAGTGTTGGTGCCTTGGGGCAGGTTTCCATTGTGTCACACTCCTATCAGACCTATTTCGGCTTTCCGGGATCAGATCTCATTCTTGGTTGTGGGTTGCGTGACCACGTGATCACGAGGTTTGCATCATATATGCTTAGAAACCTTAGTATCTATTTTACAAAATAGTCCTTCCTTAAGTTGGCAGAATTTAGTTGTCCCTTGTAAAATTCATATCTCATTCATAACACATCGTTTTGAGATTAAAATTTGGAGTGTTTATAGGTATTTGAGTCCTGATTCCAAGAAAATTGGTTTTGCATCAATAGGACTCCTGTAGATCGAGATATTGAAGTTGGAATGGACAAAGGTCGACATCGGCAGATTGCAAGATTTGACTTTGAAGGCTGCGATTTCCATGCTCTTCCTTATGTTATTTCTTTTGCCTTAGTTTTCCAGAAATTTATGGATGTTATCTTTTGAATGTCACTGGAATCACTTCATTTCGACTTCTAGAGCTTCCGTTCTGCGCAAAACACCGACTGAAGGTCAAATCTGTCAATCAGCTCCAATTACCTCATTTTTGCATCTTTCATCCAAAAATGCCATCAAAACATAAAACAAAGAATATCAAGGCATTTTATACACAAAACATATGCAAAACACTAGGTAAATATGGATGAAACTATCAAATAATATGGTCGCATAAAAAAACGAGTTAATTTTTCTTATATTCCTTTTTTTTCAAAAATAGTGATCATTCATATCAGTTTACCAACATTTAATTTATACAAAATACTACTGGATACAAAAAAAAGTAAGAAACGACAGTTTTACTCCAGTCATGAAGATGATGGACCTGAAATGAAAATACAAGATAATTTCATAAAGAAAATTCTTAAAAATAATATTAAAGTTAGTAAACCCACGGTATGGGATCATACATAATTAAAATAATCAACATAGTTATTTTTAACACAAACTAAGTATTGCCGATACCTTTTTCATATCTACGGATATACTTTACAATGTAATTTTACACCATAGTTATAACTTGTTTTTTGATCTACGGATGTATTATACAATGTAATTTTACACTGTAGTAAAATAATTTTTATTTGCGAGTGTACTTTACAACGTAGTTTTACACCCCAATAGTTAAAAAAATTTTTATTAATTTTTTGATATTTTGGTCAAATTACAACGGATAATCATAAACTAGTTACGATATCCAAATTTTTGTTTTAAAATATGAGAAAGATGCAACATATTTTTTTACGACAAATATGATGGGAAAAACCTTGAAATTAGGCCGTATGCACGAAAACAAAAAATATATATTTTTAATGTAATTTTTTTGTACTTTCTTTAAAATAATAAAAAAAAAATTAGGCCTGGCCTGTCCCAGCAGGTGGGCCAAGGGCCCAAGTATGCTGGACTTGGGCTCGGTCCACCAACAAGGCTGGGCCGAGAGAGGCTCGCCCAAAGGCTCCGAACAGAAGAGAAAAAGAAAGAAGAAAAAAACAACACCGTTTAGAACATGAATTAATACTGTTCACGTAAAATGGTGGTCGGCCGACCACGAGGAGAGGGTCACTTGCCACTGCCACCGGGTAGAGAAGGTTGAGGTGGTTCTTCCTATCGTGGTAACTTCGAAAATGGTGGCCTGTGGTGGCCGGAGGAGGCGCTGGAAGCTGCCGGTCTGTTGCTGGTTCGAGCTTGCTGTTGCTGCTGCTCCTCGTCGTCGGCGCTGGTGAAGGAGGCTGAGCTGGAGTTGCTGGTGGAGCTGCTGGCTCTGAGGAGGGTGACCAGGTGGTGGTCGACGGGAGATGGCTTGGGGAGAGAGCTGGAGCTACAACTATTTTTTAGAGAGAGAAAGGGCCGTCAACGGTGGCTGATGAAGGGAGAGAGGAGCTGCAAACGGTGATGGAAGAGAGAGAGCTTCCTGCTGGCTGTGGCTGTGAGATAAGGGAGAGATAGCTGGCTGTTAGCTGTGGCTGAAGGGAGAGGGAGGTTTGCTGGAGACGAGGAAGATGGCCGAGAGAGATGGCGGTTTACGGGTCTGTTTTTTTTCCAGTGTTTCTGCATGCATTATTTCATCTCCTCTTCCTTGTTTCTGCGTGTTTATCTATGCTCTTAATCCCCTCTGTAATGTGATTCTCCTCTGTTTCGTCCTCTCTTCTACGTAAATTCCCCCTCTCTTTTACGTGAAAATTGTGCTGGCTTCCTCTGTTACGTAAAAATTCTCCTCTGTCTCTTCTCCTTTCTTCCCTTTTCCTCCTCCGGTGTGCTGCGAAAATGTGAAATTTATAGGGGAATAGGACACGCATATGGTGTGGTGTGGAGCTGCCTCTTCCTCTGCATTTTTGCAGTGGCTGCAGAGGCGTGCCCTGCACTGTTCAGGTGTCGGAACAGTGCAGGCACATGCAATTTTGATTTTGGAAAATTGTGATTTGGTCCTTTAATTTGCAATTGTTCTAATTCCATCCCCAATTGGTTTAAAACTTTTCATTTTGTGCAATTGTATCCCCGTCAAAATTTTGAGAGCATCCTTAGCTTTGCACGCCTTTTTTTATTTTGGTCCCTGGTTCCTATTTGCGCAATTTAACCCTCAATTGACCATTAGACTCTCAATTCGTTCAATTTGGCCCCTGATTTCGCATAATTGGCTTAAAACAATTCAATTCGATCCCCAAAAATTCCAATCTCATCAAATGATCCCGAATTAAATTCAAGAACTTGATTTCTCATCGATTAAGCCCTTAATAAAATAAATTAGACCAATTTAAAATATAATTAAGTCCTTGCACTTAATTAAATCCTTCAATTGGATCTTAAATTAATTCTCAAATATAATTATAGTTTAAATCAACTCATGATTAAATCAAATTGGCCTATAAAAAATATAATTATGCCCTTCGACTTAATTTTTACACAGATTATCCAATGATAAATTATTTTTGCCTTAAATCTGTACTTTTCCTCTATTTTTGGGTACAAAAGAGATACGATTGGACTCTTGAAAACAACCAAAATTTCCACATTGATTTCTTACCAATGCCGACCCCTTTTATTTTATTTTTTGTTATTTTTTGGTATATTTTGGGGAGTAACCCAAAAATTGGGTTATGACACTAAGTATTGTCGATACCCTTATCACCCTACTGACATCTAAAATCAGAGAAGACCCCGTCCCGCGTCCATAACATACCTCTTTTTTTTAAAAAATTTCAACATGATATAGTGCACCACAATCCTTTTATTTGAGATTCTAGCAATTATTGAAGTTAGTTGCAGAATATAATGCTTAGTTCATCTTGTATAAATACAATGAGTGATAGTCTAATAAAGTTGAACAATTATAATTTTTCCAACATGATATTAGAGCTTTTTTAAAGAAAACTTAGAGAACTTCAAAAAACTGCAGTCTCTTGAAAGAAGCAAAGGAGAAAAGAGTTAACAGCTAGAAAGAAGAAATTTAAGAAATCATGGCAGCAGAAAGCTTTGTGCAGCCAGCAGCAATACCACGATTCGATGGTAACTATGATCATTGGGCTATGCTCATGGAAAACTTCCTAAGATCAAAGGAATACTGGGATTTGATAGAGAATGGAACTTCTGCAATAATAGGAGTAGAACCAACTGAAGGACAACGAAAGATGAATGAAGAAGAAAAACTGAAGGATTTGAGAGTTAAAAACTATATATTCCAAGCTATAGATAGGACCATCATTCAAACCATACTCAATAAAGAAACAAAAAAGGCCATTTGGGATTGAAATGAAGATGAAGTATCAAGGCTCTACTAAGGTGAAACGTGCCCAGCTGCAGGCTCTAAGAAGAGAATTTGAGCTTCTTGGCATGAAAGAAGAAGAAACAGTGGATTTATATTTTGTCAGGACTCTAATCATTGCCAATAAGATGAATTTGCACGGAGAAAGAATGGCACATATTACAATTGTTGAGAAGATCCTGAGATCAATGACTTTCAAGTTCAATTATGTTGTTTGCTCTATAGAAGAATCCAATGATCTCACAGTCATGACCATAGATGAACTTCAAAGTATCTTGTTAGTTCATGAACAAAGAATGTAGGGACAGAAGGAAGAAGAACATGCTCTTAGTATCATCAACTCAGGAAGAAGTGGAGGAAGGTATGAGCATCGATTTGAGTGAAGAGGAAGAGCTCGTGGAAACATTAGAGGAAGAGGTCAAGGAAGAAGTAGGCAATCCTACAATAAAGCATAGATCCAGTGCTATAATTTCTAGAAATTAGGACATTTTCAATATGAATGTCCTGATAGAGAAAAGAATGTGAATTATACAGAATTCAATGAGGAAGAAATGCTTCTAATGGCATATGAAGAAATGAAACAATCAAGAAATGAAGATGTATGGTTTCTAGTTTCAAGTTGCAGTAACCACATGTGTGGTAACAAAGAATGGTTTATGATTTCAACAATAAATTCAGGCAATCTATGAAGCTTGGGGATAACTCAAGCATGCTTGCCATAGGGAAAGGAAATGTTAAGCTTTTCATAGATGGACTAAGTCAGACAATCATAGAAGTATATTTCACACCTGAGCTAAGAAACAATCTCTTAAGCATTGGTAAGTTTTAAGAAAGAAACCTAGTTGTTCATATTCAGCTTGGTATTTGCAGGGTCTATCACCCGAGAAGGGGTTTGATCATGCAATCACAAATGTCAGCCACCAAGATCTTTGTAATAACTACTAAGGTTATTACTCTAGTCTCAAACTGCTTTCAAGCCACATCAAAGGATACCATATCTTTATGGCACCATAGGTATGGACATCTAAGTATTAAGGGATTAAGAACTTTGTTTTACAAGAATATGGTTACAAGACTACCAATGATGAATGATGCATCTAAAGTATGTGAGGATTGCATGATTGGGAAACAACATCAAGAGATCATGTCAAAGAAAGGTGAGTGGAGAGCAACAACAAAGCTTCAACTAGTGCATGCAGACATTTGTGGACCTATTTTGTTAGAATCTAATAGTGGAAAAAAGGTATGTAATCACTTTCATCGATGATTATAGCAGGAAGACTTTGGCATATTTCTTTACCCAAAAATCTGAGGCACTGTCTAGGTTCAAAATATATAAATTGTTTACTGAAAAGGAGAGTGGTGAGATGATTGGTTGCTTGAGAACTGATCGAGGGGGAGAGTTACCTCACTAGAGTTTAATGCTTTTTGCAATACACAAGTGGTCAATAGACAACTTACTGCACCCTATACACCACAACAACATGGGGTTGCCGAGAGAAAGAATCACACCATAATGAATATGGTGAGAAGCATGTTATCAGAGAAAAGTGCCAAAAGAATTTTGGCCAGAAGCAGTCAATTGGGCAATCCATATGCTCAATAGGTGTCCCACTCTAGCAATCAAGGATGTCACTCCTGAAGAGGCCTGGAGTGACATGAAGCCTTGTGTAGATCATTTTTGTGTATTTAGGTGTGTAGCTCATGTACATGTACCTGACAGTCAATGAAAGAAACTAGATAATAAGAGTTTTAAATGTGTTCTATTGGAACTAATGAAGAATCTAAAGCCTACAGACTCTATGATTCAGTTAGTAAGAGAATAGTACCAACAGGGACATAGTGTGTGTTGAAGATGAAAACTGGAATTAGGAAGGAAGTGCAAATAAAGGTGAATATGATGTGCTTGCGAGGGAAGACACCAATGTAAATGTTCTTACTGATAAGGAAGGAACAGACCTAGAAGATAGACAGACTGAAGAAACAAGTGCTGAAATAGATAATTCATCTTCATAGAAAATGACTAAGATAGCATCCCTAATACAAAACAAGGGAGAAATTGTAGGCAGCCAACTTGGTTGATGAAGAAGAAGAGCACAGTATAACAATGCCTAAACCTGATGAAGAGGAAGGGGATAGTCTAACAATGTTCATTTCAGTAGGAGATCCAGTTACATTTGAAGAAGCATATAAGACCTCAAAATGGAAAGAGGCAATGGATACTGAAATAAGAGCAATTGAGAAAAATAAAACATGGGAGCTGACTACTCTACCTAGTAGGAGTAAAATGGGTGTTTAAGATAAAACTGAATGAAAATGGAAATGTGGACAAGTATAAGGCTAGACTTGTAGCAAAGTGATACTCCCAAAGGCAAGGGATTGACTGTAAGGAAGTGTTTGCACCAGTAGCTAGGTGGGATGCAATTAGAACAATCCTAGCTCTTGCAGCTCATAAGAACTAGTATGTTTTTCAGTTGGATGTAAAGAGTGCATTCTTACATGGGGAACTAAATGAGGCAATCTTTGTTGACCAATCTCAAGGATATGAATTGCAGGGAGATGAACATAAATTTTACAGATTGAAGAAAGCATTGTATGGTCTCAAGCAAGCTCTTACAGCTTGGTACAACAGGATTGAAGCTTACTTTAAAGAAGGATTTGAAAAATGATTTTGTGAGCATACATTGTTTATAAAGACTGGCAATAAAGTAAATATAAAGATTGTTAGTCTTTATGTGGATGATCTCATCTTCATAGGAAATAATGAAGAAAATTCAAAAATTTCAAAGAATCAATGTAGAAGGAGTTTGATATGCTAGATCTTGGTAAAATGTAGTATATTCTAGGAATAAAGGTGATACAAACTACAAATGCCATCTTCATTTGTCAAGGAAAATATGCTCGTAAGGTACTTGAAAGGTTTTGCATGCAACAAAGTAATCATGTGATCAATCTAATAGTTTTAGGATGCAAAATGTCAAAAGATGGAAATGGTGAATTGAAAGTGGATACCATAGAATATAGGAAATTGGTGGGAAGTCTGTTATATTTAACAGCAATAAGACCAGATCTCATGTATGCAGTAGGATTGATTAGCAGATACATGGAGAAACCTACTGAATTACATCTGCAAAGTGCCAAGAGAATATTATGATATTTGAAAGGCAATACAGACCTTAGAATCTGTTTGAAAAGAGAAGTGAAGGAAGCTTAATTGCATTTGTAGAAAGTGATTATGCAGGAGACATTAATGATAGAAGAACTACCTCTGCTTATGTGTTCATGTTGGAAACAAGTGTTGTCTCGTTGTCTTCAAAGAAACAACCCGTACTGACCTTATCTACAACAGAAGTATAGTTCATAGCAATTGCCTCATGTGCTTGTCAAGGAGTATGGTTGAGAAGAATTCTTGAGAGGCTTGGTCATGATCAAATCAACAACACTATTATCTACTATGACAACAGAACTGCCATTAAACTTTCAAGAAATCTAGTACTACATGGTAGAAGTAAACACATTGAGAACTTAAAAAAAAATGGAATAGTTGAATTGGTGCATTGCAGGACACAAGAAAAAGTGTCTAATTTCATGACCAAACCCTCAAACTAGAGACCTTTCTGAAGCTGCTAAATAAACTTGGAATGTGTATTGTGACTAATGTAAACTGATAGTTAAAGTGCAATTCAGTTTAAGGAAGGATGTTGTTAGGGCCAGTTACAGTCAATTGCAAGGTTGTTAATAATAGTCTGCGATTGTTGAAGTTAGTTGCAGAATACAGTGGTTAGTTCATCTTGTATAAATACAATGATTGACAGTCTAATAAAGTTGAACAATTATAATTCTTCCAACAATCCACTAAGGAAAAAAAGAGGGTTAGGAATAGAGATAGTTCGCGCGATGGAGGCGAAGGTCAGTAGGGAGAGAGAGTTGAATGGGGAGGAAGAAGAAGTGGCAGAGGACATGGAATTTGAAGAGGAATGAGAGAAGTTAGTGTCTGTGAAAGGTGGTGAGTGAGTTCTGGGAGGAGTAATGGTGGTTGTTGAGCATGAGTTTCCCAAGCGAGGAGGATATACGACATCGTTTTTAGGAATGAAGGGAGAGCATAAACACAGTGAAAGATGAGATGAAAGTGTTCAACTGTAATCATTTTTTCTCTTTTCTAAAGATGCTCCGACTACAGATTAAATAGTATTTACGAGCTATTGGTCTGTGAACCGTTGCAGCAAGATTTTTTTTTTGACTCATTTTAATATATATAATTTTTTTTCTATTTTGGTTCTTATTTTTTTATTTTTTGGTTTAGTTTTATCTCTTTATTTTTTCAGTCTTTCTTGGATAATTCTTATTTTTTTGTTTGTATTTATGTATCTATACTCTTAGTTTTGACTTTTGATTTTTATTGGTATTTATCTATGTATTAAATGCAGCTTGCATTAAAAAATAGAGTAAGTTTAGCTTTGGTGGCACAAAATAAAAGTAAAACTCTCTCTTATACACGTATTATCTTCTATTGTTAGTGATTTGTTATCTTTGTATTTTTTTTCATCTATTTTGTCTATATGTGGCTTGGTATATTTTTAGTTTAAAGTGATTTTTATTTAAAAAGAATTAAATTATTCGTTTTTTTTAAGATTTATTCTTCATATTATTATATTAAAAGTATTTAAGAGCACTGAGATTAAATTAATTTAAGATTTGTTTTAAAAAAAATAGTTCTTTTTAAGATTTACTCTTCATATTACTATGTGGAGCTAAAGGACATGGTTCGCATGGCTACGAAGGTGGAGAGACAACTTAGGAAGAGACATGTTCGGTCAGGGTTTAATTCAGGTTCTTTATCATCTAGGAAATCAAATTTAAAGAGAGAGAGTATTGTCCAGCCGAGATCCTTTGTTCCTTCTAAAACTGAACCACTAAAAGCTAAAGTTGATGTCCCTACTGGTGCCAAAGGTGTATCTGAAACTCAGCCTAAACGTACTCGTGATGTTAAATGTTTCAGGTGTTAAGGGCACGAACATTATGCTTCGGAGTGTCCAAACAAGAGAGTCATGATGATTAGAGATAATGGTGATATGGAATCTGAAAGTGACAGATCTAATTGCGAAGGCATGCCACCATTGGAGGATAGTGATGAGGATGAGTTAGCATTACTAGTTGCGGAGTCCTTGGTTATAATGCACACACTTCAGGTTCAGGTTAAGGAAGATGAATCTAATCAACAAAGAGAGAATATCTTCCATATGCGTTGTTACGTTCAAAGTAAGGTGTGTGGTTTAATTATAGATAGTGGAAGTTGTTTTAATGTATGCAGTACCACCCTTGTTAGTAAACTGAATTTGAGTACTGTTAAGCATGCGAAACCATATAGATTGCAATGGTTGAATGATAGTGGTGAAGTGAAAGTGACTAAACAGGTTGTGGTTCCATTTTCGATTGGGAAATATGTTGATGAAGTTCTGTGCGATGTGGTACCAATGCAATCAAGTCACATCTTGTTGGGGAGACCATGGCAATATGATAGGAAGGCAATTCATGATGGGGTTAAAAATAGGTATACCATTGTAAAAGATGGTAAAACCATCACTCTTGTACCTCTTACACCCAAACAGGTGTATGATGATCAACTAAAGCTAAAAAGTGAGCATGAGGTGATGGGGAGAGAAAATCAAGGTGAGGAACATGGAGAGAGAAGACCATCAGATTCGGCCAGAACCCAAACCACTACAACCCATTCGGCCACCCATCCAAACATGAACAAATATTCGGCCACCACTCCAAACAAATCAGACCATTCGACCACCGCTCAAAAACACCCAAATCTAGCCGAGAGTGGAGGTAAGACAAGAGGAGAGAAGAAAGTCAGGAAAAGTGATAAGAATTGTGTGGAAAAACTAAAGAAATAGCCTAATTTTTATCCTAGAGAGGGTGAGGTCAGATCTGCATATTTCACAAACAAACCAATGATTTTACTTGTGTACAAAGAGGCTTACTTTAATACTAATGATCTTGATCATATGGTGCCTAGTGCTGCTATTTCTTTGTTGCAGGAGTTTGATGATTTGTTCCCCGACGATACTCCGAGCGGATTACCACCATTGCGGGGGAAAGAGCATCAGATTGATTTTGTACGTGGAGCTTCAATTCCTAACCGACCATCCTATAGAAGGAATCCAGAGGAGATGACTAGTCTTCAAAGGCAAGTTTATGAGCTAATAGATAAGGGATATATTCGTGAGAGTATAAGCCTGTGTGGTGTACCCGTGCTACTCATGCCTAAGAAGGATGGAACATGGAGGATGTGTGTTGATTGTCGAGTCATCAACAACATAACGATTTTGATTCGAGGTCAAATCCTTTCGAGGAGAGAGGGGATGATGTGAACCATCCCAGAAACACCAGCAAGGACCCATTATATGTTCAAGGGCTTGATTCATGGTTTTGAAGGTTTCAACCAAGTCAGAATTGCAAGGACCATTGAAGTATCAAGAGGAGACCCTAGTACATATTATCTATGTGCAGGAGGGGTCCAGCCCAACTTTATTTGGGCTATGAAGTGAGGATAGCAAAGGAGCCAAAAAGAATCCTACTACAACTAGGAAACATGGGATTAATGGGTTGGATGAAAGGCAATAAATAAACCTTATGGGCTTTATTTAATTTTGTTAGCTACAGCCCAAGGCTTGTTCGGGCTTAATTAATACTTTGGTTTCAGTTAGGATCCAAGGATTGTTTGGATTAAGTCCTGGGCTTTTCAATTTAGGGTTTTGGGTCAGTTTTGAGTGGACCTCATTTAAGTCCACATAAGGGGTTCATTAGGGTTAGTTTTTCAAAGACTATTTAAATTAATGTTAGCTAAATTTCGGCAGTCATTGATGAATATTACTTCTGAATTTTTCAATTTTATGTGTGAGAGTGATTCTTGCATTCTTTAGTTCTTGAACGAATTGAATTCGACTTATCAAAGATTAACTAGCTTCATGGCGTCATTCTACTTATTCCAATAGTGCTGGTGCCTTGGGGCAGGTATCCATTGTGTCACACTCCTATCAGACCTATTTCGGCTTTCCGGAATCAGATCTCATTCTTGATTGTGGGTTGCGTGACCACGTGATCATGAGGTTCGCATCATTTAGCATGCTTAACAGTACTCAAATTCAGTTTACTAACAAAGGTGGTACTACAAACATTAACACAACTTCCACTATCTATAATTAAACCGCACACCTTTCTTTATACATAACAGCATGTATGGAAGATGTTCTCCCTTTGTTGATTAGTTTCATCTTCCTTGACCTGAACCTGAAGTGTGCGCCTTATAACCAAGGACTCCGCAACCGGTGATGCTAACTCATCCCCATCACTATCCTCCAATGGTGGCATGTCTTGACCGCTATTTATGATCGACTTGTTTTAACTCGCAAGTGCGCGAGTGTGCGATGTAGCAATTAACTCGGTAAGATCGAGGTCATATCCACAGAAAGCTAGATCTAGAAATTAAGCTAGGTAACAACAAAAAAATCTCAAGAGAATAATTAATGGATTTGTTTTCAAAGATGGAAAGAGTGTAAATAGATTTTAAATGACAAGAAAAAGTAAGTCTTGGCTCCAAATCAATTTTAATGGTGATGTATTGGTGATTCCTTCAACTTATATAAGATAACTCAACCTAAAATCAACGACGGTGATATTAGATCGGAAGATATTACGATGAAGTTTAAAAAGATGAAGATTGATTATTGCTTAAGAATAAACGAGTATTTTCATATTAAGTAAGACATTGAATTAAGCAATCTCTATACCAAAACTAAGTTTTGTTCATAAAAATTCAAGATTATAACATGACCTAAATGATTTCTAAAATTTCTTTGCAATAATAACACATTCATGAAGAAAATGAGAAGATAGACATTAGGATTCATTCATATCTTAAAGAACTCACCTCAATCACCATCATCCTTGATTTGGATTCAAGAAAGAGATTAGCCAACCATAATTATATATAAGAACACTCTAATAAACATGAAATAACTTGAATCAAACTGAAATAATAAGTTTTACAACTAAAAAAAAACTGAAATCTACAAAGAAGAACACAACACCATTTCGGTAAATATTCTAGCACAAATCTGATGCTAACTTCGGACTGCAATTTGACCCTCGTAGAAGCCTGCTGTGGACAAGGCTATTAGATACATATTTATAGGCCATTCTGTCCGCTTTCCAGAAAATTAAATAAAATCTAATTTGGAGCTTGGAGTCAAAAGTTATGTCTGCAACACCGAAAGGTGTTCTGGAAAGTCAATTTCGGCAGCTTGGAGAAGACTTTGGTGCCCGATTTTCTTCCTCCTTTTGAGCTGACTCTTTCTTCTTTTTGACCCAAAATAATGTAACAATCTCCCCTCCAGCTTTCCATCCATGTGCTTTCCGTCCTAGGTCAATGGATTACCCAAAATAAATCAAATGTTATTTGTTGTGTGGACATGCAAGATCATGGATTGCTCTTGGGCTGATTTGGGGAAAATAAATGCTCCAAAATTTGCCCAAATCTTCAACTAAATTTCCTCTCCAATTTTTTGTCCAAATTTCAACGTTAAATTTCCTGAAATAATTCATTTAAGCTCCAAAAACCTGTCGAAACATTAAAAGAAACTTCATTAATAAAAAGCACATCAATTATTATAAAAAACCCAAATAAAAACAATAAATACATATGTAAAATAAGAGACTTAATGATACTTTTGATGCACAATCAGCATGCCTTCACAATAAGATTTGTCACTTTCAGATTCCATATCATCATCATAGTCATCTTTACCCCACATCTGCGTTTTCATCAACAAACTCTTCAAAATCAGATCTGGTATTGGACCCCTCCTGCACATGGATAAGATGTACTAGGGTCTCCTCTTGATACTCCAATGGACCTTGCAATTCTGACTTGGTTGAAATCTTCAAAACCATTGCATTCAATGACTCTTTCAATGTCTTTGTCTTAGACCGAGTCATCGGACCATTTGGAACATGTAATGGGTCCTTGCTAGTGTTTATGGGTTAGTCCATATCATTAGCTCTACATTTAACATTGATTATCTAGTTATCCAAAGCCACATCCTATTCCAAATAATCCATTCGAGGTGCCATCTAACTTTTTTTTCAAACGATTTTATCGAAACCTCTACCCCTTTCACCTTGATCCCAGCACATAAGAATAATATTGATTTTGTTTTGGATGAACAAGTTATTACTATGAATAGTAAGGTTCAACGGTTTCTAAATTGTTGGGTGGCTCAACTTTATTTAGATTGCACTTAGATCACTAAAGATACTTTATAGCAAATTGATTTAGATCATTGGGAGTACTATCAGAGTCACCTAGAGCTACACTCGATAGGGTCGAGTTTATCCAACCCTAGGAGAGTATGTGAAAACCTATACCGCAAATTACACAAGTAGATGGATACAAACGACATAGGATGACTTAGTCTGACACACTTTGGTTGGGAGAGTATGCCCATTTAAGCTTATTTCATTGTTTTATCTGACTTATTTGAGTTATAATTGTTAGATAATTTTAATTGATGAGCATTAATTAGTTGTTTTAGGATTATGTTATTTATATGTTAACAAATGACAGGATTTTTATTTTCTGGAATTCCCTCTATTTTTTAGCCTTTTCCTTTCTTTACATTTAATTCTTAGCTTCTTTTTTTTTCTTTTCATTCTCCTGCATGTTCTACATCGACACTATCTTTTATTTGTTTGCTGAGCATAATAGCTGCTATGAAAAGCTGTCGTTGCTGAAGGGGCTTTGACCGACCGTATTCTAAGGTGGTAGTCGCAAATTGTGGCTTGGAGCAACACCGACCGTATTCTATTGATTTATTTTTATTTTTAAGATGAAGGGATAACAATTTTTTTATTTTTTGCTACAATCTCATAATAGTGTTTTAACAAAGAAAGTCACAGCTCAACTCAATTAAAAGTGTTACTATTTCGCCAAACCTATCACTCAGAACTCTTTCCAAGATTTACATACACCATTAGGAACATCACACAACACATCCGACCAATTACAGAGGAACAGAAGTCCACCAATCCCAGATATCTTTGAAAACACATCCATGCCCTACAAAACTAATTATCCGCACCGGCTGTTTCAGCTTGATCCGCTAGTAGGCTTCATTTTTTTCACAGGAGACGTGAAAAGCTTTCTAACTAAAGCAATGGGATCATCCACCTATAAAACAATAAATTGTCAGCAATAACCATTACTTATAAAATTACAGAATGTCAGTTCAACCAAAATAAACACCGACTATTAGCGCCATTGATTCTGGCAACAACTACATGATAGAAGATCAGGACACAATCAATCCTCTCCCCTCCATAGCTTGTCTTTGTTACCAACATCAACAGTCTTGAGCTATTAACCATCTAACTCACAACTCTAGTTAATTTCTGATGTGTGAAACCCAAAATAGGATTTATGATGACGTCCATTTTAATTAAAAAGATATCATTATTTGGGGGGGAAATTTGGCACAAAAGTTTGAAAAAGACTCGGAGTGCCTCAACTGGTGACTAGCCATATTAAATCCACCATGCTTCTATCCATCACTTGTCACTAAACTTAGTTAACACAATAGTGCTTCGCCAAAAGGGGTGTAAAATTTTTCATTACCTTATTCAGAGAGGAAGATGGTGAATTTGTAAGAGGTGAAAACTCTTTCTGACGC
The DNA here is from genome assembly GCA_009078335.1 of Salix brachista. Classification (NCBI taxonomy): domain Eukaryota; kingdom Viridiplantae; phylum Streptophyta; class Magnoliopsida; order Malpighiales; family Salicaceae; genus Salix; species Salix brachista. The sequence goes on from CM018586.1 coordinate 10,752,857, forward strand.
CTTAAAGCAGAGAGTGTTTGTTGCCAACCAGGTGCCCCACTACTTGTTGATATAATCCAGGGGCAAAAATGCCTGTGCTGTCTGATTGGATCGAATCCCAAAGCTTTGTCTAATACCAGTTTCTTAGGATTGTTTCCTGGAACATGTAGGCATCAAGGTTAATAAACTAACTTCATGATTAAATGACAATGTATCATGTAAATCAGAAAAGAACAGCACTTGAATGATGACTTCCACTTCTGGAGATGCAGCTGGAAAAACACATTCTTCAAAAGAAATGCTACTTATCAAAAACTTCAATAAAACTATAGAAAGAACTTAGTACGCAAATATTTCATATGGAAAATGCTTTCTTTAGATCCAGTGTGGTGAATGTTCAATCAATGCATAATCCAAGTCAAAGGGCAAGAAGCTTAGCCAAATAGTTACACACCTGTGACATTGGCCACAACTTCACTGTTCACAGGAACCTGCACTCCTGTGGTGCCTTCTTGGCTTTTTTCTTGAGCACCTAAAGTGTTTTCGATATCAGAACAAGTTTCACCTCCTCTAATAGCTATCTGACAGGCACCATTTTTGCTGCCTGAAATATCTGCTCCTGGAATTAGTTCAACATGATTGATAGATGAAGTCACCATCTCTAAGGAGCTACTTTCACTACCTTTTCCACATCCAATGGAAATTATAGCTGCAGAGCTAGAAATAGAAGATCCACTAACTTGAGAAACTCCAGAAACCCCCACTACCGAATCAAGCAATTCAATATTGTTTGAATTTTCAGGCAGCTGAGCAGTTGCATCATAACCATGCAATGTATTTGGTAGACTCTGATCCGGACATTCCACAGCAGAATCATGCCTAGCAGTTTCAGGAAAAGTTAGTTCTCTGGTGATATCTATCCCTTCCACAGACATCTTGGAGTTTTTCTCTTTTCTAAGTGCACCACCTTCACTTCTTCCAAAGTTCAAATAAGAAGATTGGTCACCACTAGCACAACTATACTGCCCCTGGTCATGTGTTTTGCTCTTTAACAGACCCCCAGCTTTGAGCAGAAAAACTTGTTCACCAAAATTGTGCTCTGCAGATTCCCTTTCCTCCGAAGATAGATTCTTGTTGTCAGATCCAGATCGAGTAACTTCTTGGTTATCACATGTACAATCCCTAAAATCAGAATCATAAGAAAACCTGGCCCTTAAATTCCGGCCAATAACAGGCAATGAAATTGTTGCTTTGAAGTTCTGTTTTGTTGGGGGTGGACCCCCAGCAATCGTGAAACTTAAATATGATGGTCTATGCATAGAAGACAATGCACCATTTGAGGCAGAGTTTCCAATGACTCCCCTGTTGTCAACATGATTTTCATTAGCTGAATCTAGTTCAGAATTCTTGTTACTATTGACTTCTGCATTACCGACCAATTTAAACAACTCTAAAGGACGTGGAACCATAGAAAAAGTCCATAGTCCCACACTTGCCCCACAGAACCAGCAATCTAAAACAACGGCATTAGAATCAGCATGTGGCCCACTACAAGAACCAGATTCTTCATTTGTGTCAACACTTTGCTCAGTAGCGACAGAGTGGACTGGAATACTTGGATTCTGCCAATTGATGACCATATGGAATGAATCTGTGAAGTCAGGATCCTTAACAGGTTGTGTTGGTTTGTCTTTGCAGTCAACAACATAAGGCAGCACACGCGGTTCCCAGCCACATAAACTTACAAGTTTTTGTGCCTGCAAATACTAAAAATTGTCATTAATCTCATCAACATTCCAGAACAAGGAAAATTACCACCAACACGTTGACCAGGAAGACATGGCACTGTAAATTGTCAATTTAAAGGTCATTGTTTTGCACACATTTTATATTCTAGTTCCAGTGAAAATAGAACCTATAAACACTACTAATAAAACAATGAAAACTTAAAGGTGGGCAGACATGAAAATGTTATGCAGAAAAGTTATACAAGAAAATAAACAAGGGGGCATATGTGCCTGGAAATGCTTATTGATATTACACTTCACCAGGAGATCAATCATGAGGAAAGCAACCATTGCCATAGTGTTAATGTATTGCAACCATCACATGCACCTAGTCATTGTTGGCACAAATATTATGTTCTAATGAAAATAGCACATTCAACACTACAATTAAAATAACGAGAACTAAAAAAGGTGGTCTGACACGAAAAGGTTATGTTAGACACAAATGTCAAAAAGGAATGAACCTCATAGTACAAGTTGGCAAAACCAGCATCACAATCATTTCCAAGGAATTGTATTTGTGAGAGGTTGGCAGACGTGTTGCCAAATTCCAGAGTTGGAGATTGTCCAAGAAATTCTTCCAGCTGAGGGCATCTTATGTATTCAATGGCTGAAGATGAAATCAGTGGAAGAGCTAAAAGTCGTAATAGCGCACAAGAACGTTCTCTGAACTTCTCGACTAAAACTTGAGGTGGAGTGGGAGGAAATTCTGCCAATCTTTCATCACAGGTATTGTCAATCCATGGACACAATAGTTTGTGTCCATTATCCAGCTTCAAACTAAATACCAATGCTGCCTTCTCAACTGAAAACTTGGAAAATAGTTAAAATAAGATGCAAACATAATAAGTTGTTGGGGGTGTGCATGGTGCACATGCCAAATCAGAAGGAAGAAAGAAAAGAGCAGCAGCATGACATGCCTTGTTGCTGTGACCAAGATGATGGAGTAGAAAATAGGAGACGAGTTCCACATGCTTCACATGCTATGATATCCATATCCAAATTGATCCATCCTCTTCTTGCACAATTCACAGCACTTACCACCTAAGAATGATGGGAAAAGTTAGAGTTCACCACTTTGAAAAGGTTTGCCGGCTCAAGATAAACACAAAAAGAAAAGAGAGGGGAAAAGTAAAAATAGTTCACTGATATAAACAGCCATGGAGAATTTATGGTCCTCAATGACAGTGCAGGATATTTTCATCAACTTACTTAGTTCACTGATAGTTAATTAAATATTTCGTGCAAATAAGGAAACTTCATATGTATATACTGAGGCAGTACACCATCCATTAAAAGAAACAAGGGAAACCCTTGCTCAGCAAATCAGTAATATAAAAATTAGGTAATCTATAGGACAAACAATCCCTCATTATTAGCAAAAATATGTTCAGCATCCACAGGTGTACAATTTTAACTCAAAGGTCCTTCAGAGAAGTTAATAGTACATCCTCCTCCTCAAACGCCTTTTAATTTCTCTCTTTCAGAAAACTCAAAGCATTGCTAATTCATATAATTCTTGTCACTTCAAATCTTAAACTCAAGTAGTAGAACATACCAAACTAACCCCATCTTATCCCAAATAAAGTAAAGGGATATATGGGTTTGCGTTGATAGAAAACAGAGAGTTTTACTTGTAACACAGAAGAGGTACAAATTCTTAAGAGATTTTGATTAAAAAAAAAGAAGACAATGTGATCTTACAGAATACTAGCAACTTGATTTGAATAATAAGAACAGAGCAAATGCTTTGAAGGAAAGGTATTGTTATGAAGATTTATCAACAACTGACTTCTGATAGGCTTAGCCCATCATCTTATTTTTTTTAAAAATCCCTTTGGAGATTGGATCCCACACTGTACATTTAATTAGATTGATTGCGATGAAAACATCAATTCCTCAAAAAAACCATATGCCAAAAAGGTAACGGTGAAATGGATGATGAGAATAAAAAGAACCTTGGGCTTAGCGAACCACGTCATAGACTTATAAGTAGCAAGCCTCCTCATAAGATCTCCCCTGTCCCAGGGCCTACACAAAGGAGCGTCAGCTGAAGAAACATGTTCAGCTCTTACTCTTGTTTTATCAGTTGGTTCCACTAGTGCTAATGCAGACTCATGGTTATCTCGTTTTTTGCCTCTTGATGGTGATTGTATTTGTATAACTCCACATGAAACTGATGAACTGTCAATCAAAATTCAAACCAACCAATAAACAAACAAACAAATATAAATGGGAAATTACAATGAAAGCAAAAGAAAACCTGGGATTGGTGAGGGATTTTGAAGGAGCGTTAAGGAGCTTGTCCATTATAGAGTGGAATCTCTTCTCTGGATCCTCTTCCATAGGCTACTATTTTAAAAGCTCTCTCTCCCTCTCAATCGGCTATTGCAACTATGCTCAGAGGATGTGGTGTCCGGAGAGGGTTTTTGTTTTGTAGACGTTTTGTTTTAGGTTAGGAGTAGTGAATTCCGCTGCGCTCTCATGTGGATTCAACTTCTTTTTTATTCAACTAATTTTATATTTTAAAAAAAATATAAAAATTATTTAGAATTATTATGATCTATTATTATTTATCTATCTATATTATTACCTAAAGAGCTAAAACAGCTCGGTTTTCCACTGTGCAGCGTGACTCATTATCACTGTTCATTGGCAATTTGCTCCGGTGCTCCGCGCGCGCACGTCCACCTTTTTTTTTTTTGCCTTTTTGAACAGTGTATTAACGGAAAAAACCCCTCAAAAAAAACAAAAAACGCCGCCATTTTCAGGGGCTGGACGGTCATTGACCGTTTTCGGCCCGGTCCGGTCCGGTTCTTCCTGCCGGTTTTTAATTTTTTTAATATTTCATTGAACAGTGCATTAACCATTTTGTCCCTCGAAAAAGACAAAAAACACGCCTTGGGGTGAGGGGCTTTCCGGTAATTAGCCAATTTTTTATTATTTTTTTCGCTGACATCTGCTGGCGCGTCTCCGGACGCGCCGTTCGCTTCAGCGCTAACGCGATATTCGGACGGCGCATGCGGCTCCCTACGGCGTCGGAAAATGCCCAACCGGCGTCTAGAATGATTTTCAGGCATGTTATCTTCCACCTGAGGTGGCGCGTGTAGCACTATGGTGTCCGGAGACGTGTCAATGGTCGTTTGAATTTCCCCCCAATTTCTCTCTCCTGCCTGCGCCAGATGACGTCAGCTACGCTGTTTTTTATCAAAGTTCAGTTCAGTCCCTGAACGTTGTAATTTGGTTTTCTTGCCCTTAATGCTATTATATAGGTTTTGATTTTATTCAATTTCGTCCTTCAATTGAAATTGATTATATATTGGACTTTCAATTCGGTCCTCATGCTTTTAATTTTTCGGATTGGGCTGGAATTTTTAATATTTTTGGTATCAAAGTTTTGATGGATTTCAATTTCATCCTTCCATGCAAATTTATTATAAATCCTTAATATTTTCGGTCCCAAAGTTTGATTTCTTTCAATTTTATCCTTCTATGCAAGTTAATTATGGATTTTAGTTTCATTTTGGTCCCATTTCTTTTAATTTCAGGTTATGTTTTCAATTATTTAATTTGAATGTTTGGATTAGCTTCAATTTTGTTCTTAAAATTACATGTATTATTTAAAGTATGTCAAATTCATTATATATTTGTATATTTATGTCAAATTAAAGTATGTGAAACTAATTATATGTTTTAATATTTATTGAATATTATCGCCAAAGAATGTATATAGAGAGAAAAAAATTATCTAGGATTTTTTTAAGAAAAAAATTTAATATATGTATTTTTGAATACATTTAATATAATAATACAAGGAATAAATCTTATAAAAAAAAAAATTATCTTCGAATTTTAATTTTGTGCTCTGTTTTTTAAAGTTTATTTCTTAAAAAATATTTATAATATTTTGGTTTTTAATATTTCATATCTAATATTACTGGGCAAAAAATACAACTAAAAAAAATGACAAATTTACCTAGATTATCTACAATTAAAAAATATTCGAGTCACTTCCCGTTTTGATTACACTGTTTTTTTTAGACGGTAGATAAGTAATTATAGCACGCAAAAAATTTAGGTTTATTTCTAAAAACAAATTACAATATTTTTATTTATAATGTGTAAGATCTAATATTACAAGAGGAAAAAGGCAACTCATAAAATTTTTTTGACAAATTTACCTGGATTATCTACAATTAAAAAATCTACGACCCACTTCCCATTTCGATTACACTATAAAGTATGTGAGACTAATTATATGTTTTAATATTTATTGAATATTATCGCCTAAAAATATAGAGAGAGAGAGAGAAAAAATGACCTACGATTTATTGCAAAAAAAAATTAATATCGGTATTCTTGAACACATTTAATATAATAATATGATTAATAAATCTTATAAATATAACTTTGGCTTTGAATTTAAATTTCTATTTTATACTCTTTTTTTTGTTCTTTTAATAAACGATAACCTTTTTTTCACATTTTTTTTATTTTTTAATAACCGTCGTGTCCAAGTCTTTTTTTTTTTAACCGGGTTTCTTTTTTTTGTGTTTTTTTTCACCAGAATATCCGTGACAACAAATTTCTAACAAATCATTTCACCTTCTTAGCAAATTTCTAACAAATTTTATCAAAAGTTTTTTAGCAATAGCAATATTCAATCACTTTTTGGTTGAAAAAAAACATTTTTAACAGATTTTATCAATTACAATTTTACTAATTAAATATTAAAATAACAAAATACAACATTTATAAAATCAATCAATTTTCTACATAGATAAAAAAGCCCAGCGGAGCGGGCAAATTCGCTCGTTATTATCTATTACCTAAAGAGCTAAAACAACTCGGTTTTCCACTGTGCACCGTTACTCATTGTCACTGTTCATTGGCAATTTGCTCCGGTGCTCCGCGCGCGCACGTCCATCTTTTTTTTTTCATCTTTTTGAACAGTGTATTAACAAAAAAAAACCTCGAAAAAGACAAAAAACGCCGCCATTTTCAGGGGCTGGACGGTCATTGACCGTTTTCGGCCCGGACCGGTCCGGTTCGTCCGACCGGTTTTTAATTTTTTTAATATTTCATTGAACAGTGCATTAACCATTTTGTCCCTCAAAAAAGACAAAAAACACGCTTGGGGGTGAGGGGCTTTTCGGTAATTAGCCAATTTTTTATTATTTTTGTTCGCTGACATCTGCTGGCGCGTCTCAGGACGCGCCGTTCGTTTCAGCGCTAACGCGTTATTCTGACGGCGCGCGCGGCTCCCTACGGCGTCGTAAAATGCCCAACCGGCGTCTAGAATGATTTTCAGACATGTTATCTTCCACCTGGGGTGGCGCGTGTAGCCCTATGGTGTCCGGAGACGTGTCAATGGTCGTTTGAATTCCCCCCCCCCCAATTTCTCTCTCCTGCCTACGCCAAACGCGTGCGCCTGATGCCTAAAGTTTCCACGCAGCGAGAGTTCGAATCTCTGAGGCTGCAAAATGATTTTGGTTTTTTTTTTTAATCTACATCTATCTGGACCATGAAGCTAATAACAACATAGTTATAATATCTGGATGAAGGGTGGGCCCAGGACCACGTTCGAGTTATGCATCCACTCCCATCAACTCAAAAAAAAATAAAAAATTAAAACATCTTTACAAATGAAAAATCAGCAAATTGATAATTAAATTTTGACAGGTGGATAGGATCATCAAATTAACCTGTATTTTTAATTAACTAATTGGGTTTCATATATACGATGATCATAAAGAGCAGAACGTTCTCAAGAGTCTATCGTGATAATAAAGAACTTGTGATATACAGAATAAATATTGATTTTTCTTAAGTTGGGCATCTTTTTTTTTTAAACCGGACATCTTTTACGCGCACCACGATAAATCTTTGGACCCAATTTTTTTAACATTTTTTTCCTTTTTTTTTCACTTATACATTTTTTGGCTCTTTTATAATCGGGGTGTCTGGGTCATCTTACGCGCACTACAATTTTTTTTTCCCAAGTATACATTTTTTTTTTCCGGGCCAGCTTAGTGCGCCATGAATAATCCCCGGGCTCACTTTTATTTACATTTTTTTCTGTTTTTTTTCCACTTATATATTTTTTTTAATAATCGGGGTGTCCGGGTCAGCTTACACGCACCACAACTATTATTATTTCATAGAATAGCTAAAGGAGATCGGAATTTCAAACAGTAATGAACAATGATTTTAATTGTTCATTATTATTTGAAAAAGTGAATTGAACTGTGGTTTTTGTGGGAGATGGCAGGGGTATTTGGGAATGCTTTTGGAAAACGCTTTTGAAATTTTTTATTTCAAAAAAATTATTTTGTTTTTTTTTAAAAAAAAAAACTAGCCATATTTTTTTTTCACCGAGGTGTCCGAGCCAACTTACGCGCAATACGTCAAATCTCCGGACCCACTTTTTTTAACATTTTTTTTCCTGTTTTTTTTTCCACTTATACATTTTTTTTTTTTATAATCGGGGTATTCAGGTCAGCTTACGCGCACCAAATTTTTTTCTTCCAAAGTATACATTTTTTTTGGTTCCGGGCCAGCTTAGGGCGCCATGAATAATCCCCGGATTCACTTTTTTTTACATTTTTTCTGTTTTTTTCCCACTTATACATTTTTTTATAATTGGGGTGTCCGGGTCAACGCGTTTAGAAAACGCTTTTCAACTTTTTTATTTAAATTAAAAAAATTGGTGTTTCTAGATGATTTAGATATGCTGATGTCAAAAATAATTTCTAAAAAACTAAAAAAGTCTCATTTTGATGCATTTCTAAACGAAAATCATTTCCAATAGCAACCTCAACCACACTCTTAAACAAGCATGACATATGGTGAACGTGGAAGGTCAAAGGCAAATTGAACTACTAGCTAAATTTTGTCCTTTAAATAACATTTATTATATATCTGTTTTTCATTTTGGTCCTTATACTTTTAATCTAGGATTTTATTCTAATTCCTTTAATTTTTATATATATTTCTTAAATGGTTCCTATTTTTGTCTATATTTATATGTAAATGCTCTTAGTTTTTGTTTCTTATTTTTATTATTTCCCCTGTGAGTAACGTTTTTTTTATTTAATGTTTAAATTTTAATTTGTGTTGGTGATCATTTGAAAATTGATATTTATTATTTTTTGTCTTTTTTAATTTTTATTTATACTTCAAGTCAAATAATTTTTTAAAATCTAATAATATTTATTTTTGTTTTGTCATTTATTTTGTTTTTTAATTGCTTTTTTTTCTCTTCATATTATTAAGTGTTGAAATTTCTAATTATTATAGATAAGACATTTAAAATAATGATAATGATTATTTGTAAGAAACATTTCTTATAAATATATTAGACTAATTATATATTTTGATATTTATTTCATATTAGCACCTTAATATATATATATATATATATATATATATATATATATATATATATGAATGGCCTAAGTGTTTTTTCAAAAAAAAAAATATCAGTATTCTGAAATACTTTTGATATAATAATATGAAGAATAAATCTTATAAAATAAAAAAATCATTTAATTTCTTTTCTAACAATAATTATGCTGTCATCAATAGTATGAACAATAATAATTAGAATATGAATTATTTTTAATAATATTTATAATGACAGCTACAATAATTATGACAATTTAACAATCATGATAATAACAAAGACAATAATAATCAAAATAATTCATCAGTTGATGTTATTTTTCTTAGAAGTTGACTTCTGCGGCTTTTTTATATATGATATTTCATATCTAATATCATATAAATAAAAAATATACAAAATAACACATAGACGAAACAGTTGGAAAAATTTGGGCAATTTATCTACAATGAACAATATATACGAGTCAATTACCCTCCACTTCGCCATAGTTATAAACAACTTTTTTAACATGCAAAAAAATGTTAATGGTCTTAGATTTTTTTTATATTGTTATATATCTGAACAAAATAATCAGCCTACAAAACTTTCGGTTCTTACTATAGCAAAATGATTTACAATAATACTAATAATTATTGTATATTAGGTTTTTATATATTCATTTATTATGCAAAATACATTTAAAATAATCATGACAAATATTTTTAAGGAATTTTCTCTTAAAAATAATTATATATTTTGATATATTTTTTAATATTAACACTTTAAAATGTATATAAAAAAATGAAGCTTTTTTATGAAGAATATAATAATATGAAGAATAAATCTTGGAAAAAAAATTGAGTTTCTTTTTATAATGATAATGATAGTGGCAACTATACTATTGTCAGTAATGATTAGAATATTAATTATTTACAATAATTTTTACAATAATAGTTATAATAATTGTGATAATTTAACAATCATGATAATAACAATAAAAATAATAATCAAGATAATTCATTAATCGATGTTGTTTTTGTGAAAAATTACTTTTGTAACTTTTTTATGTATGATATTTCAGATCTAATATTACATGAATTAAAAATATACGAAACTACAAATAGACAAAATAGGTGAATTTTTTTTCTCAAATTATCTACAAATAAAAAATATATGAGTCCCTTGCCTATGCTTCGCCGCAACCAAAAACAATTTTTATAACATGTCAAAAAATATTGATGGTTCTTCATTTTTTAATAATGCTTACATTAGAAGACTTTCAATTATTTCGTTCTTTAATATATTTAATTTAATAAATAGTGCATTGAAAATAATGAAAAAATCTATTTTAAAGGTTTTTTCTGCTAAAAATAATTATATATTTTGATATTTGTTTAATATTAAGGCCTAAAAAAATATAACAAATAACTAACAACTAAAGATTAACTATACATGCATAAGAAAAGGTTTTACTTTCATTTCACACCACCAAAGGTTAACTTACTCTGTTTTTTAACAAAAGTTACATTTAATACAAAGATACATAAATACAAACAAATTATTTAGAATGATACCATAATTACTGAAAAAATATACGAGTCACTTCCCCTGCATTTCGATTACAATGTTCCTTTTAGGTGAAAAAAATATCATTTCTAACAGATTTAATCTATTATAATTTTACTAATTAAATATTAAAATAACCAATTACAACATGTATAAAAATCAATCAGTTTCTTATATAAAAAAAGCCCAGCGCAGCGCGCGGGCAAGTAACTCGTATACAGCTAAATCAGGTCATGGAATTACTATACATGTACTGTAGTGAATTTTACTATAGCTCTAAACTGTAAATTGTAATAGTAAATTACTATTTAGTTAATAGTTTTAAGGAAACTAAACATCAGCGATGATGTAGCCACCAGTTTATTATTATCTATAAACTTAAAAGAGCTCCCGGTTTTAAACAATGTTTTATACTATTCATCTACACTCAAGAGCACTGTGGACTTTAATAGTGAAATCACATAATAATATAAGTATTATTTGTATACTAAAACAGAACAACAAGATTGCTTGGCCAAATAGTTAAGGCATGTGGGTGCTAATGAAGGCGAGAGTTCGAATCTCACGATTGACGAAAATATTTTTGAAGAGGTCGCCCATTTGAACAGTAATGAAGAGTGATTTCACTGTTCATTACTGTTACAAAAGGGGCTTTTCATGTTTTTTTTAACCAGCCTTTTTTTATTTGTTTTTTTATAACCGAGGTATCCGTGGCAGCTTACATGCACCTCGACTAATCTCCGGACCTATTTTTTTCTTAATATTTTTTTCCTGTTTCTTTTTTTTGCCACTTATACATTTTTTTTGATTTTTTTGATGTCCGTGTCATTTTATACGAACCATGATTTTTTTTTCTCATTACTGTTTGAAAAGGTGCTTTCCCTTGCACTTTTTTTATAACCGAGCTTTCTTTTTTTGTTTTTCTAATAACCGGGGTATCCGGGACAGCTTATGCGTCCAGACCCACTTTTTTAAAAATATTTTTCATTCTTTTTTTTGCCACATATACATTTTTTTTGTTTTTTTATAACCAGGGGATCCATGTCAGCTTACGCTTACTTTCAAAAAGAAATGAACAGTGAAAATCACAATAATGAACAGTAAAAGGTGCTTTCCCCTTGCACTTTTTTTTGTTTTTTGTTTTTTGTTTTTTTTCTAATAACCGGGTTGTCCGGAACAATTTACTCGCACCACAACTAATCTCCAAACCCACTTTTTTTTCCAGTAATCACTTTTACAAAAGGGGCTTTCCTTTTTTTTTTTTTTTTTTAACCAGGCTTCTTTTTTTTGTTTTTTATAACTGGGGTATCTGTTGCAACTTACACGCACCATGACTAATCTCCGGACCCATTTTGTGTAACATTTTTATTCTTGTTTTTTTTGTGCCACTTATAGATTTTTTTTTGGGTTTTTTTTGCAACTTATACATTTTTCTTGGTTTTTTTTTTACTAGGGTGTCCGGGTCAGTTTACGTGTACCATAATTTTTTCTAATAAACAGTGATTTTCACTAGTCACTACTGTTTGAAAAGGGGCTTTTTGTTTCCTTTTAACCGGGCTTTTTTTTTTATAACCGGGGTATCTGTTGCAGCTTACGCGAATCACGACTAATTTCTTGACCCTCTTTTTTTAAAACATTTTTTCCTGTTTTTTTTGCCACTTGTACATTTTTTTTATTTTTTTTTATAACCGGGATGTCCAGGTCAGCTTATGCTTACATTCAAACAGGAATGAACAGTGAAAATCATAGTAATGAATAGTAAAAGGTGCTTTCCCCTTGCACTTTGTTTTTTTAATAATCGGGTTGTCTATGGCAGTTTACACGCACCATGACTAATCTCCGGACCCACTTTTTTTATACATTTTTTTCCTATTGTTTTTGCCAATTATACATTTTTTTGTGGTTTTTTTATAACTGGGGTGTCCGGGTCTGCTTACACGCACCATGATTTGTTTTCCCACATATATATTTTTTTTAACCGGGGTGTCCTGGCCAGCTTATGTGTGCCATGAATAATCCCAAGACCCACTTTTTTCTTACATTTTTTTTCCACTTATATAATTTTTTTATAATCGGGGTGTTTGGGTCAGCTTACGCGCACCACAACTATTATTATTAAAAAAAAAGCTAAAACAGCTCGCTCAAACATTGTGCACACACTCACAAAACACTGTGGATTACAACAGTGTATTAACGATTTCGCCCCTCAGTGAACCTCGACCCTTGCCTTGGGATCAAAGGTATTTTCAAATTTTCCACGTGACTGGTTGGCATTACTAGATTGTTTGGGGGTAGTTTTGTATTTTCCCATATTTTTGCACAGTAAAATAGCCATAATACCCATGATAGGATAAAAATTCACAGGAACCACTAGGGCATTAAGGTTATTGAACATATTTTTTTAAATAGCTAAATAAAAATTTACCCCATATATATATATATATATATATATATATATATATATATATATATATATATAAATGACCTGTTTATTATTTTCAACAAATGATAATTTACTATTATTATTCTAAAATATGTTTAATATAATAATACGAGGAATAAATCTTAACAAATAAAAAAAACTTTTTTAAACAACAATTACGGTGTCATCGATAGTATTACCAATAATAATTAGAATATTAATTATGAATAATAATATTTATAATGACAGCTATAATAATTGTGATAAAAAATCACTTTTTCCTTAAAAAATAGGATAGACTAATTATATATTGTGATATTTTTTTCATATTAACGTCTTAAAATATATATAAAAATTTGAACTGACGTTTCTTTAAAAATCTCACATTTATTTAATAAGTGTTCTAAATTTTTTTAATATAATAAAATCTGAAAAAATCTGAAAAAATCATCTTTAATAAATTTTAGCAATTGCATTTTTGCTATCTGTCAAATAAATTATTCGGGACATAGTTAAAACATTCCCAACAAACAATTACTATGTTGCAGGCAATAAATAATATATCTTTAGTCAATTTGATCAATTGCAGTTTTGCTATCTACCAATTAAATTATTACCAAAATAGTTAAAACAAAATCATCAATAAAATTGTTTGCTGCATAAAACAAATCACTCATTTGTGCTACAATTCAACGATTGTAATTTTACTATTTTCTAATGAAAGAATTCATGAAATAAATAAAATATACACAACAATCACAGAATTTTTTCGATTCCAATTGTACAATCTACCGATTAAATAATTATCAAAACAGTTTTAACAGTAGCAACATTCAATCACTTTTAGGAGGGAAAAAACACCCGTTTCTAATAGATTCTATCAATTACAATTTTAATAATTAAATATTTAAATAACATATTACAACACGCATAAAACCAATCAGTTTTTTACATAAAAAAAAGTTCAGCGCAGCGCGCGGGCAAATTCGCTCGTTTATATATATATATATATATATATATATATATATATATATATTCTCCCTCCTTTGATGTGGCACGTTAAAGCTGTGGAAAAATTACAAATAAAATATAAACATAGGTCATCAAAGTCATGCTCAGGTCGTGTCACGGTGACATTCCTATTACTAAAAGAGCTAAATAAATTGGCATTTGCACATAAATAAATAGTATTTTTTCATTATTTATCTAGACTGAGAAGCACTATGGATTGGAATAGTAAAATTATTATTTTGCCCCTCTGTTCACTTCATTTTTAGCCCTGGTCCGGTGGTTTTTTCGGTTTGTTGTCTTCCTGCGCACAGTAAAATAACCATAATACCCATGAATAAGAAAAAAAATACACAGGAACCGCCGGGGGCATTAAGGTTATTACACATATTTTTTTAAATGACTAAATACAAATTTACCCTCATATAAGACAAAACGGAACAGTAAAGGCTGGAGTTAGTAGGGTCATTGCACATTTTTTTTGACCAAATACGTAAATGCCCTCATATAAGATAAGATACATGAGTTGGCTGTAAGGGTGTCCCGGTAATTTACCATTTTTTATTATATTTTCTGTCGAATTACTGTTGGCGTGTCGTCGGACGCGCCATTCGTTTCCGTGCTTATGTGGGTTTCAGACGACACGTGTGGCGTATTCTGGCATCCAAAAATGCCCAACCGGCATCTATAAAGATTTTCAGCCATGTTATCTTCATCCTGGTGTGGCGCGTGTGCTTACAAGGTGGCCGGAGACTGTTAATGGTCGTTTTAATTTTTTTCCCCTTTTGTCTCTCTTGCCTGCTCAAGCACACGTTAGTGCCCCTGTTTATTGTGATTTTTCATTTTAGTCCCTGATTTTCTGATAGTTTTGTATGGTCTTTCTGTTATATAGATTTTGATTTTCTGATAGTTTTGTATGGTCTTTCTGTTTTTAGATGACAATCATTTTCATGTAGGTCTTTTCCCTAATCAATCACCACAAGGCAGTTGCACAAGCTTGAATTTGTTTGGACAATTATGATTACAGGGGCAGCAACTTCAACAGTATACTACAATTTGAAGCTTAGACATCCTACACTGGTTTTTCCCATCAATGACTACAACTTAGCTCTCTTATTTCAACCAATGATGGTGTTAGGAATCAGCATTGGGGTGGCTTTCTATATGATTTTCCCTGACTTATGGTTTTGCTAATCATTCTCTCCTTGGATATGTAACCATTCTTTGAAGTTAATTTCACCTTGTTAATTTCTTTTATAACCTTCTTGATTAGTTGTGGTCTTATAAAGGCATATCAACTAAGGCTTTCTTAATAAAGAAGGTGTGCTGATATTTTTCTTTGCGCCGAATAATTATATGAAGTTGCATATTAATTTTTGCAAACTTTATTTCATTTTTTCTCAGGAGGCTGCTAGACTCTTAGATTCAAATGGTAATTGAGATTGTAAATGTCATGAATATAGACATAGAGATATAATTTCTCAAGGCCATTTTGCTTTTAATCAGATGATGGTCATGAAGGGGAATACAAGCTCTTCCTAGAGGTCCAAGTAGTGGAGGGGGAGCAAAAAATGAGGAGCCCTAAGAAAGAAGAGGTAGGATAGGAATACTTGTATGTTTGTTTACATTTCATGAGTTATTGTTTTCGGGACTGATTTCAGTAACCATGCCAGGTCTCTATTATTGAGAATGTTTGCTGGAAGGAACTTGGACTGCTCTTTGTTATCTGGTGTGCAATCCTTGCATTGCAGATTGCCAAGGTCCTTGCTTTTTTTTCCTGTTTATCTTGATTAAATTGCCATCAATAATGAGCTGGAGTGATGATGAAACTTCAGAATTATACAACAACTTGTCCTGTGGCATATTAGGTGCAAAACTTCTTGTAGGTAACCATGACTATGATCATCAGAATTAATTTATACAATTGTTTCCTTGCTTATATGGCAAATTGGTAGCTGTGAGTTGGGGCAAAGCATGGCCAGGATAATTTATCAACTTATGGGTTTGATAATTTTTTCCATCTTACTTTCAGATCCCAATGGCTATTGGTGTATCTTCATATATATGAGGCAGTAAGTTTGTACAGACCAATTGGCGAGTATGTGTTGCGATATCGTGGTCACACAAATTAATTATCCTAGCTCAAAACAAATCACACAAGATAATATAGAGCAAACAAGGAGTCGATCCCACGAGGACGATTTAGTTCAGATTTTCATGTTATATGCTATGCAATGGGGGGGAGGGGGGTTCGAAGTTGTTTAGGCTAGGCTAAAGCAAACAAAGCGAAAATTATATAAAACCAAAATTTCTCAATAACACAAACCGATCGCAAGTCAACACCCACCTACAAAAATAAAAACTGATCATGGAAACGACACATCAATTTATATTCTGAATATTTATCTCTTTTTAAAATCGGTTCGTTAACGGATCTGGCGTATAACTTACCCTAACCATACCATCAAACAACCACAGTGTCCGCACTGGTAATTTGATTCAATGACAACATTAAAAATAGATAAATTGATCAATTAAGAAATATAATTGTCTGCAATATATGTTTAATTCGATTGAATATTCTCCCTAAGATTAATAACGTAGATCCGCCACAATTATTAACTTAGTTGCTTCACAAGTTCATATACTACAACTCCAGTTTTGATATCAAACTTGGCAATAGATTGTCTACAATAATAACTCCGAGTCCGCTCTTAACAATTAAATAAACAATCATAGAAAAAATAAGTACAGGAGAACAAACATATTCATCATATAAACTAAAAAACAAAGGTAAAATAGATGTCACAGTTCTTGAAATCTGAAGGTTTCTGTGTCCTTGCAACCAAGCAAAAGAGTTTAGCCTTGCATGTTTGTTGAACAACTAAATAAAAAGATGGAAGAAAACATGATTTAGGGTTTGGAGGAGGAATATTTGTGCTTTCTTTGCTGCTGGCCGAAGTCCCTTGGTGCCTCTCCTCGCTTAGAAACCCTAGTTTCTATTTGACATAATAGTTCTTCTTTAAGTTGGCAGAATTTAGTTGTCCCTTGTAAAACTCATATCTCATTCATAACACATCATTTTGAGCTTCAATTTTTATCGTTTATATTTCTTTGAGTCTTGAATCCAATAAAATTGGGTTTGCATAAATCAGACTTCTGTAGCTCTAGGAACGGACAAAGGTCGACATCGGCAGATTGCAAGATTTGACTTTGAAGGCTGTGATTTACATGCCCTTCCTTATTTTATTATTTTGCCTTATCTTTCCAGAAAGCTCTGGATGTTATCTTTTGAATGCCACTGGAATCACTTCATTTCGATATCTAGAGCTTCCTCTCTACACAAAACATCGACTGAAGGTCAAATCTATCAATCAGCTCCAATTACCTCATTTTTGCATCTTTCATCCAAAAATACCTTCGAAACATAAAACAAAGAATATCATGGCATTTTGTACACAAAACATATGCAAAACGCCAGGTAGATATGGGTGTAACTGTCAAATAATATGGTTGCATCAGATACCCACACACTTAGCTCTTGCCCGTCCTTGAGAAAGGATAGATAAAAAAATTCAAATAAAAAATAACCATGACCAATCTCTTAATCTCCCATCAATATCCAAGGATACAAGCAATATAAATAAGAATACAATCAAGAAGGATAAAGAATATAAATCTTCATGAATTTGCTTACATGCAAACTTCAAAACTCAATTACTCATTGTCATGCCAAAGTGATAGGTCCTCTCATTGATATACACTCCAACAATCATGTGTTTAGGGCTTATGTGTTTGAAATCTCTCAAATTCAATCAATGAATATGCTATACCATAAGCTTGCTCTTCGATCTCATCACCATTACTAACATATTACAAACAATGCATGAATCAAAAGGTCTTATTTTCCGGTTATAATGGGGCTAAGGTTAAGGTGAGGTAAAAGAGAGTATTTGAAAAGGTTCAAACCAAAGAAAGTAGAGCATTCTGAAAAATAATATTTCAAACAAGATATTCCATCAAAGCACATTAATTTTCAATCTTTAAGCACCAATGCTTAGCTTCTTTCGATTTCAAGCTCTTTTCTGTTCTTTTCTTTTCTTGTTCTTTTTTTTTGTTTTTGTTTCTTTTTTGTTCTTCACCTTTGGCAACTTTGCCCATCTTTTCATCAAGCATAACTTCTTCTTTTTTCACATAATTTCCAACCATAATTCCATGAGATATCTCAAGTATATGCTCTACTAATCCTTGGCCAAGAGAAAAGAGGAAAAACATATAAAAAGTTAAGGCTTATACATGGATAAAGCAAAGAAAAGATAAACAAACTCAAAAGGGGCTCACTAAGGATAATATGCTTTAGGTTGACTTTTTGGCTCAAGTGGTTAAAATTCCTAATGCCTTTATTATCTTATGCATATATGTAATGCGAATGTAATCTCAACAAGATATGAATCAAGTTCTACAGATACATATCATTAAAAGAAAGTACAATTAAAGAATATAATGTTGAAGGCTTAAAAGCCTGCATTGGTATAACACTATAAAGTCAACATGACATATTTTCAGAGTCAATCCCTAAACCAATTAAATGTTAAAACTTGCATGCACACTCATTCATTTGATTTATATATTCATCTATCTCACTTAATTCTCATACATAATACTCATATTCTCATATTCTCATAAACCAATGGGAGTTCATAAAGATAAATAATAGATTTTTTTCTCTTTTTTTTTTTGGGAAGAATAAAGAAAAACCAAATAAGCAAACTAAACGAAAATTATATAAAATTGAAATTTATCAATAAAGCAAACCGATCGCAAGTCAACACCCACCTACAGAAATAAGAACTAATCATGGAAACGACACATCAATTTATATTCTGAATATTTATCTCTTTTTAAAATCGGTTTGTTAACGGATCTGGCGTATAACTTACCCTAACCATACCATCAAACAACCACAGTGTCCGCACTGGTAATTTGATTCAATGACAACATTAAAAATAGATAAATTGATCAATTAAGAAATATAATTGTCTGCAATATATGTTTAATTCGATTGAATATTCTCCCTAAGATTAATAACGTAGATCCGCCACAATTATTAACTTAGTTGCTTCACAAGTTCATATACTACAACTCCAGTTTTGATATCAAACTTGGCAATAGATTGTCTACAATAATAACTTCGAGTCCGCTCTTAACAATTAAATAAACAATCATAGAAAAAATAAGTACAGGAGAACAAACATATTCATCATATAAACTAAAAAACAAAGGTAAAATAGATGTCACAGTTCTTGAAATCTGAAGGTTTCTGTGTCCTTGCAACCAAGCAAAAGAGTTTAGCCTTGCATGTTTGTTGAACAACTAAATAAAAAGATGGAAGAAAACATGATTTAGGATTTGGAGGAAGATTTGTGTTTTCTTTGCTGCTGGCCGAAGTCACTTGGTGCCTCTCCTCGCTTAGAAGCCCTAGTTTCTATTTTACAAAATAGTCCTTCCTTAAGTTGGCAGAATTTAGTTGTCCCTTGTAAAAATCATATTTGATTCATAACATATTGTTTTGAACTGCAATTTTTATCGTTTATATTTCTTTGAGTCTTGAATCCAATAAAATTGGGTTTGCATAAATCGGACTTCTGTAGCTCCATATATTGAAGTTGGAACGGACAAAGGTCGACATCGGCAGATTGCATGATTGGACTTTGAAGGCTGCGATTTCCATGCCCTTACTTATTTTATTTCTTTTGCCTTATCTTTACATAACGCTCTGGATGTTATCTTTTGAATGCCACTGGAATCACTTCATTTCGATCTTTAGAGCTTCCGCTCTACACAAAACATCGATTGAAGGTCAAATCTGTCAATCAGGTCCAATTACCTCCTTTTTGCATCTTTCATCAAAAAATATCTTCAAAATATAAAACAAAGAATATCATGGTATTTTATACACAAAACATATGCAAAACACTAGATAGATATGGGTGAAACTATTAATATGGTTGCATCAGTACACCAGTTGATTCTCTATTGTTTCTGTGGTGCATTCGCTGGTATAGTTGGTGGTTTACTTGGTGTAGGTGGAGGATTCATTTTGGGACCCCTTTTTCCGGAGCTGGGAATCCCACCTCAGGTGCATTCCATACCCTTCTTAGAGTTCCGTTACCTTTTGTTTTGTTATGTCAATATACTGGGATGAAGGAAGGCAACAAATCACCTTTTTCTTTTCCGGAGGAAAAGGATTGTTGTTAATTTATCCTTAGAATTCGTAATCTGTGGCGTATCTTAAGCGTTTTCCAGTCCCTTATGGCGAGTAGTTTACTGATCAGCATTTGAGCACCTAAACTAGAATTACATGCTATATTAGCATTACAAACCAGTTTGTTTCAGAATACTGTTTTAATTTCCAACACATATCTATACTTCGTTGTTGCCTTCTTAGGGCAATCTGTTGTGAGAAAGCTAATCGATTTACTAGGAAGAGCATCACTCATCATCTTCATCTTTTTTGGATTGTCTCAATCTGGAAAGCTTTTCCATTGTTTATTTTAGCTTAAATTCTTGAAAGGTTTTTATTCCAGTTTTCTGAAAATTCCATCTTTGGCATGGCAAAATAATGTATGATAGCTAATGCTCCGAAGACAAATCCCACAAAGGCATAAATTTCATTGGTATTATGATTTATCAGTACAATAACAAAATAGCAACCAATATTCTCTTAGTAACTATTCTCTGTCAGTCATCACTTGATTAGATCACTTGATTAGTAACTATTCTCTTTAGAGTTTACAGTTATTAAACATGGCCGCTTGCTTTAGTTGTAACTCTTGAAAATTGTGGTAACCAACGCAAGCAAATTTAAATTACTTTACTTTACAACAATCTTATAGAATCCCATTTAATTAGAAACTCATCCAGCTTCTTGTTCTTTGATCAAGTTATATTCTCGCTGCTCCTATTCACTATACTTTTATAGCTAATCTTTGGGGACATCCTCTTTAGCTCTCAAAAGAGATTTGATGATTGTTGCCAAGTCCTTTGAGGTTAATTTTGTTGAAAGCTTGACCTGTATAATGAGATAAGCTTCATGCATCAGATTTTAGAATCTGCATAAAAGCTTAAGATGCTCACAACTACAAATAATGCTAAGGACTTGTGAAATCACATAAATATCAAAGAGAAGAAAATTTGTAGTGAAGTGATGATGCTCAACCATTGAAAATACTGTTACCTTTCAAATTATGAATTTTTAAAATATAGTTGATTGTGTTGCATGTTAGATCAGTATTTATGAGCAACTGTTATAAGCAAAACAAAACCTCCCCATCCCTCATTTCAACATATTAAAAACATTTAAGAAAATAGTTTGCGGAATGATTCTTGTTAGTAAAACTGAGTTGAAGTCATGGACCAATCGTGTCAGGCACTACATATGCTGAAGGTGTTTGTTAGATAGCTAGAAGAAATTGAATGCAAAAACATTCAGGTGTTGTAAGCTCTCAATCCTAAGAGATGAAATGAACACAAAGTTCAAAATCTAACATTGAACACCAACCAGTGAGGCAAAAAGATGCGACACATGTAAGACCCAATTAACAGAACAGTTAATGGTGATAAAGCATTCATTTAACAACCTTTCTCAAAGCACAATACTCCACCTTTGGTTATATGTCATGAAGAGACAAGAACTTTTCCATTGAGGCAAGGACCGAGTGCAAACACAGTAAATTCCAAATATGCGTTTCTGCATTTCATCGACTGCTTGCTAGCATGTTTGAAATTCAGTTAAAATTTATCAAAAAAAATATAAGGCAATTTAAACATACATACCTCAAATTTATCAAAAAGACCAATTGTTCTTGCAAGAACAAACAAATGATACTTCTTCTGAAAATCCTCAGCCTCCACACTTGAACTTATCCTAATAACAAGCACACCTCTCTTTTTCCTAGCCTAGATCACTATATCTTCCCTGATTTCAAATGAATCACACGAAATCAATTAATCAAAATCAAGCACACCTAAAATAAAAAACTAAAAAAAAAATGTTTAACAAGACAAGAGAATCCTTTAAGAAAAACTTAGCAATCGATTGTCTACAATAATAACTTCGAGTCCGCTCTTAGCAATTAAATAAACAATCATATATAGGAAAATAAGCATAGGAGAACAAATATATTCATCATATAAACTGAAAAATTGAGGTAAAAATAGATCTCACAATTCTTGAAATCTGAAGGTTTTCGTGTCCTTGCAACCAAGCAAGAGTCTAGCCTTGCATGTTTATTGAACAACTAAATAAAAAGATGGAAGAAAACATGATTTAGGGTTTGGAAGAGGAAGATTTGTGTTTTCTTTGTTGCTGGCCGAAACTTCCTTCCTCCTCTCTTCTTTTATATATGCTTAGAAACCCTAGTATCTATTTTACAAAATAGTCCTTCCTTAAGTTGACAGAATTTAGTTGTCCCTTGTAAAATTCATATCTCTTTCATATCACATCGTTTTAAGCTACAATTTGGAGCGTTTATCGGCATTTGAGTACTGAATCCACGAAAATTGAGTTTGCATCAATCGGACTTCTGTAGATCGAGATATTGAAGTTTGAATGGACAAAGGTCGATATCGGCAGATTGCAAGATTTGACTTTGAAGGCTGCAATTTCCATGATTTTCCTTATTTTATTTCTTTTTCACTAGCTTTCCATAAATTTATGGATGTTATCTTTTGAATGTCACTGGAATCACTTCATTTCGATCTCTAAAGCTTCCGCTCTGCACAAAACACTGCCTGAAGGTCAAATCTGTCAATCAGCTCCAATTACCTCCTTTTTGCATCTTTCATCCAAAAATGCCTTCAAACATAAAACAAAGAATATCAAGGTATTTTATACACAACATATGCAAAACACTAGGTAAATATGGATGAAATTATCAAATAATATGGTCGCATCACAAACCGAGGCTTAGACGCTGGATTTAGCTGTTGTAAGAGTTTGATTTGGAAATCAAGGATAAAAAAGGAGCTGACAATTTTGTGGCAAACCATTTAAGCAGAATGGTGAATGAGAAAGATATGCTGCCAATTGCCGAGACATTCCCTGATGAGCAACTATTGCATTTACAAGGTAGGGAACCATGATATGCTGACATTGTTAATTTTTTAGTTACATGAATCTTACCAAATGAATTAAATAAAGAAAAAAAGGACAAAATAAAGAATGACTCTAAGTATTATATATGGGATGAGCCATATCTTTGGAAATTAGGTTCGGATCAAGTTATCCAAAGATATGTACCAAATGATGAAATTTTTTCCGTTATTACTTATTGTCATAATTATGCACGTGGTGGACATTTTGGACCCAAAAGAACAACTAGGAAAATTTTAGACAGTGGGTTTTATTGAGAAACTCTTTTTAAAGATGCTTATCAATTTTGTAAGAGTTATGAAAAATGTCAAAAGATGGGTGGTTTATCCCGAAGGAATGAAATGCCACAAAATCCTATTTTATATTGTGAAATTTTTGGCGTATAGGGCATGGATTTTATGGGACCTTTACCTAGTTCTTTTGGTTTTGTTTATATTCTACTTGCTGTGGATTATGTGTTCAAATGGGTAGATGCAAAAGCTACCTATACTAACAATTCTAAAGTAGTTGTAGGATTTCTCAAGTCTAATATTTTCAGTAGGTTTGGAATTCCTAGAGCAATAATACGTGATCAAGGTACTCATTTCTGCAACCGAGTTGTGGAAGCATTATTGCAAAAATATGGAGTCCACCACCGAGTAGCCACAATTTACCATCCACAAACCAATGGACAAGTTGAGGTTTCAAATTGAGAAATTAAGAATATCCTTGAGAAGACAGTGAGCCCCAATCGAAAGGATTGGAGTCTATGTTTGGATGATGCACTGTGGGCATACCGAAAATCATACAAAACTCCAACTGGGATGTCAACATATAGGATGGTATTCGGTAAGTTATGTTATTTACTTGTTGCAATTCAATATCATGCTTATTGGGCAGTGAAGCAATGTAACTTGGATGCTAAAGAAGTTGGAATAGAAAGAAAGTTACAACTCTAGGAGTTAAAGGAGATTCGGTTGAAAGCTTATGATAATGCATTGTTGTACAAGGATAGAACAAAGTACCTTCATGATAAATTGCTGCTCTGAAAACAATTTTCCATTGGTAAGGTATTACTTTTTAACTCTAGGTTGAAATTCATGCCAGGTAAGTTAAGATTTAGATGGATTGGACCATTTGTTGTATTGAATATTTTTCCAAATGGTGTTATCGAAATTCAGAGTTTGGAAACTAACAAGATTTTTAAGGTAGATGGTCATAGACTGAAGCCTTATATTGATGATTTTGTTGGCACTAATGTGAAGGAGATTCAATTGGCCGGTCCAATTTACCAAGATTAATGCTGCAAAAGGAGTTTGTCTAGCCAAAGAAAATAAAGAAAGGCGCTTTTGGGAGGCAACCCAATTGTGGCATTGCACCACAATGAATTAAGATTTCTTTTATGTTGGATTCCTTTGATTGTTTTCTCTCTTTATATTTAATAAAATTTTAATTTTTTTTCCTCAGCCATTCTCATAGATAGGTTCTTGATCCAGTTGCCACTCCGGTCAAAAATGCAAAGAAATGCTCCACCAAATGTTAGTAATACAAAGAGTAATCAGGGCAGTTTTCTCTTTTCCCTTCTTGGTGAATTTACTGAATTTACTTGCACACATTGAGGTCAATGTCCATATTTAGTGTGGGGGGGTTGCATTCCTTAAAATCTTTGTCTGCAACATTTTTGAATTTTTTTTTAAAAAAAATAAAGAACAAGATTTTTTTCTCGAGCAATTTTGTTTTGTTTTAAATGTTAATGTCATGAATGACTTTTCAGTTGAACTCAAGAAAAATCATAACATGATTGAATGATGAACTCGCTTCTTAAAGGTTGTTTAGTCAGGCGATATTATTTGGAATAAAAGTAACTGAATGTCATAGATACTAGCCTGTGAGATTTTGAGCCTAATGACCGAAACATCCATATCGGTCTCTATTTTCCTTTCATGTGTGATGTTCTTCCATTTGTTTTCTCTCTCTAGAACTTGCCATGATTCTTTTCGAGTAGCAATGCAAATTCGTATGAATTGTGGACGATACGAAGACATGAAATAAAGCAGAAGCAAATACTAGCGACAACAATTACTTGACTCCTAGATTACCCAAAATAGAATAAAAAAAACAAATTGGACAAAAATAAACAGTAAGGATCACTTTTTGAGAATTGAGCAGAATCTAAACTCTTACGCAATTTTTACGTAACAGAATTGGAACGCAGACTAAACGACCTCGAAATAACCTCAAATTCAATATTTAGTATTTTAATACCAAACTAAAAACAACACTCAAATTATAGGTCGTTATCGTACTTATAGATACTCAACCCCTTGTGTGATCAATTTGCGGCAGAAATGAATCTCCAATTGAAAACTCTAGTATATGATATCGAAATAAGCTCAAATATAATATATCATGTTATATCAACCCCAAGACACAATGTAAAGTTTCAATTGATTCTAAAGTGTTTGTCTAAGGGTTTACTAAGGTAGTGTTTCTGTGGCAGAAATGAATCTCGAAAAACAACCTCAAGAAATCAATATTAGAATAAGCCCAAATTTGACCTATGATCTCATCTCAACCCCAATAGACGGAATATGAGTTTTCAATTGATTCCGATGTGGTTTGCTTATGTTTCCCCATAGTAGTGTTTTCTGCGGCAAGATTTCAATGATTCATCAAATTTCAACTAATGCCTCTATCTCTCTTTCTTTTCTTTTCTTTTCTGTTTTTTTTTTTTAATATACTAAAATGAAGAGACAGAAAACGATGAAATATAACCTCTTTTTTTTAATTAGATGACGCTGACACAAAGAACAAGGAGATGAACACAAAAACGAAAAAATAACAGAATGATATGACCTTGTTTCGGAGCCTAGCTCTGATACCACCTGATGCGAACCTCGTGATCACGTCGTCACGCAACCCACACGAAGAATGAGATCTGATCCCAGAAAGCCAAAATAGGTCTGATAGGAGTGTGACACAATGGAAACCTGCCCCAAGGCACCAGCACTATTGGAAGGAGTAGAATGACGCCACGAAGCCAGTTAATCTTCGATAAGTCAAATTCAGTTCGTTCAAGAACTGAAGAATGCAAGAATCACTCTCACACATAAACTGAAAAGTTCAGAATTAAGTTTAATCAATGGCTGCCGAAATTAGGGTTACATGAGTTTAAATAGTTCTTAAAAAGTAACCCTAATGGACCCCTTATGTGGACTTAAATGAGGTCCACTCAAAACTGACCCAAAATCCTAAATTGAAAAGCCCATGACTTAATCCAAGCAAGCCTTGGATCCTAGCTGAAAATAAAGTCTTAATTAAGCCAAAACAAGCCTTGGGCTATCGTTTTCTAAGGTTTCTGGACACGTTTAGTTTTCTAGCGTAGGATCTTATTGCCTATTGCGTTGTTTTCAATGTCTTGTGTGCCTGGTTTCTTTTGAGTTTTCTTTGCAATTTATGCCTGTAACCCATTCTGCTAATCAAAGTCATCAAATGCAGGTTGATCTCGAAATAGAAAACACTTTACGCAGGTTATGAAAGGAAGCTCGCGTCAACATCATGGTTGTTGCACGACAACAACCACTCAAGGAGCTTGTTGTTCCTAACATGGAAAACCAACCATTGTGCATAAACATAGACAGTAATGTGAACTTTGAACTCAAATCTGGTTTTATACATTTGCTGCCAACATTCAATGGTCTTGCAGGAGAAGATCGTCACACTCATCTCAAGGAGTTCCACATGGTTTGTGTTGGCATGAAACCGAATAGAGTTGAAGAGGAACAAGTTAAGTTGAAAGCTTTTCCTTTCTCTTTAAAAGGGGCAGCGAAGGCATGACTTTTTTCTATTCTCCCAGGTTCCATTGACACTTGGAATGACATGAAGAAGATCTTCCTTGAAAAATATTTCCCAGCATCTCAAGTTGCCAACATAAGAAAAGAAATATGTGGGATTCGACAATCTCATGGAGAAACACTCGCTGAGTATTGGGAAAGATTTGAGCTATTGTGCATTCAATGCCCTCATCATCAAATACATGATCAGCTGCTCATTCAATACTTCTATGAAGGATTGATGCCTACTGACCGTAGTATCATTGATGCTGCAAGTGGAGGGGCATTGATAGATAAGACACCCGGTGCTGCACGCCAATTAATCTCAAACATGGCAGCCAACTCGAAACAGTTTAGCACCCGTGGAGATTTCTAAAATAAACGAGTGAATGAGGTAAGTATTTCTAACCTTGAGAATAAAGTTAATGATCTTACTTCTCTTGTGTGTTCTTTGTCTTGTGGAAATGTACAGCAGGTAAAAATTTATAGCATATGCTCACTACAAGGTCATGCTACGAATATGTGCCCAACTATGCAAGAAGATTACATTAGGCAAGCTAATACGGTTGATGGAACATTCAATGGACAACCCCAGCGTAAGTATGATCATTTTTCTAACACGTACAATCCTGGATGGAGAGATCATCCCAACTTCCTCTTCGGGAACCCACCTCAACAAGGCAATCAAGAGAGACAGTTCCATTCCCATGGATTTCAACCACAGCCCCAACAAAATTATCAAGCGAGACATCCCCCTCCGTTCACCAACTCCAATGTTATGGGGACATCTTCCAGTAATGATCTTCGTGAGATTATGAAAACTTTGGCTTCTAACACTGTGACCTTGCAGCAAAATTGATGCGAACCTCGTGATCACGTGGCCATGCAACCCACAACCAAGATTGAGATCTGATCCCAGAAAGCCGAAATAGGTCTGATAGGAGTGTGACACAATGGAAACCTGCCCCAAGGCACCTGCACTATTGGAAGGAGTAGAATGACGCCACGAAGCCAGTTAATCTTCGATAAGTCAAATTCAGTTCGTTCAAGAACTGACGAATGCAAGAATCACTCTCACACATAAACTAAAAAGTTCAGAATTAAGTTTAATCAATGGCTGCTGAAATTAGGGTTACATGAGTTTATATAGTTCTTAAAAAGTAATCCTAATGGACTTCTTATGTGGACTTAAAAGAGGTCCACTCAAAACTGACCTAAAATCCTAAATTGAAAAGCCCATGACTTAATCCAAACAAGCCTTTGATCCTAGCTGAAAACAAAGTCCTAATTAAGCCCAAACAAGCCTTGGGCTCTAGCTAACAAAATTAAATGAAGCCCATAAGACTTATTTATAGCCTTCCATCCAACCCCTTAATCCTAGAAACAAAAGGAAAAGGTAGTCCATAAGTCCTTGCTGGTGTTTTTGGGCCGGTTTGCATCATCCCCTCTCTCCTCGAAAGGATTCGACCTCGAATCAAAATCGTTATGCTGTTGATGGCTCGACAATCAACACACATCCTCCATGTTCCATCCTTCGTAGGCATGAGTAGCATGGGTACAACACACGGGCTTATACACTCACGAATATATCCCTTATCTATTTGCTCATAAACTTGCCTTTGAAGCCCAGTCATCTCCTCTGGATTCCTCCTATAGGATGGTCGGTTAGGAATTGAAGCTCCACGTACAAAATCAATCTGATGCTCTTTCCCCCGTAATGGTGGTAATCCGCTTGGAGTATCGTAGGGGAACAAATCATCAAACTCTTGCAATAAAGAAATAGCAGCACTAGGCACTATATGATCAAGATCATTAGTATTGAAGTAAGCCTCCTTGTACACAAGTAAAATCATTGGCTTGTTAGTGAAATATGCAGATCTGGCCTCACCCTCTGTAGCATAAAAATTAGGTTGTTTCTGTAGTTTTTCCACACAATTCTCATCACTCTTCCTGACTTTCTTCTCTCCTCTTGTCTTACCTCCACTCTCGGCCAGATTTAGGTGTTTTTGAGCAGTGGTCGAATGGTCTGAGTTGTTGGGAGAGTTGGCCAAATATTTGTTTGTGTTTAGATGAGTGTCTGAATGGGTGTAGTGGTTTGGGTTCTGGCCGAATCTGATGGTCTTCTCTCCCCTTGGTCCTCACCTTGATTTTCTCTCCCCATTGCCTCATGCTCACGTTTTAGCTTTATCTGATAATCGTACACTTGTTTGGGTGTAAGAGGTACAAGAGTGATGGTTTTACCATCTTTTACAATGGTATACCTATTTTTAACCCCATCATGAATTGCCTTCCTGTCATATTGCCAAAGCCTCCCCAACAAGATGTGACTTGCTTGCATTGGCACCACATCGCACAGAACTTCATCAATATATTTCCCAATCAAAAATGGAACCACAACCTGTTTAGTCACTTTCACTTCTCCACTATCATTCAGCCATTGCAATCTATATGGTTTCATATGTTTAACAGTACTCAAATTCAGTTTACTCATAAGTGTGGTACTGCAAACATTAATGTAACTTCCACTATCAATAATTAAATCACACACCTTGCTTTGTACGTAACAATGCGTATGGAAGATATTCTCTCTTTATTGATTAGATTCATCTTCCTTGACTTGAACCTGAAGTGTGCGCCTTATAACAAAGGACCCCGCAACCGGTAATGCTAACTTATCCCCATCAATATCCTCCAATGGTGGCATGCCTTCGCAATCAGATCAGTCACTTTCAGATTCCATATCACCATCATCTCTAATCATCATGATTCTCTTGTTTGGACACTCCAAAGCATAATGTCCATGCCCTTGACACCTGAAACATTTAACATCACGAGTACGTTTAGGCTGAGTTTCAGATTTACCTTTAGCACCGGTAGGGACATCAACTTTAGCCGTTGTTCGTTCAGTTTTAGAAGGACACAAAGGATCTTGGCTGGACAGTACCCTCTATCTTCGGATTCGTCTTCCAAGATGATGAAGAACCCGAATTAAATCCTGACCAAACATGTCCCTTCCTGAGTTGTCTCTCCACCTTCATAGCCATGTGAACCATGTCCTCTAGCTCCACATAGTGCTGTAGCTCAACCACATTGGCAATGTCACGATTCAACCCATTAAGAAATCTAGCCATGGTGGCTTCTCTATCCTCAACAACATTGGCCCGAATCATTGCTATCTCCATCTCTTTGTGATATTCATCTACTGTCTTATAGCCTTGATTCAGACCTTGGAGCTTCAGGTATAGGTCTCTATAATAGTGGTTTGGCATAAATTGTCTCCTCATTAACACTTTCATCTCCCCCCAACTCTGAATGGGTCGCTCCCCATTCCTCCTCCTACTTATTACAATCTGATCCCACCAAATCATTGCATACACTGTAAACTCAATCATCACCAATTTCACTTTTTTTTGTTCTGAATAGCTATGATAATAAAAAAATCCAATCTACTTTTTTCTCCCACTCCAAATAAGCCTCGGGATCATTTTTACCTTCGAAGTTAGGAATTTTCAGTTTGATGTTGTCCCCATCCATATCTTCATAATTCCCCATGCCACGGAAATTCACATTCCTCCTAGATCTGTTCGGTCCAGACCTGATTCCTTGGCCAACAGATGCAAAATCATAGTCATCTTTGCCCACATCTGCGTTTTCATCAACATACTCTTCAAAATCAGATCTGTTATTCCGTACATCCATACGGACCGTATTTCCTCGGCTATAAGCCCCACTATTCTGTTGCTTTATCGAATTCACCTCATCTTTCAGCTCTTTGTATGTCCTAGACAACAGCTCAAGTTGTTGACCTATGGCTCGTAATTGGAACGCTACGTCAGCGTTTTGTGTCGCTGATTTGTTGTTTTCAGACATCCTTTGAATCTGCAAAATTTGATTAGTAGCAAAAAAATATATATATCCTCACAACTCTCGTGTATCACACAAAAAAAATCAAGGCTTTTTCACTCTAATAAGCTCACTACGCCTTTTACCTCACAACTCTCATGTATCACACAAAAAAATCAAGGCTTTTCACTCTAATAAGCTCACTACGCCTTTTACCTCACAACTCTCGTGTATCACACAAAACAAATTCAAGGCTTTTCACTCTAATAAGCTCACTACGCCTTTTACCTCACAACTTGCTTTCTTTTGGTTCTTTCGGAACTAAAATCAACAGATCAAAGTCAGTAGCATTCGCAGCGCACTCTAATTATGATTTTCAGACTCAAGAAGCAATAAAAATACTGAAAACAAAGCAAAACAAAACTACGATTACGATTTCGCTTGTAGCAATGCAAATTCGTACGAATTGTGGACGATACGAAGACACAAAATAAAGCATAAGCAAATACTAGCGACAACAATTACTGGACTCCTAGATTACCCAAAATAGAATTAAAAAAACGATTTGGACAAAAATAAACAGTAAGGATCACTTTTTGAGAATTGAGCAGAATCTAAACTCTTACGCAATTTGTACGTAACAGAATTGGAACCCAGACTAAACGACCTCGAAATAACCTCAAATTCAATATTTAGTATTTTAATACCAAACTAAAAACAACACTCAAATTATAGGTCGTTCTCGTACTTCTAGATACTCAACCCCTTGTGTGATCATTTTGCGGCAGAAATGAACCTCCAATTGAAAACTCTAGTATATGATATCCAAATAAGCTCAAATATAATATATCATGCGATATCAACCACAAGACACAATGTAAAGTTTCAATTGATTCTAAAGTGTTTGTCTAAGGGTTCACTAAGGTAGTGTTTCTACGGCAGAAATGAATCTCGAAAAACAACCTCAAGAAATCAATATTAGAATAAGCCCAAATTTGACCTATGATCTCATCTCAGCCCCAATAGACAGAATATGAGTTTTCAATTGATTCCGATGTGGTTTGCTTATGTTTCCCCAGAGTAGTGTTTTCTGCGGCAAGATTTCAATGATTCATCAAATTTCAACTAATGCCTCTATCTCTCTTTCTTTTCTTTTCTTTTCTGTTTTTTTTCTTAATATACTAAAATGAAGAGAAAGAAAACGATGAAATATAACCTCTTTTTTTTTTGATTAGATGACGCTGACACGAAGAACTAGGAGATGAACACAAACACTGAAAAACTTTAAGGAATACTAAAAAAAATATGAAAATAACATAATGATATGACCTTGTTTCGGATCCTAGCTCTGATACCACCTGATACGAACCTTGTGATCACGTGGTTACGCAACCCACAACCAAGAATGAGATCTGATCCCGGAAAGCCGAAATAGGTCTGATAGGAGTGTGACACAATGGAAACCTGCCCCAAGGCACCAGCACTATTGGAAGGAGTAGAGTGACGCCACGAAGCCAGTTAATCTTCGATAAGTCGGATTCAGTTCGTTCAAGAACTAAAGAATGCAAGTATCACTCTCACACATAAACTGAAAAGTTCAGAATTAAAATTAATCAATGGCTGTCGAAATTAGGGTTACATGAGTTTAAATAGTTCTTAAAAAGTAACCCTAATGGACCCCTTATATGGACTTAAATGAGGTCCACTCAAAACTGACCCAAAATCCTAAATTGAAAAGCCCATGACTTAATCCAAGCAAGCCTTGGATCCTAGCTGAAAACAAATTCTTAATTAAGCCCAAACAAGCCTTGGGCTGTAGCTAACAAAATTAAATAAAGCCCATAAGGCTTTTCTTTTATAGTCTTCCCTCAAGCCTATTAATCCCATGTTGTAGTAGGATTCTTTTGGCTCATTTGCTGTCCTCACTTCATTGCCTCTTTCAATGCCTTTGTCGTAGACCGCGTCATTGGACCATTTGGGACATGTAATTGGTCCTTGCTGGTGTTTCTGGGCTGGTCCGCATCAAAACTTCTAAAAAAGAAACTATAAAAAAACCCAAGAACAAATACCCTTACTATCATGGTCCTTAAATGAAATGCACTAAAAGTTGCCAAACATCCGGCACGTACTCCAGAACCCATAATGCCCAGCCCAAGTAAAATAAAAGAGACTTAGCTAGATTTGCCAGGCTGTCAGGTTGCCCACCTCAACCCGGTTGGGCTAGGCCTAACCAAAAATAATATTATATTATTATTATTATTATTATTATTATTATTATTATTATTATTATTATTATTATTATATAATACTATTTAAAAGCAACATAAAAACTCAAATGAGTATTTCAAAAATTTGTTATTTTCTTGCATATTTTTATGCGAACCTTTTGAATACGTGGTCAAGCAACCCATACACAAATATATCAATTCCCGAAAAGACAAGTAAATCAAGTTTGATAGGAGTGTGACATAAAGATAACTTGTATCTAGTCACCAACAATTGGATTCGAACTCTCCCCCAATAAATAACAATTCGTAAATGAGAAATATGGATTAACACCATGAAATAGGTATCTAGGAAACCAACATTATTGGATCCATAAATATTAATATTATTATTATTATTATTATTATTATTATTAACATGATGAAGTGGAGAGGGGAAATCATTGTTCCCTCATACGATATTTTTATTTGTATTTTTTAATTTCTTTACTATATTATTATATTTATTAATAATTAAGTTTCATAATTTGTTTTGTTTTCTATGAGATTATCTTAATGTCATGACCCGAGTCAAGAGTTTGGTGGGTTAAATCGGGTTGACATGGATTTTTATGTTTGCTTTTTAATTTATTTTTGGTTTTAATTTTATCTTTCAATGTTATATTAATTGTGAATTGAACTTGAAAAATTATTTTGATTTACTTCTATTAGGCTAACCAGATCTCATAATTTAGGTTTGATTGGATAACCCAAGTTTATTTGGGTTTTTTTTATTTTTGTTTTCTTACTTCTTTTTTCAATTATATTTTTTAACATTGAGTTGATTGAAAAATAACTTCAATATGTTTTTTATATTTCCTTTATATTAGATTATCACAGTCTCATTACTTGATTGGATCATGAATTTTACATGTTAACTTCAGTTGACTCGGATTGATCCAATATATTATTGTTTCAATATTTATATATAAAATAGATATTATCTTGAATTTTTTCTAGTTAAACAATTTTTTCTGGTTGTTCAATTTGCCTCTAGACTTGCCAAGTTGATGGGTCACTTTAGATTAATCTCTACTTGATTTAGGGAGTGTTTGAGATACTTGTAAAATTGATTTTCAATTTGATTTCACTTAAAAATATATTAACATAATTTTTATTTATTATTTTAAATTTTATTTTTAATATTATCACAACAAAACAATCAATAAAAATTATAATAGTTACTTTTTTTTAGTGAAATGGTGGTTACACCGCTGCATCAAGCATTGCTTTAATTATTTTCCTTTGTAAAAGCACGTTAGCAATACTTGTAATTTTCTTAACTAAAAAGAGATAATTTGACATGCTAGTAAATTATGTCTACAAAATTAAAAAAAAAAAAAAAGTTGAAAAATAACCTAAAACGAGGGGGGGGGGAATGATAATAATAATAATAATTAAAAAAAAGGGATTAGTATTGGTGTCCTTCAATGGCGCGCCTATTGTAACCGAAGGAAATCTTCTTCTCACTTTATAAAAAAAACACAAAAGAAAATCCAGTAAAAGAGAGAGCGAAGAAGATGAGCTGGAGAAGAGTATTGAAATCAGTACAGGCACTAGCGGCACACTGTCTTCTCTTCTCTTTCACTTTATTGCTCGTCTTCAAGCTTGATCACGTCGTCTCCTGCTCTTGGTGGTCTGTTTACTTCTTCTTTTAAGTTTTGTGCATGGATTGATGCATGGATTTTCGAATTGAAAATTTTGCTGAAATTGGTACTGTAGATTCTACGAATTTCACAAATTTCTTTGGAGAATACATTCTTGAATTACTTACATGGTATGGCTTTGTGGGAAGTTGAATTTCCCGTGTCTTTTCTTTCTCCATACTAGAAAAGAACAACAACAAAAGGTTTCAGTTTTTTACCATTGGTGTACCCAACCAATTGGGGCAAATTGCTATTTTTCCATGGTTCAAGTCGGAAAAGTAGACACTTTATTTGATGATTCCGAGTCCGACTGTGGCATCCATCGTGATTATTAATATAGAAAATCTTCAACTGATGAGGATATGGCATCTTTTGTGGTTTTATTTTATATTATCTACAAGGGCCCCTTCTTTCTCTTTACTGTCTCGTGATTTTGAAAATACTATGCCTTCTTTTTTTATTGTTCTCGGAAGTCTCTATCATGCCAGGGCGATTGCTCGGTTCTGTTGGAATGGGTGCAAAACTTGAAATTGGTAACAGTTGTTGAAGGAATGAAACAAAGAGCCGTTAGAAAATCTATGCAAATCTAAAGCAGGTTTAATGGTTGGACGTCCAGATTCTGTGCTTTTATTCAGTTAAGTTGTAGTAAATTTAGGTGGAGAAGATGCGTGCTATGATATAAGGTAATGAAATGGAATGAGGTGGGTTGGGGAATGATAAAATTTTATTTTCTTAGCAGTTTACCCTTAATAAGGCTAATCATTGGGCTCCTTTTTTTTCACCCTAAACAAGCTTGTATCTCAATTCCTCCGTACTATGTTGTGTTTCAGACGTTGAGCATTTAATGATTTGCTTGGTGAATCCTGAAAAATGGACAATGTACTATTTTCAGGTTAATTTTCTTTCCACTCTGGACATTCCATGTAGTTGTTGCTCGAGGAAGATTTTCGTTACCTGCCCCATCAGTTCCACATAATCGCCATGTAATATTTCCTCTTATTTTGTGTCCATGAGATTTAAAACAATCATTATTTGTGGATATAAAGTGTTGAGATTTTCTTTCTTGGACAGTGGGCGCCGTGCCATGCAGTTGTGGCTACACCATTGCTTGTAGCTTATGAACTGCTTCTTTGTATATATCTCGAAAGTGTTTATGGTATATACTGAACCCCTTCTAGTATTCTTATGCTGTTTAGGTTAACAAGTGATAACAACCTTTTCTAGTCTCATAGTTATTCTGTTTGTCATTTTATTATCATTTAAGTGCTTGGACCTTCAAAGTTTCTTAATAGTTTATCCTCTTTTGCAGTTTATCATATTGCTGCTGTGAACTTGAAGATCGTCTTTATTCCATTGTTGGCATTTGAAGTAATTATTCTAATTGACAATTTCAGGTATTTCCTTTGGCATATTAATCAGTATCAGTAATTTACCTTCCTTTGGCATATTAATCAGTATCAGTAATTTACAGATAGACAGTTAACATCACATACTACTTTTGCATACTGCATTTTGGCACAGAGAACTTTTGTAACAGGCCATGCATGTTCTTCCTTAACATGTTAGCTCTAAGTCATTTCCATGCTTAGAAAAAAATACTTAACTGTACTGGTCACCTTATAACGTTTCCTTAATTGTTATTGGAGAGATAGAACGCCAATGGCTTAAATGAGCACAACATGCCCTGTGCTTGCCTTAATTGTTCCTTTTACACTAAATACCTCTTCTTCCAAAGGGTTCATCCTCTCTAGACTATGAAAAGATAATTATACCACATGTTATATAAAGGATCACGCCAAAATTTTCAACTAAATGTAAGTTTGCTCACAATATGTTTGCTATCATTTTTCTACTGGCAATTACTGTAACATCATTGGCAAGTTTGTAGACATACAGTTTTTCCAAATCACACTTCACACTTCAGTTAGCCTCCCTTCCTCCTCTTGAACCCAAGTTTTCTTGCCAATTGGTAATTACTTCGTATTCTGTACTACTGTTAACAGAGTTTCATTTCTTCTACAGAATGTGTAAGGCTCTAATGCCAGGAGAAGAAGAAAGCATTAGTGATGAAGCGATATGGGAAACATTGCCTGTAAGTTTGTCATTGTATTAACTTGGAGAGATGTTCATAGCATGCCATAGTCGAGTATTTTTTCTGTGGCTTGGAACTAATTTAGCAATGTATAATGAATTTATGTATCCCTTTCTTTCCTAAAAACAATCATAATAACTTCCATGACAGAGAGTAGTTATTTGAAAATGTTAACATGTTAATACAATACAGTTTATACCTCAAGGATGCAACTAATATGTTGAAAGTAAATAAAGATTCATGGCTGTAATTTTTGCATTACCTTGAAAATTATGATTTGTTGTTTTTGAAAAAATAGAAAAAAAAAGAGAGATGTCTTTGTATTTCGTGGTTTGGATAATTCCAAAATGAGTATCTTGCTATAGGCACTATTTTCATGCAGAAATGCCACAACATTTGCAAGATTATAGCATTTTTATTATTCACCAAAGATCCAGGTGCCATTATTACAAATTTGGCCTTTTCAAGCTTGTTTGTTTTCAATTCATATGATGGTTTAGGTTGTGTATGAATTTGTTCAAGGATTAATGAACTTCCATTCTATTTTTGTAGCACTTCTGGGTCGCAATTTCCATGGTTTTCCTTGTGGCTGCTACAGTCTTTACCCTTCTAAAGTTGTGCGGTAATCTTTCTTATCTTCGCATGATTTTTAAATGCAATTGCATTGGAGCATTCAAAGTAATTGGGGATTTTTTGCCAACTTCCTTGCTTTTTACTAGTCAAAGAATCTACATTTATAATTTCAGTTTTTCAGATTGTCTTATTTACTGCTCAAATTTCTATTATTTTTTGAAAATTCTTTTACATGGTTATTATTGTTATTATGCTTTTGTGGAATGGAAATGGAGTAATTAGACAGCAAAAATCTTCCTTTTTGTTCCATAAGTAATTGTGCTTAATTATTTAAAAGCTGTTGCCTGAGAAAGCACAATCTAACTTCCTCTGGAACAGGAAAAGACAGCTTAGTGAATTGGATTTGGCATTTGGAGCTGTTGGAGTCACTAGGGTAATTTACACTTTGTAGAGGAATTGAATGTTTAGCGTATGAAGGTTTTTGGGGAAGAAATATGGAGCAGTGGGACTGTATAAGCTTTCAGATTCTAAAACTATATTTTTAAAATGCTAGTGATAACAAGATAAATGATCCATTAGCTTGGATCCTTTTTCTGTACTCTGAAAGTTACATGTATCCATCATGAAGTTTTTTATCCCTTCTCTCTCTCATGAACAAAGATACTTTATCAGGTGAAAACGTCAATTGATCATCATTCATTATAAATTAGCATCTCAAATTAAGTCGCTTGATAGGGTTAAGGGTTCATTGCAATGATTGGAATTTTATGGTTGTATAGAATGCTGAGCTTATAGACAAGCCTTAAAATCAACATTTTGCACTGCTCCTGAAATACATGCTTATACATTTCATTAAAATTGTGTTCTGCTTCAGATAAGACATGTATTCCTCCCTACATTGGATCCCAACACTTCCTTATCAGCATCCCTTATTTGTTCCCATTCTTGCTATATCGGGGATCACTTCTTTTCATTATAAATTAGCAATTGAATGAAGTTGTTTGACAAGGTGGAAGGTTCCTTTCAATGATATGAATTTTGTGGTTCTTCAAGAATGCTAAATATATGGACAAGCACATTCAAACATAACTTAAAAATCAAAATTTTGCATTGCTCGTGAAATACATATTTTTTTCTTGTCTGTAATGGTGGTGGTCATTTGCTGGGCTACAGAATATTAGTCATATAACAATACGTGATTTCACTGTAGA
This sequence comes from Salix brachista, assembly GCA_009078335.1. Taxonomy (NCBI): domain Eukaryota; kingdom Viridiplantae; phylum Streptophyta; class Magnoliopsida; order Malpighiales; family Salicaceae; genus Salix; species Salix brachista. The sequence continues at coordinate 10,791,598 of CM018586.1, forward strand.
GAGAAACTAAACTACTTATTTTCAATTTTCTGATTGATACTATGGAGGTTGTGATGTCTTTCTTAGTCTAGTATAATTTCACGCTTATAATTTGGGGGAGGGTGATTCCTGAGCAGTCCCTGCATAGTGGAAATTGCTTTTTTTCACGTTTCTTTTATGGACCACAATGCAACAAGACTTGTCCTTGTTGGTATAATGTGGCTGGGTGATCAGATCTATACTGAATCATTATGTGTAATGGTTTATATCAAAATAACGACTGGTTTCTGGTCCTCTTAAAATATTTCAGGTGATGTGGGTGCACTTGGCTGGTGGGACTTGTTCATAAACTTTAGGTAAGGATGCTTTGATTCTTTCTTTCTGATTGATGTTGCTTCATAGATCAGACATAATAAAGGTGGATGTATGTCATTGTTTTAGTGCCACAATGAAGTGATAAATCTCTAAACATTTTTTTCTGCAGCATTGCAGAGTGCTTTGCCTTTCTCGTATGTACTAAATGGTCTAATCCAGTGATCCATAGAAATTCGCAGACAAGAGAAGTTCCTTCATCTTCAATGATGATTAGATATCTTGATTGGAATGGTGGCTTAATGGTTCCTCCAGAGGAGAATCAACACCAGGAGAGAATGTGTGGTCTGCAAGATGTTGGTGGCCATATCATGAAAATTCCTTTAATTGGTTTCCAAGTTCTTCTCTGTATGCATTTAGAGGTAGGTACATAATTGACTTTTATTCATGGCTGCTGGATGGGATTCTCTTGTTAATAGATAATGGCTTTTTAATTCAGGGAACACCTGCTGGTGCTAGAAATATACCACTTCTGGTTCTTTTCTCTCCACTTTTCCTACTTCAAGGTGCTGGTGTATTACTTGCTGCTTCTAAGTTGGCAGAGAAGCTTGTTCTCTTATTACGGAGTGAAGCTGGAACTGGAAGATATTTTACATTTTCCTCAAGAGCTCATGACTGCTTGGGGTTCCTGCACCATGGTTCCAGGTGATCACTAACTTTCAATCAGAAGCCTAACCTGTTAGGAAAGGTTATGATTCCACTGAACCAGCAGAAGTATATGATGTGGTATGATTACTAACTGAATAACCTTCTGTTTCTCCCAATTTGTTTGATACAGGCTATTGGGATGGTGGTCAATTGATGAGGGAAGTCAAGAGGAACAGGCCCGGCTGTACTACATGGGTGATGCCAGGTTATTATATTATCTATTTCCGTACCTTTTATAATGGTTCATAAACTGCTAAAATATTTCTTTTTGTTTTGAGCATATGTCATGTTGGATGACGCATCCTTTGGTGAGGTCAAAGAAAGATATGGACATAAGAATAGGATTGAGATCATTGAAACTGTATTTTGCTTATTTTAATCTTGGAAACTGTAAACCTGCTTAAATTTGAATGGTGGACTGCAATATGAAACTTTTTTAGGAGAACTGCTAGAATTTTTTTAATGTTTAGAAGTACAGAGAATCATGAAATGAAAGTTGCATATGGTGGGGGAAAAGAAAGAAGCAATAGAAGTTGAAATGGAAACTTCACTCGGTTATCCAGCATCACTTAAAGCTGTCGGGTAAGGTTTTTCCATAGTTTGACCAGGGTCAAACCAGGTGCAGGTGAAACCCAACCAGTTTTATCAGGGCTTAGTGCTGGAGTGGATGTGGATTTCACCTGACACATCACCCAACTTGTACCCTTCGCTTTAATTGTTTACAATATGATTTAATGTGATTTCAATAATGAATATTATTTTAGGACCCTCAAATCGCAATTGATCAAGCACCCTTGATTTTGCGTTTTTGAATTTTCTTCATAAAGTGTTATTTTCTCCCCCCCTCCATCACCTTTTCAATGGGTTGCTTTGGTGCTTGAGCTGTTGAATTAAATCTCTTCAAGTTCTTATAAATTTCATAAAAAGTTGTAAATTGGTGCTAGTTTCTGATTACTAATCTTTGCACATTTTGTTCATTGATGTGTAGTTATAATACTTTCTGTGGTTATCCTCCTGAGATAGTGAAGAAAATGCCTAAAAGGGATCTTGCTGAGGAGGTAATAAAGTCCTCAATGTTTTTCTTTGTATTCTATTTGTTGCAAAGACAAGGTTTCACTTATATTAAGTGCTCTCTCTCTCTCTCTACTCTTTGATCCAACCATGGATTTTTATTGGCCAATGCAAACATTGATGTTGACCCTTTATAGTTCATCTTTGCATTCTTGCATGATTCTCTTATATTTCAGGTATGGAGGCTTCAAGCAGCTCTCGGTGAGCAGACAGAAATCACCAAATACAGCCAGCAGGAGTTTGAAAGACTTCAAAATGTAATACTCCCATGCTTTACTTATAGTTTCATAAAGAAGGGACATGGTTTGAACACGGGAATACTATTATTCTATTTTTTGGGGAACCATCTCTCATTTTGTTTTTAGGGCAGGATCCTTATTCTATGAATTTGAACATTCCTAGTTCTATTACTTTCTGCCTTGTGGATCAGTTCAATTCATGGTTTTACCCAAGGTTGAAAACTGTATTATGTAACTCTATATGTCAGTTTTTTAGGTTTATTGATGAACTAAAATGATTTGAAAATGTATAAAGCAGTAAGCATGAATTTTGGTGTAATATCTTAGTGAACATTTAGTTAGTCCTCAAATAAAAGTTGAAGATGTACTGTTCCTTAGCTCATGTAGGCATGTGTATTCTTGTAATTTGAGACAAATATAGAGAAGAATAAAGTGGTTTATGTTTATAAATTAATCTCACCAAAGCATTTATTATAGTTATTTGGAATATGGATGTTATGCTGAAGACGATGGCATTATTGAATGCATCAATTTAAACGGACCCTGATTTGAAAATTTTTGTTTTCCTGAACCGAATTCCTTTTGGTTATTACAATATTTGCAATTTTGTATTCTAGTTGGATTACAATAATTTCAATGATACTGTTAAAACATTATACATATGCCGGAAAAAAATCTGCATCATGCTAAATTTTAGGGCCAAGCTCCAATTAGTTATTAGACAGAAATACATCCTTGTGCACATAATATCTTGGAACTTAGATCACCAATGAATTTTTCTCAAGCATAGATCTTCAAAGGAGCATCATTGTATCAAACACAATGATTGCCTGAAATATGGTATGAAAAAGCTTCTTGCATTGCCAAGGATCCTGGTGTCTGCTGTCTGTAAATTATGGGAGTTTGCTTGAGATATTCTGTTACTTGAATTTGCATTATTGTGTTCTGTTACATGAGATTTCTAAATATTATTTTGGTGTACTGGTCAGGAAAAAGTTTTATGCAGGGTGTGCTTTGAGGGAGAGATCAGTGTGGTTCTGCTCCCCTGTAGACATCGTATCCTTTGCAGGTATGGTTTCTATCTTGATGTCTGCTAAAATATAAAGTTCGTTTTTCTTCTCCCCTCCCGTACTGTAATGCTGATTGATTATTTAAATGCATTGCAGCACCTGCTGTGAGAGGTGTAAAAAATGTCCAATTTGTCGTGTCTCTATTGAGGAGCGCTTATCTGTATATGATGTTTAGCTTCCGGTGTTTTGTAATATGGATGATGAATTGGAGTGTGCAGATAAGATATAACAGCTTTAGGAGGGAATTTCTCTTTTACAGCTGACCAGAACTTTTACTGCTGAGAGTTCTGCTTGTTCAAATTTACATAATTGTGCATTAGGACATGTAGAGAACACGGTTGCTAGCACCTTTCCTTTCATTTTTTTTATGAAAACAAATGTAAATAGTTCGTTTTTATTGGTGCAAGATGCTGAAAAGTATTTGCCGTGCCACATATACCCACTAAACATTTAAGAGCTTATTTCTGTGTATATAAGGACTGTTGAGGTAGTTGGGGCATATTTTTATTTGGCAGTGGATGCTTGAAATAATATTCTAAGCTGTAATGTAAATACTGTTTGGTACTTTTCACGGGCTTGTTACCTTGCTAGTGATAGTTTGAGAGTCCGCATCATAATGATGGTACTTTTGAGTCGTTTTGCAGTAAAAGAAAGAAGAGCTGCTTTACTCTTTAGGGATTTCAGAAAACGAGATCATCCAACTATGCAAGTTTATTATACAAAACAGCAAAAACATGAGTCATCAGGCATTCATCTAATACAAGAAGTCTAGTCCTTATTTCACTCACTGTCAAATTCAGAACTCTATTTTGGAGCATTAAGCACGAGAGTGTGTTTTGTTTGATTAATCTGTACTACCACCTGCTGCTTGGCGTCTTTAGTGTTTGCATTTACCCAATTTGTTACTCAGTGTCTTTCATATTAATATCAGAAGTCTATTAGAAATGTTTTTCTCATCAGCAAGTGCAGGGGTTGCCAATCACATTATTTGCAGACGACAGGGACATGACTTTTCCTTATAAACAATTTAATGTATGCACTTGTGAAGGTTCAGAACGTTTTCTTAGACGGAAGTGCATAGAAAGCCATATAGTTCAAGAAAAATGCAGTATTATTACTAATGCAGCACCCTCATAACATTCAAACAAAATTCTGCAAGAAACAGGTTTCGCTAGATTTGATAGCAACTCCCTATCCAAGGTAGGAAGAATACATGAATAGATTTGCCGTTACAAGCATAAAAACACGAGAATGAAAACGAAATCTTCTCCCAAATATCATGCTGTCATGAATAAAGCTTCTGGTTTAGGACTTGGCATATAATGGTGCCATTCAAGTTTTAGATTATGTCTTCAAGGAGCGTGGCGTGACTGATTGTTGATCATCTTCACGACAATCATTGAATCATTCATCAAGGGTTCTAAATGGCAACTCTGGATAGAGCGAGCACACTTCAACATCATTTGGCTGTTCCAAGCTGTAGTTTATTTGGCAGCTTTTTATGAAAATGTCGTGAGTAATTGCAGCAACTATGCTCTGTGGAATCCGCATCTCTGCATTCATGAAAACTGGCTGTGAAAACAACTGGGACATGCTTGATAAATGGATATTTGACTCTGGTTTTACTCTTAAATGATCTTTAAAAACAAATTCACCCCAGATAACAATACTGACAGTTATCTTTAAAACCAACCTCTAGCATCAGCAAGTAGATCACCTTCTGTGATGGTAACTCTGGGCGGCTTGTATCCAAGCTTCTCTTCCCATAATGAGGCTAGCTCATTAGTGCTTAGTAGACTGCTTGGAGGTCTAAAATGAACAGTTTTGTTGAGTGTTCTATTATCAACAATTGATTTTATAGCGAGTTTTCCGATATCAGAACCGGCAACAAAGTATGCTGTGAATTATAAGTCCACATTAATCATTTTAATCATATTCCTTGACAAAAATAAAATCAACAGATATATATACTCACCGTAGACTTGGAGCCGATCCAATGGTGGAAGAGCATCAGCATGGTGAGTGTTGTCATGGTAAGGCCAGGGCAGCTATGGACTTGCAGCAAATGTCCCAGCTTCTTCGATGTAACGTCTAACTTGTCTGTTTTCTTCGTACATGGTAAGCCCTGGCTCCACTGGATCAGCTTTGTCTATGTCATGCCCAAACTCAGATGGCAAAAAGTGATTGTAAGATAAAGCATGTCTGTCCTTGATTCTCTTATAATCATTTAAAGGTTGTGTTTTTTTTTTTCTTTTTCCATAAAATAAAAGCTAACAATATCTATATGGGTGCAAGTTGATTGCCAATTTTTTTTTTTTTATCAAAACAAGATTAAGGGAACTATTAATAGTGGTTGGTGTTACGCTTGCAATCATAATAGAGGGTGTTGATGCAAAAAAAAGAGAGGCTCAAATCAATGGCTTTCCAAATACGTTGGGATCACACTTTGATAACGACATTTGCAAGTTTCCATTAATTTTAAGTGTCCGGGAATGTATAAAAGGATGGCGCACACAGATAGTGTTCGTTTGTTGTGACATGTAACATTGATATTGTCGATACAAATTTGGCCTTGCGAGTTTAGACATTACCTTAACAGTACCAGCTGCCTCGATGGCATTAACAAGCTTGACCTGGTCTGCTATGCTTGCACCACCAACAGCTGATATCACCATTTCAATCTTATGCTCTCTAACCACTTCTCCATTGTGAAGGAGGTGTTTGACACTATATTTTAAAATATTTTTGAAAAAAATTAAATTTTTTTATTTTTTATTTTAAATTAAATATTTTTTGTATTTTTAGATTATTTTCATATGTTAATATCAAAAATATTTTTTTAAAAATAAAAAAAAATATCATTTTAATGTATTTCTTAATAAAAATCATTTTGAAAAACAACTTCAATTACACTTTCAGTTCAAGACATACACTAAATCTTCATCTTCGATAGAGCCCTGATAAATCACCCAAGTCACATATCTATATGGATAGAGATATATCTTGAACACTAATTACACCTGCATGTCTACATAAAAAAAAGACAGTGGCCACAAGATGTATTGGTTACGTACATGGTGGAAGCTCGCCTATCTTCGAGAAACTTGATGGCGGACGCCTTACAAAGGGAAGCCAGTTCAGACCGGATCAGAAGGTAAGTGGGGCGACCACATTCTAGGCTAACTTCGGCTATGAACCCGCCATTGAACCCCACTGAACCGATAATCATGACCTGGCCGCCCTCCCATACATTTGGAGAATCACCATTCATGTTTTTCTTGCTAAAAATGTTTCTATTTTTTTTCTTCTTTTTATTGCAATCCACTTGTATAATAAAAATAATAATATTAAACACCACTAATCCGGAATAGCAAATACTAGTTAAATTGTCCGTACTATGTTGCGGGCAGAGCAAATAATTTTTATAAATGTTAGGATTGAAACAATTAATAGATTTTGCTAGTTCAAGAATAAAAATATAACATTTATACAGCAGGGTTTCATATAATGAAACACATTAACACACCTAATTATAACAATAGCAACATCGAAGGCTTAACATTTAAAAATATCATGACTATTATTGTTAAAATAATAAAAATTATTAAATTACCTCGAGAAAAAAAAACTCGATAACATTAACAAAAGAGAAAGTAAGAAAAAAAATTAAAATTATTATTATTATTTTTCCTGTTAATATGTGAATAAAGGGAAAATAAATTCAATAAAAAAAGCCCAAAAACTTTAACAAAAGAGCAAACCAAAAAATAATAAAACATTATTAGCTAAAAAAAATCATTTGAATTGAAAATTAAAAAAAAAACGAATAAAAAAAACAAAAGAAAGAACAAAGAAAACAAATAAGAAATATCAATTTTCAAATGATCATAAACACAAAAAAAAATTTAAGAGCAAATTTTTTGAAAAAAAAATGTTATCTCAACAAAAGAGAAAATAATAAAAATTAAAAACCAAAACTAAGAGCACATATATATAAACATGGACAAAAATAGGAACTATTTAAGAAATATAAAAAAATTAAAGGAATTAAAATAAAAAATTAAAAGTATAACGGCCGAAACGAAAACCAAATATATTATCAATTTTAATCAAAGAACAAAATTAAAAAAATCAAATAAAATATAACATTTATACATGCAAGGTTTGATATAATGAAACACATCACACACCATATTATAACAACAGTTACATTGAAGGTTTAACATCTAAAATATCATTACTATTATTGCTAACACAATAAAAAATATTAAATTACCCCGAGGAAAAAAATCGAAAACATTAACAAAAGAGGAAGCAAGAAAAAAAACTACAATTATATCATTATCATTATTATTATTATTGCGTTAATAACGGGGGGAAATTCAATAAAAAAAAAGCCCAAGAACTTTAACAAAAGAGCAAGAAAAAATTATTAGCTAAAAAAAATCATTTGACGTGAAAATAAAATAAAAATTAAAAAACAACCAAAAGAAAGAACGGGAAAAAAAAACATAAATATCAATTTTCAAATGATCACAAACACAAACTAAAATTTAAGAACCGCAACTAAAGTAATTTTACAAGTTAAAAGCAATATGAAAAGCTTGGTAATTAAACACATGAAACTGTCTTTCATTAATCTCAAACTCAAAAGTAGTTTTAACCAAACACTTCAAAACTTATTTTGAACCGCAACTAAAATGCTTTTTATGAAACTGTTTTTTTAAAACCTCAACCACAAAAGCAAAAGCAATACCAAACACACCCTATGTTGTTAGGTAACCCGTGGAGCCTCATGATATTTTGTGAAAATAATTAGGCAATCTTGAGGGCACTGTAGGGGTGGATAAATGAATGGAGTGTGTGTATTTAGTGAATCTATCCACCACCACCATAATCATTGAATATTGATTTGATTTAGGTAGTCCCTCTATGAAGTCCATAGATATGGACCACAGTCTTGTTAGTATGGGCAATGGTTGTAGAAGCCCCGAGGGTTTAGTGTTCTCTCCCTTGGCTCTCTAACAGACTTCACACTATCTAATATATGTCTGTATATCAAACTTCATCCCCTGCCAGAAAAAGTCCCTTCTCCCTCTCTATAGGTTTTTTTTTCTAGGCTAGTATGTCACGAAGCTGGACTGTTATGAATATGACTTAGGATGACCTGTTTTAGAGGACTATGCTTGCTTACATATATTCTCTGTTTATAATATAGTACCCCTCCTCTGAACTGAAACCTCAAGGATCCTATTGTATCGTTGTTTATCTATTGTAGAATTTCTTGGACCTTCAGATTTGTTTCATAACTCTGTTTTAACTGATCAACCCAACTAACCAAGGGCGTGGAAATAGCGAAGATGGTCTCATTATAAGGGGTAACCTACTCAAGTGGGAATAATGAAGATGGTCTCATTATAACGGGTGACCTACCCAGATGAAGGATGGAGATGGTCTCATTGTTACAGGTGACCAACCCAGGTGAAATTGGTGAAGATTGTCTCATTATAATGGGTGACCTACCCAGGTGGGAATGGTGAAGACGGGGGGAAATACGGCTAGAAAGTGCACTATTTTAATTGATGGACGAGGGTTGGAAAACATACTCAAAGATGAAGGGAAAATAGGGTTGGAAAGTGCTATCAGGAAAGTGAAGATGGTGAGGGCTCAAAGACCCGTACAAAAATGATGAATGAAGGTTTGTAAATTACAATCCCTTCAAAATATTTCATAGATTCTTAACGGGGATGCAATGCATGATGATGCATGTATACTTACCTGAGAAATATAAGTCCCCTTTCTCTGATGCTCCATTGTCATAAGATGTCTTTGCCTAATCTCCAAAGCTTTGTTGGCTTCTCTGATTAGATGGCTCCTTGAAGTTTTTCATATGTCAGTCGTCCACTCAAACATAAGTGCATTGCCTATTCTGGGCTATCTGTAATGATCTCGGCTTTCATTATTCATCATGAAGGAGTGTAACAAGTCATCCATTTTCTTGGATTCTCTCAATAATAGTTCTTTGATTTGTGTGAGTTCTGATAACAATCATTGCAAGGCTTGTTAATGTTGACCTCATCTTCGATTGTCAATCATCATGGAGCTTTCATCAATTGAATTGTATTTCTTCCAGCATATGTCATCATCAACCTTCATGGAATTGTCAGGTCATTCAGAAATGCATCCAAAACTCATCATTGCATGCTCACTGTTATCCTCAATAAATTTTCTTAGCTTGTGAGAAGAGATATTGTTATCATCACCATATTCATGCGATGAATTGCGCCTTGAGTTGATGCAACCGTTAGGTCATGCAATCCAAAACTCTTCATTTTAGTCTCAACCTTTTTTCTGAACAAATTCTTTTTAGCCCGTGAAAAGAATTGTAATGTTATCATTAACGAGGTTCTTTCTATCTCCCGTATTCATGCGGTGAAAGGAACCCTGAGTCGATGGGCTTCAAAACAATTAATTCCTCAGACAATCTTGGTGGCATGCATCATGTTGTGATGTCGCGGTCGCACAAATTAATTACCCTAGCTTAAAACAAATCAAACAAGATAGTATAGAGAAAGCAAGGGGTCGATCCCACGAGGACGATTTAGTTCAGATTTTCGTGCTATATGTTATGCAATTGGGGGGGGGGGTTGGAAGTTGTCTAGGCTACGCTGATGCCACGAAGCCAGTTAATCTTCGATAAGTCAAATTCAGTTCGTTCAAGAACTGAAGAATGCTAGAATCACTCACACATAAACTGAAAAGTTCAGAATTAAGTTTAATCAATGGCTGCCGAAATTATGGTTACATGAGTTTAAATAGTTCTTAAAAAGTAACCCTAATGGACCCGTTATGTGGACTTAAATGAGGTCCACTCAAAACTGACCCAAAATCCTAAATTGAAAATCCCATGACTTAATCCAAGCAAGCCTTGGATCCTAGCTGAAAACAAAGTCTTAATTAAGCCCAAACAAGCCTTGGGCTGTAGCTAACAAAATTAAATAAAGCCCATAAGGCTTTTCTTTTATAGTCTTCCCTCAAGCCCATTAATCCCATGTTGTAGTAGGATTCTTTTGGCTCATTTGCTTTCCTCACTTCATGGCCCAAATAAGGTTGTATTGGACCCCTCCTGCACATGGATAAGATGTACTAGGGTCTCCTCTTGATACTCCAATGGTCCTTGCAATTTCTGACCTGGTTGAAACCTTCAAAACCAATGCATTCATTGCCTCTTTCAATGCCTTTGTCTTAGACCGCGTCATTGGACCATTTAGGACATGTAATGGGTCATTGCTGGTGTTTCTGGGCTGGTCCGCATCATCCCCTCTCTCCTCGAAAGGATTCGACCTCGAATCAATATCTGTGTCAAACAACGTAAGATCAACAACATTAAAGGTAGCACTAACACTATACTCACCAGGAAGATCAATTTGTATGCGTTGTCATTTATTCTCTCCAAAACTTGAAATGTACCATCACCACGAGGCTGTAATTTTGATTTCCTTTGGTTAGGAAATCGTTCCTTTTGCATGTGCACCCAAACCCAATCATCGGGTTGGAAGACAACCAATTTACGTCTCTTATTTGCTTTAGAAGCGTAAAGTCTGTTCTTTTTCTCTATTTGCAGTCAAACTCCTTCATGGAGTTGTCTCACCATCTTTGCCCTCTGTTCACCATCTAAACTTACCCTTTCTTCACAAGGTAAAGGAATTAAGTCCATAGGAGTTAGTGGATTAAAACCATAAACAATTTCAAAAGGAGAAAAACTAGTGGTCGAATGCACAGTTCTATTATAAGCAAACTCAACAAAAGGCAAACATTATTCCCAACTTTTCAAATTCTTTTGTATTACAACACGCAAAAGTTGAGATAATGTTCTATTGACTACCTCAGTTTGCCCATCTGTTTGAGGATGACATGTTGTCAAAAATAAAAGTTTGGTTCCCTACTTTCCCCATAGGGTCTTCCAAAAGTAGCTAAGGAACTTAACATCACGATCTGACACAATACTCTTAGAAATGCCATGCAAACGTACAATCTCTGTAAAGAACAAGTCTGCGACATGAGATGCATCATCTGTTTTATGGCATGCAATGAAATGCATCATTTTAGAAAACCTATCAACCACAACAAAAATAGAGTCTCTATCTTTCTTTGACCTAGGTAAACCTAAAACGAAGTCCATAGAGATATCTACCCAAGGTTCAGTAGGAACAGGTAATGGTGTATAGAGACCATGTGGTTGTACTCTAGTTTTTGCCTTTCGACAAGCGATGCACTGTTCACAAATTCGTTGCACATCTCTTTTCATCTTTGCCCAATAGAAATGTTCATGCAATACATCCAAGGTTTTCGCAACCCCAAAGTGACCCATGAAACCACTGTCATGTGGTTCACAAACAAGCAATTCACGCAAAGAACTAGCAGGAACACACATTCTATTCTCTTTGAACAAATAACCATCCATCAAATAAAACTTACCAAAAGCCGAATTTCCACATGCATTATAAATTTCAGCAAAGTCAGAATCGTTACCATACAATTCCTTCCCATATTCAAAGCCTAGCAATCTAGTATTCATGGTGTGTAAAAGAACATACCTGCGAGAAAGTGCATCGGCTACGATGTTCTCTTTGCCTTGCTTATACTTGATCACGTAAGGAAAAGTTTCAATGAATTCAACCCATTTTGCATGTCTCCTATTCAACTTACCTTGTCCTTTCAGATGTTTCAAGGACTCATGATCCGAATGGATTACAAACTCTTTTGGCCACAAGTAATGCTGTCATGTCTCAAGCGCTCTTACCAAGGCATAGAGTTCTTTGTCGTAAATGGGATAGTTCAAGGTCGCTCCACTTAACTTCTCACTGAAATACGCGATAGATCTCCGATCCTGCATCAAAACAGCACCTATTCCCATTCCAGACGCATCACACTCTATTTCAAAGGCTTTTGTAAAGTCAGGTAAAGCCAAAACTGGTGCAGAACATAATTTGTCTTTCACAAAACACCTGTAAAAACTAGCTAACCCATGAAAACTCCTTACCTCACTTACCAATTTGGGTGTATGCCACTCCCGGATGGCCTTAACTTTCTCCTCGTCCATCTCGATACCCTGTGCAGTTACAACATAGCCAAGAAACACAATTTTCTCCATGCAGAAGGCACACTTTTTAAGATTAGCATACAATTTCTCACTACGCAACACACTAAATACATTACGCAAATGATCAAAATGCTCAGTTAAGTTCTTGCTATAGATCAGAATGTCATCAAAATACACAACCACAAACTTACCTATGAATGCACGCAACACATGATTCATTAAACGCATAAATGTACTTGGTGCATTTGTAAGTCCAAACGGCATTACTAACCATTCATATAAACCATACTTAGTCTTAAATGCAGTTTTCCACTCATCACCCTCTTTCATCCTAATCTGATGGTACCCACTTTTCAAGTCAATTTTAGAGATGATGCAAGATCCATGTAACTCATCTAACATGTCATCAAGCCTAGGAATTGGGTGTCTATACTTTACCGTTATGTTGTTGATGGCTCGGCAATCAACACACATCCTCCATGTTCCATCCTTCTTAGGCACAAGTAGCACGGGTACGGCACAGGGGTCATACTCTCCCGAATGTAGCCCTTTTCCATCAGCTCATCAACTTGTCTTTGAAGCTCTTTCGTCTCCTCGGGATTGCTTCTATATGCTGGTCGGTTAGGAATTGAAGCTCCGGGTACGAAATCAATCTGATGCTCTATCCCCCGCAATGGTGGTAATCCGCTTGGAGTATCGTCGGGGAACACATCATCAAACTCCTGCAACAAAGAAATAGCAACACTAGGCACTATATGATCAAGATCATTAGTATTGAAGTAAGCCTCCTTGTACACAAGTAAAATCATTGGCTTGTTAGTGAAATATGCAGATCTGGCCTCACCCTCTCTAGCATAAAAATTAGGTTGTTTCTGGAGTTTTTCCACACAATTCTCATCACTCTTCCTGACTTTCTTCTCTCCTCTTGTCTTACCTCCACTCTCGGCCAGATTTAGGTGTTTTTGAGCAGTGGTCGAATGGTCTGAGTTGTTGGGAGAGTTGGCCAAATATTTGTTTGTGTTTGGATGAGTGTCTGAATGGGTGTAGTGGTTTGGGTTCTGGCCGAATCTGATGGTCTTCTCTCCCCTTGGTCCTCACCTTGATTTTCTCTCCCCATTGCCTCATGCTCACGTTTTAGCTTTATCTGATAATCGTACACTTGTTTGGGTGTAAGAGGTACAAGAGTGATGGTTTTACCATCTTTTACAATGGTATACCTATTTTTAACCCCATCATGAATTGCCTTCCTGTCATATTGCCAAAGCCTCCCCAACAAGATGTGACTTGCTTGCATTGGCACCACATCGCACAGAACTTCATCAATATCTTTCCCAATCAAAAATGGAACCACAACCTGTTTAGTCACTTTCACTTCTCCACTATCATTCAGCCATTGCAATCTATATGGTTTCGTATGTTTAACAGTACTCAAATTAAGTTTACTCACAAGTGTGGTACTGCAAACATTAACGCAACTTCCACTATCAATAATTAAACCACACACCTTGCTTTGTACGTAACAGCGCGTATGGAAGATATTCTCTCTTTGTTGATTAGATTCATCTTCCTTGACTTGAACCTGAAGTGTGCGCCTTATAACCAAGGACCCCGCAACCGGTAATGCTAACTCATCCTCATCAATATCCTCCAATGGTGGCATGCCTTCGCAATCAGATCGGCCACTTTCAGATTCCATATCACCATCATCTCTAATCATCATGATTCTCTTATTTGGACACTCCGAAGCATAATATCCATGCCCTTGACACCTGAAACATTAAGCATCACGAGTACGTTTAGGCTGAGTTTCAGATTTACCTTTGGCACCGGTAGGGACATCAACTTTAGCCGTTGTTCGTTCAGTTTTAGAAGGAACAAAGGATCTTGGCTGGACAGTACCCTCTCTCTTCAGATTCGTCTTCCAAGATGATGAAGAACCCGAATTAAATCCTGGCCGAACATGTCCCTTCCTGAGTTGTCTCTCCACCTTCGTAGCCATGTGAACCATGTCCTCTAGCTCCACATAGTGCTGTAGCTCAACCACATTGGCAATGTCACGATTCAACCCATTAAGAAATCTAGCCATGGTGGCTTCTCTATCCTCAACAACATTGGCCCGAATCATTGCTATCTCCATCTCTTTGTGATATTCATCTACTGTCTTATAGCCTTGATTCAGACCTTGGAGCTTCAGGTATAGGTCTATAATAGTGGTTTGGCACAAATTGTCTCCTCATTAACACTTTCATCTCCCCCCAACTCTGAACGGTTCGCTCCCCATTCCTCCTCCTACTTATTACAATCTGATCCCACCAAATCATTGCATACACTGTAAACTCAATCATCACCAATTTCACTTTTTTCTCCCACTCCAAATAAGCCTCGGGATCATTTTTACCTTCGAAGTTAGGAATTTTCAGCTTGATGTTGTCCCCATCCATATCTTCATAATTCCCCATGCCACGGAAATTCACATTCCTCATAGATCTGTTCGGTCCAGACCTGATTCCTTGACCAACAGATGCTAAATCATAGTCATATTTGTCCACATCTGCGTTTTCATCAACATACTCTTCAAAATCAGATGTGTTATTCCGTACAGCCATACGGACCGTATTTCCTCGGCGATCAGCCCCACTATTCTGTTGCTTTATCGAATTCACCTCATCTTTCAGCTCTTTGTATGTCCTAGACAACAGCTCAAGTTGCTGACCCATGGCTCTTAATCTGCAAAATTTGGTTAGTAGCAAAAAAATATATATATATCCACACAACTCTCGTGTATCACAATTTGCTCACTACGCCTTTTACCTCACAATTTGCTTTCTTTTGGTTCTTTCGGAACTAAAATCAACAAATCAAAGTCAGTAGCATTCGCAGCGCACTCTAATTATGATTTTCAGACTCAAGAAGCAATAAAAATACTGAAAACAAAGCAGAAGCAAATACTAGCGACAACAATTACTTGACTCCTAGATTACCCAAAATAGAAGACTTATGTTTTTTGAGATCCCGGAATCTGATGGTCTTCTCTCCCCTTGGTCATCACCTTGATTTTCTCTCCCTATTGCCACATGCTCACATTTTAGCTTTATCTGATCATCATACACTTATTTGGGTGTAAGAGGTACAAGAGTGATGGTTTTACCATCTTTTACAATGGTATATAATGCGGACCAGCCCAGAAACACCAGCAAGGACCCATTACATGTCCCAAGCGGGCTTAATTAAGACTTTGTTTTCAGCTAGGATCCAAGGCTTGCTTGGATTAAGTCATGGGCTTTTCAATTTAGGATTTTGGGTCAGTTTTGAGTGGACCTCATTTAAGTTCACATAAGTGGTCCATTAGGGTTACTTTTTAAGAACTATTTAAACTCATGTAACCCTAATTTCGACAGCCATTGATTAATTTTAATTCTGAAGTTTTCAGTTTATGTGTGAGAGTGATTCTTGTATTCTTTAGTTCTTGAACGAACTGAATCTGACTTATCGAAGATTAACTAGCTTCGTGGCGTCATTCTACTCATTCCAATAGTGCTGGTGCCTTGGGGCAGGTTTCCATTGTGTCAAATCCTATCAGACCTATTTCGGCTTTCCGCGATCAGATCTCATTCTTGGTTGTGGGTTGCGTGACCACGTGATCACGAGGTTCGCATCAAACAGCTAGGTGGTGACTCCTCAACTCCCTGACGAGACAAAAACCCTCCTGTGACGCGAAGCGACGACGTGTGATAGGGTGTATGGTTTATGTTTTGTCCCCCTTTTTTGGTTCTAATCAGCTCTCTTTGTAGAGTTTTTTCCTACCTAAAATTTCAAGAGGAGCCTTAAGCTTGTGCGCCTTTTTTAATTTGGTCCTTGGTTTTGAATTCATGCACTTTAACCCCCAATTGACCATTAAACTCTCAATTTCCTTCAATTTTGCCCTTGTACCAAGATATTTTTTGATTTTTGTACTTTTTTTTATGTTTTTTTGTTTTTTTTCTGAAACATAAAAATAAGGGGGTCAAAAATTGGGTAGCAACAGTGTCCATGGCCAGTAGTTCTTTGACTATTTTTTCTATCTTTGTCTTTTGATAGTAAGGGTACTTGTAAGGTCGAACACTTATCGGGGAGGTGCCCTCTTTTAGTGTTATGGCGTGGTCATGGGATCTTCATGGTGGCATCCCTGTTGGTTCTTGAAAAATTTCTTTAAATTCAAGTAGTTCTTCAATATGTCTGGGTATTTTTCCTTGTGCTAACCCAATTTCCCATATTTGTAAGAGCAAACCCTCTTCAGCTCTTCTCAATTCCTGTAGGAAAGAAGGGCTACAGTCCACCTCTGAGTTTTCTACCCTCATTCCTTTGATTAGGACCTTCTTGTCCCCTTGTTTGAAATCCATTTTCAAGGACGAAAAATCCCACAAAATTGGGCCCAACCAACTGAGCCACTGAATCCCGAGTACCATGTCACAGTCTCCCAATTAGAGGATGTATGCCTGAGTGGTAAATTGCCCCCTTGAATGAACACTAGGATGGCCTGACAACTCCCCTCACTCTATAGTTTCGATCCATATAAGATGTTAACCCCAACTAATGGATGTCTTGTAACCCGAAATCATGTCCGTCGCACCACTTTTGGGTGTATGAAGTTGTGCGTTTTCCCGGTATCTATTAAGGAAACGAAATTGTGGCCTCTTAGTCTTACCTTTACCCTAATTGTTTTTGGGTTTAGGTTTCCAACCATGGCATGAAGGGGTATCCCAATTCCTCCGGTGTCTTCTTCCTGAGGATCCCCCAAATCAATTAGATCCCTGACCCTTCCTAAGTCGTTTATCTCTCCCTCCTCGGCTTTTTATATTAGGAATAAATTAGGTCCTCTGCATCTGTGGTCGAGACCCCACTTGCTATCGCATTTAAAACAGAGGCCCCTATCCCTTTTTTCCTTAATCTGGGCTGGGGTAAGCCTCTGTATTGGAATTCATCTCCCTTTGATGTGAACCAGCCCAAAAACACCACCAAGGACCCATTACATGTTCAGGGGCTTGATTCGTGGTTTTGAAGGTTTCAACGAAGTTAGAATTGCAAAGACCATTGAAGTATCAAGAGGAGACCCTAGTACATCTTATCTATGTGCAGGAGGGATCCAACCCAACTTTATTTGGGTCATGAAGTGAGGACAACAAAGGAGCCCAAAGAATCCTACTACAACTTGGAAACATGGGATTGATGGGCTGGATGGAACGCAATAAATAAAACTTATGGGCTTTATTTAATTTTGTTAGCTATATCCCAAGGCTTGTTGGGGCTTAATTAAGACTTTATTTTCAGCTAGGATCCAAGGCTTGCTTGGATTAAGTCATGGGCTTTTCAATTTAGGATTTTGGGTCAGTTTTGAGTGGACCTCATTTAAGTCCAAATAAAGGGTCCATTAGGATTACTTTTTTAGAACTATTTAATTTCATGTAACCCTAATTTTGGCAGCCATTGATTAATTTTAATTCTGAAGTTTTCAGTTTATGTGTGAGAGTGATTCTTGCATTCCTTAGTTCTTGAACAAACTGAATCGGACTTATCGAAGATTAACTGGCTTCGTAGCGTCATTCTACTCATTCCAATAGTGCTGGTGCCTTGGGGCGGGTTTCCATTGTGTCACACTCCTATCAGACCTATTTCGGCTTTCTGGGATTAGATCTCATTCTTGGTTGTGGGTTGTGTGACCACGTGATCACGAGTTTCACATCATCCTTCCCTTCCGTCTGTTCATGGCATTGCGGGTGTAAGGCCCCTTCCCTGAAGCCCTATCAAGTTGGGCTTCCATGATCTTCTTATTATGGTAAGGTTTTCCTCTTGCATCCTGGCTAACCCGTAAGCAGCTATCAGGTTGGGAGGGTTTAATATCCGGACCCTCATTCTTATCTCCTCCTTTAAACCTCCTAAGAAATAGTTGAGTTTGTGGGAATCTGATAGCCCCTGACCCAATTGGAAAGTAACTCGAATTGGGTTTTGTAACTTTCCACCATAGATGTCTGTTTGATGCCTATTAGGGCTTCCATCGGGTCATCATAGGAGGATGCCCCAATTCAAATATGGAGGGCAGTGACAAATGCCTCCCAACTGGTAATAATCCCTGTTTCTTTTAGCTCCTAGTACCATGTTATGGCCTTTCCCTCTATGTGGAAGCTAGGTATAAATAAACGGTGCTAGGCTGGGGTGTTATGAAAATTAAAAAACTGACTAGCCTTATATACCCATCTGATAGGATCGTCACCATTAAAACGAGGGAACTCCAACCTAATTGACTTGATCTAAACTTGGTGATTTCCTTCTTGCTATATCATCTCGTGCCTAGGGTTCCCGTTAAAGGATCGGGTGGGTGAATTGGGGGTGAGCCCATGTGCCTTTTCCCTTGGGCCTTGGCCATCTGGTCTATCCTAACCGACATGTTCCTTAGTTGATGTACTATGTCTTCCAACAATTGTTGTTGGCTTTGTTGGTTATGTTATTGGGTTTCCTGTTGTTGTTTCATCCTAGTAACGGTCTTGATTAATTGGGAAACTCGAGTTCCTTCCACCATAACGAGGATTGAGAGGCTCTGATACCACTTGTAACACTCTTCAATTAAATTAAATCTTTCTTTTGTGAGAGAACCCTCTCTCAGGAGTCTTTTATTGGATTTCCTAAAAAATAGGGAAATAACAATGTTTTAGGGTTTTAGGGTTTATCAAAGCTTAAAAGACATTTACGGAACACTGAAAATTAAACTAAAACTAAACAGATTCTGGGCAGATCCGAGGTAGCCCGGGCCTCCTTGGACAATTGATGTGCTTCAAAGCAATTTCTCTCTGATTACCCCTAATATGTTCCCTCCTCCCTCTTTATATAACCCTTTCAGAATACTTAGTATTTGATTTGTATACGTATTTCTTGTGCTTATCCAGTCTTGCTTGACAGCTATTACTTTTAAATGGCGTCATTTCCTTTGTTTCTTTAAGTTGCCTTGCTAGGTGTCAGTGCCATGCTCTCTTCATCTCAGCCATCCACGTAAGTCGTCCTCCCCTTATCTTGACCTTACACGCTGACACTCTCTCCTTTTTTTTGCAGACAAGCGTGCTGAGGAAGCCATTTTAGCCATTTCATTCATTTTGACATCTCCCCCTTCATCGAGAGCTTCCCTTCTACTGAGAGCGATGTCTCCCCCTTCATCGAGAGCTTCCCTTCTACTGAGAGCGATGTCTCCCCCTTCATCGAGAGCTTCCCTTCTACTTAGAGCGACGTCTTCCATTCTACTGAGAGCTTCTGACTGGTTACACAATTCCATACCCAGCGTACTAGGAAGACATAAAATGTCGTTGTGACACTAATAATTAATGGTGTTGGGATGGAGAACTAAAACCAACCTCCTCTTGTGTATGAAAAGCAACTATATTAGTCTTAGTTGATGAAAACACTATCATTTAGAACATGAATCATTAATTAGGTGACAGTCTCATTTTACATGTAACCAACCTAGCACCCATATTTCCTTCCAAAGAATCCTCATCTATAATCTCATCCTCTTTCATCTCCTCTTCTTTGGTGGAAGGGAGATGAAGTCTCTTAATTCACCTGAAAAAACCTCAGGCCACCTACCATTCTTAGTAAAACAAACATAATGTACATTCGATTACAAAGTGGCCTCTCCATGCTAGTTAGGAATTCGATTACAAAGTAGCCTCTCTGTGATAGTTAGGAATGTTACAACATTCTACTTTTCACTAAGATGGACCAATGTATTTTAATAACGATCAATTGTCTCCTCTTTTTTAATAAAATCTATTTTTTTCTTGAAAACTCCCTTCAAGAGATTATCGGAGCGATATTTTTTATTGACAATTATTATTATTATTTTATATTTATTTTATTTAAATTACTAATTAAACTAATAACTTAACTTGAATCTTTTTTTTCCCTATGTATTATTTATGTTGAAAAAAACAAGCCTATCACGACAAAACGTGTGCCACAAATCTCGGTAGCACTATTTTATTTTTATAATATAGATATTTGGATTAACTTATAGGCATTTCAACTAATTTTATAGGTATTAAAATGAAAAACTAGTTAAGCATACCCTAGTTGCCCTAGTGTTGTGAGCACTATTTCATTTAGGGTGTGTTTGATATTGCTTTTATTTTTGTGGTTGAGGTTTTAAAAAAGCAGTTTCATGAAAAACACTTTAGCTGCGATTCAAAATAATTTTTAAAGTGTTTGGTTAAAACTGTGGTTGAGTTTGAGGTTAATGAAAACAATTTCAAGTGTTTGGTTACCAAACTTTTCATATTGCTTTTAACTTGTGAAATTACTTTAAAGTGTATATATATACATATATATTGTTTTTTAAATATTTAATAATTATAATAATAAAATATAATTAATAATTCAAGTAAATTAGACACTTGTTTTTATTCTCCCAGCAAACTACTTGTAATTTCATCACGAACTATAAATCCATACGTGAAGGTCTCTGAAACAAAATTAGAATTGTGAGGCAAAAATTATATTATGATCTCCTTCTAATATATTTATTTATATTTTAATTAAAATATATTTTTTATATAATAAATAATAAATTAGGAAAAATGAAGAAACAAGAATAAACGGAGTAAATACAGATAAGCAGCCCCTAGCAAGAAGCAGGACGCATGAAAAGCAGAGATTTGTTTAATTTTTAAGATGTGGTCCACATCAATTTTTTAACTTATTAACCATAACCAAATATCTAAACCCTCAACTTTCTTGTAATATACGGTTGCACCACAATCTCACACATCCTCTTACTTCCGTGGCTTTACGTATTTGTTTTTTTTAATTTTAACGAAATACACCCATGGAAGGGGAAAAAATGAATAGAAAAATGTTCATAATCATGTGATGTGAAAACTAGATGGACTAAACCGGAGAGGACAAAACAAAATAATAATTACTAGTATACTTCCATTGTTTTTACTTTTGCGATTGAGGTTGAAAAAAAACAGTTTAAAAAAGAGCTTTTACCGCGGTTCAAAATAAGTTGTGAAGTGTTTGGTTAAAAACTGTGGTTGAGTTGGAGGTTGAAAAAAAGCAGTTTTAAGTGTTTGGTTACCAAGTTTTTCATATTGCTTTTAACTTGTGAAATTACTTCAAAGGGCATAGACATATACACACATATTTATTTATATATTTATATTGTATTAATAATCATAATTTCATAATATAAGGAATAATTCACATAAAATGAACACTTCTTTTTATTCTCTCATCAAACTATTTGCAATGCCATCACGAACAATATCCATATGTGAAGGCCTTTGCAATCCCTGACTATTTTCACGCGCTACAATATTTGATAAAAATATATTTTTTATATTAATACACATATATTATGTAAATATTATTTATATTTTAATTAATTTTTAGATTATTTTAATTTTAATATATATATATACACACACAAGGGATTTTATATATATATATATATATATATATAGACACACACGAGGGGATTTTATATATATATATACACAGGGGGGTTTTATATATAGATTTTTTTCTTATTGTTCGTGAAGTCTACTAGAGCTAGGTAGGTTTTCTAATCAATCTTTTGACTTTGTTTCAATTTTTACAGAGAGACAAAAAGCTTCACTTCTAGCAAAGGTAGTTCAAAGAGCAATCGCCGTTTCCCTTTTCAAGCCGAATCCCGGATCGCAGCAAGAAAAGCAGCAGCAAGTTGCTTTTCTTGCACCGGCGTTTGGCACAAAAATAAACGTGGACCCCATATCCAAATTCTACTTATCAGATTTACAAAACACACAATTCAAGCGCTTGAATTGAAGGTGACCTTCTTAACAAATAATTGCTTTGCCATTTGTATTTCTCTGACAAATCTATCGCCTTATCACCAACGTTTGATTAACGCTACTTCCAAAGCTGCACTCACAAACTCTCTGGAATTCATCTCAAACATTTCTGGTTTTTAAATAGACCCATTTGATTTTGGCCAATTGGGTGTCCTTCTCTTGGTTGTTGTGGATTGATTCTTGCAAGAACTGAATCTTGATTTTTCAGTTCAGGTAAAGCCAAATGGTTCTTTATACCCATTTTCTTCGATCTACTTTTAAATTTAGATGTTTCAAATTGCATTTTGTTTTTATAGCTTTTTAATAGCCAGTCTTTGGTTGTTTGGATTCAGTTCATTGATTTCTGTACATTTTATGCTTTTACAATTTTAATTACTTATCTGGTTAATGGATTCTCTTGGTTGCCAAACAAATTCTTGCCATTAAAGTATGTTTTAAAGTGACTTCTTTTGATTTGTAAATTATATCATGCTTGTTGGTTTTCTTTGTAGGCTTTGATTTTGTTACCACGATTGTTTGATAGCCGAAAATCCCCGAATATTTTGGCTGGAAAAGAAGCTCAAGTTTGATTCTCGTAGATGAGGAGAATTAGTTTTTTTTTTTTTTTTTTATGAAAAAAGCTGTGATAATCTAGAAAATGAGTCGATCACCTTCATTTGTTGTTAAACAGGAGCTTACTCTAAAGACTGATTTGGAATCTTTGCAGCAATGGGTTGTTGCATTTTGCATTATTAGATTTGATCTTGAACAAGGTCAGCTTATTGAAGAGTGTTATCCACCTGGTTCTCTTTCAAATGAAGAGGAACTTGATGTTGCCTTTAGTTCATTTCCGGATTCTGTTTCTCAGAACCAGAACCGTACAAGCATTCATGATTGCATATTCTTTTTCCGCATCCAAAGGCGGAAGAGTTCTGAACAAAGAAATGTGAATTTGTTGGACATAATAGAAACTGATGATAAAGAGGTATCTTCAAATTCCACGAAAGAGAAGGTGATTAATAGGAGAAAAAATAGAATTGATACCAAACGATTGAAATACTTGTATGGCTATGTCTTTAACAGGCAGCGGCATGATGAGAGGCTAAGGAGAGGTGGAGAACAAAAATCTGTGGTGATATTATCACATAATCCTTACTCCAGTGTGTTTAGGCCTTTGCTGCAAATCATGGGTCCTTTATATTTTGATATAGGAAAGAAAACTCTTGAGCATATTGCTGCTTATGTTTCTACATGGCCTGCTCCTGCACCTGGTAAACACATGGAGCTTCCTATTGGGAATGCCTTGCTTAAAGTTAGCTTGCCACCTGCTCATAGTCTGCCTTTTGAAATTGGGATGTTTGAAGAATCTTCTTCTGCCATGGCACCTTTTCTTCCAAATAATCAGTTAATTCCACAGGGTCTGTTTCATGATTCAGATATATTTGGTGCATTCCGGAGCATTTTGTTGCAGCTCTGGTTGTTATGGGATTGTTACTTATTGGTGAACCCATTCTAATCATAGGATCAACACCTCCCCAATGTTGTGAGGCAGTTGCTAGTCTAGTCAGTTTGGTTGCTCCACTGCCATGCAGTATTGATTTTAGGCCATACTTCACCATCCATGACCCTGATTTTAAGCATTTGAATTCACTTCGAGAAGGAGACACTTTCCCTCCTATGATTTTGGGTGTGACGAATCTATTTTTCCTTAAAGCTCTTCGTAATATTCCCCACATTGTTTCAGTCGGCAGCCCTGCTCCTAATTCAAACCAGGTTCCCTTTGCAAGTAGGTCTGCTGGAAGAATTCCTGGAAGACCAGAAGGATGTGGTCTTCAGAAACTTTCCTTGAAGAAGTTTTCTCCTTCAAGTTTGTTGAGTGCTGTTAAGTTAAGGAGAGATGGTCCTCTTTGCCTCATGACAGAACATAAGGAAGCTGTTTGGAGCACCTATGTTGCAACAAATAGCCTGACACTTCTATCTTGAATAGGCTTATTGATGCTGGGATGTTACCCAGGGTTGAGGAGTCAATGTCAGTTGTTAACAATGAAATATTGCGCCGTCATTTCTTAGAGCTCACCACCAACTTTTTGGCTCCTTTTGGCCCATATTTTAGGGCCACCACTCCTTCTGAAGGATCTATTCCATTTATTGACCCTCACCCTCTTCCTCCATTTGACGCTGATGAATTTCTGGCAAACTTATCAGCTAGAGGTGTGGGGAAGTTTTTGTCGAAGCGGATGAAGTCTAATTGGCTGGATTTATACAAGTAATAATTGTCAAACTGCTATTAATAGTATTTATGGCTTTCTTTTTCAATTTGTTGTGCTGCTTCTTAGTCCTTCATTCGAATGTGGTCAAGTTTTCAATGCTTGTTGTTGAGATAAGGATGGTTTACATTGCTGTTCAGGAGGTTCCTGAAAGGGCCAAACTTCATGCCATGGTTTCAAAGAAGGCTCACAATTGCTGAACAAGAACAACATAGACTCTGGAGGCAGGCAAGAATGACAGCTAACATAAACCTGCTCATATCCAAAATGCCAGAATTGGAAATTGTTGATTATTTCAATGCTATTGAAAGACATCTCTATGGTGAAATTCAGGTAAATTATTCTATTTCTTCTCCTGTAATCTTGATTTCCTAGGGCAATATGTCCAGACTGTATGCCTTTGTCCTTTTGAATCTGTCACAGTTATGTAATAATTCATTATATACCTGCAAAGATATAAGCTTTGGTTCCGTAGTTTATTAATAAGAACAATAGTACAAAAATAGAAGTGAGCTATGTGGTTTAATCTTTGTTCAAGATTTATTGGGAAAAAAACATGAGATTTGTAATTGGAGTTAAATCTGCTGTGTCATCTATGGAAAAAAGTACAAGAACTACACACACATAGATGTACAAAAGGACATAGGATTGCCCTGCAATTGCCCTGGATCGCTCAATTACTTAATTGCATGCAGCTGCAGAAACAGCATGTGCTTGCATTCAAGCACACATGGTACATATAAGCATGCAGCTGCTGAACTGAGCATGGCTTTTTAGGGGAAAATGCCACAAATGTACACAACCAGAAGAGGTATTGGTTTTGAGGTGATTCTCAGGAGATGAGACATGTAATAATTATATAGCAGTTTATCCCCTCCCCCCAGGCTTTGCTGGTTTTCCATTGTAGAGGGCTGTGGAATTCTTTGTGGAAGGGATTTTAATGCCTAGTTAGTTTAGACCTGTATACCGCCTTCCGCTCAACTGAAATGTGGTGAGTTTCGGAAATGGTTTTGGTCTAAAAATACTCATGATCTACACATTATGTCACAAGACTCCCCAGAAGAAGAAATAACAGAAAGAAATGGGAATTAGGGCATGATTGATTTAAAAGAAGTGACCATTGCAATTCTGAAGCTGCTGGATGAAACATAGCGTTTACTTAATGTTTCTGTTCTTTTAAATGTGTTATGAGAAGTGACATGATGTTTGCCATCATGATTGTTTTTTGTCTTTCCTCAATCGGAAATTAGATACTAGCATTTGGAAGTAATTACCACTTTGATGATACAACTTACCGTTGTAGTTTGGAAACCTAGTTTCCATTTTACTGTAGTTAAATGTCTCTGTAAATCGTGCATAAATAGTGTGAGCTCTAGACTATCAGAGAAAGAAGAAATATGCCTGGTTTAAAGGCTGTTACACAGTATAATTAGTGATGCTGGCATCAGAGACTTTTTTCCTGGCAAAACTTCTTTTCAGCAAATTTTGCACAGCTTGTTTTGCCGATCTCTTTGAGCAGGATTAACCAATGATTGGAATTTCTATTTTCAAGAGAAGCAGAATTTTGTTCGCACTGCTGCCCCTTATTGAACTCTGATTTCATATTTACATGTATATATACACATTCTATGGTCTTATTTACCATGTTTCTGTCACTTTCAAAATAAAAATAAAAAATCCTCTTTGTTCATGTGTTAGGTTATAAGAGAGAAATATTTTTTATTTTTCATAATGCAATCATCAGATGGAGAAGTCAGGGACTGCTCTTTACTTTACAGA
This sequence comes from Salix brachista, assembly GCA_009078335.1. Taxonomy (NCBI): domain Eukaryota; kingdom Viridiplantae; phylum Streptophyta; class Magnoliopsida; order Malpighiales; family Salicaceae; genus Salix; species Salix brachista. The sequence continues at coordinate 10,817,959 of CM018586.1, forward strand.
AACAAGCCAGAAATTGAAGAAAGATCTACAGGAAGTGCTCAATGTCCTCCCCAAAGACACGCAGCAGCTTTTGCTTATGAATCCAGAAAGAGCAGCTCTTTTACAAGTAAGTTCGGAGCCAACAAAACTACCTGGCCACCCATCCTTGCAAATTGGAGTTGTATCTTCCACATCACCCAGATAAAATGCAAAGCATGGATCATAATTTGAGGCTTTGTTATACGAAATTTTCTCACACTACTGAAGACCAGCACATGTAAATATCTTGAGTCACAGGATTGGGTTATTTTCTCCCTCTTGGAACATATTTCGTCTTCTTGGTGAGAATTCTACATCCTCACTATATTTCTGTCTTCTTACAGTAATCTGATTTACTTATCATTTCCCTTGTTTTCAATTTTGTTCCAGATGTGTGTGAGTCACAGCTGTCGTTCCCTCCTCAACTCACTTCTTTTGCTATTCTACATATTTGATTTTTCAAACCTATGGGGAGATCTTTCTTTGAATATCCTAAAACCTATGAGGATTGATGTTTTTGTTCAGTTAGTCTCTTGAGGCATGAGCTTTTCACTTTGCCCAATAACGTTGGACAGATTCCACTGTAGCAATCATTTTTCTAAAAATCTTTAGTGACAGTCCGATTTCACAGCCCCCAAAATTGCGAGAACTTGTTGTGGACTGAAGCTAATTGTGCACCTAAAGTGAAAATCGTGCCAGAATTTTGTCATGAGCAGAAGTAATCAATCACTTTTTTTTCCACTAGTTTTCTCTTACAGTGAAATGTAGCAGAAGTACTCAAAATTGTTAGTTTTTCCCTAAGAGTTATAATTTCACCAAGTAAGTTACAAGTTGTAATGCATATTGATAAAGTACTAAAAAATTAGACAAATTTTCAACTGAAACTCGGGTCTTTACTCAACACTCTAATTGTTTGAAAACCACAAATTATCACCTTATCATGTACCTTCAAATGACATACCTCAAAATCAGAGATTAGAATTGAAACACAAAAAACCTATAAAAACGATTTCAATCTCATAATGAGTCAATTACTGTTTACAAAATACAAGATAATTACAAGTCTGCATGAATTGAATATCGTGTGTTGGGTATTTGACCAAATGAATTTGATTTTCAACAAATGACTTCTCTTTGATTTTATTTCAACAATTAGACTGTGGATGCACATGATATTTGAAAATGGTGACTTAATTTCAGAACAAGAAAGATTTACAAATGAAGAAAACATTGACCGAATTTGCAGAATCCTTGACATTGATAATTCTTCATTTTCATTGCAAAGCCTAGCAGTCAGAGGCCACAATGTGGATCTTGCAAACAATTTCACGTCAGCTTGGGGGCAAAGAAACATAAGCAAATAATGATTTAGTGAAATTCATCAATGAGCACCAACAGATTCAACTCAGGGCAGAATTGCTTAGTAGAGAATGATGGTTTAACAAGCTCCAACAACGGTTGAGACTAACATTGCATTTGAAGGGCACCTTTAGATTTCTGAAATATCGGCTTACTCGCGGATTTGGTTATCTCCAAAAACATGTTATCGAATGATTGTATTTTGATAAATGTTGAAAAGTATGCAAGCCACCAAGATTGACCGAGGAATAATTTGTTTTGAAGCCCATCGACTCAAGTTTCAGTTCACCGCATGAATATGGGAGACAAAGAAAAGAAACCTCGTTAATGACAACATGATAATTCATTGCGTGAACTGAGAAGATAGATTGCATGACCGAATAGTTGCAGCAATTCAAGGTGCAATTCATCGCATGATTGTGGATGATGATAACATTACATCTCTTCTCACGAGCTGAGAGAATTTGATTGAGGATAACATTGAGCATGCAGTGATGAGTTTTGGATTCATTTTTGGATGACTTGACAATTCCATGAAGGTTGATAAATGACATATGCTGGAAGAAATGCAATTCAATTAATGAATGCGCCATGTTGATTTGACAATCGAAGATGAGGTCAACATTAGCAAGCCTTGCAATGATTGTTAGCAGAACGCACACAAATCAAAGGGCTGTTGTTGAGAGAATCCAAGAAAGCGGATGACTTGTTACGTTCCTTCACGATGAATCAAGCAACACCACACTTGGAGGCAAGGTCAGACTTGATAAGCAAATGAAAGCAGAGATCATCGCAAATAGCCCAGAATAAGCAATGCGCTTACATTGAGTGGATGAATGATATATGACAAACTAATGAGTCATCTAATCAGAGAAGCCAGCAAAGCTTTGGAGATTAGGCAAAGACATCCTATGACAACGGAGCATTAGAGAAGGGACCTATATTTCTCAGGTAAGTATACATGCATCATCATGCATTGCATCCCCATATCTTCCTTCATCTTCCATCCGGGTAGGTCACCCATTATAATGAGACCCTCATCATCAATTCTAACCCGGGTAGGTCACCCAGAACAATGAGACCCTCCTAACTCTTCTAATCCGGGTAGGTCACCCGTCATAATGAGACCCCATCCTCCATCCGGGTAGGTCACCCGTCATAATGAGACCCTGTCACCATTTTCCATCCGGGTAGGTCACCCGTCATAATGAGACCCCATCCTCCATTCGGGTAGGTCACCCGTCATAATGAGACCTGATGTGAATCGGCCCAGAAACACCAACAAGGACTTATTACACGTTCAGGGGCTTGATTTGTATTTTTGAAGGTGTCAACCAAGTCAGAATTGCAAGGACCATTGAAGTATCAAGAGGAGACCCTAGTACATCTTATCTATGTGCAGGAGTGGTCATGCCCAACTTTATTTGGGCCATGAAGTGAGGACAGCAAAGGAGCCAAAAGAATCCTACTACAACTTGGAAACATGGGATTAATGGGCTTGATGGAAGACTATAAAAAAAGCCTTATGGGCTTTACTTAATTTTGTTAGCTACAGCCCAAGGCTTGTTTGGGCTTAATTAATACTTAGTTTTCAGCTAGGATCCAAGGCTTGCCTGGATTAAGTGATGGGCTTTTCAATTTAGGATTCTAGGTCAGTTTTGAGTGAACCTCTTTTAAGTCCACATAAGAGGTCCATTAGGGTTACCTTTTAAGAACTATTTAAACTCATGTAACCCTAATTTCGACAGTGATTGATTAAACTTAATTCTGAACTTTTTAGTTTATGTGTGAGAGTGATTCTTGCATTCTTATTGAGAGTTTTTGACCCACTTATTTTTTTAGGTTTCGGAAGAAAAAACAAAATATATAAAAAAAAGACAACAATGCAAAAGATCTCGGTACATGGGTAAAATTGAACAAATTGAGAGTTTAATGGTCAATTAAGGGTCAAATCGCACAAATCAAAAATCAAGGACCAAATAGAAAAAGGCGCGCAAGCTGAAGGCTACTTTTGAAATTTTGCCTATGACAAACTCTATAAATAGAGTTGCTCATCAACAATATAGAGGACAAAAAAAAAGACACCCACTAAAAACCCTAAAACAAAAAACCCAAAACCTAAATTTTTCTCCATTTGGGGCTGCAGCCGTGCCCCCATCTGGGCAGCAGCTGCAGCCCTTCCCTATTTCCATCTTCCCCGTTTTCCATTCCCTTTTCTTCCCTTCCACTCTCTTCTCCGGCCAGACCCCCACTCTCCTCTCCTCCTTGCCGTCAGCCACCAGCAACACCCACGGCCTCACTCCAACAAACCACCATTGCAACCCCCTCCCTGCCATTCCCTCTCCTTCCTCTCTCCTCCCTTCTCCAGCCGTCCCTTTGCCTCTTCAAGCAACCCATGGCAGCCCCACTTTCATCTTCCCCTCATTCTCTTTTCTCCTGGCCAGCGACAACCACCCACACCATTTCCTCTCCTTTCTCCTGGCCAGCCACACTCTTCAGCCCCCACGGTCCCAACTTTTTCCCTTTCCCTCTCTTCCTCCAAGCCACCAGCACAGGCAACCCCCCACTCCTCCATCTCCTCCCCTAATGCTGGAAGCTACCCGATTCAGTAGATTGAAGAGCACATTTGAGACCGAGAGAAGGGAAGAACAATCCAGTTGTGTTCTTTTATTTTGCAGGTCCTCTCTGTCTCCAACCGACAGCCACAACCACTGCCACTGAGAGTGGCCTCCCCCACATAGACCACCATAACCCATCGGCGACTCGCCTTCACAACCACCCACCGTCTCCCTCTCTTCCTCCAGCCACATCTACTCACCAGCAGCCACCTGAAGCTGGGAAGAAGAGGATGCCAAAACCAAGAAGAAAATGGCAGATCCGAAGAAAGGAGATAAGGAGCTGAAACGTTGTGGTGTTTCGGGTTTGAACCCAAAATTGCAGATCTGAAAAGAGGGAAGAGGGAGCTGAAACATTGATTTTGCGCTTTTGTGTTTGTGTTTGTTTGTCTTCGTTTTTGCAGGTCACCAGAAGGCCATCTCCGGCTAGAGAAGGAAGAAAGGGGGCAGATCCATCCCCCGTCCCTGTTCACTGCAGTGGCACGTGGAACCACGCGCTGCCAGTGACAGGGAGCGTGGGCTGACGCGCCACCAGTCCCCCCTGCGTTGTTGTCATTGTTCCTAGGTTATGGCACTGTTCCAGAGATCCAGTTTTTTTTTTGCAATTTTAGGTGTTTATGTATTTATTTGAATTTTTATTGTTGTTTAATTTTTATTTGTAAAATGTAATGGAAAAAAATTGAAAAAGAGAATGTGTGTGTGTTTGTGTGTTGTGTTTTATTTATTCAATTTTATGTTGTTTTGTTAAGAAAAAAAGAATATAAAGTAAAATAAAAAAATGTGTTTTATTTGCAACGGCCAAAGCATTTTTCTAAAATTTATCTTAGATTTAATAACAAGTTCATTAAATCTTGAGAATTTGGCTTGTATTAAAAAAAATCGCGAAATTGATTCATGTGAATTAATGGTTAATTTCAGTTAGTAAATGCCGGATTTACATGTAGGCTAACATTTACATATTCAGAAATAACCACCAAAATTGTCAAGATTATTCTAAGTGGTGATCGATTTTTTTTTAATCAATCAACTGCGAAATTAATTCATGAGGATTAATGGTTAATTTCAGATAGTAAATGAAGAAACTACAAGTAGGCTAGCATTTACATATCTAAAAATAACCAATAAAATTCGCAGGATATTTCTGAGCGGTGACCGATTCCCTTTTTAATCGGAATATTTTTTACGAGGCATGAAATCACGGAAAACTCATCCACGATAGGTGATCCTTTTAAGGCATCTACATGGATCTGTTTCTTGATATTTTATTTGGGGTTCACGAACTCATAATAAAATCTCAAAAGCTAGATTTATTCACATGAATAAATACGACCCGTCAAAACATTCAAAATCACATCAAGATACGCAATGCAGCTTTTCTCAAGTAAGGTGTACTAGGGGTGCTAATACCTTCCATTTACGCAACCAGTCCCCTACCCTTGAATCTCTAATCAGACCAGTGCAAATCGGGTTTTCCTAGCGACCCTCAACAGCCGGGTGGCGACTCCTTCTCAACTCCATTGTGAGACACCAAACCCCCTCCCGGGACGCCGCGCGGTGACGTGCGACACTCTTATATCCCTTTTCTTTCATTTTCAACATTGAGGACAATGTTGTGTTTTAAGTGTGGGGGTATTAGGAAAATGTTAGTTTTCTTATTTTGTTTTTCTTTATTCTTCCTAAAAAAAAGAGAAAAAAATCTATGATTGATATTTATGAACTCCCATTGGTTTATGAGAATATGAGTATTATGTGTGAGAATTAAGTGAGATAGATGAATATTTAAATTGAATGAATGAGTGTGCATGCAAGTTTTAATGTTTAATTGGTTTAGGGATTGACTCTGAAAATATGCCATGTTGAGTTTATAGTGTTATACCAATGTAAACTTTTGAGCCTTCAACATTATATTCTTTGATTGTTCGTTCTTTCAATAATATGTATCACTAGAACTTGCTTCATATCTTGTTGAGATTACATTCGCATTACATAAATGCATGAAGATGATAAAGGCATTAGGAATTTTAACCGCTTGAGCCAAAAAGCCAACCTAAAGCATATTATCTTTAGTGAGCCCCTTTTGAGCTTGTTTATCTTTTCTTTGCTTTATCCATGTATAAGCCTTAAACTTTTTATATGTTTTCCTCTTTTCCCCTGGCCAAGGATTAGTAGAGCATATACTTATGATATCTCATAGAATTATGGTTGGAAATTATGTGAAAAGAAAGAAGTAGTGATGTTTGATGAAAAGATGGGCAAAGTTGCCAAAGGTGAAGAAAAAAAAAACAAGAAGAAAAGAAAAGAAAACGAAGAAGAAAAAAAAGAAGAAAAAAGGATAGAAACGAGCTTGAAATCGAAAGTAGCTAAGCATTGGTGCTTAAAGATTGAAAATTGATGTGCTTAAATGGAATATCTTGTTAGAAATATCATTTTTCAGAATGCTCTACTTTCTTTGGTTTGAACCATTTCTTTTACTCTCTTTTACCTCACCTTAACCTTAGCCCCATTACAACCGGAAAATAAGACCTTTTGATTCATGCATTGTTTGTAATATTTTAGTAATGGAGATGAGATTGAAGAGCAAGCTTATGGTAGAACATATTCATTGATTGAATTTGAGAGATTTAAACACATAAGCCCTAAACACATGAGTGTTGAAGTGTATATCAATGAGAGGACCTATCACTTTGGCATGGCATAAATTTCTTTTAAATCCCGAAGAGTAATTGAGTTTTGAAGTGTGCATGTAAACAAATTCATGAAGATTTATGTTCTTTATCCTTCTCGATTGTATTCTTATTTATAATGCTTGAATTCTTGGATATTGATGGGAGATTAAGAGATTGGTCATGGTTATTTTTAATTTAAATTTTTTACCTATCCTTTCTCGAGGACGAGCAAGAGCTAAGTGTGGGGGTATTCGATGCGACCATATTATTTGATAGTTTCATCCATATTTACCTAGTGTTTTGCATATGTTTTGTGTATAAAATACCTTGATATTCTTTTTTTATGTTTTGAAGGCATTTTTGGATGAAAGATGCAAAAAGGAGGTAATAGGAGCTGATTGACTGATTTGACCTTCAGTCGGTGTTTGGTGCAGAGTGGAAGCTCTAGAGATCGAAATGAAGTGATTCTAGTGACATTCAAAAGATTACATCCATAAATTTATGGAAAGCTAAGGAAAAAGAAATAAAATAAGGAAGATCATGGAAATTGCAGCCTTCAAAGTCAAATCTTGCAATATGCCGATATCGACCTTTGTCCATTCCAACTTCTATATCTCGAGCTACAGAAGTCCGATTGATGCAAACTCAATTTTTGTGGATTCAGGACGCAAAGACCTATAAACTCTCTAAATGTCAGACCAAAAAGATGTGATATGAAGGAGATATGAATTTTACAAGGGATAACTAAATTCTGTCAACTTAAGGAAGGACTATTTAGTAAAATAGATACTAGGGTTTCTAAGCATATATAAAAGAAGAGAGGAGCAAGGAAGTTTCGGAAGCACCAAATAAAACACAAATCTTCCTCCTCCAAACCCTAAATCATGTTTTCTTCCATCTTTTTATTTAGTTGTTCAATAAACATGCAAGGCTAGACTCTTTTGCTTGGTTGCAAGGACACGGAAACCTTCAGATTTCAAGAACTGTGAGATCTATTTTTACCTCAATTTTTCAGTTTATATGATGAATATGTTTGTTCTCCTATGCTTATTTTCCTATGATTGTTTATTTAATTTCTAAGAGCGGAATCGAAGTTATTATTTTAGACAATCGATTGCTAAGTTTGATATCAAAATCGGAGTTGTGGTATATGAACTTATTAAGCAACTAAGTTAATAATTAATCGAACTAAACATATATTGCGGACAATTATGTTTCTTAATTGATCAATTTATCTAGATTTTAATGCTGCCATTGAATCAAATTACTAGTGCGGATACTTTGGTGTGTAAACCCCGGGAAATAAATGTAAGTGTTAAGTTAAAGAAATAAATTAAAAGAGAAATAAAATAAGTTGAGGGGAGGGTGAAATTGAAATAAAGGTAAAGATTATGATTTAAAATATAAGAAGAGAACATGTGGGGTAAAAAGGAGCATTTAAAGGAGATAGGGGGCCTAAGTGCAATAAGAGAAATTGAGGAGTATAAATGCCCCTCCTTTCCCTCATTTCCAGAAAAGAATGAGGGGGAGAAAGAAAGGGAGATTTTGATATCTTCTTAAACCAAATTAAAGAAAAATTTCGAGGTGAAAGTGAGTTTAAGGCTACCAAAACATTCAAACATCAAAAACCCAAAGATTTGGAGTATTATTGGAAGGAGAAAGTGGAGGGAAAGTAGTGTTTGGGCTGCCAACAGTAGGAAATAGAAGAAGAGAGGAGGATATTGTGATTTCACAAGCTATTAGGATCTTGAATCTCTCTTGGTAAGGTGTTTCTTATATGCATCTAAAAGATTCTCTACTTTATGGTAAAAGTGCATGATTTTTCTTTAAGAATTTTGGGTTAGGGTTCTTGAAGAAAATATTTTTGGGGGAAATGTGGAATTGTGTGCAATTGATGTATGTGGCATGAAATAGGATGTGAATGTTGTGTAATTAATGGTTGAGCATGAAAAGAATGAGGAAAGTCTTGTTTTCCCAAGGTCAATTTTCGGCCAAATGCATGTGTTGCAGAAATTAACAATTTCACAGATTCATATCTTGATTTTGAGAGAGAATTTGAATGGGAACACAAAGGAATTAGGAGTTGTAGTTCTGGATGTCTACTATCCAAGGAAACTTGTTTCACTTAATTTGGAATTTTATAACTCTAGTTAAGGGTCACCTAACGTGGCTGTACAGGGCAGACTCTGCAGAACAGCAGGTCTGTCACATTTGAGATGCATTTCGTAAATTTTGGAGGCAGAACTGGGTTTTATAACCTTCATAAGAGTTGTAGATATATATGTCAGCTTTCTAACAAGATAAATTGTGTACAAAACCTCTACAACTCCAGTTATAGTGAAAAATAAGGGCAGAGGACGAAATCTGGCCTCTGCTGGCAGCTTTGAGAAAAAGGGGAAATGAGGTGCGAGGTCATGAAACGATGAAGTGAAATGAAGCCAATTTTAGAGGGTTGACTTTAACTATGGGGTTGGCCGGCATACATGTGTGTGTTTTACTGTGATTTGTTAAAGGATTTTGTGCTGAAATTGATGGTTTCAAGGTGTGTGTTCTGTTGGGATTTGTTGACAGTGTATAAATGTTGGGGTTATGCTACTGTTTCATAACCTGTTATTGTTTTAGGACATGTTAGTGTTTGAGGACCAGTTCTCCCTGCCGATTTCTATAATAGCCTCGTCGGCAGAAATGACTTAAATGTTAGTAACAATTTCATGGTATGATGGTATGAAATGTGGACACTTGAATGTGAACATATGAATTCTTGAAATATTTGTGGTGACGAATGTGATTCAAAAATATAAATATACTGATTTAAGATCATTGATGTCATAGGTGGTGTGATCGGGATTGGACCATCGTCAAGGCAAGAACATCCCATAAGTGGAGCAGGTAGGTGACTTGCACCTTCCTTTTTCATACGTTGAATAAGGAAATACTTTAACTTGAATATTACCTTATTGTGTTAGAACCTATATCAGATTATTGAAAGAGTAAATGTTGACGAATGATTGATTAGCTTCGGCTAATGGCATCCGAATGGATGACCGGGACGAACGATTGATTAGCTTCGGCTAATGGCATCCGAATGGATGACCGGGAGGAATGATTGATTAGCTTCGGCTAATGGCATCCGAATGGATGACCGGGAGGAATGATTGATTAGCTTCGGCTAATGGCATCCAAATGGATGACCGGGATAAATGATTGATTAGCTTTGGCTAATGGCATCCGAATAGGATGACCGGGGTGAATGAACGTTTAACCTCAGCGAATGTTGCCTTAAGAGGATAGATGGATTATTAATTATGGTTGTGATGAGGATGATGTTTAAGATTTTGTGGACCCAGGATGATTGGGTCGAGATTGATTTTAAGGGAAATGTTATTGTTTGGAACTGTTACTGTTGGGAAATGTAACTGTTACTGTTTCCAGACCTGTTGGTGTTTGGAACTGTTACTGTTTGGAAATGTTATTGTTTGGAACTGTTACTGTTTGGAAATGTAACTGTTACTGTTTCCAGACCTGTTATTGTGTGGAACTGTTACTGTTTGGAACTGTTATTGTTTGGAACTGTTACTGTTTCCAGACCTGTTAGTGTGTGGAACTGTTACTGTTTGGAGCTGTTACTGTTCGGACCTGTTATTGTTAGTGTTTGAGACATGTTATTGTTTCGGGACATGTTATTGTTAAATTGGTGCATTTATATGCATTACAAGCTATTTGTACCATGTACGTGAAGAAATTATAAATGTAAATGCCTCCTGTAACTGCCAGACCGTTTAGTTACCATTATTATTATTATTATTATCATTAAGTAATTACAATTTCTTAAATGTTTTGTATTACTGTAGGGACGTCACATCCACGAGATGTCTAAGGAACCCGATACACGGGAACTTACTTTTGCAAGGAATCATGTAGATGCATTCTAAATCACAATGTACTTTGTATGAATCAATGTACTGAACACATAACATTTATTAGACCCTTTTGTGTAAATTCGCAATGGCTATTAGTAGTATAGGAATGCAACCATAATACTACATGTTTATGTAAGATCCATTTTTAATGAAATGTTGATTGTATGGATGGTATTCTGATGATGTGAGGTAATCAGGTTCGCTGATTTCCGGTACCATGTGTGTTAGATATTTAAAAAAAAAAAAAAAAAAACCGGGTTGTTACAGGTTGTTTGATGGTTAGGGTAAGTTATACGGCGGATCCGTTAACGAACCAATTTTAAGAAGAGATAAATATTCAGAATATAAATTGATGTGTCGTTTCCATGATCAGTTCTGATTTCTGTTGGTGGATGTTGATTTGCGACCAAGGTTTGCTTTATTGATAAATTTCAATTTTATATAATTTTCGTTTAGTTTGCTTTAGCCTAGCCTACACAACTTTCAACCCCCCCCCCCCCCCCCCCCCCCCCAATTGCATAACATATAGCATGAAAATCTGAACTAAATCATCCTCGTGGGATCGACCCCTTGCTTACTCTATACTATTTGTTTTAAGCTAGGGTAATTAATTTGTGTGACCGCGACATCGCAACAACACACTTAGTAATTGATCAGGTTTTCCACTCTAGCTTTTAAGACTTAGACGATATTTGATAATATTGTCCTGAGTCAGTTTCCCATTAACCATAAAACTTTGTGTTTGGTTAAGGATGAAACTGTTGTAAATATTATGAATATAAGGAATGGAAACAAAAAACTTGAGACGTGCTTGTGCACTGTCCTTAAGAATATTTCCCCAATAGTATGGTATCCTCTAGGATTCAATGAAAAGGGGAACACAAAAACAACTTGGAAACAAGAAAAGACTAGCGAATAAGAAGAAGAAGAAAAGTAATTTTTTAATGTGTGTTGTTTGAAAATTTTGCAAGGCTACCATAATATAACAGTCATATTTAATTTTATTATGAAATTAAAATGGTTGTTACAATATTTAAAATATAGTTGTTACAAAATTAAATTATGATGACAGTTAAAGCTGCAAACAAATAAACAGAAAATACTTTTAAAATTTGTAACTGTTAGAAATAATTTTTAATGGTTACAAATGTAATGTTTTCAGTTTAAGGGTCAAAATATTTTAACAAAAAAAAAAAAAAAAATAGAGAGCATAGGTGTTGTCTCACGTGCAGGAGGGTTGAATTAAAGGTTTTCCTCTTACTCGACTCATCCTTATGTGCGCGAGCTCACTCTGCTTCCTTTGTTGGTTACTATCCCATCTCAAATTTTATTATATAAATACTTGATGAAAATCTTCCTTTTCCAATGTGGGATAGTAAGTTCTATATATATTTTTTGCACTCAAAAGGTTCTTTGTGTTTAACCAATGTGGGATAGTCTTTTGAAATACCCTTTATAAGTTTTACAACAATCCCCCACATATTTTAAAAGGCTTTTAATAATAAGAATAATAATAAATAAGTAAATAAATTTGTTGGATCTCTTTCAAAAATGAGTGTAATTCGTCTAATCTAGTGTCTTTTGAACTATGAACCAGATTATAGATAGTATGAGATTTAACTTACAGAATTATTGGTGAAATATTTAGTTTCTATTAACACAATAATTCTCATTATAAGTTAGGTATCTCACCAATCACATTATACCCCCACAATTCCTTATTGTTTGACTCAATTTTGCTTTTTTAATAGGCCATGTGCGTGCTTAGTTATTCATGAGTGCTTTAAAGATTTTGCTAATATCTTATGGGAGCGGCCCCACACCACACTCATATAGGTGATTCCAGTGTTCATTGTATTTTGAACATTATCCATTAGGAATATAGAACTCATCAAGAACTTCATAGTTCATCCTCTCCTTTATTTGCAATCTTGCACTATTCTCACATCATAGAAAAAAGACTTGTTTTATAGTGCTGTAAATCATAAATAATTTTGTTGTTACCCATATGAACCTAATTCATGGGATATCCAATCTCATAGGTTCAATTTTTATTATTTTGATTTCTTATTTTAACATTAGTCCCATTCCTCTCGATGTTTCAAGTATCATCTTTCTACCAAGTAGTTTAGTTAGAGGATCGACCAAATTCATTTCTGACTTCACATAATCTATTGAAATAACTCCATCTTTTAACAGCTGTTTTACTACATCATCTTTTAATCGAATATGTCAATTTTTACCATTGAAAGATTTATTCTTTGCAAAAGATATTGTCGCTTGACAATCACAATGCATGGATACAAAAGGTGTTGGTTTTATTCTCAATGGAATTTCAATTAAAAAATTTCTCAACCAATCAGCATCATACCTTGCTAAATCTAATGCTATAAATTCCGACTCCATGGTGGATCGAGCAATTAAACTTTGTTTGGAAGATTTCCAAGACACTACACCACCACCTAGAATAAAGATATAGCCTTCCAAAATTCATTATATAGAATTCCAAAATCCTCCATGGTGGATTTAATCTCATCTGAATCTGAAATCTAGTTAGCATCGCTGTATCCTTCCAATACAATGGGAAATCCATTATATAGAATTCCAAAATTCATGGTACCTCTCAGATATTTCATTAGTCGGATTATCGCCATCCAATGCTCATGATTACGATTTTGTGTATATCCACTTAGTCTACATATATCGTATGCTATATGAGGTCGAGTGAAGTTCATTCAATGCATCAGATTCCTAATGATTTGAGCATACTCAAGTTGACCAACAACATCACCTTTGTTTTTCTTTAATTGAGAGTTTGCATCATAAGGAGTACTCATAGGTGTTACATCGAAATGACCAAACTTCTTGAGAAGTTTCTCTACATAATGTTCTTTTATTAATATTATACCATTGTTTCTCCTTATTATTTTTTATACCCAATATTACACTAGCTTCACCCATATCTTTCATATCAAATTTAGATGCCAAGAAATGTTTAGTGTTATGCACAATATTCATGCTAGAATCGAAAACAAGCATATCATCTATATATAAACCAATGATCACATATTCATTATCAATAATCTTAGTATAAACACATTTAATCACACTAATTGATGAAAAATAGTCACTTAAAATTACTTGATCAAATTTCTCGTGCCATTGTTTAGGAGCTTGCTTTAAGCCATATAAAGATTTTCTCAATTTACAAACTTTATTTTTTTTTATTAGTAATTTTAAGGCCTTCAAGTTGTAACATATATATCTCTTCTTCTAAATCACCATTTAGAAAGTCATTTTTAACATCTATTTGATGTATACAGAGATTATGAATAGAGGCTAAAGCAATCAAAACTTGAATTGAAGTAATTCTAGCTACAAGTGAAAAGGTATCAAAATAATCCACATTTTCTTTTTGAGTGAAACCTTTTGCAACTAATCTTGCTTTATATTTATCTATAGAACCATTAGGACGATATTTTCTCTTAAAGATCCATTTACAACCAATAGGTTTTGCACTAGGAAGCAAATCAACAATCTCCCAAGTTTGATTTTGTAAAAGCGAATCAATTTCAACTTTAATCGCTTCTTTCCAAAACAAAGAATCAGAGGAAGAGATAACTTCAGTATAGGTTACTGGATCATTATCTACTAAATAAGTTAAAAATTCATTTCCGAATGAAGTTTCTTTTCTGTCTCTTACTCCTTATTTCCTCAATATGAGTTTCCTCAATCCTATTATTATTAATAGGTGTGTGAGAAATTATTTCCTCAATATGAGTTTCATCAATCCTATTATTATTAATAGGTGCGTGAGAAATCTTTTCCTTTAATGGATAGATATGTTCAAAGAATTCTGCATTTTTTGTTTCTAAAATAGTGTTGTGATCTAGCACATCGCTTTTTAAAACTATAAACCTATTGACAACACTATTTTTGGCATAAACAATAAACATACAATCAGAAGTTTTTGAACCTATCTTTTTCCTTATTGGTTCAGGTAGCATAACCTTAGCTAGACTCCCCCACACTTTCAGATACTTTAAATTTGGAGAATAACCTTTCCAAAGTTTATATTGTATTAAACCAGTTTTCTTATAAGGAATTCTATTTTGTAAATGACATGCAGATAAATAGCATCACCCTATAAATTATCAGGTGCGAAAGAACTAACTAGCATGGCATTTATCATTTCTTTTAAAGTTCTATTTTTTCTTTCAGCTACTCCATTTGACTCAGGTGAATAAGGTGGAGTAACTTCATGTAACATACTCACCTCCTCTATCTGATCTAACTCGTTTGATTTTTCTGCTTAATTGATTTTCTACTTTTGTTTTATATAATAAAAACATGTTACTTCATCTTTACTTCTAAGCAGGTAAAGCGTAAAAACTCATCTATGAAGTTCACATAATATTTCTTGCCTCCTTTACTCATAGTTTGTTTTAAATCTCCTAAATCTGTGTGTATTAAGCTAAGTAAGTTAGTTTCTCTTTTAACTGATGTACATGTTTTCTTAGTAATTTTAGCTTCAACACATACTTCATATTTATTCATAGATGAATAATTTGAACTAGAGATTAAACCAAGAGAGTTTATTTTCTTAAGATAAGATAGACTAACATGTCCTAATCTAGCATGCCATAAATCAATACTATCAAGCAAGTAAACAGAAGATGATGCATTTTCATTCATATTTTCAACAACATTGAGTACAAAAAGTTCATGGTTACAATATCCTTTCCCCACAAATACATTGTTCTTTGTCATTACAATCTTATCAGATTCAAATGACACTTTAATCCCAAATTTTCCCAACACAGCTACATAGACCAAATTTGCTCTTATATTAGGGACATGCAGTACCTCATTCAAAGCCAACATCTTTACCGAAGTCAATTTCAAAAGGACTTTGCATTTTCCAAGAACATTTATTGTCCTTGAATCTCCAAGGTAGACCACTTCTTCTCCATCCTTAAAATGTGTATAAGTGGAGAAGAATTCTTTATTTGCACATATGTGCCTAGTAGCACCGGAGTCTACCACACAATTCTTCTTATTGGTAACCATATTGACTTGAGAAACAACCACAACAATGATGTCTTCTCCCTCAACCATGTTGACCATAGTTATAGGAGAATTGTTGTTTCTCTTTCTATTTCGGCATTGAGGTGCATGGTGGTCGGTTTGCCACACACAAAACAATTTCCTTTTTTAAAAAAATTGTTGGTTCTGGGTTTGAACACAATGATATTGTTACCATTGGAATTAAATTTTTTATTAAATTTATTCTCATACCTTTTTTGATGTGAACTCCCTTCTACTAAGTTTGCTTTGGTGGTCATCTCTTTCTTCCTTGTAGCCTGTATCTCTTTTCTATTTGTGTCTTCAATTATGATGTGAGTGATAAGGTCAATCAATGACAATTATTTATGCTTGTGCTTGAGTTGCTGCTTGTAGTCGCTCCATGAGTTAGGAAGTTTTTCAATTAGTATTCCAGCAATGAATGCTTCAGGAAGGTTGATATTTTCAGTCTTCATATCTTCAAGAAGTCTATGGTATTATTTAATTTGAGCTTTGATGTCTTTGTCATCAACCATTTCCCAATGGTAAAATTTGCCAATGACAAATTTTTGTTTCCCAACATCTTTAGCATTATATTTTGCAACCATGTTGCTCTATATCTCCCTTGCGTCCTTATAGCTGTAATATACATCAAACAACTCATTGGAGAGAGTGCTTAAAATAGAGTGCCTACAAACCTTATTTCCATGTGTCCATGCTTCGGCATTCTCAGCGTCTTTGAGATCGGCAAGAACCCAAGCCACGCCATGCAAGTCAAGAACGCCAAAAATTCTTTCTTGCCACCTTTGGAAGTTCTCTCCAGAGAACACCTCAATTTTAGAGATATCAGGGAATGGCTTGGCCAACGAAATAGTGGTTGTTGGAGGAGGGACGACAAAGGTAGTAGTAGCAGCAGCGTTAAGGGCAGGGGCATTGTTAGCAGTAGTGTTTTCGTCCATGTTGAAAAGTATATCCTTAAGATTGTTGTAAAAATTATGAATGTAAGGAACGGAAACAAAAACTTGAGGCATGCTTGTGCACTGTCCTTAAGGATATTTCTCCAACAGTAAGATATCCTCCAGAATTCAACAAGTTCTTCCTCAAACAAAGAGGGAAAGACAGAAACAACTTGGAAACAAAAAAAGACAAGCAAATGAGAAGAAAAAGAAATGGCTACCATAATGTAACATTCATATTTAATTTTATTATGAAATTAAAATGGCTGTTACAATATTTAAAATATAGTTGTTACAAAATTAAATTATGATGACAGTTATAGCTGCAAAAAAATAAATGGAAAATAATTTAAAATTTGTAAGTTTTAGAAATTATTTTCAATGGTTACAAATTTAATGTTTTCAGTTTAGGGGTCAAAATATTTTAACAAAACAAAAAAAAAATAGAGAGCATAGTCGTTGCCTTGCGTGCAGGAGGGGTGAATCAGATGTTTTCCTCTTACTCGACTCATCCTTATGTACACGAGCTCACTCTACTTCCTTTGTTGGTTACTATCCAATCTCCAGTTTTATTATATAAACACTTGATGAAAGTCTTCATTTTCCAATGTGGTATAGTAAGTCCTATATATATTTTTTGTACTCAAAAGGTTCTTTGTGTTTTACCAATGTGGGATAATCTTTTGAAATACCCTTTATAAATTTTTAAAGGTACCGATCTTGTAGAGCTTTTTTAAAGGTATTGTCATTCTTTTTTTTTGTTGCTTGCATCTTGAATAATATACGTTTCTTCAAAACAAAACCTAATCTTGAATAGGTATTGTTGATTATTCTTAATTACAGAATTGTGAACTTTAGCTGATGTGAAGTAGGTTAATTAACATCTTCATTACTAGGTTTGCATGCCGACTTGAAAAAAAACTTTGGGTTCTATTAAGTAGGTTAATTAACCATATAAATTACTAGGTTTACAATACTGTAAACTTTGTTAATTGTTTTTACCTACATGAGGTTTTGTTGGACCCTTTTTACTTTCGTTTTGTAATCTATTATGCAGAATTTGGATTAATAAATCTTTTGCTAACATGAAAGAAACTGATAGGGATTGAACGTTGAGATTGAGAGATGATATGTCAAGATCTGTAAGTAGGACAATGAAAGAGGATTTTTCATGCTTAAAGCAAAGCTGTTATGTAATAAAGCAAAGCAATAATTATTTAACTGGAAACTCTACTTACATAAATTAAATACTCCATAAGGTTTTGTGCATATGAATTGGCATAAATTAAAATACAAGAGAAATATAAATTAACTTACTGTTGCGATGTCATGGTTGCACAAGTTAATTACCCCAGCTTAAAACAAATTAAACAAGATAGTATAGAGCAAGCAAGGGGTCGATCCCACGAAGACAATTTAGTTCAAATTTTCGCGCGATACTCAGATTCTGTGGAAGATTTTGAAATACGATCTTGCTTTTTGCTTTTCCATGAAATTAAAGCATTGCCAAGAATCATACACCATCCCGTAACAGATCGATGTGTATCCATACATCCTGCCCAATCTGCATCACTATAACCAGTTAATTGTAATGAGGTGTCGGCAGAAAAAAATATCCCTCTCCCAGATATGCCCTTAAGATAACGAATAATTCTTTTGACAGCAGCTAGATGAGGTTGCCGAGGAGTCTGTAAAAATTGACTGACTTGTTGTACTGCAAAAGAAATAATTCCAGACAAGCCAAAAGAAGTATCTCTTGGGTATATTTGTGCTGATGTAAAAATATTCCGTCAGACATAGTGTGCACCTGGAGACCAAAAAAATAATGAAGTTCTCCAAGATCCTTCATATGGAATGTAGTGTTAAGAGAACGTTGTAAATTCTCAATGAGTGGAATATCAGATCTTGTAATAATAATATCATCCACATATACTAGGAGAGCAACAATACCATTAGCAGTTCGCTGGAGAAACAGAGAGGAATCATATTGACTCTGAATAAATTGAAGATCCAACAGAGTAGTGCGAAACTTTTCAAACCATGCTCGGGGTGCCTGTTTTAGACCATACAGACGTTTCAACCAACAAACTTTATCGGATGGTTGAGTAAACATACCAGGAGGAGGATTCATATAGATCTCTTCTTTCAGATCACCATGTAAAAATGCATTTTTTACATCCATTTGACGAGTTGACCATCTCTTGGAAGCAGCAATTGCCAAAATAGTATGTATGGTGGTCATTTTAGCGACAGGTGCAAATGTCTCCTCATAATTAATACCATATGCTTGACAATTTCCAAGAGCAACTAATCGTGCTTTATACCGTTCCACAGACCCATCAGGTTTTAATTTGCCAGTGTATACCCATTTGCAGCCAATAGGTTTGGTTCCACGAGGACAAGAGACAATATCCCATGTGTGATTATACCGAA
This sequence comes from Salix brachista, assembly GCA_009078335.1. NCBI lineage: Eukaryota > Viridiplantae > Streptophyta > Magnoliopsida > Malpighiales > Salicaceae > Salix > Salix brachista. The sequence goes on from CM018586.1 coordinate 10,836,990, forward strand.
AAGCCTGAAGTTCTTCTTTCATGGCTTGTGCCCAACAGTCTTGGGTAGAAGCCTGTACATAAGTCTTGGGGACAACAATATTATCAATAGCAGTAGCTGAGTATCCATACATGTCTGGGGCGCGTGAAATTCGAGATGATCGTCTTGGTTGATGATGAAGATCAGATGTCGGTTCTGTGTTCAGAAGGGGCAAAGTGCAACGTCTGTGATATACAATTCTTGGCTTAAAACGTTCAAAGTGAGAAGACGGACAATCATCATCAAATGTGGGAAGTTGGATAGAGTTGGATTGTGTAGAGGAACAAGACGGGAAAAAATTTTGATTCTCAAAGAAAATAACATTTCGAGAGATACGAATTCTATGAGCATTTTCGTCATAACACACAAACCCTTTATGCGGATTATTGTATCCTAAAAAAGCACAGCGAGCAGCTTGGGTTGTAAGTTTATTACGTTCAGTAAATGGCAAGTGAACAAAACAAACACACCCAAAGACATGGAGAGAATCATACTCAGGAATAAAAACCAAATAAAATAGAGTATGGAGATTCCAATTTCAGAACTTGGGAAGGCAAACGATTAATTAGATGAACAGCTGTTGACAGCGCTTCTACCCAAAAACGAGTAGGTACTGAAGAATCAATTAGTAAGGTACAAACAATATCTAAAAGATGACGATTCTTACGCTCTACAACTCCATTTTGTCGAGGAGTGTAAGGACAAGATCTTTGAGAAAGAATCCCTTTGTGTTTGAGATACTCGTGAAATTCTTTAGACATATATTCCCCCAGAGTCAGAACGTAGAATTTTAATATGAGTAGAAAATTGATTTTCAATAAACACAACGAAAGCCTGAAATGTTGAGAACTCAAATTTATATCGAAGAAAATATATCCAAGTGAAACGACTAAAATCATCAATAAACGTGACAAAATATTTATGCTGAGCATGAGAGAGAACAAGGCTTACCCCCCATACATCAGTATTAATAATATCAAAACATTTAGAAGCTCGGCTGCCATGTGAAGGAAATGATAATGATTTACTTTTTCCCAATTTGCAAGAACTACAATCCAAAAATTCTGTTAAACAAGAATTTTTATTCCTCAAATATCCATGTCTCATAAGATGAGTCAATACAATAGAATTGGGATGCCCTAATTTCTTATGCCAAAATTAATGATTATTAATGACAGTAGAATAAGCACAGGAATTAATACTAGAAAATTGTATTGGAAATAAACGTCCCGCTTTAGGCCCCTTCGCGATCACCTTCCCCGACACTTGACCCTGCACATAACAACCATTATGATTAAATTGAATTTGACAATTATTTTCTACCATTTGCCCAACAGAGAGTAAATTTGCAGATAATTTTGGTGACACAAAAATATCTTTAAAATTCGAACCCAAATCACCCATTGACGAAATCGGCAAATTATCACCATTTGCTACCTATATATGCTGATTACCCATATATTTTTGCTTACACAACTCATTTTCACTGTTTGTCATATGATTTGATGCTGCCGAATCCATGAACCAATTTTTATCATTTGCCGAAACCACATCTGAATTAAATTCAGATTGCTTTCCTTTAAACCCAACTGCCAAATCCTGATTTCTATTATTTGCCGAAACCTTGGAATCCAAATGCCGAGAGAGCAGAGACTATCATCTACTGCATCTGCTCCACCATCTCCGGCGTGAGGGTTGTCGATGAAGAGCTCATTGTCGACGAAGGTTCTGGTGTCGACGATGAGACAGCTGCGGCAACCATGGAAGCAGTACCCAAACTCAATGGCATCCCTAGCCTTTGTCTATTATATGGTCGCAAACGGCAGTCCTTGATAACATGTCCCTCTTTCTTGCAATAATTGCAGAACTTCTTGCTGCAATTTTGGGCAATATGCCCATTTTCTTTGCAATTAAAACACTGCAAACCCACTCCTCTCTGTCGTCCCTTTCCCTAAGCCATGTATGCCATGTTCACCATTTCTGTAGCAGTCAGCTGAGTCAACTCGTGTTGAGTGGCGAGTCGTTGTTCTTCATGTAATATCTCCCCCAAACAATCATCCAATGAAGGTACTGGGTTTTGATTAATCAAGCTAGCTCTCACAGCCTCAAATTCTGGCCGGAGCTTCATCAAGAATTGATCTCTCTAGCTCTCGGCATGAACAAGGTGCCTCTAAGCTTTGCATTGGTACTTTAGAATAGATTATACCAGTGTATTCACTCCATAGATTCATGAATCCTGCATAAAATTGTTCAATCGAGAGATTACCTTGTTTATAGTTGGCAATACGGGGTTAGCCTAGCAGTGGAGGCCTGGGGCTCGTGGGTGTGCTCCCCATGAGGTCTCAGGTTCGAATCCGCTCAGGTGCAAACAATTCCTTGGGGCCATCGGACTTGGGCGAAGCGCTTGACTTGACCATGGTGCACTTGTGGGAAACATGCTTGCCGAGGCCTTGTGCACCCCCGGGATTAGTCAGGCCCAGCGGCCTGGATACCCGTGGTTAGCTTCGGCTTATCCAAAAAAATACTCAATTCAAGTTGAAATTTTTTAGCCGAATTATTCTGAGAATAAATGCGTCAGAGGTAGTCCCAAATCTCCTTCCCTGTGTCAAATGATCTGAGATTCTTAATCATATTAGGTTCAACAAACCCCAGAATCCATGGAACAATTTTGGCATCCTTGGTAGTCCAAGCAATCAGCTCCTGTGAATCGGTCGGAACCTTTGCAGTTCCATCAAGATGCCCCCATAATTCCTTCCCTTTCACAAACATCCGAAATTGAAACTCCCAACTAGCATAATTTTTGCCATTGAATCGAGTAAGAAATGTCTCTCTAGATATCTTTAAAATCTCACAAAAAAATCGAAGAAAAGATTGACAATTTGGTTCAGAATTGTAGCTCTGATACCATGTCACAAACACTGAATTTCTGTGTAATTTTCCTTGTTATTCAAAGGAGGATCTCATGCCTCTAAATACAAGTACAAAACCCTAATTTACAGTCTACAATTAATGTAATATTTTGCTGTTACAATATGAAATTAATTCTATATTCTGCTGTTACGATTTGCTTTCCATATATCAATGATGTTTGTAACTGCTGTGATCTCTTTCCATATATACATTATTGACAGAAACTATCAAATAATATGGTCGCATTACTTACCAATTGAATTGACATTAAATTGTGAAGAAATTAAATGGAAATTCAAAGGCATAATACATTACTAATTAAGTGAAAAGCCAAGGTGAAAGTGTTTTGTTGAACCCCATTTGACCTTTTATGGTACACGTGTAAAAACTTGCATGTGGAGTACTACTCATGCCTATAAAAAAGATTACTTCCATGTAATAAAAAGAAGTCATTTAAGTACGACTAAGCATTGTATTATACAAAACCTCAGACAAAAGTTCTTTTAATGACTCATTATTGTATACTGACCAAAATTGTTTGCTTCGCTGATTATTTAAGTCCTTGTATATTAACTGTATACTCATTATGTTTGCTTTTAAATATGTTATTGAATTAGGAATGAAAGGTTTCTAAAACTATAGATAAAGCTATTTGGACTAAGAAAATATTAAATGCCTTTTGTGACTGATAAACCAGCAACTCTGCAGCCAAGAAGGTCTGCTAGAATGGTCGTGCCTAACCCAAAATACCTGAACTAAGAAGCCCACGTACAGACATGCAAGGGGAACATGCAAGCAGAAGGCTTGCCACGGACGTGGGTGTCTCGTAGTTATCTGCTTAAGAATAGGTGAAGTAGTTAGCATTTGATTTCCTCTAAATGTGTAACGTGCATGTTGCCATGTTGCCAGCAGACGTGAGTTCCTGAGTTTAAGAGATATGATCTCTAAACGTGGAGCGGTAGTTATTTCCTAATTTGTGTATTTAAATTCAGCAAGAGCTAATGAATGGTAGATTATTTTGATTCCCACAAACATATCTGTGGTTAATTCTCACCCAAAGCAAAATAGTTCTTACACTTATACATCCAAAGTCTGATCGGGACCTATTATTGGTATCAGAGCATGGGCACTAACAAGGAGAGAATTGAAAGTTTAGAAGCCGATTTGGGTGGGCTACAAAACAGCTTCAGTCGAATGGAAACTGGGGTAACTGATAAACTACACCATATTGAGGGTGTTATCAGCAAGCTATCCGAGATCCTCTTAGCTAAACAGACAACCTTAGACAACAATACTCCTGACCCCACGACAAGTTCTCCCAATGGACGCTCTCATTCAATACGAGAGGAGCCACGAGAAATCTTCGAAGGAGGGAGACCACCATTCGCTGCTAAACTCGCCAGTTTGGAGTTTCCATGTTTCTCGGGAGATGACCCCACGGAATGGTTCACCATAGTGGAGTAGTTTTTTGAATTTCAGGGCACCCTTGAAATACAAAAGGTAGCCTTCGCTTCATTTCATTTACAGGGCGAGGCAAATCAATGGTGGCAGTGGTTACGCAGATCATACAGAGAGGAGGGGCAAGAGGTGACATGGAATGTCTTTCAAAACGAACTATGGGCACGGTTTGGTCCTACTGAATGTGAAGACTTTTATGAAGCATTATCAAAAGTAAAACAAGAGGGATCATTGTGAGATTATCAAAAGGAGTTTGAACGCTTGGGCAATCGGGTACAGGGTTGGCCACAACATTGGTGGGAACATTCATGGGAGGCCTCAAACCAGAAATAGCTGACGACATAAGGATGTTCAAACCAAAATCATTGAAAGACGCAAGTAGCCTGGCACGAATGAGGGATGAGCAGCTGAATCATCAGAGAAGAGCCATAAGACCAATCGGAAGGCCACTTATAGACTTTCAACCACTACCGAAACCCAAGCCAGCTTCACCTATGAAAAAACTATCATGGGATGAGATGCAGAAGAGAAGAGCACATGGTCTTTGTTTCAATTGTGATGAAAAATTCACACCAGGACACAGATGCAGAGGACCGAAACTCCTAAGGTTGGAAGGCTGCGGTGAATATGATGAAGGAGACAACCCCGAAGGTGCAGTGGGCTTTCAACCAGACATATCACTTCATGCACTCTCTGGTTGGACGACACTAAGAACCATGAGGGTACTAGCGAAGATTGGATCTCAGGAAATGTTGGTTCTCATCGACAGCGGCTCGACACAAAATTTTATCAGTGAAAGAATGGCAGATATACTGCACTTCCCGTAGTTCCCACAGAGTCTTTCTAGGTCAAAGTGGCAAATGGTGTTCCCTTAAAATGTCAAGGGCGATTTGACAATGTTCATGTTGAACTCCAAGGTATCTCGTTTGTCCTCACATTGTATGCATTGCCACTCGTTGGTTTAGCTGTTGTCCTGGGGTGCAGTGGTTGGAACAATTAGGTACGGTGAGATGTAATTGGTAGCAATTGACAATGGAGTTTGCGTGGCACAATCAAACCTACATCTTACAGGGAATGGGGTCAACAATACGGCCATCATCAATGAAAGATATGGCTAAAAATCTGCGACATGGAGGGTCAATGTTTGCCATTTGCTATCATATAGCAGTTTCGGCCACATCACAACAGGTGGAACCGGATTTAACATGCCTATTGGAGGAGTTCAAGGATTTGTTCCAGGAACCAACCAGCCTTCCCCCCACCAGGGATATCGATCATCAAATCATATTGAAGGAAGGCACGGAACCTATCAACATTCTTCCCTAGAGGTACGCATATTTTCTAAAGGCTGAAACTGAAAAACAAGTTCAAGATATGCTTAAATTGGGGCTACTAAAATCAAGCACTAGTCCCTTTTCATCTCCTGTTTTGTTAGTCAAAAAGAAAGATGGATCATGGAGGTTTTGCACTGATTATAGAGCATTAAACGTTGTGACCATCAAGGATTGATTTCCGATCCCTACCGTTGATGACATGCTTGATGAGCTCCATGGGGCCACTTATTTCACAAAGTTAGATTTAAGGGCCGGTTATCATAAAGTAAGAGTACAACCCACTGATATTCATAAAACTTCTTTTCGCACTCATAATGGTCATTATGAATATTTGGTTATGGCGTTTGGTCTACGTAATGCCCCATCTACATTTCAAGTTGTGATGAACTCCATATTTCAGCCCTATCTTTGAATATTTATACTTGTCTTTTTTGATGATATTTTGATTTATAGCCCCAATTGGAACATGCATCTTGAACATGTTAAAACAACTTTTGAAATATTGCGTCAACATCATTTTTTTGTGAAGCTCAACAAATATGCCTTCGGTTTACAAGAATTGGAATATTTGGGGCACATTGTGAAGTCACAAGGGGTTAAGGTGGACCAAAACAAAATATCCACTATGGTAAATTGTCCCCGTCCTACTAATATTTCCGAATTATGTGGTTTTTTAGGACTAACAGGTTATTATCGGAAATTTGTCCGTAATTATGGACTTATTGCCCGACCCCTCACCAACCTTCTCAAGAAGGGCAACTTCGGATGGCCAGATGAAGCTAAACAGGCCTTCAAAGAACTCAAGACAGCTATGACCATCACCCCAACACTAGCAATGCCCGATTTCCAGGAGCCTTTTACCATTGAATCAGATGCGTCGAACAATGGTATTGGAGCAGTTTTGAGTCAGCGAGGGAAACTTGTCGCATTCATGAGTCGGGCCTTGGGCATTTCCAAACAATCTTGGTCAGTATATGCAAAGGAAATGTTAGCCATCATCCATGCAATTCAAACATGGCGTCCATTCCTGTTGGGGTAGAAATTCTACATTCAAACCGATCAACGCAGCCTCATATACTGGTTGGAGCAAAGGATAACTACACTAGAACAACAGAAATGGAAACCTGGTAAAGACAACAGTGCTGCTGACACCTTGTCCAGGTAACCAGACAGCCCTCGGCGGAATGCCTTATTTGCTGCTCACACTCTGTTATGGGATTTCATCAAAACGGAAGCTAGCAACCACCAATACATTGATGCGAACCGGCCCAGAAACACCAACAAGGACTTATTACATGTTCAGGGGCTTGATTCGTGGTTTTGAAGGTGTCAACTAAGTCAGAATTGTCAGGACCATTGAAGTATCAAGAGGAGACCCTAGTACATCTTATCTATGTGCAGGAGTGGTCAAGCCCAACTTTATTTAGGCCATGAAGTGAGGACACCAAAGGAGCCAAAAGAATCCTACTACAACTTGGAAACATGGGATTAATGGGCTTGATGGAAGACTATTAAAAAAAAGCCTTATGGGCTTTACTTAATTTTGTTAGCTACAGCCCAAGGTTTGTTTGGGCTTAATTAAGACTTTGTTTTCAGCTTGGATCCAAGGCTTGCTTAATTAAGATTTTGGGTCAGTTTTTAATGGACCTCTTTTAAGTCCACATAAGAGGTCCATTAGGGTTAGTTTTTAAAAGACTATTTAAACTCATGTTAGCTAAATTTTGGCAGCCATTGATTAAACATAATTCTGAACTTTTCAGTTTATGTGTGAGAGTGATTCTTGCATTCTTTAGTTCTTGAACAAACTGAATCCGACTTATCGAAGATTAACTGGCTTCGTGGCGTCATTCTACTCATGCCTTGGGGCAGGTTTCCATTGTGTCACACTCCTATTAGACGTATTTTGGCTTTCCGGGATTAGATCTCATTCTCGGTTGTGGGTTGCGTGATCACGAGGTTCGCATCATACATGCTAAAGATCAAAGACAAGGCGACAACAAATCTAGGCGCTCCTTACAATTGGCAAAATGGGCTTGTCTACTACAAATATTGCGTGGTGATTTCACCCAGTCCACCATTATTCCACAACTACTGCATGAATTCCATGATTCTCCTACTGGGGGACATTCAGGGGTGCTGCGCACCTACAAGAGACTAGCCTCGCAGTTCTACTGGCCATCTATGTACCCCACGGTTCACAATTACGTGGCTTCCTGTGATGTATGCCAACGTAATAAACAGGACACTCTCTCCCCTGCGGGCCTGCTGCAGCCTCTTCCAATACCATGTCAAGTTTGGACTTCATCGAAGGACTTCCACCATTAAATGGGAAAACTTCAATTCTTGTGGTGGTTGACAGATTGAGTAAATCAGCACACTTCTTGGCTCTCTCTCACCCATTTATTCATAGATGAAGAATTAAGCTAGAAATTAAACAAAGAGAGTTCATTTATTCAGATGAGATAAACTAACATGTCATAATCTAGCATGCCATAGATCAAAAGAGTTAAGAAAGTAAATAAAAGAAGATACATTTTCATTCATTTCATTAGCAATATTAAGTACAAAAGGTCTACGACTACAATATCTTTTCCCCATAAATACATTGTTCTTAATTATTACAATATTATTTGATTTAAATGACACTTTTATCCAAAATTTTTCCAGAAAAACTATAGAGACCAAACAAGCTCTTATATTAGAGACATGCAATATTTCATTCAAAGTCAGCGTCTTGCCTAAAATCAATTATAAAAGAACTTTGACTTTTTTCAAGAACATTTGCAGCTCTTGAATCTCTAAGGTAAACCATTCCATGTCTACCATTTAAAGGTGTATAGGTGGAGAATAATTATATATTTGCATATACATGCCTAGTAGCACCAGAGTCTACAACAACAACAACAATGATTTCTTTTTTCAATCATGTTGATTTAATAGGAATAATGTTTCTCTTCCTATTTCAGTATTGAGGTGCATGGTGGCCAGGTTTTTCACACACAAAACAATTTTTCTTTTTCTTAAAATTATTGGGTTTGGGTTTGGGTTTGAATATATTGGTATTATTACTATTTGACTTAATATTATTTTTATTAATCTTATTCTTATACCCTTTTTTATGTGAACTCTCTTCTACTAAGTTTGCTTTGGTGGTCATCTCCTTTTTCCTAGTAGCTTGCAACTATTTTCTCTTTGTATCTTAAATTATTATGGGTGATAAGATCAATCAAAGACAATAATCTATACTTATGCTTAAGTTGTTGCTTGTAGTCACTCAATGAGTTGTGTAGTTTTTTTTATTAGTATTCCAGCAATGAATCCATTAGAAAAGTTGATATTTTTAGTTTGTATATCCTCAAGTAGTCTATGGTATTTGTTAATCTGAGCTTTGATATCTTTGTTATCCACCATTCTCATTGGTAAAAAATTTCAACGACAAATTTTGTTTCCCCACATCTTTGACAGTATACTTTGTCACCATACTTCTCCATATTTCTTTTGCATTATTATAATTACAATATACATCAAATATGTCATTGAGAGAGTGTTTAAAATGGAGTGTTTACAAACCTTATTCCTAACTGCCCATGCTTCGGTATTGTCACTGGTTTCAGGATCGTTAAGAACCCAAGCAACTCATGCATGTCAAGGACACTGAAGATCCTTTTTTACCTCCTTGTAAAGCTTTCTCCAACAAAAAACCTCAATATTTGAAATATTAGGGAATGACTTTGAAATATTAGGGAATGACTTAGCTAGTGACATTGTGGCAGTAGCAGGAGAGTTGACGACATTAGAGAAGACAACATCAAAGTTCTCAATAACATCAGTGTTGTGGATAACAATATTGTCAACAGTCGTGTTTCCATCCATGTTAATAATTATCCTTTAGATTGTTGGTAAAAACACAACGAAGAACATAAACAAAAAATATTTAGTGTATAGACACTAAGTGCCTTGTATATATAGATTGTTATCATGTAACAACCAAGTTGTAAATAAATTAGAGAATTAAAAAGGTGTTACAATAGTTAAAAAAAATTATAGTTGTTAAAAAGTTCTTTTTTAAAAAAAGCGATTAGAATTTTTGAAAGTAAAGGTGTTGTCTTGTGCACAAAAGAGGCAACCAAAAGTTTTTCTCTTGCTCGACTCAATCTTATGAACGCGAGCCCAATGTTATTTTCTTGTTAAAAATCTTAATTTTTTTTCTGTGATGTGGAATAAAAGTTATGTTTTTCAATATGAGATAAAAACCTTCTAAAATAGTTTTATTATTTACAACACTTTCTTTTCATATGTGAGATAATTTCCAAAATATTCCTGATTTCTTTTATGGTTATTTCCCTTATCTTTTATTTATATCCTTTAGCAAGTTGTTAGTTTTCGATAGACGCTTACTCGTTCACCTTCCTAATTTTATCAACTAGGAAGCTATTGTTTGAAAAATAAAGCTCCCGTAATATTGTGCCGAGAATTTTACATCTCTTGAATGTATTTCTCGTTTTAGCAAATTAATTGTACCCTAACCTAAAAATTGTAACCACTACTTGATAACTTATAATTCATCTTTCTTAATTTGTTATTATTTTCTACAATCAATTTGATATTCTAAAGACGTTTAAAGTAAATGAAAAATTACACAGAATTAGTGAATTTTCATTACTTGATAAATGAAGACTATTTTTATTACCCATCATTATTTAACAATAAGATCAACTTTTAGATATAAACGAGGTGATTCTAAAGGAATAGTGTAATCGAAACGCAGGGGAAGTGGTACGTAGATTTTTTAATTGTAGATAACTTGGTAAATTTTTCTACCCATTTTGTTTGTAAGCTGTATTTTTTCCCCAGTAATATCAAATCTAAAATATGAAACAATTGTTTTTTACATAAACAATCTAAAATCCAACAATCAAATTTTTATAAGAAATAAGCTTAAACAAAAGAGGACAAAATTAGAATTAAAATGCATTTTTTTTGTATTATTTTATAAGATTTATTCCTCATGTTATTATATTAAAAATATTTAACACTTATATTATTTTTTTGTTCTTTCAAAAATCCTAGGTCATGTTTTTTTCAATCCATATATATATTTTCAGATGCTAATATTAAATAAATATTAAAATAAATAATTAGTCTCACATATTTATAAGAAAAAAACCTAAATAAATGAAAAAATAAAAATAAATATAGAAAATGGACTTGAAAGATAAATAAAAAGAATATAAAAAACAACAACGAGAAAAAATAATAAATATCAATTTTAAAATGATCATCAACACAAATCAAAATGTAAATATTAAAAAAACAATCTAACAACAGTGGAAATAATAATAATTGGTGAGACCATAATTATTGTCAGAAAAAATATTTCATAATTTTATATTTTATAAGATTTATTACTCATATTAAAATTATTTTAGAGCAATGATTAAATAAATAAATAAATATATATATATATATTAAGGCGCTAATATTAAATAAATATAAAAAAATATAATTAGTCTGACATATTTAACACAAAACAAAACTGACAAATAATTATTATGATTGTTTTGAATGTCTTATCTATAATAATTAGAAAATCCAAAACCTAACAATATTAAGAAAAAGAAATTAAAAAACAAAATAAATGACAAAAAAAAATAATATTATCAGATTTTAAGAAATTATTTGACCTGGGGAAAAAAAGAGAAATTATAATAATTATTAATTCTCAAATGATCACCAGCACATTAAATAAAAAAAACTTCAAAACATTGGAAATAAAGAAAAATTGAAAACAAACACTAAGAGCATGTACATATAAACATGGACAAAAATAGGAATATGTAAGAAATATGTATAAAAAAATAAAGGTACTAAAAGAAAATCCAAGATACTAAAAAACATTGATACTGATGAAATTAAATAATTTAAAACAAAACCGGAAATTAAAAGAATTAGGACCAAAATGAAACTTACATCTATAAATAATTTGCATGGAAGGATAAAATTGAAAAAAACCAAACTATGATACTAAAAATATTAAGGATTTATAATAAATTTGCATGGAAGGATAAAATTAAAATAAATCAAAACTTTGATACCAAAAATATTAAGGATTCTAGACCAATCCAAAAATTCAAAGAATGAGGACCTAAATGAAACTACAATATATAATAAATTTCAATTGAAGGACGACGTTGAAACAAATCAAAACCTATATAATAGCACTACTACGGACCAAACAAACCAAATCAAAAGTTCAAGGATTGAAATGAAATACGACAAAAAATAGTTGCGCTGACGTCAGTATGCGCAGGCAGGAGAGAGAAAAGAAAGGAACAACTATTGACACGTCTCCGGCCACCTTTGACTAACACGCGCCGCACCATGTGGAAGAGAACATGTATGAAAAATATTCTATACGCTGGTTGGGTTTTTTTGGACGCCGGAAGACGCCGCATGCGCCCATAGTAAATCGGCGAGAAAAAAAATTAAAAATTGGTAAATTACCGAGACACCCCTCCAGGCCAGACTTGTTTTTTTCGTTTTCGAGGGACAAAAATTTTATTTCACTGTGCAAAGAAATATTTAAAAATAAATAAACCGGTCAGCCGAACTAGCCCAGACCAGACCGATAATGTGCAATTACCGTGGAATCCCTCAACCCAAGCGCATGTTTTTGTCTTTTTCGAAAGACAATTTCGTTAATACACCATGGAAAAAGACAAAACAAAGCAGACCGATCGAACCAAAGCGAACCGACCCGATAATTGAGCATAACAGTAACCGTGAATATTGATTTATCTCTTGGTGAATAGTGCAGCAACTCGTTATACTATTTAGCTGTTTAGATAATATATATATATATCTTACAGTGAAAAACTTTCTCAATAAATATTAATATTAATATTAAATTTTCAATACGTGGATGCATTTAAAAAAATATTTTAAATGATATTTTTTTTCTGAATTTTAATGGAGCGTAGGTTGGATTGAGAGTATTAAAAGGGTGGGCAGTGCAATGGGAGTCTACAGAATCTCTTTGGGGACTTATCTCTCCCAATTTGATCCAATCTCCATGATTGAGAGGTACTGTTGAGAGGCAAAAGACAATAAAGGAAGCGTGTCCCTTGGGAGAGAGAGGGATTTTCCTCTGCAAGTATGACATGAAGTACTTGACAAACTTGCCCATACTTTGCATGCAAAGCAGTCGTCTTCAACTTGCTAGTTCTACACCCCACCATTTATCCTACCCCACCATTTATCCTACACACAACAATATGTCGCTCTCCACCTTATTATCCTACGCACCATTTTCTTTTTCCAACAGAACCCCATAGCCAAGGGTGTTGAACATCCTTTTTTCCACCATGCATTGAACTAAAAGCATTGCGAACCCAACACACGCTATGGCAACTTGGACCAGAGATGAAGAGAAAGTCTTCGAGAATGCAATAGCATTGCATTGGATTGATGAGGATTCGAAAGAGCAATGGGAAAAGATTTCCTCATTGGTGCCCAGTAAAAGTCTTGAAGAGTTGAAACTACACTACAAAATACTAGTTGAGGATGTCTGTGCTATCAAGGCAGGAAATGTAACCATACCAAATTATGAAGGAGAGGAAGCCTCATCTACAACTAAGGATCTTCCTGGGATTATGGCTACGGACAAAAAAATGAATTGTGGTTATGGAAGTGGGTTTATAGAATCAAGTCAGGAGTCATCTGGAGATGGAGGCAAAGGAGCATCAAGGTCAGAACAAGAAAGAAGGAAAGGGATTCCATGGACCGAAGAAGAGCACAGGTAAAGCCCATGTCTAATAGTTTATGTTAGGATTGTATTCACTACTAAAAACCGGGGGTGTTTGCAACGGCAAAAATCCGTTGCAATTTTTGCAACTGAAATTTGTTTAGCAACGGATTTTCCGTTGCTAAACAAATTCCTGAATTAAAAAAACAAACATATGTGTTGCAACGGATATTCCGTTGCAATATAAAATTAACAAATTTCTCTGTACTGGCGAGCACTAAACAGTAACACCTTGCCGGCGTTCCAGCTCTTGCTCCCGTTCCACCTTCCCGGTGTCGAGCTTGAGTTAGACAGTAGACCCATCACCACCACAACGCCGATCTCCTTCATGTACGGTAAGCATTTCCATTTTTAATTTCCTTAGTTTTTAACAGGAAAATTTGTGTTTGGGTTTCTTCTTGTTTGTTTGCAAAGAAATTCTGGGGGGTTTCTTCTTGTTCGTTTGCATCTTCTGAACTACTTGCATCTTCTACTTGGGTTTCTCCTTAGTTTTTACCGCTTACATAACTCAAATTTATAAATCAAATAGAATGAAATCGCTTGAAATTTACTGCACCTTAAGTTGACGCCATTTCTGTTTTGTTTTATCATAAGTTTAGAAATATGAATGCATTATTTTGGTGACCCATTTGGTTTTGCCGAGAAGTCCAGAAAAGTCATGTTTTTTTTTTATAATGCTTAATGGAAGAGCCTTAAAACTAATTTACTTCGATAATAGTTGCTGGCCTTTCTCCTGGCAAGTGAACTTTATCTTGGACCTTTCAATTTGACCTCTCAAGCTCTTTTTATTCTGCCTGAAACTTCTCATTTTCCATTGTGGTAATGCATTGTTCTAGATTTGGGTTCAACTTTATGCTTGTGTAATATATTAAAAAGTCAAAATCCTTATGCACATTGTTTTTTTGGTTTGATTTTGTATATATCATGGGTTCGGGTAAAAAACAAAACAAAACTTTTAGATTGTGATTAGGAAAGGGAGCTTCTGCTAGCTATTTGTCTTCACATGTTTTCCATTTTAGTCCTGTTTGTTTTTTATTTGTATTTTTATCTCAAATTTTGATTGAATCAATTGGAGTCATAGCAGTTGATTGTTATTTTTTTATTAACCTTGTGCTGGATAGTTTGTATGATATCTATTTTTTTTTCCTTTGGGCGTGGGTTATCTAAAACTGCAGAAGCCATTGTTTGAGTTGAGATAGCATTATTTAAGGAATGCTACTGTCTTAAATTGTGGATTGTTTCTTGTTCCTATCGGTGTTAAATTTATTGACTCTTGTGTCTCTCTAATGTGTATCTATCTGCTGTAATTCTCTTGCAACAGCAAAAAACCTCATTCTTGCTGGTGTCAAGTCTGTGACATTGCTCAAAGATGTCTAGTAAATAATTTATTTATTATCCCACAGTTAAATTTGTTTATTAAAAAATCATATTTGAAGAAATTATTGTTATATTTCGGAAATTCTAAGATGATTGATGATGCATGAGTGTATGAAAAGTCCAATGCTGTTTGAATGATTACTTATGCAAACCAAGGAGCTGGACATATTGATCATACACTTGGGAATGCGTCTGAATTCGCACAAGACCCTTTGTCACTTCCAAGTGGCCCAATTACAAGACTTAGAGCCAAACGCTTCAAGGAAGCACTAAATGGGCTAATCCAAGAGATTTGGGCTGATTCTAAAAACACTAAGATGGGATCAAATGATAATCAAGGCAATTGAAGAGGGTAATAATTATGCAAAAACGTTTCAGCATGATCTGACCATCAAAGGGCATGAATTTGATGACTTTCAAGGTTATTAATTATAGGAATGAAGTTGGTCTTAAATGGTTATGTTAAATACATTGAATTTAGTCATTTAGCTATTTATGATAGCCTCTAGAAGTCCAAGAGACCTAAAAACGTGGGGACTTGTTTATGTTACTGTTTGAGCTCTTTTAAAGCTTTAGTTATGACTTTTCCTATAAAAGGGGGTATTTCGAAATGATTGAGTAGATTATGTTTTCAGAAAATTATCATATTTGTGAGGTCTTTTGTTCCTCTTCGTTCTTAAAAGAACTTCTAGAACTTATCAAGTTAATCTTGTGGCGTTCAAACAACCAAACTTATCACCTTGATTGTTGAGAGATTCTCAGGTTTTCTAGGTGTGGCGTTTCAATCTTTCGTAGTCTTGGTTTTCATCTTGTTAGGTGACGGGTCAAGACTCAACCAATCTTGTCTACACGATCTTGGGGTTCTAAACCATCATTCTTATTGGGTTTCATCTCAATTGTTGATGAAGTTCATATCAATTACCATGCAATAGATACTCGGGCAAACTTAAGATACATCATAGTTGCTGGTTGATATTCAATTTATATTGAATGTACTAACAATGTCTCTCTACTCAGGGTCTTAGAAAGGAGCATCAAGCACTGGTCAATATACATTGACTGCAAAGTGTATTAAATTCTCTTCAAAGGTCAGTGTGATATGTTTATTGTTTGTTTTTAGTATTAGTATCGATTAAATGCATATTGCTGTGTATGGAAAAAACTGTGTTTGTTGCTATTGTGTGTTCAATGTTTTGTTAAGTATTTGTGTTGTTGCCTTTTGTTTTATTTGTCTTGGCCATTAATAATTTGTAATAGTGGAGATAGCTATTGAACTTAAGGGAGACATAGTTGTCCCCTTTGCACCTTAATGAATGTAGTATCGAATTGCTAGTAATATTTAAAAAAATACAAAAAGAAAGGGGCCTTGGGGTAAATCCAATTGAACGTGCCAAGTCTAAATAATTATGATATGAAAATGATCTTACGCATGAATCTATAGTTGTGAAATAAAAAAAACTTAAATTATGTTTCAATTATTGAAATCATATTATATTTGATTTGCCTGCTGCGTAATACAAAATGAATCAACATTCTAAAATGTTTGTATGTCATAATGTTTACTAGATTAATATGGACGATCGAGAGTGGATGTATCGTCGTATGCGAAGTGCTCGTCTGAATCCTGAATTTATTGCGGGTGTTAAAAGATTTATCAATTTTGCATATTCAATTGATAAAAATATATATGAGGGGAAAATTAGATTTCCTTATGTGAGATGCAAAAATCAAAAGTTTCAAAACGAATATGATGTTTGTAAGCATTTATTGACAAGAGGGTTTTTACCTTATTATGAAAATTGGACTGTACATGGGGAGCGTTTTGTCACAGATATATTGGTTGGACCTTCACGGGAGGGCTTAGTCGTGTTGTGAATGATATGGGAGATGCAAATCCATATCGAAATATGGTTCTAGATGCACTGGGGAATGATGATGCATATTATAATGATAGGGTTTGCAGTACTGTTGTCATAGAGGAACCTCCGAATGTAGAGGCATCTAATTTTTTTAAGTTGTTGAAAGCTGCAGAGGAACCTTTGTGGGAAGGGTGTACCAAGCAATCAAAACTATCTGCTTGTGTACAATTGCTTAATATGAAGTCAAATTTAAATTTAACTCAGAATGCCTTCAACAAATTTACTGAACCTTTGTATGCCTGATGATGCAAATTTGGTATCAAATTTTTATGATGCCAAGAAATTTATGCGGCTACTTGGACTTGGTTATGAGAAATATGATGTGTGTCCGAATTACTGTATGTTGTATTATGGGGTGGATGCAATGAAAATAATTTGTGACTTCAGTGGAAGTTCCCGATATAAACCTAGAAACCCTACTAGTAAAGGCTCTTATAAGGCGGAGAAGCAACTCCGATACTTTCCATTGACACCAAGACTTCAGAGGCTATTTATGTCTCCACATCATGCTAAAGATATGACATGGCATCACTTTCACAGGTCATATGATGGAGTAATGGTGCATCCATCAGTTGGATATGCATGGAAAGAGTAATCGTATCCATCCTAACTTCACGTCAGATCCACGAAATGTGAGATTAGGGTTATGCACGGATGGATTTTGTCCATTTAATATGATGTCAAATGTATATTCTTGTTGGCCAGTAATTGTGACAGTGTATAATTTGCCTCCTTGGAAGTGCATGACATGACCATTTATGTTTTTAGCAATGATCATTCCCGGGCCAAAGAATCCGGGAAAGAAGCTTGATGTTTTTCTAAGACCCTTGATTGATGAATTGAATAAGTTGTGGTCTGTGGGTGTTGAAACTTATGATGTATACAATAAACAAAATTTTCAATTGAAAGCAGCTTTGATGTGGACCATTAGTGATTTTCCGGCATATGCTATGTTATCAGGCTGGAGTACTCATGGAAAATTATCTTGTCCTTATTGCATGGAACATAGCAAGACTTTTAGATTAAAACATTGAAGCTCCCTCCTTTTCCACGTCGATCTGGTTTACAGATATTAGATGAAGTGACAAAGTTTACTCAGGGACATTTTCATAGCGCTTGTGATAAAATTCCCGGTTTCGGTGTCTATCATAATTGGGTGAAGAAAAGTATTTTTTGGGAGCTTCCATATTGGCATACGAATGTAATTCGTCACAACCTAGATGTCATGCACATAGAGAAAAACTGTTTTGAGAATATCTTCTATACAGTAATGGATTGTCCTGATAGAAGCAAGGATAATGTAAAGGCTAGGTTAGATATTCAGTTGTATTGTAGGAGGCCAAGCTTACATTTGCAACAACATGCCAGTGGTCGAGTTTACAAACCGAAAGGTAGTTATTATCTCTTCAAGAAACAACAACAAGAAGTGTTGTCATGGATGAAAGAGTTGTCCTTTCCTGATGGTTATGCTTCAAATATATCACGGTGTGTAAAAGAGGCTCAATGTAAGGTTTCAGGCACGAAAAGTCATGATTGTCATGTTTTTATGCAAAGACTTATTCTTGTTGCGTTCCGACCTTAGTTGCCTAGACCACTATGGGAGGCATTAACTGAATTGTCAGTTTTTTTTTGGGACATCTGTGCTACAAATTTAAATGTCCACCACATGGAGCTGATGCAAAGAAATATCATTGAAATAATATGTAAACTTGAAAGGATTTTCCCTCCATCTTTCTTTGACTCCATGGAACACTTAACGATACATCTTCCTTATGAGGCACAAAGCTGGAGGACCCGTTCAATATCGATGGATTTATCCATTCGAACGGTATGCTCTCATACAATGTAATTTTTATTCACTTTCAATTTATATTTTTTTTATCTCTCAAACTAATTAACATAAATGATGTAGGTATATGTTTTATTTGAAGAAGAAAGTAACCAATAAAGCTCACGTAGAGGGTTCTATATGTGAAGCTTACTTGATTGACGAAATTACAAATTTTGCGTCTTATTATTTCGGTGATGACGTTCAAACAATATGGAATAGAGTTCCAAGAAATGACGATGGTGGATCTAAAGGTCAATGTGGACAACTTTCTGTTTTTTCCTATCCTGGGAGAAAATTGTCCAAGAAATTTTGTAGAAGAAATGAAAATTGCACACAGCAATGTCATTTTCAATTGTCAAGAATTGAAACCCTATATGGAGTAAGTGTGAAATATTTTCTATTCGATCTTCATTTATAATAATTTAATTTCACCTACCAATTACAAATTTAGGCAATGTCGCTCAAGACACAACAACCACAATTTAGCGATGTTGAAATTGAAAAATCATGTAATTTCAAGAAACATTTTGTTACATTAAATATTTTGTATTAAATAATAATTCATCCATTGTTATTATTATTCTTATGCTAGGTTCAATACAAATCAACTGGAATTGAGAATCAAATCTTTGCACTATCTATCGGGCCGTCAAATTCAGTGAAATGTTATAATGGGTATTATGTAAATGGGTTTAAATTTCATACTCTATGTTATGGACGATATAAAATAACAATGAATAGCGGGGTTTGTGTTAAAGGAAGTAGCTACAATGAGAATGAGATTGATTATTATGGAATGCTTGAAGAAGTGATTCAACTTAAATATTTAGGGAATAAGTGCAAGGTATTTATGTTCAAGTGTCATTGGTACGATACAAAACGTGGTCTTAAATTGCATCGTTCAAATGATTTGGTTGAAATCAAACATACTTCTAGACTACATGGGAATGAAGATTTTGTCTTGGCGCAACAATGTCAACAAGTGTACTATACATATCCACCCGATAATAAATCATCAGAATGGTGGGCAGTTATAAAGACATCAGCTAGAAGTCGTTATAACGTTGATATGGGGGAATTTATTGAAAACAATGACAATGTTAAATCATTTGATGTTGATCAATTAGATGAAATTTCTCATCCATGTTGTGTGCTTCCTGATCCGACACTTGATGAACAAAATATACTTGCTGACTCATCTTATTATGAAGAGATCAACCAACATGAGTTGCCTCGGGTAGAGGCAAATTGGGGAGAAGAGAATGAAATAGCTTCGGATGAAGAAATTGACTATGATAATGATGTCATTGGTGATGGTGATGATGCTGATGATGATGTAATTAGGAGTGATGATAATGATGATTAGCATTATGCTTGTATTTTTTATTTTGATTGAAATAATTGTATTGATGATAATGATGATTAGCAGTATGCTTGGATTTGTTATTTTGATTGAAATATTAATGTTGATGATAATGATGATTATCACTATGCTTGGATTTGTAATTTTGATTGAAATATTGATGTTGATGATAATGATGATTATCACTATGCATGGATTTGTTATTTTGATTGAAATATTGATGTTGATGATAATGATGAGTAGCATTATGATTGGATTTGTTATTTTGATTGAAATATTGATGTTGCACGGATTTGTTATTTTGATTGAAATATTGATGTTGATGATAATGATGAGTAGCAGTATGCACGGAGTTGTTATTTTGATTGAAATATTGATGTTGATGATAATGATGAGTAGCATTATGCTTTTATTTTTTTATTGCCATATTTATTAGTTATTACAAATACTTATTGATGACAATACAATTGTTTTAGAATGTCGCGACGTGGATCTATATTAGATTCCAGTAGTGGTAGGTTTGCATCCAGATCAAATCGAACTCAATACAGGATGAATACGAATGCAACAACTTCTCGCCCAATCGACCCTACTGACTTACATGATCATTACATGTCCGAAGTCCCAAGTTCATTTCCACAGGATGAAGATAATTACATGTCCGGGTTTCAACATTTGCTGGCGAGTCAAAGTTATCCGAGAGTAGCTGGTGATAATGAGGATGAGGAGAACGACATTGACGATCCAATTAACCAAGATGGTAATAACGATCAGAATGAAGATTGTACCCAATCAGACAATGGTCCAAACTCTTCTGGCAACAATGTTTGCATTAAACGGAAGGGTTTTGACACCGAAATCGATCCACTGACAAAAAAAAGACAACTGAGTTTGTTTGGAAGAACCGAGTAAGTTTAATATTTTTTGTAGACATTTATTATTTATGTCTGTATTTGTTTCATGAAAGTTTGTTATTATAATATTTCAGGTTTAATAACGCATCATGTGGACGTGAAATTGGAAACATTTTGAGATGTAATTTCAAGGGGCCATGGCACTCTTGGGAAAAAGTTGATTTGATGTATAAGGATGAACTGTTCAAGGAGTTCAAGGTATGAAAAAAAAAATTGCTTACTTTATTGCCTTTTTTAATATGAATTCACGCAACTATTTCCATATTTATGATCATGAATAAATTATGATATATATTTTTATGGACAAACTTTTTCCTGTAATTTTTGTTGATGTTGTTTGCAAATTATTTTACTTATCATATGTATTTGATAGAAAAAATATGTCTTCCCTGAGGAAGATGAAGAAATTGTTCGGAATATTTGGGAAGATAAAGCTCGGATCTCTTTGAACCAACAATTGGGAAGATAAAGATTGCATGAATAATGGTCCCATTTGGATACAAAAGGAAGACTGGAATACCATGATACAAGAAGTTTGGTCAACCGATGGATTCCAAAGACGATCTGACTCTTCAAAACGCAATCGGTTGAAACAAACAGATGGTAAAATAAGTTCTAATTCTGGTGGCTCAGTTTCATTTGCATCATATCGAGCCAGTATGGTAAGCATTAATATTATTGAACACTCGTAATTGTATTTGTTTAATATTTAGGTTGCTATTTTTTTTTTTAAATGTTGATAGCAACAACAAGCCGGGGGAAAAGAACTTTCATGGGATGATGTCTTTTCAATGTTGCATCAGAATGTGAATGACACCGGCACATTCGTAGATAACAGGATCAAAACAGTGGTGGTAAGTACTTTTTTTTTTTTTAATATTTAAAATATAATTTCATATTCAAATAAATTTATTTCTACATGTACTTGTCTGTTTGCAGGAAAATTATAGAAATGAGATGATTGCAAAGTATGGACCTGATCGAGATGTTCATCCTTCTTTTGATGGAGAAGCTTGGCGTGAGGCTTCGGGGGGGGTAAGCAAGGGTAGAGTTTACAGTGCACCTCGTATGCCAAAATCTAAGGTTAGTGCGAGTTCGTCACCACATTCCTACTCAATACACTCCACATATCCGAGCACAGTTATTCAGGAGTTGAAAGATGAATTGCAAGTAAAAGATGCTCTTCTTAGTAATATGCAACGTCAGATTGAATCGATTACAAATTATCTTGGCACCCAGCATGGAAGTTATGTTAGGCCTAAGTTTATGAGTAAAGGTATGCCAACACCTGTTGACACGATGTCATCACATACAATGGCACCTATGGGTCCCGTGTCTTCCACAATGGTCCATCTGCATCTCATCCACAACATCGTAAATCATTTCCCCCTTAAACAATGGTTAAAAATATGTATTTTTTTGTTTCATGTTGATGTAAAAATCTGTATTATTTTGTTTCATGTTGATGTAAAAATCTGTATTATTTTGTTTCATGTTGATGTAAAAATATGTATTTACTTTAACATGTAAATGTAACTGAATCTTTGTTGTATTATAAAATGTCCTTTATGTTATTTGAACTATATTTATTTGCTTCTAAATTTTAATAATATTAATGAAAATATTTATTTATAATTATTTAAGAAATTAAATAAACAATTTAATAAACAAATTAAATAAACAATCTTTGTGACAAGGTTGCAACGGATTTTCCGTTGCAAGGTTGCAGCGGAATGGCCGTTGCAAGCTTGCACCGGAATGGCCGTTGCAACCTTGCAACGAAGCGGCCGTTGCGCGGTTGCAACGAAGCGGCCGTTGCGCGGTTGCAACGGAAAATCCGTTGCCATTACATTTGCAACGGAAATGCGGTTGCTAATTTGCATATCAAGAAAGTTTGTCATATCAAGAACACCAACACAAGTGGCAAGTCATGCTCAGAAATACTTCATCCGGTTAAACTCAATGAATAGAGATAGGAGGAGGTCTAGCAACCATGATATTACAAGAGTTTGAACAATGGGGATGTGTCTTCTCATCAAGCACCAATCACTGGTCAACAGGTCAACACGAACCCAGCAGCAGCTCCTGCTCCTGCTAAGGGACCTCCATTGAAGCATAGTGCACAGCCCCACATGCCTGGTTTACCCATGTATGGACACCCGGTTGGCCCACTTGTCGGTCATATGGCATCGGCTGTTGGAACTCCAGTGATGCTTCCTCCACTCAGACACCATCCCAACTCTCCCTACGTCGCTTATCCAATGGCACCACCACAAACAATATCTCACTTGCTGAAGATTTCACCAGAAGACACAAGGTAGGGATTGTGAATAAAGGAGACAAAGATTCATTCATCAACGACATAACAAACAATATCTCTTGTAATGATATTGTCATTCACCTCAAGATTCGATGCAAGTTACCAGGGATACTGTTTTACTTATCATTGAATTTTTGTATTTAAACTAATAATAACTGCCAATTTATCAAATATAACAACAAGGTCGATCATATTGCATTTTGTTTTGGGTCAAATTATATCCACGCTGCTGCCTGCAGAAAAATCTCGGAATAATGAGAAATCAATCTCTCCATATTTTAGAATCTCTAGAATCCCTGTAAACATGTGATTGGTTATTTAGCTTTAATGAGAGAATCAACACATTTTTATCGCCTCTCGTTTAACAGATCATTTTGTAGTTAAATTAGTGGGCAACTAAACTCCTCTAAACGTATCCCTCTGAGGCAATTTTAATGTTTCACTTTGTAAGCCTCCCAGAACACATCATTTCGGACCAAACCAATTTTCCTAATTTATGAAAATAATAATATATTCATAGATGTGGAAATAATATTAATAACTCCGTTCTAACAAGCAATTGGTCGAGGTGGACGCGACCTCCATCCTGATAAGGTGAGAATACAAGCTTGATCTTCCAACGGAGAGGGTTAACCTATCACACTTCTGGTCCAACAAGGGATTACTCCCGAGGTCAATAGACCTGGAAATACCCTTGTTCAAACCAATATATATATCAATTGTGGGCTTGAGAATGTTTTGATCAATTACCAACAACCTTGATTCGAGTTAGCGGATATTGCCCTATGACGCCCGGAACTGAAGCGAGGATCTCATGCTATCTTTCAACGGCTACCGAACCGCCATACTCAGGTAAGCGGTCTTCGTTCCAAGTACATCAAGACCCCATAGCTACTTAGGGCCGAGTACACAATTGCATCGACATTTACAAGTAGGCCTGCTTACATCGGCATTCGAGTTAGCGGCTGTGCACGTTTATATTCAGCCAGTTTTACGGCGACGGGTGTCCTCAACATCTGCCTAGTATAAACTGGTAACCCAATCTTAGGAATAACCTGTGCTGGCTTTGACGGAGAATATCACTCACTACAAGAAAAAGGGGTTGTTTGCAACGGACTGATCCGTTGCAAACAACAAAGGAATCCGTTGCTAATAAATATTAGCAACGGAATTTTGCAACGGAATGAATTTGCAACGGCCATTCTGTTGCAAATAGTAACGGATATTCCGTTGCAAATCTGTTGCCGAGTCTTTTCTTAATTAATTTTTTTGTCCCTTCTTGTGTCCAAGTTCTATCCTCCCTGCTTTTTATACGGGGCTTCAGATCAGTTCAGTCTTGTCCAATTTCATCCCCATGCCTAATTCAGACCATGAATCATAATCTCATAATAGATCTTTTGGGAAACTAAGAGCAAGTCCGGGGAGAGGCAACCCAGTAGCCAAAGCTATAATTTAAATTTTTTGGCTATTTTCGTGAACTGAACAATTGAAACAATTCAAAAAAACACATCCTACAACCAATAATCCAACAACAGATTCATGCAACCAATAATTCAAGCTTCCATTTTCCATGTACGAGTAAATCAATAATCTGTCATTACCATGCCTACAATAACCTTGAAGAGAAACAAGGTTTTTGTGTTGAGCCCTTGAGAGAGCTTCCACTTCCACTTCCACTTCAGCATTGAGAGGATTAGATGAAGAAGAAGAACCTTGAACCGCACAAGCTGCTCCTCCCGTTACAAGCTCCCGCATCTCCATCTTCTTCCTCTTTTATTGTGATTTTTAAGAAAAAATACTGATAAATAAAATTGAATTAGAATGAATTTGATGAAGATAGAGCGAAGTAATGGAAGGAAGGACGAGGAGTATTTTTGGACGGATGGATGGATGGATTGGTTGTTGAGAAAAAGATGAGGGGGGGCGACCAAAGGGGAGAAAAGAGGTGGGGTAGGGTTTTGAGATTGAGATGAAGGGGAACGAACGGGGGGTGGGTTTTTAATAATAATATTTTAAAACAGTATGTATGGGCGCCAGGATTTTGAAAAGCAATTTTCATTTGCAACGCACAATCCGTTGCAAATGGTTTTACATTGCAAAGGAATTTCCGTTGCAAATTTAAATTGCAACGGAAAATCCGTTGCAAAGTAATTTTTATTTGCAATGGATAATCCGTTGCAAATGGTTTTAAATTGCAACGAAATTTCCATTGCAAATTTACATTGCAACGGAAAATCCGTTGCAACCCATGTTTTTTTTTTCCTGGAATTTGGTTAGCAACGGAAAATCCGTTGCTAACCAAAATCCCCGTGGCAATTTGTGCAACGGATTTTTGCCGTTGCAAACAGGCACCTTTTCTTGTAGTGACTTCTGCTTAAGATCACCATCCACACATTGAATAATGTTTTTAACTTTCGACAGAAACATAAAGAAGATTGAATAATCGTGTCTCGGCATCCTCATTCAAAATCAAATCAACTACATGATTAGGAAATGTAAATTTAACTAAATAGCATCAAAAAGGTGAATCGTACCCATTAAACAATGCTCTCACTAAACTCCCCTATACATAATTTGCAGGTCCATCTATAACTGGATGCTCAGATTACACCCAAAAAGACTCTCAAGCAAGGTAGTCAAACTCGCGAGTCAACTCGCAAACTCGTACGAGTTTGCGAGTTGGCTCAGCAAACCTGGTTGGACCGGAAAGAAAAATCAAAACTGGTCAAACTCGGTCAAAATCGGGTTGACTCGTTCCGATTTTACGCGTTCGGTCGGCTTTGAGTTTTCATCTTCAGATTTCAATCTTTCTTTTCAAAATAGTCATTGAAGATGAAGATTGAGAAAGAAGAGAGCAAAGGAGAAGAAGATGAGGGAAGAGGATGACGGAGGGAGGGCGGCGGCGTGAGAGTGAGAGAAGAGAATTGGAATCCTTAGGGTTAAGTTAGTGGGGGGGGGGGGGGGGGGGGGGGGGGGGGGGGGGTGGCTTTTATATTACTTATAATAATAATTAAAAAAAAAGCAGGTTTCTACTTTCTAATGGGGGGTCTACGGGGGGATGGGTTATAAATTTTTATTAATAATAATAGTAGGTTTATACGGGGGAGGGGTTATGATATTAATATTATTATTATTATTAATAATAATAATAATAATAATAATAATAATAATTAGCATAAAAAATAATTTAAAAAAATCCTATTAATTTAAGATAATAAATAACATTAATTAATTTCAAATACAACAATCATAAAAAATATACAATTACTTGAAAAACATAAAATAAGTAGTTTAAATTTCAAATCTCAAATACTGTGGGTCTTTTAATTATATTTAAATTCATTTTTTTAATTTTAATATAATTAAAAATAATAATTTTATTGTTGGAGGGTTTTTCAAAAGTAATTATTTAATTATATAACTTACTCCTATTAATTGTATAATTAATTGTATAATTAAACTATATATAAAATAATTGAACTTTATTTAAAATAAGATAAAAAAATGTCCATAATTATGCTATTTTGTATTCAGAAATATTTTACATACGATTTTGCTTCTCACACGATTTTAGCTGTAATTCAACGATTTTTGTACGGAAAAATTCAGGTACGATCTTACGATTTTACGATCCGATCTTACGATCCGATTTTTTGGAGCCCCTTCCGATTCGTGTCAAAATCTCGATTTTGACTACCTTGCTCTCAAGGCTTAAGGAGATGCTGCTGCACCCTTCTTCCTTGGTTTTGCTTTGAGTGCTTGATCAAAAGCCAGACAACAAAGTCAAGATGACAGAAAGGAATCCTTTTAACCCGAATGTAGTATTTGTTGAACTAAAAAAGAAAAACGGCCCTCAAAATTAGAAGATAAAGCTATTTTGCATTTTTACCTTCTCTGAAACCACTCTTGAACCTGCGGGGGACACTGTCAAGCTCTTTTTTTATTTTAATTTTTTTAAATTTTTGGGTATTAAAGAGAGAGTGCAGCATACGCTAGGGCTTTTAATAAGATCGGGCTGGGCTCAGTTATCAGAACCTGACTTGGAAATAAATTATAATAATTATGTTAACAATCTCGGCCCCAGCTTGGCGCCTCTCTCTCTCTCTCTATTTATTATTACTCGTGTTTGAAAATGAGAAATTTAAGGATTACGTTCCACCTACTATGTAGTCTAGTGCCGTAGAGTTGGAATTATTAAAAACTACAATTATGTTAAAAGTTTATTTAATTACAAGTAGGAGCGGATCTTCATGAGAAAGACCACCCCGCCACTAAAATATGTCATTTTTTTAATCCTTTGTAATGGAGAACTCTAATGGAGCTCCCTAACATTCAAAAAGATAACTTCTCCTTCCATTTTCATAGACCTGCCTAAAAGTGGCCTTAGACAGTTAAATGCCCATTTCTTCCATTTGTTTTGGCATTCAATCATTATTTCTTTTCTTACATACAAAAATAATAATAGCACTCACTTTTTTATCAATCCCATCACTCTAAAATCTTTGTTTTTCCCTCCTTTTCAACTTCAACATTCAAGCCCATGATTTCAACATCATGAGTGTTGTTAAAGGTTAAGCCTTCTTATTGCATGATAAATTAGTTTAAATATTAATCATGACATCATTAACTCAATATCAAAACTACTTATATAAAGAACTGGTGTCGTATGGAAGAAAAAAGAATGTTGATTTTTATGAGTTTTTAGCATAGGTTGATTTTTATGAGTTTATAGCATAGGTTGATGATGTAGCATAGTAGTTAATGGACTAGTGACTATTCATTTAATTGTTTCTTTAATTGAGTAACTCAAATTATTAGGCTTTCCTAATAATCAAAGTATATATATGCAATTGATTTGGTTGCTGATTTTGACTGGATAAATGAGTGGCTGAAAAAGACAAAATGCACGGTAAAAATAATATTTTAAAATAGGGGAACATGAATGATGGGTGTTCATTGTTCCATAATAGTTCGACATATAACATAACAATATTTGAAATTTAAAGCCTTGATTAAGTCTTTAATTAAAATAATCAATATATATTCAAAGTTATTTAAAACACTAATCCTTTTGCTATAATTATAATTGAATAAGGTAGAAATATTTTTAATTCATTTAGAAAAGTCTTTGATTAAATTGATTTAGTTCTACCTTGAATCTACCTAAAAACTTTTATTTTATTTAGATCTAATTTCTGCAATTCAGTCTTTTTTCATTCAATAAGATTTCCCAATTTCATGCTTTAATTTTCAAGTTTGTTGCAAGTTGGTAATACAATTTGGTGAACCGTGATAAATAGAACAAGAATGTCGTAATTGTTGGAAACAATAGCCAACATGAAACAACAACAAGAGGAGCCAACATGAAACAACAACAAGAGGAATGATGATGGTTTTATGTAAGCTATTATTAACTCAATACATATTTTTTTGTTGAAAAATATAAAACTCAGTTTGATATATTATCTTAAACAAAGTTAGAGTTCCTTCAGATTTTCATCGTCTAAGTTGTTTTCTAGGAGGAATACATAAGGAGACTAAGATTGGGGTTAAAAATCTTCAAAACTAGTGTTTGCTTATAGGCTATCTTGGATGCAAGAGGAGAATATTTCTATGATTAGGACAAGCTGGAAACCTGATTTACCGCTTCAGAAAATTATTGGTGAGGAAGACGATGGAGGAGATTTTCCTACCCTCACTTTGGGGACAAAGTTTTATGAAGGAGAAGAGAATGTAATGGATATGAGGACTAAATTTGACCATGGATGAAAAAGTGGTTGAAAAAGATGACGTGAAATGATGTTAAAAAAAAGGAGCAGTGTGGATGATGAATGTTAAGTCCATGAAAATTCAAAGTATGACATAACGACATTTGCAGTTTAACGTCATAACAGTCTTTAGTCAAAATAGTCAAGATTTTTTCAAATTTGAATTCAAATCAATTTAAAATTCAAATCCTTTAGAATTCAAATCTATTTAAAATTATAATTCTTTAGTTGTTATTATTATAAATTCATTAAGGTAACAATATTCTGATTCATTTAAATAGAACTTTTTAATTATCTCTTCAGATTTATTTAAGATGTTTTTCCTAGTTTGTTTTGGAATTTATTAATTTCCTTTATTTTTAGGTTTTGTTGTTGGTATAGGTAAATTTTAAAGTGCATTTAAGAAGTTGTAAACCTTAGAAACAGACTACTTGAAAAGAATGTATTTGGTAATAAAATCTTGAATTAGAGTTTCTATGTGATCTAGTTTTTGCATGATTTTATATTATTTTACTTGTTTTTCTTGTGTTGTTTCTACATGTGTCAAGAAATTCACACACACTCTCAACTTTCTTTCATTTTGTTTTAGTAAAACGCTTACAGTATGATTAGTCTTGAACTCTCATGTTCTTTCTCCCTTTTATTTTAGCATAAACTATATGAAGGTATTTGAATATCACAAGAGGATTCATTATTCTAGGTAAATTAGAAAAAATATTTCATATTTTCTCAAATAATATTGACTAAAAATTGGATTCATAAATCCAAGTCTCTAATTAGCATCAACTAGAAGGTTGGTCTATGCCAATCCAAATTTTTTTCAACGTGAAAGAAGAATGCTAAGGCGATGAAATGTTATTAAGAATAAAAATGAAATAAACAATTCAAGCCTCGGATAGGTGATTTATTTAGGAAAAGGCATAGCAAAAGAAGCAATCCACCTAGGCGAAGACTTATTAGCCGACAAGACTTTTGTAATTTAAAGTTTTAATAGATTTAATAAAAAAAAATGGCAAAATAATACATAAGTGATCGAATTCGAATGTACAAAGACCAGACATTTGGCTTGGGTGATCTAGTGCACCTGACTCGTTTGTAGAAAACGCCATTAGCGTGATCTATGTGCATGAGTGTGGTCTCTTTTTTTATTTGGAAAAAAGATTGGATGACATGTTGTCTATGTCCTCTTTTATAGTTTCTTACCACTAGAGAGGTTATTGAAAATTCTGATAGGGGTTTTTAGGACCTAAAAATTTACTTTTTAACCTATTTTCACATAAAATATTTTTATAATGTTAATAAATCAATTTCTCAACGCAAAAGACTCATAAATTATTATAAAAACACAAAATCAAGCCCGACAAAAATTATCCCTTAATCTTTGTCTATTTGTTTTTTTAACAAGATGAAGTCTAAAAATATATATTAAAACATGATTATTGATGGGAGAAAAAAATGAAACGCTAAAACTTAAAATTGATTTCTATATATTCTCCCATAACATTAGGAACAAGGTTTATAGTTATACTAGTCATTGTCCCTGCACCTCGTTGCGGTTGGAACCGTATTTTTTTCAATGTAAAAATATATTAATTGTGAGATTTTTTTATTATAATATAAATTTGAGCAAAATAATAAATTCGAGCAAAATAATAAATTCATGCAAAAATCCTGTGAACAAGTTTTCTATAAAATATATGAATTTTAAATGAATATAAATTTATCTATTTAGTAGGTTTCAACGAAATAACCAATATAAAATTATATTATCATTAAAAAAGCAAGAAGATTCGGATATCTGAATTATTGAATTTAATGTATTAAGATTAGTTCATTTTATAATTCAATTTAAATTAAACACAACAAACAAAATATAAATTCTGAAAACACCTGCAATAATCAAATAACAAAAATAAGTAGTTAATTTTCTATCTCCAAAAAGAAGAAAACATAAATTGAAAATTCATTATCATTACTATAACAGTTAAAATTATTATCAACATTATTGTCCAAACAGTTAGAATCATTAAATTGCCCCGAAGAATTAAAAAAATATAGTGTAATTGTTGAAAAAATTAAAAGAATAAGGACTGAAATGAAAAGTAGCATATATGACCAATTTCAATTGGAGAACAAAATTAGAACAAATTAAAACTTGCATACCAAAATTAATAAAGGAACAAAAAACAAACAAAAAATTAAAAGAGTAAGGACTGAAATAAAACATATCATGTATAATTAATTTCAATTGAAAGACATAATTGAAAATAATCGAAATTTCCATTGAAGAAATTAGTAAGAAAAACGAAATCAAAAGACCATGGACTGAAGTGAAGCCCCCACAAACATGAAGGACCACACCATACTTCCGGTAGCAGGAGAGAGAAAAGGGAGGGAAGAAAAACCGTCCACCGACGATTCCACAACCAGATTCACCTGACACGGGCCGCGCCGGGAGGCAGAGGCCATGGTGATGCACCAGGGGACACGACTGAAGGCCGGTTTCCACTGCTTTACTCATTGTTGGCGCGTCCATACGAGGTGCCTGTGATGTTCCAAGAAAAAAATTATGGTCAATTACCTATACATCCCGTTTCAGACATTATTTTTTATCGTTTTCTGAGGCTATTTTCGTAGTTTTACTATGCAAAGAATTCAAAAATACCATCCATGTCCCCTGAAAATGTTGACAATACCTCGGTCCTAGGGGTTAAAATTTTTCGGCCTTAGAGCAAAATAATAATTTCACTGTAGCAATCCACAATGAACTATGTCAAGGTGAAAAATGGAAAATGTTACCGGAAAAGGACAAGCGATTTATATTTTAGTTAATTTATATATACAAACGCTACTTACATATGTAAACGTCGGAGATGGTCAATTCAATGCCAAGAGTTCGTGCTTCGAGGTCGGTAAGAAAAGAAGAAAGAGAAAAAGATATCAGCTGTCAAAATCTTCTGAAACTATAATATTGTGTCCTTTTCAAAGATCCCTACTACAAAGTTTCCATTCATGAATTCAGTAAAGTGAGGCTGGTTGGCATTAATTCATTAAACATGAAAAATAAGAACGAACGCTTTTCAAAATAAATCTCAGAAAGGCAATCTCTGCAAAGATGAAACAAAGTACAAGTAGGTTGAACATCAGTAACTCACTATACGCTGTGAATTTTTCAGGCTCACTTTTAAGAGCATCTCTAGTGGGGAGTGCTATTTTGGAGAGGTAAATCTTTAAAATGGCACTTTGAATAGTGTAAAAATGGCATTTTTGTTGATGTATGTTCCAGTGGTAAAAGCCATTTTGAAGAGCCATTTATTATTATATTATTTTAAATATAGTATAATTATTTTGTATGTAGTTTAATCATGCAATTAATTATACAATTAATAAGACTAGATTATATAATTAAATAATTGTTTTTAAAAAACCATCCAACACTATAATTATTAATTTTTACTCTCTTGTTAAGGTATTTTGTAAATAAAAATAATATAATTATATTATTTTTTAATATATATTATATTTTTTAAATATATTTATATATTATAATATATATAAAAGGTGGCCCCAAGGTGGGGCCACCTTTTATAGCTCAATGTCCCGAGCTGCTAAACATAGCAGCTCGGGACGGGGATGCCATTTTTACATGTGTAAATGGCATCCCCGCTGGAGCTTCAAAAAGAAGCAAAAACAGGTAAACAATTATTATTTTATTTTTACCTCCTCAATTTGGGACGCCCGCTGGAGATGCTCTAACAATTCCAATGAAATGGTCTATAACATTTTCGGGAAGAGAATTTTAGCAACAAAAGAGCTGCTCACTTCACAAACTGGATTTCATTGTCAGTGGTTGCTGCTTTTATAAATTCTTCATAATCATGTCCCTAAGAAAAATTCCATGTATATGGAGAGAAATAAAAAATGTGAAGACATGTGAAACTTGATCTGGTAAATAGAAAAATTAATGCATTGAAACATCTAGAGTCAGTGGAAACTATGAAATAAAAAAGAACATAAAAGCTTAAGATGCTTGATAGATCCCAATTACAAGTGTAATGGGCGATTGGAATTTGTTTTCTCTTTGGGTGAGAAAGTACCACAAGTTGAATGCAAATTTCTTCTTATCATTAATGAAAGCTGTGGCTGTTTAAATAAGCCAGCCACACAGACACTGAATTACAGAATTTAACAAAGTAAAATAACATAATCTTGCACTGATGGACGACCACTTCTTGCTGCATAACTGTCTGGTAATCTACACGACCCACTTTTCACCATTTCCCACGTTGCATGTACCATGAATGTTTCCCACGTCCCCTGCTCCACGTCCCTTGCTCATCCCAAATATTTGGGATTTGGCTTAATGCTTCTTTCAGAACGCCGTGACCTATCAATGCTCACAACTACATATAATGCTAAAGACTTGTGAAATCACATAAATATCAAAGAGGAGAAAATTTGTAGTGATGAGATGATGCTCAACCATTGAAAATACTGTTACCTTTCAAATTATGAATTTTAAAAATATAGTTGATTTTGTTGCATGTTAGATCAGAATTTTATGAGCAACTGTTATAAGCAAAACAAAACCTCCCCATCCCTCATTTCAACATATTAAAAACATTTAAGAAAATAGTTTGCGGAATGATTCTTGTTAGTAAAACTGAGTTGAAGTCATGGACCAATCGTGTCAGGCACTACATATGCTGAAGGTGTTTGTTAGATAGCTAGAAGAAATTGAATGCAAAAACATTCAGGTGTTGTAAGCTCTCAATCCTAAGAGATGAAATGAACACAAAGTTCAAAATCTAACATTGAACACCAACCAGTGAGGCAAAAAGATGCGACACATGTAAGACCCAATTAACAGAACAGTTAATGGTGATAAAGCATTCTTTTAACAACCTTTCTCAAAGCACAATACTCCACCTTTGGTTATATGTCATGAAGAGACAAGAACTTTTCCATTGAGGCAAGGACCGAGTGCAAACACAGTAAATTCCAAATATGCGTTTCTGCATTTCATCGACTGCTTGCTAGCATGTTTGAAATTCAGTTAAAATTTATCAAAAAAAATATAAGGCAATTTAAACATACATACCTCAAATTTATCAAAAAGACCAATTGTTCTTGCAAGAACAAACAAATGATACTTCTTCTGAAAATCCTCAGCCTCCACACTTGAACTTATCCTAATAACAAGCACACCTCTCTTTTTCCTAGCCTAGATCACTATATCTTCCCTGATTTCAAATGAATCACACGAAATCAATTAATCAAAATCAAGCACACCTAAAATAAAAAACTAAAAAAAAAATGTTTAACAAGACAAGAGAATCCTTTAAGAAAAACTTATATTAATCAATCATTATTTGATATTAGAAAACAAAAGCAATAAAAGCACAAAAAGAGACACACCCGGAAAATCCACCAGTGTACACCTGAGAGGTCCCGTTGACAAAAAGAAGCAGAGTAGGGAAGCCTTTGATCCCAAGAGTTGAAGCAACTTTTGGGTACCTTTCAGTATCAAGTTTAGCCAACTCCTTGAGCTTATTATTAGTAGCCTCAGCAAATTGAGACATAAGCTCAGCACTTCTTGCTCACCAAGGTGCATACCCAAGAATCAACACAAACTCATTCTGATCATTAACGCTTCTCACATTATGATTGTTCAGCTCAAGAACTATCCTCTGTGCTTTGGACAACACCTCAGCCTCCTTCTGTTGCTCTTCTCCTCCCACTACTTGCTCATGAAATGCTATCAATTCTGGTAATCACTATCAACACCTCATTATCTATTTCAATTGTCGGGTCTTCATTGGGAGTGACAAAGATGGTAAAAGTGAGTAAAAAGAAGATGGCGGCGGTGAAAACTATGGATCTTGAGGTGAGTTTTGCGGGAAACATGCTGGTTTTTTAATATTTTTAAACAAAAACTATTTTTCTTAAAAAACCACTACCGTAGTAAATAAGAAGGTAAAACAATTCGTGTTTTTGCTACAGCAATAAAAACAAATTACTGTGAATTGTAATAGTATAATTAATATTTAACTCTTAGTGCATTTAAATTTTAGCCTTGGACCCAGGGGTGTTTTGAATTTTTTCATAGGACTGGTTGATATTACCTGAATGCTTTGGGGTGTTCATCTTTTACAAGTATTTTTGCACCGTAAAAATATGATTTTACCCCTGCTAGTAGACAACAAACAATTCTCTACCCGGGGGTATTTTTGAATTTTTGCACTTCTGTACATAATAGAATAACCATATTACCCTTAAATAAAACAAAAACCAAGAGTTGCCTGCGGGGGTGTTTATGACATTTCACACCTTTTGAAACAATATAAATACAAATATGTCCTCATAAAAGATAAAATTCAAGAGTTAGCTAGAGGGGTGTATAGGTAATTTCTTATTTTTTAATTATTATTATCTTCAAAATACAGTGGGGCGCGTCTGATTGACGTGCCGACAGTTTTCTTCCTCACGCTCCCTTTAGGCGGCACGTACGGTGACTTGCGATGGTGGAAAATGTCCATCCGGCGTCTCACCTGATGAGCCACCATTTTCTCTTCCTCAGGGTAGTGCGTGTGGCGTTCGAAGGAGGCTTGAAAACGTGACGGTGGTCTATTGATCTTTTTTCCCTTTTCTCTCTCCTGTAGCCTAAATTAGACAGAAGTCTCCTTGGTTTATGGTGTTTTCATTTCAGTCCCTGATCTTTTGATTGTTTTGTACAATCCAGATTTATGTGATATAAGTTTTCATTTGTTTCAATTTTGTTCTACAATTGAAATTGATTATATATTTCATTTTCATTTCGGTCCTTATTCTTATAATTTTGGATTTGGTTTTAAATCCCTTAATATTTTCGGTATAGAAGTTTGGATTTTTTTCAATTTATACTTCGATTGAAATTGATCTTATTTTTTTTTTACTTTAATTCCTTTAATTTTTTTTATATTTCTGAAATAGTCCATGTTTTTGTCCATGTTTATATGTATATGCTCTTAGTTTTTGTTTTTAATTTTTATTATTTTCTCTTTTGTTGAGGTTGTATTTTTTTATTTAGTCCTTCAATTTTAATTTGTGTTTATTATTTTTTCCCTTTGTATTTTTTTTTTGTTCTTCAAGTCAAATGACTTTTTTAACCTAATAATATTTATTTTTGTTTTTTCATTTTTTTTGCTCTTTTGTTAAAGTTTTTAGTTTTTTTTTATTCTTGAAGGTAATTTTGTTTTTTCCATTATTTATGCAATAATAATAATAATTTTTTTCTTGATTGCTCTTTTGTTAAAGTTTTTGAGTTTTTTTAATCTTCAGGGTAATTTAATAATTTTTATTGTTTTAGTAGTGATAGTAATAATAATGTTAAGTGTTCTAATCATGATAATAATAGTGATATTATTAATCGTAATGATAATAGCAATTGTAATTTACTGTAATGGTTATAGTGCTTATGGTGTTATAATTAAGGATTAAATGATAATAATAACAATAACTCATAAAATAATCTAAAGAATATCAATAATGACAAAACAAATTATAATAATAACAACAATACTAATTATTATTGAAATGATATTAGTAAAAATTATGGTGTGGTTATTGTAATGATTATTGTCGTAATATTGACAACGATTATAACAATAATGATGGTGACAACGATAGTATTGCCAATAATAGTTAGAATATTGATTATTTACAATAATGATTATAATAACAACTATAATAATTGTGACAATTTAAAAATCATGATAATAACAATGAAAATAATAATCGAAATTCATTAGTCGATGTTATTTTTGTTAAAAATTGAATTTTACAGCTTTTTTATGTATGATATTTCAAATTTAATATAATGTAAATAAAAAATATACAAAGCCACACATAGAAAAAACAGGTGAAAAAATTAGGCCAAATTATCTACAATGAAAAAATATACGAGTCACTTGCCCTACGCTTCAACGTAGCCACACATAGACAAAACATGTAAAAAAATATCAATGGTCCTAGATTTTCTTATGATGCTACAAACCTTTTGATTATTTAGCTTTTATATATATTCATTTTATTATATATAAGACATTTAAAATAATGATAATGATTATTTTTAAGGTATTTTTTCTTTAAAATATGTGAGGCTAAATATATATTTTGATATTTTTTAATATTGACACCTTAAAATATGTCATAACCCAATTTTGGGTTATTCCCCAAATCTACCTAAAAATAAGAAAAAATAAAATAAAAGGAGTTGGTGATGGCATAATAATCAAGGCAGAAATTTTGGACGTTTTTGAGAGCTCGATTGTACCTCTTTTGTGCCCAGAAATGAAGGAAAACGCAGATTCAAGGATAAAGTAATATATTGTTGGATAAATCTGCGTAAAAATTAAGTTGAAAGATATAATTATATTTTTATGGACCAATTTGATTTAATCGTTGGACAATGCAGAGGCGGCAACCCATCGCTGCACGCAATAGGCAGCCGAAGGGTTGCCTCCATTTGCCTATAAATTTGCATGCATGCACTGGAAAAAGGGGGGAAAAGAAGATCACGAATAACAGAAAGAAAAGGAGAGCAGAGGAGACAGAGAAGAAAAAAGAACAGAGAACGGAGAGAGACAGAGGAAAAA
The DNA here is from genome assembly GCA_009078335.1 of Salix brachista. Taxonomy (NCBI): domain Eukaryota; kingdom Viridiplantae; phylum Streptophyta; class Magnoliopsida; order Malpighiales; family Salicaceae; genus Salix; species Salix brachista. Next base: position 10,874,642 of record CM018586.1, read on the forward strand.
AGCAGAGAATCAGGGGGGAAGATCACGAAAAAAAAGGATATAGAGGAGAGCAAGTAGGAAAGGAAATTTACGTAAAAAAAACACATAATCTTCTTCCCCACGCTCCAGTTACTCTCTCTCTCTAAAACCAAAAGCATTTCTCTCTCTCTCCTTCTCGGTCTGCAACTCAGGCCACCATCTCTGACCACCTAGAACCACCTTGTGATCGCCAGCAACTCCCCCTCTATTCTAGCAGCCCAGTCGTGGTCTTAGGCGACGGCAGCAGCAGCAGCAACCGACGCCGCCACACAGCCCCGTCACCTTTCGACGCCCATTCCAGCCACCACAGGCCACCATTTCTGACGTCACAATGACAACCACCTTGACTTCCTCTACCCAACGCTATTAACAGGTACGCCGTTATTCACACTCGAAAATTGACCATCTATTAACAGGTCAAAACATACAAAAAACATACAAAATTTACATAAAAAATATATTTTTAAAAAAATTTTATTAAAACAAAAATATATGTTGTTTTCGTGCTTACGACCAATACGCTAACATATTTTGAACATTCCATTTAAAAAAAATACTATTCCGAGTTTAAAGAAAAATATGTTTTAACATGGATTTCGTAAACACAAAAAAATTGTTTTCTCGCATTTTTGGATTTTACAACATGTTTGTAAAATCCAAATGGTATTGACCAATATTTCAAAAATATCAAAATCTTATTTTTGGGGATTCATATTATTCACTGTTGATATATGGATAAATAAATCCTAAAGGGGTTAATATCTAAAATATATATAAAAAAAATTTAATTTCTTTTTAAATAAAAATCACTTTAAACTAAAAAATATACCAAGCCACATATAGATAAAATAAATGAAAAAAATAAATCACTTACATATATAAAATAGAGTTTCATTCTCTTTTCACGTTACCAAAGGTAAACTTATTTTGTTTTTTAGACACAAACTGCATTTAATACAAAGATAAATTGTAATAAAAATTAAAAGTCAAAACAAAAAGTATAGATACATAAATACAAGCAAAAAATTAAGAATTATTGTAAGAAGACCGAAAAAATAAAGGGATCCAAACTAAACCAAAAAATAAAAAAAATAAGAACCACAATATATATAAAAAAAAACTTATTTATATTGAAATAAGATAAAAAAAAATTCTCAGCAAAACACAGGCTAAAGGCTTGTTTTATTTATTTAGCACGCGCAAAGCAACAGAGAACCATGTTTATTTATTTGATCGTAGATTAGTTAGTAAATAATTAATCCTAGCCATTGATCTACTAGTCGTTAGTACAAAACAAAAGCTGGCATAATGGGTTTTGTTATTGGATGGGGCACGTTCTAGCTATTTACTAGCCATAAAACCAGGCTCCGCCACGGGGATTAAATTTTTTTTTGTCTAGTTTTAACACATATAATTTTTTATTTTTTAGTTTAGTTTCGATCCCTTGATTTTTTCTGTCCTTCTAAGATAGTTTTAAATTTTTTGTTTGTATCTATAGACCTTTGCTCTTAGTTTAGATTTTTAATTTTTATTGTTATTTTTATTTGTATTTAATACAACTCGCGTTAAAAAACATAGTTAGTTTAGCCTTGGTGGTATAAAATGAGAGTGAAACTCGTTCTTATACATGTATAGTTAAACATGAAATGTTTAAAACACCACCGCAGGTTACTCTTCCGTTTTGTCTTATTTGAGGCTACAAATGTTATTTTACTGTGCCCTAAAAAAGTAAAATTACCGGGACACCTCCACTGACAATTCTTGGTTTTTATCATATTTGAGGGTATGATGATTATTGAACTATACACAGAAATGAAAAAAATTGAAAATACCTCTGATACCACGACATTATTTTAAACACATTTTACATAATAAAATAAATATATAAAAAACTAATATACATTTTAGAAGTTTTACGACGCTACACGCGCCATCCAAAATGTGCATGAGCTCTGAAATTGACGTCGCGCCCGAAGACACGCCCACAACACCGCGACAGAAAATATAATTAAAAATTGGTAAATTACGAATACACTCCTATAACCAACTCTTGGATTTTGTCTTATAGGGGGTATATACATACTTATACAACTCATGTTACGCATCAGCTGACTCAGACACCCTGATTATAAAAAAAAGGTCCGAGGATTAGTTATGGTGCGCTTAAGCTCACCTAGAGACCCCGGTTAAAAACAAATATATAAGTAAAAAAAAATATACAAACAAAAAAGCTTAAGTTCGCCTAGAGACACCGGTTATAAAAAAAATCTATAAGTGAAAAAAAAAAGTATAAGCATGAAAGCATTGTAGCAATCCATATTGTTTTTTTAAAAAAATCATTTCGGGAATGACTCGTGGTGCGCTTAAGCCGGACAAGAGACCCCAGTCATAAAAAAATGTACAAGTGAACAAAAAAAGTATAAGGAAAAAATAAAAAATTGGTCCGGGGATCAGTCATGGTGCGCCCAAGCTGGCCTGGACACCCCGGTTATCAAAAAACAAATTTGGTCCTGGGAGTAGTAGTGGTACGCTTAAGCTGGCCCGAAGATCCTAGTTATAAAAAAAATGTATAAATGAAAAAAAGAAGCTTAAGCTGGCTGAGAGAACATGGTTGATGCGAACTGGCCCAGAAACACCAGCAAGGACTCATTACATGTTCAGGGGCTTCATTTGTGGTTTTGAAGGTTTCAACCAAGTCAGAATTGCAAGGTCCATTGAAGTATCAAGAGGAGACCCTATTACATCTTATATATGTGCAGGAGGGGTCCAGCCCAACTTTATTTGGGCCATGAATTGAGGACAACAAAGGAGCCAAAAGAATCCTACTACAACTTGGAAACATGGGATTGATGGGCTGGATGGAAGGCAATAAATAAACCTTATGGTTTTTATTTAATTTTGTTAGCTATAGCCCAAGGATTGTTTGGGTTTAATTAATAGTTTGTTTTCAGCTAGGATCCAAGGCTTCTTTGGATTAAGTCATGGGCTTTTCAATTTAGGATTGTGGTTCAGTTTTGAGTGGACCTCATTTAAGTCCACATAAGAGGTCCATTAGGGTTAGTTTTCAAAGACTATTTAAACTCATGTTAGCTACATTTTGGCAGCCATTGATGAATATTAAGTCATGAACTTTTCAGTATATGTGTGAGAGTGATTCTTGCATTCTTTAGTTCTCGAACGAACTGAATCCGACTTATCGAAGATTAAATGGGTTCGTGGCATCATTCTACTCATTCCAATAGTGCTGGTGCCTTGAGGCAGGTTTCCATTTAAGCTTTCCAGGATCAGATCTCATTCTTGGTTGTGGATTGCGTGAGCACGTGATCACGAGGTTCGTATCAGGTGGAACCAGAGCTAGGCTCCGAAACAAGGTCATATCATTCTACTATTTTCTTTTTTTTAGTGTTCCTTAAAGTTTTTCAGTGTTTGTGTCCATCTCCTTGTTCTTCGTGTCTGCGTCATCTAATAAAAAAAAGTGGTTATATTTCATGTTTTTGTCTCGTCATTTCAGTTTATTAAAAAAAGAAAAGAGATTGGATATATTAAAAAAACAGAGATAAAAAAAGAAAAAAAAGAAAGAGAGATAGAGGCATTAGTTGAAATTTGAAGAATCATTGAATTTTTGCCGCAAAAAACACAACTGTGGGGAAACATAAGAAAAATAAATCAAAATCAATTGAAAATCGATATTACATATATTGGGTTTGAGATAGCATCATATGTCAAATTTCAGTTCTTCTGATATTGTTTACTTGAGGTTTAATTTCGAGGTTCATTTCTGTCACATAAACACTACATTTGTGAACCCTAAGCAAACCACCATAGAATCAATTGCAACTAAAAGGTCTACATATTTGCATTGATATTGCACCATATATTAAATTTGGGCTTATTTTGATATCGTATACTAGAGGTTTGAATTGGAGGTTCATTTCTGCCGCAAACTGATCACACAAGGGGTTGGGTACTAAGGAGTAAGAGAACAACCTATAAATTGAGTTTTGATTTTGATTTTGTATTTTAATACTAAATATTGAATTTCAGGTCATTTCAACATTGTTTTCTCTGGGTTTAAATTCTGTTCCCTAAAAATTGCATATAAAATTTTAGATTCTCGCAAAGTCTCAAAACGTGATCTTTCTTGTTTAGTTTTTGTCCAATTCTTCGTTTTTATTCTATTTTGGGTTATCTAGGAGTCAAGTAATTGTTTTTACTTCTATTTTATTTCGTGTCTTCATATTGTCCACAAGTTGTACGAATTTGCTTTGCTACTCACAAAATCGTAGTTTTGTTTTCAGTATGTTTATTGCTTCTTGAGTCTGAAAATCATAATTAGAGTGCGCTGTGAAGGCTACTGACTTTGATTTGTTGATTTTAGTTCCTAATGAACCAAAAGAAAGCAAGTTGTGAGGTAAAAGGCGTAGTGAGCATATTAGAGTGAAAGCCTTGAATTTTTTGTATGATACACGAGAGGTGTGAGAATATATTTTGTGCTACTAACCGAATTTCGCAAATTCATAGGATGTCTGAAAACAATGAATCAGCTACACAAAACGCTGACGTTGCTTTCCAATTGCGAGCCTTAGGTCAGCAACTCGAGCTGTTGTCTAGGACATACAAGGATTTGAGAGATGATGTGAATTCGATAAAGCAACAGAATAGTGGGGCTGATTGCCAAGGAAATACGGTCTGTATGGCCGTACGGAAAACAAATCTGATTTTGAAGAGTATGTTGATGAAAATGCAGATGTGGTTGATTTTGCATCTGTTGGCCAAGGAATCAGGTCTGGACCGAACAGAGCTAAGAGAAATGTGAATTTCCATGGCATGGGGAATTATGAAGATATGGATGGGGACACTATTAAACTGAAAATTAATAACTTTCAAGGTAAAAAAGATCCTGAGGCGTAGAGTGGGAGAAAAAGGTAGATTGGATTTTTGATTATCATAGTTATTCTGAACAAAAAAAAGTAAAATTGGTGATGATTGAGTTTACGGAGTATGCATTGATTTCGTGGGATGAGATTGTAATCAGTAGGAGGAGGAATGGGGAACGACCTGTTTAGACTTGGAGGGAGATGAAAGTCTTAATGAGGAGACGATTTGTGCCAAACCACTATTACAGAGACCTATACCTGAAGCTCCAAGGTCTGAATCAAAGCTATAAGATAGTAGATGAATATCACAAAGAGATGGAGATAACAATGATTCAAGCCAATGTTGTTGAGGATAGAGAAGCCACCATGGCTAGATTTCTTAATGGGTTGAATCGATACATTGCCAATGTGGTTGAGCTATAATGTGGAGCTAGAGGACATGGTTAACATGGCTACGAAGGTGGAGAGACAACTTAGGAATGGACATGTTCGGCCAGGGTTTAATTCGGGTTCTTCATCATCTTGGAAAACGAATCTGAAGAGAGAGGGTACTGTCCAACCGAGATCCTTTGTTCCTTCTAAAACTCAAACATCAACAACTTAAGTTATGTACCTACCGGTGCCACGGGTAAATCTGAAACTCAACTAAACGTACTCGTGATGTTAAATGTTTCAGGTGTCCTTGGTTATAAGGGCACAGACATTATGCTTTGGATTCTCCAAACAAGAGAATCATGATGATTAGAGACGTGGTGATATGGAATCAAAAAGTGACAGATCTGATTGCGAAGGCATGCCACCATTGGAGGATAGTGATGGGGATGAGTTAACATTACCGGTTGCGGCGTCCTTGGTTATAAGGTGCACACTTCAGGTTCAGGTTAAGGAAGATGAATCTAATCAACAAAGAAAGAATATCTTCCATACGCGCTATTACGTACAAAACAAGGTGTGTGGTTTAATTATTGATAGTGGAAGCTGTGTTAATATTTGTAGTACAACCCTTGTTAGTAAACTGAATTTGAGTACTGCTAAGCATGTGAAACCATATAGATTGCAATGACTAAACAGGTTGTGGTTCCATTTTTGATTGGGAAATACGTTGATGAAGTTCAGTGCGACGTGGTACCAATGCAAGCAAGTCACATCTTGTTGGGGAGACCATGGCAATATGATAGGAAGACAATTCATGATGGGGTTAAAAATAGGTATACCATTGTAAAAGATGGTAAAACCATCACTCTTGTACCTTTTACACCCAAACAGGTGTATGATGATCAACTAAAGCTAAAAAGTGAGCATGAGGCGATTGGGAGAGAAAATCAAGGTGAGGAACATGGGGAGATAAGACCATCAGATTCGGTTAGAACCCCAACCACTATAACCCATTCGGCCACCCATCCAAACACGAACAAAAATTCAGCTAACACTCAAAACAAATCAGACCATTCAACCACCGCTCAAAAACACCCAAATCTGGCCGAGATTGGAGGTAAGAAAAAAGTAGAGAAGAAAGTGAGGAAGAGTGATGAGAATTATATGGAAAAACTAAAGAAACAACCTAATTTTTATCCTATAGAAGGCGAGGTCAGATATGCATATTTCAAAAACAAGCCAATGATTTTACTTGTGTACAAAGAGGCTTACTTTGATACTAATGATCTTGATCATCCTAGTGCTAGTATTTCTTTGTTGCAGGAGTTTGATGATTTGTTCCCCGACGATACTCCAAGCAGATTACCACCATTGCAGGGGATTGATCATCAGAATGATTTCGTACTGATGCGACCATATTATTTGATAGTTTCATCCATATTTACCTAGTGTTTTTGCATATGTTTTGTGCATAAAATGCGTTGATATTCTTTGTTTTATGATGTTAAGGCATTTTTGGATGAAAGATGCAAAAATGAGGTAATTGGAGCTGATTGACAGATTTGACCTTCAGTCGGTGTTTTGTGCAGAGTAGAAGCTCTAGAGATCAAAATGAAATGATTTCAGCGACATTCAAAAGCTAACATCCATAAATTTATGGAAAGCTAAGCAAAAAGAAATAAAATAAGGAAGATCATGGAAATCGCTGCCTTCAAAGTCAATTCTTGCAGTCTGCCGATATCGACCTTTTTCCATTCCAACTTTAATATCTTGAGCTACAGAAGTCCAATTGATGCACGCTCAATTTTCGTGGATTCAGGATGCCACTTGCTATAAACGCTTCAGATGTCAGCTCAAAACGATGTGATATGAAGGAGATATGAAATTTACAAGGGACAACTAAATTTTGTTAACTTAAGGAAGGTCTATTTTGTAAAATAGATACTAGGGTTTCTAAGCATATATAAAAGAAGAGAGGAGAAAGGAAGTTTCGGCCAGCAGCAAAGAAAACACAAATCTTCCTCCTCCAAACCCTAAATCATGTTTTCTTCCATCTTTTTATTTAGTTGTTCAATAAACATGCAAGGCTAGACTCTTTTGCTTGGTTGCAAGGACACGGAAACCTCAATTTACCTCAATTTTTCAGTTTATATGATGAATATGTTTGTTCTCCTATGCTTATTTTCCTATGATTGTTTACCTTCAGACAATCGATTGCTAAGTTTGATATTAAAACCAGAGTTGTGGTATATGAACTTGGGAAGCAACTAAAATAATAATTGTAGCGGATCTATGTTATTAATCTTAGGGATAACATTCAATCGATCTAAAAATATATTGCGGACAACTATGTTTCTTAATTGATCAATTTATCTAGTTTTTAATGCTGCCATTGAATCAAATTACTAGTACGCACACTATGGTTGTTTGAAGGTTCGGGTAAGTTATACGGCGGATCCGTTAACGAACCAATTTTAAGAAGAGATAAATATTCAGAATATAAATTGATGTGTCGTTTCCATGATCAGTTATGATTTCTGTAGGTGGTTGTTGACTTGCGACCAAGGTTTGCTTTATTGATAAATTTCAGTTTTATATAATTTTCGCTTAGTTTGCTTAAGCCTAGCCTAGACAACTTCCAACCCCCCAATTGCATAACCTATAGCACAAAAATCTGAACTAAATTGTCCTCGTGGGATCGACCCCTTGCTTACTCTATACTAGCTTGTTTGATTTGTTTTAAGCTAGGGTAATTAATCTGAACTAAGTTGTTTCCGGGGAGTGATTTTGTTGATTCTTGTGTTCTTGTGTTGTTATTTGATTTATTCTACTTGCTGTGATTTTTACTCATTCTAAAAAAAAGAAAAAGAGAAAACATATTTGTGTTTACGGCGGTACTGTTCAAAAAAGATATTGTGGTGGAATTAGGTATTGGGCTTTTGTTTTCTGATGGAAAACGACGTTCTGAAGAAGAACTAGTGACAATAAGTCACTAGCCCCACCTTATCGCTGCCACATTCTATTGATTTCTAAAGTTTCAAGACACTTTTAGGTTTCTAGCATACGATCCTCGTGCCTGTTGCATTGTTTTCAATCTCTTGTGTGCTTGGTTTCTTTTGAGTTTTCTTTGCAATTTATGTCTGTAACCCGTTCTGCTAATCAAAGTCATCAAGTCTGCGTTGATCTCAAAATAGAAAACACTTTACGCAGGTTACGAAAGGAAGCTCGCGTCAATATCATGACTGTTGCACGACGACAAACACTCAAGGAAGCTCGCGTCAACATCATGACTGTTGCTCCTAACATGGAAAACCAACCATTGTGCATAAACATAGACAGTAATGTGAACTTTGAACTCAAATCTGGAATACATTTGCTGCCAACATTCAATGGTCTTGTAGGAGAAGATCCTCACACTCATCTCAAGGAGTTCCACATGGTTTGTGTTGGCATGAAGCCGAATGGAGTTGAAGAGGAACAAGTTAAGTTGAAAGCTTTTCCTTTCTCTTTAAAAGGGGCAGCGGAGGCATGGTTTTTTTCTATTCTCCAAGGTTCCATTGACACTTGGAATGACATGAAGAAGATCTTCCTTGAAAAATATTACCCAGCATCTCGAGTTGCCAACATAAGAAAAGAAATATGTCGGATTCGACAATCTCATGGAGAAACACTCGCTGAGTATTGGGAAAGATTTGAGCTATTGTGCATTCCATGCCCTCATCATCAAATACCTGATCAGCTGCTCATTCAATACTTCTATGAAGGATTGATGCCTACTGACCGTAGTATCATTGATGCTGCAAGTGGAGGGGCATTGGTAGATAAGACACCCGGTGTTGTACGTTAATTAATCTTAAACATGGCAGCCAACTCGAAATAGTTTGGCACCCGTGGAGACTTCTCAAACAAACGAGTGAATGAGGTAAGTATTTCTAACCTTGAGAATAAAGTTAAAATTGAAACCTTTGCCTGATAATTTGAAGTATGTATTCATTGGCGACAACAATACACTTCCTGTTATCATAGCAAAAGGTTTGACAAGTGCGCAAGAGGATAAACTTGTGAAGTTGTTGTATGATCACAAAACATCCATTGGATGGACTTTAGCCGACATCAAGGGCATTAGTCCCCCAATGTGTATGCATCATATATTATTGGAGGATGATACGAAACCAACAAGGGAAATGCAAAGGAGGTTGAACCCACCCATGATGGAGGTCGTGAAAGCTGAAATTTTGAAACTATTAGATGCAGGAGTCATTTACCCTATCACAGACAGTAAATGGGTGGCACCAATCCATGTGGTGCCCAAAAAGACTGGAATCACATTGGTGAAAAACATAGGTGATGAATTCATTCCTACTCGCATCTCGAGTGGATGGAGAATGTGTGTTGATTATAGAAAGCTTAATCCTTCTACGCGTAAAGATCATTTCCCGTTACCATTCATGGACCAAATGCTTGAACATCTGGCAGGTAAGTCTTTTTATTGCTTTCTTGATGGATATAGTGGAATGCCCTTTTATTACAATCAAATTGTTATTCATCCTGAGGATCAAGAAAAGACTACGTTTACATGTCCATTTGGTACATATGCATATAGAAGAATGCCCTTTGGTCTCTGTAATGCACCTGCAACTTTTCAAAGATGCATGATGAGTATTTTTCTGACTATGTTGAAAGAATAATTGAGGTTTTCATGGATGATTTCACGGTGTATGGTGATTCTTTTGATGGATGTCTAGAAAACTTATCGTTGATCTTGAAAAAGTGCATTGAAACTAACCTTGTCTTGAACTATGAAAAGTGTTATTTTATGGTAGATTAAGGAATAGTTCTTGGGCATGTTGTGTCTTCACGTGGATTGGAGGTTGATAAAATTAAAATATATATTATTTCATCATTACCTTACCCCTCATGCGTGAGGGAAGTTCGTTCTTTTCTTGGCCAAGCAGGTTTCTATCGGCGCTTTATCAAAAACTTCTCGAAGATTACAGCACCCTTGCGCAAACTATTATCCAAAGAAGTGAATTTTGTCACATTTGCCCATATCATCCAACCACCAAAATGGGATGAACCTTTTGAGATAATGTGTGATGCGAGTGACTATGCGGTAGGGGCTGTTCTTGGGCAAAGAATTGGTAAGAATTTGCATGTTATAGCCTATGCTTCTCGCATGTTAGATGGAGCACAATGCAATTACCATTCAGCTGAAAAGGAATTTTTGCTGTAGTGTTTGCTCTAGAAATTCAGGTCATATTTACTTGGCACAAAAGTAGTGGTTTTCACTGACCATGCAGCTCTGAGGTATCTTTTGAAGAAAAATGAGTCCAAACCAAGATTAATTAGGTGGATCTTGCTTTTACAAGAATTTGATCTTGAAATCAAAGACAAAAAAGGTGATGAAAACCATGTGGCTGATCACTTAAGCCGACTAAGGACAAGGTATACAAGTTGAAACAATACAAGAGACATTTCCTGATGAGCAGTTGTATGTGTTACATTCCTCCACAAGACCATGGTATGCTGATTTGGTGAACTATTTAGTAACCAAAGAATTCCCTCCAGGTTTGTCTACATCTCAAAAAAATAAGCTACGAGCTGATGCTAAATATTATTTCTGGGATACTCCTCATCTGTGGAAATTTTGTGTGGATCAAGTAGTTAGGAGATGTGTACCACAAGATGAATTTCATTCCATTCTCACCTTTTATCATTCTCATTCTTGTGGTGGAAATTTTGGAGCAAAAAGAACGGCCCATAAGGTACTTGAAAGTGGTTTTTATTGGCCTTCTATTTTTGAGGATGCATTTCATTTTTGCAAATCATGTGAAAACTGTCAAAAAACAGGTAATATCCCTCATAAGAATCGAATGTCTTTAACGAATATTCTTGTAAGCGAGATTTTTGATGTTTGGGGTATTGATTTTATGGGTCCATTTCCTTCTTCTTTTGGCGATCTTTATATCCTTCTTGCAAGTGATTATGTGTCCAAATGGATTGAGGCAAAAGCCACACGTTCTAATGATGCTAAAGTTGTTGTAGATTTTGTCAGGACTCACATATTTGACAGGTTTGGAATCTCTAAAGCTATCATTAGTGATCGTGGCACTCATTTTTGCAATCGGTCAATGGAAGCATTGTTACGCAAATATCATGTGACTCATCGGACTTCTATGGCATACCATCCTCAAACGAATGGCCAAGCTGAGATTTCAAATCGAGAAATCAAGTCCATTTTGGAGAAGACAGTGCAACCCAACCGGCGAGACTGGAGTCTGCGACTTGGTGATGCATTTTGGGCTTACCGAACGACTTATAAATCACTAATAGGAATGTCACCTTTTAGGATGATTTATGGGAAAGCATGTCATCTACCAGTGGAACTTGAACATAAAGCTTTTTGGGCCATAAAAAAATGTAACATGGATTATGATGCTGCTGGATTGCAAGAGATTTGAAATGACGCTTATGAGAATGCAAGGTTTTACAAAGATAAGACTAAGAGTCTTTATGACCAAATGATTACAAGAAAGAGTTTCATGTTGGAGACAAAGTCCTTCTCTATCATTCGCGTTTGAAACTTTTTCCTGGTATGTTGCGTTCTCGTTGGATTGGGCCCTTTGTTGTTTGTAATGTTTTTCCTTATGGTGCAATTGAAATTACAAGTTTAGAAACAAATAACGTACTCAAGGTCAATGGGCATCGCTTGAAACCTTTCTATGAAAGTTGGACGATAGTAATCACCGCTTCTGTGGAGTTAGCTGAATCGATCTATGAAGAATGAGCATACCACATGTCGAGCCAATGACACAAAACCAAAGTGCTTCCTGGGAGGCAACCCACAACAAAAAAATTCAGATTTGCTTTCCTTTTCCCTTATCTTTTATTTTTATTTTATTTTTATTTTTTATTTTTTTGCATTTTTTTTTGTCATTCTCTTATATCCCTTTTCTTTCATTTTCAACATTGAGGACAATGTTGTGTTTTAAGTGTGGGGGTATTGGGAAAATGTTAGTTTTCTTATTTTGTTTTTCTTTATTCTTCCCAAAAAAGTTGAGAAAAAAAAATCTATGATTGATCTTTATGAACTCCCATTGGTTTATGAGAATATGAGTATTATGTGTGAGAATTAAGTGAGATAGATGAATATATAAATTGAATGAATGAGTGTGCATGCAAGTTTTAATGTTTAATTGGTTTAGGGATTGACTTTGAAAATATGTCATGTTGACTTTATAGTGTTATATCAATGTAAGCTTTTGAGCCTTCAACATTATATTCTTTGATTGATCGCTCTTTCAATGATATGTATCTCTAGAACTTGCTTCATATCTTGTTGAGATTACATTGGCATTACATAGATGCATGAAGATGATAAAGGCATTAGGAATTTTAACCGCTTGAGCCAAAAAGCCAATCTAAAGCATATTATCTTTAGTGAGCCCCTTTTGAGCTTGTTTATCTTTTCTTTGCTTTATCCATGTATAAGCCTTAAACTTTTTATATGTTTTCCTCTTTTCCCCTGGCCAAGGATTTGTAGAGCATATACTTGTGATATCTCATGGAATAATGGTTGCAAATGATGTGAAAAGAAAGAAGAAGTGATGTTTGATGAAAAGATGGGCAAAGTTGCCAAAAGTGAAGAACAAAAAAAATAAAAAAAGAAAAGAAAAAAAGAAAAAAAATAGAAACGAGCTTGAAATCGAAAGCAGCTAAGCATTGATGCTTAAAGATTGAAAATTGATGTGCTTTAATGGAATATCTTGTTTGAAATATCATTTTTCACAATGCTCTACGTTCTTTGGTTTGAACCATTTCTTGTACTCTCTTTTACCTCACCTTAACCTTAGCCCCATTACAACCAGAAAATAAGGCCTTTTGATTCATGCATTGTTTGTAATATTTTAGTAATGGAAATGGGATTGAAGAGCAAGCTTATGGTAGAACATATTCATTGATTGAACTTGACAGATTTAAACACATAAGTGTTGGAGTGTATATGAATGAGAGCACCTATCACTTTGGCATGGCATAGATTTCTTTTAAATCCCGAAGAGTAATTGAGTTTTGAAGTTTGCATGTAAACAAATTCATGAAGATTTATGTTTTTTATCCTTCTCGATTGTATTCTTATTTATAATGCTTGAATTCTTGGATATTGATGGGAGATTAAGAGATTGGTCATGGTTATTTTTAATTTAATTTTTTTACCTATCCTTTCTCGAGGACGAGCAAGAGCTAAGTATGGGGGTATTCTCAACTCGGTGATATGAAACCGATATGAATTTTACAAGGGAGAACTAAATTCTGTCAACTTAAGGAAGGACTATTTTGTAAAATAGATACTACGGTTTCTAAGCATATATAAAAGAAGAGAGGAGCAAGGAAGTTTCGGCCAGCAGCAAAGAAAACACAAATTTTCCTCCTACAAACCCTAAATCATGTTTTCTTCCATCTTTTTATTTAGTTGTTCGATAAACATGCAAGGCTAGACTCTTTTGCTTGGTTGCAAGGACACGAAAACCTTCAGATTTCAAGAACTGTGAGATCTATTTTTAACTCAATTTTTCAATTATGATGAATATGTTTGTTCTCCTATGCTTATTTTCCTATGATTGTTTATTTAATTGCTAAGAGTGGACTCGAAGTTATTATTATAGACAATCTATTTCTAAGTTTGATATCAAAACCGGAGTTGTGATATATGAACTTGTGAAGCAACTAGGTTAATAATTGTAGCGGATCTATGTTATTAATCTTAGGGAGAACATTCAATCGAACTAAACATATATTACAGACAATTATGTTTCTTAATTGATCAATTTATCTAGATTTTAATGTTGCCATTGAATCAAATTACTAGTGTGGACATTGTGGTTGTTTGATGGTTAGGGTAAGTTATACGGTGGATCCATTAATGAACCAATTTTAAGAAGAGATAAATATTCAGAATATAAATTGATGTGTCGTTTCCATGATCAGTTCTGATTTCTGTAGGTGGATGTTTGATTTCTTTATTGATAAATTTTAGTTTTATATAATTTTCGCCTAGTTTGCTTTAGCCTAGCCTAGACAACTTCCAACCCCCCCAATTGCATAACATATAGCATGAAAATCTGAACTAAATCGTCCTCGTGGGATCAACCCCTTGCTTGCTCTATACTATCTTGTTTGATTTGTTTTAAGCTAGGGTAATTAATTTGTGCAACTGCGACATCGCAACAAACATTTCCAGACCTCAATCTCCTTGGATTGTTCGATTAATTACCAACTCTTTTCCATTATCTACATTTGTCTCTCTGTCTTTCTTTAGAATTTATGAGCTTAGTCTAAGATATAGATTAGGTGTCTTTCTACGAGCTTGAATCTGAGCAATGGTCTTTAGTACATGCTTTGCAATCCCCTGTCTCTGTATTTGATTGCTACACAACTTCTAATTCAAGGTCACATATGTTTAATGATAAGATATATGCTTAAGATACTATTGAAACATGCATGTGAGGTAATGTTCAACTTAATTCCTTCCATATGTCTTGTTTTATTTATGCTGGTTAATTAGCTAGAATCCGAGTTTTATTTCATGTTCTTCTAAGAGTCTATGAACTACTTTAGGTATCATATGACATGATTTTTTGTTTGGTAGTTTTTGGTATCTGTTGATGGTGGTGAAGAGTTACGTATTCTTGCGAAATGTTTTTTTTATTGCCCTATATCATGCTAGAAGTACTTGGTTCTTTCAATACTATTTGGCTAAATATATTTGATGCATGACCAACCTTTGCTTTAGTATCTCTTTATGAGAATTTTCATGACAAATTATAACAAGCTCTCTCATTTTGAAGAAAATTTATAGTCTTCACTTCTTATATCAAGTCTAAGCTTTTGTCTATGTATATACTTTTATATATAATATATATAGATTACACCGTTCCATATGTCATTTTGTGTGGATGTTTCTGAGCTAATGTTTGCAAGAATGTTGTGCGAGATGTTCTATAATTTTATTTTTACAATTTAATCTCTATAAGGAAATGACATTTGTCTGCTCTATTCTCTGTATTTTCATAGATCCTTCATATTTATCAAGGGATATGTGAATGAGTGTCAAGCAAGGGAGTTGCTCATGTATTTCCTAACCATCCTTGCTCACTGTTCAAGTTTTTATTTTTCAGGTTGTCATGCCAGGAATAATGAGTATTGATTGACTCTTCCTTCCTTGATCCTCACAAATTTGCAGGGAATTGAGTATCCAATGAATGACCATTTTGGCATGATTTTCAGTGTTAATAAAAAATTGTGTTTGGTATAAGATCCTGATTGTTTTCAATATGTGAAGTTTCAAAAATGTTCATTACTTTGAAGTTTTTCTTAACTTTGTTTTTATCATACCTCTATTTGTTTTAATAGAGCAAAGGTTTGAGTTCTAATCGCATGTTTTTTAGGATCTCATCAAGCATCCTAAGGGATAGTGTAAAATTGAACAAGGAATTCTCAACTCATGTAGTCTACTAATGCATTGATTACCTTTTTTTGGTTTTTATAGATTCAGTTCCAAGCATTGATAAATGCCGACTATTTTTTCATCAATTCTTTTTTTCTTTAACTTATTGGAGCACAGTACAGTGATTGCTTTTTATTGGTTGTTCCAGTTTCAGAAGTAAGCTTTTACCAATGTTTGCTATTTCTCATCTACTGTTGTTTCCTTTTTACTCAGCGCAACAATGATTCCTTTTTAATAGTTCATTCGATATTAGGTATAAGCATTTATCAATGTTAACTATTTCTCATTTACAATTGTTTTCTCTGAACTAAGCGCAGTCTAATAAGTTAGTGATTTCTTTCTAATGTTGTTTTCTGTTCCAGGCCTAAGCTTTTATCAAAGTTGGTTATTGCTCATATGCTCATGTTGTTTTAACTCGGCACAATGGTCTACAACTTTAACCATTATTGACTATGCCTCATCTGCATTTTTTTTTAAACCAATCTCCTGGGTTCTTTTAATTAAATACATATTGGGTAATCGACTGGTCTTCCGACTTTTGATTTTTGTTGTTATTTGTATTGGCTATCGTAGCTTGTACTTTGATTTTGCTTTAATTTTTTTTTTTTGTCTTGAAGGGTTAAATTATTTATTTTCAAGGACAATCAAGTGATGATGGTCTCCACAGTTATAAAAGCACCAAATGACATGTAATTTTCATTTTATATTATTATTATTAGTTAAAGGTATGTTTGTGCCTTTTCTCAAGGATATCCTATTAGATGTTATAAGCAATGAATAACTAATTCAAGCAGGGTGATTATTATAACTAACTGAAGCAGGGTGATTATTAGTGAAATAGAGTTTTATTAGGTTACCATGAGAAATTCTTTTTCTTGACATGGTATTCCTTCTATCTCAATCTAAACTCTATTTGTTCAGCTATTATTTTTTCTGAATCTTATTTTCTACCCATGGCAAATGTTCTTGGGAGGAAGAGTTTTTTGTTTTAAGATGAGGATTTTCATGGCAAATTATAACATGCTCTAATTTTGAAGAAAAAATATAGTTTTTTCTTATATCAAGTCTAAGCTTTTGTCTACATCTATGCTTTATATGTATATATATAGATTATACCTTATTTTTAATTCAATTTATAAATTGGTATTGATATGGTTTTTTTTATGGTTTGATAAATACTCGCATGGAGTAAGATTGTAGGATTGATGGGGACTTTTTTTTGGTGCTCTGTTTTGTGCTAGAAGTATTTGGTTCTCTCAATACTTGTTACCTTTTCTTTATGAACTCTCTTTATGATTTTTGAAGATTAGTGGATGCCAATGGAGCATGTGAAATTTGTTGTTGCATGTTGTTTTCTGTGATTGAATTCTTCTAAAAGGTTAATACTTATGCCATTTTTTCTTCATTTAAATTGGACTTACTCCTTTGGTGGATTGTTTTTTATGTGATACACTTTCCATATGTTATATACCATGGAGCTTTGATTATGTCCTTTTCAGGGATTGTTACGTGACTTTGCCTTGAAATATTCTTAACAATTTGGAGAACTTTTGGTTAGCATGATCTTTGTATTTTGGTTGAGCTTTGGAAGTGGCTTCTTATGTGATAATAGTTGTATTGAGACTTGGTTCGTGTTGAGATTACTCTAGATTTGAAAGGATGATACCAGCATGGTGGTCAATCTAATTTATTAAATTATTTATGCAAATGTGCCCAATCATGTGATGGTAATAGGCCTCTTGGAATCTGTTGACTATCTCTGGCATCGTTTGTGTTGAATACGAAGTGTTTGAAATTTCTATTGTCTATGGCTACTACTCCTTATGAATTGTTTTGTATGATGGTCTTGATGTAATATGATAGGTTGGCAGTGAGCTTGAGACTATCTCTTACATTGTCTGTGTTTAAAATGAGCTGTTGGTGTTGAAATATCTAATCATCCATGCTGTATTTTTTTTCAGATGCTTGATTGTTGCCTAGGGTTATTTTCTTTGTTTCTTTTATATTCGAGGTCTCCGGATGTCTACTAGAGTGCATTCTATGCATCATTCCTTCTATGTGTGATTGTACCTTTGTTTACGTTACCTTCATCATGTAGTTAGTGACAATTTAGTTGAATGACCTCTTTTAAGTGTCATGTTTATTAAATAGGCAGCAAACTGATTTACATGGTGCCCTAAACTTTGCTATAATCTTGGCCTAATTATAGAAAGGTAATTACCCTATGATTACGCAAAATATTTACAACTGTATTTCTATAAATATCAAATATGTATATGGAAACTACTAAAAAGGATTATGCTAGCATCCACACTCAAATTGATATTGGGTGATAAAGAAGCATCAATTTGCAACTAGAAACTGATGTCGTTGATGAGTTAGGGATTTGGTAAACACATCAGCAGTCTAAAGGTTAGTGGAGATATGTAAAAGAGAAATAACGTGAGTATCCACAGCTTCTCGAATAGAATGACAATCCACTTCGATATGTTAGGTACGTTCATGGAAAACAGGATTGGTAGAAATTTGAATAACACTCATGTTGTCAGCATGGAGAAGAGTAGGGTAAGTCTGGAGAAATCCAATTTCTGCAAGCAGTCCACAAAGCCAAACAACCTCCGAGTAAGCAACTGACATGGCTCGATATTCAGACTCAGTTGAAGATTTGGAAACACGATCTTGTTTCTTACTCTTCCAAGATATCAAGGAATCACCAAGAAACATACACCAACTTGTGACAGAGCGTCGGGTATCAGAGCAACCAGCCCAGTCAGCATCACTAAATTCAACAAGGTGAATAGAAGAACCAGCAAGGTAGAATAGGCCATGGCTAGAAGAGCCAAGTAGATATCGAATGATGCGACGAACCGCTGCCAAATGTAAATGACTGGGAGATTGCATAAATTTACTAACTTGATGAACTACCAAAAAGATATCAGGCCGAGTAATAGTAAGATAATTCAAGTTGCTAATTGCCGATATAAAGTGGGATTAGGCAAAAGATCCCCTTCGTCACGGTGAAACTTAATATTCATCTCCAAAGGAGTATCAACCGGAGAAGAATCTTGAAGACTAGCCAAAGCAATCAGCTAAGCAAATTTTTGTCGATGCACAAATATATCAAAAGAAGAAGAATGAATCTCTAATCCCAAGAAATAAGTGAGAGAACCAAGGTCCTTCATGTGAAAGCAATTCTGAAGATGGTGTTGAAGTTTGCTAATCAAGAAAGAATCAGTGTTTGTAATGACAATGTCATCAACATAAATAAGGAGAAGAACAAAACCACTAGTTATTGTGGAAAGAAATAATGAAGAATCATATTTTCTTTGCACAAAAGAGAAGCGAAGCATGGTAGTGCGAAACTTCTCAAACCAGGCTCAGGGAGCTTGTTTCAACCCATACAAGGACCGCTTCAACTTACACACAACTGATATAGAAGATGATAACAAACCCAATGGAGATGCCATAAAAATATCCTCTTTAAGATCACCATGGAGAAAAGCATTTTTGAAGTTCATTTGATGAAGTGGCCAACCTTGGGAAGCAACAATGGCAATAATAGTGCACATAGTAGTCATTTTGGCTATAAAAGCCAAAGTCTCCTCATAATCCACACCATACTCTTGTCTATTTCCAAGAGCAACCAATCATGCTTTATAGCGATCTAGAGTTCCATCAAAGCGAAGCTTAATCGAGTACACCCATTTACACCCAATGGGCTTCACCGTTGGAGGACAAGAAATAAGATCCCATGTATGATTATCCTGAAAAAAGCGTGAAGTTCCTCCTGCATGGTTGTATGCAACACTCATGTTGGACAACTTGTGAGTAACATGACAGAGCAAGAATATTGGATAGAGTAGCTGAAAAACCATATCGATTAGGAGGATGAGATACTCTCATAGAGAGGCAAAGAGCAGGCTGAGGTGTAGAAGGTGCAAAAGAAATTTTAGGGGCAGTATCAGGCGGTGGGTCAGTCGCAGGAAGAGACACAATTGGTCGACATCTTTCATACATAATTCTAGGTTTGAATCGCTCAAATTGAGGAAGAATAGGAGCAACAGAGGAAGATGCAACAGGAGTAGGGAAGAAATATTCATTTAAAAAAACATTTCTTAAGATACGAAATTTGCTACAGCTTGGTCATAACAAACAAAACCTTTGTGAGAAATATGATAACCTAAAAAGACACATTTAGCAGACTAAGCAGAAAGTTTGTGTCGTTCATGAGAAGGCAAATGAACAAAGCAAACATAACCAAAAGTATGCAAGTCATGATAGCTAGGAGACTCATGATATAGACAATAGAAAGGGGAATCAAAATTTAACACTTGGGATGGCAATTGATTGATTAAATAAACTGTAATAGACAAAGCTTCAACCCAAAATTTAGATGGAACAAAAGGCTCAATCAATAAGGTTCTAGTGATATCCAACATGTCATAACCCAATTTTGGGTTATTCCCCAAATCTACCCAAAAATAAGGAAAAATAATATAAAAGGGGTTGGTGTCGGCAGGAAAATCAAGGCAGAAATTTTGGATATTTTTGGAGAGCTAGATCGTACCTTTATTATCGGATAAATCTGCGTCAAAATTAAATCGAAAGATATGCGTATATTTTTATGGGCCAATTCGAGTTAACCGTTGCCCAATATAAAAGGGTAATTGCGTTGAGGATTACTTTAAGGTCCGATCAAAGGATTTAATTAAAGTGTAAGGACTTAATTATACGTTCAATTGGTCAAATTAATTTTATTAAGGGCTTAGTCGATGAGAAATCAAGTTCTCGAGTTAATTACGGGTTTGATTTGAGAAGGTTGGAATTTTTAGAGGCCGAATTGAATTTTTTCAAGCCCCATTATATGAAATCGGGGCCAAATTGAGCGAATTGAGAGTCTAATGGTTAATTGAGGTTAAATAGCACAAATCAGAAACCAAGGACCAGAATAAAAAAGGCGCACAAAGCTAAGGACGCTCTCGAAATTCTAACAAGGATACAATTGCACAAAATTAAAAGTTCAAAACCAATTGAGGGTGCAATTAAAGCAATTATAAATTGAGGGACCAAATTGTATTTTTACTTTCCCAACTCATTTGCAAACTTGTAGGCTTGCCTGCACTTTTCAGTCACCTGAACAGTGCCAGGCACGCCACTACAGCAATGCACGCCGCTGGACATTGCAGAGACGGCACCCATCGCTGCACGCAATGGGCAGCCGAAGGGTTGTCATCTCTGCATGCATGTGCAGATGAAGGGAGGGATACAGAGGAGAAAGATAGAGAGGAGGAGAGGAACAAACAGAGAAAGAGAGAAAAAGATTTTACGAGCAGAGGGAGAGCAGAAAATTCACAAAGGAGACTAGGAAAATTCATGTAAATAGGGGAAGATTTTTAACTTCAAAGACAGAGGAAAAAAATGGGAAGGAACACAGGAAAAACAGAGAATAGAGAGGAAATTTATGTGAAAATTTAGTTAATCTTCATCCCTTCGTTTCTGGCCTCTCTCTCTCCCCCTCGTCTCTCTCTCACTAAAACCAGTACACCGGCGCTTCCCTCTCTCTCCAGCAGCCACCAACTCCGACCACCTCACACCACCTCATCGTCACCAGCCTCTACACCACCACTCCAGCAACTCAGCCACCTTTTCAGGCGAAGACAGCAGCAGTTGCAGCCGTTGCAACGCCGCAGACCCGTCCACCTTCCGACGCCCATTCCGGCCACCACAGGCCACCCTTCCCGACGCCATCACGACGAGAAGAACCACCTTGACCTCCTCTACCCAACGGTATTAACAGCTACGCCTTCGTCACACTCGAAAATTCCCCACTGTTCATCGTCTTCCTTACATTGCATGCGCGGGGAGTGAATTAATTCACTCTCCGCAGGGCCGGTTGGGCCGGGCATAAAGCCCGCCCCAAACCTTTGAAGAAGACAGGGCTTCCAGCCCGTCTGGCTGGAAGCCCAACTCAAGATGATTGGCTGGCAGCCCATATGATGGCAGCCAGCCCACCAAGAAAATAAAATAAAAACAAAAAAAAAATACAAAGTTTGCATAAAAATATTTTTATTTTAAAAAGATAAAAATGTTTGTTTTCTTGCATACGGCCAATATACTAGCATATTTTTGAAAATTCTTTTTCTTTCAAAAATATATATTATCTCGGAGTTTGAAGAAAAAATGTGTTTTAGCATGGATTTCGCGAAGAAAAATCATTTCTTGCATTTTTGGATTTTACAACATGTTTGTAAAATCGAAAGGGTATTGGCCAATATTCCAAAAATATAAAAACCTTATTTTTGGTGATTCGTATTATTCACTGAAAAAATAAATCCTAAAAGGGTTAATATCCAAAATATTGGCGGGGATAATTCGTTATTATTCACTGTTGGTATTTGGATAAATAAATTCTAAAAGGGTTAATATCCAAAATATTTTTACAGGGATAATATGTCATCATCATTTAACCAATATATTTTTGAAAGATCAATATCATTGCAATTATAAGGCAAACCAAAACACCAAGCAGCTTACCTTAGGTAGGGCGTACTAGGGGTGCTAAAACCTTCCCTTTACCAACCAATCCCTTGCCTTAGAATCTCTGAAAGACCAGTTTTAGGTTTCCTAGTAACCATAATACTAGGTGGCGACTGTTGTGATGTCGCGGTCGCACAAATTAATTACCCTAGCTTAAAACAAATCAAACAAGATAGTATAGAGCAAGCAAAGGGTCGATCCCACGAGGACGATTTAGTTTAGATTTTCGTGCTATATGTTATGCAATTGGGGGGGGGGGGGTTGGAAGTTTTCTAGGCTAGGCTAAAGCAAACTAAGCGAAAATTATATAAAACTGAAATTTATCAATAAAGCAAAACTTGGTCGCAAATCAACATCCACCTACATAAATCAGAACTGATCATGGCAACGACACATCAATTTATATTCTGAATATTTATCTCTTCTTAAAATTGGTTCGTTAACGGATCCTTTTGAGATCATTGGCTTATTAGTGAAAAATGCAGATCTGATTTGAGATCTTTTTGCATAAAAATTAGGTTGTTTCTTTAATTTTTCCACACTACTATCATCACACAAGGTTACTTTCTTCACTCCTCTGTTTTTACCTCCACTCTCAACCGGTTTAATTAATGATTTAGGTTTAGCCGAATCTGATGGTTTTCTCTCACAATTGTTCTCACGTGAATTTTCACTCTTCCCATCCTCACATTCTTTTTTTAATTTGATTTGATCATCATAAACTTGTTTTGGAGAAAGAGGTACAAGAGTGATGGTTTTACCATCCTTTACAATAGTGAACCTATTTCTAAACCCATCATGAATCGCTTTCCGATCAAACTGCCATGGACGCCCCAAAAGTAAGTGACTAGCATGCATTGGAACTACATCACACAAAATCTCATCAGATTACTTCCCAATAGAAAACGCAATCAGAACCTGCTTAGTAACCCTCACTTCACCACATTCATTCAACCATTGCAATCTATAAGGCCTCGTATGCTTAATACAACTCAGATTCAATTTCTTCACAAGGGTATCACTAGCAACATTAGCACAACTACCTCCATCAATTATCATGCTACATACCTTGTTTTGGATATGACATCGAGTGTGAAATATATTTTCCCGTTGCTGATCTACATCATCTTCTTTGATTTGCATGTTCAGGGCACGCCTTATAACCAAGGCCTCTCCCTCAACAGGATATGCAATCTCCTCATCACTACAATCCACCAAAGGTGGCAACTCTTCACTTTCAGATTCGTCACTTTCAGATTCAACCTCCCCATTATCTGTTGTAAGCATAACTCTTCGGTTTGGACACTGAGATGCAATGTGCCCCTTCCCTAAACACTTAAAGCATTTAATATCTCTATCACGAGTAGGTTGATATTCAGATTTACCTTTCCCATCCGTATGAGTATCCTTTTTGGCCTTAGGTGGTTCGGCCCTTGCATAAGGCTTTGGTTGGGCAGCCCCCTCTGTCTTAAAATTCGGCCTCCATATTGAGGAAGATGATGCCGAATTGGTCTGAAAACGTGTACTGCCCCTTCTCTTTATTTGCCTCTCCACCTTCGTTGCCATATGGACCATGTCCTCCAATTCCACACAATGTTGTAATTCTACAACATGCGCAATGTCCCTATTCAGCCCATTTAGAAATCTAGCCATAGTAGCTTCACGATCCTCAATCACTTTGGCCCGAATCATGGCGATCTCCATCTCCTTGAAATACTCATCCACGGACCTAGAACCCTGATTCAAACCCTGCAATTTCAGATACAAATCTCTATAATAGTGGTTAGGCACAAATCGTCTTCTCATTAACACTTTCATCTCCTCCCACGACACTACCGGCCTCTCTCCACTCCTCCTTCTACTAATAACATTCTGATCCCACCAAATCAGTGCATAATCCATGAATTCGATGACAACCAATTTCACTTTCTTTGCCTCCGAATAGTTATGGCAATCAAAAATCCAATCCACCTTTTTCTCCCACTCCAAATATGCCTCGGGATCGTTTTTACCTTGAAAAACAGGTATTTTCAGTTTGATAGAATCCAAATCACCATCTAAATCAGCATGTCCCCCAACTCTACGGAAATTTTCCCTTTGGCCGAATTGTCCCCTAGTTCTATTCCCAAAATCCCTTCGGTTTCTAGGCTGCCGAAAACCTTCCCGATGGCCAATGGCCTCATCCTCAAAATCACCATAACCAATATCATCAATAGCCTCCTGAAAATCCTCATAATCAGCCCACTGTGGCCTTTCGGCCCTACTGCCACTGTTTTCTTTCGTTTCAGCCCCAAGCTTCCTCACATTTTGGGTGCTTGTACCAGCCTCGTTGCCACGTTTCTCCACCCTATCAAGTCTATCACACACATTTCCCATCACAAAATTCATCCTCTCAATCATTTGTGTCATGGCTTGCATTTGGAACGTAAGATCTCCCTCGGGATGAGGTGGTGTGTTGTGTTGATCTGACATATTAACCTGCAAAAATTGGTTAGTGAAAAAAAAAATATCCTCACGTCGCTCGTGTTTCGCTCAAACACTCTGAATGTCCTCACACACTCACACCTCTCGTCTCACCTTCCTATGTTAGGAAAAGCATTAAATAGTCCTCCCCTCTTTAGGAATAAGATATGGCCAACTTCCTTACTTAATTAGGAGAATAAATTGTTGTCTTTTTATCCTTGTAGCATTAGGAAATAAAACAAGCCTAACAAGGCTGGTATTGGGCCGGACATATCAACCCCTTGTTCCACATGAATTGGGCTCTTCTTGGACCTGAATTAGATGAATTAAAGGCTGTCCTTCATGCTCCTTTAATGTCCCAAGCCCTTCTAGGTCCATCTTGCTCCATAAGTTCTGAACAAGCCCATTCAATGCTTCTTGAAGCTTCTTTGCCCTAGCTCTTGTGATTGGCCCAATTGGCACCTCCAATGGATTGTTGGCATGATTACGCTTGGTGTTGGGCTGATCCGCATCACAATAGAATTTGGATGGCCTAAATGTTTATGCCATACTTCACTCTTATTTTGAACGGTTGTACAAGCAATAGAGAGACAACTAGGAATGGAAAAATGCAGCGAAAATAATCATCCAACTTTAGGCCCCTTAACAATTACCTTCCCCAACACTTGATCTTGCACAAGAAAGCCATTACGAGAAAAATGCACATTACATTTATCATCCACCAATTGACCAACTGAAATAAGGCTAGTAGACAACTCTGGTGATACAAAACATTCTTGAAAGTTGGATCAATATCTCCAACCTTAGTAATGGGTATATGACCACCATTAGCAACCTGAATTTTTGATGAATCATGATACTTACGCACATTCTTAAGCATACTAGATGTGTTGGTCATATGATTTGAGGCAGCAGAATCAGCAAGCCAAAATTGAGAACTGGAATTAGAACCTTGTAGCCCTAAGTCCGAGAAGGTTGTGAGGATCATCTACTGCACCATTTCTGCAGTAAGAGGACTGGACTATTGCACCCCACTACCTACACCATCGGACACCACTTCTGGAAAAGCATTTATTCGACGATTTTAGGGATGAGTGGAACACTCTTTGATAATATGGCCTTGCTATTTGCAATAATTGCAAAACTTATTCCTACAATTGTTAGCAATATGTCCATATTCTTTGCAGCTGTAGCCTAGCACCCTGCTCATATTTTGACCCTTTCCTTTTCCCTGAGCTGCAAAAGCCACTGCAGCTGAATTATCCTGCTTGAAACTGCCTTATGTAAGGAGGCATTGTTCTTCCTGCAGTAATTCCCCAAAACAAACATCCAAGGAGGACAAAGGATCTCGGTTCATTAAATTTGAGCAAGTAATCTCAAATTCAGATCTTAATTTCATTAAAAATTGATCTCGCTTGCTTTGCTCATGAGCCTGTTGAACAACAAAGAGAGATTCAGCTGGTATTTGGGCATAAATAATATTAGTATATTCTACCCATAAGTTCTGAAAACCTTAATAATAATCCTGAATAGAAAGATTGCATTGAGAATAATTAAAGATATTGTTTTCTAATTGAAAACGTCTAGCATTGTTGTCTTAATAGTAAACCTTCTTTAGATATTCCCACATGGTTTTTGCTATTTTATAAGGCCTTAGATTAAGCAAAATAAGAAGATCAACTGACCCTAAGATGCAAGAATTTACCCTAGCATCCTTGACCTTCCATTGGGGCAACTTTGTAGCATCAGTAGGGGCTGGATCACTGCCATCCACATGACCCCACAATTCTTTCCTCGTGACAAATACTTGAAACTAAAATTCCCAAGCGGAATAATTCTTTCTAGTGAATCGAACACCAAACAAATCAGAATTATTTGATGTCATTGTCCTGATAAACCAAAAACAAGGGGGATAATAAAATCCAAATCCCAAAAGACAACCAAGAATCAAAGAGACCCAAGGGACCAAGAGCCTTATGTATCCAGGACTGATCAAGGAAAATCAAGAAACTGAGAGGAAAAAGAAGACAAGACTCTCGAATACAGATTTAAAGATGAGGCTCTAATACCATGACAATTTGGTTGAATTACCTCTTTTCAGTCCTGTTTATTAAATAGGCAACAAACTGATTTACATGTTGTCCTAAACTTTGCTATAATCTCAGCCTAATTATAAAAAGGCAATTACCCTATGATTACACAAAATATTTACAGCTGTATTTCTATAAATATCAAATATGTATATGGAAACTACTGAAAAGGATTATGCTAACAGTTAGTTCATCACGCACTTTCTCTGTGTTTTCTAGTTGTGTGTGGATGCATGCATGTAACTCTATATGTCGTGCATTATGTGCAACTCACAGTCGGTGTCGAGCTTAGGGTAAATCAGAGGGATGCTTATGATGAGCAGTTAAGTGCCTTTGTTCAAGTCGCATTCATCACGTAGCTCTTTCCTCACCTTTTTTTCCATGTGGATAACTTAATCCTCTTCCTCTATATTGTTATCCGTTGGAATCCAAATTAAGCTTTCCTTGCATGCTTTTCAAAAAAAAAGTTTCTTCCCTGTTGTTTCTTGTTTTTATTTGCATTGGGTTCATTTAGTCTAGTGGAGACATAAAAGTCGAATTTGTTTGTTCCTCCTCTCTTCACAAACATGAGAGCTGGTTTTGTGTAAAACAGGGAGTCATTAGTGAATCTTTCAACTAGTAATTCATATGAGATAAACATTTGTACCCTTGAGGTTTTTGTTTAAATTTTTTAGCTAATGAGTGTAAAATTTAATATTGAAAAATGTCGACAGACTATGACAGAAAAGCTTTGAATTGCTTTGAAATTATCAAAATCCTTGTGCTCACTTTAACCCCGGTTGGTATGATGAGCAATGTGTTGTAAAGCAATCTGCTATGTAGGATGGAAGGAAAATTTTCTTGGTTGCATTTTGATAATAATCAGATAATAGATTCTTGGGGTTGCTTGTAGACTTTAAATCTGCAACTCATTTTTAAATTGTTCCTTCGCTTAATAGCTTGTTTATTCCTCTTTATGTTTTTTTGGCTACTACATTTTGTTGGAACATATGGACAAGGATGTATCATCTAGCTGGTAAGGATACTCACTGCTAGATTGGCAGGAGCTGACTTTTACATCATGCATTGTACAGCTTCATTTTTTTTATTTTGAAGGACCAATAGATATTGGTTGAATTTCATATACTCTTCATATAACGATAAATATTAGCACTTGATCTTAATTTCAACCACCTTCTGTAATTTAAATTAAAATTTCCTCTTTCTTGATGTTTAATTCCCTAAATAAAAGTTGCGGGAAAGAAAGCAATAGCTCATGATGAGATGAGATGATCCTGCAATTCAAAACAGCAGGTATATATGATCATGTCCTCATCGCTGCTGTGTATTTGCATTGATTGGCTTATCATGAAGGGTTTTGCTGTTCAAGCATGCCTAACATGGAAGGGTGAAACCAACAGTGTAGGAGAATGACTAGTTACCTGTAAGTTTGCGCTTGTCTTGTCGACATAATTATATTTCCAGAGAGTATAAGTGGTGAAGTTGTTCATCATTTTATGTAAAAGAGATTATCAAGAAGCATGATTCTTTATATTCATTGTTCTAATGAGTTGTTACCTAAGGGTTGCTACTATTATCTATGATCTGAATATTTGACTTTAACAGAGTTTATGGGACCCATCTATTACTTTATGACTAGACCAAGTTCTAACTGTTTTTTTAATTTATGGTGGGTAATGAAATACATGAACTAAGAGATTACTTTTTATATAAGTACATAATGCACCTATTGTCTCTTAAAGTTCTTGTTTTCATTTTGCTTACAATTTCAGTTATTAATGCTAAGGCACGACTAGTGTTTGCTCTTTGCTTTCATTGTTTAACCTTGAAGTGTTTTTCAAGGAGCTAATATGGACTATGATTAACCCATGAAATGCTTTTTACACTAAATTTGAGAGTTTAAGATTCAGTTTCTATCATTTTCCAGGAGCATGTGGTTTTCCATGTAAATGATGTTCAGAACTTGAGTGGCTAACTTTTTTAAATATAATTTTGCATTTTGTTCCCTTAGCTTCTTTATTTTACCTGGCATATGATTTAACATAGTATAGGATGGTGACAACAACAATAGTCGTTTGATTTTAGGTTCTGATAGCCCTATCCTCTCGTTTTTGTTTCTTTATTATGTTCTTTTTCCTAATTAGTTTAGTGTTTTAGCGATGTGTGAAAACAATGTGCTTTTTTCTAGTGTTTGAACTTTGCTTGCATGTTTTCTAGGGACCCCAAGTTATCAAGGAACATTTATGGACCGCGGCTTAGGTGGAGTGTTTGTTTCATTACCTTACTCTTTTTTATCTACTTGAGTCTTTCTGTTTTACTTTAGAATCTTTCCAGAAGCATGAATGTGAACAATTTGTCATGGGATTTGATTATGTAACAGTTATGGAATTGATTTTGTATTAATTAGGAAATTGATTTTTGTTATTAGGGTTGTAAATACCTTGATTTCTTACCTTGTAATGTATTATGATCTATAATACAAGAAAACCGAAACATGAAGGGTATTCAGACCATTTTTGACATGGTATTAGAGCTTCTACTGATTTGTGACTCATCGTGTGTGTAACAGAAAATTTCTTTTTTGCTCTGTGTCTTCTGCTATTCTGTTTCTGTGTAAAGCTTCTTGGGAATTTTTTGGTTGTCGCTGTCATCGTTTTGCTTTGGGTTCTTATTGTGAAGATTGGAGACTCTTTGGTGTGATTTTCGATGGTGGTTGTGTGTCTCCTGTTTCTATGGTGGTTGGGCTCTCTTGTGGTGGACATCGGAGACTTTTCTGTCTCTCTTGATCTCTGTTTGATCTGTGAATCATCAGAGACATGGGTGTTGGTGTCTTCTACTGACAGGCACCTCGGCGCTCTTTGTGGTAGCTGGAGGTCTTATGGTTATTGTAGCGGTGGTCGGGATAACTAGGCATCGTCGCCGACTTATGAATTTATGAATTTAGTTAGTTTTACTTCTCCATCATTAGAAGTAAGACAAATAAAAATTAGTAAAATTTCTAGATTATATTTCCCTAAGATCAAACACAGTCATATAATAGAAAAGACAGTAACTACAAAGTAGTTAAAACTCATAGTATACTTACTGTTGATGACTATCAATTACAATAATTGATACCTGAATGCAACATACTCTTCAAAACATGAAATCCTTGAGCAGTTTCTCATTCTCATGATTCCTGCTCCGTATCTCGACATCTAAAGCTGCAATAACAACTCAGCAGCAAATCACTAAAATAACTCAAGAATGATCCACTAGATTTGAAGTTAAACTAATTATTTTCAATTCCTATAACTACCCCTCAATAAATGGCTTAAGGAAATATTAGAAGACAAAACAAAAAGGAAAAAGAAATCCATCAACACAGCTTCAAGACCACAAATCAAAAAACAAGGAACTGCTTAAAATCTTACTTCATCATCAAGAAAATGACAAAAAAACAAATCTAAAGACAATCTCATACAACACACCCAAAGAGGGACGTGACGTTCACAAACAACAACATTGTTTGTATTCTACCTATTTTTAAATGCAGAGCTGGAGGTGGGCATGTTACAAGTACATGATAAGTACACCATTACACATGTATATGTTATGAAGCCTCATTCAATGATGATTTTGTATAACATTGTGATATATTATGAAAACCATTTTATGATGGATGTTGAATAACACTCGCCCATTTTCACTGAGAAAATATTAACAGGTAATTCCAAGTCCATATAAACTTAATTCAAATATAAGACTAATGGAGTTCCCAACATATCCTAAGCATATGATCTACTTTTCTAAAACCATTTGGAGATATTTGATCGAAGGAAAGCTTGTGAGAGAAGCACAAACTTCAAAAAAATAATGAGAGAGAGAATGGTCAATACTAGCCCTCTAATGTTCCATTTCTACTTCCCAGCATGGTGGCAGCAAGATGGATCTAATCCAAACTCTTCCACAACAATCAATGACAGAAGCTAAATATATTTAGCCATTAGTATGGTGAACCAAATACTGGTTGAATCTTTTTTCCATTTATATGATTAAATATGCAATAAGCATAAAAAGCAACCCTGAATACATATAGTTTCCTGAAAGGCCCCAATATGAAGCGAGGTTCATAGTCTACCCCTGTAAGAGATATTGAATACATGGGGAAAGGAATTATAGTATCGTGAAACTTGAGAGAGAAAAAGGGAATCTAGTTGTAATTCACCACAGATTTTTTTTAAGTATGTTCAATGAAGGCAAGCTTTCTAATATTTTAGGGCTTCAATATTTAGGCTGGGATAAACTCATTTTTTAAATTCAGATTTGGCTTTTTTTTAAAATAATTTGAGTTATTAGTGGATTTTGACATTTTAAAGGAACTTTAGAACTTCTAGAAGTTTCGAAGAGAGAGCATTATGATTTATGAGTGTTAATCCATTGTTCTACCATCAAACTACAACATAATCAACCCCAACAAGTTTTATGAAATTCTTTGTTCTTCAACCTTCCATGTTATAGGCGCTAGATGCACACCTTGACGTTCTACTTGTATGATATAAAAAATTATATGTATAATATTATATTATGATATATAAATCTAAAATGTATATCAATTAAGATTAAATCATTAGAAAAATAAAAGAAAATATAAAATACCATTATATAGTCATATGAAGTTGCATTTTTCACCCTTGAAACAAAATAAAATAATTTAAAGAATTTTATATGATATGACTTAGTAGAAATTTTTTATGAGAAATTGAAACAGAAAGATGAGATGACAAAAGAAAAAAAGTTAAAAGAAATATCTCTACTGTCTTATTTCTCTTCTTCTCTAGTAGTGTTTCACGTTTGTTTTTATTCTTTTTGTTTCAACCTTGACGTTTGTTTCTCTTTTCCCTTTTTTTATTTTACACTAACCTATGCTTTTTATAAAACTACGCTTATTTGTTTTTTTTGTATAAGACTAGAAAAAGAGAAACAAGACAAACCACTAGTCTTTTTTTTTAAAGAAAGAAAAAGAAAGCAGAAATTAAAGAGATGCTCTCAAACTAAAATCTTTAGTGTCAGTGTCAAATAATTTTCATCAGGTGACGCCTTTATTGCCAGCGTTCCATGCATAGGTGCTTGCCTAGGCGTCGCCTCTTCAAACTTCATCGACTCAAGCTATGAAAGGCGCCTCAGCCTCACCTCGCCTCCAGTGCTTAAGGAGGTCCCCGGGCACCTTGTGACAACATTGTATGGGCCATTCTAAAGAATTTCACAGCAGTACCAGAAAGGCATCATTTTGATGGCAGTTGGCATGGAGCATCCATTGGGGTATATTTTCAAAAGCAGCCAAGTAACTTGGTCAAAAGGTTCACATCAAGGGCCTGTCAAAATGGAGATCAAACTGCTCACATGCAAATTATAGGTCCCTATCTGATCCAACCAAAGATTAGTAGACACATGCAAATAGAAAACATATGTAAATAGAACATTAACAATAAAACTCAAGGCTAAAGGGGGTGAAGATATGACAACAATGTTTAAGAAAATAAAAATTAAAACTAAATTAACAAAATCCAAAGTTGAGCTCTCATCATGCTAAGCCTTCAATAAATAAGGGAAGAGAATAACCGGAGAGTTTCTCATGACAGGTTTTGGTCCAATTGCAGTAATGGGAGTTGAAGAACTATTAGATCAACTCCTGTATTCATCTAAAAGATATTCTCACACTAGAGCTTGATACTATATTTTAGTTTTGCTTTATTTATATTATATTACTATTTATCTAATAATTACCCATACATGTACTCCAAGAATGATCTTAGCATAAATCATTTATACAATAAATCTCGTAATAAAGAGCACATTAAATAACAAAACAAAAAATGGTCTAACAAATCAGCTTAAAAACATGTAACTGCAAATTATGCAAGTGTATATGTTGGCATGCCACATCAAATAAGTAATCTATTGATAAAGTAGCATAAACTAGAAATAGAAACGGATGTTGAGTAACCATTGATGCAAGGAATGAAGATAGGCAACTTAAAACTTAAGAACAGCAGAAACAAGATTTTAATGAAACAATGACTTCAACCAGAAGAAGCAAGAGGCACTGGCAAGTTGAAAACGTACCAGAGTTGCAATCAAGAAGATCTTGAACAGTCTCATCCATGAAAGCCAACATAAAATTCTTTAAAGCATTATTTCTCTCATCCAAGAGATGGAATTCATTTTCAAGAAACTCCTTTTCTGACAACAAATTCACCACTTCATTTTCACCTTTGTCGATGTCCCTTTGAAATTCTAGGCATTGCATGACAAACTGTTCTCTGTGCAGAATCAATCAAAATTCAGTAGTAATGTTAAATATTAAATGCGCCAAAAGAGAAGCAATCATATCTTACAAACATAGGCAAAAGTCATGAGAACCTTTATTCGAAGTTATGATTCTACAAACTTGAAAAAAAGTGGCAATGTCCAAATAACTAATACATGAGTTTTTTCATACTAATATGATAATTCTTTTCAGAGAAAGTGAAAAAACCTCACACAAGATAAATTCTATGACTTAAAAATATAAGATAAAATAAATTCCGAACTACTGCACGTGAATTGTTATGGCTAGAGAAATTCAATCTTTCCAGAGGAATCATTCCATCCTATTCTGATCCAATGCTGCAATCAAGAGATTTCTCAGGTGGTTTGGGTGTTTATGGGTCTTCCATGAAATTCTAGCTAGGTATCTGGTTAGATGATAAACCTTTGTGTTTCTCATTCACATAATTATTCAAAAAATACGAGGGTAGAAATGAAACTGTTTCAAACATGAGATAATGTTATGGAAAAACTTGGCTCTGGAATATAAGATGGGTATACTTTGTGCAAGGGATGTAGATCTTAGAAATCAGCTACTGTCCTCAATCTCTAATATTTTTTCATGATGCCCTCATGAACCTGACAAAATGATATAAAGACACACGATACATGGAGGATGCGAAGAGAAAGCATGCTGCAAAATACCAGATGATGTTGTTCTATTTTTCTGACAATGCTCCATCATTCACTAATGTTTGGACGTCTATCGCCCCGCCTAAATGTTAGGCTTCTATAAACAGGCTAAGCACCATAGAGCAGCTGTTTCGCAGGATCATCATAAGGAACTGCTTTCCCCTATTTGCAACAGCTTTGAAGAGATAACAGTACATCTTCTTTTACACAGCAACAAAGTTTGGGAAATTTGGAGCAGGATTATGAAATGTTATGTTACTAGCTGGAAAGTCCCTAGCTCAATATTTACTCTATATGAACATTGGCCTTTAAAGGATATATGCAGCGAAAGGTTTTGTTTTCTATCTTCAATAACTTGGTTATAGATGGGGATGATGTTTTTGGCTTGAGTACACTGAGCACTTGGATGTGATCCATTTGCAAGAAAATTTAATTTATCAGGTTTTGTTGTCAATGCCTTGTTATATTTACTGCCACATTTTTATCACTCTTCCAGAAGGATTTGGTTAAGACCATCCCCTTGATGTGTTTTCCGCTTGGCCACTTGTTAATAAGAAACACTTTTCTCAATTCTCATTAAACTATATCCGAGAACTCATAACTTCAAATTCATGAAGAAGATAAAACAAATTACCATTTCGTAAGTCCTCATATAAAACAACAACAATAAGGCATAATTAATTAATGTGTACATTGAAGACCTGATGGTTTGCCAAAAAAAAAAAAAGATTGAATCCAAACATTAATAAATAAAGATTTGAGTGAATACCGCTTGTCGTCCATGCTTTCAGGCATCTCCATCTCCTTTTTTCTCAGACCACAAATCTCCTCCTCTAAGAGTTTAACAGACTTCTTCGACTCATCTGCGCATTTTTTGAAAAACATAAAGATAAATAAAATTGAAGCAAAACAAATAAAAAAATAAATAAAATGAATTACAGGCAACAGAGAGTAATCCATTGATTTCAAATTGCGAGAAATAGAACGTCTTGGTGAGGTCCGATTCTCTGGCAACCAAAGCGGCCTCGAACTCGGTGCATTTGACGATCTCTGACTCGATCTCTCTAGTTATCCGAATGTTAGCTTCGATTTCCTCATTTACCTAAGCATTGAATTTATTTATTTTTTTATTAAGAAAAACACCAAATTCTTGCTGTAGTAATAAGAATTAAGAACCCATCGGCCTATCTAGGGTAATAAAATAATTGCATCGAAGAGAGGAGAAGATAAATACTTGATCAAGCATGTCTTTTAGAGAAGAGATTTGACAGAGAATCGCTCCTGAATCGTCCATTGCGTTTCGGTTTGGGGCAGGGTCCTGCTCTTTTAATTTCCCGCTTTCTTTGTTTTAAACAATTTTTCATTGGCACATGAAAATATGAGAAATTATACAGTGCTCGTGAAGTAATGACGAGCATTTGGGAAGAAATTAGGACTATTTTACTGTTATATTTCATGGAAAATAATTTACTTTTTCAGATTTATTTGTCATTAGAAAAATCGATCCATAGTATCATTGAGCTGCCTGACATTTCCTTGCATATATATAGGTCTTCATTGTTATTTAATAATTGTGTTGTAAACAAGTTTATACATGTGATTTATTAGGCATTGTAATTTCACTAATATTTAAGTAAAAATGTTATATTAATGTATTTTTGGATAAATATTGGAGGGTGAACTTGATGATCACACCCTTAAATCTCTAATATAAAAAAGATATTAATTACATAAAAAGTTTATGCCATTACATTACAGGAATATGTTACTTTATTGGATTCCTTTGAAAGAAGCCTCCATCTCCTTCTCCAATGTTAGAATCTCATAAATGACATTTGAGCATGAATTATGGGTGGGATTCCTATGAATTGGTATTTGTTTTTCAAAGTCTCTTCCGTGGTTGACTGACATCCATGTACTAACTTTTGGGCTTAGCATTCAAGAGTCATTAATCTCTCGATTTTACTGATAAATTCTTCACAATAATTAATGTCATGCCTAAAATATTGATGATATTTGCAAAACTCACTCCTTTAAGATTGTCTCACCACTTTTCTTTCTCAATAGCTTTCACTCCTCCAATTTTAAAAACATGGTTCGAAAGTGAGTTTCAGTTCTCATTTGGTACTTTATCAAATGTGATTAACCCAACCTTGATGACTTGGAAAAGCTTGTTCTTAGAGGTAACATAATTATGAATGTTATGACCTCCAACACCAATATAGTACTCATAGGATAATTCAAGTTTGTACTAGTTTGGATAAGGTGATTGTAGAGAGTTTTACAAGAGATAGGGCAAATTAGCTAATACTCAATAGCCTTTTGTACATTTCACTTAATGGTATAGATGATGGTAGTGATTGTTTTTGGCTTTTTTAGAAGGTTTTTTCATGGGCGGATATTTGGTTACTTGGTGGGATAGTTTGAGTGCTGGCTTGGTTTCTAAGGAATGGCGTGGATAAGTTTATGTTTGCTATAGAAGGGCTTGGTTTCTAAGGAATGGCGTGGATAAATTTATGTTTGCTATAGAAGGGGTAAATCACTACAAGAAAAGAAGGGTGTTTGCAACAGACGGATCCGTTGCAAACACCAAAGGAATCCGTTGCTAATATTTATTAGCAACGGCCTTTGCAACGGACGTGTTCCGTTGCAATTTTGCGATAGCAAAATCGCGTGCAACGGAATTTCCGTTGCAACTGCTATTTGCCACGGACATTTGCAACGGAATGTCCGTTGCAAATAGCAATTAAATTTGTAAATTAATTTAACATTTATTTAATTTTTTAATTAATTATGAATAAATATTTTCTTAAATATTATTAA
The DNA here is from genome assembly GCA_009078335.1 of Salix brachista. Lineage (NCBI taxonomy): Eukaryota > Viridiplantae > Streptophyta > Magnoliopsida > Malpighiales > Salicaceae > Salix > Salix brachista. The sequence continues at coordinate 10,911,310 of CM018586.1, forward strand.
TATTTAGAAGCAAATAAATATAATTCAAATAAAAATTTCATAAATTTGAGCTTTATAATACAAGAAAGATTCAGTTACATTTACATGTTAAAGTAAATCAACATAAAGAACAAGATGTTTTGACTTCTAAATTCTATTTTCAAGTTACATCATATGCATCCGAAGAACTGTTCCAATGATGGAGAACTGAACACATTTGCAGCCGTCCGTTCAATTCTAGTAGGAGAAACATGAAGCTGATATTTGATAAATCTCTGCCACACATGAAAAAAAGAAGAAACTCAGATGAAAAAAAGCTGATATTTAATATATAAAAAATAATTCAACGAAGAATTCAAAAGGTGGCATATAAAGTTAGCATACAGCTAACTGAAAAAGGACTTCAGGATTAGTGTCAATATGCCAATCTGGCTCTAGTTGTCGAACAAAAGATGACCGTCCAGTTTCTGTGCTACAAAAGAGAACCTGCAGATGCATTTTACAGAAATTAAGACAAACAGATAAAAAAAAGATAGACGAAATTAACAGACGAAAAAAAAAACATCAAATGGTAATATTAAAAATTCAGCAGAGTAGTCAAAATGATTATTGAATATTGAATATTGGCGAAAGTATAAAATGTTACAGACATAGAAGGGATATTTTCCATATTATTAAAGCTTATATAAGCCACACTCTTTCTTAGGTGATCTTGGAAAGTTGATGACATTGTCTTCAAAATTTATCAAGAGTAAAAAATGCATAATTTCATGAAATTCAACCTCTTCCCTGAATAAGAGGTTTGGAAGGATTCTTGGAGCCAACATAATCATGCATGCTGTCTTAATATGCAATGAAATATCATAAATAAGTTGAAATTCAACTTATATAAAGCAAGGCTAGCAAAGGACACCTAAAATATACCAGAACGAATATTATGATGTAATAGCCAGAACAAAACAACTGTATTGTATGTGTAGCTGTTCCACAAGAAAGAAATTTCGCTGTAGAAACCATATTATTCTGTAAACATTTCTAATACCTTGTCCTTGACCAAACCACCAGAAGTGAAAACTCCTGCATTTTCCAAAGCTGCAAGAATCTTTTGCTGCAGAAAATAGTTCATAATGTAATTAACGAAGGAAACCATTTATTCTGAAAAACCAGTCCTATGGGTCGAGTTGGGTTGAGAAATACCAGTCCTTGCAGACAAAAGGAGGATAACATTTGGGCAATGTTGCCTGAGGATAATATCTTAAGATGGTAAAATCAAAGTCAAGTTTTGGCTTTCGGCCGGATGATTGATCATACAAATTTCACGCACACCTCCTCCACAAAAAAACAGAAACCACAACCCACAACCCACAACATGCAACCGGAACCCTCTCCTCCACAAAACACCCTCTCATTTAACCATATCAACAAAATCCAAAAACTACCAACTCCAATCAAGTTCAAATTAAGAATGAAATTTCCCGAAAAAATCACTTAATTAGCCACAACCCATGAGCATAGATGGTGCCGAGACAAACCCATGACAATGCTCTCCAGAAACTCCCTAAACCCTAAACAAATTTAGAAACTAAGGAAAATTTAAAGAATGGAAATGCTGATCGTACCTGAAGCAGATCTTCGTTGTGGTGGTGATGGGTCTGCTGGGTCACTGGAGCTCGACGCCGGTGAGGTGGAGATCGGGAACAAGAGATGGAGATCAGCTGTGTTTTCTTAATTTTGATTTCATCTGAAGAGAGTAAATGAGCATAAATGAGGCAGGCGAACGACAGAGAAGAGAAGAATGGAAAATTAATTTCAAATAGCTTAAAACAGTACGTACCGTGCTGCGAGAAAGAAAAAATGTACGGGGCGCGCTCTGCAATTGAAAGTTGCAACGAATCCGTTGCAAATGTTTTACATTCCGTTGCAATTTTATTCGTTGCAAAGTAACATGCTTTTCCGTTGCACATGGTTTTAAAATTGCTACGGATAATCCGTTGCAAAGAAAATCCGTTGCAAATGGTTTTAAAATTGCAACGGATTATCCGTTGCAACCCATGTTTTATTTTTAAAATTTCCAAAATTTGTTTAGCAACGGATATTCCGTTGCTAAACAATATCCCGTTGCAATTTGTGCAATGGATTTTTGCCGTTGCAAAAATCCGTTGTAAACGGGTCATTTTTCTTGTAGTGAATATTTGTAAGTTGCTTTTAACATTGTTCATTTTCTTATACTTTTTCATCCTAGTAAAGTTTCTCTTCTTTTTAAGGTTAGTGATTTTTCATAACTTTTTCATTATGTATATAAAGTGTCGAGTCATGGTTCCTACATGATGTTTAAAGTAAAGAGTTTTAAAGGTGTTAGAAAATAAATCATTATCTCCTTTTTTTTTCTAACAATGGTGCGTTCACTTGAGTGTCCTTCTCACAACATCTCTAGGTGTATTCTTGAAAAAAATCATTTACTTCTTTTTTCCATTACTAGTAAGCTTGACCTATCTGAAACGATGTCTATGTTGAACTTGTATTGATTCATAAAAGCATTAACCGAGTCTTTCCACCATTTAATATTGGTATAATCTGGTCTTCTATACTAAGTTAATTCAGCATCACTTAGATTATCTTGAAAGAAATACATCAATAACTTTTCATCATGCACCGATTCAACTATCTTATTACAATATGCTTCTAGGTGAGTTATTGGAAATTAGGTAATAGTGTATTTTATGAACTCTAGTACTCTAAACTTCTTTAGCACCACGACCAAACACATTTTGGATGCCAAGAGAGTATAGACCTAGCTTTTGTCTCAATTAAACTTTTATCCACATATAATTTGGATGAAAAGATGAGTCTCAAACCTTTAGTTGATCATAAAAAGAAGCTCTGACATTTCTCATTAAATATTAATTTTAGATAGTCATTACATTGTAGAAAAGGCTTCAACTATCGGTCTTATTGATGTACTTCTAATAATTTGCATGATGTTGAGGTCTTCGAGCTTAAAAGGTAACTCAATCTATGTATCCTTTCATTTCTCTTATTCGTTCTCTGAAGAGCAAGTTACTTCTATATAAGGAAGGAATTGTCAAGGGAATCTAAGATTTGATTTTGAAATTCAATATTTACAAATTTGAAAAATTAAAAAGTTAGTTTGGGGAAATATTGTGTTGTTTTAACGAGAAGTTTTGGTTTTTTTCTTTTTATACTTCAATTTTAAGAAAATGAAGTAGTAGACGAGCCCTAACATCCAAGAGATAATCTCCTTCTTTCTTCGCGCAAAGATATATATATATAACGACTAGCAAAGACAGAAGGGATGAACGTCGTTAGTTCGTTCGTTAGAAATGGAACACACGAGGCGGGATGAAAAGGGAGAACAGATCCTTTGCTTCCAGAAAAAGCAAATTAAAATATGCTACAGCGATAGCCTGCATGCAAAGCATATTTCATATAGCTTGCTTGCACCAATCTTCTGTTCATGGTGTAAAAGTTAAATCTTTACAAGTCTTGCAAGACTTCCTTTCCATGCTGTTGCTTACCACATAATCTTTCCCTATATCATATCATCAAACACCACTGCATGCCTCCTAGAAAAGGCAAGCAAATGCACATATTTTGGCGTGGTCGATGAAGAATTTCAACAAGGCAAAGGAGGTACCTCCAAACTTTCTCCACTTTTTGGAAAAAATATTCTTTTTAAGAGAATTTTATATTTTTTTAGCAGCTTTCCTGCACGATAATTGCAACTCAGAGGATCAAATCAAAATGATTGATTGTATTAATTTCCCATGTATAATATGTATGAGAAATAAAGTTAATTTGTTTTAGACATTGATGGTTTCTGTTTATCATTTTTCTTGGTTGAGATGATATATATTGACAATCGATGATGTTTTCCGGTACAGAACAGCTAGAATCTAGCAGTGTCACGGAGAGAGCAATACCGCCTGGGCTAACAGAATCCTTCAGAACAGGTACGTACCCATGGTGTCCCTACAGAAACAGAAAGTAACTATACGCTTACAGAAGTTCTAATTCTACTACATATAATATAATCTCTTCTCCGGTAAGAGCGTATGCTGTAGCCTGCTTTCCTGTGAGTAAACAAGAGAATTGAATTGTTGAATTTGCTGAGATGCTCTTTCATACATTGAGTAGTGTATTTATACAATGTGTGGTGTAACTGATTCACTACAATCCAAGAATCTGTTACACCACAGTTTTGCTATTCTATAACAATAAAATAGAATCAATTACAATCTTCTAATACAATCTGTTACACACAACAACATTGCTGCTCTACACTCCCCCTCAAGTTGGAGAGTGGATGTCTTGCACTCCCAACTTGCTAACCATAGGAACAAATGTTTCTTTTCCAAGAAGCTTGGTCAAAACATCCGCAAGTTGATGTGCTGAATCAACGTATCTCGTAATAATGGAACCATCTTGAATTTTATCCCTAATGTAATGGCAATCCATCTCAATATGCCTTGTCCTCTCATGAAAGACCGGATTGGCCGCAATGTGCAATGCAACTTTATTATCACAATATAATAAGGCTGAATCATGATGCGAAATACCCAAGTCTTTTAGCAAACATCGCAACCATGTCAATTCACAACATGCTCCTGTCATTGCTCTGTATTCTGCTTCAGCAGAAGAGAGCGAAACTGTTTTCTGCCGCTTTGACCTCCAAGATATCAACGAGGGCCCAAGGAAAACACAATAACCGGTTGTAGATCTTCTAGTGAGTGGACATCCTTCCCAATCCGAGTCACAATAAGCTCTCAACCTTAGATCATTTTTGGAAGAAAAAAATAGGCCTCGGCCTGGTGCCCCTTTTAGGTATCTTACAACCCGAAGGGCTGCTTCCATATGAAATTTCCTAGGCCGATGCATAAACCTACTCAAAACATGTACAGCATATGTGATGTCTGGTCTCGATACAATCAAATAAATCAAACGACCCACCAATCTTCTATACCGATTTGCATCTCTAAACAAGTCCCCTTCGTCTGATAATTTTAATCCACGTTCCATAGGAGTGTTAATGGGAGCAGCACCCAATAACCCCGCATCCTCAATTACCTCTAATGCATATTTACGTTGCGAAATAAAGATTCCATTCTTTGAAGCAGAAACCTCAATTCCAAGGAAATATTTTAAATCACCAAGATCTTTGATGCGAAAATGTTCATGCAAGAATTGTTTAGTTGCAGCAATATTCACAGAATCATTTCCAGTGATTAAAATATCATCAACGTATATCAATCATAGTTGTAAAATCCGTTCCGGGTACCGTTCCGGTTTTTTGTTTGGAACGGAACGTTCCGGTTTCGGTGCATTCCGGCGTTCCGTTCCGGTTTTGTACTGTTCATATTTATTTAATTATATATATGAAAAAAATAAAATATTAATTTAACAAGTATAATTTAAATTCAAGATAAATGAAATTTAAATTATACAATACAAACATAATCTCAAAATTAGAAACATCTCTAAAATTCCAAAATATTATGAAAGTAAAATGTTCTAAAATAAAAGAAATATACATCAAACATCTTCTACATCATTAATATAAAAATAAGGATCTTGATCTGATATCTTTTAATATATTTATTTATATTTTAATTAAGTTCTTAGATTTTTACAATATTTTAATATTAAAAAATATAAATAACCCTAATCTCTAAAAATATAAATATTAAGACTCTTATTTATAAGACTTTCATAAATAAGAGTCTTAAGTTGATGGTAATTCCAGATGTCATTTTTATTATAAAACTATCTCTAAAGGAGCCTCTTCTTTTTAACCCTTTAGATTCTTGTAATCATCTCAACAGAGAGTATATTTTGAAGTCATGGATTTGCGTCAACGGACGCCAAACAAAATTCAAATACAGCAGAATTGTGTTTTGCTATTTCAAATATTAATTAAAAAACCATATTAAAATTTCCTCTCGTCTCCTTCAATAATTAATAATAATTATTTTTCTGAAGAAGTTTACGACACTCACTTAACTTCTCCATCTCCGATTCTCCATAACCCGCCCCACCCTCTCTTTCTTTCCAGCCTCCATCTCCTCTGCTTCTCTTCTCTTTGGTCAGCCTTCCCTCCCCGCCATCTCTCTGGTCAGCCCTCCCCTTCTCAACTTCTCCATCTTCAGAACCCGCCCCACCCTCTCTTTCTTTCCAGCCTCCCTCTCCTCTGCTTCTCTCCTTTTTCAGACCCGCCCCTCCCTCCCCTCTGCAAGTTTGTTCAATATATATATGGGTTCGAAAACTTGAGATTTCAGTTGAGATTTGGGTTGATTTTTGAGGGATTACGGATGATTTGCGGTTGAAGAAATGAAATTGATTTGGGAAATTGATTATGGATGACCCGGAATGGAACGCCCGGTACGGAACCGGAGCGTTCCGGCCGGAATTTGGCCGAATTTTCCGGATCCCACCGGAATTCAAGCCGGGACAAAAACGTCGCCGTTTTGTCCCGGATTTTGCACTGGAACGGGCCGTTCCGGCCGGAACGGAACGGGATTGATAACTTTGATATCAATAGGATGGTAAAAGACATACCCTGCTTTCTGGTAAATAGAGAGTAATCGGCCTTTGACTGTGTAAATCCAGCAGAATGCATAGCTTCGGTGAATTTAACGAACCACTGTTGGGATGCCTGTTTCAATCCATAAATTGACTTGTGGAGGCGACAAACTAGGTGATTCTCCCCCTCTCGCCGAAGACCCTGAGGCAGAGACATGTAAATTTCCTTAGTTAAATCGCCATGGAGAAATGCATTATGCACATCCATTTGGTGCAGAGACCATCCATGAGCTGCTGTCAAAGCCAAGAGACAACGGACAGTAATAATCTTGGCAGTGGGAGAGAATGTGTCGTGGTAATCCACCCCTTCCATTTGGGTGAAACCTTGAGCCACCAATCGGGCTTTGTTCCTCTCAACCGAACCATCCGAATGAAGTTTCACCTTATACACCCATCTGCAACCAATGGCTGTCTTCCCCGGTGGTAATGAGGTGATTGACCATGTGCCATTATCTTGAAGGGCTTGCAACTCAGAATGCATAGCCTGCTGCCACTCAGGGTGTTTAATTGCCTCTGCAAAATTTTTGGGTTCTTTGGTGGAATTAAGTTGTGCCATGAAGAAGCAATTTGTAGGAGAATAACGGTGGTATGAAACAAAATTACAAATGGGGAATCGTGTACCTCTTTGGTGACCTGGTACCGAGGAGGCTAATTGATGAGAGTAAACCGTAGAACAGATGAAGTCTTTGAGTTTGACAGGTGGGGTAGTCAGGCGATTGGAACGATGAAGTGGAATGGGTTCGGGTTGTGGTTGGTCTGCAGGGGTGGAGAGAGATGGGTCTATGGGTGGAGATGAAGAGGAAGATTGAACAATAGGTGGGATTGGGTTGGGTGGTTTTGGGCGACGGGCATAAGTGTGGATGATGGGTGGTGGCTGAGGAGACGGTGGGTATGTGTTTACGGTGGCTGGTGGTTGTGTGGCTGATGATGGAGGTGGAATTGGAGGTGACGATGGTGGAGGTGGAAGAGAGTGTGTTGGGGAACGACTGGTCGGCTGTGGAGAGAAGGAGATGGTGTCGTTTGATAAGAGAGGAATGGGTCCAAAATCATCGGGTGGAGGGTTAAAATTTGAACCGAGTTGGGTCAATGCATATGGATAAATGTTTTCATGGAATTGCACATCGCGACTAGTAAAAAATTTTTTGGTAGATAAATTAAATAATTTATATGCTTTTTGACCAGTAGGGTAACCAATAAAAATTGAGGGTGTAGATCGAAAATCAAATTTATGAGAAGGATGCACATTAGTAGCATAAGTTAAGCAACCAAAAACCCGAAGATGAGAAAAGATGGCATTTTTGAAAATAAAAGTTCAGAAGGAGTTTTGAATTTTAGTACAGCGGAAGGTAGTCTATTAATAAGATGAACAGCAGTGAGAGCACACTCTCCCCAAAACTGGTTTGGGAGCTGAGCTTGAAATTTTAAAGCGCGAGCTACTTGTAAAATGTGACGATGTTTGCGTTCCACAACCCCATTTTGTTGAGGCGTGTAAACACATGAATGTTGAAAAATGACGCCTTTATCTTGAAAAAAAGAACGAAGTGAAATAAATTCACTACCATTATCACTTCGAAAAATTTTAATGGAAGTTTCAAATTGTGTGAGAACATATGTAAAAAAATGTTTTATAAGAGTATTAACTTCAATTTTATGTTGCATTAAAAATATCCATGTGAAGCGGGAGTAGTCATCAACAATAGTAAGAAAATAATAAGCACCAAAAATGGAAGGATGTCGATAACGACCCCAAATGTCACAATGAATAATTTCAAAAGGTTTGATAGTAGAAATGACACTAGTATTGAAAGGCAAACGAGTTTGCTTAGCTAAAGGACAAATGTGACAAACATGACTGGACTGAGCAGAAAAATTTAAATTTAAAAAATGCTGAGCAATAAAATTTAAACGAGGCGATGAGAGATGGCCCAGGCATTTATGCCAGAGTTCGGTTGAAGATATGGTGAGGTTGCAGGCTGGTTGATGTAGTGGTGTGGTAGGCTGTGTCATGGATTTTTGCGCTGCTATCGCCACCAAGTAATATAGACCGTTGCGTTGTTTACCCAAACCAATCATCCTCCTCGTAACCAGATCCTGCAAAATACACCAATAAGGAAAAAAGGTTACGGAGTAGTTTAAATTCCTTGTTAAACGACTGACTGACATCAAGTCAACTTTAAATGTGGGCACACATAGCACATCATGCAGATAATAAGTGGAACTCAGAGGCAGGGATCCTTTGGCAATAATTTTTGTTGTTGCCCTACTGGGCATCAACACCGGAGGAAGTGAACAATTTTGCTGCCGAAAAAATGATCGCGATGAAGAAGAAATATGGTCAGTTGCTCCGCTATCAATAATCCAATTGCGGAAAGCAATTTTTGGCAAACCTGGTTTAGTTACAGCATGGGCTTGAGTACTGGATTCGGCTTTGTCATTAAGAAGTGACAATAGCTGCTTTAACTGGGCCTCTGAATTCCCTACGACTGACTTGTCGTTTTCTTTAGACACAGGTGTTGCCACATGATTGGCAGTGAACTTGTTATTAGTAAAATGCCTGGCCGAATTATTTTTTGATTTGGGATGGCCCGCTGGGTACCCATGAAGTTCAAAACATGTTTGAACCCAATGCCCCGGTTCTCCACAGTAAGAGCATTGTGGCCGTCCACGTTGTTGTTCAAAACGATGCCCGTTTCCTTCAAAACGACGCCACCCACCAGCGTTAAAATGATTTCTGGTCTGTTCAAAACGACGTCCCCCATCTCTGTCTCTGTCTTGCTCAAATCGACCACCACCATTACCACCATTAAAACTCGGCTTGAACGAGTGAAAAGGGCGCTCGCCTCTGTCAATTTGCTTCCCATTATTGTTGCCCTGAACTGTCATAGCTGCACTGCCAAGACCATCAGTGGACGATGCACTGAGAAGACGCTGCTTCTCTTCTTGAGAAACGAAGGCATACGCTTGCCGAATCGAAGGCAAAGGATTCATCAACAGCACTTGCCCACGAACAGCACTGTAAGTTTCATTCAACCCCATCAAAAACTGCATCAATTTTTGTTGGTCTTGGTGTTGTGTCCCTTGGGATGAGTCATTGTAGGAGGTGAGCTCATCCCACAGCCCTTTCAATTTTGTGTAATACACCGAGACAGATTGGTGTTCTTGCCTAAAACAGGCGATATCTCGTTGGATTTCAAAAATCCGAGGAGCGTTGCTCTGAGAGAATCGGTCATGAAGGTCTTCCCAAACTTCATGTGCAGTGGAATAATATATTACACTGTCTGAGATGTCTGGATTGAGGGTGTTGATAATCCATGAATGCACCATGTCGTTGCATCTAGACCAGGTTGCATAACCTTCTGGGTCATTTTCTTCTGATGGGATTTTGATTGAGCCATTGACGAAGCTCAATTTGTTCTTGGAATTCAAGGCCAAGGTCATGGCCCTTTTCCAAGTAGGATAGTTATTTCCATTCAAGGGTTTGGAAATTAAAACCAAACCTGGATGATCGGAATGGTGAGTGAAGTAGGGATTTGAGAGATTTTCTTTTGGAAGATCGAGATGAGTTTCTGGGTTTGATGAGCTTGTCATTGTTACTGTAGAGGTTGATGTATTTTCTGGGTTTGATGTGTTTTCTGGGTTTCTGGATTTTGAAGAAAAAAATCTTGATTGATTTTGCAGTGATTGATTACTGGAGAGATTAGTTGGCTGAGATGAATACCAGCTCTGATACCATGTAAACAAGAGAATTGAATTGTTGAATTTGCTGAGATGCTCTTTCATTAACATTGAGTAGTGTATTTATACAATGTGTGGTGTAACTGATTCACTACAATCCAAGAATCTGTTACACCACAGTTTTGCTATTCTATAACAATAAAATAGAATCAATTACAATCTGCTAATACAATCTGTTACACACAACAACATTGCTGCTCTACACTTTCCTGTGATGTAATAACATTCTATGCTCTTCTACATGGATTATTTATAGGATTCCGGAATTAGAAGACTGAATTTGGCGTTAATTCATTCATGAAAGGAAGGTAAGCTAAATGACACATGTTCTAACAAACAAGTGTATTTTCTAGTTATCTTGTAATAGACGATAAGGGGAAGAACTGGTTCCGGAGGCACTTCTCTAGATAGGCCAATGAATCAGGATTACGATTTCCAAGATGGTGAGTTTGCGGTTGCTGTTGCTGCTGCTACATTTGTCATTCACTCACTTGAAGAAGCTGAGGCAGATTACAGAAGAAAGCTGAGAGAGGATTTTGGTAAGTCGCAGGAAAAAATCAAGACTACGAAACAAGATTCTGGAGCTGGTTCCGTGAGAGGAGTAACAAGACATTTCTCCAGCAGGGAAGTGCTTGCAGGTAATTGTCAACAGTCGAAAGGAAATTACAAACAAGGTTTACTTCCAGACTGTAACAAAGGAATAATTTCCAGGTGAAACTTCAGCAAGAAAACCAGCAGAAGAGTACAGAAGGCAGCAGGAAAATGCTTTCCCAAGCAGAAAACCAAGTCGTTCCTCCTCTGTGAGACCAGTGAACAAACAACCTTCAGACACAAAGCTGATGAGAAATTCAACATTAAGCCAAGTTGTGGAAACCAGAGCAGATTCTTGGGAGAAAAATCAGCTAAGAAAGATCAATGGAAGGTGACCCTTAGTCCATAACAGTTCCAAATTTACTTGAAAAAATTAAGTAGCTAGTTCAAACTCAACCATATACTTTCTAGTTTGTTTGGATATAACAAGTTAAAACTAAATTTCAGGTATGAGAAAATGAAATCCAAGATTCTTGACTGGGAGAAGGCAAAAAAGATGCGAGCCAAACTCCATGGGGAAAAGAAGAAGGTTAATTTCTCTTTGATATTTATCTCGTCAACTTTGTGAGTGCTAATTATGATTAAGCTAGCTAGCTATTTATCCTAACATCTGGACCTGCAGAACGAACTGGAGCTAAGAAGGGCAAGAAACATGCAGCATTACCAAAACAAGATAGCGAGAATCGATTTGATTTCAGGAGGAGCAAGAGGACAGTTGGAGGAGAGAAGAAGAAATGAAGAGCTTGAGGTTAAAGAGAAGGCAAAGCACATGCGTTCCAAGGGAAGGAGTCCTCCGAAGTGTTTCTGCTGCTGAATGGTGCGAAGAACTTCAAAGTCATTCGATGTATTTTATAACCATGACACGCTGTAACCATTTATTACAGTTACCAATGAATCACAGAGAATTACTTGTGTAAATGACTCTAATAACTGGTATGACTGCTTTAGGGTTTCGCACAGGGAAGTCTTTCTGGCCTGCCAGCACAAAAACCTAAACTGTTGCTTCATATAATGTTGAAAAGATCACACAAATTAAGCAGAAGATATCGTGAATTGATGATGATCATTTACTTGCCTATTCTGTAAACATAATTATGGGCAACAATATAGGATCTGTGTTTGTATTATTGTATAAAGTCATACCTAATGTTCTGTTATTACATACTGAAATAATAAAACTCTTTCACAATTTTATAGCTTTTCATGGTATCAGAGCGGCAATCCAAATAAACCAAACCAAACCACAAACTTCATCCTAGCAATACAGCCATGGGTGACAATTCTGAAGAGAAGTCAACAAACACAAGCATGTCTTCTAAATCAAACTGGGAACATCCCAACCATCCTCTGTTTCTTCATCACGGAGATCAGCCAGGTCTGATTCTTGTGCCACAACCTCTAGAAGAAAACAACTACAATACATGGGTTCAGTCCATGACCATGGCTTTAACTGTCAAAAACAAGATTGGACTTGTCGATGGGTCAATTGAAGAACCAACTGGAGATGAACCTGAAAAATTACAAAAATGGAGGCGCTGTAACAATTTGGTCAAAACATGGCTATTGGGATCAATGTCGAAAGAAATTGCTGGCAGTGTCATTCACTGCAAAGACGCATACCAGATGTGGGTTGATCTCCAAGAACGATTCTCCCATGTGAACATTATTCAACTCTTCCATATTGAGAATGAAATCCATAACTGCACACAAGGCAACACGACAGTGAGCTCTTATTTCACTAAACTCAAAAGCCTATGGGATGAAAGGGATGCGTTGCGTTCAATCCCAATATGCAGCTGTGGAACCATCAAAGAAATTGTCTCCTACATGGAAACCCAGAAAACGATGAAGTTCCTTATGGGTTTGAACGAGGAGTATGATAATGTACGCAACAATACACTCTTATTAGAACCATTACCCACAGTGAATAAAGCATATTCATTGGTTCTTAGACATGAGAGGCAAGCTGAAGTCTCCAATGGGAAAGCAGTTGTTCAATCAGAAGTTGTTGTCTTTGCCGTGAAGAAACCAAACCGTGAATATGGCTTAGAAGAAAAGGGGCCTCGGTGTGGGAAGTGCAGCAGAACAAACCATAGCACAAAGAACTATCGTGCCCATCTCAAATGCAGTTTTTGTGGATGGAAAGGTCATACAATTAATTATTGCCGAAAGAAAGCAGCAGCATTAGAGGCTGAGCAAGGTGGCCTCTTAAAGGGAAATCAAGTTGCCTCATATGAACCCAACTCGGCAACACCAGCCTTTCCATTTTCACAAGAAGAATGCAGGCAGATTCTTCAAATGCTGAGCAAGAAAAAGTCTTCCATGGCCAATCAAGTGGGTAACCCTTCCGGTCACGAAGAACTTTCAGGTAAAGCTCTTTTTCCCTCTCCTATCATGGCAAGACGAGGACATGGATCTTGGATAGTGGTGCCACGGATCACATGGTTTGCAGCCCAATCTGCTTACACAGGCAGTAATGGTTGAAAATCACCACGTTGAATTGCCAGATGGCTCACTTGCCCAAGTCACCCACGTTGGCAAAATAATCTTTTCTCCTACCTTTGTTCTTGATAAAGTTTTATGTATCCCACTCTTTCAGCTCAATCTCATTTCCATTAGTAAGCTTGCCCTTGATTCTTTCTGCATCACATTATTTCTAAGACGATTTTGTATCATACAGGACCTGCGTTCGGGGAAGATGATTATGATGGGATCTGAACGGGAGGGACTCTATTATCTTGATCAACCAAAGAAAAGGACATGCAACTCAGTTCAAACCCTAGCCTCTGCAATTTGGCATCAACGCCTTGGCCACCCGTCAAATAAAGTCCTTCAATTGTTTTCTATTTCCACAATTAAAACTTGTGATCCAGACAAGTGTTTAATTTGCCCACTAGCCAAACAAACAAGGTCACCATTTCCATTAAGCTCTATTTCTAGTAAAACATGTTTTGATTTGATAAACGTTGATATTTGGGGTGGTTACAAAATTGCTTCTCTTTCCGGTGCAAAATATTTTCTCACTATCGTAGATGACTTTACTCGAAGTACATGGGTTTATTTGATGAAACACAAATCCGATACAAGAGATCTTTTAGTCAAATTCATTTGCATGGTTGAAACCCAATTTAACTCTAAAGTCAAAATAGTACGAAGTTTAATTTATTTAATTTGTTTTACCAGATTAATGATGCTCGGCAAATGTATGCTTCATATGTTGACAAACGATCTAAATAGAACATTGTTGGGTTATCTTAAAAAAAGAATCCAAATGGCACTTCGAGCGTGCAAGTCAACATCAGAAGTCAAACAAGAAACAAAAAATCATGGAAATGCAAGTCCAACTTCTTCAACTCCATCTGCCTCTGATTCTGTTAGTTTAGGAGAAGATAGTGAAGCATTTATTTATCAAGATAAACCACTTGGCCAGAAGGTTTTAAAGGAACGACTTAAACGTAAACAAGGAAAGAGAAAGTTAAGGAGAACACTATAACAAATTTCTTACAACGATTCAAGGATATGTTAGTTGAAATTGAGGATAAAAAAATGAGACAAAAAATTATGTTAGAGCAACAAGCTATAATAATTAAACAAAGTTAAGAGAAATAAGAATTGGAAAGGATTGAGAAAGAACAACTAATTATAAAAATGGATACTTCTACTTTGGATCCAATTTCTGCAATGTATTTCCAAAATAGAAAGTTAGAAATTATGAAAATATAGGTTTTACTTTTTAATTAATTTGATTGAATTATATGTAAAGTAATGCATTTTTAATTAATTATGTTTAAACGTATTGTTACTTTAAATATATTGGTTAGTGTGTTAATTTTATCAATTCATAATATTTTATCGTGTTATAAAATTGTTATCAATTCAGTTTATATTTTTAAGTTCTTCAAACACTCAACAACAATAAGTCAGATTAATTAACTTGAAATATAACAACCATAAAAAAAAAACAAATGCTTGAAAATTATGATAACATAAGAAGCTTAAATCTAATGATCATTTACTCATTACCATATTGTTCCTATAAATATTAAATCAAATCTTCTTAGAGTTGGGAGTTCGTTGTTGTATCCCTAATTCGATTAAGAGTTTGAAGAAAATCACGTAGTTTTGGTGTTTCACCATGTGACACTAATATAAAAGAACTAATTTCACATTCATAGTCAAATCCAAGGTTCATTACTCCTCCATTCTCAATAATCATATTATGCATTATTATGCAAGTTTTCATAATATTTGCAAGGGTTTCTTCATCCTAGTATCGCACAGGTCCACGCACTATTGTGAAATAAGATTGTAACAACCTAAATACCCTTTCCACATCCTTTCATGTAGACTCTTACTTACTTGTAAAATATTTTCTCTTTGCTCCTAATGTCCTTTGGATTGTCTTAACAAACGTTGACTAATTCAGATAAATCTCATCTGCTAAATAGTATTCCATTGCATATTCATGTCCATTGATTGTGTAATTGACAAGGGCAACACGACCTTCAGCAAGTGCAATAAAGACAGGTGACCAATCAAGAATATTAATATGATTTAGTGATCCAGGCATTCTAAAAAAAGTATGTCACATCCAAAGGTCTTGTGAAGCCACCGCCTCTAGAGTTATAGTAGGTTCACGACAATATCTAGTATATATCTCATGCCATGCAGTTGGACATTTCTCCCATTTCGAGTGCATGCAATCAATGCTCCCTAACATCCTTGGAAATCTATGTTGCTCGTCAATTGATAATAACCAACCAATATCACTCTCGTTTGGTGCCCTTATATACCAATCCTCAAAAAAGCTATAAGACTTTCTATCGCAGTGCTTTCCCCAATTCGAAGATATTCATCAATAGATCTGCAGGAGTACCGTATGAAAGTATCGTATGAGTTGTAGTTAGCTTTTGAAGACAAGATAAGCCGAGAACACCAAGTGCATATGTTTTTTTTTGAAATATGGATTGTGACCTTCCACAGCATTTGCGATCTTAAGAAAAAGATGATGATCCATCTTAAATCTCCTTCGAAACTAACTTTTAGTAAATTAAGGGTTTTTACTAAATAATCATTATATAACCTTAATTCACCTTCCTTTCTATTACGATTGATGAATTATATCAAAAAACAGGGCCACAAGATTCTGTTCTCCACCCTTGATTTATCGACTCTTCTTCAACACCCACTGTAGTAGTAACTTGGAAGGCAAACACGGGAGTGTCATCCTCAAAATCAAAAGTATCATAAAAATTCAAATTCAAATGATGAACTTTAATGACATAAAATAAAGATTGGAAAGAAGAAAACGATGAAGACAAATGTTCAAGTTTACGATAATATTTATAGATGAAATATTTTTCCCTAAAATTTAAAATTTTGAAATTTTAAATGTTGGCGGTTCTTTTTTCAATATTTAAAATCTTAAAAATTCAAAATCTGGCAGTTATTTTTTCAATATTTCAAATTTTAAAATTTGAAAAACTGGGGAATATTTTTTTCAAAATTTGAAAATTTTAAATTTAAATTGTTGGCGAGGTGTTTTTTCAAATTTGATTTTTTTATTTCAATAAATTTAAATGATGGATGTTTTTTAAAAGCATTTAATTAATTATATAAATTACTCATATTAATTGTATAATTAATTACATAATTATATTATATACAAAATAATTGTACTATATTTAAAATGATATACAAAATATATTAAAATATATTTGGCTCTTCTAAATAGCTTTTACCATTGGAATACACATAAACAAAAAAAAAATATTTACATTATTCAAAAAGCTATTTTTATCAATTTAGTTTTTCAAAATAGTATTTTGCCTTAGAGTTGCTCTAAGGTTAAACCAAGTCTAATCACTTAAACTCTATGTAATTATTAATATTGAATAATTATTATAGAATATATTTGTTTAATTATTGTGGATTTGCATGGTTCATGTATAGATTTATTGTTTTGTTTCTCAAAATTTTATTTTATTTCATTTTATTTTAATTGTAGCACAATTGTTTTTATTTTTAGTGAATGGTGAAATTAAGAGAAGTAGACCGGAATGAAAAAGACGTCAAACATGGATGGCGTGTCAAATATTGCATGGCAGATACACTCAGGCTCTAACTTTTCAAAATAACACAATTCATTCAATTTACGTCCTTATAAATTTTAAAAAATCAAATTTGATACACAAGTTCATTTGTGTTATTTTTCAGCTCCTAATTAGAGTGAAAAGAGAGAGAGGTTGTTGGATTCAAGCGATGAGAGAGAACATCATTTTTCACTTTATTTGTTACCATTAAAATGAAGTTATTAGTGTCCACAGGTTCCAAAACTCGCATTAATCCAACTTAGCATATAATTGATGGTCTCTCAGAGTATGTAATACTCTTCTGAAATGATGTTCATTCTCCAAATAAGAGTTAGAATACACTAATATATCCTCTATTAATCAGAGTATGTAATACTATTAGTGTCCATGGGTTCCATGAGCTAAGAGGGGTTTCACAGTGGTTATTTGAAGCCTCAATGTTGCATAAAATATAAGTTCCAAGTCGAGAAGCCCAAGCTAACCTCGTTTAATTTTGGGTTCCTGAATATTTGTTTTCTATGTGGTTCTAATAGTCTCATAACCCAGGTCATAGATTTTACATGTTAACCCAAGTTGTTCCAATTTGATCCAATATTTTGTTATCTTAGTATTAAAAAAATATATCTTCTTGAAAAACAAATCGAGTTAAACTATGTTTTTACGAGTCATTTTTGATCTTTTGAACTCGTAAAACATTAGCAACATCTAAAAAATTATTTAAGTTCAATAAAAAATTGATTAGGTCAATGATATAGTAAGAAACTCTAAACGATGTGATAAAATCACTATAGCAAAAACAATGTTCATGCTCTCACATTTCATTTTACAGTTTATTTATTTTTCAATTTGATCCTCAAACTTCTTTTAGTGATCCTTTTCACCCTTTTGTGATAAAATTGAATGACAATTACTTCAAATTTATTGAGAAATGACAAGATTGAAAGAAAGATGACCCAAGTGAAAAGGGTAGGGGGAATCAATGGAAGGTTTGAAAATGGGTTGAAAAGTTCACTTTGGTCTTCTTTGTTTTTAGATTATGAGCTTTTGGTCTCCATATTTAAAAAAAAATATTGACCCAAAATTTCATTATATTTCATTTTAGTTTATGGTTTGAAAGATTAGGAGAGAAAGTGGTTGAATTCCATAGAAGAGGAGGAAAGATTTATTTGACTAATTTCAACCACGAAATAAGTTGGTATCAATGGATTCCATTCAATGAGAAGAGTTTATTAGTGTTTTTTGTCCTGCGCTCTGCTTTAGATGTTGTATTTAAGCTTGAGAATTTTTTAAAATTTGGATTTTTTGATTGTTTAATATCATGTATGAGTTTATAAAGGTGTTTAAACATGTTTTTATAGGTGTATGAGAAAAAACATAAGTTTCTCAACAAAAAAAAAACAATCATCAACCTTGATTTTTTTACCACCATTATGGTCAAAATTGGGGAAAAGTAGGTGACATAAAGAGAACCTATTTTTTAAAAAAATATATTGGGGTTGATGACATGCTATTTACCCATTATCAAATGAAAAAATAAGGGCTCACGCTCGTGCTTTTTTCAAATGAAATAGGCATGGAGGCCTAACAACAATATTTGACCTTTATTTATATTTATTTTATCTTTTGGATTTTTTAATTGATATGTTTTTCTAATATGTATTTCTTGAAATAATTTTTTAATTTATATTTAAATTAATATCCATCTCTAATCTTTTAAATTGTTTATTTATCTTTTTTTTAAATAATATTTATTTATTTATTAATTTTTATATATTTAGTTTTTTAGTGGATTATACAAATACATGTATGTTTTCATTTATTTTTTATAAATAAAATTTATTTTTAATAATAATACATATTTATTTTTAAATAATAGTTCTAATATATGAAACATTGCTTAATATGTTTTTATTTCATGCTTTTATTTTATTCAATCAATTTCAAGTGTCTGTTTTTATTATCATTAAATTAAATTAAATATTATTTAATAAATAAAGTCATCAAACACAATCGGTTAAATGACTCATGTTTCAAGATTAAATATTTTGATATAATTCTATTTCCTAATTTTTATAGTTTTATTTTTAATTATTGTTAATAACTCTTTTTTATTGACAAAAATGAATTTTTATTTAATTAATGAAATATATGTATAAGCTTTTTTGTTTATACGTAGATTTATTTTTTTTAAATGCATTGGAAAAGTCTACATATTTATTTATTTATGAAACAATTATCTAAACTTCACCAAAGTGTAGATAAAATAATTGGTTGATAACTATGACGTTGATTTCTTTGTTATTAAAGAAAAAAAGGCAAAAGTTTCATGATTCTCTAAATTAAAATTTTCCATTTCATAAATCGTGGTTTGCTTTTGCAAAAATGAGACAAGGGATAAGGAATTTCAGTACTTGCTGTGACGAAAACGAATTTTACCTACCAAAATAAGAAAAGATTATTCTTGTTATTTGTGTTGAAATAATTAAGAGCAAAACACAAAAACGAGGCTACAATTATGAGTGATTATAAGTGTTTAGTTTTAACGTTTTAACCTAATTACAAATAAACTATATATAGACTAAACATAAAGTACTATTCTACCCTCAAACTCACAAGGCAACTATAAGCATTGAGAGTTTGTCAACCAGAAAACAAAAATGAGAGATGAAATGCACCTTGGTAAAGAAATCTGCAATCTACAAGGAAGAAGGAACAAAAGGTAAAGCAATGGTGTCATGCTTGAGATGATGACGAGTAAGATGACAATCAATCTCAATGCGCTTAGTGCGCTCATGAAAAACCCAGTTGGGAGCAATCTGATTAGAACTCTAGTTGTCACAAATAGAAGTAGGATGATTAAAGGAAACTCCCATATCAGCAAGTACCCAACGTAATCAAACAATCTCTTTGGTAGTAGATGTCATGGCACGATATTATGCTTCGGTGGATGATTGAGAAACAATAGATTGTTTCTTGCTCTTCCAAGAAATAATAGAATCACCTAAAAACATAAAGAATCCAGTAACAGACTTGCGATCTATGGGATCACTACCATGATACGCATTAGAGTATGCACATAACTTCAGGGAAGAGGTGGATGAAAGTAAAAGACTCTGAAAAAATATACCTCGAAGATATCGTAAAATCCAAAGAACAATTGCCTGGTGAATAGTAGTAGGAGAAGCAACAAACTAACTAACAATATGAACAACATATATAATATCTGGACGAGTAATGGTGAGATATATCAAACTCCCAACAATAGTGTCGTATAAAGTAGGATTTATCAAAGGTGTACCATTAGAAGAAGAGTACCTTGCATTAACCTCAATAAGAGTATCTATAGTCTTCTTATTAGTAAGTCTAGCCCGCTCAAGAATATTGTAACATATTTTGACTAAGAAAGAAGGTAACCTCTAGGTGAGTGTGCTACCTCAATACGCAGGAAATATCGAAGATTACCCAAATCCTTCATTTCAAATCGTCTTGTCAACTCTGTCTTCAAAACCTAAATACCATCAATGTCATCACTAGTAATAATCATGTCATCAACATATAAAGACAGAATGATACGACCTGTATCAGTGCACTTAATAAAAAGAGCATAATCATGACTGCTAAAAACAAAGCCAAGAGACAAGATCACAATAGAGAATTTCTCAAACCAAGCACCGGGGTGCTTGTTTGAGACTATATAATGCTTTCTTAAGTTTATAAACATATCCAGAGTCATGTGAAATACCAAGAGGGGGTGCCATATAAACTTCTTCTTGAAGATCTCTATTCAAGAAGGCATTTTTAACTTCAAGTTGAGAAATATGTCATTGACGAATCGAAGTTACGACAATAAGAGTACAAATAGTAGTCATTTTTGCAATTGAGACAAATGTCTCCTCATAGTCCATACCATACTGTTGAGAGTATCCTTTTGCAACCAATCTAGATTTGTATCGCTCAATAGACCCATCAAAATTAGTCTTGATCTTATACACCCAACGACAACCAACAACACTCTTACCAAGAGGTAAAGGAATCGGATCCCAAGTATTTGTCTTATGCAAAGCAAAAAGTTCCTCATCCATAGCTTGCTGCCAAAACATATCAAGAATTGCCTCTTTATAGGAAGAGGGCTCAACGGGACAATGAATAGAAGTTAAAAAAGAAGTAAATGATGAAGAATAACAAGAATAGGCAAAATCTGATAGTTTTGTGGACTTACGAATGCAAATGGACTGACGTGGAGCGGATCCACAATCTCAGATGAAGCTTGAGGGGCTGTAGTTGAGAATAAAGCTTTAGGTAAGCCAGAGAGTAAAGTACTAGTACGTACACAGTTATGAGTACAAATTCATCAAACATGAGGAAAGGTATCATTACCAGACTCCTTAGAAAAAGGATCTATACGAATAAGATCAGTTTTAGTCACGCTATGAGAAGTGGATGAAATAGAACAAAAAGATATATGCTCAAGGAATTTTCATTTGTTCTTCCAATAACTTTTTTTATGCTACTAATATGTTTTTGTGTTTTGCCATCAATCATGATAATAACAATAAGAATAATAATTCAAATAATTTATCATTCAATGTTTTATATATTAAGAATTAAGTTTTTTAGTATCTCTATATATAATATTTCAACTCTAATATCCTGTATTAATGGTTTGGAATTTTTTTCTGGCTAAATATTATCTTTAATGTTTTCTCTTATCTCTTTAAAATTGTATTACTTAACATTGTTATTGAATACAAAAATTTGTCTTATTTAATTTTTTTTTATTCTGGCCCTTATTTTTTTAATTGTTATTTTAGTTTCAATTCTTTTAATTTTTTTCATCCCTCTACGATAATCCCTAGTTTTTATTCATGTTTATTTATCTATACTCTTAGTTTTTGTTCTTAATTTTTATCATTTTCTCTTTAATTGACGTTACATTTTATTCAATTTAGTCTTTAAATTTTAATTTATGTTGATAATCATTTTAAAATTGATATTTCTTTTTTTTTTTTTCCTTTTTTTATTCTGATTTTTATTTATTCTTCGAATCAAATGATTTATTAAATGCTCATAATATTTATTTTGATTTTGTCATTTATTTTCATTATTTTTATTTGCTCTTTTGTTAGAGTTTTTTGTTTTATTCTTCAAGATAATTTTATAGTTTTTATTGTTTACACAAATAATAATTTAATGGTTGTTTTTATAATTATTTTCTTGCTTACTCTGCGGTTACAATTTTTTATTATTATTCTTGGGTCACTTTAATAATTTTCATTGTTTAAAATATAATAGTATTGATAATTATAATAACGATAATAATGATAATAATTTATTATAATGATTGTGGTGCTTATGGTATTAATAGTTATGACTATGATGCTAATAATAACAATAACTTATAAAATAATATTAAAAATATCAGGGTCAATTTAATCATTTTCATTATTTAAACAATAATAGTACTAATAACGATAATAATTTATTATAATGATTGTAGTGCTTATTGTATTAATACTTATGACTATGGTGCTAATAGTAACAATAACTCATAGAATAATATTAAGAATATCAATAATAATAAATTTTATTATAATCCAAACGATTACAATAATTATATTCATAATGATAATAATACTAATTTTGATTTCTTCCTTTGCTTTTGTCCTTTATTTATTTTTCTTTATTTTTCAAATCAAATAATATTTTTTTTATACTGATAATATTTTTTTTATACTGATAATAGTTTTTTTGGGTTTTGCCTTCAATCATAATGATAACAATAAAAATAATAATTCAACTAATTTATCATTCAATGTTGTATTTATTAAGAATTAAGTTTTAAAGCTTTTCTATATATAATGTTTCAAATATAATATCACGTAATAATGTTGAAAAACATTTGTAACTCAATTTTGTCTTTAATTTTTTATCTTATTTGTTTAAAATGGTATTGCATAACATTAGTATTAAACACAAAATATTACCTGATAATTAATTTTTTTAACATTATTTAACAAAAAATTTGTCAATGTTGATTATTTTGCCCAAATGTTAAGCATTATAAGAAAAAGCTTACACTCTTAATATTATTTTTATTTTAAAAAAATTGGGTTTGCATACGGTGAAGCGCAGGGAAGTGGCTCGTGTTTGATATTTCATGTTTATTTGTTTACGTAGTGTTCCACACGGCACACCATGTAAAAAAATATATTCTTAGTGAATCTAGTTATTTGACCTGTGCTATACTATTGGTATATTTTTTATATAAAAAAATTAAATATGCAGACTTTTTAATATATTTTTTGTACATAAGAGTTTTTTAAGTATAAATTAAAAAACTCATGCATGCATCTAATTAAATAAATTAAGAACTATGTGTGTTAATAATATAAAATAAAAACAATTATTAATGAGAACTAAATATAAAATCGAAAAAATTAAGAAACAAATATAATTAAATAAATAAAGAACTATATGTGGTAATAAAATAAAAAAAACAATTATTAATGATAACACAAAATAAAATTTCAAAAACTAGGAAACAAATATAGATGAAGATATTTAATCTTGCAAAACAGAACAATGACTCGGTTGTGTTTACTAAACTTGTTTAGTAAAATTATTTCCTTATTAAATCAAATAATATTAAAAAGTTCATTAAATAAAATAAAAGTGAAAATAATATTATACAAGGTTAGAAATATTATCTAAATATAAATATTTTTTATTTTGAAAAATAAAGTTCTTGTATACAAAAATGAAAGTATAGATGAATCACATAATTCTGTCAAAAAATTAAAATGTACAACACCATAAAAAAAATTATCATTGTGAATTCTGCTCCTTTAGCCAATCATTGCACTCCTGATGCATGTCTTGTAGCAACAAGATACAAAACATTACCAAATAAATCAAAACATCGCCAAATAATTCAATTTAACATTGGGACCCGCATCCCACTTTCATACTCCACATTTTCCATCTACCATTCGTATACTTATTATGTTTAAAAATCATATTTTTCTATATTCATTTAGCTATTGAAACATATTTTAATAACACAACATAACATGTTCTCAGCATACCCCAACAACGACATTTAATCTCAATGCTCCAATTAATCTCTTGTCAAGGATGTGTTTTTATATATTATTCCTTCATCCTTTTTTAAGGTCAAATTACAATTTTTTCAAAGTTTAGGGACTAAACTATAATTTTTACAAGCAAAGGACTAAACTAAGACTTGACCTTTTTTTAACTCTCAACCATATTTTACATAATCCTAGCATTTATTTAAACCACCAAGAATCTCAAAAATATGTTTTGGGGTGAAATTATATTCTTTTCAAAGTTTAGGGACCAAACTATAATTATCATAAATCCATTATCAAACTGTAATTATTCATCCTTAAAATATAATATATATTATATTAGAATTCCTAAAATTTTCTAAACTATAGGGATCAAACTATAATTTTCATAAATGAAAGACCATAATGAAATTTAGTAATCTTCAACCTCTAGAAGTTGTAAAGATTTTCCAGTAAACTTTTTACTATTTTTCTTAACACTTTTTACAATTCAATTCAACAAATCTAATCTCAAATAATCTTTTTTAACAACATAATTACAATCTCAAACCATTTTACAATTGCTTTCTATTAATTTTATTTCCAACACTCAACTAATTTCTTGGAATGATTTTCTATTCCAAAATGCATTTATTTGATATTTATTTAACTAGCTTTAAAATGATCATGATCCTTCTTCCTTATTTTCTTCTTGTTCTTGAAGGTTTTGCATGTTTTACTATTCAAAATGAGGGACGAGAGGTTGTGGTGGCTACTTGTGGTAGAGATTGTGGTCAGTTATCAATAAAATGTTTTTTATGTGATTTTATCTCTCTAAATTTGAGTTTTTATGTAAACCCGATGGATATAGAGATCCAAAAATGTACAGTCAAATCAATACTTCTGAGAAAAACTAAATTCAAGCTTGACACAATGATAACCTATTCTAAAGCAATAAGATTATAAATAACAAAGAAAAACCCACCCAACACCTATAAAGAGATATAAACAATAGGCATGAAAGACATTATAAAGCTTCGTTTACTCTTAAATAAAGTAGGTAGATCAATGAAAAAACCAAAAAGAATAAGCAAAACCCGTCATACACAATAATAGTTGTTGAAATCAAAGTTTTTCCCCATAAAAAAACTAAATACAAGCTAATAACTCTATATATAACATGTAAGAACATCTAGAACAATACTTTAAAAATAATAAAGAGCTCTAAAGGAAACAAGAAAAACAAATCCTAAATAGACTTCAAAACTAATATAACTTTTTGTATAGTAACTTCTAAACCTTATTATCAGACCTTATCAATTTTCTATTATTCTGGAAATTTTAGGCAAGATTTTAGCTTGATCTAAGAATCAAATTGAATATTATATTTGTTAGAGTAAAAATATGCATTTGAAAACATAAGCCTCTAACTGTTGAAATTAGTTAGTCCATGATATAGATGGTTCAACCTCATCTTGTACATATATTAAATTAACTAACATCTAATTATTACTTGTTGAAGATTCACTTTGGACTAAATACTCTTAATAAAATCATTAAATGCATATTTGAGCTTTTTTTTCTCTTGATCATGTAATTGGTCTAATTATAACTTACAGTAGATATTTTAGTGTAGTCTTGATCAACTATCAACCCCTCTCTTTTTAAAAAGATACATCAACAAATCGTTAGCCACATCAAATAAAATGAGATGAAAAAAACATTGAAAATAAAAGTAACACCATACATATTTAGTTGATCCTTTTTATAGGTATTGTCGCACCCCAAAAATGATTTAGTAAATGCGGCATCGTGACGACTCTTCCCCGTGAGCGGGGGATTAAATGTCATAGGGATTCTTTATTTTCGTAAAAAAGGGGAGTCGCCACCTAGTATTATGGTTACTAGGAAACTTAAAACTGGTCTTTAAGAGATTCTAGGGTAAGGGGCTGGTTGCGTAAAGGGAAGGTTTTAGCACCCCTAGTACGCCCTACCTAAGGTAAGCTGCTTGACGTTTGGTTTGTTTATGATTTGATCTGTCAAAACAATATGTAAAATAAATGGCAAATGGGATATTATTCCGCCGAATATTTTGGATATTAATCTCTTAGGATTTATTTACCCAAATACCAACAGTGAATAATAGCATATCATTCCCGTCGAATATTTTGGATATTAACCACTTAGGATTTATTTACCCAAATACCAACAATGAATAACAGCATATCATTTCCGTCGAATATTTTGGATATTAACCCCTTAGGATTTATTTACCCAAATACCAACAATGAATAACAGCTTATCATTCCCGTCGAATATTTTGGATATTAACCCTTTAGGATTTATTTACCCAAATACCAACAGTGAATAATAGCATATCATTCCCGTCGAATATTTTGGATATTAACCCCTTTAGGATTTATTTACCCAAATACCAACAGTGAATAAAAGCATATCATTCCCGTCGAATATTTTGGATATTAACCCCTTTAGGATTTATTTACCCAAATACCAACAGTGAATAATAAATTCCCAAAAGAAAAAAATAAGATTTTTATATTTTTTTGAATATTGGCCAATACCCTTTGGATTTTACAAACTTGTTGTAAAATCTCAAAATGCAAGAAATGATTTTTTTCTTTGCGAAATCCATGCTAAAATTCATTTTCTCTTCAAAACCCAAGATAAAATATATTTTTCAAAAGAAAAACAATTTTTAAAATATGCTAGTGTATTGGCCTTATGCAAAAAAACAACACATCTTTTTTAATAAAAATATTTTTGGAAAATTTGTATTTTTTTATTTTTTATTTTTCGGTGGGCTGGCTGTCAGCCCACCTGAATTCGGGCTGGGCTGACAGCCCAGCCCACCTTGCCTCCAGGCTGGGCTGCTAGCCCAGATGGCTGGCAGCCCAGGGCTGGGCTTCCAGCCCAGACGCTGGAAGCCCTTCAGGGCCAGGCCGGGTACAAGGCCCGGCCCGTCAAGCCCACGCGGGGAGTGAATTAAATCACTCCCCGCATGCAAATGCAGAGACGATGAACAGTGGCAAGGAAGATTTTCGAGTATGGCGAAATGCGTACCTGTTTATACCGTTGGGTAGAGGAGGTCGTGGTGATTCTTCTGGTCGTTGTGGCGTCGGAAATGGTGGCCTATGGTGGCCGGAGTTGTCGTCGGAAAATGACGGGCTGTGTGGCTGTCGTCGGGACTGCTCTGTTTTCTTCACCGGGGAAGGAGGCTGAGATGCTGGGGTTGATGGAGGAGACGACGGTGGTGTTGAGGCGGAGTGTGGGTGGTTGACGGTGATGGTGGTTGGTTGGCCGAGAGGGAGAGAGAGAGCTTCGGGTTTGTATGTTTTTTAGAGAGAGAGAAGAGCACAGAAAATGAAAACAGAGAGGGAGAGTAGAAAGAAAATTAACTCAAAATTTTTACGTCAATGGCTCTGCCATTCTCTCTATTTTTTTGCGTCCTTAACACTGTGATTCTCACCTATATCATTTCTCCCTCCTCTGTTCTTTCTTTCGTCCCCCTCCTCTGTTTCTTCACCGTGTACTGCTATTTATAGCAGTGCAGACCAAAACCGAGTAAAGTAAATAGAGGAAAATCTGGAAGAGATGCTGATGGAGATATATTTTTTGTGGAAAATCACGATAGATTAGGAAGAAATTTGAAAGCTCGGTCATGCATGCAGTGTTGCGGAAAAGCTAGCAGATTGATAAAATCAACGGAGAATTAAGAAGGAAATCACGCTGGAGATAAATTTGGGAAGAAGATCGCGATTTACATAGGAAGAATTTGAAATCAAGATGATCTGCCTTGCTATGACGGAGATGAATCGGGCAATAAAATCAACATTGATGGGAATAAATTTGAGTTGATCTGTTGTGATCAACGTGATTTTAAATTAAATGCAACATGCCAGAACAGTGCATGTTTCCTTTCATGCAGATTTCAAAAAATCAAAAGAAGGTAAAAATATGATTTGGTCCTTTAAAAATTCTCTAAATGCACCCAATTGGATTTAAACTTTTTTATGCAATTAAATCCCAACAAAATTCAATCTCAACCTTGGCTTTGCGCGACTTTCTAATCTGGCCCTTGGCTCCTGATTTTCGCGATTTAACTCTCAATCGGTCATTAAACTCCAAATTGCTCGATTTCGCCCTTGAACCCAAAATCTGTTTTTGATATACTTTTTTTGAAACATAAAAAATAAAGAGTCAAAAATTGGGTAGCAACAGATGCCCCCTCTTTACAATGCTTACGACTAAAGTCTTGTAAAAGACTTTAAATAGTAAGTGTTGTAAAGAAAAACAGAACGGAGGATATGGGTCTCGTTTTTCTGGGTGACCTACCCAAGCTAGATATGAAGGGTCTCATTTTCCTGGGTGACCGACCCGGTTAGTGGTTAGCAAGGTCTCATTTTTCTGGGTGACCGACCCGGTTAGCGGTTAGCAAGGTCTCATTTTTCTGGGTGACCGGCCCGGTTAGTGGTTAGAAAGGTCTCATTTTTCTGGGTGACCGGCCCGGTTAGTATGGCCTCATTTGATGGGTGACCGACCCGTGGTCTCATTTTTCTGGGTGACCGACCCGGCTAGCATGGCCTCATTTGATGGGTGACCGACCCGATTAGTATGGCCTCATTTGATGGGTGACCGACCCGTGGTCTCATTTTTCTGGGTGACCGACCCGGCTAGCATGGCCTCATTTGATGGGTGACCGACCCGTGGTCTCATTTTTCTAGGTGACCGACCCGGCTAGCATGGCCTCATTTGATGGGTGACCGACCCGTGATCTCATTTTTCTGGGTGACCGACCCGGCTAGCATGGCCTCATTTGATGGGTGACCGACCCGTGGTCTCATTTTTATGGGTGACTGACCCGGCTAGCATGGCCTCATTTGATGGGTGACCGACCCGTGGTCTCATTTTTCTGGGTGACCGACCCGGCTAGCATGGCCTCATTTGATGGGTGACCGACCCGTGATCTCATTTTTCTAGGTGACCGACCCGGCTAGCATGGCCTCATTTGATGGGTGACCGACCCGTGGTCTCATTTTTCTGGGTGACCGACCCGGCTAGCATGGCCTCATTTGATGGGTGACCGACCCGTGGTCTCATTTTTCTGGGTGACCGACCCGGGTAGCATGGTCTCATTTTTCTGGGTGACCGACCCGTGGTCTCATTTTTCTGGGTGACCGACCCGTGGTCTCATTTTTCTGGGTGACCGACCCGGCTAGCATGGTCTCATTTTTCTAGGTGACCGACCCGGCTAGCGTGGTCTCATTTTCTGGGTGACCGACCCGTCTCGAGCAACATCGATCTTCAATTCATCTTCCGTGGTTTTGTTGACCTGAGATTCGCTTTAGAAACATAGGCCCTTTTCTCTGATGCTCCATTATCAACAGGATGCCTTTGTCTAATCTCCAAAGCTTTGCAGGCTTCTCTGATTGGATGGCTCATTCAACCACTCAAACGCAAGCGCCTTGCTTATTATGGGCTATTTGTGATGATCTTTGCTTATATCCAAATCTGACCATGCCCCCAAGTGTGGGGTTGCTTGATTTTCCATTTAGCGCAGAGTTCTATTATTATTCTTCCATTGAAGTTCTGAGCATTATTAGTTATGATCTTTTCTGGTGGTCCGTATCGACATATCAAGCAAATTTCTTCAACACCTTTTGCGTTATATGAGCAAATGACCCAACTCCTACCCATCTTGTGAAGTAATCGATAACCACGAGAGTAAACCTATGATCATTGCTGGCTTTTGGTCAATCACATCAATTCCCCACATTTGCAAAAGGCCACGGAGATATCAAATTAAACATAGGAGCCGAAGGGACATCTATTTTGTCACCACGGACTTGATACTTATGACACTTGCGGACATAGTCGATGCAATCCTTTTCTAATGTCTTCCAGAAATAACCATTTCTTTGCATTTTTCTAGCCATCATGCCTATTAGTATGGGTTGAGCGAATCCCTTCATGGACTTCTCGCAACGCGTTTCTGGCTTCAACTCCATCTAAGCATCTCAGCAAAGTACCATCAGATGACCTCTTATACAAAAACCTCCCCATCAAGGTAAAAATCCATCGTTAACCTCCTCAAGGTTTTCTTCTCTTTTTGGATGCCCCCAGGGTTTTGTATGAAATTATTGATATCGTAGTACCAAGGGTTTCCATCTATTTCTCCTTCAACTGAGCAGCAATGAGCTGGTTTATCTTCTGATATCAATGTGTATCGGCATCATTGACCTCTTTGCTTTTGAGGCTGCCTTCATCTGAGGATGTAGAACCCTCCAAATTCTTCTGGCTTCTCTTACCTTCAATAGATTTCTTTGTTCCCCTGCTCAATTTCAGATTTTTATGGCCATCACCTAGTTCATGTTCAGAACGCTCCCTAGAACTCTCTGAATTTGCACATTTATCTTTCTTCTTACCGGAGTCAAGTTTCTTCTCGCTTCTTTCTCTTCTCTTGCTTTCACCACCAGTAACAGATTACCCTGGAATTACAGACTTGACATCCATTTTCCTTGGAAGATCATGTTCCTCTCTTGCTTTTTCTTTTGCTACTTTGGATATAAAAATCATTACCGTCTCCCGCAACAGTACTATGGCATCGGGTCACAGAACGAATAGAGTTTTTTTCTGTGCACTTTCTGCTCATTTTGTTTGCCTAGTTTGCCATTGCTTCTAGAATTTTCAGCATGCCTAGACAGTCTTGAATGATTATTAATACTTTCTCTCTTGCAAGCATCCCTAGGAGCTGTTTCAAGCAAGGATTCATATGGTTGTTTCGCTGAGATGACCAAATTCCTCTCTTTAGCATCCTTTACTAGAGCTGCTCAGTTCCGGTTCGTCTGCAAGGTCCTCGCATTACCCAAAATCCAAAGCGAGAGCTTGGCTCTTGTCAGGGCAACATTCATCCGTCTTATATCAGCGACAAACCCAATACTGCTGGAGCTCAATCCATTCATAGATGAACTTAAATCAGCTGCTCTAACAATGGAAAGTATCAGTATATCAACCTCTCGGCCCTGAAAGCCATCAACAGTATTGAACTCCATATCAGCAACAACAGATGATCCAAATGCACTAGAGAAACGAGAGCTGGCACTTATATGGAGTTATGATGCGAATTCTACCACCAACAAACTCGGATGAGTACCTCCTTTTGAAAAATCGTAGCAGCTCAACTGCAGCTTCAGCCTTACGTTCATTATAAGAGCCGATGCACCGGAATTTTTTATCGCGAAGCTCCTGGCCGTCCGTAATATCATAGAATAAATAAAGGGCAAGAACCCCAATCTCATGAAATGATGCTGATTTGTTTGACATTTGCTCTCCGTTCATCAACTTGTTATCATAAAAGTGCAAGGAGGGAAACTGGCAAATTTCTGGGTGCATCCTATAAGCACGTAATGGAGACCATCTTTTCTTCAATTTATGATGGTTCAATTTGTTCGCTGCATTGGATGTTCTTGTTGTTAACTTCACCTTATGAACCAAAAACAAAATGCACAATCTTCTCGCTTGAGATCTGTGATTGCGCCATGGTCAATGGCTGGGACTTTCAAGATTTCCATTTCCACTATCTTCTCGCTCAGCAACCACTTTACAGTCTTTGCCTGCAGCTGCTGCTATCACCTCTACACGTTTGTCATCTTGTTCACATAATTCTGCTGACGGTTTCAATAGATGCTTTGCACTGTTCCCCCACAGATTGCAGAAATAGCTGCTGCTTACTTTCTTCAACATTTCCAACTTCTTTGAATGCCTTTTCTGATCCACAGTTATAATCCATTCTGCTGCTTAACATAATATCTAAGGCATTCTCACCAGTTGTTGGGTAAGATCTATTCGCGACTTCAGCATTGTCAGGTAGCTTTTCATTTCCTCCATGGTGAAAAGATCTATTCTCAGCTTTAACATTATCAGATATATTTCCATTACCTCCATCCCATCAGCCTCAGAATTCATCGAAGGCAAAATATTTTATGTATTCACTAGAAACTGGACCAACACCCTGTAATGCTTCTTTGTTGTCTCCATTAGCATTGCTGGGGGTCACCACACAGTTTGCTACCTTCTCGTTTCCTTCACAATCTGAACAGCCTTGAAAACCAATATTATTTTCTTCAAGGTCAATATGAAGTGTCATATCTGGTAACTCAACATTCTGAGTCATCCTACTTGCATTATCCTGACTTCCGATATTAACATTGTCAGATGATCCATTACCACTGAATTTTGGCTTGATCAACTTTCTTCTTTTATGCTGCTGACCTGATAAGCCAATGCTTTCTGTACTCCCTGTATTGGCAGCACTCACAATTTTCTGTGCTTTTCTACGACGCTTATCACCGTCCAATGCAGAAAAAGAAAGCTCAGAATTATATGGCTCCATCAAGTGACATGCAGCAGGAGATGGTCGAAATTGATCCTTAATTGCTTGCAAAATGGGCTGTCTATAATATTGAGAGTTTTGTAGCTCCACCAAGATTGCAGAAGATTGTTGAAGATGATCACTAACTGAGGAAGTTTCTTCTAAGATGGGCTTGCTAAAACTTTGAGGTGAATTAGACTGAAACATATCAGTATACTTAGTTGAGGGCTTCTGAAAACCATTGTCCTCCATCAATTCTTGTCCTAGCCCATACCTGCTCGCAGAGTTGACATAATCAGAACTCCTTCTTCTTGTAGGAAAAGAATGCCCGTGATGATTAGTTGGAACATCCGTCCTAGACTCAATACCCACATCATGGCCATTCCCCACCATATTGTGTGTCACAACCCGGGCATCCTTAGCCAAGCCTGGATTAGACTGAAACATACCAGTATGCTCAGTTGAGGGCTGCTGAAAACCATTGTCCTCCACTAGTTCCTGTCCTAGCCCGTAACTTGTAGCAAAGTTGACATAATCAGCACTTCACATCATGGCCATTCCCCACCATATTGTGTGTCACAACCCGGGCAT
Source organism: Salix brachista (assembly GCA_009078335.1). Classification (NCBI taxonomy): domain Eukaryota; kingdom Viridiplantae; phylum Streptophyta; class Magnoliopsida; order Malpighiales; family Salicaceae; genus Salix; species Salix brachista. The sequence continues at coordinate 10,944,354 of CM018586.1, forward strand.
CCTTAGCCAAGCCTGGATTAGACTGAAACATACCAGTATGCTCAGTTGAGGGCTGTTGAAAACCATTGTCTTCCACCAGTTCCTGTCCTAGCCCGTAGCTTGTAGCAAAGTTGACGTAATCAGCACTTCTTATGCTTGTAGTAATAGAACACCTATAGTGATCAGTTAAAACATTTGTCCCAGACTCAATGTCCGCGTCTTGATCATTCTCTACCATATTGCTTCTCACAACCCGGGCATCTTCGGCCAAGCCTCCAACTTCACTCAAAGAGACCACAAAATGCTCCTTCGAGATAAGTGTTCTGTTATGTCTATTTCTGAAAGGAGGACTTGTGTACCTATCATACTCTCTTCTGTGCTTGCTGGTAGAGTCCCCAAAGTTCTCTGTGGAGATGGCAGAGCCAAAAGTAGTACCTTCATTTCGCTCATCTTTCTTGTTATCAATCGTTACAAAGCTGCCATCACCAGTGACACTTCTAGCTTCTTTTGCAGTGTACCCAACTGATCTTGCAACATTGGATCGGGTAAATTGCCTCTCAAGCAGCCTGTCTTTTATCTTTCTTTTACTTAACAATAAAAGAAGCTTTTCAACCTTTCTTTCAGACAACCCAAAGTTGAACTTGTGGTGAAAAATAAATCTCGTTGCATCACGAAATTCATTTTCAGAGAGTGCGTCACACTTCCTTAGGCAAAAATGCTTTTTTAGGGTTTTTCTTTTTATGCAAAAAGATATTATGGAGCATACATCCTAACGATAGGTTCTAGTTCCTTTACGTGAGACATAGGGTAAGTTTACTACTTGGTCTCTAAAGAGGGTCTCTTGCTGTCCCAGTGATCACCCTCGTAAAGGCGATATGGGGGTTCAGCAGATAGTGGGATGGCACGTATACCAATCACTACCAGTCTAAACACTCAGCAAAGAGTTGGGGTTTACACAAACTTCAACCTTGACTCAAGTCATAGGTAAGCTGCTAGTCCCCCACTTAACTTAAAGTTTAGTGTGTGCTCTCAATATAATAAAAGTGATGCATGACAAGGCATATTATGATGACAGGATGTAAAGATGCATGCTAAAGCTTAAAAAAAATATAAATCATCCATTAACAATATGAAAAACAAATACATATCATAAACAAACAAAACTATCAAGCTTAGTCCAAGTCCCCAGTGGAGTCGCCATTTTGTCGCACCCCAAAAATGATTTAGTAAATGCGGCATCGTGACGACTCTTCCCCGTGAGCGGGGGATTAAATGTCATAGGGATTCTTTATTTTCGTAAAAAAGGGGAGTCGCCACCTAGTATTATGGTTACTAGGAAACCTAAAATTGGTCTTTAAGAGATTCTAGGGTAAGGGACTGGTTGCGTAAAGGGAAGGTTTTAGCACCCCTAGTACGCCCTACCTAAGGTAAGCTGCTTGACGTTTGGTTTGTTTATGATTTGATCTGTCAAAACAATATGTAAAATAAATGGCAAATGGGATATTATTCCGCCGAATATTTTGGATATTAATCTCTTAGGATTTATTTACCCAAATACCAACAGTGAATAATAGCATATCATTCCCGTCGAATATTTTGGATATTAACCACTTAGGATTTATTTACCCAAATACCAACAATGAATAACAGCATATCATTCCCGTCGAATATTTTGGATATTAACCCCTTAGGATTTATTTACCCAAATACCAACAGTGAATAACAGCTTATCATTCCCGTCGAATATTTTGGATATTAACCCCTTAGGATTTATTTACCCAAATACCAACAGTGAATAATAGCATATCATTCCCGTCGAATATTTTGGATATTAACCCCTTTAGGATTTATTTACCCAAATACCAACAGTGAATAAAAGCATATCATTCCCGTCGAATATTTTGGATATTAACCCCTTTAGGATTTATTTACCCAAATACCAACAGTGAATAATAAATTCCCAAAAGAAAAAAATAAGATTTTTATATTTTTTTGAATATTGGCCAATACCCTTTGGATTTTACAAACTTGTTATAAAATCTCAAAATGCAAGAAATGATTTTTTTCTTTGCGAAATCCATGCTAAAATTCATTTTCTCTTCAAAACCCAAGATAAAATATATTTTTCAAAAGAAAAACAATTTTTAAAATATGCTAGTGTATTGGCCTTATGCAAAAAAACAACACATCTTTTTTAATAAAAAAATTTTTGGAAAATTTGTATTTTTTTATTTTTTATTTTTCGGTGGGCTGGCTGTCAGCCCACCTGAATTCGGGCTGGGCTGACAGCCCAGCCCACCTTGCCTCCAGGCTGGGCTGCTAGCCCAGATGGCTGGCAGCCCAGGGCTGGGCTTCCAGCCCAGACGCTGGAAGCCCTTCAGGGCCAGGCCGGGTACAAGGCCCGGCCCGTCAAGCCCACGCGGGGAGTGAATTAAATCACTCCCCGCATGCAAATGCAGAGACTCAAATTATCTCATTGATGTATATTGCCCTTTCTCTTTAATTGTCTTTATCTTGGTAGCCATAAAAACTATATATCAATACTCAACATAGAGATACAACTTAATTATATTAACTATCTTTATATTCAATCTATTTAAAAACCTTCCTATTATAGCTTTTATATCCTCCATAATATTAACTCTGATTAAGATAATCTTCTTTTCCTTGTGGTAATCCCCCATACTCATAAAACCTCGAGTCTAATTCTACAAAATTTGATATAATTTCTTATAATAATGACAATGATCAAACCTTTTTATGATTGTTTTCATCTCACTGCAAGTCTTTATGGGTCTCTCTCTCTCTTCCTTATCTTTTATAAGACAAGTTAATCTCATCAAATAATATTATAGTCATTAGACTGAATGCAACAAGTTTTACTTTCTGTACCTCAAAATAATGATGATAGTAAAAAATCAACTTCATTTTTTTCCTATTTCAAATAAGTTTTTGGATCGTTTTTGCCTAACAAGAATCTTCATCTTAATACCACTCAAATATGTATCCAAAACTTTCTTAAAATTTATCCTTTATATAAACCCTCTCATAGCCAAATTTATCAAGTGGCAAAACTCATATAGGCCTTTGATTTCTATATGGCTGGAACCTCCCACCATGGTCATTATTAAAACCCTTGGCCTTTTTATTTGTATTTTTTACTAGATTTTTTCTAGATATGAATTAACTCATTTTATAAACCTTTTTCTTTCCAAATCTTTACACTCTAGCCCATTTCAAACACTAGTCATTTCAATTCTTAAACCATTTATAATACTCATTACTTTAACAACCTTATATTCATCAACTCTAATTATTGTTGCATGGCCAAATAACCACGTTTAAGATTATTCCAATCTCTTAATGATGTGATCCACTTGTACATGAGATCATCAAAAGATAAAAACTAAGTTAGTAGCAACATACACTTACTAGATGTCACTACTCTCATGTTTTACTTTTTTTTTTTATCATTTTGCTCTAATATGTCCACCTTTATATTTTACCACATAAATCTTAAGATTTTAGTCCTTTAAAAAACTATTTCACATCAAATCATAAATTAATATCTTAATGGTGTAATCAAATAATATAAAAGACTCCATAAGCAATAACGACTAAAAACTATTAATACAAAACAACAAATATGAAGTTGCAAATATCAATATGAATTCATGCAAAATATGAATGACACGAAGATATAAAAAACTGCAAACATTAAAAAACTAATGGAATAAGAATTAAACAACTCAAAATAACAAAAAAAATATATATATATATATAATTTTTATATATGGTGGTCGAAACTAAAAAAATAACGATGCAATAACTTCCTATTTTCTTAATATAATTCTCAAGAAAACACAACCAAGTAAACCTAAGTTATCTCAAATTAATATTTATCTCTAAGAAACCCTAAGAATCAAGATTTTTTTAGATTTAAAATAAGAGGCTGAAATCCATGTTTCTTGAATCAAGATTAATGGAAACCCTAAAAATTCTTTTTTTATGATTGTTATTTGTCATTTATTTTATAAAACTTTATTTAATCAAGGTCACAAAATAATTATTTTAATAAAAAAATTGATATCACAACTAGTTTATAAAAAAGATAAAGAATTCATCAATAATTGTGTATGTGACAACTTGAAGATAAAAAATATAATATGATTCAAAGTCTTTGCTCTCGAACCCATTTATATAAATATTAGTCAAATTGACCTTTTTTAAGGAAGTTGCTTGTAATTGAGCTTGACACAATAATCAAAACACCAAAACTATAAAATAACTAAACCCCTACTCAACACCTATAAACAGGCTTGAAGAAGAATATCATATACACCAAGAAGCTTGGCTAATTCTCTGATAAGTCTGAGTAGTTAAATGAAGAACTAAAAAGGATGAACAAAACCTCTCACACAAAATAATTGTTGATATCAAAATTTATCCCCCCTTAAAAAATATAAGATAAATAATCATATTTATAATAGGCAAAAGAATATTAAAAAATGCTATAAAAATTATAAAATAATTCTAATTAAATTAGAAAAAAGATCCTAAATTAACTAGAAAACTAATACAATTTCCACATATTAGCTTCTAGAATTTATCAAAAGGCATTCCTAATGTACTATTGCCCTAAGATTTTAATTCAATATATAACAAGACTTTTAAAAACTTGTAATAAAATTTTAGTTCAATTCAATGGTCAAATAAAAAATTATTTTTCTAGAGTAAAATTATGCATTAAAAAAATAAGTCTTTAATTATCAAAATTAATTAGCCCATGAAGTATATGGATCAAGAGGCCTTTCTTGTATATAGATTAAATTGAATAAGGTTTAATCATAACATGTTGAATATGTAGCTTCCTTGAAACTCATCTTATCTCAAATACTCTAATATAAGCTTATTGAAAGGATCTTTAAGCTTTTTTGCTCTTTATATTATAATTGGTCAAATTAAAACTTGCAAATAGATCTTTTGGTGTATTTTAGTCATACCAGTCTCTCTCTAGGGTTTTTTTTTTATCTCCTCTTCTTTTGTTTTTCTCTTTTTTTTCACCCCCTTCTGCCTCAAAATACCTTTATTTTTAGCTCAAAACTTATAATTTTTTTCTCTTGACATTTTTTTTTACAGTGGTCCTCTTTTTCCTTATTTTTCTTCTCTATTTATAAGTGAGATAAAAGCTTTTAGAACCCTTTCTGCTAAAACAATCGCTCCCATTGGTTCTTTTGAGTTAATCTCAATTGTTCACCATGGTTGTGGTCACAAAGTTAAATTTTCCACCCTAAAATTCAGCCCTATACGACAATCGAGCCTCGACTAAACTAGGTTTTCCCTTTCTTTTCACTTGTGTTTTCCTACAAGTATATGTTTCACTCACCCAAAGAAGTTCCCATAATTGTCTTGTCATAAGCAAATAAACCAACACAGCCAAATAATCTTAAAGCACAACAAATACAGGAAAATATTTCAACCTTTATTAATCTTGTAAACAAAGGATTTACACTATACACAAGTGTGTGTGCTATGCATAAAGATTGCATGTTACACAGTCAAGGCTTCCCAACCTACTTATAGATAAAGATAAGTGAGTTAGAGCATCTCCAGCGGGGAGTGCCATTTTGGAGAGGCAAATCTCTAAAATGGCACTTTGAATAGTGTATTTATGGTTTTTTTGTTGATGTGTGCTCCAGTGGTAAAAACCATTTTGGAGAGCTATTTTTTTATATTATTTTAAATATAGTGGAATTATTTTGTATGTAGTTTAATTATGTCATTGATTATACAATTAATAGGAATATGTTATATAATTAAATAATTGTTTTTAAAAAACCCTCCAACAATATAATTATTAATTTTATATATAATTTTTTACTCTCTTGTTAAGGTATTTTTAAATAAAAATAAATATTTTTGATATAATCACATTATTTTCTAATATATATATATATATATATATATATATATTACATTATATATATTATAATATATAAAAAAGGTGGCCCCAAGGTGGGGCCACCTTTTTAGCTTGCTCTCCTGAGCTGCTACAAATAGCAGCTCAGGGAGGGGATGCCATTTTTACCTCTGCAAATGGCATCCCCATTGCAGTGTAAACAGTGTAGATAAAATAGCTAAACAATTATTTTTTTTATTTTTGCATGCGGGGATAGCATCCCCGCTGGAGATGCTCTTACAAGGTAAAATCATTATCCCTATTTTCTATGATATGTGGGACACTTTCACCTCCATATTCTCTATGAATTTAGTGGCCTATTTTCTAGTAAGTGTTGGACGATTTCTCCTCATGTTTCCATGATCTTAGTAACTTGTAGAGCAATCTCACATCCAACCACCTGTCCTCCATGATCTGAAGGTCATAACTATCACAAATAACCCACAATTTGCATGTCTAACTATTAGCCCCAACTAATAGTTTTGGTTTTGCTTACTATCAACTTAAAAGATCCATGAGCTAAGTTTCATGTTCATGTCAAGTCAAGAACCCGATGACTCGTGCAAACCATTGCACGATGCCCACCAAATTCATCATTGTCGTCGTCTATTGTTGTTGAATTCTAGACAGTATACATTCATTGGTATATCCTCGCGCCTAGAACTTTAATAGTTGTACTCTGTGACTAGTGTGTTGTTAGCCTATTTGCACCATTTTTGCAATTACGTTAGAGGATCAAAACAATTTTATTGTTTTTGTTGAGCATGTAATGGAAGAGAGTTGTGTATTGTTTTGAATACATGGAAAGTATAGGAGAGAGAAAATAAGACCATAATTAGGGCAAAATATGAAAAAATAAAAGTTTCAGGACAACAACACTAGAGAAATTAGAGGGTATTGTTTTAACTCATGCATAAAATAATGTCATTTTGTGTTTTTCTTTTAATTGTATGTTATTATTGTTTTTTTCTAATTTAATCAATGCTTTCTAAAATTCGAAAATATAGTTGTTTTCTCAATGTTATTCTTAATTTCATTCCTAATAGAAACTTTTTCTTCTTCTTTGTTTATTCCTTTCCTTTTTCTCATTCTATTTTCGTTGATTGAAATATGTTTTCTTGCTTTTTTTTAAAGAGTAAGAAATTAGGTTATAACAACATGTTTTTTTTAAAAAAAATAGTGAAATTCGAATATTTAATGTAACGACTCTTTAATCATATTTGGAATGTAATAATGACCCTCTGATTATTTTTTAGTATTTTGATGATATTTATTTAATGTAAAAGTGTTATATAATTTATAAGACTACGAAAATAAAGTGAAATAGTGAGGAAATCACATCAATCATCCAAAGCAACAGAAAGGGAACGAGGGGAGTGGTGTTGAAAATTGAAATCTCGTTCGTTCTCCGCTGGCACGAAAGGCAGTGTGGTGGAGGGCATCACTTGCAGTTAAAGCTAAGAAGTTTCCTTGTAAAAATAAAAAAACAAGCCACGTGTCCATAAGACACGCACACCCCTACCTAACCATCGCTTCTTAAAGTCTGCTTTACACTCAATAATTTAAACTAAACTAATGGATACATTCAGACAATGAAGGAGTGACTTGTGTCTCTCTCAAAACTCGAGAGAAGACGCCAAATATATAAAGGACACCGCTGCTCTGCATGCATTATTGTCCAGCTTCATTTTAAAGCCGGTTAATTTCCTTCAACGGGTAGATTAGATTTTCTTGCCTTTGAGGTCAGTTCTCATCTCCTCCATCTGGGCTGCTGCTTCTGCTTTTGCTGAATTCTCTAAGGCTAGCATTAGATTTGGTTGTTAAAATCTAAACTATGTTTGATGTGCTATTCTTTCAGAAAATTAAAGTCGCATGCTACCCTTCATCTAATCTAGTTTTGTCTTGTCTTTTCATATTGAATTCTGACATATGCTAATCTCTCAATAATAAAAAAAATCAAAATCAAAATGTTCTCTTGAATTTAGAGATCTGATAGTCTTTTTCAGATGGAAACAGTGTTGATGTCATTCCTTATCTCTAGTAGATGGAAACAAAGGCTCTTCTATGGTGATGGTTATTGTTGTCATTCTTTCTGCTTTCTTTTTATGTTATTTGCTTTGCTCTGCATCCCTTTCTTTCATTATCAAATCATTGATGCGATGATAATAGCAACAATAATTTCTTCTACATGATTTTTTTGTCCCCTTGATTCTACATCTGAAACCTGTTATCACTGATTTCCCCATTGCTTTGTTCCTTTACTGTTTTCAGCATCCTCGATGCTTGATTTATGAATGCTTTAACCCTTAAAATTTCTGATAAGTATTTAACATCAGATATAAGCAGGCCATGGGGGAAAATAAGCTCTTTTGATTGCAGTTCATCTGAATAATTTGGGGTGGTGAGGCTATTATCAATAATCAACCAATGGGATTTAGCTTCTCCCTCCTTTTGTTTTTGGCTTCTTTCCCTGTGATTTTGGCTCAAGAAGTTACACATGCTACAATTTCTATTGATGGAACTGCTACAGTTGCTGTAATCGATGATAATTTTGTCTGTGCTACTCTTGACTGGTGGCCGCATGATAAGTGTAACTACAACCAATGTCCATGGGGCTATTCATCCGCAACAAACTTGGCAAGTATCTGGAGATTATAGTTGAAAAGGCTTTTGAAGGATTTAATTTGCTATCTTTTTTAGAGGTATATTTAATAATTGCCTAGTTTTCTTTTGTATTTTCAGGATTTATCTCATCCTCTTCTTTCCAAAGCCATCCAAGGTTCGTATCATTCTTGATAAGCTTGATGGTGAATAATAAACCTGCATCTTTCAGAATTAGCACTGTATTGAAATATTGCTAGTCTAAAGATGATATAGCATTCTTTGTGGCTATAATAGCCTTCAGGAATTTGAGAATAAGAATTGGAGGTTCTTTGCAAGACCAAGTATTGTATGGTGTTGAAAGTTTGAAAGCTCCTTGCCAACCATTTAGAAAGATGAAAGGTGGGCTCTTTGGTTTTTCAAAGGGCTGTTTACATATGAATCGGTGGGATGAACTGAACCATTTATTCAGTAGAACTGGGTGAGATTTTATGCTTGGCTCCTCTTTTTTACTTTCTTTGTTTTTTTTAAATAAATTTTCTCCATTCTTATCATTATGCCAAGGTAGCTAGTGTTAGAGAATAATATAAATAATATCCTGGAGTTTCACTTAACAGCTTAAGCTTTTAGGTGAGATGATTTCTTGAAATGGAATTACAACCTTGTTGACCTGACGGTCATGAGTTTTAATCTCCTCACTCTTATTCTATTTGATAAAAATTAGGCACAAGGTAGTGTGAACCTGTGTACAAGTTTCAAACACAAAGAGCTTTCACTTGAGGGGATGTGTTAGAGAATATATAAATCATACCTTGGAGTCTTACTTAACAGATTAAGCTTTTAGGTGAGATGGTTTCTTGACAGCTAAAAGGTCCATTAAACTAATTTGTGTCTAATTAAGGTACAACTTTGTCACTCAATGTTCATCCTAACATAATCTCTCATAAAAAAATAAAAAAGGCACAACATGTGAAACACAATTATCTAATATTCTGAACAGGGTGGTAGATTCTTATTCTTTAATGCTTGACAGCTGTATTCTGAAGCTCAGAATTTGCTGTTTGGATAGTTCAAACCTTTAAACTTAAGGCATTCATGTGGATTTAGATTGCCTCAAAAGTCTTTCAACTTTTCTCAAGTCTTCAATGTAGAAGTTACTTCAAGTAAGAAGTCCCTCTAATAGATGTGTAAATGCCTTCATGTGAGCTATGTGGCAGTGTCAGCCACCAAGCATTCCATTTGTTTATTTCTTTTCAAATTAAGTATTTCAGTCTATTTACAAGTTATGCCCTAAACCTTTCTGTCATCTGATCTATTCCGATAACATGTTATCCCAGCTACTTATAGTCAAGTTTACTTTTTAAAAAACTTTCAGGTTTAATCAAACATTACTTCTTGCCAAGAAATTTGGCCTTTGGAATAGACTAGTAAAGGCTGAGGTTCCTCATTGTAGGGTGCTTACCACTTGAATCATGCATTTGCAGGGCCATTGTGACATTCGGTTTGAATGCCCTCTATGGAAGGCACCAGATTAGGAAGGGTGTTTGGGGAGGAGCTTGGGATTCTAGTAATGCTCGTGATTTCATGAACTACACTGTCTCAAAAGGATACAAGATAGATTCTTGGGAATACGGTACAAACTTTGACAATGCTCTTTACTGTTTAGATTCCACGTGCTTTTCCTCACTGCTGATGTTGCCTTTGTTATGGTAGGTAATGAGTTGAGTGGAAGTGGTGTAAGTGCAAGTGTAAGTGCTGAGCTTTATGGGAAAGATTCGATCCATCTTAAAGATATTGTCAACAATTTGTATAAAAACTCTGATCTGAAACCTGCACTAGTAGCCCCGGGAGGATTTTTTGACAAGCAGTGGTATGCTAAGCTTCTTGAAGTTTCAGGTTCAGGCATAGTCAACTATGTAACTCATCATATATACAACTTGGGAGCAGGTTGGTTGCCATGGTTTGATTGTACTGACATATGCTTATAATGTTATTTCCAATTAGAATTTTTAATCAATGACAGCTCTGAAATGATGTGCCTGTAATGGATGAACAGTTACACTAGGCTCTATTCAAAGTCACCTACCTTGTCCTCCAGGCCTTTCTTTTCTCCCCTCTTCCTGTGAAACAAAGGACTGATATATCAGACACGATTAGTTTAAAAAGGCTGACAATCTAATTTCTCTGTGCTATTGCTGTCCTTATGAATTAACCTTGAGAAAAAACCTGTTAGCTATGTTTTCAAAACTTCTTACCTTGCTTCTTGCCTTTTATAAAAATCATAATTATCAGACGGTATAGGTCAGCGATAACAGTAAGAGTCTTCTGGAATCATATATCTGACTTGTGTGTAGGTGTGTGTGTGTGTAAGAGAGGGAGAGAGAGAGGGACCTCTCTATTTGTATTTACAATTCATTTTCCCATTCCAGGCATGGATCCCAACCTTGTAAATAAGATATTGGATCCCCATTATTTGAGCAAGGTATCAGAAACCTTCAGTAATCTTTCACAAACGATTCAACAGAATGGTCCTTGGGCTTCTGCTTGGGTTGGGGAATCTGGTGGGGCCTATAATAGTGGTGGTCGTCATGTTTCTGATACATTTGTGAACAGTTTCTGGTAATCACTTGCCTATTTGTTTCATTCTTTTTATTGAATCCCCATTCTTTTTTATTCTTGTAATTATCGTGCTTTTTTTCCGAAGGCGGGTCACTCCATTTCCACGGGTCTTTTTATGAATATCAGGTACTTAGATCAGCTTGGAATGGCATCCAGGTATAACACTAAAGTATACTGCAGGCAGACACTAGTTGGTGGCAACTATGGTCTCCTCAACACAACCACACTTGTCCCCAATCCTGACTACTACAGGCAAGTGCATAAAACTCCTTTTATGTTATTAGAATAGTAAAATATTTGTCTCGTTGTGGGGAGAGAATTTGAAAGAAAAAAAATGAAGGAATTGCTTCTCTACCAGAGATCTAATCTTAAGTGGCCTTTCTTGGATGTTTGGTTTACAACAGTGCCCTTCTATGGCATCGACTAATGGGAAAAGGTGTTCTAGCTGTTGGAAGCAATGCTTTGCCATTCTTACGCTCTTATGCCCATTGTTCAAAAGGAAGAGTAAGTCGCGTTCTTTTTTCTTCTTCTTTTTTAACTTCACAACGAATTGTTAGTTATGATAGAGTATTGAGCATTTGTAGTAATGTTAAGAGACAACTGTGATACGAAGAGTTCATGGTCTACATTGGGGCAATATAGAGCATCGACATAAATGTGGTATTAAACACTTAACTTTTGTACAGTTGCAAGTTCCATTAATTACATGTTCACTGGGACTTCGCCAAGCCGCTAAAATCAGTGAAATAATTTCAACTTTCTGAAATAGTTAAATGTGCTCCATTTATCATTCTTTTTTTATTCTTGTCCATGTATCGTGTGAACTTCTCTAGTGACTTTCCCATGTGCCGCGGCTTTTTTCTTAAGGGTATGCTTTCAATCTCTTGAGATTAAACCTAGAATTGGACAGCGTGCATGGCATGCATCTTCCAGCATGCTCTCCATGTAATTTTTGTATTACATAACCTGGAAGGCCTGCATAATGTCATGTGCAATACGCCTTCTTTTCTATAGTGGAAAAAAAAGAAACATGGAGAAGCTTTGTGAACTAGAACTTCTTGTTTCATTTTTTCCTCCATAGCCTTACTCCTCAACTTCCACTCTCTATCTGGATAGGGGAGTTTTGTTTATGAAAATTTACCAAGAGGTCTCAAAATTTTACTTGGCCTATATGATGCACAACCGGCAATCTAGGTGCTAAAATTGCTGGATTTTGTCTTCAGGTCAAATTTCCTGTCACTCTATTTTTGTCGCTTGTGGTATTAATTTCTCAAAACAAAGGCTTGTGGTTGAATCCTCTTACAATGTTCAGACATCATTTCGTGTTCTCATGCAACGGTGCATGTGATTTATATATGCATCTGTCATCTACATGTCGATACGTACTCTTTTCTGCAACTGTCTTCATTTCATGCCTCAAAACATACTGCAACCTTGCATGAAACACAAGGTAGATTCCCACCAAAAAAAATAAATTATTTTGATCTTGTTACAGGCAGGTATAACGTTGCTGCTGATCAATTTAAGCAATCAGACTGATTTCATAATCAGTGTTCAAAATAGCATGGACATGAGATTGACCGTGGAAGAAAACATATCTGGAGAAAACCCTTTCGTGCGTGGCCTTAAGAGATCAGTTTCATGGGTTGGAAGCCGGGCATCAGATGAACCATTGTATAGAGAGGAGTACCATTTAACTGCAAAAGATGGGAACCTTCGAAGCCAGACCATGGTTCTTAACGGAATCCCGTTAGAGCTTACAGAAGATGAAAACATCCCGAAATTTGACCCTGTCCGGCTTGATGTGAGTTCTCCTTTATACATCAATCCTTTGTCGATGTCGTTCATAGTATTCCCAAACTTCGATGCGCCAGCTTGTGCATAAATCTTTGAAGCAGAACTCGAGCAATAAACTTCACCTTGGTGTATATGAGATTGCGCGCAAGGCAGCGATATAATGATGTGAGTTTAAGGTAATTGTAATTTTTATTAATTGTAATTATTGCAGGTGATAATGAATTGTTCATCAGAATATATACCTTGATGTTATTCTGACAACACGTGTAGGGTTGTATGACCACCAAGCACTGTCTTCCAAGACAGTAATTGAAAGGTCTCAGCACGATGGGGCAATGCATGCCCCACATGCATCTCGAGTTTGACATTAATGGTCGTTTTTTTTCTCCCTCTCCTCCTCAAATTCAACGTCATCCCCTTCAATTTCGTTTTCTTTTGCATTTGATTCATATCTTTTTAATTATTGTTATTTTTTTATTTCGAATAAGCTATGAAATTATAATTTTTTTCAACCCCTTTTATTTTTTTAATCTTTTAGACTTAGTCCCTACTCTTTTTATTACTATTTTTTTACTCTTAATAAGCTATACAAATATTATTACTTTTTCCCATTTTCACCACTATTATTTTTTCAAATTTGGTCCCCATTATTTCGATTGTCATCTATTGTGTTTGAGATTATTTTTTAGGGCATTTTTAATCTCATCCTCCATGGTTTCTTATATCAAATTCCATCCCTATTTTTTTATTGCTATTTTTTTCTTTGGAAAGTTTTTTAAATTGAAATATTTGTTTATGATTTCATGCTTCAAAATTAAATTTTTTTTGGAATTAAGTTTTATGATTGAACCCAATTCAAGATTTTCATGGGTTGCTAATTTTAGAAATCAAATGTAGGTTTGTCAATGTTAACTTAGTTTTTTCCATTTTTTAAAGCTTTTTGTTTACCTTTATTTTAGTTTTGCTTTATTATCTTTTTAAAGTTTTTTTTTCTATGAGATTAGTTTGAAGTTCATGACCAGTCACCAGTTTTAAATATTAACGCACGTTGACTTCCTTCCTAGTTCTTTTTTAAATTTATTTATTTCAATGTCTTATCTCAACATTTAGTTTATTTGAAATTAGTCTCTTTATTTTTTTTATTGGATTATCTCGTTCATGCGTCCATGGTCAAGAGATTTGTTGGTTAACTCAATTATTTTTGTTGCTATAGGGTTAGCCTCAAGTTCATAACGAAAGTCACTAGTTTCAAAGGTTAATCCAAATTAATTTTTATATTTTTTAGAAAAAATATTTTAATTTTATCATTTAATATTTGATTAATTTGAAATTAGTATTGTTACTTTTTTTTTTCTATTGTGAAATCCCAATTATTTGTCAAGTTGTGTTTTTGGTTTTTTGGTCAACATCATCTTTCATGGGTTTCTTTCTGTCAAATTTAATCTTCACTCTTTTATTGCTATATTTTTATTTCGAAATAAAATGATATTTTTCTTCACAATTTTATCATGTAAAGTTAAATCGGTTAAGAATTAAATTTCTTGATTGAGCTAGGTTCAAGATGGTTGCAAATTTAAGAGTTAACTCGTGTCAACTCATATTTCTCTCTTTTTTAAATAAAAATATTATTATTCTGGATCAATATTACTACACGTTAGCCGAATATTAGCATTGACATCTTTTTTCGTTCAGATATGAGGGTTTGCTTCTGAAATCTGAGTGGGTAACAGAAAGAAGTATGAGTTCCAAAAAATGGCGTTGCGAAAAGTGTAACCAGGACAGATTGCCATATCCCAAATGTGTAGGAATTACATAATGGTAAGTAAATAAAAGGGGGGGGAGAGAGAGAGAGACCAAGCAGCACTGCATGCATGCAACCTCTACTTTCCAAGCAAACGACGACCGCGTTGATTAGCACCCCTAACACGGTCATTTAGCTCATCCACGTCATCCTGGAGATGATCCAGAGCGTAGGTGTGCCTGCAATTACACAAGGAATTTCCTTTTCTTAAACGAGATAATTCTGAAACAAAGCATTTTCAGATAATCCCAATGGGAGAGACGGGTGAGAATAAGCAAACATTTGCACCAAATCAACAAATGCTGCTGAGATATCCTATAACACAACTCACCTGTCAATTTCAGTCCCCATGTCAACAGCCATATTCTTCAACTCTCCTAATATATTACTCAGATCAGACAATCCATCATCTTGCTTCGACTTCTCCAACTGTTCCAGAAGAATCCCAAGTAATCAGAGATGGGTGTGATTGAAAGAGCAGAAACTCATGGCAGACTTCAGTTCTCTTTTACATTGACAAGACAGCAAACTCAAAATGAACAAATTGACTCTCAAATAATGAAATACTGGTAAACTAAAATTGCGGATGCTTGTTCCAAACTGTACATTGAAAAAACAAAAACCAGGATGAATAAATGACTTGGTGACTGGGTAGTACAAGTCTGTCCTTATGATCTAATTTCTATACGCCCCTTCAGGAGACGAGGGAAAAGGATGGACACACTTCCCAATAAATAAAAATCCTAACCCAGTGTGGAAACCGTAAATTGATCTAGAAGGGAAAAACTAGTGCACTGAATCTCATGTTTGGAAGAAAAGGACGAGGGTCTATGTCACAGCCCCCCGCTACCAGATGGAAAGCGAGGAAGAAGAAAGGAGAGCATCTACAAAGTTCATGATACCAAGAAAGCTTTATCTATTGTCATTTAAAAAAATAATCTGTTCTGCAGCCACGTAGCAGTGTACCTTTTATTTGCTATGAATAATGAGAAAATCACAAAATAAAAGCAAACCTCAACTTTCTGGAATGAGTTGGTTGGCTCAGGAAGGGGGTTTTGCGTGCTGGACTGTCCCTTAGGTGCAGGATTCAACCCCAACTTCTCCCTCTGCTCCAAGAGGTTACCCCTCCTTTGAGGCGAAGCATCTGCAAAAGATAGCAAACCACAAATACATTAAAAGACAATTAAAAAAAAACTCTTAGAGTTTATATTATTTCAACTTCATGCTCTTGAGCCTTTCCTGCAACTCATAATATACTCTACATGTAGATGGGTGTTCTCATCTCCCTCATTGTTCTTCCCTGGGATCCTTTTCATCTTTAAATTAACTTTTAGGTTGCCAATAAAAAAAAATGAATGAAAAGGAGTATAAAAAAACATGTGTCCCATAGAAAGAAAAAGAAGGTTGAGCCCCTCAACTTTTTTCAGAAAATAAACAATAATAGGTAGCCTAATGTAATATCAATTTTTGAAGGGGGAACAAAATGGCATGTAGATCACAGCAACCAGGGATAGAAAGTAACCTCTTGTGATAACAGGGCCCATAATTGGACGATTCTTTTTCGGCTTCCAAGTTTTAGAGAACATGCCCCCAAGACTTCCCAAAAGCTTCTCACCCTGGAAACAGAAACAACCATGAAATTCCTTTTAGTCGATAACATCAATGGAGAGCATAAACTAGGGGGGGAAATCAAGAGATTGCAAAGGCACAAAAACTGATATTCTAAACTACAGTCTTAACAGGTTTAAACAACGATTTTTCCAGTACACTGCTGTTTTTGGTTGGTGGCAGGGGTTTGTGTCCAAGATTTGAAGCCTAGTGGATAAGGGGGCGATGGCTTTAACCTCTGTCAGGTTTCTTTAAAATACCCCCTAACAAACTAAACTCACAGAGCTCGATCTAAATAAGGAACTACTCTGAAATTTCAAAAGTCTTATTGGAAATCATAAAGCACAAGACCAATAGATCTATTAATGATCATGTTATAGCAAACTCATCAAACAGGATGGTGCTTTCAAAATAATCCATCTAGATATGAAATACAAAAATTCCAAACACCATTTTATAGATTGTGTTAACAACGGTTATGCACTAGCTCATCTCATTATGTGAGAAAATCTAAGTAGCATGCATTAAATTCATGAACCATAAAGTAAGATCTCAAACTAAGTCATACCCGACTAAGATCATGATCGATCTCGACAGCGACATCGTGGGTCTTGGTAATTTGCTGACCCTGTTGATGCAGGGTGATCAAAGTTCTTGCTGCACCCTCTCTCATGTCTTCAGCAATCTTCAAGCAGCCATTAACTGATTTTGTGGTCTCCTCAGCCTTGTAAACAGCATAATTCTCCAATTCTTGAACAGATTGGTTCTCTAGTCCTCCAGAATCACGGAAATCATTATTGTACTCATGTCTTGCTGCTGAAGCATGGAAATATTTAGATGAAGCTGACGACCCTCTTTCCTCATCACCATCAAAAGGATTGGTGCTAAAATAGGGTGCAGTTAGATTGGGTTGAGAAGAAGTTTTTCTTGAAGGTTTAAGGGTTTTCTTAGTGTCAAACTCGTCATCAGAATCAAAAGGGTTTGGGCGAGAAGGAGCTGGACATTCAGGGTCAACCTTGTTGTGCTTAGAGATCTTCAAGGGAGATTTCTTTGAGACAAACATTATGTGAAAGAGGGTAAAGAAGAGTTTAATAAAGGGGATGCTGAGCAATCAATTGAGATTCCTGAAGAAACAAAACACATGTGAGATAGTGATGGTTAACAGCATTCAACGCAAAAAGAATCCAGTACAGTGCAGTTCGATTTAAGCACATGAATATTGATTTAAAAAAAAAATCAAAAAAGAATAAAAAGGATCACCGTAAAGAAGGTATTCGAAGATTTATGAATAAGATTGATTTATTTTATTTACTTTCTATATACGTGTGGATAACCCAGAAGAAAAGAAACAATCTTGAGCAAGCAACTAGAAACAAGAGAATCTTTCTACTAGGAGAAAATTAAACAAGATTTATCCCTTCTGTTTATTTTATAACATTCATCAAGAAACTTGAGTTTTCTGAGCGAGCACGCAGAAACATCAATTCTCCGTCAACTGGGATCACTTCATAACAACCCAGAAAGCATGCGAACAAGTACAAACAAATGGAGTCTTTTTTTCTTGCACAAAAAAAAAAGTAAATAAACAAACAAGTATAATACATACCTAATAGAAATTAGACTGCTGCAGGAGGAGGTAGAGGTAGAGGTAGCAGTTGCAGTGCAAAGGAAATCCAAGCAACCTCTTATTGTTGTTTCTACGAAGAGAATGCAAAACTCAACGCGGAGGCACAGCAAAGTCTTGGGTAAATAATAATAACAAGAAGAAGAAGAAACAGTCTAGTCAACTATGGAAATTAGAAACAGTCTTATTTGACTATTATTCTTTTCCTTCTTATTAATTAATTAAAAAAACCTGACGTGAATTCTCGGTTTTTTATTTATTATTTCAATTTTATTTTTAAATATTGTAGTTTTCTAAAAACAAAATCTAGTATGATGATTCATTTGTGTAGTATCATTTAATTAATTATAAATTAAATTTTATATTTTTTTATAGAATTATATCAATTTTTTAAACAGGCTGGCTTGGCTTGGCTCGGCTTGGCTTTTTATGGATGAGCAAAATCTTTCATTTTTAGTGGCTGGATTAATAATAATAGTAATAAATAAAAGTACTTGAACCTAAAAGATAGTTTTTTTTGTTTTGGCCTTTCTTGTTGCGTAGATAGTTGTTCGTCGAAAGAGATTTTTAAAATTGCTGATTGAGAAGGTTACCAAATGGGTTTGACGTTCGCGAGTGGGAAAAGACACGATGTTTGATGTTGGACCATTATCCTACAAAATATAGACATCTTCTACTTCTAGACCTCTTGATAAAAAGGTTTTTGAGATATGAGATATCCTCAATCCATGCCAAGAAACTTCGAGGAAAAACCAACCAAACACGTCGACGAATGCCTTAAGCAGTAGGATTTGTCTTCTCCTTACCCGCGAAGCAACCACACGGATAATAAGCTAGAAAATTCAAGCGAACAGATTTCTGGCTGATTAATCAAAACATCTCATGCCCCGAAGTGGTGAACATTAAAACAAATGGAAAGGGCTCAAACTCGTGAATTAATTGTTGATATCAAAAATAAATTTAAAAATATATAAAAACGTTGTTTTGAAGCATTTACAAATAAAAAAACACCTTAAAAAACAATGCAACCGCTAACACAATATCAAATGTTCCACTCAAATGCGGTGTTGAATATCATTCCATGTTGCATTCGTCAAAACCAAAAAATATAGCAAAGAAGTAAATATTGCTCATAGCCCATCATTTGTACATATAATTTTATTTCCTTCCTGTATAACTGTCCTGTAATCCGCTGAATCATCTATAAAACCATAGTCGCAAAATTTGCCTTCTAAAATGTTCTTGTAACTGATAAGTATTGACATGTTTCCTGAGACACCGTACTGTGCAGATTTCTTCAGAAATCTCAAAATCATCCTGCACATAAGCATACAATATCATTAATCAATGGTAGTAAAACCCAACAAGCTGCAGTGAAGGTGTTGATAGATTAGTGGAAAGAATTGTGTTTTATGCACCGATATAGTAAAGGGTGCTAGGAATACTTATTTCTTTACTATGACTTTGTTACTCGATGATGTGACAGTTTGTGATTGGTGATTTATTAGCTAATTCATTCCATAATTATCATCATATCTCTAATTGTGATAATAGTTGAGGCTAGAGTTTCTTTGAGTCAAGCTCCATACATGGATACTAAGTATCTCAACCAGATAGCAAGTAGAGAGAAGATAAAATGCAGGCTTAACCTGTCATGGAAGAAACCCTACTAGTTGGACACACTTCTTTGGCTACAACAAATTGTAAACGAAGTCACTACCTCTTCAACAAAAGCTTAAATCAAATAAGAAAACAACTGCAATTTTGTTTCTGTTTATTCCCCCTCAATGCTAGAGAAAGGCATGACCCAATTATGATCCAACCATCGCAGCATGCCAGTAGAGAGAACAAATTGTAAACGAAGTCACTACCTCTTCAACAAAAGCTTAAATCAAATAAGAAAACAACTGCAATTTTGTTTCTGTTTTTCCCCCTCAATGCTAGAGAAAGGCATGACCCAATTATGATCCAACCATCGCAGCGTGCCAGTAGAGAGAATTCAGAGATAATCAATACCTACAGCATATGTGCATGAATAGAAAAACCAGTTCTTCACCCCCTTCGTTTAAAAATCAAGATGACTACCATTTTCCTATGCAATGGTCCCTCTTCCCAATATATGACATGTTCTCATAGTTCTTACAGTTGATCAGAATTAGCTGTCTGAACAGCTGAAGGCATGGCCATGGTAGCATTTGCTGGAACCCCACCCATTGAATTCGGCATGACAAAGACATGTGACAAACCACTGCCCTAAAACAATATAACCTTCAGAAGATGCTGATTTGTGAAACAAATATGGTGTAAATGAACACTGATTAGCAGTTTTTTTGTGAAAATATCTCACTGCACGTCTCTCTCGAGCAGTAGGTCACAGTGAGAGCTGGAAGAAAATCCAAGATGCGAAATTACATACTACGTAACTTTTAGCCAGTGTCATTTGATGTTCAGTCAGAATTCTCAGTGTAACTGTGCACTGAAATGATAAAATGCTGGAGGCATGTTATCACATGCTACCCATATGAAATATTAGCACCTAAATGTATATATTTTTATATCATTGATGAGAGATGCACATATGGTAAGTACATTTTTCACATGCTTGCTATCATATACTGAACCATGCAGTTGATTTATCTCTTGGGAAGCTATCACAGAACCAAATTCAGACATTATAAAATAAACAAAAAATAGCAACCAGCATCCTTAGGCATCACTGAATAAAAATAAAAGCAATCATGCCAACACAGCACACAACAGTATCTTAGATGCAGGAATACCTGTAGAGCATGGAGAGAGGAAGGATTAGATAGAGACAAACCTGAACCTTTATTTCCTATTAATGGATTTCCACAGTTCTTAATGAAGCCGATGCCTATGATTCATGGATATGCCCAACAGCAGCAAGAAACTTCCTCTGTTCTCTTTCAATCTTATTCAGAAAAACAAGGACCTTCAGAATTATGTAAGCCTCTATCAAGTAACATGATGACTGCAAATTAAACATCAATACCTGTGCCTCTAATTCAGATATTCTCTGCAAAGATGCCTGTTCAATGCAAGCACGGCGCTTGCACTCCTCTTCAAGCAAACCTGTCATTTGGTACCTCAGTTCAGCCATTTCTTGTGCTAGATCATCTGCTTCTTCATTTGCCTTTGATTTTTCCTCTCTCAATTCATCCTAGTAACAATTCATACGTTAACCTCAGCAAGCTAACAAAAAGATACAAAATTCAAAGCACTGCAAGTACCAGAACAACTTTAAAATGTAATTAAGTTTATCAGCATCTTAGCATTGTTTAACATAATTATAGATCTTCATAGGTCAAAATTCATACCTTAAGCTGCTTCACAAGAACTTCGTATTTTCTTATCTGATGTGACATGCTCTCCATCTGCTCCTTCAAATTTGATGCCGGTCCCAGTAGTGTTGTTGCAAGCGTTGAACTTCATGTATTTCACAAAAATAAGTAAGAGCATCGCAAAAAAAATCATTATAATTCTTAATCAAAGTCTTATTAAAAGAATTAATGTCTATCCTCTATGTAAGAATTTAGAGTTATGGAAATGGCCATTACTTAGAAAGGCATGGCATCCAAAATATATCTTTGGAAAAAGCTTTCAAATAAAGTGTTTGATGTGTCTTTTTGTGGATACTTATGCCCACAATTCTCAAAGGGAAAAGGTTAGTATCTAAGAGCTCTTAGCCGCCAGAAAGTAGCTGTAGAAATCGAGTAGCATGTAAAATATATCAAAGAGTTCTTATAATCTAACAGCAAGCAACTAAATTAATAGAAATGCATGATTTAACTTACCTCTTTTCTTTTGACATATTACTTTTCTGTTCTATCTCACTCAGGTATGATTGAGTATTAAGTTGTTTTGTGTCCTTGTTTTCAATCCATTCCTCAATCTGCTGAAGAAATAATTTAGAGTTCACATCAGACGTAACATGTTTGCCCCTCAATTCTATGTTCTCGTTCTCTACACATTCAATATTTTCCTTTGCCTCACGAATCTGAAATTCAAGTTCTTTAATTAACCCATTCATCCTAGCATTTTCTTGGAAGGTTTCTTCCTGGGTTTTTTTAGCTTTAAAGCAAGTCTGCTCCAAAGATATCATATCAAGCTTCATGCTCTCTATTTCACATTGGAAATCTAGAGTTAGAGATGAAATCGACTCCTCCAGCTTCCCTATGCACAGAGCTGACTCCTGCAACTCTACTTCTTTGCTCTCTAGTTCCTGTAACAATAACAAGTGCTCTGAATCACACCTTTTCAGTTCCTCCCTTAACTGGCCAACGCTTTCTTGTAGATGTTCCATGTTTGCTAATTTCAACTCCAGCTCATTCACATGCTCCCCCAGGGTGTATACCTCTGAATTCCTCATATTTAGTTGCTCCTGCAAGTAATCTATGACAAATGTGATGATCAAGTTAAAGCCAAATCAAATAATCATATGAGCATCCAGTCAGGAACTGAGGGCAAAATGCAGCAATCAGTGTCACAAACACCAAATTTCTGTGTAATTTCTTGTTCTTCCAAAAGAGGATTTGCTGCCTCTAAATACATGTACAAAACCCTAATTTACAGTCTACAATTAATGCTATATTTTGCTGTTACAATTTGATATCAATTCAATATTCTGCTGTTACGATTTGCTTTTCATATATCAATAATGTTTGTAACTGCTGTGATCTCTTTCCATATATACATTATTGACAATCAGTGACATACATATGTAGTAGAAATTCAATTCTCATTCAATATCCACCCCTAGATAGTACTGAATATAGTAGACAGCAAATATTAAAACCCTCCTGTACAACCATATCTATGAAAATCATTTGATGGGATTTTGGACATAGGTGATCATTTGTCTATGTACAACTTCACTATTAATTAATCAAAACCTCAGTTTAAACAATAAACTTAACAAAAGGAGCTCAAAGCTTAAAATTATAATTCTCAGTATCAAGATAGACCAAGTGTAGCATTTGATATTGGACAAATAATGTCTAATTTTTAAACGAACCCATCAAATGATTAAGATATACCAAAAAAGGACCACTACCTATCTCTTGAGAGCAGTTCAACAGCTCTCTTTCCAACTTCTGAATGTGTTTCTTGTCTTCAGTACGAGCCTCTGATAATTGTTTCACATGTAGTTCTAATCTCTGCATCCACAAAATCTGAAATCAGATCTTTTTGTTCATGCTGCATTCTTTAGCTACATTTTCAATCCTCACAAGACAACTACAAGCACATAGTAGAAAGCAGAACAGAGGATGAGCTATGAGATTGAATGTGCTGTTTTTTCTTCTATTTTTGTATAATTTGCCATAACCCGTGTTCTTCAATCACTAGTAAAGTAAAAGTGAGTGGTTAAGACTGCAAAATACAAATCAAATGAAGATGATTTAAAAGATTAATGCCGAAAATTTGTTACTTGAGGGTTGGAAATGAACTCCTGAAACTGACTCACCAGTAAAACAAGAGAAGAACAAATGTCCGTGTTCGTGGAGGGTAGATTCCATCAGCTAAAACAGTTTCAATTAATATGAATGGATTAAATGCTGTTTTCTTGAAAGGATTTCCAAAAATGGACAAAAAGATTTGGGCCGGAGGACATATTATATAAGCAATTTACAATCCAAATCTTAAAATTGAAGACCAAGCATTTAAGCAGGTGGAGTTTTAACTTCGACTATCTATGAGAGCACTATATGATCCTTTGACAGGGGATGCTGGCAGCAGCCCTCAAAAGTTTTTAGAGACATTCTAAGAGTGATTCCAATGCTCAAGCATTGATTTGGCACATGGCTAATAATGGAAAACTTAGTTGGGAACTTGAGTAGATCATAAGGGTATCTTGGTAATTATTGGATCTGCTGGAAAATCTAAAAATTACAATATTTTATTTTATTAGTCTCAGAGTTATTAGGCTGTCCTATTCTAAAAAGGAATAGTTATATCGAAGGTTTAGGAATCCATGTCTTATTGGATTTGGGCTAATAAAACTCTATAAAAAAGCATGTAGTCATTCAATATTTTGATTACAGTTTATGAATAAAATTCCAGCAATTTGTTTGTGATTGTGTGTCTCAATCTCTCCTAGATGTGACTCTTAAGAACCGTTGTGTGAAGCTTAGGTTTTCCTTTTTCCCTAGGTGTGACTCGTAGAAATCTATAGTTCCAGCAAAACCCCAACAATACAGCCCTAAACAGCCTCTGAAGTCAGATCCAGAACAGCCCCCTAAGCTGTCCCTCATCATCCTTCCATATGATGCACATTTGTTAGGCAGATCATGGAATGGCCTGAAGCAAAGTAAATCGAAAAGATCTTCCCTCTTAACCTAAATTCATCTCAAACACGCTCCGGAAAATGGATACAAAACCTAACCATATAATATGAATATGAACACAAGTAATGACTTACATATCATAACATTATATTTTGCATAAAAGGAATAACAATCAATCTCGCATTAAATAAAAATTCACCCTGATCAGTTCAAAGCTCTGGGGTTGTGAATCTCTCAGCATGTCCTTTTCTTTTCGCAGCTGCAGTGATGCAAGAGATAATTGATTGATGAGTTAGATGCTATAAGAATTTAGACAGAACAACTGAGAGTCTTTGATTGTTGAAAAATGAACCTCTCTGCATCGAGTCCCAATTTGCAAAAGTTCCTCAGCATCAAAAGAGCTGTGGCCATCACTTCTGGAGCTACTCGACATTTAAACAAGAAAGCCTGGATTGCGAGCACAAACGAAAAAAACAGAGATGGATGCCTATACTATTAGGAAGCAAAACACAAATCTAATAACACTTGAAGCATAGAAAACATGTATACGATCATGTCAATAAAGGAAAAACAAACGTCTTTGAGTTATTCAAAAGGTGGACAGCATTCAACTAAAAAAAAGAGAGAGAGGGAGAGAAAGCAAACTTAAATGAAAAGTGCAAAAGATGGAAACTTGTTATATTCATCATCTTCTTAAGCATAAGCACCAACCCTTTTTAAGTTTCCACAAATCAACATTGTTTTGCATGATTCTGATAACATTGGTTGATAGCTAAAAAGGAAAAATAGTCATTATTGCAAATAATTACAATAACAACAACAACAACAATGAAAAATAAATGATACAGAACTTGTATAGAATGACTCCTGCTTCATTGTTTCTGCTGATATAAGAAAAATTGCAAGAGTATTATTAAAGCTAACATGGGTTTTCTTCATTTTACGATATAGAGTGAACCATTAACAAGACAGAGTTAAGATAAATAATGGGGGGGAAGACATAGTAATCTGCGAATACTAAGATTATCAATCAAGACCCAAACCCCATGAAATTGAAATGTAAATGAGGCAACTTCGTATGAAAATAATCATCAAAATCATGACAGAGAGTTACCTGAGAAATAACTGATAATAGTAATAAGAGAAATATAGATAGCTTCAGTTTCAGGGAGATGGATGAATTCAGAGATTATCGACGAGTAACGATGATGATGATAATAGAAAGCCTATTTTAAACTCAGGCGAGGAGATGAGCTAGCGCCATTCATGAAAAGCCCCAAACGAATGACACTTCTATCATTTAAAGTTTTAAACCTCAAACCTTTAATTTTATCAATTTTACGCCAAAGCTACATGAACCTTTGACAATATCATCCATTGTCAGTGTTAATTAAATATTTTGTTCAATCACAGACACCAAAATACATTTGAATATACTATAAAATATATTACCTTTCTTTCGTGGATCAAATGCATTATATTCTTTACTATTTCTTATTTCTTAATAGGTAAATTCTTGTTAGAATATTATAAATTTTAAAATATATATTTGGTGTAGATGCATAGGAGGCATAAAAACCCTTGGATAAAATAAAAAAATAAAAATGGAATCTTTCCTGGAAAATATTGAAGGTCAAAGGTAAACCCATGCATTATAGAGTAATTTGTAACAAAAAAATAATAAAAACTGAGAAAAACAAATTATTATGAACTTGTAAAGGGAAAATATCAAGTGAATTAAAATAATTTCAGATGATATGTTAAAGATTCATTGCGAGAAAAATGTGTGTGTTCTTACAAAACTATTCAATGAAAGTTAAAATAGTAAATAAGAGAATAAAACTTTATTTCCCTTTTAAAAGGAATTAAGGTGAGAATTGTTTTGAAAAACTTCTTCTCTTCTATTTTTTTTCTCCATTTTCTTCATTATGTAAATTGAAGGGATTGTTCACAAGGAGAAAAACTAAATTAGGAATCTAGAAGCAAGAGGGAGAAAATGAAATTTAAAGAAAGAGGTGAAATTGTGGAAGAAATTACATTCTAACTCACCAAATTTGATTGATTGTTTATGGTTAAGATGAATTTGATGGTTTTATTTCATTCAATTTATTTTTATAGAAAATGATAAGAAAACCTCAAATGTTGTTTGTTAGGGTTTGTAGAAATTGTATGTTGTAGGATATAATTGTAATATATAGGTGCTTGAAATTGTTAAATACAGGATAAAATAAAAGGATTGAGAAAAGCTATAGATGTTGAATGATTGCATACTTTATATATTGAAAATGGAGTTTACGGGGAGGGGATTTTTTGAACATTGATGTGGAAATGTTAAGCTCACAAAATAGAGCAACGTTAAATTACATTGGAAACAAAGAAAATGATGAAATAAAACAAAATTAAAAAAAAGAAAAGAACACTAGATCCTTGTTCGCTACATGATCAACAATTTATAAAAAGTTTAAGGATTTATCTATATGAGAGATAGATTGTTGATCTAGTTTGTATTTTCATGTGCTCACACTACAAGCTTTTTAATGGGTTTTTTTTTTATCAAGGACTTAAACCTATTTCTCAAGATAAAAAAAATAGTGTTTTAATTTATTTTGGTGTTTTAATGTGCAAGTATCAAAATAAGTTTTTTTAAATATATATATATATATATATATATTATTTTGATACATTTCTAAATATAAATAATTTTGAAAATAAAATATTACTATAATATCAAAATAGCTCTTAGTCTTATTTGAGTTTTCATACAAATTAAAAATAAAATACAAGAATTGTGTCTCATGCCACATGCTTTTTGAGTCTAATAAGATGATTTAATTTAATTATATAATATAAAAAGGACTATAGATGTACTAAATTTAAAAGGGGGAATGATAATGGCGACCTACAAAAACAATTATTTCTAAAAGAAACTGAATTCTAATATAACCTAATGTTAAATGATAAAATAAAAAAGTTACAAATAAAAAATGCCCTGAGCCAATACTAGTTAGCATGATACACTCGTGACAAGTGTCATAGAGTCAAACTATCCTCATAGAAACCAAATAAAACAAAATAAAACAAAATTCAATATTTAATAAACACAATGTTAAAAGTTAGAATATAAACAATTGGTATAAAAAAAGACATGTGGCAATATGGTTTAACATTTTATACTTATGAATCGGGGCATGATAACAAAGATCACATTATCAAAAAATATTACGAAGTTTAATTCTCAATCAATCAAATATTAAATGATAAAATTAAAAAAAAATCCAAATAAAAAAAATAAAACAAATATTGATCAAATTTGACATAAAACAAAATGAAATAAAATGATGTAAGAGTCGTGGGCAAATCCAAGTCATCACTAAAAACTTGCAACCTAGACCGCAAGGATGAGTTATCTTTATAGAAGAAAAAAAAAACATTGCTTATTTTTTAATAAACTCAATATTAAAAGATAAAATTGAAAAGAAAAATAATTGTATGACTTGATTAAAAACAAAAACTGATACCATTTCACACTCTTGGCCCGAAATCATAAGAATGAGATCACTACAGTGGAAAAAAAATTATAAAGCCTTATTTTGATCAAATTCAATGCTAAAAAATAAAATTGAAAAAAAAAACAATTTAAAAAAGAATCAAAAGAAAAAAAAAAGAGTTATTGAAAGAATAAGAATCAAATTTGATATAAAAATAAAATGATGAGGGATAAAATTTATTTTTTTAAAACTAACACACACACATATTTATATAAAGACCAAATTTGATATGAAAATCAAATAAGATCAAATGTTAAGGAATAAGATTGAGAAAAAAATCAGTCAATAATATTTTAAAATAAATAATAAGGAATAAAAAGAATAAGAACTACAATTAAAATAAAAATACAATTGGATGACATTTTTTATTTTTTGTTGATCCAATGTGATTCCCGAATAAAAGGGGAGAATTTTTTTTTGCAACCAAACCACCGCGAATCATTGTACACATGTTGTCTCATAAGATTTGTTGTCACTCCATGATTTGGGTTACAAGGTGATTGTATATTTTTGGCACTGAAAGACGCAACACATAATAATGCCTGAAAAAACACGAGTGTCATCTTTATACCGATATATTGTCTATAACTTTATATTAAAAGAAATTTTATATTTTTAAAGTACTGAATTGTTACTGATTCTCCTTTATCATTACAAAAAAAACTAAGATGAAATGGCAAGAAAACCTCCATACACGAGTCTAAGAAAATTAATATGGTTATAGGAAAATTCAATTTTTTTGTGAAAATATAAAAAAAATAGCAAGAGTGTTTTATAATGTCATACATTTGTCCAAAATAATTAGTTTGGACAGAATTCTTGTTAATACATGTTAAAAAAATTATTTATAAGATAATTTTTTGTGTTCAATAATAATGTGAAGTAATACAAATTTACAAAAATAAGATAAATTTTTTTTAAAGACAACTGCAACTGCAGATTTATGAGCAGATAATTGATAAAATTCATTCAAGATGAATTATGTATTTTCTGCAGCAAATTGACTAATTGTTGGGTCTGTTTTAACTATTTGGTTAAATATTTAATTGAAAGATAATAAAATTATAATTGATAAAATTCACTAAAGATAAGTTATTTACTTTCTACAACAAACTGATTGATTATCATAAATTTATGAATTGAAATTTCTTATTGTTATTATTATGAATGAAAACAAAACAAAAAAAATATTAGCAATATAATTTTTTTTTATTTGATTGGAAGAATAAATGAAAGTAATTAATGGAAATAAGTAAACCTAGTATTATTATCATTATGAATATAATTATTATAATCATTTGGTTTCTAATAAAATTATTAAATTATCTCTAAGAATAAAAAATTGTAACACAAGAGCAATCAAGAAAATATTTATAAAAAAACAATTATCGAGATTATTATTGTATAGACAATTAAAACCATAAAATTATACTAAAGAATTAAAAAAAAAAAAAAAAAAACTTTAACAAAGAGTAAAAAAAACAACCAAAATAAATGAAAAAACCAAAATAAATTATTAGCATTTAAAAAATCATTTGATTTGAAGAATAAATGGAAAAAAAGGAACATAGGGAAAAAATAAAAAATATTAATTTTAATAAAAGAGAAAACAAAAACAACAAAATTAAAATTAAAACCACAATAAATATTATGAGAAAAAATAATTTGATTCGAAGAACAAATAAGAATGATAGAAAATATTAAAGAAAAAGAACAAAGAGAAAACAAGAAACATCAATTTTAAAATGATTACCAACATAAATTAAATTATGAGGATTAAACTAAATAAAGACAAAACCCTAAGAAAAAAAGAAAATGATAAAAGTCAAAAACCAAAACAAAAAACATTATCTTATAAGCTAAATGGGATCGCACAAATACTGTGCACGTAATACTGTTCATCCAGACTGCTTTCACTGTGGATTTGAACAGTGATTTCCCTTTTTTTTTTTTTTTTTTTTTTTTTTATTACTTTTCTCTTTTTTTTTCTAATTTTTTTTTCTTTTTTTCGTTCCTTTCTTTTTTTTTTCTAATTATTTTTTTTCATGAATTTTTTTTTTCTGGTTATATTTTTTTTCCTACTTATATATAATTTTATTTGTTTTTTTTTAATTGAGGTGTTTGGGTTAACTTAAACACACCACAAATAATCCTCAGATCTTATTTTTTTTATAGTTTTGTTCATATTTTTTCTGATTTTATTTGTTTAATGTGATGATATTTATATTTTAATAACCAATCGCGGTTCTACTGTAGCAATTACCACTGTTCATCTACACTCAGAACCATTGTGGACTTGAATAGTGAAATTATTTAATTTTTTTTTTCTTTTCTCTTTTTTTTTCTAATTATTTTTTTCTTCTTTTTCGTTCCTTTCTTTTTTTTTTCTAATTATTTTTTTTCATGAAATTTTTTTTTTCTGGTTATATTTTTTTTCCTACTTATATATAATTTTATTTGTTTTTTTTTTAATTGAGGTGTTTGGGTTAACTTAAACACACCACAATTAATCCTCAGATCTTATTTTTTTTTATAGTTTTGTTCATATTTTTTCTTATTTTATTTGTTTAATGTGATGATATTTATATTTTAATAACCAATCGCGGTTCTACTGTAGCAATTACCACTGTTCATCTACACTCAGAACCATTGTGGACTTGAATAGTGAAATTACTTAATTTTTTTTTTTTTTACTTTTCTCTTTTTTTTTCTAATTATTTTTTTCTTCTTTTTCGTTCCTTTTTTTTTCTAATTATTTTTTTTCATGAAATTTTTTTTTTCTGGTTATATTTTTTTTCCTACTTATATATAATTTTATTTGTTTTTTTTTAATCGAGGTGTTTGGGTTAACTTAAACACACCACAATTAATCCTCAGATCTTATTTTTTTTATAGTTTTGTTCATATTTTTTCTGATTTTATTTGTTTAATGTGATGATATTTATATTTTAATAACCAATCGCGGTTCTACTGTAGCAATTACCACTGTTCATCTACACTCAGAACCACTGTGGACTTGAATAGTGAAATTACTTAAGCATAATATTATCATTTGGATACTAGAGATGATGAAAGAAGCCGCTTGGCCGAGTGGTTACAGCGCGCCCAAGCGACGCTGGGCGCGCGAGTTCGAATCCCACTAAAACTATCTTTTGGAACATTTATTATATTTATTAGTATTATTATTATTTGTATCCAATATCTGCACAAACAAGACCTTGGCCGAGCGGTCACAACGACGATTCGCGCGGGACGCTGCTGAGTTCGAATCTCAGCAGCACAATTTTGTCTAATAATGAACAGTGAAATCACTGTTGCAAAGGGTAATTTCTTTGTTTTTCCGGGCTTCTTTTTTTTTTTGCTGTTTTAATAACCAAAGTGTCCGGTGCATCAACATAAATTTCTGAACTTTTATTTTTATAATTTTTATTGTTCATTACTATTTTAAAATGTATTTTCCCTTCTTTTATCGGTTTTTTTTTTAATCACGATTTTTGAGTCAGTTTACACGCACCACAATTTTTTTCCCGCGTGTACATTTCTTTTATAATCGGGGTAGCTTACACGCGTCACGAATAATACTTGGACCCATTTTTAACATTTGTTTTAATTTTTTTCCACTTATAAATTTCTTTTATAAGTTAAAATAACAGTTTTTTGCACTGTTCACCTAGACACCGATCACTGTGGACGGGACCACTCAAATTACTCAATAATATTTTTTTTATTTGTACACTACAACTAAATAAATAAATCGCTTGGCCTGGTGGTTACACCGCGCCCCCCCTTGGGGGGGCGCGGAGTTCGAATCGCTATATCTATGAATTTTTGTAATAATTAAATTACAATATTATATTATTATTATTCATATCCTACAACTGACTAAATAAGTTGCTTGGCTGGGTGGTAGGAGCGCGCCCAAGCAAAGCGGGGCGCGGGAGTTCGAATCTTTGTGGCAACGATTTTTTTGAATAGTTAAAAATATAAGATTTTATAATTATTTGGATCCTACAACTGACAGAAGAAGTCACTTGGCCGAGTGGTAATGGTGACATGTACGTGGCAGGTCGCGGGAGTTTGAAAAATAATTTTTGAGTAAAGAACAATGTTTTCTACTGTTCATTAGTTAGTGTTTTCTACTGTTCATTAGTTTTTGACATGTTTTTTTTTTCTATCATTTTCTTTTTATAATTGGGGTGTCCGGGTTAGCTTATGCGTATCACAATAAATCTCTAAACTTAATTTTTTTTTTACAATTTTCACTGTTTATTAATATTTGAAAATGTGTTTTCCTCTTCTTTTTTCAGGCTTCTTTTTTTTTGTTTTTCTGATAATTGCGATGTCCAGATCAGTTTACGCGCACCATATTTTTTTCTCTCACATATTTTTTTTTTTATAACCGGGGTAGGTTACACGTGCCACGAATAATCCTTGGACATTGTTGTTTTTTTCAACTTATAATTTTTTTTTATAACTAGAATGTCCAAACTAGCTTACGTATACCATGACTATTATTTTATACATAGCTAAAGGAGATCGCAATTTCAAACAGTAATAAACAGTGATTTGAACTATGGTTTTCGTTGTTCATTACTATTTAAAAAAGTTGATTGAACTGTGATTCTGGTGAGAGATTACAAGAGTGTTTGGTAATGCGTCTGGAAATTGCTTTTGAATAACTTTTAAATTTTTTAAATTTTCAATTAAAAAAATATGTTTTTAGATAATTTTGATGTGCTAATGTCAAAAATAATTTTTAAAAAATTATAAAAATACTAATTACAACACGTAAAAAATCAATTAATTCTCTACATAGAAAAAAGCCCAGCGCAACGCGCGGGCAAGTCAGCTCGTGAATACTAAATAAGGACAAAAAATAAAGATCATCTAAAAAGGATCGAAAAAATCAAAGTATTGAAACTAAACAAAAATTTAAAAGAATAAAATATTTAAAACTTTTGTTTTTGTCAAAAACTTATTTTCATTGTTTACCTTCAAATATAATGATAAAAATAAAAATAATAACCTAAGTAATTTATCATTCGATGTTGTATTTATTAAGTAATTCACGTAACAAATTATTGTTATAGTTTTTTTAAGGACAATTTAATAATTTTGAAATTGGTCATATTTTCTATTTTTCATTTTGTTCTTTATTCTTTTAATTTTTTAAAATAAATTATACTGTATTTTTAAAAAAAAATCTCTTTATTTGTTTCGGTCCCAAATTTTTATTTGTTGCAATTTTGTCATTTGATTGAAATTAATTATATACTTTGTTATTTATTTCGACCTTTATTATTTGAATTTTTTATTTGATATTAATTCTTTTGATTTTTGAGTACTTCTTGGACAATGTTTATTTTTTACCCTTATTTATGCATATATGCTTTTAGTTTTTGTTTTTAATTTTTGTCATTTTATTTTTTGTTGTTGTTTTATTTTTATTCGGTTAACTCCTGAAATTTTAATTTATATTGATGATCATTTTAAAATTAATATTTCTTTGTTTTCCCTTTGTTCTTTGTTTTGATGTTTTCTGTTATTTTTATTTGTTCTTCAGTTCATATAATTTTATGGTTTCATTGTTTGCGCGATAATAATGATAATTTTAATGTGAATTTTTTTTATTGTTTGTTTTGTAAAACTATTTTTTTATTCTTCAAGACAATTTAATGATTTTAATTGGTTGGACAATAATATTGATAATAATTTTAACTGTTATTGTCATGATAATGATGATAACGTAAGCTTGGATTTTCAATGATGCTTTCTTCTTTTTGTTGATAGAAAATGAAGTACTTATTTTTGTTATTCGATTATTGCAAGTGTTTTCACAATTTATATTTTATTTGTTATGTTTAATTTAAAGTGGATTATAAAATGAAGTTATTATAATACAGTGAATTTGATAATTCAGGTATATGAATCTTTTTGTATTTTTAATGATGATGATAATTTTATGTTGATGATTTCGTTGATATCTACTAAACAAATAAATTTATATTAATTTAAAATTCATATATTTTACAGGAAACTCTAAAAACAAACAATTTTGAAGTGTTTCCTAAAGAATATCTAATTGATTGTTGAGAATCGAGGTTGGATTTATTTTTTTGCTACAATTAGATTTGTCATTTTTGCTTTAACTTAAGTTTTTAGTATGTTTGAATTATTGTTATATGTTTGAAGATAATTTTTTTAAAAATATATTTTTAAAAACTTTTACTGTTTTCCAAAAACATTTAATATTATAATTATGAGAAAAAAAAGGGGAAAAATAGAAACAGAAGAGGGGAAGAAAAAAAAGTCAACAACGCGGGTTAGCTAGAGGGGAGGAGAGGAGACGGGAGGGGAGGAGTGGCTCCGTGGATCATCTAATATCGTGGTTTCCTTTCCAACACTCATGCTCTTCCCATCTCATCCTCTGCAAACATTTATTTAGAATTGGCTTCCACCCTTCAACCTAAACCTAAATGAACTAATCCTTTTTGTTTTTTTGTTAAACATAAGCGTAAGTTGATCATCATTGACGATAACGAAGAAGATGGGTTGCTGTGCAAGCCAAAATGTGGATTCTAAAGCTTCCAGGATTGCCCGCTGGCGATCAACCGGAATTGTCGCTTTCCGAGACGCTAAATTGAAGGCAATCATATATATATATATATGTTTTTTTTTTGCTCTAAAAAATTGTTTGTATTGATATTTACTGTTTTCTTCTAGTTTGTTAAGGTTGGATAAAGAAGTAAACTACAAAGGATATTAGGTTTTGTTTGATTAAAAAATTAAGACCAAACAACTCTATTTAGCAATCAGGTGTTTATTTGCAGGCTTAAATGAATGATTACTTCTGTTTTGATGATTTTATTATGACATGGCTAATTTGCTGAATACGATGATTTAAGTTAAGTGTTTTCAACTCATGATGTTTACTTGGTTGGGTTTAAGTTTACTCAAATTAATTTTAAAGCATTTATTTGATAGAAAAGAAATGATGATTGATTTTTACCCCTTGCCAACCAAATTCACACAGTATTATCACCACCTTTTGGAGTGCATATGCTTGTTTAAGTAAACATGGATACCATTTATATGACTAATCTAATAATTTTGCATCCGAATTTCATACTCGATGTTTTCTTTTTATGATTTGTTCTTTTGGCATTTCTTTCTGTTCTGTATGTAAATAGTTTAGAATCGCTAACTTTTTCTACGGCAGAAGGTGAGTACTGATAGTTTAGATATCAGCAGTATAAATGCAGTTGTTCATATGCCTTTCCATTCTCTATTTTTGCACCAACAGGCTTTTCCTGATGAGGTTCTTGATCTTGACAAAGCGGTGCGCACCCTTGATTTAACGCACAATAAATTGGGTAATAATTTATTTCATTTTTACCTTTTCTTGGCTTTTCTCAAATCCTTTTCTTTTCATCGGATGATATGGATTTGTGGCAACCCCCCAGCAGTTTTGCCTCACCTGTGTTATTATAAGATTTGATGGCTATGTTTTCACTGCAGTTGACATTCCAATGGAGATCAGCAAATTGATAAACCTGCAACGCCTGGTAAAAATTATAAAATTTTAGCTTTAACTGCCTTTATTTATTTATTCTTTTTGTTAGAACTTTTTTGTAAATACAAACTTGCATAAAAAGCCCTTGTAAAATACACAGGACTTGAATCATTTTAAAATACAAATTAAAGCTTTAAGATAACCCGGTCGATTCATTTTTATAAAACTTTTATATGGTTATCTTAAAGCTTTAATTTGTCAAAACAATTTTCAAATTAAGATTTATGGGATATGGTATTCTCCTTTTTACTTTTCCCCCCTGTAGGCTGAATCTGCAACTTTTTTGCATTTTAAATAGGAATGTGTACTGCTTACCACAAAGGCCAATGGTTTTTGTGTTCAGATTTTTGGTGGACTACCAAAGTCTTAGGGCCATAAACATGATGGAAGTATTGTTTCATTTATTTAATTCATACACCCAGAGAGTTTACTCATGAATTGATATAATGCCACCAACTGCTGCTTCTCATATCCTGAACAGATTGAATATTTTTCTAGCAGTTGTGTCATCCATAGTCATAATGTCACGAGTATATGGAAGTACTTGTTAGCATATTAGCTAATCTTATGGAATGCCTGGATTACCCCATCAAAGCAACTTGCCCTTTTCAGGTTTTAGCTGATAATCTTATTGAGCGATTGCCAATGAATTTGGGGAAACTGCAGTCACTAAAAGTTATGATACTTGATGGGAATCAAATTGCTTCCTTACCTGATGAATGTAATGTTCTTCTCTGAGTAAGATGATTTATTATTATTTCTTAAATCTATTTCCTTTACCTTTGTAGTTGAATTTGACAGTCTTCATGGATTTAGCTGCACACTTCGTACTGTCCTTGTTTTTTTGCGTAAAACCTAAATTGATGTATTTCCTACTTAGTGGGTCAGCTGGTGAGGCTTGAGAGGCTTTCCATCTCAGAAAACATTCTAACATGCTTGCCAGAGACGATTGGGAGTTTGCGCAATGTAAGTGGCTCTATTTGGTTGTTGATATTGAATTTAGCTATGGAATGATTTGAGATTGCATAAAATTTACTAAGTACAAGAATAAGGCAATTTTAATCGAGAAGGTCTATATTCTGTAAATTTTCAAAAGAACTGCCTACCTAAGCTTTTCTCAAAACAATCAAATAGGATCCTTGATTAAAGTTAGAGGATGCAAATAGTTTAAGAGAGGTGAAAGTCTGCTTTGTGGGAAATTAGAAATTGACCAAAATGCTTCCTCAAAAGTATTACTTCATAAGAATTTGGCACTACTGGTTTTCAGCATGACACATTTATCATATCTCTTTAACTTCCATGACAAAACATAATATTTGATGATGCAGTTATCACTTTTAAATGTGTCAAATAACAAGTTAAAGACATTTCCAGAATCAATTGGGAGTTGTTTCTCTCTAGAAGAATTGCAAGCAAATGGTATGATAATATCTTTGTTTTTCTTTTTAATCTTTTTCCCCGTTGATATCTATACACAAAAAAATTTATGTGATCGAAAATAATGTGAAGCTTTCCATAAACCTTTTTTTTTGTTACTTGTTCTTCATTCATGGATAATGAAACTCTTCAACTTTCCTCTTTGAAGAGGATTGTTGGTACCTAGAGGCAGCTGGGTGTCACTAATATGGAAGCTGCAAAGAGGTCCAACATCAGTAGCTTTCATGATAATTGTTACAAACATGAAAATTGATGGCATAGGCCCTAGATTTGGATAATGCCTGTTGAAATGATTCAGTTGATGGAAATCCCGTGTAAATTTGATGCTCTAAACTCAAAGATAATTTACTGTACTAGGATTTTTGTTCACCACTCTTATTTTGTTTCCTTTTTCTTCTTCTCAACATTTGTGAAGAATTTCTCAAAAGTTAACAACTGGTAAATTGTGTTTAGAAATCAAATTGATTGTCTTAAAACTAAGTGGACAAGCTTTACTTCTCGGTTTTCCCTTCGAATAATTCGGAAAAGGTTAAGATGTATGGTGGTTGGAATAAATCTTTGTTTCATGTTCATGCCTAGAAATCGATCAGAATGTTCGTAGTAGATAAATGATTCTAGAACTGTAGCGCTGGATATTACTTGGAATGAAGCATAACATCTTGGTAATTTTAAGCACCTTCTTGGATGACATAACAGGTAAATTGTACAGATTAAGTTATTGATAGTTTCTGTATTAACATTAGGCTTATATACACAACTTTATGCTCCCATAGGTTTTGTCAAGATACATAAATCGCTGCTTGCTCCTGGCATTTATTACAAGGGAAAATCATATCTTGAACAACTTGTATAGTTCCATAAAGTGTCATTTTAATGGCATTAGCTGGATGCTTTTTCATATAATAGTCTTGCACATGGATTTTTCTTTTTCACGAATCCAAATCTTTTTTTGAACCAATTGTATGGTTGTTTGGAGTGTCATTATATGGCCATGAGTTGGATGAGATCTTCATATATTTTACTTTTTTTCTTGCACATGAATTTGATTTTGTTTTCCTTTCCATCAAGGATATGAGTAGCTTGTTCTGTTTTAGTGC
Organism: Salix brachista; assembly: GCA_009078335.1. NCBI lineage: Eukaryota > Viridiplantae > Streptophyta > Magnoliopsida > Malpighiales > Salicaceae > Salix > Salix brachista. The sequence goes on from CM018586.1 coordinate 10,982,302, forward strand.
TTCTAGATATCAACAATCCTACCTTTACTACTCAGCGTTCTCACAGCTTATTATCTTGACCAATTTTGCAGATAATCTCATTGAAGATCTTCCTGCATCTGTTTGCAATCTCATTCACTTGAAGTCGCTTTCCTTGAACAATAATAGTGTGGGCCAGGTAGGATTTAGTTCAAATCTTCTCATTTCTCTGAAACTGTACATAGTGATAGATGTGGTAATTTGATACAGGCAGCCTCTGCCAGTCATGATGGCCCACTTCCAGAATGCCTTCCAGTTTACTAGTGTAATGGTTATTGAGCGTACTAATTGTATTAAAAAATCTTTCTCAGTAATGGAAATGATAATTATTAATGTAGAGTGTTGCAAACTGGGTTTCAATTATAATTCTGGAGAGTTCATTGATTACAATGTCCATGCCGTTTCTTTGTTCTTTTAATTGCTTCCAGTTTCTTCTATATTTATTTCGTTGCTGATTGAAAGCAAATAGCCCTTTTGTTGATGTTCCTTCTTGAATCCTTAACCTTTCTGTTTTTACCTTGACCCTTTTTTTCTTCTAATCTGAGAAGCAATTTCATTTTCCCCTGATTTATAATTTATAAAACTTGCAAAAGTTGTCACTCAAATCTTCATGATGTGGTTTAGGAAATAATAGTTGTCTAGTAGATGTGTATCAAAGTGAACTAACTGTTTTGAGCTTAATTTTTTATTTGTCCATATTAGTTATATTGAATATAATGATTTGAACACTAGCTATTTTCTGGCCAGCAGCACTAGTATTTTTCCTTCTCTTCACAGATTCATCCATTTTTTATGTTCATATTTTGGTTTCCACGTGCATTCTACCAATTGAGTGTATGCTTGTGACTTGCGAGTTAGTATTATGGTCATTTGAATCATCAATGTAGGTTTTATTTGTCAGACAAGACTAAAGACAATGTTGAATTCCATGGTTTACAGATTCCTCCAAATCTCTTGAAAGACTGTAAAGCTCTCCAGAATATTTCTTTGCACAGCAATCCAATTTTGATGGATCAATTTCAGCAGGCAAGACACAGATTCAGCTCTCTACTGCATGGTTGATTTCATTTTTTTTTTCAGATTAGCAGCAGAGAAGTATTGTGTGTTTCTCTTTTGTATTTGAAATGTTCAAAAAATTACTTTTAGATGGAAGGATTTCAAGAATTTGAAGCCAGAAGGAAGAGGAAGTTTGACAAACAAATAGAGTCAAACATAATGATTGGTTCAAAAGGCCTTGATGAGGGTGTTGATCTATGATTACTATTGCCCTGATACTCCAACACCACAGTAAGTTTCACACCGTAACCTTTTTTGACATGGAGTTTTTTCTTTTAATTGGGATACTCATTGAGCTTTGAGATACACATTTGGGAGAGGTAAATTCAATCTCCCAAACAAACAAATCAAGGGAGGCTCACACCGTAACCTAGTGAAATTGAGCACATGTTAGAAGAATAATAGCAACTGGTGAATTCTGCAAATGTCATGTTCCTGCACCCTCTTCATTCCCTTCACCTTCCTTCACATGCCTTGTTAAGTTAAAATTGAATTAACGTATTTAATTTTTGTGGCAACATGGGATGAGACTATCAACAACTATTGGTTGATTGTCTGCAAGACCTTTTCTTTTGGTGCATGACAAAGTATAAATTGTTTGGTATTGAACAAAATTGAAACATACATGATCACAGTACACAGGCACACAAGCAAGTGCTGGAATATGCACATTTTGTGTTCCATTTTGACACGACGCATCTTCCTTGAAAAAGAAACAAAAAATTCCAGAATATGCTTTCTCTTGATTAGTTTTTAGTAAATTAATGTACTTTCTCCTGAACAGAATGGATGGGACATATTTATTAAGGGCTAAAGCAAGAGTGTTGAATCGTGATGGTTGTAGTTTCAGAGTTGCTCCTCTTACAGCCTGAATATTTCGTCACCTGTGGAATAAAAACGTATCCTTGTAAATGTCTTCTCTTTTCTTTTTGAATAGTTAATGATGGGTGTTTTGGTAGTTGACTGTCTGTTATATGCAGCCTTGTACATGCGATGATTGCTTGTTTCTTGAGATAGATGATGCTTTCTTTTCTTTTCTTTTTTTCATTTTGTTTTTAAGACCCTAATTAGATTCATACTGGTCCAGTATATGATTAAAAGAACAAGAATGGACGAGGGTTTTTAGAACCATTTAATTTTCAGAAATATGTGCTCATCTGAAGTCTATCATATCTGATTGATAATAGAAAGTACTTTGCAAGGGTACTCGTGAACTACAAATCCATTTAGAAAGTGTGATAGTGAGATCACCAAGTTATCTTGTATAGTGCCATAACCTAAATTTTGAGTTTTTATTTTATTTTATTATGTATAATAATAATAATAAAAATATATATATATAAAAAGAGGGAACGTAGTCGTTTGAAGGAGGATTATTCATCCTCTAGAGCAGGGGGGTCCCAACTGAAAAATCCACCAAAATGGCTTCGGCTAGATTCAATCTTCTCGCCAAATTCAAGTCAAATCGTGGCCAATGATGTCTATTACAAACTCCCCAGGTGGGTTCAGTTTCCTTCGCCCTCACAATATGTCTTTGACGTGAAGACAAACCCATCCTCAATAATGGCAAAACTCGAATCGTGTTGATCTTCATCCGCATGATCATTATTATATTATTAGGAGATCAGAGATAGATGTTGAGGGTGGAATTTGAGATTGGCTCTATAAAAGCAGAAGGAAGGCCACTCTAAAAAACCAGGAACGAGCAGGACAGCCTATTTCTTCAAGTTTTTTTAGTTGCTCAAACGAGACCCTTTGACGTCTCAACAAATCTCAAACGCATTCGACCACCCATCTTTTCCTCTATTCACCGATCTAAAATCAAACTGTGTTCTCAACCAGGTCACCTCATTTTGTTGCCACCATTTTCAATTTTAATTGCAGGCATGCACGAATCTTGTTAGCTCATTGTTGCCAGGTGTGGTCAGCAGGTTATGCCATTCTAGGGAGGTCGAGTCAATCCCAATATGGTTGGGCTACGTGCATCCCCCGTTAAGAAAAAGAAGAGAAAAAGCGATTCGGTTTATATTGATTTAATTACCTACACTAGTCATGAATAATATATATAATTTGAATAAAGAACTGTTTAAGAAAAAAAGTAATCCGCTCAAATTTTAAAATAATATAATTTATGGGAGAACTTTTTTTAATATTAAAATACAAATATATATTTTAAATTTAATTATATGCATTTTTCTCATATAATAAAACCAATTTTAATCCTAAATAAAAATTATAAGATAGTTTTTTAATCAAAACTATTATTTACCTCAAATATAAAAAATAATCTCTCCATTTCTTTTCCTCTTTTTTTAAGAGAAAAAAGATATGACCGACAACATAGTACAAATTGTCAATACATATCAACAACCATTAACTCCTGTCGATTCTTGCTATACAGATTAGTTTCCTATTCTGTTTAGTTTCCTATCTTGAATACAATAGCATTAATATATAGAATCCTATCTTGAATGTATTACCTATTATTTAGCAATGTAATTAGGGAAGCTTTTACTATATAAATGAGAGAACCTCACACATATGGGGCATACAATTTTTACCTTAATTTCTTATTTTTGTCATGGTATCAGAGCCAAAAACATAAATCATTATTTCTGGGTTTTTCTTCTTGGATTAAATATGTGCAATTGTGAGGGCTGTTCTTTGGCAGATTTTTTTTATGGGTTTTCTTCTTGGATTAAATCTGTGCAAATTGTGAGGGCTGTTTTTTGGCAGATTTTCATTTTATTATATTTGGGTTTTCTTCTTGGATTAAATCTGTGCAATTGTGAGGGTTGTTCTTTGACAGATTTTCGTGTGTTTTTTGGCAGCTCTTGTTCAAAGCCTTTTTCGGTTCTTAGTGAGGAAATTATTTAGGGCGCGGGGCTTTGATTATTACAGATCTTCACTTCTCCTTTTGCATCTGTTGGATCATGACTTCCAACGCAAAATTTTGTGTGTGCTTCATAGGAAAGAACTATGGGACTTGGGAGTTCCAGTTTCGTGTCTTTGTTACTGGAAAGGAGTTATGGGGCCATATTGATGACAACACTTCGGCTCCAACAAATGCTTCTCAGCTGGCTCAATGGAAGATCAAGGATGCAAAAGTCATGTCTTGGATCTTAGGATCTGTTGATCCTCAGATTGTCCTAACTTTGAAGCCCTTTAGGACCTCTAAAGGCATGTGGGATTTTTTAAAGAAAGTCTACAATCAGAATAACACAGCACGATGATTTCAGCTGGAATATGAGATTTCCAGCTACACTCAGGGAGATTTGTCAATTCAGGAATACTTCTCTGGATTTCAGACCTTATGGGGTGAGTTTATTGATATGGTGTATGCTACGGTACTTGCTGCATCTCTTGTTGTTGTGCAGGCAGTCCATGAACAAAGCAAAATAGATCAATTCTTAATGAAACTGCGACCGGAATTTGAGGGAACCAAATCTAGCCTAATGAAATGTTATTCCTCTCCTTCGTTGGGATGTATGTTTTAGGGAATTACTTCGAGAGGAGCAACAACTTGCAACCTAGAGTAAGCAAACTCAACTGATGGTGCATGTGATTGCATATGCAGCTCGTGTAAAGGGAAAGGAAGAGACATGCAGAGGATTTAGTGTTTCAGCTGCAATGACTATGGTCACATTGCTAGCCAATGCTCATGGAAATTCTGCAATTATTGTAAGAAGTCAGGCCACATTATCAAAGACTACTCCATCCGTCCACAAAATCGGGGGCAGGATCGTCGAAATTATGCCTATTAGGCTGCTGCTAGTTCTTCCTTGACTCAAACCTCTCCTGCTGGTGCTGTTGGTTCTTCCTTGACTCAAACCTCTCCTGCTGGTGTTGCTGATCAAGTTGTCCTTACACCAGAAATGGTTCAACAAATGATCATGGCAGCGTTTTTGGCTTTAAAACTCCAAGGTACTGCCTCTCAATCTTGGCTTGTTGATTCTGCCGCATCCAATCATATGACTAGATTATCTGAATCTCTTTACAATATTCGGCCCTATCTTGGTTCATCACATATTCAGATAGCCAATGGCAACCATCTGACCATTGATAAAGTAGGAGATATTGATTCCTCTTTCCGTGATGTGTTTGTATCTCCTGCACTCTCTACGAATCTAATCTTGGTTAATCAATTAGTGGATAATGATTGTGATGTTCATTTCTCCTGTAATGGTTGTCTTATGCAGGATCAGGTCTCGGGAAAGATAGTCGCGAAGGGGCCTAAAGTTGGCAGACTCTTTCCTTTACATTTTTCCATTCCTCATTGTTTAGCTTTTATGTCAAATGTTTCTCAAAATAAACAGTGTCACAAACATTTGGGTCATCCTAATTTTGATGTATTGTCTCGTATGTTTAAATCTGGTTTGTTGGGAAACAAAGAATATGTTTCTGGGATTTTACCTTATGATTGTTCTACGTGCAAACTTGGTAAAAGTAAAGCTCTTTCTTTTCCTTCTCATGGTAGTCGTGCTGCAAACTGTTTTGATGTTGTGCATAGCGATGTTTGGGGTATTTCACCTATAATATCCCATGCTTGGTACAAATATTTTGTGACATTCATTGATGATTTTAGTCAATATACTTGGGTTTATTTTCTTCGGTCCAAATCTGATGTATTTGCTATTTTTCAGCAATTTACAGCCTATGTTAAAACTCAATTCTCTACTCATATTACGCTCTGATTCTGGTGGGGAATAAATGTCTTCTGAATTCCATGCATTCTTACATCACAAAGGTATTGTGTCTTAACGTTCATGCCCTTATACTCTGCAATAAAATAGGGTGGCTGAACGGAAAAATTATCATTTATTAGATGTAGTTCGTACTTTATTGCTTGAATCATCAGTTCTTGCTCATTTCTGGGTTGAGGCATTATCCACTGCTGTCTACTTAATCAATTGATTGCCCTCCACGTCTTAGGTTTTGAATCTCCTTATTTTCTATTATATGGTCAACATCCTAGCTATATCAATTTGCATCCTTTCGATTGTGTGTGTTTTGTCCATTTACCTACTCCTTATCGTCATAAACTATCTGCTCAGTTTGTTAAATATGTATTTATGGGAAATAGTGTTTCACATAAAGGATATGTTTGGTATGATCCTAGTTCTCGCAAATTTCATACATCCCGTAATGTTATTTCTTTGAAGATCAATATTATTATTCTACACATGTTGAGTCTCCTCCTGAACCGAGTATTCTTCCTTGTTTTGATGATTCTCCACCTCTTTCTACACGATTCAGACTTGTAATTGTGTATACTCGACGTCTACCAACTTTGCTTGTTTGTGAGAATGTTTCTTCCCCTACACTTGATCCATCTCCATTAGTTTTACCGATTCCTGTCTTGGATCCTCCACCTGGTCCTCGTCGGTCTACAAGACAATCCTGTCCTCCTATTCGGTATGGTTTTCATACGGCTTTATCTTCTATTTCCATTCCTACATGTTTTTCTCAGGCTGTTAAATAGGAATGTTAGCGGAAGGCCATAGATGAGAAAATTCAGGCTATTGACGAGAACTTTACATGGAGATTATTGATTGCCCGCCCACTATTAACCCATCGGCTATAAATGGTTTTATTCTATTAAGTTGCGATCTGATGGGACTCTAGATCGGTATAAAGCACGGTTGGTTGCTCTGGATAATCGACAAGAATATGGTACGGATTATTCTGAGACTTTTGCTCTAGTTGCAAAGATGACCACTGCGCGTACCATTTTGTCTATTGTTATTTCCCAAGGTTGATCCCTTCATCAAATGGATGTCAAAAACGTCTTTCTTCATGGGGATCTCAAAGAGGATATTTACATGACTATTCCACTTGGTGTCTCATCCTCTTCCTCGCAAGTATGTAAGTTGAACCAATCTCTTTATGGTTTGAAACAAGCTCCCCGAGCTTGGTTTGAAAAGTTTCGGACTACATTGCTCAAATTTTCCTTCCGATAGAGTCAATATGATTCTTTATTATTTCTTTGTAAGACATCTGCTGGGATTGTTCTTCTTCTCATTTATATTGATGACATTGTTATTACTGGTACTGATTCTACGTTGATTGGGAAACTCCAACATCATCTTCACAGCTCCTTTCATATGAAGGATCTTGGTATGCTGACCTATTTCTTAGGTCTGAAGGTTTATACTACATCTTTTGGTATATTTTTACATCAGCACAAATATGCCCGTGATTTGATTACATTGGTTGGCCTTCAGAATTCATCTCCTGTTGATACTCTGTTAGAGGTTAACATGAAATATCGTTGTGAGGAGGTGGATCTTCTTCCTGATCCAACTTTATATCGACGGTTGGTTGGTAGTCTAAACTATCTAACTATTACTCGACCAAATATCTCTTTTGCTGTCCAACAAGTTAGTCAATTCATGCAGACTCCACGACATCTATATCTTGCTGCCGTTCGGCGTATTATTTAGTATCTTCTTGGATCACCTAGTCGTGGATTGTACTTTCCAGCTGGTTCTTCTCTACATCTTATGGCCTATAGTGATGCTGATTAGGCAGGTTGTCCGGATACTTGCCGTTCTGTAACGGGTGGGTGTATCTTTCTCGGGAATTCATTAATCTCCTAAAAGAGTAAAAAGCAACCACTGGTCTCTAAATCTTCTACTGAATCTGAATATCGGGCCATGTCTGCTACTTGTTCTAAGATTACTTGGCTTTGTGGTCTCCTTGATGAGTTAGGTTTTCCCCAGACTAATCCTACTCCTCTTCATGGAAATAACACTAGTGCGATTCAAATGCCACTAATCCAGTTTATCATGAGTGTACAAAGCATATTGAGGTCGATTGTCATTCTATTCGCGAGCTCTAGACTCTCGCGTTCTCTCCCTCTTGTCTCTATTACTCGACAGATTGCTGATATTTTTACCAAAGCCATGCCCTTGTCCACGCCTTCGGTTTCTATTGCACAAATTGCTGCTTGTTGATAAACTAGCATCAATTTGAGGGGGGATGTCAATACATATCAGTAGCCATTAATTGCTGTTGATTCTTGTTGTACAGATTAGTTTCCTATTTTGTTTAGTTTCCTATCTTGACTACAATAGCATTGATGTATAGAGTCCTATCTTGAATGTATTACCTATTATTTAACAATGTAATTAGGGAAGCATTTACTATATAAATGAGAGAACATCACACATATGGGGCATACAGTTTTTACCCTAATTTCTTATTCTTGTGTCAAATAATATTTGTTTTTTATATAATTTTAACCATACTTATTAAACATCATACAAGATTTTTAAAGTTTATTATCAAGAGTTACTATATTAAATGTATATAAAGTTTTTAACCAATTATTAACCATTAAAAGTATATTTGACATGATTTTTAAATTATGACTTTTACCTTTGAGTTATAATTGTTTTTTCATAAATAGTTTACAAAAAAATATTTTAAATAATTTTAAATTAGAACTATGTTTTATAAAAAAACCTGACTTAGAATAACATTATTTTTAAAGAAAAACATAGTATAAGTTTTGACTTATAATTAAAATAAAAACAATTAATTTTTTAATTAAACCACTTTTTTAACTCATTTTTATATTTAAATAAAAAATTATATCTAATAATAATAATAAAAAAAGATGACAAAGAAGAAGTTAAATTCACAAGTTTGGATGGTATAAAACCAATTCTTTTGTTTTCTATAGTATATTATATATCTTTATTTTATTTCTTTAAGGATCTTAAAAATATATAAATAAATATTTTTTTAAAATGTTTTTAGTATTAATTTCTCATTTTAATGTAGAAACCAACTATTTAACCTGTACTCAAATGCATGTCAAGTTGTTTTCATAAAAAAATAAACATGTATGTTTTTCAACTTGTTTTTTTAAATAAAAATAAAATTAAGAAACTTATATATACATCTGATAAAAAAATTAAGAACAATGTAAGTTAATAAATAATGAAAATTTTATTTACAATAAATAAATATGAAAATTAGGAAATAAGAGTAAGATATAGACCAAGATATTTGGTCTTGAAACTTAGATTTTTGACATTGTTTGTTTAAAAATATTTATTTTTCATTTAATTAAATAATAATAAAAATAGATACATATGAAATTTATCAAATAAAATAAGAGGTGATAAAATATTGTACAAAATTACACATATTAAAATATTATTGGAAAATAGATATCTTGAACATGCAACCTTTTTCAACATTTTTGTTTTACATAAAAATATCAAGTATAAATAAAAAGTTTATAAATGCATCTAATTAAATAAATTGAGAATAGTTTAGGTAAATAAATAAAAAAATCATTAACAATATTTAAATATGTATATGAGAAAGTTAAGAGACAAATGTCGATCAAGATATTCGATATGAACACAAACATTTATACGATGTATTCAATGTCTATGTTCATTATTTTTTTAATAAAATGAAAGTAGAAATAAAGACACACATAAAATAGATTGAATAAAATCAAAGGAAAAAAATAATCTTGTAATGTTGTATTTATTAGAAGTACTATAAAGAAAGAAAGTTCAATTATATATAACATAAAAACCAAAACAAAATCATTCATTTTAGTGATCAAATCAGTGAAAACACTGATTTTCTTTGTTTGTTATTGGATTCTGGTGATCTCTCTCTCATCTCTTATAACAAGGATTAAAAATAGAAAAAAAACAAAATTTATACCAAACTTTCATTAAAAAAAATATTGAGGGATCAAATATATACATGTTGTAAAAATCGAGGATTGAAGTAAATATTTTGTGTGAACTTTGAAACCATTACCCATTTATGACACCTTTTCTTTTTTGATCCTTTGTCTTTTAGTTTTATCCTTTGTCAACAAATTTAATTCATTTGTCCTTGAATCTAGCCCAAAAAGGATACAATTATGCAAAAATAGTGAGTCTGATGGAAAAAAAGCAAGAATTTGAATAATAAATCCATGGTAAAATGTAAGAGGATGAACAATATTATGTGAGCTCTATGTTTAGCCCACATGATTTAGATTTATAGGTAATAAAAGGGATTAACCTCTAATTGAAGTAACAATCTTTGAATAAAGATCTAAATGAGAGAGTGATATAAGTTGGTTTTTCAAAGTACATTTTTCATTTGAAAACACCTTATAATAATATTTAATTTGTTTAAAAAATCTTATTTTTGACATCAATATGTTAAAACAATCTTAAAATACAAAAAAAATAGTAATTTATATTTTTAATTTAATAAAAATCAGGTTGAACCTAGCCTGAACGGAATCTTAGAGCAATTTCAATAAGCATGTTAAATTGATAGCCAAAAATAATGCAATAATAATATTATACTCTTCGATGCTTGTTTTGCATGTTACAATGAGAACTCTAAATAAAATACCAAAATATCTTTTTTCTTCCAATAATATTATTCCTATAAATCTATTAGGAAAACTAAAACCAATAAAGTGAAGCTAAAAAAAAAATAAACCAATTAAATACAATGATATAAAAAGAATATCAAACTCTTTGAAAAAAACAAAATACCTATTTTTTCCAGTCTAATACAATTAATATTTTAAATCACTTTTTTATTTATTGAAATACATGTAATAAAAAAATTTATATTTATACTATTTTTCAATAGCTTTTTCATTAGATGCTATTGGAAAGAATATAATTCTATTTTAATAGCTTTTACAATGGAGAAGCTATTCTTACCTTTGATTACAATATCTCTAATATCTCTAATGTAAAAATCTATTTATTGAAATTAAATTAGTAATATATCTTGTAAAAATCTATTTATTGAAATTAAATTAGTAATATATCTTTTTAAATAATGTAAATATAATATATGTTATATATGCATTCCAATGGAAAAAAATCATTTAGAATAATCAATTTTATGTTAATATATATATAATATACTACTTATTAATAGTTACTAATTAATACAAGTCCAATCAAAATTATTTTTTTGTTTAAAAATATATTAAATAAATTTTTATATTTACATTAAAAAAATTAAAAAAATAAAAAATTCAGAATTTTTTTAATATAGTTTTGAAACGAAATAATAAACAGTGCTGCGAAATAATAAACAGTGCCAAAGATGCTCTTAGTCTTCAATTTGAACTTTTCCTCTGTAAAAAGGGGAAAAAGAAAAAACTATAGATAGTTACACGGAAACCAGGTGCCCAGTTCAAAGAATTCGTCTGCCGCGAAGAAACTGTAATCAAAGGAAAGAGAGAAGAGAATGGTGATCCTGTTGGTGGCTACCACCTCAGATCCAGCATCCATAGGCCCAGCCTCAGCTCTTCTAGCCATGCCCGGTTGGCACACTGGCCCCTCCTTGCAGGTCAGCAATTCTCGCCCTCCGTTTTTCTTGCTTTATTTTCTTTCAACAAAATTGATTAAAGTTTGAACAAGAGACTGACTGACATGAATTCTATGATGTGTTTGTTAGGATGCCGTGAGTTTTGTAAACAAGGAAGTGAGGCTAATAAAATTGGATAACTTTCTTGTTAAGGAAGATTACTTGGATAAACGTTGGGAGGAGGCAACCGGGGAGTTAGTCGACGAGATCATTTTTCTCAGCAAGCACGTTGCTTCTTCTAATCGGCCAGCTCTCACGGTCCATCCAATTGGTATATTAATGAACATTCGTTTTATTGTAGTAATGTTTGGTACTTTGTGTGTTACCCTTATGGATTTAAAAGGGAAATAAACATGAAATGAAGAATGTAGTGTTTGTTCGGATTTGCGTTGTTGGCTCAGGTACTCCACATATTCGCGAGGGTGAGGTTCTTTTTGCTGGTGGGAAGCCAGGATGGGCAGCACTTCCAAATCCTCGGATAGGACCATGGTTGAGGCTCTTGAGGACTATTGCTGAATCGCACAAACTAACTCCTGAATTCGAGGTAATAAATATAATTAACACTAGATGATTCCTATGTATCAAGTGATAGTAGAATCTCGCGATGCGGGTGTTGTGTAGTAATAAATATAATTAACATTTGATGCTTCCCATGTCTCAAGTGATTGTAGAATCTCGCGATGCGGGTGCTGTGTTAGTAATAAATATAATTAACATTTGATGCTTCCTATGTATCAGTTGATTGTCGAATCTTGCGATGCAGGTGTTGTGTTAGCAATACATATAAATTGGAGATACTTCCTTTGGTTGTTTTCCATTATTTTGTTGTAGATCTTTGGTTAAAATATCTATTTTCTCCCTACAGGTTTGGATTCTTAATTTTCACTTTGAGTTACTTATGCTGAATTAACCCTCAAGGACTAGAGATGGTAATAAGTTGGTTATGGGTAACTGGAAAATCTCAAAGTAAATGATCTATGACTTCTCAATTAGATCTGCTCATAAATTACCACCCTTATTTTAATCTTATATCTTCTCCTCAAATATTTAGCTGTCAAAATACAACTCTCTTTTATCTGCTCATAAATAGACTTATGGGATATCCTTAGATCATAAATTCATTTACATCTAACTGTCAGTGCCCAGATATTCTGCCCTAGATACAACAATACCAGTGGAGGATTTATCGTATCAAGTTGCAGACATGTCATAATCTCTTCTAAAACTTGAATCCAATTGATCACCCTCCTCCACACACTATATAGTATCTGTAGCTAGTGGTTTTTGCTTCTTTCATTTGAAGTTCAAGAGAAGAAATCAGGAAATTCACTTTAAAGGTTGATTGATTATAGTAGAACATGATTCTATTATTTCTATTGATATAGACATCCAGACCATTTGAAGTAGTGTTCCATAAGCTAGCACCTTGAGAACTCTTAACTTCTCTGAAACACCAGCCTCCAGTACCTTCCCTGCTCCTGGCAACTACAAGTCTCCTCCAAAAACTATCATGCTTTACCGAGTACCTGTCCAATCAAGAGCACTCAAGCATCCTTATGGAAAGGAGCACACGCCTCTCTCCAATTTACCACATAACACTTCAAATTCCTCTTCCTCAAGAAATGGCTTTGATGTTTTTCCAATTCCCGAACAGCTGAATCTGAAATGGGAAATGAAGAATAAAATGTAGGCCAACATGGTTGTGTGCTCATATTGCATGTAATTTTCTACACCTCCAGAGATACTGCATCTTCCACATGCTCCTGCTTCTTTACTGAATGCTTTATAATATAATTTTGCACTGAAATTGCCTTGTAAATCACATCTAAAGGAAACCCAGGATGAGTTAATGCTGCAGGTTAAAAAATGCTTAAAGGAAACAGAGGGAAATTTGGGGAAGAAGAAAGAAGATTTGGGGAAGAAGGAAGAAGAGTTGAGAAAACACGCACTCTGCGTGAGAGAGAGAATAAGAGCAGGGGAGAGAGAATAAGAGCAGGGGAGAGAGACTGGAAATTCTTGTTATATTTTCTTGTTTTTTTGTTCTCTGTCACTAGCAGTAGGGAATTTAAAGGCAGGATAACAAACTCTAGCTTGGCCTCACTCACGTGACATTGCCAGCTTGGTTAAGGAAATTTAAAACAAATAGGCTGCACAAACGCAGTCGTTTACTCTAATGAATTTAAATTCTCAAATCTAGTTTCAGTCCCAGTTAATCTTCAACTCCTCCTTTTCTAGTTCGTGACAATGCCCCGTCCATGAAATCAACCTTGTCCACAAGGTGAAAGTGAGGGAACCTCCATTGTCTCCTCCTCCATATCGTCTCCATCATCATCTACTATGCATAAGGAGTATAGCCTTCGGTTTCTGCACCTATGCCCAGGAACAAACCTCTCATCACACCAAAAAGAGAGGCCCTTTGCGAACTCTCATCCATTTCCTCGGTTCTGATAGGTCTCAATGGGATGTGGCTGGAAGATGTATTGTGGTGGTCGGGAATAGGGGTTGTAGGTGTAGGCAGTAAGGCTTGTGTATGGGTCTTAAAAAGAGTGGGGTTTGTTTCGTGGAAGTTTGTAGGATAATTCTGTTTCGCAGGCTGTGGGTTGGGGTTCGCCTGACTTTGTGATCTTGGGTAATGAGGGTTTATTTTTCAGTGAGTAAGTGTATTATTCTGCAGCCTAGCTAGGTTGTATGCTTGCTTGAGGGATTTCGGTTCAAACATTTTAACCAAGTTCTTAATCTCTACCTCCAATCCACCCAAAAAGAACACCAAGGCTTGTTTCTCAGAGATCTGCGCTCTGTTCCACAACATGTCAAATTCCTTGATGTAGCCTTCTAAGTCTCCCTCCTGTTTGTGCTCGGTGAGCTCCTCCAAGGGATCACGTTGTCCTCCAAATCGACAACACAGGGCATCCATGTATTCTGCCCATGTCACCTCCTATCTCTCTAAGTTTCTGGTATAGTTTTGGTGCCAATATAGTGCCATGCCGTCCAAGTAGTATGAAGCTAGTTTCAATTTGTCGGCTTCAGGTATTTCTTCTAGGTCGAAATACTGGTTGCACTTATACAGCCATTTGTGCACATCTTCTCCTTCGAAGGCAGGAAAATCTCTTCTAGGTCTGCGTGACTTGTAGGTGGATTGGGACCCTTCATTTAGCCATGCAGGATTGTTGGTATGAGCAAGGTGCTGGGGAGTGTGATTGTTATGAGAGGTGCTGGCTTCCCCTGTTAGATTTTGCAGAGCTTGAGTAATGAAGCTTTGCTGGGTTGACAGTTCCTTCATCATAGCCTTCAGCTTGGCTAGATCATCTGACTGAGCTTGCAGCCTGACTTCCACGCCATTGGTCCTCTGGTTAGCAGCTTCCAAGGATTCTTCTATTTTCCTGATGTCTTGGGACCTGGTTTCTGGTGCCATTGATGAAGTCCGAAGACGTGAAGGCTCTGATACACTTTGCTGCAGGTTAAAAAATGCTTCAGGGAAACAGAGGGAAATTTAGGGAAGAAGGAAGAAGAGTTGAGAAAACACGCACTCTGCGTGAGAGAGAGAATAAGAGCAGGGGAGAGAGACTGGAAATTCTTGTTATATTTTCTTGTTTTTTTGTTCTCTGTCACTAGCAGTAGGGAATTTAAAGGCAGGATAACAAACTCTAGCGTGGCCTCACTCACGTGACATTGCCAGCTTGGTTAAGGAAATTTAAAACAAATAGGCTGCACAAACGCAGTCGTTTACTCTAATGAATTTAAATTCTCAAATCTAGTTTCAGTCCCAGTTAATCTTCAACTCCTCCTTTTCTAGTTCGTGACAGTTAATGGGAAGAGATTCAACCATAGCCTAGAGGAACTTTCTGATAATTGTTGCATTTATTTTAATCTCAAACTGCTTTTATTGATTAAATCTTTTTCATTAACTAGTTTATGCTTTAGTTTAATCATAATCATGAGTGTTAGTATTGGTGCGTACAAAATAAACTCTTTTTTGTGGATATGCATTCCTCTTTCTTCCACCTTTTACCAAAAGAGTTGAAACATACTGACTTTTTTCAATTTTTCTATCATGTTTTAGGTTACATTAGAAGCCACACATCATGGGCCATTGACTAATTCTCCAACCATGTTTGTGGAGATAGGTAAGCTTCTACCCTCTCATTAGGTTTGCTTTAGGGCTTGTTTGGGAATGCAGTTGAAACCGTGTTTCCTAAAAAATGATTTTTTTCTTAATTTTTTTTTTTTTTGAATAAAAATATTATTTTTTTTAAATTATTATTTTGATGCATTTCCGAGCAAAAAACACTTTAAATCACAACCGTTATCACACTCCCAAAACCCCCCTTATTCTTTATGGGATCGTTATTTTTGGTCTTACAATCCATTGACCTTTTGTGCTGTTGATTGTCCTGGTTTAATTAATTGTTGTTTGCCTTTTCCATTTTCACAAGGTAGCACAGAAGAATACTGGAGGAGGCAGGATGCTGCACAGGCCATTGCATTGGTGGGTACATGCTGGCCAGAATATGCTATTTTTTATGTTCAGTGGCCTTGTTATAGTTAAAATGCATGCTTTTAAGACATTACTTACCTGCTAAGTTCACTTTTTTATCTGCATTTGATTGAAAAGTTTTAACTTTGAATCATTCATAGTTTTGCAATCCAGTTTTCTCTTTCAGTTGCCTGTGAATGAGTTGTAAAGCAGCATGACTAGTGTTATGTTTGAGTTTTGAAGTGAAAATGAAGATTTTAACCCAGTTTAGTGATATAATTTGTTTGGTGCTTGAAGTTAGTCTGGCGAGGATTGGGTCTTGGAGGAGGAATTGCTGAGGGAGACTGGGGCAGGTACATAACTTATTATTCTCAAGCATGAATAGATGATTCCATTGCTTTAAAGTAATGAATTGCAACTTATTTTTATCAAGCGACAAGATATGGAGTGGGTTGATGACACTTTCCATTGTTTTATATAAAAGGGTATTTGTTTTACTCCTGGTACTCCTGATTATCAGGCATGAATAATCTGGGAATATTTTTCTGGTTTCCCTAGGGTTTTTCTGCATGTGTCATGAATGTTTTCCATGTTATATTACAACGAGTGAATGCAAGTGTTTGATGCTTGCTTATCATTTCTTCATGCGATGACCCTCTCTTTGGAAAGAGAAAGGGTAAAAGAAAAAAAAACTTTATACCAAAAGATAGATAAGATGAAGGGGGACATAGTCAATATGTCCCCAAGACCATTCAAATTTACTCTTTCATTTGCAAAATTGATACTTCTATCGATTCAGGAATGGTGGTAGCAACAAAATCCTTTTTGGAATAGGTGGCGGGCATTATGCGCCCCGGCACATGGACATTGTTATGTAAGTTTTCACCGTGACATCTTTTTTCTGTTTACCTATACTTCTGAGTAATTATTTTGTACCTTCCATCATCACAGTAATTATGAGCGCACTGTAGTTTTGAATGGAAATGAATGGCTGTTTATCAAGATGACAATATTTTTTATTTTTGTATTTTAATGTTCCATATTCAGAAAAGATGGAGTTTGGGTAGGCCATTTGCTTTCTGGGTACTCCTTGCTGATGGAAGATCCTGGTCAATCAAAAACACAGCTAAATACTGAGGCTGTGCATGGAACCTGGAGAGAAGCAATCATAGTTGCATTTGAGGCTACCAAATCAGCTTTCCCCGGGGGAGAAATTCTAGCTCATCTTGATCACAAGTTTGTCATTCAATGAACGGATTTTCATCTATGATTTAGTGTCATATCCTCCGAAAACCACTTTTAATTTACTTGCTTGTTTGACGTGATCATTGCGACGTATAGTATGAAGATCTGGAACACAATGTTAATCTAGAAATGACGGAAAAAAGAGTTTGTCAAGAGGCATGGCCTTGTCTGGCAGTTTTGAAAAACACTCAGTCTGCATTCGTTTATTTGAACATGTTGGATTTCAAGTAAAATCCATATTTCCCCCCTCAAAGCACAATGAGTACTTGCATAAGATGCTTTGTGATTTCTCTTCTTGTTTTCTGAAAACTGTGTCTTCCTAATGCTATCGATTTTTATCGGTGAATGCAGGAGTTTCAAGAGCTGGCAGAGGAATGCCATCACAACTTTCTTGGTGGAGCAGAACATAAAGATTGGGAAACCCAGTGACTTTTCTTAATTATTATCAGTACTATTGAATAAACAAAAACTATATTTGGAAGGATTCATACTTTGTTTCAATTCTCACGCGTAACGATCTTAGCCAGGGGATAGTGAAGAAGATTTATTTTCAGACAAAGTGGACGGCTCTGGGGTTTAGGGTTGGAATGAAAAGCTAGGATATCTATTCGGGGATGAATAACAAAGGATGGTTGAATTTCATCAAAGCACTTGCAATTAACGCCTTAGAAAGATTTAGTATGATCTTTCAAATTGGAGTTTAAATTTGTATGAATTTCTATTTTATTTCAGTATTAATTAAATAGAATTCTAGGTAATTGAAATATTTGGTGTTTAATTCTAATTTTGTGAGGCTTGGACTAATCTCAAATCAATCTAGAAAACTTGCTTTCTTTACCATTTTTTTTAATGAGGATTAGATGGTAGCTTCTATATGGAGATGATTTTGAGTTTATTTTTTCTATTATACAATTTTACTTTAACAAGCATAGCTTTCAATTTATCAATAAATCAAACTTAAATTTTATCATAAAATTTTAGAGGCTTTATTATATATATTTTACCATAGATTTTTATAGTAATCAGAGTTCAAAAAAGCCCTGTAATAAATCTTATAAGCTACTATATGACAAACAAATTTAATTTCCTAGTTGAAAAATATATTTTTATTATTTTTCCAGATTTTTTTAGGATGTATACCTAATATAGATATGGTTATTGAGCTTGTATTTATTCCACTTGTATATCTGATTTTTGAAGTATAAAAATTAACTCTAAAATTGTATCAAAGAAAAACTTATTCTTATATCTTTGTTTGTCCCAATTTTTTTTTCCTTCAAAAAATACATTTTTAATGAACAATTTTTTTTTTTTATCAATATATCTTTATATATCCTTACCAAATAATGTTGGATCGAGAAAAATATATAGATATAATTTTCTCATATTTTTAAGTGTGTTAGATTGACTCACATTATCACCAAATATCATTGTAAAGGCGCACCAGGTCCGATACTACACAAACACAATAACATTAGGTGTGGTAAAATCAAAACCTACAGGTTATTAGGTTTGGCCACAACAAGACCCATGAGTTATTGGGTTTAGCTAGTGCTAGATCTAGGGCTGTGTTTGTTTCCCGGAATTCACTTTCCGGGAAACCACTTTCCAAACTTTCCTGATGTTTGTTTGCCTTCCGGAAAGTTGGTCAACGGAAAACACTTTCCAGTCAAAGAAAAATTTGGCTTGGTTTTCAGGAAAGTGTTTTCCGGAAAATTTGGGCCGAAAACACTTTCCGGAAGTTGTGAAAAATTTAGAAATGTCATTATTTGCTGATTATATCAAATTTGATCCTCAAACTTTTGATTGCTATATATAATTTGTTTTGAATATTTATTTTTCAATTCCATCTCTTAAAATTTAATTTTTATATTAATTTTGGTCCTTATTTTTATAATTGCTATTTGCTTTTTTCTTATCATTTTTTTATTGAAATTTTTTATCTATCAAATTTGGTCCTCATTTTTTTTATTGTTACTAATTTTATTTGAAATAATTTATGAAATGTTAATTATTATTATTTTAATTTATTCACCTTTCATTTTTTTTTTTAAATTTTTAGATTTGATCTCTATTATTTTGATTATTATTTATTTTATTTGAGATAATTTATGAAATTATATTTTTTTTCAATTTCATTCTCATTCAACTTTTTAATTTGTAAGATTTGTTCCTCATTATTTTAATAAACTTGAAAAAAAAAATAATTTATTAATAAATTATTTTCCAGTTCATTTTCCATAACACAAACAAACACTGGAAAGTGTTTTCTAGTTCATTTTCCATAACACTGCCAAACATCGGAATTCACTTTCCCCGGAATTCACTTTCCAAAAGGAAACCACTTTCCAGCAAACAAACGGGGCCTAAATGATTGTTGGGTCTGATCAACATTAAAACCATGTGACATCGGGTCTGGCGCTTATCAGACCTAGACTCCACTCGGGTCTAACATTGCTAGACTCAACACATAGGTTTGACAACATGTACCAACCCAAGGTTTTGGTCTCACAGTGAGATAGGCTTAGTCGCAATTTAGGCATGACATTTGCCAGACCTAATAGCTTGTCCTAACATGTTGTTCGGCTAACATTGTAGGCCTGTTATGCATTA
The DNA here is from genome assembly GCA_009078335.1 of Salix brachista. NCBI lineage: Eukaryota > Viridiplantae > Streptophyta > Magnoliopsida > Malpighiales > Salicaceae > Salix > Salix brachista. The sequence continues at coordinate 11,002,070 of CM018586.1, forward strand.
CCCAAATGTGTGGAGCTCGAGGAGTTTTGTCATCTCATTGCGAGAATGACAGAGTTTGCTGCACCTATGAATTCCAACATAATACTTGATATGATTCTATAGTGTTTTTTTCTATAAAATTTTAGAGGAATTATTTCTCAACAAATAAGATTTATTAAACAAGTATGTACTCTACCAACACCATTAGGTGTATTAAACTATCTCATGGCTTGCCATGTTTTCATCTTTTAGCTAGATAAAATGAGTGAAATACAATTCATATTATAACTTAAAATATAAAAAAGGTAAAATTACACTCAAACCCCTTATCTCCATAAAAGACAAGACAAGATTTATAAATTATAAATAAACCATAAGTTTTTTTAAAAGGTTCATAATCTTCATTATCCACTTTATACATATTTGAGAACATCTCTTTCTAGAGTATTATTGTATTTGTTCTCTCTAAAAAGATAGTTATTTAAACATGTCAAAGTCTATATCCAATATAAAGGATATTATGCAGGTATAAGCCTCAAGTTAGCTCAAGTTAGCTTGGCCTACCAATCACCAAACACAAGATATCAATTGCCTTAGCTATGGAGAATATATGAGATTACTAGGACCAATTGATTAGTTGATTACCCAACTTGGGAGCTCTATTCCTAAGCTACTTGAATTTTCAAGATATCATTAGTAGTGTCGTCTATGGAATATTGATAAAAATAACCCATTGATTTCTTACATAAGCTTGTCTTTTAAATTCCAGTCCATTCCATGATTCACAACTAATTCCCACCAATGCTAGGATCCGAGACAAGTATACTTGTTGCCGCAGACACTTTTACCTAACTAAAGCTTCAAAACTCGCTAGTCAAGTGCAACTCCCAAGTTAGCTTGGCCTAACAATCACCAAACACAAGATATCAATTGCCTTAGCTATGGAGAATATATGAGATTACTAGGACCAATTGATTAATTGATTATCTAACTTGGGAGCTCTATTCCTAAGCTACTTGGATTTTGAAGATATCATTAGTAGTGTTGTCTATGGAAAATTGATAAAAAAAACCATTGATTTCTTACAAAAACTTGTTTTTTAAATTCTAGATCATTCCATGATTCACAACTAATTCCCACCAATGCTAGGATCCGAGAATAATATACTTGTTGCAGCATACTCTCTTACCTAACTAAAACTTCAAGACTCGCTAGTCAAGTGCAACTCCTTACCTGAGCTGTATTGGAAACTTGAGGGAAAAAAATAAACCTTTCCACCCTAACAGGTTATAACACCCTCAACACTAAAATCCCTAAGGATTAAATTTCCATGAAAATGAGTTTGGAAAACTATAATGACTTTGGCGATCCAAGACATCATGCATAAAATATATGTAGTAGCGTAAAGTTGATGTTCCAAGACCGTGACTCAATGTGCAAGATATTTCAAACAACATTTAGAGGATCCATATGTGTTTGGTATAACAAATTGAAACCAAACTCTATTAAAGAATTTAATAACCTCTGCATTTAGCTAGCGACACGTTTTAACACCGATATACTCATCAATAAAAACTCTACAAAGCTTTTAATTGTAGACCAATAAAAGAGTGAGACCACACAAATATATTTGATTGAGCCAATGAACTTATTAGCCTTGATAAGAGAAGTAAAAGAACATGCCTTATGGAGATAATTTTATACATTACCAGATAAAAGCTTGTTCAAAGTGAAAAGATTCACGGAAAATCACTTACATGATGATTAAGAGGACAGTTTGCTATGATATTAATCTTTTTTTTTTCACAGGCACAACTAGCACCTTTAAAGTGAAGTTATTAGAAAATCAAAGCAAACATCTTAGTGCCACCTCTAAAACATGTTTCTTCCTAAAAACCTCTTATATACCTATCACTCAGATACAAACAAGGTTTGGATCATATCTGAAAACAAAATATCAATTAGGCCTACGCATTATGAAAATAATAGAATCAACAAATCTGATACATAAACTAAAGTCTTGCATCTAATTAAACATAAAATAACCCAATACAAATATATTTTATAGTTTAAATAATAACATGAATGAAATCTTCATCTTAAAAATACCGGGATCTTTGTTGCCATCTTTAGATATCCAAAACAAGCTAGGAAAATTGATTGTTGAAATTGCCTCTTCTTTAACGTGTTTTTGTCTAGATAATTAGTTGTAGCTTTAAAGAATCCTCTCAAAATATGGAAACCCTTGTTTCCTTCTTTAACCTTTCGTGTAGAACTAGAAAATTTCCAAAACAAGCTACCATATCTTTATAGGAAAAAAATCCTTATCAAATAAGAAGTCCACAAGTCAAAATGAAATAAATAACAAAATTCATAAAACCTATTCTAATCAATATTGTAAGACCTTCCCAAACTCTAATTGACTTGAAATCTTAGAAGTGCCACAATTATGGCCCTACCATTAATTAATATATAGTTACCATAATTATGCCATAATAGGCAAAATAAGTCAAATATAGATCACATTATAACTTAAAATATCGCAAAGGTGAAATTATACTCAAACTTGTCATCCATATAAAAGTACAAGAATTATAAGCTATAAATACACCATGAATCTTTCAAAAAAAGATTCACAATCTTCATTTTCTACTGCATACATATTTAAGAGCTTCTTTTTTTCTAGAATATCATTTACCTTTCTCTCTCTAAAAAAGTACTTGAATTTTTGGACATCATCAATCGTTTTTAAGACAATATCTAAACTCCACCTAATAAAAATCACGTTAAGATTGAAGGCACAAGCAAGTCTCCTGCAAAATTTAGCGAATCAATTGTAAATAGGCAAGGGGTTAAAAAATGATAATAATATTCAACGTCAAAGAAAATGGAGACGAATAATCGACACATATGATGATCACAAATGGACCATGAAAACCCTTGACAAGAGGATTATGGTGATATTGTGAACCAGAAAGGACTTTTCTTTGAAAATCTTGCAGAGAACTCTCCTTCAACTATCAATTTTATCACTTGCTGTTGTCTTCTCCTGCAAAAAGCACAGTTTGCCCGTGGATATTGCTTGGTCAACCGTTGGATCTGATGCCATCATTGGATACACTCCTCATCTACTCTCCATTTACTGGCTGTGAATGTTGACTTCATCTCCCAGTCTTCTGTGTTCGTTGACCCTTCTGTAGTAAATAATACAGATATATATTTAGCTGATAAGAATATTTAATAGGTTTGCTATCCCTATCTTTATGTGAAAAATAAATATCCAACGGTCAAGTTAATAGGTTTACAGTATTTTGAAACAGCTCCTATTTCCGTTCTTAAAAAAGAAGAAATCAACGGTCAAGTTTGTGTTCACGTCGAAATTCAAGGGGACATAAATTGTAAAGAGAAGAGATCGTTTGGTACAACGTTAAAATGGAGTATTAAAATCCACCTAAATTGAAGGCAACGAATTGGAGTGTTCTCTCAGGGACCAATAAAAGAAATTAAGAACAGCTATGCAAAAGGTTTGATGGGCAATTAATTTTCTCTTTTTTGTTTTACCATATGTAGAATCATAACCGTCTCAGAGTCATAATTGTTCCACACTGCCTGTTACTCCCTTCATTTATTCCTCCTCCTCCACTCCTACTTTTTTCAAATTCAAAACCCTTCATTTCCCTCTCCTATCCCAATTTCCTCGTCCACTTTTTTTATTTTTATTTTTAATTTCCCCGAAAAGAGAATAGTGCATTTTCGCAACTGTAAAAATCAAATAAAAAATGTCCACACCATTGACTATGACCAGGCTTGTTGGATGGAGAGTGAGGGACTGGGCGTCTTGTTTCTTGGCTCGCAGGTTTTCTCTAGGTACCCCCAAGAATTCTACTTGAGCTTGATCAATATATTTTTTTTTTTTAAAAGAAAAAATAATAAAATAGGGTCACATGGGCTGTGTAAAAGTACTGTTTTTTTTGCCATTTTAGCAATTTCCATGCAGAAACAATCGCTTTAGCATTGGGTTAATTTCTCTTCCTGTTTGCTTTGTGAGTTCTGTATGTTTTTGTTTCCTTGCAGGTGATGAACAGGAAACGTTTCACAATTCATCATCCAAACAACCAATCAGAAACAGGGTCTTTGGCGTGAAGAAAGACAGTACTAGAGGTGGCAATAAAAGTAACAAAAAATTATCGAAAAAAAATAAAAAATTCAGACAGGTAAATCCTGGTTCACCACAGGCTAGTGTTTCAGTGCAAAATTGTAACAGCAGGGACTCAAGCCGGCCCCACTCGCAAGATGAGGAGTACATTGTTTTTTGTTTTGGAGAGGATGGTGGTTTTGATGTTGTGAAAGAATGGAAGTCGTCAGAAACTCTCGGATGCTTGGACACTGCTAATTGTACAAGTCCAAGGTCTGTCCATCGAAAGGTGAGCTCTGGGCAACCATTTCTTCATTTTCTATTCTGCAATATTGAGGTATGATGATTCAGTGCAAAATCACCAATGAAAGATTCAATGTTTATGTTCTTCTTCTTACCATGCCAAAACAGCTTCACTGTGTCGAGGTTTCAGAAACAACTAGGGAGAGCAGCCATCAGAGGAGCGTAAATGGACATGAGACAGAAACGACTCCTGTTATAAACGTAAAAATACTCTCTTTTTTCAATTATTACATACCAAGGCTAGAAAACTGAAGTAATCACGGAGAAATGGGTCAGAACATCGAATTTAGTTTTGTATTTTATTTTTCATTAGGACGAGGAGGCAGCTGGCAGCCATTCGGGCCCAGACCAACCATGCAATGCTAGAACAAGGTGGTGCCAGAGTGGAGAGATTGACAATTGCGGGACGCTATCTGCTAAATCAAGTGACTCTAATCAATCAGATGGAAGCAGTACAGGGTCCTTTTCCTTTCCAGTGTAAGCTACTTGCGTCTTGTTTATTTTCAATTTGAATCGAATAGTTCTTGGGTACTAACTTGTTAAATGATCAAATGAAATGATGCAGGATGCAGTGGGAGCTGACAGGCAGTCCTGTGCAAATGCCAAAACCAGAGAGCCTTTATGCGAGGAAGCCCTGTGCACGTTTTCAATGTTGTAGATTCTGAAACCAGTCCTCTCTCTTCCTCTCCCTCAGCCCCCCCCCGCCCCCTTTTCTTCTGGATATATTAGGTCTACATTAAACACCATTTTCTTAATTACAGTAGTAGACTTGGTTCATATTGGATTTGGATGGATTTCTGTAACGACCAAAGTTGAAGGTTATTGCAAGCCTTCGACAGACGCATGAAGATAGGAACCTGAATAATGCTAGTGATCGATCTAATCTTGTCATCAGCCCCAAAGTAATCCTATCTTTCCCCGTATTTGCTGTAGAGATAGAAGATGAGAGAATAAACAGATACTTCTTCAAGTTTTATTTAAATGAGAAAATTTCTTCATGTTTCATTTATTCTCTCGTCTTATAAAATTCTTGCCACACAGTTAGCAACACGTAGCAGCCTAAGCAGGCATGCCAACTTTTACTGCAGACAACGTTGTAGTTGGCTCATCCGGTTCCTTCTACACTTCCATGGCTGCTTTTTCTTCGCTTCCTCTCCGGTCTGCAGTTCATGATGTCAAGGAATATATTCTATTTTTTTTGCTAAATTCCCCCATGCCTGTTATCATTTACAGGTTCCACATCATAAAATCTGACAATAACCTCTCTATTGCATCCCAGCCATTTAACAGAGCAGAAAGATCTCTTATATTAGCATCACAAACTTGGAACAAATATATGGAAAGACCGTACACATACACCAGATCCCCCCCCCCCCCCAAACCACCAGACCAGAAATAATCCGTCCCGGTGATGGCAAGTTGCTGGGCTCTCTTGTGCTCCAGCTTGGGGCAATCACGGATGCGGTGACTGAATAAGCACATCCTTCAACTGCACTTGCGGTCGTAATTGTGTCTCCATTGGATCGCCCAAAACAGGGTGAACCTCTGCTTCGCTTCTTGCAAGAGGTGCATCAGATCAACAAGTGCTGGCTCACTCTGGTTTTTGTTTATAAAAGTTGTTGCAATTTTATCAAGTGTTTTTTGTTTTCTTCTTCTCTACACACACTTGAATTATAAGCTTATTTATAGGTTTTAGATCATGAACAATTAAGAAACTAAACTAGACAAGAAATCAATTCTAATATGATCAAAAAAGTAGTATACCGACATAATCGGTCAACCGTTTCTCAACTAATCTTCCAATTCATATAATTTAACCGGCATACTAGTTATCAACTGGCAGATCAATTCTTCTACTTTACAAACAAACAAAAAATCTACTTTATTTTTGAACATCCCCTCTTAAACTTGATTTCTTATTACTCTCAACATATATCTTATTTTGATAAAAACATCATATTTGAGTCACTTTATAAAAATATATGTGACTTGATCTTGAATATTTACATACTTGACTTCAACATTATTTTTCATAATGCAATCTCATAGGTAATGAAATCATGTGTCAATGTTCTTACATCTATCACGGAATATTGGATTTTTCACCAAGACATTTGCAATGACTACTGAGTTGTCCATATAAATATTTATAGGTTTCTCTTGTGGCATTTACAACTCTTTCAATTTGGCAACTAGGGTAAAAACTTCATCATAATCAATTCCTTGCTTTTGACTATAACCTTTTGCCACCAATCTTGCCTTGTATCTCTCAACTTATCTTTTGACATTTGTTTTCGTAGATCCACTTGAAACTTATTAACTTCATTTTAGTCTAATAACCAATTTCCATGTGTCATTCTTCGCAATCGATGCAATATCCTCATCCATATCAATTCTTCACTTTCCACATCTCACTGCTTCTTAAAACACTATAGGTTCACATATAGAAAGATTGAAATATAATATTAGATTATTATCAATTGAATTAGTTATCTTATACATGTCATTAAGGATCTTCATTTTTCTTGGCAAAGTTGGTGGGCTGCCACTACTTGAGCTTCCATTAGAAGAAAAAAAAGAGTGAAGTTAAGTTCATAAATGATTGTGGAGGTGCAACTATTTTTTTATGATCATTATATCTCTCCTTTTTATTATCAAGAATTTATAGAAAGTCATATTTCTTACCATTATCTACCTTCCAATCCCATTCTCCCTTTTCATTAAACTTGACATCTTTACTAATTATCATATTTCCTTCATTGGGGCTGTATATTCTTAGGATTTTTAATCATAGCTCATAAAGACCATCCTTTTGCTCATGTCATTTAATTTGGTCTATACTTGATCATCTACATGCATATCTAAATATATTCAAGTGAGTAGCATTTGACTTTCTTCCATTTCATGCCTCTTGTGGAGTCAGTCCATTTAAAACTTTTATAAGACACCTATTTAACAAGAAATAATACCATTTATAATTTCATCCCAAAAATCCTTTGACATTTCATTGGTTTTAAGAATGTTTCTCACCATGTTAAGTATGCTTCTATTTTTTCTTTCTACCAAACCATTTAATTATGAGGATCTAGGCATTGTTAGGAGTCTATTTATATCATGATTTTTAAAAAACCCTGTTAAATTCATTAGAACAAAATTCACCCCTATCTATCCTAAGTGATTTTATTGTATAACCATTTTTGTTTTAATTAATGCTTAAAACAATTAAATATTTTAGACTTTTTATTTAAGAAATATACCCATATTTTTATACTATAATCATCAATGTAAAGTTGAAAATAGAAGTTTTTACCAAACAAGCATGATAATAAGACGACATATGTCTACATATATCACCTATAAGGGTTGACTTGCTCTAGATAGAGACTCGTTTGAAAAGCTCTTACATAATTATTTGCTCACTAAACACCCTTCAGATAACTAATTTCGATGTTTAATTGGTGGTAAACCCTTTAACATCTCTTTTTGCATCATCATTTTCAAGCTATCAAAGTTTACATACCTAAGTCTTGCATGCCAAAGCCATGTTTTGTCCTTCATACATGCCTTAAATTATTTAGGCTCACACATCTCTTTGTTTAGGAAAAACATTATGTTCTTTGTCACAACTAACTTCACAATCATAGTTCTAGGAGTATCAAGTAATGTCAATATACAATCTTCCATAATTTCATAACCTTTCTCAAACAATTGCTCAAAACTCAATATATTGCTTTTTTATGGATGAGGTATAATAAACATCACTAATAAATTGATAACTATCATCTTTTAATCTAATAAGAATTGTATTTTTTTCCTTTGATGAAAACCATTGAATGATCTGATAAAGTGACATTACTTCTAATCATCAAGCTACATAAACTTGTCTTTATCTCTAAATATGTGATTGCTAACACCATTGTTAAGATACTATATGTTTTTTTATTTGTTTTTGTTCATCATAGATTAGTAATATGATGACTTCTTTCTCATCCTTTTTAAGTGATTGATATTCTCTTCAATACCTTTTGTTGGATTTCAATAATTCCTAGCATAATGATCTACTTTCTGAAAATTATAATATTTAACTTTTGTTTTGTCAACTTTTAGTTTTAAATTGTCATTATTAGTGAAATTGGTCAATAAATTTGTTTTATTTGGTTAACTAGTTAGGCTACCTCAGTGTTCTCTTTCAAATTTGCCTTCCCTTCTCTTTCTCTACTTGTCCATTTCCTCTAACTCTTTGGACATATCCAGAATCATATTCATTTTATTTTAAAGAGGATTTTAAAAAGAGTGCTTATGTACCCATATGTGCTTAAATTTCATTAACTCTTTCTTCATGGACTTGTAATTTTCCTATGATCCTTGAATTGTTAGAAAATCCATATTTTTTAACTCTTATATCGCGACCATATTATAATCGAGTTTTTTTTTGTACCGAGCATAATTATTTCATTTCCCCTATTATCTCTTGATTTGATTGTATATGATGGATATTCTAGCAAAGTAATGTGAAATATTATTTGACTTCAACATATGTAAATTTTCAAAGTCATCTTGTAACTTTTAAAGGTGCCCATTTCTTTATTATTAGCTTCTTGGTTTTATTATTGTAATAAATGATATGTTTGTTTGATGGTGGTTGTGTTAGCCACTATCTCAAAAATGACATCATCAAGATATTTATGGATTATTATGAGTGTTTGTTGATCCTTCATTTGTGCCTTTTCCATGACCTCTTTTTGGGTTGAAGTGAATACTGCTCATTCTATAGGCTCTTTAAATTCTTTTTCAACCATTTCCCATGTATCTTAGGAACCTAACCAAGCTTTCACTTGAATACACCAAGTTATATAGTTGTTATTTTTCAAATAATAACAATGAAATGAGAAGTTTGGATTGACCATGTTAAATAATCTAGAACTAGCTCTAATATCACTTGTTGGAACAAAATATGTGTAGTACAAGCATATGGACAATAATACACAGTTCCAAAACTAAAAAAACAAGAAGAATATTTGAGAGGAAGGTAATCTTTCTAAGTGTTTTTATCTTGTGTATTATTCTCTATACAATTAATTAAAGTAATGATTACTCTAGAAAATAGTAAGAAGTGATATGGTAAATATTAAATAGATTGAAAAATAATTCAAAAGATTCTTAGGACATCATATATAAGTTTATAAATACTTGGGCCTAAGAAAGTGTCCAAACTTTAACAAAAGATGATAATACTTTAATTAATGTAATGAAAAAAGTTAATGGTAATAGGACTTTTATAGAATCCAAAATTAAAAAGGAGGAGACAAGAAAAAACAATTTTTTTTAGCTTTGGAGTCTTTATAGCGCTAAATATAAGGTTCACAACACCAATGACACTTTTATCTGTATGCTTCCATTAAGTTTTGAGTTTTGTTATTTTGATTCATTGACACTTAACTTATTATATTTATGGTCTTATATTTGGACCATTAAGTTAAAGGTCTGTGGCATACTATATATACCCTTTTCAAAGAGGGAGTAAGGGTTCTAGACCTTTTTGTAAGAATTATATGTGTTTGAGAGTATTCTCCTACTTTGATTCTTTAACGAGCTAAATCAACTTATCAAAGAATAACTTTCTTCGTGGAATCACTGTATACTTCTTATTTGAGAATTACAACTCATTAGGTAGAATCAGGAAGATTGTTTACCATTCATTGAGTTTGCTTATAATTATAATATGCATTCTACTACTAATTTCTGACCATTTAAGTTTGTTTATGAATTTAACCCATTAATTCTATTAGATTTTATTCCTTTACATATTGATGAAATAATTAATCTTTATATTAATAGAAAGGTAAAAGTAGTAAAGGAACTTTATGAAAGTGTAAGATAACATATTGAAAATATCAATAACTAATATGCATCCATGGAAAACAAAGGGTGTAAAATCATTGTTTTCTAACTAGGTGATTAAGTTTAGGTGCATGTGTATTAAACAAGGTTTCCAGCTTATATGATATCAAAATTGCAACCGTGAGGAGATAAACCTTTCCAAATATTTAAGAAAAGTAACAACAATGCCTATAAAGTATATCTACCAAGTGAGTATGCTGTTAACACTACTTTTAATATTTACGATATCTTTTTGTTTAATGTAGATGACAATTCGAGATCAAATCCATTTAAGGAAAGAGGGAATGATAGAGACCAACCTGCTAATATAAAGGATGGTGAGAATCAATAAGCATTACCAAATGATCTTCAAGAGTTACGAGTTGGGCCAAATAAAAAGTCAAGGGCAAAAAATAATTAAACAAATTATTGATTGGGCTAATTCAAGATATTTAGGCCAGATAAGTGTACAAACATCAACAAAGGATGATCATACTTTAATTTAAATAATCAAGGAAAGAGATGGTGATAAGACTTAAATATCAAAGTTAAAAAACAAAGACAACAAATACCAAATTTCTTGAGCTTTAAAGTCTTTATAAGGCTAAACACAAGGTTGGCAACCCTAAAGACACTTTCGACTGCATGCTTCCATTGAGTTTTGGGTTTCATTATTTTAATTGCTTTATGCTTAATTTATTGTATTTATGGTCTTATTTTCAAACCATTAAGTTATAAGTCTTTGGCACCCTATAAATGCCCTTTTAGGTTTAAGGGTTGCAAAATTTGTTGTATGAATTATTTGTGTATTTATGAGTATTCTCCTACTTTGATTCTCCAATGAACTGAATCAACTCATAAAAAAAAAACTATCTCCATGGTGTCATCCTATACTTCTCATTTGTGAATTGTTATTCGTTGAGTGAGAGTTTCAAATTCTAATTGTGATGGTACTAAGGTTCAAGATAATCTCCCTACACTCTTCCAAACCTGATATCTTGGCTTTCGGGGAGTTATATCATTTTCATGTGGGTTATATGATAACGTGCTCACGGGTTCACACCAGTTTGCACCTAAAAAACACTTAACAAATCCCTATTAAAGAATAACAAACTTTTAAAATACATAAAATGTAAATGATGATGAAAGAGAATAAAATCTTATCATATGTATGACCAATTACAGTAGCCCTAAAAACCAACATAATTAGTGTACTAATTTCTATTAGTGTTGTTTATGTGAGCGCCATTGTTAGAATCAGTTACAATAGGTTCATATAAAAATCCACCAAAAAATACAAAAATATGTATAAATGAATTCATGTCCCGACATCATTTTCTGCTCCAAAAAAATTACATCAACCAATAATAAAATGATTCCAAAACATATTTCTTGATAACATAACTTTTAATCATAACTCACCAAAATCAATAACTTGCTCTTTCAAATCAAACTATTGAAGAAAATAACATGAACCTAGCAGAACACATAGATGAACAGAGGAAAAAATAGGATCTAAACCACCCTCAACCACATACCATGGAAAAAAAAGCTAGTAAAACTTGCAGATCATAATAAAAGTAGTGGAAAATAGAATGAAAAAACTCATAAATTAAGTATAAAAAAGTTGAAGTGCAACAAAAGGAAAATTCCCTCCAAAAAATAAATGAAAAGATGATTTTTTTTCATAACCAAAAAGAGAACATAATGTAATTAATGTTCATAAACATTTTCACTACATATCCTACTGAATATTATAGTAATTGGATTTCATCAAGAATAAAAATTTGATATAAAAACTATACCATATATAAGATCCTTTCCATTTCCCAACAACAATCCTAATTTATAACATTGCTGATATCAAATATTTAAGAATTTAAAAAAATGCAATTCAGGGTAGGATATATGTTTTTTAACTAATCTACAACTAAAAATTTATCACAAACCTTAAAACAAAAAAAACTACAAGATAATTTCAAAAATATAATACAAAATAAACAAACTAAATTGCATTTGGAGCCAAAAGAGTAATATGAACTAAACAAATTGAATTGTTGGATGTACTTTAACAAACTTATAGATAGATGATAAAAGACTCTAATTCTTACAAATGTATGAAGTAAACATCTATCAAATTCAAGAGAAGAAAAATTAAGGAAGATGTGAAAAAAAACTAAATAGAATCCCATTAAACTAATGAAAGATAATAACATGGATTAAGAGATTTCATTTAAAGCTCATCTACCAAGAATTTTATTTTACTGTAAAACATAAGAAAACCCCAAAATCAAACTTGCAATTCATTTCAAAAAAGAAATACGGACACACACACACACACAAAGAAAAGAGAGAAAGATTAACTTTATTGTACCTTATAATTCATTTCAAAAACTAAAATAGCTTGTTAAATCAATATCACGAAGATGCACACATGTTCTAGTAAAACTATAAAAAGAATTAGAGAAAGAGAAAAACTCACCAAAGCCACATCATTGGTAAAAGTTTTTCAACTCTTGCAAGAAAACAAAACAAATGCATTCACTAAATTAAAAACATAAAGGAAGCTTACTAATGAAACATGGAAATAAAGCACAAAAAAAATATAAAAATCAAGAACAAATTTATTTACTATTACTATAGTTGTCGACAACACTAACATTGTTTGTGGAAGCTGTTATTGGTGAAATACATTTTTGGTGGTTGAGACTTGTTTTGTGCAACATGTAGGTCTTCCATCACATGCCATCAAGTCCAAAATACTAATGTTGTTGATGGAGATTGTTTTTGGTGATATCAAGAAATGGCTCAATCCTTATATTTCCAAGCTTTTTTGCTATCTCCAACTTATCTTCTTCTTCCTTTTTCTGAGAGTGAGGAAGGGAAGAGAGTAGTCAAAAGGGGAACAAAACTTTCTCTTCAATAAAACCTTTCTCCTTTCAACTAAAAACAAATAAAAATCATGATAAGTTTATTATTGATTACACAAAAAATGAGAAAAACTAAAACAAACATGGTAGGTATTGAGCCATGTCTTTAAGAGTAGAAAAGTTTAAGAAAAAAATGAGTGAAAAATTGTATTACATCACACATTCTCCCAACATTATAATGATTTAAAAAAAAAGGGGTGGATGGCTAGTTTGAAAAATATTAAATGAAGAACATGGGATTCCACTATAAAAAAACAGGTCGATTTGCAACGGATTGATCCGTTGCAAATAACAAAGAAAGCCGTTGCTAATATTAATTAGCAACGGCATTTGAAACGGACACAATCCGTTAGAAAAAAGTCGTCACAAATTTATTTTGCAACGGGTAATCCGTTGCAATTTCTTCCGTTGCAAATACAAAGTTTGCAACGGCTGGTCCGTTGCAACGGCAACGGGATATCCGTTGCAATTGCAACGGACGGAATATTATTTAAATTTTAATATATTTAAAATCTATTTTTAATATATTTTAATTTGAATTAATTACAACTAAATATTTTAAAAGCATTAGCAAATATTGAAATATTATTAATATTGAAAATAACATAAATATGGTGGAAATAAAAATTATTATAAATTAAAATTCTTAATACACTACTGATTCGATTACATTTAATTTTCATAAATTTATTGTGGAGCAACTATACAAGAATGTCATCCCAACACCAAAAGATCAGTGCAGCAAAAATTTGCAGCGTGGAATCAGCTTTGCTGGTGGATATCTTGCTGGTATACTCTGTGCTATTGTCTCACACCCTGCTGACAACCCATCAAAGTGCACCAGCATATCATTTTGAGTTGATAACATGTAATCAAGCTAGCTGGGCTTCATGCTTCAATCTCAACATGCCCTTTCAAACAAAGACATGCAATTCAAAGCCAGACCTGAACCATCTTTCTGAACTCAACTGTGCGGCATGAACCACTTGGGTTGCTAGCATAACTTCCTTTAGGGACCCCCCATAGAACAGGATTGTACCTGAATGAGGACAATGGAAAAAAAATTGTTTTAACATGAAAGACACACAAACTTGATGATATTTGTCCAAGTCAGGATTTAGAAGCATACCCCTAGTTATATCCATCATTATCTTGTATTAATGTGATCTGAGCTTGTTGCTCAATTGAATCCGGCGGTAATTTTTCCAGCACTGTGCTATCTGTAGAAGCCTAGATGTCATACAAATTAATGATAGCCAACACATGACAGCATATCTAATTTCAAAAATGAGTTTAAGCATATTAGGTACATTAAAAAAATATTAAACATTTTGCCGAACTAAGGTTGTGGCAATCCATGAACTGCATTAGATGTGAAGGCAAGAATTGAAAGAATATGAGCAAGAAAAAATACTTACCCACACACTTCCAGTTCTCCTTGACATCGTCAACACTAGCAAGTACAAAGAGCTTTTCGCAGTTGTATATATTCAACATTCTGAGTTTGGGGAGGAAGAGGCCAACTCCTGGAAAGCACTTGAAATCATAACAATTGCTTAAATTTAATTCATCCGATTCATATACAAGAAGACCAAATAAAGAAAAAAGTGCAGAAACCTCTCTCTCGGTCTTTTCCCTCTTGCACAATGAAGAACAATTACAGATAAGCATAAAAAAACCCCCAAATTAGCAACAAAAATCTAATCAATTTACATTCAAAATCAAAACCCATCTGCCAAAACACTTAACAATTACAAATGCAAACAGATCCAGCAAAATTAGAAACTAAGCAATGAAGAACATGGAAATGAAGAGGCCAACTCGTGGAAAGCACTTTACAATTTCGTACCGTGAGTGTAAGCAACAGAGGAAGCAGATCTTCGTAGTGGTGATGATGGGTTTCTTGGGTAGATGAGGATCGACGACGGCAAAGTGGAGATCGATGAAACAGAGCTGAAACAAATTTCGATTTCACTGTTCACAAATGGTTTTGCTGAGGTGCACTGGCGCTTTGTTTTTGAAAATTGAGAGAGAACACTGGCGCTTTGTTATGGAAAATTGAGAGAGAAGAACACTGGCGCTTTGATTTTGAAAATTGAGAGCGAAGAACACTGGCGCTTAAGTTAATTGTGTTAAATGGGCGCCGACACAGGTATTTAAGTGATTTTAAGAAAAAACATGGCAACGGATAATCAGCAACGGAATTTCCGTTCCAAAATTATCCGTTGCAAATTAATTCTTGCGCTAGGTGATGAAAATTAATTTTCATTTGCAACGGAATGTCCGTTGCAAATTTAATTTGCAACGGAAACGTTTGCAACGGATAATCCGTTGCAAATCCGTTGCAAAATATTCCGTTGCAAATTAAATTTGCAACGGCGAATCCATTGCAAACCATGTTTTTTTTTTTTTTTTTCTGGAATTGGTTTAGCAACGGAAAATCCGTTGCTAAACAAAATTCCCGTTGTAAAATTGCAACGGATTTTTGCCGTTGCATAAATCCGTTGTAAACGCGCCCCTTTTCTAGTAGTGTTCACATTGCACTTATCCATGCTTCACTGAAGAAGACTTAATGAAAAGAAGAAAAATAGCAAAACACACACACATTATCACCTGGAACTTGATTGCATCGAACTGTTTGCAGATTTAATCGATCAAAACAGAACCATATATAATATTTTCTTTCATTTATCGACAATTTTAGGATTATTCGTCAAGAGAATTTCTAGTTACCCAATAATACCTCACGATTGAATTATTAAATTAAAATGGTGCATATTTTAATATCTGTTGGTTGGTCAAGTAACAGTTGTATGGTTATTTATTTAGAATTTAAGAAGAGTGTAATGTGCCGATACGTGAAGTGCTGCTATCTATCAGCCCAACTGCCCATTTAACACAACTACATTTCGGTCTAACCGGTTCTTGAATTTAATGTGGTGAAAGAAGTGGAGTTGCCTGCTTGTCTTTCTTCCGGTGTTGAAGTTGTATATCCGAGCATGATGCGGATTCTCTGCTCAGATAGCAAGGAATAGCGGTATGTTGTTGCTCGGCTATCTATCTATCTATCTATCTATATATATATATATGTATATGTATATGTATTCTCTTAATCTGCCCATCCTGTCACTGTGCTTCTTCTTTTATCTTATATCAGTTCATGGCAGCACTTTCTTTTATTCAATTTCGGAATTTGATTAAATCTCTTCCTCCCCTTTAAACTTAAACAGACATGTTCGATCCTCCAGCTCTTCTAGTTTCTAAGAGCATCTCTATAAAAAAAACCCTAAAGACTAGAGGTGCTTGCTTCAGTAAGAATAGCAGAAAACAAAAACATTCCTTTCCAGGTTAGGTGGCAATGGCATGCTTGAATCAATTTTCATTTTTATTTTTTCATGACAAAAGGTTAGGTCCACCCTTCCAAATTTATCAAAGGCAGGCCATTATATTATATACAAGTGTCTTTTCATGGTCTGTTTCCAGAGCCGACAGAAGGTGACATTTGGGATGCAGCACACCAGGAATAATTCAAGAAGTGTGTATATATATATATATATATATATATATATATATATATATATAAGAACATGACAATCATAATATTTTTTCTGACAGTCAAAGGTGAAAACCCTAGTTTAAACATGACTGGCTCAGGAATTTTTTACACAGATAAGATGGAAACAAACTGGGAGGTTGATTGTGATCGGCTAGTTTCATGCTGAATTAATGAGTCTGTCAGTTAAAAAATCATGAGAATATTTGGTGCCTGGTTGTCATTCTTATTGTATTCTTCATTGGGCACCTTTACTGCTGTGCCCACGAGTTTCCTTGCTATTTTTTTATTCCAGTACTTACCCTCCATGACTTGATGCTTCTTCTTTCTAAAGTTTTTGAAGGCATTTAATTTTATTTTTTTCGATTTCTCTTTTGACTTCAGATTCAGGGCAGGATAACATATATTTTCTAATAATGAGTTTGCCTGTTGCTGTTCTTGTAGATTCGTTGTGGTTTGCTGTTACCTTCGGTTGCAAGGGTTTATAGCGTCTTGCATGCTTGCTTGCCAGAGAGAGGATAGGATACAGGACGACGTTGAACTTTTAGCCTGTAAGCTCAGCTCTCCCTGTTAAGCTTCTTATCAATCGTTGATTTTTTTTATATTTTTTTTCCAGTTGCATATTAAAGGAGAAGAAAGACTAGTTCATGCATTCTGTGTTCAAGACTTCAAATTGCAGCATAATCCTGGTTAAATTGCTGCTTTGAATGGATCTTCTTCCCTTCAATATATGGCTGCTTTTGTTCCACCATTTTTGCGTAACATTGGCCGGGATGTCATTTCCCTTCCTGTTTATAATCACATAAGAAAATAAAAATAATCTTTTTCTACAATGCAAGTTAATCGGGTGAATGCTGCTTGATTTCTTCGGCATCAGAGCCTTAATTGTTGGCATGATAAGAGCAGTCATGCCTCAATGTTCTCTCATTTTATTTCTTTCCTTTTCTGAGCAATGTCCTTCTGCAGACATGAGTTTTACGGAATGACACTACGATTTCTGCAACTATTTTGTCAGTAAGGTCCCAAATCGTTCCCTTTTCTTCTTTCTTTTTGTGAAAACCGATAAGAGTGGTCGCAGTGACAAAGTTATGAAAACTCAATTTCTTAGTTTTGTTCAATGCAGTGCAGAGAGATGTCACTGACTACTCACCTTGGAGCCAGATCTAATGCCCCGTGAGATTTTCTTTTTCTTTTTTCTTAATCTTGAACTGGCTTCTATGGTGATCTGTTTTCATATTGGCTTCTTTTGCTCTGATTTTGAGTGAACATTGGATGCACAGAACAATGTGTTTTTGCCGAAGCATACCACCAGCGCTAGCGAAAACTATATTCTTTACTTTGGATATTGTTTGACAGCGGCTTCAGTTTGTTTGTATTTGGTCTCATTTTCTTTTTCTTCCATGACTGGATTTGTAGTTTATCTCTGAGATTTGTCGTGCAAGATGCTACCCCTGTAAGACAATATATGACAGTCTATTAATTCTGGTTGCTCAGGTGGAGGAAGAAGCATCAAGTACAAGTCGACTGAGCATCTACTTGCTAGTCCAGATTTTCTCTCTTCATTTCAAGCAAGCTATCCGTCAAGTCATTAAGTATCACTCATCTAATCGCGTATGTATGCATGATCGAAGAATTAGATTATCCAGGACTTCTTGAGGAGGCAGACTGCGTAACAGCAAAAGCACTCCATTCGAAAGAGGAGCAGGCATGGAGTATGTAGATGAGAGACGAGGTATGAATTTCACTGCATTCTTCCCACTCCTGGAGCACAAATAAGATCCAACACAGCATCTTATAAATTCTAAATGCTTAGAATTTGACAAATAGTCTTAGGACTTGGCATGATTTTGCTTGTAGAACTGATGTGTGCATACTGCCAATCCAACGAGCAGGCAGAACGAAAGAATTCGAAATGGAAAACCAAATTCTCCATACTATAATCAGAGTGAAGGGCGAGGAGAAACTGAAAATGGATTCTCTTTGACGAAAACCTGTTTCTCCAATAACCTTCCCCTGCACTTATTAGTCTTACAAAATTATTCTCTGCCTCTTTGTTCTTACACCATTTGCACTGACAATATATACACCACTTCCAGCCAGTGAATCCACGTGTGGGTGTTCAACCATGGCCAGTAAGCCTCATTACAAGTCTTTCAAATTCATCGACAACTCTCAGGGGATAAGAGGATTAGAAGGGGATAAGAGTTTTGCCTTAGAACTACATAGACAGAAGGGAGAAGCAGTGGACAGAAACCAACCAGGAGTAGATGCCTGTATGGCTTGGGTGAATCCTGTACATGGAACAGAATATGAACTCAGTGAATTGGAAGAACGTAGAGGAAGAAGGAAGATTTATATTAAAAGCAAAGTCATGGATTCTGACATGCCAGAGATGGTTGCCTTTTTTCAAGACAGCAATTATCATTTTGTGAAGGACATTTTCATGAATGGAGAAGAAGAAATTCACTGCAAGGATATCTGTTCCGTTGAAAATTGCCAGCTAGACCATAATAGTATCTCTTCCATACTTAACTTTGATGTAGAAAGTAGCAATGCATCAACCGTTGGAACTCAGGATTCAGTTCCATCCATTTCAAATGAGTCAAAATCTGTGGCAGATGACGACTGCCATAATCTTTTGATTAATCAACATGGTTCCAGAATGCCGATGAAAGATTTTGATGGACAAGAATATGTTTTTGTAGAAAAGAACGTGCATGGATCTCATATGGTTAAAAAGGTCAGTGATCACTTATCTACACACTTTAAACATTCAATAACAATGTACACGAGGTTGAACAAAAAGCTAAATTTGGTAAACCTCATTTTGCTCATCTCTCTCTGTTTTTTTTTTTTTTTTCTTTTCATTTTTGGTTATTGTGGATGGGTTCATCGATGGCTCAGCTATATGGTTTGCAGGAACGGTATATTCTTAGAATTGTTTGTAGTTTCTTGAGCTTTTTTCATTTCCTTCATCTTCTTTCTGTAGATGTAATATTTCCTTTCAAGGAACGAGCAGTGTGGCACTGCTTGCATATCCTGATTTATTTTCTGCATGATCATAGATCTGATACAGATCTTTGGCACCCTTGTATAAATGCTGACATGATTTCTTAGAAATTCAGGTTCCATGTAAGGAAGCAGTTCTGCCAAACTCCATTGTATTGTACACAACTGAAGCAGTTTATTATGACTGCCCAGCCGATGAGGTGGCCGACACAATAAGCATCACAGAGGCAGATTTTGAAACAGAAAGCATGTCCGAGCCTGAGGATGGGATGTCAGGAACCTTAACAGGTTCAAGTCGAAGTTTGGGTGGCGAGAATGTTGAAGCAGAGTCGAGTTTCTTTGCAGGTGACCCCCCTCCAGGCTTGACCATAAACTCAGGCCCTATATACTGTGGAAGTGTCTCTCCGGCTTCAAGTGGAAGAACTGCCAGCTCGCACTCGTTTGCTTTTCCCATGTAAATCGTTTTTTTTTATGCTCGAATGCCAATGCTTTCACCTATGCCAGTCCTTTTGCGTTTGTTAATCCTTTTGCTCGCTTCTGTGTAGATTGCCCTCCGAATGGGCTGGCAGTCCTGAAAGAATGGCAAGCGCTGACCAGGGACAATTTCAAAGGCATCCACGCTGGAGAATGCGTTTTCCATGCTGTAAATTCTGAGTTCTGTTCTGTTTTCTTTGCTTTTATTGTATATTCTTTTCCTCCTCGTCTAGGAGTCACGACGTGCTTCCTTGATCTACAGAATCCATGATCTAAACATTTACTACTTAGAACATCACGATACCGATAATTGTGTTTCTGGGGAGCACTTATGAACTCGTGTGTGAGCTGTTTTTTCATCACATCTTTTGATAAATTCTTCAACGAATACATTTCTTGTGTTCAACTCTCTATAAGCTTATTGCATATTCATATGCTCGCCCTCCCCTCCCTCCCTCTTGCAATGATAAGACAAGTTTATAACATTCAAGAAACAAGCATGAAAAGGATTCATGAATGTCAAGAACAAAAAACTTGTAGAAATTATGATATTGACTTCTTTGATCAAGATTTTATAATAGGCTTTTGTCAAATAGAACTAGACTTATTTATGACATTTCATAATACCCACAACCAAAACAAACCCAAAAGAACCAAAATAAACAAAAAAAAAAATCAAAACACAAAAAGGGGGCAAATATGGAAAGTAGCAGAAACAATCTTATTGTTTAGAAATGATAAGGCAGTAGCCAAAACGGTCAAACTATTTTAAGAAACAATCATACTGTTTCTCAAACTAGTCTAGCCTTTTCTCAAAATGGCTAGTCTAATTTTGAAACTTTTTTCAGAAACTCTTGAGGTTTTTACAAAATAGTTTAATCGATTCTTTAAAAAGTTCAACCAATTTTAAATTAGTCTAACCTATTTTGCCAATAGGTAGAATATTGTGTCTAATAGATAGTTTATTTTCTAAACCTATCAATAGCCTTTTACTTGCTCAAACCAAATGTGGAATTCCTAAGGTACAATATTAAGTATATTACCTCCAAAAAAAAAACTATAACTCTCTTGTATCACCTGTAACATCCAAAAACAAGGTTAGTTATGAATTCACAAAATCCTTCTAAAAAGCTTAAATGTTATTCCAATCAACTCTACTAAGAGAGTATATTGTGGAAAGTGTAAGTGCACTTTAAACACTAGAGAAAGTCTCATAGAAATGAAATTGTGAGTGGTTTAAAACTTGTCCTTCAATAAGTATTGGTTAAAGGTTTTATAATCCTTAGTTTGTAAAATAATTAGGGATAACAATTTGGTCCTAAGCCTGCAAAAGGATTGCGTTTAATCATATACCCGTAAAACGACTAGGTAATTGTTTGGTCTCACCTATTAAGAAGACCGATGGTCATAATGAAACTCTTTAATATATTTCAATGAGAGGAGTAAGTGTTTTGCCGAACTTCTATAAATCTTGGTGCAATATATCTAAAGTCTTTATTTTTATTTATAAATATTATTTTGTTTATTGGTTTTGCATTTGGTTTAGTGTTTAAAACTGCATATAATTCAGTAAAATATTTTTAATTTTTAATTTTATCTTGCATGTCAAATTCATCCTTTTCTTCGGTGTCTATGTTGCCTTAATACTAGAATAACAATTGATATTGAAGCTTAGTTATCATATATATAAATTCGCTTACACTTTATTAGAATGGTAACCACTAGCTATAATGTTCTAAATCAAGAAGCATTTACCTCTAGGCCACCTTTCTTTGATGACAATGATTATTCTTATTGGAAAGGTAAGATGGTTATCTATCAATCCATTGATTATGACTTATGGATATCCATTGAAAATGGACCTCACAAACCTACAAAATTACTTCTCATGGATCCTAAAGCTATAAATATTTTATATTGTGCATTAAGTAAAAGTGAATTCAATAAGATCACATCATGCAAGAATGCTAGAAATACATGGCTTACATTGAAGATAACACATGGAGGAACAAATTGAGTAAAGGAATAAAAAATTGACATGTTTGTGCATTAATATGAGTGATTTAAAATGCTTCCAAATGAACCTATAACTAGTATGTTTACTAGAATGATAACTATTATTATTATTATCTATTTTTGGACCTCACAAACAAAAAGTAAAGAAAATAAAAACTACAATATATATATATATATATATATATTGTAAAAAATGAAAAAAAAATGTTAGTAAGAAGAAGTGCCAAAGATCGAAAGGGAAAAAATGCATATTTTTCTTATTAAAAGCCCTATTTACAAGAACAATCCGAATTCAAATGTGAAATATAAGGTTTGGGCATGTGAGGATTCAATTAGATCCTTAAGATTTATTTTATATTTGTGTAGGGCTTTAATTACAAGTACAATTGATTGTTTTTAGTAATTTAGGCCTTAATTGCAAGAAATTAAAATCAGGGCTTTAATTTTCAATTTTTAAAGATGATTTGGTTAAATAAGAGGTTTAATTGCACAAAAATAAAAGTTTATTGATGAATTAAGGGCCAAATTACATAAATCCAAACCTAAAGACCTAACTGGAAAAGGCGTGTGAGCATAAGGGTTGGATTTTATATTTGAATCATGGACCATATTGAAAAAAATAAAATTTATTGGTCAATTATGGGTCAAATTGCACAAATTTAGAATCAAGTAACACTATGAAAATGATGACCAACTTACAAGTTGAAATTTTAGTTAACAGGGGTAAAATTAAAAGAAAGTGAAAGTTTAGAGGCAATTAGCGGTGTAATTAGAAAATATTACAATTACATGGTTTTAATTAATATATGGGAGCAAAATTTACTCAAAACAACCCCTTTAAAGCTTGAATTTTAAACCTATATCAAACGATGACAAAATTGAAGAGTTGATGTAAGTTTTGATTTATTTCAATTGTGTCTTTCAATTGAAATTGATTATATATTATGTTTTCATTTCAGTCCATATTCTTTTAATTTTGAGTTTTGTTTTA
Source organism: Salix brachista (assembly GCA_009078335.1). NCBI lineage: Eukaryota > Viridiplantae > Streptophyta > Magnoliopsida > Malpighiales > Salicaceae > Salix > Salix brachista. The sequence continues at coordinate 11,025,340 of CM018586.1, forward strand.
GATCCCTTAATATTTTCGGTACAAAAGATTTGATTTTTCAATTTTATCCTTTGATTGAAATTGATAATATATTTGGTTTTCATTTCAGCTCTTATACTTTTAATTTTTTATTTTAATTCCTTTATTTTTTTATATTTCTTAAATAATCCTTATTTATGTCCATGTTTATATATAACTCTTAGCTTTGATTTTAATTTTTATTATTTTCTTTTTTGTTGAGATAACATTTTTGTTGAAAATTTTGTTTTTAAATTTTAGTTTGTGTTGTGATCATTTGAAAATTGATATTTTTATTTTTTTTTCATTGTTCTTTCTTTTGATTGTTTTTTATTAGTTTTTTTTATTTATTTTCACGTCAAATAATTTGTTTATCTAATAATTTTTTATTATTATTTTTACTTTTTTTTTTGTTTTTTTGTTAAAATTATTGGGCCTTTTTTATTCTTTGATTGAATTGTTTTTCCTATTATTAATGAAATAATAATAACGATAATAATTGTTTTCCTCTTGTTTTCTCTTTTGTTAATGTTTTTGATTTTTTTTTCATCGGGGTAATTTAATAATATTTATTGTTTTAGCAGTAATATTAATGATATGTTAGATGTTAAGCCTTCGATGTTGTTGTTGTTATAATAGGGTGTGTTGATTTGTTTTATTATATCAAACCTTGCATGTATAGATGTTATATTTTATTTGATTTTTTTCAATTTTATCCTTTGATTGAAATTGATAATATATTTGATTTTCATTTCAACCCTTATACTTTTAATTTTTTATTTTAATTCCTTTATTTTTTTTATATTTCTTAAATAGTCCCTATTTTTGTCTATGTTTATATATATATGGTCTTAGTTTTGGTTTTTAATTTTTATTATTTTCTCTTTTGTTGAGATAACGTTGTTTTCAAAAAATTTGTTCTTAAATTTTATTTTGTGTTTATGATCATTTGCAAATTGATATTTCTTTTGTTTTTCCTTTGTTCTTTCTTTTGGTTCTTTTTATTAGTTTTTATTTTTATTTTCACGTCAAATGATTTGTTTAGCTAATAATTTTTTTGTTTGCTCTTTTATTAAAGTTTTTGGGCTTTTTTTAATTTTTTTAATGAATGTTTCCCATTATTCAGGCAATAATAATAATAATTATAGTTTTAGTTTTTTTTCTTACTTCCTCTTTTTGTTAATATTTTCGAGTATTTTTTTCTCGGGATAATATAATAATTTTTACTATTTTAGCAATAATAGTAATGATATTTTAAGATATTAAGTCTTTGATGTTGTTGTTGTTATTGTCGTGACGACGATTTTTTCGTGCTTCGCGGGGTTGAGAGACAACGGCGTGCGGTGAAAATGAGGTGTGTTTTATAGTCGCAAAATTATAACTATAATTATTAGGAGTCGCCACCTAGTATTAAGGTCACTAGGAACCTATTGGTCTACGAGAGTCTTGAGTAAGAGGATTTGTTATGCAAGGGGAAGACGCATCACCCCCAGTGCATCCTATCTAAGGCAAGGTGCATTGTTGTTTAATTGTTTTTTTCTAGGTTAAAAATTTTTACACTGTATTTTCAAAAAAAAAAACATTTTTTTATCTGCGGGTGTACTTTACGATTTAATTTTATACGGAAGTACTTTACAAATATAATTTTACACCATAGTTAAAATTTCTTTTTTTATCTGCGGGTGTACTTTACAATGTAAATTTACACCGCGAAAGCTAAAACAAAATAATTGTTAATTTGTTTTTGATATTTTAGCCAAATTCCAATGGATAATCATAAACTGGTTACAATATCCGAATTTTTATTTTAAAATATGAGAAAGATGTAACATTTTTTCTTACAAAAAATATGATGGAAAAACTTTGGAATCCGGCCGTATGCACGAAAATAAACACCTTTTTTTAATGTATTTTTTGTTTTTGTTTTTTTTAAAAAAAATTAAAAAAAATAATTCGGGCTTCTCCTGGCCCAACCAAATGAGCCAGCCCAACCAAGATTTGCCAAAGCCCAACTCTAATGTGCTGGGCTGGACCCGGTCAGCCAACTGGGCTGGGCCGAGAGCAGCCAGCCCAACAACCACTTCAATTCACGTGAAGTGAATTAATACACGCAGTTCACTTCACGTGAACTGTAACTAGTGGTTGGTCAACCACCACGAGAGGCTTACCTGCCACTGCCGCCAGGTAAAGGAGGCCGAGGTGGTTGTGTCTGTGGTAGTGGCTCGAAAATGGTGGCCCGTGGTTGCCGGGAGGAGCTCCTGAAGCTGTCAAACTGATGCTGGAGGGGCTGCCTCTCCGTTGCTGCTGCTTGCCGGAGCTACCTCTGCAACTGCTGGAGTTCACGGCGAGCTCGCCGGTGATGGTGAGATGGTCCTTGGTGATCGGCTGGCTGCTGTCGGAGGAGAAGAGGAGCTGCTGCACGTCCGTTTCTTAGAGAGAGAACCATGTCGGGGAGAGAGAGAGATAGTTGTTGGCTGACAGGAGAGAGAAAGGATAGAGAGAGAGCTGCTGTTGTCGCCGTCGATGGCTGCTAGTGAGGAGACGGTGCTGTCGCCGGAGAACACGATGGGCTGCTGCGTGCGTGATGGAGATGGTCGCCGATCATGCCTTTGTCTTCCTCCTCTATTAATTTTCCATTTTCCTGTATCTGTGTGTCTGTGTATTTGTTTGTTATATTGCTGTTAACATGATGGTCTTTCCCCGGTCAGACATTCTTCTCCTAGTTTCACGATCTTTCTCCAGTATTATTTCCCCCTCAGTTTTTTCAGTAATCAGCCTTTCCCTCTCCTTTCCCCCCTTGGTTTCTCCTTAGTCTTTCAGCCACCGTGACAGTGAAAAATTTCCCTAGTTTCGAAATCTTCTTCCCCGTGACAATCCCTCATTGTCAAAATTTTTCCTCCCCTCTATAATGATGAACCTCTTGCTATTTATAGAGGTAATGTGCAGGCAGGGGGGAAGTGTCCAGAGAATGGGCTTAGGAATGGCGTGTTATGGGCACGGCATGGATGAGCATCGCTGCAGCATGGGTGCTGGTATGGCCAAGCATGCTGCCGGCAATTTTTTTTTTTTCATTTTTTTTAAATTTGAAATAAATAGGTTGTGACAAAAAAATAGTTTGTCAATTGGAAAAATCAGGAAGAACGATGGTTTTATCTTTAATTTTGGCTTTCGATTTCACCCAAAAAGTTTCGTCACCGAAAATTCTAATAGTCTTAATTTAACCCTAATTAAGCTTCCAAACTTAATTTTTCATCAATTAAGCCCTTAATAAAATTAATTTGACCCTTTAAAAGTATAATTAAGCTCTTGATAAAATTAATTTGACCCATTAAAAGTATAATTAAGCCCTTGCGCTTAATTAAATCCTTCAATTGGGCTCTCAATTAATTCCAAAGCATAATTACACTTTAAAGTTGGCCGACGATTAAATCGAATTGGCCCATAAAAATATAATTATATCATTCGAATTAACTTTTATGCAGATTTATCTAATAATAAATTATTTTAGACTTGAATCTGCATTTTCCTTTATTTATGGGCAAAAAGAGGTACGACCAGGCTTTCCAAAACGTCCAAAATTTCCGTATTAATTTTTTTTGCCAACACAAGCCCTTTTTATTTTATTTTTGTTATTTTTTGGTATATTTTGAGGAATAACCCAGAAATTAGGTTATGACAGTTATAATAAGATGTGTCGATGTGTTTCATTATATCAAACATTGTATGTATAGATGTTATATCTTATTTTTGAACTAGCAAAATCTATTAATTATTTTAATCTTAACAGTTATTAAAATTATTTACTCAGCCCACAACGTAGTGCGAAAAATTTTACTAGTAAATTACTATTAGAGATTCAATACTTGAATGACTTGTACTTTTAAATTACTATTGCATGAATATGTTTTTGAGAAACTCAACATTTGCACGATAAAGTACTTCAGATACATAATTAAAGCAACTTCTTGTGGATCAATTATAATTCCTTATCAATCTAATTATGGAAACATTTCTTAGCTTTTCCTTACTCTTCAATCACAGCCCATTATGGCCACCTCATTGCTATCAGCGAACTCTTCAGGACTTTACTTCCATTATTTAAATATTTGGGGCTTCAATTTTGGTGCATCAAATTGCACACATCAAGATCAGTGCCAGAAATGGAGGGCCAATCGGGAAGAAGGGTCACCACCACGACCACGTGCCAAACTCTTACTGGAAATTATGAAGTCATGACCCGTGCCACGGTGTGATATTATCAAGTTCTGGGGTATTAAAAATCTTTGATGAATCCTTTTCACGTTGATGGATGGTCCTTTAGGCAATCTCAGAGTGAAGCATCCTCAACAGGTCACATCCGAGTTTGGTCTTGGCTTTTTTTACTGCGTTAATGCATGGACCATGACCTGGCAAGCAACCTCTCTTATTTAAAGCTATTACTATGACTAGTCAACAGATCATTTTCAAGTCTAGGCATATCTTCAAGGGATATATGTGTGTGTATTTATATTATCATCAGTTCATATTATATATATTTATATTATCATCAGTTCATATCAATTCATTATGGCATCGTCTTATGCCCAGAGAAACTGGTAACACAATACATTTAGAGAAAATTGAATGCTGACCTCTCTCCTTTGTAAGTAGCAAACCATTGATTATACAGAGTCCTTTCCTTTGAGATTTAATGCTCTCAAAGGTTACTTAGAAATGCTATATTGCTTTATTTTATCAGTAGGACTATTTAGTATGTTTTGTTTTTTAATCACATGGTTGTGGTTTCTATTCTCTTAATATTTTCTTAATCTGACTCACTATTTTTTATTTATTTATTTTTGTCTTTCTATAATAAAAAATTTCTGATCACTCCATTCAGTTTCTTCTTTTATAATTTACCGTTAATTATTAATTTCTTAGAAAAAGAAGGCATGTACCTAGTACAACTAAGCCAAATGTAAAAATTAATAGTGAAGTTGATAGAATCTAGATGGAGGGACAACATGAAAACAGTTTCTCGAATAAAAGAGTTCATCAAAGAAAAAAAAGTATTGATATTATTATTACCCAAAACTTCATGTAAAAGAATCAATTGAGGGTTATTAGATCCGGATTAAGTGGGTGTTTGGTAGTGTGGTGTGAATTGAGATTTGAAAAAAGTTAGTGTTTTAGTGTTTGGTTATGGTTAAAAAAGCATAAAATTATATATGGATTCCACATGAAAAACATCCAAATCAGTGTTTTACAAGAAGCAGATATTAGTTGCTTTTCAAACCCTCAGACAGAAAAAATCAGTGTGTTTTGTCCACAAAAATGCTTACAGACAGAAAAAATACCGTTGGAAATTTGATTCCAAATTAAACCCTCACAGCATTTTCACCATCTGTTCTTCCCTTCTCTTCACGACATCTACGCCTCCCGTCCCTCACTTCTCATCCTCTGCAAATTACAAATCCTAGTAGGAGAAGACAAAGATGAAGAAAGAGCTACCTGAACAAGTACTTCTTTGAATAGAATGACCCAGTAGCTAATATAGAGACAATAGAATATAGAAACAATAGAAAGACAAAGGTTGAAAATTTTGACTCAACTGAATTGAGAATCAGAGACACCCGGTTCAACAATGATTTAAATGGGTTGATCAAGTTGAGTTGGCAAGGTGAGTGAGTGAGTCAGGGGCTGAGATGACTCAGATGACATGTTGCACCTTTGGCTTTCTGTTTTTTTTTTCTGATTTGGTTAAGTGTTGAGACTAAGAGGGGTGATCCCAAAAGGAGGCTTTTTTGGGTTTGAGAGAAGAGACATTTTCAAGATGGCTGAGTTGTTTTTTTGGAACTCATTTAAAAAATAGAAAGTTACACTCACAATAGAAAAATCATAGGTGGAGATACTCTTATCATTATTTTGTGGGTCATGAATTTTATATTATCTTCGAGTACCATACAATTACTAAGTAATCAAATTAACAAAACCGACTTATTATTTATTATTGTTTAATTCAAATTAATATTTTTTTTAACTATTATCAATTCGATAAAAAAAACAATTTTTTTTATCAATTCTCCTTAAATTATATTATATTATTATGATTATTAAATCTACAATATTTTAAAAATTAAATGTGTTTATATGTCTATGTTCTTTAAAGTAATTTCACAAGTTGACAGCAATATAAAAAAACTTGGTAACCAAACACATGAAACTGCTTTTCTTTAACCTCAAACTCAATCACAGTTTTAACCAAACACTTCAATAATTAATATGAACCGCAACTAAAAGTGTTTTTCATGAAACTGTTTTTTTAAAACCTCAACCACAAAAGCAATCGCAATACCAAACACACCCTAACAAACTAATTTAATCTAATTAAGATTATTATTGTACTTGAAATTATTTAATGTTACTTTTATCATGTGATTAAGCTATATGGAACAAAGTTATTGATCCCGCCCCGTTCCGGCCGGAACGGCCGGAACGCCCCGTCCCAATGCCTAATCCGGGACAAAACGGCGACGTTTTTGTCCCGGCTAGAATCCCGGCCTGTCCCGGAAAATCCGGGCAAATTCCGGCCGGAACGCCCCGGTTCCGTACCGGGCGTTCCGTTCCGGCCTGAAAATCCTTTTTTTTTTTTTTTTTTTAACTTTTAATTTTTTTTTCTAATTTTGAGATTATATTTGTTTGACTTTGTGTTTATATTGTATAATTTAAAGTTAATTTGTCTTGAATTTTAATTATGCTTGTTAAATTAAGTTGATGGAGAGGACATAAGTTGGGAGAGTATCGAAGCACCTTTCTCTACTTTAAATTTAGATGATAAAGAGACATGTTGATGTAGAACAGGTTGCGGAATCATACATGCTGAAGAGGGATCACCCGAAATTCAAAGGCAACTGAATTTCGGCATCCGGGTCGTTGAGGTTGGAATAACGCGAAACTCACCCAGTCAATGCGTTTCGTCGTTTTCGGAAGAAACCAGTAGCTTTGCTGCTGACCTCGACCCAATTTTGGCCAAATTCCATCGTTTCGGCCCCGGAATCGTCATTTTTGCTATTTTAGGAAAGTTTTGTTTTTGCAATAACTTTTGAATTAAGAGTCCGAATTGACTTTGGTCAATTGGTACTCTCTTAGAATTCATAGGCCTTTCACATTCTGCATTTATCTCAAATTTGCCATTTATGGCAAATTTAATGTTTTATGTCCTTTCCTTTTCTGTATTGAATTAGGCTAGGGTTTTCTCCTTAAGTATGTTTGTAAACCCTGCAGCCGACTTCAACTATCATTTTATCAAATAAACACTGAGTTTGATTGAGATTTATTCTCATTATCTTTAATTTTAAGGAATATTGACGTTGGTCGTATTCCCGCGTGATTTTCTGCTGCGTCACATGTGTAAATGAGGAGAATGAGCTTGGTGGAAATGACCAACTATTGGAATGTCTTGTTGATGACTTTCCTTATGTTCCACAGCCAGATCAAGATCCTTATTTTTATATTAATGATGTAGAAGATGTTTGATGTATTTTTCTTTTATTTTAGAACATTTTACTTTCATAATATTTTGGAATTTCAAAGATGTTTCTAATTTTGAGATTATGTTTGTATTGTATAATTTAAATTTCATTTATCTTGAATTTAAATTATACTTGTTAAATTAATATTTTATTTTTTTCATATATATAATTAAATAAAAATGAACAGTACAAAACCGGAACGGTACCCGGAACGGTACCGAAACCGGGACGTTCCGTTTCAAACACAAATCCGGGACGGTACCCGGGACGGGATCAATAACTATGATATGGAAGCAACATAGGACTACGTTTATATATCATGAATATTTTTTGAATCCCTTATAAATACCCATCATTTCATGCATTTTAACAAGAGAATAGCAATATGAAACGACAAGGTGAGAGAAATACTTGCATATTCATAAACATCTTTCTTGAGCTTATTTGGTTGGATTGTTGTTTGAGTTTGAACAAAGATCATGTGCCGATTAGATGGGTCTTGACAAGAGAAGTTCTAAAGTACTTGTTGGAGCAGGCTAGTGATGAAGGCCATATTGATTTTTTAAGGAGTCTAATTTATGTTGAAAGTAGGCATCATGATGGGCATGCTCCTCATTTTTCATATTTATTTTTTGAACTTCAATGCTGTAAATTTTGTAAGTTTAGGATTTTGGGAACCTATATTTCAAGCTAAACATGCAGTTATGATATTAAAACTCCAAAACATAAATACATGTATGCTCATGTATGGATGCAAGTGTATGTACATGTACATCGAATATAGATTAACATATTCAAAGAGCTAAATGACCTTTTCCATTGAATATGGGTAGAATATGTAGTATGATCAATCTGAAAAGAACATTCTCAAGTGTTCATCTTGGTTAAATTCCATACACATTGGAAAGTGCAATATAAATATTAAGTCTAAGACAGTTTTGTTCAATAAAGGCAAATTGTTTTTCAAGGGGTTTTCACATGTAGGGATAACATTCCTATACATCTCTATTCATTCTCAAAAGAAATTCCTCTATTGGCTACATTTTCATGAAAGTTGAAACATAATTCAAGTACTTCTCATATTTCCTTACACTATTGTGGATCAGAGAGGCCTTTACTCATAATTCATTTGCCTTCGAGCCACCCTATCAATTAAACTACTTGTTTAACCTATTTTGTAATGAAAAAAATCTTGAAGTAGAGCATTATTACTTGCAGCCGAAACTTATTTTTTCTATTCAATATTTAAACATTCTTTTTATCTACCGATTCTAGTTTTTATCCCTTTAAAGTTTTCCCCATTCATTGTCAAGGTTAGTTATCTTTATGTTTATATGGATATCAAGTTTTGTGATCATTCTATTCTTTAAACTTTTATCTTAGCTCATTCAACTCTCTATTAACTGATAAATATTGCTCTTTCAACTTCTTTAATTCCTCCTTTTGGATTTCTAGTTTGGATTGGACTATGTTACATCATTCTCCTAAGGCATTTATTCTTTTTTGTAATCCCTTAAGTATAATTCAGTTATCTTTCTCAATACTGAGATTGGACAACCTATTCTTTTCTTTTTTAGCTTCCAATGTCTTTTTATTTTTATCTAATTTCTTTTAAAAATGATATAAGTTTTTTGTCAACTCCTGTTTTGCCTTTGAAAATTGCCAGTTGTCGAAACCTCAAGAAATTAATTTTGATTTTACTATCACTAAAATGATAATTTAGTAGCATGGTGGTAGAGATCAAGTTGAACCTAAGGGAAGTTGATTTATTTTTCTATAAATACCAAATTCAAAAGGAAAGGGGGTGGATTGAATAAAAAAAACTAAATAAACAAAAGTGCTAAATATTCAAAAAGGTTAATCAATCTGTTGTCAACTTAGTTCAAAGGGAGATTCCTCATTCTTACAAATTGGTGAATCAAATTGGTTGATCATAGGAGTTAAATTAAAATCCTTTCAATTCAAGCAAATAAATTAGACTTCCATTAAAACTAAGAGAAATCTAGAGGCATGTTAAACTAATCAGAATAAACTTCTAATTAATTCCTTACCATCAAGTTAATTAAGTATTGAGAAGCAATCCTTCTTCACACAAAAATAGCTTTGAAGACGAAGATCTATATAATTTATTCCTAGCCAATGTTCAAAAGCTTGAACATCTACTCGTCCTATTCATCCTAAATAAATTAATGTGATAGATAAGACAATCAAATTAATTTACTTGCTTCTTATTATTTTTCCCAATAATAATTATAGATTGCAAGAAGCATAATTAATTTCATAATGTGTAGATAAATATGGGTTTTTGAATCACTTGATTTTAACATCTGATGCTCCAAATATGCCTAGTTTAATGTTGGTGCGCGAATAAAGTCAGAACTAATGCTTTTATTTCAATTGGATGCCCAAACAGACATTGGATTTCTACCTACGATACTTATCCAAGAAACTTAATATGTATAATTCCAATTCTAAAACTCCTCTTTAGAAATTGAAACCTGAAATAAGTAACAAGGGTCCGAAACATAGAGTGTAGAGTTTCCTATCTTATAGCTTAATCCTTAAAGTCTCTTAAACATATCAAACCCATAAAATAAATTTAATCAATTGAAGTAAGCTTAAAACATGATAAAAAGAATAATGTAAAAGGAATAAAATATATGTATATTTTGCACTTGTCAAGTCCTTTTTAAAGCAACCAACTCTTTTTCCAGCATCACATCATTGTTCACAAAACATTGTATTTGTCCATCTTTTTTTCAACTTCTAGTATAATAGATCCTTTTTGCAATTTCCTTATTCTTTCCTAGTTATTTTTTCTCTCATTCCAAGTCTTGTATTATTGCGAGTATCTATTCATCCTTTTCTCTCAGCTATCAGTTCTGAAAGCCCTTCATCTTTTCTTCTTTCAAGAGTTGTTTTTTAAAAAACTTCAGTCGACTATTCCTATTACTTATCTTAATTCAAGTCGACTATTCCTATTACTTATCTCAATTCAAAGCTTATCGACTTCATCTCGCTTGCTCCTCTTCATTTCTAATCCTTTTTTCTCTTAGATTATTCCATGATAGATAACTTATCTTTGTTAACCATCATTTAGCCTTGTACTACAAATCTTTTAAACACTATGAATAACCCACCATTTCTCCAAACTTAGTAATTAGAACTAATTAAGGGTTCAACATCATCTTCACCTATATGAACTTATACAAGTTGCTTTTAATCTTGTCTAATAGCTTCTAATTTAACTAGAGAGTTATAATTCTTGGAATAGACTAGTGTATTTAGCTAAACCCCAAGTTTTTAGGACTTGATGAATTCTCTCAAACTGCATAGCATCCAATAAATAGAAATGACTAATATATTTAGATAGCCTGATTAGTGAGACTTATGCTTCATCTCTGCAACTCATGATATAAGAAGAGTTTCCTACTCAAGGAGTTTTCCTTCTATAATTGTATTGAAAGATAAGCTGATATTTCTCTGCCTATTTTTTTTATTCAAAGTTGTTCCATTCTTCACTCATAATAAACTTTGAAGGTCACTCATAATAACTTCCCCTCATCTTTCTATCTTTAACTTCACTACAATAGCTTCCACTGAAACCTCTACATTAGTTGTTATATACTGGTCAATTTTGTTTGTGAAGTTATTTATTGATTTTAGTAGTTACGTCTCAATTTTTTTTTATTTGAAATACACCTTATGAGGGTTGTTTTGAAAATTGTAAGATTTGAGCATACTCCTCAATAGAGGGTGTCATATTGATAACTCTAAATGTGAAACAGTTGTAGTTTGGATCCTAAAAATGCAACGGGGCTTGGATTACAGAAATTTATATTGAAATCTTCATCAAATGGATAATTATCCTGTACATTCTTTGAAAACAAATCTCATCCATATAACTCATGATTCACACAAGTTTCTCCATATTATTTGTAGAATAATGTATTTTAGTAGATGTAGTGTTTCTTTGACCATGGTCCTTAGGCAATTCCTCTCACTTGTTGCATTATCTTAGATTTTTGCATGTACTAGAAAAAATTATGGAAGTCATGGCCATAGTTCAGATAAATCCTACAAAGTTCATAATTTTTTTATCAGGTTTGCCACAATGAAAAATGAATTCTCAGAGAGATAAACATCCTAAAGATAATTCTAATCATTATATGAAGGGTAGGCTTACTACGTAGTCTAAACAAATATATGATTTGCCCAAAGACTAGTTTTTAAAAAAGAATTGTAGGGGTTTATAAGAAATGATTGAGTCATAATTTAATTGTCATTACCAAATAAACAATCAGATCATAGTATTTGATGAATCTTGAACCTAATTGAAAAATAATAATCCTCCACCTAACCTAAAATTGGGTTTATAGTTTGAGAATTAAAATACATGAAGGCATGAATCCATATATGTTGTACATATGTATAAAAAATATTTAACAAACACGATAAATTTAAATAGCAAAGACCAATTAAATAAAAAGGAAACAATAAGCAAATAATCAACAAAACTTGGTTCAATAAGAAATGCCCTTGGTAGATTCTTCATCTTGTTGTGATGCGCACAACATTAAATGGAAAATTTCCCTCTTGGATCTAAAGGGTTTTAATTATTTTAAGAATGAATGTGTGTTTAAAAATACAAATATATGTACATGCCTATTGCATATGGATTAGCAAGTCAAGGAACTTATCTTGGTCAGTAGTATTATTTTGATTTTTAATTTAAGACATGTTTTTATTTTTTGGTCTTGTATAAATTTTAAAGTAGATCTCCCTTTGTGAGAAAGTTTCTACCTTACTAGGTTATAAAACCATGTTTGGAAAAACATGATAATCTCAACAAGATATCAATTTAAAACAAATTATTTAGTAATTTTAACTCAACTCAAAAGCAAGCAAGCAACAAACTCAAACATATTCCACGAATTAAAAATCAAAACTCAAATAAACATAAATTTATACATAATCCTCAAATAAAACTTTTGATAATCATATAACAATAACAACCTTTATAAAAAAAAAACCCACAATCCAACAGAAATCATCAAGACATTTCAAAAGCAAAACACATATCAAACCAAGTTGGTAGTATCCAAATTTTATATATAAAAAAAAGCATTTGGTTCCAAAAATTTATAATATTATAAAATTTGTTCAAATAATAATTTGAGTTTATAAATCCACCTTTTAAGGCATTGGAATGTATATGATACACTAAATTTGATTTTGGGAGACCATTTGAATAATGGCAGCACGTGCACCACGTGCCACAACCACTACTTACCTGTGGAATGGTGGGATACTGGATTTGAAGCATTTCAGTCTTTTTTTCACTCCTACATTGACAGTCACACCCATTATTGCATGATTAAGAAGATATACCTTAAGGTTCAACTTTCTCTCTTCTTTAGATCTCTCTCATCCTTCTTCAATATTGGTTTCTTTGTCTTTTGTTCTATACTATTGTAAATTGTTGAAGGTTCATCAATAAAGGGTTGTCCTGTGTTATAGTTATTGTCATGGGTTTATAAACTATAATGAGTGGTGGAGACTCATAATTAAATTTTTGTATTTAGGTAAAAGTTTTTTATGTTGTACTATCAATATTATGTTGATAGTCTATGGGGGAGATGAAGCATGATAATTATTATCACAATATAGATGAATAAAGGTTATAAGGCTACTAGTTGAGTTCATATAAAAGGAAGTTGTTGAAATTGAAGGAGGGGCTACCATGTGGTGATTATCCTTACCAACTATGTCTGGTAGTGATATTGTTGTTAATGGTTTGACAATAAAAGAGGAGAGGTTAGCCTGATTGGTTGTAGGGCGTATGTTCATGACTTGGTGGTGGCTGGAACTTCTAGTGGTGGTAGTGATAAATGGTTTTGTATGTGTGAGAGGGAAGAGGGATGTGGGAATAACTTATTTTTCATTCTTTGTTTTTTGGTCTCTTCTTTTTGGTGTGAAATTCTCTCATTATTTACATGTAAAATTATTTGTCTTTTTCCCTCTAATTGCTTGGCCTCCAAGCAAACTTGGTGACTAAACAACCAAAAGTCACTTTGGTCCCTCATTTCCTTTCTTTTCACTTTGATCTCCTTATCCAAATATTTTTGTTTTTGGTTTTTTCTAATTATATTTTATGTATTTTGATATTTATTTTTTTAATAAAAATGACAACATTAATGTCGAATCAATAAAATTCATTAATGCTTTTTAAATAAAAGCTTTAAAAGTTGAATTCGATGAAAAGAACTTTAAAATTTAAAACCTTTTGAATTGAAATTGAGAATGTTGAAAATAACACAACTACATCAAGAAAATATGTTTTTGATTTTAAAATATTTAGAAAAATAGAGGGTCAAAATCAGGTTATGGCAATCTTCTTCATTTAAAAATAAAACATCATACATTCCTTCTTTCTTATTTCTTTTATAATCAATCAAATACCCATCATTTTTCCTCTATACCTTTTTATATTGCATTTTCTTATTCAGTTCTTTCTTAGATTCTAAATCTCCATCTTCTATCTTGATATTAAGTTATCATTTGTTTTATTAATGATAGACTTTATAATCCTTTCTATTTTTATGTTGGATCATATTTGCCCTTTTTTTTGTAAACACCTTTGTATAATCTTTGTTGCACTCTTCAATCATTTATCCCCTCGATCTTTTCAACCTATATATCAATTTTATATCTACTTTCAACATGTTCTTCACTAATTGGTTCAGATGATATATTTTTCTTGGGATATTTCTTCTTTCAATACATGTCCATTTATTTTAAATTTGCAATCAAATCTTCCTAGCATGTTCCGCCATGCTGTTAGGTTTTTTATTTTTTATTATTTAAGTTGTTTTTTATGATACTCTTTGATGATAATTGTAGATTCTTTTTTGTGTTTAGATTCTAAGATATTAGCTCGTCATTCATCATCTAATTACAATCACTACACATGGCTTTTGAGACTAACTATATATTTTTGAATAAGACCTCAATCTTAGTAACTTAGCAACCATATTCCTTACTAGAGTTTTTTTTACTGAAATGATTGTTTTTCTAGGATTTGCAATTGTTTGCTAACAAGATTTATAACCCCTCACAACTTTACCTTTTACAAATCTTCTAAAGTTTGCATATTTAGAGATAATATGACTAGAAATTATATCTTGTGTGCATAATCCTTCAATATTTATCAGCCACAACAAATCTTAACACTTGATTTGTTACCAATGAATCAAATAAATCATTGGTTGTGATGGTTGAAAAGGTAATTTTATAAGAAAACAAAATACCATTAATATTAGAAATAATATTCATGTTAACAAATAATGAGTTTATTAAAGGGAAATGATTTTGTCATCTTTTATTGTTTCATTTTATCATGAAAACTTATATATTTTAATTATATTAAATTTTGAATCATATTATAAAAATCACATAATTTTTAGTTGAATGACCAACTATTCCATGCCATTTAGAGTAAGATTTGCATGTTAACTCTTCACCATTTAATTATTTATGTTTACTTTTTAATTAACCAAACCAGTTAAAGATTGCATCAATATGATTTATATCAAATAAGTGATGTCTTTCCTTATTTGATCTTATTAACTTCAAACATTTAGCATTTTTTTAGTCCTAACTCGTATATATCTTTGAACTTCATCCCTATAAATTTCTATCTCAACTCTAATTCTGATCCTTATTATGCAATCATAATAAATTCTTTTTCTATAATTCTAACCTAACATTTTCCCCTCACTTCCATGATCATATCCAAGTATTGTTTAATAGCTTCTTAAGGGTATTGCTTTAATTTCACCAAATCACCTAACCCAAAATCTTGTTTTGTCATAGAGAAGTAAGCTTGGAATATAGTCTATATATCATTTCAACTCTAGAATGGATTTATTTATAATTTTATATACCAAGTATAGGCATCTTCAATTAATGAATTTTGAAATAACCTTAATTTTGAAGTCAGAATCAAATGCTTTCTTACATTGACAAACAATTATTGTTATATATTCTATAAAAGACAGTCCATTGGCCATTAAACAAAGTAAAGTCTGAAAACCTAAAACTATTAGGACACAAATACATATTATGAATATAATTTGGATATGATCTTATATGTGTGTGGTCTATGTATTTGTTGAACTCGAGGTTTTAAAGCTTCTTTCATCATCTCTAAAATATATTTTGGATCATTTTACTTAGAAGTCCATTCATTTCTAGATTATATTTTATCTTTTATCTTTTTGTGATGAACTCTTATAATTAATAAATTTATTTTTCAAACTACTCTTAATTTTCTATATCATTGATGACTTTTCTTAGTGCTTTTAGCCAATAAGGTTTTTTTATATATATTTTATTTGTGATAATTCATTCATCGTATGATTTTTTTTTCACTCTCTTATCCAAATGGCTTTGAAAATAAATCAGAAAACATATTTTTTTAATATCTAATTTTACAATAAGGTATTTAATAGCCATAATCATTCCCTTGTAAGATTCTTTATTGAGGTTTTCTACTTCAAACTTATGTCATGATCATGTCTCTAACATTGGACTCATGCTGATCTCTCATTTATTTATACAATGATCTTCATCTTATAACACATGGCAAGGGAAACTTCACAAGATGCATTGGTGGGGACCACAATACACAGTATCTGATTATTGTCGTCACTTAGCAAGAGATATCATCTCATGCGAGACCACTTCAGCACATGCCTCTGGGCCCCCACCAGCGAGCCCCCCCTCCCCCAGTCTATCAGCGAGCCACGGTCTAACCGACTATCCCTGGCAGCAGTATCACCCAATGAGGTGAACCCGCGTGGAAGCAAGCATTAAGAACTGCTCCGCCTCGCATGGGGCTGGTCACTACCCTCGTGGACCCCGCCACCACCGTCACTGCTACACTCCAGGCCTGGTCCAATTAATCTCTCGTCTAATTAGTAATTATCTGTGAGGTTGACTTCCATCACCAGGCATTGACTATTAATAATTAGATTACCAAAACAGAAGAAAAAATAATTAGTTACGAAGATATTTTTTATATGGTTACCAGAAGGAGAAGCTGGCAGGCAATAGTTGTCGATCAAACCAACACAACAATTTTCTCTATCTAGTCCCAGATACATCATCATAATTAAAATAAAATACAAACATGACAGTTAATTGTACATAACGATCCAAGATCAAACCCAGACACCTTCCAAAATCACCGAATATACTCCATAAAATAAAATAAAATAAAAGAAAAAAATACATAAGGGGAAGCATGTTTTACATGATTTCTCGACTTATATTCTCCATTTTGTTGGATTTTTTAGGGTTTTTATTATGATTATTATTATTATTATTCTGTGATTTGAAGTTAACAAAGTAAGGGGATTTACGGGAGGTAGAGACTGGGCTGATCTTGATCATTCCATTGGCTCTGACTCCAGGAAGCTTGATCACCGTTATTTGGAAGATAAAAAAAACCGCCAGCTTGATCTCCACTCCCTAACTGCCAATCCAACGCTCCAAATCCCCCACCAGTATTCTCTGTTGATCTACTACTACTCGGCAAAGCTGATAACTCATCGTGAATCGTCTGATCAATCAACCCTCCTCCTGTCATCTCCTGCTGCTGATTTTGCAACTGCTGCTGGTTCTGATTATTCTGCACATGATGTTCAATCCCTTGTTGCTGCTGTAGATTCGTTGTGCTACTAAATCCAAACGACAGGTCGTTCGTCGATGCGATCAAGTTTGTGAAACTCCCAAACTCCGAGAAAATCCCACAGTCCGATCCTTGCTCAAGCAAAGCAGTTTCGAAACTGGGATTCATATCCCCACGTGGAAAGACTTTGTTGGAAACAGAGTTTACAGAAAGCGCAGACACAGCTTCCACTGCTGTATTTGCATTCGAGTTATTTGTTGCAGTAAGACTTGAACTCTCACTACTAGAATGAGAGTTGGAGGACATATGATCTCGTTCCTGCTGCTCCTGCGGTCTAGAAGTGGAGGTTGTAATTGTATCAGAAGTTGTGCTTGGGGTGCTGTTTTGTTTAGGCTTAGACCGCTTGGTCTTGCGGCATCCACCGCCAACAGGAACGTTGCGGAGGACACCGCCTTTTGTCCAGTAACGCCGGCAACTCTTGCAGAAGTGACGGGGCTGAGAGAGGTTGTAGTTGTTGTAGTAACAGAATTTCGTGTTCAGCGAGTCACATCGTGGGCACTTTAATGGTTGGTGGTTCTGGTGGTAGTGTGGCCGTAGTCTCCTGTCAACCCCACCTCCACCTCCACCGCTAAAATACCTGCTTCCGCCACCAATTGAGTGGAAGTCTTGCATTTCTCAAGCTCCTTAGCCACCGCTAGCTCTTAGAATTCTTAGGTTTTTCTTTCTGGGTTTCGTCAAGATTGTTCTATGGATATTCAAAGAAAGGTTGAAGAAAATGGAGTATTCTGCGTCATAGCATCAACTTTTCAACTCTGGCTATAAGAGAATCGGTCAAATTAGAACCGATTGCGAGGGGAAGAGAGCTCATGCGAGGCCTGAACTCTTGTGACAAATATCCCTTTCCAAATCTTCTTCTCTCTAGTAAGTGACTTCGCTTTTATTTTATTTTATATTTCTATTGCCCGAATTAACCCTGTACACATCTAAACCTGCAAACGTTGTCCCCACATGTGTGAAATCTCGAAAACACCCATAGTGGACGGGGGGGTGTTTAGTGTTAATTGGGGTTTCATTGGGCTTTTCTCCCTTGCGGAAGGTTGGAGAATCTGGGCCGTTTAAAGGGGAACACGTGAACGTGGGATAAAGAAGAGGTGCTGCTGTCCACAAAATCAGGTTGTCGACTTGTCGGCCACCCCAGTTTATCTGCTCTGCTAAATCGGTGTCAGTACAACTGGTTGAGGAGCTGCCACGTTGCATGTTATAATTGGTGAGTAGTCGAAACACAATACGATGATTCTTTTGCTTAACTGATACTGTCCTGTGTACCTGATCTCAAATTGTGCTCGGGATCTTATGTTTAATTTTTTTTTAATTTTTTATATGATTCTAAGATGTGATTATTGCATGGATTGTATTTATTATTGCATGGATTGTATTTACGGCATGTTTTGTATTGTGTTTTAAAAGTATTTTTAAAAAAAAATTGAAAATATTTTATTTTAAATTAAAAAAATAGTGTTTTTAGATATTTTCATGTATAGATGTCAAAAATAATTTTAAAAAAATAAAAAATATCATTTTGATACATCTATAAACAAAAAATACTTTAAAAAACAATCTCAATCACTCTTCCAAACAGTCAATTAAAATATTCATCCAAAGTACAAGAAATTATTTATTTGGGAGGGTGGTTATGTATATGCAACAAAAGATATTGGAAGATCCAGATGATACCACAATATCTCATGATTATCATGGGCAAAATGCATCATCAATTCCATTCTTCTTTCTTATTATAAAGATTTTCTAGTAATTTTTGGAAGCTCGTTTTATAAAATGCACCAATATTTGCTTAATTTTAAGGACATAAATGAATGGCTAATACCCTGAACAACAAACAAAAATTAAAGGATATTCTTTTAAGTGTGATATGGAAACATTCCAATGAATTGTTTTCCTTACACACCAATGATAATCAAATGACCACATTTTCTAATATATATTTTTCTCATTTTAGAATTCATAAAATTAGTTTTAGTATGATATTTGACTCTTTCATCAAGTTAAACTCTAATTGAATCCAAATCAAACTAGTGAAATTGTAAGCTCTAAGACTCTAAAATAAAAACAAAAATAAATAAATTTGCAAGAATAATTTAAAACTTAATCGCAAGAGAGATTTTGCAATATTCCTTTGAAATTCAATAATAAAAAATAATTTGTAAGAGTCTTCTATCACTCTATGGTAAGAGATTTGCAAGATTCATGCAAGACTCAAAAAGTAAGGAAAAGTTTATGAGTCCCTTGAGATTCAATTATGAGAGATCTTTAAGACTAGAAAAAAGGTAAGAAAAACTTGTAAGCGTACTCTGATACTAAAAAGGTTAAGAGAAAATTATAAAAGTCCTTGGAGACTAATCACAAGAAAGATTATAATAGTCCTTTAAGACTAAAGAGTTAAGAGAGATTAACAAAATTCAACTTATATTCATGGAGGTCCTTTAAGACTCTAAAAATGAAGACAAACTTGTGAGAACCCTTTAAGACTCTAAAAGTAAAGACAAATATGAGTTATCTAAAGCTCTAATTTGTATAGAAAATTGCAAAAGTCCTCTAAGGCTAAAAAATAAAGAAATGTTTATTAAAGTCCTTTAAGACTCATTTGTAAGAGCCTCTTGATGATAAGATTCTACTCAATTTTGTAAGAAAAGTGCAATGATTATATACATAAAAATTAGGATGGCTAGTTATATCAATATAGATCTTTCTTTCAATGTTTAACTTTCCTATTGATAATTGAAATTGACTGTTCTCATTTAAGATAATATTATTACCCACAACTTATTGGCTGACATAAGTTTTCTTGGGTACACCATTTATCAAGATGCTTATGGTGTTATGATAGCTTTGAAAAACCATTTCATTTAAGCATTATACAATAGTGAAATTGTCTATTCTTAGTAGCCATCTTTTTACTATTATGAGAAACTTCTCTCCATTTACTAATAAGAGAATAATGATTTGTTCCTCGGTAAAATATTATGCCTCGTTAGTCATTTTCTTTTGTAGTGATGAGACACCCTCAATTATAGTTGATATGCCTTTACAATAAACTCCTAACTTTATATGTATTGTCATTATATTCTAAACATATATTGTTTTGTATTTTGAATGATATTAAAAAACAAACTATCTTAATAAGAGCTTTTAAAAACATTTTTCTTTAAAATGGTTTTAATTTATCACTGACTTAAAAAAATACATACATATGTAAGGGTTTGCCAGAAAATACTTAAGTGTTTAAAATATACTTTAGCTCCATGAATAATAATAATATATACAGTTTTATATGAATCATAACCATTTAAAAAAGAATTTCTTATATTATTTGAGGTCATAACTTATCAATCCTGATAGCTTATCTTTTTATTGGAAAGAGCTTGTAAAGGCATATAATATATGCCAAGGTATGTATTTATGAAATGAAGTAACTCATTATCTTAAACATGTTTAAAGGTTTAAAAATCTTAGGATCGATTTTAAATGCTCTTGTTGTGTGATGCAACAATATTATTCGATAGTTTATTCATATTTATCTAGTATTTTGCCTATATTTATTTATAAAATACCTTAATATTCTTTTTCTATATGTTGTAAAGGTACTTTTGTATGTAAGATTCAAAAAGAACTGATTTAGAGATAAAACTTGGACCATGTTCTAACCCGTGTCAAATATTAGCATATTTGACCCGCAATGAATGTTTTAAGTATAATTTGAGTTGTAGACATTTAAATGAAGTGATTCTAATGTGATTAGAAATATAATATACATATATTTATATACATATATTAGTAGAAAAATAATATAAAAAAGAGCATGGAAATCATAGCCTATAAAGATAAGGCTTTTATTCTTTTAATTTTGACTCTCAACTATCTCGACTTAAATATCTTTAGTTAGAGAACTGCATTTAATGCAAACTAAATTTTGTTGGGTTCTTGAATCACAAACCTATAAAATATCATATAGAAGTAGAGAAAGAGCTCATATGAGAGAGATATGATGTTTATAAGACAACCTATAAATTTGACAGCTTATTTCCTAAACATCCAAACCGATATGACAATTATTTCTTTATATGGAAAAGGTTTTCATTTAGGAAACTTAACTTCATTAAGTCCACAATAAAATCTTAAAGATCTTATGCAAGACTATAAAAAGAACTCTTATACATTTCTTATTTTAAATATAGATTGTTTTCCTTTTTTATAAGAAGTACTTATTATATTGCTTAAATATAGATTTCTACTTTGGTAAGAACTCCTATAAATTTCTTATTTTAAAGGATAAAAATGGATTGGAGGGATGGTTTCCTATGAAATAAAAAGAAAGACAAAAAGGAAAAGTGGGGTGGCTAGAAAGAAAAAAAAAACTTTAACTATTTTCTCCTATATTTGAAATTATATTTTAATCCTTTCTCTTTCTTATTTTTTTTATAGTCATACAAGACTAAGTTATTTTTCTTGGTTGAGAAGATATTATAGCTTCATATTTCAAAAGTTTAGATCTATTTAATTTTTTCTTTTAAGTTTATATGATAAGTATGAATTTTTCTATGTTTATTTCCTATGATTGATTAGTTTGATTGTTAGAGCATAATCTAAGTTACTATTCTAACCAATATATTGTTAAGTTTGCCATCAAGATTGGAGTAGTGAAGTAACTACGTTTAATGATTATGTTGATCCATGTTGTTAATATTAGGGAAAACATTAAATAATTGAACATAGACTAGGGACAATTATGTTGTCTAGATTTATCAACCTATATAGTTTTATGATTGCCATTAAATTAAATTATTACTAGTATGAACACTTTGGATGTGTAATGGTTAGGGTTGGTTACAATGTAAATAAGTTTACTAACCAATGCCAAGGAAAGATAAATATACAAAATATAAATTAACACATTGTTTCAATGCTCAATTTTGATTTTTGGAGGTGGACATCTACATCAATACAATATTTTTTCTTAAAAAAAAATTATTTTATTTTATTTAGTTTCATTAATTTATTGTATTTACCTTAACATAGCATAGCTAACCTTAGAAACCCCAACTTTGAATCATTTAGCATAAATACCTGAACTAGATCTTATAGGATCGACCACATGCTTGTTGATTTGTTTAAAATAAATCTTTTGGTGGAATTAGACTTCAACATTTAGTTTTTTTTAAGGAAAACAATGTTCTAAGAAAGATTACTAGTTTTTAAACCACTAGCCCTACCCTTCAAAGGCCGGCCAAACTCTGCTGTTTTTCTATGGTAGTTAGACATTTTTATGCTTTCATATTGAATTTTCATTTACTTTCATTACTTTAAATCTCTTTTATGACTAATTTATTTTTGGTTTCTTACAATTTTCTTGATTAATTAAGCTTGAAACCCAATCTACTAAACAAGGACAAATGCAGGTAGATATGAAAATAGAAATACTTAACGCATATTACAAAAGAAAGCTCACATCAACACCTTACACTCGAGTTCACTACTTCCAATATGGAGAATCAATCATTGTGTATAAACATCAACAAAAATGCCAACTTTGAGCTCAAGTTTGGGTTTATGCACTCGTTACCAATCTTTGGATTTACTAGAAATCAAACCCTCATGCTCATCTCAAGAAGTTTCACATGGTTTGATAAAGAATCATTAAGTTGAAACCTTTCCTTTTCTCTTTAAAAGGCCAACAAAAACATGACTTCTCTTTATTCTTTTTGGTTCTATTGTAATTTGGTATGGTATGAAAATATTTTTTTTGAAAAGTATTTCTCAACCTCTTAAATGCCAATGTAAGGAAAGAATATTTGTGATTCAATAATATCATAGGAAAACACTCTTTGAATATTAGGAAAGATTTGGTCAATTGCATATTCAATGCCCTCATCATTAAATGCCTGATCAACTACTCATTCAATACTTCTACAAAAGATTGATGCCTACTTACCAAGTATTATTGATATGGCTAAAATAGGCATTGGTACATTAAAAAGTTGAGATTGCACGCTAATTGATCTCAAATATGATAGTCAACTTGAAATACTTTGGCATGTGTGGAGACTTGGTAAGTATTGTTAACTATGAGAATAAAGTTAATGATCTTACCTATCTTGTGTGTTCTTTAGTTGTGGAAATGTACAACAAGTGAAGCTTTATAACATATGTTTTCTCCAAGATCATGCTTCAAATGCGTGCCTAAAAATGCAAGAAGACTATTTGGAACAAGATAATGCGTTTGATGAAGCATTTAATGGATAATCGCAATGTAAATATGATCATTTTTCTAACCATGTACAATCCCAGATAGAGATATCACTTGAAATTATACAGTGAAAACCTACCTCAATAAGGCAATCAAGGCTGATAGATTCACCCTCATAGATTTAGCCCAAATAAAATTATCAAGCAATATAACCTTATGTACTTATAAATTCAAATGTTATAGGGTCATCGAGTGATGACTTTCATGAGATGATGAAAACCTTAGCTGAACACAATGACTTTACAATAAAATATCACGTCTTTTTAGTAGAAAACAAGGTCAAGTATTCATAATATTAAAAACTAAATAGGGAAAATAGCTTTAATTATAGGGAAATTTTAAGCGTAAAGCAATAAAAAACTATCCTCCTAAGAATTGAATCCAAAAGAGAATGTTAGTTAATCACACTTTGAAGTGAGAAAGAACTTGAAGAGCAAAGACTAGGATAAATTAAGATGAAGGAAGAAGAGGAGATATAAATTAAATTGAGCATAAAGAATAAACAACCTGCTCCTCCACAAACTAAAACAACCACCAATACTCCATAAAAGTTTTAACTTAATGAATTCTAATTTCAAGAAAATCTTTTGTTATCCTTTGAATTCTTCTAGATCTATGAAAAAGGATAAAGAAAAAATGATTGTAAATGTTGTTAAGAAAATAGAACTTAACATTCTTTGATTGATTTTATCAAGCAAATTCCTAAATATGCTCAATTCTTGAAGGAGTTGTGTACTACTAAAAGAGTTTATAATCTAAAAGGCTATGAAATAGTAAAAGAATTTGCCTTTAAAGAAAAAAGACTTAGTTGCATTTACTATCCTATATGTTATTGGTAATGTTGGGTTTAAAAGGCTTTATGTTATTTAGGTACACCCATTAGTGTTATACTTAAACATTGACTTTGCAAGTTATGCAAACCTCCCCTTCATATGATAATGTTTTTGTTGATTTAGTACGTTCATATAAAAATCTTTTTCCATCTATTTTACAGGTACCCAAGTTAGAATTGAAATATATGCTCAACAATTTGAAACATATATTCATTGGAAAAACAAATACAATCTTTGTTTTTATAGCCAAAGGTTTGACAAGTGCACATAAGGAAAAGCTTGTGAAAATATTGCGATCATAAAACAACTGTCAATTGGACTTTAGTCCATATCAAGGGAATTGATCCCTCAATGATTATGCATCTTATATTATTAGAGGACAATGTAAAAGTAACTAGGTAGATGCAAAGAAGGTTAAATCTGCCTATAATGAAGGTAGTGAAAGTTGAGATTTTACTATTAAATGCATGAGTCATTCATCCCTTTAACAATAGTAAGTGGGTGGTGTCCATCCATATAGTGCCTAAAAACACCATAATCATAACGGTCAAAAACATATGATGAACTTATTCCTACTCTCATCTTGAGTGGTTGGAGAATATGTTTATTATAGAAAACTTAATATTGTAACACATAAAGATCACTTTCCATTACCATTCATGGACTAAGTGTTTGATCCTAGTAGGTAAATTTTTTTTATTACTTTCTTGATGAATATAATGGATAAAATTAGATTATTATTCATTTTAAGGATTAAGAAAACACTGTCTTTACATGTTCATTTGATATATATGCATATAGAATAATTTTTTTTGGTCTGTGTAATGCACCCATAACTTTTGAAAGATACATGATGATTATTTTGTCTAACTATATTGAGGTTGATAAAGCTAAAATAGATGTTTCATCATTGTTTTACCCCACATGCATGAGGGAGGTTTGTTCTTTTTCTATCCATACAGGTTTTATATCGATGCTTTAATAAATATTTCTCAAAGATCACAACACCCTTATGCAAATTATTAGCCAAATAAATTGATTTCAAGTTTGATTAAGAATGCAAAAATTCCCATGATAAGCTTAAAAGGCATGTTAGATCTGCTCCTATTATACAACCACCAAATTGAGATGAACTTTTTGAGGTAATGTGCAATGCAAGTGATTAAATGGTGGGCATTATACTTGGGCAAATAATGGGGGAAAATTGCAAGTTATCACATATGTTTCACATATGTTGGATGAATCACACTAAAATCACCATACATATCAAGGTTGTCAATGCCGTTTCGGTAGGTGTTTCATTTTTTCTATTGGTATGGAACATTTCAGTTTCGGCGCGTTTCGGCGTGCCGTTTCGGGGTTGTACTGTTTATATATAATTAATTAATTATATATATGAAAAAAATTAAAAAAGTAAAAAGTAAAAACATTAAATATAATTTTTATTTTTTATAAAATCAACACAACAATTTTATTTTTTTTATAATATATATTTTTTATAATTTTTTTAATACACACACACACACACACAAACACACACACACACACACACACACACATATATATATATATATACACACAATTTGTCTAGCGGAAATGCTGGACAAATTGATTTGTCCGATGTGAGACAATGCAATTTGTCCCCCATCAGACAAATAGTCTTTAAACTAAGGTTTGTTCATTTTAAATACTCTTCAATGTTCATCTAGTGTCAATCAGATGAGGCAAGGCTTAAACTTTGCCTTAATTTATCCCACATCGGATAAATAATTGAGAAGGCAAAATTTTTTGTGTATAAATATAAACATTTGGAGGTGAATGGTTAAGGACTTAAGGTCGATGATATCCATTGAACTTGGATGTGGGTTGGCTTAAGATTTGAAAAGTCAAATAATTTTATTTATATAGCCGAAACGACACAAACAAAGAAATACTGGTATGTTTCGGTCGGTATTTGTCCAAAATTTCCGAAACAGGCCGAAATTTAAACCGAGATAAAATTGACCTCGTTTTGTCTCGTTTTTTAGTGGTATGAAATGTTTTGGCCATTTCGGCCAAAATGAAACAAAATTGATAACCTTGATACATATAATAAAGAGTTTTTTGCAGCATGTCTACTCTAGAAAAACTCAGGTCGTATTTAATTGGTACAAAATTATTGTTTTTAGTGACCATATAGCTTTGAGGTATCTTTTGGAAAAAAAAGTCAAGATTGATTACGTGGATCTTTTTTTTCTTACAAGAGTTTGATCTTGAAATCAAATTACAAAAAATGTGTTAAAACCATGTAGTTGATCTCTTTAGGTGATTGTGATTTGAGGAAATATAAATCAAATGCTAAGAGAGACATTCTCTAACAAGCAGCTATATGTGTTGCCCTCCTCTACACAACCATGGTATGCTAATTTGGTAAACTATTTATTCATTAAAATATTCCTTTCAAGTTTGTCTAAATCCCAAAAAGACAAGTTACGACATGATGTTAAATATTATTTTTGGGACACTTTTTATTTGTGAAAATTTTATGTGAATCAAATAGTTAGAAGATATGCATCATATGATGAATTTTATTCCATTTTTCATTCTTATTATGGACAATTTGGAGTAAAAAGAGCAGTGCACAAGGTACTTGAAAATGGTTTTTATTGGCCTTTTGTTTTTAAAGATGTATATCACTTTTCAAATCATGTGAAAAAATTCAAAAGGATAGACAATATCACTTATAAGAATTAAATGTCTTTAACTAATATTCTTGTATGTGGAATTTTTTATATTTGGGATATTGACTTTATGGGTCTATTTCCTTCTTCTTCTAGTAATCTATATATCTTTTTTGTTGTTATTTATATGTCTAAATGAATTGAGGCGAGAACCACATGCACCAACAAAGCTAATTGAATTTTGTCACTACTTATAGTTTGACAAGTTTAGAATCTCTAAAGCTATTAGTAGTGATCATGACACTCATTTATGCAATTGTTTAATGGAAGCATTACCACATAAATACCATGTGACTTATCAGATTTCTATGACCAATATGATATTGCAAATAAAGAAATCAAGTCCAGTTTAGAGAAGATAATGCAACCTAATCGACAAGATTGAAGTTTTTGACTTGGTGATGCACTTTGAGGTTATCGGACAACTTATAAATCACCTATAATAATGTTACCTTATAAGATGATTTATGGGAAAACATATCATCTAATAGTAGAGCTTGAGCACAATGCTTTTTATGCAATTAATCAATGCAACTTTGATTACGATGTTGTTGGGAGTGTGATAAAACTGAAATTACAAGAGTCAAAAGAGATACGAAATCATGACCATGAAAATGCAAGGATTTATAAAGAAAACACCAACGAGTCTTCATGACCAAATGATTATACAAAAAATGAGTTTCATGTTGGAGACAAAGTTCTCCTTTATCATTTTCATTTAAAACTGCTTTCTAGAAGAAGAAAAAAGTTGCACTCTCGTTATATTGGACCCTTTATTGTTTCTAATATTTTTCCTTATGGTGTAGTTGGCATTACAAGTTTTGAAACAAACAAATTGTTCAAGGTAAATGAGTATCGATTGAAGACTTTTTATAAAAGTTGGACAATAAAACAATATGAAGTGTATGTGCAAATCTCCTTATCAAGTAGATTGTGTGATGAAAAAAGTTTATGGATTGTTACAAAATATATAAGAAAAATGAAGAAAAGTATTTTGAAATGATTTTGATAAGTATAATATCATGTAAAACCATAATGAATGGTTTTGTTTCCATGTATGCTTGAATTATTTTGATAGAATAATGAAGTACAAACAAGGAATAGTTAAATGGTGTAATTAAGTGATTATATTAATGGTTTTGGATGAAACAATATAGCATGTCACAAAGAGTATCAAGATGACTTTTATAGAATTTTGAGAAACTATGGTGAGGAAGTAATTGAAGGCTATTTAGGATAGATGAGATGCAAACAAGTAAAATCTATGTAACAGTAGGTATATTGTATGTTAAATCGATTTGATAACAAGTGTTTAATGTACTTTTAAAAAAATTGATGTAAGGGATATCATTTAGAATTCTACATGATTTAAATGAAATTTAAAAAGTTGGTTCAAAGTATAGGTTTTAACGTAACTTGGACAATTTAAACATAATTTGTGTCTGAGTTTGCTTAATAGTTAAATGGTATTTTATTGTATATGCAATAATAATGCTTGGCACATGACTAATATTTGTTTATGTCTTAAGAAATGGGAAGAATAATGGGTTTTACGAAAACATAAAGTTGTACAAAAAGAGTTTAGTCTGTAGGGTTATACAAGAATGGATTTACTATGATATATTATAATTTCTATGGTATAGTAAACTATCGATGTTGTTAATATATATAAGTATTATGTGTATTGTATATAGTGGAAAGTAAGCTTGTTATATTTAGATAAATTTTAAGAATATAAAAAGTTATTGTAAGAAACAATAATGGTGTGATTAATATAAACTCATATAGAAATGCATAGAATTATACTCTATAGTCGAGTATGCAAATTCATTAAGTGAAATAATAGGTTATAAGGGAACAATTATTTGAATGACTTCATATGGATATTATTGCCTATAACTCGGTCGTATGGTTGTTCTAAGAGAAAAGGGTTTCATATATGATATAGAAGACCTTGAGATAGGGGTGTAAAGAACAAAATCGAGATGTATTATTTTATGAATAATGAAATTGGTCCCGTCAAATTAGGAGGTAAAAATTAATATAAAAAGTAAATTCTTGTGACATGAAAAGATTCTAGTGTAAAGTGAAAATTTAAGGTTGACTCTAATGTTGTAATAAAGAGTGATAATTTGTAACTGTTATATAGTCAAAAGGAAAATAAATTATTACATTGGAAAAATGTTAATTATGTTAATGTTTTGTAGAAAAAAATCTCTATTTTTCCAAATTTCAAAGTTTATGAAAATTGTAAGATGTTAAGAATTTACAAGGCATTACATTTATGACCCGTTATTTAAAGTTCACTTAGGAACTTAAGACAAATCTAAGCCAAACTTTATAATTTCAAGCATGAAATGAAAACTTTAGAAACAACTAGTAGCACTATTACACATTTATAAAGACTATTTTGCATATGGTATCATGAAATGCCAAGTATAGACAAAGTTTTATTCCTCTACCAATCAAGCTTTGTTTTAAGCCACACAAAAAATCTCTATGATGAATTTC
The DNA here is from genome assembly GCA_009078335.1 of Salix brachista. Classification (NCBI taxonomy): domain Eukaryota; kingdom Viridiplantae; phylum Streptophyta; class Magnoliopsida; order Malpighiales; family Salicaceae; genus Salix; species Salix brachista. The sequence continues at coordinate 11,054,928 of CM018586.1, forward strand.
TTTAAATATGGTTTATTGAGTAAAGGAAAAAATCAAGTGACTCCTAGAAGCAAGCTTTAAACGACAAGAAAAAATGTTGATTACATATACAAATAGTGTTACTGTTGAAGACAAAATGAAAATTATAGGTCTTTAAAGATTTTAAATTTTTTAATCTTGCTTCTACAAAATTTGAATATCGTTAGTGAATAATGGATATGCTAATTGACGCAGAAGTTAGCACTAAAATACTTGGTTTTATGGATGTCAACTTTAGTTGCAACCAAATTCTCATTTTAGAAATGTAGGAATGGGTGGTAATGTTTTTTTGGATAAAAAATTGCTAGTGTGGCATACCAAAAGTTATGAGCTTGATCTTCCATGATATAATCAATCACAACATGAAGATTTATATCAATGATATCATGGTAAAATTAAAATTAAAGTTAAAATCTACCTTTCTAGATAAACTATGTGTTGAATTGAACATAAAAGAGTGTATGGAATAAAAATAAATCCTTACAATGAAGTTTTCTAAGGTCTTTAGTGCATCAATAAGGTATCGAGGCAAATAAGAATAAAGCATAAACAATCATGAAAGTAAAAACATTATATATACAGGAAATAAAAAGCTTTATTGAAAAAATCTATTCTTTAAATAGGTTTATATAAAAAACTACTAAGAAGATAAGAACTTTTATTAGTTAATAAAAGGGAGAAACACTCTAATGATTTTTAATGGATTGAAAAACAATAAGTTTTCTTTAAAGACAATAAAGTTCATTTAGCTAAACACCTTGTATTGGTCCTACTAAGCTAAAAGGCTTTTGAGGTTATATATTTCAGTAATAGAAGGATCAATTAGTATATAATACTACAAGAAAATGGTTTTGGAAATGAATGTGTTGTGTATTACCTCAATCATATTATAATAAAAGTTAAAGAAATATATATATTTTGATAGAAAAAATATGCTTGTCATTGTACTTTACTTATGCTAACTTATATTAGTACATGTTACTAGTTGATGAGTATATAATATGTAAAACATATTTAATTAAATAAGTTGTCGAGCTATGTTCTTTTGAAGAGATTATATTGGCAAATAGACATTAGCATTGTCTAAATTTATTTTGCATTATATGCCATAAAAAGAAATTATAACCATGGGTTTGATGGTCTATTAGTTGATCATCCTTAAATCAATATACCATGAATTAGAGCAAGTATTAACATTATTATGGAAACACATTTTCCTTAGCTATTATGGTTTGATGATTTCAATGCCAAAAACAAAGCTACAGTAGGAGCATAATCACTTATAGCGACTTATGACTCATCAGTTATTGTTAACCACTTATCTGGAGAATACAAGTGTGAACACCTAAGTTTAACTCCATACATATTATGGTCACAAATCTTATTAAAAGGTTCTCTTATCTTATTTTTATTTTTTCTATTAGAGGAAATAATACAAAAGCCAATGAACTAGATTATGATATAAGATGATCTTTAATAGCAATGTAATTATCCCTATCAAAATTATTGATTGATTGGCTAGATATTCAATAAAAATGTTAAGACAAACAAAGGAAGAAAATTTTCATGGATGAGGATAGCAACAATAAAACTAATATTGAAACTTTATATCAAGTAGAAATAAATGGTTTTAACTATACTGACTCCCTTGATCCATAAAATAATTGAAATATTTTACAAAATCCTTCATGTTAAATCTCAAGGTCTTTTAGAGTAAAAATGACCAATTTTCACATCTAGTAAATATATTACACATGAGAAATAAGACTACAATTTTGCTCCAATGCTTAAAAGAGGAAAAAAACTTTTTTGGTCATGTTTGAGGTTTATGAAACGCTTAGTAGACCTCCCTAATTTGGAATCAAGATAAGATGGAATATCATGAACTATGGTATTGATTTGCCAAACATAACCAATGATTGTATTAGAAATGTGAAAGGATGCCAAAAATGTCAATAATTTAGTCAAATCCAATACATACCTTCTAATAAATTGAAAGCAATGGTCAAATAAAACCATTTCATGGATTAGGCAATAGACATCATTGGTAAGATACATCTTTCATCTTTAAAAGGGCCGAACTATATCCTTTTAGCTACAAATTACTTCAGTGGGTCTAAGCTAATGCTTATCGATTAATCAATCAAGAAACAAAATATTAAATTTATCAAGGAACATATTGTCTATAAATATGGACAACCATAAAATGTTACTACTAATCAATGATCAATATTCACTAAGAAGGATATAAAGTAATTACCCAATATTACTGATTCAAAATCGTTCACTATATTATTTAATACGTCTTAGCCAATGGGAAAACAAAATCAACCAACCAGACTTTAATGTTAAAAGTTGCTTAGAAACGGTCATATAGGACTTCGTATAATATTTCTTTAAGAACCTATAATTTTACCCTAACTTATTGACATGATGCAAAATTATAATCACTTTAAAAGGTTACATATTGTTTTATGATAGTTAACACCATTAATCAACCATATTTCTAAGTTAGTAGATGTTGTGATGTCGCGGTTGCACAAATTAATTACCCTAGCGTAAAACACAACATATAAGATAGTATAGAGCAAGCAAGGGATCGATCCCATGAGGAAGGTTCAAGATTTTTATGTTATATAATAGGAATTTTAGGGGGTGTTTGAAAGTTGTGTAGGCTAAGGCAAAAGAAAACTGAAAAATATTAAATGAAAATTAAATAAAATCAAGAGTTATCAAGAAACAAACCTTGGTCACGAGTAAACATCCACCAATAGAAATCAGAACTGATCATCGAAACAAAATATAAATTTATATTCTAAATATTTATCTTTTCTTAACATTGCTTAGTTAAAGGATACGCTGTATAACTTATCATAACCATCAAACAATCACAATGTCTGCACTAGTAATTTAATTCAATGGTAGCCTTAAAAGCTAATAAGTTGATTAAGCAAGAAAACATAATTGTCAATAGTCTATGTTTGATTTGATTAGATATTCTCCCTAATATTAATAAAGTAGAACCGCCACAATTATTAAACTCAAATGCTTCACAAGTTCATATATCACAACTCTGATTTTGACATTAAACATAACAATAGATTATTTACAATAATAACTTAGAGTCCACTCCAGTAGTTAAAATAAACAATCATAAAGAAAATAAGTATAGAAGAACAAACATAGTCATCATATAAACTAAAAAGAAAAGGTAAAATAGATCTCAGAATTCTTGAAATCCAAAGGTTTTTGTGTCCTTGCAACCAAGAAAAAGAGAGTAGCCTTGCATGTTTGTTGAAAAACTAATCTAAAAGAAAGAAGAAAACATGATTTTTTGTTTTTGAAGGAGAAAAGGTGTTTTTTTTATCTTCTGCTGGTCAACCTCTCTTCTTATTCTTTCCTTTCTCTATTTCTTTTTATAACCTAAAAAACCTTAATCTCTACTTTACAAAATAGTCCTTCCTTAAGTAGATAATGTTACATTTAATTACTATAATAATTATTTTCCTAAAAAAGAGAAATAACCTTATATGAAATCTTCAATATTTGACTTAGAGGAGCTAAATTGCCAAAATAAAGACTTAGATGTCATCTTAGATCTTCATAATACAATTTGGACTCATTTCTTCATGAAACCTGTTTGGTGGCAGAATTGCGCTATCATTTTTGAAAAATCATATCTACATCATATAACATTTGTTTGGGCTAAAATTTTGAAAGTTGATAGATATTTGAGTCTGGAATCCAAAACAATTAATTTTTCATCAATTTAACTTCAATAGCTCCAGATATTCAAGTTGTAATGTCCAAAGGTCAACACTGGTAGATTGAGAGATTTGATTTTAAAGGTTGTGATTTCCATACTCTTCCTTATTTTATTTTCTTGCCTATGGATGTTAGCTTTTTAATTCCTTGGAATCACTTCATTTTTACCTCTAGAACTCACGCTCTACACATAACATTGACCGACGATCAAATCTATCAATTACCTCTAAATTACTTTTTTTTACATCTTTCATCCAAAAGTGCCTTCAAACATAAATGAAAAAATATCAAGGCATTTTATATATAAAACGTAGGCAAAATAATAGTTAAATGTGGGTGAAACTGTCGAATAATATGGTTGCATTAAATACCACCATACTTAGCTCTTGCTTATCTCGAGAAAGGATAGATAAAATCAAATTGAAAATAATTATGATCAATCTCTTAATCTCGAATCAATGTCCAAGAATATATGCATTATAAACAAAAACACAATCAAGAAGGATAAAGAGTTTTCAGGAATTTATTAACATGTAAACTTCAAAACTCAATTAACCATCAGGATTTAAATGAAATCTATATCATGCCAAAGTGATAGTCCTATCATTGATACACACCCCAACACTCATGTGTTTAGGGATTTTGTCCCTCAAATTAAATCAATGAATATATTCTACTAGAAACTTGCTCTTTAATCTCACCTCCATTACTAGCATACTACAACCAATACATGAATCAAATAGTCTTGCTTTTCGGTTGTAATAGGGATAAGGTTAAAGTTAGGTAAAAGAAAGTAAAAGAGAACGTTAAAACCAAAGAAAGTAGAGCATTCTAAAAATGATATTTCAAACAACATATTTCATTAAAGCACATAAATTTTCCATCTTAATCATCAATGCGTTACTTCTTTTGATTTCAAGCTCTTTCAACGTAAAATCTTAAGAACATAAAGGATTTGTTTTTCTTTCACCTTTGGCAACTTTTGCCTATCTTTTCATCAAGCATCACATCTTTTTTTCACATAATTTCCAACCATAAGTCCATGAGATATCACTATATGCTCTACTAATCCTTGGCCAGAGTAAAATGTAAACATTTAAAAGCTAAGGCTTATATATGGATAAAGCAAAGAAAAGATAAACAAGCTCAAAAGGGGCTCACTAAGGATAATATGCTTTAGGTTAGGCTTTTTTTGGCTCAAATGGTTAAAATTCCTAATGCCTTTATCATCTTCATGTTTATATGTAATGTGAATAAAATCTCAATATAATATGAAACAATTTCTAGAGATACATATCATTGAAAGAAGGCACAATCAAAGAATATAATGTTATAGGCTCAAAATCTTGCATTGGTATAACTACGGGTGAGTATTTTCGGTTCGGTTCGGTTTTTTGTCAAAAAAGTAACCAAACCGATTTTTTTTAAGAAAAAAAAATTCAAACCGAAACCGAACCGGATCTATTCAAAACCGACCACTTTCGGTTCGGTTCGGTCCGGTTTTTTTGGTTAAAAAATTCATAAAACCGAATTTGGGTTTATCTTATTTGGATCTTTCTAGGCATTCAATTTCATGGTTTCTTGTCTTTTTTCTTCTTCTCTCACCTCTCTCGCTTTGTCAGATCACTTGTCCTGTTTTTGGTTCTGAGGTTGTGAGCTGCTTTTTACAGCTAACAAGCAAACGAAATGCGAGTTGAAAGATGTTAACTTTAGGAGAATCTAAGAGGTTTTTTATCTAGATTGGGGAGATACAGGTACACAGGAGAGAAAATGGAGCTTGAATCTAGCGAGAGAAGAATTTGAGGGGCTTGAATGGATGTAAAAACCAAAGTGAAAACTTAAAACCCAGAGCGAGAGAGTGGGAGAGGCCGAGAAGCGAGAGGCGAGAGGGAGGGAAATTTAAGATGCAGAGGGAGGCGAGAGGAACGGAGATTTAACTTTTAAGATGCAGAGACAGAGAGGCGAGAGGCTGCTTGCTAAGATAGAGAGGCGAGGTTGCTTTGCTTGTTAAGGTAGAGAGGCGAGAGGTTTAGGAACCGAAGTTTAGTTGCAGAGCCAGAGGGAGGCGAGAGGAGAGAGGCAAGAGGCGAGAGGCGAGAGGCGTTTTTACTTTAGGGTTTCTTAAGTTTGTATTTATATTAACACTTCAAACCAAACCGAACCGGTTCGGTTCGGGTTAATCGGTTTTGTCCGTATAAAACCGATACCGAACCGAACCGGACGGTTTTTTATAATTTTGTACTCGGTTTAATCGGTTTGTTTTTTCAGTTCGGTTTTTTTGATTTTTTTTCTGGTTTTCTCGGTTAAATCGGTTATTCGGTTCGGTTTGCTCACCCCTAGGTATAACACTATAAAGGTAACATGACATATTCTCAAAGTCAATCCCTAAACCAATTAAACATTAAAACTTGTATGCGCACTCTTTCATTTGATATATATATCTTCATCTATACTAATTAATTCTCATAAACCAATAGGAGTTTAAAAGATTAAACATAGAAGAAAAAATCGAAACAACAAAGAAAACAAAAATAAGAAAACCACATTCTCCCAATACCCCCACACTTTAAAAGCAACATTGCCCTCAATTTTCAAATATAAGAAGAGGAATATAAGAGAATGATAAAAATAAAGTAAAATGAAAAAAATAAAAGATAATGAAAAAGAAAGCAACATTGTCCTAAATTTTAAAAGTTGAGTTTTTTTTCTTTTGGCTGGGTTGCCTCCCAATAAATGCTTTTGCTTTATGTCATTGGCTCGATATGTTGCATGTTCATTTTTCATAGATTTGTTCAGCTAACTCCATAGAAGCGGTGATAGTTTGCATAAGAGTGTTATAATCTTCGAGAAATCTTTGATAAAGCATCAATAGAAACCTGTATGACCCAGAAAAGAATGAACTTCCCTAACGCATGATGGGTATGGAAATGATAAAATAACATCTATTTTAGCTTTATCAACCTCTAATCCACATGAAAACACAACATGCCTAAGACCTATTCTTTATTCTACCATAAAATAATATTTTTCATAGTTCAAGATAAGGTTAATTTCAATGCACCTTTTCAAGATAAAAAATAAACTTTCTAGACATTTATCATAAGAATTACCATATACCAATTTTGTAGTATGATATGTGACTGGAAATTCATGCTATGATCTCAAGCACATCAAATTATTTAATGATAAAATATTGTGTTAGTTAATAAATAAAATCAATCTTTTTTTACTGTTTAAAAAACCAACAAAAACATTAACTCATTGGTACATAAAGGCAATATAAAAATCTATTTTCAATCAATAAATAAAACAAATTGTAATTTTTTTTATGATTTTTAAAATGACAAATAAACTTATGGTAGATTGATTCTTTTTTTTACTCTTCCTCAATATTTTCTTTTTCAAAATAGTTTGCATTATGAACAAGGTTGTCAATTCTATTTCAGTTGGTATTTTGTTTTTTTAATTGGAATGGAATGTTTTGATTTCGGATCGTTTCGGCATGCCATTTCGGGGTTGTACTATTCATATATAACTAATTATATATATATATATATATATATATATATATATGAAAAAAATTAAAATATTAATTTAACAAACATAATTCAAATTCAAGATAAATTAACATTAAATTATACAATACAAACACAAAGTCAAACAAATATAACCTTCAAATTAGAAACATCTCTAAATAGTCAATATTAAATAGAACTTTAACTTAAAGTAATTTGACTTAAATAAAATTCAAAAATATTGTGAAAGTAAAATGTCCGAAAATAAAAGAAATATAAATCAAGCATCATATACATCATTAATATAAAAATAAGGATCTTGATCTTGTGATGGTATGTAAGGAAAGTCATCAACTAGACATTCTAATAGTTGGTCATTTCCACCAAGTTCATTTCTCATCATTAAAACATGTCTCTTCATCTTCTAAATTTAAAGCAGAAAAAAGTGCTTCAATAGTCTCTCAACTATATCCTCTCCATCAAGAAGGTTGTGTTCTTCACAAATCCATTCGTTTAATAGGTCAATGTTATCAAGGCTAATGGGGATCTAAAGCATCTCTTGTTTTGCTCAAATTCCTAAAAAAAATAAACATGAAAGAAATTAAAAAATTAATATCAATGTAATAGAAAATTATTATTATTTTTGATATTATTATTAATATAATAGTATTGATATTTTACCTACGTTTAATCCTTAGGTTATAATGAACAAATACTAAATCATTTAATCTCTTGTGCTCAAGCCTATTTTGCCTTTTAGAATGGATGAATTTAAATACACTCCAATTTCTTTCACACCGAGTTGCACTACAACATTGACTAAGAACTTGAATTGCAAACTTTTGAAGTTCTTGAGTATCATTGCCAAATTGCTACTACCATGCAACCAGATAAGAAAAATTCAATAAATCAGATATTATAGATCCAAATAAAAACATTATATTTTAAAAAACTAAAAGTTGTTACCTAGATTAAACCTTTCTCTTTGATGAATAGTTAGGGGCATGCTAAAATCACCAGTTGTTTTCTTATACTACTCAAGTTGGCCACTAATTATATCTTGAATGTCACAATCAAGAAGCAATCTAGTAATTGCGCTAAACAAACCTCAAGTAACTACCTTTTATTTTGAAAAAAAAGGCCTAAAATATATTCCAAGATTAAAAAAACAACCTGATGTATGTAATGGACTATGAAGTTGCTTATCCCATCTACCATCAATTACCCGAATATATGGTCCATATTGAGATATTTTGTTTTTCAACCTTGTCTTGATGGATTCTTTTGCTTTATCCAGTACCTCGTATAAATAACTCATTGATGATTTTTCTTCACTGTTTGCTAACCTAAGAACTCATATTAAAGGATCGCTAACTTTGATTATATGTTCACATCTTGGCCAAAAGTCTTTATCTTGTAAAATTATAGCAGCAATTTCTTTTCCAACTTGACTTTTACCATAACTTGATTCTACCCATTTTGTGCAAGTAAATATTTTTCGAAGCTCATTCTTAAATTTAAATAAACATTGGATGCTTAAAAAATGGGTAGCAAATCTTGTTATGCTAGGACGACATAAATCATTTCTATTAGTAAATTTTTTCCTCATCAAAGCTAAAAACCCATGCATGATTATGTATAAACTTGGTTATATTTCTTGCATTTTTAATGGTTTCATCAATCATTGAAAAATATATTGGATCACAAATATTTTCTAACATTAAATCAGTGCAATGGGCAACACAAGGAGACTAAAAAAGAGTCATACCTTTGCTGCAAACCTTTCCTAGCAGCCTTGAATGCAGACTCATTATCACTAACAATTTGGACAATATTTTCTTGTCCAACTTCTTTGACAACTAACTTCATTATACATCTCAAGCAATGTCTCTTTATCTTTTCAAAGACTTGAAGTGTCAACAGACTTCAAGAATATGGTACCTCTTAGAGAACAAGCAAGAAAATTCACAATTGGTACATTTCTCCTATTTGACCACCCATCTACCACAATAGAGCATCCATAAAGTTTCCAATCACCCTTGATTCCTAAAGGATATTTATGGACATCATGAACTATAACTTTCAAAAGTCATCCCCTTAAATCATGATATGTTGGTCCTTTAAAACCAGGTCCCATTGATGTTATGGCATCTATTATTGGCTGATAATAGTATGATTTAGCACCATTAAATGGTACATTAACATCAAACTACCATGTTGCTATGGCTTTTCTTGCATATGTTCCTTCTCTTTAGAAGCCATTGCACTTTTAATGCTAGGTTGTGAGCCTGGGGTAGTTCGTGGAGCAAATAAAGTTATTTTTTTTCTAGTTGCACTTATGCCTTGTATTGTCACTCTTTTATTTGTTTGTGAACTCGTATCACTTAAATTAGGATTTGCATCATCACCCTCTTCAACTTTATCATTGGATAATGTTTGAGAATTTCCAGTAAGTCTTTTTCTTTTCCCTTTCTCCATTGTTAAGTCCTCTATGAATTGCTTCATTTGTCATTTCACATCTGGAAGGATCTTTTTACAAAGTTCAACTTGGCCTTTAATACTAGCAAGGTGATACGTCAAACGAGTAATATCACAATCATTGATTCGTTTATTACAATGAACACATATACATGGGTTCCTTACACCAACAACCACCTGTCCATGAGCCCATGTTGGATCATCTGATCTTGCTGAAGCTATGGAAGTCGCACCACTAAATGAGATTTCAACCATGTAATTTAATATGAAGAAAAAAAAAGAAAAAATGTCAGTGATAAAAAAATCCATAATATTCAATATAAAAGAAAAAATTTCATAATATTCAATATAAAATGAACAAGCAGGTAATTATTGAAGCCACGTTCAGGGAAGCGACACAAGCTTATGGATAAATTTCCCTATAATCCAATCAAGCTTACAACAAATTTGTCAACCAGCTTTTCTTATAGCCAATTTTTTCTAACATACGATTTACTGGGGATAGATAAGAGTGTCGCAATCTAATGAGATTCCATTATTAGATAGACACAAGCATTAGAATACTACAGAAATCACCAAATTCAAGCAATGGTGAATCTCACGAACTAACATCATCAGGCATTTTTAGTAGATTTCTTTCTCAATTCTTTAAACTAAAAAGTATGCCTAAATTTAGCTAAGGAAAAATAACAAGGCAAAACAAGACTATTACATATCAAACTATTGCTTATATAAATTTGTAAAGTTTACACATACAACATTACATGGAAAAAAAGGATGGTAAACAAATATCATTTAACAAGGAAAAGGCAAAAAAGAAAGAAATAACTCACTCACACTAACCCCCCCCCCCAAAAAAAAAAAAAAAAGAGAGGATTTCTCAGTTCTACTTGCAAATCTTGCGTGATCATACTTCTAGTGAACTAAAAAGAAAAGGAACACTTTATCATAAATTCAGGCACCCATATTTTTTTTATCTTTAGTTATAAGAATATGTTTACCTTTCAGAGGGGTCAAGCCTCTTTCGATAAGAGAACGATAGTGTATGATGCATAGCCCAAAACACCACAGGCGCTTAGTGTCCAAAACAATGGATTGTGAAGACTGAACTGAAAAAGAAAGATTATAGGGGTTGTGATTCGTGAATTGAGGTTGTGAGTTGAGGAATGAGGAAGAATAGTTAGGGATTTGGGCAAAACGATGGGGGTGCCATCACTACCATGGGAAGAAATTTGGGGAAGAGAAGTTAGGGATTTGAGGGGAAATGATTTGGGGTTGGGGGGTGCTTTTCATTTCAAGTTAATTCTTTAATTTTTTTTCATACTAGCGTGTTTCGGCTGGTATTTAGCTGAAAAATCTGAAATGGAACGGAATTTTAACCGAGGTAAAAACGACATCGTTCGATCTTGTTTTTTTAACTGGTACGAAACATTTCAACCGTTCTGGCCGAAACGAAACGAAACCAACAACCCTGATTATGAACTTTATTGGCGTGTTAATACATAAAATGAAAAAAAAATATTTAATTATTTACATAAACTCTATTATTTTATTTAATTACTAAAAAGATATTATATTAGATATTACAATTTTACAGTTAGCGTTTTTAAGAAAATCCCTAGTCTAATAATTGTTTCTTCCCTTTTCTAAATCCTAAACCCAAGTCTAATAATTAATTTACCGAAACTCAACCTGGTTGAACTCAACATGGAATCCATAACAAGTACCCACTAGATTCCCACAGTAATTCAAAATGGCGCCTCGGAGGAACTGCCACCCTTCCTTCTCAAGACACCTCTCTCTTACCAACCTTAATTCCTCGCATTTAAGACGCCATGACCCTGCACCATCCGTTTGAAATTTGTCTTGTAGATCTTAAATTTAAGTAAATATGTGTTTATTTTATAAAAAAATTGAGATAATTGAGATTATATCAAAGTTTAGAACGAGTAACTAGTAACTAAAAAGACGTGGGGTTTTATCAAATTAAAAAAAAAAACATGGTATCAAAACTCAATGTAACTCGTACTTTGGTAAAGTATTGGAGTTTGCATTTTCAAAATTTGATGTTGTCTCGAGAACAAACCTTGTGCCAGACAACACTTGTCAGATTAGATCTTCCTATATTAGCATTCGTCATGGTCTAGTTAGCCCTATCTATGAACCAATAACGCCGTGCCCTAAACCATCCATTTCCGCATGCAATCTCAGAACCATGGGGAAGGATTGGTCACAGTACCAGAGGCAGCATTAATCAATGGTTATGTTTCTTACAATAACCACTAAATTGTCCTCTCATCAGTTGAAAACTCCTCACCTCTACCATCCACTTTCTTGCCTGTCTAATCGATTCTTGTTATCATATTTGTTTGCAATAAAGAAATTGTTTCTCCAACTTTTTTGCTTGCTTCTCCTTGGTGACGATGATTAGAGTTTGGGGGTCACAATTGTTATATATCCGTGGCTATGGTTCGGTGAGAGAGAGGACGGAAAGGAGAGGGAGAAAGAGAGTAGGTAGTTTGGTCCTTTTTATTGATTTTAAGAATTAGATCTTGTATGGCATTGCGTTCCAAAAATATTTTTGAAAAAAAATAAAATAAAAATAGTGTTTTTAGATCATTTTCATATAGTGATATCAAAAATAATTTTTTAAAATAAAAAAAAAATATTATTTTGATGTATTTCTAAACGAAAAACACTTGCAAAAGCAATCGCAACTCACACTCCCACACGGGTACTTAATATAGAAGGCAAACTTTGATTTTTCAAAACCCAAATGTGAAGTCAAAAAATAATGATGAAATTATAGGATGCTAGTGTGGTATGTTGAATAGTGGATTTGTTTCATGGATTGAGGGGATCTTAGGTGTATTGGGATTGATTTTAAAATTATACTTTTGAAAAATTCATCTTCTAGTATTATGGTCACTAAAAACTTATTGATATGTGAGAATCCTAGTAAGGAGACTAGTCATGCATGGCAAGCTTATTGGTATGTGAGAGTCCTAGTAAGGAGACTAGTCATGCATGACAAAGACCCATTACTCTAAAACACTTTATCTATGGTAAATTGCATTGTTATTTTTTTTTTCTAAATCATATTTATATTCATTGATTTGTCTAAAGTTCATGGAAAATCCTCCTTGATAAGAACGTGTTAAATCCTGACCATTATATAGTCCAAATTAATATTGTGTTTTTCCCTATTTTGTATCTTTGTTACATAAAGATATTTATTGTAATGGTATTTTATACCTAAAATATTAAAGTCTACAATTAATTTCTAGTATTTTATTTTTGTTAATTTATTTAATTTAATATTGGGAGTATGTGTTACGTTGTAAAATTCATATCCCATATTAATTAAGAAAAAAAATATGTTTTTTTTGGTCAAATCGTGATGGATAATCATAAATTGGTTATGATATTATTTTTCTATTTTTTCAACGAATAATAAACAAATGCTTTTTTGATCTTTTTGTTTTTTAAATATGCATGACAAACTTTTATAATTTGTCCATATGCACACAAATAAAACATATTTCTATACTTTTTAATAAGGAATTTTTGTTTTGTATTTCTCAACTATTTGGTCGCAAATGATTTTCTTAAGATTTTTTAATATGCATGACAAACTTTTTGAATTTTTTGTTATGCAATCCAAAATACATGCAAATATATATTGTTTTTGAATTTAGTATAAAAATAATAAAAGATATGGTTTTGTAAAGTGGTTATTAAATCTAAAATACATCCAAATACTATAAAATATTATTTTTATTTTATTTTGGAGATACTTGATCGTGTGCCATAAATATTTTCATGTGTTTATTAAAAACATTTTATCTTTTTTTCATAATTTATTTGAAACAAAATAAAAATAAATAAGTAAAAGAAAAGGCAACAAAACATACATTGTTTTTTTACTATATTAGTCACACACATCCACAATTACATGTTGACAAATGATACAATTAATTTAATCTATTAAAAATCTAATTAAGCTCTTTCTCTTAATTTATTATTATAATAATTTTAACCCAAATTAATTATTAAACTTAATGAAATATTCATGACTAAATTAAATCAACCTATTATAAATCTAATTAAATCCTTAAACTTAATATATATGCAACTTCTTATATTCATTTAAGCTAACATTGAACCTCCTTTGTCTTTTAATTTTAAATCTTGTAAAGGTACAACTGAGTTTCTTTTTTCATATTTGTCCAAGATTGCAGTTCAGTTTCTCTATATTTTATTTATGCATTTAAATCTCTCTTTTACTTGTTCTTGTCAACTACGTTGTTGATCCTCTTTTCTTTTTTTCTTTTTTTATAAGAGAACAAATTTAATTTTGAGGGAAATCTAAATTTAGGTTATGATATTAAGGGTAATTTTCTAAAAACGATAAATTTATATACATAAATATATTAGGTTTCACATAGATTGGATGCAATTTATTATAGTTATATATAGTTGTTTTTTTATAAATAAAAAAAAAACATAGAATATGATGACTATTTGATATGAAAGTGCGGTATGCCGAACCGATATTGATCCATCCCCACTTGAGTTATAATGCAACTCCTCAGGATAATAAACTCGACAAGGATGAAAGATAGGGTATCATGTGGCCATGTAAGATATTCTCTCACCCTCCTTCATTATACAGTGGGCTCCCCTAATTATCTCTAAAGATAAGTAGCATTATATTATCTGTTTTAGCACGAATCACTAATTAATTAGCGGCATTGTATATATGATTTCTTTATTTGAAAATAATGATATTTTAAGAGTCAATTTGCTTTAAGCACTTTGATACGTTTAATCAATTTTAAAAGATATTAATCATAAAACTTGAATTTAAAAAGTCAAAAAAATAAAACAAGTAATCTTAGTGACTCCTCTGTAATTAGAATCTTTGATGGCCTGAGGTATGGCCATAAATTATAAATAGCAAGTGTTGTATATCGAGAGAGTTGGTGTGCTTCAAAACATAGTTATTGATCCCGTCCCGGGTACCGTTCCGGTTTTGTGTTTGGAACGGAACGTTCCGGTTTCGGTACCGTTCCGGGTACCGTTCCGGTTTTGTACTGTTCATTTTTATTTAATTATATATATGAAAAAAATAAAATATTAATTTAACAAGTATAATTTAAATTCAAGATAAATGAAATTTAAATTATACAATACAAACATAATCTCAAAATTAGAAATATCTTTAAAATTCCAAAATATTATGAAAGTAAAATGTTCTAAAATAAAAGAAAAATACATCAAACATCTTCTACATATTATTATTATAATTAATAACTATTATTATATAATAATAATAATTATAATATAATAATACTAACTATAAAAAGTAAAAACCCACCCACCCCGTTTTTGTCCCCTTCAGGCCTTCACTTTCATTTCAAGCAAACCCTATCTTTTTCTCTTCAAGCCGCCGCCCTCCCTCACTAAAAACCCAATCTACTTGAATTCCAGACATGACCATAATCAATAGACATCTCTGTGGGACTTGCTTGATTCAACTCTCACTTATCAACACAAGACATATGCCGAGGCAATCAAGAAGGTCATGTCACAACCCACGACCAGCTGAAGAAAGAAATGAGACACGGTGAAAGGGGGGTAATATTCTTGGATGGGCTGGTAATCAGCAAGTGTTTCAATTCTTTTTTTTAGGCTTCATAAAGTATATCATAATGGTGGGTGCGCGATATACATTACATTTTTTGTCTTTCTGGTGTCGGTAGTCAGTGGCTCAGTGTAGCTCAGGAATACGTTTTACAAATTGAGGAAAACGACGTCGTTTTGGGTTTTGGCCGTACCGGAACGGAACGCCCGGTACGGAACCGGGGCGTTCCGGCCGGAATTCGGCCGGAATTTCCGGAACTGGCCGGGATTTTTACCGGGACAAAAACGTCGCCGTTTTGTCCCGGATTTTGCAACGGGACGGGGCGTTCCGGCTGTTCCGGACGGAACGGGACGGGATCAATAACTTTGCTTCAAAAGTAATTTTTTGTCCGTATTATGCTTGTGCACCGGTTTATACGTCCCTGAACAATGTAAAAACCTATTACCAATACCAACACATGGAATATTTATAGCATGCATTTCCACGGAATATAGGGCATGTTTGGCATAGTTGTTGCTGTTGTAATTGAAGTTGAAAAAAAGCAGTTTCATGAAAAGAGTTTTTAGCTGCGGTTCAAAACTGAAATTGAAGTTTTTTTTAAAACTGTGGTTGAGTTTGAGGTTTAATGAAAAACAGTTCGAGTGTTTGGTTACCATGTTTTTCATATTACTGTCAACTTGTGAAATTACTTTAAAAGACACACATATATATTTTTTTAAATATTGTAGATTTAATTATCATAATAATAAAATGTAATTAATAATTCAAGACACTCATTTTTATTCTCTCATTAAACTACTTGCAATTCCATCACGAATTAAATTCATACGTCAAGGCCTCTGCGATCCCTTGTTATTTGATCGATGAACAACATCTGGTAAAATATCATCAGGAACAACATCTGCGATCCATAAATTGTGTTGTTTCAAGATCTCTATCTACATGTTGTAGAGATATAATTCCAAGGGAAAATCCAGTTGCAAGTTTCTGATCCATAATCAATCGAAACGCAACAGGGCTGTGGAGTAAAACAAAGTTACGCACCTTTCCCTTTCTGACGCAACAGAAAATCACAAGGAATACGACCAACGTCGATATTCCGTAAATAAATGTAGGATGAGAGGAACTCTCAGAAAAGTTCAAACTTTATTCAATAATTCAAAGATGATTCGGCCAAAGGCTTACAACCATATTTAAAGCAGAAACCCTAGCCCTAACCATGTTGGATAAGAAAATGACGCTAATTAATAAAATTACCAAAAATGACAAATTTAAGATAAATGCGGAAATTGAAAAGGCTATAAATTCTGAGCAAGCCGGAATTGACGGAAGTCGACTCGGACTTGGAAATCAAGAGTTACAGCTAAAATGAAACTTTCCTAAATGGCAAACACAACGACTTTGGGGCCTAAACGATGGAATTCGGCCAAAAAATAGTATGCCTCAGCACCAAAGCTGCTGACTTCCTCCGAAAACGCCAAGACGCATCAACTGGGTGAGTCTCGCGTCATTCCGACTTTAGCGCCCGGACTACGGAAATTCAGTTGCCTTAGAATTTTGAATGCTCTCTCTTGAGCATGTACGCCTCTACCACTTGTTCTACATCACTTTCATCAGGGTTGATCTCTATCTATACAATTTTTAATTTTTTTAAAATATGATTTCTATATTTTTTTAAAAAAATAGACTGGGCCTATCCCAAACAAAATAGATCGGCCCAGCCAAGGTGGGCCAAAAGGCCCAACCAAGCTGGACTTGGGCTGGGCCGAGAGCAGGTCCATCCCATCCCAGCCCAGCCAAAGAAGAGTGTAAAAAAAAACACAAAACACAAAACGGTGTCGCAGCGTTCTTCGTGAATTATTCACGAAGTTACTGTTCACGTAACACATGAACAGTAACATGGCCGACTGTGACAAGAGGGTCAATGGCCGGTACCGACGGGTAGAGGAGGCTGAGGTGGTTCTTCCTGTCGTGGTGGCGTGGAAAATGACGGTTTGTGGTGGCCGGATGGGGAGTTGGAAGTTGTCGGGTTGTGCTGTCGTTCGCCTCTGCTGCTTCGTTGTTGCCTTCCTAGAGCTGGAGAAGAAGGCTTGGGTGGTGGCTGGCTACTGCTGAAGCTCATGGTGGAGCTGGTGCTGCTTGCACCGATGGTGCTGCTGGCCGGGAGCTATTGCAGGAGTTGGCTAGGAGAGAGAGAGAGAGCTTGCTGCTATGGTAAAGGAAGAGAGAGAGAGAGAGAGAGGTTTTTTGTTGGGGGAGAGACAAAGAGGAGCTGGCGCACCTTGGTGGCTGGTGTTGTTGTAGCTGGAGCTGGGGAAGACGATGGGTGCCTGTAAATCTTTGCTCTCCCCGTCTGCGTGTTTATATTTTTTTATATTATTATGTGTAACGTGTTCTGTGAAGCATCTCACAGATGCTTCTCAAAATACGGCTTAGACGTTGTTTTTGGTGGGACCCACCGCTAAAAATTAAAACAGATGTTTAGTTAAATTAGCGTTTGGCGCTGCGGTGCACCTCAACCGCAGGTCACACCGCAACGCCAAACACCCACATATATAATATGAGTTTTTAGAGACTTGTTTATTTTTTAGTGCACCACTGAGCACACTTTCCATTGAAATCTTAAATCCATATTGTTTAAATAAAATTCTTGAAAAAATTTGTTTAAATTTTAAAAATAAAATAAATCTTATTGGTTTTTATGATGTGTCAAATTATGATGTGTCAAATTACCGACAAAATTATCGATTAAATTTCTATCGAGAATTTTAAAATGAATTAAATTCAGACAATTCACTATCTCACCCCATTTATTTCTCTTCTTTCAATTCAAATGGTAGCCCTTCTTTTCCTTTTTGATCTGGTTTTGCTTCCAAGCTCAAACTCAATTTATCTTGCCAAATCCTAAGGTTTTGTATATGCTCACAATAACTCATTATTGAAGCTTTTTGCACATTCCCATAGGATGTGATTATAACTATGATATCGAAGGATTCATTAATAGTGTCTATTATAAGATCCAAAATAAAATGGATCAAAAAGAGTTTTAATGGAGTAAGTTGAATGGTTTTGATTAAAAAGATTCATATTTGTTAGTTTGGATATTTGTATACTTCTTTGCTCATATCTAAAGCTATAAGAGTAGATTGGATGCAATTCAAATTGAGTTAAAACTACACATTTGTATCTTTTCAATAATATATGATAGGCCAACTAATTCATTAGACAAGAGAGAACAATACATTTAAAATTGTACCTACAATTTTTTAATAAATTGCTGAAATGAAAAAAATATTGTTACCTTACGAGTTATAGATTTTATTCACTACAATTCTATTTGAAAGTTATATAGAAATCATTAGGTTACTTGTTTTTACAAGAATTTCATATCAAACAATAAGAATTAATTGGTTAGAAATTATTTTTTATTTTACAAGGATCTCCATGATTCATATCTGGATATTTTTTATAGTCTAATTGGCTTAGCTATTTTTAAATACCTTTTATCTCTTTTTGGCCAAAAGAAAAAAATAAAACCTAAGAGATAACTCCTCAATGGCATCATCAGTGTGACTATAACACGCTGATATCAAATCAAACAATGTCCAAGGCTCTACCTATGATGTATGGTCAAACCAACTGTCCATTTACTATTCAAGATGATCAATCAGTGCATTTCGAGCCCTAGAGCCCAAGTTAAGTTGCTTGTCATTTCTATATTTTACAGAAGATATGCTATTAATTAAAATGTTGGGAGGGATTTCATAAGGTTATGAATGTGTTCTTAGCATAGAATTATCGGTCCAAAAATTAACGTGTATTCTTATCTAATTGAGATTATCAAAGAGTAATATAAAAATATTTTTAATATCTCACTTAACAAGTTAAATTTCTTGGTAATATAAAAGTACCAAGATTTTTTTAAATAATTGTAAACTTATTTAAAGTTATACAAAGAATATCTAATAATTATATATTTTTTAGATTTTGAATAATCATTTCAAAGTTGAGTTATCATAAACTACACATCGTCTAATTCTCAACAGTAATTCACACGAACTATAAAAGAGAAATCTTTTGAATCCTTCATAAGTTTAAACATCTCCTTGCATCATGTGCTCTCTTTTATATCTTTTACTCTCAAATGGTATTCTCCTTTTATATTTACTAACATAAGCATCAAATAATCTTCTATATTAATAAGGAATTTGGTTTATGGGTGATTGTTGAAGTCACCCTCTTAACACACCACGAAGTGATCAAATCTTGTCACCCTATCATCTCATCAACTAGGTCAATCCTAGTTACTCTATAAGCCCAATAAGAATCCAAGAAAATGACTAATCTAGTGTGAAGTTTTCATGACTTCATTACTAGCATCGCTTGTTGAAAATCTATATAAAATATAGTTTATTCTTGTTTTATACAGCATCACCAAAAAAGTTATTTCCATGGCTAACAATTTAAAAACTCCAAGACATATTTGAGTAACTAACCTTCCCTCTATAAGTACTCAAACTCCAAATCTCTACCAACTTTCTCATCAAGTGAAAATGCTTAATAATTTTGTTCAAGCTATACATGAACAACTTCACACTATTCTATTCCTTTAATGGGAAATACAATATGTAGCTTCATTGCATGCATAGTTGAATATTTGAAGACAACTCTCATTTTCAAAGAAAATAAGGCACAATGACGTGCAAGTAGGCGTAATAACACTTATACTTGAACTCTTTAAGGACCTATTCAACCATAAAATATGCCCCTTAACATGTTCTAACCATAAGAGTGTCTAATGTCATCAATCTTCTTCAAGTTTTACTCACATACTCCTTATAAAAAAATACAAGACAAAAGCAATTGCACGTGCTTTTAAGAATGAAAATAACCCTCACCAAGTGAGATATTGTTCACTTTTTTCATTAAGTGTTACACACTTATCGTTTCAAAAATTATGTCCCCCCAAGGCTAACTTGGACAACTATAATATTCTTACTTATTTAAGAGAGCACATATGATGCATTATAGAGCGTGCAAAACAAACAATGATGTAATGTGCAAAGTTTATCTATCATCTTATGGATATGATCAATCATGATTCCACATTGTAATATTTGGCTTTATCATTAACTTTTGAAATCTATGTGCCAAACTAATCTCTCATTTCAGTATAAGCATGTCATCTAAAAACAGAAACATTAAGTTTTATGACATCACACAAATAAAGATGAAAGCAATATAACATATTTATAAAGTTTTAACAACTATTCATATAAATGACTTTATACTCTTTTTAACCAATATCTCTTTACTATGAAAAGTGATAGAAAACCATATTTAAGTAGAATAAGTGAGTATGACCATACAAAAACACCTTCATTTCAAGCCATATAAGTAGAAGAAGTTTCATTGATGTTCTAATACCCTAAGACATCTAAGAGGAAGAATATGAGTAATGTATTGCACACTATAACTTGTTAGGGTAAAAATGATGATATGACTAGTCAAGCTAACATAAAGTATATATTTCACAGTGAGATCCATAAAAGTAAAAATGATGATTATGATTAATTACATATAATGAGTATATAATCTGGAATATAAATATCATATGTTTAATGCATCCTGTCATTTCTTTAGATCCCCTTCAAGTTCCTTTACCTAGATATATATAGTACGAGCAACATGCCTAGCAGATTCAAAATCTCTTAAGTAGTCAAATATTTTTATAATTAAAAATTTTAAACATTGGGTTTTATGTAATGATATTTTAATTTAACATTAATGATTTTATTACATTAGATCGGTTTCATATAATGAGATGGTTGAGATGCCACATCTTAGCTCTCGTTATACTGAAAACAAAAAACTGAAGCTTATATTGTTATGTCCTTATGATTAAATTTTTGTCACAATAGACTTGATATATTTGGAAAGATGTTAACTTTTAATAATGTTGTTGTAGGGAAGAACGCCACACAGACAACTTCAAGATCTGAATCTAGTCGTGTTATTAATGAATCTGAATCATCGAGTAGCAACATAAGCATAGATGGATAGATGAGTTATGTTGATATATTTTGGGATTACTTGAATATTATTCATTTAAAATGTATGATTTTTTTCCCATTCTTTGAGTTATTTTGTGATTATGAAATTTGAGAATTTGTTAAGTTTAATTATAATTTATTGATTGGAGTTGTGTTTTGTTGCAAGTTTTTTAAGCGGGACATATTTTAGGTATAGTTTCTATATAGGGGAGATTTTGTTCATATTTTATTAAAACTAACTCTCTAATAATCATAAAGTAAATTAAATTTCATAATAACAAAAACTATGATTTTATTAACTTTTACAGTTTCAAAACATTCCAAAACTAGATCGTAACCAAAATAGTTTGACTATTTTGGCTATCGTATGATTATTTTGAAAAATGGTCCGATTGTATTGGCTTTTGTCCAACTGCTTTCTAAAATGGCTAGTTATTTCTCAAAACAACATGCTAATTGATGTCGCGATTGAGAGCGTTGATATTTGATGAAATATGGTAGTTTAGTATCGTGACAAAATTATGATTGATGTCGTAGTTAACGATTCTGGCATTTAGTTAAATGTCATTTTTAGTAGCTGTGATACTATTGACATATTGTGTTTTTGAACACAACATCTCCAAATTGTGCTACTTTTCTATAAAAAAAATCTTGTATTGACTAGCCATTTATTTTAATTTTTTTATGTTAATTGTTGCTACCCAATTTTTGACTTATTATTTTTATGTTTCGAAAAAATATATCCAAAAATATATATCTTGGTACAAGGGCCGAATTGAATAAATTGAGAGTTTAATGGTCGATTGAGGGTTAAATCGAGAAAATCAGGAACCAAGGACCAGAATAAAAAGATCTCGCAAAGCTAAGGTTGAGATTGAATTTTTGATGGGATATAATTGCATAAAATCACAAGTTTAAATTCAATTGGGTGCAATTAAAGAAATTATAAATTGGAGGACCAAATCATATTTTTACCTTCTTAAAAATTTTGAAACCTGCATTAAATAAGCATGCACTGTTCCGGCATGCATTGCATTGAATTTTCAGGCGCGCCTAATTCTCATAAGATATTGATCACAGCAAAACAGATCAATCATAATCTTCTTCCTAATCAATCATGATCTTCTTCCTGATTTATCTCCATCAAAATCTTCTTCCGGATTCTCCTCTGATGCTATAGATTTGCTTAGTTGTTCGATACTTTCCTCAACACTGCATTAAACTCTATCGCAGCCTAACGGTTGGGTCTTCTCTGCTATAAATAGCAGCTGGCACGGTGAAGAAAGGAGGAGGAAGAAAAAAAGAAAAAACGGAAAACAGAGGAGAGATTTTACGTGAGAAATACAGTGTTAAAAACGCAGAGAAATAGAGAGAATTGCAGAGCCATTTACATAAAAAAAAATTGAGTTAATCTTCTTCCTGATCTTCCCAGCATTTTCTCTCGTTTTCCTCTGCCTCTCTCTCACTCTAAAACCAGACCTCTGTCTCTCTCTCCCTCTCGGTTAACAGCTCCAACAACCAATTCCAGCCACCTCACTCCACCCCGTCGTCACCAAGCTCTCCACCACCTCTTCAGAAACTCATCCATCATCTCAGGCAAAGTTTTTGGCAGAACAGCTCCATCGACTGCAACGTGACCGGGAGCTTTCCGATGCCATTTCCAGCCACCACAGGCCACCATTTCCGACGCCACCATGACAGGGAGAAACACCTCGACGTCCTCTACCTAAAGGTGTTAACAGGTAAGTCATTCATCACACTCGAAAATTTCCATTTTTAATGTTCATCTTCTTCATATCTGCATGCGGGGAGTGAATTAATTCACTCCCCGCCGTGCCGGGTCGGGCCGGGTCTGGGTACCCGGCCTGACTTATAATGAGGCGGGCTTCCAGTCCGTCTGGGCTGGAAGCCCAGCCCGAGAGAAGGATGGGCTTCCAGCCCGTCTGATTGAAGCCCAGCCCAGCCCACATTCCTAGGCCGATGGCCCAGACCCCAGATATTCTGGGCCGATGGCCCAGACACAAGATTTTCTGGGTCGACAGCCCAGACCCCAGATATTCTTGGCTGACGGCCCAGGTCCCTCTAGGCTGACAGCCCAGCCCAAGACAGGCTGGGCTGGCAACCCAGACTCCAAATAGGGTGGGCTGACAGGCAGCCCACCGAGAACAAAATAATAAAAAATAGTAATAATAAATAGGAAAAATATAAAATTGCAAAAAATAAAAAAAAATACATTTTTGAGAAAATATTTAGAACAAAAAATGTGGTTTTATGCATACGGCCAATACACTAGCATATTTTTTAAAAAAAATCGTTTTCTTTCAAAAAATATATTTTATCTATGAGTTTGAAGAAAAAATGTGTTTTAGCATATATTTCTCAAATAAAAATCATTTCTTGCATTTTTGGATTTTACAACATGTTTGTAAAACCCAAAGGGTATTGGCCAATATTTCAAAAAATATAAAAATCTTATTTTTGGGAATTTATTATTCACTGTCGGTATTTGGATAAATAAATCCTAAGGGGTTAATATCCAAAATATTCGGCGGGAATGATATGCTATTATTCACTGTCGGTATTTGGATAAATAAATCCTAAGAGGTTAATATCCAAAATATTCAGCGGCAATGATATGCTATTATTCACTATTGGTATTTGGATAAATAAATACTAAGGGGTTAATATCCAAAATATTCGGCGGGAATGATATGCTATTATTCACTGTTGGTATTTGGATAAATAAATCCTAAGGGTTTAATATCCAAAATATTCGGCGGAGTAATATCTCATTCATCATTTAACCAACATATTCTTTGAAAGATCAAAATCATAACAAATCATAACCAAACAAAAATACAAAGCAGCTTACCTTAGGTAGGGCGTACTAGGGGTGCTAAAACCTTCCCTTTACGCAACCAGTCCCTTACCCTAGAATCTCTGAAATACCAGTTTTAGGTTTCCTAGTAACCATAATACTAGGTGGCGACTCCCTTTTTTCACGAAAATAAAGATAAGACCCTCACATTGAAATCCCCGCTCACGGGGTGGGTCGTCACGATGCCGCGCTTTCGCGAGGGGTGCGACACTAATTACAGAATTTATCCATTGATATTTTAGGCTTGTACGAGCTGATTTGCCCGCGCGCTGCGCTGGGCCTTTATATATGTAGAAAAATAATTGATTTTTAACGTGTTGTAATTTTTTTTTTAATTTTTACAAAATTATTTTTGACATTAGCACATCAAAATAATGTAGAAACACTTTTTTAAATTTAAAATTAAAAAAATTTAAAATTTGTTAAAAAGCGATTTTCAAACGCATTACCAAACACTCATGTCATCTCTCACCAGAATCATAGTTCAATCCACCTTTTTAAATAGTAATGAACAACGAAAACCACATTTCAAATCACTATTTATTACTGCTTGAAATTGCGATCTCCTTTGGCTATGTACAAAATAATAGTCATGGTGCACGTAAGCTAGCTTGGACATTCTAGTTAAAAAAAAATTTAAAAGTTGAAAAAAAAAAAAAACAATGTCCAAGGATTATTCGTGACACGTGTAACCTACCCCGGTTATAAAAAATATATATATGTGAGGAAAAAATTGTGGTGCGTGTAAACTGACCCGGACACCGCGAGTATCAAAAAAACCAAAAAAAAAGAAGCCTGAAAAAAAGAAGAGGAAAACACATTTTCAAACATTAATAAACAGTGAAAATTGTAAAAAAAAATTAAGTTCTGAGATTTATTGTGATGCGCATAAGCTGACCCGGACACCCTAGTTATAAAAAAAATGACTGGAACAAAAACATGTCAAAGACTTATGAACTCGAACTCCAGCAACCTGCCACGTGACCTATTTTGTCAGTTGTAGGATCCAAATAATTATAATATATTATATATATTTAACTATTCCAAAAAAGTCGTTGTCACAGAGATTCGAGCTCCCGCGCCCCGCTTTGCTTGGGCGCCCTCCTACGACCCAGCCAAGCAACTTCTTTAGTCAGTTGTAGGATACGAATAATAATAATATAATTTTGATATTTAATTATTCCAAAAATGCCAATTTATTTAGCTATAGAGATTCGAACTCCGCGCCCCCCCTTAGGGGGGCGTGGTCTAACCACCAGGCCAAGAAATTTATTTGTTTAGTTGTAGTGTACAAATAATAAAAATATTATTGAGTAATTTGAGTGCTCCCGTCCACAGTGATTTGTGTCTAGGTGAATGGTGCAAAACACTGTTATTTTAACTTATAGAAGAAATTTATAAGTGGAAAAAAATTTAAAAAATGTTAAAAATGGATCCAAGGATTATTCGTGACGCGTGTAAGCTACTCCGGTTATAAAAGAAATGTACACGCGGGAAAAAAAATTGTGTTGCGCGTAAACTGGGCCAGACACCGTGATTATAAAAAAAAAACCGATAAAAAAAAGGGGAAAGTACATTTTAAAATGAACAATAAAAATAAAAATAAAAAATCAGAGATTTATCTTGATTTACCGGACACTTTGGTTATTAGAAATAGAAAAAAAAAAAAAGCCCGGAACAAAAAGAGACTACCCTTTCCAACAGTGATTTCACTGTTCATTGGAAAAAATTGCGCTGCTGAGGTTCGAACTCGCGCGCCCAGCGTTGTTTGGGCACGCTGTAACCGTTCGGCCAAGGACTTGTTTGTGCAGATATTGGACACAAATAATAATATTAATAAATGAAATAAATGTTCCAAAAGTAAGTTTTTAGTGGGATTCGAACTCGCGCGCCCAGCGTCGTTTGGGCGCGCTGTAACCGTTCGGCCAAGGACTTGTTTGTGCAGATATTGGACACAAATAATAATAATATTAATAAAGAAAATAAATGTTCCAAAAGTAAGTTTTTAATGGGATTCGAACTCTCGCGCCCAGCGTCGTTTGGGCGCGCTGTAACCACTCGACCGAGCGGCTTCTTTGATCATCTCTAGTATCCATATGATAATATTATGATTAAGTAATTAAACTGTTCAAGTCCACAGTGCTTATGAGTCTAGGTGAACAGTGAGAATTGCACAGTTATACCGCTTTCTCTTTTAGCTTTATAGATAATTTGGTAATATTTGAGTGGGACTCAAGGAGTGAAGAATAGTTTACAAGGGCAATCACTTTCTCAAACGGTATTCACCCTTCACAATCTTAAAAGATTGTAAAAGATATGGTGTTTTGCTGGGTCGTCTTTGTCGTGCCTCTAATCGATGTCACTGTCCTAACTCACCAACCTCGAGCTCAGCTTCCAGGGCCCAGTCGGTTGGATTGGAGACATCCTCTCAGTTTGGACCCCACAACCAATTACCCCACCTGTCATGCTGTGGTTGGGCCCCAGCCCATCCGGTCTCTCCTCTCAGCTTCGACGATTTCCCTCGGTCTATTTTTCCATGTCAAGGAAACCCAAAAGCCCTAAACCGTCCAATGTTTATTAGAATAAAGACTGCAATGACTTGAGAGAATATTTTGGTAATATTAAATATGGAGAAACAATTGAGGTTTCGACAGTCAATCAATCAGGGAAGTATAAAAAAAAATGATGAGTTGCTGCACCTCACTGCCTTTCCATATAATAAAAGTGACTATAATAATTTATTTTTATTATTAACATATGAAAGTATTCTAAAACACTAAAAAAAAAATTAAATAATAAAAAAAAATGTTTTTAAAAATGTTTTTAAAATATAATATCAAACAGGATGTAAGTGAGACAACTGACTAGTCTCCTTATTATCTAAAAGCTAAAAGAGCTCACGATTTTGAACAGTTGTTTTCACTATTCATCTAGACTCATAGAATTGTGGACTACAATAGTGAAATTATAAAATAATATAATTATAATTTGTATACTACAAGTTAACAAAGTTGTTTGATTGAGTGGTTAAGGCATATGAACAAAGAAGTTAAACGCGGGGCGTGAGAGTTTGAATCTCTCAAGACACATTTTGTTTGAAATGATCTTTCCCTTTTTCTTTTTTTTTTAACCGGGTTTTTTTGTTTGTTTTTTTATAATCAGGGTGTCCAGGCAGCTTATGCATACCATGATTAATTTTCGGACTCACTTTTTTTTTACAATTTTCACTGTTCATTGCTGTTTGAAAAGGTGTTTTCCACTTTTTTTATTATCGGGTTTCCTTTTTTTTATAATCAGGGTATCCAAGTCAGCTTACGCACATCAGAATTTTTTTTCCCACGTATATATTTTTTATATAACCAGGGTATCCGAGACAGCTTACGCACGCTATGAATAATTCTCGAAACCACTTTTTTTCTATTTTTTTGTCACTTATAATTTTTTTTCTTATAACTGGAGTGTCCAGGCCAGTTTACGTGCAGCACAACTATTATTTTATAGAATAACTAAAGAAGATCGCAATTTCAACACATTAATGAACAGTGATTTGAACTGTGATTTTAGCTATTCATTACTATTTGAAAAGGTGAATTGAACTATAGTTTTGGTGAGAGATGGCAGGAGTGTTCGAGAATGCGTTTGGAAAATGTTTTTGAAAAAATCTAAAAAAATTATTTTAAATTAAAAAGATTTAGTGTTTTTAGATAATTTTGATGTGCTGATGTCAAAAATAATTTTAAAAAAATTAAAAAAAAATATATCATTTTGATGCATTTATGAACGAAAAGCACTTTCAAAAACAACTTAAACCACACTACCAAATAGGCACCACGTGTGGTGGAGGTGGAAGATGGAAGGTGAAAGGCGAATTAAATTGCTAGCTAAATTTTGTCCTTTAAATGACATTTATTATATATGTATTTTTCATTTTGGTCTTTATACTTTCAATCTTTGATTTTATTTTAATTCCTTTATTTTTTTATATATATTTCTTAAATGGTTCCTATTTTGTCTATGTTTATATGTACATACTCTTAGTTTTTCTTACTTTTATTATTTCCATTGTTATTAAGGTCATTTTTATTTAGTGTTTAAATTTTAATTTGTGTTGGTGATCATTTGAAAATTGATATTTATTATTTTTTCTCTATGTTTTTTTATTTTATATTTATATTTATTCTTCAAGTCAAATAATTTTTTAAAATATAATAATATTTATTTTTGTTTTGTCATTTCTTTAATTGCTTTTTTGTTAATAGTTTTTAGGTGTTAAAATTTCTAATTATTATAGATAAGGCATTCAAAAATAATGATAATGATTATTTGTAAGTTTTTTTTCTTATAGAGACTAATTATATATTTTAATATTTATTTGATATTAGCGCCTTAATATATATATATATATATATGTAAAAAAAAATGACCTAGATTTTTTGAAGAAAATAAATTAATATCAGTATTCTGAAATACTTTTAATATAATAATATGAGGAATAAATCTTATAAAATAAAAAATAATTTAATTTCTTTTTCTAACAATAATTATGGTGTCATCGATAGTATAAACAATAATAATTAGAATATGAATTATTTATAATAATATTTATAATGACAGCTACAATAATTGTGATAATTTAACAATCATGATAATAACAATGACAATAATAATCAAAATAATTCATCAGTTGATATTATTTTAAATTTCTCAAAGTAATTTAATCTTAGTATTCTGGAATACTTCAAATATAATAATATGAAGAATATATCTTGGATAATTAAAAAAAATGATTTTTTTATAACGATAATAATAGTAGCAATAATAAAATTATCATTAATGATTAGAATATTAATTATTTACAATAATTGTTACAATAACATCTATAATAATTATGATAATTTAAGAATCATAATAATAACAATAAGAATAATAATCAAGATAATTCATTAATCGATATTGTTTTTGTGATAAAATGACTTCTGTAACTTTTTTCAAATCTAATATTACATGAATAAAAAATATATGGAGGTATACATAGACAAAACATGTGAAATTGTTTTGTCAAATTATCTACAAATAGTCACTTGAATGCGCTTCACTGTAAACAAAATCAAATTTTATAACATGTCAAAAAATATTAATGGTTTTTTTAATAATGTTATACATTAGAAAGAAACAATTAATCTACAAGACTTTCAATTATTTAGTTTTTTAATATATTCATTTTATTATAAATAATGCATTTAAAATAATGAGAAAAATTATTTTAAAGGTTTTTTCTCTTAAAAATAATTATATATTTTAATATTTGTTTAATATTAATGCCTTAAAAAATACAACAAATAACTAACTGAAGATTAATTATACATGCATAAGAGAGAGTTTTACTTTCATTTCACACCACCAAAGGTGAAAAAGCTATATTTAATACAAAAATAAATTCTAATAAAAATTAAAAGTCAAAACTAAGAGTATAGATACATAAATACAAACAAATTATTTAAAATTATAACAAAAATACAGATAAAATAAAAGGATCGAAACTAAATCAAGAAATAAAAGAATTATTTATTTTTTCCTTACAACACTTTTAATTTTTTTAATTTAATCCTTCCGTTTAAATTATTTACATATTTTCTTTTCATTTCGGCCCATATACTTTTCATTCTTTATTTTAATTCCTTTATTTTTTAGATATATTTTTAAATAGTCTCTATTTTTTCCATGTTTATATATATACGCTCTTAATTTTGGTTTTTAATTGTTCCTTTTAGGCGAAACAAAAACTCATTTCTAACAGATTTAATCTATTATAATTTTACTAATTAAATATTAAGATAATCAATTACAACATGTACAAAAACGATCAGTTTTTTATATAAAAAAAACTCAGCACAGCGTGCAGGCAAGTAACCTCGTTTATTCCAAATATAGAATTTTTGATGGACTGAACTACTAAACACTTTTATAATCATACTTATCTGTTAATTAACAAACAATCTTATCATGCTTTATAAAATAATATAATTAATCTATTGGATGTGTTGGTGGAAGTGAGCACATGACTCACTTGCGTCATAGCTCGAAGTTTAGGAATATTAGTTATAATTGTTTGTGCTAGGATAGTGTGGACATATTATAATAATTTTAAATCTGAACTCAGAATCATAGTTATTGATCCCGTCCCGGGTGCCGTTCCGGTTTTTTGTTTGGAACGGAACGTTCCGGTTTCGGTACCGTTTCGGGTACCGGTTACTGTTCATATTTATTTAATTATATATATGAAAAAAATAAAATATTAATTTAACAAGTATAATTTAAATTCAAGATAAATGAAATTTAAATTATACAATACAAACATAATCTCAAAATTAGAAACATCTTTGAAATTCCAAAATATTATGAAAGTTAAATGTTCTAAAATAAAAGAAAAATACATCAAACATCTTCTACATCATTAATATAAAAATAAGGATCTTGATCTGGCTGTGGAACATAAGGAAAGTCATCAACAAGACATTCCAATAGTTGGTCATTTCCACCAAGCTCATTCTCCTCATTTACACATGTGACGCAGCAGAAAATCACGCGGGAATACGACCAACGTCAATATTCCTTAAAATTAAAGATAATGAGAATAAATCTCAATCAAACTCAGTGTTTATTTGATAAAATGATAGTTGAAGTCGGCTGCAGGGTTTACAAACATACTTAAGGAGAAAACCCTAGCCTAATTCAATACAGAAAAGGAAAGGACATAAAACATTAAATTTGCCATAAATGGCAAATTTGAGATAAATGCAGAATGTGAAAGGCCTATGAATTCTAAGAGAGTACCAATTGACCAAAGTCAATTCGGACTCTTAATTCAAAAGTTATTGCAAAAACAAAACTTTCCTAAAATAGCAAAAATGACGATTCCGGGGCCGAAACGATGGAATTTGGCCAAAATTAGGTCGAGGTCAGCAGCAAAGCTACTGGTTTCTTCCGAAAACGACGAAACGCATTGACTGGGTGAGTTTCGCGTTATTCCAACCTCAACGACCCGGATGCCGAAATTCAGTTGCCTTTGAATTTCGGGTGATCCCTCTTCAGCATGTATGATTCCGCAACCTGTTCTACATCAACATGTCTCTTTATCATCTAAATTTAAAGTAGAGAAAGGTGCTTCGATACTCTCCCAACTTATGTCCTCTCCATCAACTTAATTTAACAAGCATAATTAAAATTCAAGACAAATTAACTTTAAATTATACAATATAAACACAAAGTCAAACAAATATAATCTCAAAATTAGAAAAAAAAATTAAAAGTTAAAAAAAAAAAAAAAAAAGGATTTTCAGGCCGGAACGGAACGCCCGGTACGGAACCGGGGCGTTCCGGCCGGAATTCGCCCGGAATTTCCGGGACAGGCCGGGATTCTACCCGGGACAAAAACGTCGCCGTTTTGTCCCGGATTTGGCATTGGTACGGGCCGTTCCGGCCGTTCCGGCCGGAACGGGACGGGATCAATAACTTTGCTCAGAATGCTTAATTTGACTCAGATAAATGGATGGCACTCTTTCTTTGTATAACTGATTCTATTTTTTCTTTTCATTTTAATATCTAAACGTTGCATTGGTTAAAATAAATAGAAAAAAATAATGAAGCAGCCGGCCTCAAGTTTAAGATATCAAATCAACAATTATTTAGTAGGTGATTCAGTGATAAGAATTTAAGATTAGAAAATTTATTTTTTCTATAATTTTAGATTTGAGTTTTGTGATTGTTAATATAAAAACCAATAAAAAATTATATAATTATTAACTTTAAACTCATAAAATTAATTAATACATGTACAAGCTGACCTGCTCGTAGTTAATAAAAAAATAAATAAAATGAACTTATAGACGAGCAAAGCTAAGATGATGAAAACTCTTATAGACGAGCAAGGCTAACAAGCGAGAGAGTTGATGTGTGGATGAGCTCATCAGAATAATTTCAGCGTCGAGTTTTTTGTATCTTCTGCTGCTGATTTCCCTCTACAAACACAAACAAACGACACAGTATCGTCAGAGCCAGCACTTGATGGTGAATGAAACCCCCCGAAAGATCTCGTGGTCACATCGGCCGATTTTCTATAACTATAACAGATACGTCCCAACAACCCAATTTCTAGTCACGTCACTCTCACCCGCCACTGATCTCAGCTTAATTAATTAATCAAATTGTTAATTTTTTATCATGGGCCCCACCAGTAATGGGCCTAGTGGTCCAGGGACGACATGTTTATGACCCCAAACATGTTGTCAGCTTAGCATATACGCCACCTCCAAACTCATCTAGATCAACCAAAGTTATTGATCCCGTCCCGTTCCGGCCGGAACGGCCGGAACGCCCCGTCCCGTTGCAAAATCCGGGACAAAACGGCGACGTTTTTGTCCCGGTCAAAATCCCGGCCAGATCCGGATTTTCCGGCCGAATTCCGGCCGGAACGCCCCGGTTCCGTTCCGGGCGTTCCGTTCCGGTCAAGCCAAAACGACGTCGTTTGGAACGGAATGCAAGTAGTGAATATAAATAGTTGCCGACACTTTCATGCATCAATGTTTTGGTGTCTTCCCTTTTAATCTTCATTGCTGAAGTTTCCCTTCTTTATTTTTCTGCAGATATGAAGATGTAAATCACTCCGCGTCCAAAAATGGCTCGCCCTTGGCCACACCACTTCTACCCACTGCACGTAGCCGAATTGGCCACACCACTTCTACCCACTGCACGTAGCTGAAAACCAAGCATGGTCTCGCTCAAATGGCTCAAGGTCGAATTGGTGCACAGCAGGTAGACTGCAAGTAGAAAAGAAAATGGAGAAGAGGAGATGAGGGTGGGCGGCGGCGGCATGGGAGAAGGAAATTGGGATTTAGGGTTATGTTAGGGGTTTTTAACTTTTTATACTTAGTTATTATAATAATAATAAAAAATAAAAAAAAAAGAAGGTAGGTTTCTACTTTCTACGGGGGGGTAACATAATCAAAAAATAAATAATAATAATAATAATAAAAAAAAAAGTAGGTTTATACGGGGGAGGGGTAATAATAATAATAATAATAATAATATGGGGGTTTATAATAATAATAAAAATAACAATAATAATAATAATAATTAGCATAAAAAATAGTTAGTATAAAAAATATTTTTTAAAAAATCCTATTAATTAATTTAAGATAATAAATAACATTAATTAATTTATATTTCACATCAACAAA
Source organism: Salix brachista (assembly GCA_009078335.1). Taxonomy (NCBI): domain Eukaryota; kingdom Viridiplantae; phylum Streptophyta; class Magnoliopsida; order Malpighiales; family Salicaceae; genus Salix; species Salix brachista. Next base: position 11,088,518 of record CM018586.1, read on the forward strand.
ATATTTATTTTTAGTTTGTTAATTTTTATCTAATGAAATTCTATGGACATAATTGTTTTGTAATGTATTTTTCAATTATTTTGAATCATGCATGAACCTTAATATTTTATTTTTTTCATATATATAATTAAATAAAAATGAACAGTACAAACCCGGAACGGTACCGAAACCGGAACGTTCCGTTCCAAACACAAAACCGGAACGGTACCCGGGACGGGATCAATAACTATGAGATCAACAATTAACAAAAACCTAAAAGTCATCACACAATTACTGTTCATTACTGTAGTCCCAGACCCGCGTGCACTGTAGACTCGCAATTTGATCCGGTGTTGCGCGCGAGTTTGTCCGCCTTATTTTTTTTGTTTTTTCCGTCTATGAACAGTGTAATGGCGATTATGTCCCTCGATAAGGACAAAACTCGGTTCAAGGCTGGAGGGGTGCGGAGGTAATTGCGCGCATACGGACCGGTCCGGTTCGGTCCGCCCCGGTCCGGTCCGCCGCACTTTTTTTATTTTAATATTTTTTGAAAATGGCTAAATACGGATATAACCCCGAATAAGACAAAAGTTATGAATAATGCGCAGGGGTGTTCCAGTAATTGACCAACGTTTTTTATTATTTTTTTCGAAATATTGTCGGCGCGTGTGGGACACGCGACCGACGGTATTCCGCTCACGCCCTGTTCAGTGCGCGCGTGCGGCGTCATACGGTGGCCAAAAATGAGCTACTGGCGCCCAGACCGCTTCGCCGCCTACTGGTCTATCTCCCGGTGAAGCGCGTTGTGTCCCCCGGTGTCCGTGTACGCGGCGGTGGACGGTTAAAGCCGTTTGTTCCGTTTCTCTCTCCTCTAGACACAAACGTACAGGACAGGCCCCCATGTTTGTTGACTTTACACGTTAGTCCCTGAACTTCGAATTTTCTGTGTGTTACAGTGGAGCAACCAAGTTTTTGCTTTGCAGATTGGTCCCTTCCCTTTTAATTGAGTCCTTCGATTGAAATTAATTAAATGTTAATGTTTCACTTCGATCCTCCTTCTTTTAATTTCCGGATTGAGCTTAAAAACCTTAATATATTTGGTCCGGAATTTGTGATTTGTTCAGTTTTGTCCTTTGATTAAAATTGATAATATATTTGATTTTCATTTCGACCCTTATACTTTTAATCTTTGATTTTAATCCCTATATTTTTTTATATTTATAGAATAGTCTCTGTTTTTGGTCATGTATATATAAATATGCTCTTATCTTTGGTTTTTAATTTTATTTTTTGTTTATAATCATTTGAAAATTGATAATTTTTTTCCTACCTTTGCTCTTTAATATTTTTCACCTAATAATTTTTGTTTCTATTTTATTTTTTTATTTGATCTTTTGTTAAAGTTTTTTACAATTTTTTTAGTCTTTCATTTATTTTAGTTTCTTTCATTATTAACATAATAATAATAATAATAATAATAATAATAATAATAATAATAATAATAATAATAATAATAATAATAATAATAATAATAATTTAATAAATTTTTTTCTTACTCTTATGTTAATGTTTTTTTGTTTATAATAATAATGATACAAAATTTAATTGTTTTTCTTGCTTAGTCTTTTGCTGATGTTTTTTTTTTCTTCTCATAATAATTTAAGAGTTTTTATTTTGTTGGCAATAATAGCAATGATAATTTTTTCTTAATTTAAGTTTTTTTGTTTGGTCTTTTGTTAAAAAAATTAAGATTTTTTTAGTCTTTCATTTAGTTTTGTTTCTTTCATTATTAACACAATAATAATAATAATAATAATAATAATAATAATAATAATAATAATAGTAGTAGTGGTAATAGTAATAATAATAATAGTAATAATAATCAATAATAATAATAATAATAATAATAATAATAATAATAATCATGATAATAATCATAATTTAATTGTTTGGATATTTATTTAATATTCATAATGTGTGAGATCTAATATTACTTGGGAAAAATTCAACTCATACAAAAAATAAAATGACAAATTTATCTAGGTTATCTACAATTAAAACATATACGAACCACTTCTTATTTTGATTGTTTTATAAAGTATGTTAGACTAATTATATGTTTTAATATTTATTGAATATTATCGCCTAAAAATATATATAGAGAGAGAAAAAAATGACCTAGGATTTTTTTTTCAAAACAATAATAATATCAATATGCTTAAATACATTTAATATAATAATATGATTAATAAATCTTATAAAAAAATATTGGCTTTGAATTTAAATTTTATATTCTTTTGTTTAAGTTTATTTCTTAATTTTTTTTTTAATATTTTCATTTCTAATATTTCAAATCTAATATTACTAAGGAAAAAATACAACTCAAAAAAACAAAAGGTTGACAACTTTACCTACATTATCAACTCAATTTTTTTTCTTTTGACAAATTTATCTAGATTATCTACAATTAAAAAATATGCGAATCACTTCCCGTTTCGATTACACTGTTCCTTTTAGACGACAAATGAGTCATTATAGGACGAAAAAAAAATTATTTCTTAAAAAATTTACACTTTTTTTATTTATAATGTGTCATATCTAATATTATTGGGGAGAAAAGGCAACTCAATTTTATTTTTTTTTACAAATTTACCTAAGTTATTTTCAATTAAAAAATATACAAACCAATTCCCATTTCGATTATACTATTCCTTCTAGGTGGGGAAAAAATTATTTGTTACATATGTTATTTATTATAATGTTACTAATTAAATATTTAAACAACTAATTACAACATGTAAAAAAAACAATTAGTATTCTACATAGAAAAAACCCTAGCGTGATGCGCGGGCAAGCATACTAATTATACCACGCAAAAAACTCATTTCTAACATATTTTATCTATTGCAATTTTAGTGATTAAACATTGAAATAACTAATTATAGCACGCAAAAAATGTAAGTTTATTTCTGGAAAAAAAATTCAATATTTTTATTTATAATGGGTCCGATCTAATATTACTGGGAAAAAAATGCAACTCATAAAAAAGATTACCTACATTATCTGCGATTAAAAAAGATGCAAACCACTTTTCATTTTAATTATACAGATTTTATCAATTATAATTTTATTAATTAAATTTTAAAGTAGCAAAATACAATATATATAAAAACAATCAATTTTCTACATAGATAAAAAAGCACCGACGCATCGCGCGGGCATATCGCTCGTTGTCCTCTAAATGGGAATTGAAAGAATTTATGAAGAGATAAGTGTACCAATGGCATGATGGTGGCGGTGCACGCGGCAATACATACATACATACATATACACACACACAGAGCAGCCAAATGTCGACATCCATGGTGGAAAATTCATCTTCAAAGGGGTCAACCGTCCTATCCCAATCATATACAAAGATTCCGATGACCAAATCTCCAAAATAAGATAATATTTCACAGACACATTTAGCAGACGATCTAGAAAAAGTCCATTCAATTTTGTGAAACTCCGGACCCGTGTAAAACTAAAATTGGGGCTCCCGATTCCGGCATTCCATTTTCACACTGCGACAAACAAAGCTTATTGATGATAGCACAGCCACAGCAGCCCAACTTATGCATTGCAGGTTTGCCATGATTAGATTCTTCCTTCCCCTTTTCATTTGTAATGATACATCAAGCTTGGGTTTTCCATTGCTGCTGGTGTGCTTGAATTCGAGGACACGCATTCCACGGGGCTGCTACTGCTTTATCATTTGACTAATTTCTTCGTGATTTATCACGCGGGCTTAGCTACCGTGAGTAAACTAGTGGGATCTATATGAGATCATAAACGGGCTGGTTAATTACAAGCTGTATAATCAATGATTAGTTAATGGTAATTATATTATATTATATTGGTAGAATAATTTGTAACTCAACTTTTATTAATCCTTAACTCAGCCTCCGAAGAGTTGTGAGAATACATATAGAAGGAAATCAAAAGCAAAATAATTTGAATCTCATAGTCAAATATATTATTATAAGAAAGCTAAGATTATATTTGAAATTGAACTTCATACGATGATAACTTGTTAAGTGACCCTCTATCCTCACCACTTTATATAAATGAAGTTATAAGACTTTTCAAGCGTAATGGTATTCAAATTTAGTTTTATAACAAGTATAGCACTAATAATTTTAAGTGAATGACAAAATTAAAACAAATCATAACCTCTACAACAGAAAGCAGGACGAAAATAAGCAGTCAAAAGCCTAGGGACTGAAGTGACAAAATCATAAACCATGAGGACTGCCATATAATTTAGGTTACAAGAATGAGAAAAGTGAAAAACAAAGTTCCACTAACCACCGGCATGTCTCTGACCATCATGAGATAAAGGTGAATATTTTCCACTATCGCAAGACGCCGCATGCACCATTTGAAGGGCACAGAAGAAAAATAATTTATAATGCGTTGGGACGACACGCCAGCAGTGTTTTGTAAAAAAAGAATTAAAAAATATCAAATTAACTAAACACCCCCCAAGCCCGTGTAATAACGACTAAACCTCATATGCAAATGCCAATACCCTTATAGAGAACTCTTAACTTTTGTCTTTTCTGGGAGCAAAGCTATATTTTCGGGGAAACTCTTCGAGGGGGTCAAATAACCTATATTGAATATATGGATTTGAAAGTGTGTGGAGGGTTTATGAGAACAAAGTAATAACATGTTAACATTGAGTTGCCATAAAGAATTAGTTTTAGTGACATGTAAAAACATGATACACTAAATTAACTATTAATTTCTTGCTTTGGCTATCAGGTTTTTCATGGATTTTCATCTTGATCCTACAATTTCACAACATGTATTTCATTCTTTTAAAATAAGACGCTAAACATTCCAAAATAAATAAATAAATCCCTGCACTGTTTCTCTCAAGAGAGAGGGAGCTGATTGGCAAAACCAAGGTTGTCAATACCGTTCCGGTCGCCGTTTCGGTCGCTGTTCCGGTTTTTTTATTGGAACGGAACGTTTCGGTTTTGGAGCGTTTCAGCATGCCGTTTCGGGGTTGTACTGTTTATATATAATTAATTAATTATATATATATATATATGAAAAAAATTAAAATATTAATTTAACAAGTATAATTTAAATTCAAGATAAATTAACTTTAAATTATACAATACAAACACAAAGTCAAACAAACATAATCTCAAAATTAGAAAGATCTCTAAAATTCCAAAATATTATGATAGTAAAATGTTCTAAAATAAAAGAAATATTATGATTTTGAGCCGGAACGGTACCGATACGTTCCGGCCGGAATTTAGCTGGAATTTTCCTAACGGACCGAAATTAAAACCGAGACGAAAACGACGCCGTTTTGTCTCGATTTTTTTTATGGCACGGAACGTTCCGGCCATTCCAGCCGGAATGGAACGAAATTAACAAGCTTGGGCAAAATAATTGAGGAGAGAGGAAAGGGGTCACAATTTCTTATCTTGTGGTAAGAATTTGAAATTAAAAGGTTTGTTCTCCTTGTAATTTCAAGTTTGAGCCAAGTGATTTCTAATATGATGGTCACTGAAGATTTACATAGTCGTTAACTTTTGGACTCATGAAATTAATTAAGGCACGTACAAACTGACCCAAACATCCATATTAATAATAAAAAAAATATTGAAGTTATTTCAGCTTCCATTTAATAAAAATAAATCTTATAAGTTCAATGGAGGTCTTCAAGATACGCAAAGTGATACAAAATAGCAGATGGTAGCTCCGAGGTAAAAATTAAATTTAGAAAATGATTAGATGTTATGTTGTTTAAAAGTGAATAAAAATAGTTTTTGAGGTTCAAAAGGGGTTTTTAGTAAAAAAAAAATATCAACAAACCATTTCTAGGAAGAAAAGTCGTCTTCCTTTTTCTTCTCTAATAAACTCTCCATGAGACTGAGCCAGGCACATTCAAGTTAGGCGCGCCCTGCCCTACAAGTATAGGCCCGACTCACCTCTTTTCATTTTCTTTTCTTTGTAAATTCTGATTTTCTTTTGTTCTTGTTATAAATTCATATTTATGTGTATTGAATGTCCATAATTTTTGAGTTTAGTCTTGGATTTTCATAACCCTTGAATTCATTTCTCTCTCCTATAAATATATAACTTGTCTTGTATTCTTTATACTTTGGAAAAATAGAAGGATTCATAATAAGAAATGTATTTCTCTTTTGTCTCTCTTGATTATATTTTGATGTCTATGTTCTTTTATGTTAATTATTTTTTTATAACACGTTATCAGCATGATGCTCTAACCAGTTTATATCAATTTTAATATATTTGCTTTTCATTATTGTAATTTAGTTGTGGCAAATTTTATTTCACTTTTATTCATAGAAAGAGATTTATAGTTCCTGAAGAATGAGTATTACAAGTTCCTGAAGAATTAAATAAATTAAAAACAGTTCCTGAAGAACTAGTACTACAAGTTCCTCAAGAATTACATAAATTAAAAACAGTCCTGAAGAACTACTATTACAAGTTCCTGAAGAATTACATAAAATAAAAACAGTTATTACAAGTTCCTGAAGAATTAAATAAATTAAAAACATTTCCTGAAGAACTAGTATCACAAGTTCTTGAAGAATTAATGAATTGAAAATTATTCTTGAAGAATTAAATAAATTAAATATAGTTCCTGACGAACTAGTATTTCTAAAGCTAAATAAATAATAGTCTTAAATGAATGATTTTCCTGAAGAATTAAATAAATTTAAAATAGTTCCTAAAGAACTAATATTTTCCTGAAAGATTAAATAAAATAAATGCAGTTCCTAGAGAACTAGTATTTCTAAAGCTGAATAAATAACAGTCTTAAAGGAATGAATTTTTATCTTCTTCTTTTATCTCCATGACTTTATTTAATAAGTTATTTCTTGTTTTTATAGATAAAAATGATATCAAATCTAACAAAACTTGAATTTATCACTTTTGATATTTTTATAAATAATTATTTGTCATGAAATATTGACGTCAAGATTCATCTGGAAGTTATGAATCTTTAAGAGACCATCAAAGAATGAAATAATATATGGCAAAATCTAAATAAAAGATATGACCACCAAAGTTTATCATACTTCTCCAAGGTTGTTATGATTGGTTGCACCTGAAGTTGCAAGATTTTAAATCGATTAGTGAATATAACTCCTTTTCAAATTACCTCACAGCTGAAATTGTGTGGTAAAGATATCACAGAAGATCAAATATCAGAGAAAACATTCTCTACTTTTATGCCTCAAACATTGTCCTGTAGCAACAATATTGTCACACCCCATCGCGAGAGCGCGGCGTAGCGGCGACCCTCCCCGTGTGCAGGGGAAATCATGTGGGGGGTATTATCTTTGTTTTCGAGGAAAAGGCAGTCGCCACTTAGTATTATGGTTACTAGAAAACCTAAAATTGGTCTTTCAGAGATTCTAAGGTAAGGGACTGGTTGCGTAAAGGGAAGGTTTTAGCACCCCTAATACGCCCTACCTAAGGTAAGCTGCTTGACATTTTGGTTTGTTTATGATTGGTTATGGTTTTGATCTTTCAAAGAATGTGTTGGTTAAATGATATGATGGTGTACTATCCCGCCGAATATTTTGGATATTAATTCCTTAGGATTTATTTATCCAAACACCGATAGTGAATAATAGCATACTATCCCCGCCGAATATTTTGGACATTGACCCCTTAGGATTTATTTATCCAAACACCGAACAGTGAATAATAGCATACTATCCCGCGCGAATATTTTGGATATTGACCCCTTATGATTTATTTATCCAAACATCGAACAGTGAATAATAGCATACTATCCCCGCCGAATATTTTGGATATTGACCCCTTATGATTTATTTATCCAAACATCGAACAGTGAATAATAGCATACTATCCCCGCTGAATATTTTGGATATTGACCCCTTAGGATTTATTTATCCAAACACTGACAATGAATAATAAATTCCCAAAAATAAGATTTTAATATTTTTGAAATATTGGCCAATACCCTTTGGATTCTTACAAACATGTTGTAAAATCTCAAGATGCAAGAAATGATTTTTCTTTGCGAAATCCATGCTAAAGCACATTTTTTCTTCAAACTCATAGATAATATATATTTTTTTGAAAGAAAAAGAATTTTTAAAAGATGCTAGTGTATTGGCCGTATGCAAGAAAACAACATATTTTTTTATCTTTTATAATAAAAATATTTTTTATGCAAATTTATATTTTTTTGTATTTTTGTATTTTGTATTTTTTTTATTTGGGGTGAGCTACTTTGAAAATGAAGAAGAGATAATCCTTTTAAAAGTAGCTCATCATACCACCTGAAGTGGAAACATAATGAATAGTATGACTTTTCATGATGGAGATTTATGTTTGGCAGACAGTGCAACAACACACAATTCTAAAGAAAAATAAATACTTTGAGTATTTGACATTAATCAAAGCTAATGTCACTACAATATCAGGTCTAACAGACATTATTAAAAGCTATGGAAAAGTTAATATTGTGTTACCAAATAACATAAGACTAAGCATCAAAGATGCATTATATTCACCTTAGTCTAGAAGAAATTTACTCAGTTATAGGGATATATGTGTTAAAGGTTATTGTGTTGAAATAACATATGAAGATAGAAAAAAATATATTTAAATTACTACACGTATTTCAGGCCAAAAGCTTGTACTTGAGAAACTACTTGTCTTTTCCTTTTGGAATTTATTATATGTTCTTCTATGTCAATTATTTATTCTTTTTATAATACATTATCAGCACGATCATGAAATGTATTGAATCAAACGTTGTGATACACCAGAAGTGTTCCGACCCAAAATAATTTATGCTTTGGCATGATTGACTTGGACATCCAGGATCATTAACGATGAGACAAATTATTGAGAATTCTTATGGGCATCCTTTAAAGAACCTGAAGATTTTTTTACCAAGTGAAAATTCAGGTGTTGCATGTTCTCAAGGTAATTTAATTACCAAACCATCTCTATCAAAGGTTTTCATAGAATCATCATCTTTTCTCAAAAGAATTTAAGGAGATATATGTGGCCTATTCATCCACCATGTGGACCTTTTAGATATTTTATGGTATTGATTGATGTATCAAGTAAATGGTCACATGTTTGTTTGCTTTCAAGTCAAAATATTGCATTGCTAGATTAATAGCACAAATTATCAGACTATGAGCGCAATTTTGTGATTATCCTATCAAGAAAATTCGACTACACAATGCTAGTGAGTTTACTTTCCAAGCATTTGATAGTTTTTGTACTTCTATTGGAATTGATGTTGAACATCTTGTTGCTCATGTACATACTCAAAATACTCTAGCAGAATCATTTATAAAGTGACTTCAATTAATTGCAAGACTATTACTTATGAAATCAAAATTGCCTACATCTATCTAGGGACATGCTATATTACATTATGCATCGCTAGTTAGAATTAGACCAAGTGCTTACCATAATTATTCTCCTTTACAACTTGTTTATGGTATACCACCAAATATATTTCATCTACGAACTTTTGGTTATGCGGTATATGTGCCTGTAGCACCCCCACAAAGGACTAAAATGGGTCCACAAAGAAGAATAAGAATTTATGTTGGTTTTGATTCTCCATCTATTATTAGATTCCTTAAACTTTTGACTAATGATGTTTTAAGACATGTTTTGAAGACTTTTATTTTGATGAGAACATTTTCCCATCATTAGGGAAAACAAATTCAGTGCCTGAAGCACAACAAGAAATTACTTGGAATAACCCGAAGTTATCTCATTTTGATCCAAGAACAAATCAATGTGAACTTGAAGCTTAAAGTATAATTCATTTACAAAATATTGCAACTCAATTACCGGATGTTTTCACCAGTAGTGAAAAGGTAGTTAAATCTCATATTCCTGCTGCAAATACTCCATCTAGAATTGAAATTCCTGAAGGAAAAAAGGTCAACATAACAGCAAATGAATCTATACCATGCCTGAAACGTGGGAGACCTATTAAAGCTAAAGACAAAAATCCTAGAAAACAAAAACTCCAACGAATAGATGATGATACTCTTAGAGAGTCCTCATCCATAAAACAAACATCAAATCTTATGTCCAAATCATCTCCTAATAATGATCCCCCTGAAGAGGGATCTCTTGAAGAGAACCAGACACCTAAAAATAATGAGATATCCATTAACTATATTCATACAGGACATATTTTGGAACAAGATTAAATTATCATAAGTAATGTATTTGCATTTAAGGTTGCTTTTTGTATCACTAGAAGTGATGATAAATTTGAACCACAAACTGTTGAAGAATGTCGATATAGAAATGATTGACCAATGTGGAAAGAAGCAATCCAAACAGAGTTAAACTCACTTGCAAAACATGAAGTATTTGGACTTGTAGTCCATACACCTAAAAATGTTATACTCATTGGATATAAGTAGGTTTTTGTTAGAAAACAAAATGAGAACAATTAAATTGTACGATATAAGTCACGACTTGTTGCACAAGGTTTTTCGTAGAGACCTGATATTGATTATGAGGAAACTTATTCTCCAGTGATGGATGCAATCACTTTCAGATTTTTAATTGATTTAGCGGTCTCAGAAATGTTAAATATTCATTTAATGGATGTAGTTGCAGTATATCTATATGGATCATTAGATAAAGACAACCATATGAAAATTCTTGAAGGATTTACAATGCCTGAAGTCTTTTGTAATGAACCCAGAAGTGTTTATTCTATTAAAGTACAAAAATCTTTATATGGGTTGAAGCAATTTGGTCGGATGTGGTACAATCATCATAATGAATACCTCTTAAAAAGAGGATTTGAGAATGATGAGATTTGTTTAAGAAAACAATATCCACATTTGCTATTATTACAACATATGTTGATGAATTAAATATTATTGGTACTCCTAAGAGTTAACAAAAACTGCAACCTATTTGAAACATGAATTTGTGATGAAAGATCTTGGAAAGACAAAATTTTGTCTTGGTTTACAGCTCGAACATCTTTCAAATGGGATATTTGTACATCAATTGATGTATACAAAAAAAATCCTTAAACGTTTTTATATGGACAATGCTCATCCTTTTATTACACTTATGGTTGTTCGATCACTTAATGCGAAAAAAGACCCTTTTCGACCTCTAGAAGTGGATGAAAAAAATTCTTGGTCCTGAAGTATCATGCCTTAGTGCTATTCGAGCACTTATGTATCTTGCAAATTGTTCAAGACCAGATATAGCTTTTGCAGTAAATTTATTGGTAAGATATAGTTTCACTCCCACAAAAAGACATTGGAATGGAGTTAAACATATATTTCGCTATCTCTACGGAACAACCAAAATAGGATTATTTTATTGTGGATCAAATTCAGGATTGATTAGATATGCAGATGTGGGTTATCTCTCTGATCCCCATAAAGGGAGATCACAAATAGGTTATTTATTTACCTATGGAGATACTACAATTTCTCGTAGATTTGTCAAACAAATATTAGTGGTTATTTCATCATATCATTCAGAGATTATCACGATACATGAAGCAAGTCAAGAATGTATATGGCTAAGAACAATTATCCAACACATAAAGAAAAAATATGGATTGTCAGCCATTAAATAGTCCCACAATATTGTTTGAAGATCATATTGCCTACATCACTCAACTCAAAGGAGGCTATATTCAAGGAGAAAAAACAAAACATATCTCACCAAAATTCTTTTATACTCACGAGCTCCAACAAAGAGAGAGATTGATATCAAACAAATCAAGTCAAGTGTTAATGTAGCAGATTTATTTACAAAGTATTTACCAGTCTCAACTTCGAAGAAACTTGTCTATAATATTGGAATGCTTCATCTTAAAGATTTGTTATAAGACATGTACTTTTAAGAGGAAGTCAATGCAAATTGTACTCTTTTTCCTTTACTTAGGTTTTTTCCCACTGAGTTTTTCTTTGCAAGGTTTTAATGAGGTAATTTGACATTGTTTTATTAAATCCTGAAGTATTCATATATAGATCTTGAAATATCTATATAAAGTCCTCTATTGAATTTTAAAATACATGGTCATTCAAGGGGAAGTGTTATAAATTCATATTTATCTGTATTGAATGTCCATGATTTGAGTTTAGTCTCTTGGATTTTCATAATCCTTGAGTTCATTTTTTTCTTCTATAAATAGACCACTTGTCTTGTATTCTTTACACTTTGAAAAAATAAAGGAATATATAATAAGGTATTTTTATCTTGTCTCTTTTAATTATATTTTGATATTTATACTCTTTAATTTATTCTTTTTGTAACAGGTCTCACATTTTCTAGATTTTCTAGATTTTTACAACTACTTTATCTTTATTTCCTTTAATATATAGAAAACATTTTTTTAACTGAATTGGCCGGCTAAATTCTCGAGTTCCTGTGTCCGTGCTCACAGAAATTTCTTACACTAAAAATACATACATGAATCCAAAAATTATACTCAATAAAATTCAAATAATCTCGGCAAGTTAACAATTAAGGTTAAAAATGATGGATCTTCAGCAGTGACCTGTAATGATTAAAGCAATGACCAGTCAAAGGCCGTCCAACAGTCAAATCACGAGGGCCGACCTCATCTTTCTACAGCAGATCGTGCTGTTCCTAGCATCAGCAGCCACTGCCTCAAAGAGCAAGTTCATAGAAGAATATCAGTAAATTAACAGCAGATCGTGCCTCTTTCTTTGACGCATTATTATAATTGCCAGGTCTGACCTGAATTACGCAGGTGATGTGGCTCAGAATAAATTAACAGGGATAACAGGACCAGCGACACTTCTTTAGCTAAATGTCGTTTCAACATTGCCATGCTTGTCCGTAATCTGTAGAGGTCTTCAACTTCTCTTTTATAGAGCAACTCGGCTTGCGATGGAGCTGCTTGCAAGTGAATATCGTCCCTTATCCTCCGATGCTCGACAACATCTGTAGCACATACAAGTGAATAAGTCAACACGTTGTCCTTCTTTGTTTTTCCTTGTGTGTCTCCCTCAGTTGGTTTGCCATAGCTCTTCACTTTGCAGTTATTTTCTTTATGATTTGGAGTGAGTGTTTTTTTTCATAGAAAGGGGCAATCAACTAGTTGAAGTCAATATAAGAAATATATGCCCAGTGCTTATTTGTTGGCATCCACCGCTTTGTATCTTTTCATTTTTGTTTGACTATTAACTTATTTTGTAAAATCGAGATGGTTTCATTTAGGATTGAAATAAAAATGTATATTGTTTTATATTTATGGTTTTTTCTATTATCCTATTTATTATTACCCTATTTTATTTTCTCCTTCACGTTCCTTTTTCATTAAGTTTTATACCAAGACAACAAATCTCTATATATACTTTTAATTTTAATTTTAATTTTAATTTTATTTTCATGTAGTGTGGCGCATTTTTTTTTCTAAACATTAAAACTCCTATTACATATTACTTAAGGTAAGTTGCATTGTTTGTTTGTCTAATATTAACTAAGACATTGTTTTGTTTTTTAGTTAGTGATCTGTCTAAGATTTTTTATAAAAGTTCGGTTTATTCATCACAAGCCTATAGTCTCCCTGCCATATTTGTGGTCATGGCTAGGCATGTCTCGTTCCAAAGAGGAAAAGATAAACCTTGAAGGTAAATCCATATAGGCAACTTAAGAAAAAAATGTCAAGAAAAAAATATGGGTGCCATGATTGGAGGACAAGGACTTCCCCCCTAAATCTATGATCCCTTCTCTATAAATGAATTAGCATCATCCTTACTCTTAAATAGAGGAAATCAAGAAACCTTGTTGTGTTGTCATGAAACTCTAAAGACCATAGTTTTCCATATTTAGAATACAATAAAACTGGTTACATGGTAAGGCATTTAATAACTCAAGAAGGAACCCACTAAACATCGATTTTATTTTGATGCGCTCTCTTTAATGACATTATCCATAATATCCAAAATAATATCAATCTTTTATCATGGAAAAAAAGGCTATTTAGTTGTATTGCTTGGGACCTTTATTTTATTTGCCTATGAAGTACCAGAGGTAAAGTTGGTGGTGGTGATGCTCTTATGATCCATAGTGGCAACTTGCATGGGATAGGTTACTTTTTTTTTTTTTTTTTTGTAAGGTTGTTTAGGGATAGTCTTTGGTTTTTAAGGATGTTGGGGGAAGGTTTTGGTAGTGGTTGAGGTGATTGAAGTGGTGGTGATGGTATTAAAGGTTTTCTTAGTGGTTGTTATAAGGTTGGCAGTAGGGTGATGGGTTAACTGGTCAACTGTTTTCTAGGTTTTTTAAACTAGACAACCATTTTTTGGGTGATTGGTATCCATGTTTTGGCAAAAACTTCAGAATAGAAATATGTACAATAATGATAAAAACTAGTTAAAATCCAGCAGTGCAATTCAGGTTAAATAGGTATATCATAATAAGTAAGAGAATTGGTGTAATCTAATAGCTTGATTAAATGTGTTCTATGCAGAGATAATTTGATATGAAAATTGGTAGAAGCTATTTTGAGGAGTAAAAATCTTTCTAGAAAAGTTGAAATATGATCTTTGCAATCCAAAACAAAGAAGATTAGTCGAACTTTTTTTTAGAAAAATGAAGATGATCCAATGTGAAAACTAGACAAACCAAGTCCGTGTCTATGTCTGCCACAAACTCGATTTTGCTAGAAATCTTGCAATGGTTGTATCTCTCAAATGACATTAGAAAACTAAATTTGGATGGTGAAGTTGTAAAGTAGGGCGAGGAGTACAACATATCTAAATTTGAGCAAAATCTAATAGTGATTTTTGAGTTTATGACTCTAGCAACCCATTCCCTCTTTTATCACTCTTTCATACCTTCTCCCTTTAGTTTTTCCACTAATCCCCATTAACCAAAAAGATACTCAAACACATTTTATTTTACAACCTATGTGTTGTCATAGACAGTCTTATATTTGTAATGCAATTCTATATCATCCTAAATGCTTGCAATGATTATAAAAATATTATTAATCACAAAGGTTGAAATAATATTAGCAACAGAATTTGTATTAAACTAATAATTATTTTTTTAAACAAAGGTGATGGTACATGTGTGAGCTAATCTATAAAATTAAAAAAACAATGTATAAAATCAATAAAAATTGACTTTGAGGGTGTTTGGGAACAAAAAAAAAAGTTCTTTTGAAAAAAATTGATTTTTTTTTGCTTTAAATTATTTTTTTAGTATTCTTAGATCATTTTGATGTGTGAATGTTAAAAATAATTTTTTTAAATAAAAAATATATCACTTTGATTCATTTTTGAACGAAAAGACACTTTAAAAAACAACTTCAATCATATTCTCAAACAAGTACTTAATACATATCTAATTTATAAAAAATTCAACGAGCCCTAATTTTGAACTAACCCTAAATAATAATTTAATCCCAACTATATGAATCACAAATTAAATATAAAATAAACAAAATTAATAGCAATGAAGAATGTTTATCTTACCTTTAGATAAACCAACAGTTCTGCAGCCAAGAAGGTCTACTAGAATGACCGTGCCTAATCCAAAATATCTGAATTGAGACAACAACGACAGACATGCAAGAGGGACATGCAAGGAGAAGGGACGTGGACAGACTCACATAGTTAGCTGCTTAAGAATAGGTCAAGTAATTAGCATTTGAATTCCATTAATTGTGTAACGGGCATGTTGCCCAGTTGACGACAGCAAAGCATTTGAATTCCCCTAAATGTGTAACGGGCATGTTGCCCTGTTACCAGTAGAAGTGCTCCTAAGTTTAAGAGACATAATCTCTAAACGTGGAGTGACAGTTACTTCCTAATTTGTGTATTTAAATTCAGCAATGGCTAATGAATAGAGAGCTTATTGATTTCAACAAACATATCTGTGGTTAATTCTCACCCAAAGCAGAATAGTTCTTACGTAAAACACCAATATCTGATCGGGACCTATCATTGGTATCAGAGCATGGGCACTAACAAAGAGAGAATTGAAAGTTTAGAAGCCGGTTTGGGGGGGCTACAAAGCAGCTTCAGCCGAATGGAAACTAGGGTAACTGACAAACTACACCATATTGAGGGTGTTATCAGCAAGCTATCTGAGATCCTCTTAGCTAAACAGACAACTTCAGACATCAACACTCCTGAACCCACGACTAGTTCTCCTAGGGGACACTCTCGTTCCATACGAGAGGAGCCACGAGAAATCTTCGAAGGAGGCAAACCACCGTTCGCTGCTAAACTTGCCAGTTTGGAATTTCCACGTTTCTCAGGAGACGATCCCACGGATTGGTTCACCAGAGTGGAGCAATTTTTTGAATTTCAGGGCACCCCTGAAATACAAAAACTAGCTCTTGCTTCGTTTCATTTACAGGGTGAGGCGAATCAATGGTGGCAGTGGTTACGCAGATCATACAGAGAGGAGGGGCAAGAGATGACATGGAACGACTTTCAAAGCGAACTATGGGCACGATTTGGTCCCACCGAATGTGAAAACTTTGATGAAGCATTATCAAAAGTAAAATAAGAAGGGTCTTTGCGAGAGTATCAGAAGGAGTTTGAACGCCTGGGCAACCGAGTGCAAGGTTGGCCACAGAAAGCATTGGTGGGAACATTCATGGGAGGCCTCAAACCAAAAATAGCTGACGACATAAGGATGTTCAAACCAAAATCATTGAAGGATGCAAGTAGCCTAGCACGAATGAGGGATGAGCAGCTAAATCATCAGAGAAAAGCCATAAGACCCATAGGAAGGCCATTTACAAATTTTCAAACACAACCGAAAGCCAAGCCAGTTTCACCTATGAAGAAACTATCATGGGATGAGATGCAGAAGAGAAGAGCGCAGGGTCTTTGTTTCAATTGTGACGAAAAGTTCACACCAGGACACAGGTGCAGAGGACCACAGCTCCTGCTGCTAGAGGGCTGTGATGAATATGATGAGGAGGACAACCCTGAAGGTGCAGAGGATTTTCAACCAAAAATATCACTTCATGCACTCTCTGGTTGGACGACACTAAGGACCATGAGAGTACTGGAGAAGATTGGTTCTCAGGAGATGGTGGTTCTCATTGACAGTGGTTCAACACACAATTTTATCAGCGCAAGAATGGTGGATATACTGCAACTTCCCGTAGTCCCCACAGAGTCTTTCCAGGTCAGGGTGGCAAATGGCGTTCCATTAAAGTGTTAGGGAAGATTTGACAATGTTCATGTTGAGCTCCAAGGGATTCTGTTTGTCCTCACATTGTATGCATTACCACTTGTAGGTTTAGATGTTGTCCTAGGGGTGTAGTGGTTGGAGCAATTAGGTACGGTGAGGTGTAATTGGCAGCAACTGACAATGGAGTTTGCATGGCACAATCAGACATACATTTTACAAGGAATGGGGTCAACAATACGGTCATCATCCAAGAAAGAAATGACTAAAAATCTGCGACATGGAGGGTCACTGTTTGCCATTTGCTATCAAACAGCAGTTTCGACCACATCGCAACAGGTGGAACCAGATTTGGCATGCATTCTGGAGGAGTTCAAGGATGTTTTCCAAGAACCAACCAGCCTTCCCCCCACCCGGGATATCGATCATCAAATCATATTGAAGGAAGGCACAGAACCTATCAACGTTCGTCCCTACAGGTACGCATATTTTCAAAAAGCTGAAATTGAAAAACAAGTTCAAGATATGCTAAAATTAGGGCTAATTAAATCCAGCACAAGTCCTTTTTCATCCCCTGTTTTGTTAGTCAAAAAGAAAGATGGATCATGGAGGTTTTGTATTGATTATAGAGCATTAAACGTTGTCATCGTCAAGGATCGATTTCCGATCCCTACCGTTGATGACATGCTCGATGAACTCCATGGGGCCGCTTATTTCACCAAGTTAGATTTAAGGGTCAGGTATCATCAAGTAAGAGTACACCCCCACTGATATTCACAAAACTGCTTTTCGCACTCACAATGGTCATTATGAATATTTAGTTATGCTATTTGGTCTTTGCAATGCCCCATCTACATTTCAAGCTATGATGAACTCCATATTTCGGCCCTTCCTTCGAAAATTCATACTTGTCTTTTTTGATGATGTTTTGATTTATAGCCCCAATTGGAACATGCATCTTGAACATGTTAGAACAGCTTTTGAGATATTGCGTCAACATCAATTTTTTGTGAAGCTCAATAAAGGTGCCTTTGGGTTGCAAGAATTGGAATATTTGGGGCATATTGTGACGACACAAGGAGTGAAGGTGGACCAAACCAAAATTTCCACTATGGTAAATTGGCCCCGTCCTACTAATATATCTGAATTATGTGGTTTTTTAGGGCTAACAGGATATTATCGAAAATTTGTCCGTAATTATGGACTTATTGCCCGACCCCTCACGAACCTCCTCAAGAAAGGCAGTTTCGGGTGGCCTGATGCAGTCGAACAAGCTTTTAAAGAACTCAAGACAGCTATGACCACCACCCCTACACTGGCAATGCCCGATTTCAAGGAGCCTTTTACCATTGAATCAGATGCATCGAACGATGGTATATGAGCAATTTTGAGTCAGCGAGGGAAACCTATCGCCTTCATGAGTCGGGCCTTGGGCACTTTCAAACAGTAGTGGTCAGTATATGCGAAGGAAATGTTAGCCATCATCCATGCAATTCAGACATGGCGTCCATTCCTGTTGGGGCAGAAATTCTATATTCAAACCGATCAACGCAGCCTCAAATACTGGTTGGAGCAACGGATAACCACCCCGGAGCAGCAGAAATGGGTGACTAAATTGCTAGGGTATGATTACGAGATCACTTATAAATCTAGCAAAGACAACAATGCTGCTGACGCCTTGTCCAGGTTACCAGGCAGCCCTCAGTTGAATGCCTTATTTGCTGCCCACACTCCATTGTGGGATTCCATTAAAACGGAAGCTAGTACCCACCCCTACATGTTGCAGATCAAAGACAGGGCGCTTGCAAATCCAGGAGCTCCTTACAATTGGCGAAATGGACTCGTCTACTACAAAAATCGCGTGGTCATTCCTCCCCAGTCCACCATGATTCCGCAACTAATGCATGAGTTCCACGATTCTCCTACTGGGGGACATTCAGGGGTGCTGCGAACCTACAAGAGACTAGCATCGCAGTTCTATTGGCCATCTATGTACTCCATGGTACACAATTACGTGGCTTCCTGTGATGTATGCCAACGTAACAAGCAGGACACTCTCTCCCCTGCGGGCCTGCTCCAGCCACTTCCAATACCATTTCAAGTGTGGGATGACATCAGTATGGACTTCATCGAAGGACTCCCCCCTTCAAATGGAAAAACTTTGATTTTTGTGGTGGTTGATAGGTTGAGTAAATCAGCATACTTCATGGCTCTCTCTCATCCATATACCGCAAAAACGGTAGCTGAAACCTTCATTGCTGGTGTTGTCAAGCTTCACGGTATGCCTCAATCTATTGTTAGTGATCAGGATCCTGTGTTCATCAGTCATTTTTGGCTGAGTTCTTCAAATTGTCCGGGACAAAATTGAGAATGAGCTCCGCTTACCATCCACAAACTGACGGCCAGACTGAAGTTGTCAATCGTTGTATTGAACAATACCTTCGCTGTTTTGCTTGCCAGCGGCCACGTAAATGGTGTTCTTTCCTTCCATGGGCAGAATATTGGTACAATACTACTTATCACGCATCCACTAAAATGACCCCCTTCCAAGCTCTTTATGGCAGGCCTCCGCCCACAATACCCCACTATCGTGAAGGGTGTTGCCCAGTTCAAGAGGTCGATAAGCAAATGGCTTCTAGAGATGCAATATTACAGTTACTCAAAGACAATTTGAATTCGGCAAATAATCGAATGAAACAACATGTCAATTCCAAGCGTAGGGACATCGAATTTCAGGTTGGGGAGATGGTTTTTCTGAAGCTCCATCCATATCAACAAAAGACAGTGTTTAAGCGAGTATATCAGAAATTGGCGAGTAAGTTTTATGGACCCTTTGAAGTTGTGGAAAAAATTGGGAGTGTGGCCTACAGACTCAAGCTTCCCGATACATCACGCATACATCCTGTATTTCATGTCTCCTTACTCAAAAAACAAATCGGAGACAACGTGGTTGCCAACACAGACCTCCCTTCATTTGCAGACGAAGGTGATGCTATTATTGAACTAGAAGCAATACTGGAGACTCGTTGGGTTAAACATGGGTCCAAATTTATTGAAGAAAGTTTAGTCCAATGGAAACACCTTCCTCGTGATGATGCCATATGGGAAAAAACGCAGGACATGCGTGACGAATTCCTTACCATCAACCTTGAGGACAAGGTTCCTGTCGCAGGGGGCAGTATTGATAAACCAACAGTTCTGCAGCCAAGAAGGTCTACTAGAATGACCGTGCCTAATCCAAAATATCTGAATTGAGACAACAACGTACAGACATGCAAGAGGGACATGCAAGGAGAAGGGACGTGGACAGACTCACATAGTTAGCTGCTTAAGAATAGGTCAAGTAATTAGCATTTGAATTCCATTAATTGTGTAACGGACATGTTGCCCTGTTGACAGCAAAGCATTTGAATTCCCCTAAATGTGTAACGGGCATGTTGCCCTGTTACCAGTAGACGTGTTCCTAAGTTTAAGAGACATAATCTCTAAACGTGGAGTGACAGTTACTTCCTAATTTGTGTATTTAAATTCAGCAATGGCTAATGAATAGAGAGCTTATTGATTTCAACAAACATATATGTGGTTAATTCTCACCCAAAGCAGAATAGTTCTTACGTAAAACACCAATATCTGATCGGGACCTATCACCTTTCGATTACGAAGTGGTGGAAACATGATAGCAACAATTTTCAATGAGAAAAACATGACAATTTTCAACGAGAAAAACATGCTTTGAGGCTTGAAGATGAAAAGGATGCAGTTTCTAGTTGTTTTATTTTGTGATATATCATGATTTTAAATTGCAACAAGGTAAATTATCATATGCTTCAGAATCGTGACATCCATAAGATGTCATGTTTCAAAATCATGACAGAGTGGAATTATAGTAAAAAAAAATTAATAAAAAAAACTATGCTATCTTACTAAATTTTTTAATTTAATGAGATAGTTTTTTTTTTAAAAATCACTATTTTTGCTTTAATTAAATAGGGATATTTATATATATTGACTGCTTAAGAAATCAATAATTTTTTTAATATTAATAAGAAACAAGGAGATTTATTTATAATTTTAGTTGTGGTCACCTTAGATATGGAAATCATTTGTCCAAATTTGAAAAGAAAGCATTTGTTTTCATGTTCTCACAAGACACGATCCTTTCAATGTCTGGTTTTGAATTTCTATTTCGAGGATTGAGATTCGTATGATTATTGATTAATTAAGCCTCGGCCTACGCGACAGTACTCTTTGTTGTAAAATCTTTGACTCCTTATACCATAGCTCAGTTTTGTTTAGGTTGACATTTTGTTTTTTTATTAGTATAGAATGTTTTGGTTTCAGAGTGTTTCTGTACGTCGTTTTGGGGTTGTAATGTTTATATATTATTTATTATATATATATATATATATTTATATATTTATATATTTTATAATATATATTTTTTAATTTTTATTGTTTTGATTTTGGTTTTCTAATTTTTAATATATCTAAGTAAACAGAAATATATATTTATATATATATATATATATAAAATGAGAAGGAATTGACCTGCGATACAATTGAAAAAAGCAAAAGCAATTCATAAAGAATTGCATTTGAAATTAATTTGATGGGCTGGGGTTGTCCCACAAGCGGGAATGCGAAATGAATATTGTGTCCAGATAGAAACGGAACAGTCGACATATTCCTAATACATTTTAGCTGGAATTTGGTTGGAATTTCTAGTATAAGTCGGAATAAAAATTAAAATTAAAATAATATTATTTTATTTTATTTTTTAACTAGTACGAGATGTTTTGATCATTTCAGCCGTTTCAATCGAATCAAAATGAAATTGAGAACTATACTCAGATACATGAATCAATTACTCGGAAAATAAAATAAAATAATATATATAAAGAAGGTTTACTTTCCCTAAAAAACAGAAACTTATTTTCCTTCGTACTCGTAGCTTATCGCGATATTTTGTCGGCGTATCGACATTCAAAGATTATTATTTCGCCACGGCCGGATCAGCTGCCACATCAAGCACACTAAATTCTAGTGGGGCCACTGTACTGGCGTCAGCTGGCGAGCATTTACTGGCTGAAATGCAAGGGTAGAGTTAAGTAGAGTCAACACGTAAACCATAGTCAGCCATAACCATAACCATAGTTAAATAAATATTGGCAGGAAGAGAAAGAAAAAGAAACTCTGAATATGAAAAATAAAGAAAAAAGAAAAAAGAAAAAAACGGGATGAAGCAGTGTATGTGTTGTGTTGCCGGTTCACACCATAATACCTCTTCTTTAATTCTCTTGTATTCTCCACCACACTCTCTCCTCTTTTTATAATCGCTGGCGAGTACTGTAGTCTCTCTCGCCGGATAAACTGATGAGATCGTGGAGAAAGTTCTTCATTCGTTATTTCATTGATTGATTTTGTAGTGGTGGGAAGAAATTGATATTTATTTGTTTTTCTTGGATTCAGTTTTGGATGTCGAAGGTTCTTGACTAAAGTTACCGATCCTGCATTGTTGAAGAGGAACTACTGGTCGTTTTGAATGGGGAAGAAATGTGAAGGATAGAGAGAAAGTGTGGAGGAGGAGAGTATGGGGGTAGTTAAAGGAGTAGAAAAGATAAGGAGTAGTACATCAAGGCCGTCGTCGAAAATGAAGGTGTGGATGATAAGGGCAACGACGTCGGTTTTGTTGTGGACATGTGTGGTTCAATTGACGACAATCGGTGAGATGTGGTGTCCTAGGGCTTTGAAAGGTTGGCCTTCTCAATCTGTCTCTGCTGCCTTGCAAGAGAATGTTCGTTCTCTCCCTGCTCGCGTTTTGCCTCGAAAGAGTCAGTCCTTTTACCTATTAATTGTGTGATTTCGTGGAAAGATGCATCTTTTATTTTTATTTTTATTTTTATTTTTATTTTTATTTTTATTTTTCATGATCAAATCAGTCTGCTTGATAGTTGCTTGCATTAGATAAAAAAAAATGATGGGTGTTTCTGTGAAAGTGATGCTGCTGCAAGGTCTCCCAAGAGAAGAATATTAGTCAAATAAAACTATTCTTGTGGTGGAAAAACTTGTTTGCGTCTGATGTCTTTCTCTATTTTTGTTTTTAGCTGGTGGCTATACTCTGCTTAACCAACATGTCATTTGTAGACTGATATATCCCATTTGTTGGTTGGCATTAGGGGTTTATAAGAACAACGGATACTTAATGGTCTCGTGCAATGGAGGTCTTAATCAAATGAGAGCAGCGGTGAGTGGTTACTGTTGCGCTGGGCATGTGCATTTATGTGGATGATCTCTTACAGTGGCGATGTGGTTTATCTGTCATTAATTTTGTTGCTTTGCTTCTCTGCATTACAGATATGCGATATGGTTGCTATAGCTAGATATTTGAATGTTACACTTATAGTACCAGAGCTGGATAAAACCTCCTTTTGGGCTGATCCCAGGTGTGTTAACCTCATTTTTGTATTTGAAGTTACCAAATGGTTTCAACTACATAGGAATCTGTACCATTTAATTCCCCCCTTGTTTTTGGATTGGAAATGCACCTCGTACTTTCTAATGAATATTGTGATCTCACAGTGAATTCCAAGATATATTTGATGTGGAGCATTTTATCACTTCATTGAGGGATGAGGTTCGGATATTGAAAGAATTGCCTTCCAGGCTGAAGCAGAGAGTGGAACTGGGGATGGCTTATACCATGCCACCAGTTAGTTGGTCAAATATTTCTTACTATTATAACCAGGTTAGCTCAGTGCTGTTCTTTCTGCTTCTGGCATTGTTGCAAAAGTTGCCGTGTGTTACTCTTGGAAGTTCTTATTGCCAATTTCCATCAGCTAGCTCAAATTGAAGTACCTAGTATGGGTGTTATTTTTTATCTATTTATTTCGCTCATTGCTATCTCTTTTATATGTTGTATGCAGATTCTTCCTTTGATACAGAAGTACAAAGTTGTACATCTAAACAGAACTGATGCCCGACTTGCCAATAATCACCAACCTTTAGAGCTGCAGAAGTTGCGCTGCCGTGTGAATTTTATTGCTCTGAGATTCACCTCTCAAATAGAGGAGTTGGGTGATAGAGTTATAAGGCTTCTAAGGCAAAATGGTCCTTTCTTGGTTCTCCACCTTCGATATGAAATGGACATGCTGGCATTTTCTGGCTGTACTCAAGGTTGCAACGATGAAGAGGTGGAAGAATTGACAAGAATGAGGTAAGCTATGCATAATTCGTTATCAGCTCTTTAGTTCCAAGTAGATTGAAGTATTTATTTGATCCTCAGTCCACATTCTCATCTGAACAGATATGCTTATCCTTGGTGGAAAGAAAAAATGATAAATTCAGAATTGAAGAGGAAAGATGGGTTGTGTCCTTTGACACCTGAGGAAACAGCTCTCACTTTGAGAGCACTGGACATTGATCCGAACATGCAAATATATATTGCTGCTGGTGAAATATATGGGGGTGATAGGAGAATGGCAAGTCTTGCTGCAGCTTATCCAAAACTGGTTTGTATCAAAAGCTGAAATTAACTATATACTTGTGTTCCCTCCTCTTCTGTTAACAGGTTCCTTTTTGTTTTTGGAACAGGTCAGAAAGGAAACACTGTTGGAACTATCAGACCTTAGGTTCTTCCAGAATCACTCATCTCAAATGGCAGCATTGGATTATCTTGTTGCATTGGAGAGTGATATTTTTGTCCCTACCTATGATGGAAACATGGCTAAAGTTGTTGAAGGCCACCGCAGGTATTTTTCTTCGAAACAGCTTCTTTTTAATTCATATATTATATCAAGGGTCCTTCAATGCTGTTAAACTAATGTAGTGGTTTCTTTGGCCTCAGATAAATGATTTTGGAATTCAAACACCTTCAAGTTTTAACATTCCTTGTTTTTCTCTTTATCAGAGGACAAATTTGTGTATGCCCTCTACATCCAGACAGTTATTTATTCTGGCTGTGAAATTTTTACTGAACTTTGAAGCTTGATTTTTATTTAATTGTTGGTTTTTGCAAAGGTTGTTATATCGACGGAGGAAGGTTTTTGATGTTTCTATTCTTATGGTCTCCATGTAGTTTCTTTTTTTGTTAGTGGATTTAGCTCTATATTCTCTCTTGTGTATGATATCACAACTCTTGTATCTTAACACTGTCTTATCCTTTGTTTAATGCCGCCTCAGATTCCTTGGCTTTAAGAAAACAATTTTACTGGACAGAAGGCTTTTGGTTGTTCTGATAGATCGATACACTAATGGAGCACTGACCTGGGATGAATTCTCATATTATGTAAAAGAATCCCATGCAGATCGGATGGGGGGCGCAACAAAAAGGTTGTTGATCCCTGACAGGCCAAAAGAAGAGGATTACTTCTATTCAAACCCAGAAGAGTGTTTGCAGTCATCAGAGGATCCAGTGAGCAGCACGTGATCATTATCTGATGAACTTATTACATAAATCAGTCCCACAGTACTAGCCATTCTACCACAGATCAACATATTGTTCTCTACAAGAGGTACAGTGGTAATGGAGTTTGCTTTCAAATAGGCAATTGAGAGCACTATAGTGGCTGGGTGAACTTGAAGTAAGCCTGAGATGACGTGTAGAACCAAACCTAGGTTAGTATTATAAAATATACTCGAAGAGTCCAATTCTTATGTATAGAAGCTCCCCTGCCATGGTGATGCTAGATTGACAAGATTGGGTTGTCCAAGTATTAAAGCTCCCGAGCCATTTCATGGTAAGGTTAATCCGTTGTCCTTCCATTTCCCTTTTATACCTTTTATTCTCTTTTGGATCTGTAGCCATCTTGGGAGTTCCTAACAAATATCACTTTATAAAATTTCATTGCTATAAAAGATCACTGCTGCTCCTTTTTTAATTAGAGCTCAAAATTTGCAGCAGCTGTCCCCACTATGTGACTTATTAATGTAGACGACTGTGTCTGGAATGCCCTAGATTCTCCTTTGTAACTCCCCAGAGTTACTATAAAGGCCGCGTTCATCTGGTGCAACAGCTGACTATTTAAGCTGATTTTGATGTTGATTGCTACATTTTGCTTGGATTAAACTTAAAAGGTGTTTGTGACCATTTGCAAAGTTTTCTTTAGTCTCTTCAAATTCCAACACAACCAGCTAGCCCATTAAGCTGATCAAATAGGCTCTACGATATCTTTGGCACTCGGGTTTAATTAATTAGAGCAACTCTGGCTGCATGTTTCAGGGTACTTGAATCTTAAGCAAGCGCTGGTTGGCGAGGAGACTGCATAGCCATCCAGTCTTTGCAGGGGATAGCTAGATAGGTGGTTTGTGGCATCACAGTGTTATATTAAGCCCTGTATCATTATAAAAAGAAAATCAATGTATAAAACAAAGTTCAGATGGCGGGGGGAGTTTTATGGTAGTAATGTAGACTACTGTAAATAGTATTCTGATTTTAAATAACAATTTTAAGAATTTTTTTTAAAAAAATAGAGAGAATATACTGGATTAATCTATGGTTTTATGGTGTAACTACTCAAACCTATGATTAAAAATATAGAATTTACTAGATTTACTAACTTGAACTATTTTTATTTAATTATATTATAAGAAAAATAGTAATTTATAAAATTAAATATTAATTTAATGCTGACATTTTTGTTTGATCTCGTAAAAACAATTCAAAACAAAATTACAAAGCTTGATTAGATATTTAATGTTGAGAGTTTTGTTTGATCTCATAAAAACAATTCAAAACAAATTAAAAAGTTTGATTTCTAATTAACTAAGTTAACTTGCTAAATAGATTCAAAGTTTTACTAGGTTTAATATATGTATATATTATTTATTTAATTATATGATAAAAAATTATAAAAAAAAAATCAAATCGACCATTAATCTCATGTGAGTGTTTGTTTGAGAACATGATAATCTCATAAAAATAAAATAAAATATGAAGCTCAATTTCTTTTTAGTTATAGTGAGAGAGAAACACACAAGAAGAAACACACAAGAAAAAAGAGTCATTGATAGAGAATAAATATTATATTTTTTAGGCTTCGAGTGAGAGAACATAATTATAGTTTAGATAAAAAGAAGGGAGAGTTTGAAAACACAAGGAGTTTAAACCCTAAGTATTGAACAATCTAGTCTTGATTCTCAATCTCAATATAAAGACACTCAGGTTTATTATTTTATTTTCCTTTATATATAATCAAATTTTTTTCTAATTTAGTTAGCAATATTTCTATTTGTTGCCTTTTTACATATTTGTTATGACTAAGTGATAAACTACCATTAAGTGATGTCCCAGTTCCAATGTTCATTCTATTACCATTGTGTGATATTGTTGTAATTATGTTGTTTTTATTATCATTTTATGTAATATTATTCAACTTGTGTAGTATATTACTATTCTACGTTGCTGCCCCATGTGATTGTTATGTGTTTTCATTTTTGTTGGATGGTGATGTTTTCTTTAAAGTGGTAAGTATAAAGCTATATGGCTTTTTATTTTTGTTAGTAGCCAAGATTGGATGTGTGAATGTGTTCTTATATAGTAAAATGCTAATTTAAAGGTCTTTGTTTTTTTAAGTAACTTCGATTACTTTCTAGTTAATTACGAGTCTTACATTTGTGTATAGATAGGACTTTAAGGTTATAAAGACTAAAACTTTGATGTATATTAGTCCATCCATAGTGTGTAAAGTTACCAAAATACCTTGTTATGTTTCATCGATACTTTTACTCAAGTCTAGCTACTTCTAGTAGTCATGCTTTTATCCATATTATATTGTTTTACTCATTACTTTATGGTGATTTTATCAGACCTATTGTAGTTTGGCTACTTTTAGTAACCATGTTATTCATCATTTCATATTGTTTTGCTTTTTACCCAATAGAATGCATTATTGAGTTTATTACAGCCTTCTTTGTGTCCTAAGCTATTTCATGTTGTCATTTCATTATCCAATTTTACCTATCCTTTTTATAATATCACTTTGTTGTGGCATGTCCCTTAGTTAGACTTCCACACAACTATGTCATTCTCAACAACCTCATACTATTTTGTTTATACCTTTATATGGATGTTTGGTTGATCATGTTATGAATTAGTGTTTTTTATGCCTTTCTTAGTAGCCATGTTGTTGTTTAGTTTATTATTTTTATTATGATGTTATGGAAGCTCACTTACTAAAGTTATAGTGACTTATATGTTTTAGTTGGTGCCTTATTTAACATTGTTAGTGTTTAATTTTGTGATCTACTTATCCATGTTTGTTTTGTTTGGATTCTCATTAGGACTCTATAATAGCTTTTTTGTTGGGTTTTCTAGAAGAAATTTGAGTTTATACCCCAATCAAAACTGGTATTTTGAAAGACCTTCCCATCTTCAAGTTTGTTTAATTTTAAATCTTTTATGTCCAATAATT
Organism: Salix brachista; assembly: GCA_009078335.1. NCBI lineage: Eukaryota > Viridiplantae > Streptophyta > Magnoliopsida > Malpighiales > Salicaceae > Salix > Salix brachista. Next base: position 11,117,125 of record CM018586.1, read on the forward strand.
TTCTTATGTTTTGGCCAAAACCGTTATGAGCTTGCATGCTCTTAGTCATTCTAACACTATTGCATTTATGATTTTTTGTTTTTCTTATGAACCTAAATATTTTCCAATAATATATGTTTTGGTGTTCTCTCATTTAATAAAGATCAAGAAACATTCATGTATGCATTTTGAGCTTTGTAACTAGTTTACAAAGCTCGTTAAAGGTCCCAGACCACATTAAAAAACCTCTGAAGGTTAACATTCAAAATTTTAATAAACCATTTTTTTTGTTCAAAGTCCTAAGATTTGCAAATGTGAACTCTTTCATTTTTATTCACCCCTAGTTTTTTCAAGGTAAATGAACTTATAACAAGTCATTGCCTTTAATGTTGATGGGGCAACACTCTTTAATTGTGTTATGATCTTTAAATATCATAGCTGTACTTTAAAAGGCTTAAACCCCTAACAACAAATATCTATTAATGGCTCCTAAATGTAAATGAACTCTCACAAGTTGTTATACTTTGCTATCATTTAAAGGTATTAAGTTAAAAATTCCTAAGTGAGTTCATTTCTTTGCAAAAAAACATTAATGGTCATGTGCTGATAATAAATAAAAAGAGTCTGAAACCAAGTTGTCCACTAATTTTTGCTATGTATACATGAGCCTTCATCAGCTAATATGCATAGTTATTGATTAGGGGTACCACTATAAAAGTAAAATTAAATGTGGTTATTAACATAACACGCCCAAGGAGAAGTGAACATTTAAAGGCCATCACCCATAATATTGAGTTTATTAAGGGACATTCAATACTATTAGATCTTATTTCAAAGTAGAAGAACCATTGATGGTCACTATTTAGGTATGGGTTAGGGTATAAAACATCATTTACAAAATATAAATAGTGTTGCAAAAGAATAAATGAACCTTACTAGTCTTTGTACATGGAATTTAGATGCAAAAATGAATGTTTAGCACGACACCTTCCTAGGTTTAGGGATGGGTTCACTAAACCCCTTATAGTCCCATCCTAGTTATTCAATGACATTTCTTGAAATGACCATCATTGGTTATAGGTCTTGATATATAGTAATTAGTCTTAGTATGTTATTCACTAATTATGATGTGAAACTCATAATCACAGGTCACGAAACCATAATTAAGATTCAAATATGATTTTGGAAAGATGAAAAAGATTTGATAAAAAGGTGACACTAGCATCATTGGGATTAAGTTGAATGACATCATGAAACTAGTTAATCTTCAATAAGCCAATTTAGTTCTTTCAAGAACCAAAGAATGCAAGTACTACTCCCATATAAGCTAAAACCTTAGATGATATTATTTAATACTAATGAATTTTAGACTTATAAAGAGTTTGAATACTAATAGAGAATAACGTTAATTGATCTAGTCTTGTGAACCAAATTGGTCCACTTATAAAATTGACTCAAAACCTATACCGATAAGCCCTAATATTAATCTAAACAAACCTTGGATCTTAGCTAAAAAACAAGTATTAATTTAAGTTCAAACAAGCCTTGAGCTATAACTAAAACCATAAAAAATAAAGTCATAATTTAAATTCTGTATATTTTTGTGAGAAAAAGAAGAAGAAAATAAATAATACAAGTATGATATAAGACTTATGTATAACCTAGAATGTAACACCACGATTATCTCACCTTATGTATAAGGATAAGGAAATTTAATGATTTTTTTATCCATAATTTTCAATGTCCCAAGACATCATTATTTTTTTGTATAAATTTTGGCAGAGTCTCAAGTTATCCTTTGTATTAGGAGTGTCTTAAGTTATCGACTAATTCAAAACTTTCAACGCAATATAATTTCATAACTCAATGATATTGTATCATACATTATTTTTATATCACAACACTCCTTCGATTTGATAAACTACCACCCTCCATCCAGTTATCATATATTAACAATGCAACTACTAATAGAGTAACTAGAATTGAAAGAGACATAATAACTAACTTCAATATCACCTATTATTACACAAGATATAATTATAAAATAAATGATTCATATTACATATAAATCCATTTAATTAAAGATACATAAATTATTTTTTTACCTTAAAACAATATATTAATACAATGTTAAATTAACCCTACCCGACGATGTGCGATGAACCTACAATAAGTAAATTGACAATTCATGAATGATTTAAAATTACTACTCATGAAATTGTATATTTAATAAATTATACTATCCATACTCTTCGACTACAATTCCAATGCTTAATTTGCATCAATTTGATACACATATTATGTCCCTGTCATTTCATTCCTATTTGTCAACGAGATGGAAACCAAACTTATCAATGCTTCATATCTCTCACAGAGAAAATGAAGTTTTCTTTTAATACCTCGTATGTCCATCAAAACACAAGGTTGTCTTTTCAATGACTCACTATATTTTTCACTGATATACGAGGTTTTCTTTTCAATTTCACATTGTATTTCCCATGAAATATGAGTTTGTCTTTCTCTACACATAATTAGTACATTACCAACATAATCGAAATGAAATTAAATGTTAATCTAAAACATAAGACTTTTTCAAATGAAAGGATATGAAGATACGGGTCACCTATAGATGATCCTGTACCAGGTACCTTTCCTGAACAGATAGCAATATCCTGGCTACTTCTCATTCATCATTACATATGCTCTTATAATTTGTCTTTTTTTTTCTTTTTTGTTCAAATAGTTATACCATACATATTCATCAATCATGCGTTGACATTCTCCTAATCAAATCTAATAATTACATATACCAATAAATGCATTGGTCCACCCTTAACGATGGTTATTATTTGGATTGTAATTCTAGTTACGAAATTTGGATTTAAACATGACTTGTGTCATTTGAAATCTGATAGATTAAACTAAAATTTCTTGAAAGGAAACAAGGTTCAATTTTGTCCCCAAATGACCTGAAACCCTCTATTACTGAAACAATTTGAAATTGTCCAATAGGGTTCACTGTTGACCCCTCCCCATTTTTATTACATATACCGAGTTCTAGGACTCCAAATCAAGCAGTTTTGGTCTCGTTAGAAACTTAACATCCTAAGATATAACATCTTATAAGGTCTCTCTTCAAATTCTATCATTTACCTGGTTTCATTTATGTTTGGAGTCAGGACAGTGAGTATGAATTGTCTAGTAGAATTTCACTGTTGACCCCTCCTCAGTTTTTATCATATGCAGAGTCTTAGGACTCCAAATCGAGCGATTTTAGTCTCATTGGAAACTTAACATCCTTAAATATAACTTCTTAGAAGGATATCCCTTCCAATTATACCATGTACCTAGCTTTATTTATGTTCGAAGACAGTATAGTGAATCTAAATTGTCCAGTAGGGTTCACTATTGATCCCTCCTCAATGTTTTTTTATCATATATAGAGTTATAGGACTCCAAATCAAGCAATTGTGATTTCATCATAAACTTAACATCCTGAATTATAACTTCTTTCAAGGGTCTCTATTCAAATTCTATTATTTACATAACATAATTTATGTTTGAAGTCAGGATAGTTAATGTGTTCAAATTCACTATCATAACTGATTTGGATAACTTATAAAATTCCCTACCCTGCATTCTTATTCCATGGTTGGACATAGCTCCCTTGTCTTTCCTTTTATTTTCAAACCATAAATCATTATATTTCACACATACAATAACCTATCATGGTTCAATTCCATGGTGTATAACCAATTAATCATCTCCCTTAATTTCCATAACCTAGACTTCTAATTGCATATTTTCATGAATTGAGCAGTAAGCATGAAATTAAATGGAATAAAACACACACACACACACATACTTAAAGACTCCTAACTAGTAGGAAATTAAGCTCAAAACTTTACAAATTCGGATTTTTCCTCCCACACCAAGAAGAGACACTGTTGTCAAGACTTCTCTTGCCAAATTCCAGATTTTCTTTTTATTTTCCGTTATATTCATAGTCCTCCTAAGCCTCATTTGATGTTTAATCTTATCCCAAGTAACCCCCCCCCCCCCCCTTCAACCTTTAGTAATTTCTCTTCAATGTCTTTGAAAAACATAAAACTTTCCTCTTCTTTTCTCTTTTCTATTGTAAAGAGAGAACAAGAATTAGGTATATATATAGCTCATCTATCCTTATTTGATGTTTAATCTTACCCCAAGTAAACCCCCCTTCAACCTTTAGTATTTTCTCTTCAATTTCTTTGAAAAACATGAAACTTTGCTCTCCTTTTCTTTTCTCTTTTATGTTGTAAGAGAGAGAACAAGAATTAGGTATATATATAGCTCATCTATCCTTATTTACATGTTGGCCCTAATATTTTTATATTTCTCTTTTTGTCCTCTCTCTTCTGTTTTTTTATTACTTATTTCATAACTTTTTTTATTCTTTCAATTGCATCATCTTTACATTACTACTACTACTACTACTACTACTACTACTATTATTATGTTCTTGACTCAATTCATCCTTGAGTTAACTCTATAATTATATTATAATTCAGTCCTAAGGCATGTACTTCTTCGGGCCATTTGTTTATAACTTTCATTATTTGTTTCTTTTTTATATTTTTATATCACTTGTATTTTTTTATTAATTATTTCTAGGATTTGTTTTCTTACTAGGCTTTACATAGAATATTGCCCAATGATTCTACAAACCAAAGGAGAAGTTATTGCCCCTATAGATTCTAATATAGAAAATGATTTTAATACAGCCTTGTATATATCCTTCTTTTGAAAGGAAAATTTGCTATCTTTTTTTTCCTCTTTTCCACTAATTAATTTTTCTTCCATCACTTTATAAATCTAGCAAAACAATTGAATTTGATGGAATATTCTCTTTATAAATCAAGGAAACTTTGCCACCACTATGCTTGTCTTTTAATCCTTGGATTCTTTGTTTCTTTTGTTATGTATTATCCTCACCTGACATGGAAATAAATTAAATAGGATATACTAATAAATAAATAAAAATTAATGTCCCGATACAAAATTAGTATGTAATCCACAAAACACATGGAAACAGTACAAAAATAAGAGGTGCACATGGGATTATTATATTGATGTTAGCCATAATTATAAAATAAACTCAAAGATATCAGTGTTTCATTGTTTATTGTGAGTAAAAATATTGTAGATTGTAATAGTATATTTTTGTGTTGGTTTGGTTTTCGGGTCGGGTCGGTTCGATCGATTCACTGATTTATTGATTTTTTATATTTATTTGCACGGTAAAATAATCATTTTATCCTTCAAAAAAGACAAAAAATCAGTACTGCCGGGAGGGGTTCCACGAGTATTTTAAATTTTTTGAAAATAGCTAAATACTAATATGTCTTCTAATAAGACAAAAGCAATTCTGGTCGGGAGGGGTGCCACGGGAATTTTATAATTTTTAAAAATGGCTAAATACCAATCTTCCCCCCAATAAGACAATTCAAGATTTGGTTGTAGGGGTGTTCCGGTAATTGGCCATATTTTTTTATTATCTGTTGAATACTGTGTGTGTGTGGGTCACACGCGAATGATGGTATTTGGCCTCATGCCCACTTCAGAAGGTGTTTTTGGAGGGTTCCGTTGTCGGAAAATGCCCATCCGGTGTCTCACCCGAAGTGCCGCTGTGTCCTCTTGCTTATGGTGTGGTGTGTCGTGGCCCACGGTGGCCGGTTTAGGGACGGTGATCGGTTGAAAGTTGTTTTCCGATTTTCTCTCTCCTACATGTTAAAGTACAAGGCAAACCCCTGGTTTTATGGTGTTTTCATTTCAGTCCCTAAACTTTTAACTGTTTTTCATGGTCTTGATTTATGTTATATAATTTTTGATTTGTTTCAATTGGGTCATTTGATTGAAATTGATTATATATTTAGGTTTCAATTCGGTCCTCACTCTTTTATTTTCCGAATTGTTTTTAAATCTCTTAATTTATTCGGTATAGATGTTTTGAGTTTTTCAATTTTGTCCTTTGATTGAAATTGATAATATATTTAGTTTCATTTTAGCCCTTATACTTTTAATTTTTAATTTTTTTGTATTTCTGAAATAGTCTCTATTTTTGTCCATGTTTATATATGTGTGCTCTTAGCTCTAGTTTTTAATTTTTATTATTTTCTTATTTATTGAGGTGGTATTGTTTTTGAAAGATTTAGTTCTTAAATTTTAGTTTGTGTTTGTGATAATTTGAAAAATGATATTTCGGGTTTTTTTCTCTTTCTTCTTTCTTTCTTTTAGTTTTTTTATTAGTATTTTATTATTATTTTTAAGTCAAGTGATTTTTTTCTCAGCTAATAATTTTTATTTTTGTTTCATCATTTTTTTTGTTTGCTTTTTTGTTAAAGTTTTTAGGCTTTTTTTAGTTTTTGATTTAATTTTGTTTTTTTTCATTATTAACGCAATAATAATAATTTTAGTTTTTTTCTTGCTTACTCTTTTGTTAATGTTGTTTTTTCTCGGGGTAATTTAATAATTGTTATTATTTTCTCTTTTGTTGAGGTAGTATTTTTTTTTGTTTTGAAAAATTTTGTTCTTAAATCTTAGTTTGTGTTATTTGAAAATTTATATTTCTTATTTTTTTCCCGTTGTTCTTTCGTTTAGTTTTATTATTTTCAGGTCAAATGATTTTTTTTTCAGCTAATAATTTTTATTTTTTCGTTTGGTCTTTTGTTAAAGTTTTTAGGCTTTTTTTATTCTTTGATTTAATTGTTTTTATTTAACGCAATAATAACTGTAGTTTTTTTTCTTGCTTCCTTTTTTGTTATATTGTTTTTGAGTTTTTTTTCCTCAAGGTTGTTTAATAATAAAAAAATGATTTAGCAGTGATAGTAATGATATTTTTAGATATTAAGGTTGTTGTTGTTGTTGTTGCTATAATAGGGTGTGCTGATGTATTTCATTATATCAAACTTTGCATATATAAATGTTATATTTTATTTTTGAACCAGTAAAACCTATTAATTATTTTAATCTCAATAATTATAAAAATTATTTGTTCAACCCGCAATATAGTGCGGGCAATTTAACTAGTGATTTACTCTATTCGGAGGGAGAGGAATGTTCGGCTTCATTGAGAGACTCCTCGCAACACTACTGGGATCTATGGATATCGTTGTATTTAAAGTTAATCTCCACCGTAATATAGCCAATTTGGATACTAGTAGAAGGCTTCATAGGTTTTCTAAAGATGTTTTTGCTCATTTTATTCTATTTTTGAAGGCATATATGTGGGATAGATCCCTGATTCTTTTGTTTCAGCAGAGTTTGCTCGCTTTCCTATTTGTGCACACTGATTATGGTGAAGACTCACCATGCCAAGCCTCATAAGTTTTATGCAAAAGTACGTCCAGTCGATTCAGGGAGTGATCATAATGCAAGAAAGACTTGTCATAATGACGGACATCATCACCTTGCCCTTTTTAGATTTAAGCATCTCTCTTCTCCCGTTCCCAGTTTGAGGAATACTAAACAAAAGCTTGTAATCACAAACTGACAGTGGTCTATAGAGGGAGGAGGTTTAGAGGAAAAGGCAGCCTCTCAACATCAGAATGGACACCTCTATGAGTGTAACGACGCACAAAAGGAGGGAGAAATTACATATCTGTGTGCTAGGGTTTCTGTGCATTCCAGCAACTACATGTACAATCATCTCACTCTCAACTGGGTAGTTTTTATAAGCCAGGAGAAGACATGAATTAACCCCATGATAGGACAGGGTAACAAAAAATGAAAAAATCAAGTATGAAAAATAAAAGAGCAAAAATTATTTCTCTATCTTTTACTTGTCTTGAGCTTCTTTAGGGCTTGATTTGATTCTTCACCACTTGAAAATCTTGAACGCATTGTGCCTTGATTGCTAGAGGGGACGTTATTATCCTGCGTCAGTGAGAGGGAAAAAAAAAGAAGCTTAGGATTGATTTGATGGAAACGGTAATTGAAATCACTCCAAAGCTTAATGCCAATAAATCTTAACAATGGATGTTGGCGCAGTTTGTCTACTGTTCCCTTTTTTCCCGAGCTCTATCTGCACGGAGACGCTGGCCTGAGACAAGTCTACTCCAGAACTCTGTAAGGCTTGCGTCAAAGTATTTAGCAACCTGTTTGATGCCAATAAAGGCTGCTTTACTTAACTCATAGTTCAACAAATAATCTTGTTATAGGGCTACAGAGAAGGCTACGTTCCATAATAAGTGAGCAACAAAAAATGCTAGGCTTTTTTATCTTTTACAAATTTACGCTGTATGAAGCTTTTGAAAGATTTTGCAAAGTTATCATCTCCTTGAAAGATTTTGACCTATCATCAGGCAATCGGACAGAACAGTGAACCCAAGAGAGAATAAAAGTATAAGAACATGTGCGAATGAGTTTGAAACCATAAATTGTAATATGCAGACTCACCCTTGAGAGTACGCGCTAGAGATGCTGATTGTACCACCTTCAACAGTCAGATTCTGTTGTTTCAGCTTATCACTAGCAACAGCCCCGTCAGAGGTACATGACATTGCATGCCATGGTTGAGGTTGAGGTTCAGTTTCCGTCTTCTCTGCATCGAAAGCCAGTCGGGGTGGAAACTGTGCTGCTGCACCTGCGATCCTGCCAGTATTGAAGAGGTTCGGCTGCAGCGAGATAGGAAACGGCATTGCTTTATTTGTTATTCCAGGTTGGTTATCCATTGCGTTGAAGGTACTAGCAGAGCTCGTATCAGATTCGTCTGGATTCCGTGCTCCTCCAGGATTAATGGAAGAAGAAATGGTTGTGTTTTTCTCATCTAACTTTGCAGCAAGCAACAATGCAGGACTAACACCACTGTTCACGCCTCGAGACTGATCAATAGAACTTTCCACGGGCCTAGTATTGTTTCTCTTTTTTAAACAATGGAGAGCCAACTATTAGACTATAATAATCACAGTCAATAAACAATATAGCGATCACGAAAACATTGGAAAATATGAAGGGTATGTAGAATTTACGCATGGCCCCAGTTTTGCAAGTTCGTGGTTCCATCCTTGGTATAATCCTTCATATTTCTGTACTTTCTCCTGTAGAAACTGAACGTACTCGATGACCTGTAAAATGATTCGCGGACTCCATCATTTACACCGTGCACTGAAGGAAAGAATGATAATTTTATAAGAAGAGTATGTACCTCTAAAAGAAAAGATGCCTTGTCTCTCTTTTGATCTCCATGAGGAATGAGCTCTCTCAATGTCTGAAATCTGCATGAAAACCTGGGAATTTTAGTACAGCATAAAGTTGACAATAGAAATCGTAATTATTCAACAAGAAAAGGTTGAAGTAAGTGGCTTTATTTAGGGCCATTTCTAGTTTATACTCATCAGCCTTCTTAATTTAAGTCAGAACGTAGAAACGAAAAAAAACACTAATCTGCTTTCTTCTCTAGTTTATATCCATCACCCTTCATAATTTAAACCAGTAGAAAACAAAAGGAAAAGATTGTGTGGAATTGTATTAGTTTACCAGATTAACATTCTTAGATTACTGAAACTTCACTTGTAACAAGACGTCAACTACATTAAATACAAGCTGATTAGAGGAAAAGGTCCTCAGGTTTTCCAAATGAAAGTCAGTTAATGCATGCCTGTCATTTATCTTGCTCCTCCTACGTTGTTCAGTTGCTGAATGCTTTGACCGCGGCGTGTTAGGTTTTTGATCGTTGCTCTTTCCGTCGATCTTTACCCTCAATTCCCCTGGAAAAGAAGAAGAAAAAAAGGTACTCAATTCCACAAACATGCAGCTCCAACAGACACGCACAGCACAAATAATACAGCTTTTGTTTTTCAAATAAGAGTTCTCCACGAACGCACACCACCTTTATGGATAGGAGAAGGGGTTTCTTTCTTAAGGAGGAACGTTTCTTCATCGTCTAAATCATCGTCCAAGGTACTACCTTTGGCTGACTGTATCATTTCTATGAAGCTCTGGGTACTTTTCAGCCCTGGTGGCCTGCTAAATTACCATCAAAACAAAATCCCATCATTATATTTTAACAATAAAAAAAAATCCAAGAAAATGCAGAAGAGGGAGAAGGAAACAGACTGTGAGGAAGAAAGGGAGCTGAAACTATTGCGATGGTTGTTCGATGAAGAATGAGACGGCCTCTCTGACGTCATCCACTGACCCGTCTTCACTGCCGCTTCTGTTACGTGCCGAACATACTTCCAATTATCACTAAGATATTGAAATAATATCATTTAAAACAATACTGTCATTGGAAAGCTTGGGCCATGACGAGTAGACTTGAAGCTTATTACAGGTTCCGCCCAGGAATCTAGCCTGATTTTTTTATCCTAAATAATTTATTTTAGTATTACTAAAAAAACATTTTATTTGAAAAATAGTTACGTATAGTAAATTGGAAATCTGTATATTGTAAAAAAAAAAAAAAAAGTATTGATATTATTATTATTATTATGATCTTACTGTCCACAATAATAATAATAATAATATCAATATGAGAAAAAGAAAAAACAAAGATCCAGAGCTCTTATGAGGCCGTGGCCTACCTGTTCGAATTTCAAATAAAATATTATAGACTTGGACCGATTTACCATGCAATGTGATCATCATTTGATACCACTAGTCTCGTATAAATCTCACTCGTCATATTGAAAACTACATCGTATTTTATTTTAAGAAAATAATAATACTAACCTCTCAGTCATTAGGTAGTCTAGTTTAGACCCTAGAGTACCATTCGTGAGAGAAGCCATGGAATGAGACAGTCTAGGGCTGATTTCGCAGTTTGGAGCTGGTCTGTGCCTTTGATCTTCAAAACTCATTTTGTCGTGATATAACACAAGCATGAGATCAAACCAAAACTATTCGGGGCAGAGGGTTTGAGGTTGGGTTCTCGTTGTGGTGGTGGTGATTAAAAAAACAGAAAACTTTCGTTTTATAAAGTGTGAGAGAGAGGCTGTAATAAAATAGCCAAGAGAAAACAACGTAAAGAGTTTTAGAGATTTCAGACATGAAACTCTTATGGACATCACGACTAGCTAGCTTTTGATTATCGAACAACTTTGAACCTCATCCTCGATAATAAACGAGTAGCTAAGTGCTGTTCATTCTAGGTCCACTTACGTCTCTTGCGTTGCAATTACAATGAAAAAGGAGGTCATCGGCACTTCATGGATATATTTAATCCTGGCTGTATGCTGCTAGAGGGAGGTGGACTCGCACACATGCACATGCAAAGCACTACAATGGAAAGTAAACAGACAGAACACACGCAAGCACAGATAACTATTAAGTACCTCTGATAATATTGGATCTTTCTCCCACATTCTCCTTCCCTGTCTTTCCCATTTTCAAGGCGGATTCTTCCCACAGTGTGAATCCACTGGCTGAATAAGAACTGCAGTTGGAGTTCTCGTCATTTTTATCGGTGCTGCTAGCTTGAGCTACTGAGAATAGTGCGTTTTCTGGCTTTGGAACTCGTTGGTTGAAATACGACACGTGGCTTATACTGTACGTCCCGATGCCTCCAGGGAGGATGTGCTCCACCGAGGGCGGTGGTGCCGGAGGCGGTGGCTTTTCAATTGTCAGAATCTCGACCTCTCTCGCGGTGGCTTTGCTCACTCGCTCCAGTGGTTGTAGAAAATCATGTGTCTGGAGGAAGCCGCCTGTTTAAGCATGGAAGGTTTCCAGTTCAGATCAGACCCTGATTAGTGGATTTATTCTGACTAGAATTTCTCAAAGTCTGTAATACTTATAAATTTACAGTTTAGGCAAGTGGAATGATGATTTATAATCAATAATTTAGAGATTGAGCAAATGGGCAATCAAAACAGATCCGAAAACATGGTGTCTTCTTTTCAACCTGGAGGGAAACAAAAACATGTGGAATTATGTCCAAAAATATGACAGAGTAATTAACATCTTCATTGATAAAAAAAATTAGTGTCGTTAGATTTATCTTATTATAATAATTTTATTATTATTAAAAAAAAGTTATCATTGTATACAGCTCACTATTCTTTCTCTTTTTATTCTCTTCTCTTTTTCTATTGAAATCTATGCGGTTAATTTTAACCACTTCTTGAAAATATTGTTATTCTCAACTACAAAATTTACATGTATTGCAATAACTTTTTTTACCTTGTGTTATTTTGTTTTTTTTAAATATAGTTATTTAAAAAAAAAAAAGAGTCCTAAAACTGTTGACCGGAAAACAACGGGCTCCTCTCTTAACACAAGGAAAATAGTTTGTGACTGTGATTTGTGAATAGAATTAGAGCCAGTAACACCATGACACCTGCATAGCAGAGGGAGTGGAGGTGAATCACGTGACATTTCACATCATGTCTAACTCCTAGAAGATGGGCCCCGTTACAAACAGAACAACATGTGGCCAATCTGATGGTGCTAATTGCTAACTGCTAACTCTTTCCTTTTCGGATTTGGCGAATCCCTACCCCACCCTACTTCGCTGGCCCATATCCCATCATTCAATTCGTGTCACGTGCACCCACACCCAAAAACCAAAAAGAAAAAAATCTTATTCCATCTTGAAAAACTAAAAACAGTTTTATTTTCTTATTTCACCGGATCTAAAAACGAAAAATGATCGTACCTTGAGAAGGTGGTGTTGGATCTTGTTGCACAGTTGAAGAATGACTGTCCAGTGAAAGAAAGTCGTGTGGTGGTTTCCTTCCTGTAGAGAACATGCTTCATTACCACAGTTAATAACACGCTCCTCTGCGATTCGTTTTGATCATTTCATAATTCATTTATGCCAAGCGAAATCGAAACAAAAAATTAAAAGGAATAATTAAAATACCTTCAGTTCCGAAAGGACTTTGTTGAGGAAGCTCCATCCAAAACGGAGATAGATATTTTGTAATAAAATAAATATCTAATTAATTTCTTCTTATCAGATCCGTAGGAATTGAAAAACAATTAACAAGGTGTGGCACCTCCGCCTTGGATCGGAGAGGACAGTATTCACTTTTCTAATAAAACTGGTTCCTTAAAATGTTTTGAAAACAGGGATCAAAATTCTCTTGCAACTCCGGAAAAAGAAGAGTGGTGGCCACCAAATCACAGATATTAATAAAATCTGCAGTAGAATTAAAGTTAAAATAATTCATGTTAAATCAAAATTCAATGTTTAGAAAACTTCTAGAATTAAACTACCCATAATTCAAACCAAAAAAAATAAATTCTCGGAATACGTAAAGCTAAAAGGTACCTTTGATCTGAATTGAGTGAAATTTCGTCCCTGTTTCAGCTCCAAAAACCGAACTATCCAGTTTCAGAAAACAGGAAACTCGAACATGAAATTCTACGCCGGAAATGATCGGAAACGAAGCAAGCTTCAACGAGAATGAAAATGCACAAAGAATCTCCTTTGAATTTCGTTATAAAGAAATAGGTTTCCCTTTCTTTTTTTCTTCAGAAAAGAAAAATAAGATAAGAAACTGTGCGGCACAAGAAACTAGCAAGGACTGCAGGTCGGAGAAACCTCTCTTATTTCTCTCTCTGGTGTTTGTTTGCTTTGGCTTCTTTTATACAGTTTATTCTCCAGCATGCTTCCTTGGTTTTTTCCGTTATTTCAAAAAATCGGCGTCATCTTAACGTCGTTGCGGCGGGGTTGACGGCGTTAAGTGTCACGGAGAACGTTTTGGTTTCGTTATTTAAGAGGATGCTGGTTTTTGTCATTGTATTTTTGAAAAAAAAAAAAAAAGTTTTTTTATTTTTTATTTTAAATTAAAAAATTTGATGTTTTAAATTATTTACATGTGCTGATATTAAAAATAATTTTACAATAAAAAATTATTTTAATGCATTTATAAACAAAAAATACTTTTAAAATTAATCTCAATCACACTTTTAAACAATCGTGCAGTATTTTTTTCATCCGCACTCTGTTGTGGATCTTAATTTTTGAAGAAAAAAATATCACATTCAGTTTATTCTGATATATTTATTATATAAGAAAATTGAAAACATAAATAAAAAATATATCTAATCAAATAAATCAATAAATATAAATAAATAAATCATTAGTAATAACTAAAAGAGATGCTAAAAATATCAAGAAATGAATGTAGATTAAAATATGTAATCTCACATAATAATATATTTATTCATTCGTTAAAAAAACTAAAACAAATCTGCATAAATCAAATACAAAAAAAAAAAAAAACATTAACAACAAAAAAATATATAAATTCAAAAAAGGCTTGCAAAATTCATGACCTAAGCTATTAGAATGCGATAAACTGATAGGGAAAAACTTAATGATAACCACAAAACCAATATTTTTTTAAAAAAATAATAATAACTTAAAACTCCCTAAAAAAACTTATTACACTAACTCTTAAATTCATTACGTATCCTTAGATCAAAAGGATGAAAATTATAATTAAAATAAAAAGGATGAAAATCAAAATAAAAAATAGAGAACATCAAAAAACCTTTAACAAAAGAAAACATAAATCTAAAGAATAAGGGTTAAATTGAAGAAAAAAAACAATATAAATTTTGATCGAATAATGAAATTGAAGAAAAAAACATTACTTTAGTCAAGGGGTCAACGATAAAAAAAAAGGGACTAAATTGAAGAAAAAAAAAAATATATATATATATATATATATATGAGAAACTATAATTTAAAAAGTAAATTGAAAGCCCCAAAAACTTTTCTAAAAAATCAAGGACTAAAATAAGCAATAAAAAAAATAAAAAATAAAATTGGAAAAAAAAAAAGATGCATGTGCACTTAAGATAAAAAATAAAAGAAAGAAAAGAGAAAAACAACAACCAATAACAAACCGTCCATCAATTATCATCACGCGTCACATAATGAGAAAGAAGGCAAGACAACACTTCCAACGAAACAAAACAATAAATTTGGTCATTGAGAGGTGTCACAAAATCGTAATTTAACAATCGCAATCGTAATTCAAAGTATTTAGCGATCGCGTTTTACAGTTTGTAATATTGAACTCCTCTCAAAATGGAGCGTGGGTTCACGGAACTCAATAATTTACTTTGTCTGTTTTTTTTATTATTATGTTTTCGGCAATCCCAATAAAATGTTTAAAAACTATTATATTGTTTTCTTTTCATATTTTATTAGTCTGTCTCCTTCGCTATCCATGGGAAGAGATTTACTAAGCTAGAGACGTGTTATGCTGCTGCTCACCCATCACAGGGAGTCTCGAACATCATCATCATCATCATGGCGTGTTTTTGCATTTTATCTACCGGATTGTTTTCCACTGACTGCATCATTAGCTATTAATATACCCATTAATCTTAACAGAAAAAGATATATATAGACCCTTAAAGTTTATCATATATTTTCTTGGTTGAATTAGTTATATGTGACATTCCTGTGAGTTTCGCCAGACGCTATTGCTTTTTTTTCTAAAATGTTTTTCTATTATATACAGAGAAAGAAAGAACTCAATTTCAGTCCCTCGGACAGGGTAGCCCCCACACTGCCTGGGAGTGAGCTTTGGCCAGGAAGGGGCAGAATGTCAGGCGAGAGAGTTCGGAACACAACTAGCACGTGTACTAACACACACAAGCCCTATCCGGTCACATGATGAGGGGGTAAGCAAACGGTTGACTTATCAACAGCTCAGGCTCGCCCCATCGATCTCTTACAACCTGATGATTAGTGCTCGGATCCCAATTAACTAACAAAACATCGATTAAGTCTAGTTCTTTAGCCGAGCATCGACAGAGGATGTTGGTGGTAAAGGAGGAAAGGTCACATGCTTCCTCCTCTCCCTTTGTTGCGCCGCGAAATGCGGGACTTTCTCCCTCTTATGCCTTCCACCATGTGCCCTTGTAATTCTCTCGGACATAAGCTCGGTTCGAATTAGGCATGAACTTTCAATTAATGAACATGCATTGTAGCCGATAAGCTATGTGCACATAATACTTGTTTTATTTATGTAAAATAATATTTATTATTAATTAAGACTTTCTTTGTCTTAATATTCTTTTTATATGTGATTAGTGAATTTAATGTTTAATTAGTGAATATACAATGAAGATAAAGCTTATGAGACAAGAATATTTTACAAATAAAATCATAAAGTTGCTATTATTATAAAATTCTTGTTGCGTCAAAGCATTGCTCCTAAATGTTTATGCTTAATATTCTATTGGTACTAGAAATTAATTAGAGTGGTCGAGAAAAATACATATTATGTTTTTTTTCTGTATAAAAAATAGTCACTGCTTTCATAAACTAAGGTGTGATTGATTAATATGTAGATGTTTGCCAAATGACTTGTACATTGAACTAACTCGTAAAATAAATTTATATGGAGAGATCACATATAGTTGTGCAAAAACTCATGTGATAATTGTCTAAGTGATTATTAGATTTGAGATCACTAAATTATCTTCTAGAAAAAAAAATATTATATTTGGTCCCGACAACATAATCTCTTAATTAAGGGTAATAAATAGAAAAATATTAGGTATAGCATAAATTATATAAGAGATATTTAAGTAAAAAAGAATTCATCACTCTAGATGAATTAAGGTAAATGTTTTATCTATTCTAAAATAGTAATGATTATGAAATCCTTAACCAAGGTAGTATGAGTTTTGAAAAGAGTTTAAAACCTTGATTAAATAATCAATAACTATAATGTTAACAATTAACATGATTGAACAAACCATACATACTCTAAGCTATAATGTCTAGACCAAAACATTCTTGATAAATAGTTAGAAATTAAAATGGAATGCTTAGTCAAGTGTGACTTGAATGTAAATAATCAAAATTATGGAGTAAAATGTAAATAATACAAGGGATTAAAAATCTAGAGCTAGATAAAATAAAGTATGGAGTTGATTGAATCAATTTCTAAATTTACCCTAAAATAATATATATGATACTATATAAGGGGTATATTGATTTTTATTTATTGTTAAGGTTTTTAGATTTTCTTACATATAGAAACATATGCATCTTATTTCCGTAGGTTACTGTATAAAGTATATAAACATGTAAAATATAAAAGAAGAATAAAGCTAGTGTTCAAAGCTATAGCAATCTCTTTTATTTCTAAAAAAATTTAAGAGATTTCTCAGTGGTGGTTCATATTGATTATTGGAAGTGGTAGGATATTTAGACCAACTCAACCTCAAAGTAAATCTAATTTACTGCTTTCTTTTAGATTTTTTTATAGTTTTTTATTTAATTATCCTTTCATATTTTGATATGTTAACAATTTAAGAGATTTTACATGGCTATCGCATGTCTCTATCCAAGATTAGATATTTAATTATTACAGTTCCTCTTAAATAAATTAGAAGAAGCATACATAATATAATGACAAGAATGTGATGGATTAATCAACGGACCGGTGATCACAGTAAAACTAATTTATTACTATATCAAACATGAACACATCAAAGCCCACATGCCTAGTTTAGGTCTCTGCCAGTAGCATGAATGTCGTACTATGAAATCTTTTAATTAAATGTTTCCTATTTATGCATCTTCTTCCTCCTTTCTTTCCCGGAATCTGCCATAATGTCCGAATAAAATATGTAACTATTTTCTTAATCCCGACAATCATGGCGAGCATTCACACCGGCGCATACATACAATGAAACAGCTTGGCGTGACAATATCCTTCTCATTCCGTAATAAAATTAGAGGAACATGGCCTTCCATTCACCACAACACTAATTATGTGGAAATGGAACATGGCCCACCTAGCCCATTACTAATAAATGTTTAGCTATTTCGGTCCTTCGCTTAGCCATTTTTCCGGTTAAGTCCTCGGCTAATAAATCTTGAATTATGAAAAATGGGTACGTGTTAACATGTTAAAAAGATAAATTTATGAATTGAAAAGTCAAATAGTCAATGCTTACATACAATAGAATAAAGTAAGAATTATAAGCGCTGATAAAAATATATACGGTTTTGATTTAATTTTAGCATGGTAGAAAAATAAAACAATATTTTAAATGTGTTTCACCGTATAATTAGAATTTGAAAAGATATCCAATCAAAAATAAAAATAAATAAAAAAGATCTTTTGACTGTTTACCTAGGCTTGAAAGCCTAGAACGAGCTCGTGCGACTAGGATAGAAAAATAAAACAATATTTTAAATGTGTTTCACCGTATAATTAAAATTTGAAAAGATATCCAGTCAAAAATAAAAATAAATAAAAAAGATCTTTTGACTGTTTACCTAGGCTTGAAAGCCTTGAACGAGCTCGTGCGACCAGGATAGAAAAAAAAATTAATCTTTTTGGAGTATCATTGGCTCAAGTTTATTTTCTTATTAAAAAAGTTAAAAATGATGAAATTAAAAAAATATAATTTCATAAATTAGTTCAAATAAAATACATAACAATCAAAAAAATAAGGATCAAATTTGATAGATAAAAAGTTTCAATTACAAAAAAACAATAGGAGAAAAACATATAAAAATCAAAAGAATAAGGATCAAATTTGATATAAAAATCATAGTAAATCAGATTTTAAGAGATTAAATTTAAAAAAAATATTTAAAATAAAATATATAGATTAACATCCAAATTTAATATAATCAACAAATAACAAAATAGTTTTAAATTCTTCATAACTTTTAAAAAGTGTTTTCTGTATAAAAAAATCAAAATCTTCTTTAGCGGCAAGAATTTTTTGTTATCCAAATGTTTTTTTTATATTAAAGAAACAATTGAAAATATAAAGATTAATTTTTAAAAAACTATTTTTTCATGAAACAAAGATGGCCTTAGGGAAGGACATTGAGTTGCTCCTTTTTCCTTTTGCAACTCACGAGAGCTAGCTAGATGTTTACTCTAGATATGATTAAAATTTCATCAAAATCTGAGGGATTATATATATATATATATATATATATATATATATATATATATATAATTTAATGTTAAATAATAAAAAGTATTCAAAACTAGGTCAAATATAAATTATTACTCATTATAATAAATAAAATATAGGTAAAACAAACTCAATCCATAAACATTGATTGGCATGACGTTATATGGTGTTTATCACTTGGACAATTCAAATTAATAAGCATCACATGCAGTTTGGGGAATAAGCGAACCCCCTTCGGGGGGAGGGGTTTTATTCTTTATTAATATTTATTAACTACATTTTTTTTATTTTTTTCTCGTGGGTAAAATAATTAATCACCCCTTGTCCTTTTCTCCATTGTGCTTCTCATTTCCTGTATATTGACATATTTTCAATTACTTACTTTATCATATCATCTCTTATGAAGAAAATGCTCATCAAAATACAGTATCTGAAAACTAATTTTAAAAATATTAGATCAAATTAAGAAAAAATAATAATTTTAAGGAGTTCAGACTACTAATATTGATTAGCTGGTCGATGAATTCCAGCGTTAGATAAAAACACCTATCACTTTCGTGGCTTCTAATTAGATTATTAAAACTGTCATCCTTCATATTAGATTTCTTTTTTTTAATATTTTAATTTCACAGATTTGGTACGCAGGAAAGCATTTTCGACATTAAAGATTAAAAAAAATCAATTTAGAAGTCTGGAATATCTTGAAAAAATAAGTTCATTTATTTATTTAATTATCATCATTACCGTCTCAACTTTTTCCTTTCTTTTTACTTAACATGGATTGGGACACCTCCCAGTAAATGTTTTATATATATATATAAAAATTGTATAAATATTATTATAAAAGCATGGTTCGGTTAGCTGCCCCATCAGCAGGAGGAGGAGGAGGGTGGATGTCCTTTTGTATTTTTGCACGTGAGTTGTGGGGTCAACTCATGTGGCCCACCAGTTGTTTCTGTGACGACGAAGCATGAAGGCGACTACACATCCCTGCACACGTTGCATCTCGCCTGCCTCTAATGTCTTGCTGGGCCTCTGGCCATCTCTCAATTTAAATGCCCTAAATTTATTTCAACACACCCTATCACGTGCTTTGTAATAACACCTTTAACAAGATTGGAATAAGAAATTGAACCTGTTCTTAGTGGGACTGCTTCTGATTTACAAGATTAATTGATGCTATTTTTATTATTAATTGATGAAGATTTTAATCACAACAATCTCGACATGACTGGCTGATGAAGGATAAAGCGATCACGAGCCACGAATTCCAAGGAGACTACTTAACCAGCCCTTCTGGAAAAAAAGAGTTGATAAAAAGGTGACTATTTAAGCTACTATTTTTAAAGACGAGACATTATTAAGACGTACTAACAACTCGCAAGTAGTGCGTTGCATGTGGTTTTTTTTTATATATCTTATTATTAAAAATAATTTTTAAAAAATAAAAAAATATATTATCTTGATGTATTTTAAAATAATAAATGTTTTAAAAAATAATAACTATTTTACAAGGCCATCACTGTTCATATGAACAGTGCTGGCCCTCAGCTTTTTTAATTGTTGCTGGTTAAGGTTTATTATTGTTTAAATAGCAGAGCAAAAGCACAATTGTTTTACTAACGGGGTTTGTTAGGGAATCCGTTTGGGGATCTGTTAACGATATTTTCTATTGCTTCATTTTCTGAGGATAATAAAACTATTCTCTCTCTCTCGAAAAACTTTCACGTTCTGGAGACGGAACAGCTTTCTCTCCCTGTCCTGTCCTTTTGAGAAAGTACAGGTGTCAGTAAGTCCGTGGAATCCGCACCGAATCACGTGATTTAAAATGCCCTCCTACCATCACGTGGCCAACTCATGGTGCGATGGCCTCGGTACCCACCAATATTACGCGATCCTGTTCGGTCTCATGCAAATTTTATGAATAGTTAAAAAAACAATCAGTTAAAAATGGAAAGTGGATTCCTCCTTCAGTTTCTCAATCCCCCCATTTATTTAACAAAATGTTATTTTATAAGCTGTCCCAATTAATCTCTATAATTTAAATGTAAAAATTCATATAATTCGAACAAAAAAAGTTATAACATTTTATATGCTATCCCAATGAGTATTTCCATCTGTATTTTATCGACACCTTTACCAATGAAAGAATTATGTCAATAACTGTCAATGACAAACACCGAGCAAATTGCAATGAAATTCAAAAACTTATGATGTATATTGACATGACATTATTTGTAACAAAAGTACCAACGACGTTATCAACAAAAGTAAACACCTCGTCCTCTCTCTCTCTCTCTCTCTCTTTGTATTTTTCCTTTGCAACCCCCATCCACCCTCTCCCCCTCATATCATCATAGTTCAACCTCTCACTCGCCACAAATTCAGCAACCACAAAACTAAATTTATCAACATTTGTGTTTCTATTCGATCATTTTTAGGATTCTTCAGTTATAAAAAAATCTATCATATTTTCTTAAAAATTAATTTTAATATGTTAATTGTTTCTGCATATTTTTGAAGTATATTGATTTTTTTAGGTGTTTGTTGTTTATTTTATAGTTTTTATCATATTATTGTATGGATTTATGATGTGCACATGTTAGGGTTTATTTTATATTATGTAAAAATATATTTATTTAGTTAATGTATTTAATTAAAACATCATTATTGTTATATAATTTTGATATAAGTAATTAAGGATCATTCATGAATTTATCGTGAATCACTCCAGGGTTATGTATAATTAATTATCGTAACGGGACACAAAGTCTTATTAACTACGCCATATCTAATTCAAAAAAACATTAATGGAGGCGAAAATTAGATGTCCATATAGAAGGTGCAAAAGTAAAATGTTTATTGATCCAATAGTTTAAATGATACATCTTCTATAAAAAAAAAGGTTTATAGAGGAATATTTGTGTTGGTATGCACACGGAAAAAAAATTGTTCCTCACGAGATCATGGTAGAAAAGATTATCAGTTCAATTTCTAGTTCCAACAACGCGCATGAAGTTGTAGATGTTAACAATAAATATGATAGGAATATTGTTATGGATACAATGAGAATGAATAAGAGTGTTACAAGTAAATGCTCATTCATAGATGAAGAACCTAATGCAAATGCGACCAAGTTTTTTGATCTTCTAAAAGATTGTGATGAACCACTATGGGATGATTGCATAAATCATAGTAAATTATCAATTATAACAGGTGTTCACCATCAAGTTAGATTATAGGTTTGTGGCAAATTGATTACTATAGAATTGTTGAATGGGCAAAAACCATTTACCTAAAGGGGATAAGCTGAAAAAGAACTTCTATGTTGTCAAATCCATGATGAACCTTTTGGGCCAGGATATCAGAAAATTGACATGTGTTCAAACTTTTACATGTTGTACTACCTTGAAAATATAGAGTTGATCGAGTGCAAAATATATGAGCATCCTTGTTCTAAACACAACACTGACAGATGACGGGCTTTTGCCACACACAAAAAGTTTAGATACTTCTTAGTCACACCTACACTGCAAAGGTTATTTATGTCACTAAAAATTGTTGAGCATACAACATGACACTATTCATACTAAAGTTCTTTGATATGGCCTAGATCTCCAATTTTCGCACATTTTTAGCATATTTCAATCTTAACTTACTTCAAAGGCATTCTTTTCTCTTATCTATATACAAATTACTAGGCCTACTATATATTTTTAAATAGCATAAAAATTCCACCTATAACTCCAGATATGTCCTGAACAATGCATAACAATTTAGTTTTGAAGATTTGACAAGATTTATCTAGTAACTTTAACTCTAGAAAATACTATATTAGCAAACTCCATTTGACCTAACAATTTACATCAATATATTTCCATGTGTCTAGTGCCTTTTTGTAAAATCTTAGCTCAATTAATGTACAATTTATGATATATTCCTTATATTGTAAAACTAGTCAACGAATATCTCAAGGTCAAATTCAAACCTGACTTGAATTGTAACATCCTCCCCGTTTTAAAATAGACATGACCTCAAATTTGTAGCATGAAAAAGTCTTATAAAGTCAACAAATCTATACCAAGATAAGAATAATACCATCATCAAAACCAATAAAAACCCTCATTAGTGAATAAAAATTGATTGTGTTATCTATAATAGGTGAAGGTGAATCTCACCTAAAACATAAAAAAAAGAGGAAAAGAAATTGTTTTAGATCTGCTAGTGCCTACCCTCTAACACCGGTAGCGCATGAATCCACACAATGATAGTATAAATGACCTTGTTAAATAAGTCGACAATGCTCAATAACGTTTTTTACCATATTGCAATATACTAGGACATTTCAAACACCCTATAAGGTTTATCTATAAAAACAATAATAAATTATTATTTTTAATTTATTTTAATTAATGATTAATATTAAAGTTCACATGATGAACCCCGAAGTAGTTCATAATTTAAATATAAAAAATTATTTAGAATTCACAAATTTTAATTAAGAGATCATGGGCTTGTGGTCGAGCTAGTAACTCCATCGGCCCAAGGTTATAGGAGTGCAGAGGCCCAACATAGCCATGTGATACGCGTACGTCTATGACAACAAAATGATGTGACATGACTGCCTTTACCATAGAGAGGATTGCAAATAGAAAATTTGCTTTTTTGTTGGATTAACATAAATATATGGGCGTAGCAGCAATGCACGTGAGTAAGGGAGATAAAAGGTCAGCCGCTCACATGCGCCAGTCCCCTGCCGTTCAATCTGCCTGCCGGCTCGCGTGCGGATGGGATCTCCTTACCCTACCTCTCTCTCTTTCTTTTCAATTCCCCCCCCTTTCCCCCTACCATTCTATTTTTTTTTTTCACGTCGTTAACTAACGGTTTTGCGGTTCGGTCAAGTCGTGGCCGGTTAAAAAAAACCAATATATTAATGAACCAAGCACGCCTCCCAATCCTGTACGACGGCGACGTTCACTTGGGTTTTGGGGCGACACTGAAAAATAAATAAATATTTAAGTTATGTAAATAATCATAATTTTGTTAAATAAGACTTTTGTCCAATATATATACGTATATTATTTCCTGTAGAACTTAAATTTGGGCCTCCCAAATGTTAGCCCATGTATTGGGCTTTCTACTTACAATACTCAAATATGATAGATCTAAGAGCATCTCCAGCAATAGAGGCATATTGGAGAGCCAAATATTTAAAATGGATGTTTGAATAGTGTAAAAATAGCTTTGGCTTTGGTGTGCACTTTAGCAGTAGGAGGCATTTTGGAGAGCCATTTTTTTTATATTATTATTTTAATGTAATGCAATTATTTTGTATATAATTTAATTATGCAATTAATTATACAATTAATAGGAGTAAGTTATATAATTAAATAATTAGTTTTAAAAAACCCTCCAACAATATAATTATTAATTTTTCAGATTTAATATGAAATTAAAAAAATTAATTTAAAATTAAAAACCCCGCAATAATTTAAATTTGAAATTCTAAAATATTGAAAAATTCTCCCAAAATTAAAGAAACACGATACAAAATATTTAAAGAAAATTACAAATAATTAATTAAACATACATTCCATTACAAATAATTCAATCAAATCAATTACAAATTTAAACCTCTTTTTGCCATAATTACCCGTTGTCTATTTTCAAAATAGGCTGCAGACATTGGATTCATACCAGAAGTATCCACCTTCATGATTTCATCCTCTTGTCTCTCATCATTTTGTTCAAGTAATTTAGCTTGTTGCTCTAACATTTTTTCTCTATGGTGATATTTTTTATCCTCAATTTTTTCGATACTATTCGTGAATTTGTCTAAGAGATTTTTTACATAAATCTCGCCAACCTTTTCTTTTCCTTGTCTCCGTGCAAGTCGTTCCTTTGCAGCTTTCTGACCAATTGGTCTATTTTGGTAAATAAATGCGTCACTGTCTTCTCCTAAACTAACAGAATCAACGGTTGATGGATTTGAAGAAGCTGGACTTGCATTTCCATAATTTTTTTGTTTCTTGTTTGACTTCTGATGAAGATATGCACGTTCAAATTGCCACTTGGGTTCATTTTTTAAGATAACCCAACAATGCTCCAGTTGAAATCGTTTGCCAACGATTGAAGCATACATTTGCCGAGCATCATTAATCTGGTAAATCAATTTCAATAAATAAAACTATGTTATATAATAAATATGTTAAACAAATAATTTAATATGGAAATGATAAACAAAAAACATTACCCTTGATTCTTCAGTCGTTCCACTTTGTTGACGGTTTTCAATTTGGGTAACAAAACCAACAAATTTTCCAACTTCTCTATTTATTTCTTGCCATCTATTTGAGAGGCTTATCTGAGAACGATTATTCAGGTTTGCTTCATTCTCGACAAAGTAAGCATGTACTCGAGCCCAAAATTGTCTTGTTTGTTGATCAACTCCCGTGATTGGATCTTTGCTAGTATTTAACCACGCAGATACAAGTAAACAATCTTCTTCTGGCGAGAAGTTTTTACTTCTTTGGGATTTTTTAGTTGTATGAACAATATGATCACTTTGTTGAGTAACATTCTGTTCAGACTCACTTATAAGAAAGTCAGTGAATGAATTTGGCAAATCTGAGTCCATCTGCATAAAAAATACATTGTATAAATTAAGCTAATTGATCAACAACATCGTAAATTTCCAATTTCGCATAATTATTTTGTAACTAAATATTATTATTAATTACTCTTTTTTTTTCTCCTAAATATTATTATTAATCACCTCCACAACAGTTCAAAAAACTACATTTACACAGTTCTTAAATCTAACTGTAAATTTAAAACATGTAATTAAGCTAATTGATTCACAAATTTGTAATTTATCAATTTCGTATAATTATTTTTTTACTACATATTATTATTAATGACCTCCTTTTATTTTCTTAAATATTATTATTAATTACCTCCACAACAATTCTAAATACAAAATTTATACAATATTTAAATCTAACAATACATTTAAAACATGTAATTAATCTAATTGATCAAAAAATTCATAATTTATTAATTTCATAATTAATCAAAAATATTACTTTTTTTACTAAATATTATTACCCATCTTTTCCCTAATATACCCCCCCCCACACACGAAACTCTACCTATTTCTACCCATTTCATTCATGCGCCGCACACATCATCCCTGTCCCTCGTCCCTCTCCCTCTCGGCATTTCATTTCCAGGCGGCAAATAAAAAACCCAATCGTCCCTGCCCTCGTCCATCGTCCCTCTCGGCCATCATCCCTCTCCCTCTCGGCCCTCGTCCCTCGTCCCTCTCGGCCATCATCCCTCTCCCTCTCGGCCATCATCCCTCTCCCTCTCGGCCATCGTCCCTCGTCCCTCTCCCATGGCCATCTCGCCTCCGTCCCTCTCCCATGGCCATCTCGACTCCGTCCCTCTCCCTCTCGGCCATCTGGCCTCTGTCCCTCTCCCTCTCACTCTACTCTTTTCCCCCCTCTCCCTCGGCTCCCTCTCAAATAAAACCAACTTGAACAAAAACAAATAGATTAAGTTAGAAAACAAACCGATGAGATGCAGTGGGCAGAAGATTTGACACGAAGTGAAGATGCAGCTCGTTGGATTTGTGGTATTTTTTTTGATTTTCCTTGTTTCCGTTTGCTGTACAGTAATTGTTCTTGCAATTTTTCAATTAATTGGTTTGCTGTGGGTATGTTGGTTTGCTGTGTTGATTTTGCTTGTGCTTGGCTGTGTTGATTTTGCTTGTGCTGAGCAGTTTTTATTGTTGAAATGCCAACGGTCACAACCCAACGGTAATATTTTGGGTTTGCCTCTGCAGATAAAAACATGTGGGAATAGCTCCCGGATGGCTCCACAAATTGAAGAAGCCATTTTGGCTCTTCACTTGGCTCCTCTGCTGGAGACGAAATTTAAGCAAAAAAAGCCAAATATTTGAATTTTTGGCTTTGGCTTCCTGGATGCCTCTGCTGCTGGAGATGCCCTAATAGTATAGCTATATTAATGTAATAAAAATGAAAAAAGTTTCGTGTCTTCAACTATCCGATCACACCAGAAATTTTATGTCTCTAACTTCATTAATTTTCATATTTAAATAATCCTTTAATTTTTAACAAATAAATTTCTCAACCTTTAAAAATGATGCAATTAAATATAAAAAAAATAGATGTTTGTCACCATGTTTTTGTATTTATCAACTCATGGCAGGAGAACGAAGAAATCATAAACCAATTAGGATCGACTAGAATGGTTCAAACGTGAAAAAAGGATGTTTAGGCAAGAGTATCATTTTTAAGTAAGAAAAATTAAGACCAGGTCATCAACTTGACTCTATTTAATCAGCCTGATTATAATTAAAAATAATAAAAGTAGACAAATAAACAAAACAAAATTGACAATAATTAACTAAAAAAATAAAGACTTCAATTAACTTTTCAAACCTATATTCCAACACATGAAATTGAAAACCACATATAAGGAAAAGAGAAAAAAATAATGAAACTCATACCCTAAAAAACTCAATATAGAAGGATGTAATTATAAAAAAAATCAATTATAAAAATTAACCTAAGAAAAAAAACTAAATCATCCCGGGTTAACTTGCCAAACCCATAACTTGGACCCCAAGGTCGGGATTATCCTATAGAAGAAAAAGTCAAAAAAATCAAGAAACAAATAAATATCATGAAGTGAGCATTTCTTGCCTGTATTCAATCAATTATACTAATTTAACTCAAAAACTAAATATCTTTAAATAAATCAAATTTAACAAAGAATGATAAGTAAAATATCATGAGATAATCCATGTCATTTTTAAAATTAGCAAAAACTCTTATAGAAAGTAAATAAAAAAAACAATGTAGCTCAATATCTAATTAAATAAGTTTAAAATGGTGGAGACTATTTAAACAATTTTCATAATTATTCTTATATTTAGGTATATTGCGAGTCCGACATGAATAGTTACCTTAATGTCTTTTATTGATTCAAACTCCATGTTAAGAAATTATGTATATCGTATTTTATAAAATCATAACATGTTTAAGGATGTAGTTGTAACTAATGTTGAATAGTTATTATTTTATTGATATGCATAGTATAAATATTATGAAATGCATATATAAACTTAATATAGAAGGATGTAATTGTAAAAAATAAATTATAAAAATTAACCTAAGAAAAAAAACTAAATCATCTCGGGTTAACTTGCCAAACCCATAACTTGGGTCCCGAGGTTGGGATTATCTTATAGAAGAAAAAGTAAAAAAAATCATGAAACAAATAAATATCATGAAGTGAGCATTTCATGTCTGTATTCAATATACTAATTTAACTCAAAAACTAAATATCTTTAAATAAATCAAATTTAACAAAGAATGATAAGTAAAATATCATGAGATAATCCACGTCATTTTTAAAATGAGCAAAAACTCTTATAGAAAGTAAATAAAAAAAACAATGTAGCCCAATATCTAATTAAATAAGTTTAAAATGGTGGAGACTATTTAAACAATTATCATAATTATTCTTATATTTAGGTATATTACGAGTCCGACATGAATAGTTACCTTAATGTCTTTTATTGATTCAAACTCCATGTTAAGAAATTATGTATATCGTATTTTATAAAATCATAACATGTTTAAGGATGCAGTTGTAACTAATGATTAATAGTTATTATTTTATTGATATGCATAGTATAAATATTATGTAATGCATATATAAACTTAATGTTTGTATTGTGTAATTTAAGTTGTAGTTGTATTTCTAAATTATTTTAAAAAGTACTATAGTTTTTCATTTATATTTAATCATCATTGATAGTGATTATTGTAGGCACAATCCATTTGAATGGATCTTGATTGCTTTAAATATTATTTGAGATGTAATGTCAACACTTGAGAAATTAATTGTTCAAATGGAACTATATCAAAATTTTAGTGTGTGTGTGTAGGCATGGTTTTACATAAACCACAATGTAATAATAGACTTGGTGTAAGAGTTAAAATTTAGAAAAATTAGAAAAAATAATTAATGATGAATAATAATTATTTATTTGATTTTAGGAAAGAATAATAAATGAGGAAAGGTATGAGGATTGATCATTCCCTTAATAGGAGGGGGATATGTTTGGTGAATAGAAGTGAGAATTTAAAAAGGACTCACTGATAGATATTACCTTTTATGCTCAAGCTACTACAATATACGTAGATAAAAGAGAGTTGACAAGACTTTGAGCAGAAAACTCAATACGAGGGACCAAAGATGTACATTTTAGCAAGAGGAAAACCAGTGTTAAGAGACCTTCACACTACCATAAGAAACTATATTAGTGTTACTAGTGGATTTTGCTTATTTAATATTGATAGTAGTGGTATTAGGTTTGGGAGGAACAACTAGTACAACCCCTAAAAAAGAGTTATGCCTTAGTTCATATTGACTTGTTCTTAGATCAAAATAAGATAACTTTGAGTTATTTCAAGTAATTTATTGTCATGTTTTAAGCACTGACTTTTCTTTCCCTAATGCCAGGAAAATATTCTCATCAAAATGACAGTCTTCAAAACATGTCTTAAAATAATTACTAGTCAAAGATTCAAGGAATCTAATAATAGATGAAGAATCAAAACCAACATAAAATTCTATTATTTATTATGGACCTATTTGGTTCCTTTATAGGGGTGATACAAGCATATATACCACATAATCGAAAATTCAAAGATGAAATATATTTGGTGGTATATCATAAACAAGTTGTAAGAACTTGGTCTAATTTCAATTATATAATAACATGTCCCTAAACAAATATAGGCATTTTTGATTTCATAAGTAATGATTTTGCAAATTAATTGAAGTCACTTTTTAAATAATTCTACTAGACCATTTTGAGTATGCACATGAGCAATAAGATGTTAACATGAATTTCAATATAAGTGCAAAAATTATTCATTGCTTTAGAAGTAAACTTATAAATATTGTCCATTTAATTTTTCTTGATTGCGCTTGTAGTATGATAATACGTGTTATTAATCTAACAAATATATTATTTTGACTGGAAAATAAACAAACATGTGATCATTTACTTGATGCATCAATCAATACCATAAAATATCTAAAAAGTTCACATGATGGATGAATAAGCCCATACATATCTCCTTGAATTCTTTCTAGAAAAGAAAGTGATTCTATAAGAACCTTTGATTGATATGATTTGATAATTAATTTATCTTGAGAACATGGAGCATATGAATTCTCACTTGGTAAAAGAATCTCCAGGTTCTGTAAAAGACGTCCATGTGAATTCTCAATAATTCATCACATCATTATTGATCTTGGATGTTCAAGTTGATCATGCCAAAACATAAATTGTTTTGGGTTGAAACACTTGTGATGCATCACAATGTTTGATTCAATGGATTTCATGATTGTATAATAAATTCTAGAAGAGAAATTGAGTAATTTTTCAAGCATAAGCATCTGGCTTGAAATACATGTGATAATATAAAAATATTCTTTTATGTCTTCATCTGTTGTTGTAATATGATAACCATTAGCACATATATCTTTAAAATTGAGTAAATTTCTTCTAAACTCAGGTGAATATAATACATCTTTGACGCTTAGTCTTGTGTTATCTGGTAACAAAATATTAGTTTTTCATGAGCTTTTAATCAAATCTTCTGGACCTAATATTGTAGTGACACTAGCTTTGGTTAATGTCAAATATTCAAAGTTTATATTTTCCTTAAAAATTGTGTCCATTGTTGCAATTTCTGCTAGACATAAATCTTCAGCATGAAAAGTCATGCCACTATTCAAAATATAATTAATGTTGATTATTTAACTTAAACCATTGAAAATATAATAACATAAATATTTTAATACAAATAAAATCTATTAATCATCTCTAATGATTCCACCACTAAGAATATTTTCTGTCTTATCTGAGTTTTCAAAGAAATTTGAAACATCAAGATAAGTATTAACATCAAGATAAACATTATGATATTCATAATAATCTTTATGAATAAAATTAGTCTCAACTGTATTTTATTTTAGAGAGGTTTGATGTAAATATATAAGATATTTTGGTGTACGACAGGTACATGACCAATGACCATGCATATCACACCTATGACACTTATCTTCTAGTTTATACAAATTCTTGTCATTTTCTTGTTTGAGTTCATTGTGTCTCCACTTCAGGTGGTATGGCGAGTTGCTTTTAGAAGTAATATCTATTTTCTTTTTTCCATTTCTTTTTTCTGTTCCTATATTCTTGGCTCTTTCCTGTCTTTTGAAAAAAAAAGTTTCATTCATTTCATGGAATGGTTTAGAACTTGTGGGATGATATTGATGATTTTTCATCAAAAACTCATTATTTTATTCAGCCACGAAAGACATGAAATTAATTCTATGTACCTTTTGAAATTATGCTCTCTGTATTGTTGTTGCATGACAATGTTTGAGTCATGAAAAATGGAGAATGTTTTCTTTAACTTTGGGTCTTTTATGATTTCTTCACTTCACAACCTTATCTGTGAGGTAATTTTAAAAAGAGTAGAATTATATTCACCAATTGATTTAAAATCTTGCAACTTTAAGTGTAACCAATCATAACGAGCTTGAGTAAATATGGTAAATTTTTGGTGGTCATATCTTTCTTTTAGATTTCACCACATAATAAGATGGTCTTCTATTGTGAGATATTCCTTTTTCAATCCTTCATGGAGATTGTGACAAATAAAAATAATTGTTTTTGGACAATCCTGTAAGGATGTGTTATTTTTTTTATGGTCTCTCCAAGATTTATAACTTCTAGATGAATCTCGACGTCGAGGATCTATGACAAATAATTATTCCTAGAGATATTAAAAGTGGTAAATTCAAGTTTCACTAGATTTGACATTATCTTTATCTATAAAAACAAAAAATAACATATTAAATAAAGTCATGAATATAAAGAAAAGAAAAAAAACCAGTCCTTTAAGATTTTTATTTATCTATCTTTAGAAATACTAGTTCTTTAGGATCTACATTTAATTTATTTAATTATTATAGAACTTGCAATATAAGCTCTTCAGGAATTGTAAAAAAATTAACATATAAGAACGTAGATACTCAAAATATAATTAAAAGAGACAAGAGAAAAAATACATTTGTTATTATGAATTTTTATATTTTTTCAAGTTCCAAGAATACAAGATAAGTGGATCTATTTATAAGAGAAAAAAATAAACTTAAAGGTTATGAAAATTCAAAACCCAAAAATCATAATCATTTAATACACATAATTATGAATTTAAAACATATACTTAAGTTTCAAATACTCCAAATTAATATACACATAAATTTCAGGCCTAATGTGAGTGGCCCACATTGAACAGTACGTGAGAGCACGTGCTATCATAGAACCAATAGGCGGGGCGTCCCGTGTACAAGAAAAAGCAAAGCAAAAACCGCTCAGTGGAGGCCTTGTTGTTATGTGACCTGTCGTTCAATGGGTCGAAAGTATAATATAATATCTGTCATTTTCAAAAGGCAAGGCGAGAGGGTTTCTTTATGACGTGTCACTCTCACGTTTTTGCTCGCATGCCCCCCTTGCTTTTGGCTTTGCCGTCGCCCCACATTTCGTTGGACAAGTGTCGCAATCCACTGTGACCACCAAGGTTCGGGGATGTTTTTATATTTTTTTCCGAATTGTTTATCATCGACAGTGAAGAACCACCTGGTGGTCCATTTGATGAAACATGTTACTATAAAACAAATTATAAATTAATCCCTAAAGTTTTGGAAACTAGTTATGCTATGTTTCCAATAGCCATGTGATGATAGATAACTTGCAATCTGTACAACAAAATCTCAAGTTCAAATCAGGACATGCATTCCTTATAAAAATCTGAGATAGTCGGAGTTTTAGGTAGATTTACTCGCATCCAAAAAACTTTTAATTTATAATTTGTTTTATAGGGGTGGGGTGGGGTGGGGTACAATTAACTTGTAATATATAAAATAAAACAACCAAACTTATAAAATTCTTGTTATATTTGTTTCTTAGTTTATTTTTAAATATTTTTTTACAGGTTATTTTATTTTTTTGGGATGTTTTAATATTTTTTTCTTCAAATATCTTATTTTTAAAAATTAAAATTATATTTTTCATGTATTAAAATTATATTTTCTTTGGATACTTTGAGGGACATTTTTGTCCAAAAAGGTAGAAGCAAACATATAAGAGAAAATATAAATACAAGAACATAAAAGTGATAAATTCTTAATTAAAAGTATATGATAGCATAAACATTGCACTTGAAAGTTTGGTTCATTTGATTTCTAATTTTTTATATTTTAGATAATATTTTCAATTCTTATTTTTTATAGAGTTTATTGAAGGTTTCTTTTTTGATTTAAGATGTTGCAATGGTATCATGTATAGTGTTTTATTTCTCTATTAGGAAAGTAATAATGACTATACATAAAAATTATTTATGGATCTATATGCTTAAATGGAAATTTAAAGTTTGAGAAAAAGGCTATTTATAATGTATTTATGCTAGTCTTGACACTATATTTTATATAAAACTAGAAAGGCCAAAATGCTATTAAATGATACATAATACTCTAGGATAGGGGAGCCTCGAGAGGAAAAGGGAATATGTTCATTAAACCAAAATCATTAAAGTTAACAATCAAGATACCGATATAGTCATTAAAAAGGCAAAAGTCTAGCCCAATGAAGAGAGGTTACTTCAATCACAAATACCAAGTTCATGTTTAAATTTTAAGTTTTAATATGCATATTGGATTTTTATATATATAATAAATTAAGGGGGAATTAAGATAAAATAGAGAACCATCTTTAAAAATGTATTTTTCTATGTCAATATCCTTACAAGTTATCTAAAAAATACTATAAAATATAAATAAAAATATTCAATGAAATTGAATTATGCAAAATTGTTTGAAGAAAATGAATAAAATCAATTGGTTTGTGGGGGTATATATGATGTGTATTTGCGGGTTTGTAATTTTTGGGTGGTCTACCATATAGGAAGGCCTTGCCAAATATTTTTTAAATGTAGGAACCATTTAATTTAGACTATTCATTAATATGTGTAGATGACTAGAATAAAATCCATTGTGCATCGTGAGGGTAGGATCACTGCTAGTTATCCTAGCAGTGATTCTGAGGACCATGAATTCTTAGGCGCTGATGATGAACATACACCAAGGCACATGTATCTACTCATGACACATGGTCGTTAAGTGCTATTTTGCAAAGTCGAGGGTGGTGTCCCTTCATAATGGGATCCAAGTATCGGGCCGAATCAAAGAATGACCTTTCAATGTGGGTTTTTATATTTCTTTGTTTCCACCATTAAATTTGTTTTCATTTATCGAAAAACATTAAGCAACAAGGTTGTGGGAGAATCACGTTGCAACTAGGTAATTTCGTTGACATTGGCAATTTATATTATTCATTGGCAATTTTGTATAATACAATAACATTAAATGATTTTTTTTTTATCATATACAATAATTTTATTTTCATTTACTAACAAATTATTCATTTGTATCATATAGATTGTGTGATTTTAGTATGAGGCGTAGAAAAAAAAACATATGCGTGAGTAAAGGAGCTTCTAGACTGGAAGTATATGGTAGTCTAGAAGAAATTCGTCACCATACATCTCAGAGGCAATATGGGCAGATTACATTAAGCATGTGACATCCGAGTATTTCACGCAACACTCACATTCCGGTGAGTAGAACCAGAACTAGTGTTTTCTAGGTTCCGTTACCATACACACCGACAACTTAATGTCATTCGTTTCGCATGTGAAACACATGGTAAATGTTATTTAATTACTTAATTTTTTTGTTTACAATTCTTTTTCTTAATATTTGTTACTGACAATGTTTTTATTTTTATTTTGCAGCCTATAAGTCTTGAACATGATCCATTACCGATGAAGTTTTTTGTTGAGACGCATGTGCAAAGTAGAGACCGCTAAAAAAGAGTGTAGCAGTAGTTTATGGATAGTCGACTCATCAATTCATGATATGTTGGTATTCTTCAATTTTTTTTCTTAAGTTACTATTTTAATGTATTTTTTTTACTATTTTTAATTTTGTTTAGAAAACATATAATAGCTGGTTGAAGTTTGAAGGCAAAATACATGAAGGATCCTTCGACACATCCAAATTTCAATCCAAATGTGTGGTTGGAGGTAGGATTGTCTGGTGGACTCGATAGAATTTGGTATATGGACTCGATAACTCTACAACTAAGAATTTGCAGGCATCCCATAGTGTTATGACCATTGGAACATATTGAAATCGTTTTTTTTTCACGTAAACTTTGGAGTTCTAAGTGATTTTAGGTAAGAAAGTGTGTGATGAGACAATAGAACTTCATGTTGAGATAAATGAATTATTGTGCCAAATAATTATGCAGATGAAAACATGTTAGGCTGATCTATGTGCTCCTCCTTCTATACCTTGCAGTCCTGACCAACCTCCTTCTCCTCTAGTGCTACCTCTATTTTAAATTTATTGTATTTGAATTCTTAATGTTAAAACTTTAATAATGTATAACCAATATTTTAATTTTAAATTAATTTATCTAATTAGAAATATATTTTGGTTTTTAATTTATTTAAATTTGTTTTCAATTTAATTTTTTGAAAAAAATTAAAATAGTAGTGAAAAAATTATTGAAGAAACTTTCTGTCAGTATTTTCCAAAGAGTTGGATAGTAATTATTTAAAATATCACAATTACCGATGTCTATACCAAAGGAATATTAAAGATGACATCACCGATGATAGATACTGATGAAATTGCTGATGAAATGTTAACGATGGAATCACAGATGATATATACCGACGACATCACCAATAGAATATAATGATGAAATTAACATTGGTGTTTCCATCGGTACATTCAATTACGAGGGAATCATTGACTAGAAAAGAAATTGCTAACAAGGGTTTAACGACGAAAGATTTTTGTTTGTGTGGTTGTCAGGAAAAATTACTAACAGAAAGTACATGATAATATCGACAAATATTTCATTGATAAAATAGTGAATTCTGGTAGTGCGATCACACAAATTAAATATGATGTTGTACAGTATCAAGATCACATAAATGCCATCACATCTTTTATTAAAAACATAGCTAATAGAGGAGATGCCTTTTATAAGTAGTTGTGTATATATGGCTTTTGAATTCTGATTTTTCAAACTATGTATGAATTCTTTTATTATTTATTAGAGGGTTACATTCCACTTTTGTTTCTAAGGTGCTTTAGAATTAAACCATGATAAATAAAACTTGGCAAATGCTCCTTTACAACAATCAGCTAGACTTAAAAATCTTGCCGAAGGATCATGGAAGTCATGAAGCAGTGCAGAAAGGCTAATCCATATCCAATATACATTAGCATATGTATTATGAATTTGATCTAACATTTATTTTGTAAATCACCACATTCATGTTTAGGTTGAAATATAGGTCCCCAAAAGACTCAAGTTCATAGAATCTACACACCCAATAAAAACAGAGAATTATAGAAGATAAAGAACATGTTCACCAGGATACTTATTTTCAAGAAGAATCGGATGCCCTGAATGTTAACATGGCTTGTATCACTGACTTGCTAGAGAGAATGCTCATGAATACCTTTTGTGAAGGCTTGTTTGATTAGCTTGTTACTTTTTCTCAGACTTGACCAACATTGCAACTCGAGAAAAGGATAAGCAAACAGAGTCAGGAATCGAAGTATAATGCAACATTTATGACACTAACCCTTGTAGTTGTAGATGCATTTTTCAATGAGTTTCACAAGATTAAATCATATGATGATGTCAATTAGCACAAGATGGAAACACTTGAAACCAAAATAAGGGATATTGAAGGGTTAGATTTGTATGATTTTATGCGAGCTGCAGAGATATGTGTATTCCCAAACATAGGTGTACCAAAAGAGTTTTGCATTCCCGATGTCATCAAATATATTAGAAACCAATGCTTTATTACCAAAAGTAATTCACGATAAAAACAACTAATATATTTTTTCAAGATAATTTAAGTAGTTGAACATTGAACTAATACATAAAGACTAGATAATAAGAAGGTTTGAAGATAGAAGTGAATATTTTCATTAAATAATATAAGTATGAAACCGAATTAGATAAATAAAAAAGTCATATTTTTTTGTGAGCAAAAGACAAATTTATCTTTTATGCTGCCTTTTTAACTCCATCTTGTTTTTTCTACAATAATACATTGCCTATCAATCTATCACTATTATCATATAAAATGTAGTACAATCCAACCCAAAAACGACTACCCAAACTAACCCATCACAATGAACCTAAACTTCATGCCCAAGAAAAAAGAGGACAATTCTACACTCCATAAAAATATTCCTAGCAACATGCCAACCTCGATGTGCATTAAATGGATGTCAACTCAAAGAGCCCAACCCCCATACAACCTCTTATTTTTCTAGGCAACAAGAAGCACCCACATGCATCTCTACGAAGCCAAGTACAGAGGAGAACTTGCACATAAAAGAAGCAGCCGAATAAAGAAATCCACAATGCAGTAACAGAAAACCCAACACCCTGTAAAGAGCTACGCATGAATAAATGTTGTGGAGAATAGGAAATTGTATCCAGGTCCACAATATTTCTCCAAGGTTTTCTAGTTTTCTTAAAACAATTTAGCTAGGGATTATACAAGTAATATGGATCTGTAGATCAAATTCTATAAGTGATGTCGATTAGTCTTTAAATAATACGGAAAGAGTTCGTATACTAAGACTATTATTTAATATGAAAAAGTTTTGAGTAAGATTTACAACTTGCTGTGATAGTCCGACTTGATCAAGTGATACGTTCATTTATAGACTAGATGTGCTGGGTTATATAATGATTTTAATATTGTTAAACCTGAGTAACTTGAGAAGTCAACCCATAATTCTAGTAGCCCGGTAAAAACTCAAGTGACATAATTAATGATTTTTTTATTATTTAAAATTGTTGTAACCTGATTTTTTTCATTTATCAAATTAAAAATAGCTACAAATAACAAAAATATATATTTATATGACAATGAAATCACGCTGACACATAGATATTACAATATTTGTGTCAAAGATGAGTTATATATTAAAGGTTAAGATAATATCTTGTAACGGATACTAGATTTGGACTATCTTGGTTTTCACTAAAGGAAACCAAAATTTTGATTTAAGTTGGTATTCATTAAGGGATTGCCAAATTTGGATTATGCTAGTTACCATTTAAGGAGATCAGATTTCTATCGAAGCTAGTATTCGCTGAGGAATGATAGATTATTGATGTTGAACTAGATTCCATTGAAGGATACTAGATTTGATGAAAAGATAATTATTGAAGATTATCAGAGGAGTTGCCATTGGTTTTAACTAAGGAGCACCAGATTCTTGATAATGATTATGTCCATTATAGAATATTAGCTTGATAGCTTAAGCAAGAAAAGATGAGAATGAAATACATACTCATGGTAGAATGCTGGAACAAAAAAAAAATCATGTTAAAGGGATGAGATAATATTTGTATTGCAATTGTGATAGAAGTAATTTAAGAAAAGATGAAGAATGAGAAGTAGTGAAGAAATGTTTGTATAAATATTTTCATACCCTCCCATTACAATTCAATTGACTATTTATAGCCAAACCATGGGAAAAGTAAAACAACTGATACAACAAAATAAAAATAATGGGCATAATTGATAGGTGCATGATTCCCACACACATTCTGCATAACAATGAAAAAAAGCATAGAAAGTAGGCACTAAACCCACTACTTATTTGCACAACTTAAACAATAAATAACTGTGACATGTCACCCCATGATCCACATATCCCCCCACTTTCTCACTGATGCCTACTATGTATGTGGGTGTATGGTGATGGTGATGGTGATATGATGCACATATCATTTCTCTTCCCTCAAAGTATCCTTATCCCCAAGGACAAAGTCGAGATACGTCTTCAAAAAATACTACCGATTTTCCCATTTAGCATCTTCAGCGACAACATTTTTTCATTTCATTAAAACTTATATCTTAAGCCGATACTGTCGTTTTTGTATAACACGACGATCCAACACTAACTTAGGTTGTGACAAGATTGTAGAAGTCAACGACACTGGTGGAAGCTCAGGCGAGACTGTAACCATGAAACCTAAGCATTTCCTGAGATGACTCACATGAAAGACATTATGAATCTGAGACCTAGTAGGCAAGGCAAGTTTATAGGCTACTTCCCCCACTTTTGCTAATACTTGGTGAGGACCAAAGTAACGTGATACCAATTTGATTGACCTTTGAAAGGAAATGGAAGATTGCCATTACGGTTGCAACTTCAAATAAACATAATCACATACAGTAAAATGAACAACATGACGATGTCTGTCATCTTGCACATCTGGTCTTGGGCAAGAACCAATTGGTGACGTAACTCCTGAAGAACTGAATCTCTATCACATAAGTATTCATCCACTACTTGGACTTGAGTTGTCCCTGGTACATACGAGAGCACATTTGGTGGGGAAATTCCATAAACTGCTTCCAATGGTGAGATCTTCATGGAAGAGTGAATGATAATGTTATAACTAAGTTCCTCCCAAGACAACCATTCTGTCCACTTCTATGGGTGATCACTTGCAAAACATCACAAATACTGCTCGAGTGTGCGATTGACCACCTTAGTTTGACCATCAAATTGGGGATGATAATTGAAGCTCATATTGAGCTTAGTACCCTATAGTTGGAACAAGGTTTTTCAAAAGGAGCTTAGAAATACCTTGCCTCGGTTACTGACAATGGAGGGAAAGATGTCATGAAGCTTGACAATATGAGTGATGAAAGATTTGGCCACAGTAATGGTTGTGAATGGTTGCTTCAAATCCATACAATAGACATACCTACTCAGTTGGTCAACAATGACCATGGCTGCTGTGATGGCCAATGAGGAAGGCAAACCTTCCACAAAATCCATAGAAATATTAGTTCAAATTTTAGTTGGAATGGGTAAGGGTTGCAATAGTCTAGCTAGACTCAAGCAAGCTTTAAAGTGTTGGCATGTATCACAATGTTGGAGAAATTCTTTGACATGTTGTCGAAGTTTTGGTAAAGAAAGGTGTCTCAGATTCATGTTAGGGTTTTGTGGCACCCAAAATGACCATTAATTGAGGAAGAGTTATTATCATCCAAAATGGAAGGAATTAATGGGGAATAGGGGTTCAAATATACCTTTCCACATTTGAACCAAACCCTATCTTTACAAGTGTAAAGCTGTCATGTTGGACTTGAATTCGACTTGGAAAGAGTATTATAAAAAGAGTCCTGACAAACTTCTTGTTGTAGACGTATCCACTAATCTGGTCGGGGCAAGAAAATTGCTACAAAGTTGAATTCTACTTTTCTGGACAGTGCATCTGCTCCTTTGTTTTCTAGGCCTTTTTTGTATTCCACCAAATAATCATAACAAAGGAGTTTTGAAAGCCAATGAGTCTGTGTAGGAGTGGTGATGCGTTGTTCTAACACAAACTTGAGACTTTTGTGATCAATTCTAACCGTGAAAGGCTTGCCCATAAAGTATGGCTGCCACATTCAGATGGCTTTGACAATGACCAACATCTTTTTTTCATAAGTGGAGAGTGTCAAGGTCAAACCTTTTAGTGCCTTACTAAAGAAAGCTATTGCTTGACCTTGTTGGATGAGAATAACACCAATCCCGATGCCACAAGCATCACATTCAATGAAGAAACGCTGAGAAAAGTCAGGAAACAACAATATTGGAGGTGAAGTCAAGGCCTGTTAGAGGTGGTTAAAGGCTGTGGATTCATTTGGTCCCCAATAAAATCCGACTTTGCCTAAACATTGAGTCAATGGTGCTGCAATACTGCCAAAGCCACTGATGAATTTTCTATAATATCCAGCCAACCCCAAGAAACCATGCACGTCTTTTATTTTCATAGGCTTTGGCCAATCAACCACGACTTGTATCTTTGAAGGATCGATCTCCACCCTTTTCTCTGATATGACATGTCCTAAATAATTCACCTGTAATACTCCAAATTGATACTTTGATTATTGACATACAAATGGTTAATTTATAAAATAATTAGAACACTAAATATATGTGAAAGATGGTCATCCCAATTTATAGAGTAGATCAAAATGTCGTTGAAGAACACGATGATGTACTTGTGTCATAGGGTCTGGACAAATCATTCATGAGACTCTGGAAAGTGGTTGGAGTGTTCATAAGACCGAAAGGCATTATGACAAATTCGTAGTGACGTTCATTATGTGGAATGCTATCTTTTGGATATCTGATTCATGAACATGAATTTTGTGGTACCTAGAACACAAATCAAGGTTTGTAAAAAACCTGGCCCAATGCAGTTCATCCAATAGCTTATCAATAACTAGAATGGGGTACTTGTCTTTCACTGTTATGTGATTAAGTGCCCTAAAATCGACACAAAATCTCCACATTCCAACTGCCTTTTTCACCAATGAAACTGGAGAGGAAAATGGATTGTTGCTTGGACAAACTAGACCGGATTCGAGAAGTTCTTTTACCATATTTTCAATCTCGATTTTTTAATAGTATGGGTACCTGTATGGACGAACACTAACGAGTTCATTGTTGGGTTGAAGTAGAATCCGATGGTCATATGTACGGTTAGGTGGTAAGGTTGTCAATGTGTCAAAATCATTTGCAAATTTGTCAAGGACTGCTGTGAGATCGTTGGAATAAATGTTCATGGAGTTGACTTCATTGGACATAGTAATTTGGAGAAAGAACCCCGTTTGCTACAAGTTTGAAAGGTCCCTATTAGATAAGGCCTCCAATCTAGAACGACCTAATCCTTGGAACATACATTTAGTCAACCGACGGTGCCATTACAATGCAAATCCTTCAAGGTGAAAGGAAGCGAGTTGCACTCGTTGATCACTCATAATGTTCTGAAAGTCAAAAAATTGTTTTGCCTTATAGACCCATCTTGTTGGAGCATCACCACCAAATTTTGGAAATGAAAGTTTAAGCTGATGATGATTTCTGTCAGATGCTTGCTTGCAAAGGAACAAGTAGACACTAGTGGGCAACTCTATTGGGAGCTTTCTCCCTTGGTGAAAGAATGGATATCTTGGATGAGTGGGGGGGGGGGGTTGAGTGGAACTGTGTCGTAATGACAAAGTCTTTAATTTAGTGATGGCATTTTGGAGGTTTTGGAGGTTGACAATGACTTGATTCATATTGTTGTTAAGGAGATCGAATCGAGACTCATGTTGAGTTTTAAGAAGATCGAATTGAGACTCATGATGAGCCAAGGCTTTAGTGACCTCGTTGTAAGAGTCAATATTACTTTTGTTCCTAGTCTCTTGGAGAGGCTTTGATACCAATTGATAGAAGTAATTTAAGAAAAGAAGAAAATGAAAACTAGTGAAGAAATGTTTGCATAAGTATTTTCATACCCTCCCATTACAATTCAATTGACTATTTATAGCCAAACATGGGAAAAGTAAAACAACTGATACAACAAAAAAGAAATAATGGGCAAAATTGATAAGTGCATGATTCCCACACACATTCTACATAACAATGAAAAACATGCATAAAAAGAAGGCACTAAACCCACTACTTATTTGCACAACTTAAACAATAACTAACTATGGCATGTCACCCCATGATCCACATATCCCCCCACTTACTCACCCATGCCTACTAGGACATGGGTGCATGGTGATGGTGATATGATGCACATATCTAATTATTAATCAAATTCTTATATTATAAAAGAAAAAGGAATTTAATAAATTATTACATTATATTAAAATGTGACGATGATATGTTTGAAGTAATGCATATAACAATACTAAGACTTTGAAAGCTTATTAACCCTGAGAACTAAATTATTTACTCTGTTGATTTGGTACAGGTATATCCTAGTCTGTCAAAAATAAATGCTTAGTCATCTCATTTACCCAATTTATCTTGATGCAACCATATTACTCAGTAGTTTTATCCATATTTACCTAATGTTTTGTCTATGTTTTATATATAAAATGCCTTAATATTCTTTTTTTTTTTTTTTTTTATGTTTTGAAGTTATTTTTTGATGGAAGATTAAAAAAAGAGTAAATTAAAGGTAATTGACAGATTTAACCTTTAATCTATATTTTATGCAGAGCTTGAGCTCTTGATGTCAAAATGAAGTGATTCTAGTGCAATTAGAAAACTAACATCCACACCTTTCTAGACATCAATGAAAAGAAAAAAAAGAGCATGGAAATCGTAGCCTTCAAAATCAAATATTTCTTTCTGCCAATGTTGACCTTCATCCATTCCACTTGAATATATTGAGTTATAAAAGTCAATTTGATGCAAACTCAAATTCGGTGGATTGCTAACTCAAAGCCTTATTAGCGTAGCAAATTTAGGTCGAAAATAAGATCATATGAGAGAGATATGAGTTTTCTAAGATGACACATGAATTCTGCTAGCAGATAAGTTTTGTGAAAAAATAAGTTCAAATTACATCCTAAAACATCCAAACCGACATGCAAGTCATTATTTCAGCAATTTATCTCCTCTAATTCAAAGCTTGAAGATTTCATGCAAGAC
The DNA here is from genome assembly GCA_009078335.1 of Salix brachista. NCBI lineage: Eukaryota > Viridiplantae > Streptophyta > Magnoliopsida > Malpighiales > Salicaceae > Salix > Salix brachista. The sequence goes on from CM018586.1 coordinate 11,160,715, forward strand.
TATTTCTTCTTTTTAAAAAATAGTTATTGAAGTATTTAAATATAAAACTCCCACTTAAGGGAGGACTATTTTGTAAATTAGAGACTAAGGTTTGATAGGCTATAAAAAAAGAGAGAAAGCAAATAAGAAGAGGGGGGGGGGGGAAGATAAACACAAATATTCTCTTCCAAAAACCCGAATTCAAGCATTCATTTTTTTTTAAGTAGTTGTTCAATAGATATACAAGGTTAAACTATTCTTCTTGATTGCAAGGATAATAAACCTTTGGATTTTAAGAATTGTGATTCTTCCATTTATTCTAGTTTATATGATGAATGAATATGTTTGTTTTCCTATGCATATTTCATATGATTGGTGATGCGAAACTCGTGATCACGTGGTCACGCAACCCACAACCAAGAATGAGATGTGATCCCGGAAAATCGAAATAGGTCTGATAGGAGTGTGACACAATAGAAACCTGCCCCAAGGCACGAACACTATTGGAATGAGTAGAATGACTCCACGAAGCCAGTTAATCTTCGATAAGTCGGATTCAGTTCGTTCTAGAACTAAAGAATGCAAGAATCACTCTCACACATAAACTAAAAAGTTCAGAATTAAATTTCATCAATGGCCGCCGAAATTTAGCTAACATGAGTTTAAATAGTCTTTTAAAAAACTAACCCTAATGGACCCCTTATGTGGGCTTAAATGAGGTCCACTGAAGACTGACCCAAAATCCAAACTTGAAAAGTCCATGCCTTAATCCAAGCAAGCCTTGGATCCTAGCTGAAATCAAAGTCTTAATTAAGCCTAAGCAAGCCTTGGACTGTAGCTAACAAAATTAAATAAAGCCCATAAGGCTTTTTTATAGTCTTCCATCAAGCCCATTAATCCCATGTTTCCAAGTTGTAGTAGGATTCTTTTGGCTCCTTTGCTGTCCTCACTTCATGGCCCAAATAAAGTTGGACTGGACCACTCTTGCACATAGATATGATGTACTAGGGTCTCCTCTTAATATTTCAATGGTCCTTGCAATTCTGACTTGGTTGACACTTTCAAAACCACGAATCAAGCCCCTGAACATGCAATAAGTCCTTGTTGGTGTTTCTGGGCCGGTTCGCATCATCCCCTCTCTCCTTGAAAGGATTCGACCTCGAATCAAAATCGTTATATTGTTGATGACTCGACAATCAACACACATCCTCCATGTTCCATCTTTCATAGGCATGAGTAGCTCGGGTACAGCACACGGGCTTATACTCTCACGAATATATCCCTTATCTATTAGCTCATATACTTGCCTTTGAAGCCCCGTCATCTCCTCTGGATTGCTTCTATAGGCTAGTCGGTTAGGAATTGAAACTCTACGTACAAAATCAATCTGATGCTCTGTCCCCCGCAATGGTGGTAATCTGTTTGGAGTATCGTCGGGGAACAAATCATCAAATTCCTGAAACAAAGAAATAGCAGCACTAGGCCCCATATGATCAGGATCATTAGTATTAAAGTAAGCCTCGTTGTACACAAGAAAAATCATTGGCTTGTTAGTGAGATATGCAGATCTGACCTCACCCTCTCTAGCATAAAAACTGCGTTGTTTCTTTAGTTTTTCCACATAATTTTCATCACTTTTCCTGACTTTCTTCACTCCGCTTGTCTTACCTCCACTCTCGACCAGGTTTGGGAATTTTTAAGTTGTGGTTGAATGGTCTGATTTATTTATGTTTAGATGCTGTCTGAATGGGTTATAGTGGTTTGGGTTCTGGTCGAATCTGATTATCTTTTCTCCCCTTGATCCTCACCTTGATTTTCTCTCCCCATTGCCTCATGCTCACGTTTTAGCTTTATTTGATCATCATACACCTGTTTGGGTGTAAGAGATACAAGAGTGATGGTTTTATCATCTTTTACAATAGTATACCTATTTCTAACCCCATTATGAATTGCCTTCCTATCATATTGCCATGGTCTCCCCAACAAGATGTGGCTAGCTTGCATTGGTACAACGTCGCATAGAACTTTGTCAACATATTTCTCAATCGAGTATGGAACCACAACCTGTTTAGTCACTTTCACTTCACCACTATCATTCAGCCATTGCAATCTATATGGTTTAGCATGCTTAACAGTACTCAAATTCAGTTTACTAACAAGGGTTGTACTGCAAACATTAACACAACTTCCACTATCAATAATTAAACCACACACCTTTCTTTGTACGTAACAGCGTGTCTGGAGGATATTCTCTCTTTGTTGATTAGATTCATCTTTCTTGACTTGGACCTGAAGTGTAGGCCTTATAACCAAGGACGCCGCAACCGGTAATGCTAGCTCATCCCCATTACTATCCTTCAATGGCGGTATGCCTTCACAATAAGATTTGCCACTTCCAGATTCCATATCACCATCATAGTCATCTTTACCCACATCTGCGTTTTCATCAACGAACTCGTCAAAATCAGATCTGGTATTCGATATGGTCTTACAGACCGTATTTCCTCTAGGATCAGCCCTAATATTCTGTTTTTTTATCCATTTCAAATCATCTTTCAGATCCACGCTCTTCCTAGACAACAACTCAAGCTGTTGATATAAGGCTTGCAATTGGAAAGAACGTTATTGTTTTGTGTTGCTAATTCGTTGTTTTCAGACATCCTTTGAATCTGCAAAATTTGGTTAGTAGCAAAAAATATATCCTCACAACTCTCGTGTATCACACAAAATATCGAGGTTTTTCATTCTAATAAGCTCACAATAACTTTTACCTCACAACTTGCTTTCTTTTGATTCTTTCAGAACTAAAATCAACAAATCAAAGTCAGTAACCTTCGTAGCGCATTCTAAATATGATTTTCAGACTCAAGAAGCAATAAAAATATTGAAAACAAAGCAAAACAAAACTATGATTGTTGTTACCCAATTTTTGACTCATTATTTTTATGTTTTGAAAAAATATATCAAAAAAATATATATATATATATCTTGGTACAAGGGCAAAATTGAACAAATTGAGAGTTTAATGGCCAATGGATGGTTAAATCGCGAAAATTAGAAACCAAGGACCGGAATAAAAAGGTCGCGCAAAGTTAAGGTTGAGATTAAATTTTTTAGGGGATATAATTGTGCAAAATTAAAAGCTCAGATCCAATGGAGGTTCAATTAGAGAAATTACAACTAGAGGGACCAAAACACACTTTGACCCCTCAAAGCAGCAGACATAGCTGCCGACCAGCCGCCTGCATGTAGCCACCGGCAAACCTGTCACCGCAGAAAAAAGAAAAGAAAAAGAGAAGCACACCGTTGCTTGCAACGGTAACTTCTGCAATGCCTATAAAATGGCAAGAACAAAATAGAAATAAAAAAAAATTAACGGGAAGATGACGAAAAGATAGAGGTTGCAGGTGAAGAAGAACAGAGGAATGAAGCAGACGAAGAGAAAAAAAGAACAGAGGAGAGGAGTTTGAAAATCTGTGGAAGACGAATATACAACGAAAATTCACAGACCAAAATCATCAACACACAGCTCCCCTTTGTCTCTTTCATTCAGCTCATTCTCTCTCTCTCACTCTCTTAAAAATCTGCAGCCATCGTTCTCTCCCTCTCCCTCTCGGTTCATCAACGCCGACAGCCATCCCGGCCATCACGCATCATTTTGTCACCACCAAGAGCTCCCCTTACTCCGGCGACCACCAGCCCAGTCTCAGGCAAGGATTGGCCGAACAGCCCCCCGCAACAGCACACAGTCCCGTCACCTTCCGATGACAACTCCGGCCACCACAGGCCACCATTTCCGTCACCACCATGACCAGAAGAACCACCTCGACGTCCTCTACGCAACGGTATTAACAGGTACGCCATTCGTCACACTCGAAAACTCCACCATTTACTGTTCATCTTCCTCATTTTTGCATACGGGGAAGTGATGCCGGGTTGGGTCGGGCCGGGTTTGGCGCCTGGCCCGACCATTAAAGGGACTAGGCTTCCAGCCCATCTAGATTGGAAGCCCAACCCGTGAGCAGAGAGTTCGGGTGGGCCGTGGGCCCAAACCAACAAAGCTGGACCTCGAGCCCACCCCCATGCCGCCGGGCCAAGGGCCCGGACCATACCTCCGGGTCAAAGCCCGGTCCAGGTTTCTCTGGGCTGGCAGTCCAGTCCGAGATGGGCTGGGCTGGCAGCCTAGATCCAAATTTTTCTGGGCTGGCAGCCCAGCCCAGAGACAGGCTGGGCTGGCAGCCCAGACCTCAAACTGGTGGGCTGGCAGTCCAGCCCACCAGTAAATAAAAAAAATATAAAAAATATAAAAAAAATATTAATATATATATATGTTTTAGAAAAATATTTGGAAAAAATGTGTTGTTTTTTTTGCATACGGCCAATACACTAGCATATTTTAATAAATCTTTTTGTTTCAAAAATATATATATTACCTTGGAATTTTAAAGAAAAAATGTATTTTAGCATGGATTTTGCAAAGAAAAATCATTCCTTGCATTTTTGGATTTTACAACATGTTTGTAAAATCCAAAGGGTATTGGCCAATATTATAAAAAACTTTTTTTGGTGATTCATATTATTCACTGTTGGTATTTGGATAAATAAATCATAAAATGGTTAATATCCAAAATATTCGGCGGGGATAATATGCTATCTTTCACTGTCGGTGTTTGGATAAATAAATCCTAAAGGGTTAAAATCCAAAATATTCGGCTGGGATGATATGCTATTATTCACTGTCGGTGTTTGGATAAATAAATTCTAAGGGGGTTAATATCCAAAGTATTCAGCGGGGATAATATATCATCATCATTTAACCAATCTATTTTTAAAAAAAATCAATATCATAGCAATCATAAGACAAACAAAAATACCAAGCAGCTTACCTTAGGTAGGGCGTACTAGGGGTGCTAAAACCTTCCCTTTACGCAACCAGTCCCTTATCCTAGAATCTCTGACAGACCAATTTTAGGTTTTCTAGTAACCGTAATACTAGGTGGCGACTCCCTTTTCCCAAAATAAAGATAATCCCTCCGATACATGGATCCCCCGCCTCGCGGGGAGGGTCGCCGCGACGCCGCGCTCTCGCGACGAGTCGTGACTCCGCTGGGGACAGTATTTTTTCTGAAAAAAATATTGGACTAAGCTTTGAATATTTTGATGAGATTTATTTGTTTCAATTTGTTTGAATTTTATGTGTTTTTATTTTTAGTAAGTTTTTTCGCATTTTTATTTCGTGCATATGTACATGTGTTCATGCATTGTTAATTTATTTCAATTATATCATTGTGGTTTGCAACTTTAAGTTACGTGGGGGACTAGCAGCTTACCTATGACTTGAGTCAAGGTTGAAGTTTGTGTAAACCCCAACTCTTCGTTGAGAGCTTAGATGGTAGTGATTGGTATACGTGCCATCCCATTATCTGCTAAGCCCCCATATTGCCTTTACGAAGGTGATCACTGGGACATCAAGAGACCCTGTTTAGAGACCAAAGTAGCAAACTCACCATTTGTTGTGCAAAGATTAGAACCAATCATTAGGGTGTATGCTCCCTTCATTCTGTTTTGCATTAAGGCAAACTCTTCTCGAGGCATTTTGAATTCAAGAATTTTGGGTGACACAGTAGCCATGGCTTAGGAAATTTGCATTGCAGGGTTTAAGCAAAAATCCAATTTTTGTTTATCATACAATTGCTACAGTCATGTGTCACTTCCTCGAAAGACGAGTCTGTAAAAAAAAAAAAATTGCATATGCATTTTAACATGCATTCCCATAGTTTTTGTGTATCATACAATTGCGTCAAGCATGTGTCACTCCTCGAAAGACGAGTTTGTCAAAAAAAAATATGCATATTTATTTTAACATGCATTCCCATAGTTTTTTATTTATCATGCAATTGTTACGATCACGTGTCCCTCCTCGAAGGTCAAGTCCATAATAAAAAAAATCATGCATATGCATTTCAACATGCATTCTCACAATTTTTGTTTAGCATGCAGTCGTTACGACCACGTGTCACTCCTCGAACGGTGAGTTCGTAAAAAAAAAAGAAAAAAAAGAAAAATTGCATTTCGACATGCATTCTCACAGTTTTTGTTACAATCACTCCTCGAAGGGCAAGTCTGTTTTCCAAAAAAAACAAAAAAAAACATGCATATACATTTCAACATGCATCCCCATTGTTTGAAATAGGGGTCTCTCAATCTGTCATCCTCCGAAGGGTCAAACTGGACATCGATACAGAGCTATCATTCGTGTTTCTTCTGCAAGAACAAAGTTTGCCTTGCTTTTGCGACATAATCCGGATGAGAGATATGAATAGTCGCAAGCATTTCAGTAATCAAGCATGGAAGTTTCATCAACTAAAGGCAAGTCAAGTGTTATGGAGGATGTTATCATCGATAGTGTCAGCAATAAATCATTGTGAACATAAGCAAGATCAATAAGCAGCGACAAGTCTGAGAAAAGTGTCACACTGTCAATAACTTTCTTATGGAATCTCATCGACCATCACTTTGTAGTTTGTACTCGGGTTAAATCATCGTTTCATTGAAGCATGTGTTTTCCTTGTCTTTTTGTTGTTTTGAAATCAAGAGATTGTTTGACATTCTTATTTTGACAAAATATTTTGATCAAAGTTCAACATGCAAAATTTAAAGTTATCATTTCTAAAAAAATTTTGAGAGCAGAATGACATGATGAGCGCTATCAAAGTGACCGAACAATTTTTTGAGCCCATACACCGAGTTTTTGAACCACATCATATGAACTAAGATTTATCAGTATACATCGACATGATTAAGGATTCAATATTTATGGACCCGCGAATCATAACTCTTGCACATCCAGATCATTACATTGGATGAGATCAACATTTATCAGTTTAAAACCAACTTTGCTTGAAATTACAAAAGGTCATCATTAAAATATGTATCCCCAATTTGAGCCTGACATGATATTTCTTTGAAAACCCCGACATGAGTCACACCCTCACACTGGGGGCAAACACATGGGGGGCAAATAAGAGATTTTTAGTTTAAGGATACAGTGACAACATTAAAATCATCAAAATGGGGGAGGTTTAATAACAAAAACCCAACATGGGAGAACAATCAAGTTGAGATAGGACATGACAAAAATCAAGAGTCGATCCTAAGGACAAGTTCTTAAAAAAAAAAAAAAGAGAAAATTTGAAAAAAAAAAAGAACGAAAAAAGGAAAAGAAAAAAGAAAAAGAAGAAAATATTGAACTATACCATGTCTGTTGGTATCTTTGGTCAAACGTCATGTGGGAAGAAATGTTATATTAAGATTATCGAGTCTCCAAGATAAGTTATCAATCAAATGAAGATCTTGCAAAATTATTTCATTAGACTATATTGAATGCAACAAAAGATGAAATAATATCAGATGACAGATGATGGTTTGAGTTTTTAGTATTCCCTTTTAAGTTTGAAATTGTCAATGAAAGGAATGGCATGGTTGTAGAGATTCTTAGAGCATTGGTTGATTGATAAAAAATCACGTTAAGATAATTAATGTATTTTTATGTCGTTTCTTCTACAAAGACAACAAGGGAAAAAGAGTTAATAACTAGATCCTAGGTCTTTGAAACCCTTAAACACTTTTTTGGGCCTATGAATTCCCTTTTATTTTTATGCCCACGAACCATAGCCTCATTACGCGCTTTTAAAAGTCTTTCTTAATCAAGCAAGGAATTTTAACTGATAAGTGGTGCTCTCTAGTATTGTTAAGGTTTTTTTTCCAATAAGAGTTATAACTTCACGAAGTAAATTACAAGTTGTTATACATATTGATAAATTAAGTGTTGGAAAAGGAGACAAATTTTCAACTGAATCTCGGGTCTTTACTCGACACTCTAAATTGCACTTCATCATGTACCTTCAAATCACATACCCCCAAAGTCAGAGATTAGAAGAAACACAAAACCTAAAAAAAAAAAAAAAAAACGATTTTCAATCTCACAATGAGTCAATTACTGTTTGCAAAATACAAGATAATTATAAGTCTACATGCGTTGAATATCGTGTGTTGGGTATTGGACAAAATGAATTTGATTTTCAACAAATGACACCTCTTTGATTTTATTTCAAGTATTAGACTTTGAATGCACATGGTTTTTGAAATTGGTGACTTAATTTCAGAACAAGAAAGATTGGCAAAACAAAGATAACACTGATTGGATTTTCAGAATCCTTAATATTGGCAGTTCTTGATTAGAAAGCCCAACAGTCAGAGGACATGAAATGGATCTTGATAAGGATGCAAATAATTTCACATAAAAAAGAAGAAGCAAATAATGACCTGGTGAAATTCATCAGATTTATAGCGACAACAAATATGTTTTTGTGATGAACAAATGAATGAGCATCAACAGATCAACTCAAGGCAGAATTGCTTAGTGGAGAATGATTGTTTAACAAGCTCCAACAACGGTTGAAACTAAAATTGCATTTGAAGGGCATCATCAGATTTTGGCTTACCCGCAGATTTTGTTGTCTCCAAAAGATATTGTAACATGGGTGCATTTGGATAAATGTTAAAGAATATGCATGCCATCAAAGATGACTAGGGGATAATATGTTTTGAAGTTACTGATTCAAGCTCCGCTTCACTACATGAATGTGCGTGATAAAAAGAAAGATGTCATCACATGAGTCATTATTGATAAATGTTGAAAGGTATATGTGCCACCAAGACTAATAGGGGGAATAATTGACTTTAACAGCATATCGACTAAAGGTTCAAAAATAATAACCTTGTTAATGACAACATTATAATTCTTCGTATGGACTAAGAAGAATTTATTTAGAAGGAATTGAGTCTATAACGAAGAGTTTCAGATTTCATGATCGCAGTTGCATCAATTCAAGGTACAATTCATTGCATGATTGTGGATGATGATAACATTACATCTTTTCTCATGAGCTGAGAGAAATTTATGGTAGATAGCATTGAGCATGCAATGATGGGTTTTGGATGCATTTCTGGATAACTTGACAAATCCATGAAGGTCGATGATGACATATAGTAGAAGAAATATGATTCAATTGATGATAAACTCCATGATTGATTGACAATATAAGATGAGATAGTATTTAGCAAGTCTTGCAAATGATTGTTAGCAGAACACACCCAAATCAAAGAGCTGTTATTGAAAGAATCAAAGAAAAATGGATGACTTGTTAAACCCCTTCATGATGAATCAAGCAACACCACACTTGGGGGCAAGTTCAGAATTGAAAAAAATGAAAGCAGAGATAATCGCAGATAACCCAGAATAAACAGTGTGCTTAAGTTTTTGGATAAATCACAACAGAGCTTTGGATATTAGGCAAAGGCATCCTATGAGAATGGAGCATCAGCGAAAAGGGACCTATGTTTCCAAAAGAGAATCTCAGGTGAACGAAACCACGGAAGAGAATATGAATTGAGGTCCAGTGCTGCTTTGTTCCTCAAGACATGTAAGTCACTCGTTACAACAAAACCACCTTCATTTTAAACCCGGGCAGGTCACCCGTTATAATCAGACCCGGATAAGTCATCCATCACTATCGAGACTCTACTAACCCGGGTAGGTCACCCGTCATAATCAGACCCGGGTGGGTCATCCGTCACTATCGAGACTCTACTAACCCGGGCAGGTCACCCGTCATAATCAGACCCGGGTACGTCATCCGTCACTATCGAGACTCTACTAACCCAAGCAGGTCACCCGTCATAATCAGACCCGAGTAAGTCATCCGTCACTATCGAGACTCTACTAATCCGGGCAGGTCACCCGTCATAATCATACCCGGGTAAGTCATCCGTCACTATCGAGACTCTACTAACCCGGGCAGGTCACCCGTCATAATCAGACCCGGGTAAGTCATTCGTCACTATCGAGACTCTACTAACCCGGGAAGGTCACCCGTCATAATCAGACCCGGGTAAGTCATCCGTCACTATCGAGACTCTACTAACTTGGGTAGGTCACCCAGAACAATGAGACCCTTCTAACTTGGGTAGGTCACCCAGAACAATGAGACCCATATCTAACTTGGGTGACCTTCTAACTTGGGCAGGTCACCCATAACAATGAGACCCTTCTAACTTGGGTAGGTCACCCAGAACAATGAGACCCATGTCCATCATTCTATTTTTCTTTACAACACTTACTATTTAAAGTCTTTTACAAGACTTTAGTCATAAGCATTGTAAAGAGGGGGCATCTGTTGCTACCCAATTTTTGACTCATTATTTTTATGTTTCGAAAAAAAAAAAAAAAAAAAAATATATATATATATATATATATATATATATCTTGGTACAAGGGCAAAATTGAACAAATTGAGAGTTTAATGGCCAATGGATGGTTAAATCGTGAAAATTAGAAACCAAGGACCAAAATAAAAAGGTCGCGCAAAGTTAAGGTTGAGATTAAATTTTTTAGGGGATATAATTGTGCAAAATTAAAAGCTCAGATCCAATGGAGGTTCAATTAGAGAAATTACAAATTGAGGGACCAAAACACACTTTGACCCCTCAAAGCAGCAGACATAGCTGCCGACCAGCCGCCTGCATGTAGCCACCAGCAAGCCTGTCACCGCAGAAAAAAGAAAAGAAAAAGAGAAGCACACCGTTGCTTGCAACGGTAACTTCTGTAATGCCTATAAAATGGCGAGAACAAAATAGAAATAAAAAAAAATTAACGTGAAGATGACGAAAAGATAGAGGTTGCAGGCGAAGAAGAACAGAGGAATGAAGCAGACGAAGAGAAAAAAAGAACAGAGGAGAGGAGTTTGAAAATCTATGGAAGACGAATATACAACGAAAATTCACAGACCAAAATCATCAACACACAGTTCCCCTTCGTCTCTTTCATTCAGCTTATTCTCTCTCTCTCACTCTCTTAAAAATCTACAGCCATCGTTCTCTCCCTCTCCCTCTCGGTTCATCAACGCCGACAGCCATCCCGGCCATCACGCATCATTTTGTCACCACCAAGAGCTCCCCTTACTCCGGCGACCACCAGCCCAGTCTCAGGCAAGGATTGGCCGAACAGCCCCCCACAACAGCACACAGTCCCGTCACCTTTCGATGACAACTCCGGCCACCACAGGCCACCATTTCCGTCACCACCACGACCAGAAGAACCACCTCGACGTCCTCTACGCAACGGTATTAACAGGTACGCCATTCGTCACACTCGAAAACTCCACCATTTACTATTCATCTTCCTTGTTTTTGCATACGGGGAAGTGATGCCGGGTCGGGTCAGGCCGGGTGTGGCGCCCGGCCCGACCATTAAAGGGACTGGGCTTCCAGCCCATCTAGACTGGAAGCCCAGCCCGTGAGCAGAGAGTTCGGGTGGGCCGTGGGCCCAAACCAGCGAAGCTGGACCTCGAGCCCACCCCCATGTCGCCTGGCCAAGGGCCTGGACCATACCTCCAGGTCAAAGCCCGGTCCAGGTTTCTCTGGGCTGGCAGTCCACTCCGAGATGGGCTAGGCTGCCAGCCCAGATCCAAATTTCTCTGGGCTAGTAGCCCAGACCTCAAACTGGTGGGCTGGCAGTCCAGCCCACCAGTAAATAAAAAAAATAAAAAAAAATAAAAAAATATTAATATATATATATTTTTTAGAAAAATATTTGGAAAAAATGTGTTGTTTTTTTTGCATACGGCCAATACACTAGCATATTTTAATAAATCTTTTTGTTTCAAAAATATATATATTACCTTGGAATTTTAAAGAAAAAATGTATTTTAGCATGGATTTTGCAAAGAAAAATCATTCCTTGCATTTTTGGATTTTACAACATGTTTGTAAAATCCAAAGGGTATTGGCCAATATTCCAAAAATTATAAAAAACTTTTTTTGGTGATTCATATTATTCACTGTTGGTATTTGGATAAATAAATCATAAAAGGGTTAATATCCAAAATATTCGGCGGGGATAATATGCTATCATTCACTGTCGGTGTTTGGATAAATAAATCCTAAAGGGTTAACATCCAAAATATTCGGCAGGGATGATATGCTATTATTCACTGTCGGTGTTTGGATAAATAAATTCTAAGGGGGTTAATATCCAAAGTATTCAGCGGGGATAATATATCATCATCATTTAACCAATATATTTTTTTTAAAAAATCAATATCATAGCAATCATAAGACAAACAAAAATACCAAGCAGCTTACGTTAGGTAGGGCGTACTAGGGGTGCTAAAACCTTCCCTTTACGCAACCAGTCCCTTATTCTAGAATCTCTGAAAGACCAGTTTTAGGTTTCCTAGTAACCGTAATACTAGGGGAGGGTCGCCGCGACGCCGCGCTCTCGCGACGAGGTGCGACAACGATTATGATTTTGCGAGTAGCAATGCAAATTCGTACGAATTTATGGACGATACGAAGACACGAAATAAAACAGAAGCAAAAAATATTATTTGACTCCTAGATAACCCAAAATAGAATAAAAACAAAGAATTGGACAAAACTAAAAAGAAAGATCATGTTTTGAGACTTGACGAGAATCTAACCTTTTATGCAAATTTTTACGAAACAGAATTTACACCAAGACCAAATGACCTCGAAAGAATCTCAAATTCAATATTTAGTATTTAAATACTAAATAAACATCAAAGCTGAGTTTATAGGTCATTCTCTTACTCCTAGGTACTCATCCCCTTGTGTGATCAATTTGTGGAAGAAATAAACCTCCAATTGAAAACTCTAGTATACGATATCCACATAAGCCCAAAATTAATATATCATGCGATATCAACCCCAAGACACAGAATGTAAAGTTTCAATTGATTGTAAAGTGTTTTGCTAAGGGTACACTAAGGTAGTGTTTCTGCGGAAGAAATGAATCTCGAAATAAAACTTCAAGAAATAAATATTAGAATAAAGGCCAAATTTAAGGAATAAGCACTGGAAAACTGATTAGATAACGCTGACACGAAGAACAAGGAGATGGACACAAATACTGGAAACCTTTAAGGAATACTTAAAAAAACATGAAAATAACAGAATGATATGACCTTGTTTTGGAGCCTAGCTCTGATACCACCTGATGCGAACCTCGTGATCACGTGGTCACGCAACCCATAACTTAGAATGAGATGTGATCCCGGAAAACCGAAATAGGTCTGATAGGAGTGTGACACAATGAAAACCTGCCCCAAGGCACGAACACTATTGGAATGAGTAGAATGACGCCATGCAGCTAGTTAATCTTCGATAAGTTGGATTCAGTTCGTTCTAGAACTAAAGAATGCAAGGATCACTCTCACACATAAACTGAAATGTTCAGAATTAAATTTCATAAAAGGCCGCCGAAATTTAGCTAACATGAGTTTAAATAGTCTTTTAAAAAACTAACCCTAATGGACCCCTTATGTGGGCTTAAATGAGATCCACTCAAAACTGACCCAAAATCCGAACTTGAAAAGCCCATGCCTTAATCCAAGCAGGTCTTGGATCCTAGCTGAAATCAAAGTCTTAATTAAGCCTAAGCAAGCCTTGGACTGTAGCTAACAAAATTAAATAAAGCCCATAAGGCTTTTTTTATAGTCTTCCATCAAGCCCATTAATCCCATGTTTCCAAGTTGTAGTAGGATTCTTTTGGCTCCTTTGCTGTCCTCACTTCATGACCCAAATAAAGTTGGGCTGGACCACTCTTGCACATATCCTCTTGATACTTCAATGGTCCTTGCAATTCTGACTTGGTTGACACCTTCAAAACCACGAATCAAGCCTCTGACCATGTAATAAGTCCTTGTTGGTGTTTCTGGTGCCAGTTCGCATTAATTGGTTATCTTAATTGCTAGAACAATCTATAAGTTGTTATTGTGGATAATCTATTGCTAAGTTTGTTTTCAAAACCAAAGTTATGGTATAAAAACTTGTGAAGCAAATAAGCTTAATAATTGTGATGGATCTATGTTATTAATCTTAGGGAGAACATTCAAACAAATCAACATGAGTTGCGAACAATTCTATTGTATATATTAATCAATTTGTTTAGTTTTATAAGCTGTCATTGAACTAAATTATTAGTGTGGACACTGTGATTGTTTATTTGTTAGAGCTATTTATATAACAAATTTTTTAACTAACTAACATTAAGAAAAGAAAAAAAATCAGATTACAAATCGAAGTTTCATTTCAATGATCAGTTCTAATTCCGTAGGTGGATGTTTACTTGAAACCAAAGTTTGTTTTCTTAGTAAATATAGCTGTATTTAATTTTGCTTGATTGTTTAATTTTGCTAATGTGTAAATAATCATCAACCAAACCTCCTAATTGCATGAAAATGAAGTAAACCATCCTCGTCTTTTTTGCTCTATATTATACTAATGTTGCCTTTAGAGTCCTTGAATATGAATCATGTTGAGCTTTTATAAAGTATAGTAATGTTATCTTTACTTGATTGTTTGATGGATAATTATGTTATAGCACAATAAGCAAATTTGGATACTTAATAATTGGGTTAAGTTAGCTAATGTTACAGGTTCGATATACTATAACATCAAATACCTTAATATATATTTTTATCTCAACTTCTTGACTCAATCTTTAATTTAAATTTGTTATAAATTATTTACATGAGGTTATCAATTTATTTTATTAAATATATACCTTAATTTTTAAGAAAAATATTTATGGTAAGAAAAATATTAGCAAAGGCTTGCATTGTTACTTTCGGCAATGAACGTGAGGACTGTCCACGTGGCATAATAGAGCGTGGAGTGATACTGAGTTATAGGTGAGATAAGATTAATTATTGAAGGACTACTTATTGAAATTAATGATTACAGGGACTAATTTATTAGCGTCATTAAAGTATGGACACTAAGTTCAGCTATCATTTAACTCAGGCAAGACCACCACGGCACCACCACAATTCAGCACCATCTGAAAAATTACCTCTTTTGAATGAACAGAAAGTAAATGGCAAATATCTCCCTCCTCTACCGCGACGCCTACGCCGACGACGACGACGACGCCAACATCAACACCAACAGCCAAACCTCAACCGTAGACCCTTATTTTCCTCTCCTTTTTTCCTCTCCCCACGATGACCCCTTCCTTCCTGTACCTGAGCTTACCACCCATTTCAAAATCCTCTCTCTGGCACACCAAGACGAAGACGCCGTTACAGATCCTGAATCCGTTATCCTCAACAGCCCCGATCTCCTAGACCGCGAGAATCAGGTCAGTTTCGTTATGGATTTGTTTCAGCAACGTGTTGAGCAGTCCCAACTGCTTTGTGATGATGATGATGTTTGTTCCTCGCTTAACGAGTCGAGTTTCGGTGTTATCCAGGAGAATCCTGAATATAATTTAGAGCTTGATCTGGGATTAGGGTTTAGTTTAGATAGTCAAGATATTTGTGGGTTTCAAGATATAGACGCTAATTCTAATGATAATGACAATAATGTTGTTTCTAATGTCAGTAATATTATTGTTGATGATGAAGATTTCTTTATTGAGAGGAGTGTTTCAGGAATTCAGTCATGTCAGGCTGAGTCTACTGTGAGTATTCATACCAATGCAATCCGGCTTGTTGGGTTCGGGTCTGATACAGATTCTGAGGATAATCAGAATTCTTTAGCTATTGATTTTAATTCTGGGGATGATTATGGTTTGGATGTGAGTATAGGGAATGGAAGTTTTGGTGAAGATGTTGACTATGATGACGATGCTAGGGTTACAATTCCGCTTTGTTGGGACTCGCGTCAATTGGAGGGTCATAGAGAAAACAATGAGGATTTTGAGTGGGAGGAAGTGGATGCCCGTGTTGATGAGAGGGAGGTTCTAAGTATGTTTATTGATGACGATGAGGCATCTGTTTCACTTTCCATTTCACCTCATATTGCTCCTGAGGATTTGGTCAATGTAGAGAGAGTAGGAGGAATGGATCATCTGGAGTGGCAGGTTTTATTGAATGCTAATAACTTGGACCACGACCATAATTCTGAGCCTTATTTTGGCAGTCATGATGATTATATTTATACAGCGGAGTATGAGATGTTATTTGGGCAATTTACAGAGAGTCAGAATGCGATGATGGGTCAGCCTCCGGCAACAAAGTCTGCTGTTGAGAAACTTCCATCAGTGGTTCTCACAAAAGAGGATGTGGAGAGTGATGGTCCACTTTGTGCGGTTTGCAAGGAAGATATGAATTTGGGGGAGAGAGTGAAGCAGTTGCCTTGCATGCACCGGTATCATGGTGAATGCATTGTGCCATGGCTGGGGATTAGGAATACTTGTCCTGTTTGTCGATATGAGTTGCCAACAGATGACGCAGATTATGAACAGAGAAAGATGGCTGAAACTTCTGCTGGCCATCGTCTTTGATGTGTAATTTGTTTGCTTTTGGATGATTTTGATTTTCTTTTAAGCTGTAGAGTTGTCAAGAAAGTAGATGTTGCTGTTAAGATTATCAATTGCATTTTCAGTTAAAGATATGTTTTTTCAATTCGAGCAATATGTTTTAATTTCAGAGCATTTTGAGGTGGTGATATAAAGAAAGTAAAAAGCTAAAACAGATTGGTAAAACACTGTAGCAATAAATTACTATGGAATTGAAATTATTTTACCTCTTAGTATGTCTTTATTTAGTTTGGATTGATATTTTTGATTTTTTACATTTATATGCACAGTAAAATAACTATAATATCTTTAAATAAGACAAATTAAGAGTTGTCGTCGGTGGTGTTATTGGATTTCAAATATTGTCACGTGCCCATCTGCGTGCTGACACAGATCTTGGTGTTGTCTCATCAGTTGTCAGTAGCTTCAGTCGGCGTTAGTAGTTTTAGTTGGCGTCAGCAGCTTCAGTCAGCATCAACAGCTTTATGTCAACTCAGTTGCATTAAGGACAAGTCAGCAGCTAAGCAGTCAGGGGCTGACGGGGTAGTTGGGTGCACTGGTTAGTGTGATTAGTTTTGTTACAAGAGAGTTTAGTTACAAAGTTTAGTCCAGTTTTGTTTGGGTGGGGTAATGTAATTCGAGTTGTTATTGACCGGGTTACGTAATAAGTTGATTAAAATAAATAGTGGTCCAACAAATAAGTTACTGTATTTGTATGTGTAATTTATCGCCAATGTTGTGGCTGGGGAATAGGTCAATAAAAGATAGTTAGCTGGATATCAGCTAATTAAAGGGTTGTGCTTACCTATGGGTCCTTGGAACCCGGTAATTTGTTAATTTTAAGTCTATATTAAGTATGAATGAATAAAAAAACTATTGAACAATTTCCCAAAGTTAGACTTAGAGGTTGTAGATTCCTTGAAAATCCATTTATTTTCTTAAAATCACTAGAAACGTGACATTGGTATCAGAGCTGTTTTCCATGGCTGATGGTGCAGGGACCAGGTACTCCCAACTTGTTGAATCGTTGATATCTGTCAAACAGAATCAAGATTAGTCCCAACAAAGTCACAATCCTTTACAACAAATGGTGCAAGGATTAACACAAAAATTAGAAGTATTGGCCTCACATGTAGAGGCGTTGGTGCAAATGAAGGCTGCCTAGAATACTGGAGACCTAGGAGGGTCATCACAATGAAGAAAAAATTGGAATACAAACTCGTGCAGTGAGGCTGAATTTTCCAAATTTCAACGGGGACAATCCTAGTGGGTGGGTGTATCAGGCTAATCAATTTTTCAATTATCACCAACCAATTCCCATCACAAGATTTTACTAGTCTCCTTCCATATGGAAGGGAAGGCTTTGGTGTGGTTTAGGACATTGAGGCAGCAGGAGGGCTTAATAGTTGGGATGAGCTCGTACGAGCACTATAGACTAGGTTTGGAGCATCACCATACGATGACCCTAAAGCCCTTATGCGGCTGAAACAAACTTCTACAATAGAAAATTATAAAGGCCAATTTGAGGCATTGTCGAACCAACTCAGAGGATTAACTGAGTCCTATAAACTCAATTGTTTCCTGAGTGGGTTGCGAGAAGACATTCACTTTATGGTAAGAATGCTCAACCCAGTAAATCTGCATATGGCTTTTGGGTTAACAAAAATACAAAAAGAAAATGTGGCTGCCTTAAGGAGAATTGCCAGGTTGGGATCCCTTCCTAACCAGTTTACTAATGGGACGGTTAGTCTGCTCGGAAAAAGGGCCTTGGTGCCCATCCAAAGACTAAGCCCTAGTCAAATGAAGGAGCGGTGTGAGAAAGGATTGTGTTACAATTGTGATGAAAAGTGGGGGCTCGACCATAAGTGCAAAACAACCAAGCTGTTTGTTATGGAATGGGAGGAATTGGAAAGGGAGGAGTTAAATAGAACCGTAGTGACATACGAGATGGAGTATCAACATTGTGAAGGGGGTATTCCAAGATGTGATAGAGCCTGAAAAATCTATTCATGCTTTTTGTGGGTCACCTGACCCTAAAACTATAAGGATTTTGGGTCACATTGGTAGGAAAACAATGGTAATATTGTTAGACACTAGAAGCACATATAATTCCATTAACCCTTCAATTATCCAAGGTAGTCATCTACCCTACGATACCAAGGAGCGGATAAGGGTCAAGGTTGCGAATGGACAGATGGTGGAATGCGAGGGAAGAATTGCAGCAGTTCCACTACACATGCAAGGTTACGGTTATGCCATTGATTTCTTTATTCTGACATTAGGGGGGTTGTGATGCTATTTTGGGGGTGCAATGACTTCGAATCTTAGGACCAATTTTGTGGGATTTTTCCAAGCTATGCATAGAGTTCTCTATCATAGAGACGACAAGGATATTGCAAGGTATGACATGTACTTTTAATTTCATAATAGAAGGTAGGAAATTTGGTAAGGTCTCAAGGCAGAATAAAAGGAGATTAGTCATTCAGCTCCTAAATACTGAAATGCCCAAGTTGTGGTCCATTAATAGCCCCATAGAA
Source organism: Salix brachista (assembly GCA_009078335.1). Classification (NCBI taxonomy): domain Eukaryota; kingdom Viridiplantae; phylum Streptophyta; class Magnoliopsida; order Malpighiales; family Salicaceae; genus Salix; species Salix brachista. The sequence goes on from CM018586.1 coordinate 11,179,615, forward strand.
CCCTCACTAAAAAACCTATTACAACAATATTCAAACATATTTTAAGAACCAAAAGAATTACCCCCATCCCGAGCCAATGATCATCATATCATATTACAACCAGATTCCAAGCCAGTGAGTGTAGGGTTTAATAGGTATCCTTGTTTCCAGAAATCAGAAATCAGAAATAGAGAAAAAAGTGCAGGAAATGCTACTGTCAGGGATAGTCAAGCCCATCCAAAGCCCTTTTCCATCTCCAGTCTTACTTGTTCGGAAGCAAGATGGTAGCTGAAGGCTTTGTGTAAACTATACAGCCTTGAATAAGAAGACAATAAAAGTCAAATTCTTTATACCTATAGTGGATGAGCTTTTAGATGAGCTGCTTGGGTTAACCATCTTCAGTAAATTAGATCTAAGGTCAGGGTATCACCAAATTAGGGTTCATCCAGGAGACATACCCAAGACAACTTTTTGTACCCATGAGGGCCATTATGAATTTTTAGTCATGCCATTTGGTCTTACCAATGCACCGGCTACATTTCAGAGCCTCATGAATGACATTTTTAAACCACATTTGAGGAAGTTTATCTTGATATTTTTTGATGATATTCTTGTTTATAACAAAAAAATTTCTAATCACATTCAGCACCTAACTACTGTTTTGGAAATCTTAAGAGACCACCAATTATTTAAAAAGAAATCTAAGTGTTGTTTCGGGTGTGCTGAAATTGAATATCTTGGGCACTTAATCTTAAAAAAAGGAGTGAGAGCAAACCCTAGTAAAATTGAAGCTATGATTGAGTGGCCCTTACCAACCAGCCTCAAGTCTTTGAGGGGATTCCTAGGGTTGACTGGGTATTGTAGAAAATTTATTAAGGGATATGACATCATAACAACCCCCCTCACAGCCTTATTGAAAAATAATTTTTTTCAATGGACTGATGTAGCAAGAAGGGCCTTTCAGGATCTAAAACATGTTGTAATTAACCCTCTTGTCTTAGCTTTACCTGAATTTTCTATTCCTTTTATTATCCAATGTGATGCCTCTGGTATTGGTGTGGGAGTTGTCTTAATGCAATAAGGTAGACTTCTAGCTTACATGAGTTAGGCCATACAAGGGAGACCATTGCAACTATCAACCTATAAAAAAGAGCTAATGACATTGGTCTTGGCAATAAAGAAATGGTGACCATATTTGTTGGGTAATCATTTCAAAATTTAGACTGACCATCACAGCCTCAAATATTTGCTGGAACAAAAGGTTGGCACCTCATTTTAGCAGAAATGGATAGCCAAATTATTAAAGTATAAGTTTGTTGTAGAATACAAACAAGGAAAGGATAACAAGGTTGCAAATACATTATCTCAAAGGGTGGAGCCACTTGAGCAAGTATGTCTATCAACACTTATAATTCCTACAAATGGTTGGATGGATCTGCTTAAGACCAGCTACGAGATAAACCCAAGGGTGCAACACATTCTTAAGGAGTTGAACCAGGGAGGCTCGAGTGTTCCACATTATCAACACAGAGATGGGTTATTGTTCTACAAGGGGAGGCTAACTATTCCTTTAGCAAGTGAATTGCGAGATAAAATTCTACAGTTAGTACACAGTAGCCCGTAAAGGGGCCATTCTAGGTTCCACATGACACTACACAGGGCTACAACATAATTCTAGTAGATAGGGATTAAAGGGGAGACTAGGAGATATATCAAAGAATGTGATATATGTCAACAATACAAGTCATAAATTATACATCCACCTAGGTGATTACAACCATTGCCGATTCCTATGAAGGTTTGGTCTGATATTTCTATGGATTTTATTGAAGGATTACCTCTGTCAGACGGGTATAATATGATTATAGTGGTAGTTGATCGATTATCTACATCCATTGTAACTGACCATGACCCCACATTCACCATTTCATTTGGGAAGGAGTTTTTTAAATTATAGGGTACTGAATTGAAGTTATCATTGACCTATTATGCCCAGACAAACGGTCAAACAGAGATAGTTAATAAGATGGTGGAACAATACTTGTGTTGTTTCTCAGGGGACAGACCAAAGGGGTGGACTAAGTTCATAAATTTAGCAGAATGGTGGTATAATACAGCTACACATGCATCAACAAAGTTAACCCCTTTTGAAGCAGTTTATGGATACCCCCCCCCCCCCCCCCCCCCCCCCCCCAAAAAAAAAAAAAAAAAAAAAAAAACTACTACCCTACTTGCCAGGCACAACAAGGATCCAAGAGGTAGAAAATACCTTGATGAAAATACCTTGAAGAGATCCTAGGTATCCTCCACGCCAATATACAACAAGCACAAGACCAAATGAAAAAATTTATTGATCTAAAATGGACAGAAAGACACTTTGAGATGGGAGATTGGGTTTACCTCCTATTGCAACCGTATAAGCAGCAAACACTGGCTTAGAGAAGGAACATTAAGTTGCCTCCTAGGTTTTATGGTCCCTTCCAAGTGTTAGAGAAGGTGGGTACCGTAACCTACCACCTTGATCTACTAGTGGACTCGAGAATACACTCAATGTTCCACGTGTCTTGTTTAAAGGAGAAGTTGGACCAATGTCACCAACTGGTGGTGACCCTTCCACCCACCGATAGGTAGGGGGTCGTTAGGCTGGAGCCTGAAGAGGTCTTGAGCAGGAGGATGAAGATGAAGAAAGGACGAGCAATGATAAAGCTTTTGATTAAATGGAGAGGGTTGAGTGCAGATGAGGCTTCATGGGTTGAATATGCTGAATTGACAAAAAAATTTCCTGACCTTGTGGGCAATGTCATTTAAATGAGGGAGGCATTGTCACGTGCCCATCTGCTTGCTGGTCTTGGTGTTGTCTCATCAGTTGTCAGCAGCTTCAGTCGGCGTCAACATCTTTATGTCAACTCAGTTGCATCAAGGACAAGTCAGCAACTAAGTAGTTAGGGGCTGATGGGGGTAGTTGGGTGCATTGGTTAGTGTTAGTAGTTTGGTTACAAGAGAGTTTGGTTATAAGAGAATTTAGTTACAAAGTTTAGTCTGATTTTGTTCGGGTGGGGTAATGTAATTTGAGTTGTTACTGGTTGGGTTATTAATAAGTTAATTAAAATAAATAGTGGTCCAACAAATAAGTTACCGTGTTTGTACGTGTAATTTATCGCCAATGTTGTGGCTGGGGAATAGGTAGATGGTTAGCTGGATATCAACTAATTAAAGAGTTGTGCTTACCTATGGGTCCTTGGAACCCGATAAGTTAGTAAATTTTAAGTCTATATTATGAATGAATAAAAAAGACTATCGAACAATTTCCTAATGTTAGACTTAGAGGTTGTGGATTCCTTGAAAATCCATTTATTTTCTTAAAATCATTGGAAACGTGACTGATGTGTCCTCATAAAAAATTAAATCCAAGATTTGACTATAGAGATGTTTTAGTAATTTAACATTTTTATATTACTTTAACCATAGGCCACATAACTTGCCTATCAGGAAATGATGTCATGGCAGGAGACTTGCAGTGATGTAATGTTTCTAAATAGTCTCATATATTCTTACAAGTATCTAAAGAAAAGTATTTCCATTACTGAACACCTGAATATTTAATCCAAAAATCAATTTTGCAATTGAAACTAACACTAACAGTAAGGATAACAAGATTATCCCACACAAATATGCAAGTGAAAATTGAATTTGCGCAAACAATCCACGACAATACCATTCATTTTAACAGAATATTTTCACTATTGTTTTCTTCTAGAAAAGAAAAAAATGCAAGCAACATGATCATTACCTATAAGCTAAATTAGATTGTGCAATCACTGTAATGAAAATACAGTAGCAATAGATACAAATTATTGTGGATTGTAATATTGAAATAACTATTAATGTTAAATGATTTTTTTAAGTTAATAATATTTATTTTTGTTTTGTCATTTATTTTATTTTTGTTGTTTTTGATTTTGGTTTTGTTAAAAAATCACTTTAGTGGTTTTTATATATATGATATTTCAGATATAACATTATGTAAACAAAAAATATACAAAGACACACGCAGACAAAACAGGAGGAAAAATTGGGTCATATTATCTCTAGTGAAAAATATACGAGCCACTTGCCCTACACCTCGCCGCAGTCAGAACCGAATTTTTTAATATGTAAAAAAATATCAATGGTCCTAGATTTTTTTTTATGATGCTATACATATGAGAAAAATAATCAACCTACAAACCTTTCAATTATTTTGTTTTTTATATATTCAATATATTATGGATAAGGTGTTAAAAATAATGAGAACAATTATTTTACAAATATTTTTTCTTAAAAATATTTTAGGCTAATTATATATTTTGATATTTGTTTATATTAATGCCTTAAAACATATATAAAAAATAAACTAAGTTTTTCTTTTTAAAATCTCAAATTAATTTAATCTTAGTATTCTGAAATACTTTTAATATAATAATATGAAGAATCAATCTTAAAAAAAATAATTTAATTTTTTTATAACATTAATGACGGTAGTATTGCCAATAATAATTAGAATATTTTTTATTTATAATAATGATTATAATGGTAGCTATAATAATTGTGACAATTTAACAATCATAATAATAACAATAAGAATACTAATTGAAATACATTGATCAATCAATGTTGTTTTTGTGAAAAAATGATTTTTGCGCATTTTTTATGTATGATATTTAAAATCTAATATCACGTAAACAGTGTTCAATCACGCATTTTTAAAAAACAAATCTCAAATTAATTTAATCTTAGTGTTCTAAAATAATTTTAATATAATAATAGGAAGAGTAAATCTTAAAAAATAAAAAAATAATTTAATTTCTTTTTATAATAATAATGATGGTGGCAACAATAGTATTGCCAGTAATAATTAGAATATTAATTATTGACAATAATAGTTATAATGACAGCTATAATAATTATGATTATTTAACAATAATAATAATAACAATGAGAATAATAATCAAAATAATTCATCACTTGATGTTTTTTTTTGTGAAAAAATAACTTTTGTGTATTATATTTCAGATCTAATATCACGTAAATAGAAAATATATGAAGCCAAATATAGACAAAACAAGTGAAAAAATTGGGCCAAATTATCTACAATAAAAAAATATACGAGCCACTTGCCATGCTATTTGTAGCAGCCAGAACAAAAAAATTTAACATGTAAAAAAATATTAATGGTTCTAGATTTTTTTTTAGGATACTATACATCTTAGCGAAATAATCAACATACAAAACTTTTTATTATTTAGTTTTTTATATATTGATTTTATTATAGATAAGGCGTTTAAATTAATGATAATGATTATTTTTAAGGTTTTTTTCTCTTGAAGATAATTATATATTTTGATATTTATTTTACTAAACATCACTTTAAACTAAAAATATATTAAGCAACACATACACAAAATAAGGTAAGAAAACACAAAGATAACAAATCACTAACAACAAAAATTCACTATATATGCATAATAAAGAGTTTCACTCTCATTTCAAGCCATAAAACTAAACTTATTTTATTTTTTAATACAAGTTGAATTTAATACAAAGATAAATTATAATAAATATTAAAAGTCAAAACTAAGAGTATAGATACATAAATATAAACAAAAATTAAGAATTATCCCAGAAGGACTGAAAAAATTAAGGGATCAAAACTATACAAAAAAATAAAACCAAAATACAAAACAAAAAATTACATATATTAAAAAGAGACAAAAACAATTCTTGCTCTGGTTAAACGCAGGCCAATGATTATATATATAATTTCAATTTAAATGTAAAAATAAACTAACTTGAAATTATGTAATTTAAAATGTAAATACATGTAAAATAATGGTAGTTAAATTGATATGATCTTATCAGTTTGATAAGTTTAAAGATAATTTGGACAACTAATAAAAATACAGTTTGATTTTAAAATCTCACAATGACATTTAAAAAATAATAATATTGAGACGACAATACATTAGATCAAATGAGTAAACGGGAAATAAACTTTCAAATTTATAAAGTTCAATTCTCAATAAATTTATTGTTAAATGATGAAATTGAAAACAAATCAATATAAAATAACATAAAAAAATACTTTTCAAAAAAAACTAAAAATTGAATAAAATTATAAAAATATACAATTTTGCAAGACTTTTCTAAACTATTATTTCCTTAAAATTTTGACATGAGATATAAGATTTCAATCTAGTCCAATGGTTAAATTGAGAAATATAATTGATACCATAAAATTAAAAAAAAATCTATGTTACTTGTAGCTCGGAATTGCGAAGATCATCAAGTGATTGGATAGTTCAATATTGTTGGTCCCCGAAATTGTAATTGTATTGAACTGAATCACTCAGCTTTTCTCATTCTCAATTGAGTCCTTTTATACTAGTTACAAAGCAGTGTATTAAGAAAACTGAAATTGCAATCTAACCACTACTAACAACTTTAACAGAAAAGTAACTAAATGAAATTGCAACTAATTAACTAACTAGTAACAGATTATTTATCTCAACAAACCCTCCCTTAATCTGGATCAGTTTCCACCCTTCGGAATTTCGCAGACTCCCAGTCTCTCTCGCAGCTTTACAAACCCTTCAAGCTTTAACGGCTTGGTCATAATGTCAGCTATCTGTTCTTGTGAACTACAGTATTTCAACTCTATAACCCCATCATTAGACAGATCCCGAAGAAAGTGATACCTGACTGCTATGTGCTTGCTTCGTCCATGCATAACTGGATTTTTGGATAACTTGATCGTAGAACAGTTATCACAAAATACCACACATTTATCTTGGTTCCAATTCAGATGACGAAGTACCCTTAGCATCCAAATAGCTTGGCATGCACACATTGCCGCTGAGATGAACTCCGCTTCTGTAGTTGAAAGAGTAACTATGGCCTGCTTCTTTGAACTCCATGCCACTGCTCCAGAACACATTGTAAACACATAACCTGATGTGCTTCTTCTATCATCCAGATCCCCAGCATAATCGCTATCCGAATAGCCAATCAATCCATCAATTCCTGCTCCTTTCTTGAAACAGATTCCCAGATCAGTAGTGCCTTTCAGATAGCTTAAGATTCTTTTAACTGCCATCATATGCAGCTCTGTGGGCCTCTCCATGTATCTGCTCACCAAACTCATCACATACATAAGATCCGGTCTGGACACAGTTAGATACATCAAACTACCAATTATCTGTTTGTACTGTGTTGAGTCCACCTTGACTCCCCCTTCATCCTTCATCAGTTTGCAACCGGGAACCATTGGAGTTTTAGTGGGATTACTATTCTCCATGCCAAACTTCATTAAAATTTCTTGGGCATACTTTCTCTGACTCATGTAAATTCCCTCACTGCTTTGAATCACTTCTACCCCCAGAAAGAACTTCATCTTTCCCAAGTCAGTCATATCAAATTCCTTCTCCATAGACAACTTGAACTCAGTGATTAATGCTTCATCATTGCCCGTGAAGATCAAATCATCTACATATATGCTCACAATAAGCACCTTCCCTTCACCAGACTTAGTAAACAGTGTGGGTTCACTAGGGCATTTTTCAAACCCTTGTTTGGCAAAATAGGCTTCTATCCTGCTATACCATGCTCTCGGTGCTTGCTTTAACCCATACAAAGCTTTCCTGAGTTTAAACACCTTTTCTTCTTCCCCCTTCTTAACAAATCCCCTCGGTTGCTCAATGTACACATTTTCTTCCAGTTCTCCGTGCAAGAAGGCACTTTTAACATCTAATTGATAGATGTTCCAGTTCATGTGTGCTGCAACTGCCAGAATTATCCGAATGGTATCCCAACGGGCAACTGGTGCGAAAACCTCCGTGTAATCAACACCATATTTCTAAGCATACCCCAAAACCACCAGGCGAGCCTTGTGTTTATCTACTTCCCCTTTCTCATTCAGCTTGGTCTTGTAGATCCACTTGACTCCTATAGCTTTGGTCCTGGCTGGCAACTCAGTTAAGACCCATGTTTCATTTTTTTCTATTGCATGTATTTCACTTTCCATTGCATTCTGCCAAGTAGGACTTGCTGCAGCTTCTTCATAACAGTTTGGATCTCCTGTTTCTGTGTACATCACCAAGTCCAGCTCATCTTCATTCTCGGAAAGTCCCTCTCCTGATTTGTAATCTTCCATCCACACAGGTGCTTTACTCATCCTTCCCTGCCCCCTGTTATTTCTTCTTGCATTCCCTTCATTCACTTCTTCACTGTCAAAGGCTCTACTAGAGCCTGCATTCTGCTCTTCAGCTGCTGTGACAGCTGGGATAGCTGCTGTGATAGCTGGGATTGTTCCTTCATTGGTGACAGCTGCTGTCACACCTTCATCCCTTCCATCTGCAGCAGCTGCCACTTCTGCTTCACTGCCATTAACCCCTTCTTCTTCACCATCAAGTGATTCCCCCCATTCCAGCACATTGTTTCTGGAATCTGACTCACTTCTATCCCATTTCCAGCCTTCATTCTCAACAAAAACAACATCCCTGTTGATGATGATTTTCTGAGTAGCAGGGTTGTACATGCGGTATGCCTTCGATTCTTTGCTCACCCCCAAATGCACACACTTTGTGCTCTTGTCATCCAATTTCTTCCTCAATTGGTCTGCATTGTGCACATAACCCACACACCCAAACACCTTAAAGTGTTCCACAGAAGGGGTGATGTTTTTCCACACTTCTTCAGGGGTTTTGTTCTTCACAGCTGAGGTTGGGCTTCGGTTCATCAGGTGGACTGCCTAATTAACTGCCTCAGGCCAGAATTCTTTAGGCACTTCTCTCTCAATCAACATGCTTCTGGCCTTATTCATAATGTCTCTATTCTTCCGCTCAACAACCCCATTTTGCTGCGGGGTATAGGCTACTGTTAGCTGCCTGCTTATGCCATTTAATGTGCAGAATTTATCAAACTCCACAGAGTTAAACTCTCCCCCTCTATCAGTCCTTAGGCAGCAGATACTCTCACTTGATTCTTTTTCTGTCAACACTTTAAAGTTCTTGAAAGTGTTGAAAGCCTCAGATTTTTCCATAAGGAAATACACCCATATCTTCCTACTATGATCATCTATAAAAGTAATCAAGTATCTCTTCTTACTATGTGATGCAGGGGTCACAGGCCCACAAATATCTGCATGTATCAGCTGGAGCCTTTTAGAGGCTCTCCACTGGCTTTGCTTGGGAAAAGGATCCCTATGCTGCTTTCCCAGCACACAGCCCTCACATAGCTGCGTTGGTGCCTTAATCAAAGGCAGCCCTTTCGCCATCTTATTATAGTACAAATTCCTCAACCCCTTATAGTTCAAATGGCCATATCGGCAATGCCACAAATGGGCTTCTTCCTCGGCAGCAGTCTTAAAGCATGCAATATCCTCATATTCACTATGTTCACTAGGGGTAATAGATGCTAATATGACAAACATTCTATTAGCAGACATAGCACTCTTCATGATTAACCCTCTAGATTCATGAAATATCTTGCACAGATTATTTCTTATGAGTATAGCTAACCCTTTCTCCTGTAATTGACCTATACTCAACAAATTATTCTTCAATTCTGGAATATAATAAACTTGCGTAATAATCTGCGTTACCCCTTCTACATTCATCTTAATATTGCCTCTACCCATCACTAACATCCTAGAATTATTCCCCAATTTTACAAATTATCTAAAACCTTCTTCAAAGCTTATAAACCACACCTTATTCCCTGTCATGTGATTACTACACCCGGAGTCCAGAAACCATACCTCATCTCGGGTGGACTGATTCAATTCTACATGAGCCATGAGAAGCATTTCTTCCTCTTCCTCAAGCTCTGCATAATGTGCTCCACGTTCCCAGTCTGGACACTCGTACTGGAAGTGTCCCAGCCTGTGACACTTGTAGCACTCAACCAATTCCTTCCTGAATTGTTGCCTTCCCCTTCCTCTTCCTCTGCCTCTCACCCCACGGCTCATGCCAAATGTACCCCTGCCCCTTCCTCGGTTTGTTCTGTCATCACAGACAACCTTTAGGGCTTGCTCTTCTTCCCTATACTCAGTCATCCTTTGTTCATGAACCAGGAGACTACCATGCAGCTCATCAAGACTCAGCGAGTCCAAGTCATTTGACTCTTCAATGGAGCACACAACATAATTGAAATTCATGGTCATAGTTCTCAGAATTTTACTCACCACCATACTTTCTTTCATTTGTTCCCTGTGAGTCTTCATTTTGTTCACCACCGAGAGAGTGCGAGAGAAGTATTTGTCTACCTTCTCTCCCTCCTTCATCACCAGCACTTCAAACTCCCTCCGAAGAGCTTGCAATTGAGCTCTTCTCACCTTAGTTGAGCCTTGATACTTCTGCTGCATGCTGTTCCAGATTGCCTTCGATGTGCTCTTATCGAGTATCGTCTCCATGATACCACGATCAATTGCCTGAAACAGTACATTTTTGATCTTCATATCCTTTAACTTGGCATCTTCCACAGTTTTCTTCTGAGCATCGCTCATTGTGACTCCTCCTGTAGGAACTCCTTCTTCCACCAATTTCCACAGCTCTTTGCTCCTTAGGAAATTCTCCATCATCATCGACCAGTGGTCGTAGTATCCATCAAATTTGGGTATAGCAGCTTGCACAAATTGATGTTCTGAGGTGGTCATTTTCTCGGTGAATTTTCTCAATCTCTCGGTGTTTTTCTCTCTTTAGTCTCTCGGTGTTTCTCTCCCCGTGTTTCTCTCTTTCTCACAATTGATTTTTCTCTCGGTGTTTCTCTCTCAGGATCCACACACAGCAGTGAATCTTCTTCACTCAGATGGAAGAAATTAGAAGTAGAATACCTCAGAAAAAAAATCTTCTTCTTCTTGAATCGCCGATTTCTTCTTTCATAGATCGTTCAAGAAGTTCTTCTTCTTCTTCTTGAATTACCACAGATCGTTTCAAGCAATTCTTCTTCTTCTTTTTCACAAATCACAGATCATCTGATCTCTCACTCTCTCGATCGCAGCTGATCGTTTGATCTCTCTCTTTACCCGAGAGGTTCTTCTCGGGAAGCTTTCTCGGGAAGCTTCTTCTCTCTCTCTCTCTCTCAAATCTCTCAATCAGTCCTTACAAGCTCTGATACCACTTGTTGGTCCCCGAAATTGTAATTGTATTGAACTGAATCACTCAGCTTTTCTCATTCTCAATTGAGTCCTTTTATACTAGTTACAAAGCAGTGTATTAAGAAAACTGAAATTGCAATCTAACTACTACTAACAACTTTAACAGAAAAGTAACTAAATGAAATTGCAACTAATTAACTAACTAGTAACAGATTATTTATCTCAACAAATATAGCCAATTGTCAAGGGATGCAGTAGCAAAAAAAATAAAGGGACTGAAATCTTTTACAATGTCTAACTTTGTTCAATGGCGGGGTCACATAGATTCTTATGTGTTGCCCAATGCCCATTTAGCAGTTAGGCGAACAATAATTATTTCATCAGGTAAATTGTGAATACATGTGCTTATCTCTGTGGATGCTTCTCTGCTAGTCTCACAATATCCTGGCATTTACACTGTTGGGTTCTCAAATATTATATATCTGATGGAAGCAATAACACAAAATTATTTAGAGGTTTTCAGGATTCTGTTAAATAGATTTACACTTGTTTAGAGATTTATTATTATTATCTCATTCGACTTTGAATATTTATATTTATATGTAGGGTGATGAATCATCTCTTGACCACTTAAATATTTTTATATAGTTAATGATATACCCAATGCTTGCCATTTGTTATCTTAATTAAGATAATATGTAAAAGGATCAGAGCATAATATTCTTTATAGAAAATAACTTAATGATTTCAAGTCTAAAGATCACCTACACAATCATTACATGATTTTTTTCATATACATCAACGATCTCTCCATATGAAATTCTTATACGAGTAAGTTCGCTTTACATGTTTTATAACAAACCTTATATATTAGTTTCAAGTATCCTTTATATCTTATCTTATGAGAACAATTGTTTCATTTCATAAAAGAAAGAACATAGTGTGTACCATAGTCTCTACAACTCTAATAAATGTTTAATATTTAAAAGAGCATTGAACATATATATTTTAGAAAAAAATATTTTCAGGCAATAGGAATCCAATAATTATAACTTTTTAAAAAAAATTGCTTTTCCTTGAATTTTATCTTTATTTTAGATTTGTAAATGAAATTATATATTTATGAATATTAAAGATAAATTAATTTTTTATTAATATTATAGTATCACATGTAACCACCTAATTGAATACAAGACATATTAAACTAACAATCTCTCACTTGCACTAAAAATATCTAATATCATATTACTTCATGTAGCATTAATATTTCTGCATGAATACTGACTTAGTAAGAGAATCTTCTATATTATATTTGGAGAGTATTGATTGTATCTTTACATCGCTCATTTTATTGAAGGTACATAAATGATTGTAGAAGAAGATGACACAGAAATAATTATAAGGATGTTTTGAATATTAAATAATTATAATATTTTTTTTTAAATTTCGTCAATTGAAATCCAAACTTAGTATATAAAATATTATCAATTATATTTCGAATAATATATAAAGTGCATATGTGAGTTGAGATATATAAATAGTAGAGTTTAAACTAAAAATGTTATCTCCTGCTAATGCTAGAAATCTAAATCCTAACCGCTAAGCTATCCCTTCCTTTCAAGTTGATCGAAAAGGTTTATATATTCATTATCAACTTTCATCATGGACGAACTGTAAATTGAGGTTTCTTCCTCTTCTTCTTTTTCATAGTGAGATTACTTTCATTACTTGAATACATCTCTATCGAAAAAGGCTAAGAACTTGGATCCAACGTGTGTTTGATGCCAAAAAGAATTAGATTCCACAAATTTTAGAATCAATGATCCAGAAAGTGGAGAAGATTTTGTATGCTCTATATATTCCATATACAAATGTATATTATCTTAAAAGCTAAAACAGCTCGCGAGTCGATTCTACTGTGCACCAAGAGACAAAGCACTATGGACTTCAATAGCACTGCTCAATTTTCAGGTGGTTCGGTTTGGTTCGTTCGGTTCAGTCGCTTCGGTTTGTCTGTTTTTTTTTTTTTTTCTTTTTTGCACAGTGTTTTAACAAAAATGTCCCTCGAAAAAGACAAAAAACGGCACCTGGGTTGAGGGGTTCAACAGTAATTGCACATTTTCTGTCTGGTTCGGTCCAGTTCACCTAGCCGGTTTATTTATTTTTTATTATTTCTTTTCGCTATGCAATAACATTTTAGTCCTTCAATAACGACGAAAAAAGGTCTACAGAGGAGGGGTGAGCCCGTAATTTATCATTTTTTAATTACTTTTATTGCCAATTTACTGTTTGGCGCGTCACCGAACGCGCCAACAATTTTCGTGCCCACGCGTGTTTCGGGCGGCGCGTGCAACTTATTCTGACGTTGAAAAATATCCAACCAGCGTCTCAAATGGTTTTCATACATGTTATCTTCCCACTGGTTCAGCGCGTGTGATGATACGGTGGCCGGAAACGTGTCAATTGTCGTTTGAATTCCCTCCCTTTTCTCTCTCCTGCCTACGAAGCTAACGTCAGCGCAACTATTTTTTCTCATATTTCATTTCAGTCCCTGGACTTTCGATTGTTGTGTTATGGTCTTTAATGCTATTATATAAGTTTTGATTACTTTCAATTGAGTCCTTCAATTAAAATTGATTATATATTGTAGTTTCATTTAAGTCCTCATTCTTTCAATTTCCGGATTGCTCTGGAATTCTTATTATTTTAGTTATCAAATTTCTGATTTATTTCAATTTTATCCTTTCATGCAAATTGATTATAAATTCTTAATATTTTCAGTATCAAAGTTTTATTTTTTTTCAATGTTATCCTTCCATGCAAATTAATTATAAATTTCAGTTTCATTTCAGTCCTAATTATTTTAATTTCCGATTTTGTTTGAAATTATTTAATTTCAACAGTTCAATGTTTTCATTTATTTCAATTTTGTCTTTTAAATTAAATTTATTACATATGTTTTTATTTATTTTATCACTTATACTTTTAATCATGGATTTTATTTTAGTTCTTTTATTTTTTTATGCATGTTTCTTACATAATTCCTATTTCTGTCCATGTTTATATGTACATGCTCTTAGTTTAATATTTCTGTCCATTTTAAAATTGATATTTCTAATCTTTTCTCTTTGTTGTTTTTAAAATTATTTTCATTTATCTTTCAAATCATTTTTTTTAAATCTACCTATATTTGTTTTTTTTCTGTCATTTATTTAAGTTTTTTTCTTATAAATATGTGAGACTCATTATATATTTTAATATTTATTTAATATTAACGCCTAAAAATATATATGGACATGAGAAAATGACCTAGGATTTTTTAAGGAACAAAAAAATAATATCAGTGTCCTTAAAAACTTTTAATATAATAATATAAAAAAATCAATCTTATATATATATATATATATATATATATATATATATATAATTCCTTCTAATTCTAATTTTGTCCTATATAATTCCTTCTAATTCTAATTTTATCCTCTTGTGTTTAAGCTATATATATATAGATTCCTTCTAATTCTAATTTTGTCCTCTTGTGTTTAAGCTTATTTCTTAGAAAATTTTGAATCTTGGATTTTAAATTGTTTTTGAAAAAAAAACAATTCATGTAATATTTCAGATATTATATTAGTGGGGGGAAAAATGCAACTTACGAACAAAATGGGTTGACAAATTTACCCAAGTTATCTAAAATTAAAAAAATATACGAGTCACTTCCCCAGCATTTTGATTACATTGTTCCTTTTATGCGGAAAAAACACTCATTTCTAACAGATTTAATCTATTATAATTACATTAATGAAATATTAAAATTACTAATTACAACATATAAAAAAAGAATTAATTTTCTACATAGAAAAAATCACCTCGTAGAACCTATATGTATATATTCCCTCCATCTCCGTAGCTTGACTTCTTGCCATCAATTGACTTGGCATTTACCAATTAGGTGTCATATTATATATATTTTTTTTAATAAAATTAAGCTGTCATGTTCTACTTTTCTCTCTCTATATTATTCATAAAAGGTACTTTTCTATAAGCATAATACAACTTCATTTATTATTAATTTTGTTAAAGAGAACAAATATTATATATAAAACAATGATGTTTATTAAATGAGTATTATTTAATACTATAAGCAAATAAGCAAATATTGAGATTGAGTGCCTATTTGGGAGTGTGTTGATGTTGTTTTTGAAACTTTTTTTTTGTTTAAAAATGCATTAAAATGATATATTTTTTTTATTTTAAAAAAAATATTTTTAACATCAGCACATTAAAATGATCTAAAAACAAAAAAAATAATTTAAAGTAAAAAATAAAAATAAAAAATCAATTATTTTAAAAAATATTTTTGAAACGTAGTGTCAAACACCCTATAACAAGTATTCTAAAAATGTTAATTAGAATAGTAGACCTTATATATATAAATATAATTTGAATTTAATGACTATTCTTGTTTGTTTTTCAAATTTAGAAAGCTATAAATTAAATTTCAGTCACCTAGTTTCACGGTTGCCTGTCAAAATTCGGCCACTATCATTAAACAATTCCTATATTTGAAGAGAAGCCAAGGCAAGGCAAGGCCGGTTGCACGCAACTTAACAAATTTAGAGTTACCTTTTGATCTCTCTTGCTTTTTTCATATATACATATATTTTTTGAAAAATTGTCTCGGCAGAATTCCTCAACATCTTTCGGATTTAAAAGTCATTTTGCTCCCATTTTTCATTATGTGGTTGCTTTTTTTAGCATTATATAGGTAGAAAAAACTGTCATTTCCTCTCTTAATTTGATCGTTCACGTATGCTTAATACGAACATCAATTGAAGATGATGTTGAAAATGTTAAACCAAATGTCCAAATCCGGATGCGTGCTTTAATTTGACGAAGGCCAATTCTAGCAGCAGTTACCACATAGAAGCATATGATACTTGTATGACAAGAAACTACTACCACTACCATCTGCTGAAGAATCGACTTTAAGAACCCAGTTCCTTCCTTCAATCTGTCTTTCTCTGTAATAGCCATGGAGCCACATAATAAAATCAAGAAGTTCCATGGTCTGCCTCATGCAGACTCGGTTCATAATCTATTCACCTTCCCTAAACCCACACAAAAACAATATCCGTCAGCGACCAGCCAGCCCATTGATGAATCCACGAACTACTCCTCAACCCTGGCAAATATATCTGAAAATCCAGAATCCAGCTCAAGTCTCCTCGACAAGTTCTTGACCAATTCTCTATTCCATGTCCCCCTTCATATTCTCTCTCCAAACACATCATCTCTCAGTACAGACTCTACTGTAGCTGAGCCAAGAGATGAACAGCTCGGCATTTGCAATGACAAGAAGCTAAGGAGGATGATATCCAACAGAGAATCTGCTCGAAGATCCCGTATGCGAAGAAAGAAGCAAATTGAAGATCTCCAGTATCGGGTTAATCAGCTTCAAAACATGAACCATCAGCTCTCTGAGAAGGTTATCCACTTGCTAGAAACTAACCACCAGACTCTTCAAGAGAATTCCCAAATCAAAGAAAAAGTTTCTTCTCTTCAAGTTGTTCTGTCTGACCTGCTGACACCTTTGAGTAATGTGGACGAGGGCGATTGCAACAGCATTCATCTCAAAGGAGAAACTTCAAACCGATGAATCCATCAATATATATATAGAGAGTTTCATGGGCATATATATATATATATATATATATATATATATATATATATATATATCTTGAGTTAATTAAAAGGTGAATTGAACAAAAGAAAAAAAGTTATTATAAGCACATAAGAGAGGTTGTTTCTGGGTAGCTGATCATGATCCATCGATTGCTTACTAAGATTTGTCTTTGCCTTATCTTGTCCTTTCTTTCAGAAGAGTCTTCCTGTTTTACTTTGTTGTGTCGTGTCATAATAATAATAATAATTATTATTTTTATTTTGAAGTTCATGCCATCCAGATAATTAGGAAGGTGTACGCTCGCTAGTGAACACCTTGCTGTGACAAAAGCATATGCCAATGAATCCATGCATATATACAATGTCTTCTGTATCTCATATACATTGTTTAGTTTCTTCATATATGGTTCATTTTGCAGGCTTACCTAACCTAACCTTTAGTTGTAAAATATTGACTGGAAATCTATCAGAAAAGCAGAAAGGAAACTCAGAAACAACCTCACTACTGGGAGCTATGAAATTACATGAGTACTGGTGATGGCAGCTAAAATTAGGGACGGTCACAGTAGCCAGATCACGAATAATGTTTAACTCATAAATATTGCTTGTTTGAAATCGATCAAAAGCTTAGTTGAATGCATCACTCTGTTAATTGACTAAATCAGATGGGATAATCTCTAATATAGATATGTTGTTTCAAAGAGGAATACATTCTAAATTGATATTAAATTCAATGAAGATGGTCTTCGGGATATGGCCAGGAAATTCTTCCTCTGATGTCCGTAGACTTGTACCAGCCCAAAATGGGTAAGAAATAACAATGCAATACATTGAATATGCAGCTCGCAATGTGACATGAATGACGGTTCCATTTCTATATTTTACTACAAGATTACACGATTGCATGAAAACGGATCGACCAAGAAACTGTGTAATGTAAGTTGATGCAGCGTATTATTTATACAAAATTGTGTAATATATTCACCGTAGCCATAGATACAGATCATTATGGCTTACAATAGTGTAATTATTATTTTACCTTTTAGTGCACCTCAAACTTATCCTTAGAATCAAGGGTATTTACGACTTTTCTAAGGGACCAGTTGGCATTACCAGAAAGTTTGGGGTATTTTAGTCATTGCCGCCTATTTTTGCAAAGTACAACTGCTATTTTACCCCTCCCAACAGACAGGGAACAGTATTCTACCCGAGGGTATTTTTGCAAATGTCCATGCAGCGTCTCAAAAAATACGCCGCCATGTCCTCTACTGCATGGAGGTGTGTGTGGCGTCCCACGATGGCCAGATCAGAGACAATGGTTGGTTGAACTTTTTTGTACCCTTTTCTCTCTCCTGAAGGCCATATTACACTACAGTCCTCTATGTTGATGGATGCTTCATTTTCGTGCCGTTTCTTTTGAATGTTTTATATGGTCCTGATTTTTGTAATATAAATTTGGATTTGTTTCAATTTCTTCCTTCAATTGAAATTGATTATATTTTTCATTTGCATTTCGGTCATTATTCTTTTAATTTTGGATTTTGTTTTAAATCCATTAATCTTTTCAGTAAACAATTTTGATTAGTTTCAATTTTGTCCTTCAATTGATATTAATTATATATTGCATTTTCATTTTGGTCCTTATTCTTTTAATTTGGGGTTTGGTTTTAAATCCCTTAATATTTTTGGTATAGAAGTTTGGATTGTTTTCAATTTGGTCATTCAATTGAAATTAATCATATGTTTTATCTTCATTTCGACCCTTATATTTTTAATTGTTTTATTTTAATTTAATTCCTTTATTCCTTTATATATATTTATGCATTAATCCCTATTTTTGTCCATGTTTATATGTATATGCTCTTAGTTTTAGTTTTTTTCTCTTTTGTTGGGGTTATATTTTTTTATTTAGTCCTTAAATTTTAATTTGTGTTGATGATCATTTGAAAATTAATTTTTTTTTTCTTGAAGTCAAATGTTTTTTTAAGGCTAATAATTTTTTTTTTGGTCATTTTTTTTTTGTTCACTCTTTTGTTATAATTTTTAGTTTTTTTAATTCTTCAAGGTAATTTTGTTGTTTTCATTATTTATGCAATAATAATAATAATAATTTTAGATGTTCTTTCAAATGATTTTATTCCAGAGGGTAATTTTGTTGTTTTTTTTATTCCTGAGGGTAAGTTAATAAATTTTATTATTTTAACAGTACTAATAATTATAATTTAAGGTGTTATGATCATGATGATAATAGTGACAATATAAATCATAATGATAATAGCGATTATAATTTATTGTAATGGTATAGTACTTATGATGTAACTAATTACGACTTTGATGATAATAATAATAATAATAACTCATAAAATAATATAAAAATATCAATAATGACAATAACAATTATAACAATGATAATAATACTAATTATAATTTAAATAATACTAATAAAAATAACAATATTAGTTATCGTGATGATTGTCATAATAATGACAACGATTATAACAATATTGTCAGTAATAATCAAAATATTCATTATTTACAATAATGATTATAATAGCAGTTATAATAACTATGATAATTTAAGAATCATGATAATAAAAATGTGATAATAATCAAAATAATTCATTAGTTGATTTGTTTTTGTTCAAAATTAACTTTCGCGGCTTTTTTATGTATGATATTTCAGATTTAATATTCTGTAAACAAAAAATATACGAAGCCACATATAGACAAAACAGGTTGGAAAATTAGACCAAATTCTTTACAATGAAAAAAAATATGAGTTACTTACCCTGTGCTTCGCCGCAGCCACAACCACATTTGTTAACATGTAAAAAACAAAAATAATGATCCTAGATTTTTTTTTGTGATGCTATACATCTGAGCGAAATAATCAACCTATAAAATATTTGATTGTTTAGTTTTCTTATATATTCATTTTATTATGAATAGGATGTTTAAAATAATGATAACGATTATTTTTAAGGTTTTTCTTATTCAAACTATATGAGACCAATTATATATGTTGATATTTATTTAATATTAACGCCTTATAATACTTTTAATATAATAATATGAAGAATAAATCTTAAAAAATAAAAACAAATATTTTATTGTCGTAAAATATAATGATGGTCGAGCGGTTTATCTGCTTCAATCTCACCAGTTATAAGAATAATTTGCTAAGCTCACAACGTAATGCAGGTAATCTAACTAGTATAATCTATTATGGGAACATTAAACTGAATTCCAGGATGGTTATTCCTTTGGTGGCCTTTTGCTGTGGACCAAAATGCTCTCATGTTATTCAATTTCCCATATAATATATCTTTGGTGCATTAAGTTGGTATAGATTATTAGCCTATATGTGATGTAGTCAATTTGTTGGTTATATGTGACATTGACAAAACAAAACTACAACCATAGTGCTCGTAATATTTCTGTGAAGATTTGTATCAACTACCTAGATTTTAACCATCAATTTTCTTTAATGGCTAAAGGGAATTAGTTAAGATATGTCATAATCATCCAATTAGAATAATATATTTAAACGTTTGTTTATGTGTAATTGTTTTGTATGATATATCACTAATATCATTGAATAAGATTTAATTAAAATAATAAATCTCTCATTAATATATTAAGTACATGTTAAGGACATGGTTTGTTGTCTTTTGATTTTTTGTGAATAAAACAAGATTTTTATTCATAGATAACTTGCTGAGCTACTCAAGGTTAACATTAATCAAATATGTTTAATGCTATAAAATTGGATCATTATTAACAAACTTATATGATTTTGATGAGATACTTAGATTATATAAGATTAGAGGTAATAGTTAGGCGAAACATATATGATATGTATAGACAAAGAATTTTCACCTACTAATCTAGGAGTAACATAACAATTCATGTCATAGATGGATATAAATATTTTATCATTGCCAACCATATTAGATATAGTCATGTGTATTCGATGAAAGTCTAAACCATTTGAAAGGTTTAAATAATTTAGAAACAAAGTTCAAATACAAATTGAAAAGAGTATTTTGATTAGATCAAATTGATGAATACTTCAACCAAGATTTTCAAGATTATTTAAAAGAGAATGAGATTCTCTTATAATGGACACCACCTAGAGCACCATAACATGATAAAGTTTATGAAAAGAGAAATGCACTATATTGGATATGGTGTAACCAATTATGAGAATGCATTAGTTGATATTTATGCCTATAGTACCATAAGAATTAGAGGTAGCTACCAAGAAAGACGAATTGTAATCTTGATCAACAATGACAATATATATAATTTTATTAATGTACAAATCATTAAAGAAATTAAGACAATTGTTGAAAAAACTACTACATTAGCAATAATAATATCTAATGAAAGTGTGATAAGGTGCAATTCTTATCGTCTCAAGTTAATATGGATATGCATGGATATAGTTTTCAAACAAATTTGAGATTTTTGAAATTAAAAATAGGTGTGATATGGTGTTCAGAGCAAATTGACTAAAAATTTACTCTATGATTATATTTGATTTCATAAAAATAAAACTATCATTTAAAAAGAATGGTAGAATGATTAAACTGAAAAGAGTTGTTAAGAAGCAAAAGATATATCAATCAAGGTTCACAAGATTTTAAAGGAAGCAGTGTGTGGCTTTATGGGATAATTTTTTTTATAGAGATGATGGAAAAATCAAGACATGTTGTGAAGAATGATGGCATTGCTAAATGACAAAGTTTGTATTTTCAAAACCAAAACACCAACCACCATCTAAAAAGATAGACCATAGAATACCTTTAATACCATAAGCCAAACCAGATAATATTAGACCTTACAAGAGTTCATTCGAGCAAAAGGAAAAGATAGAGAAATTGGTTAAGAAAATGTTATAGAATAGGATCATCCAAAATGAACTATAGTCTACTTGCCTCACATGTGCTCTTGACTAAGAAGAAATATAACACTAAGAGGTTTTGTGTGGATTACAAACAAGGTTGTAAAAATCGTGTTTCTACTCGTAAAATCATGTGATTTTACGAGTCAAACGTATAAACCTGGTAAAATCAAGTTAAAAAATCAAAACCCAATAAAATCGGTCCAAACTCGGTAAAATCGGGTAGAATCGAATATCGAGTCGAATCGGTCCGATTTTACGACCCCAGTCTTTCCACCTACTTTTCTCTTTCCCCTACTCTTTCCACCTACTTTTCCAAGCAACTACTGTGATGAGCTTTCTGCGTATACAAATTTTTCACTTCAACAACAATTGATGTGATAGCTTCTTTCTTGTCATTATAATAATTTTTTTGATGTGTTTAATTGAAACTGTTGTTAAAGTTGATGTTGAATAAAAAACAATTTAAAATTGTTTTTAAGAATGTTGTTGATACTGAAAAGGATATGAAGTAAATTCATGGCTTCAAATTAAATAAAAGCATTTGATTATTTATACATAAGAAAGGTAGCAAAATAACATTAGTTATAATTTTATTATTCCATTATATTATTCTAAAAAATAAATAATATGTGTGTGTGTGTGTGTGTGTGTGTGTATTTGATGCATGTATATATTATTAAATGATTAAATAATAAGTATTACATATGTGTGTTTTATATCAATTTTAAGGTATTTATAAATCAAATTGTATTAAAAAAATTAAATATTCTATAAAAATATTTATATAGTATAAATATATATTTCAGGATAGGTTCATGTAGTTTTTGGGTTAAATTTGACCATATTCATACCCTATATATTATCCATTAGTCTAAGAAAATCATATCCATTCAAGTTGGGTTGAGTTGATATCCATCAGATTTAAATTAAGCTCTCAACTCTAATAGTATTATATGGACTCTTCCACCATGTCCAAAAAACAATTACATAATTACACGAATAATATTGAGAAATTTGGAATTAAAGGTACATCCAAAACATCATGAATCATACTACAAGTAGTAGTAATCCTTTCGATAGTAATGTTTTTGATGAATGTCTTAAAAATAATGAGGAAGATGAAGGTAATGAGACTGATTTTAGTTTACATAGCACGCTAGCAGAGTGTTTATTTTAAATTTGTTAGTTTTTACCTACTAAAATTCTATAGACATAATTATTTTATATTGTATTCTTAAGTTATTTTAAATCATGTATGAACCTAAACTAATAAAATTTTATGGCCATAATTCTATTGTATTGTATTCGGTAAAAAAATACTTATAATTTAACGATTTTTTTAGGAAAATATTTTACTTACAATTTTACTATACGATTTAAGTATATGAATAACTTGATTGTTAAGAATGAACTCTTTATTCCTCTAATAGAGATAAGTTGTTAGATAAGTTACAAGGTTTCAAATTCTTTTCAAAACTAGACTTAAATTTTGGATATCATCAAGTGATAATTTCTAAATATAGTATAAAGAAGACAACAATTAGAACTCATCATGGGTATAATGAATTTAAGGTAATACCCAATTTAAGGCAATACCCCTTTGTTAACTAATGAACCAAACATATTTAGGTTTTAATAAACAACATATTAGAGCCTTATTTGAGAAGGATTTTGTTGGTATGATTTGATGACATATTGATATATAATTTCACTTTAGAATTACAAATAAATCATCTTAAAAATTGAAATATAAACTTTAAAGGAAACCAATTATTTGCAAAATAGTTTAAATACTTTTTTTGTGAGAAACAAGTAGAGTATTTAGGACATGTCATCTCCATAGGAGTAGCAAATAATCCACGAAAGACTAAAGTTGTTAAGAAGTGACCCACTCCATATTCAATTAGAGAATTAAAATGATTTTTAAGGTTGACAAGTTTATAGAGGGATTTGAAATTATTAGCAAACCATTGATTGAGTTGCTATAAAGGAATAACTTTTGCTAGAATAGAGGGATTTGAGATTATTAGCAAACCCATTTTCAAGGAACAAGTGGGTGAGTGTTGCACATGATTTTTATATAAGGAGACATGTAGGTATCCAAAATTCTTACAAGAGACTTCAAACAATGTTTACAAGAATTTTGGAACATTAAAGGAGTTTTTACCATACTTGAGAACCATATTGTTGTCTATTAAAGATCTTTTTAGAACTAGAAAGTCCACAAGACAAAAAACATCAAATAGCAAATTTCATATTGCATCATTTGACTTATATCACAAAATTGTATCACAAAATTTTATTAAACTCTGATTGTCTTGAGTTTTAACCCGATGTAGAAAAGAATGCTAGAAACTCTTTAAAACTTCAGCTTGTTCCAGCAGTTGAATTTAGAATTATGCTTGATAGCATAAAAATAGATTTTAAACACAATTATGCTAGAATAAAAACTTCTTTGTTCAATCTTTTTTTGAATCTTATCAAGAGTAGTAAGAAGTCCAGAATTAGAAAAAAAATAGAGTTGAAGAAGAGAAAAGAGTTAAAGAAGAGATGGAAAATCTCAAGTCTCAAACTTTTTATCAAATCATCATAATTTAACTACAATGACAAAAAAAACACTGTTTAAATAGTGAATGCTAAAAATAAATAGCAATTGAGTTTTAGCCCACTGAATAAAATGTTCCTACTAATACACCTATATAAAAATTCAAATATATTTAAACCTAATAACATAAGCTAAAGCTCAATCTCCTAACAAATGAGTAATTGTTGGGCTACCTTTTATAGTCAAAAATCATAAGCGTGTATGAATCATGTATCAAGTCTAGTATCCCCACAAACAATTTACTCCAAAAATAGTTGAAAGTGCTCAAACATAAAATCAAACAAGTTACAAACAGACCTCATGATCACATGTCACACAACTCACAATAAAGATTAAAATTTGTTCCTAAAAAAGCCAAAAAAAATTGATAAAAATATGGCACAATGAAAACTTGTTCCAGAACACTAACACTATTAGAATTATATTGAATGACACCATGAAACTAATTGATCTTTGATAAGTCCGTTTAGTTCTTTCAAGAACCAAAAAATACAAGAATTACTCTCACACAAGCTAAAAAATCATAACAATATTATTCAATGACTATTCAATTTTAGGCTTACACGAGTTAAAAATATTTTTAGAGAATAACCATAATCATCTATGCTTGTAGACTAAATTGGATCATTTACAAAATTGATCCAAAATCTATATTGATAAACCCAAAACACTTATTAAAATAAGCATTAGATCTTAGCTGAAAACCAAGTATTAAAAAATAAAAATTTGACATATAAACTAAAGTTGTTACACCTAAATAAATAAAATAACCTAAGATAAATAAATTTTGTAGTTTAAATAATGTCATGAACAAGATTTTCATCCTAGAAATACTAGGGTCTTTTGTTCTGGCCTTTAAATATGCAAAATAAGCTAAGAAGTTGATTGTTCAAGTTACCTCCCTTTTGGTTTCTTTGTTTGTCAAGAATAATTAATTGTAACTTTAAAGAATTCTTTCAAAACATGAAAATCCTTGTTGTCTTTCTTTAAACTTCCTTGTAAGATTAGGAAGCTCCTTAAAATAAGCTAATCAATTTGTCATTTCATACCACTAGCCTTTCCTTCCTTGTGTAGCTAGGATGAATAATGAATCATTAATGAATCCATGCCACTTGAAAATTAAGTTGCAACCACTGAAAGATACTTGTAGAACTAGGAAATTTTTAAACAAGTTGTCATATCCTTGTATAAAAAGGATTTTTACAAATAGATAATCAACAAGTCAAAAGAATATAAATAACAAAATATGTATAGAAAACTCTAGGTAAATTTTCAGCTCAATTCAACGATGAGAATTATGATTGTTGTCACAAAGCTAGACAATAAGCACAATTATGCTACAATTTGAATTTTCTTGTTCAACCCTTTCTTGAATCGTATTATAGACAAACGGAGGTTTGAATGAGAATTTGTGGTAGGTAATTTAGTATACCACAAATTACAACCATATAAACAAACTAATGTGACCTCAAGGAAGAGTTTCAAGTTAAATCAAAGGTTCTACAATCCTTACAGGGTCATCCAAAAAATTGTAGTAGTGAAAGCTACCATTCACCCTATCAGTAGTATCTTTCACCTTGCCAAAGTTAGATGAGTATGGGAGGGTTAAAGTTAGTCCAGTAACTGTTTTGGGCAGAAAAATAAATAAAGAGGGAAATCGAGTTGTGGTTTTGGGACTTATTAAGTGATCCAATTTGTTTGAGGAAGATGCAACACGAGGATTGGAAGAGCTTAACAAATAATTTTCTAACTTTAACACCAATCCTTGAGGTAACGAATCTTATATGGGAGGGGCATTGTTACTAGCATGAGGTGTTGAGTTACGAGGGAATTAGAAATAACTAGCTAGGAGCAAGAAGAGCAACCGCAATAAAAGTTACAGCAATTTAGCAGTTGCAAACTGTTGTAGAGTTGAAACAACAAGAAGAAAATCTGTGGCAAGTAGTTAGGAAGTTGATTGAGTTATTAGCTAGTAGGGGGGAAGTTAGTTACAGTTCGATTTGTGTATAAGAAAAGATTGTAAGAAACATGACAAGCAATAAGAAATTGAGTTTCTGTTGTTGCAATTCTCTCTGAATCTCTTTACTTCTATTTTTTTTTCCAATCTCAAGTTTTTCAATTGTTTTTTTACGGGAAACCTTAACACATACCTATTGAAATTGAGTTTCTGTGTTGCAATTCTCTCTTAATCTCTTTACTTCTATTTCTTTTCTATCTCAAGTTTTTTTCAATTGTTTGGTTACGGGAAACCTTAATACATACCTGTTGGATAAACATTTGGTTCTATTTCTAAATTACCTCAGCCACAATACCAACAAAAGATTCAATCATCATGCTCTGCACTTGAGGTATCAATGCACATGTTAAAATTAAAGATTAGCAATCGTAACAACTATGTGCGGAGGCATCTTTATGGAAACAAAAGCAATCAGAGAGGAGAAATGCTAACTTTCTATGATGAAATAGTCATGCTGCATAAATATCTGCAGCAGGTAAAAATGAGGAAAATAGTTCCAGGATTTAATTTTTCTTTTTACCAAATCCATAATAACCATGGACAGCAATTCATGTTTTTATAAATGCTAACTCATACCAGCAGCCAAATTATATAAAACCAATTATAACAGCTTCTTGTGTAGCATGTGATAGATTTTCACATAAGATGATTCAGGATATGTTTGTCAGCAAAGATGGCGGGGGAATGATGGATTGGGTAAAGTGGAGGGATAGATAGGAGAGAGGATGGAAGACTTACTATCCCTTTAGTTGTTTGGTAACAATAAAGGAGAAGGACGACAGTCAATCCATCCAAATTGAAAGCCTTGAATATTACAAGGAAATGGAAAGATAGAAAATTATAAACGAGGAAGGATTAGAGCCAATCCTTCCTTGAATCCTTATCCTTCTTGCCAAAAGAAGAGTATACCTGATCCCTCTTCTTCAATCCCTCCTTGAATCCTTATCCTTCCTTCCCTAAATCCTTCCTCACAAACAGAGTGTTAGGGAATGCTATTTCAGAGGACACTATGCAGGGAGTATCTTGGGCAAAAGTAAAACATGTCAAATTCTTTTTCTTTCATCTTTGCTAATCTTATTTTTTTAATGAATTACTTGAATTCTTGAAAGTACTGGGATTGTCATAGAATAACAGCACCTTATATCCTATATCAGAAGCCACTGGTATAATGAAAATTTAGTAATAATAAAAAATTAATTGCGAGCATTTACCTGTAGTTTTGTTGTGAATCTCTGAGAACCAACTTACTTAGCCATCCAGCTATGAAAATTTTCTTCACCAATAATCACAACAAGAACAAAGTCCATCTCTAAAATGATGGAAGCGCTTGTTGTCTCTCACAACTATCTCCCTTTTAACCACCTTCGATATTAACTTGGCAGCATTATGACAATCTGCACAAATGCGTAGATTCTTGTAAACCCTCAGGGGTGTACCTTTAGTTGTCTTTAACAATCCAAAAGAAATTGCAAGTTTTTCACTATGCCCCCGCAATATGTCAATCTTCTCCTCCTCACCTACTTCATGCAGCACAGAACTTGTGTTAGGCTTATATCCAATTTCACTGATCCTTTCCTCCAATCCTCTCCATGTCACCCGGATCTCTGCTAATTTTGGTTGTAAACTGTCACCAACAACAAAGGTATAAACTCTCCCTCCAACCTCAATCCAACTGCAGCCTGCATCCTTTTGAAGACCAATTTCTTTCATCATTTGCCTCACCCTTCGCACATCATCCCATTTCCCTAATCCAGCATACAAGTTTGAAAGTAACACATAGTTCTCTGCTTTGTCTGGTTCTAATTCTAGTAGCTTCTTGGCAACTTTCTCTCCAATTTCTAGAGCACCAAAAGTTCTACAGGAACTGAGGAGTGAGCTCCAGATTCTATTGTCAGCTTCCTCAGGCATCTCATTGACAAGCCTTAGAGCATCATTCAATCTTCCAGCACGGCCCAGCATGTCAATAAGACATGCATAATGCTCCAATTTTGGTTCAACCACATTGAGATTTTGCATCTCTTTGAAGTATTTCAACCCCTCTTCAACCAGCCCTGCATGACCACATGCCATCAAAATACCAATATATGTAAATCTATCAGGCATTTGGCCAACTTTCTTCATTCTTTCATATAGTTTTATGGCCTCCTTTCCATGTCCATGAATTCCATGTGCTGCAATTATTGCATTCCAAGATGCAACGTTTTTATCAGTCAACCCATCAAAAACCTTCCGAGATTCTTTTATACAGCCACTTTTTGCGTACATGTCAATGATTGAACAGCCTACAAAAGCATCTTCTGTTTGCAGGGCTTTTAATACATAACCATGAGCTTCTTTTCCCAACCGTAGAGCTGACAGTTGAGAACAAGCCCCAAACACACTCACTATGGCAATCTCATGAGATTGTATTCCCTCAAAAAGTGATTTTCGAAATAGAGCCAGGGAGTCATATGGTAGTCCATTTTGTGAGTAACCTGAAATCATTGCATTCCAAGATACTAAATTTTTATCTTTCATCCTGTCAAACAATACCCGTGCAGAAGATGCTCTCCCACAGTGAATGTAGTGAGACAGAAGTGAGGTACCAACAAAACAATCAGTTTCTAGTCCATTCCGTAGTACATATCCGTGAATCTCTTTACCATATTGCAGGGATTTCAGGTGGGCACAAGCTAAAAGCAGGCTACTAATGGTAAACCAATCAGGTTGTTGGCCAGAATATGTCATCTGAAATAACAAATGCAAAGCTTCTCTAGGATCACCATTCTGTGCATGACCACCAATAAGTGCATTCCAAGAGCTCACAGTCTTATCCCTAATACCAAGAAAGACATTCTCAGCAGAATTCAGTGCCCCACACTTAGCATAGGCTAAAATAAAAGCATTTGACAGTTCTTCATGTTGAAAACAATGTCTAAATGAATAGCCATGAAGTTCTTTCAAGCTCCTCAACTGCAACTTGTTCAGACAAGCTGGCAAAACATTCAAAATGGTGACCTCATTAGCTTTCATTTCCTCTCCTTGGTTCTGCATTTCCTGCACAAGATTAAATGCCTCATTGACATCTCCTTCCAAAGAAAAAACACTGATCATGGTATTCCAAGAAACCACATTTTTGTTCTTATTCTTCACAAATAACATTTGCGCTTCATTCAAGTACCCACATTTTGAATACATGTATACCATAGCATTGTTCACCATCACCTCCTCGCTCAGACCGAGTTTCACTGCCAACCCATGAATCCCCATTCCTATACCAACTTCTCCTTCTCCTGCGCAAACAGGTAATATGGTCACCACCGTCACTACATCAGGCAATAAACCTTCCTCTCCTAACATCTCCATCAGCAAATCAAAACTCTCTCTAGAAAACCCATTTTCAGAAAATGCACAAATCATGGCATTCCACGAAACCAAATTCGTCTCAGGCATAAAATCAAACACTTTCATCGCCTCATCCACAACCCCACATTTCCCATACATTCCCACCAAAGCATTGCCCACAAACACATCCAAAACCAAACCCATCTTAATCACCATCCCATGAATAACCTCTCCTAACCTATCATCCAAAATCCCACCACAAGCCTTGATCACAGAAGGGAAAGTAAAATTATCAGGCTTAAACTCTGTATTAGAAACCAAATCCATAAACACTTTAACTACATCGCCATAAAGTCCATTCCTTGTGTATGCACTAACAAGTGCATTCCACTGAATCAAATTCTTAGTCTCCATAGTATCAAACACAAAACGAGAATCCAAAGGAGACCCACACATTGCATACATCTTAATGAGACGGGTATTGAGAACATAATCATTTCTATAATGGGTCGAGTTTGAGACAAACTTGTGTAGTCGTCTACCAGTCTCAATATCTTTTTGATTGCCACATGCTTGAAGCAATAAACCAATTGCTTCTTTTGCTTGTAATGAGGTAGCATTTTTAGAGTGTGATTGAATAAGAGTTAAAGCTGCAGTGAGGTTATCAGTTTCACAGAGAGCGGCTATTTCTTGGAGAAATGAGGGGCGGGTGGTTTGATCAGGTAGAGAGTCGGTTTGGTTAGAGAGAGAGAGAGATGATTTTGAGTAGAGGGAGTTAAAGCTTTTGTTTGGTTTAAGGTTGGTTCTGTACAAGGGTGACTGGTGGTGGTAGTAGCCGGATGGCAGTGACGGTGCTATTATTACTGCATGGGTGAGCTGCTGCAACCATTTCATGCTGGTACCCAAGTAGTTTACCAGAGGAGCTACTGATCTCCCTTCTTTTCTTTTGTTCTAATAATTTTCCGTCTAAGGTTTTAAGTATCATTGCGGGTCAGATTTAAGTTATGTTTTCATTCAACATATCTCTACGTAAATTTAATTATCTAAATATTTTGAGTTTTTTTAAATCTAAAATAACATTCTATATATCCTTT
Source organism: Salix brachista (assembly GCA_009078335.1). NCBI lineage: Eukaryota > Viridiplantae > Streptophyta > Magnoliopsida > Malpighiales > Salicaceae > Salix > Salix brachista. Next base: position 11,210,359 of record CM018586.1, read on the forward strand.
TTATCTACTTTTATGACATCATTTAACTCCCGCCGCTACCATGCTTGCTCTCTAACATTCCTTTTGGAATCAGCTTTGGCAGTTCACCAATACTTTTCAGAAACTTTTGAATAAATTTTAAAAAAAATATTATATTAATTTTTTATTTTAAATTAAATAATTTTTATATTTTTATATCAATTTCATAATTTTATATGCTGGTTTTAAAAATAATTTTAAAAAAATTAAAAAAATATTATTTTAATATATTTTTGAATAAAAAAATATTTTCAAATATATTATTAATCGTCAGTCAATCTCATCTAGTCTTCTTTGTTTTTTCTTCATTTTATGCACTTTTAACTATTTTACATTTTCCCTTGGCTCTTATTCCTTTTTTGTTGTCTTACTTTTTATAAAATTTGGACCTTTTGATTTCTTATTATCGGACCATTAAATGACTTCCCACCATGCCATTTCAAATAATTTCCACCCACTTCTTGTTTGATCGGGACTTGTGATATCTAGCCTTGCTTAATGCTCCTTGGTACAATATTAGTTTCATAGTATAGTATGGTTGTCCGTATGATTGAAGTTCAAAAAAAATAGTATGATATAAAGTATTTTTAGTTGAGGTTCATGACTAGGATTTAAGTGTTTGGTTAAATTTGAGATTTAATAACAAAAAAATTGAGTGTTTGGTTACTATATTTTTCACATTGCTAAACAAAACTGAGTTTTAGTTTTTTTCGTTTAATTAGAAGGATATTTTGAATTACATATTAATAAAACAAAACTTTTAATATGTTTTTTATATTGATTTAATAAATTTAAAAATTTAATAACTTTCAATATTTAATCTATGATTTAAATCTAAAAAGAAAAAAATAATAATACTCTTTTTTAATTACAAAAATAAATAATAAATTGTTATTAGTAAATAAAAAATTAATTCAAAATATCTTCGCTCAGATAGTAAAATATCTATTTTATGTTATTTTATTTTTATGTTTTAGAATAATTTAAAAAAAACTTTTTATTATTAATTAACTTTAAGGTGAAGGGCATGTAATCAATAAACTAAAGAAATGATACAAATCAAGCAAAAACCCATAAACTGAAGTCACAAAAAATAAATTTCCGACTCTGCTAATGATCGGAATAAAAGACAAACAACCACTTGATCAGTGAAGATCAAGGCTGAAACCAAAGGTTTGTAGATCTTCAACATCTTTCCTTGTTCTCTTAGAGCTTCTTTATTATATCTTTGCTACATCATGGTTGATTTTGTTAAGGCTCTTGAGTCCATTGATTCACATTACTTGCCATCCATTTTTTGAAAACCAGGGACAAAGTTGAAGGATTTCTTGGTGAAAATGCAGTCTGCTCACTTTCAATCTGAGATTTCAAAACTCCGTCATGAAGTGGAAGAATATACTAAGCAATTCCCAACAATTGGATTTAACAAAGAAACCATCAAGTACAAGAATTGAGCAACTGATTACGTAAGGTATATGATAACCATTAGTGTTGCTGGAGTACTGCTGTGGATGAGGCTACAATTAGAGAGGGTCAAAGGTTGCTTCAATTTCTGTCTTTTTGACAAGATAACGTTCAAAGGTTGAATTTTATCAGAGAGAAAGAAGAAACTCTCGACTCCTCCAAAAATAAAAAATAAAACCTGGCACTCTCTGTTGCCTATGTTTCTATTAACACTGCCTCCACATGTGCTTTGGTATGAACTCTTGCTCTCAGCTGCTTCTTCTTCTTTCAACTGTAATTTTGATTGTTTTGTCTGGAATATTGAATGGAAACATAGTATACTGTAGAATTTGCAGAAGTTAAGGAGAGAAACCACGTTACCATCATGGCTGAGACTGTGTTTTGGGGTGAAAAGGATGCTTTCACTTACAAAAACTGTGGTTGACCCTTAGCCCAAATACCTTGGATTTGCGATTAGCCTTAACCATAGAAGTAACCATAGAAGCTATTAGCTTTAAACACTCATTTAATAAAGATAACATCTTTAAAGGTCTTAGAAAACTGAGCAAGGCAGACAGTCCTAGGAACGCACTGAATATACCCATAATTGATATAACTTTATTATTATTATTATTATTAATATAGATTTCTGAGCTAAATTAATCTTATGGGTATTAAAATTAACGAAGGATATAATTGATTTCTCCTATCAACATAGCCTAAGGAATTTTTCTATAGCGCTTTAAACAAATTAAAGTATCCATCCGCATAGCTCTCCAATTTAACTAGTTTTCAAAGTTTCTTCATCTAAGACTTGTTTTGCTATAAATTTTTCACATCATCCTTCCAAAATGATCTAAACACTAAAGTTTCAGCTTCTACGTGGTTGACTATCCATATTACACATAAATACTCTTCTAGTTTTTCTACAATGGTTAAGAGACAAGGTGGTTTCAGCTAGGATTGTAGGGTTATAGAATATGCTCCAACTCTTTCCAGGTGGGAATGGAAATGCTCTAAGCTCTAGTTTTTTAGTGCCATCTTTCTTGTTCATTTAGGCTTTTTTCCGGGAAACTCCTAACTATGTATCCATCTCACGTGATTTTGTCTAGTTTAAATTTCTTATTTTCTTAACATTTTCACGTTATTCGTTTATGTGTGTGTGTGAGAGAGAGTGTTTTTTGATCGCCTTGGTGAGGTTTTAAAACGAGCCTGAGGTGCCAAGCATTTTTAGATTTGATCCCCTCAAAGTTTCAATCAAATTTAAAAACTGAACTGAACAATTAAAATCATTCAATTAGATTCCTAATAAGATTTCAAAATAAACCCTTTAATTTCCTCGCTTTTTCAAAAATGTTTATGGATTTCAAAATCCTTTTAACGAAGGTCAAAAATCAATTATAAAACCCAAAATTTGTCTAATTAAGCCCCTGGACCTCTCAAATTTGGTTAAATTGACAAATCTCATCCTAGCCAAATTTAAAATATATATTTTTTAGATTTTCTTGTTTTTTGAAAATATTGACTATTCTGACAAACAGAGGGTAAAAAGGGGTTAGACCAATATTTAAATTAGATGATCCAATTCTTGTTGTTTAATCAATTAGGAATTATTTTTTTTTGGCCTGGTTCGACCAAAATAAGCATTTTGAACCTCGTATGGATAGCTTAAATTGAGGGTAAATAAGCATTTTGCTAGTTATATCTTACATATTTAAAAGCTTAAGTTAATATATCAATATTTCAATGAGGAAAATAAATATAAAAGTTATATTTTTTGGTTGGTCTAGGACCAAATTACAGAGTCAAAAGATTTAGAGATCAAAAGTCCATTTGTCTTTGTTTACTTCCAAAATTTAACATGTGTATATAAACACCCACACCAGGTTCTGCAAAACTAGCCATGAAAAGCAAGTAAATGCTGATCATCCCTGTGGAAATAATAACACGTGATGTGTTGGAAGCTCTGATCTTTGATTCTTTTCTATAACCTGAAAGTGTAAATAAGTTCTTTACATTTGACCCTGGGGAGAAAAAACAAAAGATACAACGAACCTCCTCACTGCTAATCCTACCGAGATAGGTCCCTTGTATCTTTGGAATTCATTTATTTCTCTCAAGACATCTGTTGATCCCAACCACCAAAACAGAGGCGAGTTGGATGGTCCCGATTTTACAAGAAACTGTAAGCCTATATTTTATAAGAGGATAGATAATCTATCCTTCAATCACCAGACCATTTCTAGGATCATGGAAATGATCAACTGTAACGTAAATTCAGGGAGCGGGGGGGGATCAAGATGAAGGTAGATGTAGGGTCAGAGAGAACCAAGGTAATCTCTTATCAAAGTTAAGATGGGATTGTCATAAGAAGCCTCCTCCAGTCCCTGGAATAGAATACCATCCATCCGGGCTTGAACTCCTTTGGAAAATGCCAGGTCTTGTAGCAATTCTTTTAAAGTTCTTTCTACTCCAACCACCGAACTTCCTACGCCACTTAAGATCTCTGGTAGCGTGGGAGATGGTCTTGATAGTTCAACCAGCGTTACCTGCACAGCGCAAGCTATAGTGTCAGGTTGGTTCTTACTTAAGATACGAAAACATGCCCAGTATCTATTAGCCACATATGATCTAATTTCTTACAATAAACTAACCAAAGGAAATGTAGGAGGACTGCTAGTTGCACATTTCTTCTAGGTAAAAAGACCACCTAGACCTTTACCAAAGACTTTCACGAGTGCCCTTGATTATAGATCCTAATACTCAATTGCTTGCTGTTAAATAATCCATTTGGGAGACGAGTATTGCATTATGTTGTACTCGACTGATTATAAGTATAGTATTTTCTGAGGTAGGGCTGTCAACTACACCTCACTTGTATTAAGCCCTGTGTCTGGTGGCCTACAATTCAGGACAGTAGGCTGACAAGCAAAAGAGTTTTCCATCAAGGAGAATCGCATTGAGATCTTGTGGTGATCAATTTGAAGCTAGTTTGTTCTCTTTCAATATGTTCTAACCAACACAGGGATCCATAACAAAATTAAAGATTCAGGCTAACCTGTCTGTCCTGGGGTATATTGGCCTTCTGTTTTGCAATAGCAACAGCACGAGAAAACCCACCGATTGCATCCACTAAACCTCGTGAAGCGGCATCTTGACCTGTCCAGACTCTGCCTTGTGCAATCTCTTCCATCTTATCCACCTGGCAGCACATTTGTCATTCCTTTTAATTAAGAATTCTTCTTTGTAACTTTTTTTTTCTAGGAACTTTATTTCATCTAAACCAAACATTAAAATCAACCATACTGGCATTGATCTTGAAAATGCTGCCTTATCTCGAAATTGCTCATAAGCATTCTGAGCAGACTTGGCAAAAAGTTCTGCTTCATCTGGTCTGTAAGAACCAACACTAGTTTAATTTGTTTTCAAATACCACCAAATGAAATGACAAGCCAGCAGGTAGCAGAGACAATTCTGTGAGCTTCTCCAGAAAAAAGAAGCCTTTGAGTTATCATATGCCAGCAACGCATAACATCCATCCAATTGTGTTTTAAAAGGACTCGTACCACAATCGTTGTGTCCTTGACACAAGGACACGAGCTCTCACCTTAAAGGTCGCTGTTCTGCTGCAAGGAGCTCAGCATATTTACCCCTTGATATGATCTCCTTGTTGAAGCCAATTTTCTCATACAGTTTCCCCAGACTAAACTTCCCTGCAAGCAACAATTTCAATAAAGTAAGATCAACAGAAAGATCCAAAAGGTTTAACTTGGCAACTTAATATCAGTTTTATTTTGCTAATTTGCTTTCCTGCCAAAGCAATTAATCACTGTTAACTACTGTAAAAACATCTCAAATCAGGATCATTTTCATATAAGAATTTTTATTGAAAGAATGCCCAATCTCAATACTGAAGTTAAATTGACACGATCAGCTTAGGATTTTTTATTATTATTATTACTACTTTAATACACTGCATAAGACATTAGTAAAGATCCAACTGAACACCCAAAAGAATGTAGGAATGTGCAATTCAACCAACCTCATCATTTTGCAAGGATGGCTTCTATTAGATGGGTGGATGGATGTGTGTGTGTGTGTGTATTTACGTATGTATGTATGAGAGAGAGCGCTCGGATTGACCTGTAACAACTCCAATTGACCCAGTTAAGGTCAAATTTTCTGCAACAATGGTATCTGCTGCCATTGCCATATAGTATCCTCCACTTGCTGCTACATCAGACATCGATGCAATCACAGGTTTTGATTGAGCCAGAAGTCTGATTTCCCTCCACATTCTGTACACAAAGAACATAAAAGTAAGAAGTTTTCAATGTTGGCTTTCAAAAAAAATTCCTTCTATACCGAAGTAACAAAAGGACAAAGAACTAATATCTTTCCACAGATGATTCATATTGGCTAAAAGAAACAAGTTGCCCTATATCTTGACATGCCTAACAACAAAAGATTCGCCTCAAATAGTCTACAGGATAATTTCTCTATTCTGCCAAGAATGACACGTGGCAATCCAATAACATGCAAGCTGATGCAAATGCATTTAAGATGATCCTATCTTGTGAATGTTCTTCATAAAGAAAGAGAAGTTCTGATTCAAAATAAGGTGCTTAAACCATGCTTCTTTGCCACATTGGCATTCGGAACATCCCTTTTTTTCTTATTCGGCTATATTCCAATACACAGCAGAGAAACTAAACATATATGTTCCTTATCTCTGTTCATTTGTACTAGTCTTTAGTGTTGACTGAAGGGGTGCGGGTGTAGGATTCAATTTTCAGTGACTTGAAGCCAAAACTAGTACTCAAAGTCAATACTCATGTACTGTTGGCTTTCATCCTTCTGTCATTATTGTTTTCCTCAAGGGGCAAAAGGAGCACTTCCGAGGAAAAAGAATCTCCTATTAGCATGACTTGGTAGGCTGATATCATGAAACGTTGTAAGTTCCTTCCCACAAGATTAGCATCTAAACAAAAATCCTTCAACCAACCTGCAACATAAGCATCTCAACACCTCCTTGACCTGGTTTGAAGACATGCTGTGGGAGGTATTTAGGGAGATACAGATTGGAAGCCTTGTACCGGTAAAAGAAAATGCATGAATGTGATGAAAAGACCTGATGTTTAGAGGATTTTTAGGGGGTACTTTGCACAGGAATGTAGAGAAGCATAAGAAAAAAGTATGTTTGAAGGTAGCTATAGAATTGCTAATAAATTCACATGCTCAAGTCCTTTCTACCCTCAGAATTACATGCATTGGAACCTCAATCACAAAGCTGAACCTACGTAGGAAACGTTTCTGTGGATGCCTACTTATTGAGCCGTCACATTCTATTTCTCATTGTTCCAAATTTGTTAAACAAGTTTTTTGGGCCTTCTATCCATATCTGATACTTCATGTATATTCCAGGATACATATCAAAAACATGATAAATTTTAAGATATATGTTTCCGATATAAATGAAAAGGGAATTGTCATGCATAAACAGTGTGACAAGATATGCTCGCCAAACAGGGATTGTCCAGCTAATGCAAAGAACTTGATGACTGCAACAGCTCAGAAATTCTTTTGATATTGTTTTTGAATGTGTTATGGCCCGGTGGTTTTCTTGGACACTGGAAGGGAGAGAGACAGCAAAACCTAATGCTTTGCTATGCATGTCATGATATAGTGATTTTAGATGGAGGGAACTACCAAAATCTTTTAAAATAAAAATCCAGTCAGCAACTTTGGCAGAGGGATTTTCAAGGATTCTTTATGATGTTCTGTTACTAAAGTTTGCAGAGGAGAACTTTACATGACACCAGAAGATATTGAGTTTGGGAATCATGCTAGTCTAGAGCTTCAGTATTGTACCTCTCCCCATCTCTTTCTTCAGAAATCTCTTCTTCGATCAAAAGAAGAGATCCCAAAACAGTCTCCAAGGATTTGTACATGCATCTAATGCTTAGAATATAACCTAAAGAAAATTAATCATACTTGAACCAGAAACATTTTGCTGTTCCTAACCAGAAACATCTAATAACTTAAATCACTTCATTTCATTGCAGTTTTATAAAGTTTCCGTGACTTTTCAAACTTGAAACTCGTATGCTATAACTCTATAGATGATAATTTTGTAGTGGTAATACAATAGACTATAGCTTTATAATAAATAATCAAGTAGGAGTTCAATTTTCTCTAATTAATAGGCTTGTAATTTCAATTTTAGAAACCAAAAAATAGCAAAAATAAAATTCAATTATCCAATTCATGGGTGCAATCAGAATACAAATAATTCCATGAATGTAAAGTTTTTTTTCTAAGTTGTTGATTTTGCTTTGCATTCAAGTTGTTTTATTTATTTGATTATTTTTCAGTTGACTACTATTTATGTAAAGTGGATTTAATTATATTGATATTTATGTTACTTTATAACAACTTTTCTCGCACTGAAGGTTATATATATCAGGCACATATTATAAGTATAATGTAGCAACACTTACAAATCAGATGCAAGGGCATCACCTCCAGGGCTGTCAATTCGGATGATGGCAGCTTTATATTTATTAGACTCTAGGAAATTTTGAAAAGAAAAAAAAACAAGATCAGAGAGAGAACAGCAGTCACTGTACAGAAAAATTTGTAGAATTGAAAATCCAAAATGCAGACAAACTAATCAGGCAAACTAACAGTACAACATGTTATCTTCTTTTCTTCTTTTATTTTTATTTTTACTGAAATTTTTCTGAATAATTACAAGGAAAAATTGGTGTGTTAGGATTTCCTTAGTAGACACGACTGGTCTTGTAGCTTCAACATTTGTGATTCTTCCTGCATACCTGCACATGCTAACTGTAAGCATGATATTTTTCTACGTAAAGTATACACATAGAACAGTTCATCCCCTGTAATGCTGATGCAAAACATGCAGATCTAACATCATTTCATCACATTATGTCTTAAGCAAAGAAAGGATGGGATGTTGATACAAATGTCTCTACAAAAATATCCAAGATATCATAAAAAATGATAACATTGCGGCTAATTCTGTGAATTGCCCACAGAAGGAAAATAGAGAATAGCTGTTGTGTTAACGAATATGGTCCAGCTATACAGCATAAATTTATTCATTTTTATTATTATTTGAGATATGAAGGTTACAATACTTTGGTATGCACATAGACATGAAAATAAGAAAAAGGAATATGTATTGGATTATGGGCTCGTTGGGTTGGGTATACCTCTTGCTTGACGAATCTTCTCGATGAGCTTTTCCCCGATGATACCAGAACCAGATAAGCTTAATGGACTCCTCACACGACTGATGCTCCCAGAGGCTCTGATAATGGCTATTAGGTCTCTGCCTCCTGTTAAACCAAGAGTCCAGTTCCTAACTCGCGAGTATTTTCTGCATTTTCAATGGAAATGGGAGCTCTTGTATGAGTTTGGCAGGCACTTTCAACTTGCAAGAGATGACATCAGTAGGAATGATAGTAAGCCACGTGAGAGATCACTCCAAGAAGAAAAGAAAATGGTAGTGCTACAGAAGAGAAACATCAGAACTACAATGTGCACAAGCTAAGAGATTTCTGAAATGAGAACTGCAAGTAACAACAGGTAACTAACAATCCTGAAAGAGAAGATTCAAATGTAGAAGAGGGCATACACCTGAAATATTTCACCAAGAAAATGAAAACATTTAGATGACTATAAACTGCCTCTCAAAAGAATATTTGCATGGTATAAATGGCACTACAGAACATGTAGTTCCTCAACTTTTATAAGAATAAATTTTGTGAACTGTTCAAGCTTATGCAACAAAGTGTTTTGACAAGAGTTTCCTTGAAATGTAAGGATCTATATCATCCAGGCAATAGAATAGGGCTTTTTCCCCTGCATGTAAATGAACAAAAAAAGAAAATTGTAATCGCTGAGCTAACATTACTTGAACCAACCCATAGCTGGACCAATAATTTGATGTCAAAATCATATAAACTGGGATTGGGATAAGATGATAGTATAGTTGATTGAATTTCACAGAAAGACAATAAAGGAGGACCATGTAATCCGGAAGATGCATGTTTCAAGGTACTTAAGCTGTCGCTAAGAAGTATCACCTGTAATCAACCATAGGAAGAACTTTATCCTTTTGCACTCCAACTTTCTCTTTCAACATTGAGATAACCTGTGCATGATTCATGTATTACTAAGACATCATCAAAATCCTGTGCACAATTCATGTATTTCTAAGACAGCATCCAAAATTCTATCACAAAAATATACCGACCCTGCAACATTTTTCTCTCTCAATAAGTTTAGTAAGAAATTTAGAATGCCTTAGAAGTTGTGTATAGTAAACATATTTCAAGGAGCAACCTTTGGTCATTCATAGAAACATGAATTAATTAACATTTATTAAGAATTTTGTACTGGAGTTCTTTTTCCTTTATTTTTCAACAGTAGGCAAGACTACCCGGATGTGAAGCACCAAAGAGCAACCAGAAATAGGGAGACAGAGTCAACACAGAGTTGATAAGTATGTTCTTTAATGACTTGCATGTCGTTTGTGTGTTTGAGCAAATTTCTTTCCTTAGAGGGGTCATTTATAACAAGAACATGCTCCTTTTCCTTTGGCGATCACAAACAAACTTTAATACTACTATGGAGGAAAGAGAGAATCACTGAGCCTCCCAGAAGAAAAGGGCAGTCTCACCCTACCAAATATACATGAATTTGCAGTGATGCAAAGATTTAGCAGGAACTAATTCTTTTGAGTGTACTTGTCCCAAATTTGAGAAAACAGCAAAAAAGGATGAAGTCTATACCTCGTCATCATAGCACATGTTTGTTATCAAGCCCTCTTCTCTCAGCCTTTCTACCTTGTAGACACCTTCATTGATGAAGTTTTTAATGTCTTCTATTTTCTTTCCTGACATAAAGTTTGTAGAAGCCCATAAATCTATAGTTAGAACCATAAAATTGAGCCCAAAGTTTGGAACCAAGGCTTAGTAGTGTTTATTTGAATTAATACACAGTCTAACCCCAAGATAGTAATAATAATTAAAAAAAAAAAAACCTTTTGTCGAAGAAACTTTATCCAGCCAATTCCCATAGATGTTATCGAGAATTGCAGTTAGCATCTCACAATTTTCTTTAGACATACTTTTTCGAGTAAGTTGATCCCCAGCACTTTTATATTTACCAATCCGTTGTACTTCTGGTTGAACTCCTGTGTTCTCAAAAACACCTGCGAAAGAAGAGCATAAATTTTGAACCAAAGTCATTGAATGTATAACAATATCACACAATGGAAAAAATGTAAAAGTACTTCTCTACATATAATTATCACAGTGTTAATGACATTGTTGGTCCCTTTACTTTTGACATTGTTCATAGTCCAGTCCCTCTCAATTCCTTTTCTATGCTAATGTGCCCCCACTTATCATCATTTACAGTGTTGTTCTTGTTCATTGCTATTGAAAATGGAGGCACAAAGTGAAAGAACTCAACTCCTATTTGACTCCCTTTTCTTTTCTTTTCTTTTAATTAAATGCATAATATGTAAATGGGTATTGTTTAATAAATTTTTGTTAATTAATTAATTTATTTTCAATTTCACAACACTGTAAATTGGTATAGAGAAATTAAGTTGACAAACCTGCAAGAAAGGCTGCTTGAACAGTGAAACCATAAAGAGAAAAATAAGCAGAGGGTGGGAGATAAAGGTCGTCACAGGCAGAGGCAAGATAATATTCTTTCTCTCTACAAGCAGGAAGGTAGGCAACAACGAATTTCCCTACAAATATAACAAAAGGGGTGTGTTAATTGGAATGTATATTTAAAAGGGATTTAGGAAGCAGTTGAGAAATGAAATGAGAAGGACCTGATTTCTTGAAATTGAAAATGTGTCTTCGAATTTCCTCAACTTTGGCCCACCCACAATTCAATCCATCTATATGAAGATAAATACCCGAAACCCGAGGATCATGAGCTGCTTTTATAAAATTCTCACAAATTTGAGGTAATGACAATCCTGACGAGAAACGGCTCTTTAGCTGATCAGATATCTGTAAAACCACAACCAACAAACATAAGAAAGGAATAACCATTCCTCGTCGCTTATAATAAACTAAATTAATACCTGGCCCCGTAATTTCATTGTTAAAACGCTTCTTTTGCGAACGCGTTCCCAAGGCAAAGCAATAAACATTTTAAGCTTGACAAGAAAACGATTCCAAGCTCCAATTTCCTGGAAATCAAACTCTCCACTTGGATAATCCTCATCGCTTTTCTTAGCATGAAAAGATTCCTTCTTCTCTTCTTCTTGTTCGGTTTTGGAATCATCAGAATCAAAAGCGTTCACAGATAAGGTTCTGCAGCGAAATGAAGAGGAAAGAGAGACAAAAGAAGAAGATGGAGTGGCTTTTCGGAAGAGAGTGAGAGAGGAGGAGAGATTTGGAGGCTTTTTGGAGAGAGTTGAAGCGCGGAGGAGGAGTGTGGTGGCATGGTGGTGGAGGATTGGAGCTGTAGTGAAGGGAAAAGGAGGAGAAGAGTGGAGTAGCAGGAGTACTTTTGACATTCCTTCTCTCTCTCTCTTCTGAATGTCTGACTGACCACCTCCCTTTTTCTTGTTCTTGCTCACAAAATATAAAACGAAGGAAAAGGATGACAAGGTGATGTTTCGTCCACGTAGACACGCTTTTGCGCATGACATGTCATGGTTGTAAGATCACGTGTCGTTCCAGTCGATTCAATCCAAATACAAGACGACATTATAATTACATTTATAATTATATTATTATTAATTAAGGAAAAAAAAAAGTAAAGGATGTTGGAAAAGTACCATAGCTTTTTAATAATCCGTAATGAATTGGAATAGGGTTTACGAGCTGATTTGCCCGCGTGTTGTGCTGGGCTTTTTTCTATGTAGAAAAATAATTATTTTTTAACGTGTTGTAATTTTTTTTTAATTTTTAAAAAATTATTTTTGACATTAGCACATCAAAATCATGTAGAAACACTTTTTTAATTTAAAATTAAAAAAAATTAAAATTTGTTCAAACGCATTACCAAATACTCATGTCATCTCTCACCAGAATCATAGTTCAATCCACTTTTTAAAATAGTAATGAACAACAAAAACCACATTTCAAATCACTGTTTATTACTGTTTGAAATTGCGATCTCCTTTGGCTATGTACAAAATAATAGTAATGGTGCACGTAAGCTAGCTTGGACATTCTAGTTATAAAAAAAATTTATAAGTTAAAAAAAATTAAAAAAACAATGTCCAAGGATTATTCGTGACACGTGTAACCTACCCCGGTTATAAAAAAATATATATATGTGAGGAAAAAATTGTGGTGCGTGTAAACTGACCCGGACACCGCGAGTATCAAAAAAACCAAAAAAAAAGAAGCCTGAAAAAAAGAAGAGGAAAACACATTTTCAAACATTAATAAACAGTGAAAATTGTAGAAAAAAATTAAGTTCAGAGATTTTTTGTGATGCGCATAAGCTGACCCGGACACCACAATTATAAAAAAAATGACTAAAAAAAACATATTAAACACTTATGAACAATAGAAAACATTGTTCTTTACTCAAAAATCATTTTAGGTGGCAGGGGGACTTGAACTCCAGCAACCTGAGAAAAAATATTTACTCCTATCATCTATAATTAACTAAATAATTGGCGATGCGGCGGGTTTTTTTAATAGAGAACTGAATGATTTTTATGCATGTTGTAATTGGTTATCTTAATATTTAATTAGTAAAATTATAATAGATTAAATCTGTTAAAAACTAATATTTTTTTCACCTAAAAGTAACATTGTAATCGAAATGCAGGGGAAGTGACTCGTATATTTTTTCAGTAATTATGGTATCATCCTAAATAATTTGTTTGTATTTATGTATCTATACTCTTAGTTTTGACTTTTAATTTTTATTAGAATTTATCTTTGTATTAAATGTAACTTTGGTTAAAAAACAGAGTAAATTAACCTTTGGTGGTGTGAAATGAACGTAAAACCCTTTCTTATGCATGTATAGTTAATTTTTAGTTGTTAGTTATTTGTTATATTTTTTAAGGCGTTAATATTAAACAAATATAAAAATATATAATTATTTGTAACAGAAAAAACCTTTAAAACATTTTTTCTCATTATTTTAAATGCATTCTTTATAATAAATTAAATATATTAAAGACCAAAATAATTGAAAGTCTTGTAGATTGATTGTTTCGCTCTAATGTAAGCATTATTAAAAAATAAAGAACCATTAACATTTTTTGACATGTTATAAAATTTGTTTTTGACTGGGGCGAAGCGTAGGCAAGGGACTCATATATTTATTATTTGTAGATAATTTGAGAAAAAAATTTCACCTATTTTGTCTATTTGCAGTTTCGTATATTTTCTATTCATGTAATATTAGATAAATTGCCCAAATTTTGCCAACTGTTTCGTCTACATGTTACTTCGTATATTTTTTTATTTATGTGATATTAGATATGAAATATCATATATAAAAAAGCCGCAGAAGTCAACTTCTAAGAAAAATAACATCAACTGATGAATTATTTTGATTATTATTCTCATTGTTATTATCATGATTGTTAAATTGTCACAATTATTGTAGCTGTCATTATAAATATTATTAAAAATAATTCATATTCTAATTATTATTGTTCATACTATCGATAATTAGCCAATTATTTAATATTTTTTTTCACTGGCAACTGTTGGCGGTATACCCGCGCGATGTGGCCGGTATTTTTTATCTATGTAGAAAATTGATTGTTTTTATATGTATTGTATTTTATTTTTGTAATATTTAGTTAGTATAATTATATTTAAGAATACTGATATGAATTTTTGTTCTTCAAAAAATCCAAAGTCATTTTTCCTCTCTCTCAATATATTTTTAGGCGATAATATTCAATAAATATCAGACATATTAGAAATAAAAATATTGTAATTTGTTTTTAAAACATAAACTTAATTTTTTTTTGTGCTATAATTATTTATTTGCCGTCTAAAAAGAACAGTCTAATGGAAACGGGAAGTGACTTGTATATTTTTTAATTTGACCTGTAGATAATGCAGGTAAATTTGTTAATAATTTCTTTTTGAGATTTTTTTTCCAGTAATATTAGATCTAAAATATTAAAAATGAAAACATTGGAAATTCTTGTAAAGAAATAAACTTAAATAAAAGAGCACAAAATAAAATTTTGAAGCCAATATTTTTTTTATATAAGATTTATTAATCATATTATTATATTAAATATATTTAAGAAAACATGATATGAACTTCTGTCCTTCAAAAAATCTTAGGTCATTTTTCCTCTCTCTCAATATATTTTTAAGCGATAATATTCAATAAATATTCAAACATATAATTAGTTTTACATATTTTAATTTGACATAAATATACAAATATATAATTAATTTGACATAATTTCAATAATATATTTAATTTAAAGGATAATCTTAGGCTATTTTGTTCTCTCTCTATCTATTCTTAGGCGATCATATTCAATAAATATTAGAACATATAATTGGTTTCACATATTTTAATTTGACATAAATACACAAATATATAATTAAAAAGTCCAAACACTGCAAATTTATTTCAAGAAATAAACTTAAACAAAAGAACAAAAAATTTAATTTTGAAGCCAATATTTTTTTAATTTTATAAGATTTATTCATCGTATTATTATATTAAATGTATTTAAAAATACTGATATGAATTTCTGTCATTAAAAAAATCCTAGGTCATTTTTCCTCTCCCTCTATATATTTTTAGGCGATAATATTCAATAAATATTTGAACATAATATTAGCTTTACACACTTTAATTTGACATAAATACACAAATATATAATTAATTTGATATACTTTCCATAATATCTTTAATTTAAAAGATAAAATTGAAGTAAACCCAAACATTGAAATCAAATAATTCAAAACAAAACCGGAAATTAAAAGAACTGGGATTGAAATGAAACTGAAATCCATAATTAACTTTCATAGAAGGATAGAATTGAAAGAAATCAAACTTTTGATACCTAAAATATTAAGGATTTATAATAAATTTGCATGGAAGGATGAAATTGAAATTAATCAAAACTTTGATACCAAAAATATTTAGAATTCCAGCCCAAGCCGAAAAATTAAAAGCATGAGGACCGAACTGGAACTTCAATATATAATCAATTTCAATTGAGGGACGAAATCGAAAGATATGAAAACCTATATAATAGCATTAAGGGCTAAAATAACACATTCAAACGTTCAGGGACTGAAATAAACTTTGACAAAAAACAGCTTAGCGTTCAGCTGGCACAGGCAGGAGAGAGAAATTGGGGGGGAAATTCAAACGACCATTCACACGTCTCCGGACACCATAGTGTCACACGCGCCGCCCCATGTGGAAGAGAACACTCCTGAAAAGCATTCTAGACGCCGGTTGGGCGTTTTCCGACGCCTTATGAAGCCGCACGCGCCGTCCGAAAAACGCGTCAGCGTTGAAACGGACGGCGCGTTCTGTGACGCGCCAACAGTTGTCAGCGAAAAAAAAGAAGAAAAAATTGGCTAATTACCGGAACGCCCCTCACCCCCAGGCATGGTTTTTGTCCTTTTTGGGGGGTGAAATCGTCGATGCACTGTTCAATCTAATATTAAAAAATTAAAAAAACCAGTAGGCCAAACCGGGCCGGACCGGTCAATGACCGTCCAGCCCCTGAAAAAGACGGCGTTTTTTGTCTTTTTCGGGGGCTAATTTCATGCATACACTGTTCCAAACAGAAAAAAAAAAAAAAAAAAAAAAAAAAAAACAGGAGGACATACACCCGCGAAGCACCGGGGCAAACCGCACATGAATAGTGCGAATGAGTCTGTGTGAACAGTTACCATCACTGTTGAAAATCTCGTTTTGGTTTAGCTGTATAGATAATAGTTTCTTTTTTTTTTCTTTTTTCTCTTAACTTTTTATATTTTTCAATTTGTTTCTTTAATATTATATTTATTAATAATTATATTTAATAGTTTGTTTTGGATTCCTATTAATGCAGCTCTTGATCGATATCGCTTGATTGATACTTATTTTGCAAAATTAAATAAAATTTGATTTATTTAAAGTTATTATACAATATACTAAAAGACATCAGGAAAACACTATGCATTGTGAGTGTAAACACTGTGGACTGGACATTTGCGATTTGTTTCTTTAATATTATATTTATTTATAATTATATTTAAAAGTTTGTTTTGGATTCCTATTAATGCAGCTCTTGATCGATATCGCTTGATTGATACTTATTTTGCAAAATTAAATAAAATTTGATTTATTTAAAGTTATTATACAATATACTAAAAGACATCAGGAATACACTGTGCATTGTGAGTGTAAACACTGTGGACTGGACATTTGCGATTTGTGCTTCGTGCGCGTACGCTTGTCTTTTTTTTTCTCTTATGAACAGTGTATTAACGCTTTTGCCCCTCTAATAGGACAAAACAGGCTTCTGGGTTGAGGGTCACAGAGGTAATTGCACGCGTACGGACCAGTCTGGTCCGCCGCACCTTTTTTTTAATATTTTTCGAAAATGACTAAATACGGATATAGCCCCTAATAAGACAAAATTGATGAATTACGCACAGGGGTAGACCGGTAATTGACCATCATTTTTTTTTTAAATATTGTCGGCGTGTGCGGGACACGCGACCGACAATATTCCGCCTCATGCCCTGTTTAGGTGGCGTGTGAGGGATGATACAGTCTCCAGAAATGGGATACTGGCGTCTCTGTCGATGTGCCTCTGCTTGGTCTTCCTCCCGGATCGGCGCGTTTTGTACACGATGGACGTGGACGCGGCGGTGACCAGTTAAAGTCGGGTTCACCGTTTTTCTCTCTCTTGCACATAAAAGTGCAAGAGAGGCCCTCGGTTTTGGTTCCTTTTAACTTCGGTCCCTTTACTTTGAATTTTGTGTATGGTCCTGATTTCTGTTATATAAGTTTTGAGTTAGTCCGATTGGATCCTTCAATTGCAATTAATTAAATGTTCATGTTTCCTTCGGTCCTCCTTCTTTTAATTTCTAGATTGGGTTTAAATAGCTTAATATATTCGGTACAGAAGTTTCAATTTTTGCAACTTCGTCCTTTAATTGAAATTGATAATAAATGTGATTTTCATTTCAGCCCTTAAAATTTTAATTTTTGATTTTATCCCTTTATATTTGATTTTCATTTCATCCGTTATACTTTTAATTTTTGATTTTAATCCTTTTATTTTTTTAAATTTCTAGAATAATCCTTACTTTTGTCCATGTATATATAAGTGTGCTTAACACAATAATAATAATAATAATAATAATAATAATAATAATAATAATAATAATAATAATAATAATAATAATAATAATTGTTTCTTTCATAATAATAATAATAATAATAATAATAATAATAATAATAGTAATAATAATTTAATTGTTTTTCTTGCTTACTCTTTTGTTAATGTTTTTGAGTGTTTTTTTTTCAGGATAATTTGATAATTTTTATTGTTTTAATAGTAATAGCAATGATAATTTTAGATTTTAAGACTTCGATGTTGCTATTGTTATAATAGGGTGTGTTGATCTATTTTATTATATTAAATTTTGCATATATAAATATTATATTTTAATTTTGATCCAGCAAATTCTATAAAAATTGTTTGCTCAGCCCGCAACGTAGAACATATATATATATATTTTTAATTTTCAAATTAAATGATTTTTTTCAGCTAATAATTTTTATTTTTGTTTTATCATCTATTATATTTTTTTATTTTCTCTTTCTTTTAGTTTTTTTATTGGTTTTATTATTATTATTTTCAAGTTAGATGAATTTTTTTGCCTAATAATTTTGATTTTATTTTTTTATTTGATCTTTTGATAAAGTTATTAGGATTTTTTTAGTCTTTCATTTATTTTTGTTTTTTATTCATTATTAGCACAATAATAATAATAATAATAAAAAAAAAATTAATTATATTTCTTGCTTACTCTTTTGTTAATGTTTTTTAGTGTTTTTTCTCTCAGGATAATTTGATAATTTTAATTGTTTTGGCAGTAATAGCAATGATAATTTTAGATATTAAAACTTCAATTGCTATTTTTATAATAGGGTGTGGTAATCTGTTTTATTATATTAAATTTCACATATATAGATATTATATTTTAATTTTGGACCAACAAATCCTATTAGTTTCTTTAATCCCAACAATCATAAAAATTGTTTGCTCAGCCCGCAACGTAGTGCGGTCAATTTTTTTAATTTTCAAGTCAAATGATGTTTTTTCAGGTAATAATTATTTATTTTTGTTTTATCATTTATTTTATTTTATTATTTGCTCTTTTGTTATTGTTTTTAGACTTCTTTTAGTCTTTGATTTAATTTTTTTTTTGTTATTAACACAATAATAATATAAATATTAAGAATAATAATAATAATTTTTGTTTTTGTTTTTACTTGCTTTTTTTATTTTTTTGTTTTTTTTTTAGGTAGTTTAATAATTTTTATTGTTTTGACAGTAATAGTGATGATAATTTTAGAAGTTAACACTTCGATGTTACTGTTGTTAAAATAGGGTATTTTGATCTGTTTTATTATATCAAACTTTACATGTAGAAATATAATATTTTAATCTGAACAATTGTATAAATTGTTTGCTTCGCCCGCAACGAAGTGCAGGCCATCAAACTAGTTATTATCTAAAAGCTAAAAGAGTTCAAGGTTGTTCTGTTCATCCACAATCAGTATACTATGGATGGTAACAGTGCAGCCATGAACTCTTGCATTGTATTTTTCTAAAGTTAATGGTCTAACTATTGCTGCTATGAATTTTTCTAGACTTTCTATTTGTATGAAAAAGTAAAGACTTTAGAAAAACTATTTGAATAAATAAATAAAAAGCTACTTGGCAAAATATTTCCTTTGGTCAAAGGATTGGGAAAAAAACAATTCAGGATAAGGGTAAATCAAGAAAAATCTGCAAAATTAAAGAGAAAAGTGGAAAACAACTTTCAACTAATCATCATTGCTAAATTGGCCACCGTGGGCAACAACGTGTCATACCATGAGAAAGGGGACACGACAATGCATATAATGAGACGTCAGATGGGCATTTTCCGACACCGGAATACACCTCATGCGCCGCTCGAAGCAGTCGTGAGGCCGAACACCATTGGCCGCCGCGCGTGGCACACGCTCACACAGTTTTCAGCAGATAATAATAAAAAAAATGGTCAATTACCGGAACACTCCTACAACAAATTCTTCAATTTTGTCTTATTAAGGGGCACATTAGTATTTAGCCATTTTCAAAAAATAAGAAATCCCCGTGGTACCCTTCCCGCCCATAATTGTTTTTTTTTGTCTTATATGGGGGCAAATTAGTATTTAGCCATTTTCAAATTTGTAAAATTCCCGTGAAGCCCCTCCTAGTTACACCCGTTTTTTGTCTTTTTCTAGGGACATAAACGTTATTTTATTGTGCAAACAAATATAAAAAAATCAATAAATCGTTGAATCGACCGAACCGGACCAAAAACAGAACTGACCCAAAAACACACTATTACAATCCATAGTATTTTCACTCACATGCTATAGTGAAACACTGATCTCTTTTAGTTTATTTTATAATATGCAACCGCATACACCTTAGTATAGGATTTGCATAGTTCATTTTATTGTTTTAAAGAAAACATTTTTTTTTTGTTTCGGTCACCAAACAATGTTTTCTTTTAATATAATATTTTTGTATTATATTGATTGAGAATTAAGCTTAATAATTTATTTGGCTTGAGTTTTATAGGTGTATTGTGAGGAAAAATATTTTTTCCTTACATTAGATAGATGTTTTATTTCACAAAATATAATTCAACGTAATTAGGTAAAGATACTAAGATTTAAGGGACTAAATTTAATAGTGAGCAATGATGAAAGGTTTTTTAACACTATTCATTCCACATTTTTCATTAATGATTTTTACATATGGAATTTTCTAATTTTCATTTAGTTCCCTCTAGTTTGAAATATTTATGTATTATTCCAAAACTTTATTTTTCTTATCATATTCCAGCCCCTAAATTTAAGAGAGAACAAAGAAACTTGAAGAAAAATAGTAAAAGAGTGATAAAGTTGTTGGTTGGTTACATTCCAACCTTGGTTGGTAAACTCACCTTTGCTTTTTTGACATGACACAAAAATATAATATGAGCTTAGATTGTAAATCAAATTGAAAAATCATAAAATTATAAATAAAATATTTTCATAAAAAAATTGTAAATTTATAAGTAAAATATTTCAGAATATAATATAATATAATTATGGCCATAAAATTTTATTAGTTAAAGCTCATACATAATTTATACAAACTTAAAAATACAATACAAAATAATTATTTTTATAAAATTTAATTAAGTAAGAACCAACAAATTTAAAACGAACACTCCGCTGGCATAGCAAAGGGGAAATAATAGTTTAATTTTAAATACATTCTTTCGTGAAAAGAGAATATAAAAGATTGTATATATGCATATATAGATAAACGTATCAGTATAAAATATAAATTATTATAGATATTTATTTTATTCGAGATCTTAGAAATCAACAAGGACCTATTTGAAAATAGTAGTGATCGTAGTAGTTAAAGGGAGCACTGATTAAAAGTAAAAGGATTAATTTAGTAAATTAAAAAAAGTGGATAAAATGATACAAAATCAAGAATAGAGGGCCCGATATGATGCTTTGATCAACCTTAAAAATCAGAAACCAACAACTCCTTTTTGATTCTCGAAGCTGAAAAAAAAAGAGACCAAAAATGTCAGTCTTGAGCGACGACGGTCTGGGCTATGATCTAGCCCGGAAGCTTGAAACCCTAGGAATGGGGTGCGCCTGGCTCGGCGACTCTCTCTACTCTAATTTCCTCTCTTCTCCTGCCTCATGGAACTCCTTTATACGAACCGACGACTCCAAATCAAAGTCACATATCCAGTTTCAGCTCCGAGCTCGCGCTCTCTTATCGATAAAGCTAGCGTCTCTCTCTTTCTCAGACCCAACACTTCGCTGCAATTTCTAAGCTCAATCCAAATTGGGGAAAATTAATTAACGTGCACAGTTCACAGTCTGGGATCATAAAAGAGGAACGATTCGACCTGATTTTATGAGTTTGGACTGATTTTAATGAGTTTCGACTTTTTCACCTGATTTTATCAGGTTTATATATACGATTTTATAAGTTGAAACGCCATTTTAACACCCATGATTCCAAAAAAAGAGTCATTTGACAAAAAGAGTACTAAGATCGGTTTTTTAGTCTGTATATTGTTGGAAAAAATACATACTCGAGTTTAGAAAGATTTTGATGTATTTAGTCTCTATGAGATTTTTTATTACTAATTTATGCATGTTTTAAGTTTAGAAAGATTATAGGAGTGTTTTCAAGGTGAAAATAGATTGAAAAATTGATTTTTTGGTCTAAAACAATTTAAATGATAATTCATTTGTTTTCTTAAAAAAAGAAAAGAGATTGATAAGGTCGTCTATTTTTGTGAGAAAAAAAAAGGAATATAAGCCTAACCTTGCAGCCCACCAACACACCCATTTTATTTTACGGGCCATACATTTTAGGCTACCCAAGCCCAACCTCCAAGGTTTTGTTTTTTTATCTCATTTTAAATGTTTTTTTTATTTTTTATATTTCATTAAATATTTTTTTATCAAATATTTTTTTTTTATGATTTTGATAATGTTGTTCTTGAAAAACAATAGTTTGACAACAAACGACTGCATTAATAAGATGTATAAATCCTTGGATATAGTTTTTCAACCAAGAGAAATAGAGAAATAAGAAAAAACAACAACTTAGATATAACTCTTTTAAGAAGAAGGGACTTGAAAATAAATAAAAATGAATCGTTAGGAAAAGAAAAAACATGAAAGATGAGATGGGACCAAGATGTGATTATAGAAATTTAAGGGCAAAGGTATAATAAGAAACAATTATACATATAAATAGAGTGTGTGGTTTGTTCTAGAATGAGAAGTGGCTTACCAAGCTACTAATAGGAAGAGAGAAAACATTTTAAGGGGAAGTTCAAGTAAAATTGTCTCTAAAAGCATTAAAGAGATCTAGATTAAGGAATTAAAGAGAGGTGGCAGAATATTTAGACAAGAAAAGTTGTAAAAATCCAAGGAATTTACCTTGAGAGAGACGACAAGGAAGGAGGGGAATAAAGGTGAGGAAAACTTTACCTTTCTTGGTATTTTTCTCTTGATTACTTATTCTTAGGAGGCAATGAACTCTTTTAATTAGGTTGTTTAAGTTCTTTTATGTTTTTTTAGCATGTTTGAATTATTATGTAGAAATTAGGTTATTGAATTGGAATTTTTATTTTCATGTTCTTGCAATTGAATGATATTTTTTGGTATAATAATGAGTGAATTATAATTATTTGGTATAATAGTGAATTATAGCCATTGAGGTTTGGGATTGATGAAATCATTATGAAAAATGTGTTGAATTGTATTAGAATGAGCTTCTTTTATTTAATGGGTAAACTCTTAATTGTGATTTTGCTCTTGGCTTTAATTTTGCATATTGTCTTATTATTATTAGTGAATTCGTTTTAATTTAAGTAGGTCTTAATATCAAACATCTCAACATTTTCTCTTACAATAATTAATTAGAATTTAGTTTGCTGCGAGTCAATTGATAATCCTTGTGGAGAATGACCTTCGAGATCCATTTATACTACAATAACCTTGTCATTCTTGCAAGTTTTATAGGAGTTTTAACTCTTTTTGCGTGTGGTAAAATTCCTATCAAGAAACTGGCTCCGTTGACGGGGATTATTTAAAATCATTTGTTCTAAAGATTCTGCATTAATTATTGATGTACGCACACACAAAAAAAACACAATAATTTTTATTTTATTTATTTTTATAGATCACAACAGTGCAGATTACAATCTATGCATGGTTAGCACACATTCAACATTTCAAATGATGATCCCAACATGCACATTGCATAATTTTTAGAATATTTTGGTGAAAGGATTCTCAACCGAATCTATTAAGCTTCGTTTATTTCCTTACACATTGAAAGATCAAGCAAGGAGATGACTCCAGCATTAGCACTTGGAACCACCTCAGTGAAAAATTCTTAAACAAGTTCTATCCAACCTAAACAACTCTCGACATGAGAACTCAAATTTTATCTTCTACCCAAAAACCAAATGAAGAGTTTCATGAGGTGGGGGAACGATTAAAAGAGTTGAATAGAAAATGTCCATTTTCTGGTATTAATAACACTAATCAAGTGCATATATTTTTCAGAGGGTTAAATATAACAACAAAAACTCTTGTCAATGCTTCATGTGGAAGTTCATACAAGGATAAAAATGCACAAGAGGCTTGTTTATTATTTTAAATAATAGCAGCAAATACACAACAATGGGCAGTTGAGCAACGACAATCTAGGTCTGTTTTTGAGATATCTAAGGGCTCTTCATATATGTCAGCATAAATTGAAAAAATGGAGAAAAAGCTTGAGAGATTTGATGCAAAATTTGACATGTTTTTACAAAGACTTCCAGGTTCTTAGGTTGCTGTACAATAACCCTTACCAGCTGCTTGTAGCATTTGCAGTATGACAACTCATGATTTTTTGAGCTATCCACATAAAGATGTTTATCCAGAATTTCCAGTGAAACAAGTTAATGCATTTAATAATTTTCAGTATCCAAGATATGACTCGTATTCAAATGTTTACAACCTAGGTTGGAGAGATCATCTTAATTTTAAGTAGGATAGAGATAAGCTTGCCAGACCATAATTTCCACAACAGGTACAACAACCTATTGCGCCTAAGGCTGCTTAGGAGGTGGTAATTAAAAAATGAGCAAATACCACCAATCAAGAAATCCAAATCTACAGGCAACAATTAAAATATAGAAAAAAAGGGGCAAATTGCATTTCACATTTTGGAAACTACACCGTGTACATTTTGTAGCCAAACTAAATAGAATCCAAGGGGAGGCACTGATTGTAAGGCAGTTTGAGTTCTACGTTAAGGTAAAAGCTATGACAATAGAGGTGAAAATTATGCTGGAAATTCACGGGTAGCATCACAGCCACAAGAAGATTCAGAAATTTTTGCAAAATCTGACATTGTTGCAGATTATGCAATTTCTGTAGATTCTACATGGCTTTTGGAAAGATTCGAAAGCAATGCTAAAATTGCTGCAGAACCTCCATAACGTGTTTATGCGCCCCCAATGCCTTATCCTGAAAGGTTAAAGCCCAAAGTTACAGAACAATGTAGCGCAATTTTATTACACACATTGCCTCTAAAGAAACTAGACACGAGTTTACAATTTCATGCAAAATTGGAAATTCTAATTTTAAATGTGCTTTAATTGATTTGGGTTCCATTATTAATTTAATTCTTTTTTCTGTTGTTTAGAGACTAGGACAAGGAGAAATCAAGCCTACATCAGTTATTCTACAACCAGGGGACTGTTCAATTATTTATCCTAAGGGAATTATTGAAGACCTCTTTATTAAAATGGATAATCTCTATCTTCTGGTAGATTTTGTGGTCTTTGACATGGATAAAAATATGCAAACACTGATTATTTAGGGGCTTCCGTTCATGGCTACTGCTCGAACCTTAATTGATGTAGAGGTTGGAACACTTACACTTCAAGTGCAAGATCAATTCGATGTTTTTAGTTTATTAAAGCAAAATGTGCAAGATTGTATGCGCGTTGACTTGTTGGAAAACTTAATGCATGACAAAATTATGCCTCATTTGACCTTGCACTTAAAGACTAGGACAAGGAGAAATCAAGCCTACATTAGTTATTCTACAACTAGGGGACCGTTCAATTGTTTATCCTAAGAGAATTATTGAAGACCTCTTTATTAAAATGGATAATCTCTATCTTCCGGTAGATTTTATGGTCTTTGACATGGATAAAAATATGCAAACACTGATTATTTAGGGGTTTCCGTTCATGGCTACTGCTCGAACCTTAATTGATGTAGAGGTTGGAACACTTACACTTCAAGTGCAAGATCAATTCGATGTTTTCAGTTTATTGAAGCAAAATGTGCAAGATTGTATGCACGTTGACATGTTGGACAACTTAATGCATGACAAAATTATGCCCCATTTGACCTTGCACTTAAAGACTAGGACAAGGAGAAATCAAGCCTACATTAGTTATTCTACAACCAGGGGACCGTTCAATTATTTATCCTAAGGGAATTATTGAAGACATCTTTATTAAAATGGATAATCTCTATCTTCTGGTAGATTTTGTGGTCTTTGACATGGATAAAAATATGCAAACACTTATTATTTAGGGGCTTCCGTTCATGGCTACTGCTCGAACCTTAATTGATGTAGAGGTTGGAACACTTACACTTCAAGTGCAAGATCAATTCGATGTTTTCAGTTTATTGAAGCAAAATTTGCAAGATTGTATGCGTGTTGACATGTTGGACAACTCAATGCATGACAAAATTATGCCCCATTTGACATCAGATCTATTGTTAAATGTGTTGCATTGTTTTGAGAATAACAACATTGAAGATGAAGAGGTTTTGAGTATGTTTCAGCTTTGAAAAGTGTCTCTTTTCAACACCCCCGTTGGAGGCATGTTTTTGAGAGTTTAAGGAACCAGGAAAAAACATTGCAACTCTCTAAAGTACAAACACCTAAATTGGATTTAAAATTGTGTTGGAACACTTGAAATATGCATATTTAGGTGTAGATTCTTCACCGCTAGTTATTATTGTTGCTGATTTATCATCAACAAAAGAAGAAAAATTGCTACATATTTTAAGAAATGACCAATTTGTTAGACCATAGCAGACATTAATGGGATCAACCTATAACATGCATACACAGAATTTTGATGGAAGATAGAGTAAAGCCCACTATTGATGCTTAATGTCGTTTGAATCCAATTATGAAAGGAGTTGTTCGTACTGAAGTTTTGAAGCTTTTAGATGTTGGGGGTGATGTACCCTATTTCAAATAGTAAGTGGGTTAGTCCAACCCAAGTGCTACCCAAATGTTCCAGAATTACAATTGTGAAGAATGACAATAATGAACTTGTGCCTACATGTTTGACTACTAGGTAGCATATGCGTGTTTATTACAGAAAGATAATGCGGGTACTAAAAAGGATAGTTTCCATTGCCTTTCATTGAACAAATGTTGGAAAGGTTGGTTGGTTGTGTATTTTATTGTTTCTTGGATGGATATTCAGGGTAAAACCAGATTCTTATTGCACATGAGGATCAAGACAAGACACCTTTACATGTCCTTTTGGGAATTTTGCATATCGAACAATGCCTTTTGGTTTTTGAAATTCTCTTGCAATGTTTCATATTTGCAAGATTGGTCGAATAAATAGTTAAAGTGTTTATTGATGACTTTTCTGTTTTTGGGGGTTCGTTTGATCAATGTTTGAAAAATTTACCCCTAGTTCTTGAAAGATGCATCAAGACAAACCTTGTTTTAAATTGGGAAAAATATCATTTCATGGAGAATCAGGGGATTGTCCTAAGCCACTTGATTTCTAACAAGCGTATTAAGGTTGACAAGGCAAAAATTTATGTAATTGCAAAGCTTCCACCTCGACAACTGTCTTGATCATGTTGGGTTGTACAAACAGTTTGTTGCTACCCAATTTTTGACTTATTATTTTTATGTTTTCGAAAAAATATATCAAAAAATATATATCTTGGTATAGGGGCAAAATTGAACAAATTGAGAGTTTAATGGCCAAAAGAGGGTTCAATTGTGAAAATCAGAAACCAAGGACCAGAATAAAAAGGTCGCGCAAGCTAAGGTTGAGATTGAATTTTTGATGGGATGTAATTGCATAAAATCATAAGTTTAAATCCAATTGGAGTTACAATTAGAGCAATTATAAATTGAGGGACTAAACCATACTTTTACCTTCATAAATATTCTTGAAAATTGCACTGCATGCATGTTCCGACGTGCTCCGGCGTGCCCGACCTTAAATGTTCAGAAGGGTCCTGCATTAAAATTTCAACGGCGGCACTGCATTCAAATTTTGGCAGCCGAAGGTTTGTTTTTATCTGCTATAAATAGCTGCGTGCAGAGGAGTGAAAAGAGGAGGAGAAAAGGAAAAGAAAGAAAGAAAAAGCAGAAACAGGGGGGAAGAGGATTTGACGCAGAAAGAAGAGAAAAAAATACAGAGAGTAAAGAAAAACAGGGGAGTGAAAAAAGGAATCACGTAAAAAACTCAAGCAATTTGCTTCAACCAGCCCCTGCATCAACAACTCTTTTTCCTTTTCTTTTTCTCTTCTCTCTCGGTCGTTCGACCGTGTCTCTCTCTAAAACCAGAAAAAAACCCCTCTCTCTCCCTCTCGGTCCAGCAACTCCGACAACCAACTCCAGCCACCTCACTCCACCCCGTCGTCACCAGGCTCTCCACCACCTCTCCAGCAACCCAGCCATCATCTCAGGCAAGGATTTGGCAGAACAGCTCCATCGACTGCAACGTCACCGTGAGCTTTCCGACGCCATTTCCGGCCACCACAGGCCACCATTTCCGACGCCACCACGACCATAAGAACCACCTCGACCTCCTCTACCCAAAGGTATTAACAGGTACGCCGTTCATCACACTCGAAAATCTGCCATCTACTGTTCATCTTCTTCCTTGCATGCGTGGGGAGTGAAATTAATTCACTCCCCGCAGGGCCAGTTGGGCCGGGCTTGTGCCCAGCCTGACCGTTTTAAAAAAAACTGGGCTCCAGCCCGTTTGGACTGGGAGCCCAGTCCGAGTTTAAGCGGGCCTAAGCCAAGTATTAGATTAGGCGGGCTGGAAGCCCAGCCCGTGTAGGGCGGGCTAGCAGCCCAGCCCCATAGGGAGGCGCTAGTAGCCAGGCCCACCAGGGTCGGGCAGGCAGCCCACCAAATAAAAAAAAAAATGAAAAATACAAAATAAAAATAAAAAAAATACAAAAAAATATAAAATTTGCATAAAAATATTTTTATTGAAGACAAAAAATATGTTATTTTCTTGCATACGACCAATACACTAGAATATTTTAAAAATTCTTTTTCTTTCAAAAAATATAGATTATCTTGGAGTTTGAAGAGAAAATGTGTTTTAGCATGGATTTTGCAAAGAAAAATCATTTCTTGCATCTTGAGATTTTACAACATGTTTGTAAAAATCCAAAGGGTTTTGGCCAATATTCCAAAAATATTAAAATCTTATTTTTGGGAATTTATTATTCACTGTCGGTATTCGGATAAATAAATCTTAAGGGGTTAATATCCAAAATATTTGGTGGGGATAGTATGCTATTATTCACTGTCGGTGTTTGGATAAATAAATCATAAGGGGTTAATATCCAAAATATTCGGCGGGGATAGTATGCTATTATTCACTGTCGGTGTTTGGATAAATAAATGCTAAGGGGTTAATATCCAAAATATTAGGGTAATATACCATCATCATTTAATCAACATATTCTTTGAAAGATCAAAACCATAACCAATCATAAACAAACCAAAACGTCAAGCAGCTTACCTTAGGTAAGGCGTATTAGGGGTGCTAAAACCTTCCCTTTACGCAATCAGTCCCTTACCATAGAATCTCTGAAAGACTAGTTTTAGGTTTCTTAGTGACCATAATACTAGGTGGCGACTCCCTTTTCCACAAAAATAATGATTAGACCCCGACATTGAATTCCCCGCTCACGGGGAGGGTCGTCAAGACGCCGCGCTCTCGCGATGGGGTGTGACACAGTTAATCAAGGATTTCTCGAATATTAGCTGACCATTGTGTAATTTATTGGCTAAGGACACTTATTTTGTTTTTGATGATGTTTGTTTGGAGTCTTTCAACAAGTTAAAGACACTCCTCACTATATCACCTATTATTGCAGCTCCTAATTGGAGTTTACCTTTTGAATTGATGTGTGATGCTTCCGCTTATGCTGTAGGAGTAGTTGCAATAGAAAGCTAAGCTTCCCCAAGTTATTTATTATGCTAGTCGAACTCTCAATAATGCACAACTAAACTACTCAACCATTGAAAAAGGAATTATTGGCAGTTGTTTTTGCATTAAAAAAAATTTGTTCTTATTTAGTTAGGGATAAGGTGATTGTTTACACAAATTATGCAGCTTTGAAGTATTTGTTGTCTAAGAAATATGTTAGCCTCGATTAAGTTGTTGGATTTTTTTACTACAAGAGTTTGACTTAGAAATCAAGGATAAGAAGGGTAGTGAAAATGTTGTGGTTGATCATTTATCAAGGCTGATTGTGCCAAGTTCTGCAGAAGTTGACTTGCTGCCTTTAAATGAAAATTTTCCAGATGAACAACTATTTTCTACCCAGTTGTTTCACCCTAGTTTGGTGATCTAGTCAATTATTTGGCTAGAGGGGTCCTTCATCTATATTTTATTTTCCAACATAAAAAGAACTTTTTGGCATATATGAAGTATTATTTTTGGGATGAACCATATTTATACAAATATTGTTCACACCAAGATGTATTCCAGATGAAGATCATGAAAGTGTTTTAAAGTTTGCACTTCAGTATGCTTGTGGGGCGTATTTTGGCCATAAAAGGACAATGGCTAAAATTTCACAAAGTGGATTGTTTTGGCCTACTCTTTTCAAGGATGCTAATAGCTGGTATAGATCTTGTGATCATTTTCAAAGGGTAGGTAATCAGTCCAAACAAAATGAAATGCCACAACAAAGTATATTAGTTGTTGAATTATTTGATGTTTGGGGCATTGATTTCATAGGACCTTTCCCAATGTCCCATGGAAATCAATATATTTTGGTGGTGTTGAATATGTTTCTCAAAGGGTCGAAGCAATTGTAGCACCACCAAATCAAGGATTAGTTGTTCTGAAATTCCTCCATGGGATAATTCTTATGATTCTGCTGGAGAAAAACATAAATTACAGATTAATGAGCTTGAGGAAATTCATAATGATGCTTATGAGAGTTTGTGCATTTACAAAGAAAAAACCAAGGCATTTCATGACAATCAAATGAAAGAAGAGATGTGATTGGACACATGAAGTTAGCTGGCGTACAATTGAGGTGTTGCAGCGGAAATGGGATTTGATAGAAGAGAACACTGCTACACCAGGTTGTATTGTGATTGTTCCTAGGCTTCGACACAAGTATGGCCATGTATTAGTTTTCAGCTCATCTTTACAAAACCCAATTGCAAGTTCTTGCCTTCGACTGCAGTTCCAGGTATTTTATTTTATTTGCTTTGTGTTTTTGTCTTTTGCTTTCCTAGTTTATTCTTAGGGTATTTTAGTTCTTTTTTATTTCCTTTCTTCATTTTCTAGGATATAGTCGATTGTTCTGCTAATGTTTTGTTGTTTCTTTACCACACCACCTTGAGGACAAGGTGTGAATTGAGTTTTGGGGTGGGAGATTAAATTTTAGTCTTTTTTATGTTTTGAGTAGTGTCCAAAATTTTTGTTTTTAAGTTGATATCCATAGATTATTTTAAATGTTAAAACAAATGGACATGGTGAAGATCAATCACACAATAGAGGCTGTTCCATTTATTGTTGCTTAGACATTAATTCATGAATTATACTTTAAAATTGGCAAATCACACCACCATGGTTTATGGGGAGGGAGATTGAAATACTTTTTTTTTTGTTGTCTAAATGTGTTTTAAATTGTGCTCTATAATAAAAGAAAACAAAAAAACAAAAAAAGACCTATAAAGTAATAATGGCCCCAACAAAAACTTTGCTTAGTAATTGGGCCAATCCTATCTAATTATAAGTGATTCTCGTGTAAAATGGTAGGGTTTTGGCATAGGGTTGAGCTGTTAGTCGGTTTTGTAGCCTTTTCAACTTGAGTTAACAAGTCCTTAGTGATGTTCTACACTTAGCGCCTTAAAGCCTTAGTGGTTTGAGAGTCATTGACCTAAAGCTCATTACATGACTTGGATCGAAAGCTTAAGTGACCCGACATTGCATGACCATCATTACCAAAAAAACACAGAGATATGTGAAGTCTGAATAAAGGGATGAGAGGTAAGGGTTTTGGTCGAGTCTTCTTAACCATGATGGTTCATTGTACACCGAAGTAAGTTCATGAATTCTTTACTAATTGATCATGAATGTCTAGGCTATGTAGGGGGATCAGTTAAAACTTTTAAAAAGATATTATGATGTTTAACATTTTTTATGGATTGCTACTTAAACAAAAAATTTGTTTAGCTAGGTTTTATTCCAAACTTTTCATTTGTTAGTTGTTAGTTTTCATGTTCTAGATTTGTTTTGTTTAAGGACAAGAAAAAACCTAAGTTTGGAGGTATTTTGATGAGTATATTTTATATTATATATTTAACTTCATTCTTAGTATATTTTGGAAGAATTTTGATTCTTTGAATTATATTGTCAATATAAGACTTTCAACGTATTCTAGAGAAAAAACTTGATCAAATGATGTATTTTGTAGTAATTCTAGTTGGAGAATATTCGTGAGTCACTTATCAAAATTTTAGATTTTTCTACTCAGCAATTATTTTCTGGAATAGTGATGTTTAAGGCTTATATTGCATTTTCGAAGCCCAAGATGACCTCGATTGAGTTCGTGGCTTTCTAGGAAGTGTTTAGAATATTCCAAACCTTAAATCCACCTATATTGGGCTAGTTTTAGGGCAGTTTAAGGGTTAACAACATGGCTGTCCAAATTTTAGGTGAATTTATTGTTTAATTTAAGGTTAGTTTTCTAGTTTATGGGGACAAATTAGTTTTCATGTTGGATTGGAAAACCTATTAATTAAGGAAGACTCAATTAGGTTAAAGGGAGGGGGTAACAAGAGGCTTGTTGTGGCTTCTTTTCCTTTAGTTTTAAAAGGGAAAAATATTGTATAATTTTAAAAGAGATTTTGTATAATTGTAACCCTTTTGTATTACAAGATCAAATTTACATTTTTATCTTAATTTTTCTAGTTTAGTCTTTAGTTAAATGACTTTTTTAAAAAACAATTTAACACAAATAATTCTCAATTTATTTAGTTAAATGCATGCGATTGCTTCATGCATTATGATAAGAATATTTTTTTAAAGAACACATTGGAAAAACTTGTATTTGTTATTGTGAATTGAAAAAATAGTTTGATTCATGGATTGAAATAGCTAGTCTTTGTTATTGTGAAATACATCCAAATAATTACATTTTATCTCGCTCATTTAGAATCAGAATCTCGAGTCATTCCAAATTTCTAGCCCAAAATGTTTTGTCCTAATAAAATATGATCTCGTCTTCCCCTTATGTTAGCAGATTATAATTACTACTGTATTTCCCTCCTAAATCATTATTAGTGGCATCAAAGTCTGGCGCTGGAGCGAACTAACGCACACAGATGGAATCTGATTAGCAATGGTCATGGATTAGTTTTTGCCATCAACAAGGTTTAGTTGCAGCAGATCAAGGCTCTTGGAGAATTTTGAATAAACATCATATTTAATTAAATATACTAAGGTGTTGAGAGTGTATTTAGCCTAACTTTGTGTGATTTGAAGGCCAAATACATGATAGCGTCAGATTATCATGGAGAGCAATATTTGTGTTAAAACTCTCACAGATCAGTCCCTGATCTTTTGATTTCGTTTTTCTTACTGATTTTTCAATGGAATTTTTGATTATTTTCAATTATGTCCTTCAATTTAAATTGATTATATATGGTATGTTTCATTTCAGTCCTTACTCTTTTGATTTTTTTTTGGTTCCTTTATTAATTGTGGTATGCAAGTGTTAATTTGTTCTAATTTGGTCCTCTAATTGAAATTGATCATATATGACCACTTTTCATTTCGGTCCTTATTCTTTTAATTTTTTCAACAATTTTTTTTAAGTCCCATTATTATTTTTGGTCCCAAAGTTTTGATTTGTTTTTTTTCCTTCAATTGGAATTAATTATATATTTTGTTTTTTATTTTGACACTTATTCTTTTAATTTTTTTATTTGGTATTATTTTTTTTAGTTTTTTTTTCTTCTTGGACATTGTTTATTTTTCATCCATATTTATGTATTTATGTTTTTAGTTTTTATTTTTAATTTTTTCTATTTTATTTTTTGTTAGGAGTTTATTTTTATTCGGTTTCGTTATGAAATTTTAATTTATGTTGGCTACACTGTATTTTGTTTTTAAAAATCTATTTATTGTTTTTCGGTACCAAGATTTTAAGTTGTTGCATTTTGTTATTCAATTGGACTTAATTATATATATTGTTTTTTTTGGAACTTATTCTTTTAATTTTTTATTTAGTATTGATTCCTTTGGTTTTTTCGGTCCTTCTTAACAATGTTTATTTTTTGTCTATATTTATTCATTTATACTTTTAGTTTTTTATTTTTATTTTTATCATTTTTTTTTTTTTGCAGTTTTATTTTTATTCGGTTCAGTTATGAAATTTTAATTTATGTTGGTGATCATTTTAGAATTAATATTTCTCATTTGTCCATCTGTTTTTTTTTTTGGTGTTTTTTTTGTTGTTTTTATCGATTTTTCGGATCATATGATTTTATTGTTTGCGCAATGATAATGATAATTTTAGTGATTATTTTATTATTATTTTTTGTAAAAATATTTTGTAATTTTTTTTAATTCTTCAAGACAATTTAATGATTTTAACTATTTGGGTAGTAATGTTGATAATAATTTTAAATGTTATAGTAATTTCAATAATTCAGATATCCAAATCTTCTTGCTTTTTTAATGATAATAATAATTTTATACTGGTTACTTCGTTCAAACCTACCGAGCGAATAAATTTATATCTATTTAAAATTCATATATTTTATAGAAAACTTACATTTTATAAGATTTATTGGTTTGTCCAAATTTAAATATCTTATATAATTAATATTTTTTAATGTTAAAAAAAATATGAGACACGGGGCATGGGCCAGTATTAACAAAGAACCTAAAGGGCGTCGATGTTTTGAACAGGAAATCACTGTGCACCGTGACTCAGAGTCACTATTCATGTGCAATTTCACCCGGTGCTTCGCGGGTGTATGTCTTTTTTTTTTTTTAATTCGGTTGGAAACAGTGTAATCACGGAATTAGCCCCCGAAAACGACAAAAACCGCCGCCGTTTTCATGGGCTTAACGGTCATTGACCGTTTTCGGCCCGGTTCAGTCCGATTGGTCTGACCGGTTCTTTAATTTTTTAATATTTAAAGTAACAGTGTATTAACGCTTTTGTCCCTCGAAAAGGACAAAAAACAGGTCTGGGTGTCAGGGGCTTGCCGGTAATTAGCCAATTTTTTATTTTTTTTTAAATCTGACAACTCAGGGCGCGTCGCCGGACGCGCCGTCCGTCTCCACGCTCACGCGTGTTTAGGACGGCGCGTGCGGCCTTATCCGGCGTCCAAAAACGCCCAACCGGCGTCTAGAATGATTTTAAGGCATGTTCTCTTCCACATGGTGCGGCGCGTGTGGCTCTATGATGTTTACAGACGTGTCAATGGTCGTTTGAATTTCCCCCCACTTTCTCTCTCCTGCCTGCGCCAGCTGACGTCAGCTAAGCTGTTTTTTGTCAAATTTCATTTCAGTCCCTGAACGTTATAATTTGATTTTCTGACCCTTATTTCTATTAAATGAGTTTTGATTTGTTTCAATTTCGTCCTTCAATTGAAATTGATTATGTATTGAAGTTCCAATTCGGTCCTCAAGCTTTTAATTTTGCGGGTTGGGCTGGAATTCTAATTGTTTTTTGGTTTCAAAGTTTTCATTAATTTCAATTGCATCCTTCCATGCAAATTTATTATAAAACCTTAATATTTTAGGTATCAAAAGTTTGATTTCTTTCAATTATATCCTTCTATGCAAGTTAATTATGAATTTCAATTTCATTTCAGTCCCAGTTCTTTTAATTTCCGGTTTTGTTTTAAATTATTTAATTTCAATGTTTGGATTTACTTCAATTTGGTCTTTTAAATTAAAGATATTATTGAAAGTATATCAAATTAATTATATATATTGTATATTTATGTCAAATTAAAGTATGTAAAATTAATTATATGTTCAAATATTTATTGAATATTATCGCCTAAAAATATATATAGAGAGAGGAAAAATGACCTAGGATTTTTTTAAGGACAAAAATTCATATAAGTATTATTGGTTACTCTTTTGTTAATGTTTTTGAGGGTTTTTTTTCCCATCAGAACAATTTGATAATTTTTATTGTATTAACAGTGATAACAATGATAATTTTTAGTTCTTATTGTATTTTTTTTTTTTGTTGTTACAATTTTTTTAATCTTTCATTCATTTATTTATTCTTTCATGATAATAATGATAATAATATCAAAAATAATAATAATAATAATCATAATAATAAAAATAAATATTTTTTTTTTCTTGCTTGCTATTTTGTTCATGCTTTTTATTTTTTTCCCTCAGTATAATTCCATTTTTCCCTTTCATTATTAACACACAAAAAAAAAAAATAGTAATAATAATAATTATAATAATAATAATATTTTAATTCTTTTTCTTGCTTACTCTTTTGTTAATGTTTTTAAAGGTTTTTTCCCTTGGGATAATTTGATAATTTTTATTGTTTTGGCAGTGATGGCAACAATAGTTTTTATTTTTGTTTTATTCTTTTGTTTAATCTTTTGTTAAGGTTTTTAGTATTTCTTTTCCTTCCATTTTTTCCCTTTCATTATTAACACAAAAACTAAAATAAATAAATGATAATGATAATAATAATAATAATTTAATTATTTTTCTTGCTTACTCTTTTGTTAATGTTTTTGAGGGTTTTTTTCCCTCAGAACAATTTGATAGTTTTTATTGTGTTGACAGTGATGACAATAATAATTTTTAGTTTTTATTTTATTTCTTTTTTCAATTTTTTTTTTTTTTTTTACAATTTTTTTAATCTTTCATTCATTTATTTATTCTTTCATGATAATAATGATAATAATATCAATAATAATACTAATAATAATATTTTAATTGTTTTTCTGACTTGCTATTTTTTTCATGCTTTTTATTTTTTTCCCTTGGTATAATTTGATAATTTTTATTGTTTTGATACTAACGGCAATAATAATTTTAGATGTTAAGACTCCGATGTTGCTATTGTTATAATATTTTAAATTAATATTGCTTCCTTTTCCCCTTTATTTTTTGTTAATTATTATTTTTATTTGCTCTTTGTATTAAATGATTTTTATAATTTTACTATCTGCACAATAATGATTTTAATGATTAAATTTTTTTCCTTCTTAAATTTTTTTGCTCTTTTTTTAATGTTAGTTCGCGCTCTTTTGTAATCTTTTATGACGCAATATCTATATTCTAAATGATGTAATCTATGCTTGCGTAAGAAACTCTACTTAAAATTTTATACATTTTATCTCCTAATCTATAACTTTGATTTACTTATATCATCTAAATTTATCGTTGTAGATTTAATTAATTTAAATTATATACACAAGAATGCCCGCGGCAGCGCGCGGGGCAATTAGCTAGTATATATATATAAGAGGAAGAGGAAGGTTAAGTTTCGATGTTGGTGGCAACTAGATGGGTTTGAGATGGAATGAATGTTACACATGGGTGTGTACCACATGCGAACGGACAGGTGTAGTTAACATATGGGACCTCAAGTTTCCCCCTCCCAGTCCTTGGATGTCTTTTCTCTTGTCATTTTGCTGAGGAAGATGGAGCTGAGCTGATATACCGTGAGCAGAGAGACTCATTCGTATTCGAGTCCCACTCTGGCTGGATGTGACCTTCATTAACCAGCCAGCCCGAGGAGCAGAAATCAAAGTGATGAGTGATCTGGCAGAGGTGACTGGGTTTGCTTTTCCTTGATATTTGCAGTCATCAATGGAGGTTCGTCTCCTTGAAGAACTTTCTCGACCTGATAAGAAACGCCAGAAAGCCAGCTAGTTCGTACAAATTCCAGTTTATATGATTCTTGCTGTATCAAGTCGTTTTCACCGGAGAGTGACTCCATTGGTAACACACATGGGGATGCGATGAGCTATGTCCCCCGCAAACGAAAATGGCAGTTTGAGCCTTGAAAACGATATACATATACACACACACACATAATTGAACAAGTGGTCACGTGCCTCTGTTGGTCTCTTTTTCTTGCCCTAGACTGACCTCCTATATGTCCGCCCGCGGATCTACTGCTAGCAAGCAAGTGATGCCATCAACAGCTGTTTTCACGCCTATCTATTCTATTCTATCTGTCCATCCATCTATCCCATGCCATGATCGTCGTCTTCATTAATAATGCAAGTCTTTTTCAGTTTTACATAATTTTAAGATTTCTGTAGGGCTGAAATTAATTCTAACACTCCCTCCTACTTTATCTTGACAAACAACCATGGTTGTTAAAATCACGAGTTGGCTCATGAAATCATCTGATTTCATGAGCCAACTCATCAAACCTTGTCAACTCGGGTAGAAAAATCGATTTTGGTCAAACTCGATCAAAATTGGTTAAAATCGTAAAATCGGACCGGATCGTCCAATTTTACGATCCTGCTATTACCAAATTTTAAAGTCATTTTATTCGCCTCTTATATTTATACACAAATTTTTTTGCCTCTCAATTACTTATCCGATGTGGGATAAGTTAAGGAAGGAAAAACTTAAAACTTGCTTGCCTCGGCTGAAGAGTATTTAACTGAAGATTAAAGGTGGAACAATGCTATTTGTCCGATGTGGGACAAATTGCATTGTCCCACATATTTACACTGAACTACTGAACTTCAAAGTGAGATATTTAAACTGAAGTTAAAAGTGAAACAATGTTATTTGTCCGATGTGGGACAAATTGCATTGTCCCACATCGGACAAATACAATTTGTCTAGCATTTCCGCTGGACAAATTGTATTTGTGTGTGTATATATATATATATATAAAATTATAAAAAAAAATATTAATATATATATATATATATATTAAAAAAATTATAAAAAATATATATTATAAAAAAATAAAATTGTTGTGTTGATTTTATAAAAAATAAAAATTATATATATATATATATCATGGAATCACTCTTGAAAATCATTAATATTAACTTTAAAATTTATACTTAATTTTTTTTTTACTTTAAATTAAAAAAATTGATGTTTTTAAATCATTTTCATGCATAGATATCGAAATAATTTGTTGGAGTTGGAGCTAGTACTACTGTACTAGTAATATCGGTGTTGGTACCAGTATTAATACTGATAATCCTTTCAATAATAATGCTTTTGATGAATGTATTAAAAATAACAAGGAAAATGAATGTCATGAGACTGATTTTCATTTATATAGCACATCAGCAAAATATTTATTTTAAATTTGTTAGTTTTTACCTAATAAAATTCTATGGACATAATTATTATGTAATGTATTTTTAAGTTATTTTGAATTATATATGAACCTTAACTAATGAAGTTTTATGACCATAATTATGTTGTATTGTATTCGAAAATATTTTACTTACGATTTTACGATTTTTCTACCTACACGATTTTAGCTGTGATTTTACGATTTTTGTATGGAAAAATTCAGGTACGATTTTAATATTTTACGATCCGAGTTTCCGAAACCCCTTCCGTGTCGTGTCAAAATCGTGATTTTGACAACCATGCAAACAACTCTTTTTCAAGATTATATTTTGGCTCACTCTTTTCTCTTGTCATGGTGTCTTGGCTATTTCCCATCTCATTTTATAGGAATAGCTCTTTTTTTACTTCTTCATCATGCGTGGTCTTTCTTCTATCACATCTCATCTCTCTTGTGCAAGAAATTGTCAACTTACACCAACCCTTTTTATTAGGCTTTTCTCTCTCTTTCAATTCAAGGTCCTGAATCTTTTGTTGGGATTATGATCTTGCATCTTTCTTTTTCTTTATTTGAATGTCACTTGTTCATTTACTCTCTGATCTACACACATGCTTTCATTCACCATGTTAGACATAACTAAAGAAATAGGCAGGAAAGGAACCATTATATTATGTTACTCTTAAAATGAGAGGAAGTCCTTATAGACTTGGACTTTAATATAATAATGAACACATATATTTATTAATCTATGATAATTCAATATACTTAAAAGGAAAAAAAAAATCCTTAATAGTTATACTATAAGATACGTAGGAGAATTAAAAGAATACTTTGACTTCAAAATTAATCCCGATAATATCAACCGGATCCATATTAATATTATTTAGTAAATAAGAGAAAATGATACTCTTTAATGGATGTTGAGGTACATCCTTATCTTCAGGTTTGAGTCATCAAAGGATGACAAGGTATATCATGAATTTTAAAGTACATCCTTACTTTTTAACTCTTCACCTTTATAAATGTGTTTGTTAGCAAACAAGTAAAATAGAAGAAAAAAGAAGAAGAAAAGAATGTATAAAAGAGTCTCTCAAATAAAGCTCTCCACCAGTTTTCTAAAGAATTGTTTCCTTAAATAACATACACTTACATATTGAATAAAAAGAAAAATTATATATATTTAAAGTGATTATTCTTAGATTAGTGATATGATTTTCATGGGACATGTTTATAATGTTATTTTCCCACCAAATACCCTACTCATTATTTATTAGGTAAACAAACTACATATTTGTATTTTATTTATTGAATTTCACACACACACACACACACACACACACATTACCTGAATACAAAAGCAACCATTTAGGGAATTAATATAATTTTTTCGACAATAAAAGAGATAACAAAAGGGTATCAGGCTAGAGCGAGAATAAAAGATATGAAGGTAAGCCAACTAGATAACTGACATCTTTTTTTTTTTTTTTTCCTATCAATGTCGAGACTTCTCCTTTGACTAACATATATTTTCATAACCTTTATTTGTTAACACTGACAATAAAAGCACCTCATTAACTAGCGAGGATGGATATTATATAGTTTGTTATATCATATCATATATATTATTTATATTATATTAATATTGAGCATGAATATATTATATTGAATATAAAAATAATAATATCCTGCACTTTGATTAAGAATAATATTGTACTGGGTTTCATATAAAAATCAATAATATTCATCACCTAGCTAATAAGATAACTATCTTAACGAATTTAGATTAGTTTGCGTTGATATTTATTAAATTTGGATTGAATTATCATCCATATACTTGTTCCTATAATAGGTTAAAGACAAAAGGTTTAAGAAAAATAGGTCCAAATCTAGATCCATTATATCATGATCTAATCCTTAAAAATTCTCATTTAGAAAAAAACAAGGAAGTGAAGAATAAAAATCAAGGAATGGAAAATAATGATGTGCAAAACAATTTAAAACATATTGAGTAATAACAACCAGTGAAGATGAATAAATTAAACAAGATAAAACTAAGAAAGTTTGAAACCATCCTTAAGAAGTTGTAAGAAATTAAAATTCTTAAACTAAAAGGAAAGTTTTCTAAAACCCTAAAAATATATAAATCTATAAAAATCAAGGTAAAAACTCAAAACTAAAAAAGCAAGCATTTTTAGGGTGTAATTTGAGGGAATCTGGATGTCAATCACACTACTAAAACTAA
Organism: Salix brachista; assembly: GCA_009078335.1. Classification (NCBI taxonomy): domain Eukaryota; kingdom Viridiplantae; phylum Streptophyta; class Magnoliopsida; order Malpighiales; family Salicaceae; genus Salix; species Salix brachista. Next base: position 11,251,490 of record CM018586.1, read on the forward strand.
TATTTATGGAATTAGGCATTAAAAATATCTTGGAAAATTTAAGTTTGATCCAACAATTGAATTGAATGTTATGGACTTCTATTGTTATTGTGTTGATTTGGCATGATCATGTCTCCTCTTGAACCTAGTCCTATCATATTGTCAAATAAAAACATTGACATAATGGTAGATTTCTGTCTAGTTATGAGAAATCTTTATATGATTGCTCATTAAGTTCAATATTTGATAGTCTGACTATATCATTCTCTCTAGAGTGGAACAAACTTGTCCAAAAGTTCTTGCCATCACAATGACAATGTCATTAACCACTTTTAACCTCTCATATGCAATGTATTAATATAAAGTAAGCTAAAAATCAATTCTCAAAACACTTTAAATCTTGACAAAAACACTACTCATATTATTTGGACTCATCACCTTCTCCTTTTAGATCTCATTTTTTTTTGTTTTTTTCTTTTCCTCTCTATAAAATATAAATAAAAACAATATATGTTTGTCTTTTCTTTCAACAATTACCTCCTCTATTATGGGCGCCAATATTATATGCTTTTTTTTATACTAAGGTTATACATATTATGCCTTTTATCATACATGATATTTCTATAGACACCCAATCACACCAACTTCACCATACACCAATCATTTTCTATAAGTAATATTGTCATGGTCTACCTAATAGTAGATCATATGCATCCATAGCCACCCAATCACACCACCTATTATAAGACTATATATTATTTATAGAAAATGAAACAAGAATATATTTATCCATGATTCATTGTTTTTTTTAGTTATTTCAGTTTGTAGGGTGTATGGTGCATTTTTTTAGGTGCAAATTCTCTACTACTTTGAATAACTCTATATTCTCACAACTATCATTATTAATGATCATAGTGCATATCTTGTTTTTAATGGTATATGTTATTTAAAATATGTTAGAGAGTAGGTCATTTTATCTTGAATCACCCTTAAAAGACAACGAAATCTTTATGATGAAACATATTTATAGCCACCATATCATACCAAACACTATCAAATATCTCTTGCCTATAGAAAATTAAATGAGACAATGTTTGTCCATGATTACCTTATTATCTTCACTCAACCATTTTAGTTTATAGGACATGGAATTTTTCTATTTTGAGTTCTAACTTCTCTACTATTTCAAATAACACTATATTTTAGCAATTATAACTATGAATGATCATATTGCATACCTTATTTTTAATGGTACAAGTTTTTGGAAGATGTTAAAACACATTTTGTTTTTATTCCAAGTCAACTTTGGGAGACAATTAGATCTTTTGGATGACTAGAGTAGTACCACTATCCTTATGAAAAACCTCTTTATTGTTGTCAAAATCATCATAAATAGGATTAACCATACCATCTACATGATCCTTTATCAACATATTCTATCCTATATGACTTTTTAGTTTGGTAAATTCACTAGCTTGATGCTCTAATTCGCCATAGTTATGACATTGATTTCTAAAGATTGAACTAAAACTCTAACTTGTTGTGTATTGAGTTTGGTAAGCATATTTGTTTTATGGAGTTATTGGCCTCATATTATTGTTAGGTGCTTTTTTTTGTTCTAATTTGCTTGGTAGTTTATGTTAATAATCCTAGCAACCTATTTTTTCTCCACTATCAAGTCCCTTTGATATGGCTCTAAATTTTTTCATAAATATTGCAAGCATAAAATATTTTAGATGGACTATCATATACCACTCATATACAACGCCACTAGTTACTCTTGTATTTCTGCTAAGTCATTCCTTGCCACTAATTGATAAAATTCATTTGTATAATAATTAATATATTTTTACCTTCTTGTTTCATCATATGGAACCTTTGGTACAAGATTTATTCATAATTAAATGCAAGAAAGTGCTCACTCCATTATCTTTTTCTTCATCTTTTCATAATCATTGATTCTTGAATTTCCTTGTCTTTTTTATCTGTTCCACCAGAAAAAATCTCAGCCCAGCCCTTCAATTTGATCACAATCAATTTTACTTATAAATGTTCAAAAATTTCTCTATACAACTTTTTTTTAACTCTTCTTCTTATACTAAATTTTATTTAAGTAAGGCTTAGGATGACTTCACTATCTAAGGGACCAATTTGATTCTTAACTATTCAGTCCTGTGAGTATAAAAGTTACTGAACAAGTTCAATCACATCAATTCATAAGTCTAATTTAGCCCAATGTTAAGGTTAATGTGCTTAGAAATACCTATACTAATGGCCTTATCTTAAAGAAGCCCTTTATCTTTGAATTTCTGTAACCTTTATATTGATGTTTCACCATACCATTAGTTTTCGTGTTACTATAATGTTAATTGACTGTTTGGACCTTTCGTTCCACCCATAAAAAATAATTATCTATGATTGATATCGATTTTAATGAAAGGATTTTATCTTTTGATTATATAATAATAAAATTTCATTAGTATCATAATTATTCAAAAAGTTATTGTGTGTGTGTGTGTGTGTGTGTGTGTGTGTATGTATATATACATAATGACTACCATTACATATTTAAGATTAGGAGATATCATTTCATGCACAATCTTAGATATAATGAAAAATTCATGTTGGTCTACATCTCTTTTGATTGAAAAAAATATTACCTATCAGTTTATGTTAATTTTATTTTAATTTGTTAAGGGGAAAGTCGTCCTTAAAGGACATGATATGGTGACAAAAAAGTTTGAGATACGTCTTGTAGGTTTTAGGTTCAAGTCAGAACGTGCTCACCTTGTAAGAGTTTGGGACAATCGGGTTTAATCGCTTAACCTGGGTCCGCAAAGAGTGTCTAAGAAAGATGAAGTTTTCTCAAATAAAAAAAAATGGAAAGCTAAAAAAATATTATTTAATCGTTATACAATCATTCTTTTATTTTATTGGGATATCATTTAAGTTCAATTTTTTTTTTAAAGAATCCAGTTACTAGGTATTATAGGTGGAGAGTTTTTGTTAAAGTAATAAAAAAATCTTTTTCTTGGATTCATCATAATTAGATTATTAAGAGATATTAATTATTAATGATAATGATTAAATATATAATGATATTTTTGTTATTCATTCGGAAGTATTTGAAGTAAAGCCTGGTAAAGAATGCAAGGAAGTGCACATGTCATATGAAAAAGATTTAGAATATATAGTTTTTTAACAAAGAATGCCACGTGTCACATGACATAAATTGTAGTAGAGAAAGACATGTCATCACAATAGGTGAGATCTTCCTCTCGCGTTATTATTCTATGGATAGATAAGATAAATCAATTACATTAAATACAAAATATTTATATTAAATATTACATAAATGGATAATTATAAAAACTCTCTAATTATTTGATATAAATCTTATTTTCTCTCTATTTTTTATAAATTATACATTTTATTCTGTTTTAGATAAAAATATATTGATAATAACATAAACTACAAAATAAAAAAATAATTATAAAAATACAGAGAAAGGAAGTTGTGTCGTGAATAGTAAATTGAGTATTGACAATAAATTATTTTTATTTTTTATTTTAAATTAATAATTTTAGGTGTTTTTAGATTATTTTCATGTGCTGAAGTCAAAAATAATTTTTAAAAATAAAATAAAAATCATTTTAATATATTTATGAACGAAAACACTTTGAAAAACAATGTCAACCGCACTCTCAAACAGGGTCTGTTGATCTAGTTTATTCAAATTAACTTCTCATCAGTATAATTTGAAACTCAATTCATATAAAATCTTAAATTAACAGGTTATTAAATGAACTTAATGGGTTATTCCTGATATAATAACACTTTAAATTTATATTAATATTTACACGGTTTAATTTCAAAGTAAAATCATATCAATTACTAAATTGGACAAGTTTTAGTACATACAAGTACCTTCAAATTTCCATATCCCTTGAACAATTAACTAACTTGGTAATAGCTAGATCCAGTAAAGAGCAGTAGCACGCTCGCAATCTAACTTCGACACTACAAAGTAATTCATTTTCGCAGCTTCAACTTTCGTAAGAATGGCAGCCTGACATCATATGGTTACATACTGCAACAGCTCCTTTATTCTAAGGCAGATTTGGCTAGTCCCTGTCACTTCTTCTCTCAGGGTATCATGAAGCATCGATCTAGGATTATTTTCTATTCCTCTGAATTGGTTCTGTTGATTTTAAAACTTGAGAATTATAGAATATGATCATCTACAGATCTAAGATATCTGGAGATGAATGGACAGCGAAGCACATCCAGCAAACTTTACCAAAAACACACACACAATCATGTTTGTAGCAGTAGAATAAGCTAGTTAATATTATATTTCTTGAATGATCAAGTACTCTTACACCGGAAGATTCAGAACACATAACATAATCATAAGTAGGAGTTCATCAGATGTATTTCTCTCTGATCTACATTTTGAGCCCATGCATGCTGCCACCAAGCAAAAATCAGCCAAAAGAGAACGAAACAGCACCTATCTAGCAGGCTATTTCCTTTTGCCCATCAAACAGGTTTTCCTTACCTTGGAGCCACTCTGAGCTGAAGCATTATCAGCTCCTTTTTCCATAAACGCCATTGCCTCTTTCTCTTCCTTTCTCCCACTTTCGGCTTTTTTGTTTTCCTTTGGCATGTTAGCTTTCATCTCCATTTGATACTCACCAACATGCTTATCTTGTTCCTTCTTCAAATGAGCTATGCCATGATGGCTTGGGCCAGAAGAAGCATCAGAAGCCATAGAATCATCACTGTCATCATTGTAACTCTTATTGTCACTTCCACCACCACCAGAGCTATCTCCATCGTCGCTATTTTCATCGTCACCACCACCACCATCATCCTGTATTGGAGACCCAAGATACATGGTCCATCCAGATTCACTACTGTGACACTCTTCTGTGACAAAGATTTGGGAAGACTCCATTACTGCAAGCAAAAAGTTGAAAAACAGGATGTTTGTGAAGGGTTTGCCCTCGGTGAGAATTAACAGACAAGAGAATTGTGTGTTCTTATATGGGAACTTGAGGGCCTGTGTTTGTAGACACCTGAAAAAGCTTATCTCTCTGACCAGGAGCAGTTTTTCAGCACAAAGAACAGATATACTCTTCTCATATATATTTTGAAAGCTACACAAATCCACTTTTCTTTAATGGCTAGGATATAGATATCACCACCTGGAAATCTAAACACAACCCATTAATTCTCTGACTTGAATCAGCTGAAGACAGCTAGAAGCTGTCAAGGAAAGTGAAATGCATCTTTACAAAAGGCATGATTATCGTAGTATTTCTTGAATTTGAAAGGACATGAGTTGTTCACTTGGTCATTGGGTTGCACAAGTGAAGATACAATCCATCTTTACTCCTCTGCGTTTGCCATTAATAAAAAGGATGCTTTAAATGCAAAGGGCAGATTGGCTCAGTCCACAAAACTAGAGAGAATATATATATATATATATATATATATTTATCTGGAAGACTCAATGTTTTAAAAGCTAAATAGCTAGAGGAGTACCTCTTCAGTCTTCACTACCAGCTCATCTAACCTTTACTCCCTTGTAATTATGTCCTGTCATTAAAAATGAACAGGATTTTTAACTGCGTAAAAATCGCAAACAAGCCAACTGTGAGTTAGGTTATAGATAAGGCTATATGAGATAAACTTGTCAAAATAGCTTTTACGCTTCTGCCATCCTGTCCTCCAATATGCTGGTGCCTGTCCCCAACGCAAAGCAGGATTATGTCTTTCGTATGAGATTCACTGCGTGCATAGATACATAATCCAGTTATTGGCTCCTAGATGAACACATTTCTAAAACTGTCTTTTGAGTTATACAATATGGTATCAGTAACTTGGATCTCTCCCTGCGACAATGGAATGTGTTTTTCAGCTTGTTAAGACTCATATCCATTGAAACAATGAACTAGATCGGTAGAAACGCTAGGAGATCCATCAATATTTATGCTGGAGATTTAACGAAATCCTTGGGCTCAATTTGAATGGTCATTCCCTTAGAAATTAATGTTTCAATCTCTTTTTTCCCTGAAAAGTACTGCTTTGTATAAAATAATAGTGATCAGACAGATAACTTCCAGAATTTACTTCTGCATTAATTCATTTCTGAAAATGAATTTTGTAAGATTGGAATGACCCTTTAATTCAATTTGAATGGTCATGGTGTATTTACTGAGCTTTCATGGGTTTGGTAAGGAAATCTGTCCTCCAGTGTGATAGTACAGCATATGTTCTTACTGGGGTTCAGTTTATGTTCTTGCTGTACAGCATATGCATTGTGAGAGATGTTATTTACAGCACTGTAAAATTTGCCATGATTGTATAGTCTTTATAGTTTCATCAACAGCAACAACTTGACTCTTTTTTTACCTTCTTTTTTTTATTAGTATGGATATTCAGGTTAACTTGCGTGTATCTTGGCTAATAACCATATAAGTCTCTAGTGACAATCATATTAGCAGGGTAGTCACTACTAGATGGGTAATAATCACTGCAATGCAACTTAAAAAAGTGAGCATCTTGTACCCTCTTCTCCATCCCTTTTTACTAAAATTATGTGGCCGTGCAAAACATGCAATTTTATCAATTAAGATGAAATAATGTAGGGAGAATATGTTCGTTGCTGCTAGAATTACCTGCTTGAATTGAAACAAGGAAACAAACGTGGTTAATTTGCAGTGATAATTGACTAGTCCATCGAGGGGTCCTCCATGTTTTGGAGGTTAAAGAAACAAAAAGAACTTGGAGTTCAAATCCAGCAGGTTAGGGCACTCCATGTCCCCATGCTGGAAAACATGGTTTTGATTGTTCCCCACTAAAAACAAATCACTAGACAGGTTTGGCCCATGAATTATTCTTGCTTCTTGTCCTCTTTCGAATTCGCACCTTGACCTGCTCATCTCTTTCCCCCCACGTCAGGATTGACAACATGGTTCATTACAAACGGGGAATTCTTTTCTAAGTTGGAGATCTTATTCTCATTCCTTTTAGTTCTTACGATGAAGAAGAGCGTGCGCATAAACAAAATAAAAAAAAGAAAAGAAGAAGAAGAAGAAGAGGCTGCATTTCTGTTTCCTGTCCACACGAGGACCAGAACATATTGATAAGATGTGTGTGTGTGCGCGCCTCAGCTTTTGGCTAATTTATGCTTCTTGGACTTCTGATGAGGGTGTGTCTCATGCCCTGAAACTCTGCCGGCAACAAATCAGTTCTTTTTTTATCCATGAAAGGATTAGAAAGAAGAAATCAACGCTTATTTCAGACACCATTGTTGAAAGTTTCAACTATGTTATCTTAGGATATGTGTTAAATAGGACTCATAAAATTGAAGTTTTGCTTAGATATTTTGGATTAAGATAAGCATTATTAGTCATTACTAAGGTTTAGAAAGGGTTTTATGGGTATCATCAATTCTAAAAACAATGAGATGGCTAGTCATAAGCTATAATTTTTATTGGCTAGGTATAACCAAGGATTGGATTAGTTATCCCAAAAAATATCATAAATGAAACAATTTATCCCAATATGCAATTTTCCATTAATTATAACTTAATATAATGGTCAAACCATGACCTCTTACGGTCCAAGAAACGGACATCATTAGCAATATATGATTATTATATTTAAGAGGACATAATTACATCTTGGTAGTTATGGATCACTTCACTCATTTGTTTAAAGCTTTTTTTCTCGATCGATTCATTTAGAAACTATGATTAAATCATTTAAGAGCAAATCATCCATAAATATATATTCCTAGAAAAAATCACAACCAATAAAAGGTTAATATTTATTAGGCAACATATGAAGTAGTGTTAATGAAAAATAATTTATTTGACTTCTTATTATGCCAGGCCAATGGACAAGAAGAATTGAACAATAAAACTTTGATTCATAACATAAAGATTGATAAAAAGCCAACTTTAGGCTTGTTATGATGCATTGTCAAAAGTCATATAGGCATATAGAACTTCATATGAAACAACCTTAGAAACCTTACTATTTACTCTAACTTACAACAATGATCTTATGCTTATATAGAGCTTATAGAAAAATCACTAAGAAAGAGGCATATGTAATATACATAACACATATTATGAATATGTTATGTTGATAAAGTTAAAGGGTTTAGATAAAGGAAGTTATAATATATCGGATCACTTGTTATCTCACTAGAAGAAGGTTGAGGGAGTGTATAATAATCATGTTTGATCCAAATGCTTTTTGGTAGATGATCTAGTATGGAAGATCATATTATTAATTTGACATAAAGATTTAAAATTTGATAAATAATCACCTAATTACGAAGGGCTATATATTATTGTTAAAGTCCTTAAGATATTTTATCAATAAATTATTAATTCTTCAAAAAATGATATCTTTACACGTGGAACACAATGAAAAGTCAAGATTCCTAAGTTTATTATTAACCTTAAGTAATAATGAAATTCTAAGTTATTTTTCATATACGATTATTTATGTAGTTAAAAAAACTTTGTTCAAGAGTTATGTAAAAAACTGAATATAGATTAAAAATTGATTTATTCAAATGATTAAAAACACAATTGCCAAATATATATTTTGATAAATGTTGAATCTTATACATAAAAAACTTGGATATAATTGATTGCATGAGTTTTTATAGTTGTTACAAAAGGAACATGGTTTTTCATATTCATAAAACTTAATTGCCAAATATAAGTTTTGATAAATGTTGAATCTTTTCATAAAAAAAATGTATATAAAATTTTAATTGTTAAAAAAGAAAAGGAGTATAATTATTCATATTTATAATAAAAAAAAATAAGACATGATAAAATTGTTCATGCAAAAGATCAAAAGGGCTTATGACAAGTTTCTCTCTAGCATAACCCTAAATCTTTTCATTTAGTAGTGACAAATTTCTTTTTTTAATGATTGTTGATATTTGGAATCAACCATGTTATACCCTAAATTTTATCCTTGTTTCATTCATATAAAATTAAATATGTTAAAATACCACAAAGAGATTGGAAGTAGAAAATCTAAAAATATTTTATAAATTGATGGTACAAAGCTTTTTGGAGTTTTATTAGACAATTTGTTTCCAATGGTACAATGGAATCAAAATTGGTTATTATTGAAAAAGTTTAAAAATAATGACTAAACCATCAAATTAGTGATTTAGGAGGGCATACACTTTCCATAAGGGATTTAATTGAATAAATATTTGAATTTTTCTTATTCACTTTGACTTCAATTAACAGTTTTGAAAATCTAAGGACAATTTTGAATATAAAGCAACAAAGCTAAAGGAATAATTTTGGCTATGGTCTTAATTGAAAGACTTTTATTCTATTTAACTTTGACTTTATCTCATGCTGTATAAGTTAAACCATATAAGGATGAAAACCAAAAAGTTATTATCTTTCAAGGACTAGCGTCAACCTTCACTACTTCTATATGATGTTATTCCAATGGTACAATATAAAAGTCAAAGCAACCCTTTTGTCTTCTTCCTCATAAGAGAAATAAAAAGATAGAGAAAGAGCCTTAACAATCATTTTCCAAAATCTTCTACCCTAACACCTAGATACTTATAGCTCATACAAGTTCCCAAACATCTAACTCTTTCCTATATTTCTAACCTAAACACACAATCATTTGGTCTAATACTTATAACAGGCCTTTGCTATTTAATCTAGGTATAACTTGTATATATATTTTATTTCCTTGAGCTCCATTTACAATTAATATATGAAATCTTAAACATTGCATGTTAGACTATCGATGTTACTTTATGATGTACCCTACTATTGCTATCTTGTATTATAATTTGTAAAAATATTTTTTTTAATATAATTATTTTTTAAGTTTACATGGGATTTCTAAAATTCATGTGTGGATTTCACCTGTCTTGAGAAATATGCAACATTAGATGAACTCTCTTGTTGCTTGTGTTCTTTTTCATTGTAAGGTTTGTTTATTTTATTTCTCTTTATAGAGATAGAGTCAACAAAACCTAAACCAAAGTAGGACTTTTAAAAGACCTATATGTTCCTAAGTATGGTTCTTTGAAATTGTTTTATGTCCAATCTTAAAAACATTTGTTCATCTAGCCAAGAATTAATCTAAATCAAGGTTGTCAATTCCATTTTGGTTAGTATTTCGTTTTTCAATTGGAACAAAATGTTTCGATTTGAAAGGATTTTGGCGCTCCGTTTCAGAGTTGTACTGTTTATGTTTATATATATACACACACTTAAATATATTAATTCAAGAACAAAAATTAGTTTAAATCCAAAAATAAAATTATTTAGAATTGTGCAATTTAAATTTCAAACATAATAAAAAAGGGGTTGAACTAATATATCTCGACCGCCTTGAAGAGTTCAAGATAAGATGGAAAATTGATAAAAATATAGTTTAACTAAAAAAATCAAATTGACATCTTAAAAAAATATTGAAACAACGAGATATTAAATCAACTAGGATCAACCTAGGTTAACCTTTCAACTGTGTGACTTGTGTTATAAGATCATGATAATCTAAAATAAAGCAAATCAACTCGAATTATAAAGTTCAATTTATAATAAACTCATTGTAGAATATTGAAAATGAGAAAAAATAATCTAAAAAAAGACAATAAAATGATTTTTCTGAACAAAATTATAAACTTGTATAATAATATTACGAGAATGACATCATCAATATCATAAGGTTATTACATTCTCTGATTGGTCTGAAATTTAACATAATATATATAAATATATCAAGAGACTTATCATAAAATTGCATCTCAATCTTACGGTCGGATTAAGAGATATGTTTGATATTGTAAAACTATTCATTATTAAAAAAACCACTATTTGGTCGGAACAGGCAGAACGAAATCAAAGTGTTCTGGATGGAAGTTGGATGGAATTTCCAAAACGGGTCGAGATTCTGAGTGAGATAAAATTTACTTCGGTTTTTTTTTTTTTTTTTTGAATTGGAACGAAATGTACCGGCCATTCTTGAAATGTTCTTGCTCATATCTTGTATTTTCATATCATATCCCTATCCTATTTTTTTTAATTCTAAAATTACCTCAATGGTCACAAGTTACTCCCTTTTAGTTTTCAAATAAATTAAAAATCATCCATGCATGCATGCATTTTAAGTTTTATAGTGAATTTGAAAAGTGCAATAGGTCTTTTTTAAAAATGTATAGTAAAAGAAAAAAAAAACTTTTCTTCTTTTTTAATAAAAGATCATGTTTAAGATAACATGTTTTCTTGCTCTATTTTTGATGGATCATATATAGTAAAGTATTTCAAATTTTAAGAGGAGTGACAATCTTTGTTTTTATACAATAAGAGTTTTAAAAGATCTTAGTCCAATATTCACCAAGTCACTTAGAAGTATTAGACTTTTTAGTAAAACTTCTACATCTTTCACATTACTAATAAAAAAAACAATCAAAATAATAACCTTGGGAATATGGTTCATTTATTGTGAATGTGCATATATGAGTCATGTTACCAATGTGTACAAATATTATTGAGGGATAATAAAGTAAAGTTGAAATGGAAAAGATCATTTTAAAATAGCACACAATATGGTAAATAAAACCTAAAAAGTTCATTATCAAAACTTAGTGTACAAAGGACTTCTATGTTACTATGCCTTATTCTAAAAGGAAGGTCACTGTTTTGATAGACTAAGCATACATTCTATTTTTAGTGAGTATTTGGAATTATAGGATAGATAAACCTTGATAAGGAATTATTCATGGACCTCTCTTAAGGTTTGGGCTAGGTTAAATAAGACTAATATAAGCTCATTTATCATTCATTGATATGGCTTGATAAACTATTGGTCACGGTTCATGATAGTTATAGACATGTCCTTTCACTAAGTATATTAAAATTCAATAATTAAGAGTGATAAAGATGAACTAGACTTTAAAATGGTTAGGTTAAATTAATAACCCAACGTTTAATGTAGAAGACTTATGATTTCATATATATGAAAACCACTAAAAGATTATACATAACAAATTATTAGGAGTAAAATACAATAGTATCAATATAGCTCACCTCATGTAAGACTCTTTAAGGTAAAAGTATACTTCCTTTAACATGACCAATCCCTTTACCTTAAAATTATACAAACAGGTTATGGTTTTCTAGTGACTATATTACTAGGTGATGATTTCTTTTTCAACATGAATCCTTCCCCCTTTTAAATAAAAAAGGTTTTTCCCTTCCCATAGAAGGGAGGGTTATTGTTCACCAGGATATTAGGTATGAAAAACTAATAAATAATCTTTAAAATCTTATAAGAAAATGACTTTTTTTACGTGACTCTTGATTATTATCTCTAGTTAATTTGTATAAACTTTGTGCTTAGTGATCAATGACTTAATCTTCACTAGTTACTATCTTAAATGAGCTATTAGAGTTCATATAATTATAGGTTTGTTAAGAGGTTCTAAAAGTGAGCCTAGCTTGGTGAAGAATAACATATTCTTCCTCATATGACATTTTCTATAACATTAGTAACTATTAGAATGCCTTTTAAATTCTTTACATCTTTAATACAACTAACCTTATAAGTTTAAAAAGGATAAAGCCTTTTTAATATTGTTGTAAGGTCTCGTATATGTCTTGCTCCCTAGATTTAGGATCCCTAAAATAACATGTTTTCAAGTAGTTGTTGAATATTCTCCTTTGGTTGTTTGATTATTTAGAATATCCATTTCTTGTCTAAACATGGTTAAGAACACCTTAATAGTTATAAATAAATCTTACCTTTATTCATAATCTATTTTAGTTTGTATTTATGGATTGGACACCTTTCATGCTCTAAAAAGGGACAGTAGGGTTAGAAGATCATCTAAAATTCCCTAAAAATATGAAAAATATTAATCATAAATGATCATTTCTTAAAGAGTAATCTAAATAAAACAATAGTTTACCATTGACTAGAAGAAAGGGTAGTCATGATGGGATCCTTAGCACTCACAATTAACTCCTACTCAATCATTAAAACATTAGAGTGTCAATGTGTAAAAGCTCATTGTTGTAGTATCCATTTATAATAACATATTTAATAGTGATTCTAAATATAAAGGTTTTTATAATAACAATAATAATAATCTAACCATATAGTTCATTTCATTATTATTTCATCTTATAGAACATAAGTAATATTATGTTTTATATATGGCATAATAATATATACACAAGCTATGGAAATCTTGGTACAACATGATAACATGATAAAATTCATAAGGTATGATTCAAACATACATATCAATAGTTCAAACAAAAGATAAGTCATTCATTCCCAGTACTATATTAAGTTACTACATGTCTTTTACAAAATATAGACATCACTAATCTACTAAACTCCTTGGTCTTGGGATGGTCCTGTTAAAAAATAAGTTTGCTATCAATATATAAGCAATATAACATTACATGGTTATCAATTAGTCAACTAATTTGCTTCATGTAATTATTCAAATTTGTTTTTTATATTGTCATATTTCTATTGTTCTTCTTCAAATACCACTAATGCTCGTTATTCTCTTTATTTATGCATGGTACTTCTCGACTATGTCTCTGAGGTACAGTTGAACGAGCAACTCATGAATGCTGTCAAGTCAGACAAGCCAATAATTTGAATGTGTTCGGTCTGTTAAGATTTGGTATGAATAGTTTTTACTAAACATGTTTTACTCTTTTGTCCATCTTAATAGCCATAAACCAAATCTAAATCTCATCATAAATTCCCAACTATCTATACATAGATGTCATTAGTTGAAACTAGTCACATCATATGTTTCTAACCATCCTAATATGAATGCCCTTTGTCAAAGCTAATATCATCATATATTCTTAACCATCCAAACATGGATGCCATTAGTAAAGACTAATATCCACATATGTTCTTGGCCATCCTAATGCGGATTACATTGGCCAAATCTAATCTTGTCATATATTCTTGACCATCCTAGTGCTAATACCATTAGTCGAAACTAATCTCATTATATGCTATTGGCCATATTAATATCGATTCCATTAGATGAAACTAATAATGTCATATATTCCCAGCCATCCTTGCATGGATACCATTAGTTAAAACTAATCTCATCATATGCTCTCGGCATCCTAATATGGATTCTATTAGACAAAGTTAATCATATTTACAAATATTAAATTGTTTAAAATTAATTGAAAATACATTATATAAAGGATATGCATTATAAATTTAATAAAATTAAATGAAGGTGAAAATCACCTACCCGCTCCCCTATAATGTGTTCTCTCCTTATCAAAGATCTGACCCCTTTCATACATCTAGCCCAAAAAATATAGTTAATTATCATGTTATTTATAAGCATCATCAAACATTATTTTTACACCCCCACCCCCCCACACGCAATATATATATATATGAACAAAAACTATCCATATCTTCACATGGTAATGACACTTTAAATAAATCCCCCATAATGATTTTACACTATTGTCTGCATGTTTTGAGATCCAAATATAACAATACTAACCTTAAGTTACTTTGATATTACATCTCTACTATTCTTATGTATTTTATGCATAATAAAATATGTTTTCTCTTCTTTATTGAATAGACATCATTTATTATTCATGGTCTATTTATAGAAATTTCTTTTGTAGGGTGATAAGCAGTATTACTTCCAATTATATTGAAGATCATCAATAAAAAATCAAGTCATTTAACATTAAAAATCATCAATGAAAATTGAATCATTTGGACACTAAAAATCATTAATGAAAACTAAGTCATTTAGACTTTGAAAATCATCAATGAAAAACTAAATCATTTAGACACATAAGTCAACAAAAAAACTATGTCATTTAGACAAAAAAATCATTAATGAAAAAAATTGAACATATGGGCACTAAAAATCATCAATAAAAAACTAAGTCATTTAGACACTAAAAGTCATTAATGAAAACTAAGTCATTTAGACACTAAAAATCATCAACGAGAGTTTTTTTAATCACTTACGCTTTCATTCTTCACATTATTTTATAATTTCTCTCTTATGTTTTTGATAAACTATAAGCTCCCAACCTAGCTAAATACTTTTTTTTCATCATTTATTTATGGTAGCATACTTCTCTTTTCACCTCTCCTTTCCATCTACCATGACTAGCATTTATTAAATTTTACTCTTGTCAAGGTGTATTCAAGTTTATAAACTCTTTTTTTTCCTAAGTACATGCATGATAGCTACTTAATAACTCTCTACGCTAGATTCTTTTCTGAAAACATCACACCACATCCTATTTTATTTACATACACCATATAACAATCTATTTTCAAAAGTATTTCAAGTATAATCAACATATAAATTCTCCAATCCCACTATAATTTCATCCAAACTACAAAATTTTGTTAAAAAGGATTCCTTTAAAAACAATTACACTTATGAAGACTTTTTCTTCCTTTTTATCTCAAGGTGGCCAAAATGTTGGCCCTCTCACTACCAAGTACCCCTTTGTGTCATTGTTTTTTTCTTACACTTTCAACTAAAGACAACATTGTATTCCTTACTTCACACAAATTCATAATAAACAATGTCTCATATAACTCAAAATAAAAACAAAATAATTCAACACATACAAGTTATTGAAAAGAAAATTCTCAAAATGATTTTTTTAACTCAATAACCATTGTAACCACATTGAGGAAAATAAAACATCACCATATTAGCATAAAACACACTTGAATAATTTTGCAATATATTTTCTCTTGGTTGAATGGGAGGGCCTACAAGACAACAACCTTCTCCATCAATTCTAGATAATAGTTGTTCAATTTGAAGCCACTTATCCTTTAATCTATATAATTTCATTGATTTATCATTTTCCCAAATTTAATTCAAGAATCTTAATTAATAAAACATTTGAGATTTTATTTAATAACTTACCAAATACTCCCAGGATTATCTTGAACAAGACTAATACCCCCTCAACTTGTCGTTTTAAACTTCTAATCTACCTTTATCATGTTTTATTCTTTCTTTATTTTCTACTTCATTTAGTTTTTTATTTTATTTTCTTTCTATTATGATGTCTTTACTCTTGTGATGTCACTTTTCATTGTATCTACTTACTTTTCTCCTTTTTAAGGTTAAAAAGAGAGCATGCATGTACAAGATGGAAAAAGGAGGAGTTTTGGCTCTCCATTAAAAGAGATGGGCCAAATATTTTTGTTGTAGTTATGCATTACACTTTGGTCCATTCCTTTTTAATGGTTATAAATGTATCTTTTTTATCTTCGCTCTATCAATTTTGGTCCACCAAAAACTTATTATTTTTTCATTTCCATCCTATTTAATCAATGCATTTATTCCACCTAGGCTATATATATATTTATAAACATACATGTTATTGCATTTGCATTTTCGTTTTTATCAAATTTCATCTCCTAATTTTTTTTATCTTAGAAATTAAAATTTGAATTTAATACATAAGTCTAAAATAATTTGGGTTATTCCTTTCTCATCTCAGATTCCCTCACCCAAGTTTCATCTTTAGTTTGTGATTTTTCTATAAGCCTTTAACAATAGAAATCTTCTTATTTGAAAGATTTTTTTCCCTAACCTAGTATCTTTGTTACTTTAACCTCAAGTGTTAAGTCTTCTTTAACTTTAAGTATAATTTGGGGCAAAAGTCATGAAGGATATCTTGGTTTTTCATAACAAGGAAACATGAAATATGTTATAAACCATGGTCGATTGTAGGGACAAGTTTATTTCATACGTTATGAGTCCAACATGTCTCAAGATTTCAAATGGTATAATGAATCTTGGAGCTAATTTCCCTTTCAAACCAAATCTCAACATATACTTCCATGAAACCACTTTCGAAAACATTTTGTCTCTTGTACTAAATTCAAGAGTTTTCCTTCAAATGTCTGCATAGCTCTTTTATCTATCTTAAGTTGCCTCCATTTGATCTTTAATAATTCATACTTTTTATGGTATTTTTTATTAACTTTTTGTCATATAACTTTATATCTCTGACTTTTTCCTAACAAAAAGGTATTTTACACTTTCTATTTAAATAGGGCTTCATATAGGGCCATCTATATTGTTTCTTGATGACTATTTTTATAAGTGAATTTCTCCATAACCAGATGTTCCTCTTAGTTCCCTCCAAATTCTAGAGCATATACCCTTAATAAGTCTTTCAAAATTTGAATGACCTTTTCATATTGGCCATTAGTATATTCATTGAAAATGGCATTTACATTTAATTTTATTCTTAAAGCATATTGTATGATTAGCTAGAGGAGTCTATTAGAGTTCAATATAGTCTCACCACTTCGTTCACATATATTTTGTCTAGTTTATCGATCAAGACTATCATTTTTTTCTGGTAGAAATAGAGCATATTTAGTCAATCAATCCATAGTGACTTATTTTACATAATTTCCTTTTTTTCTCTTTAAATAGTTCGTATATGAAGTCCATAGTGATAATCTCTCACTTCCATTTAAGAATTAGTAGTGGTTTTAATAGCTTTACTGGCCTTTGGTGCTCTACTTTTACTTATTGGCAAATACCACACTTTTTCCATATAATCAACCACTTGTATTTTCATGGTTTACTACCACTAGTATTGCTTCAAAACTTGATATGTATTAATACTATCAAGATGTATTATAAATTTAGATTTCTATGTCTTTTGTAATATTTTTTGTTTAATAGCTTATTATCACATGCATACCTACATTGTTCCTATTTTTGTTTTTAAAAAACACTATAAACCATAAAGCTTTTTATTCTTGATGAAAGTGTTAGTATATGGGAAATAATAAGTCCTTTTTCAATTCTTGAAAGATTTCTTCATACTCATTCAACCATTTGTACTGTCGTGACAATGTTTTTTTTCATGTTTCGTGCCCCGCTATCCTTGGTGGGAGATGACGCACAGTAAAATAAGAGTTTTATAGTCATGAAGTTATGATTATAAATCTTGGGAATCGTCAGCTAGTATTAAGGTCACTAGAAAACCTAATGGTCTGTGAGAGTCTAGGTAAGGGGACTTGTTGTGCAAGGGCAAGATGTATCACACGTAGGGCACCCCACTTAAGGTAAACTGCATTGTTGTTTGATTGTTTTTTTAGTTAGATCTTATTTGTCAGTCTTTGTATATCTCGAGGTCGATCTCCCTCCATGAAAGAGTCTCTACCTCTTTGGAGTCGATAACCTGACCATTCTAAAGTTTGAATTTTTTTTACATCGCATTTAAAAAAAACATTTTTACTATCTGCAAGTGTACTTTACAATGTAATTTTACACCGCGATAGCTAAAATAAAAAAAATGTTACTTTTTTATATTTCAACCAAATTCAACCGGATAAATAATAAACTAGTAACAATATCTAATTTTCATCTTAAAACATGAAAACTATGTTATATTGGTTTTTTACGCAAAATATGCTTGGCAAAACTTTGGAATTTGGTTGTATGCACAGTAACAATGCATTTTTTGTTTGTTTTAATATGTTTTAAAACAAATATTAATTTGTTTTATAATTTTTTAAAAGAAAAAAAAATCGGCTTGGCCCTGACCCAACTAATTGGGTCGGCCCTGCCAAGTTGGTCCAAAAGGCCTAACTCTGTTGAACTAGACCCTACCCATCTAATTGGGTGGGGACGAGAGCAAGTCCAACCCAAAAGTTAAAAAAAAAAAATTGGGCTGCTGCACTATTCATGTATTGCGTGAAAACTGCAAAGTGAATTAATTCACTCCTGCACTATTCATGTGGTGCGTGAATAGTAACAGGGTGGTTGACTGACAATGACGAGTGGCTCACCTGCTGGTAGGAGCAATTGTTGATGCTCATCGGGGAGTGTTGGTATTGGACGAGAGAGAGAGCCTGCTGCCACTATTTTTTTTAGAGAGAGAGAGTTGTCGGCTAAGAGGGAGAGAGAGAGTTGCCACCGGATAGTCCTTGCACTTAATTAAGTCCTTCAATTGAACCATAAATTAATTCCTAAATATAATTATATTTGAAATTGACCCACAATTAAATCAAATTAGCCTATTAAAATATAATTATGCATTTCGACTTCATTTTTACACAGATTTATCCAATAAGAAATAATTTTAGCCTTGGATTTGTAGTTTTCTTCATTTTGGGCACAAAAGAGGTACTACCAGGCTCTTAAAAACATCTAAATTTTCCAATTGGATTTTTCTAATGATGTCATCCCTTTTATTTTATTTTTATTTGATTTTGGGTAAAATTTAGGGAATAACCTAGAAATGAGTTATAACAATTGCCCTTCTCTTTACAATGTTACGACAAACTCTTATAAGAGACTTAAGGTAGGAAGTGTTGTAAAGAAAAAGAGAATGGATTTACCACACCAAAAATTGGTTGATCCATCCAGAAGTAAAAATGAGGGCTATAAAGCGCACTCAATGGATGAAAAGATAGGGTTAGAAAGCGTACTACTTAAGAATTGAGCCCTAAATAGGACACTCAATGGATGAAAAGGTGATTATGTTTGTGAAAGACATAAGAAAATGGTCTCATTATGGTGAGCTTTCCAAGTGAAGATGGTAAGAAACACAAAGATGATCTTATTGTAATGAGTGACCTGCCCAATTGAAGATGATGAAGATTTCATGAAATTGAAGAGAGGGCTAGAAAGCACACTATCGAGGATCTATGGTTGACGATTGGAAAGCAAACTATCTGAATTGGTGATTGAAGGCTGGAAAGCGCACTAATTGAGTTGGTGGTTGAAGGATGGAAAACGTACTGATTGAATTCATGGTCGAGGGGCAAGTGCACTCGTAAAGGGAGGAAAATAGGGCTAGAAAGCGCACTTTTTAAATTGATGATTGAGGGTTGGAAAACGCATTATAAAGGAGGAAATAGGGCTGAAAAACACACTCAAAGAGGGGGAATAGGGCTGAAAAACACATTAATTTAATTGATGGTTAAGGGATAGAAACACACTCAAATTAGGAGGGAAAATAGGGTTGAAAAGCGCACTATTTTAATTGATGGTTAAGTGTTAGAAAACACACTCAAATTAGGAGAGAAAATAAGGCTGAAAAATGCAATATTGTAATTGATGGTTCGAGGGATAGAAAGCACACTCAAATTAGGAGTGGAAAATAGGGTTGAAAAGCACACTATTTTAGATGATGATCGAGGGTTAAAAAAAACACTGAAATTAGGAGAGAAAATAGGGCTGAAAACGCATTATTGTAATTGATGGCTCAAGAGATGGAAAGTACACTCAAATTAGAAGGGGGAAATAGGGATGAAAAACATACTATATTAATTGATGATCAAGGGTTGAAAAATGTATTCAAAAAAGGCAAAATAGTGCTGAAAAGCGCACTATTTTGATTGATGTTCAATGGTTGGAAACTGCACTTGAAGAGGGGGAAATAGGGTTGGAAAGTGCACTATTTTTATTAATTGAGAGTTGGAAAAAGCACTCAAAAGGGGGGGAAATAGGCTGAAAAATGCACTATTTTAATTTATGGTTGAGGGTTGGAAAACACACTCGAAGAGAGGGGAATAGGGATGGAAAACACACTATTTTTATTAATGATTAAGGGTTGGAAAACACTCAAAGAGGGGGAAATAGGGATGAAAAGCGCACTATCTTAATTGATGGTTGAGGGTTGGAAAACGCACTCGAAGAGGGGGAAATAGGGCTGAAAAACACACTATTTTTATTGATAATTGAGGGTTGGAAAACACACTCCAAGAGAAGAGCAAATAAGGCTGGAAAGCGCATTATTTTAATTGATGATTGCCAGAAAGCTCACCCAAATTCAAGAAAGAGATAGGGCTGAAAAACATAGTAACTGAGTTAGTTGATGGCTAGAAAGCATGCTTAAATAAGGAAAGAGATAAGGTTGAAAAACATGTTATCTGTGTTGATGAAGGGCTAGCAAGCTCACTTAGGGAAGTAAAAGTGGTGAAGGCTCGAAGGCACATATAAGAATGATGAATGAAGGTTTGTAAATTGCAATCCCTCCAAAACATTTCTTAGATTCCTCGGGGGAATGTAATGCATATGTTACAATTATACTTACCTGAGAGATATAGATCCCTTTTCTTCTTCATGGTCTTCTCTTTTTAGGGTTTGCAACTACTTCTCACTTTCGCTTACTCAAGCCACAACTTATGATTTTGACCTCTGGAAATGATAGACCTTCACCATATCCATATGCCCTCCTTTGCTTAAAGACCCTTAGTTTTGTTCAACATTTTTTTCCTTCTTAGGAATGGAACGATAAAGCTTGTTGCATTTTAGACTGCCCCAGTCTGGTCATGCCCACAAGTGTTTTTGGATTCAAGTGTTTGCAGGAAATGGTTGGTTGTTTAGAAAGATTGCTATCATGTAATGTCTATGGAATTTCAAAATCAATTCAAGCACAAAAACTATTTTGATGTTTGTTTAAACAAATATGCTCTTGAGAGAATCCAAGTGATATCATTATCAGGTTTTATGTTGCTTTTGAAGGGAATGTGAAATGATATTTGCATGTCAAAAGGCTTTGATAAAGTCTTGTGAAGCATAAAAAAGCTTGTTTCAAATGGGAAAACATTGTCTAATAATCAAGATTGCCTTTATTTGATCAGAAAGGGCTTTATTAGGCTTGAAGTGTAGGCTCAGATTATAGGCTATGAAAAACAAAGATATTTGTAGGTTCAAAAGGTGTTTAACGATTTTCTAGACTAAGGATCACGAGTACTTACTCTTAAAGATCATTTTGGTCCATAATTAATTTGCATAATGACCTGACATGCCCCCCCAATATGGGTTTTTAGCGCCATCATCATATTGACTTGATTTGTTATAGTATACTAAAACCCTTTTATGTTTATGCCCCTCAACTTTGTTTGGTCATCACTTGCCATTGTGAACTAATTTGTATATTAAAAGCGCTTTTTGATCCTCGTACTTTCCCCCAGTGTAGGGTGTGATCACTGTCAGGGTTAATTATCAAGAAAAAATTATGAGGCTCAAACAAGGACTACAAAGGATATTTGAGATTTGTGAAGGCATATCAAAGATTACCTCTCCTCATTTCAAAAACATGCATCCAGGATCAATAAGCTTTGTTTTTCCATGCTAAATAATTTTTTTGATTATTTGTTTAGCTAGATCTTAGCTTTATTATGTGGGTTTTGGTGGTATGAGATCACCTTTCAATGAAATCCTTTGAATTCTCAGAACACATTTGTTAAACAAACATCAATTTAGCATTTCTTTCCATACTAGACTTTGATTTGCCAAAAATCTTTATGACATCATGGGATCTTGTATAATTTAGGTATAAGGTGTGCTTATGTTATTTAAACAAAAAAAACATGAGCACGTCATAAAAACAAGGAAATACATGATCTTATTGAACTGAAAGGCTTGCTTAGTAAAAATGACTTGTGGCATTACGAGCAAAATTATTGACAAGACAAAAACAAAAACACAATGTGTGGGCATGATCAAAACAAAAGGCACTTATAGGAGCAGACTTCATCTTCCAATTCCGACACATTTCCTTTTCAAAAACTCTTGCAAAGGTCGCTTTAATGGTGTGGACACTCAGTACCCCATTTCCATGAAGCTTAATTGGACATAGGATCTAGATTTTCTTCAAATGTTATCCACCCCGCTTTAATCAATTGCATGAGCTTCTTCTTGAAGGCATTGTAAGTGTGAATATTATGCCCTACTGCACCAGCATGGTATTCGTAGGTGAGGTCAAGTTTGTACCAGTTAGGGTAAGGTGACTGCAAAGGTGCTTGAGGTTCAGGAGCTACCTACCCAATGCTTAGCAACTTTTTATACATCTCATCTAAGGGAAATGATAGCATAGGTAGTTGTTCCTGGGCTTTCTGGTAATTCCTTCTAGGGAAATTTTTAGCTTGATCTATGGCTTGAGGACTAATGTTGGCAATTTCAGACGAAGGGTTGTGGTAGTTTTGAGATTGGTTTTTCCTACCCTTGTAGTCGTCTTCAAAATGCTCGACCTCTTTTCTTTTGCCTTCGAAGCCATTTTTCTCCACAGGTGCAGGGATTCTCCCATTTTGGATTCCCTAATCTATTCATTCTGTCACGGCTACAACATCCATGAATTGTTATGCCAAATTGCCCATTACATGTTCGTAATATGGTGTTCTCAGCGTGTTGGTGAATAATGTCACCATCTCTTTATCCAGAAGCGGGGAATGTACCTATACAGCAAGATCTCTCCATCTTTAAGCATATTCCCTTGTGCTTTCTTTGTCCATCTTCTCCAGGTTGGAAAACTTGTTATATTAGGAGCAATGTCCATATTGTACTTATATTGCTTGATGAAAGCATCTAACAAATCTTTCCAGCTACGAATCATGGTAGTCTTATGTACCAATTCAATGCTACCCCACTCAAATTATCTTGGAAAAATACATCAGTAATTTTTCATCATGGACTACTTCCTCCATTTTGTTACAGTTGATTTTAGGTGAGTGACAAGGCATTATGTTCCAGTATATTTGATAAAGTCAGGAACATGAAACTTTTTTGGTACTATAACATTCAGGACTAGACACATTTTTGTAGCTTGTAAAGGGTCATATAAGTTTACCCGTTCAATGACCTTTATTCTAGCTTCTAACATTACCATCTTATCTTGGTTGATACCATCTGATGCTTTTATAACCATTGAGGTTAGCGCAGGTGTTGGCGCTGCTAACTGTATTAAAGCTAGATTTTGTTGCGGATCTTGACCCCCTTCTCTTATCACCTTAGGGTGATTCATTGCTTGTGTTTGAGCAGCAGTCATAGAACTAGTTGGAATTTTCACGAATCTGAACCCCGACTGAAAATCATGAGGCAAATCGCTACTCCCCACCTAACCTAGAATTTCATTGACTGAAAATCTGAACCCCTGACTTTATCAAACTTATATTTGATAAAGTCAGGAACATGAAACTTTTTTGGTACTATAACATTCAGGACTAGACACATTTCTATAGCTTGTAAACGGTCATGTAAGTTTACCCGTTCAATGACCTTTATTCTGGCTTCTAACATTACCATCTTATCTTGGTTGATACCATCTGATGCTTTTATAACCATTGAGGTTAGCGCAGGTGTTGGCGCTGCTAACTGTATTAAAGCTAGATTTTGTTGCGGATCTTGACCCCCTTCTCTTATCACCTTAGGGTGATTCATTGCTTGTGTTTGAGCAGCAGTCATAGAACTAGTTGGAATTTTCACGAATTTGAACCCCGACTGAAAATCATGAGGCAAATCGCTACTCCCCACCTAACCTAGAATTTCATTGACTGAAAATCTGAACCCCTGACTTTATCAAACTTATATTTGATAAAGTCAGGAACATGAAACTTTTTTGGTACTATAACATTCAGGACTAGACACATTTCTGTAGCTTGTAAAGGGTCATATAAGTTTACCCGTTCAATGACCTTTATTCTGGCTTCTAACATTACCATCTTGTCTTGGTTGATATCATCTGATGCTTTTATAACCATTGAGGTTAGCGCAGGTGTTGGCGCTGCTAACTGTATTAAAGCTAGATTTTGTTGCGGATCTTGACCCCCTTCTCTTATCACCTTAGGGTGATTCATTGCTTGTGTTTGAGCAGCAGTCATAGAACTAGTTGGAATTTTCACGAATCTGAACCCCGACTGAAAATCATGAGGCAAATCGCTACTCCCCACCTAACCTAGAATTTCATTGACTGAAAATCTGAACCCCTGACTTTATCAAACTTATATTTGATAAAGTCAGGAACATGAAACTTTTTTGGTACTATAACATTCAGGACTAGACACATTTCTGTAGCTTGTAAAGGGTCATATAAGTTTACCCGTTCAATGACCTTTATTCTGGCTTCTAACATTACCATCTTATCTTGGTTGATACCATCTGATGCTTTTATAACCATTGAGGTTAGCGCAGGTGTTGGCGCTGCTAACTGTATTAAAGCTAGATTTTGTTGCGGATCTTGACCCCCTTCTCTTATCACCTTAGGGTGATTCATTGCTTGTGTTTGAGCAGCAGTCATAGAACTAGTTGGAATTTTCACGAATCTGAACCCCGACTGAAAATCATGAGGCAAATCGCTACTCCCCACCTAACCTAGAATTTCATTGACTGAAAATCTGAACCCCTGACTTTATCAAACTTATATTTGATAAAGTCAGGAACATGAAACTTTTTTGGTACTATAACATTCAGGACTAGACACATTTCTGTAGCTTGTAAAGGGTCATATAAGTTTACCCGTTCAATGACCTTTATTCTGGCTTCTAACATTACCATCTTATCTTGGTTGATACCATCTGATGCTCTTATAACCATTGAGGTTAGCGCAGGTGTTGGCGCTGCTAACTGTATTAAAGCTAGATTTTGTTGCGGATCTTGACCCCCTTCTCTTATCACCTTAGGGTGATTCATTGCTTGTGTTTGAGCAGCAGTCATAGAACTAGTTGGAATTTTCACGAATCTGAACCCCGACTGAAAATCATGAGGCAAATCGCTACTCCCCACCTAACCTAGAATTTCATTGACTGAAAATCTGAACCCCTGACTTTATCAAACTTATATTTGATAAAGTCAGGAACATGAAACTTTTTTGGTACTATAACATTCAGGACTAGACACATTTCTGTAGCTTGTAAAGGGTCATTTAAGTTTACCCGTTCAATGACCTTTATTCTGGCTTCTAACATTACCATCTTATCTTGGTTGATACCATCTGATGCTCTTATAACCATTGAGGTTAGCGCAGGTGTTGGCGCTGCTAACTGTATTAAAGCTAGATTTTGTTGCGGATCTTGACCCCCTTCTCTTATCACCTTAGGGTGATTCATTGCTTGTGTTTGAGCAGCAGTCATAGAACTAGTTGGAATTTTCACGAATCTGAACCCCGACTGAAAATCATGAGGCAAATCGCTACTCCCCACCTAACCTAGAATTTCATTGACTGAAAATCTGAACCCCTGACTTTATCAAACTTATATTTGATAAAGTCAGGAACATGAAACTTTTTTGGTACTATAACATTCAGGACTAGACACATTTCTGTAGCTTGTAAAGGGTCATATAAGTTTACCCGTTCAATGACCTTTATTCTGGCTTCTAACATTACCATCTTGTCTTGGTTGATACCATCTGATGCTTTTATAACCATTGAGGTTAGCGCAGGTGTTGGCGCTGCTAACTGTATTAAAGCTAGATTTTGTTGCGGATCTTGACCCCCTTCTCTTATCACCTTAGGGTGATTCATTGCTTGTGTTTGAGCACCAGTCATAGAACTAGTTGGAATTTTCACGAATCTGAACCCCGACTGAAAATCATGAGGCAAATCGCTACTCCCCACCTAACCTAGAATTTCATTGACTGAAAATCTGAACCCCTGACTTTATCAAACTTATATTTGATAAAGTCAGGAACATGAAACTTTTTTGGTACTATAACATTCAGGACTAGACACATTTCTGTAGCTTGTAAAGGGTCATATAAGTTTACCCGTTCAATGACCTTTATTCTGGCTTCTAACATTACCATCTTATCTTGGTTGATACCATCTGATGCTTTTATAACCATTGAGGTTAGCGCAGGTGTTGGCGCTGCTAACTGTATTAAAGCTAGATTTTGTTGCGGATCTTGACCCCCTTCTCTTATCACCTTAGGGTGATTCATTGCTTGTGTTTGAGCAGCAGTCATAGAACTAGTTGGAATTTTCACGAATCTGAACCCCGACTGAAAATCATGAGGCAAATCGCTACTCCCCACCTAACCTAGAATTTCATTGACTGAAAATCTGAACCCCTGACTTTATCAAACTTATATTTGATAAAGTCAGGAACATGAAACTTTTTTGGTACTATAACATTCAGGACTAGACACATTTCTGTAGCTTGTAAAGGGTCATATAAGTTTACCCGTTCAATGACCTTTATTCTGGCTTCTAACATTACCATCTTATCTTGGTTGATACCATCTGATGCTTTTATAACCATTGAGGTTAGCGCAGGTGTTGGCGCTGCTAACTGTATTAAAGCTAGATTTTGTTGCGGATCTTGACCCCCTTCTCTTATCACCTTAGGGTGATTCATTGCTTGTGTTTGAGCAGCAGTCATAGAACTAGTTGGAATTTTCACGAATCTGAACCCCGACTGAAAATCATGAGGCAAATCGCTACTCCCCACCTAACCTAGAATTTCATTGACTGAAAATCTGAACCCCTGACTTTATCAAACTTATATTTGATAAAGTCAGGAACATGAAACTTTTTTGGTACTATAACATTCAGGACTAGACACATTTCTGTAGCTTGTAAAGGGTCATATAAGTTTACCCGTTCAATGACCTTTATTCTGGCTTCTAACATTACCATCTTATCTTGGTTGATACCATCTGATGCTTTTATAACCATTGAGGTTAGCGCAGGTGTTGGCGCTGCTAACTGTATTAAAGCTAGATTTTGTTGCGGATCTTGACCCCCTTCTCTTATCACCTTAGGGTGATTCATTGCTTGTGTTTGAGCAGCAGTCATAGAACTAGTTGGAATTTTCACGAATCTGAACCCCGACTGAAAATCATGAGGCAAATCGCTACTCCCCACCTAACCTAGAATTTCATTGACTGAAAATCTGAACCCCTGACTTTATCAAACTTATATTTGATAAAGTCAGGAACATGAAACTTTTTTGGTACTATAACATTCAGGACTAGACACATTTCTGTAGCTTGTAAAGGGTCATATAAGTTTACCCGTTCAATGACCTTTATTCTGGCTTCTAACATTACCATCTTATCTTGGTTGATACCATCTGATGCTTTTATAACCATTGAGGTTAGCGCAGGTGTTGGCGCTGCTAACTGTATTAAAGCTAGATTTTGTTGCGGATCTTGACCCCCTTCTCTTATCACCTTAGGGTGATTCATTGCTTGTGTTTGAGCAGCAGTCATAGAACTAGTTGGAATTTTCACGAATTTGAACCCCGACTGAAAATCATGAGGCAAATCGCTACTCCCCACCTAACCTAGAATTTCATTGACTGAAAATCTGAACCCCTGACTTTATCAAACTTATATTTGATAAAGTCAGGAACATGAAACTTTTTTGGTACTATAACATTCAGGAC